>OY728138.1:534183435-538983435 GCA_963277665.1 Viscum album | reverse complement strand
TAATTATAAAAGACAATTTCAGTTATATTTTTAAAAAATTTTACATATATATCCTAAGGGTTATTGATTTTAATTTTTTTATATAAATAATATTATTTAAATATATTCCCCAATGTTCATAATATACTATCCTTGATACCAAAAATTATAACATGTACACTATAAACACATTGATGGTAATTATATTACATTATTGGTATAAAATATACACGTTTCACTAAGATCTAATATTGTAATTGAATTTGAAGTGTATATATATATAATAAATTCAAAAACAAAAGATATAACATGAAAAATTTGAAATAAAAATATTATACATTACATAATATCCCTAATAAATTACACATAGTTATCCTATTGGATTCATGGTGAAATGAAAACAAATAATAGTGATCTCAATATATTGGTAAGGTGTAGCATACAATGGAATCTATGATCACATAAACACAAAACATGTGATACGTTTTGAATAATTTAATAACATAAATACCTAATTAACTAAAAATAAGAGTATAAAAAATCCATGCATAAAAACTAACATAAATAGATAAAAGAATTAATAGTGACTAGTTACTTAGAAAAGGAATTCATAATGATGGATAGATAATTTCATACCATAAGGAAAGACATCAAGATCAGAGACATCATGATCTTACCATAAATTAATCATCTTTCTTTAGGTAGGCATGTTCCAAAATTCCCAAAATTGTTTGTTTCAAGAGACATATCAATGCATTGAGGGGCTATATAATGTTCTTTTCCACCAATAACTTCTTTAATTAAAATTAATTAATCATATTAGAAAATGAATAAAAATTTCATATAAATTTTCAATAATTTTCATTATTGGAATAACAATAAATGTAATTTAAATACATTTCACATGTGAATAAAAGGGATAAAACAATCATAAAGGATAGGGTGAAAGGACGTGGATGGTTAAAAAAGAACATAATCAATGTTCCAACAATCATTCATATTTGAATAATGATATACAAAATTAAAATACTTTTCTATATTTAAATAATAAGGTTAACATGATCATAACCCATCCATAGAGAGACTATGGATGCTTAACAGTGCATATTCAACACTCTAAAATCATCTGTATTAGAGTTAAAACATATGGAATGTCAATAATTCTCACTATGTTTTTAAAATGGATAATATGATCACAAATCATTCAAATAAATAAGGTGTATAGTTAAAATATTCCAAGTAATCTTCATATTAATCATACTTATTAGGATAATTACATATAGAATAACGACACATTCACCATGTTAGTAAAAGTATCTATGTAATGTCTCCCAATCTATTACTCTCTCACATCACCAAAAGGGTTGGTTACGGGACCTCAAGGGAACCTTCTTGTATTCTAATTTCTTCTGAATAGTAGTGGGGTTGTGGATAGTATAGCGAGGATACTATAACCCATTGGTAAGAAGTTCCATAGAAATATAAAAAATTTATAATAAAAAAGAAATAATCAGTGTAAAATAATGCAGAAAATGATAATAAGGCCAAATGAAAAATCCAATAAGTAATAAGGAAAATTTAATGACACGACGGAATGTAACTAAATTTAATTCTATAAAAATAAAATATAAACAATATTGGATAAAATTAAAACACTCAAAGTCTCTGGTCATAATCCCCATGTCAGTCCTATCTCCAAACATCAGCCGAATAGTAAACAAGAAACCAAAATCAAGTTCCTTTTCAACTATCCAAACCAGCATCCATGAAGTATACCTAGGTTTAAAATTGTGGGCCAAATAGGGTGTGTGTAATACATAGTAGGTCAATACCACCATTTATAATCTAAACCAGTCTATTATGAATTTTCAGAAATAATGAGATAAATAGGTATATTAATTAATTAATCAGCTAAATAAATATATTAACCATATTTGGATCCGCGTTGAAATAACTCTGACCATATCTTACAACCATTGCAACAACAACCATGTAACCAATGCAAACATCCTTATTTGGAACCATACCAGAATATCTCTGAGTATGTCTTACAACCATTCCAACAACCAACATATAACCAAGGTAAAAACATACATCAGCACTATACCAGAATATCTCTGACCATATCTTATGAGAAAGCCAACCATAACCATATAACCATGGTATAGTCACAAAAACCAATCTTAATCTACGGCTTATAAGAATTATAGAATTTTTAGGTCAAATCCTGATAAGAATTACAGTATTGGACTTAGCAGAGCCCCCTCACTATCATCATTGTAGCATATATGTATAAAAGTGTCTGGGCCTAACCATTTATATAATTGTATCATCTCATATTTTCCCATGTAACGCCCTGAACCTAGTTAACCAGAGTCGGTGCATTATTTTAATACATTGGAATGATTACAAGGAATCAAGTCCCGAAGGAACGATCGATTTAGCAGTCTTGGAAAATAGATTACATACATGAATGTTACATTACACATTACAATAAAAAAACATAAATAATTCTTTATGAACACCATTATTCCCTTGTCTTAACCCTACATATCAATCACAATAAACTTCTTGGAATCCTGGGAAAAATAAAACATAGAAAGTGGTGAGCTCAGATGCTCAGTATGGATAACAATATAGCAGAAACTTTCATAAATAAGTAAAAACATTTAAGGCAATGTATAACTAAAAAAGCCTTTTAAACATGAACTTCAACATAATATGGAAAGAATAAAATTAAATAATGACATTTACTGATTCACATAGATATTATACTAGTAGAATAATCACATGCAATATCAATAAAAACATTCATAATGATGGAATGCATAATGCCAGACTATGATAACCACGTATCCAAGGCCTCGTGCCAAGACTACAAATAAGATTTTGTCAAGGCCTCATGCCAAGACACTAGTTTGTCTCATGAGACCTACCGATGCATCGAGGAGCCATAGAGGGCTCCACCTGTCACTTACTAAGTCCAATGCATTCTTCATATAAAAAGGTCTAAACATAACATTAACATTCGTATTAAGACTAGCATACAAAATGTCAATACTTTACCCATAAATCATGAATGGTATAAAAATAACACATCCACAGTCAAACATATCAGAAAACCTTCAACACAAATTGGAAGATTTGTATCATGGAAAATCAACTTCAAAACAAGTTTAAAATCCATTAAAGGATTTTGATGTTGATGAAAATGATTTGTAAAACTCTTTGAGAGAAATACCCCTTTTTCAATAAAAAATTGAAAATTCACACAATTTGGAAAAGAAGTCATTTAATGAAATTTTTGAATCAAAGTGTCCCATACAAATTTCAAACTTTTGAAAGGAATTAACATTTTAAAAACATTCATGTCTATATAAATAAATCCTTAAAACCCATTTTGAAGACATGGACATTAATGAGAATGATTTAGAAGAATAAATATTTAAAACATTTGAAATTAAGTTTTATTAAAAAGTCCCTTAAAATAATCCCTTTGAAAACTCTTTCATAAGACATGGTCTTGGATAATAAATATGTCCCAATATATACTTATGTAAAAACAACCTCGGATAATAAAGCGATTGTGAAATTAACCCATACCAATTTGGTAACTTATGAAACATACACCCCATGAAAGATATATCATAAAATGAATATGTAAATACACATAAATTAAAGTTTATTACATAAAGAATACAATTAGGGGTAGTTCATACACCACACAAAAGGTAATAGTCGCAATATGGCATGAATCTCACGGGAATAAGGAGTGAGATGAAAACCCCTTACCATGACCTTTCCTTTAGTCGAGGGTACGTTTATCCTACTGTATGAAGACTATAGTATGTTATTAAATTATACTAGAACAATATTAATATTTATTATTTCTTAAATTATTCATTTATGACTTTATTCTACCCATTTAATAATAATTTCCATGTTATATTAATATTTCAAGGAATAATCGCTTTCTTTATCGTACATGTTTTAACTTGTTACATTTTATTGTATCACTTAGATCATGATTTAAATAAATCAATAATATAAAACATTATTTATTTATCATATATATTGAGAGTATAAAAATTTATAATAGACGTATATATGAAATGGAAAACACCGTTTATGGAGGCGGTAGTCCGTACGTACGAATAAACATTTTTTCCATTTTTATATAGTATTGAATGGAAGTAAGTGAATAAGATATATGTAAGTAAATAAATACTTATATATATAAATATATATATATATATATTTCCAGTATCATTATTATGTCATATATTACATACTTATTAGTAATATATATTTCTTAATCGTCTTGGAAATTAATCTCATCGCGTCGTGGAGACGGTAATCCGTAAGTACGCACGAGGGAAAATATCCTTATTCTGATATTAATATAATATATAATTGGATGGTATATAATATATATAGAATAATAATCATGTTATACACATCATTATTATACACATCCAAACAATAATGTATTGAATAACAATTACACCACGACGTGGAGACGGTAAGTCGTACGTATGCACGTATGGTGACATTTCATTCAAAGGGTGGATAGAATAATAAATTTGGTTGTACCATAATTATAATAACATCACAGTATATATAATATACTAGATTTATTGTTTTATAATGGAATCATCAAAGAAAAAGGAAGTGGAAGAAGAAAGGAACTTGAAAGAGGGTGGTGAAATCATTACCTCTTCTTCGGGTTCTTCCTTTTGATTTGATCTAAAGGGCTCCTTAGGTTGGCTTTCTGATCAAAATAAGGCCTATAGGTTGAATGGAGGATTGTTGAGAGTGTATTTGGGTAGGGTTTGGCTGAGACAAGTGGCTTAGAAGGTATTAATTATGGAGAAGGGGGAGTGCCCTTTTATAAAAGGGGTGAGGGGCACCTTAGAAAAAACATAAAATATTATTTTATAATAAATTCATATTCGGTTTCTAATGGCTCCAAAGTTGATTAAATAAATTCTAAGGTGGGTATAGGTCGAAAAAAACTCATCCAATAGGTTTTAGACAAGTTTAGGTTACCATTTTATACTTATCATTTAGATTTAACTCTAAGTTAAATATTTTAACTTTTACGCCCGTCTTCTTATATTCTCACACTATATGGTTAATAAACTTACTATATACTACCAATCAAACCCCAATTGGTTCATTAATGTCATATATATTATTATATAAGTCTTTTTGCCGAAACTCAGAATTTTATGATCATTATATCAATTAATAATATAATATTTGTTTTAAAAACTATTTTATGTCAATTTTGACACTATTTGGTATTTGTTTTTTTAGTAATAAAAACATGATTACATCAAAAAAAATAAATTGAATCTATCCTAACATGTCATATTAACCTAGAAAATTCGTGGTTGTCATAAAACCTTAGAAATTATATTTATTTTAATATTTATAATACCATCTATTTGATTCCTTCATGAATAAGGTAATTACTGCATCATCATTGTGTCATAAATAAATTTATTTATTTAATGTCTAAAAATTATAAATAAAATACCATGATGTAGGAAATATTTTTAAATTTCTAATGAATATTTATAATCGAATTTATCTTTTGTAAAACCCTATATTAAAAATGTTTTATTTATTAAACATTGATTTTAACTCTTTTAACTCTTTTTTAAATTAATCAATAATAAATCTCCAAATCTAATCAACGTGGACCTAAATGATAATATTTTATTCATAATTTTTTTTGGTTGAGGAAAACTTTTACAATATAATTAGGACATGTTTTAGAGTAATATTAATATCATTTTTACCCTGAATTACCCTATTTACTTTTAACTGTGGTAAATACAAGTAAAAAGTTACGATTCACCAAAAATTATTTTCATCTCATTGATCCACATTTTACACCTTGATATTAACCGTGTCTCTCAGATTTTATAAATTCAACTCATAGAAGCGTTAAAATTATGTTTTATGGGAATTTTCAAATTCTCCTAGGAGGTGGGTAAAAGACGATGAAAACGTCAATAAAATTTTTATATATCTAAAATTACTATAAAATGACTCCAATTAATTACAATGATCTTATATAAGTATTATGTATATATTTTTACATAAATTAATTTAAATAAAATAAATAATTATTTAAATAAAAATAATGGTTTTAACCAATAACTCAGTGTTTTCACTATTCATCAAAAATTGATGTTTCTCAGAAAAATACATAAAATTTTTCCTAAGCTATATTTGATATTATGAATTCAAAAATGATGTATATTTTACCAAATTCAAAAAATATTAGTTACTTTAATTAATATAAATTAATTCCCATTTTCAAAACAAATAGCGTGTTTTTAAGAAATAATAACTATCAAAAGATTGACATGTACTTATGTCCAATTTAAATGTGAAATTATGTCCAATGAACAACATTGTGTTAAATAGTAAAACTTTATTCTAAATATAATTTAAAACCACTCAAATTCATAATTTATCACTATTAATTATTTTGATTAAAAAAGTTGTTTTTAATTAAAATTTTGTAATTTTCACTATTCATCAAAATATGAAAGTTATCCGAAAAGTACCAAAATTTTACCCTAAGCTAATTCCGATATTCTGAATCCAAAAATAAAGTTTATTTTGAATTATAAAATGTATAAAATTTCAAAAAGAGGGTATTATTATTCTTAACGGATAGTATGATTGGTTGTGGTGTGTTAGAACTCGAAGTTGCGTATAAGACACGCTATTGTATTATTCAAAGAGAAGCGTACCGTGAAAGATTGGGGTGTTACATTTACCCTTCCTTTAATAAATTGTGTCCTCACAATTTATGATCGGTATTGGAAGCTTGGGGTTGACATTTGAAAATATCATAGTTTAAATCCCACATCGAAAAATGGATTATTGAGGCCTCTATTTTAAATAAAAAGTGGTAAATATGAAGGTTACTGAAAATAACACATACTAGGGTTCAATTTAAGAAAATATGGATAGGGAAGAGAAATATAACCATAAATATTTGATGGATAGTTGTAGAGAACATGGCTATTAAAAAGGCCAACAATCCCAAAGCCATAAATTTGTGATGATCTATGGTACCGTCTAGGACAACATTTTTGTTCTAAGATCCTTTTCTTAATGTTGAGGAATTTATTTATGATACTGGCTAAGATCATAAGGAGATATACTTACTTTATAATTAGAGTTTTATCCATTAATAAATTTTAAACACAAACTCATCTTTCACCCCCAAAACATAATACAACTCAAAAATACTCTATTTATCCTAATCATATAGGGTTCCAAATATAATGAATTTATAATTCACATATCAGACCCTTTTAAAAAACTACAGTATACCATTCAGGAACTTCACGTAGTCTAGTGGTAGGTGATAAATCCCAATTGCACTATGGTTGTGTGTTCGATTCCCGCAGATTTGTCTGACGCAACGGGTCGTCACTCGGTCTGCGTGTTGTCCTTTTATAAAAATCCAAAAATAACCTTTCAAATATAATCCATTCAAAACTTTAGAATTATCCATAATACATCTATAAACTCTCAGTCCAAAATTTATATGAAAGTTAAACATAATGTAGATCCTTTTTACCCAGTAATATCATGTGAATACCTTCATCATGTATTCTTTTAAAACACTGAAACATCCTGAATTACCATAAACCCTTATTGATTACATTCATGCTTACTTATTCCTTATAGAATACTGGATATACTTCATCCATCCAAAAACTTTGTAAACTCCAACAATGATGAAATATACAAACCTTTAATCATTTTCATGGTAGTCAAGAATATCCAATTTAATTTACCCAAATCGACCATATATTATTCCAAAATCAGTACCTCAATATTAGGACCATATTAAGGATTATCTTTCCTTCAACTATGTAATTTCCAAAAAAAATTAACTCGCTGTAGAGTCACTTTTCTTAGTACCTTAAAATCTAAAATCCTCAATTAAATAGTACTGTAGTACAATCCTTATTTATTTCCAGTACATCATTGACACAAAACTTCAATGAAATAATTCCAAAATAACAACATAAGAACACTAGTCATTCCTCTTCATCTGTGGTAGTATCATAACATGATTATTATCCAATAGCATCATTTGGGGAATACTCAGATGACTTGAATACTAGTTTGCATAGTGTCCCAACTTCTTACAGATGAAGCATTGTACATTTGAAACCTTTTTCTTACCCTTGAAGTCAAGTACATGGTGTCCTTTTTCTCCATACTTTTAACAAACTCCCATTCCCTTCAGTAAAATTACAAGGTGTTTCTTCCCATAGTTATCACATATGGGAAAATTATTCTTTTCTCTCTTCCATTTATCCATCTTTTTCTCTTCCATACTTTTCTTCTCTTGCTTCCCTTCAAAGCCATAGGACTTAGAGAATTATTTACTTTTCTTATTAACACATGATACTATTTCTTCATATGTTGAGAAATAATGAGAGAATATTTCCCTTATAAATGTTGTCTTAATACCATGGAAGATATGATCCTTCTTACTCTTTGGATAATATGTATTGCTGGAGTTCACATTCCTTCTATTGGGTGCCATTTCTATACAATGGAATACACTAGGTCGGTTTATGAATTGCAATGAATAATTTCAAACTGGTAAAATACCTAACATAAATTGAACAGTTTATGGATATAATCCATAATCATAAAAATGTTTTTTTGAGTAAGTATATACTTATAAGACCTTCATAATGATTTGTAATGAAAATTAAAATTATCCTAAGCATATCCCCCAGGAGTGTCGTAACCAAGAGTGCAGCAAAACCCATTGCCGTACACCATTTCCCGTTCGAGTCTAGCTCAAAGCGGTGTTTTTGGGTTTTACCCCTAGGTACATCTGTGCCAGAGCCGCCTCTACCTGCTCGTATCCAGATAGGGATGTATTGCTCAGAAAACTCACAAAATATCTACAATACCAAAATTCTAGGAAGTTCTTCTATACTAATCCTCAAAGTCTATCTTAGAGATATGTGCTCTAATCAGAGTTTATCTAAATCTAGTTTCCAAGGTTATTTCTAAACATCCTCTGATACCAACTGTAATTCCCTGAACCCATTTACCTAGAGTCAGTTCATTATTTTAATACATTGGCATGATTACAAGGAATCAAGTCCCGAAGGACCGATCAATTTACCAGTCTTGGAAAATAGATTACATACATGAATGTTACATTACAATTTATAACAAAACATCATAAATAATCCTTTATGAATTCCATTATTACCTTGGCTTAACCCTGCATATCAATCACAATACACTTCTTGGAATCCGGGGAAAAATAAAACATAGAAAGGGGTGAGCTGAGATGCTCAGTAAGGATAACAATATAACAGAAACTTTCATAAATAAGCATAAACATTTAAGGAAATGTATAAAAAAAAAGCCTTTTAAACTTGAACTTCAACATAATATGGCAAAAATAAAATGAAATAATTTCATTTACTTATTCACATGGATACTCTACTAGTCGAATAATCACATTAAATATCAATAACAACTTTCATAATGATGGAATGCATAATTCCACACTATCATAACCACATATCCAAGGACTCGTGCCAAGACTAAAAATAATATTTTGTCAAGGCCTTATGCCAAGACACTAGTTTGTCTCATGAGACCTATCAATGAATCGAGGAGCTATAGCGGGCTCCACTCGTTACTTACTAAGTCCAATGCATTCCTCATATGAAAAGGTCTAAACATAACATAATAATTTGTATTAAGACTAGCATACGAAATGTCAATACTTTACCCATAAACCATGAATGGTATAAAAATAACACATCCACAGTCAAACATATCACAAAACCTTCAACACAATATGGAAGATTTGTAGCATGATAAATCAACTTCAAAAAAAGTGTAAAATCCATTAAAGGATTTTGACATTGATGAAAATGATTTGTAATACTCTTTGAGAGAAATACCCTTTTTTCATGAAAACATTTAAAAGTCACAGAATTTGGAAAATAAGTCATTCAAAGACATTTTTTAATCAAATTGTCTCATACCACATTGAAACTTTTGAAATTAATTGACATTTTAAAAACATTCATGTCCATATAAATAAATCCTTAAAACCCTTTTTGAACACATGAACATTAACGAGAATGATTTAGAAGAATAAATATTTAAACTATTTGAAATGATTTTTTAGTAAAATGTCCCTTAAAATAATCCCTTTGAAATCTCTTTCATAAAACATGGACATTGACAATAAATATGTCCCAGTAGATACTTACGTAAAAACAACCTCGGATAATAAAGAAATTGTGAAATTAACCCTTACCAATTTGGTACCCTACGAAACATACACCCCATGAAAGAGGTATCATACAATTAATATTTAAATACACATAAATTAAAGTGTGTTACATAAAGAATACAATTATGGGCAGTACATACACCACAAAAAAGGTAATAGTGGCAATATGGCATGAATCTCACGGGAATAAGGAGTGAGATGAAAACCCTTTACCTTGCACTATCCTTTAGTCGAGGGTACGTTCGGCCTCCTGTATGAAGACTATAGTATGTTATTAAATTATACCAGAACAATATTAATATTTATGATATCATAACTTATTCATTTATGACTTTATACTACCCATTTAATAATAATTTCAATGTTATATTAATATTTTGGGTAATAATCGCTTTCTTTATAGTACACGTTTTAACTTGTTACTCTTGATTGTACCACATATATCATGATTTAAATACTTCATGAATATAAAAAATTATTTATTTATCATATATATTTATAATATAAAAATTTATAACAGACGTATATATGAAATGGAAAACACCGTTTATGTAGACGGTTGTCCATACGTACGCAAAAACGCTGTTTCCATTTTAATATAGTATTGAATGAAAGTACGTGAATAAGATATATGTAAGTACATATATACTTATATATATAAATATATATACCTCCTGTATAATTATTATTTCATATATTAAATACTTATTAGTAATATATATTTTTGCAATCGTCTTGGAAATGAATCTCATCACGTTATTGAGACGGTTATACGTACATACACACGAGAAAAAATATCATTATTTTGATATTAATATAATATATTATTGTATGGAATATAATATATAAAGAATGCTTATCATGTTACACAAATCATTGTTATACCCATCCAAATAATAATTTATTGAATAACAATTACACCATGACGTGGAGACGGTAAGTCGTACGTATGCACGTATGGTGACATGTCATTGAAAGGGTGGATAGAATAATGAATTTGGTTGTACCATAATTATAATAACATCACATTATATATAATATATTGGAGTTATTAATTTACAATGGAAACAAAAAATAAAAAGGAAGTGGAAGAAGAAAGGAACTTGAAAGAGGGTGGTGAAATCATTACCTCTTCTTCGGGTTTTTCCTTTTGATTTGATCAAAAGGTCTCCATAGGTTGGCTTTCTAATAAAAATAAGGCCTCTAGGTTGAAGGTGGGATAGTTGAGAGAGTATTTTGGTAGGGTTTGTCTGAGCCAAATGTCGTAGAAGTTGTAAATTAGAGAGAAGGTGGAGTGCCCTTTTATAAGAGGGGTGAGGGGCACCTTAGGAAAAACATAAAATATTATTTTATAATAAATTCATATTCTGTTTATAATTTCTTCAAAGTTGATTTTTTAAAGTCTAATGTGGGGATAGGTCAAAAACAACTCAACCAATATGTTTTAGACAAGTTTAGGTTACCATTGTAACCTTATCATTTAGATTTAACTCTAAGTTAAATAATTTAACTTTTACCATTTCTTCTTGTATTCTTACACTATATGGTTAATAAACTTACTATACACTGCGAATAGAACCCCCATTGGTTCATTAATGTCATATATATTATAATATAAGTCTTTTGGACGAGCCTTATATTTTTAGGACCATTATCTCAATTAATAATATAAAATTTGTTTTAAAGACTATTTTATGTCAATTTTGACACCATTTGGTAATTTTTTTTAAATAATAACAACATGATTACTTCAAGAAAAATATAGTGAATCTATAATAACATGTCATATTCACCTAGAAAATTCGTGGATGTCAAAAAAACTTTGAAATTATATTTATTTTAATATCTATAATACCATTTATTTGATTCATTCATTAATAAGGTAATTACTTCATCATCATTGTGTCATAAATAAATTTATTTATTTAATGTCTAAAAATTATAAATAAACTACCATTATGTAGGAAATATTTTTAGCTTTCTAATTAATATTTATAATCGAATTTATCTTATGTAAAACCCTATATTAAAAATGTTTTAGTTATTAAACATTGATTTTAACTCTTTTAACTCTTCATTGAGTTGAATAATAATAAATGTACTAATCTAATAAAATTGGACATAAATGATAATATTTAATTACTAAGGTTGTTTTGGGTCGAGATAAACTTGTTAAATAGAATTAGGACATGTGTGAGGGTAATATTAATATCATTTTTACCCTTAATTACCCTATTTACTTTTAACCGTGGTAAATAAAAGTAAAAAGATACTATTCACGAAAAATTATTTTTATCTCATTGAACCACATTTTACTCCTTGATATTAACCGTGTCTCTCGGATTTAAGAAATTCAACTCACAGAAGTGGTAATGTTATGTTTTTTGGAAATTTTCAAATTCTCATAGGAGGTGGGTAAAAGATGATGAGAAGTTCAATAAAATTTTTATTTATCTATAATTATTATAAAATGACTCAATGAATTAAAATGATCTTATATAAGTATTATGTATCTATTTTGACCTAAATTAATTAAAATAAAATAAATAATTATTTAAATAAAAAATCGATTTTAACCAATAACTCAATGTTTTTAACTATTCATCAAAAATTGATGTTTGTCAGAAAAATACCAAAAATTCAGCCTAAGCTATATATGATATTATGAATTCAAAAATTTTGTCTATTTTACCAAATTCAAAACATATAATTTTCATTAATTAATTTAAATTAATTTCCGTTGTCAAAACAAATAGCGTGTTTTTAAGAAATAATAACTATCAAAAGATTGACACTTACTTATGTCCAGTTTAAATGTGAAATTATGTCCAATGACAAAAATTGTATTAAATGGTAAAAATATATTCTAAATATACTTTAAAACCACTCAAATTCGTAATTTATCACTTTTAATTATTTTGATTAAAAAAGTTTTTTTTAAATTAAAATTTAGTAATTTTCACTATTCATCAAAATATGAAAGTTATCCAAAAGTACCAAAATTTCTCCCTAAGCTAATTTCGATATTCCGAATCAAAATATGAAGTTCATTTTGAAATAAAAAATTTATAAATTTTCAAAAATTGGGTATTACTATTCTTAACGGCTAGTATGATTGGTTGTGGTGTGTTCGAACTCGAAGTTGCGTATAACACACGCTATTGTATTATTCAAAGAGAAAGTACCGTGAAAGCTTGGGGTATTACATATCATGTTTTATTTTAATAAATTATATTTATTGATTTTGAGACTAGGCATTGAGACGACATGTAATTCTATGGCTCGACTTTCCTAGAAAAAGTGTTTGAAAAATATTAAACTTTAAATAGAAAACTTTTTATAGCACATGCTTGTGGTTTACCTAAAAAAGTGGAGTAAATAGTTAAAAAGGTTCCTGAATAAAAAATATTAGGGAACCATTGAGTTCATAGTAGTGGATTTACCCTAGGCGTGACATAACATTTTTTGGCATGTGTTGTCTGTAGAAAAAGTCATGAAAGACGTAACTATAAATAAAATATTTTTTATATAAAAAATTTGATGCGGTGACTCTTAATTTTATTAATGATTTGTTAGAAATAATGGGTTAGCCTCATAACCATATAAATTTTTGGGAACATGGAGAAAGAATTATTAGATAATTCATTTGTGAATGACGATGGAATGATCGAACGACGCCCCTTGGATTCAATGAATCGAGGATCCACAATGAAATGATGACCGTTCTTGATTAGAGACTGATCAAAATTTAGTTAGGGTGGTTGTTTCATTGTGGTTTCTCCATTCTTTATTTTCACAATGGACACATGTCAATCCATGAACAGATTGATATGTAGTTCGATTACTGTTGGATGGTTTATAATTGTGTGGATTATTTCATGAGTTTTCCATAATCTTCTTCATTCTTTTTTCTAAAAAGAATAAATTGAGGCCAATATGAAAAAAGGTCGAGGTTCATTTTCTAGTTCTTTCATTCTTCTTTAAATCCCCCCTTTTCTTCATGTTCTTCACCATTGGACCCCCTTGTCCACTGTTCGACTTGTCGGGTGCTTCTGAATGAGATCGAACCCCAGATTGGAAGTATATAGACAAAATATGCAATTTTTATGTAGATAGGGGCACGAGGATAACAGATCTATGACCGTTTTCAATTATGGGCATCAAAGGTGTCTTAGTGGTCCATAGTAGGGTGCATCGGTGTGGGTCTGGCATACGGTCTGGTGATGCAAGGTGGCTTCATTGGTGATTAGGGCGGTGGAAAGTAGAGATGACAACCTCATGGGAGCTGGCAGAGCTAGCCGAAGTGGACTATAAAAGAATTCGCATGTAATGGAGGCCACATACTTGGAAAATTGTGCTATTTGTGTCATCCAAGTTTGTATGCACATGAGCAGGCTCATCCAGGGGATATGGGTTGGGCCCAGGCGGAGTGGGCCAATCCAATGTAGAGTGGGCCGAGCCCAAGAGGAATGGGATTAGCCCATGAGGAGCGGGCCGAGCCGACCAGGCTGGTCTAATTGGCTCGATCCTAGGAAGGCCAGGCTGAGAGGCTCTGACCCAGGTGTGACTGGGCTGGAGTTGGGCCACAGTTGACCATGATGGTCAACTGCGAGCCACGTTCGCCCACGCCATCACGTGACACGACATCTAGGGCGATATCGACCATGGAAGATATAGGAGGGCCAATCCGGGTGATCGACAATGGCGGTCAACCTTCATGGACAGTCTAAAATCTCAGTGACCCCCCTTCGAAACACTAAACTACCATAACTTTCAAATGTTATGCTTGTTCGATGAGCTATCTACAGTGTTGAGACCCTGATATTGAGATAGTACTTTTTAGGCAAGTTGTGAGATTTTATTTTTTACTAGTATAGGTTGATAGAGTTCCCTTGGTTCTTTATTTGAGGGATCAATATGGAATTACATCCACATCACTAGAATGTAATCCCATATAGAGGCTTAGTTCAAGATAGATAATGGGATCTCTCCATGGTAATGGAGTGCAATAATCTATAACCCATAATGGTGTTTTCTGGAATCTAATTAACCACTGAGAGTATTGAATTGATTATCAATATAGCAGGAAGAATCATTAGGGTTAGGGGTTTTCCCTAGTGTTTCTAGTAAGGATCCTCTACCCTGAGAATTGATCCAGATAGTATTAGTGGTATTCTACAGAGTTTCTAGGTAGAGTCCCCTCCATGTGTATCATAATATTCCTTTACCAATATGATCTCTCTGGGTTGGGCTCAATGAGCTAGACCTCTCTGTGAGTGTCTCTGATAATATCATTTCTTGAGGAGTGAGTTCACCCAAAATGAGCTTGCTTTGGGAAGAATCATATGGATGGTAATTGGTTGTGTCTTACCTCTAGATTGTGTGTCTTTGATAGATTATATATATATATTCTGGATACATGTGTTTTAGACATACACCTATACGGATATGATTGTGATTTTTTTTGTGGAATTCCATTGAGGATTTTGTTTTTGGTTTCGAGGTTTCCTACAAGGTATTATTTTACTCTACACTACTTGGGTTTTGATATCATTTGTCATGTATTTTGCAGATGATCAACCATTTGATGGAATTTTAGGAGGACAAGGACAAAGTGGTGCTTAGTGGGGAAGGACAGAACGAGGTGTGTTCATGTGGTTCATACAACAATCCCAGTAACACTTTTCTTACTGGTTTCTCTTTTTTTTCAGACTCTTTATGGTGGTCTTGTATTTGGACATGATTACTTTCAGTACTTCTACTATCATACTCTATTGGGAGATCATTAAGGTATGCATGGATTTTTTACTTTATGATTTTACATTTCATCATTTTTTCCCTTAGAGATGTGTGTGTGTATATGTTTAAAGGTACTTATTTAAATGCCTCCAAATTGTGGGATATTCTTACTCGGTTCTAGTCAAAATCCTTCGGTATATTTGAGGTGTTATTGGGGATGTCCATGCACTGTCACCACTTGGGAGGGTCATGAAAGAGTGGTATCAGATGTACAGAGTTTCCATAGGTTGGAATGATAATATCTGAGTTTTTTACCCAACTTCTCTAGAGTATAATCAGACTTAACAACATCGAAAAAGAAGGGGAAGCCTTTCATGTGGACAAAGAAGTGCCAACTGTGCTTTCAGGAGCTAAAGAATAGGTTGATGAGATCAACCATCCTAATGTAACCCAATGAAGGAGTTGAATACGTGATGTTCTATGATTCTTCAGGGACTGGGCTTGGTTGTGTCCAGATGTAGGGAAAAGTGGTGATTTCCTATGTTCCCCTCCAGTTAAGACCACATGAGAAGAATTATTCCACCTCTAATCTTAAGCTACTAGTTGTAGTCTTCAAGTTATATATGTGGTGACACTACCTGATGGGAGAGTGGTTTATCATCTTCTCTGATCATAAGAATATCAAGTATCTCTTCTCTTAGAAGGTTCTGAATTTGAGATAGAGTTTATCCCTAGATTTCCTCTAGGATAATGACTTTGATATTATCATTAATCTTGGGAAAGGGAACATGGTGGCAGTTTCTCTCAGAAAATGATCTATTTTTCTATTTCTGAATGAGGTTCCAGAGGAGTTAGCCTTGTCTCAGATACACTTTATGGATGGAGATAGAGATTCATACATCCAATCGATGGTTGTCAGCCATCAAATCTTATAGTGAGTTGGGGAGGAACAACATGCGAACACTGACTGCAAGACCGTATAGGCTCATATGTCTGTAGGACATGCTCGGGATGGATATTTGAAAGGTGATGAGCATTTTTTCTTTTATAGGGAACGCATTTGAACCTTTGGTACTGCGAGAGGAGGTTTTCATGGAGTTCCAAAAATCCCATTTAGAGGTACATCAAGGTGTGGCAATGAAGTACCATGACCTTCATTGTTTGTTTTAGGGGACAGGGATGAATAATAGAGTTTTCTAGTATCTCTCCCGATGTCTCACTAGTCTTCAAGTGAAGTCTGAGAAACAGGTTCCATCAATTTAAGATCAACCCCTTAAGGTGACGGAATGGAAGTGGAATGGGATATTGATAGAACTCGTGATGGGTTTACCACATACATCTAGGGGAAACAATGAAAACTAGGTGATCGTTGACCAACTCACCAAGTCATACCACTTCCAATCTATCATATATTAAAGTCCATCAGATTACATGGTATGCCTATACATGTTAGAGATTGTTTGAGTCCATGGTGTCCCATCAATGAAAATTTTAGATCGTGATTCTCTATTAACATCTCGGTTTTGGAAGGGATTGTGTGAGGTAGTTGGGACACAGTGATGCTTGAGAACAATGTTTCACCAATAGATGAAAAACCAGACAAAGTGTGTCATTCAGGTTTTGGAGGATATGTTGTGGGCATTAATGTTAGAATTTGGTCATAGTTGGGAGGATCACCTGACACTGGTGGAGTATTCATACAACAACATCTACCACTCCACAATTGTTATGGAACCATTTGAGGCCTTGTACGGGTGAACCTGAAGGTCTCCACTTTGTAGGAATAATCCATGGGATTTAGCACTAATGGGCCCAAAGTTAAATAGAATGACTATAGAGAAGTTTTAAATCATTTATGAGTAGATGAATACTGTACAGAGCTTTAGAATGCCTTATACTGATATATGGAGGACATTGGATTTTGAGGAGGGAGACCATGTCATCCTTCAGGTTTCACCTATACAGGGATTACATAGATTTGGCCTAGGCGACAAGTTATTTCCCTTTTTCATTGGCCCTTTCCAAATACTACGTTGAGTTGAAAAGGTGCCATACTTCATGGCTCAACCATCGATGTTATATTAGGTACAAAATTTCATCCACATGTCACAACTGAGGAGGTATGTGCATGACCCATTGCACTTCATCGACTAGGGCGAGCTGGACATCAAGGATGGGGATAATATTACTGATTACCTAGTGATGATTGAGGATCCATAGGAGAGGATCCTTCATGGGTGGTTGATTAATTTGTATTGTCTCTAGTGTCATCATGGGAATATCTAGCAGAGCACATGGGAGTGGGAGGCTTAGATTCATGATCATTACACTCATTTTTTTTGAGTATCCCTTGTTTTGGATTTCGGGTACGTAAAGCCCCAATGTGGGAGAATGTAACATATCCCATTTTCTCTAGGTATTGTTTTTAGAAATTATATGGTTTAATTTCAAGACTAATTATTTAGACTATGTGTGATTCGGAGGCCCAATTTTCCCAGAACAATTTTTTGAAATATAAAAAACATTTAATAGAACAGGGACACAGATTTCCTAGAAAACAAGAATAACTATTAAAAAGGATACCGTATTAGAAATATGATCGCACCTTTGTGTTCTGAGTAGTGGATTTACCCTAGGAACAACATAAAATTTGTCGGTGTGGGGGATCTATAGAAATGTTTCATGGAGTGCGAATCAGTAAATAAAATATTTTTTATAAAAAAAATTATCTTGATACAACGACTCTCCTTTTTATTATGTATTTGTAAGAAATTAAGAGTTAGCCTCATAACCCTATGATTCCTATGGGGAATTAGATAAAGAACATTTGGATAAGTCACTGGAGAATGATGACAGATCTATCGAATGATTCCCCTCAGATTTGATGCCTTGAGGATCAATGATGATACAACAACCGTTCTTCGTTAGCGACCGATCAAAATCGATATAGGGAATTTCCTTCTTTTTGGTTTTCCCATTACTTATTTCCATAAAAAAACGTGGATCAATCCACAAATATATGTATCCACAATTCACCCTTTTTGGGATGTTTTATAATTATTGGAATTATTTCATTATTTTTCCATAATATTATTCATTCTTCATTGTAACGAGAAAAAATTGAGTCTGACACAAACAAAGTCTTGGGTTCATTCCTAAGGGTGTTATTTGTACCCCCTATTATTCATGTTAATATTTATTAGAGCACTAAGGTCATGGTTCAAATTTCTAGCCATCTCTAAAAGAGATTGGATCCCCAGATTGGAGGAAAACTAAAAACGGAGGATGGGTATATATAGATCAGGACATGAGGATTGAAGATATGTGACACTTTCAAATTCCAGGTATTAGAATTCTCTCAGTAGCCCGTCAAAGGTTCCATCAGCATGGGTCTATCTTGATGGTCTGGTGCAGAAAGGAATTATCATCGATGATCAGGGCGATGGATTTTAGGGTGGCAGTGATTGGAGGTGGTGTAAGTGTCCAGGTGAAATATGGAAGGTGGTCGTGTGGGAGTTAGGCAAGTGAGAAAAATAGAACTATGGTGGAGGCCCATGGAACATAGACCATGGATGTGTCGGGGATGGCCACATTCAGTGGCTCATGTGTGAGCAGGACTATCAATGGGAGAAGTGTTAGGGCCCTGCATGTCAGGCTAGGTTGGTTAGACTCATGGTCGGTCAGTCTGGAGTTGCACGTCGGTCGAATTTTAGCCATAGTCTCTCTAGATATAGAGCCGCTGTGGAAGCTGGGGGCACAGTCCACCGAAGAAGAAGTGGGGTGCCCAATCCTTGTCATTGACCATCATAGTCAGTCTACAAGCCTAGAAAACCCCCTTCAAATCATCAAACTCCCATAACATTCAAAGGGTACATCTTTTGGATGATCCATCTACGACGTTGAGACCCTGACATTGATATGGTCCTTTTGAGAGAAGGGTTGAGTTTTTAGTTAGGACCAATATAGGTTGAGAGTGTTCCCTTGGTTTTTTCCTTGAGGGTTTAGTATGGAATTACATGCACTTCACAGGATTGTAATACCCTCTAGAGGTTGAGTCCCAAATTGTGTTTGGTACCCCTCTCTGTGAATAGAGTGAGATCCTCCATCACCCTTATTAGAGTTTTTTTAATAGAAATATCCACTCAGAGAAGGGAATTGGTCCGCTGTCAAGTGGGCCTCACCAGTACGGTTAGTGGTCTTCCCTAGTTTGTCTGGGAATGATCCTCTACATTGATAATTGATCCATATAGGGTTATTAGTATTCCCTGGTATGTCTGGTAAGGATACCCACTTTGTGTATCATAGTCTTCTTTACCAATATGTTCACTTTGTGTGGGGCGAAAATGAGCTAGACCTCTCTGTGAGGGTCGCTGGTGATATCATGGCTTTAGGTCTAAGTTCTACTAGAACGAACGTGCTTCAAGAAGAATCTTATAGTAGGTAATTGTCTATGGATTACCTTTAGATTGTGATCCTTAGAATGAGTATATCTAGATATTATTTCTAAATATTATGTACAAATTTAACTATGTGGAGCTTACTATACTTTCTTTTATGGTATTCGTTTATTTTATTTCTTTATGGTTTTAGGGTGTCCTAATGGGTATTTTTATACTCAATCATGCATGGTAATTTTCATAGTGTGACATGTTTTGTGTAGACGATCGACATTTTTGATGGAGTGCTAGGCAGACTAGAACCAGGAAGTGCTTAGTGAGGGTGTACATATCGAGGCGTGTTACTTTAGTTCATATAGTAGCCACAATACCTATTTTCTTATAGGTTGGAATTTTTTATATAAACTTTGTGGTGGGATTGTATCTAGCTCTGTTTACTTCTACTTCGTTTACTATTGTACTCTATTGTGAGATCATAGTGGTAGGCATTCATTTTTACATTATGTTTTTACATTTTCACATTTTGTGGTCTGTAGATGGGAGTGTGTGTACAGGTACACATGAGAATGCCTCCCATTTTGGGGATATTCCTACTTGGTTCTATTCACTATCCCCTAGCCTATTAGAGGAGGGCATGGGGTAGTCTTTGCATTGAATATGTTGTGACACTACGAGATGGGCATGAATTTTATTGTCTACTCTGATCACAATAGTCTCAATTATATCATCACTCAGAAGGATCTGAACTTGAGATAGAGGTGATGGATAGATTTCCAATTGGACTATAACATTAATTTTTTCTCTACTCTTGGGAAAATTATTGTGATGGAATATTCTCTTTGTAGAAGATCTAGTTTTTAGTTGATGAATGAGGTTTCAGAGTATTTGGCCTCATTATAGATATCCTTTGTGGATGGGGATGGAGCATATTTCCTCAATTAAATTTTTTTCACCTATAATATCTTACAGTGAGTCATGGAGGCATATCTTGGTTACACAGACCCCAATACCTAACAAGCTCATATGTCCACAAGACATTCTCTTGATGGAGATTCGAAAAGTGGGGAGGATGTTCTTCTTTTTAAAGGGCACATTATTTTACCTTTGGAATTATGGGAGGATGTTTTGAAGGAGTTCCATATATCCCATTTGTTGGTACATCTTGGTGTGTTAAAGATGATCCTAGACCTCTATCATTATATTTGGTGGTTGGGGATAAATAATGGAGTTGTAGAGTTTGACTCTCGATATCTCGGTTTTCAGCAAGTGAAGGTCGTGCACTAGGTCCCCACTGGTTTATCTCATCCCCTTGAGATTTATTAATGGATCTGGTATGAGATATAGATGGAATTTATGATGGGTTTACCAGGTACATCTAGGTTACACGATTCTATAAGGGTGATTATTGACTGAGTCACCAATACCGTATAATTCCTTGCTACGTAAGAGAAAATTTTAGTAGAGATATTTTGATGCCTATACCTATAGAAGATAGTTCAAATTCACGGTGTCACATTGATGGTAGTTTCAGTTCATGGTGCTCTCTTTACATATAGCTTGTGTAAGTAATTGTAGGAGGCATTTGGGACCCAATTATTCTTGAGCACAACATTTCAACCAGAGATCGATGGCATGATAGAGTAGACCATTTAGGTTCTGAAGGACATGTTGTGGGAATGCATGCTAGAATTTGGTATTAGTTGGGAGGATCACCTACCACATGTGGAGTTTTCATGAAACAACATCTACTAATCCACAACTAAAATGGAACCATTTGAGGCCCTGTATGGGTGAACTAGGAGGTGGTCACATTACTGCACTGAACCAAGAGATTCAGTACTCATGGGCTCGATGTTGGTGTTAGCTACTATGAAGAAGGTGCAGATCATTCAGTAGTAGATAAAGACCGCATAGAGCCATCACAAGCCTTATGTTGGTATACGATGGAGGCCTTTGGAGTTCGAGTAAGGAGACCATGTGTTCTTATGGGCTTCACCTCAAAGGGGATTATGTAGATTTGGTCTGGGAGGCAAGATATCTCTGAGGTTCATCATCCTTTCCATATACTTTGTTGATTTGGTGAGGTCACATACCTCTTGTCTCAACCACTGAAGTTATATTGGGTACACGATTTATTCCCCATCTTGTAGCTGAGGAGGTATGTGCACTACCCATCACAATTTTGTTGACTAGGGAGAACTGAAAATCATGGATGGGGTTACTTTTAATGAGTATTCGGTATTTATTGAGGATCAGAAGTATATGATACTTCATGGGAATTAGATTCCTTTGGATCATGTTAAGTGGAAGAACAAGAATCGCCAAGAGATAACATGAGATTATGTGGCTGAAATTCATGCTTAGTACCCTTATTTGTTTGAGTTTCCCTTCTTTTATCTTTCATCGATGTAAAGCCTCATACTGGGTAGAATGTAATGGATTTGATTTTACCCCAGTTTTATTTTCAGATGTTATATAGATGGATTTAGAGATTGGGCGCTGAGAAAACATGTGATTTAGTGACCATGTTTTCCCAGATTTTTTTTTTGAAAAATGTTAAACTTTTAATAGAACATGTGTGTGGTTTTCCTAAAAAAGTGGAATAACTCTTATAATGGTGGACATTACCCCTTATTTCCACAGTTAGATTTTTCTTGTGGATATGAATGTCATTAGGCCCCTAGATTGAAAGAAAACCAAAAATGGGGGTAGGTTATATGTAGAATATTACTTGAAGAGAAAGAATCTATGACCATTTTCAATTACAGTCATCATAGGTTGCATGGTGTTCCACAGTAGGGACCACCTGCGTGGGTTTGGTGTGGCGGTCCAATTAGTATAGGCGGCGGCGACAGTGACTGGGCTAGTGTCGATTAGGGAAGTGATGACCGAAGGTGGTAGAATTGGCATTGTGGAATGTTGCGGGAGACCATGTGGGATCCATATATAGTAGATAGCAGTGATGGATGCATGGAGTGGAGGTTGCGGACGCGGATAAGTGAGCCGTATGTGGTAGCCCAGGCGGACCGCACATGAGAAGGCTGGTCCAGCGGGATGGGTAAAGTGGAGGAGGAGTGAGCTAGGACAATGCTGAGTGGGACATGAACATTTGTAGCAGACCTGTATGACTATTTCGGGCTGATTGGGTCGGTCCCTAGTCAAAATCGGGGCGACCATGCCAGATCTGGGCCATGGTTTACCACATTGGTCAACCATGAGCCACAGTCACTCATCTTGTTGCATGGTCGGGGAATCCACAGGGTTGCCTATCTAGGTGGTCGATGGGAACAGTCAACTACCCTGGTCAGTGGACCGAATGTGTAGCTATTATGTAGGCCTAGTGACCCTCCCCTAAAACTTCGAACCTTCATAACTTTCAAATGGTACGTATGTTTGATGAGCTCTCTATGGTATTGAGATCTTGATATTGAGGAGGTCCTTTCTAAATAAGTGGGGATTTTTATTTTGGACCAGAGTAGGTGGAGATCATTCCCCTGGTCCATTCCTCTAGGTTTCATTATGGAATTACATTTAAAATAATAGATTTTAATCCCCTATAGTGGTCGAGGCCCATATAGAGTATGGTATTCCTCTGTGGGACTAGAGTGTGATCCTCTATCATCCCTAGTGGTGTTTTGTGGAATCAACATAGCCACCAAGAGTAGTGTGATGTTCCCTTATCTAGTGGGTCATAGCAGAAGGGTTAGTCGTATTCCCCAGTGTGTATGAGTATGATCCTCTATGTTTCCAATTGATCCATATAGGGTTAGGGGTATTCCCGAATGTGTTTGGAAAGAATTCCATGTCTATGAGTCATAGTATTCCATGACCAACATGTAATCTTTGGGCAGGACCCAAATAAGTTATACCACTATGTGAGTGTCCCTGATAATATCATGGATCGAGGAGTGAGTTCTCCTGGAATGTGTGTGTGCATCAAGCTGAATCCTAAAGAAGGTAATTTTTTGTGTCTCAAATCAAGACTGTGCGTCTTGGACTGATTCTATCTATATATTCTTGCTACATGTATTGTTTACATATACTTGTGTGGAGCATACTATTCATTCCTTTTTGGTATTACTTTTTGGTATAACTTTGTAGTTTTGGGGTGTCCTACTAAGTATTTTTATACTCACCCATGAACTGGCTTTCCCTACATGTGTTGTGTCTTTTGAAGATGATAAACCTTTTGATAGAGTTTTAGGTAGACCCGGACTAGACAGTGCTTAGCGAGGATTGACTGACCGAGGTGAGTTTGTATGGTTAAAAAATTATTCACAGTACCTATTTTCATATAGGTTTCACATATTTTATAAACACTTTGTAATGGGATTGAATTTTTTCCTATTTACGTCAAATACTATTACAGACATACTCTTTTTTGAGATCATAGTGGTATGCTTGCATTGTTTACTTTGTGTTTTTATAGTTATGAATTTTGTGGATTGGATATATGTGTGTGTGTTTACAGGTACATAGAAAAATTCCTCCCATTTGTGGGGTATTGCTACTACGTGTTAGTCACCAGCCAACGGCCTATTGGAGGCGGGCTTGGGGTAGTCACGTCCCAGAACACACTGGGATGGGTCATGGCAATGACCATCTCATCATAGACCAAAATTCCTATCGTAGAACATGCATATCACAATATCATATCATATATCTCAATGGCTAATTATGTGAATTACCATGACTCCTTTCATTTTCCACTTTTTATTAAAAATGTTAATGGAATAAAAATTTATCAATAAGAATTAGACCAAAATTTATGGATTATATAATAAGAAATCTCGCTAGGTCACTTTTCATTTAAAAAAATACTTTAATCCCTTAGTCAACTTAATTATCTTCAATGATTTTCCCACCCAATGGGTAGAAATAAGCCTTTCCAGATGCCAATTGAGAACAAGGGAATTCAATGAATAATCCCATTTCTATTCATTTAATTTTGGGTTCACACTTGATTGACACGATCATGATATTGCTCAAACAATACTATAATCAAACCATAGGGTTTATATTAAGACCACATTCCTTTAACTGATGATTCAAAAACACTTCCAATGGACAACACCTATTAGTATAAGGTGTATATTATTGAAATAGATTACGATATCAATACTAATGAAGATCAAAACCGACAACACAATTGGCCAAATTATTTCATTGCAACGTTTGTAGAACCAAAGTGAATAAAGAAGAAATATATCCTGAAGAAAAAACCATGGATTGAAGACACAAAAGAAACGTTAATAAGATAATTTGGAACCCCAAAATCACCTAGATAATAACCTAGGGTCGATAGGATAGAAGCTTCATCCAAAACATAATAAATTTAAGATGCACAACATTTTTAAAATAGCAGGTCTAGAATTTACACGGAGTGTAACATAGTTTCACATATTTTTAATGTTTATAATGGTATTATTTGAAAAACTAGTTTCTTAGTATTTATTTTATTAAAATCCATGACAAATTACATGATGTTTAATCCCTTTAAATGATTTATAATGTTTATTTAGTTTGTTTTTCATCCCATTTCCATTTTTATCCAACCCAAAACACCCTTTAAATTTATCAACTTACCAATAAAAAAATTTAACACTTAGTCCCATTTATATTTAGACTCCATTAATATAAATAATAATACATCCAAGAAATTTAGCTCATTTTCCTCAACATGTCTCTCCATCTATGGAAAAGGAATCTCTACTAATTCCCAAACAAAAAGCATAGATAGATTTGTACCTGAAAAAATATGAGATCCTACAACCTCACATCCTTATAAAGTCTCTTCCCTAGGTTGATCTAAGAATAAATATGAGATTTATGTGGACAATTTCGGCCACTATGTTCTCAAATCAGAATTTGTTTCCATAGATTCTTCCTAAATTCTCCTATGTTGCCACTACACTCGAACCAACTATATAGTCTGACGACAATGATTTTTCTCACTACGACCCACAACCTATATATGATGATCCTAAATGGATGCATTAGCACAAATATTGATGTATTCCATGACTATTACATAGGAAGGTTCTAGATGATATATTCCTAGTTGTGAAATATGGAACAAATTGTGAGTGTAATTATGGCATTACGGTAGGTCTATATGATATGTCAGTGGATAGGCCCTTGAAAATATTTGAAATGGACCAATGAACCTATCTTCTACCACTCATTGTTTTCTAAAACAGTTCTTCCACATTCTAGGTGAAACCTGAATTTTTTTTTTGACAAACCCGGAATTTCATAAGTTGTCTTTGATTGTCATCATATGGTTTCTTATTGCTCTATGTGGTCACCAACCACTTTCTGACCAACTAAACCAATTCAGATATCTCTTGCACAATAATCGAACCAAAAATTGTTGAATCACCTACCTCCATCCATCAAAGAGGTTAAAGACTTGTATATCCAAAAAACTCTCAAATGAGTCCATTTGGATTGATTCCTTGTAGCTCTATTTATTTGAAAACTCTATGATTTCGATATGTTGTACCCATGACCCACCAAAATCCAAATCACATGCTAAAACATATCCTCCAGAACATGAATTGTTTGCTCTAATTGACCATCAGTCTGTGGATGATAGGATATTCATAAAAGAACATGTGATCCTGTGTATTTTTGAATACCCTACTAGAAATGGGATATGAAACAACGATATCTACCTGAAATGATACTCCTCAGAACACCATAAAACCAGACCTCCTCTCACACATAAATATTTACAAGGTATTCAACTATAAAGGTTTCCCTTATAGGTATGAAGTGGGATACCTTATTCAGTAATTCAACAACAACCCATATAGAATTATTCTTACTGGTCATCCAAGGCAATCTCATCACCAAATCCATTATGACATAATCTCATTTCCACTCCAAGATGTGTTAACAATGTAAAAGCCCAGCGGGCCTCTGATGCTCGGATTTCACCTACTGACAAGTGAAGAACCTATCTAAAAATATTACTACCTACATCATTCCTAAATAATAGTACTATCTATAGATATC
Source organism: Viscum album (assembly GCA_963277665.1). NCBI lineage: Eukaryota > Viridiplantae > Streptophyta > Magnoliopsida > Santalales > Viscaceae > Viscum > Viscum album. The sequence goes on along the minus strand of OY728138.1, from coordinate 538,955,976 downwards.
ATGATACATCATCGTTAAACTTTGATTGACCACCCATTTAAGAACATGAAACTCCCTCATCATCTCCCCAGTTATGCCCATAGGAACTCATAATCAGCCACAGAAAAGAATAGAATTTAAACTACCAAGAGATCATATTGATGACTTCTCCCCACCGTATATTTTTTCACTTAGAACCATTCCTTCAGGATCAGACAAATTCTTAGTTTTATTGTTGTCAAAATAATGTGTATAACAAATGCCGATGACATAGATACTCACCCCTGAGATTATTGAACATCTAGATGCATGTTTGAAAAGAGGAACATTATTTACCACTAATCAAAAGTATTTTTAATACCTTTTTTTTCTTCTTAATGAGTTGGAAAAAATGTTTCCCTTTCTTGATGTATAATCCAATTGAAATTAATAATACTATAGATACATGGACAGCCTCCTCTACTGAAGAGTCATGTCACGTAGAGAAAAGATGCACCCGAGGCTCTTCTGATCCTTTTATACCACAAACCTGCCACCCATGAGATAGTGTCTCCAACATAATAGGGAATTTACCACTTCTATAAACTCCAGATGATGAGTCAGGTAATTCGTCTCATGCAGCCTCAGCTTCTTGGATCCACACGAAACCACACGACCCTTCTACAATATAACTTCTCCAAATCTAACCCTTTATGTGTCAAAGTACATGGTATATCAATTAATATGAACAGTTAATGTTAGGATTGGTGTTGAGATCATCCTACCTTTTATCTATGGTAAATCCATTTCCTAAGAATCAATCAAAAAAAATTCACCCCATTCATTTTTATAACGTACATTCATGCTAAAAATCGAGAGAAATCTTAGATAAAATGATGGTAGTAACCTACTATACCAATAAATATCTATATTTAAAATGCATTCATGGTTTTTCCCAATATTTCAGGGCTATTAATTTCATTTTCTCTATTAATACTCCTTTTAAGATGGTATGACCCTTGATTTACAAATTATTTATCCAAAAAACTACATTTAATTAGCTTAGCGTGAAGCCAATGCTCTCTCAATGCACTTGGGATGATGTCAAGAGTTTTGGTATGATCATCTACTAAATGGTATTACACTAATTTATTTTTGATGAAAACCACCACATACAAATCCAAAAATGAATAGAAGATCCTATTAATTAAGGCCATGAATATCATAGGCACATTAGTCAACCCAAACGACATAACTATTAATTCATATAATCCATACCTACTTCTTAAATTATTCTAAGGTATGTCTAATAGTCTCACCCATAACTGATGATATCCTAATCTCAATTAAATCTTGGATAAGAACTTATAACCTTTAAAATGATCAAAAAGATTATTGATGAATGGAAAAGGATACTGGTTCTTGTTCATCATCTGGTTCAACCTATAATAGTCTGCACATAAGTGCACAGATCCATTATACTTTTAGAGAAGTGATCTAGATAAACAAAAGGAGATGTACACATCCATATGAAGACAGTTGATTATAGATCTTCCATATAAACTTTCAACTCATGATTCTCAACAAGTTCAATTTTGTAGGGTGGAATAGAAACTGGTTCATCTCTCGACACCAACTCGATCCTGAACTCAACCTCTCGATCAGGTGGTATGGAATGGAACTCATCAGGAAAAACATCAAAAAAATTGTCCACCACTAGATGAAAAAAATAATTCTACATTCCACCATTATCTAGAGATATATTGGTTATTTGGGACATGAGACTATATAAACTACACTGAATTGGTCATGCATAACCATCATAAATTTCCTCCTCACCTTTGTGTGAATAGCTGCTTACTTCTGGAGATATAATGTTAAGTCACCTCCTATAAAAGTTGATATGAGTTTGGTATAGAACTGACCAGTCAATAACAAGAATTATGTCGAATCCTTTCATTTCTATTAAAAACAATACCCAAAAGAAATGGTAACCACAAATATTTAGATAGAACACCTTACAATGGTGGATATTTCTAGACCACACTCCAAAATGTGTGTCAAGGGATAAAACACCTTCTATGATTTCTGCATCCAATGCCAAACCATTTGAAAAAAGAAAAGATAGAAAATAATATGATGTTATTATATCAAACAATACAAAAAGAAAGTTAGATGATACAATAATCGTACCTCTAACGATAGATGGTATTGCATCCATGGTAGTCAGAATAGTCTTCATAATGTGCAACTAGCTTATCCCTCTACCATGGGGTCTAGTCTGAATACCCAAAGATATTTCCCTTTCTTGGTATCTTTTCTCATGCACATGGGTACGACATCGCATGACTCATCCTGAATAGCTTTTGGAACACCAGCTACCATCCTACCGAGGTATTGTTGATCCCCTTCTTGATTTTGGTTCTTATCTTGATTTTATTCCACTACTGTTCTATGAAAATTTCAAATATATCCTCTGAAGATGACCCAGTCTATTGAACATAGGACATTTGAATGTGTGGTGAGGACATCGCAGATTCCTATAACCAAAATTTCCGAACTAATAGAACTTGAAAGAAATGTAGTCATGGGATGGTTTTCCACTTCCCAGACTGCTCTACCCATAACTTCTTTGGAAAAAAATTCATAATTCTACTTTTTAGCAGTCAAATAAAAACTCGTAGATTTCTCTACTAAAATAGAATGGTTGTTGCTCGAATCCTATCTTAGATTCCCTTTTTTGATGATAATCTAATTCATCATGTCTTCAAATATTATTAAATAGACAATTCTTAACATCGACCTGATCTCATTACAATGATTATCATGTAAAATTATCTCCCTTAAGATCCCATTATCTTCAAAAAATGGAAGAAATCACTATAGGTCGATAAAATGTATAGCATGTTCCAAAATTGAAAAACCCACCTACGTTAGATGCATGGAGTAACATTCTTTTTCATCCCTCACGTTTTTTGGGACAGAAATGGAAGAAGTAATTCATCTTGATGTCCATCAAAGATACCTCATCCTATTGTTAGGTTCATCACAAATATCCCACCAACACTAAGAAGCTCCAAAATATTATATATTTTAAGCTTCATCCTCCTAATTGTGGGTGTCTCAAGATATATGAAGTTTTTCTAGACTAACTCAATCCAGAAATTAGCTGTTTGTGGTTCCCCTTCCCCAATAATCATTGGATGATGTTGAGATTATACTCTCTTGTCATCTCATACGTCAAAGAAATCGTATGAACAGTCACCCATTCCATGGATCACATGACCCTCAAGAAGTTATCGTGAAGCTGAACATCCATATACTCCTAATGAACTATAGTATGATCAGATTGATCTACACTAAGAGATTTCTTATTTCCACTTTGCTAGAAATCAATTCAAAAATTATGTGGATGAATTTTCTCTATAAGAAAAACCTTATAGAACATTCTATAATCAAGTTAAAACCAAAACAGATTACTAAAATAGAGAACCGCTTACTCTTGGACTCTCCATAAATGTATGACATGTATTTTAGCATGACAAACATGACATTTTATTTATCCTATGAAATAGATATCTCATATTAAAATTTAATAGGTAAGTAAATATCAACTGAAAAAATAAATGTGCCCCTATTATGAATAATGCATATCAATATATACCTATGTACCTATTATGATGTATGTATTATTATATCAATCCCTAAAAGGACCCGGGTACAATACTCATGAAACAATAACATCATAAAATAATAATCCTCACACAACATGTAAATCACCCATTGTGAAATAACATCAACTAGAATAAGAACATAACAGAATCATCAATCCCATCATTGGTTACTCAAATTGTTTCTTGAACATTAGTTAGTTGCTCCCATGAAAAAGCTCATTAATAAGTCTGGGAAATTCCTTATCTCCTTTTTACCTTTCCAATATAGTAAATCCAATGAAAAGATAACTTTCTCTTCTGATACCAATTTTTAACATCACCAAATATTAAACTCTCTCATGTAACTAAAAAGCGTGGGTTACGTGACTTCAAACATGCCTCCCTGTATGCCATAAGTTTCTGATTAGTTGAGGGGGTCTGGATAGTATATTTGGGAGATTATACCCCCATGGTATGAATTTTCATTGAAAAAGAAACAATTCACAATAAAATAGAAATAATTAGATTAAAACAATTTGAAAGATGAGAATAATGGAAAGGTAAATAATACAATAAATAATAAGTAAAATGTAATGTGGTAATGGGATGTAAATAAATTTCATTCTAGAATAATATAATAAAAATAATAGAGGACTCAAATAAAAAACTCAAAGTTCTGAGTATAGATCCCTATGCATATCCCATCTCCAAACTCCATCCCAACATCAAAAAAGAAATTAATAGCAATTTTATTTCCCCTTATTAAAACCTACAACTATAGATTCTTATTGGGTGCCAAACGATGGCCTCAAGAGGGTGTGTGAGAAGCTCATTATGTCGAAACCAATGTGTCTAATCTAAACCACTCTGACAAGAAGTGTATGAAGTAAAGTGAAAAATAGGTATATTAATTAATTCAATAATTAAATAAATAGAATAACCACCTTTATCACCATAACAAAATATCTTTGAGGATGTCTTACAACCATGCCAACCAAAACCATGTAACCAAGGTTAAAAACCTACTTTGGAACCATCCTGGAATGTCTCTAAGAATTTCTTATGACCCTACCATACATAACAATATAATAAAGTTAAATAATCTGTTTCCATACTATGTTGGAATATCCTTGACCATGACATAAGATCATGCCTACTATAACTATATATCCATGGTACAGACACAAAAACCAATATGGATAAAATCCCTATAATAATTAAGTAATTTCAATGTCCAAGCCCTATAATCATTACATCATTTTATGGGCCAAACCATATCACTATCAGCATTACAATATATACATTTTCAACTGCATGGGAATATCCCATTATATAAATATTACATCATGGAATACAATTCATTTCATACAGCATGGATATCAAAATATCACATCATATATCTCAGTGGTTTATTATTTAAATTACCACGATTTCATTCATATTCCACCTTGAAATTTTATTTTCAATTTATTAAAAATTATATAAAAAATAATCAAACCAAAATTTTGGGATTCTATAACTAGAAATTAGTCTATGTCACATTTTATACTAAAACATACATTAATCCATTTTCTAATTCAATTATATTCAATGTTTTCCCACCTAATGGGTATTAATAACCCATGTCAGATGCCAATTGAGAACAATATAATAAAAATAATAATCCCATTTTTATTCATTTAATTCTGATGAAACAATTAATTGGAATGATCAGGATATTGTATAATCATGAAAATAATCAAACCATAGGGTTGACATTTAGATTGCTTTCCTTTAACCAACGATTCAACAATGCTTCCACCGGAAAGATCCCATGATGAAATTTTTTTGGTTGACTATAAGAAGTTCATATATCAAAGTGAATTAAGATAAAAACCAACAATGCAATCAGTCAAAGTATTTCCCCACAACATTTGGAGAACTGAAGGGATGAAAGTAGAAATCTAATAAAAGGAACCTACTAGGAATTGAAAACAAAAATGGAATGTTAGGGAGGGAATTTGGCACCCTAAAATCATCTATATAATTCCCTATGGTTGAGAGGAGAGGATCTATAGTTGAAAAAAATGAATTTCATTCATGTAACATGTTTAAAACATAAGGTTGTGAATTTAGATGGTGTGTAACTTGGTTCACGTCATCTAAATGATTTTAATGGTATTCACTGAAAAAACCATCACCTTAGCTTTATTTTATTAAAACCCATGAACAATTACATGATGTGTTATCCCTTTACATTATGTGTAAATGTTATGAAGTTATTTGTTCAGTCTATTTTCATTTTAATCCAACCTGAAAACCCCTTTAAACTTCTCAACTTACTAAGAACCAATTTTAACACTTAATCCCACTATTACCCATACTCCATTAATTCAAACAATGATACATACCTGAAATTTAAGTCATTTTACCCAAAATGGATCACTATATCTGAACAAGAATTTTCCACTAAGGCTCAAACAAAAAGTATAGAGAGAAACATTCTTGGAAAAAGATGGGATATTTCAGACAACATGGTCAAAACACATCCATTGAAAAAAATGGATAGTTAAAAAGTAAATATTTAACTTTCCAATAATCATATGGATGTTGCTAAAAATAAATATAAACCCTATAATATTCCCTATGAAAATAAAAAGGATAACATGGTTATAACCTATCCAGAAGAAGAATGTGGATGGTCAATCAATTCCTAATCAACATAGAAATAATGGGGTGTAATCAATATAAAAGGGTGTACCCCTGCAAATAAAATTATGATATGGTATTGGATAAGGGTATATTAAATGTTTTGGGTTATCAATAGAAGATAATAATTTATTTTAATCATTTTATTTTGTAGGAGACCATGGAAATGGTTAGGAAAATCCTTCTTCATGGTTTATAATGAGTGTGGTAGTATTCTGAATAAAATCCCACAATATTGTTTAGATAGGTCTGTAATATTAAGCATACTCACCCTGAATTTATATTTTGGTTTATTAAATTCATCAACTAAACCTTTTTATGTGTATTACCCCTTGGTATATCTAGGCCACAATTGCATACACCTATTGGTATCAACTTGTTTATTTCTTTATAAAGGAAACAATAAAATCTCTTCTTGCCAAAATTTTTGGATTTTTTTGAATTATGATGGATTTTGAAAATGATTTATATAATTTTTATCTCATATTAGATATATCAAATGGGTGGTGATGTTGTATAATTGCAATCATGATTATATTATAATAATGTTTGGTAATTTAAAATGAAAGGGGTCGAATGAGAGCCCTTATGTGAGTATATTAATGCTATAAGAAAAACACCATAATGAGAGAGCATAAGAAAAATATAATTAACAAAATTTTAGACTATATATAATGCCATAAAATTATATTCAAGTAAATAGGTGGAAATTGTATTATAAAAAAATTCAACAAAAATGAAATGAGAAGGATTATAAACACTTACACTCATATGTTGTTTATTTAATATATGGAGGAATCCATAGACTCTTAAGTAGGTTATTCACATGTGTGTTAAGTGGTTTAGTTGTGTTAGGTTAAATTGGTGGTGAAGTGAAATGTCATAATTTCAAATGTGAATATCAAATTAAAAAAACATTCCTGGTGGTGTAATTGTACTTTTAATAATTAAAAATTCAAGACACTCCATTTACCAATTTTTTCTCATATTAACCTGGATTAAAAATTAACCATGGTATATTATATATATATATATATAATATAAGATGAGACCTCCTACAAAATTCAAAAATTTTGAATCTAAATATGGATCCATCTAGTATAATTGATCTTCTATGAATGATAAATCATAGTATAATTTAAAACATAAGAAATATGAAACATAGTTTTTATAGAAAAATTCCCTTTAATAGATTATGTTTCTTTTATTTTTATTTACTATTAATTGTTAATTGAATGAGTGTTTATATATTTTTTATATGTATAATCATAATATTAGAGTCGTACCTTTGAACTTATTAGCTAATATATTTATATTAATTTAATATTAATCTAATAATGTTATCTATTTTAAGATAACCATTTTACTTTTACCATGGTAATTAATATTTATTCAATATAACTTATTTTAAATTCCTAAAAATAATATTTCAATTGTAACATAATTTGGACCTAATGATTGTAAATGTAATTTATATTTTATCAAATGAAAGAAGTATTTCTAGGGAAAATTAAATTTATGATTAGCAAGTGTAAGACCCATTTTTAAGTAAAATTTTATTTTTATGTACTGAAATAGTTTTTATAATAGAAATATCAATTTGTGTGATTTTCAAGAAAAAATATGCTTATTATAAAATATAAATATTTTTTCGATTTTACATAATTCCAATTTTTTTTACAAAATTAAATAAACTGAAAAAAGGCCATACACATTTAATTTTATAGGAATATTTTACTTATGTTCGTAAATTTATAACATAGTTTTTATAAATTATGTGTATTATTTCAAAAATGTATATTTTTTCTCAATAAATACATATTTAAAAAATTACATGTTTTTATAAATTTTAGGCTTTTTTATATAATGATAAATTCTATAAAGTTAAAGATTTCCTAAAAACTGTATTTCTCACTATTCAAATAAAAATCAACTACATTGAAAGAATACCAAAATATCATTTTCATCTAATATATTTTTAAGAGATAAATTATAAATATTTTTTTAATTTAAAACTATATAATTTGTAAAATTATATTTAAAATATATTCATGAATATAGAATTGTTAGAGTTCACATCCTTGGGCCGTTCCACACATGTTTTTTAAATTATAGAATATATTCTTATGTATTACTATAAGTATAGAAAGACTTATTATAAAAAATAATTATGTTCCATATTGAAGAGTCACATTAGGACTCAAAATAATAAATCTATATTATTATAAATTTTGAATAATAGTATGTTTTTTATTTTTATAAATTTTCTTATTGTGGTTATGGATAAAATATGTGAATTTTCCATCAATCATAAAAATTAATCTTGGAATATTGTCCCAATGGAGAAGGTAATATCATCTATATCTTTCAATAAGTATTCTAGAAACATATTAATTGTTGTAACTTTTAGAAAATAAAAATGAACCATTAGATACATTGGTGGTATTGTATTGACAACCAAAGAAATATTATTAATATAAATTGTTCAAGAAAGGGAATTATGATAATTCCAATGTCACAAACATTACATTGAGGTAAATATACCAAGTGGAAGTATGGATTTCAAGTAGTAGTCTAAATTCCAAAACAATGGGGAAAAATTATGACAAACCTAATATATGAAAAATATGGTTTTCTTTTCTTTATAAATTTTGAAGGGAAGAAGATAATAGGATTTGATAAAGAAGAAATTTGGGATAATGATTTATGGTGCATTTACGTCTTTTTAATTAAGGTCATTATTTAAAACATTCTATGTCTAATCCAATTATGTGGCTTCAGGAACATAGTAAACTAAAATAAGTAGACCCACTCAATTAATAGCATGCATAGAATGGTTATAATAAAATAGAAACACATTAATGGTAATACACATCACATTGATGGGGAAGATGATAAGTTATCACTACCTAGATAAGAGTAAAATACGTTATTAAAAAAATACCTTTAACATTTTATGCAAAATAAATTATTGGATTTTTTCAAGAATAAAGGATCACATAATTTTTGAAAATTTAAACATGATCACTTTCAATCCATTCATTCATTCCAAAATAGTAAAGATAATTTAGATTGAATACAGGATGAAGGTCAAAATTTCAATAAATATTCTTGAGGTAGTTCACACTGATATGTGTGTGCCAATATTTCCTAAATATAAGGATAAAAAATTGTATTATATTCAATTAATCAAATAATTCACTAAGAAATAATGTTTTATGGTTGTCTCCCAAAAATCAAAAGCATTAAGGTGTATTCAGTGATAATGGATATTAGTTGGGAAAATATATGGAATGAATATTTTAATTTTCTGAAATAAAAATTTAATATAATTCACTTATAATAATTTAGTGTAATATCTTCAAATACAATGGATAAAAAACCATTTTCAACTGTAAGGAATCCCCATCCATATGGTGTTTGTGAGAGAATAATTTGTATCATCAATAATTTTTCCAAAACACTTTTAATTTAGAATCATCCACTGTAGAAATATTTTGATCAAGCAATGCTTTTATCATCATGTATTTCTTAACGGTCTATGTCATAATTGACTTATTAAAATAAACCCTATGAAATATAGTCTGAAAAAATATAAATTGAAATAATTTTTTTCATTAGCTTTAATTTTTTTTATCAAAAATAAGAAGTGAAAATAGTGACATTCTTTAGGGGATGAAGGTATTTTCCATGCGTATATATCACAAACCCAGACAGCTTAATTATAAATTAAATGTCTTGGGAACATAATAAATGAAAATATGTCACTATTTTATAGATAAATCAGAATTCACAAACAAGTATAAAATTTTAGTGAAATAGTTATTAATCATTAGAGGAATATGATGATTAAATTAGAGTTATAGAAGTAGAATGTGTGGTTTAGATAGACACTTAGGAAGACACTAATGATATGTAAAACACTACATGTTTAGTAGTTATGAAAATTTTATGTTTCATATGTAAAATATCTTAGAAGAACATTATTTTGTTATTGAATAAATCTAATTCAAACACTTAGGATGAAGAATCTATAAAAATACTAAAATTTTACCTCAATTAAAACATAAATAATATTTAATTTCTTTAAATAACTAATACTCAATCAATTCATTTCAGGAAAAGCTTGAATAGATTATAAAGAATAAGACATGGGAAATAATTCATATTAAAATGGATAAAAATGTTGTTATATCTAAGCTGTTGTTGCATAATAAAATCAATAAATATAGAAATGCAATTTTGAAAAAATCATGTCTATTCTGCATGGGAAATTACCAATTTTAAGGCATTGATTTTAATGATACATTTCCCCTTATACTAGTTATGATATTTTCATAATTTCACATATATATTGATGAAAATAAAATTAAATATATACCCTATTGATGTAAAATATGTATTTCTTAGTGGAGACCTTGGATATGAGATGTTAATTGAGAAAGTAGAAAAGATTCTTTTCGATGAGTATTGAGAATGGTGATCCAATTAAAAAAATATGGGATGAATTACATTGTGAGGTTTTGGTATTCATGGTTCGATTAATTTCTAAAAATTGATATTCTTTAGTGATGCAGATTTGATCATATTCTATATATAATGAACAATAAAAATGATAGAATAATAGTAACTATATTTATCAATGAATATATTATTTTTAAAATCAGATAAAGTAAAATTAAAATTATTTTTGAATCACATAAGGTGAAATTATGAGATCTCTATGATTTTTGAGTTAACCATTTTCTATGTTTTATATTTCCCTCAAAGAAAGAATAGAACATTTATTTATCAATGAAAATATGAAAAAGTGGTCCTTAGTATGTGAATATCACATAGTATAGGAAAATGATTATAATTCTATTTTACATGACTATAATAAGACCTGAATTTTTTTTTCACATTTAAAAAAACATGGTACCTATGTTATCTCAAGGAAATCTGCATTCTGTTGGTAAAAATATTACTTAATTATGTATATATAATAGTGGAATATAGGATTATATATCATAGGTTAGAGAAAAAAGAATTATACTAATTTATTAATGCTTATTGGGTGGGTCTATTAAATGATTGAAAGCCTACATTAGGTGGAGGGTTTTATATTTCATGTTCTCGGAATACTTGGATGAGTAATAAAAAACATTACATCCTATTTATCACTATAGATGTTGAATACAAAACTACTACTCAATAATTAACTCAATTACTATTTATAAAACCATGTCTTGAATATTTTTTGGAATAGATGTGACAAATCCTATAATTATCATGTGTGATAATTCAAGTGATATTAATATTAAAAAAAATTAAAACTCAACCTTCTTGGAGAAAAAATGAATAAAAGTATCACATTATCTAGTTATATTTTGGGAAATGAATGGTGATATTGGTGTGTGGGTTTTCTCAATATTTTAAATTTGATATCATTATGAATGCACTACCCAATGTTTATTTTCATAAGCATCAATTGGTACTTAGATTCTATCTACCTCTCTAAAACAATATATTTTTAGAGACAAAGACAACACACCCCAAGGTATTTTTGGGCCACACAGGGCCTTCAACGTTGTATTTGTGGGTACTATAGCGGTACTATAGAAGGCATTACATCAGTACGGTAGCAGGTATTTTTCGGTATTGTATTCACCAAAATTATTCATCCATATGGGCATTTGGGCCACTGGTTTGGTCCTTGGGTCCTACAAGGATTTCGAGCCACCCAAGGCCTTTAGGACAGTTTATTTTCAAGGCCTTTGGGCCACCTTAAGACATTTGGGCCACCCAAAGGCCTTCGGGCTAGAACAAATGTAGATGTACCAGTCAGACTACAAGGGACAAGGCTTCAAAGGATGATTCAGGGCAGGAAAATTCACTAGAGTAGACCTAAATGGAATTGGATGAATGAGAGGGTATAGCTTTGCCATCGGTACTAGGCCTGTGCATATCTGCATAAGATAGGCATCAGACTAGCCCTGCGAAAGGGGAGTGCTGATATCATGACATGTGCTAGGGAGGATCAGTTCCAAGTTGTCTTTTTTGCGTTATTCCCTCTAAGAAATACGGGTCACGTAATTATCTTTAAGCCTTCGAGCCTTGTAAGGGTTTTACCTAACCCCTTGAAAGATGGATTATCGAAATAACAAAAATTAAGGCCTTCGGGCCATACCGACAGACCCATACATGTGTTGAGTTGATGTAATGGAAAACATAGGGTTATTTATTATTTAATTAGTGGGATTAATTCCCATTAATTTATTTTTAGTTATGGTGAATACTTCAATGTTTATATGGGGGCTAAATTTGGTTTATAAGGGTTTAATATCCTGAAAATAGGGGTTGAAAATTATGAAGACTAAAATTGGGTTTTCATGAGGATATTATGATCTATCTCTTTTTTATCACTATAATCGTCCCTCATGTGAACATAGATCTTATGATAAGTTAACTAACGATAATATATATAATGGAGATAGAATAAAATAGTAGTATGGGTTAGACCTAATCAATAAGGATGTTTCCAAAGTAGATTATTTTTTTGAATTTGTGAGATTTTTCAAACAACTCTAAGATAAACTATCAAAATAATCCATTAATGTGTTTTTCGGGTTCTGTTTGTTGAACAGACTTGAGAAGAATCTTAAAAATGATCTTATGGGGTTATAATTTATGTTAAAGTAGTTTTTTCATATAAATGATTATGTTATATCTACATGAAATAGGGTGTGACGTAACATACTAGGTCATGTAAAAAATAGTTATTCAAGAATTAATAGAAAGGAATGATCATAAGGTCTGTTGGTAAAATTATAAGGCTATTTACATTAACATTTTTTAAGAGGTTTCATATTGTTCTATAAGACTAAGTCACATTGTGGTGTTTTTTTGTTATACATTAACAATAATTCATGATATGTGACTTGATTATTAGGGTGACGTGAAGCACATACAAAAATACTTTCTTTTACAAAATATGAATTAATAATAGGCCCTCTCTGAAATAAAAAATAACATCATTAATAATTTTTCATAATTATTTTAAATGGCATATGATGTTTGATAAAACATATAATATTTTTCCATTTACATATTTAAAATAATTTTTTCTCTTAATGATGTGTTTCACCATGTTATAATATATCTAAAATGATTTTAGTGGTCTCTTCATGAGGAATTTCAGTTCTTTGAGAAGAATAATTCACCATATAGGGGTTCAAATTTATTTTTATAGAACTATATATCTGAAGGTGTCACCACATTGAGATATTTTTACTTTAAAAATATCCATCTATTTTTCTATATTTATAAGATATATGTGATCAAGCCATGAGAAATAATCTTGAGCAACAATATTTTCTGGGAGAATTTCAATGATTCTATCAAGGTGATCCTCACATTAAAAAGAAAATATTGATGTCATGTATAGTCTAAGAATCGAAATTGACTGAAAAATCCACAATATGATTTTGTATAGAATATATAGGGTCATCGAGTAGATTTGGTTTATCTAGTGTTTTACAAAATTCACATATAGAGGAATAATGTCACATTTGTAAGTAATGTGTTTTAGACATTGTTGTTTAGTTTTTATTACATAAAAAACTAGTAATTATCTAATGTACTAAAGAATATTTTTCATTAATTTGTTACACATAAATATTTTTCAAAAAAAGGAATAGATGTATCATAAAACTGAGGGAATATATTTTATGAAAATAAGTAATGATTTTACATTAATAATATATAATTTGAAAATGGATAAAATTAATTACAACAAAAACACTGAAAAATAAAGACATAGGACAAAATTTATTCAACTCCATGTACTGTATAGAAATAATAATGAATAAAGAGTTCCAAAAGAACATATTTACGTAAATATTGTGAATTTAATCTTCTTAATTATGTTTAAATATATTTATACACTAATTTTATGTATATTATTTTACCTGTATATAAAATGAAAAAAATTCTTTTAGAGTAGTGAGTTACATGATTTATTGATATTAGTGATATTTTTATCTTCATGAGAGTTTTAAACATAGAGGGTCACTATGGACAAAATGAAATGTAAAATTAGAGTGTTTAGGGTTTCATGGCATCTCCCCATTTTTCTCAATAATCCATAGATTAAATTATTTTGGGTAAATCAAGAAAAAATTTTAAATCCCTATGTTAGATTCATTGTATAACTATATTAAATGTGAGCGAGAGACTATTCCTTATAAAAGATTAACAAGGTCATTAGTGATGGTTCAATGAAAAATAATTACATACCATGATACACTACCCCCCCCCCCTCTAAGGGAATTTACCATGATTAAGAACAAAACGAATCATTGATATAGATTGGTAACCCACTAAAGGATTCGTTGTCCTGAATCTATAGATCATTATATCAAATCACATCCATACGATTAAGCATGTATTTCCTTCTATATGAAATATGGAAATTATTAGTCTTGGGGCTCAACATAAGAGGTAAAACTAACTAATATGTTGTTTCCCTAACTCTACTGATAACTAAGAAGGCCCAATGAAACATAAAACAAATTTTTATTACCAACCCAAAAATTGGTTTCATAACCTCTAAAAAATATATAAAATACATCATAACCAAATCAAAATTTCATTGGTTTACTAGGATGGTAAATGTATAACTTTTAGAGACTAAAACTATCATAATAAATTCTAAAAAAATCAACACCCACTCTATATTCTCTTTAGAAATAAATTTCCCTTATAGAAGGCTTGGATATCATTGTCTAAAAAAGTGTTAAAATGGGTTTTTATACAGGTACTCGTTGGTGTATATTTTAATTGATACCCAATAATAGATATTTTAATATTAATCAATGAAATATGGTTATTATCCCATGATCTACCAAAATCAATGATGTGGGATTGTGAAATATCGTTATTGATAGTAATTTTATGCTTAATCATTCCTTCAATTTGGTATTTAAATTTTTGTAACCAACTTTAACTGAGTGCCTTAGGCTCATTGTACCCCCTTCCTAAATTGAAGTTTGAATTTAGAGTCCCTATCAAATGAAATGTTATCAATTAATCCTTAATTATTTATTATCACATTGATATAAAATGTCTTTATCATATAGATTTAAGAAGCATCATGAAATGGTAAAAACTAATTAATCTTGGTGAGATGATCCACAATTACCACATCATATCCTAGAAATGAAATGATATAGTAAAAGTTATTTGATCACTATGGGTGTTTTTTTTCCAATTTCAACACTTGAAGTGGAAGACTTTGATTCTCACACCAGTACTCTTATATCCTTTTTTTATAATAACATTCTAATCATCGAAAAAAACGTAAAACCATATTTTTTATATAAATCTAATAGAACAGTTGGATTATATCCAGATTGTAATGCCCCGACCACAGTTACGTAGAGTTGGTGCATTATTACAAAACATTTTCATGATATAAGTAAATCATGTCCCAAAAGACCGATCAGTTTAGTAGCCTTGGAAGTACTAGATACCTTCATATGTTTTACATTACATCATAAAATGAAAAACTACAACAAAATTGTCTCTGTAGACCACACTCATATCCCCTCAGACTATCCCAGAAGGTTAGTCATAAAATACATCTTCACATCCAAGAAAAATAAAACATATAATGGGGTGAGATCAGATGCTCAGTAAGGATAACAATATAGTGGAATCCTTCATAAATAAGCATAAAAATTTAAGGCAATGTATAAGACTAAAACACAATCCTTTTAAACTTGAAATTCAGTATATTATGGCAGAGATAAAATCAAATAATTTCATTTACTTATTCACATGGATTTTCTATTAGTCTAATAATCACATGCAATATCAATAGCCACTTTCATAATTATGGAATGCATAATTCCATACTTTCATAACCACGGAGTCAAGGGCTTGTGCCAAGACTACAAATAAATTTTTTTCAAGGCCTTATGCCAAGACACTACTTTGTCTCATGAGACCTACCGATGCATAGAGGAGCTATAGAGGGCTCCACCCGTCACTTACTAAGTCCAATGCATTCCTCATATGAAAAGGTTTAAACATAACATAAACATTCGTATTGAAACTAGAATATGATATGTCAATACCTTATCCATAAACCATGAATGGTATAAAATAACATATCCATATTCAAACTTATCACAAAACCTTCAATACAATATAGATGTTTTGGATCATAATAAATCAACTTTAAACTAATATAAAATCTATCAAAGGATGTTGACATAAATAAAATCAAATATTTTTTTGAGAAATATCTCTTTCTATTTTGAAATCATTTAAAAGTCATGTAATTATAAAAGAAAACATTTATTAATGAAAATATTCTTATAAGATTGTAAGGGAAGCTTCGACGTTGTTATAATGGCGGAAAATAGCCGCACCCTCCGTATAAGTTAAAAAACATTCTTACCATTTTTTTTGAAAAGGTCATAAAGTAAATTATTTGGAAAACGACGGAAAGATTCCTTTCAAAACATATAAGTTAAAATAAGGGTATAGATGACTTTAACCCATTTTTTAGTGAATAGTTAAAATGTTTTGAAAAACATTTTTATGAAACATGGATGTGGATGATAAAGAGGTCCCAATAGATAATTACATATTAACAACCTCAGATAATAAAGAGATTGTGAAATTAACCCTTACATTATACCTTTCCTTGGTCGAGGGTAAGCTAACCTTCTGTATAATTTTGAAATAATTGTTATTAAATTCTATAAGAACAATATACATAATTATGATATCATATATGATCTTCTAATAATTCTTTGTTAATAATAATTTAGTATTATCATCGTTTCAAGTGTTAATTGATTTGTGTCCCTTTAAATTATTTTTTACATGAGTCATGTTTTTTATGGATGGGATGTATCTTATTCATATCTAGAATTATATTAAGTCCTTAAACATTATTTTTAATCATCAAATGAAAATTATTATTGAATAGATACGATGGGGAATGAATCTCATCGCTTTCATGGAGACGATAATCCGTACGTACGCACGAGAAACTATATCATTCTTTTGATATTATAATCGTATATAATTGGATGGTATATAATATATATAGAATCATAATAATGTTATATTTCTTATTTACATCAATTATAAATCTTTATTTTACCCATACAAATAACAATGTATTGAATAACAATGACACCATGATGTGGAGATGGTAAGCCGTACGTACGCATGTATGGTGACATGTCATTCAAAGGATGGATAGAATAATGAATATGGTTGTACCATACTTATAATAACATCACAGTATATTGAAGATACTAGAGTTATTATTTTAGAATGGAAACTACAATGAAAGAGGAAGTGGATGAAGAATAGAACTTGAAAGAGGTGATGAAATATTTACTTCTTCTTCAGGTTCTTCCTTTTGATTTGATCAAAAGGGATCCTTAGGATGACTTTTTGACTAAATTAATACCTCTAGGATTAAGGGAGGATTTTTGGGAGGATATTTGGGCTAGAGTGTGCCGAGCCAAATGGATATGAAGGTGTGAATTGGAGAGAATGTTGAGTTCCCTTTTATAAGAGAGGTGAGGGTGACTTTAGAAAATTCTTGAAATTTTAATTTATAATAAAATATTTTTTTGGTTTCTAATGGATCCAAACTTATTTTTTTCGAGGATAAGGTGGTTATGGTTTGAGAACCACTCAACAAATTCATTTTAAACAGGTTTGGGTCACTATATAAACCTTATCTTTTAGATTTAACTCTTAGTTAATTAGTTTGACATTTACCATGTCTCTTTGTATTTTTATATTATATGGTTAATAAACATACTATAAACATCCAATATAACCTCAAGTGGTTCATTAAAGACATATATAATATTATTTATGCCCTTTGGCCGAACATTATATTTTTAGTAATAGCATATCAATTAACAATATAATATTATTTTTGAAAACTCTTTTATGTCAATTTTGACTCTATTTGGTATTTTGTTTTTGGTAAATTCATAATAGCATTATTACTTAGAAAAAAATTCATTTAATCAACCATAACATGTCGTATTAACCTATAAAATAAGTTGAATTATTTAAAAGTCTCAAATTAGAGTTATTTTGATATTTATAATATCAATTCTTTTAATATTGTAGTAATTAGGTAATTATTGCATAATCATTAAGTCATAAATAAATTAAATTATATAATGTCTAAAAATTATAAATAAGTTACCATTGTGTAGGAAATATTTTTAGATTTATAATTAATATTTTTAATAGAATTTATCTAATGGATAACCCTATATTTAAAATGTTTTAGTCATTAAACTTTCATTCTAACTCTTTTAACTCTTCTTTAAATAAAATAATAATAAATGTCCCAAACTAATCCAAGTAAACCTAAAGTATCATATTTTATTCCTATGGTTTTTTTGAATAACACTTATCCAATAGAAGTAGGATATGTGTTAGTGTAATAATACTATCATTTTTACCTTTAATTACCCTATTTACTTATAATCATGATAATAAAAGTCAGAAGTTTATATTCACCAAAAAAATTATTTTTATCTTATTCAACAACATTTTACTTATTGATATCAACCGTGTCTCTTGGATTTTATAAATTCAACTCACAGAAGTGGTAAAATTAAGTTTTATGCAAATTTTCAAAAGCACCTAGGAGGTTGGTAAAAGACGGTAAAAAGTTCAATCAAATTTTTATATATCTGAACTTGTTCTAAAATGACTTCAATGAATTACATTAAACTTATATAGGTATTATTTTTCTATTTTGACCTAAAATAAATTTAAATAAAATAAATATTTATTTAAATAAAAAATCCTTTTTAAACAATAACCCAATGTTTTTTCACTATTCATCAATAATTGGAAGTTTTTAGAAAAATACCAAAAAATCACCTTAAGCTAATTTTGATATTTCGAATCCAAAAATGAAGTCCAATTTGAATAATGAAATTTAAAAAGTTTAAAAAAGAGGGTATTATTGTTCATAATAGCTACTTTGATTGGTCACGGTGTGTTAGAATCTCGAAGTTGTGTATTATGTAAGAAATTGCATTATTCTAAGGGAATCCTATCGTGGAAGCTTGGTGTGTTACATTCTCCCCTCCATCAAATAATTTCATCCACAAAATTTCAAGGGTATTACTGCGTAAAAAGATTCGATGGTTCGTCATCATAAGTTCCTTGGGTTCCCACATCGCCTCTTCCAGATTATGATTTCTCCATAGAACTTTTTCCGGATGAGTCGTCTAGTTTCTCAATACTTGTTCTCTTGCATCAGGAATCTTGAGAGGCTCATCACAGTAAGACAGATTGGGTTCTAGTTCTATTTCCTCATAGGTGAGTACATGAGTTGGGTCAGGCATGTATTTTCTCAATAGTGATATGTGGAACACATCATGAACTTTGGAGAGGCTTGGCAGTATTGCCAAATGGTAACCTACAACCCCAATTCATTCTTGAATTTCGAAATGTTCGATTTACCTAGGACTCAATTTACCCTCCTCACTAAATCATATCACTCCCTTCCATGGAGATACCTTCATGGAAACATAATCTCCTTGTTGAAATTCCAAATCCTTCATTCGGTTATCATCATAGCCCTTTTGCCTACTTTTAGCTGCTTTGATGTGGGTTTGAATAACCCTCACATTTTCCATCGTTTCCTCAACATGTTCTAGGCCTATGAGTTTTCTTTCACCAACATCATCCCAACAAGTTGGTGCGTGACATCTCTTTCCATATAACGCTTCATATGGCTCCATCTAAATACTTTAATGGAATCTATTGTTATAGGAAAATTCTACAAGAGGTAAATATTGATCCCACATACCTTGAAAGTCTAGTGAGCATGATCTCAACATGTCCTATATTGTTTCAATAGTCCGTTATGATTTTCCATCAGTTTGAGGGTGATGGGCAGTACTCAAACGAAGTTCAGTATCCAGGGATTTCTGAAGAATTTTCTAGAATATTGATGTAAAACAGGGATCACAATCAGATACAATCGATAGTGTTACTCCATGATGTCGTACAACATCATTATTATATATTCTTGCTAAATGATCAAGTGGTAAATGTTCTTTTATAGCAAGAAAATGTGATAACTTGGTAAGATGATCAACAATGACCCATATTGCGTTATTCCTTCTAGGAGTCTTTAGTAGTCCCATGAAAATGTCTAGTATAATATTATCCCATTTCCACTCAGGTATGGGAAGAGGTTTCATGACTCCTCTAGGATTTTTCCTTCCAGATTTCACTTGTTAAAAAACCGTACATCTTAAAAAAAAATAAGCAATATCCTTCTTCATGTAGTCCCACCAAACATGTTCCTTCAAATATCTATACATCTTGGTGCTACCAGGGTGTACAGAGAAATTGGAGCTATGAGCATCATCCAACAATTCACTTTTCAGATTAGGTATATTGGGAACGCAAAGCCCCTTCGCAAATTTCAAAATTCCATCTTCATATACAAATTCAATCATTCTCCCATCATTCACAGCTTTAATATTCTTTTGAAACTCCTCATCCTTAGCCTGAGAACATTTTATCCTTTGTAGTAAAGATGGTTTGGAAACCATTAGAAAAATCATTGATGTTTCCCCTTCCATTGTTATTCCCATATCCATCTTTACTAGATCCATGAAAATAGGACCCCTTTCAACTCTCATCTTGTGAAAAACTCCATGATCATTTCTTCTCAAAGCATCTTCCACCTTATTTTCCTTCCCTGAGTGGTAGTGTATCGTGCAATCATAATCTTTGAGTAGTTCAAGACATCTATTTTTCATCATATTAAGTTCTTTCTGTGAGAAAATATGTTTCAAACTCTTATGATCAGTATATATCTCACATTTTTCACCATACAGATAATGTCTATGTATCTTGAAAGCAAAGATTACAGCTGATAACTCAAAATGATGAGTAGGATTGTTTTGTTCCTGATTTTTTTGATGTCGTGATACATATGCAATAACCCTATCATTCTACATAAAGACACTCTTTGATGAATCACTATATATAAAAAACACAACATTCCTCGATGGTAGCGTAAAGATAGGAGCATTGACTAATATTTTCTTTAGTTCTTAAAAACATTCTTCACACTCTCTTTTCCAAAAAAATTTAACCCATTTACATGTGAGCTTGGTTAATGGGTTAGCCAATAGGGAAAAATTATGGATGAAACACTGATAATAACCTACTAAATTAATAAAACTGCGTACCTCAGTTGTACTCATAGGTGCTGGCCATTCTTGGATTTCTCATGTCATAGAAGGATCAATGGAGATTCCATCCTTAGAGACAATATGACCAATAAAAGAAGTCTCCTGAATCCAGAATTCACACATTCTAAACATCCCATATAATTCATTTATTCTAAGAGTCATTGGAATAATTCGCAAGTGATATTTATGATCTTCATAGCTTTTGGAGTATACCAAGATATCATCAATAAATACCACTACAAAGTAATCATGTTTTGCCTTGAAAACTCTATTCATTAGATCTATGAAAAAATATGGTGTATTAGTCAGCCAAAAAGGAATTATAGTAAATTCGTAATTCCCATACCTAGTTCGAAATGCTGTTTTTGGAATGTCTTCCTTCTTCACACACAACTAATGATATCCAGATCGAAGGTCAATCTTTGAAAAATATTGAGCTCCCTAAATTTGGTTGAATAAATCATCAATGCGAGGTAGGGGATACTTGTTCTTTATTTTTATATCATTCATCTCTCTGTAGTCAATGCACAACCTCATAGATATATCTTTCTTCTTAACAAAAATAACATGGGCTCCCCATGGAGAAACACTAGGGATAATAAATCCCTTGTTACTCAATCCCTCTAACTATTTCTTTAGTTCCACTAATTACACAGTGTCAATTCTATAAGGGGTCTTTAATATGGGCCATGAATAAGGAATAATGCCAATGGACAACTCAATTTCTGATTCTCAAGGATGTCCTCGTAAATCCTCTAGAAACACATCAATATATTCTTGTACAATATGTAACCCTCTATTCACATATTCATTTCCTCACCCATAGTTATTTCACCCTCTTCCTCGCTAATAATTGAATTTAGTTGAGCTACTGGGGGTGGATCTAGATAAGAATGCGATGGTGACATCTCCGTTCAAAAAATAAGGCACTCTTTATCATTGTTGAAAATTGTAACCACCTTATTCTTACAATTGGTTTTCACTTCATAGTCTGAAATCCAATCCTTACTGAGGATTATATCAAATTAGATCATGGGTATGATGATGAGATCAGCATATAAATAACGTTTATAGGCCTTAATGAGAACTGATTCACAAAACATTATGGAAAATATACTTCCCTTAAGATTTTTTACGGACGACTCCCTTGTTATGTCAAATTGAAAATATCTAATTTTATTAGCAAACTGGGAAGATATGAAACAATGCGATGACCCAGAATAAAATAAAGCATTTTATAAACTTTAGGAAACCATTTAATCACCTTCCCCCACATATTTCAGAGCATTAACCTCAGCAATAGTGATCGTATAAGCTTGGGCTTGATCCCTTGTCCTTTTCAGAGGTGATTTTCTCTGACGAATAGGACATTCCATAATACCCCTTTTCTGTACAATTTTATCATACAACATTAACATCTTCTTTCTTCCCCTTGAAATCAAGATCTTGGTGGCCCTTTTCACCACACTTGTAATAGACTCACATTCCCTTCAGGTATGTACCAAGGTGTTTTCTCCCACATTTGTTGCATGATGGATATTCAAATTCTCCCTTCTTCCCCTTATTTTCATTTCCAGAGTTTTCAGTAGATCTATTCTTCTCTTACTTTTCATTAAAGTCGTAAGACTTAGAGAATTTATTTTCTTTATTGATAGCACATGAGACTATATCTTCGTATAATGAGAAGGATTGTAAGACTAATGCTCGACAGAGAAATGGTTTTAACCCATAAAAGAAACAATCAATCTTACTCCATGGGTTATGTATATAATCTTCTACATGATTATCTAACCTTGTAAAGTTAGCCTCATACTTTGAAACATTCTCATCCTCCTTCTGCCTCAGACTGAGGACTAGTCTTTCCATATCCACTCGACAGTCATGAGGAAATTATTTTTCTATGAAAATAACTTTAAACTCCCTCCAATCTATAATTGATACTTCTTCATCCTCTTTTGTATTTTGAATCAATGACCACCATTGAAC
The DNA here is from genome assembly GCA_963277665.1 of Viscum album. NCBI lineage: Eukaryota > Viridiplantae > Streptophyta > Magnoliopsida > Santalales > Viscaceae > Viscum > Viscum album. Next base: position 538,932,431 of record OY728138.1, on the reverse strand, counting down.
AACATCTCCAGTGAGGCGATAAACTGTCATGAAAACTTTTTCCCTTCCGCTACTCCCTAAAGCATGAAATATTTTTTCTAAGGAACTTATCCATTCCTCAGCTACCAATGGATTTGTACTCCTATTGAATGCTGGTGGTTGTTGCCACATGAATCGATCTAACATTTATCCTCCGAGTTGTGGATCATGGTGCTCTATACGAGTAAGGTTATTATTCATAACCTGAGTGAGTTGTCCCTGTATGGTGATAAGATGATCAGCACCCGTTGCTTCACCAACTCTATTATAATTATCTTGGGTAGAAGGGAAAACCCTACATGTATTACATGCGTTGATACGGTTTCCATTCCTTCTAATAGGTGCAGTTTCTATACAATGTCATACAATATATTAGTTTATGAATCACAATACATAATTCCAAACATGTAAACCACTTAACATAAATTGAAAAGTTTATGGATAAAATACATAATCATAAAAATGTTTTCTTTGAGAAAATATATACTCATAAATCCTTCATAATGGTTTGTAACGAAAATGAGTATTATCCTAAGCATATCTCCCGAGAGTGTTGTAACCAAGAGTGCAGCAAGGCCCGTTGTCGTGCACCAGTTCCCATTCGAGTCTAGCTCAAAGTGGTGTTTTCGGGTTTTACCCTTAGGTACATCTGTGCCAGAGCTACCTCTACCTACTCATATCCAGAAAGGTAAGCATTTCTTGGAAAACTCACAAAATCTCTACAGTACTAAAATTCTAGGAAGTTCTTTGATACTAATCCTCAAAGTCTATCGTAGGGAAATGTGCTCTAATCAATGTTTATCTAAATCTAGTTTCCAAGGAATGTACTAAACATCCTCTAATACCAAATGTAACACCCAAACCCCAGTTACCCAGAGTCGGTGCATTATTACATAACATTGGAATGATATAAAGAAATCATGTCCCGAATGACTGATCAGTTTAATAGCCTTGGAAGTATTAGATACAATCATAATATTTACATTACATCATAAAATGAAAACTACAATAAAATTGTCTCCATATACTACACTCATATCCCCTCAGACTATCTTTGAGGGTCAGTCAAAAAATACTTCTTCACATCCTGAGAAAATAAAACATAGAAAGGGGTGACCTCAGATGCCCAGTAAAGATAACAATATAGTGGAAACCTTCATAAATAAGCATAAAAATTTAAGGAAATGTATAAGAGTAAAACATATTTTTTTAAACTTGAACATCAACATAATATGGAAAAGATAAAATCAAATAATTCCATTTACTTATTCACATGGATTTTCTACTAGTTGAATAATCAAATACAATATCAATAGAAACTTTCATAATGATGGAATACATAATTCCAGACTTTCATAACCACATAGTCAAGGCCTTGTGCCAAAACTAAAAATAAGATTATGTAATGTCCTTGTGCCAAGAGACTTGTTTTTCTCATGAGACCTCTCGATGCACCGAGGTTCTATAGCGGGCTCCACCCGTCACTTACTAAGTCAAATGCATTCCTCATATGAAAAGGTTTAAACATCACATAAACATTCATATTGAAACTATAATACGAAATGTCAATACATTATCCATATACCATGAATGGTATAAAATAACACATCCATAGTCAAAAATATCACAAAACCATCAATACAATATGGAAGTTTTGAATCATTATAAATCAACTTCAACCAAACATAAAATCCATCAAAGGATGTTGACATAGATGAAATCAAAACCTTTTTAGAAAAATATCTCTTTCAAATTTGTAATCATTTAAAATACATGTAATTATAAAATAAAACATTTAATTTTAAAAATATTTTTATAAGCTTGCAAGGTAAGCTTCGACATTGTTATAACAGCGGAAAATAGCAACACTCACTGTATATGTTAAAAAACATTCTTACCTTAATTTTGTCGAAAAGGTCTTAATGTACCTTGTTTGGAAAATGATGGAAACATTCCTTTCAAAACATATAAGGTCAAATAAGGGTATAAATGACTTTAACACATTTAATAGTATATAGTAAAAAAATTGAAATACATTTTTATGAAACATGGAAGTGGATGATAAAGAGGACCCAGTAGATAATTATTTATAAAAAACCTCAGATAATGACGAGATTGTAAAATTAACTGTTACCTTGTTATTTTACTTGGTCAATGGTATGTTAAAATCTTGTATAATGGTGAAATAATTGTTATTAAATAATAAAAGGACCATATACATAATTATGATATCATATATGATCTTCTAAAAATGCTTTGTTAAAATTATTTTAGTATTATCGTTGTTTTATGTGTTAACTAATTCGGGTTCTGTTATATTATTTGTTACATGAATCACATTTTTTATGGATGGGATGTATCTTATTCATATCCATAATGATATTAAGTACTTAAAAATTATTTTTAATCATCAAATGAAAATTAGTCTTGAATAGATATGATGGAGAATGAATCTCATCGCATTCGTGGAGACAGTAATCCGTATAGACGCACGAACGACAATATCATTCTTTTGATATTAAAATAGTATATAATTAGATTGTATATCATATATACAGAATCATTATATTGTTATATTTATTATTTATATCATTTACACATCATTATTTTACCCATCTAAATAATAATTTATTTAATAACTACTACACCACGACGTGGAGATGGTAAGCCGTACGTATGCACGTATGGTGACATGTCATTCAAAGGATTGATAGAATAATGAATATGGTATTACGGTGTTTATAATAACCAAACAGTATATAGAAGATACTATAGTTAATATTTTAGAATGGAAACAACAAATAAAGAAGAAGTGGAAGAAGAAATGAACTTGAAAGAGGTGATGAAATATTTACCTCTTCTTCGGGTTCTTCCTTTTGATTTGATCAAAAGACTTCTTAGGTTGTCTTTCTGACTAAAAGAAGGCCTCTTGGATGAATGGAGTATTTTTGGGAGGATATTTGGGCAGGGGTTGGCCGAGCCAAATGGGTCGAAAAACATTCAACCAATAGGTTTTAGACAGGTTTGGGTCACTATATTAACCTTCTCTTTTAGATTTAACTCTAAGTTAATTAGCTTGACATTTATCATGTCTCTTTTTATTTTTATATTATATGGTTTACAAACTTACTATTAACTTCCAAGATAACCACAAGTGGTTCATTAATGACAAATATAATAATTTAAGCCATTTTTCTGAACCTTAGAATTTTAGGAATAGAATATCAATTAATAATATACTATTTGTTTTAAAAAACTCTTTTATGTCAATTTTGACACTATTTGGTATTTTGTTATTGTTAAATTTATAACAGAATTATTACTTCGAAAAAAATTCATTTAATAAACCATAAAATGTAATATTAACCTAGAAAATTACTGTAATTCATTAAAAGTGTCAAATTATATTTATTTGGATATTTATAATATCAATTATTTTAATCATTCATTAATAAGGTAATTACTGCATCATCATTATGTCATAAATAAATTAAATTTTAAAATGTATAAAAATTAAAAATAAAATTCCATTATGTAGGAAATATTTTTATCTTTCTAATGAATATTTATAATCGAATTCATCTTATTTATAACCCTATATTATAAATGTTTTAGTTATTAAACTTTGATTTTTAACTCTTGTAACTCTTCTTTAAATAAAATAATAATAAATTTCCTAATCTATTCTAAGTGGATATAAAGAATAATATTTTATTCCTATGGTTTAATTTGGTAGAATAACACTTATCCAATAGAATTAGTACATGTGTTAGGGTAATAATAATATCATTTTTACCTTTAATTACCCTATTTACTTTTAATAATGGTAAATAAAAGTCAAAAGATACTCTTCACCAAATTTTTTTTTTATTTTATTGAACAACATTTTACTTACTGATATAAACAGTGTCTCCTGGATTTTCGAAATTCAACTCACAAAAGCAGTAAAATTATATTTCATGTAAATTTGCAAAAGCTTAGGAGGTGGGTAAAAGACAGTAAAATGTTTAATAAAATTTTTATATATCTAAACTTATTATAAAATTACTCCAATGAATTGCATTGAACATATATAGGTATTATTTCTCTATTTTGACCTAAAATAAATTTCAACAAAATAGATAATTATTTATATAAAAATTCGTTTTTAAACAATAACTCAGTGTTTTTCACTATTCATCAAAAATTGGATGTCTTCACAAAAAAACAAAAAATTCACAATAAGATAATTTTGATATTCGGAATCCAAAAATGAAGTCCAATTTGAATAATAAAATTTATAAAGTTTTAAAAAGTGTGTATTACTATTCATAACGGCAACTCTGATTGGTCGCGATGTGTTAAAATCTCAAAGTTGCGTAGAATGCAAGCTATTGCATTATTCAAAGGGAAACATACTGTGGATGCTTGGGGTGTTACACAGATACATATTACTAATTATTCAATTTAAATCCAACATTAATCTAAGAAACTACTTTACTACATCCTCCCTCATACCAATTGGAATAACCAAGATCCTATGCATTAACAAGAATAAAGAGGAATCATGAAACATTCCAATGAGGATATCCCCACCATCAAGTCTCTCATGAATAATTGTACAATCATGTTCTACAATATGGGAGTCTTTAACACACTCCACTATGGCTGATTTAATGTATATATTGTACAAATGGATCCTACTATAACCCTTATTCACATATATGTGGAATTAATACATCTAGGACTTCAACTATCATTCCTCCTTCACTTTATTCACCTGTGGAAGGAGAATTTTTTAGATCAAAGATTTGAAAACTGTATTTACTTTTTCACATGAATACCAAATATATAAGTCAATTTACTAAAATAATTAAACAAAATGATGTTATATTTTATTGAAATATCTCAAAGAAGAGAAGTATGTATGTCTTGTGTGTTCAGTAAACACCATAAAGACCAAGTAGAAGATATAGTGCCTCTACCACCATAAGGTATGATTGGAGATGATTAACTCTAGGTTTTTTTGGTTGATTCATTCAACACATCAATATTATCTAAATCCATCTGAAACTACCTGATAGTCATCCATAACAAAAACAATAATGATAACTGATGATATGTCAAATCAAACCATCAACCATTTCCTGAATGGGGTAGAATCAAAATTTAATTTTTTTGTTGATCATATCAAGGACTTTTAAATATAAATCTCACACTACTAAAATCATACACAGTTAGAGAATTTATTTATACTGTTGCCATAATTTTTTATCAATGGGAAAATACCAGAATAATGTTGTTATAGTAATATGTAGGCATATCTAAGCTCTTTATTATAAATACATTATAAATAACATTCCATGAAATAAATGACTCCACCTTATCACAATTTAACAATATAACATCCTTTGAGATAACATATCTATTGAACTTGACATAATGGATGAAAATTTACATAGCATGGAATATATATAATTTTTTCATAGATTCTCTAAGAAAATATGATGATGTAATTCATGCTCACCTCGATACTTCGAGTATACCTGAATATCATCAAAATAGTGTATAAGGATGCAGTACAAGAATGGGTAAAACACCAAATTCAATAATTTGATGCACACGACTTGGTATTTTTTCAAAAGAAAAAGATTTACTATATTCATAAAATGCCCATATCATCTTAGAAATGTTATTTTTGTAATATCTTCTAATCTCACAAGAAATTATTGATAACCTTTTTATATAATAATCTTTTATAACCATATCCCTCTATTATTGATCATATAAATTATAGATTGCATTAATCCCTACAAATCATTTTTCTCCAATCACCTCTATTGTAAAATACAACCAATACAACCAAAAGTTAACTACTCTACCTGATTAACCCTTTCACCTCATGCTCTCCAAGATCAATCTTAATTTTCATAAAATATTTTGGAACTATATTATATTTTGTAAGAGAGATATGTCCAGTTCAAGAAAGTCAATTGATAGTGAACTCTTATTCCTGATAAGGAGGGAAACCAATAAATTATTATGGATTTAAAAAGATTCATGTCTACTAAGGGTGGAATAGTTAGGTGATCCATTAATTCAATAAACCTAGGAACAAAACTATCCATTTATACAATAATCATTATAGATAACCAAAGATTGAAACAAGTTATCTCATAAAAAATTTACCATTCCCGATAGAGGGTGTATTGTATTCTTGCTTTATATGATAATAAAACCTATATTTAATAAAATTTTATATTTTCCGTATGCTTTTTAACCATTCCATTACGATAATAATGATAAAATATCTCATATTAAATACCATCATTTCCCATAAACACTCATAACAGGTTATGACTAATTCCAAATATTATGATTTTATTGTTTACCAAATCATTTTTTCTAGTGGAGTATCAAGGATCATGAGTTATGGTAATGTTTCTATCTTATTTTTAATAACTACGTCTGATTTTTCAGAAATAAAAGAAATTGAATAGCCTATAATAGAAGTATTTGATTCTATATTAAATGACATAACAATGGTATTTCTAATCTTAGAGGTCCCCTATAACGTTTTGTCTATAGATTGGTCTATAATGTGTATTCTTACATATCCCTCGAGCAGACCCATAGTTGAAGATTAATTATAATTCATTTGAAAAACTACTAGGTTCCCTAATTAACCACTCTAACCAATATGAATGGATCTCCCAAAGGGAATCTGATTAACCCCAATTGATTGTGTAGTTGGATGAGCATGTGATGCTTAGGATAGTATCATTTTATTCTATATACTTTCTCATACCCAATGGATATGGAACCTATGAAGATTCTTGTGTATCCCATAATAAATACACTATTATATTTATAAATTACAATTTTACTTTATATGACTAAAATTTACACACTAATAATAAGTTATGTATGGAATACTCCTGAAATTAAATGAGAGAACCTCAAAAATCTAGCTACCCTAAAAATAACAATCTTTACTCTTATCATCTCACTATCACTACTAGCCAATATTGGATATGCCACATATAGAATACCTAGGTAGTGATTTACCAGACTCAAAATATACATTAAATAATATCTTAATAATTATTTAATTATTTACTACATTATAGAATTTGGATAAATTAAAAAGAACAACCAATGGATTTAGTATCTCGTTAATGGAAATTTCAAACATCATGTGTTTTATTTTTTCATTTCCTCTCATGTATAGATGAAATTGAAGATAATAATTTAATTTTGTATTATATTAGTTAATAATCATCAGTCCCAAGATCAAATATATAAAATCATGATCCTTTTCTTAAAATAACACTCCAACAAAAAATATCTCAATAAATGTCTAATAAAATTTCTTCCATGTCAGACCACAATACATTCTAGATAGAAGCATCACAACCCACTATTAATATACCTCATTTTATATAATGAATGTGTCTTGTTGAACACAGTGTTTCTCTAAAACTATAATTCTTTATATTATTAGATATAGGCGATAAATCCAATACATATTCTCATAAGTAGATGCATAACCACAAAATTTTAGAGGGGGATGTAATTGAAATCCACTCACAATATCAGAGCTTTTGGACCCCACTAGTGAAATCCACGATTGATAACTTGAGGTAATTGAACAAAACTGTCCTTGAATTGGGGATAACTACAAGTAATATATTTAAAGTAATTATTAATTTTCAAATCACTTCCTGGTAATCTCTAGTCACCTTCATAATATATTTTATAATTATGTAGAAAATATAATCAAGACTCTATTTCAATGATCAAATGGTTGGTTATTTTGAATAACATATTAATGGTTAATTCCAACCCTCATTTATCTCTCTATAATGTTTTCCCTAAAATACGTTTCATTTTAAAACACATTTTAATACTATGTTTGAAATATTTTATAAAACATCCAAATACCATATATATAAAAATTAAGGAATTTTTATAAAAATAATATGAATTTTTTTGATATAAATTGTGTATAAAATTATTATCAACCTAATAATAAATTATAGACTCTTATTAACCTATTGATTATAAATGAATATATAGTATACCATTATTTATATTATATTAAGGTTTTAAAATATATATGTCACTAATTTTTCCTATAATAAAAGAGTTAACCAAGAATATGAAAGCACATGAGATGAAATGTTTCCCAATTTTCTTCCCACATATTGACTCCTATCATGATACATGGGATTCAAGAATGTGCACTAACTCAAAGAATAAGATAAATATTGAAAAATAAAAAATCTTTGAACACACTTATTAACTAAATAATATACCAGAATTATATTTTTCTAACATTTTAATGGGGTACATCCTAACTAATGGTGGTCATATCTCTTAGATACTCTCATTATATTACCCAAGATCCCTAAGTCTGATCTAATTTCATTTTAAAATTTATGTGACCAAATTACTCAAATGGTATCCAGTTAATATATCACAACCCAACAAACACACAATGTGCTCACTTTAGAATGTGGTTAATTCCAATTGTTTATGAAAACCAATGAGGATGAAGGTTTTACCTCTAAAATCATGATAAAAAGTGAATGGTAACTTCAATAAATTTCTCCCAACCCGTGGGGTGAATGGTTATATAATTCAAAATATATAAACCTTACAACATAGTGCATGTTAAAAAATATGTTACAATAAAAATTGATGTAACAACCATATACTCTTATATTTTCAAATATATTAGTCCGCATATGTGAGCACAATCCATCAAGTTTAGTGATCTAGGGAAAAAATAATGTATAAATATTATTTTATTGAAAAATTGGTATTAATAACAAAAAATTGTGAAGTCTAATTTTTATTTTATTTTGAGGGACTTCCCACTATTACATTGATTTGCCTATCTCATTCCACCAAAATAAGAAAAAATTTACCTTACTCAATCTTTATACACCATGTGTTATTAACACTCATTTTATGATTCATTATCCACTTATATAATTTATGGAATCATTATCAAGCATCCCATAGGGGATTATTTAGGGAATGAGTTTGAAATTTCCAATTGGAATTTTCAACCCCACCACTTAACCACTAATCATAAAATCAAATTTATTAATTATTTGTATTATTCTAGATTAAATATAAGTCATATCAAATCTCACATCCAGACATAGTTGATTAACATATATCAAAATGATTATTGTTATGTTATAATAATGAAAGGGTCCATTTTTTTAATACCTATATCTATAAGATCCTAAGAATTATGAACAGTAAATCATAATATATAGGATGTAGATAACACCAATTTATATATATAACTATGTAAATATATAATATTTTTGGGATTAAGGATGTGACATCCCAGGTAAATAAAGAATATAACCTTGTAATATTCATTAAATTTTTTTAATTAAATATTAATTTTAATTTAAAGGGGATGTTTTGTTTGATGGAGTACCCGAATTGTGACAATCGTATCTCCTAAGTCTTATGTTGCACACAATATTAAGTCATATTGAAAATAATATTATTATTATTTAAAATGGTAGTTAACGCATAGTGGTTGTATTAGCGGGAATGTACAGAACTAGTTAAGATATGATTACGCATCTTTTTTAATTTTGTTTACATTTATCCAATAAATGTTTTTGGCTTAAAATGTGAATTAATCTGATTTTAGGCATTAAATACTCTAATATTCTTTAAAAGGTCGATTTACCACCATTTGATGGAAAAACATTTTTAAATCTAGTTATTGTAATAATTATATGTTCTATTTTACAAAATAAACTTCTTCTTTAGAATCAGAATATCCAAATTTATTTTGGATGAAATTATTGTATTTTCTGATAAACATCATTTTTTAATGAATAGCGAAAAATACAGCATTTTAAGTTAAAAATGTCTTTTAATCTATTTTTTTAATATGATTAGATTATATTTTCAAATGGTTTTAATGTTTAATTGGATTATATGTTTAAAATTTAATCCAATGTTTCTCATTATAAGTAATTTCACTTTGAAATTGGACATAAACAAATGTCAATCTTTTGATAGTTAATATTTCATAAAAACACGCTTTCTAGTTTTTGACAATGGAAATTAATTTAAAATTATTTAATAAAACTTATATGTTTGTAATTTGGTAAAATAGAAATTATTTTAGAATTTTTAATATCAAAATTATCTTGGTGTGAAATTTTTGTATTTTTCTGAAAATGTCCAATTTGTTATTAATAGTGAAAAACACTACATATTAGTTAAAAATCGACGTTTTCATTTAAATGAAATTTTACTTCTTATGTGAATTGAATTTTAAAAATCCAACATACATGGTTGTCATTAGTAAGTAAAATTTGGTTCAGTAGGATGAAAATAATATTTATTGAATAGTAACTTTTTATTTTTATTTATCCTGGTTAAAGGTAAATAGGATAATTCAAGGTAAAAATAATATTATAATAATATAAAATTTCATTAAAAATTTTCATAACAATATTGGATGAGTCATGGTCAAACAATACAATCTTTTGGTGAGACCATTGACCCTTGAAATCCATTTGGGTATGATAATGACATTAATAACTTTTTTATTTGAAGTAAAAAGAAAAATATCATAAACATGTATTGTTTTTCTAAAAAAAATTTAACGTGGGGTTAAATAAATGATATTATTAACTATAAATATTCCTTATTAGTATAGAAAGATCTCATATATCATGGTAATTTATTTCTTATTTTTATACAATAAATAAATAAATTTATTTACGACACAATGATGATGTAATGATTTCCTCATTAATGAATGATTTAAAATATGAGATTATAAAAATTAAAATAAATTTATTTTGAAAATTTTTATTCCATCCACGAATTTTGGAGATTATGATGATTGTTTAACTTTTTATAAATATAGGTTTTTATAAATAATCATGTTGTTTTGTATTTTTTAAAAAATTATGATATGGATAGTATAAAAATTGACATAAATGAGTTTTGAAATAAATTAATATTTTATTAAATTATACAATAGTCCTAAAAATATAAGATTCAGAAAAATGATATAGATTATGTTTAAAAATTTAACTAAATATCCATTTTGGGTGTATTGAAATTTTATAGTAAATATATTAACTATATAGTATGAATATACAAGAAGACATGGTAAAAGTTAAATATGTTAACAAAGGGTTAAATAAAAATGATAAGGATTAAAAAATAACCAAATCACGTCCAATTATTATTGGATGATTCTATTTATACTTATATTTATCTTATCTTCTAATTTAATTATTTTTTGACATTTTTAAACTGAAAATCAATTTATAATAAAATAATATTTTCAAACTTTCTCAAAGAGCCCATCCTCCCACTTATAAAAGGACACAACTTCTATGCCATTACTCAAAACTCTCAAGCCCCTTTTATCCTACAAATTCTGCATAAATAATCTTCCAACATCACTATATTACTCCTAGAATCCTTACATTATGAATAAGTCTCTTCAAGAAATTATTTTGGTTCAAACCAAAGGGAGTTACCCGATTGAAACGTGTCATCTTCCCTCAACTTATCTTCTTTTATTTTACTTCATCACTCCATATTCTATTATTATTATTTGATTACATGAAAATATAATTATCCTCAATATACTTTGTTTTTTATGAGAATTATTCGAACTACACTAACACACACCTCTATCTAATGCATAAAGAACATTCTATTTCTATGGACGATGAATTGATGCATCACAAAATGATGATTGTTCAATTATCTCCTACTGCCTCTCATGGTGGAAATTATGATGGAACTATATTCATATGTGTTATATATTATATTTATTTTTTTACTATGATTATTTCTTTTTCTTTTATAACATACCTTTATGGTTTCCAAAATGGGTAAATGCAATAATTTCATTTGAGGAAGTGCGGACTACCGCCCCCTCAAAGTAATATGATTCATTCATACCATATGTTTAATGTATAAAGGATTTTGTTAATGAAATTATATATTATTTTATACTATAATTTTAATATACCTATGTATCATTATTTTTTCATTCAATTAAATATAAAATAGAATTGAAATTAGCGTCCATGCGTACGTAAGGCTTACCGTCTCTGTGAACGGTGCATTTCATTTCATATCTCCAAATGTTATGTAATGTTGTAAATAAATATATATACTAGATATATGTGATATATATTATATAAAATCATTAATATCATTCTGGATATAATGTACTTTTTAACACATGGAAAACTTGAAATTATAAGATGTTCATTTTTTACTCAACTAACATATATTGATAAATGCCCATTATTAACTCAGATAATTATGTAATGTTTATAACATTGTAATAAGTGTTATAAAAGGAATAATAAACTTGAAAAAGGTTTTGAAACATGTATATGTTAACTTTAGTTTATTATTCAGGAGATTAAAGAATGAATGGGTCATGTCGGACACGAGATAAGGAGTTTTCATCTCTCTTTTTATTCTCGTGAGATTCAAGTTATATTTGAAACTATTTTGTTTCATGTGATGTATGTAATTCCCATGATTATATTATTTATGTAATATAATTTAATTTATGGGTATTTAAATATTTATTGTATGATCCTTCTTTCATGTGGTGTATGTTTCGTAAGTTTCCAAATCGGTAAGAGAACCTTTCACCCTCCTCATTTAGTTAAACACTTATTTTATGTTATGTCCTTTAAATTTCCATTTTCTTATGTTGGGATATGTTCTTCTACATCCTTATTTCTGAAAATTTTATGTCCATGTTATGGGAGACCCATTTCTCTCTCATAAACTCATTTTATGAATTTTTATGTGACGTCGTTAGGCTGCCGAATATTTGTAAGGAAACCTCTTAACCAAATTTTAATTCATTGTGTTCAACATATAATTATTGATTATGTCATTCTATGAATATGTGTGAATGACCTATGATTTTTTACACTTAATGTTCACTTATATTGTGGAATTTATATTTTTCCACATAATTATGTCACTGACTTATCCTTAATTTAAGGATATGATCTTTGTAAGGGACTGTGTCTCAATTTACATTCCATTGAAACTTATTTGTTATTATACACAAATTCAATTTTATATGGTTTATATACTTCTCGTTGACATATTATATCATGAATCACCTTATTATCGTGTTATTATATGCTTTGTTTAATGATATTCTCTAATTATTTTTATTCAATTATTTTCTCAAGAGGTAAGGGACTCATTAACTAAAGATTTTTTTTAAATGTTTTAATGATTTATTCATATAAATATTTCTCATTAATAAACATGTTTTCTAACTGGGTTTAAGGATTTTTAAATATGGACATTAATGTTTTAAAATATTAATTTCATTAAATTCTTTAATGTGGTATAGGACACTTTGATTCAAAAATCACTTTATTAAATGTTTTAAATGGTTTTGAAAATGGTTTCATAAAGCCTTTATTATTTCAATATATTGAAATGATATATTGTGATTACAATGTGGAAATTTTTTCTTTCCTTTATTATTGTGTTATTTCTTATGAATATGTTATGGTTATTGGGAATTGTTTATGTATATGGGTGGTTCTGTGATAAACCTATGGCGGGTGAGCCCAAGATTGCTCTCCAATGCGTTTGGTAACATGATAGAGGTAAATGTTAATGCTTCTCCCTATGATTTTGGGAATAAAATGTGATTGTTATTCCAAATTTTTCTCCTTATGTAGTTATGAATACTATAATGTAAGTATGTTATGGATTCCACAAGTTACCTTTATGATTTGTAATTTCATTGAGTTATTCATAAATCTTATGATTTAATGAGGAATGATAAAGATATTATGTTTTTTATGCGTTGATGGACTAATGCTTTTTTCGTTATTTTATATACCTAATTGATATTTTTATTCTCATCCCATGTTTTTGAAATGTTTTCCACAAGACTTAAATATGAATAAGGTCAAGTATGAGATCAAGGAAAAGTCATGTTGTCTAAAACATTGAATGAGACATGTTTCTTTTTTAAGAATATTGTTTTTATAAAAAATGGATAATGAGTAGATGTTTCTACCTGTAATATTCAAGTGGTTATGTATGAGTTATGACCTAATTCTATAAAACTCTAATACTAAAAAGATCATCAATGTTAATTGTTGAGTTAACTCAAGGATAAGTAATGTTCTAAGGTTTAGGCCTTATAGTTGGTATAAATGGTTGGTTTAGATAACTTTAGAGGTTATGGTGTTATTTAAGCATAAATGACATAACCATAATGGTTAGCATCTTTGAAAGAGTAATAGTTATTTTTGAAGTGATAAATAATAATTACATTTTGGGCTGCAAAATGAAAGGTAATAGGTATCCTTTGTGGTTAAAATATGTTTTGGTTATTTTTGAGGAATTTATATATGTTTTTGTGAATTTTATAAAATTATATAGTTTTCTAAAAGGACAACATGCAGACCATGTGACAACCTGTTGCATCGGAGAATGCTGCGGGAATCGAACCCACAACCAAAGTGCGATTGAGATTTATCACCTACCACTGGACTACATGATGTCCCTGGTTAGTATGACTAATTCTATTTATTTAGATTATTTTATGGATCAAGAATAAGTTTATTTTGAGAAATTATGTTTTATAATATGCATATCCTTTGTATAGAAAAATGAATTGGTGATTAAGTGATAGAGGTTATTTTGGAAGACGTTCTCTCTTTTGGAGAAACACTATATGTCTAAGGAAAATAGAATACTATGGGTTCTCATTTGTGCAGTAATGGTTGAAATTTTATTTTTGAAGAATAAATGTTTTTATTAGGGACATATAGTGATTTGGGTTATTAATGGAAATGATTAACCTATCATAGAGAATATGTGATTATGTTAATTACACTTTAGTATGAGACTTTAAGAGTAGTCAATGTTATTTGGAGATAAATATTAAGATTTATAGTGGAAGACTATGTGATTTAATCCTTCTATTTTTTGGTTATTAATCTTAGTTTGTATTATATTAATGGATTTTAATGATAATTGTTTATTGAATGGTATTTTTTGAACTTTGGGTACTCTTTGATCAATTTTGGAGATTAAGAGTAATATTTCTTTTTATAAAAGATTATAATTTTGGGAATTACTTGAGATTTTACTAACCATTTTTGTTTTGGTTAATGTCTAAAAACAAGGGAAATATATAGATCATCTTTTGTGGATTATTTGATTCTCTATAAGTTGACTCTAGCACTTCATATGTGACTAAGTCATCTTAAATACTCATTTTTTTGAGAAAAGATGAGTTTTTGGTAGAAACTTATTAAAGGATGAAACTCTACCTGAAAAATAAGTATATTTCCTTATGTAATTAGTCAATATCATAAATAAATTCTCCAACTTTATGAAATAGAAATTAAAAAAAAATGTTGTCCATTTACCTTTCCTATTGGGAAACCAATGATTGTTTAACCCATCACAAGTTTGTGGTTTTCATGTTGTTAACTTTCTCCTGATCATGTTTTCGATCACACTCCATCAAAACATGATACTTAGTTTCTCCTACATATCCATGTTTTCATGGAATCCTAGTTTGTGTTATCTTAGTTTACCTTTGTACTTATCTTTCTTTCTTTTAACATGATATTCTTATTGACTCTTTTTCAATGTGGTACTTTCAATGAAGTTTCTAAGACCATTTTTAAAATTGATAAAACACAATTCCCAAAAGGGGGGATGATGTAACATCCAAGGTAAATAAAGAATATAGAATTTTCATATATATTAATATTTTTGAATTGAATATTAATTATAATTTAAAAGGGTTTCTATGTTCGATGGAGTAATTGAAATAAAACAATGGGTTTCTCAGAAATCTTATGTGGCAGACAATACTAAGTCATACTGAAAATAATAATAATATTATTTTAAATAGTAGTTAATGCATAGTCGTTGTATTTTCAAGAATGAAAATAACTAACTAAAATATGATTACACGTTTTTGTTAAATGTTTTTACATTTTTCCAATAAAAATTAGAGGCAGAAAATTTGAATGAATTCGATTTTAAGCATTAAATACTCTTATATTCTTTAAAATGTTTATTTACCACCTTTTTATGGTAAACCCTTTTTAAATCTAGGTTTTTTTCGTATTATATGTTCCATTTGAAAAATTAAATTATTCTTTAGAATCTAGAAATAAAAATTTACATTGGATGAAATTTTGGTATTTTTCTAATAAAATTCATTTTTTAATGAATAGTGAAAAATACTGCATTTTATTTCAAAAATTTATTTTAATATATTTTATTTATAAAAGTAGATTAAATTTTTAAATGGTTTTAAAGTGTAATTGGATTATATTTTTACCATTTAATATCATGTTGGACATTTGATGTAATTTCACTTTGAAATTGGATATAAAAAAATGTCATTCTTTTGATAGTTATTAATTCTTTAAAACACGCTTACTAGTTTTGAAAATAGAAATTAAATTTAAATTGATTAATGAAACTTCCATGTTTTGAATTTGGTAAAATAGATATCATTTTTGAATTATGAATATCGAAATTATCCTTGGTTTAATTTTTTTTATTTTCCTGAAAACTTTTAATTTTTGATGAATAGTGAAAAAACTCTATATAGTAGTTAAAAACTGACTACTTCATTTAAATGAAATTCTATCACTTCTGTGAATTGAATTTCAAAATTATAAAATACATGGTTTTCATCAGTAAGTACAATGTGGTTCAATAGGATTAAAATATATTTTGGTGAATAGTAACTTTGGATTTTTATTTACCCAGCTTAATGGTAAATAGGGTAATTTAAGGTAAAAATAACTTTATAAATATATAAAATTACCTTAATATTTGTCCTAACCTTATTGGATGAGCCATTTCTTACCAATAATATCGTTGGGTGTGACTTTTAGCCATTGAAAGCCATTTGGGTAAGATAATCACATTAAAAACATTTTTATTTAAAGTAAAAATAAAAATATCATAAACATGTATTGCTTTGATAATACAATTTTATTATGGGGTTATATAATTGATATATTTGTCTATAAAAAGTCATTCTATAGATAAAAATATTTCCTATATCATTGTAATTTATTTATAATTTTTAGTTATGAAAAAAATAAATTTATTTCTGACACAATGATGATGTAATGATTACCTCATTAATGAATGTTTTAAATAAATGACCAAAAATACCAGGAAAAGGTGGAAGCTAGCCCTATGAAAATTAAATAAAAATAATAATAGTGTCAATAATGCAAGTGGTTGTTACATAAAATAGTGTACATCACCCCACATGTATCTGCCTCCTCCAATGGAACAGAGTAATCAGGAGCCATAAAAGACCAAATCTCACCAAGATCAATGAGTGCCCTTTTTTCCAAATCATATGCCACCTGATTGGCCTCTCAATAGAAATTCAGGTCAACCATATGAATTTGAGAGAGCCTGCTAAGGAAGTTGACCCACTAAGGTAGCACAGACCAAGGCACATGGTATATCTTAGTTCTCAAATCCTGTACCACACTCTATGAATCAGATTCAATCCATATACATTTCCAATTAAACTAGACATCATATGTGACAACATAAATAAAGGCCCATATTTCACCTTTTAAGGCATTTCCAACTCTAATAGAGTTGTAGAAACATCCCTTAACAAATCCACGGTTGGTGCAGAACACTCCCCCACAGCCCGATGGACCTTGTGCACACAACGTTGCCCCATCAACATTTACCTTTAGACAAGATACAATGGGTGTTATCCATCAAATATGTTTTATAATCCAAGGATTATGTGGATGACCCAAAATTACAAGAATTATCAAAATTTTATATCATAAATAGTGTTAGACATGGCACCATCTTGGAAAAGTGAAGCAACATATATATCCTTGTGAACAACCACCATACCTTGCTATACAATTGGATGCACACCACCAAATAGAGTTGTATTTCAGGCTTCCCAAATGGATGAAATTCTTGAAACAACCTAATCCATCAATAAATTATTTATTTTCTCACTTCAATGAAATGTATGTGAACTACACATACACACACCTCTGTCTAATGGGTAAAGAACATACTGTTTCTGTGGACGGCGAACTATTGCCTCACGAAATGATGATTGTTCAATTATCTCCTACTACCTATCATGGTGGATATTATGGTGGAACTATATTTATATGTGATATTTATTATATTTATATTGTCTCTATGCTTCGGTATCTTTCTTTTATAGAATACCATTATGGTTTTCGTAATCGGTAATTACAATAATTTCATTTGAGAAAGTGTGGACTATCGCCCACTCAAAGTGATATGACTCATTCATACCATATGTGGAATGTATAAAGGATGGTGTTAATGAAATTATATATGATATTATACTGGAATTATAATATTCATTTGTATCATTATTTTTTCTTTCCATTAAATACAAAATAGAAATAAAATTAGCATTCATGAATATGTATGGCTTACCGTCTCCATGAACGGTGCATTTCATTTATTATTTCCAAATGTTATGTACTACTATAAATATAAATATAAATATATATATATACAAGATATATATGATATATATGATATCTAAATCATGAATATAATTCTGGAGATAATGGACTTTTGACAACATGGACAACATGTAATTATAAGAAGTTCATTTTTGACTCAAGTACCAAAGTTGACAAAATGACTATTATCAACTAAGAGGAATATGTGATGTTTATAATTTGGTAAAAATTGTTATAAAAGGAATAATAAACTTTAAAAAATTTCTTAATCAAGTATAAATTAACTTTATTTTATTATTCATGGGATTAAAGAATGAACGAGTCTAGTCAAACAGGAGGTTAGGGGTTTTCATCCCACATTTTATTCCCATGAGATTCATGCTATATGAGAAAATATTTCCTTATGTGTGGTGTATGTACTATCCATGATTGAATTATTTGTATAATATAATTAAATTTTTGAGTATATACATATTCTTTTTATGATACTTCTATCATGTGTTTTATGTTTTGTAAGTTACCAAATCAGTAAGGGAACCTTTCACCCTCCACTTTTAGTTAAATAATTATTTTATGTTATGTATTTTAAATTTCCATTTTACTATGTTTTGATATGTTTCCTTATATCCTTTCTTTAAATTTTATGTCCATGTATTGTGAGACCCTTTTCTCTCTCATCAACTCATTTTCTGAATTTTTATGTAACGCTGTTTGGATGCTGAATTTTTGTAAGGGAACTCCTTAACCTAATTTCAATTCTGTGGGTTAAACATCTACTTCCTGATTATATCATGCTATGAATATGTGTGAATAACCTGTGATTTTTTTACACTTAATGTCCACTTATATTGGGAGTATTTATATTTTTCACACATAATTATGTTATTGATTTATCCTTAATCTAAGGATACGATCTTTGTAAGGGACATTGTCTTAATATACATTCCATTGAGACT
Organism: Viscum album; assembly: GCA_963277665.1. Lineage (NCBI taxonomy): Eukaryota > Viridiplantae > Streptophyta > Magnoliopsida > Santalales > Viscaceae > Viscum > Viscum album. The sequence goes on along the minus strand of OY728138.1, from coordinate 538,912,924 downwards.
TATTTTTTGTTATACAGAAATTCAGTTTTATATGGTATATATACATCCCTTTGACATATTATATCATTAGTCTCATTATTCTCATGATATTAAATGCTTTGTTTAATGTTATTTTGTAATTATTTTTATTCAGGTGTTTTTTCATGTGGTAAGGGACTCTTTAACTAAAAAAATCCTTTAAACGTTTTAATGATTTATTCTTATAAATATTTCTCTTTAATGACCATGTTTTAATTATGGTTTTAATGATTTATTTATATAGACATTAATTTTTTTAATTGGTAATTCCTTTAAAAGCATAAAATCAGTATGGGACACTTTGATTCAAAAATCTCTTTATCAAATGTTTTAAATGGTTTTGAAAATGGTTTGATAAAGCATGGAATATTTCAATATCTTGAAATGATATATTTTTATTTCAAGGTGGAAATTTTATCTTTCATTTATGATTGTTTTATGTGTTATTAATATGTTATTGTTATTGGGTATTGTTTACATATACTAGTGGTTTCATGATAAAACTACGGTGGGTGTTCCCGAGATAGCTCTCCAATGCATTGGGTAACATGATATAGGTAAAAATTAATTTTTATCATGAGAGATTTAGGGAATATACTATGATGGTTATTCCAAATGTAACTCCCTATGTATTTTTCAAGGATACAATTTTTATGTTATGGATGTTTTTCTGACGCTTTCGTCGGGGTGCGCGCATCAATCTGTTTGAGTATGATAGGAGTGGATTTTTATTACCCTGCATTCCCACTTTCCAAAGGAGGATGGAATTCACTCCTTATTCAGGGACTTTTTCTCCTTAATCAAAATGGGATAATGGGATATCAGTTCTTCCTTTCGTGGATTCCTCCTCGGAACTCATCACCTAGTCCGGGTCTCCCTCGTATATTTAATACGTTGTTCGTGAAACTCTTCCCAGTGCCATGTTTCCATGGATGCCGGTTAATTAAACTGCTTTCGTCAGGACATTCCAAGGGTTTCATCTAGGGAAGAAACCTTTAGTTGGGGGAGTAGTCACGTTGAGTCATCAATTGCGTGTCTGGATGCTGGGGAATTGATGTATCTGCCTTTTGTCCCTTGTTATAGGGCTTCCCAAGGGTGTGGAAGCTCGAGTAATCCCACATCGAGTGTGGGGAATCATATGTCATAGGCATGTATCTGAGGTTTTTCTCAGCTTCCCATGTTTAACATAGGGTATGCCGCAAGTTTAACGTCCAACAGAGACGGATTGGGCTGATCAGAACACTAGCTTGAGTTGATCAGGTTGAAGAACCCCCCTTGAGGGATCACCGATATTGGGGCCAGAAAGTGGGCGGCTTCCCTAATACCTTGGGGGGAAATGAGGTGGCATGATCTCACCGGGATGTGGCATCCCAGATAAGAATCGGGATGGGTTATGGAAAATTGAATGTCGTGGTGTATGAATGAGGTGGGACCATCATGGATATGGAGGTAGAGATGGGCTTGAGCCTCGAAGAGACCTCCTATGTATCCCCGTGGTAGGGAATCAAAGTCCGCGTAGTTTGATTGTTGGGAACTGACGTGAATGAGGGGGCTCGGAGCGACCAATGGGTGGTGGGATTGAACCTCGGGGAGGCTTCTTACGTACCATTCCTTGACATTGATCAAAGTCCATGTAGTTTGGGTCATATGCCGGTGGACCGACGTGAAGGAGGACCTTAGTCCAGATGAATGGTGGGGTCACAATGGCTTATAGCTGGATTGGGATGCAGTTTAACGTCATGATGGATGAGGGTGTGTTAGAGAACCGATGTAAAGGGGGACCTTGGTCCATTGGGTGTTGGTCTTGAACCCTAGGGAGGCTTCCTAAGTTCCATGCCTTTACATGGATCAAATACCTTGTAGTTTCGATCGGACGCCAGTGAACCGACGTGAAAAATGGACCTTGGTCCGATAGGTGTTGGGCTTCAACCACAGGTAGGATTCCTACATACCATGCCCTAACATTGGATCAAAGACCCTGTAGTTCGGATGTGTCACAAAGGCTTACCGCTGGATTAGGATGTAATTTAACGTCATGCGGTATGGGGGTGAACCGATGTGGATGGGGTCGGAACGACCGAGTGATGGTCTTGAACCTTGTGGAGGCTTCATACGTACCATGCCTTGACATGGATCAAAGACCATGTAGTTCAGATGTGCAGTTTACTGTCAAGCGGGATGGGGGCATTTGGGGCATACGCTCTGAGGTGGCCCATGGTGGTTGGTGAACCGACATGAAGAGGTCGGAACGACCAGGTGGTGGGCTTGAACCTCATTGAGGATTCCTACATACCATGAATTTTCATGGATCAAAGTCCTCGTAGTTCGCTATAGGTAGGGTTCAGGGTTGGTGCTCACTCTAATCTCACATGATTCATGTTCGGTGTGAGAAACAAGAGGTTGTAGGGACCTGATGATCACATCGCGAAGGGTGCGTCCGTGGGAAGCGAAGAGGGGATTACGCATTATGAAGCCCATAGAGCTGGGACATACTCCATGACGGAGGCCCAAGGGTGACAATGCACAGTGGGAGAGGGATTTGGGACTGATGAAAGGAGGGGCCTCATTCCCCATCACACCCTCCACTGGCCTTGGCGGTGGGGAAGTACGGAGGTGGATGGGTGCTACCTTCCATGGGAGGGGCTAGGGGCTTACACCAAGGAGGTTTCCCTTCCCCTGTGTACAAATGACACTCTGAGAAGGAGGATTCATCCCATGTGAGGGGTGATCCCATCCCTGTGGAGACAAGTGGGTGTAAAGAATGTTCGAGTTGGGGGGACCCTTCGTGCGAGGCACGGGGCCAGATCACAGTTTAACGTCATGTGTTGAGTATGAGGTGCATGGTAGTTTAATTTACTGCAGCTCAGACGAGTTGGGCTTACTCTGCACCCCTAAGGAATTACATAACTGGTACCCTCTACTCCTTGTGGTAGGGAAGGTACCGGAAATGTCGTGAAAAAGGGGGGTCATAGAGCGAACTATTGAGGGGTCCACGTTAGCATGGCTATGTGGAGAAGCAATAACTGTTAGTGTGCCTAGGTGAAGAATCATTAGGCGAAGCAACACTACGGGTTTTATCATCCCGGGGACTTTGAAGTCACTTCGTGCAGACCTGGAGGGTCACACGGGAAAAGGAATTACCAAGCATAGGGGTCCACAGGCGGAGGCCTTGTGGAGATCGGTTTCTCTGTGTGGCGAAGGTTACTTGCGAAGGGGTTTTCTTCACGAAGTGGGGTCCCTTAGCCTTAGCATGGGGTGGAGGTACAATTTGTAGGTGCTTCTTGATGTGGAAGGGTGTTCTCGGAGCACTGCCTCGCAGAGCATAGGTGCCTCGCGAAGCAAAGTCCCGGGAAGCAGTGTGCTTCGCAATGTACAGTGACCCTGCCTTGGCATGTGGACCACATGTAAATGAGGGGTGTTTCGCAAAGCATAAACGCTCCATGATAACCCGGGTCCCCTTGGGGATCCCCTTCCTTCACGAAAGCCCATAGGCTTCGTGAAAGGCATCCCTCTCGAAAGAGGGAATCAAAACGAGACAATGCAGAGGCACCTCACGAAGCAAAAATACCTCGCATAGCTCATGACTTATAGAGAAAAGGGTGCATCTCTATTTGGGATCCAGGAAGGAGAAAGGTCAGATTGTCCATCCGTGGGGCTCAGGGGGAGCTGGTTATTTATAGGCAAGAGGCTCCGTGAAGCAAAGATCACATGGTGCAAAGGGGGCTTCGGTTTCTTCGCGGTGGGTCGCGAACGTCAACTGGGGTTGCAGAGGATTACTGCCTCCTTTTCTTTGCAGCAGGTTCGCGAACGTCAGGGGTGTTCACGGGGCTTCCCGCCTCCATTTCTTCGTGGCGGCCGCGTTGCTTTGGAGGGCTCTGTTTTGGGGCTTCACGGGGCAAGCCTTGGGGCCTTCTTTTCTTAGTTCTTTTCGTCCAATATTTTGGCACCAACAAATGACCCCCTTCAGACTTGGAGCCGCTGAGGTATCAAGGGTCGAAGTCTAAGGTAAATCTCCAAAATGATCGGCAGTTCGCAGTGCTAGCTCGCAATGCGGGCACGCGATGCAGACCAGGGCCATGTGGTCCAGACGCGCCACGAAGCTCCGTGCAGACTGGACGCGTCGCGAAGCTCTCAGGGTCGCCGCCTATAAATAGGGGGGCTGGCCTCTCTTTTGTACATTCCCTTCTCCGTGATTTTTTCCTTTTGTTCTCTCAATTGTCGAAGCTCCGTGTACTCCGCGTCTTACCACCGCAAATCCAGCTTCGCGGCAAACCGCGAGTCTCCGACTCCGTGACTGCGCCAAGCGAACGTCTTCTTGCAAGCCGAGCCCAGGCTCCGCATCTTGGCTTTTGCAAAGGAGCTCCGTAAAGGAGATCCACGAACAGGCTTCGTGACCCAGGATATAAAATTTCCAACGCCTTTTAAAACAAATGGCCCATCAAGAAGCTACCCAGGTGGTGCTTGCGGACACTGCACAGAGGGATGAGATGGCCAAATGTCTGGGCCGGGGGGAGCTAGTCCAAATCCACTCAAACCATAATTCATTAATAGAAATATTATCGTAGAGCCAAAAGAACTATCCTCTATGAAAGAATCTGCCTTTGTATGGATTCGGGCTGAGGGATGACGTCTTCATTCCTGAGGCGAGTAGGGACGAACCAGCTAGCTGGTTTAGAAGTATGACATGCCAGCATCAATGGTTCAAGACGGATGGCGATCTTAATCAGGAGAACTTCACACCTGTCACCCCAGACTGTCTGTACAATCACTTTAAAAACATTTATGGGAAGCCATTGAAACCGAAGATGTCCCCTCCCATGTACCAAACAATACTGATGGCATCTTTGGGGAATTCAAAGAAGGGGTGGTCCTATGAGTGGTACCTGCACCAAGGCGGCAACTTCACCAATGATTGGTCAAGGGCCTACTGGGTAGGTGCCTCATGAGAGGAATTTGGATCTGAGATGAGGAGAGTGTTCTTGTAAAGGGCGGCATGGGCCTCCCAATTCCACATTTATAAACCAAAACAGCTGATTCCGGAGCCATTGAGCATATGGTCATCCAGGACCAATACTTTTCACCTGCACCACGAGGAAGTCGGCATCAGTTTGTGGGATGTCTATCAGATTTCTGGGGTCCCAATCTTTGGGGCTATGTATGATGAGTTCCTCCCTGTCATGAGTGTGTGGGAGGATCCAGAGCAGATGTCTTAGCTGGCGCTGGCATTGATGGGACTGGTCCCCGGAGAGGACAAAGAAGCAGTGAGAGATGTGCACTTTAAGAAGACGTTCAAGTAGTTCTTGAACTTCTCGAAGGATCGAGAGTTTCCCCTGATGCCTAAAAATTGTCCGAAGGGGGTTCAACGGGGCATGGAGTAGTAATATTGGTGGCTCTTGGAGGTCATCCAACAGAAGACAAGGGGTTTTATTGTCAGCACTGAACATCAGTCGATAGTCAGGCTGGCGGCATTTATCGCAGCCCTTATCTGTGGATGGATCCTACTAGTGAGGGATACCAACATGGGGGTATAACCTAGATCATTCATCATTGAATCCATGCTATCCACGGGAAGGCGGTTAAATCTGGGGATTATGATGCTCGCCGGATTGTACAAGATGATTCGGCCTGTTAGAGAGGGCAAGAAGCCGCCGAGGATATGCGGGCCCTTCCACCTTCTGTATGGGTGGATCGCGGCACACATCAGGGGGGTTTATGAATATATAAACCACATCTCACCACTGGGGTCAAACTTCCTTCCATCCATCCTGAATGCTTTCGGGATCTTTCCAATCAAATTGATCATCCCCTTAGTGCTGAATCGAGTGTGGAAGGCGAATGAGTTTAATTTCCACCTATTTCCATTGCTGATTGGGGTACTCACCAATGACGGTCAGGGGATGGAGGAGCATCGGGCCTATCTCCTGGCCTTCTGAGGTGGAGTCTTGGTGGAAATGGTGGACCGCGAGCCCCTTTGCGATCCGTACACCCCACACCGGTTTGCAATGAAATTTCGGTGCCTATAGTGATTGACCCCGTAGGTCTACTGGGAGGTGCGCCACGAGGAAAATCAGTGTGTGATGAGGAATTTGTGGCTCATGTTCACATGGGAAGAGAGGAAAATTCGAATTGCATTACCTCTATCTACTACCGCCTTTGTACTGGTGAAGGAGTATGCCATCAACTGGGAGGCAGCTTATCTGGGAGAAATGATGAAGCAGCTGACCGTCCGGGCTTGTGACGGTAGGCCTCCCTTATCCCGAGGTCGAGGTCAAAGGGCAACAAGGGACTCTCGTAGTGGTGGGGCTGCCGTGGTGGCAATACCTTCACTGGATGAAGGGGAGGCAGTGGCGGTGGATCCAGTAGCGGTAGCAGATCCAACGGTCCCGAAAGAGAAAATCCCTCTGAAGGGGCGGCCACTGAGGGTATTTCGCAAGATATCCACTCAGGATCCAAGGAAGTGGTTGTGCCATATCGACATGCCAGAGAATGCTATTTTTCGGGAGGCCTGGGATGTTTTGGACGTCAAATGGAAACACCTCAGTCCATCCGAGATGTGGGAACACCTGAACTATCTTGGAATGGATTTACTGGGGATAGGCCATGTCTGTGCTGGTTTCGCTATGTCTCTGGTGGAGGCGGAGCAATATCTAGATGAGCTGGAGGACTACGTAAATTACAGTGGTGCCCCACGTCCAATGACAGATTGGGTAAGTGTACTACTGAAATGGACAGTTCCCCCATAACTATCGGTCTCTGAGCTAAGAGAGCATTTCCCCCTACCGGTAGAGTTAGGTGAATCCTCTTGGGGGGACGAGGCCAGTGGAGGGATCCCTTTTGAGGAAGGCGAAGTCAGAGATCAAGACTAGGATCTCGATGATTTTGTGGAGGCTCTGGAGGTAACATTACCAGTTTCTTTTCCCAGGGTTTTCTCTCAAGTAATTATGGACCTCTTACTAGCATTTGAACCATGTAGGAGGAGCTTGTACGCAGACCTCGCTCTCGCCCCTCGGTGGGTGATGACACAGGACCCTCAGAACCCACACCTGTGGTCGCGTCCAGTTCTGTGTCTGGCACGGCTAGGACATCTGAGGTGGCTCCTCTGGAATCTCCAGAACATCTGACAGTATAATGAGACCCATGCTCGGGGCCCCGTCAACATCAAATCAGGAGTAGAACCGGGAGTTTGATCTTGGTAAGTCATCTAAACTGATCTTATTACAGCCATACATTGATCGTACCAACTGACGTCAATGCCCTTTCCTGTTACGTACAATTATTCAACTAGCATGGGCCACTGCGGTGAGGCTAGTCGGGATTTCTGGTGGCTCCCCTCCCAGGGGCATGCCAGTAATCATGGAGATAGTTTCATATCCCACCCAAACTGTGGCTCCCCCTACTATTGGCAGGACCACCAGTGGGGTCGTACCCGAGATCATTGAGGTGGGGTCTGAAGAAGAGGATTAACCATTCGACCCAAGTCCTACCACGCCCGATTTGACGCCAAATTTCCTGCCAGATCAAATTCCAGATCCAATGCCAGATGCCGCACCTGATCCCACACCAGATGCAGATCCCGATGAAGATTTCCTGAGGGCATACCCCGTATACGAGCCTGCCCACACTACCGATTGGGATGAGATAGCCTCTGAGGAAGAGGACAATGATATAGTCCACCACCGGTCATGGAAGTTGATCATGCTCTTTATCAAAAAGACCCCACCCCCCAGGCATTATGGCTGGACAAAATGGACAGGCTTTGCTCATGGAAGCAAGATATTTGTGCTGGGGGAGTGGATTCCCAGCATCCTCATATGCTCATCCAAGATCATTTGGCGAAGAAGATCTGGGAGTATGATCACGACTTCAGCATGGGCTGGCAGTGGGGGAAAGAGATGAACACCAAGAAGCTCCAGGTGGCTGAAGATGAGATCCACCGGCTACGGATCTAGGAAGATGAGAACTCCACCTCCCTCAATGCACAATCAGAGTTGATCTCGCAATTGAAGGCCAAACTGGCAGAGGCGGAAGAGCTTCTGAGGAAAGCTTCTGACGAAATGGATGTTATTCAAGCTGACATAGAGCGGGCCCAAACTGAGTTTGATGAATTGCACCCCATCGCTACTGAGGAGGATTGGGAGCTGAGCTGGCGGCAACAACTTGTGGATGCCACAAGTCGGAGGGTGGCAGAGCTGCAACGTTCTTTTGGCAGGGTCAACTCATCCATGGGGGGAATAAACCCCCGAGTGTTGTAAGGATCACAAACCATAAATTGTACTTTAATGTTTTTATTTATGAATAAATGAGTTTTGTTTTGGAGGTTGGATTTAGAAGAATCGACGAGATGCTCTTCTGGTGTGCTCTGATGCACAAGCGGGGTAATGGCATGGGAATTGGGATTAGTCCAAACATAGGGAAGTGGGAGGTGTGAATCATGATACCTAGAATCTGGAACCCTGGGGATGGTGTGAAAATAAAGGATAACTATTGACCGTGGTGGAAACACAACATACATATCACATTAGCCCGAAATGGGGATAAAAAATGAGGGATGACCGCTGACTATGTTCGCAACACGGGGCCTAACACAAGTATCGTTGATTATTCTTTCGGGGCGTTGGCCAAGGACAGCAGGCAGACCATATTCTGAGCATCCATACTTTTAGGGGGACCTTCCAAACATGATCAGTCTTCCAAAGCTTTGTCTCAAGACAACAGGCAGACCATATTTCAGGCATCCATAATATTAGGGGGTTCCTCCAAACATGAAAGAGGATGAGGGTCCAAATAAGGGGCACGCAAAACGTGGAATGTGGAGTGAGGGTTTGTTTGAACAGAATTCAACACTCTTGAGGTTACGCCATCGTGGTGAAAGCACACTGGATGGACACTTCCATTTGATCATGGATCATTCCTTCTTTCAGACAGGGCCTCTCTCGTGAGGGGAGCTGTCACTTCCCAATGTCATCTTGGGGCATCTTGAACTTGTTCAGGGTAGAGTTATAGTTGTTCGGTTCCCCATGAGGGGTCAGGCCGTGGGCCAGAAGATGGGGAGGAACATGACTTTATGATTCATGTGGGCTGGACCCTAGGAAAAATACCTGGGTGTCTCTACGTACCCCATGAGGATGGGGATCAAGATGCACATAGTTCTGGAAGTACAGTTTAACGTCATGTAGGATAAGAAGAATCCCGGTTGTGTTGGTACACATCCTACCCAAAATACTAATCCCACGTGAGTCGTGCTTGATGTGAGAAACAAGAAGTAATGTGGAATTTTCCCGACACCAGAGCGGGAAGGTTAGGGTGAAGGGATTCTTGGTGAATATTGGCCCAATGATGTCAACCCGTCCATGTAGCACAGCTAGACGTGCAAAGAGATAGTGCCGAGTATGTTGGAATTCCACATGAACATGAGGAATTGGAAACATGTGAATCTTGACACTCGAGACTTGGATCGCAATGACGGTGGCATGAAAATAGAGGATTACTGCTAATCATGGCAGAAACGTAGCAACCATATCGCGTTATCCTAGAATGGGAACAGACAATTGAGGGTCGACTGTTGACCATGTTCGAAAAATGGGACCGTGTCGAAAATGTTGTCAGAGATCTGTAAGGACGTTGCCTCGTAATGATTAGAGAGCCCATAGGCCCAGCATCAATGGAAATACCTTAAGCCTAGCATCCATGTCCTCTGAGGGTCCTTTTGGATGTGGAAGAGGATGAGGATCCAAATGGAGAGCTCACGAAGCTTGGTGATGGAACGAGAGGAATGTCTCCATGAAAATCCCACACTTCAGGCTTTTTGTCAAAACACATCTAAATACATTAATGAGACACATCATATAGGGGGAGTCGAGTCCCTTACCATAGGGAAATCTTAGTTTAGGGTCATAGAATTCAAACCATGAGTGGGAGGAAACACAGGAGGCACATGGTGGGGTAACTCAAATACCTTAGGTGAATGGGAACCGGGGGTTCCGACCACCATGTGCTTCTCGGAAAGTTTTAGGTTGAGGGAAAAAAAGGAGAGTTGAGCCAAGCCTGAAGAAAACTGCGAGGGCATTCTTACGTACCCCATGAGCATGGGGATCAAGGTGCACGCAGTTCTTTAGGAGGTCTTATTTTAAGGTCTTAGAACTCGGACCACGAATGGGTAAGGAGAGAAGGGGACACATGGTGAGGTGGTTACAAAACCCGACGATGAGGGAAAAAGCCCTACTTTCCATGTGTTCTCTGGGAAAGTTCTCAAGTCGAGGGACCGAACATGGAAGTTAGGCTGGGCCCATGGGGAAGTGCCCGAGCACTCCTACATATCTCATAAGGATGAGGATAAATCCATACTTAGTTCTAGAAGGTGGAACGATAAGGTACTAGTGCCAGGGAAAATGGGGAGTGCGGGGGTGGCCCTTGCACCAAAAAAAGAAGATTTTGATAAATCTTGTTTTTCATTTAAGGTGAGTGGTTTCTTTTGTGAAGTGATAGGCCTAGGGAAGCAAGCCATGGTGTCACCACAAGAATCAAGCCATAGTAGGCATTGACAAATAGTATGGCGTATAATCAATACCCAATGTGACTTCCTCTATGATGAGGTTATCACAATGCAGTGCTATTTTTCTTCGTGTGGCTAGGACGATAATGTCATAGTTAAGGGTCATCTAATAGGACCAAGCATGTATTTTAACATCAAGCAGCGCAGACGTAGTACAAATGATTCTAGGCATGGAATGTGTACGGTTCCATGAAACATAACTGATGTGGATGGGGATATGATCCCACATCACACCATATTCAATTCCGAGATAGGAACCTCGGGCCAAGGGGCCCAAATAGGGGTGAGAGTGAAAGGGGCATGAGGAACTATCTCCCAGCTGAGCTGGACTAGAAACAAGACATCTGGGTGACCCATCGCATCCCACAGGGATGATGATCAAGCCGCACATATCCCTTAATGAAGATCTTATTTTATGGTCTTAGAGCTCGGACCATGGGAGCCCCGAAGGACGTCGTATTGCAGCTTTGTCCCCCTGACGTGCATAGGTGCACTGAGGGATAGCGCCAAGAGTGTCGAGATTCCACCCGGACACGATGGGGTGAAACATAATGTGAATCATTCAACTAATAATCATGGTCTGAATGGGTTGGCTTGATGACAGAGGATTACTGCTGACCATGTTTACATTACAACATCTTTTCACGTTAGCCTGAAATGGGGACAAAGAAATGGGCATCGACTACTGACAATGTTCGCAACTCAGGATTTGTATCAATTTGTAGTACAAAATCCTCAGGGGCGTTGGCCTGTAATAGTAGGAGAGCCCTTAGGAGTGTTATCCAGGCCATTCATGGGGGTCCCTTTGGGTGTGAAAGATGATGATAGCCTGGATGAAGGGAAACATTAATCATGACAAGTGGAAGGAATTTTCCTAAGTTTAATATGACACTCTTGGTCCTAGAACAGAGTACTCTTAACACATGGGTGAACCATTTCAAGGGGTCGAGAGAATCAACATGAGGGCAGCCAAGAGATGGCGGATTTTCAGAAGATGGGAGGCATGGTACCAAAAACCATGTACCACACCTATTTATTCCTCTCTTGGAGAGGAACGGGCCAAGGGGCCTACGTGACAGAGAGATCAGGAGATCTCTAAGAGGTGGGGCTGGACCCAAAGTCTAGACATTCGGGTGGTCCTACATATCCCATAATGATGGGAATCAAGCCACATGTAGTCCTATAGAGGTGCCTTTTAATGTCGTGCAGGACAAGAAATAGGAGGGATAATTATTAGAACGAGGTTCACGTGGTGCGACTATTGCAGACCCAACGTGAATGAGGACATAATCCCATACCATGCCACATAGTCCCGTAGTCAAGGTCATGAAGTTGGGACAAATAAGATGAATTAGAAAAACTCAAACTGGACCCAAAGACAGAAGGTCTGGGCGTTCCTACGTATCCCATGAGAATGGGAATCAAGACAGATGTAGTTCTGCAAAGATCTTAGTTTAGGGTCTTAGAGCTTGGACAATGGAGGGATGATGGCCTTCCATGTAAGCGCAAAACTCGACCTGATCCCTAAGCCCACGTGAGTCAAACTCGGTGTGGGAAACAATGGAGGAAGATCGTTATTGCAATACATGGAACGTCCATAAAAGGGAAATCGGTGTAGAGCCTTGAAGGATGCCCTTCCCGTGACTTTTTTCCCCTGACATGAAGATGCGCACTGAGGAATAGCATCAAGAGTGTTGATGATCTATTTGGATATGAGAAGGTGGAGAAGGATGTGAATTGTGTAACTAAAATTTCAGGCTTAATGGGGTTGGCATGGCGATGGAGGATAACTGTTAACTATGGAGGAAAAATAGTATCTATATCGTGTTAGCTTGAAGTAGGAACAACAAAACAAGCATCGAATGCTGACCATGTTCGCAACATGGTATTTTTATCAATTTGTTGTTTGAAACCCTCGGGGGAGTTGGCATGTAATGGTAAGAGAGCCCTTAGGCTTGGTATCCATGTTGTTCAGGGCCCGTAATGGTAGGAGAGGCCTTAATCATAGCATCCATGCCACTCAGGGGTCCCTTCAGGTGTGAAATCTGATGAAAGTCCCAATGAAGAGAAACAAAAAGCCTGAAAAGTGGGTGGAAACATGTCCGAGTATAGTCCGATGCTCCTGATAATAACCAGAGTAACCTTTGGCACATTTGTGGACCATAGAAAAGGGTCGACGAATTGGCTCGAAAGAGGTAGGACAAGGGGCCAAGGTGGGATGGAGATTTCCAAGAGATGGGGCTGGACCCAAATCCTAGACATTCAGGTGGTCCTACGTATCCTATAAGGATGGGAATCAAGCCGCACATAGTTCTTGAAGATACTCGGGGGGTAGGATACCCTAACCAGAATGTGTGGGACGTGGAAGGTAACTCGACGTGAATGAGGACATAATCCCACACCACAACGCATAGTCCCGTAAGAGAGAACATGGGCCAAGGGCTCAGAAAAGCTAAGGGGCCTAAGGCTAGGCCTCAGTCAGGAAGGCCTGACCAGCTCACAGTTTAACGTCTTGTAGTGATGACAAGCGGGGTGTAGGATACCTCCTAACAAGGGAGGTGTATGGCATGGTGAATAACCCGACGTGAATGAGGACATAATCCCGCACCACACCGCACAATCCCAAAAGAGAGCACCTGGGCCAGGGGCCCGAAAATGCCTTGGGGCCTTGGTCAGGAAGGCCTGACCAGCATGCAGTTTATCATCATACAGTGAGGATGGGGCGGGGACAAGGTGTCTCATCTATGGGTGTGTACGTCATGGTGAGTAACCCGACGTGAATGAGGAAATAATCCCACACCACACCGCACAATACCATAAGAGAGGACCTGGGACAGGGGCTCGAAAAGGCCAAAGGGCCTGAGGGTTGGCATCGTCTGGAGGAAGTACGTCGCTGGGAGATACAACGGGGTGGAATGAGCCACTGCACTTGATGTTTGGTACATCTTGGTGTGGACCTCCTGATCCAGGATAGCTATTGACCATATTCGAAACATAGTGTTAGGAGAAAAAAATGAGCATCGACCGCTGACCATATTCGAAGCACGGGATTTGTATCAAATTTTTGCTCGACATCCTCAAGGGTGTTGGCCCGAGGTGGTAAGAGAGGGACCTTAGGCTTAGCATTCATACCATTCAGGGGCCCTTCCAGATGGGGAAGCTGACAGAATCCCTCTCAAGGAGCGGGTGAAGCATATATATACCCATCTCTCCAAGAGGCGAACATCTCTAAGGAGCAGGACGTACGACCAGATCAAGGTTAGCTCGACGTGAATTGGGGAAAAAATGAACTCTATCCATGCATCTTAACCCGTGGGGATGATTCTGGCGTTTGGGCTGGGCCAACAGATGAAATGTCTAGGCATTCCTACAGATCCCATAAGGATGGAAATCAATCCATACGTAGTTCTTGAAGGCCATGCAGTTTAGCGTCGTGCGGTGAAGACGTAGGAGGATAGAAGAACATGAGTGGGACATGGATATCATGTGAGGATAATCCAAGAGAACTATACCCAGGGGATAGTTGAAAGATAATAGTTTGAGGATGGTCTTAAAATGAAGTGTCTGAGCATTCCTGTGTATCCCATGGGGCTGGGAATCAAGCAATACGTAGTTCTGGAAACAAAACTTAACGTCATGTAAGACTATGAAGCGCATATCATCTTGGGATGCGTATGGTGCAGCGAGTAACTATATGTTAATGAGGAAATAATCCCATACCACACCACACAATCCCACAAGAGTGCCTGTATCGGGGAAGGCCATGGGGCCTGAGGCTGGGCCTCGGTCAGGAAGGCCTAAACAACTCGCAGTTTATCATCTTGTAGTGAGGACGAGGGCCGGGGGCCTGAGAAGGCCAAGGGCAATGGTCAGGAAGGCCTGACCAGCTTGCAGTTTATCTTCATGTAGTAAGGATGATGGAGATCTTAGTTTAGGGTCATAGAGCTCGGACCATTTTACAGTTTATTATCATGTGGGACAATAATGAGCAGTTTAACATCATGACGGATGATGATGTAGTTTAACGTTCTGTAGGATGATGTTGCAGTTTAAAGTCATGCAGGACCGTCTAGTTTAATGTTATGTAGTACCACACAATTTAAGGTTGTGTGGGACCAGGGTGCAGTTTAGGGTCATGCGGGACCCAGAGGCTCAGGAAAAATATTTCTTGAGGAACTTGGAATTGGTGGGAGGAGTTATGCGCTCACCATCCATGGTTACCAAGGAGTATGATCTATTGGCGTAGACATTATGAATGATGTAAGGTCCTTCCCATTTGGGCTCCAACTTCGGTGGTCTCCTATCGGGGATCATTGGTGCTCGGAGGGCCAATACCAGGTAGCCTTGTAGAAAAGAGAAAAGGAAAACATTCTTGTTTAAGGCAATGACTATCTTGTTCTGATGCCTTTCTAGATTGTGCAAGACACAGCGCCTGTTCTCATCCAGTGGTTCCAATTCAGCTATACTGATTTCATCCACCTTATCTGGCGCCTACTGGTCATATAATGAAGTGCATATCGATGGCAGCTAGATCTCAATGGGCAGGATTACCTCAGCCCCATACACCATGGAATATGGAGTCACCTGGGTGGAATTGAGAGTCGTCATCTGATATGCCCAGAGGGCCTTGAGGAGATTGTCTGGCCAACTTTTCTTGTTCTGACCAAAAAATTTTAGCAAAATGTTGGAAAGGGTTTTGTTGAATGCCTCATTTGTCCATTTCCCTGTGCGTGATAGCGGGATGTATGGTTTGAACAGATATTGTACTTGGCGTACAATTTCTTCAGCTCGGCTACTCGGAAGTTGGTGTCGTTATCAGTGAGGATAGCATGAGGGACTCCAAAATAGTGGATGATGTTGGAGCTCATAAATTCAATGATACAATGGGCCTTGACATTTTTTAGTGGAACTGCCTCTTCCCAATTGGAGAAGAAATCTATTGTGGTCAGAATGAACATACGCTGGCGAGCTGTCGCCGGTGGATATGGTCCCACGACATCGTGTCCCCACACCGCAAATGGCCAAGAGTACTTAGTGGAGTGGAGAGTTTCTGGTGGCCGATGAAGAAAGTTATCATGGACTTGGCACAGGTGGAATCTCTTGGCAAACTCAATACAATCATGAATCATAGAGGGCCAGAAGTACCCCAGTCTCCGGATCTGATGGGATAGCTTTGGCCCAGCATGGTGGGCACTGTAGGCACCAACATGATCCTCTTTCTTGACCTGAGAAATCCTGACTCATTGAATGCAATAGAATATATCACCATCAAATCCCCACTTATAGAGGATCCACTCAAGACTAGGACCACTCTGAAGGGTAAACTTCTATGTGTGGCATCAGATTCGCTCATGCTCAGCCCGATCATCCGGGAGGAAACCATTTTGGAGATACTTGACAAAAGGTGCCCTTAGTCGAGAGTGGCCTCAACCACTACATCTAAATAACCTGGGGATCCTGGCATGGAGGATGTGGTGATAAGATGACTTACCTACATGCCGTCATTATCCTCTGGGGTGACGGGGGCGATGACTCTCCGGTGTGCCACATGTATAATCAGACCATCTTGCTTGGGTTCTGCAAGTGACGCAGCTAAGCTGGCCAAAGCATTTGCTCGACCATTCTGCAACTGAGGGACATGGGTAACCTCTGGTCGAGAAGGGAATTAGGCCATTAGATGAAGGGTGCACTCCAATAATGGCACGAGCTCTGGCTTCATAACAACATAGTCTCCATTGACTTGCTTGATGTCTAACTCGGAATCCCCTTTCACATATAAATGGGGTACATCGATCTCAAGGGCCAGCTCGAGGCTAGTGATGAGAGCCTGATACTCTGCTTCATCGTTGGTGGATCCTTTTAACAACATGAATGAGTATGTCAGAACAGATTGTGCCAAGGTAATGAAGATGATACCCAGGCCCACTATGTTGAGCCTCGGATCGTTGAGCCTCTTACCGGTGGGACTCCGGGAGGCACCGTCAAAATAAATTTTCAAACATGGGATAACATGATCGACTGAGAGGATTGAATCATCAAGAAAATCCAGGTACAGGGACTGATCTGAGGAGGTTGGATGGGCCACTAGGAAGTCTACCAATGCTTGCCCCTTGATAGCCTTCTGGGGCACAAACCTAATGTCGAACTGCTGGAGGATCACTGCCCACTGCTCTAGTCGGCCAGTCAACATGGTGCGGTTCAGAATGTACTTTAGTGGGACTACCCGGGAGACCAACTATAACTCATGGTGCTGCAGGTAATGTCACAACTTCTGTAAAGAAAATAAGAGCGCATGGCAGCTCTTCTCGATAGTGGAGTATCTGGTCTCCGTATCGAGGAGCATGTGGCTGAGGTAATAGTGGATATTCTCTGTCCCCTGATTATTATTCTGGGTGATTAGGGTGCCATGAAATTGTTCCAGATCGGTCACATAAAGGACCAGCGGCTTCCCGGAGAGAGGTGGCATCAAGACAAGAGACGAGTGGGCATAAATAATGTCCGAGCTGGGGGGACCCTGCTTGCGAGGCATGGGGCCAGATCATAGTCTAATGTAATGTGTTGAAGACGAGGTGCTTGGAAATTTAACGTCCTATAGCTCAGACGAAGTGGGCTTACTCTTCACTCCAAGGACATACATAACAAGAACCCTCTTCTCATGGTGGGAGGGAATAAACCGGAAATGTCGTGCAAAAGGGGGGTCGTAGAGTAAACCATCGATGAGTCCACATTAGCATGGCTATGTGAAAAATCAATAGTCATTAGCGTGTCTATGAGAAGAAGAATTAGGCAAAGAAACACTAAGGGCAGTATTTTCCAGGGGACTTTGAAGTCACTTAGTGCAGACCTGGATGGTCGAACAGGAAAAGTAATTTCCATGCAGAGGGGTCCACAGGCAGAGGCCTTGTAGATCTCGGTTGCTCTGTGTGGCGAAGGGCACTTGTGAAGGTTTGTGCTTCGCGAAGTGGGGTGCCTTAGCCTTAGCATGGGGAGGAGGTGAAATTGGGATGTTCTTCAAGAAGTCAAAGGGTGTTCGTGGAGCACTACCTTGTAGAGCATAGGTACCTCACGAAGCAAAGTGTCGTAAAGTAGTGTGCTTCACGAAGTACATTGACCCTGTCTTGGCATGTGGATCACATGTAAAGGAGGGGTGTTTCGTGAAGCATAAATGCTCCATGACAAACCGGGTCCCCTTGGGGATCCCCTTCCTTGGAGAAAGCCCTTAGGCTTCATGAAAGGCATCCATATCGGAAGAGGGGATCAAAACGAGACAATATAGAGGCACCTCATGAAGCAAAAAACCTCACGTATCTCATGATTCACAGAGCAAAGGGTTCTTCACGATTTTGGAGATAGGAAGGAGAAAGGTCGGATTGTCCATCCGTGGGGCTCTGGGGGAGCCCAGTATTTATAGGCAAGAGGCGCCACGAAGCAGAACTCACGTGGCGCGAAGGGGGCTTCGGTTGCTTCACGGTGGGTTTGCGAACGTTAGGGGTGTTCACGGGGATTCCTGCCTCTGTTTCTTCATGGCGGGTTCGCGAATGTTAGGGTCGTTCGTGGGGATTCCCCCCTTCGTTACTTCATGGTGTTCGCGTTGCTTTGGAGGGATCTGTGTCGGGGTTTCACAGGGCAGGCCTTCAGGCCTTCTTTTCTTCCTTCTTTTCACCTGATATTTTGGTGCCAACAGGATGTCACAAGTGACCTTTATCATTTATGATTTCTATGTGTTATTCATAAATCATATGATTTTATGGGGTATGTTAAAGACCTTATCTTTTTCATGTGTTGATGGACTATTATTTTCTTTCTTTATTTTATATCCATTACTGAGATATTTATGCTCATCCCAAGTTTTTGAAATGTTTTATGTAGGACTTAAAGATGAATTGGTTAAAGGATGGGATGAAGGAAAAGTCCTGTAGTCTAAAACATGTAACTAGGAATGTTTCTTTTTTTAAGAATTTTTATTTAATACAAAAAATGGATACTGAGTAGAAGTTTCTACATGTAATATTCAATTTGTCATGAATAAGTTATGACCTAGTTTTCTAAAAATATAAACCTGAAAAGATCCTCGATGTTAATTATTGATTAAACTCAAGGTTAAATAATGTTCTAAGTCTTTGGCCTTATAAATGACCCATTCTAATGATAGTGAAAAGATGTGTAATAATTCAGGGCTACCATAACACCTATACTAGAAAAGGGGGAATGTATTGTTAGACCAATTGATGCCCAGAGCTCGCCTTGGGAATCAAAATCATTACCTGGAAGAACTCATACCAAGTTTGTGACTTATAGAAATTCATAAATACCCTAATATGGTGGGGTTCATGGGAACTAGATAAAAGGGTTCTAATCATATATATTTTAGGAGGCAATTTCCATATTTAAGGAATTAATAGGAAAAGAATAACCATGTGGTGTGGATTTACATAGTGTAAAATATATTTATTGAAGTTATAGTTGGAATATACATGATATATACCTTGTATTCTAGATAGGTAATGATTTATTCCACTCATGTAATACTAATTGGTATATTTTTGGACCGAAAATAATCTAGCACTCACCTTAGGAATCCTGACTATGCCGAACAGACCTTCTTATTAGGGTCCATCTTTTAGGATGGCATAATTCATACATTGGGGAATGGGATGGATCAGTTGTGCATAATAATAATGGGGTAATCATATACATTTGATTAATATTTTTTACATGGGTGGAATTCCCATGAAATAAAAATCCATGGGTGTACTATTCCATGAGCAGACAACATCATTAAAATATTATTTGTGGGAAAACCCAGTTTATATATGAATTATATTGGGTTTACCATAGATTTTCCAAAAACATATTCTACTATATTACATAGGATATTAATCCTCCTAATATATATTATTCATTTCATATATTAAGAAATTGGATTTATTTTTATACATCATCACATAGTCTTAATTGGCATCGTGCCAGCATGTTCTTAGCTTATTTCCTCCTCTTTATTTCGGTAAAAACTATTCCAAGGGATAACACTAAATAAAGAATAGACTATCTTCACATGTCCAAAATTTTTGTATCATGTTGATGTTATTTTCAGATCATATTTATATAGAAAATTTATCCTGATATTTCATACAAAAATGGAGTCATCCTTTTTTCAGAAAAAACAATAATGTTTTTCGCAATTTTATTCAATATTTTGAAGTAAAAATCATTGGATTCATCCTTATCCTTATTTATATCTTCAAACATGATTCTTTAAATTTTTATTTTGGCTCATTTATCTTTGAAAATTTACTCATATCAACTTTCATGTGGTATAAAAGAAGGATGTTGAATTTTTATACTTCCTTTGTAATGAATGGAAAACATCAATTATATGAATAGTAGATGTGTACTTATATTTTTTGGAATTAATTTTAATGTTGGGAGAAATAAAATTTATCCATTTTTATTATACTATGGTGTTTAGTTTTTTTATATAGACATACTAGGAATTAATCCCATTAAAATAGGTAAAAAAATATTTATTGATAATTGAAATATTAAGGTTGGTGGAATGTGTGGAATTAAATTTTTATCTCACTCTTTGATATATTTGTTAACAAAATGATGGGATTAAAAAATAAAAAAATAGATTTGGGATAGATTTGATAAAATATTTTAAATAAAATTCTGATGTTAAAAAATACTTAATACAAATTACTGTAATAATTATTGATGATATAAAATATTCCATGGATGAAGCAATTAGATTATTATTTAACTATATTGGATGACATTCTGATAAATGTTAGGGGTCTGGGTAAAATATAGATAAAACCATTATTTTGAAAAAAAATCAATAGAAATTTTTCTAAATGATTTGATGAAAATTTACCTACTATTGAGGAAAATGAATATATTTAACTAGAAGAGTCACATAATATTATTATTTCCCATTAAATGAGAAATACATAAAACTTTAAGAAAAAAGTAAAAGATGAGATTCATTTTGATTCCATGAGAAATATGAAGCCGGATGATTAAGAACATAAATATTCTAGTGAGTATAATGATGATGATAATTATATGGATGATAAAAACTATAGAATCATGTCTCTTATTTCGTGAAATTCCTGGAAAGGAAATTGAAAATATATGGTGAATAATCCATTGAATTGATTTAAATTTTGATTTATTGGTCATTTTCAAGTCAACTTCCGTGTAATAAAAAAAATTCATTAATGAAGAAGTACAAAATCCTTAAAATAATAAATTCTAAAATGGCTCTAAATTAGATAGAAAGATAGTTGAAATAAATAAAATTGTTTTTAAATGAAAAAATATAAACATTATGAGAAAATAAGAAGATAAGGATCCCCCATTAGGATTAAATCTGAGGATAAATCCCTAAAAATTTAAAAACATCATGGATCACATGGATGAACAAAAATCACCAAAATTAATTTTTGAAGAGGCACTAAAGAGACATACAAGTAGAATATTAATATATATAATTTATAAGAAATTATTAAGAAAAATATAAATTCAAAGATGAAACATAAAACTATATGTAAATATAATTGGAATAATGTTGAATCAAATAAATAATCTTACAAACATTGAAATTGAAAACATTTAAGAGCTTAAGAAATTCAAATTGATGGCCACTATAAATGAAAAGATCAAGGAAAATCTTGAAGAAAAACTTTTATTTATTGAAAAATAATTGGTATAGTGAAATAAAAATTAATGTAATTGAATATGTGTTAAACATTATGATTGGGGACTTCAAATAAAATGTTGATGTCAAGGTTCAATAATATACAATTGATTAGATTTTGAGTACATCAATTCATACAAAATCTATTCTTGATTCAAGTTAAATTGATGAATATATATCTTCTAAAAGAGAAAGTCATATTTAATAATTTATATAATTATAGATAAGAAATGATAATGAAAAAAACTCTTTAATATCTTTTAATTATATGTGAATGTAAAAGAAAATTCTTCATATAAATAGAAATTTGAAAAAAAAACGAATGTAATCTTCTACATATTATTATGGATTTAAATAATGAGTTATAATTAGTGGTTTTTATTTATTATATGGAATTTTTTGTTACAATGATTAAAAATACTAGTATATCATGTCCATGCCTAGAAAAGGCCTGAATAATTCTACAAAAACTCTAATATTAAATAGAAGGACTCTCCAAAAAAAAGGATATAATAAAAATATATATAAATTTTCTTACTCAAAAACTCCTCAATTATAGGAAACTCATATTTGGAAGATGTAAGAGGCTATTGGATTATGAATATAAGTGTCTAAAATATCTCCCTGGGCTATTTTCTTACAAATAAATATGGAAATATGTTTAAAATAAAGTTCATGAAAAAAAATCATATATAATGTAAGTGTAATTGAAATCTAAAAATAGAGTAAGACCATGTATCCTTAATATTAATTGTTCTAAATTTTTTTTGAGACACTAAAATCATGAATTATATGGAATATAATTTTTTATTAATTGTTATATTTAGTAATTATAGACCTCTAAAAATAAAATGTGTTAAAACTGGTGATATTGGGTAGAACAGTGAACAAATCAAAAAATGATTAAGTTATGGGGGGTATAAAATAAAACATTTTAGTGTTTTATAATTAATTAATGAAGAAAAAGAAGATTTTAAAAGACTCAGGAATTTTTAGGGGTTTTAATGGTGAAGGATTCATTAAATGGAGTGAAAGAAAAAGTGATAATCGTTTCAAATTAGTGGCCCATCCAATTCTTTCTAAATTATCCCCAATGATGATAATTATTTATGGAATATAAGACATGATCATTCATATAAGATAATAATGTGTAATATTTCCATAAATTAGTTGGTATGAGGCCTTACCAATAAAATAAGGCATAGGAAAGTACTTGTCCTCACGTACCTAGAAGGGAATATAACTCAAGCTGCATAACAGAAAGTGGTCCTTCAATCAACTATCCCATTTTAAAATTTATATGAAGATTTATAAATCTACATAAAGAAGAAATAAACCAAGGTATATCTCTATTTCATTATTTTCATTGATAAATTTAACCAAATGAAAAATATTTTATTTTTGAAGAACAAATTAGAGGGTCTTCATATGTTTAAAAATTTTATATGACTATTTAAGAGATATCATATTTTTAATTTATGGAATGTGTGGTTTAACTATGGAAATAATCTTAAAAATAATTTATATATATATTTTTATATAATTATATATTATGTAATGTTATAAATCATCAAAATATCCCATCAAACACTTCACAAAACATGGTGTTTGAGTTAGAAAACAATAAAATTTTGGATATGGAAAGATCTATGTATTCTTAAAACAATCCTTAATGTTTGTTTTAGATAGAATATATGTGGAAAAAGGGAGAATATTTTAGAATAGATATTTCTTTACAACTTAAAAAACATAAAACCCCATTTTATAATTGTTCAAAAAAAATATCCCTCAAATACTGAAAAATGATTTGAAGTCCTTATTTTTTAAATACAAAGAACAAAAATCATTTCAGGTTTCATGAAATAGAGAATATAAGGAAATTTAGATTATATATATCCAATAATAGTGGCCCAAAATTATGTGGAAAACATCCCCACAATATAGAATCATATTGAGATGACAAGGATAATGAAAATAATGGAAAAATAGAGGTTATTGAGTATGGAGTTAAATATTTTAAGGTTAGAAATATATTGATTATGGAAATAGATTTTATAGAATAAGCATAAAATTTTGATATTTTGATTTATATTAACTCATATATGATTATTTTTGAAGGATAATATTTGTACCAGAGGTAGAGTAATCAAATATTGAAGAAACATTGTTGACTATGAGAATATAAAATTACAGAAGGGTGCATCTATAAAAAATGAATGAGGTTGAGGTTAGAAAATTAGACTCTACTTATTTCAAAATTTGGACCAAAATCTATTAATGATGATATTCATCATGAATAATGGATTTATACAATGAATTTTGATCCTAATAAAATAAAAATGAACTCCATTTTGGATCTTTTATCATATATTTTGAACAAAAAAATCAATGACACTAAGTGGGTATTTGAAAATATAATGAATCTGAAAAATGAGTTGATATGGTATAATGCGAGTGTAGTTTGAATATGTAATAATTACAATGATGTGGATATAATTTAAAA
This sequence comes from Viscum album, assembly GCA_963277665.1. Lineage (NCBI taxonomy): Eukaryota > Viridiplantae > Streptophyta > Magnoliopsida > Santalales > Viscaceae > Viscum > Viscum album. The sequence continues at coordinate 538,889,149 of OY728138.1, read as the reverse complement.
TAACTTTTCACTGGTTCCATGACATGAGACCATTATGATATACATTTCTATAAAATCTCAAAAATATTAGAATATTTATCAAATGGATGGGAAATATGCCTTCCAAAATTGTAATATTGATAAAGTTGTTTTAAATAAAAAACATATGGGTTTTCTAATTTATTTTGATGATTCATGGTATGTAGGCCTAAGAAGGATCCCAATGGATTAAAGTATATAGTCAGGGCCAAGAATACCAAACCAGGTGGATTCTTGAAATGTTTTAATGTTTTGGAAATAAATCATGATATTTTCCAAAGCCACTCTCATTGTCATATTATATATGGGTCACATAATCATTGTAGGTGAAAAAATAATCATTTTGAAGAGTTTACTATATAAATAAAGAATAATTTTTATATGTCTATGTTGGGTGAGATGACCAATTTGGTGGGATCTCAAGTCATTTGAGGGTACAATCCAATTTTTTCGTCAATATAAAAATACTCTAGAGAAATAATAAAGTTGTGTGTAATTTTGGAATGTAAGGGGTATTTTATTTTAAATATGTTTGAAATAAATTGATTAATGGGGAAGCTACAACATGATTGACTCAAATGGATTATAGAAAACTAATTATCAGGATTCAGTAACTATCACCTTCTTGACCTAACATTGTTTTTGTATTGAAACTATGTTCTAAAATTTAATTTGATCTCATGGACTCTAACAAGTTTAATACAATGAGAATTTAGATATACTTAAAGAATACATCATGTTATGAATTTTTTTATAGATCTAATTTAGTCTTGAATTTTAAATGCTTTTTGAATTTTGATTATACTAAAAACTAATTTTGTGTAAATTCCAATTTAGGTGGTGTTTTCATTCTTGTTGAGAATTTTGTGGCATGAAATTCAAAGAAAAAGAGTTTTTTTGGAAATGACTTATCAAAACCTATGTACATAACAATCAGATATGATAATTATCAAATGATAATATTGTAGGTTAAACTATAAGAATTTAGAGTTAGGGTTGAAATTACATTACACATTTCCTATTAAACCCAATGTTTTATAGATATTTCCAAGAATTAGGTTCAAAATTATAGTAAAAAACACATTGCTCTTGGTTATCTTTTCACCATGCAGAAAGTGGCATAATCTGATGTGAAACATGAGTTTGTTTAAAACAATTAATAAGTTATTGTAACACCCCAAGCTTCCACGGTACGTTTCCCTTCGAATAATGCGATAGCGTGTGTTGTACGCAACCTCGAGTTCTAACACACACCACAACTAATTAAAATAGCCGTTGTGAATAGTAATACCTACTTTTTGAAATCATATATATTTTATATTTCAAAATGGACTTCATTTTTGGATTCGGAATATTGAAATTAGCCTAGGGTGAAATTTTGGTACTTTTCGGATAACTTTAATATTTTGATGAATAGTGAAAATTACTAAATTTTAATTAAAAACAACTTTTTTAATCAAAATATTTAATAGTGATAAATTGTGAATTTGAGTGGTTTTAAAGTATATTTAGAATATATTTTTACCATTTAATATAATGTTGGTCATTGGACATAATATTACAATTAAACCGAACATAAACAAGTGCAATCTTTTGATAGTTATTACCTCTTAAAAACACGCTTTTTGTTTTGACAGCGGGAATTAATTTTAAATTAATTTCTGCCACTTATGTGTTTTGAATTTAGAAAAATGGATTCCATATTTGGAATCAGGATTTCCAAATTGTGTAAATAGGTAACTTTTATTTTTAGACATTTTGAATAATTACTGTGGTAAATATTTTATTTACCATGGTTAAGGGTAAATCCGGTAAATAAGGGTTAAAAAAATAATATTATAATAATACAAAATTAGCCTAAAACGTGTCCTAACCTTATTGGTGGACACATACCCGACCATGAGCATCCTTGGGTCAATTTGGGGACCCCTTGGAGCCACTTTTATGTGGTAGGGACACTTTATATTAATAAAGTTAAAATAAAAATAAAAATGGCATAAGCTTACATCTTTTAGAAGAACAATTTTTACATAGGGTTATACATGTTGGATTTTCGATTATAAATATTAATTAGAAATATAAAAAGATTTCCTACATAATGATATTTTATTTATAATTTTTAGACATCAAATAATTTAAATTATTAATGACACAATAATGATGCAATGTTTACCTCATTAATAAATCATTTAAAGAAATAAGATTATAATGATGAAAATATTATCTAAAACCTGTCCAATTCTTATTGGTTGATGTTATTTAGAATATTAGTCATCTTATCTTCGACCTCAATGATTTTTGGACCATTATAAACCGAATATAATTATATTATAAAGTAATACTTTCACTCTTTCCTAAAGAGCCCCTCTTCTCCCTTATAAAAGGAGACCACTTCTACTCATTCCTCACACCTCTCAAGCCACTTGGCTCGTCAAAACTCTGCCCAACTAAGCTCCCCACATCCCTCTCCTCCTCCTTGATGCTTCTCCTTAGGAAGAAATCATTTCAAGAAGTCCTTTGGTTCCAACCAAAGTGAGTTACCTAAATTAAAGGTAACGATTTCTCTTAAATTATTTTCCTTTATTTTGCTTCTCCAACCCCCAAACTCTTTTTATTTCATTTCTTTTGTAACAAAAACAGTATCCTCAATATACTAGGATGTTTTTATAAGAAGGATTAAAACTACACATACACACAACTCCATCTAATGGATGATGAACATAATGTTTCTGTGGATGGCAAACTAATGCCTCACGAAACGATGATTGTTCAAATACATCTTACCGCCTCTCATGGTGGCCATTATGATGGAACTGTAATTAAATATGATATTAATGATATATATTTTATATATAAGCTTCTGTAATTCCATTTTATTTCATACCATTATTCGTTTCATGTTGTATATACATACGATAATTTCATTTGACGAAGTGCGGACTACCGCCCCCTTAAAATGATATGACTCGTTCATACCACACATGGAACGTATAAAGGATGGTGTTAATGAACTTAAGTAACATATACAAAATATTACATTATACTGGAATAGTAATATAACTATGTATCATTTGGATTCAATTCTTTTAAAATAAAAATTAAATGGAAGTAGCGTTCGTGCGTACGTACGGACTACCGTCTCCACGAACGCGGTGAGATCCATCCTCCATCGTATCCATTCAAGTCTTATTCTCATTTTAGGGTTAAAAATAATGTTAATATCATTCTGATTATTAATAAGATTTAATCTATCCATTACAAACATGTCTTACGTAACCAAACATTTAAGAAGAACGAATCGATTATCACCTGAAACGACGATAATACTAAGATATTATTAATAAAGCAATGTTAAAAGATCATATATGATATCATATTAATGTATATGATTCTTGTATAATTTAATAACAATTATTTCACCATTATACAGGAGGTTAACCGACCCCAACAAAGGAAAAGTACAAGGTAAGGGTTATTTCACAATCTCTTCATTATCCGAGATTGTTTATACGTAATAATCTACTGGGATATATTTATCATCCACATCCATGTTTCTTAAAAATGTATTTCAAAACATTTTTACTATTTACAAGAATATGGGTTAAAGTCATTTATACCCTTGTTTGACTTTTTATAAGAGGTTTATAAAGGAATCTTTCCGTCGTTTTCAAAACAAGGTCCTTTTTAACCTTTTCGACAGAATTGAGGTAAGAATGTTTTTTTTAACTTATACGGCGGGTGCGGTTATTTTACGCCGTTATAAAATATTCAAAGCTTTCCTTACAAGCTTATAAGAATATTTTCAAAGAAAATGTTTTATTTTATATGGATCTTAAATGATTTCAAAATAAAAGGAGATATTTCTTTAAAAAGAATTTTGATTTCATCTACGTCAACATCCTTTGATGGATTTTAAGATTATTTGAAGTTGATTTATTATGATACAAAACTTCTATATTGTATTGAAGGTTTTGTGATATGTTTGACTATGGATGTGATATTTTTATACCATTCATAGTTTATGGTGAAATTATTGACATTTCGTATGCTAGTTTTAATACGAATGTTTATGTTATGTTTAAACCTTTTCATATGGGAATGCATTGGACTTAATAAGTGACGGGTGGAGACCGCTATAGCTCCTCGATGCATCGGTAGGTCTCATGAGACAAACTAGTGTCTTGGCACAAGGCCTTGACAAAATCTTATTTTTAGTCTTGGCACGAGGCCTTGGCTATGTGGTTATGATAGTCTGGCATTATGCATTCCAACATTATGAAAGTGGTTATTGATTTTTGCATGTGATTATTCGATTAGTAGAATATCCATGTGAATAATTAAATGGAATTATTTCATTTTATTAATGCCATACCATGTTGAAAGTTCATGTTTAAAAGGCTTTTGTTTTAGTTATACATTGCCTTAAATGTTTATTCTTATTGATGAAAGTTTCCGCTATATTGTTATCCTTACTGGGCATTTGAGCTCACCCCTTTTCTATGTTTTATTTTTCCCAGGAAGTGAAGATGTAAGTTATGAATGACCTGCAGGGATATTATGAGGGGATTATAGTGTGGACTGTGGAAACATTATGTTGTTGTAGTAGTTTTTCATTTTATGATGTAATGTAAAACTTATGAATATATCTAGTGTTTCCAAGGCTACTAAACCAATCGGTCTTTCGAGTTTTGATCTTTCTTTTGATCATGCCAATGTTATGTAATAATGCACCGACTCTAGGAAACTAGGGTCGGGGTGTTACAGTTGGTATCAAAGGAAGTTTAGTACAAACATTGGAAGCTAGATTTAGATAAACTCTGATTAGAGCACGTAGACCTAAGATGAACTTTGAGGATTAGTATAGAAGAACTTCCTAGAATTTTGGTATTGTAGAGATTTTGTGAGTTTTCCGAGCAATACATCCCTGTCTGGATATGAGAAGGTAGAGGCAGCTCTGGCACAAATGTACCTAGGGGTAAAACCCGAAAACACCGCTTTGAGATAGACTCGAACGGGAACTGGTGCACGACAACGGGCCTTGCTGCACTCTTGGTTACGACACTCCCGGGGGATAGGCTTAGGATAACTCTCATTTTCTTTTCAAATCATTTTGAAGGGATTATGAGTATATACATCCTCAAAGAAAAAAAATTCTTATGATTATGGATTATATCCATAAATAGTTCAATTTGTGTTAAGTGTTTTATAAGTATGGGATTATGTATTTTGATTCATAAACTGATCTAGTTTATGCCATTGTTTAGAAATGGCGCCTAGTGGAAGAAATGGAAACCGTATCAATGCATGCACTCCATGTAGGGATTTCCCTCCTGCTCAAGATAATTATAGTGGGGCTGGTGATGCAACTGGTGTTGATCAGCTAATCACCATACTAGGACAACTTACTCAGGTTATGAATAATAACCTTACCCGTATGGAGCACCCTGATCCGCAGCGTGGAGGATCAATGTTAGATCGATTCATGAGGCAACAACCACCAACGTTCAATGGGAATACAAATACCTTAGTAGCTGAGCAATGGATATTTTCCCTAGAGAAAATATTTCAGGCTTTGGGGAGCAGTGAAAGGGAAAAAGTTATCATGGCAGTTTACCGCCTCACTGGAGATGCTGATCAATGGTGGTCATTGATTCAAAATACGAAGGAAGATGATGAAGTATCAAATATGGAATGGAGGGAGTTCAAAGATCTGTTTTTAGAAAAATAATTTCCTCCCGACCATCGAGCAGATATGGAAAGGCAATTTCTGAGTCTGAGACAAAAGGAGGATGAGAATGTCACACCAAGTATGAGGCTAACTTTACAAGGTTAGCGAGGTACGCTGGTGATTATATTCGTAACCCAAGAAGTAAGATTGATCGTTTCTTTGATGGGTTAAAACCATTTCTCCGTCGAGCGTTAGTCTCACAATCCTTTTCATCGTACAAAGACATTGTCTCATGTGCTATCAAAACCGAAAAGGAATTCTCTAAGTCTTATGACTTTAAAGCAAAGCAAGAGAAGAAGAGACCTGCTGATCAATCTGGGAATGGAAATAAGGGGAAGAAGGGAAAGGTTGAATATCCATCTTGTGGTAAATGCGGGAAGAAACATCCTGGCACTTGCTTGAAGGTAATGGGAGTCTGTTACAAGTGTGGTGAAAAAGGCCACCAAGCTCATGATTGCAAGGGGAAGAAGAAAGATACCAACGTTCAGTGCTATAATTGCAGGGAGATGGGGCATTATGCAAATTCATGTCCTAAGCGTCAAGAGAACTTACCTCAGAAAAGGACAAGGGATCAAGGCCAGGCTTATGCTATCACTACTGCTGAGGTAGAAGCTCCGAAAGACGTGGTGGCAGGTAATTTAATGGTTTCCTCAAGTTTAGCAAATGCATTATTTGATTATGTATCATCGCATTGTTTCATATCTTCCCAGTTTGCTAAGAAAATTAGATATTTCCAATTTGATTTAATAAGGGAGTTGTCAGTTAAAACTCCTAAGGGAAGTATCGTTGCAACAAAGTTTTGTGAATCAGTCCCCATTAGAGCACATAAATTTTCTTTATCTGCTGATCTCATCGTCATACCTATGATTGAGTTTGATATAATCCTCGGTATGGACTGGCTTTCGGACTATGATGCGAAGATTTATTGTAAGAAGAAAGAGGTTACGATTCTTGATGATAATGATAAGGAACACCTTATTTTTAGAGCAGAATCGTCACCACCTAATTCTTATTTAGATCCACCCTCAATAGCTCAACTAAATTCAATTATTGGGGAGGAAGAGAATGAAATAACTGCGGGTGAGGAAAGGAATGTTCAAATAGAGGATGTACCTGTTGTGAAAGAATTTATAGATGTATTTCCGGAAGATTTACCTGGACATCCTCCAGAACGAGAAGTTGAGTTTTCTATTGATTTGATTCCTGGATCAAGGCCTATATCGAAGACCCCTTATAGAATGGCCACTGTAGAGTTAGTCGAACTAAAGAAACAACTAGAGGAATTGAGTAATAAGGGATTTATTCTCCCTAGTGTTTCTCCATGGGGAGCCCCTGTTCTTTTTGTTAAAAAGAAAGATGGATCTATGAGGTTATGTATCGACTACAGGGAGATCAATGCTATAACGATAAAGAACAAGTATCCCCTACCTCGTATTGATGATTTATTTGACCAACTGCATGGAGCTCAATACTTTTCAAAGATTGACCTTCGATCTGGATACCATCAGTTGTGTGTGAAGAAGGAAGACATTCCGAAGACAGCATTTCGAACCAGGTACGGGCATTACGAGTTTACTGTAATGCCGTTTGGATTGACTAATGCACCCTCTGTATTCATGGATCTGATGAATAGAGTTTTCAAGGAGTATCTCGATGAATTTTTGGTTGTATTTATTGTTGATATCTTGGTATACTCCAAAACCTACGAAGATCATGAAAATCACTTGCGCATTATCTTGAAGACTCTGAGGAGGCATGAATTATATGGAAATTTAGCAAGTGTGAATTCTGGCTTCAGGAGATTTCTTTTCTTGGCCATATTGTCTCTAAATATGGAATCTCTGTTGATCCTTCTAAGACCAAGGCAATCCAAGAATGGCCAGCATCTACGAGTATAACTGAGGTACGTAGTTTTATTGGTTTGGCAGGTTATTATCGACGTTTCGTCCAGAATTTTGCCCGATTGGCTAACCCATTAACGAAGCTCACACGTAAAGGGGTTAAATTTGTTTGGACAAAAGAGTGTGAAGAATGTTTTGAAGAACTGAAGAGAAGATTAGTCAATGCTCTTATATTGACTCTACCATCAGGGAATGATGGGTTCGTTATTTATAGTGATGCATCGAAGAAAGGACTTGGTTGTGTCCTTATGCAGAATGATAGAGTTATTGCCTATGCATCACGACAGTTGAAAATTCATGAACAAAACTATCCTACTCATGATCTCGAGTTAGCAGCAGTGATCTTTGCTTTGAAGATATGGAGGCACTACCTCTATGGTGAAAAATGTGAGATTTATACTGATCACAAGAGTTTGAAGTATATTTTCTCACAAAAAGAACTCAACATGAGGCAAAGGAGATGGCTTGAATTACTCAAGGATTATGATTGTACGATACACTACCACCCAGGGAAGGCAAACAAGGTGGCAGATGCTTTGAGTAGAAAAGACCATGGAGTTTTGAACAATATGAGAATTGAAAGGGATCCAATTTTCATGGATCTAGTGAAGATGGACATGGGAATAACCAGGGAAGGTGAAACATCAATGCTTTTTCAAATGGTTGCCAAACCATCTTTACTAGAAAGGATTAAGAGTTCTCAGACCGATGATGAAGAATTCCAAAAGAAGATTAAAGCTGTGAATGATGGGAGATTGAGAGACTTTGTGTATGAAGATGGAATTTTGAAATTCGGGAAGAGACTTTGTGTTCCCAATATACCTGATCTAAAAAGGGAATTGCTGGATGATGCTCATAGTTCCAATTTCTCTATACACCCTGGGAGCACCAAAATGTATAGAGATTTGAAGGAACATTTTTGGTGGGACAACATGAAGAGGGAGAATGCTGATTTTGTGTCAAGATGTATGGTTTGTCAACAAGTGAAAGCTGGAAGGCAACAGCCTGGAGGAGTCATGCAACCTCTTCCCATACCGGAGTGGAAATGGGACAATGTTACGATGGACTTTGTCATGGGGCTACCAAAGACTCCTAGAAGGAATGATGCAATATGGGTTATTGTTGATCGTCTTACCAAGACAGCACATTTTCTTGCTATAAGAGAAGATCTACCCCTGGAACGTCTAGCAAGACTATATATTAATGAAGTTGTGAGACTTCATGGAGTACCCCTATCGATTGTTTCTGATCGTGATCCCCGTTTTACTTCAAGATTTGGGAAAAGTCTTCAGAAATCCCTGGATACTGAACTTCATTTGAGAACTGCTTACCACCCTCAGACAAATGGACAATCAGAACGGACTATTCAGACCTTAGAAGACATGTTGAGATCTTGCTCACTTGACTTTCAGGGTATGTGGGATCAATATTTACCTCTGGTAGAATTTTCCTATAACAATAGCTTCCATTCGAGTATTCAGATGGCACCATATGAAGCGTTATACGGAAAGAGATGTCGTACACCAACCTGTTGGGATGACGTTGGTGAAAGAAAACTTGTAGGCCCAGAACTGGTGGAGGAAACGGTGGAAAAGGTGAAAGTAATCCAAAATCACATCAAAGCAGCTCAAAGTAGGCAGAAGAGCTATGCCGATAATCGAAGGAAGGATTTGGAATTTCAGGTCGGTGATCATGTTTTCCTAAAGGTATCTCCATGGAAGGGAGTCATACGTTTTGGTAAGAAAGGTAAATTGAGTCCCAGGTACATCAGACATTTCGAAATTCTAGAACGAATTGGGGTTGTAGCTTACTGATTGGCAATGCCGCCAAGTCTCTCCAAAGTTCACGATGTGTTCCACGTATCTCTATTGAGAAAATACATGCCTGACCCAACGCATGTACTCACCTATGAGGAATTAGAACTGGAACCCGATCTGTCTTATTGTGAAGAGCCCGTCAAGATTCTTGATACAAGAGAACAAGTACTGAGAAACCGGACGACACGTCTGGTAAAAGTTTTGTGGAGAAATCATAAGATGGAAGAGGCAACGTGGGAACCCGAGGAACTTATGATGAAGAACCACCCGAGTCTTTTTATACAGTAATACCCTAGAAATTGCGAGGACGCAATTATTTGAAGGAGGGGAGAATGTAACATCCCAAGCTTCCACGGTACGTTTCCCTTCGAATAATGCGATAGCGTGTGTTGTACGCAACCTCGAGTTCTAACACACACCACAACTGATTAAAATAGCCGTTGTGAATAGTAATACCTACTTTTTGAAATCATATATATTTTATATTTCAAAATGGACTTCATTTTTGGATTCGGAATATTGAAATTATCCTAGGGTGAAATTTTGGTACTTTTCGGATAACTTTAATATTTTGATGAATAGTGAAAATTACTAAATTTTAATTAAAAACAACTTTTTTAATCAAAATAATTAATAGTGATAAATTGTGAATTTGAGTGGTTTTAAAGTATATTTAGAATATATTTTTACCATTTAATATAATGTTGGTCATTGGACATAATATTACAATTAAACCGAACATAAACAAGTGTCAATCTTTTGATAGTTATTACCTCTTAAAAACACGCTTTTTGTTTTGACAGCGGGAGCATCCTTGGGTCAATTTGGGGACCCCTTGGAGCCACTTGTATGTGGTAGGGACACTTTATATTAATAAAGTTAAAATAAAAATAAAAATGGCATAAGCTTACATATTTTAGAAGAACAATTTTTACATAGGGTTATACATGTTGTATTTTCGATTATAAATATTCATTAGAAAGATAAAAAGATTTCCTACATAATGATATTTTATTTATAATTTTTAGACATAAAATAATTTAAATTATTAATGACACAATAATGATGCAATGTTTATCTCATTAATAAATCATTTAAAGAAATAAGATTATAATGATTAAAATATTATCTAAAACCTGACCATGAGCATCCTTGGGTCAATTAAACCGAACATAAACACGCTTATTGGTGGACACATACCCGACCATGAGCATCCTTGGGTCAATTTGGGGACCCCTTGGAGCCACTTGTATGTGGTAGGGACACTTTATATTAATAAAGTTAAAATAAAAATAAAAATGGCATAAGCTTAAATATTTTAGAAGAAAAATTTTTACATAGGGTTATACATGTTGTATTTTCGATTATAAATATTCATTAGAAAGATAAAAAGATTTCCTACATAATGATATTTTATTTATAATTTTTAGACATCAAATAATTTAAATTATTAATGACACAATAATGATGCAATGTTTATCTCATTAATAAATCATTTAAAGAAATAAGATTATAATGATTAAAATATTATCTAAAACCTGTCCAATTCTTATTGGTTGATGTTATTTAGAATATTAGTCATCGTATCTTCGACCTCAATGATTTTTGGACCATTATAAACCGAATATAATTATATTATAATGTAATACTTTCACTCTTTCCTAAAGAGACCCTCTTCTCCCTTATAAAAGGAGACCACTTCTACTCATTCCTCACACCTCTCAAGCCACTTGGCTCGTCCAAACTCTGCCCAACTAATCTCCCCACATCCCTCTCCTCCTCCTTGAAGCTTCCCCTTAGGCAGAAATCATTTCAAGAAGTCCTTTGGTTCCAACCAAAGTGAGTTACCTAAATTAAAGGTAACGATTTCTCTTAAATTATTTTCCTTTATTTTGCTTCTCCAACCCCCAAACTCTTTTTATTTCATTTCTTTTGTAACAACACCAGTATCCTCAATATACTAGGATGTTGTTATAAGAAGGATTCAAACTACACATACACACAACTCCATCTAATGGATGATGAACATAATGTTTCTGTGGATGGCAAACTAACGCCTCACGAAACGATGATTGTTCAAATACATCTTACCGCCTCTCATGGTGGCCATTATGATGGCACTGTAATTAAATATGATATTAATGATATATATTTTATATATAAGCTTCTGTAATTACATTTTATTTCATACCATTATTCGTTTCATGTTGTATATACATACGATAATTTCATTTGAGGAAGTGCGGACTACCGCCCCCTTAAAATGATATGACTCGTTCATACCACACATGGAACGTATAAAGGATGGTGTTAATGAACTTAAGTAATATATACAAAATATTATATTATAATGGAATAGTAATATACCTATGTATCATTTGGATTCAATTCTTTTAAAATAAAAATTAAATGGAAGTAGCGTTCGTGCGTACGTACGGACTATCGTCTCCACGAACGCGGTGAGATCCATCCTCCATCGTATCCATTCAAGTCTTATTCTCATTTTAGGGTTAAAAATAATGTTAATATCATTCTGATTATGAATAAGATTTAATCTATCCATTACAAACATGTCTTACGTAACCAAACATTTAAGAAGAACGAATCGATTATCACCTGAAACGACGATAATACTAAGATATTATTAATAAAGCAATGTTAAAAGATCATATATGATATCATATTAATGTATATGATTCTTGTATAATTTAATAACAATTATTTCACCATTATACAGGAGGTTAACCGACCCCAACAAAGGAAAAGTACAAGGTAAGGGTTATTTCACAATCTCTTCATTATCCGAGGTTGTTTATACGTAATAATCTACTGGGATATCTTTATCATCCACATCCATGTTTCTTAAAAATGTATTTCAAAACATTTTTACTATTTACAAGAATATGGGTTAAAGTCATTTATACCCTTGTTTGACTTTTTATAAGAGGTTTATAAAGGAATCTTTCCGTCGTTTTCAAAACAAGGTCCTTTTTAACCTTTTCGACAGAATTGAGGTAAGAATGTTTTTTTAACTTATACGGCGGGTGCGGTTATTTTACGCCGTTATAAAATTTTCAAAGATTTCCTTACAAGATTATAAGAATATTTTCAAAGAAAATGTTTTATTTTATATGGATCTTAAATGATTTCAAAATAAAAGGAGATATTTCTTTAAAAAGAATTTTGATTTCATCTACGTCAACATCCTTTGATGGATTTTAAGATTATTTGAAGTTGATTTATTATGATACAAAACTTCTATATTGTATTGAAGGTTTTGTGATATGTTTGACTATGGATGTGCTATTTTTATACCATTCATAGTTTATGGTGAAATTATTGACATTTCGTATGCTAGTTTTAATACGAATGTTTATGTTATGTTTAAATCTTTTCATATGGGAATGCATTGGACTTAATAAGTGACGGGTGGAGCCCGCTATAGCTCCTCGATGCATCGGTAGGTCTCATGAGACAAACTAGTGTCTTGGCACAAGGCCTTGACAAAATCTTATTTGTAGTCTTGGCACGAGGCCTTGGCTATGTGGTTATGATAGTCTGGCATTATGCATTCCAACATTATGAAAGTGGTTATTGATTTTTGCATGTGATTATTCGATTAGTAGAATATCCATGTGAATAATTAAATGGCATTATTTCATTTTATTAATGCCATACCATGTTGAAAGTTCATGTTTAAAAGGCTTTTGTTTTAGTTATACATTGCCTTAAATGTTTATTCTTATTGATGAAAGTTTCTGCTATATTGTTATCCTTACTGGGCATTTGAGCTCACCCCTTTTCTATGTTTTATTTTTCCCAGGAAGTGAAGATGTAAGTTATGAATGACCTGCAGGGATATTATGAGGGGATTATAGTGTGGACTGTGGAAACATTATGGTTTTGTAGTAGTTTTTCATTTTATGATGTAATGTAAAACTTATGAATATATCTAGTGTTTCCAAGGCTACTAAACCAATCGGTCTTTCGAGATTTGATCTTTCTTGTGATCATGCCAATGTTATGTAATAATGCACCGACTCTAGGCAACTAGGGTCGGGGTGTTACAGTTATGGTGATTTTCAAAAATTAAATCCAAATGAGGAATTTATAGAGTTGAGGAAGAAACATAATATTTATCCTTTCCATATCTCATATGATGAATTGAAGGTACACTTCCAAAAATCATGTGAGTGTGTTTTCAAAGGGAGAGAGTAATGTTTCAAAAAAAATTCTTATTTTTAAATGGGGTAATACCCTTATAAAAGGATTGTATAATTTACTTGAATATCCATTTTTATATTTATCTAAAAAGTTAATGTTTTTTATATATTTTTAATGAGAAATACAATAGACACACATAGAAAAATATAAATTTTTTTAGAGGGATGATATTCTATAAAAACAATATTTCTTTATGGTATAGTTTCAAAATGAATCTCACATTAGATAATATGTGATTTGATGGAAATTGGGATAGTTTTCTAAGATCAGTGAAAAACTTTATTAGGTTAGTAAAGAGTTTATAAAGTGATTTAAACAAATCCAAAGGGAGAGATTAAAGTTCCCCATGGAATTTTTGATGGTTATAATTTTTTGTATCCCAAAATGAAAGAGTCATTATAAATTTATATGTATATGGTTTAGGTGTTTGGATTTTATTGAAATTTTTGAAATATATTTTTTGAATTATTGACCTTAAGATAAAAAGATTGTGTTCTTTTTTTATGAAGTCTAACATTCTTTTGTTTAATGGTAAAAAATTGGTTTTCTCTATTTTTTATGACCCTAGAGGTTATTTTATATTCTGTTTAGTTTTTCAAAAGACTTAAGTGGATTTCACATAAAATTTAGTCAAAATTTATGAATTTTTATGGTTTGTTATATGAGTTCATGTTTTATTAAGAACATCACAATTCATCCGAGATTCATGTTGTACTAAAAATTTACAAACACATTAAAATCATCATACTTTATAAGTCATAAAAAAATTATACTAAAAATATATGTCTTCAACACTTAGTAGATTTTGAGAAATGTTAATATTGAAATATGTGTTTCCCAAATTATTTTCTAAAGTATAAGTATTATGAGAAATGATAGAGATGTCCATCAATGAAAAAAATATAAAATATAAAAATTTATTCAAAAAACATAAATAATAATTGATCCCTATACCATGAAGATAAAATATATCATGTCACATAATAGAATGATGGAGTTATCAATGAATTTGAATTTCATTTATTCTATATTCAATAACAAGGAAAATATTTCAATTTAATGATATTATAGTATTATTATATTCTAAAAATAGTATATAAACATTACATTAATTAAATATGTGTTCATTTATATTTTCTATTTGTTTAAGATATTGTTCAATTTAGTGCAATTATGCCACAACTGTTCCAATTATAAGGAATGTTTGTATAAAAAGGAGAAATATTTAAAAAATTATTATGATATGTTTTCATATGGATGATGATTAATAAAAAATATTGGTTGGAATAGTAGAATCATAACTATATTGAATCTACTATTTATCCATATAAGTAATAATTTTTTAAGAATAGAATTGTATAATTCAAACACCGCATAAAATCATTGGAGGCTGATCCTCTTGATATATGGTCTTATTTTCAAGAGTATCATGGTTAAAAATAATGAATTTACATTCATGATACATTTATTTTGATAGTCTTGATTAATATTATATTAGAAGAATCTAGGTACATGTGAAAGACATCGCATCATAATGATCTAGTTTTCTTGGAAAATTTATTTATTTAAGAGAGATTTATTTTCATAGAAATATTTGTCTTTTAGGGTTTTTAGGGGGAGAAAATAGAGCCTTATGAAGTGGCTGTAAAAATTTAGATTGGTTATGGTCGAGTTGAATATAATAAAATAATAGTTTTCTAAAAATGATATTTATTTGTTGTGTAATAAATTTGTATCCCAAATAGGATGGTAATGTAGATACTAAATATTGGGTAGTTTGAAAATGATTTTTTTTATTTCTCAAAAATGAAATAATGATTTTAAGGGGAAAAATTAAATTAAAAAGGTTTATAAATGGATTGAGTATACCAGTTTGAGATCATTTGTATTTATTTACATGATAGATTCTGATTAGGCTTTTCTTAAAGTAGATGAATATTGTTTTCTAAAAATTATCTTTTATTCATGGAGGGGAGAATCTGAAAAATTATCTCCAGTTATGATAAATATAATTTAATAGTGTTGTATTTCAAAATAATTGTCAACATATTGGAGCACATGTATGAGGAAATGTAAGGGTTCAGAGACTTGGGATTGATATAATAACTAACCCAACCACATTTATTGATAATAAGATATCAGTGGATAATATATAATATTGGATAAATACCTCCTATAGTAAGGGGTTGTCTAAAATATTATGGTTTAAAGATGTAAAAAAGGTGTGTTTCTTGCTCTTATCTGCTTTAGTATCATCAGGGTGATGTTGAGTGTAATATACTCAAGAGGTTCTTGTCGTAACTTACTATAGAGGTCTATATAAATTATATAAATTATAAAAATATAGTTATGTTGATTTAACATCGCCTATAAATTTAGTCATTCAATCAATAGAGAAAATCATGTTATATAATGTTATAATGTTTTCTATAACATACTTTGTTTATGATTTCTCAAAATTCACTAAGTGTTGACTTATTATATTTTAAGAAGAACACATTTCTTATTACTTACGATGTCAAAATATTTTCATGATATTTCTAATTTTTTAGAAGAATCGATCTTTATAAAATATGTAGATTCCTATGAAAAATATTATTTAATTTGAAAATTCATGTAGATTCATATGTTTTCACCCATGGTCATATAAAAATCACTAATGTCTTATAAAAATTGAAAATTCATACAGAACCACATCTAAGGTCATATAAAAGTGAAATATTCATTTATTAATATTTTAACATAATAAATATAGGATTTGTTAAAATTTCCATGATCTCTTTCAAAAAAAAATCATCCCTAATCAATCGTTCTTAAAAAAAATCATAAACACAAAAACCTTTCGGATCAACCTTAGTATATTTTAAAAATTCTTTCATGTTGGATTTATAAAAAATATAACCCTTATCAATTCAAAGGGTAAATTCTTATATAATAAGTCATGTTGTTTTAATAACATCATAAAAATGATATTTTCATAAATAGAGGGGTTACCTATACAATCATTATAAAGTAATTTTATACCACATACAATAAGATTTAAAATCATTACATTTCAAGTATGAAATATAATCATTTAAAATTTTCTATATATATAACATCAAAAAAACATAGAAAATAAATCATATAATAACATCACAATTTATAATCAACCATTTAGTCATGTTGTTAGATAATAATCAGGGTAGAAGGAAAATATAAATAATTAGTGAATTACAATAGGGTAAATATAATTCAACTATGTGACAATCATATCCTCAAATAATTAAATAATTTAAAATGGATTTATTCATAAAAAATCAACCAATTTAATTTAATTTTTTCTTCCCTATGTATTCTCTTTCTCGATAAATTTGGTATATTAGATTTTGAAGGGGATTTTCAACCAAAAAAATATAAAACTCCACCATAGAGGTTACAAGAAATTGATTATTCCACCACTATAATAAATTATCTTAACATGTGCATGGAAAACTTAAAGATTGCATAAGAGAAAAGTTATGAGATAAACTCTAGAATTTAATAAGATTCTTTTTCCTTTTCATTACAATGTCAAATATCTAATAACAACAAGGCTTAGGGAATGTTTATTGATTTTGTTGAACTAAAAAAGATAGTAATTTAGATAAAGTTCATTAGGATTGTAAGTCCTCATCCTTAAAAATTACATAATCTAGAATTAAATTAATAATCCACATCGAGGATCTTTTCAGGTTTAGAGTTTTGCAGAATTATTCCATAACTATTACATTACATCTCAAATATTACAAAGTAGAAACTTATACTCAGTATCCATTTTGTTCAAAAAATAATAGTTCCTAAAAAAACCAATAATTATTTTCTTGATATAAGTCTTCTTGAATTATTCCTTTCCCTTACCCTATCTTATACCCTGTGAAAAGCATCTAAAAAACATGGGATGAGCATAAAAAGATGAGTAATGGTTATAAAATAAAGAAGGAAATAATTAGTCTATAAATACATACAAAAAATAATCTCTTTTACATATTTCTCGAAATCATAATATTTATGAATAACACATAGAAATCAAAAAATGTAAATGTAACTTGTGGCATCCATAACAATCTTACATTATTGATTTCACAGCTACATAGGGAGTTAATCTTGGAATACCTATTATTGTATATTCCCTAAATCTCTTAGGAGAAACATTAACATTTACCTTTTTCAAGTTACCCAATGCATTGGAGAGGTATCTAAGTCTCAACAACCCTCAGTTTTTTCACATAACCACCCATATACATAAACAATTCCCAATAACCATAACACATTCATATCACATACAACAAGTATAAAAGAAAAATAGAATTTCCACACTGTAATATGTTCCATACCACATTGAAGCTTTTGAAAAAAATTTAAAATTTCAAAACATTCATTTATATATAAATAAATCCTTAAAACAATTTTTAAAACATCGACATTAATGAAAAATATTTATAAGAATAGATCTTTGAAACAATTAAAATGATATTTTAGTTAAAGAGTTTCTAACTAAATAAGAGATGCTTGAATACAAATAATTGTGGAATAACATTAATAAAAGATTATAATATCATGAGAGTAAGGATATTCATGACATAATATGTCAAAGGGAAGTATATACACCATATAAAATTGAATTTGTGTATAACAACAAATATGTCTCAATGGAATGTAAATTGAGAAAAAGTCCCTTGAAAAGATCATATCCTTAGATTAAGGAAAAATCAATGACATAATTATGTGTGACAAATAATAATTCACCCAATATAATTGGATCATAAGTGTAAAAAAATCATAGGTCATTCTCACATATTCATAGCGCGACATAATCAAGAAGTAGATGCTTAAAACAAAGAGTTGAAATTGGGTTAAGAAGACCTCCTATAGAAATTCGACAGCCTAATGACATCGCTTTAAAATTAAGGAAATTATTTGATCAGAGAATTAATGATATATCATCACCATGAAAAAAATTTAAACAAATAAGGATATATAATAATGTATCACAACATTTTAAAATAGAAATTTATAGACATAAAATAAGTTTTTGACTAAAAGAGGAGGGTGAATGGTTACCTCAAGGATTTGGTAACATACGAAACATACACCCAATAAAGGAAGGATCAGAAAATGAAGATATAAATACCCATAAATTAATTTATATTACATAAATAATTAAATCATGGGTAGTACCTATACCACAAAAAAGGAATTGTTGTCATATATACCATTAATATCATGGGAATAAAAAGTGCGATGAAAATCCCTTACCTCATGTCTGACTTGACTCGTTCATTATTTAATCTCTTGAATAATAAAATAAAGTTAATTTATACAATCTTCATAACCATTTTCAAGTTTATTATTCCTTTTATATCACTTATTACCACGTTAAAGACAATATATAATTATTTAAGTTAATAACAGTCGTTTTGTCGATATTTGGAACTTTATTCAAAAATGAACTTTTTATAATTACAAATTATCCATGTGGACTAAACTCCATTATATCCAAAATTATATTCATGATTTAGATATCATATATATCATATATATCAATTTTATATATTTATTTATTATTGTAAATAACATTGGGAGATAATAAATGAAATACATCGTTCATGGAGATGATTAGTCGTACATACACATGAATGCTACTTTCATTTCTATTTCATATTTAATGGAATGATAACATAATTATACATAGCTATATCATAAATCTAGTATAATATCATATATAATTTCATTAACTCAATCCTTTATACGTTCCACATATGGCATGAACGAGTCATATCACTTTGAGGGGGTGGTAGTCCTCACTTCCTTAAATGAAAGTATCGTATTTACCCATTATGGAAACCATAAAGGTATGATATAAATGAAAAATATAGAATAATAGAGAAAATATAAATAATATATATATATATATCACATAAAAATATTGTTCCATATTAATGGACACCAGAAGAGGTGGTAGGAGAAGATTGAACAATCATTGTTTCGTGAGGTTGTAGTTCACCGTCCATAGAAACAATATGTTTATATCCATTAGATAGAGATGTGTAGAAGTTTAGTTTCAATAATTCTCATAAAAAAACCTAGTATATTGAGTATACTGGTGTTTTTATGTAAACAAATAATAAAAATATCAAAGGGAGTGAAGAGGTAAAATAAAAGAAGATAACTTGAGGGAAGACGTTACCTTTAAATCGGGTAACTCCTTTGGTTTGAACCAAAAGGCTCTCTTGAAGTGCCTTATGACTAATGTATGGTTTCTAAGAGGAATATTGGGATTTTTTCAGATTATTAGGTCAGATTTTGGATGATACAAGGGGCTTGAGAGGTGTGATTAATGGGTTATAATAAGTGTCCTTTTACAAGAGGGAGGAGGGGCTCTATAGGAAAGTTTGAAGTTATTATTTTAGTATAAAATGATTTTCAGTTTCAAAAGGTCCCCAACTCAATAAATTAGAATATAAAAAGAATATAAGTCTAAATAAAATCATAAAATAATAATTGGAATGGTTTTGGATTTTTTTAATCCTTATCTTTTTTTATTTAACCCTTTGTTAACTTATTTAACTTTTACCTTGTCTTCTTGTATATTCATACTATATGGTTAATATATTTAATAAAAAATTACAAGAGGAACAAATGGATCATTAATGTCATTTTTAACATCATATATGTCATTTTTTCAACTCTTAGACTTTTCGAACTCTTTTATCATTTAATAAAATATAAATTTATTTAAAAACTCATTTATGTCATTTTTTATACTATTCATATCATGAATTTTTAAAAAGATCCAAACCAACTTGATTCATTCAGAAAACCATAATTAATTAAATTATAAAAATTCATCCTCATATATAATATTCTTTTATGGCATAAAAGTTTTCAAAATAAATTTATTTTAATATTTATAATCTAATTTATTAAAAACATCCATTAATGAGGAAATCATTACATCATCATTGTCTCACAAATAAATTTATTTATATGAATTATAAAAATTATAAATAAAATACCATGATGTAGAAAATATTTTTATCTTTATAATTAATATTTATAGTCAAGGATATCAATAATATAACCCCACATTAAAATTTTCTGGGAAAAAAATACATGTTTATGATATTTTTATTTTTTCATTAAATAAAAAGATATTAATGTTATTATCTTACCAAAATGGCTTTCAAAGGACATATGTTATACCAGAGGATTGTATTGGTTGTAAATGAATCATTAAATAAAGATAGGTCATGTTTTAAGGTAATTTTATGTTATTATAATATTATTTTTTCCTTAAATTACCCTATTTACATTTAACTACGGTAAACAAATATCAAAAGTTACTATACACCAAATATTATTTTAATTATATTGAATCAAATTTTACTTAATAATTACAAACTTTTAAGTTATATTTTTTAAATTTAATTCACAGAAGTGGTAAAATTTCATTTAATGGAAAAAGTCTGTTTTTTAACTACTACATTGTGTTTTCACTATTCATCGAAAATTGAACGTTTTCAGAAAAATACAAAAAATTCTCCCAAATATAATTTTGGTATTCCGAATTCAAAAATGATTTCTATTTTACCAAATTAAAAACATATAAGTATCATTAATTAATTTAAAATTAATTTCTGTTGTCAAAACTAGAAAGCGTGTTTTTAAGAAGTAAAAACTACAAATTAAATTGACATGTGTTTATGTCCAATTTCATAGTGAAATAACATTAAATGACCAAAATTGGATTAAATAGTAAAAATATAATCCAATTACTCTTTAAAAACTTTTCAAAATAACATATAAGCATTTAAATAAATTAGATTAAATGAAAGATTTGACTTAAAATGCAGTATTTATCACTATTCATTAAAATTAAATTTTTCATAAAAACGCCACAATTTCATCCAAAGTAAATTTTGATGCCCCGATTCTAAAGAATAGGTTTATTTTGACATATGAAACATATAAAATTGAAAAAATCGAGATTAAAAATGGTTCTCCATCAAAAGTTTGTAAAACTACCATTTAAAAATATTAGAGTATTTATGCTTAAAAAATTGGATTCATTATCATTTTAAGCCTCTAAATTTTATTATAT
The DNA here is from genome assembly GCA_963277665.1 of Viscum album. Classification (NCBI taxonomy): domain Eukaryota; kingdom Viridiplantae; phylum Streptophyta; class Magnoliopsida; order Santalales; family Viscaceae; genus Viscum; species Viscum album. The sequence continues at coordinate 538,867,339 of OY728138.1, read as the reverse complement.
AAATGTAAAAACATTTAACAAACATGTGTAATCATACTATAGTTATTAATATTCATTCGTTCCAATACAATATCTAGGAGTTAACAACCATTCAAAATAATGATATTATTATTTTATTTATCGGTATAACTAAAAGTTGTGTGCAATGAATGATTTCAAAGAAACTCATTGTTGTGTGTTGAGTACACTATCAAACATGTCATCCCCTTGAATGTAAAAATAATTTTTTATTCATAAATATTAATATAAATGAAAAATTATTATTCTATAAATCCTTAGGTCGTTACATCCTTCTCCCTTTAGGAAATTGCATCCTCACAATTTTAAAATTGTACTTGGAAAGTTCATTGAAAGTCCCACATCAGAAAAAGATTCAACAAAACCACCATTTTAAAATAATGAAAGATAAGTAAAATGGTCACCTGAGATAACCCATACTTTGATTCCATGTATGAAAACATGGATATGGAGGAGAAAATAAGTTTCAAGTTCTGATATAGAGTGATATGAAACATGATCATGATAAAGTTAATAACAAGAAAACCACAAACTTTTGATGGGTTAAATTGTCATTGCTTTCCCAGTAGGAAAATTAAATAGACAACACATTTTTTTATGTCCCATTTCATAAAGTTGGAGAATTTATTAATGAGATTTACTGAGGATATAAGGAAATATACATACTTTTCATGTAGAGTATCATTCTTTAATAAGTTTATTCCAGAAATTCATCTTTTCCCTAAATGATGAGTATTCAAGATGACTTTGTCACGCATGAAGTTCTATAATAAACTTCTAGAGAATCACATAATAAACAAAATATGAACTATATATTTCCCATATATTTAGGCATTAACCAAAACCAAAATGGTTAGTACAATATCAGATAATCCCCAAAAAGGAAAATCTTTTATAGAAAGTAATACTAATCGTAATATCTAAAATTGAACAAGCAATTCCCAAAGTTCAAAAAATATCATTAAATAAACAATTGTGCTTAAAATTATTTAATACAATCCAAACTAACATTTAAACCCAAAACTCAGATGTATTTAATCACATAGTATTCCATAGTAAATCATAATATTTATCTCCAAATAATATCGACTACCCTTAATGTCTTATACTAAAATGTAATTAACCTAATTACGTATTCTCTATTAAAGGTTAATAATTCAAAAAATAACCTAAATTTCTATATGCCCACAATAAAAACATATATTCTTCCAAAATAAAATTTCAACCATCACTCCACAAATGAGACCCCATAGTATTATATTTTCTTTAATCATATAGTGTTCCCAAAAGAGAAAACAACTTCCAAAATAACCATTATCTCCTAATAACAAAATCAGTTTCATATACTAAGGATATCCATTTGATAAAATATAAGTTCCCAAAATAAACTTATTCTTGATCCATAAAATCATCTAGCTAAAAAGAAATATCCATACTAACTAAGGACTTTACATATTCCAGTGGTAGGTGATGTGTCCTTTTCATCCATTAGTTGTGGGTTCGATTCCTGCGTCCTTTCCGGACGCGACGGGTTTTCACCCATCTTGCATGTTGTCCCCTTTTTATAAAACTCAAAAATAACCCAAACATGATTTAACCTCAATATTTGTGTTATACCTCTCATTTTTATCCCAACACATAATGACCTCAATATCCTATATATATTGACATTTTTTACCATCATAAACTAACACTAATATAAAAAAAGAACATTGTACCTTGATCATGGTTTCCACTTGGTTTTATCAACATCTTATTCACGTAGATAGGTGGTCTATGCTTTGAAACAATGATTTAGAGATCCTCCAAAATCATCTGCTTCCTTTATCCAAATACACCTCGTAAAACTTGGGTCATATGGGTGGTCACAAAAAATTAGTGTGGTAAAATAATCATGTATGACATATAATTTACAAACATCTAATAAAGATTTCAATTTCTAAAATAGTCCGACCGAGTTTGAGTTGAAACATTTTATTAATAGTCCTTTTAAAATACCATAAGTACGTGTTGAAATACTATAACTTAAAATCAAGTATAAATAGTTTGTTCATGGGTCTCCTTCTTCGGCACCTTTTGAAAAATCATAATATGCTTCAAAATCTTGTGATAAGGTAAAATATTTGAAAATGCCTTGATAATATTTACCTTTCTTGAAAATATGAGAATATTGAGAAAATATGATTTGATTAAATACAACCAATGATCCTCAATGGTGTTGAGGTATAGCGATGGTGTTTGAAATCCCAAACAATTTCCTACAAGTGAGTTATATGTCATAAAATGTTTCTGAATTGTCTTCACATGACTTTGTAATAATTATTGCAAGAAATTCATCATGAATAGATAGGAATGTAGTTTGAGATCCTCCTCCATCTATTTGTAAATTAATTTCCTTTGATCTAAAAAAAGTTAAAAAATAATGATTTAACTTAATGAGAATACATGGGTAATAACCATGTGTTAAAAAAACTTTTAATCCTTAAAGCTATCTAAACCGGCCATGATACCTATTGGAAGGCCTCAACCTTAAACATTAAATAATATTGAATTAAGATAATTATTTAGAATGAGGATCTTTTCAGGTTTAGTGTTTTAGAGAATAAGTCCATAACTATTACATTACATCCCAAATATTACAAAGTATAAACTTCTACTTAGTATCCATTTTTTTATAAACTAATAATTATTAAAAGAAAACAATATTTATTTTCATGATATAAATCTTTTAGAATTCATCATTTCTCTTACCCTGCCTTATACCATGTGAAAAACTATTCAAAAACATTGGATGATCATAAAAAGCTCAGTAAGGGTAATAAAATAAAGATGGAAATCATTAGTCCTTCAATACAGACAAAACATAAGCTCTTTTACATACCTCATTAAATAATAATATTAATGAATAACACATTGAAATCATAAATCATAAAGGTAACATGTGGCATCTATAACAAAAATAAATTCTAGATTTTACAACTACATAGGGAATTATACTTGGAATACCCATAATTGTATATTACCTAAATTTGTTAGGGGAAACATTAAAGTTTACCTATGTCACGTTACCCAATTCATTGGTGAGCTATCTTGGGCTCACCCGCCCTAGTTGTATCACAAAACAACCTATATACAAAAACAATTCCCAATAACCATAAAATATTAATAACACATAAAACAAGCATAAGGAAAGATAAAATTTCCACATTGTAATCACAATATATCATTTTAAAATATTGACATAATCAATGCTTTATCAACCCATTTTCAAAACCATTTAAAACATTTAATAAAGAGATTTTTGAATCAAAGTTTTCAATTACAATTAGAAGATTTTGAATGAAATTTTAAATTTCAAAACATTCATGTACATATAAATAAATCCTTAAATACATTTTTAAAACAAGGACATTAATGATAAAGATTTATAAGAATAAATATTTAAAACATTTAAAACGATATTTTAGTTAAAGAGTTCATTACCAAATGAGAGAATCTTGAATAAAAATAATTGGGAAATAACATTAATCAATGATTATAATATCATTATAATAATAAGACTCATGATATACTATGTCAATGGGTAGTATATACAGATTATTAAAGTGAATTGGTTTATAACAACAAATAAGTCTCAATAGAATGTAAATTGAGACAAAGTCCCTTGCAAGGATTATATCCATAGATTAAGGAAAAATCAATGACATAATTATGTGTGAAAAATAAGAATACACCCATTATAAGTGGAAATTAAGTGTAAAACAATCATAGGTTATTCACACATATTCATAGCATGACATATTCAATAATTAGAAGTTTAACCCAAAAAAATTGAAATTGGGTTAGAAGTTCTCTTATAGAAATTTTACAGCCTAACGACATCCCATTTAAATTCATAAAATGATTTGATGAGAGAGGAATGGGTCCCTCATCACATGGAAAAAATGTACAGAAATAAGGATATATAATAACATATCCCAATATTTGAAAATTTAAATTTAAAGATATAAAAGAAGTCTTTGACTAAAAGAGGAGGGTGAGAGGCTCACTCACTGATTTGGTAACATACAAAATATACACCCCATGAAGGAAGGATCATAAAATTAAGATATAAATACCCATTAATTAAATTATATTACATAAACAATAAAATCAGGGGAATTACATAAACCACCCAAAATTAAATAGTGGCAAATATAGCATGAATCTCATGGGAATAAAAAGTGAGATGAAAACCCCTTACATCTTTTCCAACTTGACTTGTTCATTCTTTAATCTCATGAATAATAAACGAAAGTTAATTTCAAATTGATTCATAACCTTTTTAAAGTTTATTATTCCTTTTATATCACTTATTGCCTAATTGTAGACATTATATAATCATTTAAGTAAATAACTGTCGTTTTGTCGATATTTTGTACTTGGGTCAAAAACGAACATCTTATAATTACAAATTTCCCATGTGGTATAAATTATATTGTCCCTATAATGATACTCATGATTTAGATATCATATATATCATATATATCCAGTATATATATATGTATGTATTTATAATAGTACATAACATGGAGATAAGAAATGAAATGCACCGTTCATGGAGACAGTAAGCTGTATGTACGCATGATGGATACTTTCATTTCTATTTAATATTTAATGGAATGAAAAGATAATGATACCTAGGTATATTATAAATCCAGTATAATATCATATATAATATCGTTAAAGAATTCCTTTATTCGTTCCATGTATGGCATTAATGTGTCATATCACTTTGAGGGGGTGGTAGTCCACACTTCCTCAAATGAAATTATCGCATTTAACCATTATGGAAACCATAAAGGTATGATATAAATGAAAAATATAAAAGAATAGATAAAATATAAATATAATATATATAGCACATATAAGTAATTTTCCAACTTAATGGCCACCATAAGAGGTGGTAGGAGAATGTTGAACAATCATTGTTTCGTGTGGCTGTAGTTCACCATCCACAGAAATAGTATGTTCATATCCATTAGATGGAGGTGTGTGGAAGTGTAGTTAGAATCCTTATCATAAAAACAACCTATTATATTGATGACACTGTTGTTGTTATGTAAAAAAATAATAAGAAGATCACAGGGAGTGAAGAAGTAAAATAAAAGAATATAACTTTAGAGAAGACGTTACCTTTAAATTGAGTAACTCCCTTTGGTTTGAACCAAAAGGCTTTCTTAAAGTGCCTTCTACCTAAAGTAAGGATTCATAGAGAAAGAGAGGGACATTGGGAGATTATTGGGCAGAGTTTGGATGATCCATGGGGCATTAGAGTTATGAGTAATGGGTTAGAAGTGGTGTCCTTTTATAAGAGGGAGTATGGGATCTTTAAGAATGCTTGAAAGAATTATTTTATTAGAAAATTGTTTTCAGTTTATAAAGGTCAAAAACTCATTAAATTAGAACACAAAAAGAATATATGTTGAAATAAAATCATCCAATAAAAACTGGACAGGTTTTGGATATTTTTTTAGTCTTTATATTTTTTATTTAACCCTTTGTTAACTTATTTACCTTTTACCATGTCTTCTTGTATATTCATACTATATGTTTAGTATAGTTAATATAAAATGCCAAGAGACACAAAATGGATAATTAATGTCATTTTTAACATCATATATGTCATTTGGAAGACTATTATATATTTAGGACTATTGTATATTTTAATAAAATATTAAATGATTTAAAAACTCATTTATGTTAATTTTTATACTATTCATATCGTGAATTTTAAAAAGACTCCAAGCCTACTTGATTATTTCTAAAAACCTTCATTAGTTCCAATATAATAAGTAATTATCATCTATAAAATTTATTTATGGCCTAAAAAGTTCCAAAATAAATTTATTATAATATTTATAATCTAATTTATTAAAAACATTCATTAATGAGGTAATCATTACATCATCACTGTGTAATAATTAAATTTATTTATATGATGTCTAAAAATTATAAATAAAATACCATGATGTATATAATATTTATATCTTTCTAATTACTATTTATAGTTGAAGATATAAATTATATAACCCCAGATTATTTTTTTTGGAAAAAAAATACATGTTAATGATATTTTTATTTTTACTTTAAAGAATATGTTATTAATGTCATTATCTTACCCAAATGGATTTAAAAGGACAAAATTACTACCCAAGGATTGTATTCATTGACCATGAATCATAAAATAATTCTAGGAAAAATGTAAAGGTAATTTTATATTATTATAATTTTATCTTTACCTTGAATTACCCTATTCACCTTTAACCACGTTAAATACAAATCCAAGGGTACTATTCACCCAAAAATTAATTTCATACTATTGAACAAAATTTTATTTAATTATGACAGCCATTTTTGTAGTCTTTTTGAAATTAAATTCATAGAAGTGGTAAAATTTTATTTAAATGAAAAAGTCAGTTTTTTAACTAATAAGCAGTGTTTTCAGTATTTATCAAAAATTGAATGTTTTCTACAAAAATACAAAAAATTCACCCACATATAATTTTGATATTCCTAATTCTAAAATTATTTCTATTTTACCAAATAAAAAACATATAAGTTTCACTGATTAATTTAAAATTAATTTCTATTTTCAAAACTAGAAAGCGTGTTTTTAAAAAGTAAAAACTACAAAAGATTGACATTTGTTTATGTGAAATTTCAATTTAAAATTAAATCCAATGAAAAAAATAGAATTAAATGGTAAAAATGTAATCCAATTAAACCTTAAAACCATATAAAATGATAATTTAACAATTTAAATAAATTATATGAAAAGACTGTTTTGACTTAAAATGTAGTATTTATCACTATTATTTAATCATGAACTTTATCAAAAAAATACCATAATTTTATCTAAAGTAAATTTTGATACCCTGCATCTAAATAAAAAGATTATTTTTTCATATGAAACATATTAAATTGAAAAAAACTAAATTAAAATTTTTTATCCATCATAAGGTGGTAAAATTACCTTTTAAAAATATTAGAGTATTTATACTTAAAAATTGGATTCATTCTTATTTTAAGCCTCTAAATTTTATTAGATAAATGTAAAAACATTTAAAAAACCTAGGATATCATATTTAAGTTAGTTATTTTCATTCGTTCCAATACAATATCTAGGTGTTAACTACCATTTAAAATAATAATATTATTATATTATTTTCCAGCATAACTCTACATTGTGTACAACGTAAGATTTCAAAGAAACCCGTTGTAGTGTGTTGAGTATGATATTAGACATAGAATACCCTTGAAAGTTAACAAAATCTTGTTGATAAATATTAATATAAATGAAAACTTATTATTCTATAAATACATGGTCGTTACAAGGATCTCTTCCATAAAAAACTAAAGAAGAATATTAGAGGGATACCCAATCACTAAACTGATGATGAAATGATTTCATGATTAATCAGAGGTGATCTAAAATAGGAATATTGATGGATATAATGGATATTCTTATAAGCATGAAGATATAACATAATAGACCTTATATACTTATATTTTGGTTGAAATCAAATGTATATAATATTTTAGTACTTATATTTTTATTGGAAGAGTAAAAACTACTCCCAATATATAAAATGACCTTAAAGACTATCAAGCACCTAGTCATGGACTGTTGAGTATATGGTAGCCTATGAAATCTCCTTGTCACTACTATGATGTCACTATGTGCCTTGCGATACTTCAACACGAAGGTTTATTCTCCCCTCCCTTACATTGATATTTTAACCGCATTCCATGTCTCTCAATTGTATAAATACACTTAATGAGAAAATTAATTACTAAAATTAAGGGATAAATCTATATCTTATGGGTTATAGCCTTTACACCCATATTGTGGTCCATGTTAATCATAAACCCACATTCCATGTTCAAGATTCTAAAATTATACTAATGGATTCGACAACATTTAAGAAATAACATTTGAGAATCAAAACAGAATGACCTATAAATAAAGAAATGGATATTCAAGAAAATAAAATAATAATATAAATAAAATAAAAGGAAAAGGCCATGATGATTTGATATAATTTAGAACAATCTAGTGTTATATACATGAAAGTAACACCATCCACTCTTGTGTTTTATTTACTAAAAAATCATAACACTGAAATATATATCTAATATAAATCACACAAACAGAGATACAACTGGGAACTCTGAAAAAGAAAGAACCAATTATAATTAAGAAAAATATAAATGAATCCTTACAACCAATCAACATTACAGAAAATATAGACATCAAATTATGATACTCTAGTGTAATCATCGTTCAATATTTAGTATATATTTATTTTCACCTAGGATTTAACCCCTATTCAAAAATAAAGATCAATTAATACATACCAAGAAAGAGTGTGATGACCATATTTTAATATATACTAATTGATAGTAAAATTTTGATCCTTCCATAATATTTATGATATAGACAATACATTAATAAATAGCTTTATATTTCTCTCTCTACCTATCTCTGTCTTCCATGATGTGAAAAATAATTTAGAATAATAAAATAACCAGTAATTAATATCATGAGTAATATTGGTGGATCTAGTGTCAACGTGTTGATGTGACAATTTTAAAATTTTTGATACCTTATATGAAATTAGAAATTATATATTTCATTTGAGGGATAATAAACCATGGAATTATACAAAATATTATATGTATAATAGTAGTAACTTGGATTAACCTATAAATAAATACAAAAATGAGCACCAGGATCCCAAGGATCACCTATTATGAATGTATTAGATCAGGTCATTTTTAAAAAATGATGATGATTGTACATGGGTGAAAAGACTAACACAGATACCAAACAATGAATAAAACCATCACATATAATATAAATCATAGGCAGAAGTTAGTTTGAGTATAATAGTAATTCAATTATTTTTTCATGGAATAATTAAGATATGAAATTGTATGCTAAATAAAAAATAAAATTTTTTATTTTAAAAAACACACTCATGTTAAGTCAAAAATCAGAACCATTTAAATATAACTACGTTTTGATGTTATTTCACCAACTTTAATTGAAGATGAACTATATTTGGTACATATAAATTATTTTAAAATAATTTCCATACCAAAACCTTAGTGAAAATCTTGGTTGGTGTTTCCACAATCTGTATCTTTTTCATTATTTCATATCCAATAACATAAATAAAAAAAATATGTGTAATATCTATATCTTTGGACCTACCTTGGATAGATAGGTTCTTAGATAGATTTTAAGCTGGCTAACTATCATAATAAGAATTAATATCAAAATTCTATAATTATAGAATAAAAATAAACCCTTTAATCCATATTTCATCATTAATAGATAATATCAGTATAATACATTCAACATAAGTGGTTGAAAAGACCACAAATGATTTCATATTGATCTTTTTTGGATCATATCCCTCAAAAGTTGTAAAAACATATCCCTTAATGGAATTTATTACATCAACATTACTAGACTTTCCAAAATAATAAAATATAGTAACTAGATCACCTTAATATAAATTTATACCAAATTAGAGTGATAATGGTGTTTCATATGAGATATAGTAAGGTGACTTGTAATATTATGGTTTTCCACTACGAATGGGGGTGAATTAGTGTTACTATTTTTAAATTTTATGTTATGACATTAACCTCTGTGACTAATTAATGTCAGGATCCACAAATTTATAAGATAAAATTTTAATCCGTAATCAATTGAAATAAAAAATGAAAATAAATTTTTATTAACAATTTTATCCTCCAATGCTGGTGAGTACATCCTTGTATTATTTGGGTCGAGTATTAGGCATAGATGTATCACAAATATCATAATGTTATTAAAAATCATTAAAGACTCATCATTAAACCAAGTGTGTTTCATAGCTTGTATGTACCTATATTTTATTTATATTAGATCCCACTACTTTAAAAATAATGCTCCAAGTGGAATAAAAATGGATAATTTTATCCACAAGATGCTTGAACACCCATATAGTGATCTTTTGTTTAATCCTAAACAATCTTCAACATGAATTAATGCTTCTTTTTCATCAATGATTCTGATTTCTAAAATTATTGCAACCATTAATAGATAATTCATCTCTTATCAACTACACAACACTTCACTACTCTCATCATCCTATCACATTTTTTTTATTTTGACTCAATTTATTACTTTTTCTCTTGGAATAATCATATGAATATTTTCATATTTAAAATAACAAAACTATCATCCCATTATCATTTTCTTCATTTAAAACTCATATATTCTCAACTTCTTTGATATCCACTAATAATAATGTATCAAAATTACTCTATGATAATAAAATGAATATTAAATTTAGAATATATTCTAATACCATTATATAATCTTCTCGTATCTCAATGATATTCTTAATTAAAATTTATTTACCAATCAGATTCATCAATTATTCAAAAAAATAAAAAACCATATCTCCAATATTTTAACATAAAGATTCTCATATAATTTCATAATATTATTATACAATGATTATACTCATATTGAAAGATTATTATTCAAATCTCAACAATCTTATGATTGTGAATCATTTTTTAACACTAATCCATTTGATATTTACTCACTATAGAATAGTATAACATCATTATAGTTAATATTATATACAATGGGAGAAATAAAATTTATACTTATGAAATGCTCAATAAATTTTTTTATGTTGTAATAAACCATAGGTTATTATTACATATCTTTAAATTTAATTATAGTGTTGGTCGGAGTGGATACTCAAGAGGGGGGGGGGGTGAATTGAGTTCCAATTAAATTTTTGTTAAAAATATTTGTATAAAAATTCCCCAATTCAAAAAACAAGTTGAACTGTAGTGAATTTATAAAGATTGTAAATGTTCAATTAGTCTCTAAAATATTGATTACTTCTCAGTTAACATAACAAAAAAATTATGTTAGATTTTGAAACTAAATTACTGGTTTACAATAAGTACAAACACTTGCTAATTGAACTATCAGGGTTTCTTTAAAACCGATCTATATTTAAAGTACATAGTAGTGGAATATTCAAACTAGGTTTTAACAAAGATAAAAATCACTGGAATTTTTAAAACAAGGGGTTCGGTCTCAAGCTGAGACTCATTCCTCTCAAACAGTTTATATAAACTATGACCCACACCCTAGATCAGGGGTTCACAACAGTACTTAGACTGTTCACATCCTCAGACCTCGACCACAGTTCTATGTAGGAAAAAATAAAACAAAACAATAGCTCACACAGGCTATCCAAGGCACACATAACCTCTACCACTATCCATATTAAGATATAAGAGTGTAAGAGAAAGATTGAGTGAGGATTTAGAAATCCTCCAGTTCATCCCAGGAGTCAGTATGATTCCAAATAAACAGATGCACACACACTAATAAAAATGTTAAGCAGAGGGATACAACAGTGAAAATAAAGGTGTTTAGAATGCTCTGTGTAATTACAGATGAGCTATGGACTCGTTTTGATGCTTCAAATGTAATTCAAGTCCTTTCTTGAGAGGATGACACAAAACAGAGTACCGTTGTTCTTCTCATCTACAGTTATGCAGACCTGTGTATATGATCTTCAGTAAGGCACATCAACTCATCTTTTTATGTTTTTTCTTGGTGAATGATCTCGTTGAAGCTCTCTGGTTTTTACAATTTTTCTTCAAGTTATTCTTATGTTCGGTGGGACTTCACAAACGTGCACATTTTTATTTTCTTGTGTTTTTTTCCTTTTTTGAGCTATGTTTTTTTTCGCTGCAGAGCTTCCTTTTTATTCCTTGAGATCTGGAAAAAAGAATGGTTACCCTTTTACAGGTATGATGTATGGTTTCCTGAAATCCAACAGCCAACATTAATTAATAGTAGGTGAATTAAACTATGAAAATATGACCATTAGAGTTAAATAAGATTTAATATAAATTCGAACAGTTTTCATGACTATTGGTGAGTCAGGAGATCGGCAAGTCATTTGAATTTGCATCGGTATCAGTAGGTCATGTGATCAGCATCCGCATCAGTAGTTCACATGATTAACATCATCTTTGGAAGGACATGTGATCAGCATCAAGGTGATTGTTCTCATCAGTGCAACCGTTGTCATCGGTGCGACCATTCTCATCAATGTGACCATTGTAATTGGTGTTATCGTTCTCATCGATGCGACAATTCTCATTGGTGCGATCGTTGTCATCGGTGCGACCGTTCTCATCGGTGTGAGTGTTATCATTGGTGTGACCATTCCTATTTGTATGACCGTTGTCATCGGTGTAACCGTTGTCATCGGTGAGACCATTGTCATCGGTGCGACCGTTCTCATCAGTGTGACTGTTGTCATCGGTGTGACGGTTCCCATCAGTGTGACTGTTGTTATCAGTGCGACCATTCTCATCAGTGATACTGTTGTCATCGGTGTGACCGTTCTCATCAGTGCGACCATTGTCATAGGTGTGACCGTTCTCATCGGTGTGACTATTGTCATGCCTTCAACTAACGGTGACTCAAGAAAATAACAAACGGTGAGTCAAAAACATGAAATTCTCACAAAGTGTCTGTTCAATCTAGAACACTTCCAGGTCAATAGTAAACCATAAATAATCATAGATAAACATCTGTAGACATGATTAATCATAGAAAACACATTTAGATCAGAATTAATAATTTACTAAATTGACTTATAAACAAATATAACAATGATTTGTGATTATTAAAATAACCATCTCACAGAGGGTTCAACAATCTCCCCCTTTTTAATAATCACAAATATATGGTATAAATGAAGAGGGAGGAGAGGATATAACATTCTGTATACTCACCCTATGTAAACAAAATATATGACCATGGATAAACAGTTCATCAGAGAATGTATCAGATCATAAACAAGGTGAGAGAATATTAACATAACATCAGATTACAAAGAGTTCCCCTTTATATAAAATGTTTTATCTATGTATTCATTTATATAAGTAGTCATTTCTTCGCCTTTGTATACATAGTCTTTTCTACCAATTATCAATGTATTTAATTAGATAAGTAGTCATCATTTCTCCCCCTTTGGGATTATCAAAAAGAAAGAAAAAATAGAGCAGAAAGAGAAAAAAGAAGAAAGGTCCACTGAAATAACCACTGAAAAAGGTACAATGAAGAGAAACACAGAAAAGACACCCTATAAAATATGAAAAGAATGGCTACTTATTGTGGTACAGAGGAGCTTTTCCTTCATCAAATTGAGGAATGGATAGGACAGAGGGTGGCTTGGTGGAAGGTTGATCTGACCGAATGGAGGGAGGAGGTAGGACAACTCTTGTTGGAAGCATAGTGGGTGCTAAAGTGACTTTCTGGAGACTAGAAGAACTTGTTGAAGGAGGGTACTGAAGGACTGGCCAAATATTGGAGAGAACCTGAGAAACTGATAACCAACCAGGAGAAACACCGTATGGACTGAGAGGCTCATCAGTAAGAAAAAACATTTTCCTTAGCTAGCACATGAATATATGGTTTGAGTAAATTGATAAATTCGTGAATGAATTCACCACCATATTTCAAGGCCGTCTCAAAGTCATCATTGTTCTGCATAAGACTCTCTAGAGTGGGAGTAAAATCCTTCAACTATTGGACTTGAACCTTAAAGGCTAGAGTGAGGGGAGGAAGCCTCAAATTCCCATCCAAGACTTTGAAGGTTCAACTCATTATTGGTATATATTTTGGAGAAATAGTGATCAACCTTTTCGTTGATCGCTTTCGGAGCCTGAGTAGTATGAGCTGAATAATGCTCCACCATCTTGTGAATATGATCTCTTTTTTATATCATCTTTTTTAATGAGTCTAAATACAGAATCTATCCTAGGGCTGCTAACTCTTCTTTTATAACATCTTTTAAGGAATTGATCTCATGTCCAGTAATCATGGTCACTTTGGAGGAGCTAGCTTGAGAAACAACCTGAGTTATATCAGCCTTCAACTTTCTCAAATCTGACTTCTTCAGATGTTCTATCAAATTTCTCAACACATCCATCATACCAGTGATGGTTGATCTAAATTCACCTGATATAGAAACTATGTCATTGCCTAAATCCTTGAGTGCTTTATTTAGAGATGTAATGTTCCTTCCAATCATATCACCAGTATTACACAGATCTGGCTTGATAATACATACTACTCTTTGAGTTATAGCATCCATATCAACCTCAGATAAATTCATATGAACCTGATCAGGATCATGAGATAAGTCCCCTTTCATTGTATGTCTAACTGCATGGAGAAACTCATCTTTAAATCTTTCCGAATCAGATCGAGAAACTGATGGACCAGGTCTTTTTTCTTCCATTCGCACAAACTCGGCAGCTAGTCTAGCCTTAACTGAAAGGCTTGCCCTTGCCTTTTTCACCCCATCTTCCTCTTCCTCTGAATTATCCAGACCTAGAACTGCAAGACCTGGATGATCTTCCCATTCATCCTAACAAAAGGTGTACATATCCTTTACAAAATCAGATTTTCCAGAATTTTAAATTGAGCCTTCCCCATCTACATCAATCACATACTGTACCATTCTTTCAGCCTCAGGAACAGTTTCTTCTTCAACTCGTTGAGGCTATGGATCATCTCAGATCACATTTTGACTATATACTGGTCCAGTATCAGCATCATCATCTTCACCACCATCATCATCATGACCATTTCCAATTTCATTATTATTTATTGAAGTCTCATTAGAGCCGTCTTTGTTACTGGATTCATATTGATCAGAATTTGATACTTCAGTGTTGGCTTCTTCTTCTTCACCTAGAAGAGGTTCTTACTCAGGTAACTTAAAAGGTGGACTAGCTGGTCCAAAATCCATTCTATTATTAAGAATTACTGTATTAGGATCACTCATGTCATCAGGTTGTGACTCTGATTCCTTTTCAGTATCCACATCATCATCAGCCTCAACTTCTCCTATTCCCTTCTTACTGGACTCTCCATTTTCCTTAGGAACTTCTGTTTCTTCTTCCTCATCAGAATAAACTACTTCCTCATCAGGTTTTAAACCATGATCTTTCATCTCCTTTGGTCACTTATAGTGGTCAAAAAGATTAAAGTATTCATATAGACTATCTTCATTAAAACCCCATGACTTCTTCCATGGATTCCAATTAATCTTCATTCTTTCGCTGATATCCTTGCTAATACAAAAACTGCTACCAGATGAGATACACTCATCTCTATCTTCAGCATAGCCCAAAAAATTAACATATCAAAAATTTAATTAGAGTATAATAAGGTTGTAGCTTTCTTGGATGGCTTCACTATCTCAGTAATATGGACTATAATATATCTACACAAATTGATCTTTTCATCGTTTAGCAACAAAAACAATAGGAAGACATCCTGATACTTCACATAAGAAAAATCACCCCTTATGAGACATATTTGGTGCTAAATAAACTGAAACACAATTTTAATTTCACCATCTAACTCAAGATCTATAATTATTCTGGATTCCGAATTGCTAGTTAGCATCACCATAGCAAGCTCATACGAAAAATATTCAGTGGTGGGAGGAATATTACAAGAATAATCCTCATATCTACCTTTATGAGGCACTCCCAAACACTCATCCCACTGCTTTTAAGAAAAATATATCTTTTTTTCCTTTGACTACTGAAGATAATCTTGAAGCTTCTACTCCATCTAATAAAATGCTAAAATTCAAATAAAACTCATGCACTAGATTTGGGTAGTATACTCGTTTGTAATCACAGAACCAGTTTTTCCATCCTTGAATCACTAAAACTTTTAAACGAGCATACTTACTAGATAATACCCATTCAGAAATTACTTCCTTTTCAGCAGTGACTACCCGAGTCTCCAACATCGGCTTCACAGACACTACTGGAAAAACTACCTATACCCACGGTTCAAAACTGTGGGTTTAGCCCCCAAAACCGTGGGTATAGACTATACCCATGGTTTTGGGAACCGTGGGGTTGAGAGGTGTCGGTATAGGGGTCTTCACCTATACCCACGGTTTTCCAAATCGTGGGTATATTTTTTTTCCAGCGTGTCAAATCCTCATCCACATGTCAATGTCTTATATCCACGGTTTAAAAACCATGGGTGAAAATTGTGAAAAAATGCAGCTAGTTGGTATTGAACCCGCAACGCCCCGCAACCTAATCCTACATTTCAGCGGTCTTCACCACTTTATCTTTTCCATTTATATTAATATATATCTATATTTCTAAATATATATTAATCTTTGACTGTGTTACAAAAAATGAAGACAGCGAGTTTTGAACCCGCACCTGACGCAGCGATTACTGGGCGCTTAACCAACTAGGCCGCATCAACTACGTTAGTATTAGTCTGCATTTTTAATAATATACTAATTTGTGTCTCTGTATTCCAAAAATTGAATCCAGCGGGATTCGATACCTCAACCACCGCAATGTACAAGGAGTGCCTAACCCACAAAGTCAATGAATTATTATGTTTATAAATTTTTATCAACCTAAATATATTATTTCAAACTGTGGGAATAGGTTTTCCCACCAATTTTTTTTGTTTCCCATGAATTTTTTTTCCACAATAATGTTGGGAAGCTATCCCCATGGTTTTAGAAAACCGTTGGTATATTCCTTCGAAAAAAAATATTTATCCCCACAGTTCTTCCAAAACTGTGGGGATAGGTTTTGAAATAAACACATATACCTACAGTTTTACAAAACTGTGGGTATAGGCCTTTGAAAAAACTCTATCCCCACGGTTTTGTGGAAAACCGTGGGTATAGGTCCCCTATACCCACCGTTTTCTAGAACCGTGGGTATAGGTTCTCACACTATACATATACCCACAGTTTTCTTAAATAGTGGGTATAGGGATATTTTCCAGTAGTGAGACCTTTGAGTCATGCTGATCGATTCTCCTCGAGTGTGCTTCACCAGAGAGGAAACTTCAGATTCCTTGTCTTGTCGGTTTTGATTTTCAATTTGGAGGATTGATAGTTTTGAAAGGATTGAAGTATTTTAAAGAGGTTCAAGAAGTTCAAGATTCATAAAAAGTAAGGTTTGGTGGGAGAAGGAAGGTCACAGTTCTTTGGAAATGAAATAGTCGCGGGTCATTTTATATATCATTTAGGGTTAAAAAATAATATCGATTAAGTTGAAAAACATAATTTTGATAAATAATAATGGTTTCAAATACTGTAAAACTCAAACAGTAGAAAAAATCGGTAGCAAAAATCAGTTTCACATATCAGTTTCACTGATCGATTTCACTGATCGGTTTCACTGATCGGTTTCACTGATCGGTTTCACTGATCCGTTTCAATGATCAGTTTCACTGATCGGTTTCACTGATCGGTTTCACTGATCAGTTTCACTGATCCGTTTCACTGATCGGTTTCACTAATCTGTTTCACTAATCGGTTTCACTGATTGGTTTCACTGATTGGTTTCACTAATCGGTTTCACTAATTGGTTTCACTGATCGATCATACCTAACTCTTGTTCAATAAAATCTAACCTTTTTTGCTTAAGGTTTTGGTTAATATATCAGCTAGTTGATGCTCGGAATCAATAAATTCCATAGAAATATCACCCTTTTGTTAATGATCTCTCAAAAAGTGATGTATGACATCAATGTTCTTAGTCCTAGAGTGAGACATAGGATTCTTAGATATGTTAATTGCACTAGTGTTATCATAATTGAGTAGAACATGTCTAAACTGTTATCCATAGTCCAATAAATTTTGTTTCATCTATAGAATTTGTGCACAACAGCTACCGGCAGAAATGTATTCTTCTTCAACAGAAGAAAATTAAACAGAATTTTTTTTCTTACTACACCAAGATACAGTGGACATTCCCAAAAGATAACATGTTCCAGATGTGCTCTTTGTACCTAACTTGGAACCAGCAAAGTCAGCATCTGAATAACCCATTAAGTCAAAGGATTGTCCTTTTGGATAAAACAAACCTAAATTGGTAGTATGTTAAAGATATTTGAAAATCCTATTAACAACATGTAAATGAGATTCTTTAGGATTATCTTGAAATCTTCCACACATGAATACACTAAACATGATATCTGGTCAACTAGAAGTAAGGTAAAGAAAACTTCCAATCATACCTCTATAATTGGTTTGATCAACTGATTTCCCAGTTTCATCATCATCCAACTTATAGGTGGTACTCATAGGTGTATCACTTCCATTATTATTATCCAAACCAAAACATTTCAAAAGATCCTTTGTATAATTACTTTTATTTAAAATAATTTCATCTTTCTTTTGAAAAATTTGAAATCCAAGAAAATAATTGAGTTCTCCCATTAAACTCATTTCAAATTAATTTTTCATAATCTTTGAAAAAATAGTACATAAAGAAATTTTAGATGATCCAAAGATAATATCATCTACATATATTTGTACAATCGATATATCTTTAGATATTCTTTTAATAAAAAGTGTGTGATCTGAAATTCCTTTAGTAAAACCTTTAGAGATAATAAAATTTGTAAGTCTATCATACCAAGCTCTTGGAGGATGTTTTAAACCATATAAAGCATTAGAATGTTTAAAAACATGATTTTGAAAATGGGGGTTTTTAAATCTAGGTGGTTGTTCAACAAAAACACATTCAATTATAAAACCATTTAGAAATTAACTTTTGACGTCCATTTTATATAACTTCAAACTTAGATGAGATGCATAAGAAAGTAAGATCCTAATAGCTTCTAATCTAGCTACTAGTGCAAAGGATTCTTCATAGTCTATTCCTTCTTCTTGATCGTAACCTTGTGCAAGTAATCTACATTTTTTTTAATGAAGTTTCTATATTCATAAAATTTATTTCTGAAAACTCATTTAGTATATATGTTCAAGGTGTCCTTAGGATATTCTACTAATTCCCAAACCTTGTTTCTTTCAAATTTATTTAGTTCTTCTTGCATAGCCATAACACAAAATTCATCATTGATTGCATCATTGATATTTTTAGGTTATAGATATGAAAGAAAGTCATCATGTTCAACTTGATTTCTTAGTGAAACTCTTGTTTGTGTCACTCTATCCAGGTTTCCTACAAAAACATCTAAAGGATGATTCATTAGAATCCAAGTTGATCTAGTGAAGTTAGGACTAGAAATTTCAGATTCTTCTCTAGGTTTGGATTCATCCGAAGAAGGTTCTAAGGCATTTCTATAGTAGGTTGTCTTGATAACAGGGTCACTATCATGATTTGGAAATGAAAAACCTTCTTCAAGATTTTCAAGAGGGGTCTTAGGTTCATGTGGATCAGTTTCATCAAATGTTATGTGAACAGATTCTTCCACACATTTCGTTCTCTTATTAAAAACTCTATAGGATTTTATAGTTATTGAATATCCTAAAAATATTCATTCATCACTCTTAGATGCAAATTTATCAAGATTATCCTTAGTGTTGAGAATAAATACTTTTCAACCAAAAACTCTGATGTAACTAACTTTAGGCTTCCTATTATTCCAGAGTTTATAAGGTGTTATTTTGAGAACAGGTCTAATCAAGACTCTATTTATAATATAACAAGATGTATTGACAGCTTCAGACCAAAAATAAAGAGGTAAAACATATTCATTGAGTATATTTCATTCAATTTCTTGAAGGGTTCTATTCCTTATTTCTACTACACCATTCCGTTGAGGTGTCCTAAGGGCAGAAAAGTTGTGACTATAGCCATTATGTGAGCAGTAAGACTCAAACTCATGATTTTCAAACTCATGACCATGATAACTTCTTCAAGTTATTAATCTTAAGTCCACTTAGGTTTTCTACAGAATTGTATTATTTAATTAAGTAATAGAAAGATTCACTTTTTTGAACTAAAAACTATATCAAAGAATATCTAGAAAAGTAATCAACTAAGATATAGACATAGTACTTCCCATTTAAACTAGAAACTCTAGAAGGTCCAAAAAAGTTCATCTGAACCAACTCAAGAGGTTGAGAAGTTGAAACTTTTTTCTTTGATTTAAAAGAAAAATTATGTTTCTTTCCCTTTTGACAAGGATTACAAACTTTATCAGCTGGGAGTTCAAGTTTAGGTAAGTCTCTAACCAAGTTCTTTCTAGTAAGTTTTCTCGGTGAATGTACATTGAAGTGTCCTAATTTTCTGTCTGAAATCCAAGATTCTTTATGGAAAGCATTCAAACAAGTAACATTTTGTTTGGCTAAAGAATTTAAATCGACGACATATACATATTCATTTCTCAAAGTTGAAAATACTAAATTATTTTTAGAATTAATAACATTACAAGAATCATTTTCAAATTTAACATTGAAACCATCGTCTCACTATTGATAAATACTTAATATTTTGTATTTTAATCCATCAACAATTAAAAAATTAGAAATTAAAATTGAATCGGTGTTACCAATCTGGCCTAATCCTATGATTTTTCCTTTTGAATTATCACCAAAGGTGACATGTCCTCCATCAACCTTGATTAAACACTTGAAACATAACTAATATCTTATCATATTTCTTGAACATACACTTCCCAAGAACCATATCTTCTTATGGGAACTCTTCAAGCAAGTATCCTACAAGACAGGTTTAAACAAAAAATGATTTTGGTACCCAGATTTTCTTGGGTATAGACATGTTAGCAAGCAAAACTTTTGGTACCCAGATTTTTCTAATGGGTATCATACAATAAATAGAATCAAAATATTTTGAAAGATAAACTTTATTTAATCTATAACTATGTGAATGTTTGGTTTAGACATAGGAATTTCTAGAACTGGAACTAGCAACATACTGTCCAGTTTTTGGAATGAACTTATTTTTTGTAATATGTCTCTGTCTAGGTTGGTATCCCAAACCAGTAGTGTACTTTGGTGCCACTTGTTTTACAAGAATTTCAGTCAGAGTATTCTTTCCATTTGTGAACAACTCTAAGTATTATCTATGTTTCTAATTGGACAATTTTAGTTTAGTATTTTCCTTTAACAGTTGAGCATTCCTTTCCTTTTCTACTTCTAGAGCAGGTTTGACACTGTTAGATAAAGCATGATGTTTCTTTAAGGTTTTATACGTATCCTTTAGCTCACTGTGGCTATCTTCTAACATATTACAGTATTAAAATAACACTTCACTAGAAATGTTTTTATAATCATAATTATCTCCATAATAATATGAATTTAAAGTAGGAGTATCCAATTTTACGTCAGATGTGTTTGTCATGAAACAAAAATTAGATTTTTTAGATTTTTCACCCTAAGTGGAATCAGAATCACTTGAACTATCATATGAAGCACTCCAAGTAGCTTTCATAGCTTTCTTGTATTTTTTGTCCTTGTATTGATGTTTTTTCTTGAATTTTAACTTTTTAAAATATGCTTTTACACGTCCTTTCCTTTTGCATTCATAGTAGACAATTTCATCACTCCTATCAGACATTTTCCAATACTTCTTCCAATGACCTTTATTTTCATACTTTCCATTATAGTTTTATTTTCTAAAGAACATCTTCTTTCTATAAAACTTATTAAATTGTCTGGCTATTTGAGCCATTTCAACATCACTATCAGATGCACTCTCATCACGCCTTGAGCTATCACTTTCACATTGAATTTTCTCTTTGTCCTTGTTTTTTGAAGCAGTAGTCTTGAAAGCTACAGACTTTTTTCTTGGTTCATAATCTTCTTCCTTGTTTACCTTTAGCTCTTCTTCAAACATCATTAGCTTTCCAATATGTTCCTTGATAGGAAGAGCACCAATGTCACAAGATTATCTAATTGAAACTGATGTGCCTCTCCATCTGTCAGGCAGACATCTTAGTATCCTCATTATTTGATCTTGTACTGGAACATCTTTTCCAAGTGAGCTCATTGTATATAAAATTTTTTTGAACCTAAGATACATGTCAGAAATAGGTTGATCAGGATTCATTTTAAAGTTTTCATATTTAATAGTGTAAGTGTTCAATCTCATTTCTTTAACATTGGTTGTTCTTTCATGAGAAATACCCATGGTATCCCAAAACTCATAAGTAGTCTTACAAGCAGATATTCGATTAAATTCCTCATATCCTAAAGCACAATACAGGGCATTCATTGTTTTACAATTATTATTGTAAGTTGTTTTAGTAGGTTCATCCCAAGTAGTTCATTCATTTTCTGGAATCTTATACTAAGTTTATATAGCAATCCAAATGTCAAATCTCAGCTCTCTAAATAAATTTTCATTTTTAGGTTCCATTGGGCATAATTGACACCATTAAAGAAGGGTGTCCAGTTGTTAGATACACCTTCTAATCTTTTGTCCAAAATACCTATGTTTTAGAAATCTAAATAAAGATTTAAAAATTTAGAATTAAGAGAAATTTTGAGATCTTTAAGACACACTAAAATCACAGTTGAAAAAACATATTATTTGGAAATCCTTTATTAATAAACAATACTATGATACCAAATGTTGTTTGGAGTGGATACTTAAGAGTGGGTGAATTGAGTTCTGATTAAAATTTCTGTTAAAAATATTTTTATAAAAATTCCCCAATTCATAAAACAAGTTGAACTATAGTGAATTTATAAAGATTGTAAATGTTCAATTAGTCTCTCAAATATTGATTACTTCTCAGTTAACTAAATTCAAATATTAAGTTAGCTTTTGAAACTAAATTACTGGTTCACAATATGTACAAACTCTTGCTAGTTAAACTATCAGAGTTTCTTTAAAATAGATTTATATTTAAAGTTCTTAGAAGCAGAATATTTAAAATAGGTTTTAACAAAGATAAAAATCACAGCAATTTTTGAAAAAAGAGGTTCAGTCTCAAGCTGAGACTTAGTCCTCACAAACAATTTATATAAAATATGATTAAAACCATAGATCAAGCGTTCTCATGATTACTCACACTGTTCCAGTCCTCTGACCTCTACCATAGTTCTACGTGGGAAACCCCCAAAAAAATAGCACAATGGATATCTAGGTCACACTAGACCTCTACCACCATCCACAGTGGAATATAAGAGTGTAAGAGAAATATTGAGTGAGGATTTAGAAATCCTATAGTTCATCCCAAGAGTCAGTATGTTTCAGAATAAAAAGATGCACGCACACTGCTCAAAATGTTATGTAGAGGGATACAATAGAGGAAATAAAATTGTTTTCAATGCTTGGTGTAATTGCAGATGATCTATGGACTTTTTTTATCTTTCAGATGTAATTCAAGTCCTTTCTGGTGTGAATGACACAAAAAAGAGTATCATTGTTCTTCTCAGCTACAACTATTCCGAATTGTGTATATTATCTTCAGTATGGCACAACAACTCGTCTTTTTATGTGTATTCTAGGTGAATGATCTGCTTGAAGCCCTCTGGTTTTTACAGGTGTTCATCAAGTTATTATTATGTTCTGTGGGACTTCACACATGTGAACACTTTTCATTTCTTGTCTTTTTCTCCTTTTTTTGAGCTATCTTCTTTTTCACTACAGATCTTCTTTTTTATTCCTTCAGATCTGGAAAAAGAATGATTACCTTTTTACAGGTACGAGGTTTGGTTTCCTGACAACCAACAACCAACATTAATTAATAGCAGGTGCATTAAACTAAGAAAATATGACCGTTAGAATTAAATAAGAGTTAATAGAAATTCAAACAATTTTCATGATGATCGGTGAGTCATGAGATCGGTAAGTCATTTGAATTTGCATCACTATCGGTAGGTCATGTGATCTGCATCGGCGTCGGTAGTTCAGATGATCAGCACCAGCTTTGGTAGGACATCTAATCAGCATCGGGGTGACCATTCTCATCAGTGCGAACTTTCTCATCGGTGTAAATGTTTTCATCGGTGTGACCATTCTCATCAGTGTGGCCGTTGTCATTGGTGCGACTGTTATCATTGGTGAGAACATTCTCATAGGTGCGACCGTTGTCATCAGTGTGACCATTCTCATCGGTGTGACTGTTGTCATCGGTGCGACCATTATCATCGGTGCGACCATTGTCATCGGTGCAACCGTTCTCATCGGTGTGACCGTTGCCATTAGTGAGACCGTTCCCATCGGTGTGACTATTGTCATCTGTGCGAACATTCTCATCGGTGCGACTGTTGTCATCGGTGTGACCCTTCTCATCGGTGCGACTATTGTCATCGGTGTAACCGTTCTCATCAGTGCCACCGTTGTCATCGGTGCGACCGTTCTCATCAGTGTGACTATTTTCATGCCTTCAAGTAACGGTGACAAAAGAAAATAACTAATGGTGAGTAAAAAACATGAAATTCTCATAAAGTGTATGTTCAATCCAAAACACATCCAGGTTAATAGTAAACCATAAATAATCATAGATAAACATCTGTAGACATGATTAATCATAGTAAACACGTTTAAAATCGAATGAATATTTGAATAAATTGACTTATAAACAAAGATAACAATGATTTGTGATTATTAAAATAACAATCTCACAGAGGGTTCAACACATAGATATATAACAAAACATCAGTTTTAACCATATGAATCAATGGATTTCTATCTTGAATTCTCCATTTTACTAATCAAAACCAAATTTTGAATCAATTTCTTTATGCAATATAGTACATTTCACACTTTCATTACATTTTATTACACATCATTTTTTAAATTTCTAATATATTTCAAAAATTAAGAGTTATTCATTGAGTAGATTACTCATTTGTATCCAATACATTGAGAGATTTATAATAACATCATAAACCTAATAATATTTATAAATAATATACATCATTATAAACTGCAATATAAAAAAATCAACCACCTTAAATATGTTCAAAAAGAATTGGCATTCACTTTCCAATTATAATCACACACTGTGATAAAAAAATTAAATATCCCTTATACAATTATGTGGGTTATTCAATATCCTAATTTTGAATTGTTAACAACAATAGTAAATCCCAAATTCTTATCAGATCATATATTTGTAGAATGTAAAATATTCTTAAACCTCCCTACTAGATAAAAATACTTTTAAGAAAATTACCTCCCTCTGTGAAAAGACATTTATGTCTAGTAAACTTTATTTACACCAACATAGAAAATTGAAAATTTCTAACAATATTAGAAACAATCCAATATTTGGATTTCTAAAAACCTATTACACTATTTATGATTTTTTCAGCACATTGAAAAAAAAATTAATCATGGGGCGTAAAGAATTATTTATGTATGACAGAATGTATGAACATTAATTTTCATTGAAAACTCTTAAAATTCATCACGTGATATAGTGTAACACCCCGATATTTATAAAATCATAACATCATTTTCAATAGTAGGTATTACATGAAACATATATATTGGAATAGAATATAACATCCTCATAATTTACATTATATTTATTTTATATAAATTCATACTCTTTGATATCTTGTGATGCATATAATATTAAATTTAAATGAAATGTGATACTATATGAAAATATTATTATTTTTAGATTAACAATAAAAAGTATATATTATGAAGAAAGGTATGAATAATTACAAATAAATTATAAAAAATATATGGTTTTCACATGTCTAAAATAATATATATATATATATATATTTCCATTACTTACAAATAATATAAGAATCATTTGGGAGTAAAAGAAATGTTTTTTGAAAAACTGTATTTCTCTAAATTACAGTTTAGTTGTGATTTTTACACATAATTTATAAATAATTTTTTGAAAATTTAAGAAATTAATTTTAAAAAATAAAATAAATTTTTTGAAATATAATGTCAAAATTATCATAGGGTGAATTTAATTGGATTTTCCTAAAATGATTTAATTTTTTATAATTATTGAAAATATTGATTTTTTATAAAAACTATCTATTATTTTAAATTATATACATTGTTAAAACATATTTTAAACATGTTTTAAGGTAATTTTACTTCAATAAAATTATGATTTAACTAATTTGGTTCATTTTAATCAATTTCATAATGAATTTTGAAGTTAAAACCATCTATACTTTTGAAATATTTCTCTATGAAAACATTCTTTATCACCACTCATGTAGGTATAAATTTACATTGAATTATTATAAATCAGTGAATATAATATGAAAATATTGATTAAATACATGGAATCATCATAATTTATATTATCTAATATGTTCACCTTATTTTTTTTACCAAAATTAATGGTCAAATATTAAAAAATAATAATGTAGTTAAGGCTAAAATTGGTTTATTTTGGGGTTTAACTAAGATAGTAATGTTCAAAATAACCAACCATCTTGTAAAAATAATATTACACAACCATATTTCCACCCTTTACTATCCACGATTCCAAAATATGGTTATTTAAAAGCATTCTTCATATGAATAACTTTATCATTTTTTCATTCTTTTGGGAAATTTCCATGTAGTTTTGAAGACGGTTTCCATTCCCCACATATAAAAGGCCACTCCCTCCACAAACATAATAACACCCCTTTTAATGTACCAAACACTTTTAAAGTCCCGACCTAGGTTCCACACACTGATTCCTTGAGTCGGTTCACCACATGAACTGAAGTGTGCCTCCCCATATTCCAGAGGTTGTCAACTAGTAGCGATGGTCTAATATCAATCATGTAAGGACTATAACATCATTATCAATGAAGAAAAACAAAAGAAATAAATAAAAAATATCTAGCAATATTATCATAACCAGAATAATTCCAATATCACAAGTTGACCAAAACATGAAATACAATATCAAAACATAGCATTTGATATGCAATTCCAATGTGCATGTCAAGTGTCTATATGAAACCCCAAAATGGATAAGACATTGAAAACTGCCAATTGAGTCTCGAACCATGGTTGGATCCGTCATCATGATCCAACCAAAATAAGCCATTTAACATAGGGTATTTTCCCTTATCATGTCATGCAACCATGAAATATATTCGAGTGTCGTTTAAGCAGCCCGAGTAGGGTGCGATTGCAATATAGTAGGCCACCAACAATGACATCTAATATAATATCCATCAAATAATATTTTATGCAGTTGCATAAATAAATAAGTATAACAGATAAGTAAACAGTTATCACATTATCAATTAATCTTTATTTAACCACATAAACCCCATGATTCCTAAGGACACTTGAACCTCAATACCTATGTTGGCCAGTTATAAAGTTTGAACCATTTCACACGTTTCATTCAAAATTCATTATAATAAAATTTTCTTTTATGATCCATTCATTTCAATTAATTATCATACCTAATTGAAATCATAGTTCAATGCTGATCTCATGTTAGTAAAACATCATTACTAGAACCCCATGGGTATTTGGAGCGTAAGTCCCTGTCCAACACCCCAAGGGTATTTAGAGACTCAATCCTTGTCACATAAAATAATATTTTCATGCATACCTTTGGACCTAGAACATCTTGTATAGGATCTCGTCAGTATTTGGAGCACCATTATGTGTCCCACACTCATATATCAATCATTCACAAATGGGTATTTGGAGTAACAGTTTGTGTCTCGTACAATAATATCAATCATTAACATGTATTACAATGGAACATGTAGTATTTTATCACATACATCATAATATCACATTAATTATGATTAATCAACCATAATCCTATTATCATATTTGATAATCTCAACATCAACTAATCAATTCAAAAATTATTTAATCATATCATTCGATTTATTAGTTCAACAATTAATTAATTCATTCTCTATATTTTTTATATTCCAATTATTAACTCAAAAATTAATTATTCCAAACACTAAAATTTCAAAATTATGATAATTAATTTATTAATTAATTATTCATAATTCATAGTTAAATATTTCAATAATTAACATAATAATTAATTATTTTAATAAACAATATCATTATCACAAAAAAACCCATTAATTAATTCAATAATTAATTAATAAAATTTATCAATCTCAATAACCCATCATTAATTCAAAAATTAATTATTCCAACTCACAATCCAATATTCGAATTATTAACTCTGCATTAAATTATCTCCCAAATTATACAAGCCAATATTCCCATCATTATTTCGATAATCAAATATCATCAATTCCACGATTCATTTAATTATTTAATATATCAATTTAAATAATTCAGTTTTGAAAAAAACCCTATAAATTATAAAATTACAAACTTATTATTGAAATAATGACTTTGGAATTTGAATAACATACCACATATATCAATTCATTGACAACACTCTCCAAGGTATGGTTACCTAATTTGATGAAGCTTAATCGAGAACACGATGAAGAAAAAGATATGGATATTAAACGTAGATACATGATCAAAAGAATCAATATATAATAAACCTAAATCTAAGTATAGAATCAATATAAGAAGAACATCCTTTAAAATATGGGAGGAGAACAAGAATAGATGAGAAACCAATCTCGATGAGATTCACATACCAGGGAAGGTGGACATATTTGATCTGGACATTGAATCACCTATAATGAAGGTAGAGAAGGCTTGGAATCTATTTGGGATCATTTAGAATAGTGAAATGTAGCTTAGGGTAAAACTAGAAATGTTTAGTGGTTAATATGGTGGGTTCAAGAATTAAAAAAAATAATTTTTGGGTTAACTAAACTTTTCCAAACTGTTTACTGGGGAGAGGCACATGGTTTTTCAAACTATGTGTCTTAATTGTGCACCTCTTCTAGGTGGTGGGAAGATTCACCTAATTGGGTGCATGGTTTGACAATCCATGCACCTATTGTGAAAACACTATCTTTCTAGGTTTTCATGGATTTCTTGGCTAGGGAACATAGTTATGGAAAATTGTGCGCCAATTGTCCGCCACACTCTTCCTTCAATTTTCTCAAATCTCACCAAAAATCCCCCCAAGGTAAAAACCAAACTAAAAGTACTCATTATATGAAAAAGGGTACATGTAAAAAAAATTAGAAGTCTCTCAAAAAGTTTTGGATCTTACAATCTCCACACCTTATAACAGGTTATTCTAGAGTTGTACTTCCAAGAATCTCTACGATTCAAAGTGAAAAAGATCATTCCATTGATACCTCATATCAACATCCCATTCCCATGATTAATACTACACAAGGCCAGGTTTCCAAAATATAGATTTTATCATCATGGCCATTCCCCCAGTAGTTTCTCACAATGATCTAACACACGTATCAGATTCTCTTGAAAAGATTAATCTTTCTCAAACTCAACTTCATCCACATAAATTACATGAGAAGGGTTTTGGCGATACCTTATTTGTTTTTAAACTTGGAAAAATCATGAATAATAGTATATACTTATGGTAGATTAAATTAGTACACCACAAAACCAATTTTCTACAATACCTCAAATGGTCCAACGAACCTGAGGACCAACTTTACATATATCTATATCATGTGCTGACCCAACCTTGGTGACATCAGAAGGAAAAAATGATCACCCTATATAATCTATAGGGATCTTCAACATCCATTATCATATGACTTTTTTCTACTCTGAAACGTATCCATATGCTTCTGTGTCAACTAAACCTACTCCAAAGACTCCTACAAGAGACTCAGTCCCAACTACTCTGATGCACCACCTCTATCTAGCCTAGTGATGAACTATATGGCCTACCATAAAGAGAATTGTATGGTTCTATCTAAATATTTTCATGATAATGGTTTTTATTTGGAAACTCCACAAGTTTCATGTGCTTCCCCCAAGACACACCAAATTCTAGAACATATTATCATATCATATCTTTAAGATCATGTAGAGTACGCTATCACTAACCATCTATCTGTGGTTGGAAGGTCATACTAAGGTAAATATCTATATCAAGTGAATCCTATAATCCCTTCTAGAATTGAAAAGTAAAACATGATTTGCGATATTAAATGATAGTTTATTGACCCCATAATGATGAACTATTCCCTTAACACCCAACTCTACCAACTGTTCCATGAATAATATCTCCCACACAAGTAATAATTGTTATACTATTTTAGTCTGTCTATATTCAAAAAAAAATGTTCCATTATTTTGAGGAATCCTCAAGAGACCCACCAAAAAATCCTTGGTAACATCATCGCACTTCCATTCCAGAATAGTAGATATTAGAAGCAAGCCACCAGGTCATTGATGGTTATCCTTCACCTGTTGTTTTGTTTATCATTGTGTCACAAACCATACTATCTATTTTTTCTTTCATGTCCACCATAACTATCGTTATAGGTCACGATACATTTTGGTCACATCTGTATGCACCACCCACTTTCAGTACTGATAGTCATGCATTGTCTCCTCTTATATTCTCATTTTCACAAAAGCTCTATTCCTAACATAGATTATCTCATCCTCAATTATGTTCCAATATGAAGGTGAATCCCCACCTTCAAGGATTTCCCTCAAGGAAAAAAATTCTATGTCCTCATACTTTCTATCACTACTCCCCCTCACAAGTGTAGACTCTACTGAAACTGAAATCAGATTCATCAAATTCAGACTCCCCTGAACCCCCACATGAATCTTTGTCAGAGAGGTCATCATCTACCCCTCAGTACAAGATTCCCAATTATCATAATCCTGATTTTTCCTTCATAAAGCAATAGAAAAACTGTTTACATTTTAGGTCATATATGCAATCTTAAAATTAAATGAATATATATGCTCAACCCACCTATAGTATAGAATATTGAAATCTGATTAAATATATATATATATATTAAATTACTATGATCTTTATACACCTTAAACTTTTACCCTAGTGGATAATATCACTAACACTTCAAATAATAAACAAATGCTTCTAACTCAAGGTATTTCATATGGTGGTTCGGTTTATGTGTCCTCAAATATTGAGACCCATATGCCACAACTCAATCTCCTTGAATCAATACAACTCCAAATACTATCTCTGAAGCCTCACAAAACATGCTATACTCTTTAGTTGGATCATGTAGGATCAAGATCAGTGCAAATTTAAAATGTTTCTGCAGCTCCTAGAGGTCATTCTTTCATGATTCTGAACATTAAAACATTACTCCCTTTTTATTTAATCCCAAAAGAGGTGATTTCATAAGGGAATATTATGAATGGAACCTCTGATAATATCGAGATAACCCTAGATAACTTTGAATATCAACAACATTCTTCAGATTATCCCAAGACACAACTTCCTAAACCATCTCTGGGTCTAGAGACACTCCTTCCTCCAAGATGATGTTTCCCATGGAGTGTTCCTAATCAATCCAAAACTAACACTTAGATATATTGAAGTATAACCAATTATATCTCAGTGTACATAAGATTATGTCATGGTGTTAGTCAGGATCGTCACTAGTCATGGATTAAACCAAGATATCATCCACAAAAACTTCAAAAAATTAATATACGTATCGGTGGATGATTATATTCATCAAGTCCATAAACATTGTCGGTGCATTTGACATCCAAAATGGCATTGCAATGAACTCATATAAGATATACCTTATATTAAAGTATTTTTAGGTATATCAGAAGTTCAAACCCTCTACAAATGATACCATGATGTCAAGTCGATAATTAAGAATAAAAAATATCTCCTCAACTAGTCAAATATATTATCAATACGAAAAGTAGGATACAAGTTCCTCAATGTTATCCAATTTAACATCTAGTAATCAACACAAAAGCGTAGATTCATGTTATCCTTATTAGAAAAAAATACTGAATAACCCCAAGGAGATGTACTCATATGGATAAACCTCTTATCCTCTACCTCATCCAACTATGTGTTGAGCTCTCGATGCTCTTTTGGTAAAATTTTATATGGTAAAATAGATAATGTCTCAGCCACTAACATTATATCAATTATAAATTCCATATCATTATCATATGTAAAGCCATATAATTCTTCGGTATAAACATCCTGAAACATATCCACTATGGGATTAAAGACATCTACATTACACCTACATCTTCTTGAAAAAAAACTAGAAACTTGGTTAGTAAGCTCCCACTGTTTCTATTGAAGTG
Organism: Viscum album; assembly: GCA_963277665.1. Taxonomy (NCBI): domain Eukaryota; kingdom Viridiplantae; phylum Streptophyta; class Magnoliopsida; order Santalales; family Viscaceae; genus Viscum; species Viscum album. The sequence goes on along the minus strand of OY728138.1, from coordinate 538,835,296 downwards.
GACATGCATATCCCCATTTGATATCCCACTCTCCCCAATGGATGTAATTTTCACCCTTAAGAGATTTGAAGTCACTCTCCTATTGTAACAATCTATGTGGTCCTTGTAACACCCAAGACTTTTATGTTATATAAATCATCAAAGGAATCTTTTTCTACACAACACTTTCTTGGCTTGCTTTACACGAAATCACGACCTTCCTCGATAGCTTGCGTCGTACGCAATACCGAGTTTCACTAAACAACGATATGCTATTAAAATATTATTAACACTAGCCGTTATGAATAGTAATAACCACGTTTTGAAATTTTATAAATTTTATTTTTCAAAATGGACTTCATTTTTGGATTCGGAATATCGAAATTAGCAAAGGGTGAAATTTTGGTATTTTTCTAAAAACTTTCAATTTTTGATGAATAGTGAAACCCCTAAGTGGTAGTTAAAAAACTGAATTTTTCATAAAACATAATTTTACCGCTTCTATGAGTGGAATTTTAAAAATCAGAGAGACACGGTTGATGTCAGTATGTAAAATGTGGTTCAATGAGATGAAAATAATTTTTTGGTGAATAGTAACTTTTTACTATTTTTTACCACGGTTAAAAGTAAATAGGGTAATTAAGGGTAAAGATGATATTATTATTACCCTAACACATGTCCTAATTCTATTGGACAAGTGTAATTCGACCAAAAACAAACTTAGGAATAAAATATGACCATTTAGGCCCACTTGGATTAGATTAGGACATTTATTATTAATTTATTTAAAGAAGGGTTAAAATAGTTAAAATCAAAGTTTAATAAGAAAATAATTTTAAATATTGGGTTATACATAAGATAAATTAGACTACAAATATTCATTAGAAAGATAAAAATATTTCCTACATAATGATATTTTATTTGTAATTTTTAGACATTAAATAATTTAATTTATTTATGACACAATGATGATGCAATAATTATCTTATTAATGAAATATTGACATAATTAATGTTATAAACACAAAAATAAATGTAATTTGAGACTTTTAATGAATTACACTAATTTTCTAGGTTAATATGACTTTTTAGTATTGATTTAATTAACTTTTTCGAACTAATCATTCTGTTATGATTTTCACAAAAATCAATTACTAAATAGTGTCAAAATTGACATAAAATAATTTTTAAAACAAATATTATATTAGTAATTGTTATTTTATTCCTAAAAATCTAAGGTTAGGCCAAATTACATAGATACGGTTATATATATTAATAATAAACAACTTGGGGTTCGTTTGGCTGCTTATAGTATGTTTATTAACCTTATAGTATAAGAACACAAGAAGACACGGTAAAAGTAAAATTATTTAACTTAATGTTAAATCTAAATGATAAGGTTATAATAGGAACCTAAACTTGTCTATATTCTATTTGATGAGAGGATTTCGACCCATACCCACCTTAGCTTCGAAATATATCAATTTGGAGCTATTGGAATCCGAACTTGACTTTATAATAAAATAATATTTTTAGTTTTCCCAAAGGTGCCCCTCTCCTCCATTATAAAAGGGAACCTCCTCCCTCTCTTCCTCACACCACTTTGAGCCTTCAAGCTCGGCCAACCCCTGCCAATTTCTCCTCTCCACTTCCATAGAGACATCCTAGAGGTTCTGGTCTTCTTCAATGAACTATTTTTGTGCCCTAAAAGGAGGTCTCAAAGAAGCATTTCAAAGAAGAGGTAATGTCCGTTACCGATTCTTTCATCTTTATTTCTTCTTCCACTTCTTATTATTTAGTTGTTTCATTATGAAGTAATAACATAAGTATCACTCATATACTTATATGTTATTATAATTATTAAACAACCCTATTTCACCATCTATCCATCCTACGGAAAATGAAATCACCGCGCGTGCGTACGTATGGAATACCGTCTCCACGCCGTGGTGTAATCTATTTTCCACCACCGCCTTATTTGGATGGGTATAATGGTGTAAATAATAACTATATATTACTATTATAAAGTAATACTGATTCTAAAATAGTATACATACACTCCAATACAATTCCACGATCATAGGAACGATATCATCACTCGTGCGTACGTACGGAATACCGTCTCCACGATGTGATGCGACTCGTTCTACACGATATTCATTTCATAATGATTATATAAATGAATTTAATGAATTAATATGATATATATTACACTAATACCATTCTGTAAATGAGGTATCTATAACCTAAAGAGAATAATAAGAATTTATTCGACAAGACATGCATAAGAACAAAAAATTATAAACACCCGAATAACAAGTAGCAATGAAATATTACTACTAAGAAGATAATACTATGAGCATATATGATATCATAAAAATAAATATGATTCTGGAATAAGTCAATAACATTATTTAAATCATTATACAGCAGGTTCGGACACTTACGAAGCAAAACGGACCAAAGGTAAGGGAAATATCACAATCTCATTTTTATCCGAGATTGTTTATACTTTGGTATTTACTAGGGTGTATTTTATCATCCACATCCATGTTTCATCAATATGTAATATTATTTCCATCCACATACAATTTTTTAAATCCAATTTTACCCTTCGGTGAGTTTTTAGTAAAGGATATGAAAGGAATCTTTTGTCATTTTTCGTACGAGCTACTTTTTGACTTTTCCGACAAAAGTACGAGAAGAATGTTTTCTTTTAACTTATACAGCATGAATGTATTTTTAAAACATTATTTCCAAGAATATTCCTTTACAAGTTTTCAAGTTTATTTTTAATTAACTTCTTTCAGTTTATAATTGTACGACATGTTAAGAAAGGAAAAGTGTTTTTGAAGCAGAAAGGTTATTTTCCTCAAGAATGGAGTTCAAGTGTTTTATCAAAATTATTTTCCATCTAAGATAATAAAGGGTTCTATTTTTATCCCTATTTATTTGATTATGTTGTGATGGAATTATTTTTATGAATTCCTTTACCTTATATGAATTTTTTTATGATGTTACGATGTTTAAGATTCCCATTTTTATTACATGGGTTATACAATGATGAATGATTTATGATTTTGTGGCACACATAAGAATGGTATCATTATGAGATGGGTGGGACCTATATCTCCCTCCAATTCATTGGGTAAAGATTTTATATCTCATGAGATAGACATGGCTGGAACGGTAGGTTATACCGGTTCAGTGAAACAGGACTGAAACGAGGGTGACTCGGTTCAGAAAGGGACTTTATCCACTACGATAGACTTGGAAATGAGTCTTGACTAACAAGAAATGATTCTCTATGAATATGTGTGTATGCCACAAAGTTTCATGTTTTATGTTATGATTATTGTGATTACATTTCACTGCCATGATTTATCCCATGTTATGAAATGATGATCTCTTTTGCAGGTTAAGATTTCCAAAAGTTATGTGCTTATGTATACGATGTGATTGATATTTCTTTTGTTTACACTTACTGAGCATTTGAGCTCACCCTTTTGTATTTTTCTTTCCCCAGGTCAGGAAGAAGGTTATTAAGTAAGATATTCCAATAGGGACTATCGATATGATGAAATAAATGGGAGACAGTGTAAACACTTTATGAACCAGTTGTTTATGTTTCCCAGTTTCTAAAGACACTATTCCTATACGGTCCTTTCGTGGTTTTGTTATATGTTGTAATAATTATGATTCAATTTTGAAGTATTAACAATGTATGTAAAGTATGGGTCGTTATAGTTGGTATTTGAGGCAAAGGAGGTAGGAATGTATCTGATCCTTAGGAACTCTCACATGTGAGCGTTGGACGAAGCATGGCTCTCCGCCCAAGGGCTTCATGAGGAAATGACTGCCACTAGGGATGGTGGTGTGTCCCGCCCAGGGGGTGTAGCCACCCATGGAGTGCCCTGATAGGTAACAATTATAGTCCAATGGAAGTAATTTCAGACCTTTATAGTTGGTATCAGAGGAAAGGTATAGTCAACCTTTGGAAACTAGGATGTGAAAGCCTTAGTAAGATCCCTAAGGATAAGTCTAAGCATAGAACACAATCTTAGTGTTTTAGAAATGGCCATGAATAACCTAGGATAAGACCTTAAGTGTGAAATTTTATTCTTAATTATGTGGTTTTCCTATTATAATTAGTGTTGCTCACACTATTCTTCTTGGTTTTAGTCAATGGCTGGAACCCGAAGGAACCGTGTTAATACGGAATGCGACGGGCAATGCAATGATTGTCCCCCTGAGCAACCAAATGTTATGGGAGCTGGAATGCAAAATCTTTTAGCCATGCTCACACAACTTTCTCAAGCTATGAATCATGCAGGACTTCCAAACGAGCAAAGGAAGAAGCAACATTCTGTTGAATCCTTCATGAGGCAGCATCCACCTTATTTCAGCGGGTCTACTGATCCATTAGTTGCTGAACAATTGATTAGTACTACTGATAATATATTTTCAGTTCTTCAATGTTCTGAACATGATAAAGTCATCCTAGTAGTGTATCGTTTGGAAGGAGATGCTGATCAACGGTGGAATCTTATTAATAATATGAGGCAAAGGGATGAAATTGGGTCCATGTAATGGGACGAGTTCAAGAACTTATTTTTCAATAAGTACTTCCCTCGTATTCTCTAAACAAAGATGGAGAAAGAGTTTCTTGAACTGATGCAAAAGGATGATGAATCTATTGGTAAATATGAAGCAAATTTTACAAGACTTGCAAGGTACGCTTCTGGTATTATTATCCAACCTGAGAGTAAGATCGATCAATTCTTTAGTGGCTTAAAACCAAGTCTTCAAAGGGCGTTAGCCATAAGGGACTTCAATAGCTACAAGGAAATCGTTCGATGTGCTCTCAAAGTCGAGATGGAGATTGGAGTAACCCATCAGTCATATGGGTTTGATAAGAAGAGGAAAATGGAATTCAAAGGAAAATCTAAAGAGCACACAGAAAAGAAGATGAGCTTTCCCTTATGATCAAAGTGTGGAAAGAAACATGGAGGGAGTTGTCTTAAAGGGACAAGTAAATGTTTCAAATGTGGAATGGAAGGTCATCAGGCATTTGAATGCCGCGATGATGGGAAGAAGATGTCTAATGATGCAAAAAAAGGAAGGGATACACAGAATGAACCTACTACACTTCAATGTTTCAAGTGCAAGGAGATGGGACATTATGCCAATAAATGCCCTAATCCAAAGGTTGATGATGATGGTCGACGTCAACAAACTCTTAAGGCTAAAGACAAAGGAAAGTCACATGCAATTTCTATCAGCGATGTGGAGTACGATAATGATGTAGTGAAAGGTACACTTACCATCCACTCTAAAGTAGAAAATGTTTTATTTGATTCTGGATCCACCCACTCTTTTATTTCTGAAAAATTTTCTAAGGGTATCACCGTATTACCTCAACAATTAGATGTTGAGTTAGCTGTGACAACACCTAATGGAACAATAGTCGCATCAAAAGTGTATAATTCTTCTCCGATCGAAGTTTGTGGGAAAGTGCTTCCTGCAAATCTTGTGATCCTTCCTATAGTGGAATTTGATGTGATTCTTGGCATGGATTGGCTTTCTTTATATGGAGCTCATATCAATTTCCAAAGAAGGGAAGTCACATTTCATATTCCAGATCAATCTATGATCGTCTATCAATGCAAGGATGAACATAACCTTCTAGTGGAAATTTCTTCCATTTTAAGGGTATTGATTCCACTAAATGAAGGTTATTTATCTCAAATGGTTGGTGAGAAACTCACGATTAAGAATATAACCATTGTATGAAAGTTTGATGATGTCTACCGGAAGAATTATAGGGTCTTCCACCGAATCGTGAAGTTGAGTTTTCAATAGAACTCGTACCGGGTGCTTTGCCTATTTCAAAGACACCTTATAGAATGGCCCCAATTGAGTTGCAGGAATTGAAGAAGAAACTCCAAGAGAATCTTGATAAGGGATTCATACGCCCTAGTGCGTCACCTTTGGGAGCACCTGTTCTATTTGTTAAGAAGAAAGATGGATCAATGAGACTCTGCATTGATTATCGAGAACTTAACAAGATCACTATCAAGAACAAATATCCTCTCCCGCGCATTGATGACCTATTTGACCAACTACGCGGAGCTCAATACTTTTCCATGATTGATCTTCATTCAGGGTATCATCAATTAAGGTTCAAAAGGGAGGATATACCAAAGACGGCTTTCCGTACAAGGTATGGACACTATGAATTTATAGTGATGCCATTTGGTCTTACTAATTCCCCTGCTATCTTCATGGATCTGATGAATAGAGTCTTTAGAGACTATCTTGATCAATTTGTGGTAGTATTTAAAGACTATATTCTTGTCTATTCAAAGAGAAAGGAAGAACATGAAGATCACTTGAGAATTATATTGAAGACCCTGAGAAAGGAGAAGCTTTATGACAAATTTACCAAGTGTGAATTTTGGCTTCAAAATGTTGCATTTTTGGGTCACATAATCTCAAAAGAGGGGATATCTATGGATCCAGCAAAAATAGAGGTTATCGAAAGATGGTTGAGACCAACAAAAGTAACTGAGATCTGAAGTTTTCTTAGTTTGCCTGGATATTATCGACGTCTTGTGAAAGATTTTTCATAATTATCTAATCCACTAACCAAGTTGACTCGGAAAGGAGTTAAGTTTGTCTGGATGGAAGAATTTGAAGAGAATTTCAAGGAGTTGAAAAGAAGGTTATCCAGTGCACCTATGCTCGCACTGCCTTGTAGTGGATAAAGGTTTGTGATCTATAGTGATGCATCCAAGAAGGGATTGGGGTGTGTTCTAATGAAAAATGATATGGTGATAGCTTATGCCTCATGACAGTTGAAAATCCATGAGAAAAATTACCCAACACATGATTTGGAGTTAGCTGCGGTAATCTTTGCATTAAAGATTTGGAGGCATTACCATTATGGTGAAAGGTGTGATATTTATACTAATCATAAAAGTTTAAAGTATATTTTCACAAAAAAGGAGCTGAATATGCGCCAAAGAAGATGGTTAGAGATGATTAAGGATTATGACTTATCAATCCATTACCACCCTGGGAAAGAAAACAAGGTGGCAGATGCATTAAGTCGACAAGACCATGCTAGTTTATCCATGATGAGGATCACAAAAGATCCAATATTTATGGATTTACAAAGGATGGATCTTGGAATTATAATGGAAGGGGAAAATCTTATCTTTCTCAAATGAATGTTCAACCATCTATACATGTGAAGATTAAAGAGGCACAGAAAGAAGATGTCGAGTTACAAAAGAAGGTGAGAAATGTTCCTGAATTCAACCTTGATTGTGATGGGATAATAAAGTTCAGGAATCGGGTTTGTGTTCCTCCCATCCCCGAATTAAAGAAGGAGCTGCTGGATGAGGCTCATAGTTCTTCATTCTCTATTCATCCTGGAAGCACGAAGATGTATATGGACCTGAAAGAGTACTTCTGGTGGGATGGCATGAAAAGAGATGTTGCTGAATATGTCTCTCGATGCTTGGTTTGTCAACAAGTTAAAGCTGAGAGACAGAAGTCTAAGGGGATGTTACAACCATTACCCATACCCGAATGGAAATGGGAAAACATCACTATGGACTTTGTCACAGGACCTCCCAAAACATCCAAAGGCAACAATGCTATCTGGGTCATAGTTGATCGTCTTACAAAGTCTGCACTCTTCATTGCTATTAGAGAGGATTTCTCTCTGGATCATCTTTCCAGGATATATGTAAAGGAAGTGGTAAGATTGCATGGAGTACCACTTTCTATTATATCTGATCGGGATCCGAGATTTACCTCAAAGTTCTGGCAAAGTCTTCAACATACTCTGGATACAGAGTTGAGTTTCAGCACTGCTTATCATCCTCAGACAGACGGTCAGTCTGAGAGAACAATTAAAACCCTAGAAGATATGTTGAGAGCTTGCTCTATGGATTTCAAAGGTGGTTGGGATCAACACCTACCTTTGGTGGAATTTTCTTATAATAATAGCTTTCACTCCAGTATTCAGATGGATCCTTATGAAGCTCTCTATGGAAAGAAATGCAAGACTCCAACTTGCTGGGATGAAGTTGGGGAAAGAAAGCTATTAGGACCTGATCTCATTGATGAAATGGCAGAAAAGGTCAGATCTATTCAACAACACATAAGAGCAGCTCAGAGTCGACAGAAAAGTTATGCTGACAACCGAAGAAAAGACTTAGAGTTTGAAGTGGGTGATAAAGTGTTGTTACGAATATCTCCCTAGAAGAGGGTTAGGAGATTTGGAAAGAAGGGGAAGTTGAGCCCTAGATATATTGGTCTATTCGAAATACTGGATCGTGTTGGGAAGGTAGCTTACCGATTGGCACTTCCACCGAATCTCTCTCAAGTCCATAATGTGTTCCATGTATCTCTCCTGAGAAAGTACATACATGATCCTTCACATGTACTCAGCTCATAAGTTGTACCACTGGAGCAAGATCTTTCTTATGAAGAACAACCGATAGAGATTCTGGATCGTAGCGAAAAAGTCCTACGAAACAAGACCACTCGATTGGTGAAAGTTTTATGGAGGAACCACCAATTAGAAGAAGCTACATGGGAGCCTGAGGATATGATGAGGGAGAGGTATCCTCATCTGTTTGTTACAAAGTGACGAATTTCGAGGTCGAAATTCATTTTATGGGGGGTAGAATGTAACACCCGAGACTTTTATGTTATATAAATCATCAAAGGAAGCTTTTTCTACACAACACTTGCTTGGCTTGCTTTACACGAAATCGCGACCTTCCTCGATAGCTTGTGTCGTACGCAATACCGAGTTTCACTAAACAACGATATGCTATTAAAATATTGTTAAAACTAGCCGTTATGAATAGTAATAACCACTTTTTGAAATTTTATAAATTTTATTTTATAAATTGGACTTCATTTTTGGATTCGAAATATCGAAATTAGCCTAGGGTGAGATTTTGGTATTTTTCTAAAAACTTTCAATTTTTGATGAATAGTGAAACCACTAAGTGGTAGTTAAAAAACTGAATTTTTCATAAAACTTAATTTTACCGCTTCTAGGAGTGGAATTTCAAAAATCCGAGAGACACGGTTGATGTCAGTATGTAAAATGTGGTTCAATGAGATGAAAATAATTTTTTGGTGAATAATAACTTTTTACTTTTTTTTTACCATGGTTAAAAGTAAATAGGTTAATTAAGGGTAAAGCTGATATTATTATTACCCTAACACATGTCATAATTCTATTCGAAAAGTTTAATTCGACCAAAAACAAACTTAGGAAAAAAATATGACCATTTAGGCCCACTTGGATTAGATTAGGACATTTATTATTAATTTATTTAAAGAAGGGTTAAAATAGTTAAATTCAAAGTTTAATAAGTAAATAATTTTTAATATGGGGTTATACATAAGATAAATTCGACTATAAATATTCATTAGAAATTAAAAATGATTTCCTACATAATGGTATTTTATTTGTAATTTTTAGACATTAAATAATTTAATTTATTTATGACACAAAGATGATGCAGTAATTATCTTATTAATGAAATATTGACATAATGAATGTTATAAACACCAAATTAAATGTAATTTGAGACTTTTTATGAATTAAACTAATTTTCTAGGTTAATATGACAATTTATTATTGATTTAATTAACTTTGTTAGAACTAATCATTCTGTTATGATTTTCACAAAAATCAATTACTAAATAGTGTCAAAATTGACATAAAATAGTTTTTAAAACAAATATTATATTAGTAATTATTATTTTATTAGTAAAAATCTAAGGCTCGGAAAAATGACTTAGATAAGGTTATATATATTAATAATAAACAACTTGGGGTTCGTTTGGCTGCTTATAGTAAATTTATTAACCTTATAGTATAAGAACACAAGAAGGCACGATAAAAGTAAAATTATTTAACTTAATGTTAAATCTAAATGATAAGGTTAAAATAGGAACCTAAACTTGTCTAAATTCTATTGGATGAGAGGATTTAGACCCATCCCAACCTTAGCTTCAAAATATATCAATTTGGAGCTATTTAATACCGAACTTGACTTTATAATAAAATAATATTTTTAGTTTTCCCAAAGGTGCCCCTCTCCTCCCTTATAAAAGGGCACCTCCTCCCTCTCTTCCTCACACCACTTTGAGCCTTCAATCTCGGCCAACCCCTACCAATTTCTCGTCTCCACTTCCCTAGAGACATCCTAGAGGTTCTGGTCTTCTTCAAAGACCTATTTTAGTGCCCTAAAAGGAGGTCTCAAAGAAGCATTTCAAAGAAGAGGTAATGTCCGTTACCGATTCTTTCATCTTTATTTCTTCTTCCACTTCTTCTTATTTAGTTGTTTCATTATGAAGTAATAACATCAGTATCACTCATATAATGATATGTTATTATAAGTATGAAACAACCCCATTTCACCATCTATCCATCCTACAGAAAACGAATTCACCGCGCGTGCGTACGTACGGAATACCGTCTCCACGCCGTGGTGTAATCTATTTTCCACCACCACCGTACTTGGATGGGTATAATGGGGTAAATAATGACTATATATGACTATTATAAAGTAATACTGATTCTGAAATAGTATACATACACTCCAATACAATTCCACGATCATAGGAACGATATCATCACTCGTGCATACGTACGGAATACCGTCTCCACGATGTGATGAGACTCGTTCTACATGATTATCATTTCACAATGATTATATAAATGAATTTAATGAATGAATATGATATATATTACACTAATACCATTCTGGAAATGAGGTATCTATAACCTAAAGAGAAGAATAATAATTTATTCGACAAGACACGCATATGAACAAAAAATTATAAACACCCGAATAACAAGTAGCAATGATATATTACTTCTAAGAAGCTAAGAATATGACCATATATGATATCATAAAAATAAGTATGATTCTGTAATAAGTCAATAACATTATTTAAATCATTATACAGGAGGTTCGGACACTTACGAAGCAAAACAGACCTAAGGTAAGGGAAATATCACAATCTCATTTTTATCCGAGATTGTTTATACTTTGGTATTTACTGGGGTGTATTTTATCATCCACATCCATGTTTCCTCAATATGTATTATTATTTCCATCCAACTAAAATTGTTTAAATCCAATTTTACCCTTCGATGAGTTTTTAGTAAAGGATATGAAAGGAATCTGTTTTCGTTTTTCATACGAGGTACTTTTTGACTTTTCCGACAAAAGTACGAGAAGAATGTTTTCTTTTAACTTATATGGCATGAATGGATTTTTAAAACATTATTTCCAAGAATCTTCCTTTACAAGTTTTCAAGTTTATTTTTTATCAAATTCTTTTATTTTATAATTGTACGACCTGTTAAGAAAGGAAAAGTTTTTTTGAAGCAGAAAGGATATTTTCCTCAAGAATGGAGTTCAAGTGTTTTATCAAAAGTATTTTCCATCTAAGATAATAAAGGGTTCTGTTTTTATCCCTATTGATTTGATTATGTTGTGATGGAATTATTTTTAGGAATTCCTTTATCTTATATGAATTGTTTTATGATGACACGATGTTTAAGATTCCCATTTTTATTACATGGGTTATGCAATGATGTATGATTTATGATTTTGTGGCACACATAAGAATCGTATCATTATGAGATGGGTGGGACCTATATCTCCCTCCAATGCATTGGGTAATGATTTTATATCTCATGAGATAGACATGTCTGGAACGGTAGGTTATACCAGTTCTGTGAAACCGGACTGAAACGAGGGTGACTCGGTTCAGAAAGGGACTTTGTCCACTAAGATAGTCTTGGAAATGAGTCTTGACTAACAAGAAATGATTCTCTATGATTATGTGTGTACGCCACAATGTTTAATGTTTTAAGTTATGATTATTGTGATTACATTTCACTACCATGATTTATCCCATGTTATGAAATTATGATCTCTTTTGTAGGTTAAGATTTCCAAAAGTTATGTTCTTATGTATACGGTGTGATTAATATTTCTTTTGTTTACACTTACTAAGAATTTGAGCTCACCCTTTTGTATGTTTTCTTTCCCCAGGTCAGGAAGAAGGTTATTAAGTAAGATATTCCAAAAGGGACTATAGATATGATGAAATAAATGGGAGATAGTGTAGACGCTTTATGAACCAGTTGTTTATGTTCCCAGTTTCTAAAGACACTATACCTATACGGTCCTTTCGTGGTTTTGTTATATGTTGTAATAAGTATGCTTCAATTTTGAAGTATTAACAATGTCTGTAAAGTATGGGTCGTTATAGTCCTGTTATGATACTAACCAATCCATACCCTAAATCAATTCAATTCCTGAAATTTCAAGGATTTAACGATCCCCTAGAAAACAATACTCTCCATCCTCAATAGAACACCCCTTGAACAAGAAAATTTAACTCAACCTTATTCCCAATGGTGTATCTATCATCAATACAATACTCATGAACTCTACAAATATTCTAAAACAATTCACATGTTTTTTAGAAATAAAATAAATATAGGAATCCATATCAAATAAGGAACTAGCTAGAATATAAGATATACGAATTATACCTCTCATTATTGATTTTCCTTCCTCATTATCCACAAGAGTAGGTTGAATGGTATGTAATGGTCTTACACCTATTCCCAATGATACATTTTTCCCCCTAATCTACACCACTCCTTTGATATTGGAGATATTTCTTACAATAATCACATCTAATACCTATACTTCCCTATACATAAGAACTCAAACTACTAGATTCATAATGTATGGAAGATCCCCTTCCGACACTCTGATTCTACCTGGATTCTCTCTAATTATATATCTACCACGGGTTCTTGTGGAACCTCTCTAGATGTCTCATCTTGGCTCAAGATCAGAGCTCCACTACTTTCCAGGGACAATGTTTACAAATGTTCTCTAACCAACCACACTGAGGTAAATATACTCGAGTAAGATCATGAAAAACTGATCATTACCATAGCTACTCTAATTCCCACTTCCCTACCTAATACTACCATAGTGACAGTTCCTACCATCAGAAGAAGTACCGATTGAATGACCTGAGGAAACCAACTAACCATCAATGGATCCTACTTCAAGTTCCTCTTAAATATGAGAGCATAATTCACCACTTCTAAAAACAAATTTAACTTGAAGATATTAACCATGGACTTAATTTCCCAATTCAGTCCAAAAAGAAGTATTTTTTCTGAATTATAATCATCTGCTTCAAATGATGGAGAAATTTACTCCAAATATCTTAATAATCATGTATAGTACATTATGGACATATTCTCTTAAGTCCATCTCATCAACTCGGATTATCTCTATTTCTTGAGCATCTTAGTGTGAAAGGGCTCCAATAACATCTCCTAGAAGTCCTTGAACTCTACCATCTCCAAATATCCTTTAAATTCAAGATGTGTCACTAATTATTTTCTTGACCACATTACATATAATCATCCAACAAGACCCTATTCTCAGAAGGGGTATCCAAGTGGTCAATTATCTTATGGATAATTTAAATCTAGAACTTAACTTCCTTAGGTCAACCCTCTCTAGTGAAGGTCTGATGGTACTACAAATAGAATTCCCTTATCATATCAAACATTATTTTCATAGCCCATCCAGAGTCTCTTTTCATAAGCTAAATGATTTGGGGAAATTTCTCTGGGAACATCTCTCTAACTTCCTCACCTAGAAATATCGGTCCCCTTGGTTCCCCCACTGTAGGATTATCCCTATCCATTTCCACCTCTCATACTCTCTATAAGATTCGTCATGGAGGAATAATGCTACAATTCCAAACATTCACCCTAGGAAACATTTCATAACATTAACTCATTTATGGTAGACCTATTATGTCATAAGAATTCATTTCCACATACCCCTCCACGCTATAAAAACCAAGGCATTGTCACTACTATAATCCATCCAACGCTCAGGTCCTAGTTAATAAGGGAAAACACATTCTCATATTCATGTTCATAATTAGACACCAATTATTATCATTTTTCATTATTTTAAACATTCATATAAATATTAGGAACCATTTTAATTCAATTACACATGAAATGAAAAAAAATTCAAATTCAAAAACATACCTGAAAATTGATTTCCCATGGATGCCTAAAATGATACATGTCAGAGAATAATATTGTTTGCCTAGAATCATGCATGCATAAACAAATCTTGTTCCATACCATTCCATGATTCAAATATCATAAAATATAAACAATAGAATTTCACATCATAAATCAAGTACATCACTAAAGGTGAAATAACATCCAAATATGGAATCACACAACAATAATAGTAATCCCCTTGGGTACTTGGATTTTACCCTCATACATGGGTTAGGTACTACCATTAAAAAGTCCATAGCTAATGTTTTACAATTCATAGTCTCATTTCTATAATTCCCAAAATTTAAGACAAAATAAACAAGAATAAAACTCCTCTGATACCACTTCGTCACATCCTAACCCAGGTTAGACACACTGATTCCCTAAGTCAGTTCAACACATGGCCATAAGCACACCTACCAATACATTAGTGGAATTTAAATAGCATCATGTGTCTAATATAAGTCATGGGGAAACAATACTATTTTTTTCAAAGTAACACAATAGTGGAAATAAATAAAAAATATCAAATTATATAACGAAAAAAATACTAGTATCTCTAGATTACAGAAATAAGAAAATACAAAATCAAAATGGAATAGTAGATATTCCATGCCATTTTACATGTCATGTTTCAATATGAAAAAAAGTAAATACACTGAAAAATTTGATGACACCCTCAAACACCATTTTGATCCCTCATCATTCTCCATCCCAAATTATCCATCTAACACATGAAATTTTTGCCTTATCTTTTTCTAAAACCATGAAATATATTCAGGTATAGATCACCTAGCTTGAGTAGGATGAAGTTATATATTAGTATAACACAACCAATGAAATATAAAATAAAATACAATTAAATAAAAGTGTTTTAAGTTATTTAAATAAATAAGTATAACATATAAGTAAATAGTTATCGCATTACCAAATATTTTTTTTAACCAAATAAACCATCAGGTTCCCATTGACACCCAATCCTCAATACCTGCTTCAACCCATGATGGAGTCTGAACTATTTCACAAAAATAATTCAAAATTTATTATAATCCAACAGTATTTAATTATACATTCATTTAAATTTATTATCATGTCTAATTGGAACCATATTCCAATGCCCATATCATGGGAAGGGAATTTCATGTCTAGAACACCATTGGTATTTCAATAACTAGTCTGTGTCCCAAACCCCATGGGTATTTGTAGTATAAGTCTCTTTCCCCTAAAATAATATCTTTCATTCATGCCTTAGGTCCTATATTATCATTCTTATAACCCCATGGGTATTTGGAGCATTAGTCTGTGTCCCACACCCATATATCCATCATTCCCAAATGGGTATTTGGAGCATCAGTCTGTATCCCATACTATAATATCAATCATTCAAATATATTACAATATCACATTTCTTACTTTATCACATAAAATATAATACCAAATCAATCAAGATTAATCAACATTAATCCCCTTATAAAATTTCATAATCTTGACATCCATTAATTAATTCAAATATTTTTTAATCACATAATTCGATTAATTAATTCAAAAATTAATTAATTCAATTTCCATAATTGAATTATTAAGATAAATTACTGAATAATTATATATTCCAAAACCTAAAATTTCAAAATTATGATAATTAATTCAAATTTTTTTTATTATCAATTAAAAAATCAATATTTCAATAAAAAACTCACTAATAAATTATTCTAATACATAATCTCATAATCACAAAATATGCCATTAATTAATTAAATAATTAATCTATACAATTTCCAAATATCAATGTCCCATAATAAATTCAGAAAATAATTATTACAATTCACAATACAATGTTATAATAATTAACTAAACACGTAATTATTTCCTCAATCCCAAAATTGAATATTATCATAATTAAATAAAAAATTAACTATCCCCAATTCCATAATTCCCTTAATTAATAATTTTACCAAACAAATTAATTTAATAGGAAATTAGTCTACCAATCACACCCAATAAATTCTAAAATTAAATACATGTAATTGAAATCATGACTATGGGATTTGAATAATTGACCACCTACCTCAACTCATTGACAATGGTCGCTAATAAAAGTATCCCCAATTTGAAGCTGATTAAACAAGAACATTACAATTATAATGACCTAGATGTGAAAACTATATCAAAAATAAAATGAATCAAGATATAATAAACCTTCATCTAGATTTATATTCAATATAGGAAAAAGTCCTTTCAAATATTTGAGAATAATGGGAATACATAGGAAATTTTTCGGGGTGTGATTCACTTACCTCAAAAGGTGATGATATTTTATATCGCATTTGAATCATAATGAAAGGAGGTTGAGATGTCTTGTAATCTATCTAGGAACATCTAAAATTTTAAAAGATAGCATAGGGTAAAACAAGTCATGATTAGGTGTCAATATGGTTATTTTGGGAAATATAAAGTCCAATTTTCATGTTGACTAAAAATCCATGAACAGTATTCTAGGAAGAGGACCATGGTTTCCAAATCTATGTGCATTAACTCTTAGAATCTTCTAGGGGGTCCACGGTTTCACCTAATTAGGTGCACATTTTGACAAACCATGCAACTGCCATGAAACCCCCCTCTATCTAGGGTTTCTCAGTATTTTAGGCCGTAGAACATGGTTACAAATAAACCATGGGCTAATTATGCACTTCCCTTATCCTTTAATTATTCTCAAATTTCACCCAAACACACCCCAAGGTAAACCCCAAACTAAAAATATTCATCACATGGAAATAGCCGGTGCATGTAAACAAGCCCAAGAAAACTCCAAAAATGGTCAGGATCTTACACACCTCAAGAGCTATCTCTCAACCAAACCCTACAAACATATCTCACCAATTCATTTTATATATCCTATATCTTATTTTCTTCCAAAATTAACATCCCTGTAGTCTTTAATAGGATATCCAATAAAGGTTTCTCTTATATTAGGTAATTATCCTAACAATGATATTTCATTTTCATTATCCTTTAGACCTAAAATTATTTATCAAAACATCCAATGTAATAAAGCAAGTATATAACTTGTACATAGATGTTATTTTTTTTATTGAATAATATTTAATCATCACCATTTCCATAAAATTGGATACAAAATGAATGATCATTTGTAAGGTGGACTACCGCCTCATGAACCAATGTATTTCATTTTCCATCACCACCATTCAAGGATGTATATAATGATTGATTTAGCATGTGTCTATGATATTTATGATATTATTATACATATTTAATTTTAATAACACATATATATTTTTTTATTTCATTTCATTTCAAATACTATAACATTACTCATATATACAATGGAGTACTACTATGCAATGTGATTTGATTCATTTTTCTATGCACATTAAATGGAATGTAATAAGGATGAAATTAATGAACAAATGTTATATATTTGGGATTATATTTCTTATGTAATATTAATATATCACACACTTCTTTACCATTTCACTCATTGAGGGACTAATATCATCACTCATGCATACATACCCAACTGTCTCCACGATGCTATGTGATTAATTTTCCCTGTCTAACATTCATAAATAGTTATAAAATTTAATATACTTAGTAAATATGATATTTAGAAATTTATTATAATTTTTTATATGACATATATTCTATGCATAATAATTGATACTTTCATGACAAAACACAAATGATAATATAGGTTAATTAAACACTTAAACAATAAAAAATTGAATAATTATTAACAAACACGTGAAAAAATGTTATAATAGGATAATATAAAATAATATAAATATTATTTCAGTTTTAGTATAAATTAATAAAAATATCTAAACCACTATATTTGACGTATATACATTTACAAAGGAAATCGTACATTAGGTAGTGGTTTTTCATCTCACTTTTACACAGGTGAGACATGTGCCGTAATCACCACTTATTTCTTTTTTTGGTGTATATAATTTCCCATTTATTTGTAATATCAGTAATTCATTTATATTAATGTTATATATAGTTTCATTTTAATTTATTTCATTCATGGGGATTATGATTCAAAATTTACCAAAGTGGAAATGGTTTATTTCACGATATAATCATTATGGGGGATTGCTTTTCATAATTATCCCTAGGAGAAATAAAATAATATTTTTATCTTGAAATAAATATATTTTCTTGTACTATGATCATTAATGATCTTTTTCATGTAATTTGACAATTTGTTTACTCTTTTAACATAAAATGATTGATAAAATTATCTAAAGTAAATTTGACTTTATTTCTTTCTTCGGTTTGAAATATTTTTTTATTAAAACCAATGTTTCCTATTTTTTTTAAATAACTATTTCCAAATGATTTTTTAAAGAAATTTTTAACCATTTTTACATTTTCGGAGAAAATTTATTCAATGTAATCTTCATTTCATTTTCAAAACAATGTATTTTTCCATTTTATCAAAAATATAAAAGGAAACGTTGTTTTTAACGTGTAATTCATGTATGGAATTATATACCATCATGACCACTCAATTTTTTCAAACATATTTTACAATATTTAAATGATATTTTCAAATAAAAGTATTTTAATAATTTTTTTTCATCTTTTTATTTTAAAGTTAGATTTGTAAAATGAAAATGTATTTTCTTAGAAATTTTTTCAATGATATTTTTGTGGTATTTATTTTCATCAATGACATAAACACATTATTTTACATATTACCCACATGAGATGTATTGTAATGATCTCATCTTTATTATTTCACTAGATAGTTCACTTAGTGAAACTGTCAGTTTTCACATATTTTTATATGATTTTAAGAATAATGAACCATATAATACAATCTAAGGATTATAAACTCAACTTTGTTTGGAATATTAGATACATAATTAGAAAGCATGAAATCATAAAAAAAATCTTTATTTAATCTCTATAATGAGATCATATCATCCTTTGATCTCTTACATATGTATAGGATAACCTGGGGAATACATGAACAATTTACTGAACAAAAAAATGCAGTAAGGTAATAAAAATAAGAATAAAGAATAGAACATGATTTATAAGTCACAACATGAGGACATAAAATGGAATTCCATAAGAATAAGAATCAGCAAGAATAACATATAAATATGGGATCATGTAATCATAGATACATAACAATATGGAAGAATCATATATCATGACATAAACATGATTCAATGATAAATTCTATAGCTATATCACATGGTGGAAAATGTCCCATAAAGAAATTAGGTTTACACCCTATCCCAACATGATATCTCATGATACTAAAAATTTCTGAGTTCATTGGAGTTATATATGGGTGCTCCCATCATAACATGTTCGTGCATATGTGTTATACATGGATAATAATAAATCGAGATTAAATATATGAGATACCCATGGAATAAAATGGGTTTCATAATAATTTCATACGGCATAACTAACGGGAATATCATAATAGTGCCCATGATTGAATGGATTTAAATCAAACATGGAAATTAATAATGGAAATGGGAATACATAATGATAAATTATGTCTAACTGAAGTGAAAACATGTAAATATAGTGTTTAAGAAATTTTATAAATTACCCACCCTTGTGTGTTTTAAGGTAAACTATTAACGATTCCATAAAATAGATAAAGGAATAATATTTTTTATAAAACGCTTTATGAACTTTGATAGTCTTCCATGATGAAAAGTGTTTTTTATAAAAAATAAGGTGGATTAAAATAGATTATGTAGAATACATTAAAATGGGTAAAGGATTAGGAAATTACATTAAATCGGGCTTACTAATCAAGATTAATTGAAAAGGGAATCTTATAAAAAAAATTTCCCCAACAATGAAATAATAATATATCTTGGTAGTCTTATAAAAATTATTAACAATGTGTGTTTTGGAACATACTCAAATAATTTAAAAGAATAATATATAAATAATTAATAATTACATTGGATTAAAGAGAGGGAAGTAGTCACCAAATAAAAAAATTGAGGTTCAGAGAAAACCCCTTACCTTAGGTCTGAAAGTGTTCTGCACTTGCACTTAATGTCCTATTAAATATTGTATCCTTGAGAACCTCCTTAAAGAACATAGAGATTATATTTTTTATACCATTAAGAATAGGATATTGGGAAGAGTATTGGGAGCCGAATTAGGTAAAATATTATCAAGAATAAAGGATTAGTAGGTGTGAGGAGAAGGGGTGGTATTTGTAGTGGGAGGAGATGAGTGTTTTTGATTATTTTATTCATTTTTTATTATATTTTTTGAATAATATCAATAATCTTTATTAATATTAATTAATATAGTAAATGTTTCATGAGAGTTCTAACTAAAGGGTTCTTTCCTCATCCATATATCATCCATGACTCAATAATTCATCAATTTGTTAAAAACCGTAAATTATCATATTTCACTAATCACCAAATATTCAACTATTTTTTAAAAATACCCAAAATATCCCAAAACAATTATCAACATGTACAATAATAAATTACACTCTATTTTATGAAAATAATTTTCTAAATATGAGATATTTAATTTTTAATTAAAATCATCTTTTGATTGAAAATACCGATTTTAATATTATAATTGATTTTATGAAATTTTGAAAAAATAATTAAGGTATTCTAAAATAATGTTATAATAATAATATTATTATTATTAACTTATTTTTATATTATATTTTAATATATTTTCTGTTAAGTCATTATATTAATTATAAAATTCTAAATACATTTTTTTGACATACAAAAATACCAACACTTAATTTATCATTCTTAAAACATATATTTACTTATACCGTTATAAAAATATATCATATTTTCATTTATAAGATGACTATATTTTATTTATACTTTCATATGTGAGGTTACTATTCTATGGTCTGGGTTACTATTCTTAGTGGCCATATAAATATTTAAATGGTAAGGTTATTATTCCATTAGTATAGGTCCTTTAATTTATATGAATACCAATTAATTCATTATTAATTTATGAGAATAATGTTTTTATTGAGTTTTATATGTGATATATTTATTTTATACTATATAACATAATTATAAAAAGTTAAATTCCAATGATACAATTCTAGGTTACATTCTTCTTCCCTTATGAAATTCCACCCTCAAAATTGTGTTTTAAATAGTAAGTTTGAAAGAGGTAAGGGTAATTCTATTTCATTACATCCTTAATTTCACATTTAGACTATTCAAACTTATGATTCCTCAACATCCCTTTTACAAGTTGATTTTTCTTGTTCTGTATGAAATTGTCTCAATGGTCTAATTTCTTCACCAGCAACTCTTCATATGAGAGTTCATTATCTAGTTTTTCCACCTCCAGATTCATTACATGTGAGGATTAAGTAGTATAATTCATCTGGAGAGATACATGTAACACGTCATGATCTTGATCAATATTTTGTGGAAGTACAAGCTAATATCCCACTACTCATATGCAATCAAAGAACTCAATGGGGACAATGTACATTGGGGTAAGATTTCATTTCCTTACAAACCACATGAATCTCTTCCATGCTGATATTTTATGGAATACTTTTTCTCCAATATAGAACTCCAAATCCATTCAACATTTGTAATGTTAAATTTTTCTTAGACTCTAAGAATCAATATTAATTTTTGGATTTGTTGAACCTTGACCTACAACTCTTTCACAGGATCAAATTCAAGAAGATATCAATCTCAAAATTCATCTAAATAGGTTGGAGTTATATACATCATTCAATATAGAGCATCATATAGAGCAATATTAATACTCATGTGTAAGTTATTTTTGTTTCAGAACACAACCAATGAGAGATAATGATCTCTTCTTCCTTTAAATTCCATTGAGCGGGATCTCGGCATGTACACAAGCATCTAAATACCCTTTTGTATTAACCATCATTTTGGGGGTGATATTTCATGTCGAAATTCAATTATATACTCAAATGATGTTGAATAATTCTCTATAATTTAGTTATAAACCTTGTATCACAATCATATATGATCACAATTGGTACCCATGAGGCTTCACAAATTCTTTCACATATAACTTCCCAAGTTGTTTAAGCAATAAATCTTCCCAGATAGCAATTTAGTGGGCAGTCTCGGTTGGTCAATCCCCCATAACACTTATCACATGGTTTTCTTTGGATATTTTTATGACACCATGGAAAATGTCCATAGTGAAATTATCTCATTTTAATATGGTTATATGAAATGGTTTCATCATCCCTTTGGGATTATGTTTATATTCATTAACTTGATGACATATAAAACACCTTGATATATAATCCAATATATGATTTTTTATTCCCCCCCCCCCCAAGTGTTCTTGAAGATAATGGTGCATATTAGTACTTCCAAGATGGATAGAAAATATGATCTCTGTGAATTATCCAATATATCCTAATTTATATTTTGTGACGAAGGCACACAAATACTAATTGAAAACTAAATCGCACAATCATCAGTAATGTGTATCACATGTTTATTTCTTTAATTTACTTTTTTATCTTCTTTTATAGCTCCAGATCATCCGTTTGTGTCTTCTTCACATTCTCTTGATAGATAGTTTTGTAATGATTGGGTCAAGGTAGGATGCATTCCAATTTTTTATGATTTCTATATCCATCCTTTACATTTCCATGAATATAGGGTCTTTCTAATTATGCATCATGAATATAGTAGAAAGCTATTTTATACTAGAGCATCAGCTACCTTATTTTCTTTACCAGGATGTTAGATATTAGGGGCATTTTATTCCATGATTAGATCTAACTATTTCTTTTCATGCATGTTTATATCCATTTTTTTGAATATATACATTAAGATATTTTTATTAGTATATCTCTAACACTTCTCACCATAGAGGTAGTGCCACCAAATTTTCAAGGAATCAATCACAGCTTGTAGGTCTAGATCTTTCATTAGGTAGTTATGCTAATGAATCTTCTACTACCATGATGCATAGGCCATAAATTTATCATTATTAATGAGTAAACAACCTAATCAATTTTTTTAATCATCACTGTATGTCTCAAAACCTTCTCTACTTATTAGTAGTGTGAGTACATGTGTAGTTATTAGCCTCTTCTTGATCTCTATAAGGATTTCCCCAGATTATTACATCCAAACATAATTTAACCATTTCTTTAATAACATATTTAGTAGGTTAGACAATCCTGAGAAATTACCCATAGAACATCAATAGTACCCAGTTAAGCTGATAAAACTATGGATCTCCAATATATAGGTTGGGCTCAGACACTCCTCAATTGCCTTTTTTTATAAGGGTCGGCATATATCTCTTTTCTGGTTACATATTTCCCAAATAATGATATATCCTCCTTATATAACACACATTTAATATACTTTGAATATGGTTTCTCACTTTATAGAGTCATTATCATAGTATAAAAATGTTTCTCTTGTTCATCATTGCAAATGGAGTATATCAGAATATCATTGATAAAAACTACCAAAACGTTGTTCAGGTAATCACTAAAGACTATATTCATTAATTACCAGAAAAATGATAGATCATTGGAGAGACCAAAGAGAATAATTAGGATCACATAGTGTCCATACCTTGTTCGAAAGGTAGTATTGTGAATATATTCCTTCTTCACATTAATAGTTGATATGTCGACCCGAAGGTCAACCATTGAGAAATACTTGGCACTTCAAAGATGATCAAAAAGTAATATATCCATATAAGGGGACACTTTTTCATTGACATGGTTTTTTGAGCCCATGATAAACAATGAAGAGGCTCATTGGTTTATCCTTCTTCTTGAAGAAGTTGACTCGCACACCCTATAGTAAATCACTCAGGCATATGATACCTTTTTTCAGATTCTCTTGTAAATGCTTCTTTAGCTTCCCCTACTCTATGGTGTCTATTTTATAATGAGTATTTTATATGGGTATAGATCTAGGAATAATATAAATTGGGTATTCAACATCTCAATCAGGAGGAAGAAAAAGATATTCTTCTGGGAACACATCAGCGTAGTCCCTCACAATGGGATTTCATCGATCATGACTATCTCCATTGTCTCAATCTTATGAAGTAGGTATCATTTATCATAAGTCAATACTATCCGTAATGGAGATAATGATACTGAATGAAATTAATCCTCCTACTTACAATAGTAAAGAATTATAGGATTCCACGGGATGTGAAGAGTGATATCCCCTTCTCGACATTTGAAATTGGATTTGTATAAATATTTCCAATCCATGACCAATATATCATTAAACCTCACCAAAGGAAGTATGAAAAGAATTTATTATTGGTTAAGTCCACAAACACTAACTAAGGAAAAGTTATATTATTTTGATTGAAGAAATTACCCATTCATTGTTCTCACATATAACTCAACCTCCATGTTTTGTGGTGGTGTCTAAATAGTTGTTTTAAAATTGTAAGATATGAAAGATTTATAAAACCATAATACAATATTATGTTTGTTATTATTGAATGAAAAACAAGAATACATACCACAAAATAATTTTTGGATCTCCCTCAAAAGTAGGGATAACATATTCCCTTTCATGTTACCCTGGAGTTTTTTGTTGATTGCCTCTGACAACCCTTGGTTTATGTAATCGACTCATATATTGTGATTGGCCCGTGTAGTTGAAACACTGCACAACAACTTGAGTTTTGATCTGATCCTTCATTTATTCTTCCAAACCTATGGGATTATTCATTTCAATTTGGGAATAATTATCTTTATTCACATCTATTACAAATTTGAAGAACTCTTAGTTACCCTTAGGTAGTCACCAGGATTCTTCTTCCTACACTTTTCATTGTGGGATATTGTATTTTCTTTCTATCATAGGATTTTTCTATAATCCTTCCATATTAAACTCAATTTTCCTCTTTTTATCACTAAGCCTCTGACACCATTAAGAGTCTCTGATCTCTATTTCATCCTTAAGGGAATAATAGAAAATCTCTTCAACACATTCAATGTCTTGAATCCCCAAAGATTTTCATTGAAGCATTATTAGTTTAGTAATGAAATGATCCACCAGGATTTCAGTGCTCATGAAAAAGAAAGTGGTGTATCATTAAAACATGGTAATGTTTTTATCATTAACCTCAATGGTATTTTATTCCTTTTCATTCAGTCTAAGGATCTTTATTTCCATCTTATGATAGAGTGTTTAGGGAAATTAATTATTGAAAATTATTTTCATGAAATATTCACATTTTGTGGAATAAATTTCTTTCTTATACATCATGTTATTGATCAATGACCACCACTTATCAGCTTCCCCATAAAAAATAGACCTATAATTGAACGTTATCTTCTTTTGAACACTAAGTATAGAGAATACCTTCTCAACGGAGTTAATCTAGTGTTACTTAAGTGGTGGATCAGAAGACACACTTGTGATAGGATTCCATTATCTCTTAAATTATTTGACCACAACAATATCTTTTTAGGAGAATGTGTTGTTCCACATGATTTAAGTTATTATTCATAACATGATCCAGTCAAGTAAGTACGTTCATGTAGTTTTTAATTCCATTTACTATCATATTTGGCATTTCATTAGGTAAATCATTACAAGGATTATTAGCATGGGTTCCACTATATCACCCCATTAACTAAGAAATAGAATAATATAATTATGGTTGTTTAAATACTTATAAAATAATAATAATAAAATGAAACATTTAACATATAATGATAAATGTGTAAATTAATATTATTTCCTAACTTTTGATTCGCTAAGTTTCAATTTGGGTCATCAATGGTGATATAATTAACCATATGGTTCATACTCATATTTTATATTCCTAATCTCAAGAAAGAACTAGATCATTATTTGATACAAACTATAGTGACCCTTTCCTTTTAAAAATTTAATTACATCATATTAAACAAAATTAATGATCAAATACAACCTAATTATTTTAAAGTATAGTGTCTTTAGAATATTATGTAATTATTTATAAAACATGAAACCAAAATGAAAAATGATTTATTTAGACTACATAATGATCTCCTAACATTATTTGAGCTCTTAAATCTATATACGATTACCTGGGGAATATATGAACAAAAAATGTGCTAAAATGATTGGATTCATATCATAATAATTTTACGCATGGAATGAAATGGATATCATAATCATGTCATAAAGAATAAAAAAAGGAATATTTGTAACGCCCTGACCCTAGTTACCCAGAGTCGGTGAATCATTGCATAACATTGGAATGATCACAAAATATCATGTCTCGAAAGACCGATTAGTTTAGTAGCCTTGGAAACACTAAATACATTCATAAGTATTACATTACATCATAAAGTAAAAGAAAACTAAAAAAACATCCTGTCTTCATATCCCCTCATACTATCCCTACATGTCATTCATAATATACTTCATCACATCCATGAAAAAATTAAAACATTAAAAGGGGTGATCTCAGATGCTCAGTAAGGATAACAATACAGCATATACATTCATAAATAAACATAAACATTTAAGGCAATTCATAAATAAAAGAAAAGCCTTTTAAATATGAACTTCAACATAATATGGAAACAATAAAATGAAATAATACCATTTACTTATTCACATGGATATTCTACTAGTCGAATAATCACATGTAATATCAATAACCACTTTTATAGTGATGGAATGCATAACGCTAGACTATCATAACCACGTAGCCAAGGGCTCGTGCCAAGACTACAAATAAGATTTTTTCAAGGCCTCGTGCCAAGACACTAGTCTGTCTCATGAGACCTACTGATGCATCGAGAAGCTATAGTGGGCTCCACCCATCACTTATTAAGTTCAATTCATTCCCTATATGAGAAGGTTTAAACATATCATAAACCATAACATAATCATATCACATAAAACATGCATAAAGGAAACATAACATTTACACATTTCAATCACAAGATATCAATACAACACATTGATATAATAAAACCATTTTCAATACCAAAATAAAAGAAAAGTAAAACTTGGTATTTATTTTTCATTTAAAAAACAATTTATGGTTTGTAGAGGAAGCCGAAACTCTAATAATGGTCACGGTGGTGGAGAAGTCGTTGTCGCCGCATACGTACGACAAAAAAACATTCCCTTTTGTAATTTAGTAAACTTCTTCGTATAAAAAATATTCCTTTTGAATAAACATAAAAGTCAAAGGGGTTTATACACTGTATAAAAGAAAGTTGTGTATAAAACAAAATATGCCTCAATGAAAGAAGATTGAGATGAAGTCCATTACAAAGAACATTTTTTAAATAAAATAGATCTAATATATGTATTCACTATAAGTACATATAAATAAAGTAAAAATACAAGATAGGACATAATAATATCATGGAATAATTTGAAAGTAGGAGATTAACCCAAAGAACGGAAATTGGGTTAAGAAGTTCCCTCACCTCATGTCCGACTTGACTCGATCGTTCTTTAATCTCATGAATAATAAACTAGAGTAAATTTCTAATTGCTTAAGAACCTTTTTCAAGTTCATTATTCCTTTTATATCACTTATTATTATGTTACGAACATTATTTAATTATTGAAGATAATAACGGTCGTTTTGTCGATCTTTGGTACTTAAGTCAAAAATAAACTTCTTATAATTACAAGTTGTTCATGTGGTAAAATATCCATTATATACAAAATTATATTCATGATTTAGATATCATATATATCATATATATCCAGTATATACATGATTTTATAATATTACATAACATTTAGAGGTAAGAAATGAAATGCACCGTTCATGGAGACGGTAAGCCGTACGTACGCATGAACGATACTATCATTTCTATTCCATATTTAATGGAATGAAATCATAATGATATAAAGGTATATTATAATTCCAGTATAATATCATATATAATATCATCTAATCCATCCTTTATACATCCCACATATGTCATTAACGATTCAAATCATTTTGAGGGGGTGGTAGTCCGCACTTCTTAAAATGAAATTATCACGTTTACCCATAATGGAAATCATAAAGGTATGCCATAAATGAAAGATATTGATGAATAAGGAAAAAATAAACATAATATATATCATATATTAAAATAGTGTCAACATAATGGCCACCGTGAGAGATGTTAAAATAATATTGAATAGTCATCGTTTCGTGAGGCAGTAATTCACCACCCACAGAAACAGTATGTTCTTTAAGCATTAGACGAAGGTGTGTGTAAGTGTAAATAAAATACTTATCATGCAAAAATACAAGTATATTGAGGATACTGGTGTTTTTACAAAATAAAATAATAAAAAGAGTACAGGGGGTTGGAGAAGCAAAAATAAAACAAAACAACATAATAGAATATATTACCTTTAAATCGGGTAACTCTTTTTGATTTTAGCCAAATGCTTCCTTGGGAAGACTTCTTCCCAAAGTGAGGCTTCTAGGATTAAGAGAGGGAATTTTAGAGAGTATTTGGGTAGAGGTTGGCCGACCCAAATGTCTTTCATGGTGTGAATAATGTGGTAGAGTTGGGGGCCTTTATAAGAGGAGAGGAGGGGCACTCTTGGAAAGTCATGAAATGTTACATTATTATGAAGTGATTTTCGTATTTCAAAGGTCCCATAATTATATATTTCGAAGATAAGGTGACAAGGGTTCTAAATCTACTCATCCAATAGGATTTTACAAGTGTAATTCTTAGATTATCTTTTCATTTTATTTAAATCGTTAATTAATGAGGTAATCGTTGCATCATCATGGTGTTATAAAAAAATTAATTTATTTAATGTCTAAAAATTATAAAAAAAATAACATGATTTAATAAATATTTTTATATTTACAATGAATATTTATAGTCGAAAAGTTAGCTTATATAACCCCATGTAATAATTGTTTTAATAAAAAACACATGTTTGTGACAATTTTATTTTTACTTTAAATGAAAAGTTATTAATGTCATTTTCTTACCCAAGTGGATCTATGGGGTCCCCAAGATGACCCATTGATTGTCTTGGTTTGCCATGACTCATCTAATAATGGTAGGACACGTGTAAAGGTAATTTCATATTATCATAACATTATATTTACCTTAAATTACAGTAATTACCTTTAATCGTGATTAATAAAACTTAAAAGTTACTATTAACCAAATATTATTTTTATCCCATTGAACCAAATTTTACATCGTAATGATAATGATGTATGTCAGATTTTTGAAATTCAAATCATTGAGGTGGTAAATTTTCATTTACACAAAAAATTAGTTTTTTAACTACCACTTAGTGGTTTCACTATTCATTAAATATTGACGTTTTTTAGAAAAATACCAAAAATTCTCTCTAAGCTAAATTTGAAATTACTAATTAAAAAATGATGTATATTTTAGAAAATTAAAACATATAAGTTGAATTAATTAATCTAATAATTAATTCCCGTTGTCACAACCAATAGTGTGTTTTTTAGAAACAATATATATCAAAATATTGACAATTGTTTCGGTCTAATTTCAATGTGAAATTAATTCTAATGAACACCATTGGATAAAATGGTAAAAATATATTCTAATTATACTTTAAAACCACTCAATAGTATAATTTATCACTATAAATTATTCTGATTAAAAATGTTGTTTTTAAGTATTTTTTTCTATTCATAGAAAATTGGATGTTCTCAGAAAATTACAAAAAATTCAACATAGGATAATTTAGATATTCCAAATACAAAAATTATTTCTATTTTGAAATATAAAATTTATATAATTTTAAAAAGTGGGTATTACTATTCATAATGGCTACTTTGATTGGTCGCGGTGTGTTAGAATCTCGAACTTGCGTACAATGCAAGCTATTGCATTATTGAAAGGAAAGAGTATCATGAAAGCTTGTGGTGTTGCATTATCCTCTCCTCCAATAAATTGCGTCATCACAATTTGAAGTTTTTCTTCTAAAATAAAAGGTTCAAAGTAGAAAATACATTTGTGGAAAACCCACATAAAAAATAAGGTTAATAAAATTTAGACTTAATAAGAGGGAAAGGGAAATGAAAAATTCACCACCAAATTATGATCTCGATAAGGAGAACATTGGTTGCAATTAGAGACATATAATTTGAGGAAAAATGTAAATATTTATAGGGAGTTATTGAGGTCATCAATCACAAAAAATTTTAAAATTAAGGTCCTCAAAGCCTTCAATCTATGTTGATTTAAAATATCATCAGTTCAACAAAACATAAGGTATTAGGATAACACATTTTTTGTTTTAATATCCCATTCCTAAACATTAAGAATTAATTTATTCATAGAATAATAGTTAGGTATATATATATATATGCATGACAAGTAGAGTTTCAACCTTCAACTAATTTATACCACAAACTCATCTTTCACTCAAAAAGATAATAGAACTCAAAAATATTATATTTATCCTAATCCAATAAGGTTCTAAATATTAACACATACCATGAAGAAAAATATTTTGTAATAACCAGGGACTTCTTGTTGGCTAGTGGTAGGTAATAAAGGCATGTCACACTATGGTTGTGGGTTCAATTCCTGCAGCTTTATCCGATGCGATGGGTTATCCCCCGACCTGCAGGTTGTCATTTTACTAAAACTATAGTATTATAATATTCCAAAAATAATCGTCAAAATTGTTTTAACCTTAAACAATACTATCAAAAGTTCAACTTAATCCATTCCAACCTTTATAGTTATCCAAAATACCTCTGTCCAGACTTTCTCAAAAAGGCCACTAAATTCCAAAATCAATTTTATCATCAGATTCCTCAAACAAAGAAAAGTTTCTCTTATTGTCACATACAAAAATATGATTACCTTCATCATATAAAAAACATAAAGAAAACAACAAGTACTGCAGTACAATCATTATATATATTCACATTATTCTTATAACCATAATATAGTTCTTGGGTCCAAAAACACAAATACAATAATTATTCAAATTTATCTGTAGTAACAGGATAAGCATGGAATTGATCCCTTGGCCTTTTCTGAGGTATATTTCCCTGACGCTTAAGAAATTCAATTGCATAATGCCCTATTTCTCTAAAATTGTATCATTCAAAATTGATAGCCTCTTTCTTTCCCTTGCAATCACGACCCTAGTGACCTTTTTCTCCACATTTATAACCAACTGTTATTCCTTTTAGGCAAGTACCGGGGTGATTCTTCCCACAATTATCACATAATGGAAAATCCTTCTTTCCCTTTTTCCCTTTATTTACATTTCCAGATTTATTAGAATATCTCTTATTCTCTTTCTTTGCTTTAATGTCATAAGACTTAGAGAATTCCTTTTCCATCTTGATAGCACACGAGAAAATATCTTCGTACGATGAGAAGGTTTGTGAGACTAATGATCGACGGAGAAATGGTTTTAACCCATAAAATAAATGATCAATCTTACTTCTTGGGTTACGTATATAATCTAGGGCATGCCTTGCTAACCTTGTAAAGTTAGCCTCATACTTTGTGACATTCTCATCCTCCTTCTGCCTCAGACACAGAAATTTCCTTTCCATATCTTCTCGATTGTCACGTGGAAAGTATTTTTCTAATAAAATTTCCTTAAACTCCCTCCATTCCATACTTGATACTTCTTCATCTTCCTTTGTGTTTTGAATCAGCAACCACCATTGATCAAAATCTCCAGTGAGGCGGTAAACTTCCATGACAACCATCTCCTTTTCGCTACTTCCCAAGGCATGGAATATTTTCTCTAAGGAGTTTATCCATTTCTCAGCTACTAATGGATTTTTACCCCTATTAAATGTTGGCGGTTGTTGCCTCATTATGCGGTCTAACATCGATCCTCCACATTTTGGATTACGGTGCTCCATACGAGTAAGGTTATTATTCATAACCTGAGTGAGTTGTCCCAGTATGGTGATAAGTTGATTAGCACTAGTTGTATCTCCATCTCAACTATAATTTTCTTGAGAAGGATTGAAATCCCTACATGGAGTGAATGCATTGATCCGGTTTCCATTCCTCCCACTAGGCTCCATTTCTAAACAATGGCATAAACTAGATTAGTTTATGAATCAAAATACATAATTCTATACTTTTAAAGAACATAACATAAATTGAACTATAATCATAAAAATGTTTTCTTTGTGAAAGCATATACTCATAAACCCTTCATAATGGTTTGTAAAGAAAATGAGAATTATCCAAAGCGTATCCCCCGAGAGTGTCGTAACCAAGAGTGCAGCAAGGCCCATTGTCGTGCCCCAGTTCCCATTCGCGTCTAGCTCAAATCGGTGTTTTCAGGTTTTACCTCTAGGTATATCTGTGTCAGATCCACCTCTACCTGCTCGTATCCAGACAGGGATGTATTACTCAGAAAACTGAAAAAATCTCTATAATACTAAAATTCTAGGAATTTCTTCTATACTAATACTCAATGACTATATTAGGGCTATGTGCTCTAATCAGAGTTTATCTAAATCTGTCTTCTAAGGTTAGTACTAATCTTCCTCTGATACAAACTGTAACGGCCCGACCCCAGTTACCCAGAGTCGGTGCATTATTGCGTAACATTGTCCTGATCACAGAAGATCATGTCTCGAAAGACCAATTAGTTTAGTATCCTTGGAAACACTAGATACATTCATAAGTCTTACATTACAAAATAAAGTAGAACAAAACTAAAAAAACATCATGTCTTCATATCCCTTCATACTATCCTTGCAGGTCATTCATAATATACATCATCACATCCTGGAAAAAATTAAAACATTGAAAGGGGTAAGCTCAGATGCTCAGTAAGGATAACAATACAGCTGAAACTTTCAAAAATAAACATAAACATTTAAGGCAATGTATAACTAAAACAAAATCCTTTTAAACATGAACTTTAGCATAATATGGAAATAATAAAATGAAATAATTCCATTTAGTTATTCACATGGATATTATACTAGTCGAATAATCACATGCAATATCAATAACCACTTTCATAGTGATGGAATGCATAATTCCAGACTATCATAACCACGTAGGCAAGGCCTCATTCCATGACAAAAAATATGATTTTGTTAAGACCTCGTGCCAAGACACTAGTTTGTCTCATGAGACCTACCGATGCATCGAGGAGCTATAGCGGGCTCCACCCGTCACTTATTAAGTCCAATGCATTCCTTATATGAAAAAGTTTAAACATATCATAAACCATAACTTAATCGT
Source organism: Viscum album (assembly GCA_963277665.1). Lineage (NCBI taxonomy): Eukaryota > Viridiplantae > Streptophyta > Magnoliopsida > Santalales > Viscaceae > Viscum > Viscum album. The sequence goes on along the minus strand of OY728138.1, from coordinate 538,801,932 downwards.
ATCACATAAAACATGCATAAAGAGAAACATAACATTTCCACATTTCAATCACAAGATATCAATACAACACATTGATATAATAAAACCATTTTCAATACCAAAATAAAATAAAAGTAAAACTTGGTATTTATTTTTCATTTAAAAAAAGTTATGGCTTGTAGAGGAAGCCGAAACTCAAATAATGGTCACGGTGGTGGAGAAGTCATTGTCGCCGCATACGTACGACAAAAAAACATTCCCTTTTGTTGTTTAGTAAATTTCTTAGTATTAAAAATATTCCTTTTGAATAATCGTAAATGTCAAAGGGGTTTATACACCGTATAAAAGAAAGTTGTGTATAAAACAAAATATGTCACAATGAAAGAAGATTGAGACGAAGTCCCTTACAAAGATCATTTTTTAAATAAAATAGATCTAATATGTGTATTCACTATATGTACACATAAATAAAGTACAAATACAAGATAGGACATAATAATATCATGACATAATTTGAAAGTAGGAGATTAACCCAAAGAACGGAAATTGGGTTAAGAAGTTCCCATACCTCGTGTCCGACTTGACTCAATCGTTCTATAATCTCCTGAATAATAAACTAGAGTTAATTTCTACTTTCTTAAGAACCTTTTTCAAGTTCATTATTCCTTTTATATCACTTATTACCATGTTATGAACATTATGTAATTATTTAAGTTAATAATGGTCGTTTTTTGATCTTTGGTACTTAAGTCAAAAATAAACTTCTTATAATTACAAGTTGTTCATGTGGTAAAATATCCATTATATCCAGAATTATATTCATGATATATATATCATATATATCATATATATCCAGTATATAAATGCATTTATAATATTACACAACATTTTGAGGTAAGAAATGAAATGCACAGTTCATGGAGACGGTAAGCCGTACGTACGCATGAACGCTACAATCATTTCTATTTCGTATTTAATGGAATGAAATCATAATGATATAAAGGTATATTATAATTCTAGTATAATATAATATATTATTTCATTTACTCCATCCTTTATACATCCCACATATGTAATTAACGATTCAAATCACTTTGAGGGGGCGGTAGTCCACCTTCCTAAAAAGAAATTATCGCGTTTACCCACAATAGAAATAATAAAGGTATGCCATAAATGAAAAATACCGAAGAATAAGGAAAACATAAACATAATATATATCATATATTAAAATAATGTCATCATAATGGCCACCATGAGAGGTGTTAAAATAAGATTGAACAATCATCATTTCGTGAGGCAGTAATTCACCACCCACAGAAACAGTATGTTCTTTAACCATTAGATGAAGGTGTGTGTAAGTGTAAATAAAATACTTCTCATAAAAACATCCAATTATATTGAGGATATGGTTTTTTTACAAAAGAAAATAATAAATAGAGTTTAGGGGGTTGGAGAAGAAAAATAAAACAAAACAACATAAGAGAAAACATTACCTTTAAATCGGGTAACTCCTTTTGATTTGAGCCAAAGGCATCCTTGGGAAGACTTCTGCACAAAGTGAGGCTTCTAGTAGTAATATAGGAAAGTTGAGAGAGTATTTGGGCAGAGCTTGGCCGAGCCAAATGGCTATTATGGTGTGAATAAGGTGGTATAGGTGGGGGCCTTTTATAAGAGGAGAGGAGGGGCACTCTTGGAAAGTCATGAAATGTTACATTATTATGAAGTTATTTTCAGATTTCAGAGTTTCAAAAATTATATATTTCGAGGATAAGGTGATAAGGGTTCTAAATCTACTTATACAATAGTTTTTTTTACAAGTTTATGTCTTAGATTATCTTTTCATTTTATTTAAATCGTTAATTAATGAGGTAATCGTTGCATCATCATGGTGTTATAAAATATTTAATTTATTTAATGTCTAAAAATTATAAAAAAATACCATGATGTATGAAATCTTTTTAGCTTTCCAATGAATATTTATAGTTTAAAAGTTAACTTATATAACACCATGTAATAATTGTTTTAGTAAAAAAACACATGTTTGTGACAATTTTATTTTTACATTAAATAAAAAGTTATTAATGTCATTTTCTTACCCAAGTGGCTCCATGTGGTCCCCAAGTTGAACCATGGATTTTCTTGGTCGGAAATGTCTCATCTAATAAGGTTAAGACAAGTGTAAAGGTAATTTCATATTATTATAACATTATATTTACCTTAAATTAAACTAATTACCTTTAATCGCGATTAATAGAACTTAAAAATGACTATTCACCAAAAATTATTTTAATCCCATTGAACCAAATTTTACTTACTAATGACAGTGATGTATGTCATATTTTTGAATTTCAAATCACAGAGTTGGTAAAATTTCATTTAAATGAAAAATTAGTTTTTTAACTACCACTTAGTGGTTTCACTATTCATTAAAAATTGAAGTTTTTCAGAAAAATACCAAAAATTAACCCTAAGATATATTTGATATTCCTAATTCAGAAATGATGTCTATTTTACTAAAATTAAAACATATAAGTTGAATTAATTAATTTAATAATTAATTCCAGTTGTCACAACTAATAGCGTGTTTTTAAGAAACAATATATATCAAAATATTGACAATTGTTTCGGTCTAATTTGAAAGTGAAATTAATTCTAATGAACACCATTTGATAAAATGGTAAAAATATAGTCTAATTATACTTTAAAACCACTCAATAGTATAATTTATCACTATAAATTATTCTGATTAAAAATGTTGTCTTTAAGTATTTTTTTCTATTCATAGAAAATTGGATGTTCTCAGAAAATTACAAAAAATTCAACTAAGGATAATTTAGATATTCCAAATACAAAAATGATTTCTATTTTGAAATATTAAATTTATATAATTTTAAAAAGTGGGTATTGCTATTCATAATGGCTACTTTGATTGGTCACGGTGTGTTAGAATCTCAAACTTGCGTACAATGCAAGCTATTACATTATTGAAAGTGAAGAGTATTGTGAAAGCTTGGGGTGTTACATTATCCTCTCCTTCAATAAATTACGTCATCGCAATCTGAAGTTTTTCTTCTAAAATAAAAGGTTCAAAGTAGAAAATACCTTTGTGGAAAACCCACATCAAAAATAAGGTTAATAAAATTTATACATAAAAAGAGGGAAAGGGAAATGAAAAATTCACCACCAAATTATGATCTCGATAAGGAGAACATTGGTTGCAATTAGAGACATATAATTTTAGAAAAAATGGAAATATTTATAGGGAGTGATTGAGGTCATCAATCACAAAAAAGTTTAAAACTAAGGGCCTCAAAGACTTCAATCTATGTTGATTTAAAATATCATCAGTTCAACAAAACATAAGGTATTAGGATAACACAATTTTTGTTTTCATATCCCTTTCCTAAAAATTAAGAATTAATTTATTCATATAATAATAGGTAGGTATATATATATATGCTTGACAAGTAGAGTTTCAACCTTCAACTAATTTATACCACAAACTCATCTTTCACTCAAAAAGATAATAGAACTCAAAAATATTATATTTATCCTAATTGTATAAGGTTCCAAATATTAACACATACCATGAAGAAAAATATTTTGTAATAACCAGGGACTTCTTTTTGGCTAGTGGTAGGTAATAAAGTCATGTCGCACTGTGGTTGTGGGTTCGATTCCTGCAGCTTTGTCCGACGCAATGGGTTATCCCCCGACCTGCAGGTTGTCATTTTACTAAAACTATAGTATTATAATATTCCAAAAATAATCTTCAGAAATGTTTTAACCTTAAACAATACTATCCAAAGTTCAACTTAATCCATTCCAAACATTATAGTTATCCAAAATACCTCTGTCCAGACTTTCTCTAAAAGGTCACTAAATTCCAAAATCAATTTTTTCATCAGATTCCTCAAACAACGTAAAGTTTCTCTTATTGGCACATACAAAAATATAATTACCTTCATCATATTAAAACTTTAATGAAAACAACAAGTACTGCAGTACAATCCTTATATATATTTCACATTATTCTTAAAACCATAATATAGTTCTTGAGTCCAAAAACACAAATACAATAATTATTAAACTTTATCTGTAGTAATAGGATAAGCATGGAATTGATCCCTTTTCCTTTCTGAGGTATATTTCCCCGACACTTAGGAAATTCATTTGTATAATTCCCTATTTCTCTAACATTGTAGAATTCAAAATTGATAGCCTCTTTCTTTCCCTTTCAATTACGAGCCTGTTGACCTTTTTCTCCACATTTATAACCAACTGTTATTCCTTTTAGGCAAGTACCGGGGTGATTCTTCCCACAATTATCTCATAATGGAAAATCCTTCTTTCCCTTTTTCCCTTTATTTACATTTCCAGATTGATCAGAAGATCTCTTATTCTCTTGCTTTGCTTTAAAGTCATAAGACTTAGTGAATTCCTATTCCATCTTGATAGCACACGAGAAAATATCTTCGTACGATGAGAAGGTTTGTGTGACTAATGATCGATAGAGAAATGGTTTTAACCCATAAAATAAACAATCAATCTTACTTCTTCGGTTACGTATATAATCTGAGGCATGCCTTGCTAACCTTCTAAAGTTAGCCTCATACTTTGTGACATTCTCATCCTCCTTCTGTCTCAGACACAGAAATTTCCTTTCCACATCTTCTCGATTGTCACGTGGATAGTATTTTTCTATGAAAATTTCCTTAAACTCCCTCCATTCCATACTTGATACTTCTTCATCTTCCTTTGTGTTTTCAATCAGCAACCACCACTGATCGAAATCTCCAGTGAGGCGGTAAACGTCTATGACAACCTTCTCCTTTTTGCTACTCCCCAAGGCATGGAATATTTTCTCTAAGGAGTTTATCCATTGATCAGCTACTAATTGAATTTTTACCCCTATTAAATGTTGGCGGTTGTTTCCTCATTATGCGGTCTAACATTGATCCTCCACATTGCGGATTACGGTGCTCCATACGAGTAAGGTTATTATTCATAACCTAAGTGAGTTGTCCCAATATTGTGATAATTTGATCAGCACTACTTGTATATCTAGCTCCACTATATTTATCTTGAGCAGGAGGGAAATCCCTACATGGAGTGAATGCATTGATACGGTTTCCATTCCTCCCACTAGGCGCCATTTCTAAATAATGGCCTAAACTAGATTAGTTTATGAATCAAAATACATAATTCCATACTTGTAAAACACTTAACATAAATTGAACTATAATCAGAAAAATGTTTTCTTTGAGAAAGTATATACTCATAAACCCTTCATAATGGTTTGTAAAGAAAATGAGAATTATCCAAAGCATATCCCCCGAGAGTGTTGTAACCAAGAGTGCAACAAGGCCCGTTGTTGTGCCCCAGTTCCCATTCACGTCTAGGTCAAAGCGGTGTTTTCATGTTTTACCTTTAGGTACATCTGTGCCAGATCCACCTCTACCTACTCATATCCAGACAGGGATGTATTACTCAGAAAACTCACAAAATCTCTATAATACCAAAATTCTAGGAATTTCTTCTATACTAGTCCTCAAAGACTATATTAGGGCTATGTGCTCTAATCAGAGTTGATCTAAATCTATCTTCTAAGGTTAGTACTAAACTAACTCTAATACCAACTGTAACGCCCCGACCCCAGTTACCCAGAGTCAGTGCATTATTGCGTAACATTGGACTGATCACAAAAGATCATGTCTCGAAAGACCGACTAGTTTAGTAGCCTTAGAAACACTAGATACATTCATAAGTCTTACATTATATCATAAAGTAAAACAAAACTAAAAAAACATCATGTCTACATATTCCCTCATACTATCCTTGCAGGTCATTCATAATATACATCATCACATCCTGGAAAAAATTAAAACATTGAAAGGGGTAAGCTCAGATGCTCAGTGAGGATAACAATACAGCGGAAACTTTCATAAATAAACTTAATCATTTAAGGCAATGTATAACTAAAACAAAAGCCTTTTAAACATGAACTTTAGCATAATATGGAAACAATAAAATGAAATAATGCCATTTAATAATTCACATGGATATTCTACTAGTCGAATAATCACAGGCAATATCAATAACCAGTTTCATAGTGATGGAATGCATAATGCCAGACTATCATAACCACATAGCCAAGTCCTCATTCGATGACTAAAAATATGATTTTGTCAAGGCCTCGTGCCAAGACACTATTTTGTCTCATGAGACCTACCGATGCATCGAGGAGCTATAGCGGGCTCCACTAGTCACTTATTAAGTCCAATGCATTCCTTATATGAAAAGGTTTAAACATATCATAAACCATAACATAATCGTATCACATAAAACATGCATAAAGAAAACATAACATTTCCACATTTCAATCACAAGATATCAATACAACACATTGATATAATAAAACCATTTTCAATACCAAAATAAAATAAAATTAAAACATGGTATTTATTTTTCATTTAAAAAAAGTTATCGCTTGTAGAAAAAGTCGAAACTCAAATAATGGTCACGGCGGCGGAGAAGTCGTTGTCTCCACATACGTATGACAAAAAAACATTCCCTTTTGTCATTTAGTAAATTTCTTAGTATAAATAATATTCCTTTTGAATAAACATAAATTTCAAAGGGGTTTATACACCGTATAAAAGAATGATGTGTATAAAACAAAATATGCCACAATGAAAGAAGATTGAGACGAAGTCCCTTACAAAGATCATTTTTTAAATAAAATAGATATAATATGTGTATTCACTATATGTACACATAAATAAAGAAAAAATATAAGATAGGACGTAATAATATCGTGACATAATTTTAAAGTAGGAGATTAACCCAAAGAATGGAAATTGGGTTAAGAAGTTCCTTTACCTCGTGTCCGAATTGACTCGATCGTTCTTTAATCTCATGAATAGTAAACTAGAGTTAATTTCTACTTTCTTAAGAACCTTTTTCAAGTTTATTATTCCTTTTATATCAGATATTACCATGTTATGAACATTATGTAATTATTTAAGTTAATAATGGTCATTTTGTTGATCTTTGGTACTTGAGTCAAAAATAAACTTCTTATAATTACAAGTTGTTCATGTGGTAAAATATCCATTATTTCCAGAATTATATTCATGATATATATATCATATATATCATATATATCCATTATATACATGCATTTATAATATTACATAACATTTTGAGGTAAGAAATGAAATGCACAGTTCACGGAGACGGTAAGCCGTACGTACGCATGAACGCTACAATCATTTCTCTTTCATATTTAATGGAATGAAATCAAAATGATATAAAGTTATATTATAATTCTAGTATAATATATTATATTATATCATTTACTCCATCCTTTATACATCCCACATATGTAATTAACGATTCAAATCACTTTGAGTGGGAGGTAGTCCACCTTCCTAAAATGAAATTATCGCGTTTACCCATAATAGAAAAAATAAAGTATGCCATAAATGAAAAATACAGAAGAATAAGGAAACCGTAAACATAATTTATATCATATATATAAATAATTTCATCATAATGGCCACCATGAGAGGTGTTAAAAGAAGATTGAACAATCATCATTTCGTGAGGTAGTAATTCCCCACCCACAGAAACAGTATGTTCTTTAACCATTAGATGAAGGTGTGTGTAAGTGTAAATAAAATATTTCTCATAAAAACATCCAATTATATTTAGGATATGGTTTTGTTACAAAAGAAAAGAATAAATATAGTTTAGGGGGTTGGAGAAGCAAAATAAATCAAAACAACATAAGAGAAGACATTACCTTTAAATCGGGTAACTCTTTTTAATTTGAGCCAAAGGCTTCCTTGGGAAGACTTATGCCCAAATTGAGGCTTCTAGGAGTAATATAGGAAAGTTGATAGAGTATTTGGGCAGAGCTTGGCCGAGCCAAATGGCTATGATGGAGTGAATAAGGTGGAATAGGTGGGGGCCTCTTATAAGAGGAGAGGAGGGGCACTCTTGGAAAGTCATGAAATATTACATTATTATGAAGTTCTTTTTAGATTTCAAAGGTCCCAAAATTATATATTTAGAGGATAAGGTGATAAGGGTTCTAAATCTGCTTATACAATAGGTTTTTTACAAGTTTATGTCTTATATTATCTTTTCATTTTATTTAAATCATTAATTAATGAGGAAATCGTTGCATCGTCATGGTGTTATAAAAAATTTAATTTTTTTAATGTCTAAAAATTATAAAAAAATACCATGATGTATGAAATATTTTTAGCTTTCCAATTAATATTTATAGTCGAAATTTTAACTTATATAACACCATGTAATAATTGTTTTAGTAAAAAAACACAAGTTTGTGACAATTTTGTTTTTACATTAAATAAAAAGTTATTAATGTCATTTTCTTACCCAAGTGGCTCCATGGGGTCCCCAAGTTGACCCATGGATTGTATTGGTCGGAAATGACTCATCTAATATGTGTAAGACAAGTGTAAAGGTAATTTCATATTATTATAACATTATATTTACCTTAAATTAAACTAATTACCTTTAATCGCGATTAATAGAACTTAAAAATTACTATCCACCAAAAATTATTTTAATCCCATTGAACCAAATTATACTTCCTAATGACAGTGATGTATGTCATATTTTTTAATGTCAAATCACAGAGTTGGTAAATTTTCATTTAAATGAAAAATTAGTTTTTTAACTACCACTTAGTGGTTTCACTATTCATTAAAAATTGAAGTTTTTTAGAAAAATACCAAAAATTCACCCTAAGATATATTTGATATTCCTAATTCAGAAATGATGTCTATTTTACAAAATTAAAACATATAAGTTTAATTAATTAATCTAATAATTAATTCCCGCTGTCACAACAAATAGCGTGTTTTTAAGAAACAATATATATCAAAAGATTGACAATTGTTTATGTCTAATTTAAAAGTGAAATTAATTATAATGACCACCATTGGATAAAATGGTAAAAATATATTCTAATTATACTTTAAACCCAATCAATATTATAGTTTATCACTATAAATTATTCTATTTAAAAATATTGTTTTTAAGTATTTTTTTCTATTCATAGAAAATTGGATGTTCTCAGAAAATTACAAAAAATTCAACTTAGGATAATTTCGATATACCAAATACAATAATGAAGTCCATTTTGAAATATAAAATTTATATAATTTCAAAAAGTGGGTATTAATATTCATAATGGTTACTTTGATTGGTCTCAGTGTGTTAGAATCTCGAACTTGCATACAATGCAAGCTACTGCATTATTGAAAGAGATGTGTATCGTGAAAGCTTGGGGTGTTACAATTTTATAATGGTGTCCATAAATGATTGGATTCATATTATACATAGACATTAATTAGGGAAACTACTAATAGATAATGATAAATGACATCTAACTACTATGAATACATGTCAAAAAATTGTTTGGTAAACATTAGAAATGAGCGACATTAGGGTTATTTAATAGAATATATTAAAGATTATTTAAAGAGTAAAAAGGCAAAATATTTTTTATAAAAACAGTAATAAACTAAGACTGTTTTTCATGATGGAAATTTAGATTTTCAAAAAAAATGATTGATTAAAAAATTATGTAGTGTAATTTAACATGGGTATAAAATTGTGAACTTTTCTTTAATCAGTATTTTCTTGTCAGGAGGAATTGAAAACGAAACCTTATACATCATGTTTTACCCCATAAAAAAATGAATAATTAGGCAAGGTACAAATGTTTGGAACATACACATATAATTTAAGATGATTACATAATAAAAATTCATAATTAAATTAGGTTAAAGGGTGATAAATTTAAACCTGAAGGAAAATGGATTTTTAGAGAGAATATCTTACCTTATGTCCGAAAGTTTTCGGTTCTTGCACTTAATGTCAACTTCAATATCATCTCTATGAGAACACCTTATGGAGTTAAGAAAAATTCTTTTGGTGAGACCAGTAAGAACCAAGCATGGGGAAGAGTCTTAGGGGAGTAATTGTTCTAAATATTATCAAGCTACAACACATAGAAGGTGTAAGGGGAAGGCGTGGTGAGTGGTGGTATTTATAGTGGATGGAGAGGGATGTTTTTTATTATTTTATTAATTTGTTTATTATTTTGGCCTAATACAATCAATTGTGTTGATTATGATGGATAAAAAGCCAAAATGGATTAAGAAAGGTTGCACTAATGGGTTATTACCTTATCCATATATCATCCATGACTCAATAATTCATGTATTTTTTTAAAACCATAAATTTTTGTATTTCTCAATTCACAAAAAATAAACTGTTTTAGAAGAATACCAAAAATTCAGTCCTACTATTTTTCGAACTTTATAATTAACAAACATAATCTATTTTATGAAAATAATATTATAGTATTATATATTTATTTTTTTAATTAAAATCATGATTTATTAAAAATTACTGATTTTAATATTATAAATTATTTTATGAAAATTTGACAAATTAATTAAGGTCTCATTAAATTATCTTATAAATAAAAGAAAAAAATATTTATGAATCTATTTTATGAAAATATATTTCTATTAAATCATTGTATTAATTATAATTTTGAAAATAAATATTTATGACTTACAAAAATACCAACACTTGATTTCTCATTTTTTAAAAATTTATTTACCCAAAAAATGATATAACTACATTATATTTTCATTTATAAGATGCCTAAATTTTATTTATACATTTATTGGTGAGCTTACTATTATATTGGTCATGTTACTATTATTAATGGTCATATTTCTAATCCAACAGTCAGGTTAGTATTACACTGGTATATGTTTTTTATTCTCTATAAATACAACTTCTCTCACTCTAGATTTATGAGAGTAATGCTTTTATTGGGTTCTATATGTGATCTATGTGTTTTATACTATATAACATATTTATAAGAATGGTAATTTAAATTATATGATTATGGGTCATTACTATTTATGATTAGAAAAACTGGGAATTTACAATATTATTACCATTTAACATTTTAATTTGGGTATTTTATGATTAAGTTTATTGTTTAGATTAAGTATTAATATTTTAATGTTATTTTTCCATGAAAACTGCTTATGATTATTTTATTTGACCCCTTTCATATTGGGTATTAATTGTACATAGTATGTGATGGGAGGGGATTGATATAGCCTCTCGATGTATCAGTACGTCTCAAGAGACAATAAAGATTACGATTTGGCTGAGGCCTTACCCATTTATTCATATTTCTTGGCACATGGTCTCAACATTATGTTTTAGATGTTTGATATTATGCATTTTATCCTAATTAATTTAGTTATATATATACCATATAATTATTAGATTCTTTATAATATCTATCATTCGGTTTTCAATCTCATGTGATTATTTATATGGAATTATTTGATCATCATTTTTCTAACCATATTATAATCAAGTTATTGATTATATATAATTTTTTCAGTTATTTACCATAGAATATTGATTATAACTTATTTATTTATATCTTCTGTTGTAATATTACACTTATAGAGTATCTGAGATCAACCCTTTCTTATGATTTTTTCCCCATGATAAAAAATAAGCATTTTATAATTTTTATACGAGGATACGATATGAGGAATAACTGTGTTATGAAATAAAAAAATTCTTTATTTTTTTGAATTATACTCATAATTTTAATTATTTATCCAGTTTACCAAGACTAATAAACTATTAAGTGCTTCGGGATGATATTACATGTCTCTTAATTCAATGTAATAACGTTGTAAGTGGATCTAGGTTACAGGGGTTGACGCCTCTATAGTGGGTACCGGAATAAGCTTACTAAAATCTTTGGAAACTATAGTTCAAAAAAATATATTGGGGAACAAATTGTATGATATATATTGATAATAAGTATAGAATAACATCCTACTATATTGGTAGGTAAGATATTATGTGGTTTTTATTATAAATAAAGCCTATTATTGATACTAAATGTGGAAATTAGTTTGGGAAAAGATGTACCTAGGGGTAATAACTCTAAAAAGGGCACATTATGCTTGACCTGATTGTCACTTGGTGCATGAAAATGGTCTTTATTACACAACTACATCGACACTCCCATGGATATTCTTTGAAAAAAACACATTTTATTTAAAACACATTATGGTGGATTTGAAAATAAATATATTCCCAAAGAAATAATATTTACAATTATGAGATTAATTACGGATACTTTTTTCAATTTATGTTTAGTGTTTCAATAGTTTTTGGGTTATACATTTATTTTCACAACTTTATGATCTAATATAGTGTATTCCATTGTTAATAAATGGATCATAGGGGAATTAATGGAACCCATATAAATAAACATAATCCACATAGTATAAATGATCATCTATTTAATGGTATTGAGATATTTTTTAAGCGAACTAGTCTCCAAAACATTCTAATTTTATGAAGACATAGTATCATGTGATATGAATATAGAGAAAGAATTATTTATATATTCCAGATTCAAAGGGAACATAAGGAAGAAGAGAAAATTGGAGAAGAAACCAAATAAGGTGAGGATGGGAATAAATGATTTTCCATAAATTTGAAAATTGTGGAATGAAGCACCTTGGTACTCAGTTTAGGGAAATGAGAGTTTATAAAAATGTATAGAGAAATTACACCACGATCATGAATCAAATTAGAAAAGAATGAAATAAAAAATGTTCAATTATTCATCTATAAGTATGTGGGGAGATACGCAAAGTAATTCCCCAAGAATATAGGGAATATATCTCAAAAGAAGCTAAAAGATTAGGTCCAAGATTATTCTATTACCAAAGATGAAGTGGAAGGATTGTTGTGCCTATTTTTGGATTCAAGAACTATGTTAGAAGCTTCTTTTATCAATGATATTTTTGTTATAATAATAATTAAATACATTAAGATTTTAATCCATTCATATTTATTAAAATATTTGTGATCTTATGTTAAATAGTACCAATAACTAATAAAATTGATTTTATGAAAAATTAATCCTCCAAGAAAATAGATTATTAAGGGAAAGTAACCCTTAATATGTTCTCTATGTTGAAATAATAATTATGTATATATATATATCGAATAAAAATAGTGAACACGTATTTGTGTAGAGATTTTATGGTTTGTGTTATCTTTGTAAGATTTTACTACATGTTTGGAACTATAGAATTTATTCAACAACAGAAGATTTTATTTTAGTAAGTATGCGTGTTATAATTATGGTTGTATTATGATCAAGTTATTCGCATATATAGAATGTGACATTAATATATAATTTTTATATTCTGAGGAATTTAATTTTCATTTAATAACATTCCTTTAATGATTTTGGACATTAATATTGGTCCAAAATATTTTGGATGAATATTAGGATTAACCATTTATAATATGGATTAAGTTTATTTTTTATAGTTACTATTTAGGTATTATAGATTAATGTATTACATAGAATAACATTTGCTAAAAAATTTAGTTTTATTAAAGATAGAAGGTATAGATGGTTACTCTTTGATAGATCTCATGATCTATTATATGTGAATCTTAGTGCTTTAGGAATAAAGAAATTCATCTTGTAAATTCATTTCAAAGGTAAGAAATGATGTGGAAAATGATCAAAGCATAACCATAGGGAAGAAATTATAAGTTTATTTTCTATTTTTCTCTATCATAATAGAAAAGTAATTCCTCACCTCTAGAAAAATAATATTTAAACAAAAAATGTGATCCTAATACATCCATTTATATTGAATCAATGGACTTTTAAATCATCACAAATTTGTGTTTTTTGGTTCCTTAACAATATACTGATCAATAAATTTCGTATGATTTATTAAATATATCACTCTCAATATTTATTTACACATTTATTCAATTTTTTCATCTTTACATCCCCATAATGTCCTCGTACTAATAAACATTCTTTTGTGTTATTCATTATGATCTTTTTAATTCTCAATCTCCCATGTTTAGAGGATTTTTTGTTAATCCTTTTTTATGATGTGGGATTTCAATGAAGGTATTTTCAAATTTCAAACCCTTGATTATCTTGTTCAATATTAAATTCTATGGATGAAATTTGTTTATGTTTTGGTGAATAAAACATCCCAATATTTTTAAAATAGGGACATCATGTTTGAGAGTATGTATGACAAAAACACCAATATAAGAATAAAATATAACATGATGTGAATTTAAAATATACTTCTTTTTAAATTAATGTAATCTTTTTGATTTATTTTTATGCACGCAACACTGATTTTAAATGTAATGTGATACTCAATTATAATTTTATGTTTTATACATTCCCATTTGAAATTAAAAGTCATGATTGAGGGTATGAATAATTGTTACAAAATTATTAAACACATATTCGATACACATGTATAAAATAAATTAAATATATGTCTATTTATTAAAAATAGTATAATAATCATTTAAAAGTAAAATAATGTTTTTTTTGGAAAAAAATTTGTATTTTTTGAAATTGTCGTTTGGTTATGCTTTGCCAACATGTTTTTTTATTAATTTTGAAAAATATCATATTTTGGTTTCAAAAAAATATAATTAATTATGGAAATAATAATAAAAAAATTATTATAGGGTAAACTTCTGGGATTTTTATAAAATATTTATTTTTTAGATGAATAGTGAAAAATAATGATTTTCTCTAAAAACAATATTTTCATTTAAATTATTAACAAAGTGAAGTTATATTCAAAAAAAATTAATTAAAATTAGTTTAATTATAGTAAAATTTATCTAATTTACTTCATTTTAATCAATTTAATATTGATTTTCTAAATTAAAACCTTTTATAGTTATGATATTTTTCACATTGAAAATCTACTTTTTCTTCGCATATACGGGTAGAATATTAATTTGAATTGTGTCATATAGTTGAATTGAATTTGAAAAATGGATTAAATATTTGGAATTATAATAATATTTATTATAAAATATGTTCAACTTAATTTTTTACCAAAATATATAGTGAAAATTGTAATAATAAAATAAAGTGTCTAAGGTACAAATGGTTTAACAACGGGATTAAACTAAGAAGGTAAGGGCTTAAATGACATAAAAAATTGTAAAACTATTATTAAAAGGAAATTTTTGCACCTTATACTATACCAATTATAAATTAAGGTTCTTTGGAAACTTTTTCATTTGAATGACTTTATCATTTTGAATTATTTGGGGAAATTTCTATGTAATTTCTAAGAGGGTTCCCTTTCCCAAATTATAAAATGGAACTCCCTCCACTCAATTATTATCACCCACAAATCAATTTGGCATCAAATAAAACTTAAACAACTATTCCCAACATCAATACACATATTCTATAGATTCTGGTCCTCCCAAAATACCATACCAAGGATTATTAAGAGGATATCCAATGGAGGTTACTCATAGAAAAGGAAATTATCTTAACAAATATCTTTCATTTTATTTATCCTTTTACCACATCCAATTTTGTATCAAAACATAAATTATAAAACCAACAATAAATACCATATACGAAAATGTTATTACATGTATCTATTAATATTTATCTATCTCTATGTCTATCAAATGGGAAATGAAATCATCGGTTCGATGTACGGTGGCCTACTACCTCACAAATCGATGTAGTTTTTCTTCCATCCCCACCATTCAAGGATGGATATAATTATTTATTTATCACATGTATATGATATTTATGATATTCTAATACATCTATAATATACATATAATTTATACTATTTTATATTCAATTCTATTTCAAATATTATAATGTCGCTCATGTGTACGGCGGACTACCACCTCGCAAAACCATGTGATTCATTTTTCACTTACACATTACATGGAATGTAATAAAAACTGAATTAATGAATATATGTGATATATATGAGATGAAATTTATTCTAGAAAATTAAAATATCACCCACTTTATTACCCTTTCACTCATTAATGGAATGATATTTTCACTATTGTGTACATACAACCTACCATCTTCATGAAGGGATGTGCTTAATTTTCCATGAAAAACATTAATAAATGTTTATAAAAATTTATATAATAAGAATATATAATTTTTATATAATTTTTATAATTTTTTAAATGATATATATATCTTATTAAAAATAACTGAAAATTTTATGATAATATGTGAATGAGAAAAAATGCAATTAACACCAAAAACAGGAAACATAATGGAATATTAACAACAAAAAGGGGGTAAAATTTTATAATAAGATAATATAATATATTATAAATAGGATGTATATCAGAGAACATATGAATATAACAACTTAATTCTAGGACCCAATCATCAAAAAGATTGTGTCTAGACACAATTAACACCTAAGCACTATTATATAATGTATTTTTTAACAAGGAATGATCACCAAAATAATTTGGGTTTTCTTTTTATTTTATTAGTATTATACTATTATATTTCAATTTCATCTAAAATTCTGTATTTATCTCCGTTGGTATTATATTTATAATTAATATTCTGAAAATGGTAATAGTTCTTTCTGTTATTTTCACATTATGATAATTTTTTCTCTTTTAATCCTAACATGTGTCTAGTATGTAGACTATCTACCTCTAACATAACCTTATTTATGTTATGAAGTTCTTCGGAATATAGGGATGACTTGTTTTCCATAATTTCAATAATTTTTTCTTATATGGAATAGTATTCATAAGATTACAAAATGAGTTATCAATGGATGAAAAGGAAAATATTTTAACAGTCTTCTCCATTGATAATGTAATTAATTTTGGGCAAATAAATCATGATTTTATTAAATTCAATTTGATGTGCTCATGATGGGGTTAAAAACTTATCTTTAAATTATTTAATTAAATAAAATTTTAAGGATAGCCAATTACAAATGTATAAATTTGTAATTTTTTAACATATACCAACTACCAGTGGATAAAGATTTATAAGTAACATAAAATTATATATTAATATCCAAATATAATATAAGATATATTTTTTATTTTTATAATATATTTATTCTGGTATCTGAATGGGTGTTTATTAATTTAATTTTTATATTAGTAAATTGAAATTCATTTCTTAGGTTTATATAGAGCATCAATCAGGCCTTGTTGGACCAAAAATTTAAAGACCCAAAATTTCATTAATGAAAATTCCTCTTGATCTAATTAAATGTATTATTTTGAAAAATGGATATATAAAATGTGAACTTCATTGGTTTTATGTTTTTTGATTTTAAAATAATGTTAATAATTGTGACTGTTTCTAATATATCCAATGAACATTGATCCAATGATAAAAATTAAATATATGGATTAACAAATCCAATTAACTCAGAAAAAGGAAGCAATGATCTCATCTAGTATACTTGCCCATATGTAACCCATTTGAAGGAGCTCGGAAAATAGGTTGCATCATTGGGATTCTCTCTTGACCAATCCCATGTCGTGCTTGAACATGTTAAGCTTGAGCGGAACCGACTATGGGAGAATTGAAGTTGATAGAGATTATCACTTGAGCACTGTTATCTGAGCCACCCCAAGAGTATATCACCGTCGTGAACCTTACCCTAAAGTATTATTCAGGTGTTTCAAGGGTTTATGTAATAATACCATAGTACAACTATTATCTACATTATTCTTGTATAGATAATATACATTATTTTAATTATTATTACTTTGTAAATAGTTTTTAAAGCACAATTAGTATTTTTAGTAAATATTCAACTATGAAATCTATATTGATGAATTAATATATTTTTTATTTAAATATTATTTTAATGAAATATTATTTTTATTATTAAATTAATTTTTACTAAAATTAAATGATCTTATAATTTTATGAATGTAATTGTAATTTTTATTAAGGTTTGGAAGCTATTTTTGTCAAAACCCATGAATTTTCGTTAAATGTAATTTTTTATATTAAAACTAAAAATTAACATATTTAAAAAAAATAGATAAAATGAATATTATTTATTGAATCAGGACGTCGAAATTATCCAATGGTGAAAATTTCATAATTTTCTGAGACAGTCGAATTTTTGGGTAAAAATTAAATACCTTTTAAATATATAATGTGTTTTATGACATCATAATGACCCAAAAGTGATATAATAAAATAATATAAACATTATTTTCGGACAATATATTTTTTAAAATTAAAATAATCATATTTTGGGTTTGTTTTATTTATTTTACAACGCTTTAGTGGACCCTTGAAGACTTATAAAACATTTTTTCTTTTTAAATTGTTTTCTTTGAAAGAGTGACTCACCTCTATATAAGAAACCCTATTATTTTAAGATATTTGGCCATTTTCCATATAAAATATTGTTTTCCAATCCCCTATAGAAAAAAACCATGGGCAAAAACCATGGGCTGGTTTGTGGTTTTTATTAGTTAAATGTGTGGTGTCCCAAACCTAAATAATAAATAATTCCTTCTACTTTTCTATATAAACCCACCCAAGATCCTACTTCCTCTTCATTCAATGCCTTTATAGTTCATCCTAACTCTTCCATCACCTATCTAGTATCCTCCTAATATGACCCAATCTCCCAAGAAGCCTCTCTGAAGTCTCTCCCAAGCCTTTGGGATCACACTTCCAAGTAAGGGTTTTCTTCCTTTATCATTTTTGTCCAATTTTCTTTAAGTTGTTATGCCCTTCTAATTTCAATTTGAAGTGTTGGAGTATGGTTTCAAACCTCCCAAATACTTCCCTATATATGTTTTAATGATTTTATACCCCTTAATCTTTCATTAATACCTTCCATGTACTCCTGTTACCATGCCAAAATTCTATAAGGAATTTCCCTCTTCTCTTTTACATTCAAGAAATTCTTTTGTATTGTGAATCCAAAATCCATTACATTTGTTGGGACATGTATTTATATGAACCCCTTAATTTCCATTTCATGTATATATGATGAGACACCAATTTCACTTTCATCAACCATTTTTATGAATTCTTATGTCACGCCGTTATGCTCCCAAAATTGTACTGCGTTTTTTCAAACCAAAATTATAGTGTAGTGAATACCATACCCATATATCTATCAAGGTTATTCTACTTTATGCACATATACAAATTTAATGTTATTTTCATTTATTTATTCCACATTTTTTAATCATGGAATAAATTATGATGTTGATTGATTCAATGTTATATGATCCATGTGGCACACTTATGCATGAAATGAAATATTTAAGAAGGGTGTGCCCTGATAGTGCTCCAATGTATTGGGTAAAGTATAGTATCATGATACATCATGTGAAATGAGTTTTGACTCATTATAATTCATGTTCAGCGAGGGTTTACTCATGCTTCATGTGCAATGAGGGTTTACTCATGCTCCAGGTGCAATGAGCCTTGGCTCATGCCAATTCAATGTAAAGTGTTTTGCCACATTTCCATGTTATGATTATCATGCTTTATCATTCATATATGTTCATGTTTCTCTTGTTCTCCATTGATATGCATATTGTCTAACATGTATTTTATTCCTCAAGTTATTCCATTTTTATTCCCTTGAGGGGCTTTATAGATCATCCTTTTTTATGCATGTCCTCGGGTTATCCCATGCAATGCTATGTACGAGGGAATGTAGTGGTCAGGTAAACAAAGTATTCAATAAAGATGTTGTGTGTTTCATGTTCTAATTTATTATGTAATTTTACTAATCTCCAAATAAACTAGACCTCTCGATCTTATATGTTGTATCAAGTGAAGGTTTTATGTAATAAATCATGTTTAAGTGTGTAATAAAAGAAGGGTTGTCATAGTTGGTATCATAGGATAGGTTTAGTTATTTTAGAGATTTGGATTAGAAAACCATATTAAAGCCTGAGAGACAAGACTAAGTAAAATAAAAATATCCCTTTGTTATGGTGATTATTTAGCGAGTGGTTTATCAAGAAAATACATCTCTGTATGGATATTAGAAGGTAGAGGATGCTCTGAAACAGATGTATCCTAGGGGTAAAACCAGAAAACACCGCATTGATATAGACTCGAACGGGAACTGGTGCCTGACAACGGGCCTTTCTGCACTCTTGGTTACGACACTCCCAGGGTATGTGCTTTGGTAAATTCACAAGCTTAGTATGAATAATTATTAAGGGACATAAAACATTCCCTATGAATATATGTTAGAAAGCAGATCATGGATAACATAGATTGAAGCCTATTGATTCATAAGTTAAGGAAATAAAATCTATTTATAAGTTATATGTTTTTTCCTTGTATTACCCACTATGTGTTACCACTAAATTTCCTTTTATTCCATCCAATGGCCGGTAATATGCGGACTTGGGCTAACCACCGATGTGACGATCAATTTGATGACTATTCTAATGAGATGCCCAATCCAATGGGAGCAGGAATTATGAACTTTGTCATGATACTCTCTCAATTAACTCAATATTTAAATCGAAATTTGTATCAAGAGGAACGTTCAACCCCCCCCCCCCCACAAAGAATGAATAAGTTATTGTCGAGAGCTTAATTAGAAAAAGGCCTCCTACTTTTAATGGATCATCTGATCCCTCAATCGTCAAACAATGGATCAACTCCATTGAAATGATCTTCTCCATCCATTAATGTTCCAAACAAGAGGAGGTTCTTTTTGATGCTTATAGTATGGATGGTGAATCTGATCAATGGTGGATATTGATCAGTAATACAAATCTTGAGGAGGAGTTTATGGAATTGGAATTGAAGGATTTATGGATGTTTTTTTTTTCACAACTATTTTCTGCACACACTCCAGCATAAGATGGAAAGGGACTTCCATGCCCTCATGAAAAAAGATTAGGAGTCTGTCGGAGTGTACAAGGAAAGATTCAAAAGGCCTGCATGATATGCTTCTGGCTTTTTCATTAACCCATAATTCAAGGTTGACTGCTTTTTTGGAGGGCTGAAGCCTAGATTACGAAAATCCCAGGCGATTCGTGACTTTGAAAACTATGAGAAAATTCTCCAATGCGCTCTCAAGGTTGAAATGGAGATTGTCCAATATCAGGGGTATCATGGGGATAAGAAGTGTAATGTGGACTTAAATTATGTCGGTCCGATGGATAAATCCAATGCTTCTAAGAAAATCTAGCACCCCACTTGCCAATGGTGTGGAAAGATTCACCCAGGAAACTTCCTAAAGGGTGCGAGGAAATTATTTATGTGGGGAAGAAAAGGGAACCTAGCGATTAACCTACAAAAAGAAAAACATGTGGCTGCGATAGAAAAGAGGAATGCTCCATTAGACACTCATTGTGTTGTTCATTGCTTCAATTACAAATAACTAGGGAACCTTGCAAATCAGTTCCCTAATCCAAGGGTTTTTGGAGGCAACCAACAACCTTCGAGGCAGCAAGGAAGATATTTTTCCATCACTACTACCGAAGTGAACCCCAAAAATGAAGTATTGATTGGTACGCTAGTTATTCTTTCAAAAATAGTGAATTTACTTTCTGAGTCAGGTTCAACACATTATTTTATATCACCAAAGTATAGTATAAAAATCCCAACACCACCACAAATCATGGAAGTAAAGATGTCGGTGAGTACGGAAAATGGGGAAATCATTGCATCCCAAAAATATAACACCTCCCCTATCATAATTTGTGGAATGAAATTTTTTCTGAACCTCCTAATACTCCCTCTAGTGGAATTTGATGTAATTCTTAGCATGGATTGACTTTCCATATATAAATCCAACACAAATTTCTATGAGTGGGAAATCACTCTCCATGTGGAGAATCATCCCCTGATTCTATACAAGTGCAAGGAGGATGAGGATTATTCTTTAGCTCCATCATCTGAAGCATGGATATTACTATCTATGAGTACGCATATCTGGCTCAAATGATTGAGTCCAAGGAAGAAACCATCCTTGAAGACATTCCTACTGTGAGGGAATGCGTTGAAGTGTTTCCCGAGAAATATCTTGGACTTCCTCGTAAAAGAGATGTTGAATACTCAATTGATCATATAGGTGGGGCATTTCCAATATCCAAGACTCCATATAGAATGGTTGTTGTGGAGCTTAAGGATTTGATGAAAAAACTACAGAAGAATCTGGATGAAGGGTTTGTATGACCAAGTGCTTAACTATCGGGTGCACCAGTCCTCTTCATCAAGAATAAGGATGGGTCAATGTGCCTTTTCATTGTTTATCATTAGGTCAACAAAATCATGATAAATAACAAGTATCCTCTCCCACTAATTGAAGACTTGTTCGATCAGTTGTGTCGATCACAATACTTCTCCAAGGTGAATTTACAGTTAGGATATCATCAAGTAAGGGTGAAGAAGGAAGATATCCCTAATTCTTCTTTTCGTACAAGATACAGGCACCATGAATTCATAGTAATACCTTTCAGACTCACTAATGCTCCAAAAATCTTCATGGACTTGATTAATAGAGTCTTTAGAGATTAACTAGTCAAATTTTTGGTAGTCTTTATAGATGATATTCTAATATACACCAAAACTAAGGAGGATCATGAGGAACATCTAAGAACTGTACTAGAGACCTTGTGAAAGGATAAGCTCTAGGAAAAGTATAGAAAGTGTGAGTTCGGGTTGATTGGGTTCTCATTCATGGGACATATAATCACAAGCAATGGGATATCTGTGTATCACTCAAATATAGCTACAATAGATGGATGTTCGAGGCCAACATTGGTAATAGATATCCGTAGCTTCTTGGGGTTAGTTGGATATTATCAATGATTTGTGAGAAATTTCTCACAATTTTCCAACCCTCTTACTAAGATAACTCGGTAGGGAGTAAGGTTTTCTTGGAGTGATAAATTCGAATAAAGCTTCAAGAGTTGAAAAGGAGGCTTATCACTGTGCTCTTGCTCACTTTTCCCACAAGTGGAGAAATTTTGGTTTTATTAAGTGATGCTTTGAAGAAGGGATTGGGCTATGTGTTGATGGAAAATGACAAACTATTTGCCTATGCTTAAAGGTAATTGAATGTTCATGAGAAGAATTGTCCAACACATGATCTATAGTTTTAAACGGTGATATTCACTTTAAAAATTTGGCGGAATTATCTCTTTGGGTAGGAATGTAAAATATATATAGACCACAAAAGCCTCAATTATATATTCACACAGAAAGAGTTGAACGTGCACCAACGAAGATGGTTAGAGCTGATCAAAGACAATGACTACTCAATCCATTACCACCTTGGGAAAGTGAAAAAGGTGGAAAATACTCTAGGTAGAAAGGACCAAGCGATTATATCATTGATGAAAATTGAAAGGGATCCAATCTTCTTATATTTGATAAAGATCAACATGGAAATCATAAAGAAGGGAAAATAATCAATTCTTTCACAATTGATTGCTCAACCGTCTCTTTTGGAAAAGTTAAAGGATGCTTAAAAGGATGATGTGGGAATTCAGAAGAAATTTAAAGATATCAGAAAAGGGAAATTCTCAGAGTTCAATGTTAATGAAGAAGAAATAGTGAGATTTGGGAAAATACTATGTGTTCCATCAAGTCTGAAGCTGAAGAAGGAACATTTGAATGATGCACATAGTTCAAATTTCTCTATTCAATCAGGAAACAGAAAGATGTATTGAGATCTTCGAGATCATTATTGGAAGGATAATATGAAAAAAAAGATTTTTGAATATACATCAATGTTCATTCTGTGTTAGCAAGTGAAGGCAGAGAGGCAGATGTCTAAGGGGATGATGCAACCATTGCCCATACCAGCATGGAAATGGGAGAACATCACCAAGGAATTTGTCACCAGACATCCAAAGACATCCAAAGGCAACAATGCAATCTGGGTTGTTGTGGATCATCTTACAAATTATGCACACTTCATTGCAATTCAGGAGGATTTATCATTGGATCAACTAGAACAGATATATATCAGGGAAGTGGTAAAGCTGCATAATGTACCACTATCTATTGTATCCGATCAAGATCCAAGATTCAGCTCTTTGTTTTAGAAGAGTCTTAAATGTGATCTAGATACTGAGATGAACCTTAGTACAGCTTATCATCCCCAAACTGATGGCCAATCTGAGTGGACTACCCAAACACTTGAGGACATGTTGAGAGCGTTCTCAATGGACTTTAGAGGAGGATGGGATCAACATCTTACTCTGTTTGAGTTATCTTATAACAAAAATTCCCACTCGAGCATCTGAATGGAACCATATGAATCCATGTATGGGAATAGGTGGAGAACACTGACATGTTGGGATGAAGTTAGTGAGCATTTGCTTCTAGGAACAGAAATAGTTGAAGATGGTGGAGAAGGTGAAAACCATTCAGCAGCATATCAAAGCAGCCCAGAGTCGACAGAAGATTTATGCAGATAACCGTTGATGAGACCTTGAGTTTAAATATGGAGACATTGTATTTCTATGCATATCTTCATAGAGGAAGATCATGAGGTTTGGAAAGAAAGGGAAGTTATGTCCTGTGTACATCGGCCCCTTTGAGATTCTTGATTATGACGGGGTTATGGCCTATTGACTAGCACTTCCACCTACCATGGTCAAAGTACATGATTTCTTTCTTGTATCCCTCCTAACAAAGTACATAAGAGACCCTTCACATATACTCTCTTTATAGGTAGTACAGTCAGAGGATGATCTTTCCTATGAGGAGAAACCAGTGAATATCTTAGATCATAGGTAAAAAGTATGATGAAATAAGACAATGCCTCTCTTGAAGATGTTGTGGAGAAACCACATGTTTGAAGAAGCAACGTGGGAATCGAAGGAAGTGATAAAGAAGAGTTATCCTAATCTTTTTTACTGTGGGAAAAGGAAATTTCGAGGGTAAAATTTCTTAAGGAGGGAAGATTGTAATGACCCAAACATTCATTAATGAAAATTCCTCTTAATCTAATTAAATGACTTATTATGTAAAATGGATATATAAAATGTGAACTTATTTGGTTTTAAGTTTTTGAATTATAAAATACCATTAATTTTTGTTGAATGTTTCTAATATAGCTGTTGAAAAGGGATCACATTATTAGTATAAATATAGGGCTTTAACAAATCCAATTTACTCAAACAAAGGAAGCGATGACCTCATCCAGTAGATTTTCCCCATACGAAGCCCATTTGTCAGAGCATAAAAATGAGGTGGCTTCATTGGGATTCTCTCTTGACCAGGGCCAAGCCAAGCTTGAACAAGTTAAGCTTGATCGGAACATACTATGAGAGAAGTGTAAGTAGATAGAGATTACCATTTGAGAAATGTTATCCGACCCACCCTAAGAGTCAGTCACCACTGCACACCTTACCCTAATGTGTTATGCGGGTGTTTTAAGGGGTTATGTAACAAGACCCTAATACTACAATAATGTATATTATTCTTGTCTAGATAATATTCATTATTTTTATTATTGTTACTTTGTCAATAGTTTTTAAAGCAAAAATAGTATTTTTAGTTAATATTCTACTATGAAATCTATTTTGATGAATTAATGGATTTTTTTATTAAATAAAATTTTATTAAATTATTATTATTATTATTAAATTAATTTTTATTAAATATTAATTATATTATTATTTTATTAATGCAATTTTAATTTTTATTATGGTTTGAAATCCATTTTTGTCATAACCTGTGAATTTTCAATAAATGTCGGTTTTATTTTAAAAGTGGAAACTAATAAATTTATTAAATTATCTAGATAAAATGAATATTATTTCTGGAATCAAGATGTCAAAATTATCCAATGGTGATATTTTCATAATTTTCGGAGACAGTCGAATTTTTGGGTAAAAATTTAATACTTTTTAAATATATAATGTGTTTTAAGACATCATAATGACCCAATAGCAGTGTAATAAAATTCAATAAACATTATTTTTGGATAATATATGTTCTACAATTAAAATAATGTGATTTAGGGTTTGTTTTATTTGATTTAAAAATCTTTAGTGGCCCATTCAAGACTGTTAAAACATTTGGTCTTTTCAAATTTTTTTTGAGAGTGTAACTCACCTCCACATAATCTACCATATTATTTCAAGAAGTAAATCCATTGGCCTTATGAAATATTTTTTTCCAATCCCCTTCGAAATAAACCATGGGAAAAACCATGGGCTGGTTTGTGGTTTTGATTAGTTTAATGTGTGGTGTCCCAAACCTAAATAAAAAATAATTCCCTCTTCTTTCCTATATAAACCCACCCAAGATCCCACTTCCTCTTCACTCAAAGCCATTATAGTTTATCCATTCTCTTCTCTTATCTCTCTAGAATCCTCCCAAGATGCCCCATGATCCCAAGAATCCTCTCTCAAGCCTCTCCCAAGCCTTGGGATCACACATCCATGTAAGGGTTTTCTTCCATTCTCATTTTTTCAAATATTCTTTAAGTTGTTATGACCTTTTAATTTCAATTATAAATGTTTGGATATGGTTTTTAACCTACACCATACTTCCCTTTATATGTTTTAATGATTTTATACCCATTTCTCCCTCATTAATACCTTTCATGTACACCTATTACCATGCGAAAATTCCGTAAGGAATTTCTCTCTTCTCTTTGACATTCAAGAAATTATTTTATATTGTGAATCCATATAACATTACATTTGTTGGTAAATGTATCTATATGACCCCCTTACAGTCTATTTCGTGTACATATGATGAAGACCCCATTTGTATATCATCAACCATTTTTATTAATTCTTATGTCACACTGTTATGCTGCTGAAATTACACCTCGATTTTCCAACCCAAGATCATAGTATATTGAATACCATACCAACGTCTCTATCAAGGTTATTCACATTTAGGAACATCTACATATTAAATGGTATTTTAATTTTTTTATTATACATTCCTTAATAATGGAATAACTTTTTATGTTGATTGATTCCATTTTATATGATCCATGTGGCACACTTATGCAAGAAATGAAATGTTTAAGAAGGGTGCCCCCTAATAGCACTCCAATGCATTGGGTAAAGTGTAGTATCATGATATGTCATGTTAAATGAGTGTTGACTCATTATAATTCAATTTAAATGAGGTTTTACTCATTCTTCATGTACAATGAGGGTTTACTCATGCTCTATGTGCAATGAGACTTGGCTCATACTAATTCCATGTTAAGTGTTGTTGCCACATTTCCATGTTATGATTATAATGATTTATCATGAATTTATGGTCATGTTTCTATTGTACTCCATTGATATGCATATTGTATAACATTTATTTTATTCATCATGTTATTACATTTTTATTCCCTTACAGGGCTTTATATCTCACCATTTTCTTATGAATATCCTCAGGTTATCCCATTCAATGCTAAGTACGAGGGAATATAGTGGTCATGTAAAGGAAGTTTTCAATAAATATTATGTGTGTTTTATTTTCTAAGATATTATGTAATACTCATAATCACCAAAGACACTAGACCTATCGATCTTCTATGATTTATCATGTGATGGTTTTATGTAATAAATCATGTTTAAGTGTGTAATAAAAGCAGGGTTATCATAAAAAACATGTGAATAAAGATTAACAATATCATAATCCATTTTTTCAATAAAATTTATTTATTTAATTCCATATATATCACATATATATATATATATTGTATTCTCTAATACCATTTTTTTGGATTACATAACGTCCAAGGATCACTCAATATTCAAATGATTTCTAATTAATTCAAAAAATATTATTCAGTAATAGAAAAAAGATATTAGTAAATAAAATTAAGAATAATGATTCGTGATAAGAGAAGTAGAAAATAATGAAACCATAACAATAAAGAAAATTGTATTTAATATTCTTCATGTATTTTTGGTCATATGTTCATAGCAAAAAACCATATGATCATGTATTTTATTATATATTAAAAAACTAAATAGTGAATGACATAATAAATAAAGAATTAATAATGGTTTATTGAAATAAAAACTATGAAATATAGAGAATATAATAACCATAATGTAATGATTCAAGAATACTTAAAACTAGTTGACCATACAATCTATTGAGACCACACTAATGGAATCTAGAGAGTATTCATTCTCCCTTTAGTATCTCTTCAACGTTTCCCTAGAAAAACATTAAAATTCACCTTTCAAAACACAATAAACAAATCCACACTAGTAAGCATATTTAAGATTAGTAATTTAAATATAAGAAAAGAAAGAAAAAAATTATCCTTCTATAAAATATGTATCATCCCATGATTATAGTATGTATTTCCCTTTAAATATATCTTGTGTATATGAGATCTTATTATATAAAAAATAAAAAACTAATGAAAATATTTCAATATTATATTTAAAAATGACATTCATTAAAATATGGTTATATAAAACATTATTATACTAAAAAATGATTATTCAATAGGATTAATTGCATCAAAATCCCATAAAAATACCATTGATTTTAGAGAGACTCATTTTAAAAATTACATATTTTCAAAAAATTAATTATTTTGAAAAAATGATATCAATAACATATAATTCAAGGAATTATAAGTATACTAAATTAATTTATTCCATGAAATAATTAAATATAGAGAATGTTATCAAAATTAATCATGGTTAAAAAATTATTTAATTTAAAAATATTGTTTCTATTAAATAAATATTAAGTATATCATATTTTGAGTATTATGTTTTAGGAAATGAATTATATATACATATATATCAATTTAAAATTTATATAATTATTCTACTTATTCTAGATTAAGGGAAAAATCATTTTTCAAAATAAAAAATAATTTTTTTTAAAAAACATTGTTTTCAGTCATGAGCACTTATATTAAAATTATTTTTTATCAATGTTAAAAATTTTATCTAATAAAAAAATTTCCTATTCAAAATTTTCAGGTTTGAAGTAGTTATTATGGTCAATTTATTGTTTATTCATAAAAATAAGTTACTAAGGTAAAGGTTAGACATAATGGTAATGGGAAAAGGGGTTAAAATAGTTATTTTCAGGATAAGGTCACAAAATATCACAAAAATAATTATCTCAAAATTGGTTGATGAGGACTACACTGTCCACCCCTTTTGTTATTGTAAATAAGTTTTAATTTTGAATCCACATTCCTTGAATATAATTTTCCTTTTGTATTAAGAAATGAGTTCTTATGAAAATGAAACTCCCTCAAATATATAAAATAAACCATCATATACCAACCTCACCAAATATAATTTCATAGAATTTCTCTTCAATCATAAACTAAATTGTCTCTGTTAAAATCCCCTTTCACATTTGTTAACTTCTTTCACAATAATAATTTCTAAATCCCACTATTATAATAGGTTGTCTTAAGAGAAAATCATGCTTTCAATATTAGTATTATCCTTTCCTTAATCATTATTTTATATAATCATCATCAAACACACATTTTTTATGATTTATCACTTTAATGAAAAAAAATTTAAAAACATTAATATTTTGTTTAAGTTATATTATTTCCATATAATAACATGTTCTTACTCATTTTATCATTATAATGTGTTTTTATTTTGGTCATTCTTACCAACTACATGAATATTGTTATATTGTTTACAACATGAATAACAATTAAAACAATAATAATAATACAATTTTGAATTAAGGATTAATTTATTATCTTTTTCATATTTTGTATTGGTAATATAAATAAGTATATTCATCCGTGATATAAATTGTTTTAACTAAAATTCACTAAAAAAATTATTTTAATATGATCCATGCATATATTTAACAAATTTTCCCTGAAATAACCATTGAACTCTACAACTATATCTAATTCATATATTGAATCAACATGAAAATTGTGGAGTGGATGAACCCATGAATAAAGAGAAAGGATTTGAACTTCCAAACCAAAGCATGCATAGAAAACAGAAAAATTAACACGAGAATATAAATTTTAACAAAAAATAATTAATTAATAGGTAATAAAAAGTTGTAAATAAATGATATAAAGTAACATAACCTAAAATAATTTTTTAATTGATATTAGTAATACAAATAAATTTATATTAAATTATTTTAAATGTGACTAGACATATTGTAGTCTATGATAGGGGTTTCTTTTCTAATATCACTTGGAATTTTAATTTTTTCTGTCTAGAATCCTACATAAATAAATTACATATTGTTTCCAAATAAAACCCCATATAAATTATTATATTATATTAAAATATATGTTTTACATTTATTATCATAATTTAACTTCCTTTAGTTTAAAATTTAATTTCATTGATGTATTTATATGGAAGCAACAATATCTTTTTTAATCAGTCAAGAATTATACTCATAAATTTCCACATTATTTAAATTATTTTAATGGATTTTATTCTATATAAAACAAATATTTATTAGGGTAATTTTCAATTTTCATTAAATTCATTTACAATCATTTTTATTATTTTTTATATGGTACGTTTTCTATTGACCTTGAATTTGTTAATAAATGTTTTAAAAGAGTGTTATTTTTTATTAATTTCATCATTAATTTATTTTCAAATCATTATAACTATTTTTCATAATGAATATTCCTTAAAAAAATTTCCTTTTATCAAAAATAAATTAGTATTCCTAATGTTTTAAAATATATATTAACTTTTAAATAACTATAATCAAAACGTAATTGATACATTTTAATGAAATGTTGTAATGTTGTTATAAAGTGTGTTTAATATATATATAAATCATTAAATGTTTATTATTATTCACTAGGAATTTGATATAACAATACTATAATATTTGTTTCAACTTATAACTCATTATAATTTTCAAAAGTGTTTTTCATTAAAATATTATTGTTCTCATGGGTTAGAGGAGCAGTGATTGATTTCTGATTAAAATAAGGTTATTTTGGAACAAAAATTTTTGGTTTATCATTTATTGATTGGTGGTTCTATGATATCCTTAAACTACATCTCATATTTTTTTATCTCCGGTGTTCTGGATATTTTGTTCTTGTTTTTCCTATGTCTATAATTTTATTGAATATTTCTGGTTATCCAAAGTACACTACATTAGGGTAGGTGGGATGCGTAATACAATATGAAATGAATGTATTACTGGTTATCCATGACATATGTTCTTATTTATATGATTATTTTTATGAAACACTTTAACACCATGGTCATATATTATGAAATAGACCTATATTTTATTGTCATGCCTTGTGTTTACTCACTCATGTTTCCAAACTCATGTGACTCATTTCTTATGTAATTACAAAAGTATTATTCTATGATATATGATTTAAGATCCATGTTTTATTGAGTATAATATCCTCATGGTACATGAAAATAGGTATTTGTGGTAGTGTTTTCAAATATACATTTGTTTTAACGGCTTGAAACTAATTATAATTGGTTTTCTAAATTGTCATGTTTTTCTTAGTTGATCATTTATTAGAGATAGTTTTTTATCATCAATGGACCATTAAAAATGACAAAAATAACTCTTTAAACATTAATTGATGAAACTATTCATGTGAAACTAAAAAAATTAAAACCTATAGTAGTAGATAAAGAAATAGAAACAAATATAGTGATGGTAATAGTTTTATTGGAAAACAAAACCAACTGAAATCAGCCACCTCTCTTTGAATACCCCCATGGGAAAAAATATTTTTTCTATGGTTGATGATGGTAATTTTCATACCAAGGATATCCTCTATAATCCATTTATAGTCCTAACGAGGAGGAGTAGTTTTATCATCTTTATCATATCCATATACTTCTATATTATCATAACCCTTACTATAAGGACTTGGCCTTAATCATTTACATAATATTGAATTAAACGAATAATTCACATTGAGGATCTTTTCCGGTTTAGAGTTTTAAAGTATTAGGACATAACAATTACATCTCATAAGATTACAAGGTAGACACTTATACACAACTTCCATTTTTTCATAAAATATAAACTCTTGAAAAAAAAAGAGTCATGTCTAGTTCCATGTTTTAGACAGCATGACTTTTCATTGATCTCATCCTTGACCCTCTTCATCTTTAAGTCCTGCGAAAACATTTCAAAACTTGGGATGAGCATAAAAGGCTTAGTAAGGGTTATAAAATAAATAATGAAAACATTTTTTCATAAATACATACAAAACATGAACTCTTTTACTTACCTCATAATAATATAAGATTTATGAATAACACATAAAAATCATAAATCATAAAGGTAACTTGTGGAATCCATAACATACTTTAATTATAACTATCACAACTACATAAGGAGTTACGTTGGAATAACCATCACATTATATTCCCTATATCTCTTAGGAGAAACATTCACGTTTACCTCCATCACATTACCCACTGCATTGGAGAGCTATCTCGGGCTCACCCACCCTAGGTTTATCACTGAACCACCCGTATACGTAAAATAATGCCCAAGAACCATAACATGATCATAACATATAACGTAAGCATAAAGGAAAGATAAAATTTCCATATAAAATACCATTTCAAGATATTGAAATAATAAATCCATTCTCAAAAATCGTTTTCAATACCAAAATATGTAAAAAGAGTATATGGTATTTATTTTTTGCTTTTAAAAACATTCCGGCTTCTTAAGGAATCCAAAGATCAAATAATACTCGCGGCGGCAGAAACTTCATAATCACTAATTACATAAAAAGAATTCCTTTTTTTCGTTTAGTAAAACGCTTCGTATAAAAATATTCCCTTTGAATAAAATAAAAAGTCAATGGGGTTCACTGTATAAAATAAAGTCGTGTATAAAACTAAAAATGTATCAATGAAAGGAGATTGAGACGAAGTCCCTTACAAAGATCATTTTGTAAATAAAATATATCTATTATGTGTATTCACTATAATTACACATAATGAAATTATAAATATAGGATAGGACATAATCATAGCATGACATAATTTGAAAGTAGAAGATTAACCCAAAGAACGGAAATTGGGTTAAGAAGTTCTCTTACCTCGTGTCTGACTTGACTCGATCATTCTTTAATATCCATAATAATAGATTAAAGTTAATTTATACTTGCTTAAGAACCTTTTTCAAGTTTATTTTTCCTTTTATATCAATTATTACCATGTTATAAACATTATGTAATCATTTAAGATAATAACGTCCTTTTGGTCGATATTTGGTACTTGAGTCAAAAATGAACACCTTTTATTTATAAGTTGTCCATGAGGTCAATAGTCCATTATATCTAGAATGATATTCATGATTTATATATCATATATATCATATATATACAGTATATACATGAATTTATAATAGTCAATAACATTTGAAGGTAAGAAATGAAATACACCGTTCATGGAGATGGTAAGTCGTACGTACGCATGAAAGCTACTTTTATTTTTATTTCTTATTTTAATGGAATTAGAACATAATTATAGATAGGTATATTATAATTATAGTATAATATCATATATAATATCATTAAATCCATCCTTTGTACGTCACACATAAGGCATTAACGAGCCACATCACTTTGAGGGGGCGGTAGTCCGCACTTCCTCAAATGAGATTATCGTATTTACCCACTATAGAAACCATAAAGACGTGTTATAAATGAAAATTAAAGAAGAATATAGAAAACATAAACATAATATATATCATATATAAATATAGTTTCATCATAATGGCCACCATGAGAGGCGGTAGAGGATAATCGAACAATCATCGTTTCATGAGGCATTAGTTTTCCATCCACAGAAACAATATGTTCTCCGTCAATTAGATGGAGGTGTGTGTATGTGTAGTTCAAATACTTCTCATAAAAACATCGTAGTATATTTAGGATACTGTTTTTGTTACAAAGTAAAGGAATAAAAAGAGTTTAGGGGTTGGAGAAGTAAAATAAAAGAAAATACCTAAGAGAAACTGTTACCTTTAATTTGGGTTACTTCCTTTGGTTTGAACCAAAGGACTTCTTGAAGTGCCTTATGCCTAAGGTAAGGATTCTAGAGGGAGGAGAGGGATGTAGGGAGAATAATTGGGTATAGTTTGGATGAGACAAATTTCTTGAGAGGTGTGAGTAATTGGTTAGAAGTGGTGTCCTTTTATAAGGGGGGGGTCTCTTTAGGAAAGTGTGAAAATATTATTTTATTATATAATGATATTCGGTTTCTAATGGTACAAAAATCATTAAAGATAAATCTAAGATGACTAATAGTCGAAATAAAATCATCTAATAGTAATTGGACTGGTTTTGGATAATATTTTAATCACTTTAATCTTATTTATTGAAATCATTTATTATTGAGGTAAATATTGCATCACTATTGTGTCATACATAATTTAATTTATTCGATGTTTAAAATTTATAAAAAAAATACTATCATGTAGTAAATCCTTTTATCTTTCTAATTAATATTTATAGTTGAAAATAGGACTTATATAACACCATATGAAAATTAATTACTAAAAGATTGTTGTTAATGTCAATTTTGTCTTTACATTAAATTAATTAATCTAAATTGTCATTATCACCCCCATGTGGCTCAAAGGGGTCCCAAAATCTACCCAAAGATGCCCATGGTCGTAAATGTCTCAACCAATAAGGTTTGGAAAAGTGTTAAGGTAATTTTGAATTATTATAATATTCTTTTAACCTTGAATTACCTTATTTAGCTTTAACCGCGGTAAATAAAAGTCAAAAGTTACTATTCTCCAAAAATTATTTTCATGTTATTGAACCTCATTTTAGTTCTTCATGAAAACCATGTATGACGGATTTTCGAAATTCAAATCACAGAAGCAGTAAAATTTCATTTAAATCAAAAAGTCAGTTTTTTAACTACTACTAAGTGGTTTCACTATTCATCAAAAATTGATGTTTTTCAGAAAAATACCAAAAATTCAGCCTAAGATTTATTTGATATTCCGAATTCAAAAATGATGTCTATTTTGAAGAATTCAAAACATATAAGTGGAATTAATTAATTTTAAAATTATTTCCCATTATTAAAACAAATAGCGTGTTTTTATGAAACAATAACTATCAAAAGATCGAAACTTGTTTATGTCTAATTTTAAAGTGAAATTAATTCCAATGACCAAAATTGGATTAAATGGTAAAAAATATATTATAATTTCACTTTAAACCCAATTAAAAAGATAATATAACCATATAAATAAATTATATTAAAATGCACCTTTGAATTAAAATATAGTATTTTTAACTATTCATTAAAAAATGAACTTTGTCTGAAAAAATCCCAAAAATTTTCAAAAATAAATTTTGATGTCCCAATTATAAAGAAAGATTTTATTTGGCCAATTAGAATGTATTAAAGTGACTAAAACTATATTTAAATAGGGTCCACCATTAAAAGGAGTAAAATCAGCCTTTTAATGTAAATTATGCTGAAAATTAGACTTATTCACATTTTAAGCCTCTAACATTTATTGGATGAATGTAAATACATTTAAAAAACATGTATAATCATATTTTAGTTAGTTTTGTTCATTCCCGCCAATACAACGGCTAGGAGTTAACTACCATTTAAAATAATAACATTATATTTTTAGTGTGCAACATAATATTTCAAGGAAACCTGTTGTTGCGTATCGGGGATGCTATCGAATATAACAACCCCTTTAAAGAAAAATTAATATTTATTTCACAAATATTAATAAATATGAAATCTGTCTTATTCTTCATTTACTTGGGACGTTACATCCTTACCCCCTTTTGGAAATTGCATCCTCACAATTTCTATTCACTAATCAAAATAAGTGGGGGTATTTATCCCTCATAGCATTTTCAGATTCCCATGTTGCCTCTTCAACCATGTTCTTTTTCCACAAAACCTTTACCTAGTGAATTACCTTATTCTACAACACTTTCTCTCTACGGTTAAGAATCTTGACTTGTTGTTCTTCATAAAAGAGATTATCTTCCAACTGAACTACCTCCAGTCTCAAAACATGAGATGGATCTGACATATACTTTCTGAACATCGAAACATGAAAAACATTGCATAATTGAGATAAAATTGGAGGTAAATCCACTCTGTACGTAACTGATCCAACGTTCTCCAGAATTTCATAAGTTACAATGAACCTCGGTCTCAACATTCCCTTATTACCAAAACGCATCACACTTTTCCATGGGGAAATTTTGACAAAGACATGATCACCTACCTCAAAAGAAAGATCATTTCTCCAGTTATCCACATAACTTTTCTGTCTGGTCTAAGCTGTTCTCATGTGCTTCTGAATCAACTGAACTTTCTCTGCCATCTCTTCTACCAATTCTGGTCCCATCAGCTTACTTTCACCTTCTTCATCCCAAAAATCTAGTGTTCGACAATGCTTTCCATATAATGCCTCAAATAAAGTCATCTGTACACTGGAATGAAAACTATTATTATATAAAAATTCAACCAAAAAAAGTTTTTGGTCCCAGCTTCCTTGGTAATCCATCGAACAGGAATGTAACATATCTTCCAATGTCTGAATTGTTCGTTCTGATTTCCCATATGATCGAGGATTAAAAGTTGTACTAAAATTTAATTTAGTAACCAACAACTTCTAAAGGCCTTTCTAAATTTTATAAGTAAACCTGGGATCACGATCAGATACAATGGAGAGAGGAACTCCATGAAACCTGACTACCTCTTTAACATACAACCGAGCAAGCTAATCTAGAGACAATGTATCTCGAATAGGAAGGAAATGAGCAGATTTAGTCAATCGATCAACTATATCCCATATTGCATTATTACCTCTAGATGTATTTGGTAATCCCACAACAAAGTCCATAGATATATTTTCTCATTTCCACTATGGCACCGGTAGAGGCTGAAGAATCCCTTTCGGTAACTGTCGCTCTGCATTAACCTGCTGAAAAGTCAAACACTTCACATTAAAATTTGCAATATCTCTTTTCATTCCATCCCAACAGTAAAACTCCTGAAGATCTCGGTACATCTTAGTACTACCAGGATGAACTGAAAACGGTGAACTATGAGCTTCACATAACAACTCATTCGTCAACTGTGAATTACAAGGCACACATAATATCTTTCCAAATCTAAAAACAAAATCATTATCAACATTAAAATCATGACACATACCCTTCTGAACCAACTCTAACTTTTTCTCCAACTCACTGTCTTCTTTCTATGCTTGCATTATTCTGTCTGATAAAGATGATCTCTCTGACACCTGATACAAAACAGAATAATTTCTTGCTCCAACAACTTCTATGACAATTTTTATCAATTCAAAAACCAAAGGATCTCGTTCCAAATGTAACATGGTTAATGAAGCATTACTTTTTCAACTCAAAGAATCATCTACTTCATTTGCATTTCTAGGATAGTAATGGATCATGAAATCATAATACTTGATTAATTCAAACTATCTCCTCTGTCTCATGTTCAATTCTTTTTGAGTGAATATATACTTTATACTTTTGTGATTAGTATATATTTCACATTTTACTCCATACAAATGATGCCTCGAAATTTTTAAAGAAAAAAAAAACAGCAGCTAATTCCAAATCATGTGTAGGGTAATTTAACTCATGGGGTTTCAACTGACGTGAAGTATAAGAAATTACCTGATCATTCTACATTAGGACACAATCCAATCCTTTCAATGAATCATCACTTTAGATAACAAAATCACTATTTCTGGATGGCAGTGCCAAAGCTAGATCATTCACCAATATTCTTTTCAATTCCTGAAAACAATCATCACATTATTTTGTCCATATTAACTTAACACCTTTTCCATTTATCATAGTCATTGGACTAAATAACCGTGCAAAATTTTCAAGAAACCTCCAGTAATAACATGCCAAACCAATAAAACTATGAACCTTGGTTTTATTTGTGGGTCTTCCCCATTCCTCAACAACTTTTGTTTTAGCAGGATTAATAGTTATGCCATTTTGTGAAACAATGTGACCACAGAAATAAATTTTTTGTAACCAAAAATCACACTTTCTGAATTTACCAAAAATTTTCTTTTCTTTTAAGGTTTTCAAGAGAACACTTAAATGACTTTAATGTTCCTTTTTACTTTTATAATAAACCAAAATGTCACGAATAAACAAAACCACCATTTATCACCTAAATCAACCGATCCATCACTGTAGTAAACTATTCGGTTCTGATTCTGACCATCTCTGGATGCTAATTTGGATTTTCATTTCCCTCTGTATGACTTCACATCATAACTACCCTATTTTCTCTAAGAAACCCCATTCTCAACACAGAAATATCTTAGGCGAAGCAAAATGGTAATATATAAATGCTATATCATTCCAAAATTACCATAAATTATTCTATGGACATTTATTTAATAATACCCTAACTCCTAAAGTTATCTAAACCTCCCTCTGATACCAAATATAAGGACCCGACCTTAAACATTTGCATAATATTGAATTAAATGAATAATTCACATTGAGGATATTTTCAGGTTTAGAGTTTTAGAGAATTAGGACATAACTATTACATCTCACAAGATTACATGGTAGAAACTTCTACACAGCTTCATTTTTTTTCATAAAATATAAACTCTTGAAAAAAAATTCATGTCTAGTTCCATGTGTTAGGCAGTATGACATTTCCTTGATCCCATCCTTGACCCTATTCATCTTTATGTCATTTGAAAGCATTTTAAAACAAGGGTTGAGTATAAAAGGATCAGTAAGGGTTATAAAACAAAGAATGAAAACATTTGTTCATAAACACATACAAAACATGAAATCTTTTACTTACCTCATAATAACAAAAGATTTATGAATAACACGTAGAAATCATAAATCATAAAGGTAACTTGTGTCATCCATATCATACTTACATTGTAGATATCACAACTATATAGATAATTACTTTGGAATACCCATCACAGTATATTCCCTAAATATTTTTGGAGGAACATTCACGTTTACCTCCGTCACATTACCCAGTTCATTGGAGAGATATCTCAGGCTCACCCTCCCTAGGTTTATCACGGAACCACCCGTATACATAAAATAATGCCCAAGAACCATAACATGATCATAACACATAACATAACCATAAACGAAAGATAACATTTCCACATAAAATATCATTTCAATATATTGAAATAATAAATCCACTCTCAAAATAATTTCCAATCCCAAAATATGTAAAAAGAGTATATGGTATTTTTTTTCCTTTTAAAAACATTCTGGCCTGTTAAGGAAGCCAAAGATCAAATAATATTCATGGCGGCGGAAAGTTCGTTGTCACTGCTTACATAAAAAAACATTTTTTTAGTTTAGTAAAATGCTTCATATAAAAAGAATTCCATTGAATAAAATGAAAATTCAAAGGGGTTTATACATCATATAAAATAAAGTCATGTATAAAACTAAAAATGACTTAATGAAAGGAGATTGAGACAAAGTCCCTTACAAAGATCATTTTGTAAATAAAATATATCTATTATTTTTATTCAATATAATTACACATAACGAAAGTATAAATAAAATATAGGACATAATAATAGCATGACATAATTTGAAATTATTAGATTAACCCAAAGAACGGAAATTGGGTTAAGAAATTCCCTTACCTCGTGTCCAACTTGACTCGATCATTATTTAATCTCTTGACTAATAAAATAAAGTTAATTTATACTTTCTTAAGAACCTTTTTCAAGTTTATTATTCCTTTTATATCAATTATTTCCATGTTATAAACATTATGTAATCATTTAAGTTAATAACGTCCATTTTGTCGTTATTTGGTACTTGACTAAAAAAATGAACACCTTATATTTATAAGTTGTCCATGTGGTAAATAGTCCATTATATCCAGAAAGATAATCATGATTTAGATATCATATATATCATATATATCCAGTATATACATCTATTTATAATAGTACATAACATTTGGAGGTAGGAAATGAAATGCACTGTTCATGGAGATGGTAAGTCGTACCTACGCATGAACGCTAATTTCATTTCTATTTATTATTTTAATGGAATTAAAACATAATGATACATAATTATATTATAATTACAATATAATATCATATATAATATCATTAACACCATCCTTTATACATCCCACATAAGGCATTAATGAGTAACATCATTTTGAGGGGGTGGTAGTCGAAACTTCCTCAAATGAGATTATCGTATTTACCCACTATGGAAACCATAAAGACATGTTATAAATAGAAATTACAGAACAATAAAGAAAACATAAACATAATATATATCATATATAAATATAGTTCCATAATAATGGCCACCATGAGAGGCGGTAGGATATAATCGAACATTCATCGTTTTGTGAGGCGTTAGTTTTCCATCCACAGAAACATTATGTTCTTCATCCATTCGATGGAGGTGTGTGTATGTGTAGTTAAAATAAATCTCATAAAAACATCCTAGTATATTTAGGATACTGTTTTTGTTACAAAATAAAGGAATAAAAACAGTTTAGGGTTGGAGAAGTAAAATAAAAGAAAACAATTTAAGAGAAATGGTTACCTTTAATTTGGGTAACTTCCTTTGGTTTGAACCAAAAGGACTTCTTGAACTACCTTTTGACTAAGGTAATGCTTCTATAGGGAGTATAGGGATGTAGGTAACTTAATTGGGAAGAGTTTGGATGAGCCAAATGGCTTGAGAGGTGTGAGGAATTGGTTATAAGTGGTCTTCTTTTATAAGGGGGAGGAGGGGCTCTTTAGGAAAGTGTGAAAATATTATTTTATTATATAATGATATTCTCTTTATAATGGACCAAAAATAATTAAAGATAAAGATAAGATATCTCATGGTCAAAATAAGATCATCCAATAATAATTGGACAGGTTTTGTATAATATTTTAATCATTATAATCTTATTTATTTAAATCATTTATTATTGAGGTAAATACTACATCATTATTGTGTCATACATAATTTAATTTATTCGATGTCTAAAAATTATAAAACAAAATACTATCTTGTAGGAAATCATTTTAGCTTTCCTATTAATATTAATAATCGAAAATAGGGCTTATATAACACCATATAAAAATTAATTACGAAAAGATGTTTGTTAATGTTAATTTTGTCTTCATATTAAATTAATTAATCTAAATTGACATATCACTCCCAAGTGGCTCAAAGGGGTCCAAAAATCTACCAAAATATGGACATGGTCTTAAATAACTCAACCAATAAATTTTGGACAAGTTTTAATGTAATTTTGAATTATTATAATATTCTTTTAACCTTGAATTACCTTATTTACCTTTAACCGCGGTAAATAAAAGTCAAAAGTTACTATTCACCAAAAATTATTTTCATCTTATTGAACCACATTTTAGTTCTTTATAACCACCATGTATGTTGGATTTTATAAATTCAAATCATAGAAGCGGTAAAATTTCATTTAAATCAAAAAGTCAGTTTTTTAACTACTACTATGTGGTTTCACTATTCGTCAAAAATTGATGTTTTTTAGAAAAATACCAAAAATTCATCTTAAGCTATATTTGATATTACGAATTCAAAAATTATCTTTTTTTTCAAATTCAGGACATAGAAGTGGGAATAATTAATTTTAAAATTAATTCCCATTGTTAAAACAAATAGCGTGTTTTTAAGAAATAATAACTATCAAATGATCGACATTTGTTTATGTCTAATTTCAAAGTGTAATTAATTCCAATGACCAAAATTGGAATAAATTGTAAAAATATATTCTAATTAAACTTTAAAACTAATTAAAAATACTATCTAAACATATAAATAAATTTGATTAAAAGGAACCTTTGAATTAAAATACAATATTATTCACTATTCATTAAAAAATGAACTTTATCTGAAAAAATCCCAAAAATTTACACTAAGTAAATTTTGATGTCCCAATTCTAAAAAAGATTTTATTTGGTCAATTAGAATGTATTAAATTAAACAAAACTATATTTAAAGAGGGTTCTCCATTAAAAGGTGGTAATTTGGCCTTTTAATGTAAATTATGTTTAAAATTAGATTTATTCACATTTTAAGCCTATAACATTTATTGGATGAATGGAAATACATTTAAAAAACATGTATAATCATATTGTAGTTTTTTTTCATTCCTTCCAATAAAACGGCCATCATTTAACTACCATTTAAAATAATAATATTATAT
Organism: Viscum album; assembly: GCA_963277665.1. Taxonomy (NCBI): domain Eukaryota; kingdom Viridiplantae; phylum Streptophyta; class Magnoliopsida; order Santalales; family Viscaceae; genus Viscum; species Viscum album. The sequence continues at coordinate 538,759,830 of OY728138.1, read as the reverse complement.
TATTAGTGTAAAACGTAAGATTTCAATAAAACATGTTGCGTATCGGGTACGCTATCGAACATAGAAACCCATTTAAAGTAAAATTAATATTTAATTCAAAAATATTAATAAATATGAAATATGTTTTATTCTTTATTTACTTGGGAGGTTACACTTACTATACCTATAGTATCTACCTCCCTCACCATACCATTGACTCAAATCTTCTTATAGTTTATTTCTAGAGGGACTACGATCCCACGACAGTCAAATATTCTACCCACCTAACAAGGTTCATTAAATATTTACCAGGCATGATCATCACTTGGTCTATTTGTAAATTGAATAAACATACAACACTTTCCAACTGGAATTTTCACATAAACCAACTCCCAAAATTGACCAATTATTTGTCGCAAATTTTCATCTAAAACATTAAGATCTAAACCATCAACAAATATATATTTAATTTTTATTCTCATGAAGAATATTTGTAACAAACTTTAATAAATTCATGGTGATTTAATTAATATTATTTACTTTTAAAAAAAACTATAATCATTTATAACCATCCCTACTATGTTAGTGGTAGTTTAGAATCATTGTGCAAAATATAATGAAATTTTATCAATGATGAGAAATCATTAACTCTAAAGATAAATATATAGTGTAAGTTTATTTAATTATTAACAGTTTATACCACTCCTACATATAAAAACATCAAGATGAAGAATGTTATGAATATGATTACATATATAATTTCACATAAAAAATATGTTTATAGGGTACATAATTTAATATTTTTAGTACATAGATAAAAATACATAAAGTAAATAATAATTTAATTTATTACAACAAAATATTTTCTAATATTAAAAATATTTCAATATGATAGATACAATAAAAATTCATATATAATTTTTCATTGTGAATACAATATTTGGTGGGGAATCAATAAATAATGAAACTCCCCCTATGTCATTCTAGCTACCCATGGATGATAGATGATCTTGATTTTCTTATTGTCTACCTATCTCCACTTTATCTTCTTCATATATTAAATATAATTTTTAAAATTAATTAGTTTTAATTAAATAGAAAAAATAAAAAAATATACAAAAATTATCATAATAAAATTCAAATATAAAAATAAATATAATAGATTTAGTTTCATTAGAGTTTTTTATATCAATGTTACAATATCTATAACAATTCTCCCTATCATCCCATGAAATAGTGTATCTATGGCACAACCAATAACTTCATACTACTAATCTCATACTAGACATTAGGTCTCACTATCCTATATTATGTTATCTATGATCATAGTTTTCTTTTTTGATTTTAATTTATTCAGAGTGGTAACATTACATGAACCTATAAGAGGAGGCATCACGGAGAATGAAGATGATTTTTTCACAAAGACACATTAGGGGGTGGTACAAAATCCAAAACTTGTACAAGACTAGTATTATCCTTCCATAAAACATATGAAATGACATAATGTTGGTGAACACTAATAACTACAAAGTGGTTACATCCTATGATTATTTAAATTTTTATAAATTAAAGAATAAATTAATTGAAATATATGTTTTTTTAAAACAAAAATTAATTTCAATTTATATGCCTTACCCCAATTTTTTCAAAATGTAAATTATTAAATTTCTATTGGGTTTTTTGTACACATTTAACCAAAATATTGTTTGACCGAACTCATGACCAACATCATTCGCGTATATCTTAAATGAAAAAATGGAAACTATAAAAATTAATTCCATTATAATAAAAAAAATCATATTTAATAAATAGTTAGAATATGACATTCTTCGACCCTCTCCTTGAAAACCTTTTAGATTCTTTTTTTTTGGATAACTTTTTTTCCGTTGATTGACCAATTTTTATATTACTACAAAAAAATTTAATATCAATAAAAATTGAATCTTTTTTAAAGAATTAATATCAATTTACTAATTAAATATCGATTATTTTATGAAAATAAAAATAATGAATACCCAAAAAGGTGCTCCACTAATCCTAAGGTATCCCTTTGTGTTCATTTTCATACAATTAGCGAGGAATTAATGAGGTTTCATTGAATTAACACCAAGAAATGAACATAAATTTCGTCAACTTTTCCCCCCAAACTTTTCAACAACCATTAACACACAAACTCATCATGTATATGAAAATAGAAAATAATATGTATGATATATTTGAGAAAATAATTATTCTTACTTTTGATATGAATATTTGATAAAAATTTATATATACTTATTTTTAGATATAATCAATTGTTTTTAAAACCTATTATTCATATAATTAATGGGAATGTTCCTCCAATCATGATTCATAATAAAAAAAGACATCCTCTAGCTTTCTACGTAGCCCAATATCTTCCTATATCTTCCTCCAACATCATATATAGGAACCCCTAATTTTTCAAATGACATAACTACTTTAAAAATTATAATCATTCCAACATATGATGATTTCATGACAACTTAAATCATTTTATCATCATAATCTATACAATTGATATATTTAAAAATTATTATAAACAAGTAATAATCTTTCTTTTCCATTAACAATTTCATACGCTTAATTTTAACCTAAAAGTACCCATGTGATGTCAATTGTGGCACCAAATGCTTCATTGATGGGTACACATCAGCAAATCCATATGATCCTTTCAATAACCCAATATCATATTTTGATACACTGGTTGTATAGAGAATTAATGAACATAGTTAGAGTATATTAAATAGAATCAAATGTTTGAAAGGGAAGTATACTAAAATTAGGCAGTATACCTAATAAAAGTGGAATTATATCTAATGGTTCATTCAACAACATATGAGTTTTGGATGATCAAATTCTATCCTTAAATAATTATTCCTCTCCATTAATATTCTAAATAAGTATATAAATAATTTAGAATATAATATATTATATTTAAAAATAAAATTATTGAAATGTTTTTGCGTAGATTGATTATTTTGAAGTATTAAAAATAAAAAAATTAAGAGTTAATGGATGGATGAACATACAATAATGATATATATATATATATATTATAAATCATATTTATTAAAAAACAATATAAAAACTAAAACATTATATTTTTAGAATAGAAAAAAATTAATATGAAAATTATATATTAGTATTTGTAAAATTTGAATGAGAAAAAATAATAAAAAATAATAAAATTATAATTAATTATTATAATCATTCTGTATTATATGACATAAATATATCATATAACATGTTTAAAAATAAAGAAACATCACAAAAATAAATAAATAATAATTATATGTTTTTAATGAGTATTATTATATAGAAAAAATTTGGATATAAGATAAAAGAGTGGGAATAATTAATAAGGTACAGTACCACATGATAAGTATCACATTTTTAAAATTGATCACATATAATTGATGAAATAGAAATTATAAATACATTATAACATTGAGAAACCTTCGATTATTTGTTTACTTTTATTATTTTTTTGTACTAAAAAAATCCATAACAGACTAATAAAATATTCAAATAAAATAAAAATAAAAAATTGGAATATTTTACAAGGGGAACATATCTCATATTACTCTAATCTATACTAAATTAACCTATTAATCATATGTAAATCTAGTAGTTCACAATATAGAAAACAGATCATATTTAAATAGTTCATCATGCAATTTTACACATCTAATTTTTAAATCTAAAATTCATTAAATGTGATGTTATTTAGTCAGTATTTAGTGATTTAATATCACACTACATCCAGGAAAACCACTCATCATGCTTTTCATCATACTTTCATGTTTCAAATCATATTAAAAATGTAATATGATGCCTTTTGGAGTCTATATGTTTACTTTGTATGATTTAGATGACTCTACATCTAGTTTATACAATTATATTTTAATATAGACTTATAATCCACTAAATATTCTAATATATATAATATTTAAAGATTAAGTATTAAACCCCATGTAGAAAAAAATACTATTCTTGGATATTTATGTTCTATAAAATAAAATAAATTACGGTCTTTTTATTTAATAACACAAAATATTTTGTATTCTTAACCCATGTTTACAAGAAATTATTTTAAATCACACAAAAATATAAATTACAAATTAAAGGCCTAATTTATTAAATATCAAGGAATAACTCAAAATTATTTAAAATTTATCAGTTTTTCACATCTATAATTTATATATAAATATTTGAATTTTTAAATTAGGAATAAAAAATACAATAATTAATGGGGTTTAAAGATGATTAAATTTAGGGGGAATGAAGTCCATGTATTAGTGGAGAATCCTAGAACCCCAATATAAAAAGGGAATCTGGAAGAACTAGTATACTGTAGAGCATGAAAGATCAATTTTTTTAGGATAATACCAAATACATCAAAATTTATCTAACCCACATACATTTTAAACCATTGAAATCACCCATGATTTTTTATCCTATCCCTAATGAAAAACACCTAAAACAATATTACCACTTAAACCTCAAACCACCACCCCACCATGAAAAAACAATAGAAAAATACATTTTTAAATGGAAAATATTAAACCCCTAACTACATTTCATTGGGTATCTGAAATAAATTAGAGCCAACATGAGAACTACGAACATACCTTTCATTCCAATGTAATCAATTTGGAGATCTGATGAAAAGTTGAATAGAAATGAATAATTTTAACGTGATAGGGATGATAAAGGGAAAGATGAGGGGAATAACCATAAGATCATATAAAGTGAAATCCATAGGTGATGAATCAAATATTTTTGAAATAATAATAATAAAATATGAAGATAAATCCACAATTTAAAATTATTTATTAATATGGAACATTTTTAAAAAACAATTATTTATATTTATTTTACATGGGATATTCTATATACCTTTATCCAATTAGTAATTAATTGTATTAAATATTAAATCACCATTAATAAATGAGGGTGTAATTTTTTATTTCAAGATTAATGCATTTTTTAGAAATAACTACTAATAAAACAAAACAATGTAAGATGGTTTTGTAGTGTTATCATATGACCATGATCTACAATTATGTTCTCATACCCATGAACTCGTATTATACTCAGTAGTGATTTTATATTCTAATATATTATATTCACCCCTTACTAATCATATGATCTCACCCATTATTATATATCAATTTCCCCATGTTATGATGAAGGATATTATGTCATGTTTTTAATGGTATCATGTGTGAACATCCATTATAGAATAAGTTAGTAATGGTCTAGGAATAAGTTAGTTATGTATCTAATCTCCAATACACTAAATATATTGGTTCTGTGGTGTGATTCAGTATGATATATATGGAATATTCATGTTAGAAGATGTATTATTTTTTTATGATTTTTTTGTCTTATAAGTTTGTATCATTGTAGTTTATAGTTATTTTTAAATAGATATCTTATGTATAATAAGATTATATAATTCAAAAACTTATGTTTAACTTATATTGATGTAGAATGAACCTAAAATTTCATGAACTGGAATAAAGATGTCAAAAAAATTTACATCATAGGATTTATTTTCATTATCATATGATTTCTCATCCTGATTATTATTTCCTGATACTCCCACTAATCGTTTTTTTTTTCAGTCACTAGAACTTAGAGGAATCAATTTAATAATTAATATGACCTATAATGCAACAGATATCCTCATGAACAATATACTAAAAAAATATTATTTTTTCTTAGAAGTTGGGCATATAATATCATCCTTTATTATGTTTCAATTTTCTAAGGTAATTAAGAATGTTATTGTGTGTGACATTTCTATAGGGATGTCATGTGTAAAAAAATATTCATACAAGATGTTGAACAATTTCAGTACAATAAGTTTTTTATGTTTTTAATCAAAATAGATAATAACCCAAAAATTATTGGGTTGTGATTTTTAATTTGGTGTAAATATATTCATGTAAAATTATGTTTAATTTTTTATGATATTCTTGGTTTTTCCCTCAATGATGCTCTAAATCATGATTTACATGATAGTCCTTGCCTCCTCCATATCTCCTTTTTAACTATAATGAAATATAGAAATATTTAATGATCAATGTTCCCTAGAATGAATCCCCTATGAAATAATGATGGCACTAGGATTTACGTGTTGACATAAAAACTCGTCAAATATGAATTAAATAGATCAACTGATTCGTAAAAAAAATCATTTTAGTGATAACAGAATAACGAACATGGAGACCCTTGATTATTAGAGTGATAACAACATGTATCAACTTGGTATTGAGACAAAAACAAGAATATCTATAGCCATAGGACATTTGAATTTGAAAATAATTGATCTGTTCATTCGTAAACTGTAATGATGATGGGATAATTGTAAAAATTATATTCATTTCTCAAAAAAACCCAAATAATGTTCAACTATCCTTAAAAATGTTTAAGTATAATAATATTTCAATTAATTTTACCTATAATAATGAAAAATTAAAATTTAATGAAGGAAAGAAAATATATCTTTAAATTTTAAATCACATAAGTAAATTATTTCACAACCCTTTTATTCATTATAATATATAATAGGATCACAAAAAATTAGTTATCAAAACTTCTAATTAGCCTTTAACATATATAAGGACACATGCATAAGTTCAAATAGGATAGTATTTTGACAATTTGTATGGGTGGTTCAGTTTGTGTTGTTTTAAATCTTCTATTTATTTTCTAATTTTTTATTATTTTATTTAGTGTTTGGAGGTGTCATCACCAATTTACCAATTCTAGTTTCTATCACCATGGATGTTTTCAATTAAATATGAATATATTCACCATAAAGTATTCAATTGATAATAGCTAATTTTTTATTTCATTTTATCACTTTTCTAGCTTGAGGATATTTGAGTTTTTTATTCTTCATTTTTTGATTTATCATTTGATGATTGGGTGGATTAGTTTATATAATAATAAGGATTATAATGATCTACTAATTATTATAGAGGATATTATTATTCATATATTTTTATGTTGTTTATGGCCCTAGGATTTAGGATCTGTTTATCATCCTATGGAAAATATTTTGTTAAAGTTAGGATTTAGAGATGGTATGAAATTGTTAGACACCATAAAAATATGAATAAGGTTTTATATATAATATTTATTACAAAATATATTAATACCTTCTTTTAATTACACCATCAACATATATGAGTACATGGTATGGTTTGGATATAGATATTTCTCTAATTTTTTATATTATTTCATGTTCTAACTCTTATAAGATATAATGGTAGTTTAGATATGGTTTGGTAAGATTGAGTCCCTCTTTCACATAATAGTGGAATGATTATATTTTTTTATAATTGATATTAGTAACCAAAAACTACCATAGTGGTAAGATAGGTATGTGTTTTTAATTGATTATTGTTTTCTGTTTCTATTAAATTATTACATTCTATGTACTATTTTATTTTCATGCAGTTTTTGTTCTTCATATAGAAATATGTATATATAGTTTTATAGGATGATTGGTGATCAATTCATTTTTGTAATCAATATTAATCCCTAAAGGGGTGTCTAATTCTTTTTTAATTGCATCCTTTCATAAACCATCTCCAAGGTTGTACTCAATTTGTTAATTCATATTCCTTATAATTCATAATCACCATATTTCACCATGTTATATCATGAATGTAAGTGTGTTGGAAATCGTGGATATGAGTAAAAACTATGTATTGATAACCTGAATGATATTTCGTTGGTTTTCAATAATGACTCAAGTATACCTCCTAATCTCCATAGGTTGGTGTAAATATTAGGATTAATTAACACATAGGTGGGCTGTGGTTTTTACCATTGAAATAATTATTCCATCATAATGGTGTATATGAATGAATTAGAATGGCCAAATTGACCGTAAAATATCTAATAATATGGGCATATATTAAGGATATAATTAAGGTAAATTAAACAATACACAATGCATGAATCGACATATTTAAGCATTGTTTCACACCAATGAGTCGAAAATCCAATACACATGTTGATGACAAGTTTAACTAAACATTAAATATATACATGAAATATTGGTAAGTCACACATGGCCTAATTATCAAAAAGTGTATCCCAATTTTATGTTCCCTCTAATACAAATCAATATATTTCCCTTTCATAATTTCTTATATCACACAAAATAATTTTCATAAAGGAGAATCCTGAACTCCATGACATTATGTATAACTATATTTTATACACATCTATTTTAACATTGCTTACATATTTATCTAAAGTATCCACATGCCTTTGATAAAGACTATTATAGTGTTCAAGGTATGAAAACCAGGTAATATTTCACTATCCCACCTCATAAAATATTTTTAAAGGATAGTATGTATGCAAAAAAATATTAATTCCAGTAAAAATAGTTAGGATAACATGTATTATAAAATTTAGATTCATCAACCATAAATATCTATATATATATAAATAGGATGAATACATATTATAAATGTATTATGAAAAAACCCAATATCATAGACAAAAGGGGAATGATATCTTTAATTTATTCATTTGTGAGTATAAAAAATGATATAATATAAAATACATATAGAGGATAGATGTATCTTTTTACTGGAGACATGGAATTCATTCAACCAGTTCCATTTTTAATGAATATAGGGGAATAAAGGATACAATACACTATGATCCCATCCAATACATGACTAGAATATCATTCCAATTTAATTAAAATTATAGGTAACAAGTTTAATTTACTTAGTATACAATGATATAGGGTTTATTATAATAAGAAATGTATGAAACTTTTTATTAATAATTATTTACAATTGAAAATATAAGATGAAATCCCCCATTTAATGTCTCTATTAATATAAATTCACATTACATTATTTAAAATTAATCCAACAATAATCATTATTATCGAATATCACAGCATTATTTTAATGTTTAAAAATTATAACAACAAATCAAAAATAATTATTATATATATATAAAGTGTGTAAAAATATATTTTGTTATGAAAAATCATCCCAATTATTATGTTTTACATTTCCCCATATCATCACAAAATTAACTCTTCGAGAATATGTTAGGGATAAGAGGTTCCCATATTGATTAAATTTTTGAAAATATCTTCAGGGTCAAAAAAATAAGTTTCACACACTACAAGGATTTTTGGATGAACCAATGATAATGGATGAAGTATTTATTTGGTGAATATTGACACGAAATTTTAAATTTATGACTAAGGAAATTCTTTCACAGCATCTATGTTAAACTCTTTTAGACACTAGACCATGAGAAATGTTAAGTGGATTTTAATTTTCACAGTCTCAAATGATATAAAAAATAAGGCTTAATTTTTTTTGTGATAAGTATAGTAAATGTGAATAATAGAGAGTATTATTATCCTTAAATTTCTAAAACATAGATTTTGATACCATGTATAACTATACTAGCCAATAGATTCAGGGAATACAAAAGGGAGTGTTGTGGAGGAGGAGGATAACTCACAAGAAGCTTCATTAGTTATAAATGCGGTTGAAATCCCAAAATAAATAAATAAATGGGTTGGATTAGGGTGTATAAAGTTTAAAATCACCTCTATTAAGATAAATCTACCAAGAAGGATATCGAGTACCTAGTAATAATCTATTAAGTATTCTATGTCCTAAACAAGCTTCCCCCACCTGGTACCTGATGCTTACTACAGTATATCCACATCCCCTTCTCATCCCATATCAAATGAAACCTTATGTAACATCCCAAGTCTCCCAAAGACTCAAAATTCATCTGAAATAATGTTGAATGAAAAAAAGAGGCAAATTACCAAACTATAGTGTTTTGGGTTGTTATATCCTCCCCACAATTAGTAATATCATCCTTGAGAAGCTCCAATAATATTTTTGAGGGAACATACTAGTCCATTGAATTTTCATTTTAGATTTTATTTCGCAATTATATTTTCATATCTACCCATTATCCTAATTTACTCATACTAGATGAATAATCATTACCTGGAAAACCTCTAATATTAGTTAAAAATATACATTTGGTTTTCTACATAGAATGCATCAGCATCAAGCTCAACGGCATCATACTAAATCATATATGATATTCTAAGAATGTAATTCATCATTTAGGATTCATGAAATGTGTTATTCATGAAGCTAAATGATGGCGGTAGAGTAAAATTATAACTCACTTATCTGACTTGTGAAAATATTTTCAAATTCCCAACATAACATTTGGATATCTTCCCATATATACACATTTTCTAGTAACCTATTCTTGTAAATTCTTCAATGTATAGATGTTAATAGACATTGATTTCATTTAGTGTCCTTAATTGATCATTATAAGTATTAGGATAGATTTGGTATGTTATATCAGTTTAAATAAAAAATGAATCACCTATTTATATCAAGAATAAGTGATAACTAATTTATCATCCATATAAGGGTTCAAAAAATCTATTTGGATAGATTATTCCTATCTATTATTATATTAGGGTTCAACAAGTGATAGATTATCCTTCCATAAGACATTAATGTCATGTATGTAGGCGTAGAGAATACCCACCATAATAAAAAAAATAGTCAATTAGAGTGGTCATTAGTCTATAGGTGGAAGTATATTCTTAATTCTACATAATAAAAAATTATCATCGAAGTGATTTTTAAAATTAAGATGTAAATTTGATATCCCTAATTTAGATACTACCATTGGGGACCACATAAAGATTTGTGATCTCTCTAAAATATAACTATACAAATTAATATATTGTTGAATCCTCATTGATAGGTATAAAGTGGATTGACTTAGTCAAATGGTCCATTATAACCCAAATTGTATATTGAACTATCATAGATAGAGGAATATTTATCATGAAGTCTATTAAAATATCATATTATTTTCAAATATGTGTGGGTAGTGGTTGAAGTGTAAAATTATTCTTCTGATGTTCTACTCCAATTGGCTGACAGATCATATATCATGAAATTAGTCCAATTATTTACATCATTAAACCAAATCACTATATTTTATGTTGATTGTTACAATATATTTTAGTGGTTCTATGGAAGAAAACATGCCTTGAAGTATGAAATTATTTCATTTCAATCTTCCTCAATGTAGTAGGAACTACCATCCTTTAATTCATATATGTGAATAAAGAAAAATATTGATCCTAACAATATATGATCTCCATATTATAGGTTCTTTCTTGATTGACCATGAAATCCACATAAAAATCATATTTTTCCTTTATGTGATCCAAGATGGATAAGATGGGATCAACATGACATAGTTGTTCTCTCCTGTTATTTTATTAAAAAACCAAGTGTTTTTTATCCTTAAGGGAAATTGCCCCCACTTTTATTTCTTCTCCATCACCCATTGAGGGTAAATCATTTGGTTATGAGAATCTTCAATTACATTTCCATTTATTGGTATACAATAAATTCAAATTTCAACGTATTTAAGGTATTCAAACCAATTTCATTACCAAATATTTGATTCTTTTTATGGGATAATTTAATTGAGGATCTTATGGTCAATTAAAACAATAATAAGTTCAATGAAAAGATAATTACCTCATTCCAATTATTTATGAACACTTAAATTCAATTTAAAATCACATGTAGGGTTGTTTTTTTCGTGAGGATGTAACTTTATAAAACCATATACTACTAACTTTTGATCCAACGTAGGAACACAAATAAAAATAATATAAAATTAATCATAGTCTTCCTATAACTCCTCACCTAGCCAAGGTAGTATAAAAACTAGGGTGATAGTTAGATTCTTCTTCAACTCTTGAAAATATTCCTCACTCCATTCAAATGATGAAATTTCAACCCCTTTATTATTTATTTTTTTATTTGGGGTATAAAACTTATAGATGATTTGGGTAAATAATTAATATTATCCAATGTTATCAAGATATATTTAGATCTCAAACACATTGTTGGGAAACATCCAATATATGGTAGTCTTTAAATTTTTATGATCCATAACTATTTATATTTCAGATATCACATTCTTAAGAAACATAAATATCAAGATCCAAAATAGAAATCTAAATATAACAGAATGAAGATAAATTTTTCATAATGTATCAATGAAAATTTGGTGACTTCACTCATCCTCTTCGTGAGAAATTTAATATATTAAGATTTCATCAGCAATGATATCAATTAAGGAAACTAAAAAATAAATATAACTTGATTATTTCTTTTTATAATTATGGAATGGGTATTAGATAACTGAAAATTTGTCAATAGATACTCAAAATCCATACACTAGATTCAAAATCCCTATTTAGATTATCCTCAGTCTTCACACAATGTTGATGATAAAAAATGTAGATAATATTCATTGAAAACAATCCTTCTCAATTTAATTAATTTAAGAGATAATATTTCTTAAGAATGGGGTAATAATTTTTTATAGTTACCTAATTTAATTCCCTATTCTCAAAATAGAGGTCAATAGTCTCATTCACCTTTTTAGTGAATAATAACTCAACCTCCTGATGAATAATTTATTGGATAGATTAACCTTTTATTTTGGAGCACCTCAAACTATATTTTCAACTCACATAGCACAATTTGAACCATAAGATATGAAAGGATTGATGTTTTTTAGATATATATAAGAGATTAATGGTTATCTCCACTTATCATTCATAAGGTATCCATGAAAAATCATAATCAAAAAATCTCCAGAAAGATCCACAATGGGAGGTGAAATCTGATAATCCATAGATGTCACTTCCTCAAGAACAAGTCATGTCATCCATGATATGAAAAATATAAACATTATATTGTTGAATTTCGCTTCAATAAATTGAAATTCCTACACATTATTTATCATATACTAAAAACCTAGTAATGATAAGAAATATTCCATTTTTTGATAATAGTTAATAGAGGATCAGGATTGGTTTACCTAATTCTAATATATAATTAAATAAAAATCTTCTATATATATATCCCCATGAAGTTTTCAAAATTACCATATGATTATAAATTTGGAGTAAAAGATGGAAAATTTCTAATTTTCCATGATTATTTTCTAAAAAAGGGATTCAAGAATCATATAAGAGGAGGATACTACAAAATTTATTCTTAAGAATATATACTATTCAATCCAATATAAAATAAAGCAATTCCCCAATATCAATTAAATCACAATTCAATATAGAAGATAGTTTAATTATTACTCGCAAAATAGAAGGCCTAATTCTTACATGAGTTTTGAACTAATATATTGTTGGTCTGCCTTTGAACTCTCAAACAAGAACCTAAAAAAGAAAGAACTTCTCACAGTCCTATGTAGCTACCAATCATCTTTAACTAGAACAAATATATCCTTAAAATGAGCTCTATAATAGTAGTTGACTACCCAACATAATTATCATGAAAAAATGGGGTACAATGAAGCTTTTTATGAAACTCCCAATTTCAATGTGGTATAAAAACCTCTAAATGTGACTAAGCTAGTCGTATTAATTGAATTTATTTACCCCAATTTTTTATATTGCCTTGATATAACCTCACACTATTTATTGGTGACACTAAATGACAAGTTTAACTGAACTAGGAGGTGATATAAAACATCCAAAACTAGACTGAAATTATCATTACTAGCTCATTTCCTAGCATCATCATTTTTTTCATCGAGATTTGTTTTTCCTAGTAGACTGGCCAAGAATTGGGATACCAACACTCAATAATAATATGAATCCATTTTTATCTAAAATAAATTTCCCTTTTACATAATAGAATGTTAAAAAAATTAAATAGTGGCACTTTTCTTTGTAGTGGATCCTTTAGGACCACATATTAATAGAATTCTTGGGAATCCTCCTCCCAAATCATTTATAGAGAAAGTATTAAAAGGTTTTTAAATGTAGATGCATAGGAAATAATTTATATAAAACATTATAAAATATCATTAACTATTTTAAATTTACCTGGTGCTGGGAATAGGGATATAATTATGAATATAAAATCTCTTCAAACCCAATCTAGGTGAGTCCAAAATATTTCTAAGCATCATGCATCACATCCCGCTATTATCATTACATTCCTACCATTATAATATTTTATAATCATACATGGTGTTTCTTGGGTGTTTTGATTCATTTGAATATATTATGGACATGATTAATATTCCATTTATCATCCATTAGTTATATATCATCCAATAAAAATCAATGTTGTGGAACTAAAAAAGAATCATAATATTGGAAGTCATAGGATTATTCTATTAGGATCCATGACTATAAAACTGAATAATCACGGTGATCCCCTCAATGAATAAGGGTTTACAGAAGTTGAAGCTGGTGAAGCATGCCAGTACTCTTCCAACACACACAAACACATCTTCCCATTTTTAATCATTATGAGGTTGTCTTATATGTTTTATATTTTACAAGAAAGTTAAAAATAATATCAGTACATTTTCCATATTTCACAACCCTAATAAATTAAATTTATCATATATGCTTTGTATAACCCATCACTATATCCCAAAAAACCATTTTACAAAGAAATTTATATTTTAAATTAAATTGAAAGTTATTTCTAAGGAGTACCAAATTCTTTGAGAATTATGCATGAGAAACTAAAAGTATAAATATGATATTTTATAAAAATTATATCTAAAAGTATAACACTATTTTACTACATATCGAGAGAATAAATTTTGTACCCATATTAGCATACCAATAAATAAAAATTATATAGGGAAAACTATTTATTTATTATTCATGTTTCAGTTAATATGATTTTTTCAAAGATTTCCTATAGTAATTTAATAAATAAGGAAAATTAAGCACATCACACGGTTTGATATCATAATTATGCCTATGTATCAATATACTTATTGATTCATGTGACCTATGAACATATAAAATACTATATGAAAGGAAATTTAGTGAGATATCATACTACCCCAACTACCTCAATATTCTACCCTAATTATGGGGGCCAATAATCTTTATCGTTTTCTTAATATGTTCCAATAATTTTTTGTCTTATATAATACCAAATTTCAAACCTAATAACCCTTTAATTGGACTCTACTACTATTTATAATTAAAATTTTATGATAATTGAAATGGTATTGAGTCGAGTCACCAAAAAAACGTTAACACACCTCCTAGACACTAAAATTCAATGTAAACATTGTGCATTATGTAATGTGAATAATAGAGCACATTTTACACTTGAAATAATCCATCCATCATAATGATGTTTATTCATTATTTTTCATGATAAAATATACACTTTTTTCAGTAACAATATCATAATATGTTAATGATATAACTTTTTAAATGAAAATCATAAAAAAATGGGGTTATATATAAAAGAATCATCATAAAACTAGTCCAAACATTAAAAATAAACCCCCATATTAAGGAGAAAAAAACACTAACTATATAACCAAAACTCCGGTAATAAAACATGACATAATGATCTAAATGTGGATCCCAATTCTATCCTTTCTATAAGAGAAATTTTTAGAAAATTATATAATCATATCTCATATCACCTCCTAAAATATCTTCAAAGGTACATCTTGAAATACAAGACTGTGGGTAGAAATAGATCCAATACATATAGTATTTATCCCTTCTAATGTCCATATCAAAAGCATCTACCTTTTCTTATAATGTTCCCAAGAGGGTAAGAGTGTAGTATACCGAGTAAGTCCCCACTTACACACCTCTAATATCCCTTCATAGCCTAGGGTGTATTCTTCCATAGTACAAACCTAGTTAAAATTGTTAGAAAAAACGTTTGCATAATTTAGTGGCATCAACCATAAATAACACAATATAACCTAAGGATCCTTACCAATCATACCTTATTTTAGAATAAACTTGGTTTCAGAGATGATTGGGATGGAAAATAGTATTTTTATCCCACTAAAATGAGTATCATGATGTTTTTGTGTAGAACTAATTCTCTATAGTTGATATAGGTTCTTGTTTACTCGATTTTGGGAAATATTATAGCGAGAACCATCAATAATGGTGAAAGGGGAATTAATGATTCAATTCATTATGATCTCATCCCATGTCATTACAATTTTAATTAAACCATGGTGTTTCAAATCCTCATTTTCTTAACCCATGTTACCCTTTTAATGCATACGATCATGTTAAAAGATTTCAATTACATATATTTGGGTCACTAAAACCATAATCGTCCACACAATATTTCTAATAAGCTAAAATAAAATTTAAATATATTAATTAATTTCCATTTTTGACAAAATCTCATGCCAACTCTATACCCTAGATAGCTTTGAATTTTGAAATTCTTATAAAGAAGTTATTATTGGACAATTAAATCAAGAAAAATCTAAATTAGTTTTCAAGTAGTTAACCATAGTAGAAAATAGATGAATCATCCACCAATTAGACATGTATTTAATATTTTAGATTTAATTTACACGTGAAGAAATTAATACAGTAATATTAAGTAAAATTTCATTTCATGTGATAATTTTTTATATAAAAAATTTAATGAGCATTCTTCATGTTTATTATGATTATTATAAACTATGGAATGGTATACTTTATTAAGTCCAATATCTCAAATAATTGGTTTTCACAAAGCCTCAAACTATTGTAAATATAACTCTATGAAACTTTGATAGTTATATGTAGCACACCTATTAGTTAATTTATTTATTATATCCTTTGGGTTTTGGGATGAAAATTAATCTAGCATAATATTTTTTGATCAACCTAAAAAAAGAGAAAATTTTTGTTTTTGATGATTCATAAAATAAAACATGAAATTGAGGATGATAAAAGGGAAACTACTTATGATATATCAATACAAACTCTTACAACTAAAAAATGAATACAATATTGAAGTGGTTAATATATTATATAATCCATAATTCTTTATATAAAATTCCCACACCTTTTTCTATGATAAAAAAATGAATGAATAATAACAGTTTTGATTCGTACACTCGCCAAATAAAATTGGGCTACCTATTGATCAAGATCTATTGATAGACTCATGGAAACCCTAAGTAAATGAGGATGAAGAGTATGATAACTCCCAAAAATCTCTACAGGTGGGTAATGGAGATGAAATCTCAAAAATATTATGGTGGTTATTTTTGGGTGTAAAAAATATAAAACATTTCTTGGTAATAGAAATAATCCTAGAAGTTCTCCTAGTTTCCAATATTAATCCAATGATTACATGTTCTCTCTAATTATTCCACATGCAACTCATGTTCCCCACTTACTACACATAATAATTCCATTGAGGCTGAGGTTCATTCTATAGTTCAACTCATTCCCCGTTTCCGTAAAATTTATATAATACAGAATGTAATCACCCAAACATCCATTTGGGTTAAAATAAATTTTAAATTAATTTGACTAAATTGAAATTATGTGACATTTCATAGCCCTATTAGTTGGGGTCATTACACTATGAATTAAAAATGGGTGGTTAGATTGTTTGTACATAGTATATGGTAAATGGAATGAATCAACATATGTTATGGGAAAGAGTGGTCATTTATTTTATTATTATTTTTAATTTTTAATTTTGTTATGGCACTCAGTTGGGTTTTTAATTTTAGGTTTTTTAATTTTTTTTAATTTCTATTTTTTTTTCTAGTTTTATGTTATTGTTAAAAACAAACATTCGGGATTCATTTATGATATTATGGGCCAGTATTGAAGGATTTAGTGGGCCTTAATGAAATGGTTTTAAAATAGAAATGTTTGGGTGAGTTTATATTTTTATTAAGAATCTTATAGAATCTTTCATATAATGAAGAAGGGTTTAAGTTTTCCCAAAAATGGGGGAACCAATATTTATGAGTTTTTTATTTGGGGAATGATTTTGATTATGATTTCCAGGGTATAAATTACATAATTTACTAAACACTCTAATTTACTTGATAAAACATATATTAAAAACTATTTTATAGTTAGTTTAATATCACAAATTTGTGTTTTAAAACATTTTTGTTCATTGAATTATCTATAAATTTTTTAGTATGCTTATGTGTTAATGAGTGAAGTAATAGGTGTTTGGTTCCTTTTAAATTAGGTAAATTTGGTTTTTATTTCATTACATCTAAGAGGAAATGAATGTTTTAAATAACGGATCCAACTTCCATACCTTCTTTATGAATATTTGGAATGATATGTCATTTGATTTTTTTTAAAGAAAATCCAAAGGGGGATTCTACTAAATGCACAAAAGAAGTATAATATATTTTCATTTAAGAGGTTTTTGGAATTATTTTTATCTTATTAGGGGTATTATTGAATATTTATAAATGTTTTCTAATATACATTATTTAATGATTAATTAAATAATGAAAAGTTTCATTATTTTTTAGCATAATAGTGAAGAATGGAACAATAATAACTACTTACACTTTACATATAGTAAAAAATTTATATATATCATATCTAATAACATAAACCCATCATGCTTATATAATGATGAATTTTTAATTTTTATTGTAATTTTTAGTCTTTAATAACTATTAATTCGTGAATACCAAGTGTTCATGACTATTTTTAATGAGAATTTAATTTACTATAATTTAAAGAACTTTTCGAAAAACAAATTTATAAAAAATTATAAAATACATGATTTGATTCTATGAATTAGTTAGTGAAAAAAATGAAAGTAATTTATAAGAAATATTATGATAACAGAGAACCTAAAAAATATAATGAGGTGTTTTATGATCTTGGGATAATTTTTGTATCAAGAAATATTAGATTCATTTATTTTAAAGATATTGTATATTATTTTTTACAAAGAAAAAAATTCTATAGAAACACTAACCAAGTAGTTTTGGAAAAATCTAATTGACATGTAGAATTATTTTTTGATACACGTCAAGTGATATTGTAAATTTTAGATATGAAATGATTCAAATGAAGAGGCCAATGTGGGTTTAGGGAGAATTTATATAAAAAACATAAAAACATATTACACTTGTATAGATGTATTTTACAAATGGTTGTATTTATTCCATGAAAGAGTTTATCCAGTGGACATATATTAATTATCTTTGAAATTTTTTTAATGAATGCTTAATATTATTTTATGATAACATTTTAATGATAATGAACATTTTGAATGTTAAATTATAGTTGATACATTTTCAAATCAACTAAAGGATACATTCTTTGGAATTATAATATTCACCTTTATGAGATTTCAATCTTACTTATGAAATTCATTTATTTAGTTTTTAAGTGAAAAAAATATTCTATTTATATTAAATTTTCCCGTATTGGGATTAAACTGTAGAGAGGAAGTGATCAAAACCCATGACCTTTTTTATTTGTGTACCTAATATTGGATTTATATCTTTTATAGAAGTTATTAAGTTTTATTTAGTGATAAATACATCGAAATAGTGATTTCTCAGTGTTCCTTATATTGAACAATCAAATAAACCATAAATTATTTATCTATATTTATCTACGATTTAATATTATTTTTGATAGGTGGTGTCATTTAAATTATAATATTAATGAGGTTGCTATTATATTAAAATAATGTAATTATTTCCATCATTTTCAATAACTTATTAAAAAGGTAATGACTAAGTTGATGAAGTTTCCAATGATGTTTCTAATGGAGTTCACTAAGTAATTTTCAAAGGTGATTCCAATGAACTATACTATAATATTTTATATAGAGTTTCCAATTGAATTTTCTATGAAACTCAGATAATGATTTTCTAAACCTAAATGTTTCTATGATAACAATTACTAAATATTCTCATGGTCCGGGATAACATCATTCACTGAGATATTAAATATATAAGGTGTGTAAAATGTTCTATTGACTATATAATCTTAAAATTTATGAATTCAGGGATTTTTTGTATAATGTTTAATCTTTAATGTTATGATCAAACATAGAATGATCGGATAGAGGATTTATAACTATAGTAGAAGAATAGTTCATTAGTATATTGGATATAAGAACTTCATGAGTCCATCAGATGGTTGAACCTATGAAATTCTAATTGAATAAGTTCATAATATCAATATGGATTTAAATATATAATCGAATAATGGAAAACATGGATATGTACTAAAAAGGTAAAACCTTTTTTATTGGAATAACATATGTAGACCCCACTATGGAAAATGGAGAATATCATTGAATGATGTTGTAATAGATATACAATAAAATTTAAATCTACTCGATGGAGAAGGATTATGATCATTGGATAGAGTTTCACTAGAAATATTTATGATTTTTTAGTCCACAAGATAGAATTTCAAAAGACCATTGAACGTATGAGAAACTTCAAAAAGAAACCTCTGCAAGAAATCGAGATGGATAAATAGGATGATCCCCTTATTGAGGAATATGAAGATTATAATATAGAAAAAATTGAGTCCATATAATAGAAGTTTTTTGATAGATTCAATATAAATGAATTATTACTAAATGAAGAAGGCCCATATAAATTTTCTCTATTCGAATATTTATTAGATAGATATGTTTTGATGATGTATCATAAAGTGATTCATTTAGGTTTTTACACTCTGAACAATTGTGAAGGTTCTAATATATAATTATAATAATAATATAAATATCCTAGATTTTAGGATGAATTTAAAATGACATTGACAAACATATTTTAAGAAGATAAGATTAGGAATTTTGACTCTAATTTATTTTGGGGATTTAAATGTAGTCATCCAATGTTTGAGTTGAGAATGAAATTCAAATATGGATCCCATGTATAATGCTTAATTTTTGGTGGATGGAGTGCCTATAAAAAGTTCTAAGACCAATCATTGTATGTTTCTAATGTTAATATTATATTTATTATGTGATCATTTCATGATATCCCTTCATGAAATATTTAGATGGTTTTACGAATGTTTATAAAATTGGATCATATGGTTTTGAAGAAACATTATATGGATAGAACACCATATGATAAGGATATTGAGAGGTTTGAAATTACTTTTACTAGGAACATAACAAGGACAACATGAAATTACTAAAACATAATAAAAAGTTCTAGTTGAATACCTATTAAATATTTTAGAGACATTTTAAACTGATGGGAGGGATTATAATATTCATTATAGAGACATTTTAATGTTTGGTGACTTATTGTGTGGGATACACACTTTTTATTAAGATAGTAACATCCCATTACACATTTTAGTGGTTAAAAATAATTTTTTTTGAAAGAATATATGACTGGATTGGAATCAACATGGCAGATAGTAGGTTCTCACATTAAGGATGAATCTTCTAAAAATCACACTTTATTGATTACATTTCATTTTAAGCATAACATTAAGGGATATTTTGGATGGATATTTATAAATATCCATAAATACTAATCAATGATAAGGGTCTAATCATCTTAAATGAACTAAGAATTTAAGTTTAAATCAATTGGTAAAATTTGGTCAACCGTGATTCACAACCTCCCCACTCTGGTCGAATATATGATCCCATAACACTCAAAATTTCTAGCATGTAATAGGTTACCACTGATTGGATCAATATGTTTTTCTTCCCATATTATTCATTGATTAATATTATGTGAATATTTTATAAGTGGAATAAAAATTTTACCCTAATTATATGAAATTTATGAATAAAATAATGTTAATATATGTTACTCTTGTTTGTGGAAACATTAACGTATCAGCCTAGAATCTAATGAACCATAAAATATGGAGACTCGCATTTTTGTTAGGATAGACTCTTTAGATCAATGAAAGGAAGAGCCACCCCTACTAGAAGATGATTTGTTTGGAATTATTGTTAGTAAATCCTATTTAAGAAAGTTGATAAAGCATTATAGGGTTTGAATCCATTTAAATTATTTAAGATTTTAACTCTAATATTAAATATCATCTAAAGTATGTTCTTGTTGAGTATTCCATGTATATATTTACATTTATTAATGGAATATATAAATAAAAATCATATCTTGTGAATTAATTAGATGAAATGGAGGGATAATTTATTAATAAAGTATGAGTGAAACTATCACAAAATTCACTAAAGGAATTGTGGAAATGCAATTACTTTCTCAAGAAAATATTAACCTTGTGGAAGAAACATTGAAAATTATTTTTTGTTATAATTTTGTTATAAATGATATTATTATTAAATATACCATGAAATAATAAAATTTTAAATATTAAGAAATCTCTTATTGAGTTGAAATCCAAAAGGATCAAATATATTGACACTCATTACCATAATAATGTAAGATTCAGAAAGAAAAGTTTATAAATTTTAAAGCTAAAAGTGAAAATAAAGTGTATTTCCTTGAAAACTATATTAAAATGTTAATTTGAAGTGTATTGAGATTGAAATATAATTGATAAACATGGATGTTTTTCCAATAAAATCATCATGTAATGATATGAACGGATATACTAATTAGGTTTCTAAATACTTTCTTTCTTCCTGTAGGACCTAATATAATGGTAGGAAGTATATAAAGGTATCATAAGTATCATCTTTTGGTAAGATAAATAAAATTATAAACCCTTTTTATGATGAATATTTATGAAATAACTACTATTATTTGAATAGTGTGGGTTATAGTTTTAAATTTATATTTTAACTTTCAATGCCTTCCTAGATCATAACATTTCCATTTTGATTGTTGGAGGTGCTTTAGAGAGGTATTGAGGAAGCTCTGTGGTAATTTTATCCACAAAAAAACAACACAAATATACTCACAATATGAGTGGGATTCACAATGTGATTTATTATTTCCAGATATATGAGGTCATGTCACACCCGGTTTTTCATGTCTTTGTTTCGATCTGGTCCATTGGAAATCCTGATCCTTTACATGGTTATTTGGTGAGATTAATGTTCAGTTTTTATGTTTCATATATGACTCATAAACCTAATTTGGGTTCCTCGTTACTTGTTTAGGAGTTTTTGAAGAAAAGGTGGTTACTTCTTGATTTGGGCCAACCGTGAGCCCATTTCCTGTTTTAAAAACCCGGATTTTTTTCTTTTATAACTCCATTGTTTTTCTTCTTTTTCCACCCATCCCACTTCCCACTTGTCCTATAATTAAACATTAAAACTTACATATCCTTTTGGACCACTTAATAATTCATGGTCATGGTGAATTTAGGTTACTTAGTTAGGTTTTGGGCCAGCCCATGGGCTCATTTCCATTTTTAAAAAATTAATTTGTTTCTTTTATATCTTTTCCTTATTTTAATATTTTTCGGTTATTCTACCTCCCACTCAAAGAAAATACGTCTATCCGCAGAACCATTATCTATTTACCCTATTTGGAGCTCATATGGGTCTCTTATTAGGGCGAATATTCTCTGGTTTCCTCAAAACGTCCAGAATTGAGAAGGTAAATTGTTTCACCCATAACTCATTCAATTCGTGCTCCTTTTGACACAAATATTCTTTCCCTGGTTCTTTCAGACCATAGGAGACTCTCCATGATGTTTCAAGCCATTACCTACTCTCTAGGGTTTCATATCTAATGGAAGACGAAGAGTTTTCTAGGTTGAAAGGTGAGATTCATTCTCCTTTGTCCTTCCTCTTCCCCCTCCTTTCATTATTTCTTGGTTTTATATTTTATTCTAGTCATGATCGACTAAGGGTTGTGTTATAATATGTTTTTTTATTGGTTTTCTGTTCATTTAGGTCTGGTCTTTATAGTTTTAGGGTTTATAACCCTGCGGTGGGTGATTTCGGGTGTGCGTTTCAATTACGCCAAGGATTTGAGGTAGGATTCCCCTTGAACATGCCTTTATTATTTAAGTTTCATCATTTTATTATCTTTAACACCTGATATATATGTTTATTATTGTTTTTCATCCTTTGGATAGTTTTTTGGTGTTCAAAATGGTTGTTTATTCATTGTTTTGTTAAAGGTAGTGTTGTTTTGTCATAAAAGTGCACACCAAGTGTTTGTTAAAATGTTTCACTATCTTTCGAAACTATTTTGTTAGGTTTGGAAGAAGTTTTATGATATTTTTAACATTTTATAGTAGCTTTAATAAAATATGGCATGCAATTGCGGTTTTATTCCTTTTCAAGTTCTTAAAATAAATTGTTTTGTTTAAAAAGGGCATGTCATGTGTTTAGTAAATTGCCCAGTTGGCTTTTATGTGTGATGTGTTATTTAAAAATTATTTTTATGGATTTATAAATGAATTGGAAGAATTATAAATGGTATTTTTGGTCCCTATATGGATTTCCAATTTGTATTTGTTTTTAAAAACAAATGGGTTTTTGTTTACAATATGTTTTGGCCTGAGTTGTCGGAAAATGTTCTGTTTCACATCCTTATGAAAATGGTTGTGTTTTGAATGTGTAACCTGAGTATTTTAAGGTATTTATAAATGTATTTTTCTGCTATAAATGGTGTTTATACACCACCTTAATAAAATTTAAATGAATACCTTTGTCAAATGTTTTTTTTGGAAATGCTTAAAGGCACGTTTGGAATCTTCTTTAAACAAATGGTATCCATGTATATTTTCTGTTCTATCTTTTGGGGCCATTTTATGGTCCCTGAAATTGATTTGTTAATTTAACTTGGGGATTCCAAATCTGTTTTTTTAGGTTATTTATGGGTTTATGTCTTAAAATATTTTTTTTAAATGATTTTTATGTGCAAAGCCTCAATACACTCCTTGAAATTGTTTTATGAAATTATCTAGTGGTTTGTTGATTTGTGAATGAAAGGTGAAGAAATTTTGTGGGCTGTTTATGTGTTTATGGTTTGGGAATGGAATTTTGATGTGAAATGTGGATTTGATAATATGTATAACTTGATTGAGTACTAAAGGGAATTTTAGGTATCTAGGTGGGCGGACGTGTACTAGTATGCTAGTGATTCTGTGGGGTTTGGCCCCTGTTTCACGTAGCAAGTTTGATGATAACAACACTAACTAAACTATGATGATGACGATGTTAAGGGACCACTAGGTTATGGGTATTCTCCCTACTAGTGGCTCGTGTTCACGAGAACAGATATTTATTATGGTTACTTTCATCGAGATACGAGGTACCTGGGGCTCACAACTAACTAGTGCCCAGGGGTGTTCCCGTGACTTGTACTCATTGGAAATATTGTACTCACCGTCGGCATATGGTGTGTTTGGTTGGTAAATTCAGTAGTGTGGGTGATTTATTTAAAAGTTAAAATTCTTTAAAGAATCCCTCTTAAAAACTAGTTTTATTTGGAAGTTGTACCTCTTTGAAAATTGTTACTAACATTCTTGTTTGTAAAACATGCATATTTTTGTCTGGTAAATTGATTTATAAAATGGCACCTCGTTTGGAAAAAATACCTATATATATATATATATATTATTTAAAACTTGAAATTGATGTTTCTTTTATTTTAATGGATGTGCATTGGGAATAGAATATCAGCCTAACCTACTGACTTTTAATACTCACGCCTATAGTCTTCTTCTGTTTTTAGCCCTTGTGCAGGTTATAGCTTGAGTTTGATCGCATTGGGGCGACATGTGGTGATTGTGTTGGAGAGTTACCAGAAGGTTCACATGGAGTTAGTTGTTTATCGGGTTTCGTCAGTTGTGTTTTTGTTTAATTTGTACTTTCAATTTCTTGTACAAATAGTGTTCAAGTCAATTTTTATATAAATTTATTTTGGGTTGTCCATTTCTTTCCGTTGTTTGTCTGATTGATTATATATGGGATAAATCATTCTATTTTGTACTCTATTGATGCCCATGGTGCTTTTCAACATCCCGGGATGATTGGGAATGCCTCATGGGACTTTTTTCGAGTTTGTCTGGGTGACTAGTTCAGGGTCGACTCAGGATGGTTCGTGACAAAATGGTATCAAAGGAGGTCGGCTCTTAACAGACCATTCTCTTTAGAGCTCCCTTTTTATTTGGGGGATGTCAAGGTAGATGGAGTATGATTTTTGGGACTTGAGGGGTAAGTTCAAGATGAGCGTCGCGAACTCCTTCTAATTCTAATCCTCATGTTTCCATGGGAAGTCCGGTTTTATTAGTGTCATTTGTTCTTGTTGATTGTTTCCTGTTGGGATTGGACAAGGGGAGTCTGACTAAGGGCCTCTGTGAGCTCACAAGGCCTGGCAAGCCATGTGGAGCTGGGGAATGGTCTTAATAAGTCTCTCTATGTTGGTGTTGTGTTTGACATATGGCCGCCAACCATATTGTCAAGTCACCCACCAACACTAGTTCCCTTTTTTGGGTCTCTTGAACCTTTCTTGAATTCTAATTTTTTTGTTTTGAAAATCCTTGTGTGAGAATTGTGGAAATGGGTTTTAAAGGAAGGATTGGATTTTGAAAAGTGTAAAAGGGGATTTTCAAAAATTAAATATTAGAATTGTTTTGGAATGTTGTGTTTTTGGACAAAAATTGAAGGGAAGTGGAAATGCTTTAACGGGATTAGATTTTCCATAATCTAAACTTGTGGTTTGTTGGAATAAAATGTTTTGAAATTGTGAATCATTTTATGGTGATTCTGAATCTTTGTTTTAAATGGGGTATTTTTGGACGTCAAAAAGTTTTTTAATTAGATAAATTAGTTTTGGGAATTGGTTTTGATCGGTTGGTGTTTTCCTAGAAAGGGTATTGGTCTTAATGAACCTCGAATTATGAAAATATACCTTGCGGAATTTTAAAAAAATGGGAAGGGGTTGTTTGGAGTGGCTTGGTTATTTTAAAATTTATTAAAAATAAAAAGGGGTAGGTTTTTATGAAAATGGTTCTTATTGAATTGTGGTTTTTTGTGAAATATGAAAAGGGGTTTTGACTTGGTGGTTGGTGTTTCTTTTGAAGGTACATGATTTTTTGGAATGATGTTTTTTTGTTTTATCCTTTGGTGTTTTCATGGGTGCTCACATGAATGGTATTATTCATATATGGAAGGATGGCCTATATGGCATGGTGGTTGGGTGCCTAGGGTGTCAATTAAATGTGCATGTGGGTGAGACTTGAGGAAACACCATTTGTAAATGTGGAAGCCCACCAAGTTAGTTTGTTTTTCAAAAGTGTTTTGAGCTGAAAAATTGTGGCCTTTTTTTAACCAATGGTTATATGGCATGATTTTTCTATGTCTTAGAAGATTTATTTATTCATTAATATTCCTTGTGATCTAGAATTCATACTCTTGTTTTATATTGAAATGAGATCTTGTTGGTGGCTCGGTTTTTGAGTAATGTTCATTGGATTCTTAAAGACGTGTTTGATGTTGTGAAGTGGCCATGGATATTTCTCCATTGGAAATATTTCCTGCTGATCAACCTAAGGATTCATTTAAAATATTAAATCCACCAGTTTTAATGATTCCCTAATCTATTTGTTGTAATAGAGAGCTATTTGGGATCTATTAAAAGTGCTTCTAGGTCGTGATAATTCTTTTGGACATAGAAGTTGTGTTCGGTGATGTTGATGTGTTTCGTCGTATTCCTTTTCCATTCTGTCCCTTGTTCAGAGTGAGACATAATTTTGATATTAATCTATGATTTCCTATTTAGATGAAGGTGTTTTGTTGATCATGAATTTTTTTTAGCGGTGTAATCCATAGAACCCTGACCGCGGTGCAGCAGATGCTTCAAGAATCAGGGCTCCAGCAATAGGCCTCGGAGTGATGCTTTTCACGCAGTCAGGAAATCTCTAGAGGTATGGGGAGCTTGACCAGGCTTCTACCTCCACCATTGTGGTATGGTAGTTTCTATGTCTCTATTGTGGTTCATCATTTCTGTGAATTTCTATTTGTCACAACAAGCATGGTGGACTTACCCCTCACACAATGTCAATGGTTATGCCTTCCTGGATGGTGGATTCTGATCAATGTCCCTGTATAGACCACCAAATATGGTTCAGTTTTGGTATTACCTATTCATAGGTGGAGAGTTTTTGGTAGTTCCTTTGTTTATTTTATTTGGTATCAGTGGCCTAATTATTGGGTCCCCTTCCCTCCCCTCCCCGAGGGGTGGGGGTCCAAATCTGTGCGGAAAGTCTTGGCCCAGTTCTTGTCCCTTCTATTCAGGAGTGGTTGGTTTAGATGTCCATGTTTTAACCATATTAACATGGGTTTGTAGGTTTTTATGGGGGAGTTTTGGTGGTCATGTGCAGGTGAGGCCCAATTCTAGTTCATTTTGAATTCTTTTTTTTTTGTTCATTTCTAGTTGGTCTTTAATGGTGGGGAGACCCACTACGGGTCTCGAAGATCTTTCCTTTAGGATTTGTATGATGTTAGTTTTGATTTAATGGTTGGGAGACCATTCACTCCTCCACACCAACTCATTGGATTTTGTGAGTGAAATATGGTTTGGGTGATCATTGGGTTCATTGGGAGAAGGCCCAACAATCTAGTTCTTGTCTTGGTTGTGGAGGTGGTCGCTTCATCTTTCCGTTGATTCGCGGGAAGTGATTAAAAGTTGGTGTTTTGGTTGAGGAAAGAGGATTAAGTTCCATTAATGGGTGATGTAGAGTCATTGGATTAGTAGTCTGGAACATATTGATAATTAATCGTTAGTTTTTTATCTTTCATCTAGAAAACTATATGGCTTTCCGGGGGCGGAAAGCTTGAATGGTGGGGAGAATTGTCAAACCCAGTTTTTCATATCTTTGTTTCGATCTGTTCCATTGGAAATCCCGATCCTTTCCATGGTTATTTGGTGAGATGAATGTTCAGTTTTGATGTTTCATATATGTCTCATCAACCTAATTTGGGTTCTTCGTTATTTGTTTAGGAGTTTTTGAAGAAAAGGTGGTTACTTCATGAGTTGGGCCAACCATGAGCCCATTTCTAGTTTTAAAACCCGAATTTGTTTCTTTTATAACTCCATTTTTTTTATCTTTTTTCACTCATTATACTTCCCAATTGTCCTATACTTACATATTAAAACATACATATCCTTTTGGACCACTTAAGAATTTATGGTCATGGTGAATTTTGGTTACTTATTTAGGTACTGGGCACGCCCATGGGCCCATTTCCAGTTTTGAAACAATAATTTGTTTCTTTTATATCATTTTCATTTTTTAATATTTTTTGGTGAATATACCTCCCCCTAGAATACAATACCTCGATACGCTGCACCATTATCTAGTTACCATATTTGGAGCTCATATGGGTCGCGGATTAGGGAGAATGTTCTCTGGTTTCCTCAAAACGTCCAGAATTGAGAAGGTAAATAGTTTCACCCATAACTCATTCAATTAGTGCTCATTTTGCCACAAATATTATTTCCCTAGTTCGTCCAGACCATATTAGACTCTCCATAAAGTTTCAAGCCATTAAAGTCTTTCTAGGGTTTCATATCTAATGGAAGACGAAGAGTTTTCTAGGTTGAAAGGTGAGATTTATTCTCCTTTCTCATTACTCTTCCCCCTCCATTCATTATTTCATGGTTTTATATTGTATCCTAGTAATGATCGACCTAGGGTTCTGTTATAATATGTTTTTTGATTGGGGTTTTGTTCATTTAGGTCTGGTCTTTATAGTTTTAGGGTTTATAAACCCACGACGGGTGATTTCGGGTGTGCATTTCAATTATGCCAAGGATTTGAGGTAGGATACCCTTTGCACATGCCTTTATTATTTATGATTCATCATTATATTATTTTTAACACCTGATATATATGTTTATTAATGTTTTTCATCCTTTTGATAGTTTTCTTGGTGTGGAAAATGGTTGTTATGCCTTTTTTTGTTAAAGGTATTGTTGTTTTGTCATAAAAGTGCACACCTAGTGTTTGTTAAAATGTTCCTCTATCTTTCGAAACTATTTTGTGAGGTTTAGAAGCTGGTTTATGATATTTTTAACATTTTACAGTAGATTTAATGAAATATGGCATGTAATTGGGGTTTTATTCCTTTTCAAGTTCTTAAAATAAATTTGTTTTGTTTAAAAAGGGCATGTCATGTGTTTAGTAAATTACCCGGTTGGCTTTTATGTGTGATGTGTTATTTAAAAATTATTTTTTTGGATTTATAAATTAATTAGAAGAATTATAAATGGTATTTTTGGTCATTATATGTCTTTTTAATTTGGATTTGTTTTTAAAAACAAATGGGTTTTTGTTTACAATATATATTGGCCTGAGTTGACAGAAAATGGTCTTTTTCACATCCTTATGAAAATGGTTGTGTTTTGAATATGTAACCTGAGTATTTTAAGGGATTTATAATTTTTTTTTCTACTTTAAATTGTGTTTATACACCTCCTTAATAAAATTTAAATTAATACCTTTGTCAAATGTTTGTTTTGGGAAAGGCTTAAAGGCATGTTTGGCATTATCTTTAAACAAATGGTATCCATGTGTATTTTCTGTTCTCTCTATTGGGGCCATTTTATGGTCCCTAAAATTGATTTTTTTAATTTAACTTGGGGCTGAAAAATCTGGTTTTTTAGGTTATTGATGGGTTTATGGTCTTAAAATAGTTTTTTTGAATGATTTTCATGTGCAAATCCTCAATACACTCCTTGAAATTGTTTTACCAAAATATCTAGTGGTTTGTTGATTCGTGAATGAAAGGTGAAGCAATTTTGTGGGATATTTATGTGTTTATGGTTTGGGAATGGACTTTTTATGTGAAATGTGTATTTGAGAATATGTATAACTTGATTGATCACTAAAGGGAATCCCAGGTATCTAGGTGGGCGGACGTGTACTAGTATGCTAGTGATTCGGTGGGGTTTGGCCCCTGTTTCACGTAGAAAGTTTGACGATGAAAACACTAACTAAACTATGAAGATGATGATGTTGGGGGACCACTAGGTTATGGGTATGCTCCCTATTAGTGGATTGTGTGCACGAGAACGAATATTTATTATGGTTACTTTCATCGAGATATGATGTACCTGGGGCTTACAACTAACTAGTGCCTAGGGGTGTTCCCGTGACTTGTGCTAATTGGATATTTTGTACTCACCGTCGGCATACAGTGTGTTTGGTTGGTAAATTCAGTAGTGTGGGTGATTTATTTAAAAGTTAAAATTCTTTAAATCATCCCTCTTGAAAACTAGTTTTATTTGAAATTTGCACCTCTTTGAAAATTGTTACTAGCATTCTTGTTTATAAAACATGCATGTTTTTTTTGGTAATTGCTTTATAAAATGGGTCCTCATTTGGAAAAAAATACTTATATATATATTATTTAAAACTTTAAATTGATGTTTATTTTATTTTAAAGGATGTGCATTGGTAATAGAATATCGGTCTAACCTACGGAGTTTTAATACTCACGCCTATAGTCTTCTTTAATTTTTATCCCATGTGCAGGTTACTACTTGAGTTTGATCACCTTAGGGAGACATGTGGTGATTGTGTTGGAGAGTGACCAGAAGGGTCTCATGGAGTTAGTTGGTTATCGGGTTTCGTCAGTTGAGTTATTTCTTTAGTTGTACTTTCAATTTCTTGTACAAATAGTGTTCAAGTCAATTTTTATATAAATGTATTTTGAGCTGTCCATTTCTTTATACTGTTTGTATGATTGATTATATACATGTGAAATTGTTCCCTTGTGTAATCTATTGATTCCCTTGGTGCTTGTCACCATCCCGGGAGGATCGGGAACGCCTCTCGGGACTTGTCGCGGGTTGCTCTGGGTGACCGGTTCAGGGGCGACTCAGGCTGGTTCGTGACAGGTCGGTGGATCATAAATTTTATATTTTTGAGTAGTTATATGTGAAATTTTTTTATTCAATGAAGTTATAATTCGTGATATGAATTAATTATAAATAAGGTGACACGAAATTTTTCAGAATTTAGAGATAGGAAAGGTACATTTATTATATGGGTTTCATATCAAGTATTGAACCATCCCCATAGAATTGATGGCATGATTATGGGATTCAATATGTGGATCATGTGTCATATAGCCTATTTGTAAGTCTAATGTCCATTAGAATTCCCCCCATCATCTCACATTTTCTATTTTCTTGTGGACAAACCAAGTTAATTTTATAGGATCTATGAGACCTTCCTCTATCACATAGATCCTTGGATTCTTGTGGTAGATATTTAATTAATGGTGGTGATTTATCCTATTTATCCACTTGTTTCCTTGAGTTATTCCATGATGAATTCACTTCGATGGTGTTCTTTTCCTTTGGGGTGGTTAGGTTTTGTTTTGAGGATCCCTTCATGTGGATCAGTTTAATCTATAGTTTACTATTTTGGATGTGGTTTCAATTTTTTTCTTCTTCATTCTATGGTGAATTGATAATCAAAAGAATTCATGATTAGTGGATCCCAATTCTATTACTATTTTTGTGAAATGTGTGGAGATTTTATGTTTTCTACTTCATATAAGAGGATATTAAGGTTTGTGTTAATAATGATAATGGATTGGAATATTTGAAATTTATGGGAATAGGGGAATTCACATTTCATCCTTCCATGGTGTTGTTACTAAGGATTTTATGAATTTTGATTCCATTTTTTGAAAATCATGGTAGTTGGGAGCCTTTTTTATACTATATGTGACATGTGATGATACCCTTTCTATGTTATTTATCACTTAAAAATAATAGTATAAAGTAATTATATATTTCCAATGAACTATTTCCCATGGAAATATTGTTTTATTGAGAATACCCAGGCTAATAATATTGTATAGTTATGTAGGCCCTTGAATAAAATGTGAAATTCGAGTTCTGTTGTTGTTATTTGTGGTTGTGCTTGTTGTGTTTCCTTTATTGATGTGGGTTGTGGTTTCATGGTTGTTTTTACTAGTTTAGTTATGGAATATATGTTGTATTGACATGATGAATTGTTATCTTAGATGTGATTTGGGTAGATTTGAAATTGTAGATATGTGTTGTATTTGTTGAGTAAATAAGTTGTGGTTTTGTGGTGGTTTTGGTTTGAAGTAGTGGTGATATGTGGTGGATAAAAAAGTGTGGTTGTTTTAGTGGGGTGGATGTGAAGATGCAGTGTGGTGGTGATTTCTGACATGATTTGGTAAATATATTTTGCGGTGTGGTTGGTTTTGTTTCCCTATTACGAATGTAATTAATTTATAATGCTAAAATATCATATTCTCGTAGAAGAAAAAGAAAGGGAATGGAAATTGATATGTGCTAAATATCATAAATATTAGAAGATAGTGGAATATATTAATATTGGAATGCAGTGAAACCTTTATTTTAATGTGGTAGAATGTTGAATTGTATGGTGGTTGTGTTGTGTGATTCATATAGTGGTGGCACCAATCGTGATAGTTGATGTGGTGTAAGTGGTGGTGGTGTAGTGTACACAAGTGTAGTGGTGTGAACCAGTATATTGGGTATTGTGTGTAAACTATTTATTATGTATTTCATGTTACTTTTGAATATACCCTACCAGAGTGGGATAACCATACTAATGCTTAGTGGTAATGAGTTCTGTGTCTTTTCACCAACATTTATGCTAGTTGCGATACAAGTGGTTGGATGCCCCATCTTCAATGATATTCCTTCAACAGTGATGATACAAGTTGGTTTTGAAGAATATATTATATTTTTTTTTGATGTAAAGAGTATTTGTTATATTGTTGGCGTCATGAGTGGAAAGAGGATGGAATAAGTAAATTTCCTTCACATTCAAGATACCTTAATTCTCAAGTTAGAAGATTTTATGTGTTGCTGAAGTGTATTTGGGTGAGATGTGATGTGATAGACCAAGTGTGTTCAGGTGAAATGTGGCATGATGATGACTGATTCTAGCACTAGAATATTGACCTTATGAAAATTGGGGTTGGTATAGAAGTGTCCATTCCTTCATCAAAGATGGTTGCTTATGTTATGTGATATGTATATAGGTTTAGGAGAACATGATGTTCGATGTTGGGGAATGAGAGTGTAAAATCAGTGGGGATGTGGTTATGGTTTTATTTATTAATTATCATTATGATATTATGTATTTAAATAATATTTATTATTTAGTGAGAAATACATTGTAATGATGGGTTTGGTTAGTTGACCTGTTTAGGTTATTGTTGATTCTGTTCTTTGTTCACTAGCGTATTAGCATACTCTATTCACATGTTCACTTGAAACCTTGGGTATGGTCATATTGAGTATACTTGTCTTCTCACCCTATGTATATAAACAGATTTTTTTATGTTTTTTAAAGGACATTGGGAACAAAACATGATACCACTATCTTGGGTTTTTAGAGTTTTTATTGAGACACTATTGTATGAAAAGACTTTTTGTAACGCCCCGACCCCAGCTACCCAGAGTCGGTGCATTACTTCGTAACATTGGCATGATCACAAAAGATCAAGTCTCGAAAGACCGATTAGTTTAGTATCCTTGGAAACACTAGATACATTCATAAGTCTTTCATTACATCAAAATTAAACAAACTACAATAACATGGTCTTCATAGTCCACACTCATATCTCCACTGACTATTCTTGCAAGTCAGTCATAATACACTTCTTCACATCCTGGAAAATATTTAAACATTGAAAGGGGTGAGCTCAGATGCTCAGTAAGGATAACAATATTGCGGAAGCTTTTATAAGAAAACATAAGCATTTAAGGCAATGTATAACTGAAACAAAAGCCTTATTGAACTTGAACTTCAGCATAATATGGAAAAAGTAAAATAAAATAATGTCATTACTTACTCTCATGGTTATTCTACTAGACGAATAATCACATGAAGTATCAATAACCACTTTCATAATGAGGGAATGTATAATGCCAGACATTCTGAAACACTTTGTCAAGGCCTCGGCCAAGACGTCTAAAATGATTAAGGCCTCGGCCAAAACCATAAATCAAATTGGGAAAGGGCCTCGGCCAATTCCACGTCTAGTTGTCTCATGAGACCTACCGATGCATCGAGGAGCTATAGCGGGCTCCACCCGTCACATATTAAGTCCAATACATTCCTCATATGAATAGGTTTAAACATAACATAAATATTCGTATTAAAACTAGCATACGAAATGTCAACAATTTCTCCATAAACTATGGATGGTATAAAATAACACATCCACAGTCAAATATTTCACAAAATGTTCAATGGAAGTTTTGTATCATAAATCAATTTCAATTAAACTTAAAACCCATCAAAGGATGTTGACATGGGTGAAATCAAAGCTATTTGAGAGAAATATCTCTCCTTTTTGAAATCATTTAAAAGTCCCATAATTATAAAATAATACATTTAATTTGAAAAAATTCTTATAAGCTTTTTAGGGAAGCTTCGACGAAGTTATAATGGCGGAAAATAGCCGCACCCGCCGTATAAGTAAAAAAAACATTCTTACCTTAAATTTGTCAAAAAGGACAAAAAGTACACTGTTTGGAAAACGACGGTAAGATTTATTTCAAAAACGTATAAGGGTATAAATGACTTTAACCCATTTTCCATTTAATAGTAAAAATGTTTTGAAAGACATTTTTAATAAACATGGATGTGGATGATAACGAGGTCCCAGTAGATAATTATGTATAAACAACCTTGGATAATGAAGAGGTTGTGAAGTAAACCCTTACCTTGTACTTTTCCTTGGTTGGGGTAGGTTAACCTCCTGTATAATGGTGAAATAATTGTTATTAAATTATAAAAGAATCATATACATTCATATGATATCATATATGATCTTTTAACATTGCTTTGTTAACAATATCTTAGATTTATCGTTGTTTCGGGTGTTAACTTACTCGTTTTCTTTTATATGTTTTGTTACGTAAGTCGTGTTTTTCATGGATAGGTTGTATCTTATTCATATCCAGAATTATATCATGTCCTTAAACATTATTTTTAAATCATCAAATGATAATTATACTTGAATGGATACGACAGAGAATGAATCTCATCGCGTTCGTGGAGACGGTAGTCCGTACGTACGCACGAGAGACAATATCATTATTTTGATATTAAAATAATATATAATTGGATAGTATATCATATATACAGAATCATTATCATGTTTATATTTATTATTTACATGAATTACATATCATTATTATACCCATCTAAATAATAATATATTGAATAACAATTACACCACGACGTGGAGACGGTAAGCCGTACGTACGCACGTATGGTGACATGTCATTCAAATGATGGGTAGAATACTGAATATGGTTGTTCCATATTTTTAATAACATCACAGTATATAGAAGATACTGGAGTTATAATTTTAGAATTGAAATAATAAACAAAGAGGGAGTGGAAGAAGAAAGAAACTTGAAAGAGGGTGATGAAAATGTTACCTCTTCTTCGGGTTCTTTCTTTTGATTTGATCAAAAGGACTCCTTAGGATGGCTTTCTGACTAAATTAAAACTTCTATGATGAAGGGAGAGAAGTTGGGAGAGTATTTGGGCAGGGGTTGGCCGAACCAAAAGGCTTGGAAGTGTGAATAATGTGGTAGAGGTGGGGGCCTTTTATAAGAGGAGAGGAGGGGCACTTTTGGAAAGATTGAAATGTTACATTATTTCACAATGCTTTTCGGATTCTAAAGGTCCCACACTTATATAATTCGAGGAAGAGGTGATAATTTTTCTAAATCTCCTCATCCAATAGGCTTTGGACAAGTGTAAGCCTTGGATTTTTCATTATCTTCTCATTTTATTTAAATCGTTAAATAATGAGGTCATCGCTGCATCATAATGATGTCATAAATAATTTAATTTATTTAATGTCTAAAATTTATAAAAAAAATACTATGATGTAGGAAATCGTTTTAGATTTCTAAAGAATATTTATAGTCAAAATTTGGACTTGTTTAACCCCACTTAAAAACTATTTTAGTAAAATAACTCATGTTTGTGTCAATTTAATTTTAACATTAAATAAATATATATTAATGTCATTTTCCAACTAAAGTGGCTCCATGGGGTCCCCAAGTTGACCCATGGGTTTTCTTGGTCGGCCATGACTCATCCAATGGGATTAGGAAAAGTTTCATGCTCATCTCATATTATTAAAACATTATTTGTACCTTAAACTACACTAATTACCTCTAATCGCGATTAAGAACTTAAAAGTTACTATTCTCCAAAAAATTATTTTAATCTCATTGAACCACATTTTACTTATTAATGACAACCATGTATGTCAGATTTTTGAAAATCAAAACACAGAAGTGGTAATATTTCATTTTAACGAAAAATCAGTTTTTAACAACCACTTAGTGGTTTCACTATTCATCAAAAATTGAAGTTTTTCAGAATAAGGCCAAAATTTCACCCTAAGCTATAATTGATATTCCGAATTAAAAAATGATGTCTATTTTATAAAATTCCAAACATATACTTTGTATTAATTAATTTTATAATTAATTCCCACTGTTACAACAAATAGCGTGTTTTTAAGAAACAATTTATATCAAAAGATTGGCAATTGTTTATGTCCAATTTCAATGTTAAATTAATTCTAATGACCACCATTGGATAAAATGGTAAAAATATATTCTAATTATACTTTAAAACCACTAAATATTATAATTTATCACTATAAATTATTTTGATTAAAAAAGTTGTTTTTAAGTATTTTTCACTATTCATAAAAATTTAGAAGTTCTCAGAAAAATACCAAAAATTCAACATAGGCTAATTTCAATATTCTGAATCCAAAATTGAAGTCCATTTTGATAAATAAAATTTATAAAATTTCAAAAATTAGGTATTACTATTCACAACGGCTAGTTTAATTAGTTGTGGTGTGTGTTAGAGCTCGAGGTTGCATACAACACACGCCATTGCATTATTCGAAGGGAAACGTACAGTGGAAGCTTGGGGTGTTACATTCTCCACTCCTTCAAATAATTGCGTCCTCGCAATTTCTAGGGTATTACTGCATAAAAAGACTCGGGTGGTTTTTCATCATAAATTCCTCAGGTTCCCATGTTGCCTCTTCCATTTTATGATTTCTCCACAAAACCTTCACCAGACGAGTCGTCCGGTTTCTCAGCACCTGCTCCCTCACATCAAGAATCCTGACGGGCTCTTCACAATAGGAAAGATCGGGTTCCAGTTCTAATTCCTCATAGGTGAGTACATGCGTTGGGTCATGCATGTATTTACTCAATAGAGATACGTGGAACACATCGTGAACTTTGGAGAGACTTGGAGGCATTGCCAAACGGTAAGCTACAGCCCCAATTCGTTCTAGAATTTCGAAAGGTCCGATGTACCTGGGACTCAATTTACCTTTCTTACCAAAACGTATGACTCCCTTCCATGGAGAAACCTTCAGGAAAACATGATCACCAACTTGAAATTCCAAATCCTTCCTTCGATTATCGACATAGCTCTTCTGCCTACTTTGAGCTGCTTTGATGTGATTTTGGATTACTTTCACCTTTTCCACCGTTTCCTCCACCAGTTCTGGGCCTACAAGTTTTCTTTCACCAACGTCATCCCAACAGGTTGGTGTACGACATCTCTTTCTGTATAACGCTTCATATGGTTCCATCTGAATACTCGAATGGAAGCTATTGTTATAGGAAAATTCTACCAGTGGTAAATATTGATCCCACATACCCTTAAAGTCAAGAGAGCATGATCTCAACATGTCTTATAAGGTTTGAATAGTCCGCTCTGATTGTCCATCTGTTTGAGGGTGATAGGCAGTGCTCAAACGAAGTTCAGTATCCAAGGCCTTTTGAAGACTTTTCCAGAATCTTGAAGTAAAACGAGGATCACGATCAGAAACAATCGATAGGGGTACTCCATGAAGTCTTACAACTTCATTAATATATAGTCTTGCTAGACGTTCAAGTGGTAGGTCCTCCCGTATAGCCAGAAAATGTGCTGACTTAGTAAGTCGATCAACAATGACCCATATTGCATCATTCCTTCTAGGAGTCTTTGGTAGTCCCATGACAAAGTCCATCGTAATATTATCCCATTTCCACTCAGGTATGGGAAGAGGTTGCAATACTCCACCAGGATGTTGCCTTCCAGCTTTGACTTGTTGACAAACCATACACCTCGACATAAAATCAGCAATCTCCCTCTTCATATTGTCCCACCAAAAATGTTCCTTCAAATATCTATACATTTTGGTGCTCCCATGGTGTATAGAGAAGTTGGAACTATGAGCATCATCCAGCAATTCCCTTGTTAGATCAGGTATATCGGGAACACAAAGTCTCTTCCCGAATTTCAAAATACCATTCTTATACACAAAGTCCCTCAATCTTCCATCATTCACACCTTTAATCTTCTTCTGAAATTCTTCATCATTGGTCTGAGAACTCTTAATCCTTTCTAGTAATGATGGTTTGGCAACCATTTGAAAAAGAATTGATTTTTCACCTTCCCTAGTTATTCCCATGTTTATCTTCACTAGATCCAAGAAAATTGGATCCCTTTCAATTCTCATCACATTCAAAACTCCATGGTCTTTTCTACTCAAAGCATCTGCCACCTTGTTTGCCTTCCCCGGGTGGTAATGTGTCGTGCAATCATAATCCTTGAGTAGTTCAAGCCATCGCCTTTGCCTCATGTTGAGTTCTTTTTGTGTGAAAATATACTTCAAACTCTTTTGATCAGTATAAATCTCACATTTTTCACCATAGAGGTAATGTCTCCATATGTTTAAAGCAAATATCACAGCTTCTAACTCAAGATCATGAGTAGGATAGTTTTTCTCATGAATTTTTAGCTGTCTTGATGCATAGGAAATGACCTTATCATTCTGCATAAGGACACAACCAAGTCCTTTCTTCGATGCATCACTATAAATAACAAACCCATCATTCCCCGATGGTAGAGTCAATACAGGGGCATTGACTAATCTTCTCTTTAGTTCTTCAAAACATTCTTCACACTCTTTTGTCCAGACAAATTTAATCCCTTTACGTGTGAGCTTTGTCAATGGGTTAGCCAATCTGGCAAAATTCTGGATGAAACGTCGATAATAACCTGCTGAACCAATAAAACTGCGTACCTCAGTTATACTTGTCGGTGCTGGCCATTC
This sequence comes from Viscum album, assembly GCA_963277665.1. Classification (NCBI taxonomy): domain Eukaryota; kingdom Viridiplantae; phylum Streptophyta; class Magnoliopsida; order Santalales; family Viscaceae; genus Viscum; species Viscum album. Next base: position 538,719,868 of record OY728138.1, on the reverse strand, counting down.
TTGGATTGCCTTGGTTTTAGAAGGATCAACGGAAATTCCATCCTTAGAGACAATATGGCCAAGAAAAGAAATCTCATGAAGCCAGAATTCACACTTGCTAAATTTCCCATATAATTCATGTCTTCTAAGAGTCTTCAGGATAATGCGTAATTGATTTTCATGATCTTCATGGCTTTTGGAGTATACCAAGATATCATAAATAAATACCACTACAAATTCATCAAGATATTCCTTGAAAACTCTATTCATTAGATCCATGAAAACAGAGGGTGCATTAGTCAATCCAAAAGGCATTACTGTAAACTCGTAATGCCCGTACCTTGTTCGAAATGCTGTCTTTGGAATGTCCTCCTTCTTCACACACAACTAATGGTATCCAGACCGAAGGTCAATCTTTGAAAAGTATTGATCTCCATGCAGTTGGTCAAAAAAATCATCAACGCGAGGTAGGGGATACTTATACTTTATTGTTATAGCATTGATCTCCCTATAATCAATGCACAACCTCATAGATCCATCTTTCTTCTTAACAAAAAGAACAGGGGCTCCCCAAGGAGAAACACTAGGGCGAATAAATCCCTTATTACTCAATTCCTCTAGTTGTTTCTTTAGTTCAACTAATTCCACAGTGGCCATTCTATAAGGGGTCTTCGATATGGGCCTTGATCCAGGAATTAAATCAATGGAAAACTCAACTTCTCGTTCTGGAGGATGTCCAGGTAAATCTTCCGGAAACACATCAACATATTCTCTCACAATAGGTACATACTCTATTTGAATATTCCTTTCCTCATCCTCAGTAATTTCCTTCTCTTCCTCCCCAATAATTGAATTTAGTTGAGCTACTGTGGGTGGATCTAGATAAGAATTATATGGTGACGATTCTGCTCTAAAGATAAGGTGTTCCTTATCATCATCATCAAGAATCGTAACCTCTTTCCTCTTACAATAAATTTTTGCATCATGGTCCGAAAGCCAATCCATACCGAGGATTATATCAAATTCAATCATGGGTATGACGATGAGATCAGCAGGTAAAGAACATTTAGGTCCTCTAATGGGAACTAATCGACAAAACTTTGTTGCAACAATACTTCCCTTAGGGGTTTTGACCGACAACTCCCTTGTTAAATCAAATTGGAAATATCTAATTTTCTTAGCAAACTGGGAAGATATGAAACAATGCGATGATCCAGAATCAAATAATGCATTTTCTAAACTTGAGGAAACCATTAAATTACCTTCCACCATGTCTTTCAGAGCTTCCACCTCAGCAGTAGTGATAGCATAAGCCTGGCCTTGATCCCTTGGCCTCTTCTGAGGTAAGTTCCCCGGACTCTTAGGACATTCATTTGCATAATGTCCCTTCTCTCTACAATTATAACATTCCACGTTGACAGCCGCTTTCTTTCCCTTGCATTCATGAGCTTGGTGGCCTTTTTCACCACACTTGTAACATACTCCTTTTCCTTTTAGACAGGCACCAGGGTGCTTCCTACCACAATTATCACTGGGTGGAAATTCATTTCTACCCTTCTTCCCTGTTTCCTTATTTCCTTTCCCAGAGTTTTCAGCGGATCTCTTCTTATCTTGCTTTGATTTAAAGTCATCAGACATAGAGAATTCCTTTTCCGTCTTGATAGCTCACGAGACAATACCTTCGTATGAAGAGAAGGTTTTTGATACTAAATCTCGACGGAGAAATGGTTTCAACCCATCAAAGAAACGATCAGTCTTACTTCTTGGGTTACGTATGTAATCTGCAGCATACCTTGCTAACCTTGTAAAGTTAGCCTCATACTTTACGACATTTTCATCCTCCTTCTGCCTTAGACTCAGAAATTGCCTTTCCATATCCGCTCGATGGTCTCGAGGAAAGTATTTTTCTAAGAACAACTCTTTGAACTCTTGCCATTCCATGTTTGTTAATTCATCATCTTCCTTTGTGTTTTGAATTAGTGACCACCATTGATCGGCATCTCCAGTGAGGCGGTAAACTGCCATGAAAACATTCTCCCTTTCACTACTCCCCAAGGCATGGAATATTTTCTCTAAGGAATTTATCCATTGCTCAGCTACTATAGGATTTGTACTCCCATTGAAGGTTGGCGGTTGTTTCCTCATGAAACGGTCTAGCATTGATCCTCCACGTTGCGGATCAGGGTGCTCCATACGAGTAAGGTTGTTATTCATAACCTGCGTGAGTTGTCCCAGTATGGTGAGAAGCTGATCAGCACCAGTTGTATCACTAGCTCCACCATAATTATCCTGAGCAGGAGGGCAATCCCTACATGGAGTGCGTGCATTGATACGGTTTCCATTCCTTCCACTAGGCGCCATTTCTAAATAATGGCATAAACTAGATTAGTTCATGAATCAAAATACATAATTCCATACTTGTAAAACACTTAACATAATTTGAACTAATTATGGATATAATCCATAATTATAAAAATGTTTTCTTTGAGGAAGTATATACTCCTAACCCTTCATAGTGGTTTGTAAAGAAAATGGGAATTATCCAAAGAATATCCCCCGGGAGTGTCGTAACCAAGAGTGCAGCAAGGCCCGTTGTCGTGCACCAGTTCCCGTTCGAGTCTAGCTCAATGCGGTGTTTTCGGGTTTTACCCCTAGGTACATCTGTGCCAGAGCCGCCTCTACCTGCTCGTGTCCAGATAGGGATTTATTGCTCGGAAAACTCACAACATCTCTACAATACCAAAATTCTAGGAAGTTCTTCTATACTAATCCTCAAAGTCTATCTTCGGGATATGTGCTCTAATCAGAGTTTATATAAATCTAGCTTCCAAGGTTAGTACTAAACTGCCTCTGATACCAACTGTAATGCCCCGACCCCAGCTACCCAGAGTCGGTGCATTACTTCGTAACATTGTCATGATCACAAAAGATCAAGTCTCGAAAGACCGATTAGTTTAGTAGCCTTGGAAACACTAGATACATTCATAAGTCTTTCATTACATCAAAATTAAACAAACTACAATAACATGGTCTTCATAGTCCACACTCATATCTCCACTGACTATTCTTGCAAGTCAGTCATAATACACTTCTTCATATCCTGGAAAATATTTAAACATTGAAAGGGGTGAGCTCAGATGCTCAGTAAGGATAACAATATTGCGGAAGCTTTTATAAGAAAACATAAGCATTTAAGGAAATGTATAACTGAAACAAAAGCCTTATTGAACTTGAACTTCAGCATAATATGGCAAAAGTAAAATAAAATAATTCCATTACTTACTCTCATGGTTATTCTACTAGACGAATAATCACATGAAGTATCAATAACCACTTTCATAATGAGGGAATGTATAATGCCAGACATTCTGAAACACTTTGTCAAGGCCTCGGCCAAGACGTCTAAAATGATTAAGGCCTCGGCCAAAACCATAAATCAAATTGGGAAAGGGCCTCGTCCAATTCCACGTCTAGTTGTCTCATGAGACCTACCGATGCATCGAGGAGCTATAGCGGGCTCCACCCGTCACATATTAAGTCCAATACATTCCTCATATGAATAGGTTTAAACATAACATAAATATTCGTATTAAAACTAGCATACGAAATGTCAAAAATTTCTCCATAAACTATGGATGGTATAAAATAACACATCCACAGTCAAATATTTCACAAAATTTTCAATGGAAGTTTTGTATCATAAATCAATTTCAATTAAACTTAAAACCCATCAAAGGATGTTGACATGGATGAAATCAAAGCTATTTGAGAGAAATATCTCTCCTTTTTGAAATCATTTAAAAGTCCCATAATTATAAAATAATACATTTAATTTGAAAATATTCTTATAAGATTTTTAGGGAAGCTTCGATGAAGTTATAATGGCGGAAAATAGCCGCACCCGCCGTATAAGTAAGAAAAACATTCTTACCTTAAATTTGTCAAAAAGGTCAAAAAGTACATTGTTTGGAAAACGACGGTAAGATTTCTTTCAAAAACGTATAAGGGTATAAATGACTTTAACCCATTTTCCATTTAATAGTAAAAATGTTTTGAAAGACATTTTTAAGAAACATGGATGTGGATGATAAAGAGGTCCCAGTAGATAATTATGTATAAACAACCTTGGATAATGAAGAGGTTGTGAAGTAAACCCTTACCTTGTACTTTTCCTTGGTTGGGGTAGGTTAACCTCCTGTATAATGGTGAAATAATTGTTATTAAATTATACAAGAATCATATACATTCATATGATATCATATATGATCTTTTAACATTGCTTTGTTAACAATATCTTAGATTTATCGTTGTTTCGGGTGTTAACTTACTCGTTTTCTTTTATATGTTTTGTTACGTAAGTCATGTTTTTCATGGATAGGTTGTATCTTATTCATATCCATAATTATATCATGTCCTTAAACATTATTTTTAAATCATCAAATGATAATTATACTTGAATGGATACGACGGAGAATGAATCTCATCGCGTTTGTGGAGACGGTAGTCCGTACGTACGCACGAGCGACAATATCATTATTTTGATATTAAAATAATATATAATTGGATGGTATATCATATATACAGAATCATTATCATGTTTATATTTATTATTTACATGAATTACATATCATTATTATACCCATCTAAATAATAATATATTGAATAACAATTACACCACGACGTGGAGACGGTAAGCCGTACGTACGCACGTATGGTGACATGTCATTCAAATGATGGGTAGAATACTGAATATGGTTGTTCCATATTTTTAATAACATCACAGTATATAGAAGATACTGGAGTTATAATTTTATAATTGAAATAATAAACAAAGATGGAGTGGAAGAAGAAAGAAACTTGAAAGAGGGTGATGAAAATGTTACCTCTTCTTCGGGTTCTTCCTTTTGATTTGATCAAAAGGACTCTTTAGGATGGCTTTCTGACTAAAGTAAAGCTTCTAGGATGAAGGGAGAGAAGTTGGGAGAGTATTTGGTCTGGGTTTGGCCGAACCAAAAGGCTTTGAAGTGTGAATAATGTGGTAGAGGTGGGGGCCTTTTATAAGAGGAGAGGAGGGGCATTTTTGGAAAGATTGAAATGTTACATTATTTCACAATGATTTTCGGATTATAAAGGTCCCACGCTTATATAATTCGAGGCTAAGGTGATAATGTTTCTAAATCTCCTCATCCAATAGGCTTTGGACAAGTGTAAGCCTTGGATTTTTCATTATCTTCTCATTTTATTTAAATCGTTAAATAATGAGGTCATCGTTGCATCATAATGATGTCATAAATAATTTAATTTATTTAATGTCTAAAAATTATAAAAAAAATACTATGATGTAGGAACTCTTTTTATCTTTCTAATGAATATTTATAGTCAAAAGTTGGACTTGTGTAACCCAACTTAAAAAACTGTTTTAGTAAAATAACTCATGTTTGTGTCAATTTAATTTTAACATTAAATAAATATATATTAATGTCATTTTCAAACTAAAGTGGCTCCATGGGGTCCCCAAGTTGACCCATGGGTTGTCTTGGTCGGCCATGACTCATACAATAGGAGTAGGACAAGTGTCGTGCTCATCTCATATTATTAAAACATTATTTGTACCTTAAACTACACTAATTACCTCTAATCGCGATTAAGAACTTAAAAGTTACTATTCACCAAAAAATTATTTTAATCTCATTGAACCACATTTTACTTCTTAATGAAAACCATGTATGTCGGATTTTTGAAAATCAAAACACAGAAGTGGTAATATTTCATTTTAACGAAAATCAGTTTTTAACAACCACTTAGTGGTTTCACTATTCATCAAAAAATGAAGTTTTTCAGAATAAGGCCAAAATTTCACCCTAAGCTATAATTGATATTCCGAATTCAAAAATGATGTCTATTTTAAAAAATTCCAAACATATAAGTTGTATTAATTAATTTTATAATTAATTCCTGCTGTTACAACAAATAGCTTGTTTTTAAGAAACAATTTATATCAAAAGATTGGCAATTGTTTATGTCAAATTTCAATGTTAAATTAATTCTAATGACCACCATTGGATAAAATGGTAAAAATATATTCTAATTATACTTTAAAACCACTAAATATTATAATTTATCAGTATAAATTATTTTGATTAAAAAAGTTGTTTTTAAGTATTTTTCACTATTCATAAAAATTTAGAAGTTCTCAGAAAAATACCAAAAGTTCAACATAGGCTAATTTCAATATTCCGAATCCAAAAATGAAGTCCATTTTGATAAATAAAATTTATAAAATTTCAAAAATTAGGTATTACTATTCACAATGGCTTGTTTAATTAGTTGTGGTGTGTGTTAGAGCTCGAGGTTGCGTACAACACACGCCATTGCATTATTCGAAGGGAAACGTACAGTGGAAGCTTGGGGTGTTACACTTTTGGTATTTACTTTGATACATTTATTATATATTTTAACATTTTTTATACATTGTGGGTTGGTTTTGGATAAAATTTTATATTATTTAACAAGTTTTCATAGTTTTTTTCACTTATCTCCTATGAATATTGGAAATATAGGGTAATGACTTCCATATGTGATATTTTTATGCCTTTGGTGCCTGTTTCCATTATGATCCCTATTGATGGTGGTACTCATGGGGTTATCATCTCTTTTCCATAATTTCTATCCTAGGAGGGGGGGGACATTTGATAATTGGTTCATCAACGAGTGGTATCAAAGATAGTTTTTGGTTGATAGATAAGGTGGATTTTGGTTTCTGTAACTATGAGGAAGTATGGGTTAGTAGGGAAATGGTTCCAATTGATCATGTTGTTTGATATAGTATATGAGGAATGACTAGGACATTGGATTTTAGGGATCCATGTGATCTAGTACAAAAAATCTAAGAATATTGAATGATTAAGTAAGGTGGGAAAGTTTTATGGGTAGAGACCTAAGAGAGGTACATCCATCAATATTTATTGGGTTCATTTTTAATTTGGGTTGTTGTGAAAATTTAAAATGAATTAAATAAATGAACATTAAAGAAAATTCTATTCTATCGGGCATATGATCACTGATTTCTTTTCAGTAAGGGATCCTAGTCATCATCCATGGGTAGCTTATGTAGTTGATGTTCAGTGGGTTTATCTAGTTGATCATCGGAGGATTGATCCAATATATGAGGATGAGTAAAGGAAGAGGGGCAACCATTCCTTTCAGTGGAATATTTTTTGGAGGTATGAGGGTATCCTCTCAGACCTAGATAGAGAGCTCTATTTATATATACATGATATCTCTTTCATTATAATTCATAAATGGGTTTATTTCTAGGTGTTATGGTTAGTTAGTCATTGTAACACTATTTGTTTTTTGGAATAGTTTTTTGTCAAACAAATTATATCTTTCATATTTTTTTTGCATGGAACATTGAATTTAAAGAAAATGTGACATACAATTAAAATATTATTATTTAAAATTTTAGTTATCACCTAATGATTATAATAGAGGATATAAATAGTATTAAATAAATTATTAAAATATATGGTTTACAGATTTATATAAAATTATTTCTTTGGTGGCCAATTAATTAATAAGGAAAAAAATTAAATAATGAAATTTTCTTCTCAAACAAATATTTTTATAAAAAAAACATGTTAATCAAAAAAATATCTGGGTAAATGATTTTAATAAAATTTATTTTTTAATGATTCAATAAAATACCTAACATTCAACTTATTTCCAACACAAGAGATAGTAATATATCTAATTTTATGCTTGAATACTATATTTTTTCAAGAATATAGTTTGTTGCCTTTTGTGCACTTATTTTAAAACTAATTTTTGAAACTATTTTAAATTTTTTTGAAAAACTATTATCGTTTTTTAAATCATAATTTCAAAGATATTTTATGTTGAATTTTGGATAATTTTCAAAAATGATTGATTTCATGATGAATAGTGAAAATACTAGATTTTAATTGAAAATTTTATTTCAATTTAAATAATATATATATGTGTGAGTAATTATATTTAAAATTGGATTTAATTTAAAATTAGATTAATTTTATATCTAGTAATAAAATTTAGGTCATCTTATGATTTTTTATGATGAATTTTTAAATAAAAACATTATAATATTATTGAACGTTTTCTCCTTGAAACCTCGCTTATTCGTCGTATCTATATAATTAATTTAGAATTTATTTCTCCCACATATTTGAATGGGATTCATGTAAATAGATTCAATTTTTAAAATTATAATAATATATATTATCTAATAGTTTCAACATAATTTTATTACCATAATGAACAGTAAAATAGTAAAAATTGTTTACTTTGTTTAAGTTAAAGAATGGGTTTATCAGATGTTAAACTATAAATATAATGGTTAAAATGAAAAACAAGACTTGTATAAAGTATATATCATTGAGATATTTATACCATATAATGACTCAATCTCGATAATACATTATTTTTTAGATTTTTCATTGTAAAAATGTGGTTATGCCTTTTTCTTTTCAAACAATTTCATGTGATCCACTAACGTCACTTATAAAAGGAAACCTCATCTCCTCTCTTATTCACATCGTAAAAACATTTTGGTTTGGAAAATACCTACCAAAATCACTTCTCAAAATAACTAATCTCATTTTATATTCCTTGGATTGGAATTAAATCCAACCTATCAATTCTTTAGGTGAAAACCTATAGAGGATACCTGAATAAGAGGTAATGTTCTTCGACGATCATATTTATATTATTTATTCTTCCACCTACTTCAATTATTATTAATACATTGTGATATAATAACCTCATTATCTCTTATTTACTAATATTATATTGTGAATTATTATGACCTACATCCATCCCAACTTTCATCATATGGGATATGAAATCACCATTTGTGTGTATAGTGAACTGCAGCCTCACGAACTGATGTCGTACATTTTTTCATTACCACCTCTCATTGTTGGTTATGATGATGGATTTAAAGTATATATATAATAATAATAAAAATTATAAATGTATAGTTATTATATCATATATAACTTTTTAATATCTATTTCTTAGGTGATTCGATAACGCCACTCGTGTGTATAGAAGACTACTGCCTCGCGAAGCGATGTGATTCGTTTTTCATTAACTCTTTAAAAGGAAGATAATAGGGATAATAATAATTAATATATCTGATATAAATTAATTAATTGTAATATTAATTACATTTTTATCATTATAAAAAATATTATATATCATTTTCTTTCTTACTTTTTGATTTTCTTAATGATCATACATTATTAATGTACGTGTGGACAACCACCTCCATGTAGTGACATTAGTCACTCTTTTAATCACCATACCACATAGATCATATTTATAAGAAAATTTAAATAAATAATATTATTTTATGATAATTATTGAAATATAATATATTACTAACCTCTTTCCCATAATGATAGTTGAAAAATGGTAATGGTACTCATGCATATGAACTACCCATCGTCTCCCTGATCGCAACATACTTCATTTCTGAAATTCATTTTTCTTGATTGGTCATAAAAGTATAATTTGTTTATAAATATAGTAATTATTTCATAAATTTTATTATATATATTAAAAACACATTTTCAAAGTAATATGATAGAAAATAACAAATCAACACATATATAAAAATAAAAATCCGTTATTTCCCAAAATGTGATTTTAAAAAGTAATTGGTAAAAAATATGTAATAAATGGTAATAAGTAAATAATATATCATGTAATATATATAACTATGGTTATATTTATAGTTTATAATAAAATTATATTTATTATTCAGGTGGTTTTAACATTTACAAAAGAATTCAAGACTTATGGTTTGGGATTTCTAGTCTCTCTTTTATTTTTGGGAGATATATGAAAATTCGCCACATGTTTCTTTTTTGTGGTGTATTTAATATCCCTTTTACATGTTATATCAGAAATATCCTTATTTTAATTATATTTAATGTTTCATTTGATTTTATTATTTATAGGTACTTGTGATCCAAAATATTACTATAGTAGAAAGGGGTTTATGTATCACTTTTTACTTTTTGAGGCACAATCCATATTCAACACCTATTTCATCTATATGGTAAATATATGGACCATGGATTTATATTATGAGAAATATACTACAAAATTAATTAAAATTACATATCCATTTTTTATCTCTTTTTCATTGGGCTCATGGTTCAAAGGCTACCAAAACAGTAATGGATTTTTGCCTCAATTTTCATTCCTTGAGACATATGTTATGATATGAACATATCTTCTCCTATGAGGTGTATATACACCCAAATTGAAAAGTAAAATCTAGAATTTATTTATTCTAATGATATTATATGATTATTTTAATGGTATTAATTTATGGTACTTACAATTCGATGTTATCAATGTAGTAATTATTTTCCATTGTAGTCTTATCATTTATCGGGATTGATGTGGTTATGTTCCTGATGATGAAATATTATGATCTATTTCTAAAAAAACTAATTAATTTTCTTATTATCCGGTAAATTCTTGAGAATAAATTTTTTACATTCAATTTCCTCTCACTATGTATTCAATATTTCAAAATAATTCTTTTTGTAAAATTCATTTTTTCTCACTTCTGTTGAAAATAATTTTTATTATAATTCCATGTTTTCCCAAGAAAAATTAAATTTTTTAAAAATTATTAAAAAAATTTATTAATGAAATTTTTAAACATGTTTCACAACTAAAAAAATTTCAATGGAATATCCATGTCGTATTATAAACAATACCTATTTGAATTTTACTAAAAATGTGAAATGAATCTTTATTTTAACTTTTACAACATCAACATTATTTTTTGATATCTTGAACAATATTTGTTTCCAAGATTACATTTTAGATTTCCAAGGTTATTTTCAAATAAAAGGATTTTAAAAATATTAAATTTTTCCAATACTATTTTCCAATGAAGAAAATGTATTTTCGTAATGATTTTTTTTAAAGGAATTATAAATCTTCCATTATAAGTTATCTTAGAAATCATCAAATAATATTATTTCCAAAATATTTCATGAATATTTTGGTTTTAAAATTTTAATTTCAAATAAGTTAAATTTTCATCAAAAATTATCCAAGTGATGTGTTAAAATAATTACCTATCATAGATGAAATCCTAGGTTTTAATTATGCTCTACTGGAAATATGATCCAGGGATACCATTATTATTCATTCTCTAAATGGTTTATGTTTATAATGATATGATTTATATGAAACCCATTACTCTCATATGGTTAATACCATTAAAAAATATTTATTTTACACATTCAACTTCAAAAATTAATAACCTGATATAATTCATATGAAACCCCTTAATTTTCATAGGTTCTGTTATAATGAAAATTTGAGATAATTATGAAATTTCTCTCAACTTACATAGTTTATGATATGATGAATTTTTTATGAAACCCATTTGAATTCATGGGTATGAAATGATGAATTTTTTATGATAATAAGGTATAAACACATATTATTTTCATTATGTGGTGGTTGGAACCTTTATATCACTCTAATTCATTATGTATAAATTTATATCTCATGATATAGACAGAATTAGAATGGGGATTGAACCCAATTTAGTAAGGGAATTTGTAAGTTATGGTGGTCACGAGAGTGAACCTTTACTACTCTAATGGCTATGGTAGTAAACACATTCCATTATGATAACCTTATCAATGATCCTTCTATACAATAGAAATGATTCACTATGCTTATGTTCATTCCACAATTCCTTGTCTTATTCCAATTTTATACTATTTTAGATCTTGTTGTTTTATTTCTATATTATTAAAGTCTCATGAAAATCCAATCATTATGTCATGACTCAAGATTATGAACTTTGATATGAAGGATATGGTTTTTAAATGTTATTTTCATGTTTTCATACCCTTATATTCATATTATGCTTATGTATCTCCCTTGTCTACCCATGTTGAGGATATAATATCAACCAATCTTATGTTTCTTATACCAATGTTAAAAAGAGTGTTTTAAAGTAGCGCCTTTTTATAATAAATGGAATGATCAATATGAGAGGTTATGAAAATATATCCCTATATTAGAAGACTGTGAACCTAGTCTCTAAAGTCAATAAATTTATGTGTTCCTCTACTGTGTGTTTTTTAATTTATTAAATATTTATCTAAAAACATGTAATATCAATGCGTGAAAATCCTAGGTCACTATATTTGGTATCATTGTATAGGTTTACATAACTTTTAGAAACTAGTATGATAAATCTTTAGTTTTATATATAAGGATATTTCTGACAATAAATGTAGGTATATTTAAATGTAAAATCCTAACAATGAATCAATGTATAGAAAAATGTACTCAAATTTTATTAAAGGATAGACTGATTAATTTCCATGAAATTACACCCCTATATGTATAAAAAAGTGTATGTGGCAATGTCATAGAGATAACTAGGGGTAATAACTCTAAATCGGGTGCACTAAGTAGGACTATATGGTCACATGGGACATGATAATGGTATTTTCTACATACCTATTTTGACAGTTGCGATTGATATTATTTTTAAATTCAATAACACTTTATGAACCACTGTGATGGATTTAAATATATTATCACTATGAATGACCTAGTATAAATCTAGGGTTTCATTGATTAAAAATAATGTGTCATGATTTAGACAATATATAATTTTTTTATATGATTACGTGGTTTTCACATTGATTAGTTTTTCTCACACTACATTTTTATTTAATGGATGGAACAAGAATCAATCACGTTTATATTGAATCTGATAGAAACTTAGGCCACTCTGATCAACCAAATTTCATAATGAAGTGAGTGAAATTTGTTGTGATTATACCTAATTGAGTATCATGATATATTTTTAACAATGTGAACTTTGTGTGTATTCTTAATACAAGGGATATGAGGGAGATATACATTTAGAAAGATCATGTGGTAATGAACATAGAGTAAATAATAATTGGATTTCTAAATGTCAAGAAGTTGGGAAGATAAACCTGGAGGAATATCTCAAATGGAGGGGAAGATGGAATATATTAGTGAAAGAATGTCATAGTGGGAAAATTTTTGATGAGTTCATTGTCTTATATGTGCGGATTAAGGTAATTATCCAACTCATTTCCCTGACCTGAGAATTAACTTTTAAAACACAGAATGATCTATTCCCTGTCCATTATTTAAGTAAAAAGATTGATGTATTTATATATTTATATTTAGTAATTATGTGGTATTTGTATATTTCTAATTGTATTTTAGTTATAAGAATCCTGAAACATATAAGGATATTGTTATTTTTGGAATAATATATGTATCCATATAAGATTAACTTATTATTTTTGGATTACATCATGGAATTAAGGGTTTAAGGTTAATCATAAGTTCAAAGTCATAGAAACCCCTTTTTAGATTTCATTTATTTGGATTTTATTGAGATTAAGGATATTTTGAGGGACATTTATGGAAATAAAACCCTTTTTTGTATATGTTTTAGTGAAAATTTTATCTGATGAGGAATACCTTTAATTAGTGTGGATATATAATTAAAGGTACTGGTATCCTTTAGTGTTTATCTTATCTTTAATGTTGAGATAATTATATATTATACTTGATCACCTTATGATTTCAGGACACATAGTTTCTATAATAAAATATTCTTCTCCAAATTCTCTCACAAGAATATATATTAAAGAAGTGGTAAAATTTCAAGGAGTACCACATTCAATTGTATCTTATCCCGATCTAAGTTTTACCTTTATGTTTTGGTGAATTATTTAGAAATATATTGATATGGAGTGGAGTTTTAACACATTGTATTATCATATATATTGTTAGTATGGGGGAATAATTCATACCCTAGATTATATAATAAAATATTATTATTTGGATTTAAAATTTTGATGGGATCAACACATTCCCCTAGCTGAGTTTTCTTAGAACAATAACATTCACATGAACATTATGATTCCTCCTTATTAATTACTTCATTGAAATAAGTTTTTAACTCAAATGTATTGGAATAAATTTGCAGAAAGAAATCTATTATGATCATATCGGGAAAGTAGTTTATTGTTTGTTTCTTCCACAAAAGTTCTCTTAAGTTCATGATGTTTTCCATGTATCGCTCATGATTATGTACATATCGGATCCATCAAATGTATTGAACTCAGAGGACATAATGAAAGAGGTGATCTTTATTATGAGTAAAAAATAAAGGAAATTCAAGTTCATATAGAGAAAAATATGATACATCTCCACTTAAATGGTCAATGATTTTTTGGTGAAACCATCAACTTGATAATGTTTTGTGGTAACCCAAAGTTATAATGAGGTGGAATTATCCTCAATTTTTAGTAATAAAGTTATGAATTTCAAGTGTAAAATTACTTTGATGTGGGTATAATGTAACACCAAGAGATTTTTTGAAACATTTTTTTCAAATCAATTTTAATCTTATAGATCGTTTTCATTACATGAAACACAGAGTTTAACTTGTGCTTCAAGTAATATTGAGTCTAAACAAAACATGACATAGTATTAAATTATTATTATTTAAAATGATATTTATCACCTAAGAATTTAAATGGTGGGTTTGAATTGTTAAATAAAGTATTAACATTTATTACTTAGACATGTATATAACATTAATTCCTTAGTGGCCAATTAATTTAAAATAAAAAAAATCTATTTGAAAATAAATGAAATATTTTTTAGGAATAAATATTTTTATATAAATAGTGAAATTAATAAAAAACCCAATATTCTAAATTATTTTAATTTAATGTATATTTAATATATTCAATATACAATTTATAATTCATATAATGTTTTTCTATACATGATATGAGAATAAATCCAATTTTACACTTAAAACTCGTATTTTTTTATAAAAAGAAATTATGTCTCCTTCTACACACTTATTTTTAAAATATTACTTAACACTTTTAAAAATATTATTTTTAAAAAATAAATTTCAATTTTTAAATCAACATTTCTCTATTACAGTAGTTTTAATTTTTGATAATTTTTTAAAACACTATTTTTTTTATAAATAGTGATAAATACTGAATTTAAATTGAAAACAAATTGTTCATTTAAATTATTTATAAATATAAATTATATTTTATATTTGTTTTAAATTGGATTTAGTTAAAAAAATATCTATGGATCTAATTAATTTCATTCAAATCATTATCATATTCAATTTTTATATAAAAACCATGTAAAGTTTTGATCATTTTATCTTTCAAAACTAGCTTTCTCATCACGCCTGTGGGATTAATTTTAAATTATATATTTCCACTTATACGAATTAAATTTTAAAAAATTAATTGCAAACATTCTGAATCAGAATAATTTATATTTTATAATAATATCCAATTACTTTTTTACCACAATGAATAATAAAAATTTAAAATTTAATTACCGTGGTTAAGGTAAAAATGTGTTTACTAGGTGGGTTAAACTAACAATATAAGGGTTAAAAAGACCTAAAAACATGTATATAATATGAATAATATAGAAATTTAGACCCTTTTATTTATATTTCTATATAATACTCAATTATTTATCTTTTTTCAGGATAAAAACGTGAATACAAAATTTTCCTTTCAAAACATTACATGTGTGCCACTCACCTCACTAATAAAAGTACTCACCAATAATATCCTATTCACACATTAAAAAAATATGTATTCCTCCAAGACCTACCAAAATAATATCCCAACATACCTACCTTAATTATAGAAGCCTTTTTTGGGCATAAATTTTACTTAAGTATGATTTTGGTGAAAAACTATGGAGGATACCCAAAAAAGAGGTAGTATTCTTCAAAGAGGGTTTTATTTTATTTCTTACTCCACCTAATTAAATTATAATTAAACCATTATTATATAATAAATTCATTATATTTCATACACTTAAATTATTTTCTTTTAGTTTCATGACTTACAACCATCTCAACTTTCATCAAATCAGTTATAAAATCATCATCTATGTGTATGGCGGACTCCCACATTGAAAAATGATGAAATTCATTTTCCAAATACCTATTCTTAGGGATGGGAAAAATTATGGATATAAATTAGATGTATAATAATTAGATCATAAATATTCATTTGAGAAAAAATATATTATATACCTTTTTAATTTACTTTTCGTAGGGGTATGATGGCATTTCTTGTGTGTACAATGAACTATCACTCGCAAAGAGATGTGATTCAGTTATCACTAATCACTTAAATTGATGATAATAAGGAAACTTTTAATTAATATATTTGATATGAATTACCTGAATATAATTTTATTCAAATGTTTATTATTATTAAAATATAATATATCATTTTATTCAATACCTTTTCACTTATTTAAATATGATAACGACATTCGTGTTTGTGTAGAAAATTGCCTTAAGGAAGAGATTTGAATATCTATTTTTCTAACCACACCACAAAGATTATATCTATAGGTATATTTAATGAAATAATATTATATTTTTATCATTCAATAAATATAATTTATTATTTACCTCTTTTTCAAAATGATCATTGAAAAATAGAAATCTTACTCATGTGTATGTGATGCCAGCGATCTCGATGATCATAACATACTTCATTTCTCAAAACCATATTTCATGATTGGTTTGAAAAATATTATTAATGTATAAATTTTAAAATTATTTCATTATTATTATTCTGGATATTACGGAACTGTGATCAATGAAATTAGACCAAAATTAACAAATCATAAGATATAAGAAGAAATTTTTTATTACCCAAAAGGTGATTTTATCAATAAATTGGTAATAAATGTATAATTAATGGTCCTATATAAATCATATGTTGTATAATATATATAATTATGGTTCTATAATATATTTATAATAAACTTAAATTTATTATAAAGGAGGTTTGAACAAGTATAAATGATGTCGAGACATAAGGTAAAGCGTTTCTAGTCTTCCTTTTATTTTTGAGAGACATATAAAAACTCAATATTCTCTTATTTTTTGTTGTTCATGTACTAACCCTTTAAAATTTAATATCATGAATCTCCTTATTTTCAGGAAATGTAAGTTTTCATTTAATTTAATGCTTTATTGGGACTTATGTTCCAAAATATTACTAAAACGGTAAGTTATTTTCATCTTACTTTTAACTTCTATGAGAAAAATTCCATATTTAACATCTATTTATTTTATGTGGTGTATAAACTACACATTAATTTATATTATGATGATTAACCTGAAAATTATTTTTATTTACATTTCTATTTTATTATATCTCTATGATGGGGTTGAGGGAATAATGGATTCCAAAACAGTATGGGGTTTGTGTCTCAATTTTCATTCCTTGAGACATATATTATTTTATGCATCTATATTCCTTTATGAGATGTATATAAATCCATATTGACATGTAATATAATGAATTTATTTATTCCAATGATACTATATGTTTTATTTATCATTATTCCTTTATGGTACATATAATTAAATGTTGCCCACGTGGTAATGATTTTTTGTTAAAATCTCATAATTTATATGGATTATATATAATTATGTTTCCTATAAAGAAATATTATAATTAATTTCTCATGAAACACATGAACTTCATTCTTCTCTAGGTATGTCATGAGGTTACATATTTTCTAATGAGTTTCATATTTTTATATACTTGGGATTTCAAAATATTTTTTTAATAAAAACCCTCTATATTTGTCTATTCGATCAAAAACACATATTCTCCTAAAACCATTTTTTCTAAAAACGTTTTTAAAAATATTTTTAAGATTATTCAAATGATATAATAAAAAAATATTTACCCATGTTTTAATTTTTATAAAGTGTTTTAAAAGTAATCATCATGTATTTTTTCAAACTATATATATTTTTCCTTTACCAAAAACATGAAAGGAATCCTTATTTTAACATCTAAAACATGTACAAGATCCCCCCCCCCTCATGACCAGTATTTTCTTTAAATATATTTTTATAGGTTTCCAAATTTATCAATATGTAAAATTATTTTAAAATATTTTTTTGTTTTAAAAAATTCAAATCATAATGTATTTTTTTCATGAAATGTTTTAAATTATTTTAAGAAAATTATTTTTATATTTTTAATGTTATTTTCAAGAAAATGATTTTGAATATATTTATTAAATTTTTTGTTTTAAAATGTTATTTAAAACAAAATTTATTTTCCTAAAAACAATTTCCATGTGATCTCTCAAAATTATTATCCATCTAATATTGCATCCTTTTATATAACTTATGATTTCATGGGGATTTTATCCAAGGATACCAGTTTTATTCTATATCTGAATTGTTTGTGTTTATGATGGAATGATATTTATAAAAACTATTTCTCTCCCATGGGTTATACCATTACAAAATGTTTATGAAAATTTTTTCTCTTCATTTAGTTATATCATGATAAATGATTATGAAGACATCTTCATTTCAAAAGTAATGTTATGCTGGAATGATTAAATGGTTATTAAACCTATATCATTTCCACAGGTTTTGATATAATGAAATGTTTATGAAACCCATGTGATTTCATGGGTTATGATAAAATGAATATTTTATGATATTGTGGCACAAATATGTCTTTTTTCATTATTTGATTGTTGGGACCTATATCTCCCTTCAATTAATTGGGTAAATATTTATTTGTCATGAGATATAAAAGGACTAGAATGGGGAGTGGTCTTGGTTCAGTAAGGGTATTTTCCTTCTATGATAGTCATGGGTTTGAATAATGACAACTATGATGGTTTGAGGAGTAAACCAATTCCATTATGATTTATTTGAAATGACCCTTGTCTACAATTTAAATTATTTACTATGAATTTTTTATACCACATTTCTATGTGTTATGCCAATTTTAGGACCCTTTATCTTATTTTATTTCATTGGATTATGATTCTTGTATTATAAAATACCAATTATTATTTCATGAATAAATATTGTGATCTTTGATATGTGGGGTATGGTCTTCAAATAGTATTCTCATGATCTCATACCCTTATATTCATGAAATGCATATGTGTCTCCCTTGATTGCCCTTACTAATCTTATGATCTCATCCTTTATTATACATTTCTTGACCAAGTTATCCATAATGGTTTTAAGTATGGTATTTCTGTATTAAATGGAATGATATTTTATGGGATATATTAAAGAACCTTCACCAAATTAGAAGATTGTGTACCTAGTGACAAAAGACACTAAAATATTATAGTATTCATTATTTTATTTTTGTAATGAATTGAATATTCATCTAAAAACATGTAATATTTATGAATGAAAATTCTTGGTCACAACTACGTGTCAAGGTTGAACGTTATATCATTGTGGGATAATGAAGGCAGAAGTGTTGTGGAAAATGTTTCATAAGGAGTTTTAATTGGAATCCCTATCATTAGTGACAGAGTAAGTGAATATTTATAATTTTATCTCCCTTTATAAGGGGAGAATGAGTGTGAAGGATAATAAGATTAGGTTTAAGGATATATTTCACTTCATGTTGGATGTTTTTTCAAGTGAGGTGTTTAGTGTGTGGCCTCAGGAGGATGATTTTCACCTAGTGATTAGGTATGCAGTCCGCCTATTTATGATTTCTATGTATCTAAAGGTGAAAAATATGGTAGATGTAATATAGTAGAATATTTATATGGGACTTGGGTCTCAAGAGAGTGTTCAGTATGGATTCACAAGGATTAGACCTCCACTTAGTGCATCAGAGGAATTTTTAAATCCAAGTTTTCATCTAGTAGGGAGTTTACCAAGGTATATCAATCCATATTATTCTAGTAAAGGTTTCTTATGATAAAAAATCTAGTAATTTTCTTTTTCATGATATGTTTTCTAAGGAAATGGAAACCACTAGACATAGTGTCTAACTACTTAGGTATAGGTTTTGTTTATTAGTGGTCAAACCAATTTTTGGTAGCTGTAGTAGTTTCCTTTTCAAAATTATTAGTGGCAAGGACTGTCAGATCATGTTCAGTAGAAAAGGGTATAGGGTTTTTGAAGTTGTAAACCATGAGATAGTCCCTTTACCTAGGGTCTTATACTAAATAAATGTTGTGGAGGTTGAATGGATAGAGGTACAGGAGCATTGAATAGTCAAATTCATGCAATAGAGGTAGTGATGCAAATTGGGCTAGAGGTTTTCTAATATATAGTATTTTTATTATCATGTCTTGAGTGTTCCTAGTTTGATTTAGGATCCTCACTCTATTTTTCTCTTCTAATTTTTTCTTTTACATAAGAGTATATGTGGAGAGGATTCCAGTTCCAGTATTTTTATTTACAATGAATAGATATTAGGCACCCTTATTTGATATGTTTTTGGGATATAGACTGTTTATAAGGTAGCACATATCAATGGGAGGTTTCTTTTTATTATAGATACATCCATATAGTGTTATCATTGGAATAGATTTTCTATATTATATACATGAATTCATTGACTACTTCTAGATGATACATTGTTTTCTTGTGTGAAGGTACAACGAGTGGTGTCCATTAGCTATTGAGGTTATCATAGGGGTGGAACACTATGAGAGCCTATGCTTAATTATTTGGTAGATATATATGTGGAATATTAGGTGGAGGATTTTCCTAGGATTCTTAATGAGTTGTTAAATGTTTCTCTAGATTCGGTTGTTATGTTACCCATGTGACGCAACATCATTTTTTGGATAGAACTGCAACTAAGTGTCTCTATAATTTTAATGTAACCATTTAGAATAACACCAACTAAGATATATCAGTTGAGGTTTTAAGTAGATGATATATTGAAAGGTAGTTTCATATAAACCTTTGTTCTCATTGGAGTGAACCATTACTGTTCTTCAAGATGGTGGATAGTAGTATGAGGTCTAGTAGGGACTATTGGAGGTCAAATTAGGTAAAAATCATTAATTGTTATCTCATTCCAAGGATCAATGAAAATTTCAATTATTTAAGAGGTTCTAGTGAGTTTTTTTCTTATTTAATTATGATCCACATATCACCATGTGAGTTTAAAAGAAAAGAATGTCCTAAAGAATACCTTCAGATACATGTATTGGCACGTTGAGTTCATGGTTATGTCATTCAATGATATAAACATTGTATTTGTGTTCATGGGGGTCATGAACTGAGTATTCTATGAGATCCTAGACCAATTTACCATTATTTAAATCGATAATCACTTTTTATGTACTTGAAGTCATAGAAGGATCATTCCAAACATCTCATATTTATCTTTAATGTCCTTCATCACTACCAGGACAAGTGAAAGTTATAAATGTGTGAGTTTTTGATTTTATACGTTCATTTTATTTCACATGTGGTGTCCTAAAATTTTTTGACCATATACCCATTGAAGATAATAGTAGTGTTTCCATATAAAACACCAGATAATGTGAAAAAGGTTTCTTGTTTTCATGGACTTATAGGCTATTATGGGAGAATTATGTCTGGTTTCTATTTGGGTGTAGGCCCACTGATGCAGTTGACTACGAAGGGCTAGGATTTTATGTAGAATGATTAGTTGATGGAAATGTTCTGTTACATGGGGAGAACCTTTTTATTGCTCTAGTTATTTGGTTTCTTGAGGAGGCTTTGATGCTTTTGGTTTTCAGTGATGCATCCCAACTTGGCTTCTGATACATGTTGATTCAGTAGAGGGCAGTGATATCTTATAGATCAAGAAAGTTAAATACCCATGAGAATAACAATGATACCCATGATATGTAGAGTGACGAATTAGTGTTTTTAGTAAGTTTATAGTGGTATTACCATATCAAAAAGTGATTTTTGGATTTCACATATCACAAAATCTTGAAATATGATTTCTCTTTATGATGTTTCAATCTCCACCAGTATAGGTCGATGAAGTTTCTTCAAGATTATGATTATGATATATCTTAAACCATAAGAAGTGTGATTTTTTTTATTGATGTGTTATTTAGAGAGTTTTAGAGATATGTTGTTCATGAGTCCGTTGATGTTTGGAAAGGGATGGATTATTTTATGAGATGAATCTTGAAATTGGATAAATAAGTAATCAATGTTGAATTTATCAGATGATTCTAAAGTCATCCTATGTGTAGTTGGTAGTGGATTCTCGTTGCAGAGACTCATAGTTAGTGGATATGTATGACCATGTTTTCCATGGTGATTCCCTAGAGGGATGGTCAGGGATGGTCATAATAAGATGTTGTTTCATGGGATGTTTTTTGTTCTTCCATATAGGTATGGGGGAGTACCTCATGAGTTTTATAGCTCTCTCTTAGTGGTATATACTTGTGTGAAAAAGATGTACAATGGATTGAGGAGGCTTCGTTGGTGGCATGGAATAAAATGGTAAATATAAATTTTGAGGAAATGTATCTAGTTTCATAGTTTATGAAAGCATAGAACTGTGTTCCTAGAGATGTTTTGCAGTTCATAGATGTCTCCAAATGGATAAGGGATGTATTCTTAATGTACATCACCATCAACATAGATTGAATATATTTTTTGAAATTTTTTTGGTGATAGTAGACTGACAATTGAATTCATATCATTTTTGGGTTACCCATTATTTGATTTTCATTGATGTCTTGGAAAGTTGGTATATAGATGTTGTGGTTAGTTTTCACATGGTTTTGAGGACCATAATCTCTGATTAGAATTCCAATTATTTTCTATGGCCTTGGAGGGGAATGTAGATTTATTTTTCTCCCATTTTTAATTTAGAACTAATTTATACCCTTAGACTGATGCGCAGAAGAAGAAGATCATCTAGATGATTGAGGATATGTTGATATAATGCATCCTAGACTTTGGAGGATCATGGGTAAGACACATTTCTCCAGTTTTTTTTCATAAAAAAATATTTATCACTCTTCCATTAGCATGGATCCATTTGAGTCATTGTATGGGTGTTTGTGTAATTCTCCATTGAGATGGATGAAGGATGGGGGATCAATACCCAGCCTACGGAGGCCCTCTTGGGAGGAGGTTAGCTAAGACTTACACCTCAATCCTACTATCAATGGTCCATGGGTTGGAAAGTAGAACCGAGTAGGAATATCAAAAAAAAATTTGGCCTGATCATAAATTACATACACACACACATGAATCACTATACACTATTCTAATGAATAAAGGTAAATAAATCATAATATAAATTTATGAATAAAAACTATCCCACATAGAAGTGTAATAAAATGTTCAATAGAAGTATAAAGGGAAAAATACAAGCCCATGAATAATGGAAATGAACCCAACCTAATAAAAACATATGGGAAGCTTCCTAAAAGAAAATAATAGATCCATATGATGTCCATCTGGCACAACTATGCTCCACTTTCACCATGTCCACCTTGGAATCCAAAAAAAGGCATTTAATCTATATAATACATGACATGAGTAGGAATATCCCAAACACGGGTGAGTATATCCATACGTAGTAGGACACCATAAAATCACTAAACACAAAAAATAAAGAGAGTATTCTACTCATCATCACAAAGGTATGTAAAATATAGTATTAGACATAACAATATATAATAATATTAACCCATATATTCTCAATAGTATAAACCAAGTCTCATAACCATCCTCGAATTCTACAAGATCCTCATGGAACACTCTTTTGAGAGAACTCACTCTATGAGTCTGGACACCACTAATATAACTCATATAATAGGCATCACTCATCATTTATATCTATTCTAATCACAATCATCATATATAACATTCTCATCGTGTCATTCTATGATGAATCACAAAGGAACTAGGATGGACCATCCAAAATACTCACTTGACTGAACTAGCATTCACTATAGGACAAAAGATGTCGATACAAAGATAAGGGATAACACAGAAGGACTATAATATATACACAACCCTAACTAAAATAACCCTCTAGATAGGATATAATTAAAATATATGTTGTTCACATGAATCTGTATTCCCTACATGGGTAATAAGGTGATTGAATGATGATAAAACCTACAAGCCTCATAGAGTAATTTCAACTCTAGTCCCTTGAGATAATATTGTATAATGATATGAAAAAAATATACACTTAAACCTCAATGATTGTGATTCAAAAATTTCAATCTATAATTACATAAGGATGGAACAAAACAACAAATATACAGATCAAGGGAATATGCCCAAGATCAGACCATAGACGAAAAAAAAAGAACAAGGGCTCTAACTTTATCTTGAATAAGTACATGGAACATAAAAAGCGATATGGTTAATGCCTCACTGTTTATGGAGCATACCAAGTCTCACTTTCTCACTTGACATGTTTTCTCTAAATACACATTGTGTCAACAAGGGGTATGTTGTGGGTAGTGGTTATTCTAGCAGTCAGCGTGTCGTATGGTGTAGCTCATGTACTATAGAACTTTCCCATGTAATTTGGCCATGTTCTATTACATTATAAATTACATGGGGTGTACTTCACATCACGTGGCCTGAAATTTTCAGGGTGGCACATGGTGTGTATTTTATTCCAAAAATGGTGTACCTTCTGAATTACACATCTTGTTCCTATACACACACTGCATTTTAGGAAACATAGTCTCCTAAAAATGTACTCCAAATACATTCCAAACCATTATGGTTATATAGTATGTTATTCGGTCACACAATGTGTTGGATCACATTGATTCTTGGGTGTAATACCTATACACATTAAGAAATTTTCCAAGTATTACATGATGTGAGATCTGACACAAACAGCATTTATCACTACCTAACTTCATAGGTGTGTTATCCCTGTGGACATTGATCCATCTAGATAAGGGTCACATAGAATGTGATTAAATTGCATGGACAATGATATTTATCTAAACACATAAATCCTATACACTACATAGGGTAACTACATAGTGTTTCTTCGTATGAACTACAAGCTATGGAGTTCAAAATTTTCCCTGAATTTCAACTCTTCGCATGTCTTCACCAACGTGATGTTTCTACCATTGGGACCACTAGTAAAAACACTTTAATTAAAAAATCATGGTTGATTGGTCCTTTATTATCTTCTATGGCTGTATTTTATCTAACCAACTCAATATAAAACATCTCATGTTGCACTACACTGTCGTAGTAATTTATACCCGCATATGAAGAACATCGGTCGGATCATTATGAAATATCTGATCATCCATATTCAACATCACACCTCGATAATTGAAAAAGTAACAAATTTGTATCAATGGTAAAGATCAATTGTTCCAAATAATTATTTTAAAATGATTGCATACCATGTATTTATCAAAATTATAGACAAAATAAATGTCAATGATGAAGGTTTAATAAACGATGGGAGAAATGCAAAAAAACATGACAAAAGGGAAATGAAACTCATCCATTGGTTAGGTTGGACTTAATCTATTTTCCTAAAAATGATTAATAACGATAAATATTCAAGGATCAAAAAAACTATAATTTTAGGGATAAAAATCAATCAACTTTAAATCAAAAATTGACAAGTGAATAAATTTTTAAGAGGATTTATTCACATTTCACATGGAATAAGAAAACTGCTGATTAAAAAAAAGAAAATTCCCTAACTTGACATTGGATAAATTAGTGATGAATAATTTTTTCTCTTAAATTATATTAGAGAGATCCAAGAACTCCATTAATGGAAATGATTCCCATGATGCTTTTATCCTAAATCCAAAACCCATGACCGTCCATCAATTCTCTCACCACCAAGTATCTATCTCCATCCCTTCTATTACCTTTAGGTTTATGTGGCTAACCCAATGTAATATTCTATAATAGATTTTATATATAATTTTCATTAGTGTTTCTCATATAAATGAAAAATAAATTAATTAATAAACTTTATTCATTTAATTCTTCCTTGACATCACCTTATTCAAGCGCCTGATGATGACAAGACTTATGTCTCTCCTAGGGTAAAACCTATGTTCAAAATTTAATGGAGTTATCAGATTTAAAATATTGAACACTATGAATTATATATTCCATTAATTCATTAAAACTACCCAATGAGGATAAAATATATTTATTATTTTTAATATATTTTCAACAATGATCTTCAGGACCCAAAATTTTACACTAACTTTACACCTTAGTCTGAAAATACTTCAAGACTTTACACAGAAGTTCCATAGTCATTAAATTATCCCCACATTCATGTATTTCCATCCTAAAAATGGAAAATCCTACTTAAATAGGAAAGGATACTGAGGTTGCATCTGGATATCCCACTTTAATGAGCTCTCTTACTAGTTCCTATACTGCCAAAAAATACATACCCAAGTAAAACACTTTCCAATGATAGAAATCTTCCCACTAGTTTTAAAATAACACATGGAACACCGAATAGGTAACTCCATACTCTATCTCTATATCACTTTGTTTGGAATCATACAATAAGTATTGCACTTATCTCCTCATCTACAATATAGTGAAAACAAATAGAACCTAGTCTAATTATGGTGGTAGTGACAAAAAGTATTCCACAAAAATAACCTAATGTAGTACTAGAAAAGGGAACTATGAACCTTGAATTTAGCATAACATCTCACCTAAATCTCTAAAATCCATGTCATGGGCTGACTTTCAAGAACACATGGTCTCCTTGCTAAACTACAAAGGCATCCATTGTTAGTCCACAAAGGACTCATGATGGCACTAGGAAGTCCTCATCCATTTTAATATGAAATTGAATCTTTAAACCCATTTCTCAAAATAAATTTGGTCCCTATAGTATTTTTTAACACTAGATCCAACCAACACAGTAGTGAACTGCAGTCTCTCCCATGTGTATCCATGAATTGTTTTACACCAACTGTGGAGTGGTAATTATCGTTATGACACCCTATGATTTTAAAATAGGATCATCAATTTCCATATCATATATGACATGAAACAAAATGATTATAAAATAATGTAACACCCCAAAACATTGTATTTTATTTCTATTTATAAAAATTCAATCTCTTTGATATCTTGTGGAACATGTATCCCCGAATATGAATAATTATTAATCAAGTATAACATTATCATATATCTTTTTAATAAGATAGCATGAATAAGAATATCTAAATTAGTAATATTATATGTTTTCAAAATGGATAAATAAATTCAATTGTTATCTTCATAATATAAATAAAATAAGATACATTTTAGAGGAAAGTAATTGTTTTAAAACAAATGATATTTTTTAAAAAAAGTGGTTTACTTTTACTTTGCATGCATAATTTATAATTAATTTTTACCACTTTAATAAAAAAAAATTTAAATTTTCAACACATTTTAAATCGTGATATATATATTATCTAATGGTGATATTTTATAATTTTTCAGAAAATATTAAATTTTAGTGAATAGTAAAAATACATATTTTTATAAAATCCTCATTTAATTTTAATAAATTAAGTTTAAATAATCTTATAAATTTATTTAAAATTACCATGATTATTATTTAATCATATTATATCCAATTAATTACATTTAATTAATCATTACACAAGATTTTAAAATATTTTTAAATTAGGCTTAAAACTACATTTCTAAACAAATCAGGTTCCTACTGTTTCTGTATTTTAATTAATTGAAATAACCACTAATGAGGGATGATTTAAATTAAATATATAGATTATATATCTATATTTTTTAATTAAAATTAATTTATGTATGATTATGTTTTTTATAGATAAAATGAGCGCTTATTTTCTGTAAAAAATTGATTTCTTGAAAAACAGTTTTTTCGACACGTCAACGGGTATAAATTTTAATTAAATTATAACACTTATATGAGTTGAATTTGGCAAATGGATTCCTAGTTTTGAATTAGCCTAATTTATATTATCTATTAAGGTAAAATTATTTTATTAATTTAATTAATACTGAAATAGTATGAAGTATTTATCATGATTAATGTAAAAATAGGTTTATGTGGGGTTAAAATAAAAATAAAAGGGTTAAAAATTACCCAAAAAATTAAAATTCATATTTTCTGGTCATATTTAAAAATTAAATCACATAAGGTTTGAAAATATTTCGTTTTTTATCCATTTTTAATGAAAAAATATTGTTAGAATTTATTGTTTCAAACATCCAAATGTATCCCCCTCTACTTATAAAAGGTCACCCCCTCTTCTCTACACATCACAATACCGAAACTCATTATCAGGGAAAATAAAAACCCAAGTAACATCCTTAATTTACTTCCATTATCCTAGATCCATATTTTTAACAAAAATATAACATAGAATGTATTTTGGTGAAAACGTACAAAATTTCTCTGAAGAGGAGTTAACATCCTTAACTAAGGTTTTATTTCATTTATTCTTAAAAATGCATATTGTAAAATTAAACCATTATGATATAATAAACTTATTATATTCCATATAAATTGGTTCTATTATGTTATGAAACGTAATAGAAACCATATCTTCCTCCCTCAACTGGGAAATAAAATAATTGATCATATGTATAGTGGAATACAGTCTCGTGAACCGACATAAATGTTTTTCCACCACAACTTCTCACGGATGGATATAATGATGTATTTAATATCTATATATGATATATAATTTATAATTATACTTATTCGCATATAATATCAGATATACCTTCTTAATTTTCATTACATATAGAATATGATAATGTTTCTCTACTGTATAAAAGGCTATCACCTTGCGAATCGATAGGATTCATTTTCACATAGGCATTACATGGAAGGTAAAATGGATTAATTTTATATTGATATATTATAATCATGATATAATTGTTATTATTTAAAATAAATATATTATATACTTTCTTACCTTCCCATCAACTGAAAAAAAATGATAATGTCATTCGTGTGTACGGAGAGTTACTGTCTCTCGAAGTCATATGATCTATTTTTCACTAATGCTTTATATGAAGGGAAATAAATGATAAATTCAATTAATATATATGATATATATTATATGTTTTCATTCCTGAAAATTAATGTAAAATAAAATGCATTTCCCTTTCACCCATTAAGAAAATGCTAATGTTACTCATGCGTACGTATGGCCAACCTTCTCACCATAGCAATGTGATTTATTCTACATGTTAAAAATTAAATAATGATTTTATAGATGTATTTGATGAAAATAATTATATTTATAACATTGATATAATTATATATATTATGTAATTGTGTCCTATTTTTGAGTTCTAAAACATTCATGATAAAATATGCATGAGAAAACACTACAATTAACACTCGAAAAATAGAGATAATGAAATATTATTAACTAATGGGTGATAAGATGTTAAAAATGGGATTATATATGATATTATAAATATTAAGTTTATTCTAGTATAATTTATTTACATGATTAAGCCCACTATATAGGATGATAAAGAGTGCTCAACTAAATGTAATTTCAAGGTAAGGGGTTTCTTAACTCAATTTTCATTCACCGAGTTATACATCTACTTTGTTAATTATAATATATCAAGATTATATGTGAAATGTCATTTTATTGATTTTTTTATTTAAACATTTCATTGGTTGGATCTAAATTTTCTGTACATAATCACTTTATTGATATGCTATCACCTTAAAGATATGAACTTTCTAAGGGTTTCCATCTAAAAACATTCTTCAATGAGACCCTTGTCCTTTTATACACATCATTTAAATTTTACAGTTTATATAAAGAACCATTAAATATTATATCATGAAACCTTAAAAAAACATCGTATATTGTGTAAAAATTAACTTACTTCATTCATTGGGGTTATGATTCAAAATTTTCCAAAGCATAAAGGGTTTATGCTTCAGTTTAATTTTAATCAGGGTTATTTATGCTTAAATTTAAATTAATGAAAATTATTTCATCATTGTCTAAATTTTTTATTTCATTTTATTCTCCTCTATTTATTCTCAAATATTTCATATAATAGTTCCATTTTTCTCACTTTGGTACTTAAATATATTTTGAAAACATTTTTAAGAAAAATAACTTTATATCTCTATTCGATATAAAAAACATTTCTCTTCCGTGACTATTATTTTTTTAATTATTTTAAAAAAATGTTTACTTTTATTCTTTTGATGATTAATGAAGTTGTTTACCTTGTTTAATTTTTACAATTTTATTTAGAAGGAATATTTTTTTAATTTTTTAAATTATTACTTCTTAGTTTTTATCAAAAAATGTGAAAGAAATATTTGTTTTAATGCATAAATAACGAGATGTGGTTTATAGCATAAATACCATTCTTTTCCATGAATATTCCTTTATAAGTTTCTATGGTTATTTTAAAATAAATTGATTTCGACAATATTTTGTGTATTTTATTTTCTCATGTTATATTAATTTTGGAAATGTTATTTTCCTCAATAATATTTTTAATTTTATTAAATTCATTTATATTCATAAATGAAAAAATAAATTAATGTTTGTAATGTCTCTAAATTTTGTACATTTTTATCATACATATAAACCTCTCTTGTTCTCTATTTATATTATGTGGTAATACATTCTTTATGAGCATCTCTAAAATTCTATCTTTATTGAATATATTTTTATTATGTTATGATACAAGACTGTTAACCCATACACTTCCCTGGTTAATTGTTATATTTATGCCTTACGATTTATATCCTTATATGGAACACATATTCATGTAAATTAAATGAATGTCATGGGTGGGCACAGAATTATATATTTATCCAATTCATTAGGTAATTTTTTATCTCATAAAACATCATTTAATGGGTTAGAGAGTGATTATAATCCATTAAGGGACTATGTTCACCATGTAATGTTATCTAGGTAGTTAGCCTTGACTTGTTTTTCTGCCATTTTTAATGTTTCTACCACATTCTATATGATTCAGCAATCTTATGCTACAATTCTATTTACATTTATTTCTATGTGATTACTCATTTTCCTTATCTTTTAAGATATCATGCTATACCTTAGACTCAAATGTTATGCTTCCTCATTATGTGTATTACCTTGTGGGACTTTTTAGCTCAATATGTTATTCTATGTATTCACCAGGTCATCTCATGTAGTTTAGGATATATAATAGAATGAGAAGAATTTTAGGATGATTAAAATAAAAAGTTTATTTTTTGACTTTGTTTTATGTTTTATGAACCTTGACATCCAAATACACATGTTCATTAAGATCCCCATGTTGTATTAATGGATATTTATGTTTATAAATCATGTACCAATGTGTATACAAGTATTGGGTCACTATAGTTGGAATTAATGGAATGTTTAATTAATATTTGGAAACATGGATGAAAAAAATTTAGTGATAACCTTAGAGATAATTCTATGGATAATACTTTTTACATAAAAATATCATGGAACCTTGTTAGGGTAAAGATAATGTTTCTTTTTAGAAATTGCATACATGTATGTATACAAAAGTGGATTTGTTTCTAGAATAAATGTACCTAGGGGTAATATATCTGAAAAATTGAATTAGGATTGGATTGAGCGTTACATGGTATAGGATAATGGTCCTTACTTTTCACCTAGTTTTACAACCCCAAGGGATGTGCTTTATTGACTGAAACTAATTTTTTATTATTAATGACACTTTTTTTGAAAAAGTGAGAAACCCTAATATCACCTAGAACAAACACTAAAGGAAAAACATAGTTGTCAAAAGATAGCATGATCCTATAGGGATTCTTATCCCAAATAATTTTAGAGTAGAAAAATGTTACCAATGTTTCTAGGGAATTATTTATATGGTCTTAAAAATGAATTTTTGTCTTCTCCTATGTTTTCATATACTTCTCTTCGTTTATCTTCTCTTCATTGAAGCCTCATACTAAAATAAATTTCTGCATATTAATCTAATCATTGTGTTCACTGTTATATCCACAGTAATTTTTCTTCCCATCATATTATCATTATCTTCTAATTAGGAATTTATCAAAAGTAATTATTCTTCCATAACATCTATTAAATGTAGGAGAAGCTACATAGGTTGCACATCTACCGAGATTGTCTTCTGGTTGCCACCACTAAGGGGAGCTTCCCCGCAATCTGCATACTCTGCTTGAAAATAATTTCTAGCTATATTTATATCACCTTCCTTCACCTTGATTTTTTTATTATTTTTAAGATCATTTCTCTATTGGTAGTGGTAAATAAGAGTAATCATTTCATCCTTTCTTATTTCTTTAATGACACTTCCTCCTCCTTAGACATCAGAGGTCTCTATCCTGAAATTATTGTGCACTGTCACCTAAGAACAGATAAAACGAATCATAACCAAACTAATTTCTATGTAAACCATGATCCTCATTGGGGTTTTCTATCCATTCAGCCTCCTAATCAGGCCCTTCGTTCCCCAATCCCTTAATGTGGTTTCCAAGGTTAATGGTTGGAAACTCTCACCTCAGACATGACATGTTAACTCAAATTGGTTCATTCTCAGAGAACCCTCTATTCCAGTGATACTGTTTCCTACAATAACTTCATCCACATAGGTATAAGCCTTATGTTCCTTTGTACTTCCCTCATCCTATTTTATTGTTTCCACATCCTCATTGAAACTACTACTAGTCTCACCTTTTGAGGTATCAAAAGGTATGTGATCCAGAACACCTAGAGTAGTAAAAATATTCACTCCAGGTCCCACTTGTTTCGAAGAACCTTTCATAGTAATGTTAGGAATACATAGGTCTTCCCTCATTCGATTGAAAATACCAAAAACCAAATGGTTACCCTCCTATGAATCAGTATGATCATCTTGTTCCAAATATGGATTAGAACCTACATCCAGATAGATCTTCCAAGAAAAACCTTCAACAAGATCTTGTCCCTTTATACTAAATTCTGAATAAACCACCCTCTAGAGTTCACTCTTCTTAACTCCACTCCTACATGCTACCATAGCATGCCCAATTTCTTTATAGGAAGAAACAAAACCAAACATCATCTCAAACTCCACAAACTATTTCCATTGGACCTCTTGCCCAAAATAGATCGAAAAATACTAAGTTGGAATCTTTGATAAATCTACTTCCACACATATTTTTTGAGCCAAATAATGGAAAATGGAGAGGTCCTCTTGTACAAACACAAATACCTTCCAACTTGATTCCATAGAATATGAAAATTTTAAGGGTTCTGAAATGGTAAGGGTAGTTTAGCTAAGCTAACCCAAATCACCATTTTTGGGGAGTCTTGTTTCATGTGAAAGTAGAAGGTACACCGTTCGAGGTAGAATCAAAGGCCGTTGTAGTTATGGGGGACAATGGAACATGGTTTTTTCTTGGTAAATTCAAAAACTCTTTGGATTCCATTATAAAAGGATTGAATTTATTATTAAGTTACAAAATTTAATAAGAATCATTAATATTGACAATGAAGATTAAAAACAAGAGAAAATATGTTAGGATATAATTAACATTTATAATTTACTCCTTTAAAGATCAAAAGTTTCCCTTTATTATGTTAATTCATTCTCATATTGTTTCTGTTAAACATATTAGTTAATGGAAGGAGATTAGGGAAATAATTATGAAAACCAATGGGATGCTAAATGTAATAATATCCCTAATGAGATTCATAAACAAATGGGAATGGTAGTTAAATGTCTTGTGATCATAAAAAATGAGCTGTCATGAATTACAATAAACAAATAGAACATAATCTAATTTCTAAATTTATCAAATAAGTGAAGCATGACCTCTCAAGGAAGTTCAAGTGTCGTATATGAAAAAGAAATGAACATTACATTCCCAACATGAAAAAAATGCGGGAAGAGGAACTATGAAAAATTACATACAGGAATCATTGGATGTTTTATATATGGAATGGAAGGAAACTAAGTAGCTAATTGACCAAATAAAAATTAATAGTCTTGTTAACAAGATGTAGGGAGATAAAATTTAACCTAATTTACCACTAACAGTTCAATGTTGTAAATTTGGGGAAAATTATTATAATCTAATATGATTCCCTAATACTAATATTAATTCTTTTTTTTTCATATGTTAAGATAGTCATTGATGTATAATTATTAAAGTATTTAGGTGTTGTAACTCAGGATTCATGTTAGAGTATTTTTATCAATGGTATTTTGGATATAATAATCATGAAACTTCAATGGATTATTATGTGATATGTAACATCCCCCGATTTAGAACTCTTTCACAAGACTATAGATGGTTGGTTATGAGAACTCGAGCTTGCATACCCATATTCCAAAGGTGTTTGACTTGAAGTAGGGGTGTGATCATTATATATTGGAGACTATCCCTGGGTATGGAATGATATAGA
This sequence comes from Viscum album, assembly GCA_963277665.1. Lineage (NCBI taxonomy): Eukaryota > Viridiplantae > Streptophyta > Magnoliopsida > Santalales > Viscaceae > Viscum > Viscum album. The sequence continues at coordinate 538,685,563 of OY728138.1, read as the reverse complement.
AGTGTAAATAAACAATATAAATAACATAATCATGGTATTGGAAAAGTGAAAATCATATGATAGAACTGATAAATAAAGAAAAAACAATACTAATGAATCATTTAATGATTGGATGAAATGTAACTAAATTCCAATCTAGAATATATACAAATAAAATATTAACAGACTTCAGTAAACACAAAAGACACTAGTCTCGAATCCCATGTCTAACCCAACTCCAAAATTCATCCCATCCTATAATCATAAAATAAACTACATGGTCCCTTTCTCTTTTCCAAATTTTCATCCATGTAATCTGTTCGGGTACCAAATGTTAACCCAAATAGTGTGTGCATATAACTCAGTAGGTCAACAACACCATGTTTAAATATAACCTATTGGATAATAAGTGTATGAAATAAAGTAATAAACAAGTGAAAAAATTAATCAATTAATAAAATATATAAAACAACCTACTTCAACACCCTTACATAATATCTCTAAACATGTATCACAAAAATTACATTGAAAAATCATATAACAATGATAAAATATAATCTTCTTTGGCACCATGTCAAAATGTCTTTGATCAAGTATCAAAACCATCCCAATAAACCACATTACATCCAAGTTAGAAATCCACAATCATGGTCAAGACCCTTTATATGATAATTTCAACATTCTACTAGTCCAATACAACTTAATATAAAAATTATAGCATCATACTAGTATAATCACTCTCATTATAATAATTGTACCATTAGACAGGTCTGATCTTTCTCAATATAAGCATTATAGCCTAGGATTTGGCCTATCCCTTTTAATATAATCATTACAAAATTGAACTATTCATATCCCTCTAAATATAAGCATTGTAGAATGATTATAAAATAAGTCACATCAACATAGAAATCTCAATTTCACATCATACATCCCAATAGTTAATTATTGAAAATTAACATTTCTCTTTGAATCTAACTTCATTTGTACCCAAATGATCAATGGTCACATCAATAATAAAAATTCAATTACCTAGTAATTCTATATTAAGAACTCACCTAATGACTCATGTCATGATAAACACACTTTAATATAGTGTCCAATTCATACCAATCATGTGTCTTCACACCCAATGGGTAGCCAAAATCTAGATCACCACAAACGGATCCAAACATATTTCAAATAATAATCCAATTCATCATTTAATAAATTAAGTGTGTAAGTCATGTTGGCACAATCACAATATTGAAAATACATTTTAATCAAAATATATATATATTATTAATATTAGACACCCTACCTTTAGCTGACAACCAAATAATACTTCTATAAGGATTCTCCAATGATAAACAAGGTGAATATGATTGAAATAAAGATCCTAGATCATTATCGATCAAGATAAAAACCCAAAACGACAAAATTCAAATGATTATAATGAAATACCTAGTGAACAATTGGAGAGAATAGAAAACCTAACCAAAACCACTCACTATGGATCAGATGCATCATTATGACATCTGAAAAAAAAGAGGCACTCCAAAATCTATTGGAAACTTCCCCTATGTCGAGAGATAAAATTTGTATACAATAATAAAGAAATATAGAATTCATAGAAGACATAAAACCACTTCTCCTGATAAATAAACAATGTTTAATATATTCACACATTGGGTATTTGTCTTTAAATACATGCAACAACAAACATGTCACCTCAGGTAATTTTTAACACTACCCTAACTTTTCATTATGTGTAATTTCTTCACAGCAAGTATTAATTTGAAATCATGAACTTGGAAAACTGATTGTTCTTGGGAATAGTTACACATCTTGTAACATCATTACATGTTTTTTAATTATTATACAGATAACCTTGACCTTGTTCCCCATGTAATGAACTTGAACAACCTCTGAATCCATCTAAATTTCAAGAAACCCTTATAATACCATTTCACACGTTTATATCTAGACTATTTTATTTCAAAAAACACATATATTCATGGGATTTAAGTCATTTCCCAATAAACATATCTCCATATCTAAACAAATCTCAGCCAACACAGCTCAAATGAAAAACACTCAAAGAGGAACATGCCTCGAAAAATATAGGATCTTAAAACCTCCCCACCATATAATAGCTTGTCCCTGAGAAACTCAATGTATTAATATAGGATCTCGATAAAAAATTATAGAAACTATGCTCACGTATCTAACTCTCTCCCCCAGGTATCCTCCTGAAAATGCCCATTCTATCACTACACTCGAACCATGGGAATGTTCTTACATAGAGATACTTATCACTATGGTGAATAATCCATATCGAATGCTCCATAAAGGATGCATCAGCACTAATTCTGATTTCTTCAATTTCTACTATGATATAAGGGTTTTAATAATGTATATATATTAATTAGTAGCACATGAAACACATCGATCATAGAACTATATATCTGTGTATGTGATAATTGGTATGCCACTAAACCGACCCTATCGACCATTTCAAACGGCCCAAAAAACATGGGTCCTCGTTTTCTAGTTTCTTAATACTGAGTTTCCCTATCCTAAGAAACAACCAGAGGAATACACGATGAACAGCCTAGAAATCAAGTGGTCAACTCTGATGGTCAGTATAGAATTTATTCCTTCTATTTGTGGTCACAGACCAACTCCTAATTAATAGAACTAGTTCAGATGTCTCCTACACAATACTAAGCCCAAAAATTGTTGAATCTTTTTCCTAAAACAAATAAAGAGGTGAACAACATGTCCTTTAGTACAAATCCTTGAATGGTTCCATTTGGATAGATTCCTAGAAGCTCTTATTATATGAAAACTCCACAAGTTCCACATTCTTCTCCCATAGAACACGAAAATACAAAATACATGCTCATAACATATCCTACAGAACCTAAATAATCTACTTAGATTGACTATCAGTCTAAAGATGACATGACTCACTCAAAAAACAAGTGATCCCATAGCCTTCTGAAGACACTTAAAAAAATAAAATTTGAAACCAAGATCTATATCTAAAATGATATTCCATGGAACACTATGATTCTTAACTAAATCATGCACATAATACTACCTATATCATCAAATGTGAAGGTATCCCTGATTGTAAATAAGTGGGATACCTTCATCATTCAATCCACAATCACCCATACTGCATCGTTCTTATGGGTTTTCTAGGGTAATCATGTCTCAAAATTCATAGTGACATCTTTCCATTTCTACTCAGGAATGGGAAATGGTTGCAAAATCCTAGCTAGCTTCTTATTATCAGATTTCACCCATTAAAAAGTGAAATATCTTACCACAAATATCACAACCGATATCATCATTTCTTACTATCAGTTATTTATTTTGATAAAATGATAAATTTTTGTAAAACTATGATTCGACACCCATCTATAATAATGAAGTTATATAATCATATCTGCACACAAGACCATAGGAATCCACACTCATCCACAGATAAGAAGATAATTGTCGCTTCCTTGATACCATCATGATGGTGTCTCCCCACCATATAATTTGTCTCTCAGAGCCATGGAATATGGATCTTATATCTTTTATATCTTAATCTAGTAAAACATATTTTTATAATAGATGTAGAAGTCAAATATACTCACCTGTAACAATCTATAACATCTATATACTTGTATTCAAGGATTTACATCATGTGTCACTCATTTCAAGACCCCCTCACTACCTATTTCTATATATTTTGGATCAATGCATCAGAAATGTTGTTTCCCTTTATTAGTGTATATAAAAACTTAAATTCAAAATACAACAAATATTCAATTCACACCCTCTAAAAAAGGTTCATGCCTCACTGAGAAAAGATTTACTTGAAGTTCTTGTAATCTATAAATACCACAAGCCTCTAAGCCATGAGATAATGCATTGATAATATTATGGAGTATGACACTATTTATAACTATAGATCATGACTATGATAATTCCCCTCATGTGGTCTCAACTATATGAAGCTACAAGAAAACAATCGATCCTCTAAAATTAGAACTACTCCAAGTCCAACTCTACATGCATCACAATACACGGTATATGATCAACCCATTCTAGATAAAGGTAGGATAGGTTATAAGGTCATACAACCACTCACCTCCTAAAAATATCCTTCATAATCATTCATCCAAACAAAATTCACACCCTTTATGATCTATTCTAACATCGGTGTTTCTAGATGGGTCCTAGATAAAGTGATGATAATAACATATTAAATCTAGAATGATCCTAGTCTCAGAGAAATTTTTGTGCTTCTCCCATGATACCACAGATTTAGCCTTCCCTAGGTCTACCGATACTCTTACCTCTGTGATTACATGGAAGAATAAGTGGCCATTATTAATCTAGTAACTATGTTTAGATATCTTGGGGAAAATATGATGCTATCTCAGTGTACTTTGGATAATTTCAAGATATTCGGCATGATGGTCTGCTGAATATGAGTACGGTAAGATTTCATTGACAAATACCACTACAAAATAGTTTATAAAAGGATAAAAGATTCGATTTATTAAGGTCATGAATATATTTGTTTCCTTGGTTATACCAAACAGCATCACTATAGACTCATACAAGCCATACCATCTCCAAAAAAAATAGATAGAGGTATGCTTGATGGTCACACCATCAACTGGTGGTATCCAAATATCAAATTGACCATGGAAAATATTTTAGAACATCTCAACTAATCAAATAGTTCATTATTACATTGAAGAGGATATCATTTCTTGACTGTCATATGTTATAATCTCTAATAAACCAAACATAAGAACAATGTCCCATCGGCCTTCTTAGAAAAGGGAAATGGAAAACCCCACGAAGACATACTTTGATGTATAAAATCTTTAGTTTCTAGGTAATCCAATGGAAATTTAAACTTCAAAGTCTCTGTTGGTTCCATGATTTACAGTAGGATAGAAACTAGATCTTCTCCTAGGAACAACTCAATCATGAACTCAATCTTTTGATCGGTCATTAATTCATCAAACTCTTCAGGAAAAACATCCTTAAAATGGTCAAGCATTGGATGAAAATAATCCTACTCCATTACAACATTTTATAGAGAAATTTTTCATATCTTACCACTGAGATGATCTAATCTGTACTGAAATGGACCTAAATGACTAGCCTAAAGATCTCACTCATCCTGTTAAGAATATTTTCCTCCTTCGAGAGATTGAAAGGTAAATATCCTCCTGTAATAGTAAATATGAGCTTGGTATAGAAATATTCGATCTATAACAAGAATAAAGTTGAATCCTATCATTTCCAGAAAAAAATATAAAAGAAAATGTAACCACTAATCTCTGGAGTACACACTTTTAAACATTTTATATTCTTTGACCACACCCTCATTTCTGTGTTGATGGCCGAAACTTTATCCATGATTTCCACATATGGTCCAAAACTGTTTTAAAAAAGTATAGATAAATTTAAATGAGATTCTCTTATATCAAAAAAGTTATAAAGTGTTTATGATTCAAGATTCATACATCTGATAGTAGACATTTCTATATCTATAATTACAAGTATAATCTACATAACATGAAACCAACTAGCCCATTCTCCTTGGGATCTAACCTAACACCCCTATGATATTCCCTCTGGCTGGTATAATTGTTCCTACACTAGGGTACCACGTCCCCTACCTCAACTAAAATGACTTTTGGAACTCCAGATACCTACCTACTAAAGAGTAGATATTTCCTTCCCAGGATATGGTGAATATCATGATCCCCTACTACTGCTTCTTTACTGCATGCCCCTATAAAACCTCAGTAGGTGGACCATCCTTCCATAATTTGGACACTCTAAATAGGGGTATGGACACTAAGTCCATTTTTAGAACAAAATTCCACACTAAAAAAACTACAACTAGGCATGGTATTGATATTTATTCCCACTACCCTATTTTCTCTGTCCATTTTTTACTTGGAGAAAACTGTCATGGTGGCACTTCTTTCCACCCAAAGAAGTGATACCAGTTCTCCTTACTGAAATATCCTAGAAACTTTTCAAGGCCTCTCTGAGATTCCATTATATAATAGGTGCATAGTTTATCATATACAAAAGTCCTCATAGATGAAACATGTTCACCTAAGACCATATCTCATATTGAAGACCATACATAAAACAACTCACCCTAGATATCTCACCAACAGGTAAAGATGGAGAAAGGATATGAAGGTCAGTGAAATGATCTGCATATTCCAACACTAGAAATTTCCTCCTATGTCATGTGAATAAACTAATGAGATTTATCATCCCATAATATCTGGGGATAGAAATGGATCAGGAACATCATTTTGGATTCCTCCCAATTTAACTCCTATTTCTACCCAGTTTTCTCAAGAATATCACACCAACTATTGGTCGATCCATGAAGAATATTTGTAGCAAGATTCAACATCATATATATTGGTGTATAAATATGCTTAATGATTATATGGACTGATATGATGCAAAACATGTCTACCTAGGGGTTTACATCCCCAGTAAACATAGGCATATGTTGTAGCTGTAAAACACTTATTATCCCATATATAAAATATATGGTATGAATAGTCTCCCTTTCCATGGATCACATGACCCTAATGAAGTTGTAATGAAGTTAAGAATTCATATTATCCTTGGGATATACTAGAAAATATTCCTCAACAACATTTGGTTTGTGATGATTTCCACTCTCCTGATTCTCAACTCCAAGATTATGAGGGGGAATTTCCACAACCAGACAAACACACTCCTTAAAATAGTGTCTATAATAACATGTTAAACCACAAAAATTTTCAAAAATCGAGAACCACAACTCTTAGTATTTAAAAATATCCTACAAGTGTTTTATCATGACAATTTAGTTCATTTAATTCATTTTACATATATAAAAGTTATATCATACCAAAGTTTATATAGGCTTGTGTATATCACATGGAATAAATATGTCCCTATAATAAACAATACATGTAGAAATATATCACTATTTTTTTATCAGGATGGATGAATACTTATCTCACTAAATACTAGTCTATTAGTATAAATCTCATGAATCAAAATAATTATAAAATAATAACCTAGCACATTATTTGAATCACTTAGGGTGAAATAAAATCAACTATAATAAGAAAAAAATATAAAGAGCAATCCCATCCCATGGAACTCAGATTTTCTCTCATACATGGGTGAACTACTCTAATAAACAAGCTCATTACCAAGTCCCAACCCATTATAGTCTCATTTGGAACTTTCCCAAATTGTAAGTAAATTGAGAAGATAAACGTGGATATATTACCACTTTGTAATAGCCCTCAATCCGGCACTCTCTTATGTGGCCAAAAAGAGTTGGTTACGATACCTCAAGCATGTCTCCTCGTATGCCAGGGGATATCGACCAGTAGCGGGTGTGTGATCAGTATAGGGGGAGACTGTAACCCCTTTTATTGAGTGACATAGTAGTGAAAAAAAATATAAATACATAATCATAGTAAGAGACAAGTAGAATAAATATGATATAACTTGGAAATTAAGGAGAATATAATAGTATAAATCATGTCATGATAGGCCAAAATATAAATAAATTTCATGTAAGAAGTGATACAAATTATAGATTACAATAATTGACTAATCCTAAAAGACTCTGGTTGAGAACCTCATCTAAGTCTTATTTCCAAACACCATCTCATCTATCAAGAAAAAAATAAACAATAAGGTCTCATGACCTTTCCCAAACATGCATCCTTATAATATTCTCATGTGAAAAATGGAGGCCTGAATAGGGTGTGAGTATAAATCAGTTGGTCAAAACCACTGTGTCTAAATATAACCAGTGTGATAATATTCTTATGAAATAAAGTGATAAGTTGGTACATTAATTAATAAATTCATATAATATATAAAACAACCTGCTTCAACACCCTATCAAAATATCTCTAATCATGTAGAAAAAACATGAAAATGAATAACCATAAAACTTTATTAAAACTTTACCTTATTCAACACCATGCTTGAATATCTCTGGGCAAGTACCACAACCATGAAAACCAACACCATACATCAAGGGTATGAATCCACAATTTGGGTCAAGACCTATATATGAGCATTTCAGAATGGGAATTGGAAAAGCCCCCTCAATACAAGAATTATAGAATGGGATTGGTCTGATCCAATTCAATATAAGCATTACTGCAGGGGACTTGGTTAAACCTTCTCAATTTAATCCTTATATCATGGAACTAGGCCAAGAATACTCAATATAAGAAGTAAATATTGGGATTAGACATATGCCACACAATATAAGCATTACAACATGATTATAAAACAATTCATAATACCATGGATGTCTTAATATCACATCATACATCTTAATGGTTAATTATGAAAATTTCCATTTATCATTCAACCTAAGATCAGTTATATCGAAATGATCAATAGTCATATCAATAATAAATAATACATTACCCATTGATTCTATATCAATCAATCACCTAAGGTCTCATGTCAGGCCAAACACACTTTAATCCATTATCCAATTCATATCAATCACAGGTTTTCTCACCCAACATGCATCCAAAATCAAGGTAACAATAATTAGATACAAATGTATTTCAAATAATAATCCAATTCATCATTTAATTAATTTTGGGTGCAATTAATGTTGTCAAAATAAAAATATTTGACATATTATTCAATGAAACATTCCATAGGGTTATGATTAGAGCCCACACCTGTAATTGATAATCCAATAATGCTTCTAGTTGGATTCACCAACAAGAACAAAGGTGCAGATGTACTTAATAAGGATCCTAGATCATAATAGATTATTATAAAAATGAACAATAAACATGGTAAAAAAAATTACGCCGTAGTTTCTAGATAACAAAGATAAGGGAAAACCTAACCAAAACCACTCACCAGGTATTGGATGCGTGATTGGGACATCTGAAATCAAGGTAGGTGCTCCAAAATCACCTAGAAACCACCCTAACATTGAGATAGGAATCTGCATGTGAAAATGATGAAATATCGAATTCAGCGCGCACATAAAAATATTTCTAGAGATAAATAAATTTCGTGTAATCTAATTACGTTTCATGTATTTCTCTTTAAAGGGACGCATCAAAAAACATGTTTCTCTATGTGATTTTTAGCACAACTCGAACATTACATGGCATGTAATGTATTTATGATGTGTATTTATTTCACATATTGAACTAGGATCTTGTCATGATTCTAGAGACATTTATATATCATTTAACTCCATTATATTGTGTGTAATTGTTTTGCAAATAGCCATTGGACTTTTCCGAAGGAAATAGTCTAAACCACCTCTATAGCCATCCGACTATCAAGAAACCCTTACAAGACCACTTAAAATGTTTATATCTAGACTCTATTAATTCAAAGAAACATGCATCCCTATTATTTAAGTAATTTTCCTCAACAAAGTCTCTCCATATCTGAACAAAACTCTTCCACCATGACCTAAATGAAAAAAAATCATATAGGGATGTTCCTGAAAAAAGACAAGATCTTACACAATATTTTCTCTTTATGGTTTTTCAAGAATATGTTGAATAGAAGTATTTAAATAGAAATGGGATTTAATTGAATGGATATATATAATATAATAACATATAATTTATGAAAATATAAATTTGTATATATTCTTAATGTTGAGGTAATTATAGAGAATTTAAACATGTTGATTTTTTAGAAAATAATGATCTTTATAGAAAACCTTTATGATTAAAAAAATTGGTTTGATGACTAATGTATTTTTTATGATTTTCATCATATTATACATAATTTTATATGATCATGGATATTTAAGAACATGATTATCACATAAATTTTTACATAGTATTAGAGAAAGGGCAACCTGAATGGCCGGTGAAAATCGATCACATCTGGAAAGGCCATGGGGCTTGAAACCATAATTAAAGGGTGATACTGGTGAAGAAAATACTACTAGACTATATTATGTACTGTTTAGTATGTATTAGACAATAATTAAAAAAAATTATGGGAATATATTAATTTTATTTCGAGATTCATATTTGATGATCAAAATAATTTAAACGATTTGGGTTTTTATGTGATTAATGATATTTTAGGAAATTTATTATTAAGTTAATATATATATATATAATTTAGTGTTACTGTAAAGAATTATTTGGGGGAATTCTATTTTGTTCTTTGAGACAAATTTTTAAGGTAATGATATTACCTTTGAGGTTAAAACATTCTTTCATGTTGTTAACTTTGAGGTTATTTGGGTTATAGAATTACTTATTTAAGGAATGATCTATCTTAGACCTTTGGTTTTGTTATTGAATTTTTGATATTAACATATTCATTTTCATTTTTTTTATTATCTTAAATTTATAACAATTTTGGTATTAATAAATATTTTTGGAATTTATTTTTACTCTTTCACGATTATTGTAATCAATTAAAATTTAATTTTATTACTTAGAGAATATGTAATTCAAGTTGGATATTCATTCCATAGAGTAATAGGGTATGTTTAAATTTATTGGATAAAAATAAATTTATGAAATTGTTTTTATTAAATAATAATATATCAAGTAGATATATTTTCTTGTTTTCCCCATCATGACAAAAAAGAATCCCGCAACTATTAGAAAAGTTTCTTAAAATAAAAAATGTTGTCATATTAAATATATATAAGATGAGTAAATGGTATTTTAATTCATTGCATATTTATGATTTTTTTAGTTTAAACATTATCTTTATCATTGTCTTTATTTTTATCAATTATCTCAATCACTCTCTATAATTATTTACACTTTTCTTTTATGTCTAAATTTCTACTTCCAACCAATGTTCTCCAACATGAAACCTTAGTTATGTGATATTCCAAATTATATTTTTTATTCCCCTCTCAATATTTGAATATGATGATTTATTAACCCTTTTTATGAGTTGTTTATTTTCCATTAAGTGATTTTCAAATAGTATAATTTTATTTCTATGATCTGGATAAAATTGTTGGGATACCATTTAATTAAGGGGGAATAATGTAACACCATGAGATTTTGGAAGAAGAAATTCATGTTAGATAGAGTATATAATAAGAAACACCAATAATAGAATAAAATTTAACAACCCATTACTTTATTATATATATTTTTTATTATAAAATCAATCTCTTCAATATATTGCGGAACACACAACCCCGAATCTAAATGAATCATAATTTAATATAACATTCTAACAAAGATGTTAGATTGTTTGGTATGAATATGAGTAACAAAATTATGAAATTTATATATTTTAAACATGTGTAAAATATGTTTAATGGTTATATTCTAATATTAAATAAAATAAGAACCATTTGTAAGAAAGAGAAATGTTTTCTGAAAAAACTGTATTATTATAAATTGTGGTTAAGTTGGGCTTTGTGAACAAAATTTAAAAGTAATTTATACCAATTTTATAAAATTTATTTTAAAAATTTAAAATAATTTTCTAAATCAGTATCTTTATATTAACTTTTTATAAATGTTTTGGATATTTTGGAAAATATTAATTTTTTATTGAATAGTGAATAATACAGATTCTTATAAAATTTTCATTTCTTTTTAATAAATTTAGTCCCATTATTATTTAAATTTTATTTAAAATTAAAAATAGTTATTATTTAGATATATTAAATCAATTTAATAAAATTGGATTCATAATTTTACTGGATTTTAGTATTGTTTAAATATTCGGCTTAAAAACATATTTTTTCTAAAAATTGTTTAAAGTGCATAATGTTTCTCTATTTTAATAAATAAAAATAGCTCCTACTGAAGAATTATTTCAATTATACCTATATTATATATATATATATATATTATTTTAAATTTATTTAATTACTGTTTCATTTCATACAGTTAGTGTCATATCATCTTTTCTATAAAAAATGAATTTCTTGAAAAACTGTTTTTTAGACATGTCTATGGGTTTAATTTTAAATCAAATTATAATAATTATTTGAGTTAAATTTTTTGAAAATAGAGTCCATATTTTTATTTATCATAATTTATAATATCTATTTTGATCGATATATTTTTTCAATGATTAATATTGAAAACCGTAAAAATTATTTACAATGCTTATGGTAAAAAAGGGTGTACGTGGGATAAGATAAAAAGATACTGGTTAAAATGACCCAGAACATGTATAATTATGATTTCATGGTCATATTTTAACATTATGTGATATAAGGTTTTAAAATGATTCATTTTGGATTGTTTTTTCTTAAGAAAAATGTGGTAGGGATTATTTCTTTTCAAAACAACCATGTGGGTCATCTCTCCCACTTATTAAAGGACACCGCCTATAATCTCATTAGAACACTTCCAGATCCAATTTTTTTAGCCAATACATACCCAAATAACTTCTTTAATTACCTCCCATTATACTAGATTTATTTTTTATCATACATAAAATCAATAATTGATTTTGGCGTAATCCAAAAGAAGTTTTCTAAAGAAGGGTTAACATCCTTAACCAAGAAATTTATTTTATTTATTACTCCACTACCATAAAATAATGTAAAACCATGATGATATAATAACAATGTTGTATTAAATAATATGTGATTCTTTTTTATGGGATATAACTTACCCATCTTCTCATGTCTCAAATGGTAAACGAACCCATTGATCATGTGTACGACGGACTACCGCCTCACGAATCGACAAAATTCATTTCCCGCCACCTCATCTCATGGATATATATAATAATATATTTAATATATATATATATATATTATAGGATATATTTATTGTTATGAAATTATAAATCACATATTCCTTCTTACTTTCCATTCTATAGAGAACACGACAACGTCTCTCGTGTGTACGGTGGACTATTGCCACATAGTGTGATGTGATTCATTTTCAATATACTATTTGTATGGAAGTTAATAAGGATTAATTTTATATTTATATATGATATTAATGAAATATTAAACATTATGGAATTGAAATACATAATTTAATTTCTTACCTTACAATCTATTCAATTAATGATATCATTGTTCCTTTGTAAAGCGGACTACCTCCCCGCGAAGAGATGTGATTAGTTTTTCACTAACTCTTTACATGGAAGGTAATAATGGATAAATTTAATGAATATAAGTGATATATAAAAAAATATTTATTCATAAAAATTAATATGCTTCCTAATTATTTACCCTTTCACCTGTTAAAGAAAATGATGACATCTCTAGTACATACGTACGACTAACCACCTCCACGAAGAAATGTGATTCATTATCCATGTTCCAAATTTTGTACTAATTGTAAAGATTTATATAATGAAAAGAATTAAATTTATAAAACTAATACCAATATGGAGATTATAGAACTGTATCCTATTTCCATGATTTATAACATTCATGATAAAACATGCATGACAAAAGAATACACTTAACACCCAAAAATTATTGATAATGAAATATTGTTAACAAATTGGTGATAAGATGTTACAAAAGAGATAATATAAGATAAATTAAATGTTAACATTATTGTTTTATAAGTTAATAATATGTTTAAATTCCACTATATAGGATGTTAAACATAACTCTACAATATGAAATCATAAGGAAAGGGGTTTCATAACTCAATTTTCATCCATTGGGTTATACGTGTACTTTGTTGGTTATAATATTTCAGAATTATGTGTCAAGATCACTTTTATTTATTTATGTTTTATTTAAAATTTTATTTTTTTATCAAAATTTAATACACATAATCTCGTCATTGATTAACTCTAACCTTAATTATATGAATTGTTTAAGGGTTTACATCTCAAAACTTCCTTCTTTGAGATCAATGTACCTTTATATACCTGGTTTGTTTTATGTGGTGTATATAGTGAACCATTAAATATTATATCATGAAAATTTTATAATTAATTTTATTTTAATTTACAATTCACTTACATCAATCAGGGTGGTTGTGATTCACAATTTTCCAAAACAGCAAGAGTTTATGATTCAATAAATCTTTAATAGAAATTGTTTATGATTGAATTTCCATTAAATGAAATTATTTGAAAATTATATAATTAAACCATTTAATTTTTTATACTATATGTATTCATGATTTTTAGAGTCATATTATCATTTTTCTCTATTTGGTATGTAAAAAGTTTAACTAAACTTTTTTAAGGAAAATCGACTTTATTTATCTATATGGTCAAGAACCCATTTCTCATCTATGTATATGATTTCATTAAAAATTGTCGCAAATATTTCCATGTTATATTGTTATTGTTTAAGGTTATTTTTACTAATTTTTATTTTAAAAAAATTATAATATGAAACTTTTCATCATTTTCTGAATGAGGTACTCCGTGACTTTTTACTAAAAATGTGAAGACACTACTAATTTTATCATGTATTACATAAGATTGTTTTCCATTATCGTGACCATTATTTTCTTTGATTATTACTTTATAACTTTACAAGGTTATTTTTAAGGAAATTTATTTCCATTATATTTTTTGGATTTTTTTTCAAAAAAGATTTTCAAGGTGTTAAGGTTATTATCCTCAAGAATTTTGTTAATACTTATAATTGTATCTCTACTCATTAAATGAAACAACCTTTAATGATATTGAATGATTTTAAATTCATTATATTTGTAACTTAAATATATACTTACATTATTATCACTTTATTTGATGGGTTAATATAGACCAAATAACCATCTCTCAAATTCCTTCACTAAGGAATATATTTTGATTATGTTTTAAGACAAGATTATCAACCCTTTTATTTCTATAGTAACATATTATGTTTATTACTTATTATTGATATCCTTATGTAGAACACATATTCATGTACATTAAAGGAATATTATGGTAGGGTAAAGATTTATATATCCCTCTAATTTATTGAGTGTTTTTTAGTCCCATGAGACATTGTGTAAGGGATTATGAGGTGAACATAATCAATTTTTGAGACTATGTCTACCCTATCATGATTTATTAGTAGTTATATTTGAGTTATGATTTTTATAATGTTTAATTTTCATTTCACATTTACTATTACATCGTGATCTTATGATGCCATGTTCTTTACATTATTTTTCAATGTGATAGCTCAAGATCCTTCTCTTTTATGATATTGTGTTTTACCTTCAACTAAAATATAGTGATTCCTTATCATGTTTATTTCATTATCGAGATTTTTAGATCACTCAATTTTTCTCTTTATTTTGTAGTTTATCCCATGTAGTTGTGTATCTCAAAATAATATAGGTTTTGATGTGGAAATTAAAAAAAATTATTTTTAGTCTCACATTTATGAATTACGAACCCAGTATTACAAAGTCATTATGACTTTATGATCCTTTTGTTGTATTAATGGATATTTGTGTTTTAAAATCAATTGATAATATTTGTAAGTGGATTTGGTTTCTATAGTATTTAATAGAATATTCCAAATATGGTAGATGGTCCTTCAAGTTGACCCCAAAACTAACCTGAAAACCCCAAGTAAGTTCTCCCAAACCTCAAAAGTTCCTCTTTTCATGGATATCTGACAGGTGTATAAACATAATGATCAATAAAACATTATTCAAAATGCCTCTTTAATCCTCTCTATAAATCATGGTATTAATTGAGCATCATGTTCTAAAATGATCATCGAGTGGACACCAATAAACTGGAATACCATCAACACACATTAAAACCCAAAATATATATTACTTTGTACTCTCTAGTGGTTAAGAAGTTGGCCAACATGGTATGTTGGGCAATGATCACTCTAATAGTAAAGTAAATGCTCATCAGTAATGGAAGCCCCATAAAGATGATTATATCAATACCATCCCATTTTCACATCCATCCAAGGACCTCACACTATACTTATTCATAGGTGATACATCAAGAGTTAAACTTAGTATCATTCTAAAACATCCTTGGTCAATCACCCAGAAGCTAAAGGATCCCAAAACATCCTTGCCTCTCATGTATGTACTTCTATGTGAAGGAATTAAACCTCATTGTCACCTCCTTACGTGGCATGATTATTGTCGCAATTTGTCCTCAAACAAGGATTAAATTCTCCCCACCCTCATAAAATCCATAAAAACATTTATAGTTTATATCTCATCATGTAATATCTCATGATTTGTATCCCTAAGTTGTACCATCTATACATATTGAAACATTAGAGGGTACTAACCATCAATTGGAGGTAACAGGAACCATCCTCATCCAGTAAGTAAAACTACATAAAATTCAACTAATATATCACCATGATCATGAATAGAAAATAAAAAATCTGGATGTAAGAATACTATAATATGGCCACACCCTTGGGTGGATTATAATATGGAACTTCTTCAACCTTTAATATTTCCCAAATCACTTAATGTTTGAGAATACACATCCCATTAAGTGGACCTTCATTATCCAAAATGGTTATTTCGAGATATTTTAATAAAGTTTGTACTCTCAGATCATGTCCAAAACCATCCTCAAGAGTCATTCATTCTCCACATATAACACAAAGAAAAAATTTATGTCATCTGAAAAGACATCCTTGAACTATCCCAATAATATTTGGAAAACCCATTTCATAAGTCTTATAAAAACTTATGTATAATTTAACACGCCATTGGTTATTAACAAAAACTCAAATAAACCATAGATGTTGTAAAAAACCACCCTCAATATACTCTCCTCTCAAACCCACATCTGTAGATTACCCATTATAAGGTCAAACTCTAAGTACCAATTTTCTCCTAACAATTCATCCAATAAGCCATAAAATATTTGGGGTGGATACTCCTTTTTGACAATAACCTACTTTTAATTATGTTATCCAACACCGATCCTCAATCAATCATCCACATTCTAATTGAACAACACATGGATTAAGAGGGAAAAATAATAAGTATAATAAATTCCATTTTATAATAACTAATCAACTGCATGTTTATCGCTCAGAACTAAACGGGGACCTCTTATATTCTATCACAAATATCTAGTCAGCCCTATGTGAAGTTCTATGAAAAAAACATCTGATTGGGAGGTACCCCTGGGAAATCCTTAGGGAATACATCCTCATGATCTTCTAACACCATAGGAAACTAAATGGTTATAGTATTCACTACTCTAAAAGTCATAATATAAAAATTATAATAAATTATTTTTATCCTCCTACATAAGACCTCATCCAACTCTTCTTGCGATTCCTCCATAATAAAGAAAGAAAATTACATCCCTCTAACTCAGGGACACTATAAAATTCCATGTTACAATAAATTGGGAATAGATAGTAGGAAACCAGTACATACAAATGAAAATGTGTGCGGACCCAATGCTTATTTGGAAAGTTTCCACATTATGTTGTATCTCCTCCCATATTTAGGTCACACTATCGACAGATGTTTTTATTAAAAATCCTTCTCTTCAAGAGCCCTCAAAAATAAGGTTCAATCAAAAAGTATCCACTAGTAATACTAGATCTCAAATAGGGGATATGTTCAAGTAAATGTACTTTTTGATTGTGTACTAAACTATAGCTAGAGAAAGGAAGACACATTTCATACCTCAAAAAACACTCAAAGACCCTAGTCCATAAACTCCTACATTATGATGATATCCTTACCCATGCCCCCTTATTACCTCAACCATGTTCTTTCTCTAACACCTCATCACATGAAAATAGTCTCAAACATTGAATTCAAAGGATCCCTCTCACCACTCCCCAACACTATCCACTTTTCTCGGCACTAACTTCCCCTATATTTTTAAATCATTTCACTAGAACACATATTGGAGAAGGATGTGTCCCTATTCCTTTTATATCTAAATCTCTTTTAAAAATCCCTAAACCAGGGCTCCACCGATACATCATTTCACCTAGGAGAATTTTTACATCTATGATCACTATCAAGAGGGGTCTTAAATAAGAAGTAAAATATCCCCATAGGTTCTTGCATGATCAATACCAAATGACCTGGGGTCTATATCACCCTGAAACATGGTCAATCACTACATATACATCTTGTGAAACATATACAGCATTGATTTTTCATCTATTGATACTACTAGAAAAAACTTCTACAAACCATATAGGTATCATCCACCTGAACCATTAATGGTGGTTCAACATACTGTGGAATGGTTTGAGAAAGCACTCACTTTCTACCTGGAGGAACCAACTCTTACACAAGTCCACAAATTGAGGGATTATCCCCAAGAATGCCACAAAAATGATCCAACTATAGAATCTTAGCTACCTATCATCATGAAAGCATCTGGAGATAGTAATAATTAACCACCAATAATATACTATATCTTAGAAGATGACTCAATAATGGCATGGAAACCATAACCAAAGACTATATGATCATTGTAACATTTTTTTCCCTACAATTAGTGCTTACATTCACTAAACCGCAAAGAATCTTATGACAGTCCTGGGCATTGTATACATTAGCCACCACACCAACACTAGATTCCATGGAATAAAATCTAAACTCTAGACACTTTAACATTATTTCCCTACTTCATAAATAAAACATCATATCTAGAGAATATCTAAACCATTATCTTCATATTACCACCTATGATACAACTCTATCATGACTTGGCCCATGGAGACCCACTTGGCCAGTGGTAAGTTGATAATGACACCAAAATCCCACCTCTAATTGGTCTGGGTATGGTAAAAACACTGGATTAGGCATATCAGACACACAGGAGGCCTTAACCTAAATTAAATACACACACACACAGATCAACACATGCTAGTATAATGAAGAAAGGTAAATGACTTATACTACAAATTAATGAATAACTTCTATCCCAAATTATAGTACAATAAGAAATAAAAAATAAGAATAATGTTTAAAATAAAATCCCACCAAAACTGAAAAATTACCCAACCTATGGACAACACGGGGGGTATTTATCCCAATGAACCTCCTGGATCGATATGAACTTTTTCTAGAACAACTAAACACTGAATTCTCCTCATCAAGGAAGAAAAAAAGTAAAACATGTATCCTATATAATACATGGCATATGTGTTGGCAGATCCCATGCCTGGATGAGTATTTAAATACCCTATAGGACACCCCAAATTCACCAAACCCAAAGAATCAAGATATTATTCATCTCATCCACATGAATGTGTATCAATAATTGTATGAGAATATGGAATATGTACCAGTGAAAACCTATATATTCTCAATGGTATACACTAGGTCCCAATACCAACCTATGATTCTATAATAGGATCGTAATGAACAATCACCTATGAGAACTCACTAAATGAGCATTGACATTATTGATTGAACTCATCTGGGAGGTGTCACTCATCTGGTCTTATTATACTAATGGAAATCATCTGAGATACTCATCGGTTATTTCTATTATAAATCCCAACAGAAATAGGATGGATCATCTGAGATAGTCACTTGATCGGACTACAACTCACTGGAAGATAAGAGATGTTGATACATGGATAGGGGATCACACCAAGGGCCTATAGGGTATTCATAAACCTAACTATAATGACCCAATATATATGGTATCATGCTCATGTGTGTGGGTCAAATGATTCTTGAGAACCCACCTTGGATAGAATATGATGTCAATGAGGATACAACCCTCAGGCCTCATAGAGGGATTCCTGTTCTATTACAAAAAGGGAATCTAGTCCAATTCTCATAAAACAAATTTTCACAATACACCCTCTTGTAGGTGGACAAATAGAAATCACTCTATAATGAAAAAATGAGGAAACATACCCACATATATACAGATTTAGGGAACATACCCAATATTACACCAGAGTTTAACTAAGTTGAAAATGTTATCTAAATTTATGATAAACAATTAAAGAGTATTTACCAAATGGTACTTGACATGTCTCACTAATCCTGGAAAAACTCATTTTACACAATCTGAAATACCTTTTTTATTCAAGTACAAGGTGTATCCACAAGGGGTACACAACATATAGCGGTTGGCCAGGCTTAGTGTACCATTGGGTTTAGCTCGTACACTATAGATAGTTCCCATTTAAACAGGGTATTCAAGTTTACACTGGTCAGGTTTGACATCTTTCTATTGTACATGGGGTGTACTCCTCTTCAAAAAGTGTGTAGGGATTGGCTAGTACTCATCATGTGTTTTTTATCCAAGATCTTTTACTTTCTAAAGTACATTGTGATTTATCCCCCACACACAGCATGTGTGAAATTAGGGTATAATACATGTGTAATTCCATTAAAATATGATCCATTTGGGTTACATAGAATTTGATCCCTCCATACATTATATTGGGTTTCATGGCCTCCAGGGACTGTACTTTCTATAAACACGATGTTCTTCTTCAAGGGTTACATAGCATGTGATCGGACACAAATTGAGTATATCACTACATATATTATTGGGTGTGCATTCCCTATAAATGTTGACCCAGCTATATAATTTTCACATGATGTATTATATTTTGATCAACTTATAAACCCTAGACACCAGATAAGAGGAACTACATGATGTGTGTTACTCAAAACTACATGGCGTGTAGTTCATAATTTTTTATAAATTTATATTATTCACACATTTTCTACCATGTGTCACTGTTTCATTCAGGTCCTCAAGAAAACACACCAAAACACCTTAATATTGGATGGTATAGCATTAAATTTCATCTATGGATAGATTTTGGCCACCTGACCACTTATAGAATAACTCTTATTGTGTCATGCTGCCATTGTGATGTGTATATACATACAAATAACACCCTTATAGAATTGAACTATCTTAGATTATCCATATTCATCACCGCACCATGATTGTGCAATGAATTTTGAACCTAGAAATGTAATAATGATCCATTTTTCCAAATAATGATTACATAATGATCATCTTCATGGTTTTTATTAAACAATCAAATAAAATAATTATAAATGATGAACATGAAAATAATGTTGGGAGAAATGAACAAAACTGACACATGAGAAATTATTCTCATCAAATTTTAAAGTCTTCCTCCATCTATTGATGTGATAATGATGAATGAAGGGAAATAATCAATGATAAGAAAAATTAAGGGACAAATACCATCAACCACAAATTTTAATTTGACCTTTGAATCAATTATTTAGGGGATTTATTATCATTTTACATAGAATACACAAATATGGGATTAATCCAATATAAAAATTCCCAACGTCGAGTTTGGATCAATTTTTGATGAATAATGCTTTCACTTTATTTTTGATGGTGAGATCTAAGAACTCCATTGATAAAGACAATACTCATGATGTTATGATCCTAGATCCACTACCCATGATCATTAGTTAACATTCTCACCACCAAATATATTTCTCCATAACAACCATTCTCTCTAGTTTTATGAAGATAACCCTAGAAAATCTTCAAAAACAGAGTTTATATAAAAGTTTCATTATGTTTTATCATATAAATGATAATTAATTTAATTTATTAATTTAATTATTTTAATTTTATATCGATATCTCTCTATCCAATCACTTGAATCAAAAAATATTTATTTCATTCCTTGGGTAGAACTGATTTTCTATTTCTTGTGGTAGTCAATGATTTTACATATATAACATTATTCAAGAGATAATCCATTATTTTTGAACAACTATGTTCTTGGAATATAATAAATTTATTGTTTTTAATATATCCTCACTAAGGTTGTTCAGGACATGAAATTCCATGTCGACACTACAGCATAATCTGAAAATATTCTATGAAATATTTCAGAGTGTTATATAAAAATTTCAGATTCATTTAATTGGGAGAAAAATGTTCTTTATGCTGATGTAGTGTAGAGATTAATCGAGAAGAACTAGTTGGTTCCATAGAGTATAAGGGCAGTATAGGACCATCAAACGGACTATGTTTATCATGGGTGTAAGACCCTATATTTTCTTGTTTGAGACCATGTGTTCTTGAGGTTATCTTATTAATTATTTTAGTATAAGTTTTTTAGGGGGGTGTTAGTTTTATCCCTGGTTTAGTGGTCTCTTTGAGGTGTTATGGAAAGTTTGTGAGACAGTGTCATTATTTGCACTCCAATGGTTCCTATATAGGATCTAAATTTGAATCCAAATGTCTCAACATAATTGGTATCTTCACAATTGATTCCACATCATAAACTGAGGGACTTGAACATGGAGGATGATACAACATCCATTGAGTGGTGAGAAGAGATACATGATTTATGGGAGAAGGTGATGTCAGGTTTTACTGTTTTCTTGGTTCATTTGTTTTGGATTTATGGTGTTCTAAAGTAGAGTACATAGAAGAAAAATCATATATTTTTTCATAATACCAAGAGTTATTTTTATCTTTTTATTGTTATTTTTTTCTTAATGATTTGATTTTTGAATATTATTGTTTTGTGAGATGTATTGTTTCCTTGATGATTTGATTTATGATACAGATTCTAGCATATGAAGAGTGGGAAAACCATATTCATAATTATGACTTGGTGAACCCTGACATGTTTGAAACCATGTGGGTGAGTTATTGTTTTCTGATATAGATAATATCTTGATATGGGTGGTGAAATTACATGATTATTATTCTTGAGAAACTGGTTCATATTGGTTATTGTAATCATTAGTTTGGGATGTGGGGGATATCAATGGATATATAGAAGGTTACGTAGAAAACTTATATCTTATGGATAGTTCTATATGATTTAGTTTTCTTCTCGATGAGATATAGTGATATGATTTTGTGGGGTGTTTTATATACATTTGGTTTTATTGTGTTTGGAAGGATGTAGTGTTAGAGGTGTACCAAGATCTCTAAGAGGAATCTTGTAAGATATCTATTTAAACCCTCTCATTTTACTGGGTATTTCTTTTATTATCAAGTAGGATAATCCATTGAGTGTTATCAAATGACATGGTGTGTACCTTCCAAGACTATTATATTTCTAGTTTTATGGTTAGTGGTGTTTTAGAGAAGCATTCAGATGGTTATATGGAAGTTAGAACTATAGAATAAATACAATAGGAAAATCGATGTGATGTGTGATGATAGTGGTGATGATGGTGAAGTGACATTGGCGGTGTTGCTGTTAGGTCCGAAATGTGATTATTAAAACTAGGTGATGTGAATGGCTCTGTGTGATGGCCATTTGAAATTCAATTTTTGAAAAAATTTGCAACTAGAGAGGTTTTTAGTTCATGTGTGATACTGGCTGGCTGCTTCGTGGGAAGAATGGTGATGGATGTGTTGTCTGAAATTTCAGAATTTTGGAATATTTATAGTGAATTTTTGTTTCTAAGGTCGTGTATGTTGTTGCATGAATGTTTCTATATGGTCCAACTTTTCCTCGATGTGGATTTTTAATAAAATAAGAAAATGAATTTGGGGAACTACAATAGTAATCTCTCATCATGGGTGGGATTAATTATCCAAGATTTTATTTCATAGCATGTGAGGCTGACAGTTCATGTATTGTATGTGGGTGAAGAGTATTGTGTAAAATAGATTCATAATGCTGAAATATAATTCATTATGTGAATTAATTTGAGATGAGGTTCCATGTATTTTAGCATAAGTTAGTGATATAAAAGGATCAAGACTAAATTGGGTTTCATGGTGTGTAATTCATGGACCCCATAGATTTCAAAACCTGAATATGAAATTCATGATTTGAATCTAGTAAGTTACTACATTTTTATTGGTTTGATGTTGGGTCTAATTTCCCCCATCTGTTGACATTTCCTCTTGGTTGGGGGGAACCCCTAAGAATTTTTTAGGATCTTCCATCACATCCTCTCTCTTCATAATCCTTGTGTTCTGGTGGATGATCTTTGGTTGTTATATGTGTGTTCTCTTCTTTAGTCCCTTATTTAATTATGTTCATCACTAAAGGATTTTCAATGTAGATTTTTCTTTTATTTAAGGTGTGTTTATGTTTTTTTTTATGATCTCCTGATACAGTTTAGGTTGATCCCTAGTTTCCTAGTTTGGTTGTTTTTTTAGGTTGTTTCTTCATCATCCTAAATTTCATAGTGAATCATAGATCTTCCATGAGGTAAGGGCCCTTATTCTCTCCCTAGTCATGCGCAACATGTGGGGATTGAAAAATTATTACTTTCTTTAGTTGAAAATTAATGGTTGTATTAATAAAGATAATTAATTGGTTAATCTAAAATTCATGGTAATGGGTAGAAATCACATGCATTGTAGCTTGGTTGTTATTGATTATGAGTTTATACCTTTTTCATTACTGAAATCATAGATGTTGGTAGACTTTTTTGTAATATGGATGATATGTTATTGGACCGTTGTTTTTTTGTTCATTGATCAGACCCAAATAAAATGATAAATAATGTATATATAGATAACGAACTAGATACATGTTGAAAAACATTTCCTATGAGAATAATCATATCAACAATAAATTAGATTAATGTAATTCCTTTAATAAAACGTTAATTCTGGGACTTATATCTATTTTTTTGGTTGTGGATTCTATATTGGTTTTTTTTTATTAGGTTTTTTTCAATTTATGTGGATAATGGATGTGTTATGGAATATGTGGATCAGTGATGTGATGGTTTCTTGGAAAGGATGTGATATGGACAGTTGTGATGTGGTGGAGATATATTGTAGTTTTAGTGTGTGGTTTTTGTTGTTTTGTATTGTTTGTGTTGTGTGATATTTTTGAATTATCGTGTATTTGATTTTTTTTGTGGTGAGGTGGATTGATAGATGTGGTGTGGTCATAATGGTTTATATGAGTTGGGAAAGATGTTGTGGTTATGTTAGTTTCCCAGTTAACCGTGGATTCCAATTTTTATACAGAAATATCATGGGTTTGTAAGTGAATAAAAAAGGAATGGAAATTTATAAATGGGTAAATAAATAGAATATAGTAGAAAATATAAATAATTAAATGTCTTGAAATTAATAATTGAACTTTTCATTATTTGGTTGTTTGTGGAGGTTGTGTGGTGTGATCCATATTGCGGTGTTTTGGTTGTGATGGTTGACCTATGGTGAGTGCTGGTGGTGTGGTGTATTCTAATTCAATGGATTTGAACCTAGAGGGTGGATATTTTGTGTTTTCAAAATATCATATGTTTTATGTTATTTTTATACGCTTCCCACCCAAGGTGGATAAACAAGCCAATACTCATAGGTTTTGAGTTTCAGGTGTTTTCCCAAAAATCTAGGATTGGGGTGATATGGCTGGTTGGATACCCCTAATTACCTGTTATTCCTTTAACAAGGATGATATGAGTTAGTATTAGAGATTACCTAGTAGTGGTGTGATGTGATGAGGATTTGATATGTGGTGGGGGCCATGCATGGTAGGATGAGGGAACAATGTTGATTTCCTTCACATTAATGATACCCTATTGACCTGGATACATGATATTATGTACTGCACAAGGCGTCATTAGATGAGATGTGATGGATGGACCACCTGTTTTTATGGTACGTGTGACATGATAATGACTAATGTTGGAACTATATTCTATAAATTTAAAGGGTGGGGTATGTAATGATGCATCCCCAACCACATCATAGAGGTATGGTTATGTGATGTGATTTGTATGAAAGGAATGAGAGCACAATACATTCAATGTTGGGGAATTAGAGTGGAAAATTAGGGGAAGCAGCTATGATATTCCTTTATTTGTTATGTTCATGATATGGTTTTACTATATTGGTTCCATGATTTTGTAACGATGCCATTGTGAGGCTATATTTGGTTAGTTTTCCAATTTAGGTTCTTTTTTGTTTAGTTGTTTATTCATTAGCACGTTAGCAATCTCTTTTCACTGTAAACTTGTGACCATGGGTATGATCCTACATATTAAAATTATATAATCTCCCTATGTATATGACCTCCTTTTTATGAATTTCAAAGAGTAATTTGGGAAATACGTTTCACATCACTAGATGGGGTTTTGGAGATACTTTTTAGTTATAGTGGCAGGACATGCCTTTTGGTATTTACATGGATATTTTTATTCTATCTACAGATATTTTTCATGATTTATGGGATGTTTTGGGTTTAATTAAATTAAATATTCTATATTTAGTTGGTGTTTATTTATCATATCTCTTGATTTTTTTATATGGATGGTAATTCCATCTATATTTGATATTATTACACCCTAAGAGCTTACTTCCAACCAATGGGACAGAAAATGATTAAATTAGCAGTTGTTTTAGTTCTTCCATCATTACTGGCCCAGGAGAGGCACCTTTATTGGGTGGTTCATGAGAAAGATGGGTGAAGAATTTTTTGGAGAAACCCACCTCTTCTATAAGGTATGGAGTATAAAAATATAAATGAAGGAGTTCCCCAATATATCTAGAAGAAAAATTTTAATATGTGTAATAATGAATTTTTAAAATTGATCTCCAGTAGAAAAAATTCAATACAATAAAAGTGTGACATCATGAAATGACTACTAGTGAACTGGTTCCCAAAGTCTACTAGTCACATGGCCTCATGTGTCCCTCCATGTATGTCAATGTTTTATGACTAATAGTGAGGGTTTAGTGATGGTATAGTGGGGAGAAAATACCTTCGTGATCAGAGTAGCATAGTGGTATAGGGTAAAGTAAATAATAGTGAAAAGAGATGAAAAATTAGATCAATGGGTGATAATAATTAATTCTATTAAATAAATAATGAATAAACTATCCAATTAAAAATAATACAATGCATGAATAATCATTCACGTCCATGCCATGCTATACAATAAGAACTCATACAATAGGTAATCAATAAAAAATACACAATAAAACATCAAAAGAGCCATGGGATATCTCTATGAGCGTCTTGACCTCCATCTTAGAAATATTATTCTATGTGACCATGTACAAGAGTAATATTAGAAGCATAACCCATTATATAGAACCTACAAAAATGTGGTACATTCACATATGAAAGTGAAATGGTGTCTCCAAAGTTGTGTAAGATATACTCAATTGGACACCACCAATGGTGCTAAATTCTATCTACTATGTGAATATATAATACATCAATGCATAGGTATAATAATAAAGAAATGAATAAAAAAATGTAAATGAGTTAGACACGGACTCCTTATAAGAAACCAAACCAACCCTACCTACTTCGGCCTAAGTCAAAATTCGCCAGATCATGGGTCTCCATGTATATAGGAATATATATATATATATAATAATGTATGAATATATATATGCACTGTATACATAAGTACATATATATCCATATGTATAGATATGTATTACTATCCAGGACTCGAAGCATAACTCAAGCATCTTTAATAATTATAAGAGTCTTGTAGGCTCTAATAAGGGGCGCATTCCTGTTAATCTCAAAGAATAACATAGGGGTACATGCTCAATAATCATAATCAATATATGATGTCTTGTTTAGTATCATGAATAATGAGGTGAACAATCATTACCAATATCCAAATTGATGGGGTGTGGAAGATCATTCCTAATATCCCAAGTGATGTGAAACACAATTTTCATCCTGTAGGACCCTGGGACACCCTGAGAGGGGAGGGGTGAATTAGGGTGTGAACTTTTTCATCTAAAAGTTTTGGATCTTGTTCCCATGTTGGTAGGAACTACTTTAACCTATATGATGCATATGATCATCAATGAAACATTCACATGCAAAGAGATAACACAGCAATTTTACTTGGTTCACCACTAAGGGCTACGTCCAATGAGCATATGCCGACAAGTTACCGGTCATACCAAATTCTACTAATCTTCACTAGTTGTGGATTAAAATGGTTTGGGAATAGTCACTCTATCCCAGGCTCACTACCTTTACAAAAGGTTCAGGGATAGCTCATTGTGTCCCTCGGGTCACTCCAGTTGACTCCCCCTGGCTCACTGTTGTTGGTGAAGTCCCGCTCAGTTTATAGACGTGAAGGTCTCTTCAATAGATTTCTGTTGAAGTATTTGTCTCATGTTCAGCTTGATACTTTTCTTGCATCAAGGTTCAGAGTTGATGCTCTTTTCAATTCAATCCTTCTTCTTTAGTGCAATGACTGAATGCACTAGATCTTCTTGTCTTTGTTTTCCTGGATCATAACCACATATGTGACTTCTCAATAAATGAAGCTCAGATTACTTGGCATTATCAGAATCAAAACTCCATGTATTAATGAGATCATGCATGTATCGTTTAGATTTCCTCTTTAATCTCACTTTGCACCGAAGGCATCGGGTAATCTTCCGGCTTTTGTGCAGCTCCAAAAAGACCAGCAGGCTTCAGAAATACCTGGCGTTCTTCTCCAAGCCCGGTGCTCAAGTCCCAATACGGCGCACAAGTATTTGGTGCGCAAGTCCAAACTGGCGCGAAGGTATCACCAAACCACCTGCGTGACACCGACTTCCTCAACTTCTAACCTACACGTCACACTTCCTTTCTTGCCCAAACCGCCTTGGGTGTGCAACCAACAACCGGCGTGCAGCTTCAAACACTGGCGTGTAAGTCTACCTGCGTGACCACACCCTACTTGCGTGACTTCCACACCTGCGCGACGGGAGATCTGATTTTTCTAAGTGTTGAACTCCATTGAAAATGAGGAGGGGTGTTCTAGTATTTATAGGCATTTGGTCCACCTGCGTGGTGGCACACAAGTCACCCCTCGACGCGCAAGTCTCGGCGCGCAGCTCATCTCCCCTATCCTCTGTCGCGCAACTCACATGTGCGACCCAACCAATACTTGTGAGACCTTACTTCCTTTGCCATATTTTGAAGTTCTGATCTTGAAAAGCAATAGGCGTGCAAGTTTCCAATCTCCCTAGGCACCGGCGTCCAAGTCTCTTCACGGCGTACAAGTCACTTGCACGACCAAACCAATACTTGCGCGACTCTCTTTCCTTTTCCATTTTTCCATGTTCTGATCTTGAAAAACATATGGCACGCAATTTTCCTCTCCTTCAAGTCCATGGTGCGCAAGTCTCTTTTCCAAAACCACTTTTCTTCATTTGTCGATTTTCAGGGCCAAAAATTTGGCAAACACTAGGAAACGGAGCCACCTTGTATCTTCTCTTTTTTTTTCTTCCAAGTCATCCATTACTTTGTCGATGTTTCTTGAATAAAACATGGATCATTATCCACATTCCTTGAACTGAACATGCCACCATGGAATCTCCTTTGTCAACAAATTTTTATGTCGTTTGTTTTCTTTGTCAACAAGCACAATCACCTCAAAATAACTTCTTCTTGGTGATCTGTATCCTTCAGAAACTCTTCTTCTTTTATCACAAACTCCGCTATTGTGATATGTATTCTTTGAAGGCATAGCTTTATCATCATCATCTTCTATGACAATGTGATGTGCATGGCTATCTTATAATTCAATCCCCACACTGCCATCTTATAATTCCAGTAATTTTCATATTGTCTTCTTCATCAACTGTCATGATCTACTTTATGTAAACCATATGATTCAATTCATCAAGAAGTATCTTGCATGGTTCTCATGAAATCATGAGTAATTTCATGGTCTTCATCACAAAGACCCCATTCTTCTTTAATCATCCTCAGATGGATTACACCTCACATTCTTCAATATTGTAAACAATGTATCACCTTTGACATATGTTCTTTGAACTTATGATCAGTACAATAGTCGTCTGAATTACCATTCCTCCACTTCATCGGAGTACTTCTTGATCTCCTTCATTTTGATCTTCCATTACTCCATTTCATTAGAGTACTTCTTGATCTCCTTCATTTTGATCTTTATTGAAAACTATTGAAAACAAATACAACCTTATACACAAAGTGGTTCCAACACATCCTAAGTCAATGGGGTTTAAAACTTCATGTCCACAGCCCTAACTGCGGTACCTATATAATAATAAGATAGAAGGAAGTATCACTTTACCTATTCTCCCTTATCAATTAAATTCTACAAAGAGGAACCTAGTATCACTTAAGGTTCATTGTTCCTTCATTACCATAATTTTTTAGTATTTCATTATGTAATAAAATGGTCCACGTGAGTACACATTGTCACGAACCAGCCCGAGTCGACCCTAAACCAGTCACCCAGGCCAACCTGTGACAATTCCCGAGAGGCATTCCCGATCCTCCCGGGATGACAACAAGCACCAAGGGAATTAATAGAGTACACAAGGGAATTATTTCACCCATATGTAAACAATAAATCATATAGAGGAATCAAATGGACAGACCAAAATAAATTTAAATAAAAATTGAACTGAACATTATTTATACAAGAAAATGAAAGTAAAAATTAACCAACAACTCAACTGACCAAACCCGATAACAAAAATAACTCCATGTGAACCCATTGGTCACTCTCTAACACAATGATCACTCATTTCCCATGGTGATCTAACTCAAGATGAAACATGCACAAGGGCTAAAAACAGAAGAAGACAATGGGTGTGAGTATTAAAACTCAGTAGGATATCCCTTTCACATGCCTTTATCATTCAAGTTTCATCATTTTAATATTTTCCTCAACTGATTTATGTGTTTATAATTTTTTTCAATCCTTTGGATAATTTTCTTGGTGTGAAAAATGGTTTTTTAATCCTTGTTTTGTGAAATTTAGTGTTGTTTTGTCATAAAAGTGCACACCAAGTGTTTGTTTAAATGTTCAAATATCATTAAAAACTGTTTTCTAAGGTTTAGGACCTAGTTTATGGTATTTTTAATATGTTAAATTATATTTTATAAAATATGGCATGCAATTGGTTTTTTATTCTTTGTCACGTGCTTAAAATAAATTGTTTTTTAAGGGCATGTCATGTATTCGGTAAATTTACCGGTTGGATTTTATGTGTTATGATAGATTTAAAAATTATTTGTTTGGATTTATAGATGAATTTGAAGAATGATAAATTTTATTTTGAGTCCTCATATGGATTTCCAATTTTGGTTTGGTTTTAGAAACAAATGGGTTTTGGTTAACATCTTTTTTTGAACCGAGTTGTTGGAAAATGTCCTATTTCACATCCTTATGAAAATGGTTGTGTTTTGAATATGTAACATGAATGTTTTAATGGATTTATGAATGTGTTTTTCAGATGTTAATGGTGTGGATACACCTATTTAATAAAATTTAAATTCATACCTTGGTCAAAGGATAGTTTTGAGAAATTCTTAAAGGCCCGTTTGGCATTTGTTTTTTTTTTTGTAAAAATGGTTACCATGTGTATTTCATGTTCTATGTTTTGGGGAAATTTTATAGTCGATGGAATTTATTTATTAATTGGTTTTGGGGATTCCAAATCTGGTTTGTTATGTTATTGATGGGTTTTTGTCCTTAAAATATCATTTTTGAATAAATTTTATGTGTAAGGCCTCGTTATACTCCTTGAAATTGTTTTACGAAACTTTTTAGTGGTTTATTGATTTGTGAGAGAAATGTGAAGCATGTTTGTGGGTTTTTTGTGTGTTTATGGTTTGGTAATTTAATTCTTATTTGGAAAGTTTATTTGAAAATATGTGTAACTTTATTGAGCACCAAAGTGAATCCTGGGTATCTAGGTGGGAGGACGTGTACAAGTATGCCAGTGATTTCGTGGGGTTTGGCCCCTGTTTCAGGTAGCAAGAATGATGATTGCAACACTAACTAAACTATGGTGATGATGTTATTGGGGGACCACTAGTTTATGGGTATTCTCCCTACTATTGGCTCATGTGCATGAGAATGGATATTTATTGTGGTTACTTTCACTGAGACACGAGGTACCTGGGGCTCACAACAGACTAGTTCCTAGGGGTGTTCTCGTGACTTGTGCTCATTGGATCTTTTGTACTCACCATCGGAATATGGTGTGTTTGGTTGGTAAATTAAGTAGTGTATATGATTTATTTAAAATTTTATGTTCTTTCTATCAACCCTCTTGAAAAATATTTTCATTTTGAAGTTTCACCTCTTTGAAAATTTTTACTAGCATTATTGTTTATAAAACATGGATGTTTTTGTCTAGTATTATTTTATATAGCATGGGAACTCATTTGGAAAACATACCGTTACATATTTTATTTAAAACTTTAAATTTATGTCTCTATTATTTTAGAGGATGTGCATTGGTAATATAATATCGGACTAACCCACTAAGTTTTAATACTCACGCGAATAGTCTTCTTCTATTTTTAGCCCTTGTGCAGGTTTCATCTTGAGTTCGATTGCCATGGGAAACATGTGATCATTGTTTACGAGGGTGACCCGTAGGGTCAGATGGATTTCTTTTGTTATTGGGTTTGGTTAGTTGAGTTTTTGGTTAATTTGTACTCTCGGTTTCTTGTAAAAATAATGTTCAGTTCAATTTTTATATAAATTTATTTTGGGTTGTCCATTTGTTTCTATAGTATGTTTGATTGTTTATATATGGGCTAAATTGTTCCCTTATGTACTCTATGGATACCCTTGGTGCTTGTCTCTATCCTGGGGGATCAGGAATGCCTCTCAGGACTTATAGCGGGTTGGCCTGGGTGACAAGTTTAGGGTCGACTGGGGCTGGTTCATGACACACATGACCTATTATAGTTCAATCCAACTGTAAACTATAAATAATTACATGGGAAGTTCCATGTTATTTTCATTTCAAATAAAACCATTTTATTTTCCCATTGTTACCGAGGAATACCTCCTATATTATCAAGGAACAAACACCCAACCATTTATAATTTTTTAAAAAATAAACATTAACTAATCAGAACAGTTTCTAGGGCCAATTACAATAGTGGCCAAATTGTTCAATTAATAGGACCTACCTAAATGGGTGGACCAAGTTGAGTTCATCAACCTCCCATCATGTTAATGTGTCTAAAAATGAATTATCTCGTATTTTAGAGAATCAATTTAATTTATTCCATTATTTATAAGCAATGCACGGTGAATCTAATGTGCATCCCAAAAACATGTTTTACAAAATATTGATACATTAAAGAAAATCCATAAACAACCTACCTTAAACTTAGGAGTCATCACTCATCCATTATTGAGATTTGATTTGATTTGGTTTAAGAGAAAATGAAGAAACAAAAAAAATCCCTGAAAATAAGGAAAAAATTCATTCACTAAAATAAAATTCAATAAAAAATATAAAATGATAATTGAGAAAGTACGAATAATAGAATCACTGAGGGTATTCAAATAAAAATATGTTCAAGCGAGTCTAAGCTTTTATGAGGAAGATAGATCAGGTTAAAGGTAAGGGAAAGGGGGAGATCTCCACAGCTGGGAGGAGGTACTGAATGAATGGGAGGAGGAAAGAGGGGAATATGGTTAAAAGAAAAAAGGGGTATGGGTAATTTCACACCTTTAATTGATGAGAAAGTTTTGGATAAACATTATTACTACTATGTGCTCTCTCTACCTATGTGGAACTAAGTGTGTCGGATAGGTGCAGGGTTTTCCAAACTTTGGGAATCCCTTGTGCTCCCCTTGGTACTTTTTTTAGTCGTTGTACATGGTTATGTAGCCTCAGTTTCATGGTTTACCAAACCTAGAGAGACCCTCCGGAAATCCTATAAGCCCGACAGGATTGAGGTTCATGTTTATTTTTAACCAAGCTCTAAGCTTGTGTCACCCTTTTAATTTAAAAAATATAGGATTTCTAAGAGCAGTTCACCCAAACTCAACAGAACACCCAAGAAAACTATAGATCCTTAACCAAAATTTAATAAAAACAAGATTATGTATTCCAAATATATTATTTCCATTTTAAATATCAATTTATAAAATTCTCCATCCACAAAACTGAAACTTCAAATTTTCTTTGGAAACTACATCCAGTTTAAAACACCGGATTTTACAACCTCCCCATCTAATAACTTCTTGTCCTCAATAAGCCATGGATCAATGAAAACAACACATGAACAACTTGGGTCGTGAAGATTCATAAAACTGGTCACAATCCATTTATAAATTCCCATCATACCTCCAAGCATCACATTAAGTGTATTGTACATAGGACATTAAAACACAAGACAATGTTCATACACAAAATAGATACATTAGGACTATGACTACCTAATCCCATCTAACTTGATACATGACCATGTGATCATCTCTTCATCATCTAGATTATGGAGATCCCTGCCATATATTCCAACCTATATAGCCATATCGAATTCGTGGTACCTCCATCATTATAATTTCATATATAATCACTGATTTATCATTCTAATGATGTTCCATGGAATTATTATAAACTTGATCGAATGGTCAATTTCAAATAGACCATAGATATCCTGGTCACATTGGCTTTTCAATGAGAATCCTTATCTAACCTTTTTAAAAAACTCATTTCTTCTCATTGATGTGTCTAATCAATTTCATCACTGATAGTATTTTTTAAAACAAAATAAAAACATTTGATCCACTACTGGATAACGATCTCAGAAAATGAACATCCTTAACAACTAATGCATTAAAAACCTAATGATGAATCCTTTATTCCAATGCATGTCGAGTTTTTATGCCAATCACGCTTACCGAAGCTCATAACGAACTTTTGATGAAGTATCTTATCAAACTAATAATTTCTATTTTCTTCCTACATGGTGAACTGAGGTGTATACCCGATCCAAAACCCATTGATCATCACACTGTAATCATCTCAACCCATCCCAAACATAAGTTTGGGGTATCCATGGAACCAACTACTAGAGTGTAATTATCTTATATAAGTTATTACCTTAT
Organism: Viscum album; assembly: GCA_963277665.1. Taxonomy (NCBI): domain Eukaryota; kingdom Viridiplantae; phylum Streptophyta; class Magnoliopsida; order Santalales; family Viscaceae; genus Viscum; species Viscum album. The sequence goes on along the minus strand of OY728138.1, from coordinate 538,650,848 downwards.
CTGGTTTTTACAAGTGACACATTAATGCATAGCTGAAATTGTAACGACCCAAAATTTTATTATTGAAAATACCTCCTGATCTGATTAAATTACTTATTATGTAAAATGTGTATATAAGAAATATGCACGTCCTTGGTTTAATGTTTTTGGATTTTAAAATACTTTTTTGAATTTTTATCATTTCTAATATAGTAATTGAATAGTAATCACGTGATTAGTATAAATAGCGGGCCTTTACAAATCCAAATTACTCAGACAAAGGAAGTAATAGCCTCATCTTGTAGAATTTCTCCATACGAAGCCCATTTTTCAGAGCACGGAAAGGAGGTAGCTTCACTGGTATTTTTTCTTGACCAAGACCAAACGAGCTTCAACTCATTAAGCTTGAATGGAAATGCCTATAGGATAAGTGGAAATTAATAGAGATTACCACTTGAACAATGTTATTTAAGCCACCCCAAGAGTTTGTAACCATCGCACACCTTACCCTTAGGTATTAGGTGGGTGTTATAATGGGTTTTGTAAAAAGACCCTAGCACTATGATTATACATATAAATTCAATTACATATGTTGGGATATTCTATTCCAAGACCCCATTACTTTCCATTTAATTTATAAATTATTAGATTCTTATTTATCTCTCATCAACCCAATTTACAATTTCTATTTGACGTCATTATGCTATCAAAGTTACACCAAGATTTCTATGCCAAAATCATCGTGTAAGTGAATACCATAACCATTTATCTATCACGGGTATTAACCTTTATTAACATATAAAAATGGAATGAAACATTCATGTATGTATTCCATATTCTATCATCGTGGAATAAATTATGATGTTGAATGACTCCATTTATACAATCCATGGGGCACACTTACGGATGAAATTAAAATGTTAATAAAGGGTCTGCCCAGATATCATTGTGTAAAGATTAGTATCATGATTCTTAAAGTGAAATGCGGGTTGACTCATTATAATTCAAGTAAAATGAGGGTTTACTCATGCTAATCAATGTGAAATGAGGTTTTACTCATGATCCTTCAGCAATGAGACTTGGCTCATGCTAATATCATGTTAAATGTTGTTGCCACATTTAAATGTTACGATAATCATGCTATATCATGCCTTTATGTTCATTTTTCTCTTTTTCTACAATGATATGACTATTTCTTAACATGTACTATATTCTTCATGTTATTCCTCATTTACTCCCTTACTGGGCTTTATAGCTCTCCATTTTCTTAGGCATTTCCGTGGGTTATCCCATGAAATGATAGGTATGAAGGAATGTTGTGGTCATGTAAAAGAATTTTTCAATAAAGATGTTGTGTTTTATGTTCTAATTTGTTATGTAATGTTCCTAATTTCCCGTGAAAATAGTGCTCTAGAGCCTTAGAGTTTTATTAAGTGTATTTTTATGTAATAAATCATGTTTATGTGTGTAATAAAGAGCAGGGTTGTTATAGTTGCTATTAGATAATAGGTTTAGTTATTTTTGGGATTAGGATAAAAAACACTAGTGAAATACTTATGGATAAGACAAAGAATAATAAAAAAATTCATAATTTTTTGTGAGTATATATTAAGTGGTTTATCATGAAAGTATATCCATGTCTGGATACGAACAAGTAGAGGTCGCTCTAGCACAGATGTATCGAGGGGTAAAACCGGAAAAGACTGTTATGAGCTAGACTCAAACGGGAACTGGTGCACGAAAATAGGCCTTACTACACTCTTGGTTATGACACTCCTGTGTTATATGTTTTGGTAAAATCATAAGATTAGTATGGACCATTATTAAGGGAATAAAAAAAAATCTCCTAAGAGTATATGTTGGGAAGTAGATCATTGATAACATAGATTTAAGCCTATAAATTCATAAGTTAAGGAAATAAATGTAATTTATATGCTATACATTTTTTTCATTAGGTTCCCCTTTATGTGTTACCTCTAACATTCCTTTTATTCTAGCCAATGTCTGATAATATGTGGAATCAGTCTAATAACCGATGTGATGATCAATGTGATAAGTGTTCTAATGAGATGCCCAATCCGATGGAAGTGAGAATCACTAACTTTGTCCCAATACTCTCTCTGTTAACTCAAGTTTTTAAGAGATACATGGGTCAAGAGGAAATTTCACCCCCCCCCCCCCCCCCTAAGAAAGAACAAGACACAATCGATAGCTTAATGAGACAAAGGACTTCTACTTTTAATGGATAATTTGATACCTCAATTGCTGAACAAAGGATCAACTCTATTGAGAATCTCTTCCCTATACTTCAAAGTTATGAACAAGAGAAGGTACTTCTAGATGATTATCATATAGATGCTGAAGCTGATCAGTGGTGGAAATTGATCAAAAATACAAATCCTGAGGATGATATTGAGGAATTATAATGGAAGGATTTCCCAAAAATATTTTTCAATAAATATTTTCTTCGCTCCCTCCGACTAAAGATAGAAAGGGACTTTCTTTCCCATAAGTAAAAATTCAGTGAATTTATTAGTGCTTACAAGTAAAACATCATAAGACTTTCATGATATGCATCTATCTTGGTTGTTAGGCCTGAATGTAAGGTTGACCTCTTCTTTGGTGGGCTAAAACCTAACCTACAGAAATCCCTAGCGATCTATAACTTCGACAGCTATGAGGAAATTTTTTGATGTTCCCTCAAATGTGAAATGTAGATCGACAAATCTCAAGGGTATCATGGGGATATGTAGTTTAAGGTGGAATTTTAATCTTGTTGTTCTGATTAATAAATCTAGCAGTGCTAAGAAATTCCACCACCCTACATGCCAAAGGTTCGAAAAGAAGAACCCTATAAATTTTCTAAAGGGGATGAGGAAATGCATTAGGTGTGGAAGGGAATGGAACATGTCCATTGAATGTCTGTAATAAAAACCTGATGTTACAACATAGAAGAGGAATACTATGTTCTACCCTCAGAACATTGTTTATTTCTTCAGCAAGAAAGAAACATGGCACTTTTCAAATTAGTTCCCTAAGCTAAGGGTTTTTTTAGGCAACCAACAACCTCCATGGCAGTAAGGGAAAGCTTTTTCCATCACTAAAATGGAATAAAACCCATACAATGAAGTGGTGACTAGTATTCTAGATAATCATTCAAGAATAGGGAGATTACTTTTTTATTCTAGTTCTATGCATTCTTTACTGTTTAGTAGAACAATCCCAAAACCACCACAAATAATGGAATTAAAGATGCCAGTGAGAAAAACAAATGGGGAAATCATTGCAACTCGTTAATATAACTCCTCCCATGTCACAGTTTGCAGTTTGAGCTTTCTGGTTTACCACATCATACTCCCTCTAGTACAATTTTATGTAATTATTGGCATGGATAGGCTTTCCCTATATTTAGCTAAAATAAATTGTCGTGAGAGGTAAATCATTCTCCATATGGGGAATCGACCCCCGATTATGTACAAGTGCAAGGAGGTGGATAAATCTTCCTTAGCACCATCATCTCAATCATGGATATTACTACCCTATGAGAACGTGTATCTTGCTTAGATGTTTGAGTCTTAGGAAGAAACCATCCTTGAAGACATTCCTATTGTAAGGGAATTTGATAAAGAGTTTTCCAAGGAATTGTCTGGTCTTACACCTAGAAGAGATGTTGAATTCTTGATTGATCTTATACCCAGGGTGTTTAAATATCCATGAAATTGTATAGAATGAATATTGTGTAGCTTGAGGAGTTAAAGAAAAAACTACAGGAGAATCTGGATAAAGGGATTATATGCCCAAGTGCTTCACAATGGGGTGCATTAGTCCTCTTCGTCAAGAAGTAGGACGGGTTAATGCACCTTTTCATTGATTATCGTGATCTCAACAAAATCATGATAAAGAAAATGTATCCTATTTCGTGAATTGATGACTTGTTCAATTAGGTACATTGAGCACAATACTTCTCCAATTTGGATTTGTGGTTGGGATATTACTATGTAAGGATAAATAAGGAGGATATCCCGAAGAATACTTTTCGTACAAGGTATGGGAACTATGAATTCATAGTAATTCCTTTTGGACCCACTAATGCTCCAGAAATCATCATAAACATGATGAATAGTGTCATTAGAAATTACCTTGACAAATTTGTGGTATTCTTTATAGAAAATATTCTAATAAAATTAAAAACCAAGGAGGATCATGATAATCGTCTAAGTAATGTACTAGAAACCTTGTGAAAGGATAATCTCAAGGTAAAGTATATGAAGTGTTAGTTTTGGTTGAAGGATGTCTCATTCTTGGGTCATATAATCACAAGTAATGGGATATATGTGAATCCCTTGAAGATAACTCTAAATGAGGGATGGTCGAGGTCAATATCGGTAATAGATATGTATAGCTTCTTGGGGTTAGCTGAACATTATAAATGATTTTTGAGAAATTTATAACGAATTTCAAACCATCTTACCAAGCTAACTCAGAAGGGAGTCAATTTTTCATGGAGTGATGAATGTAATGATCGCCTCAAGGAGTTGAAAAGGAGGCTTATCACTACGTCTGTGCTCACACTACCCACAAGTGGATAACTTTTAGTGGTATTTAGTGAAGCTTAAAATAAGGAATTGGGTTGTGTGTTGATGAAAAATGAAAAATTAATTGCATATACTTCAAGGAAATTGAAATTTCATGAGAAAAAATATCCAACACATGATCTATATTTGGATGCAGTAATCATTACTTTGAATGTTTTGAGGAATTACCTCTTTGGGGAGAAGTGTGAAAAATATAAAAATCATAAAATCCTAAAGTATATATTAACATAGATGAGTTGAACATGAGCCAACAAAGATGGTTAGAGCTGATCAAAGACAATGACTACTCAATCAATTACCCCTAGGGGAAAGAAAAGAAGGTGGCAGATTCTCTAAGTAGAAAAGACCAAGTAATTCTATCACTGAGGAGAATTTAAAATAGATCTAATCGTCTTATATTTGACAAAGAGGGACATAGGAATCATAAAGAAGGGCAGATCATTAATAATTTCACAAATGATTTCTCAATTGTCTCTTTTGTAAAGGTTAAAGGATTCTGAAAAGGATGATGTGGGAATTCATAAGAAAGAATAAACTATCAAAAAAGGGAAATACTCATAGTTAAATTTTAATGAAGAGGGAATTTTGATATTTGGGTCAGGACTATATGTTCCATCAAATCTGGAGTTAAAGAAAGAACTTTTGGATGATACACATGGTTCTAATTTCTCTATTCAGCTAGGAAACTTAAATATGTTTCATGATCTCCAAGACAAATATTGGTGGGATAACATAAATAAGGATATAGTTGAGTATACATCAATGTGTTTGGTATGTCAGCAAGTGAAGGCTGAGAGGTAGAAGTCTAAGGGGATGATGCAACCATTACCCATACCAATATAGAAATAAGAGAACATCACCATCAAATTTTTCACCAAACTTCTGAAGACATCCAAATGAAACAATGATATCTAGGTTGTTTTGGGTCATCATACAAATACAACACACTTCATTGGAATTCGGTAGGATTTGTCATTGGATCAACTGGCACAGATATACACCAAAGAAGTGGTAAGGCTTCATGGAGTACCACTATCTATTGTATCTGATCGAGATCCAAGATTCACCTCTACGTTCTCAAAGAGTCTCTAAAACGCTCTAAATAGAGAGATGATCTTTAGTATGGCTTATCATCGTCAAACTGATGGCCAATATAAGTGGACTATCTAAACACTTGAGGACATGTTGAGAGAATGTTCAAGGGACATTAAAGGAGGATGGGATCAATATATTCCTCTTCTTTATTTCTCTTACAACAACAGTTTCCACTCAAGAATCCAAATGGAACCATATGAATCCCATTATGGGAACAGGTGGAGAACACCGAAATTTTGGAATGAAGTATGGGAGAGAAAACTACTAGTTCCATAAATGGTCATAGAAATGGAAGAGAAGGTTAAGACCATCTAGAAGCACATTAGATCTAATCAGAGTCAACAAAAGAGCTATGCTGATAATCTTCGATTAAACCTAGAGTTTGATGTTGGAGACATAGTATTCCTCTGCATATCACCATGGAAGAGAGTTATGATATTTGGGAAGAAGGGAAATCATAGTCCAAGGTACATCAGCCCATTTGAGATCCTTGATCAAATTGGAGAAGTGGCCTATCGACTAGATCTCCCACCAAACCTATATCAATTACATCATGTATTCCATGTATAACTCTTGAGGAAATACATACCTGAACCATCGCATGTAGTCAATCCATAGGTGGTACCATTAGATAATAACCACTAATATCAAGAAAAGTCGGTTAATATCTTAGATTGTAGGGAAACATTTCTACAAAATAAGATAGTTCCCCTCATCAAGGTGTTGTGGCGAAACCACATGTTTGAAGATGAAACGTGGAAATTAGAGGAAATGATGAAGTAGAGTTACCCTCATCTGGTTTAGTGTGGTAAATGAAAATTTCAAGGGAAAACTTCTTAAGGGGGAAGATTGCAAGGACCCAAACTTTTATTAATGAAAATTTCTTTTGATCTGATTAAATGTATTATTATATACGATGGTTATATAAGACATAAAATTCCTTAGTTTTATGTTTTTGGATTTTAAAATACCGTTATGAATAGTTACAGTTTCTAATATAGGCATTCAATAGTGATCATGTGATTTGTAAAAATATAGGGCTTTAACAAATACAATTTACTCATACAAAGGATGACATGGCCTCATCCAGTAGAATTTCTCCATATGAATCCCATTTGTTGGAGTTCAGAAAGAAGCTATAATCACTGGGATTCTCTCTTGACCAATCCTAAGTTGAGATTCAGCACCTTAACCTTGAATGGAACTGCCTATGGGAGAAGTGGTAGTTAATAGAGATTACCACCCGAGCGATGTTATCCAAGCCACCCCAAGAGTTTGTCATCATCTCACACCTTACCCTTAGGTATTATGTGGGTTCTATAAGGGTTTATGTAACAAGACCCTAACACTATGGTTATGTGCATTATTTTTTATAGAATAAAGAATCTACATTCAGTTTATTATTGTTACATTTAAATTGTATTTAAAGCACAAATAGTGTTTTTATTTAATATTAAATTAATAAATATATTTTTATGAATTAATGGATTTTTTGACTTAAATAATATTTTAATAAAATAATATTACTAAATTAGTTTTTGTTAAATACAATTGATCATATAATTTTTTTAATGTATACAATTAAATTTTTTTATTAAGGATTAAAAACTATTTTTGTCAAAACTCACGAATTTTCAATAAATGTATGTTTTTATTTTAAAATTTAAAAATCACATATTTATAAAGTTATTTAGAAAAAATGAGTATTATTTTTGGATTCAGTATGTTGAAATTATCTAATGGTGAATTTTTAATAATTTTCTGAGACAGTCGAATTTTTGGGTGAAAATTAAATACCGTTTAAATATATAATGTGATTTATGACATCATACTGACTCAATAGTGATGTAATAAAATAATATAAATGGTTATTTCTCCCAATATATGTTTTGACATTAAAATAATGTGATTTTAGATTTGTTTTATTAATTTTATGATGCCTTAGAATACCCTCTAAGGCTTATAAAATATTTTAACCTTTTAAAATGTTTTCCGTGAGAGTGTGACTCACCTCCACATAAAAAAGCCTAATATTTTAATATGTTATCCCATTGTACTTATAAAAAAAATTTCTCCCCATTGGAAAAAATAATTTTCAAAAACCATGGAATGTTTTTTGGTTTTGATTAGTTTAATTTGTAGTGTCCAAAACCAAAATAATAAAGATTTCTCTATCCTTTCCTATATAAACCCACTCAATATCACATTCCTCTTCACTGGAAACCATTGGATCTAGAATAAAATATTACTCCCTTTATCTAAAATCTTACCAAGGCACCCCAAGCTCCCATGAATCCTCTCTCAAGCCTCTACAAATCCTTTTATATCACACTTCCAAATAAGGGATTTCTTACTTTCTAATTGTTTTCCAAATTTCTTTATGTTGTTATACCATTTTATTTTCAATTATAAATGTTGGGGTATGATTTATCACCTCCCCTAAAATTCCCTCATTATTTTTTAATGATGATATAACTCTTTCTCTCTCATTAATTCCTCTCATGTACACTTGTTACCATGCTGAAATTCTGTAAGGAAATTTATTGCTCCTCATTAACATTCAAGAAATTATTTTATATTATGTATTGAAATTCCATTGAATATATTGGGATACAATGTTTCAAGAACCCATTACTTTAAATTTAATTTATAAATTATTATACACCCATTTCCCTCTAATCAAACTATTTTATGGTTTCTATTTGATGTTGTTATGAAGCTGAGGTTAAACCAAAATTTCCATACCAAAATCATCGTGTGAGTGAATACCATACCCATTTCTCTATAAATGGTATTAAATATTATACAAATATAAATATTGAATGATACTTTAATGTATGTATTCAAAATTACTTTATGGTGGAATAAATTATGATTTTTAAAGACTCCATGTTATATGATTCATGTGGCACACTTATGCATGAAATGAAATGTTTTTAAAGGATGTGCCCTGATAGCACTCCAATGAATTGGGTAAAGATAAGTATCATAACACACCGTGTTCAATAAGGGTTTACTCATGATAATTTAAGTGAAATGAGGTTTTACTCATGATAATGTAATTTTTATGGGGGTTTACTCATGCTTCATCTTCCATGAGCCATGGATCATGATAATATCATGTTAAATGTTGTTGAAACGTTTCCATGTTATGATAATCATGCTATATCATTCCTTTATGTTCATGTTTCTCTTCTGCTCCATTGATATGTCTATTTCATAATATGTACTATTTTATTTATGTTATTACTTTTTTAATCTCTTACTGCGATTTATAGCTCACCCTTTTTATGCTTGTCCTTAGGTTATCCCAAGCAATGCAAGGTACGAAGGAATGGTGTTGTCATGTAAAAGAAGTTTTCAATAAAGATGTACTGTTTAATGTTCCAAGTTGTTATGTAATTTTCCTAATTTCCCAATACACTAGACATATCTATACTTAGGGTTGTCTTAAGTGAATTTTTATGTAATAAATCATGTTTATTTGTGTAATAAAGAGAAGGGTTGTAATAGAAATATCCATGTATCAAGATCAAAAACTGAGCCTTATTGTGGTATCTCACCTGGCAGTCAAGTCATAAAATAAACTGGTGACCATTTTTCCATCCAAGACTCTCTAAGATAGAATCCCAGTATCACTCATGATATTTCACACCTCTAATATTACCCATTATTCCGAAGTGAAAATATGAAATAATTTCTTTGTCAAGGCAAAAGGTGTTTATTTATTTCTACAATTTGGCATATAATCGACACTCTCTCGGTTTTACATAGACGATGTCAAGATAAGTGGTATGATCTACACAATTCCAATGGTATAATGAGATGATATCAATGATTACCAATAATACTTGAGACAATCTCTTCGAATAAAGATGACGTTCCTAACACAGTTTCCAAAAAATTGTATCCATCTACACATAGGAAAGAAAAGTTGAACCATATCTGGCCATCTTTATTTGTAGAGATTGGTTATACCTACTGATGAGTCCTCATTTCCTGAACACTAATACTTATAACAAAATATATTCTATGATCATTCATGCGTAACCACCATAGCTCAATATTGATCGAAAGTAGACCTAAAAGTTGTTCTGACCAAGTCTAAAGGGACTTTTTTCAGCTATACTACCTCTACATAGAAGGATGACCTAAAACACATTTGATTCATTTCTCCATATCTTAGTAGTATCCTAATCATCATTAACTAATATTGGGGACAAATCCTAGTATACATCTTCCATCCACCACAAAACACAAGTTACAAGTGTGGAATACACACATTCACTATTTTCTAAGATAAATAAGTGGTAAACCATCCATTTAAAAGCCTGCTAGGTCAAATTCACTCTAGACATACGTGTAATGATCCCCCAATCTATTCTCATTCACACGATCATAATCATACATAAAATCCAATTCTAAAACTATTAGTATCGCTACAACACCCAATCCTTTTCCAATTTCATTTCCCAACACTTGGTTAACTAAAACTTCTTTATAAATCCATGGAATTATACTCTTGAGAAAACCCAGAAATATAGTGTAACTTCTCAATAAGTAAATTCCTTATGATGTACTCATATGGTTCACTACAGAATTTTACCGACTCAATGAGTACCATGTGTATCTATTTATAGTACCCCGACAATCCAACAACATAGAAACATGTAATCGGTAATATTCATTGGATTATAGGCCTCATGTATCCAAATATTCTATAGCCCACATGAATGATTTAGCCCATTTTCATATTATCCTATATGAATGTTGATCCAACTGAGGAACTCATGAGTCATCGATCACTGAAGAATACAAAATTCCCAAATAACGCTCGCGTAAGTGTTATGGGTAGTGATGGATGATTTAAGTTTACATTCAAGGATAAAGGTGTTTAGAGTCCCACAAATAAATGTTTTATCATGTTGTATAAAAGAATAAGAAATAATATCATTAAACTAATTATAATGAACGTAGGTTATTAGATAATGAAAAAACAGTTTAAGAATAAATAATAAAGTTATTTTATATGAGATAATAAAAAAATGTAATTTCAACCTTAACGTATTTCATGAATAATAAAAATACAATAAAGTTTTATAGATGATGAAACAAAAGTAATATATATTGTAAGTATAATTTTATAGTGATTTTATGTATTTATCAAGAGGATGACACAATGAAAAGAACATCATACATGAAGTCAAGAAATTATATTTATATTAAAAGGAGAAAAATGATAAAATTGAATGGGAAATCTTTGAAAAATATTAATGGATCGAGAGGTTCATACTAAAGAATTATTAGGGTATTCTTGTGGAGAAATATACATAAGTATAATACTTGAGTCTATCAGATATTCATTAAGTAGTTTTAGAGAATCAGAATCATTATTGAAATGATGATACTATCAGAAGAAGAATATAGTTCATGAAATATCACCAATAATTGATATAAAATGTTTTTTAATGTTTTCAAAGCCACATGTGATGGTGAATTAAAATATAGAGGTGTTGGAACAATGTATCCAAGTCTGATGATGATCAAAAAGAAGTTTATAAATATCTACCATTTGAATAATTATCAAAGAATAATTTTCAATGGATGTAACTTAGTATGTGATAAAAATTCACCAAAAAGGGAAAATGTTGATGAACAATAAATGTGGACATATAGATGATATGTTGGGAGGAAACACTATGGATAACTTTAATAATGACTATAAAAATGATGATGATGAATTTCCAGATATATAAAATCCATATAATTTAAGATTCTATCATGTTGAGGTATGTTGATATTTTTCTCATATCCTTGAATTAAAACTCAATTATTAGATTTATAAGAAAATATTTTTTATGAGAAAGTAAAAAATGTATCATAAATTTGATGGAAACATAATATTTTATACATGAATTTTTTTATTCCATTTTTTGAGATGGATGTAGGAAACAATGTTGAATGAAAACTCGATGAACATCTCCCAAAAGTAGACTTTGTAAAAGTTAGTTTCCATTAGTGAAATTTTTTAGTTAACATGGAATAATAATTAAATCACTCTTATTTTATACATAGAGTGCCTCTCATGTATATTATTATTTGGTAGATTCATCAATCATTTCCCTTTGAAAAGTGATTCCATCTATTTCTTGAGAAATTCAAGACAATGGAAAAAATTGGGAGAATAATAAAAAGTGTGGCGAATGATTCCTCCTCATCACTTGATTTCAGTAAGGGGGTTAAATTTCATTTCATTAAGGTGGAGTGGAAGAATTAAATCCCAAATAGGTGTAGATTTTAATTCATTATCAATATGTTGGGGAGAAAACTCACTGACCTTATAACAAATTTTTCAATGATACCAATTACCAAGGGGGAGATTGAAGATCCTGTTGGGTGATGATAATAGATGTATTGTATTTGTTTAAAATTAATTGTTGAATTTTCAATGAGTATTATGAGAAAATATCCAACAAATATCCATGTGTGTTTTCCTATGTAGTATCATAAGGATATTATAATGATTTTTCTTATAAATTTTTTTATGGATTTTTATATAGTTTCTTTTAAGGAGTTTCATATATAGTTTCTAGTGGACTCCATAATATTATTTTTAGATCCTCAACGTTTTTAACACCAATAATACTAAAATTTCTCATGGTATAAGGTGATTTATTGTATAAAGTTTTTAAATATATAATGTTTGTAAAATATTATACAAGTTTTTCAATGTTTATAGTTATAATTTCATGTCATTTTAGATATATGAATATTGATCTCTAATGCTAGGATCAGATATAGAATGATCATATTGAGAATTATCGACTCCAATAAAACAAGAGTGCATTAGTCCATTAGATGGAAAACATTCATTAATATTTTGGGTGGTGACCCTCTTTTACTGACTCTCTGTACCACCTTTATGTACCGCATTTGTGTACGACCTTTACATACTGCCTTTGTGTACTGCCATGGCATACTATTTCTTCTTTTTTCCTGAATCTTCTTCAAATTATGTGAATTATTTTATCTCCCACATACACATTTTCTTACAAAAGAATCTCTACCATAGACTACTCTTTCAAATTTCTTCAACTATTTTGCCTTTCGCATACCACTTAATATTACACAGAATATCTAATGTGTACCACATTCAGACTTATCCGAGTTCTTCCACAATGGTGATATTTTATTATCGAATTATCTCTACCATATCGATGGGATTATCACTCCTTAAATAAGTAAATAACTCTGAAAATTTCGTTAATCCATTTTACCCAAATTTTCAATGTCGAATAAACTTCACTACATAAAGAACTTCATCTGTGTACAGTAACCCTCTATTGCATACTACATCCCTCCTACAAACTACAAACCTTTACTGCATACCTTGTGTCTTCCATTCGGTGTTCTGCATCTCTTCCACAAATGACAAGCCATTTTGTGTGCTGAAAATCCTTCCACAAATCCTTCTGAAGTGAACCATTTTCTGTATTGCGACCCATTTTTTTGAACTGTTCAGCATACCTTCCCCATTATATGGTATGTGGCTGCAAAACATTTCCAAACATGGTACGTAATCCATGCTTTGAGGTACATTTTTTTATTCTTTTTCCAATTTCCTTCATTGTTCTGCATCTTGTTCCCTCCTATGCAGAAATCCTTCCAATACCAAAAACAAAATCCTGATTTTGAGGTCCAATAATTTGGAAAACAATGGGAAACAGTACCACCTTAAATATATACTTCGGCAAGAAAACGTTTTCAAATTCATTGTCATCATTCTTCTTAAAAAATTATCTACTTTCATAAAAAACCTTATTTATCATGATATATAGTTTTTGATCGATCACTTTGAGCATCTTCAGATTTTTCCAAGGAAAGTACTACAACTTCTCTGTTTTCAAAAAACATCAGTCTTTCCAGTCAACACTAAATATGACGGGCCTCACCTTCTCAACTTTTTGTGATCATTATTAAATCTTGAAATATACACATTATCCCTCACACAATGATTCATGTTTCATCAGGTAGACTCTTGCACGGTCTCTTTTAATAGTGAGATGTTACATGATCACTTTATGATTTTTATCCCTTCAACACCCTCTGAGATTGTTTCATTATTTTATGCAATATATCACCTCTGATAAATGTATTTTGAACTTAGGATCAGTTTAGATATTTTCTGGATTTCCACTCTCAATAACTTTTGAGTTCTTCTTCATCTATTTCCTTATTTTTATCTTCATTGAAAACTGTTGACAACAAATACAACCTTATGAAAAATGGGGTCCCAACTATCTCCCTCTTTGTATTTTTTTTCAATACTGTAAATTCATCCTCAAATGAATGTTTCAATATCAAAATAAGAATTTTCTCTCTCCCATTTTTCCTTTTCTTTATCTCTCACTTTACAAACATTCATTTCACTTATCTCCCCCTTATTGAAAAGAAATTCAATGTTCATGGGAAACGGGTATATTACTTTCTTAAGCAATGTTCCATCAATAATTTCACTCTAAGTTTACTTGAGGAATGCTTAGTGTTGAAAACAATAGTATTTGATTTAGAAAATAAGGTTGTCCATTATTCACTGATCATGATACCTCATGAGATAAGAACTCATGTAGTTTGATTTCAAGTGTTTTCCACTATCATTTCAGGCTGAAAAATTTGAATGTGATAGGGAATAATCAACCTGAAACTCCTATACTCACTTCAAAAAATATATCAAAAACATTCAAGTTCAATTGGCAAGATAAGTGGCCTTGGGGAACATCCCTTCTTCTTATATCACTGATTAATTCAGTTCCTCCCCCTTTATAAAATGATCTTCATTCTGAGTAACCAAGGACCAGAGATTGAGAAATTACATACCTTTTAAAATTACATGTTCTTCAATCATTTTCTAGAATTATTTTTATGTAATTCCAACTGAAGTTGATACTAATTGAAATAATAATTTTGGAAGTTTCTTCATTTGTCTCCCACTCAAGGAAAATAATCTTCATCATCTTTATCAAGGGTGATCCTCCATATTTTTTGTTATTTAATATAAATTGAAGAATATTTCAAGGATGGAAACTTATTCATCTTAGTTATCAAGAGTTGATAGCATTCACTACTTCTCAGGTTATCCCCCTGAGAGCATGATTCACCTTAAATTCCTTATACTATTAGCACAAATACAATACAAAAATGATTAATGGAATAAGGTGGTTCCTTCTTGATTCTTCAAAGTGAGCAGAAAGGCTAAAGTGGTTTCCTCAACCAAGATACTCCATTTTCTCCTATCTTCATGCTTGCACATATGAACATATTTTCTGATCATTGTTGATGTGATATAGATCTCTTCACATTATATGATAATTTTCATAAAGATTTGTTCTTCTTAACAAAAATCATGAGTGATAAATTCTTAGTCATTTTAAGGACTCCTTCTTTCTCTGGTATTAAGGTTAGACAAACTTTTGTAATGTGACCAGATTCTGTACATCTCTTACATGGAACATATTTAATATGTGTTCTTTCTTTGTCTTTCACTCTCTTATCCATGTTTTCTTCATCACATGAAATTTTTTCTTTTACATTATCACCATCTTTAGCCATTTCAACTTCAAGTTTCCTCATTATTTCCAAATATTCTCACTATATGACCAACATTTCATTTGATACTATTGCATTAGGTCTAGCTCTTCTGCACGGGTTCATCTGAGTGTCATCCCTATTGGTTTATCTTTTGGATGAATTTCACTTCAGTTTCATGGAACTAATAACCAGGGCCTTCTCCGCTTCCCTACTTGAGAACTTTTGGGGGAAATTTATGCTCACCATATACTTCTAATTTCTTCCTAATTTTTATTTTTTATTCTTAGTCATCTTTTGTGGACTTATCTTTTTAAAATATTTTCATGTACTTTGAGATCAGCATATACAATCCTTGTGCCCACTTCCATTTCATATATCACATATGCTTTCAATCATTCTAATTCTGTTTTCAATGTACAGATGCTTCTGAATCTGTGGATGTGGCTTCTTCCACTCTAGATGACTCTCCCTTGTGATGGTATTATTTTGTGATTTTTCATTTTGAGGATTTTACCAACAATCTAATTCCCAATTCCCAAACCAGTTGTAGCACCAACATTGGCCAACAAATCTTGAGATTTTGATATCTTCTGGATACGGTTGTTGGGTCCTCATATTGATTTGGTGTGATCTCTATGGGAACTGTCTTCCATCTTTTTTTTCTTCCTATCCACCCAAGCCATGGTGGTAGGAAACTCTTCAACTTTCCTCATCCATACTAGTTTTGAATTTCTCTTCCAGCCTGCACTTCATGTGGAATGATATTAGGAAAATGAATGTGAGATGGTTTTGATGGTACCTTATTCCTCTCAGCTACTTGTAGTATATCACTGAAAGATTTCATGATCTTATTATCACATATTGGAGGTATTTCAATTTTTGATTTATCCACTAAGAATTTAGTAGGAATAGAAAATGTTTCTTGAGATAGATCATCAATAGAAGTCATGATCTTTTGAAACATGCTGAAGGTCTTTCAGATTTAGAATATTCTTGTGGACATTGAGAACTAGTAGAAACTATTTCCTTATATTGTAAAGGATCAATATGTGTCTTATCAAGATTGTTCAACTCATCTTACAGTTTTAGAATTTCAATATTGAGGATATTTTCTGATCTTTAATCATGATCATCTTCTATTAAAAAGTCTTCTTCAGTCTTTCAACCTCATCCTCATGTATCTTAACTTTGTTTTGTAAAGAATATTTGAGTTCCATGATCGTCTTGGAGGTATCTTTAAAATATAAAACTTGGTCATCATTTCTCTCCTTCATCTCATATTTAAGTGTGTGGATCCTTGCTTCCAAATTTTTATTGACTCCTTATTTCTTTTCAAAGAGTTAAATATTTTTGGAGAGATTATAACATTCTAAAATTTTTCCTACTAAGCCCTTTTCCATATTATTATATTATTTTTCAAGTTTGGTTATCTCAACCTACATGCATTTAAATATTCTACAAATAGAAACAAATATTTCTTTAGAAATATCATGCAGATAGGTTCTTAATTTCTCCGGATCACATGAAGGCTCGTATGAGGTAAAAATTTGATCAACATAACCACTTGTTCTAGAATCCATATGTTTGGTGGAGATCTAAGATACCCTCTCTTTACCTTCCTAGAATGATATTTCTTCATTATTGGATAAGCATGGAGAACCAGAAACATCATCTTCTTTAGATAAGAGGGAATTATTCAACTGTCACTTCTCTTTCTTTCTCATGTTCATCATGGTATTGCTGGGTATGGACATCTTATCAGAGATGGATGATCTTTCATCAAGGCTAATCTTCATTTTTGACTCAAGAAATAGCACTCAAATCCTCTTTTAAATTGAATAACTGAAGAGTATCCAACATACATAATCCTCCCTTTGATTCCAATTGAAGTACCCTAGACCTCCCTAAGAAGGGGGGGTGAATCAGGGTGTCCACTTTTTCTATTCTTTACTGGATCATGTTCCCATATAGGTAGGAAATTTTTTGAACCTATATGATGAATAAGTATAGTAATTAAAACATTCATATATATAAGGAAAACACAAAACCTTTTTACTTGGTTCACCACTAAGGTCTATGTCTAAGAAGAATACGCCAAGAGGTTGCTGATTGTACCAAATTCCACTAAGCTTCACTGGCTGTGGATTACAGAGTTTCAGGTATAGTTACTCTATCCCATGCACAATTCCTTTACAAAAAATCATGAATAGCCTAAAAATTACCTAGGATCACTTACATTGACTCTCCATGCCTCACAGCCTTGGGTGAAGCTTCACTCAGTTTATTGATTTGAAGGTCACTTCAACAGATTGTCATGAATGGTATTTGTCTCAATTCAGCATGAGAAACTACATTCATCAAAGTCCTATATTGATTCTCTTTTATATTCATTTTTCTCCTTTAGTGAAATTACTGAATACACTATAACTTCTTCCATTTTTTCTGCTAGAATCACAAACTCCCTTTATGATGTTTCCATTTCCACAAATTGTCCCTGATTCTTTATATTATCTTTGATCTGCATACCACAACTGCTCTGCGTACCACACATACTCTATGTATCGAGCCTGCTCTGCGTATAGTGCCTTCATAGTATAATGTGCATACTCTGCATACCACCTCTACCCTGTGCACCACCTCTTCTTCACACACGGCCTCTCTGTCGCACATCACGTCTACTCTACGCATTGCGCCTGCCCCGCGCATTGTACCTGCTACGCGCACCCGTCTACTCCATGCACTACTCATGTTCTACACAACGTGCCTGCTCTATGCACTGCCTCCAGGTACTGCCTCCATATACAGCTTCTGTGTACTGCCTCTGTGTACCACCTCCGCATACCACCTTCGCGTTCCTCCTTCACATAAAACCTCGATGTACTGCCTCTGCATACCGCCTTGGCGTACTGTTTCTTCCTTCCATGGACTTATTCTTCAAATTCTGCAAATTATATCATCTTCTTCATACACCATTTCTTAAAAAAAATCTTTCACGGACTAATCCTTCCCATTTCATAAACTATTTCGACTTTCACATACCACTTCATCCGATGCAGAATCTCTCATGTATACCACTTTCGGACATAGCCGAGTTCTTCCACTACGGTGATATTTTCATATCGATTTTTCCCTACCATGTTGATGGGATTATCACTCCTTATATAGGAATATTACACTGAAAATTTTTCTATTCCATTTTACCCAAATTATCAATGTGGGAAAAACATTACCACATACAGAACTCAATCCGCATACGATAAGACTCTTCTATGTACTGCGACCCTGCTGCAAACTACGAACCTAAATTACATACCATGTGTCTTCCGATCTACGTACTGCATCTATTCCACCAACAACGATCCATTTTTCATACCACAACTCCATCCATGGTGAACCATTTTCGGTACCACGACCCGTTCAGTGAACCATTCCGCATACCTTTCCTAATACATGGTATGTGGCTGCAAACCATTTCAAGAAAAGGTATATGGTCAATGCTCTAAGGTAAATGATTTACTTCATTTTCCAATTTTCTTCATTGTTCTACATCTCGTTCATTTCTATGTAGAAATCCTTCCATTTCCAGAAAAACCTGATTTTGAGGTCCAATAATTTGTAAAACACTGGGAAATGGAACCACCTTAAATATCTACTTCAAAAAAGAACACCCTTTCTAATTCATTATCATCTTTCTTCTTCAAAAATAATCTAATTTCATCGCAAACCTTTTCTGTAGTAATATATAGCCTTTGATCGATAACCTTTATCTTCATTAGATTTTTCTAGGGAAAGTAATGCAACTTCTCTATCTTACAGCAACATTAACCTTTCTATTCAACACTAAATGTGACTAGCATCAGCTTCTCATCTTTGTATGATCATTATTAAATATTCAAATCTCCACATGATCCGTCATGCAATGATGCATGTTTCTTCAGGTCGGATCTTTCATGGTCTCTTTGAAAAGTGATATGTTGCATGATCACTTTATAATTTGAAGCCCTTCAACACTCTCTAAGATGGTTTCATTGTTGTATACAATGTATGACCTTTGATACGTGTATTTTGATATTAATATCAGTTCAACAATCTTTTGGATTTCCACTCTCAATAACTTTAGAGTTCTTCATCATCTCCTTCTTCATTTTGATCTTCATTGAAAAATGTTGACAATCAATACAACCTTATGGAAAAAGTGGTCCCAAAAGTTTTATCATCAAACATTCATGATGACGAGGTCTAGTAAGATGTTACATAATCACATACCCATATGATTCCCATAGTCGATGTTAGATCTATATTCAATCAAGAGACATTGGAAACTCTCTAGATCCATCGTTGATCTATAAATCATTAAACAATTAATCATTGTATTCACATATATTTCCTATATCTTTTATATATCCATTCACAAATCTCAATTAAGAAGATTAATTTTGTGTATATATGTAGAAAACTTATCACTATAGCATCACTTGATTGATCCAACAATGAAAGGACAAGGGTTATAAGTTGGAGAGCTCGAGAGTTGTGAGAGAATGTATTAGACCCAAAATAAGGTAGTTTGGGATAGATTTGGGTATTGATTGTGGAGGAAAAACAATTGAAACTAAATGTCATATGGTGGACTTAATGCAAAATGGTTGGGGCCCATCGGTGAGTCTATGGTAGTATATAGCCACCACAAGGCCAAGACTAAACTCATCTCTCCCTCATAAAATTCCCAAACCCTTTATAATAAAATAAAACCTCTAAAAACACAAATATCATGGATTATTCAGGGATAAATGTAAAAAAAATTAACAAAAGATGTATCATACAATGAATTATTAAAGGATGTCATAATTATCCCCCTTTAATGACCTATCATCCTCATGAAGTACCTTTAATGGATTTTCTCAAACAACATAGGACATTGAGCCAAAAAATATTCCTCCCCCTCTCCTGTCTCATCCTAGTTCCCATCATAATTAAATAAAATATAGAAAAGTGGTATCATGTTCCCCCACAACACATTCTACCCTTGATCTACAATACGAATTTGGTGTTCCAGGAATAACACAATAGGATCCAGTTCAATATCATAATTGTTTATAATATGTGTCAAATTGAGCATGTCCCTTAGATTATAAAACACATTAAACACATCACACATATGCTGACTGAAAGGTGGAAGATCTAGACAGTATTCAACTATTTCAATTTCATCAGTGGTCTCCAAGGCTCCAACATCTCATGACACTAGAATCCCTTTCTTCCACACATGCTAGTGGCCTAACTGATGAGTCAATATCAATAAACCCATTATTGTATATAAAACTCCAAATGAATCCAAATGAAATTCTAATAATATTTTTCCCTTGAATAAGTTGTGATCAGTCTCTTATAAATTCAACGCACCCTCTTGGAGGTCACATATACCATAATGGGCCCTAAAACTGTTTCCTCACCAGCCTCATACTAACAAAGTGGTTAAAAAATTGTCAACCATAAAGATCCTTGTATGGTTCAATTTGAATAAAATCAAATAATTTTTTGTATATGAAATCATACAAGGATATGTTATCATCCCAATATCCTCCAAAATCCAAAATCTAGGACTAGATCATATCTTACAATATCCAGACAGTCTACTCCAATTTTCTGTCTATCTATGAATGGTATGTTTTTCTCAATCATATATGTGCCCCTAAGGCCTTCTATAAACCCTTCCAAAACCATGATTTAAAATATACATCTTTATGAGATATAATTATCATGGGAATTCCATGTAATTTAACAATATAACAAAGTTATATCCTTCCCAGCATACATACTGATTGTTTCTCTTGGATCTGCAAGAAATGTTCCACCTTAGTGAGCTGATCTATAGTCACCAAAATTGCATCATGGCTCCTCCTGGTCATAAATTATGTTATCACATATTCTATCATGACAACCTCTCACATCCATATGTTTATAGTATGTGGTTGAAGAAAACCATATAGACTCTAGTTCTTATCCTCCCCCCTATAGCAGGAAAGGCATGGGAAATGAGTCTAGGAATTTCCCCCTTCATCTATTTCCATAATAACTGCCTCTTATAGTCATATAAAATATTTTTAATTCCAAGATGCACCACCCACATTGAGGAATAGAAATATCTCATTATCCATTCCCTTATAAAATTAGGTACAATAAATATCTATATACTAGGATCACATAATTTCCATTAAAATACCACCCCTATATCGGTTCACCATATATTAGTGGTTCCCACATCACAATACAATTTTTGTTGGATTCCAAATTATTATTTACCTACTATAATATAGAATATTTTATCGTTAATGGTTAATATTCCATCAATACCTAATCCTAAAAATAATCCATTCTCCAATTGGATAATAAGATCATCAGGAAACATTGTTCCTTTGAAGTCCATTTCTCATTAGCCAGAGATACTTATGTCTTATAGTTGTGATAATTATAAATTAAATTACCTTTAATAGACCATAATCTATCTCAAATTTAAAATTTTCTAGGCACTCTACCTAGTACATTTTTCTCAAACTCTGGTCCCAATGTGAGAAGATATAGTGGAGTCTCTTGTGGTCCATGTAGACAATAAACATATCACCATAGAGAAATTTTTTCCATAACATAAAACTAGAGACTATATTTCATATTGAAGCCATGTGTAGGATAGTTCCACCCATGGGGTCATAGTTGACATGATGCATAAGCTAATACATGCTCACTCTATATTAATATTTCCCCCAAAAAAACACAAAATGCATCGCAGTAAATAAGATATCCAATCCCAAGCTCTTGAAAAAAAAATTTGGATATTTAGTTAACATCCTCTTTTAATCTAGAAATTCCTCCTTGTATAGGTCAAACCATTGGAAATTTTCCCATTTATTTGTTAGAACATTCATGGGTATTGATAAATGAGAGATGTATTAGATAAAATGTATTTAGTACCCTCATTAAACCCTGAAAACTAATAATCGAAAACACATTTTGGGGACATTTCCCGGAATTTACAAACTATAATTTCTCTAGGTCTACTAATATATCAGTCATAGAAATCACATGACCAAATAATTTCACCTCTTGAATCCAAAAGTGACACTTTGGTATTTTGGCATAAATTCAATGAGATGGAATTGTT
Source organism: Viscum album (assembly GCA_963277665.1). Taxonomy (NCBI): domain Eukaryota; kingdom Viridiplantae; phylum Streptophyta; class Magnoliopsida; order Santalales; family Viscaceae; genus Viscum; species Viscum album. The sequence goes on along the minus strand of OY728138.1, from coordinate 538,628,435 downwards.
TTTAAGACTATATTCATATATATGGAATAATGCCTTAGGTTTTGTGAGTAAATGACGATATCTTCAGTGAACAACACTTTGAAGAAGTCAATGTTTGAGAAAAATATTTTATAAATGAGATCCAAGAATAATACTGTTACATTATTTAGTGTAAATGCAATCAAAAATTATTTATATACCCCATACCTACTCCTAAACTCTATCATTGTAATGTCCTCCTCTTTAAACCACAACTTGTTATATCCCAATGGGAGATCAATATTAGAGAACTAATAGTATCCCAATAACTGATCAAAGAGATCATTGATTCTAAGAAAAGAGTACATATTCTTCCAATAAACCTAATTCAACTTCTTATAATATATAAAAATTTAAAAACTCATCTTTACATTAATGGGTAAAAAAGGATCACCTCACAATGATGTACTAATCCAAATAAATCCCTTCACTTCCAAGTCATTGATTTTTTAATTTGATCTCCAATAACTCAGTTGGTATCATACAAAATGATGGTATTGAAATGGTTTTCACCCTTGGAATTATTTCTATCTCAAACTAAACTCTACTATCATGGGTATAATTTTTAATTCATCTCAGAACTTATCCTAATAGATATCCACAACTATCGGAAAAACAAGGGGATACCATTGTTCCTACTAAAATATCTTGGACTCCAGTTTACAAAATAATTGTCCCAAGATAGCTCATGTCTGGACCCAATCTACCTTCTTGTAACTATCAATCACTGGACAACATTAATTTCTCTCCCTTGGTTGATGTAAAAAACTCATCTATGATAGCAATGAAATGTGGTAGTTATAACTTATTTTCTAATCCATTCCAAGAATAATATTGAATCTCATCAAGTATATAATTAAAAATTCACATAGATATCTATAACCAAAAAGAATATATAACACTCTTCAAATAATTTATTATGGTCCAATTTATTTTCCAATTGTGTATAGAGGGATATAAACTCAGAAGATAATATTACCAATAATTCATGCTCAAAAAATAGCATGTGCATATATAAATGAATAGAAAGTGATTATATTAAATGAAGAATTATACAACATATATGTAATCATGACCATGCCTTGAATAGTATATGAATGCTCCCCACAATATTCCAGTTCCTGGCCCACTAGATACACTTATCTTTCAATGGCTTCATGGCCTTCTCCCCGAGGTACATGACACCTCTATGTTTCCCCCATATGAGCCTACTGTTGAGAACCCAAGTCATATCCATTTATTTTAGATCACATATCTTATATACACCTATGAATACCTGACCTCGTAGATCTAGATTAAAATATATATATATTACCTATCATCCTACATTGAAAAAACATTCTTTGATGTGTCATTAGAACCTATATTAATGTCTAAATTTACCACATTTAAAAAAAAATTGGAACTCCTACTAAAGGGGATGAGGAATATATACTCGACTCAACCTATTTAACATCACACCGGTGCTTTTCCTTAGTCTTCCTATTAATTATACTAGAAGGGAAACTCACCATATAATTAAGAGTTCAAACCACCTTACTAATTAAGGATGGAATAAGGCTAACTTCTCAATCCTCTTCAAGACACTTTTAAATAGTAAAGGAATTCCACCAATTCTTTGAGTGCGTCATTTGGTTGACACTCCTAACATTCTGTATTATATTAAGATGAAAAACAATATGAAACTTATAGGCATTATGTGCTTCATTTTTTCTAATATACGAGTAAAAAAAATTAGTTCTATGAAATGAGTGAAGTATCTAGATATAATCATGGATCCCTACTCAAGCTCCTTGTATTACAGCTCATGGTCCATTTATCGCCTATGGGGAAATAATTCCTCCAATAATATATTCCTGAAGCCTCCAAATAAATTTCTATATATATAAAACTTTTCACATGTCATCCTACCATTATCTGGTAGGTCCTTAAACCATGAACGCCTCTATCTTGACCCATCTTCACTCTAGAGTCTCAACCAAGTTGAATATTCTCTCAATGGTTTCTAACTAGTCCTTGATATCTTGAGGTCCTCTTGTGCCCTAAAATTCTTAAATATGATAGATCTAGAATTCATGGGTTTATTAAACCATGTTCATGTGTACTCCTCTACCATTGGAAGGTATAATATGAAAGACTATAGGCTATATTTTCTCAATTTCCTAAACCACTTGAATAAGTGTGGTATCATTTTCATGTTCATACTCCTATAGAGCATGTGGTGGAACTAGAACATCATCACTAATGAGAGAATTAATGTGTCTCCAATGAATTATTTTTATAAAATTCCAAATAATTATTTAAACACTTGAATCTGTTAATACATATCGTAGTCATTCATTGGGGTCATAAAATGTTTCTCCTATGAGGCTACCCATGACCTAAGGTATATCCCACGTAGCACTACACAATTTTATTCATACCTTCACATTAGTCACAATCATATATTTATATATATAATATAATTTTAATTTTTAACTAATTCATTCGAAATTACAATTGTTGCATCATTAGAGAACACTTGTATTTCATTTAATAGAGAATACAGCTCTATACTAAACACATAACACAATTCAAGACATTTAATTAAATAACTACTAAGAATCACTCAACCGATATTTATTTGTGTGTTTCTGTGTGTGTGTTTGTGTCATGTGATTATATGTGCCTACTAATGATTACTAAACACACACAAATCACATAAAATTGCAATAGTAATCTCATAAATGGTGATTAAGAGGTTTGTTACACAAGAGTTGGTGTTCCACATAGAAACTCCCATGTCTGTGTTCTACCTAACATAAATCATTTATACCATGAAATATGGTATCAAAAAAAGAAAATAATGGAAAATAACTCTCTAATACAATTTTATAATGCCTCCACCCAAACCATTGGGTCTAGGTAAAAAACATCAATACCTCATATATGCCTCCCCATATATAAGAGGATACAGACTTTCAGTAAGGGTTTGAATTTTTCATTGGGGAGACTATACCCTTAGAAATCATAGAAATAAAAACGTATACATTTAATACATAAATATCATATCTTAGTGGATTAATATTCAATAAATAACAATATGATCAATTACAGCATCATATAGGTTTAGTGTATTACGAAACCTGGGTGAATAGACAACTTGTTCATAAGAGATCAAAATAATCTCACACAATGTTTTTCTAAACTACCACCCTTCTTAGATATATCATATTTAAAACCATTCTTCATTACGCTGGGAAGTAAAACATAAGAAATGATGAGCTCATATGTTCACTAATGGTAAAAAATGGTAATATCAATCATCAATAAAGTATAACATAATAATAAGGGTATAAGAACATGAGATAAACATTTTAAACCATACTCACTTATACAGAGATCATAATCATGAATTATAGTATTAATATTGAATTTTTATAAGGAATGAATCCAAAAATTGATAAAATAAAAATTAACTGTTTGATTATAACATTGGCATAAGACATAAGTATATGGAATATATATAAGCGTGGATTATCATTTCCTTAACCAAGGATCACTTCTAAAATAATCATAGTTAATTTTTTCACTACACATTCTATCATAGCCTTATTTAAGGTTCACTCTCATGACTATCATAGTGGATAGAGTCCCTTATTTAATTAGGATCGGTCTCCATTATAGTCCCTATTATCTCATGAGATATCCATCTTTATCTAGTGTGCTGGAGGGATATATAATTCTAGGACCACACCTCACATAATGAAATTCATACATATGTGTTCCATAATATCATTATTCATTCATAATATCATCATATCCTAACCCATGGAAAGGAAATGAGTTTTATAAATATTTTTTGATTTTATCAAATGATAACCCACGGAAATGAAATGGGTTTCATAATGATTTCATTAGAACTTAATTTACCAATGGTAAAAACATTTTTTATAGAATCATCCTAAAATAATCATCATTATAAGACATCCAAATAAATAAAGTGGATGGTATTATCAGATCATATACCTAGAAAATCATAATTAATATCAATTATGCTATCAATGATGAAAAATTCATCTAAATGGCCACATGATCGTTATTTAAGTAAAATACACTTTTCACATTTAAATATCATTTTCAATATATATACATTACAAAAATATTAAGGAAGAAAATTAATTTCAAAATAACCACAAAAACATATAACAAAATATTTCAATCCTTTATCGTTCATGATGGTAGTGAATTTCATTCATGATTTCTACGTTAAATAAATTTTCTATTCACATTTTCAGAAAAAAAAGTCAAAAGCACCTCGGTTCAAAAATGATAAAAGGATTCATTTTAAAACATTTTTAAAAAATTCAAACATGCATAAAAATGAATTTAAATTATCATATGTTATTAATGAAAAAATTATTGAAAATATTTTTATAAAACATGGATATTGAAGAAATATTATTTTATACCGAAGAGAGAAATAAATTTGGTTTTCCTTAAAAAATATTTTAGTATCTTGTGTTTATAAATTGCAAAAAATTAAAGGAAAAAATGTAAAAACCAAATAATAAAAAACAATTATGATAATTCATTTGATCCTATATATATTTTTTATAAAATTTCATTATCATAAACACAATCAAAAACAATCTCCATTAAAATGAGATTATAAAGGAAATCCTTCGAAAATTTATAAATATCTAAATCAAAATATCATAAATGATAGAACCTTAGTTGTACTTTTAAATACACATAATTTTTATGAGAATGAAATTAAATTACTGTCATGGTCACTATATACACTACCTAAAAGAAACAATTTGGGAATATGGAATGTGTCTCATAGAAATAAAGGTGAGATGAAAATCGAATTTATCATTTTGACTTGCCTGAAAAAGCACTCTAAAGACCATTATAATAAATTTAAATTTATTATAAATCTATAAAATAATAATTTAAACACTTATATCAATATATATGAACCATTTTTAACATTTTAGGACCCATTTATTAATAATTTATTATTAAAATAATTTTTCCTCGTGTTCACTATTTCATTTTTCACGGATGTTTTAGTGTGGAAGTTTGGGTCCTTGTAAATTTATCATTTTTATAATAGCTATAGAATGGTAATTTTGATATAAATATTATATATGTTAATGTTATATATATATATATATAGAGTCATAAATTTATGGAATGTATATAAAAATAAACTATACTACTCATAGAGATTGTAGGTCAAACGTAAGCATGAACATTGTTTTCAATTTTTAAAGGATGGAATGAAAGAAAGGTAAATAATAATTCACCATTAAATAAAATCTATTATATAAGAAATATTTTATATTTTAATTAATTCTATACTAATTACCATACATGTAAAACAGAAATGAAAAACAAATCACATCTCTTCATAGAGGTGTTAGTCCACATGTGCGTACGAGCAACAATATCATTTTCCAACTAATCAGAATGTAACAAGGTAGATATGATTTTATAATTAAAAAAGAATAAATATTTATTAAATATCATATATAAACATTCAATCCATAATAAACATCCATGAATGATGGTGATGGAATGTGAATTGTATTTCTACTTGGAGGTGGTAGTCCACATGCACACACGAGCTATAATTTCCCCTCCCATTTTATAGAAAATATTATCAGAAATGATTGTTACATAATAAAAATAAAATTTAAGTATATTTATGATATTCAATTTATTATTTAATGATAAATACCACATATTTTTAAGATTTATAAGAATAAATAAATTGAAAGATATCAGGTAAGATGATTACTTTTCCTTTGGTTGGCCACCTGTAGTTCATTTTTTTAGGAATGTTGGAATTGTATTTTAAGAAGAACAAAACTTATGATTAATTTATAGGGAATATGAGAATATAATTATGTATTTAATGGTTTACCTATATTTATCAATGTTGAGTGAAGAATAGAAAGGGTGGGTGTCCTTTTTTAAGTGGTCGAGAGGACTCATTTGGAATTTTATAAAAGATTAAAATATTATAAATTCATACACAAGACAAATGCATCCAAATTTCTAGATAATTGAATGTGGTATAGGTTGAGCTATAAATATTTCCATGAAATGATATTTAGTTATCTTTAATTGGAAAACATACCCTTATGTTTTCAGGCAACCACACCCCCTGGAAAACCCTCCTTAACCTTTACCACGGTAACATTTTTTAATATTTTTACAATTCACCATTTCCAAAAATGAATAAATCATAATTACCAATTTTTTATATGATGATTCAAAATATATAATCCATTTTATGTAATTATATTCACATAATTAGTAGTCTTTAATTAAAATTTTCACCCTAAAAACAAAAATAAAAAGCAGTTTCCAGAAAAACAAATTTCTTAATTATAAAATGTTTTTATAAAAAAATCAAACAAAGAATTAATTAAGATGAGATTAATTGTATTATTATTAATATAAATGAAATTTTTTTAATTTAAAACAATTTAAAAAAATCATATTTTTAAATTCTTTAAACTAAAGGTCAAATTTAAATAAAAATCATCATTTTCCACTATTCATTGAAAAATCAATACATTCATAAAATTCTCAAAAAAATTACTCTAAGAAAATATTGACATTTTAATTTAATAACGTATTGTAATTTATTCAAAAAATCATAAAATATTAATAATTTAGTTATAATATTTTCTATTAAAATCAATAAATCCAATTTTTGAGGAAAAAATGCACTTTTATAGCATACAAGGACATTACTAGAAATTGAGAATTATTTATCAATATATTTTAATTATAATAAAAAATATACAAGCTTTTCAAAATAGGGTTATACAAATTCATATATCCAATTTAATTACTATGTAATAATGGTATATTATATTACTGTTCATTTAAACTCATTTTTGTGTGTATCGCAAACTATCAATGAAATTAAATTTATTTGAAGATAAATATATAATAAAATATTGTGATGTTAAATTCCAACCCCATTAAAATAAATTTAAAAATGTAAATTCTATTATTTTGATATAAAAAATAATGATATCTCAATTTCATCACATCCTCATGTTCCCATATAGTTTTTTTAAATTTATGATCCTTACGGAGAACATCATCCATGTAAGTAGTCTTGTTCCATATAACATTTTATCTACAATCCAATATTTCTAATATTTTTTCATAAAAGGAAAAATAATGAACTAGAGGTATGAACTTTGATTTTATTACCTTTTAAGGTTCAGGAATATAGTATCTCAGTTGAGATATATGGAACATTTCGTGAACATGAGAAAGGTTGGTTGGAAGAACCGACTGATAAAAAACCATCCAAAATCTATTAAGAATCTTAAAGGGGACAATATACCTAGGTCTTATCTTTAATTTATTTCTAAAAATCATAACCTCCTTCCTTGGATAAATTTTCAAGAATACCTTCTCACAAACATCGATTTCTGGATTTCATTAATGATTGTTAGCATAAATGTTTTATCAATTATAATGTTCATTTAGGTGTTATTGAATAAATATGAAATTTTATGCCATATCTTTATATAGATGAGGTCTAAATAAATTTCTTTCTCAATTTCAGCCCATGAAGTTTGATTTTTACAGTTATTTCAATATAAGGCTTTATAAGGGGTCATCTGAATTCTCAACTGAAATCTATTGTTAAAACGAAAGATGACTACATGGAGATTTTGTTCCCAATCCCCATTTAATTCAAAAAAAATAACTCACTATATACTCTATATATTTGATGGTTATCTCAGATTTAAAATATCTCTAGGAATTATAAGAATTAATGAAACACCACTTGGAATCCATATCTTGCGGGGGACTTCGCAATATCTTCATGATAAACCTAGAATCTTGATCAGATAAAATTGAATGTGGTACTCCATGAAACCTTATAACTTACCTGATGTATATTATATAAATATGATAAAGATATAAAATTTACGTAATATAAATAAATTATGTTACATTCATAAGGTTATCTCCTACATCCCAAATATAATTACGGACTATAGATGTTTTGGGGCGATAGATGAAAATATACACGGTGATGTTTAAACATTCCAATTATAGATTGGATAATTGTTTTATAAAACCCTTCGACTTATATCTATAAAACATGACATTTTTACATACCATGAATAGAGACATATTCTTAGTAATATCCTTATTCATGTTGTCCCACAAGAAATACTATTTCCAAACTATGTAAATCTTTGTACTTCTAGGGTGAACATGGAATGATAAACAATAAGCTTAATACAATAACTACTTCTACAAATCAAGTATGGATGGGACAAATACACTATACATATTTTTTATCATTCCATAAAAATAAAAGTTGAACATTATAAAAAATTTCACGATAGTTTTTATCTCTCTATCTACCTTCTAAAGTTATTTAGTATTCACTTTGACTAATGGTTGAACACCCATATTATAATGATGATATCTATACCCTTCCTTCATGATTTCCATATTTATACTTCCAAAATATATAAATATTTAAACTTTTGGGATCCTCAACACATGTAATATATCTTGAACCTTTCTAATTTTAGAATCATCCACCTCATTTTCTTTCCCATGGTGGTAATTTATTGAGTTGTATTAATCTTTAATCAAATCCAATAATATTCTATGGTTCATATGCATCTCTATCTTGGTAAATATATACATTACACTTATATGATCACTATATATATCACATCATTTCCCATAAATACCATGACTCTATATCTTTAATTAAAAAAATTACTACAGGTAACTCTAAATGATGAGTTAGGTAATTTTTATCTATAGCCTTTAAATGTCATGAGGAATAATTTATCACCATAATATTTTTCATGAGGATGCACCTCTTCCCATTATTTGATGCACTAATATAGATCACTAATTCATCACTATTATAGGGTAGTGTTGGAACATGTGCTTTGAATAACATTATCTTTAGTTACTATATGTTTTCCTCACATTAATATGTCCAAAGAAGCTTGTTTATATTCTGAGTTAACATAGTGAGTGGATAAGATAGTCGTCATACATTTTCCCCAAAGCATTGATAATATCCAATAAAATCAAGATAACAATGGATATTAGTCATAGTGATTGGTATAGTTCAACATTAAAAAACCACTATCTTTTATGGGTCCATATATATACCCCTTATTTATAATATATAACAATTAAATAACATATTATACATAAAAAATTCTTTCTTGGTAAATATTTCATTCAAATTTTCCATTCTAATGGTCTTCAGTGATACCGTTAATTAAATATCATTATCTTCCTTACTCTTAAAATATATAAGAATATGATATATAATGATTAAAAAAAAACTGATCCAAGTAATCTATAAATACATTATTCATTAAATCCATTAATATATTATCATTAGTATGACCAAATTACATCACTCTAAATTAAATGTGTCCATACCTCATACAAAATACTCTGTTGGGTATGTCTTTACTTTTTACCCTCAACTGATAGTGTCCAGATTAATGATAGTTCTTGATAAAATATTAAAATACTCATAATTGATGGAAAAAAACAATAAATATGGGTTATATGATACTTATACCTGATTATGATCTTGTTATGTACATGATAATCAATGCATAGTGACATTGATCAATATTTAGTCTTAACAAAATGATTATGTTCACCCTATGGTGGGATACTTTGTGAACTGAATCCCTTATCAAGATTTCTTTAGAGTTTCTTCCTTAATTTTGGCAACTTAATAGGGTCCATTCTATATGGAGTAATTTCAAAAGGTGTATCACAAGGTATGAGCTATTTTGAAAACTAAAAAACATGAATTGCAGGAATCCTAGGAAAATCCTTATAAAAATAAAAAAAGCCTCTCCTAAAATTGGAATATTTTTAATATTGAGTTCTACCCCAACCATTTGGGATAGACACCCCTTTTAAATATGAATCAATATCCATAAATGGGATTTAATATCCCGTAGAGGTTATTTATTATCTTCACAATGATAAATGATCATAATTTTGGTAAAAAATATTTAATGGGACACCCCTTTTGTTGAAATTTATGTTGGATTTTTTAAAATAATTCTAATATCTTCCAAAGGTAACATATAATTCAATTAGAGGTAGAATTATGCAATTTTATAGAATAAAATTCACACAAAATTAAATCAGAGAAGAACCATATAGTTGACAGGAAATCATCATACAATTTTTTATTTTCCCCACTAATTCAACATCTACTCATTGAGTTGGTATTATGAAACCCTAAGAAAATTCATCAAAAATAAAATAAAGGGTTGATCCAGAATCAAAGAAGACATTTTCATTTCTAGAATGGATTTATTTTCACCACTTCATTATCCACATCAGTATTATTTATCTCATTAAAATTCCCTTTTCCTATGAACTTATGTGTTTTCTAATGTCAATCATCATCATTAACCATTAAATTTGTTTACTAGGTAGCATAATTCAATACTCCTAGAATTTGAATCCCTAGAGTGTGGGTGTTGCATTCTATAGATATTTTTCTCCATCATTAACATTAATAGTCTTCCCATCACTTAAATATTTTATTTCTTTATTACCATCCTCTCTAAACATAAACAATATATTGGTCCCTTTAAGAAAATTTCCACAATGTTTCCTTCTACACTTTGAGCCTAAAGGAAATATCAACATATTTTATCTATAGATATTATAGTCTCTATTAAATTCCATATTTCCTTTCCTATCAAAACCATGATATTTATTGGTAAATTCAATCTCTATATCCACCTTGATAGCACATAAAATGATTTTTTTCATAAATATTGAAGTACCTTATGTCTAACACACGTCATAAAAATGGTCTTAATACACTAAATAATTTATTGACCGTACTTTCATGTTGGAAGATAATACCAAAAGTGTACCCTTAGATTATTATAATTTTCTCTTTATAGTTACTAATTAATTCATTATCCTTCTATACTATCTTAAAAAATTCCTCCTCCATTTGATTACAAAGAATATAAAGAAAGTACTTATTGGAAAATAATATCCTAAAATCATCCCACTCCATAGAGTGGATTTATTCCAGTTAACATATGTTCTTGATAACATTTCACCATTGTTCTGGTTCACCTTACAAATGGTAAACATATAAAAAATCCTTTCATGTTTTGAACAATGGAGAATAGAAAATATCTTTTAGTGGTACTGATCTACTTCCCAATATCTATTGGATCATCATACCAACTAAAATATGATGGATGTTGACTCATGAAGTAATTAACAGAACATTATTCCCTCATTTTCTAATTTGTAAGCTCATTATGAATCATATCTAGAAAAAGTTTCATAAGTATAGAAATGATATTTTTTATTCCATATCTCATAAAATTTGGTTTCTCATAAGGTTAGTTGTTGAATTATCTATCACATTCACCATTAACATAGTTCCTTTGAGTTCTAACCATTGATTAAAAGAAAAAATTAATATGTGATAAACAATAATTAGAGTTGGAAACTATATAATCATAAAAATTAATTTATAGGATGTCTATGTCAAAAAACCTTATTTTCAATCTATTACACCTTAGGTTTAACCTATTTAATCCATGATTATCATTTATTAAAATAATTCATAATGATTTATAATGAAATTTTGAATTATCCAAATCATATCCCACAGAAGTGTTAAACCATGTGTTTAGTAAGGGAACACTCACCATGCACAATAATTTGTTTAAGATATACTCGAATAAGTATTTTTTTTAATTTATTACCCCTAGATGAATCTATACCAAAACTACATCTACTTGTAGTATCTAGGAATGGATGATATTCTATGAAAACCAAACACTTTTCATTAACATAACATAATATCTTCTCTATTAAATAAGAATATCCTAAGGGTTCTCACTAAATTTTTCACATACTAGTTTCCATAGTTAACTAATCCTTTATGTCATACCAAATATAGTGACCCATACAATTCATACATAAATATCACATCTTATTTGATGAATATTCTATGAAAAAAATTACGATCCATTCATAAATTGTATAATTTTAGTCTCTAGGAACATGGATACATAAAAAAGTTTTTCAAAATAAATATATTTCATTTCCCTATAGGTTAATTATAATTAAAATCCTTCAAAGACATAACATACTTAAAACCTCTTTTCATATCTTAGGAAACGGATAAATAAGAATGATATATTTTACATGCTCGGTAAGGTAAAATAAGGGAGATATCCATGATAGATAGAGAATAACATAATAATATGTATACAATAACATGATATTGACACTTGAAAATCATTCTTAGCATATCATATGTCACAATATTGAATCATTGAATAAATCAAGGAAGTTACAAAGAAATTAATCAAAAACTAATTAAAGAAATAGATCCATGAGATCATAACATCATCCAAAGACATAAGTTTTTGGAGTAAATATAAGAATATAAAATCATTTTCATTTTCATGAATGGCTACCAATACTATCATATTGTATTGGATTCATTTCCCACTCCATCACATCATTAGTGAAGGATCACTCCCAACACTATCCTAGTAGAAATAATCTTTTACTGAACTAGGATTGACCCCCAATCCAATACTTATAATATCATTATATATATATATGTCCCAATTCATTGGATGGACATATAATTCTAGGCCCAAGAATTATATCATGCATATGTGTTCCACTTGACTATAAAAAACCATCATATCATCATATCATAACTTGTGTAAAGTAAACAGTTTTCATAAAAATATCATCCCCTCGTCGTAGCATAACCCATGGAAAATAAATTTTCTTTATAAAGGTTCCATTATAAATTAAGTCACCCATAGAGAAAAAAGGGTTTTCATAAAATCATCCCCAAATAAGAATCACTACATTCCATCCAAATAATGAAAGTGAATGGTGTTATCGGATCACATCTCAAGTAAATTATAAGTAATGGAAATTATTTTTTCATTGATGAAAAATTACATTAAAGGTTCAATAGAACATTTCTTGAGTAAAATACACTTTTCACATTGAAATCACTTATAAAATATCCAAAAATTTCCCAAATATTAAGGGAAATATTTTCTATCAAAATAACATTTGAATCATGTAATAGAAGCTTCAAATCATTGAGTGTTCATGATAAAGGGGAATTACATTTATGAATTGTATGTTAAAACAAATAATCCTTTCACATTTTTGTTAAAAAATAAATATTTCATAACTCAAAAATTTAAAAAAAATAAAAATATCAATCATGATTGAAAATTACATTAAAGAGTTATAAGTGACAAGAAGAGAAAAATAAAGTCAGTTTTCCTTAAAAAAATACTTTCAGTTATTTTAGTTCTTAAATGGAGGTAAATCAAATAAAAACATGTATTCTATAGAAATAAATAGTGGATAAAAATAAATGATATACATGAGAGATTAGTCTTTAAATTTCATCATCAGAAACATCATCATAATAAATAATGATAAATAATGATATTGTAACATAAATACCTTGAAACTTTGTTACTATCTAAATCAAAATATCCAAAATAAAATCAATTTGTGATCATTATATAGATATATTAATCCTAATAACTTTAATTATTATCATAATAAAATAAATTAATTGGAAGTATATACACCACATAAAACAAACATGTGATGAATATGACATGTGTGTGATGGAAATAAAAATAAGATGAAATATCATAACTCAAGTCACATTGTTTCAAAATAACTCTACACACTGATATAATAAATTTAATTTTCTTAAAATTATATACCATAATAATTTAAAAACATATAATATCTTATATTACCCACATATATCATTTCCAATCCCATTTATTAATAATACTTTATTTAAATTGTCATTTTTTTACTGTTAATTGTTTCATTTTTCAAGAATGTTTTGGTTTGATAGTTCAAATCCATGTACATTGATCATTTCCCTCACATATGTATAATTTTATCATTTATATAAATATCATATATATTAATTATTTGTACATTTGTATTTATATTCATACATTAAAGTTATATAATAAAAACAAATTACTTTATTCATAGAAACGGCAGGCCATACATACACATGAACAATGTTTTAACATTTCTAAGGATGGTAAAAAAAATAAATGTAAATAATAATTCATCTTTACAGTGTCATTATTATATCATATATATCATATATATTTATTAAATATATTCTTATTTTTATCTATGTAAATCGGTAGTGTAAAATGAATCACATCACTTCTTGGAGGTGGTAGTCCAAATATTTGCAAAAGTGATGTTATCATTTTGCAGTGGATTGGAAGGTAAGATGTTAGAGATAATATTATAACTATATAAGAAAAATTATGTCAAAATTATAAAATATACCCATTAAAACCATAATAATCTTCAATTAATTGAGGTGATGGAAAACAAATTGAGTCTCTACATGGACGTGGTAGTCCACATGTATGCACGAGTGATAATTTAACAAACCATTTAATAGAAAATATGGTGAGTCGGGGATCTAATATATTCATAATAAAATTTCAGTACATTTTGGATACATAATTAATTATTTTATGATAAATACCCAAAATTTATAGTAGGTAAAATAAGAAATATATTTAAATAGAGCAGTTGAGATAATTACCTCTTCTTTGTTCTTCATATTTTACATCATTTATTAAAGAGTCATATAATGGTATTTTAAGATGACAAAAACCTCTACATAGTGTTTAGGGGTGTTTATAAGATAATAGGGTAGTTATTGGTTGATATATATGGTTAAAATTGGTATAAATAAGAGATAGTAGTTTTATCCTTTTATAAGTTAAGGATAGGACACAAATGGAATGTTTTAAAAGATTAAAAAATAATAACGTCATATTCAATACAAATTCTTCCAAATGGAAAGAGATTATGATTTTAGATAGTATGTAGTCTAAATATTTATATAAAATAGTATTTATATGTGTTTAATTGAAAAATATATCATTGTATTTTGGTCTACCCCCCCCCTCCCCAGTAATCTCATTTTAACCTTTATAGATATGACAACTATTTACAGTTTTTACTACTTATCATAACCAAAAATCCAATTGAAATACTTTAAAAAAATTAATTATGATTGAAAATATATAACCTATTTTTTAAAATTAAATTCTGAGAATTGTAAAAATTTAATATAATATTAAACCTATAAATGGTTATGAAAAATGGTTTTCCGTAAAAAAAAATTTCTTAAGAATAAAATGTTTTTATACCAAAATCCAAATTAACATATATTAAAATGATATTGATTGGATTATTAATAATAAAAATTAAATAATGTTACATTTATAATCATTTTTTGAAAAATAGAACATTTTAAATGTGTTAAACAAAAATAAAGTTTTTAATAAACGTAGTATATTTTGTTATTCATCGAAATATCAATCTTTTCTGGAAGTTATCAAAAATTAACTATAAAATATTTTTAATATTATTATTTCATAAATTAATATTATTTTACTAAATATATTTTCTAAAATTGGAAGATATTAATTATATAAATTGTTTCTAAAGATAAATAAAAACCATTTTAAAGGAAAATGTATTTTTAAATCATATAAGAAATTTATTAAAAACTGAGTTCTTTTTTACCAATAATTTTTATTATCAACAAAATTTACAAATAATTTTATAAATATAGTTATGTATTCATTTAAATGACTAAACAGATATCTAATAACAGTATACCTAATTAAATTTTGGTTAGATTCAGGTTTTCATCTATCATGTGATATTTGAGAAATTAGATTTATTTGAATAAAAATATATCATAAAATATAATGGTGTTATAATAACCATACACAATGAATATACATATTAAAAATTACTAGAGTATCAAGATAGTGACTTAGTAAAGAAATTTAATATGATATGTCACCCATTTCATAGATTTAAATTTACCAGGCTCACAATGTGGAAATCCAAACTAGAGTATTAAAGCTATAAGATGATAAATAAACAAAACTCTACGGAAATCCTCTATTGTATACTATGGTACATGAACCAGGTCTATGATCTAAAACTCTTCTATCTTCCATGGCTACCATTCCCTTAAATGGAGCCCTTATCATAAAGTTTATACACACATCAAAACTCCCATGTATTGTTTTAATAATAAACCATGTAGGAAACAACCAATATGTCCTTAACATGTACGGATCGGTATAATAGGTCTATGCGACGATAAGTATAAATGTAAAAGAAAATATATAAAATCCTATTTTAACCATTAATGTATCAACAAGGCCACCATGAGCCCCATTCAAACCTTTCTTGACATCGTGTTGGAAGGATAATCATAATAAAGTCAAAATTGACGAAGAGTTAGCCATATAGTAGGTCAACATATCTCTCATTAGTCTAAATACATCAAATCAGATCGATTCTCATGGAAATCACATACCACCTCCATTATATGTCAGAACTCAATGTTACTGTATACTATTTATACCTTAGATTAGGACACAAGGGAATTTGACCATAAATTCCATTGACACGGGTCTATCCTCAAGGTCATCATCACCCTACCCTATGATCAGGTCTGTTATCGTCATCATCACTTGTCATGAACACTACCCCTATAAGTTATAAAAATATCATTATGGTCTTCCTATTTTGAGTATTATGAAAAATAACTCCAAAGGAATCTTAATTATATATAATAGGGTATAGAATTAAAAGGAAAAAAATATAATGGAATAGATAAAAATCAACATGGATCAAATTCTATATAAGTATACTCATGGAATCAAAAATCGTACAAGCGTCTCATGTCCTAGACATGCAAACACATTATATCACTATCAATAATGATAAAATATGTTATAATAACATGAGAATCATATTAAGGAAGCAGTGATGAAAAATTTCACCAAATGGTGAGGAACTTCCTACCATAATCATGCTGAAAATGTTCTGAAATAATCACCAAATTATTGAAGCCTGAATCACATTTCAAACCCACAATAACTATTTTTTATGAGAATGATGCTTATATTGGGTTCTGGATTGTCAAAATAGATGTTTAGACATGATACCCCTAGAGATTACATGACAATAAGGGTATATCTAAAATAAAATACCTCATATATTTCATCAACTGAACTAGTGCCAAGATATATCAAAATGGAGGACACAAATTCACAAGATAAAATATTGATTAAAGAATAGATCATGAATTCCTTGTCAAAATTAATAGAGAATCCTAGATTTAGGTAGTAAACGTCAATCTACCATTTATATTTTATTAAAAGTAGGATCCAACATGATATTCAATAAAAATAAGGTCTCAATATGATTGATCTATGAATACATACCCTAAAAATCTACTTGTCATGGGTCATCTATTTATGGTCAACAGGTTGTTTTTGACATGTCAAAATAATCATTATTCTAATAAGGAATCATTAATCAATCATTTTATCTAGAAAAAAAAACATATATATTCCCAATAGATAATATTTTTATCATGAAACAAGCATCAATAAGTGGTCTAGGAATAATATCAATAATTTTTCACCCATAAGACCATCATTTTTTATGATAAATCTATATATAATCAAGATATGTCATAAAATAACTATATACATCACCAATACATGAAGGATGAATTATTTTTTCATCATATACACATATAATTTATAAATAAATTATATATCTATGCACATCTCACAAGGAAAAATGATAAATTTAGTGCATACCTAGAGGAAACCCGTTGATCTAGTGTCACTGGATTGATCCAGTATTTAACATCCAAGGGTATATGAATGGGAAATATTATGACTCAATACTTAAATTTTAAATAAGATCATTTTTTTGAATTTTAGTTCTCATAAATGAGGATAATTTTTTGAAATTAAAATCCCAGGGGTGAATTTAATGCATACTCGACTAGGTTCAAATAGCTAGTTGGTGGGCCTCATCATCTTTCCGGTGGCACCACATACTAGCCAGTGGTTGGATACTAGTATGATGGTGTGTAATGTTGAACAACATGGGTTCAACTAGAATAAATTTCAATATGGTGTTTTCTATAAATTTTCTATAGATTGACTACAACCACACCAGTTGGCTAGGGAACTCTGTTGGCCAACTGATGGTAATTTTCAGCCGCATAAAGGTGAAGTATTAACTCATATATCCATCTATAAATTCTCAAACCCTTTATAATAATACCCAATCACTAAATACATCCATAATATATATTAAAAAAATAGAAATATAGAATTTAATAAACATAAAACAACTCATACATTCGATTGAGTAAGGAGTTTCAATAATTAAATCATAGAAGGTATGATAAATATGAGTACTATTTAAGAATATATATATATAATCATTATATATTTTTCATATATGAGGTTTTAATTCCTATAAAGTATGAAAATATTTTAGGTAATAGTTTTATGTTACAATATCATTTCTTTTCGAGATTTCCTATGATAAATTTCTATTGAGGTTAATATTTTGTATCTTATCTTTTTAGGCCCATATACTTTCTTCTACTCCGGTAATTCTTGGAATTTTGCACTATTAGTTCCATTACTCATTGTTTATTACTTATAATGATTAAGAAAATGCGTTTAAATGAAATTTGACTATATTTCCACTTTAGTCGATGAAAGTTTTCTTCTATATCCATATTCAATAAATAAATTATCAAACATATTTCATATAATTTAAATGTTTAAAAAAATTCACTTTCACTTCCATGGTATTTATTTATTGAGGTTTAAAAAAGAATATTTCTAAAAAAAATTCTGAAGATGTTATTTTTTAGTTTTTTAAAATGTGTGAAATTAATATTTTCTTTCATCATAGTTCAAAGGATATGATATTCCTCTCATCATGACAATTTTTTCATTGAAAATTAAATTAAAATTTTAAATAGTTATTTTCTATGAAAATTATTCACTAAATATTCAAAGAATTCATAGTTTTAATTTTATCAAGGAAAATAGATATTTTCTCATGATTTCAAAGAAATGATTAAATGAACAATTGAATGTATTTTTTTTTTCTATTTCTTCATACATTATGGATTTTTTTTCACTGCTAGGGTAATTTTATTATGATACCATCCACTTTCATTATATAGATTATGATGATGATTATTCTATGGAATGCTTTTTGTTCCCATGGTTTAATTAAGCTATGATTAGATAATTATGAAATCATTTTCTTTACCTCATGATTATTAATTTATGATAAGATCGATATTAAACTATTTTATTCTACATTGGTTATGTTTTTTAAGTGTTAAATGGTCTATTAACTTGTATAACACACATGTACTATTTTCATTATGTGATGGGTGGGTCTATTAAATCCCTTAAATGCGTTAGATAAACCATTATATATAATTATATAATTTTGGGGAACAAGTTGATGTGCTCAATACACACTGGGAAACTTTTATGGGTGTTTAATCCACTATGATGTGGGAAATAGGTGTTGATGTTTGATCATCCAAGATATGGGGAACTAGAGATGATTCCTAGTACATTGTGATATGATATTCTCAGTAGTTAACCTTGAGATATGATATGGTTTCCTTTCCTGTGATTGTGTCACACTATTATTACATGTTCTTATACTTATTATTTAAACTCATAGATCAAAATTTATTTTTTAAGATTCCTTTATTTTGTGACATAAAATTTTTTTGTTCCATGACTTGATATTGTCATCATTGAATCATTGGGTATGATTATCTATTTATAATCTCATTCTTTCGTACCCCTATTCCAATTATATGATTTTATATGATAATTGATTAATATCTCCCATGTAGAAACTTATTGAGTATATAAGATCACCCATTATTATGCTTCCTTTCCTCATGTTATAGTGGATGGTTTTATGTATGGTATTTCTAAGAAGTCTACTATATGAGAAGAATATTTTGGGGATATTGAAGATATTTCACAAACTAGTTTTTTAAAAATCTAGTATGAAATGGTAAAAATCCATTATGGTTTTTTGGAATTTATTTTTATTAGAGGTGTTGAATATTCATTCAAAATGGCATGATATTTATGTATGTTATTCTTGGTTCACGTATGTAGGTATTAGAATATTTTTTAGTTATTTGTATATATTAGGATTAGATAACATTGTTTAAAACCATGGGGAAAGTAAAAGTATAATATAACATCCTAAGTATTTTTAAGGAAGATAGTATGTTGTTTTTCTAGAAAAACATCATTTTCTAGATACCAAAATAGGATGTTTTATAACCCTGAGATTTTGTGAATTATTTTTTCAAATTAATTTTTCCTTTCGATATTTTTCATTTCACATGACAGTAGAAATATTTCTTTATATATGTATATATATATATATTAAGAACTAATTCAAACATTATTTTCACATGAAATACCAACTTTTCATGTGCTACACGAAATACCAACTTGGCTTTCACTATAAGCAACACTGACTTGGCATACATTGCACGAAACATTGAGTTTCTGAGAAACATATTTATATATATATATATATATTTATATAATTAAATGTGATAATTATAACCTAAACATCAAACATAGTTATAATTATAGTAATAAATACTTTCCAAATATTTTTTATAATTTATTTATATTAATAAAGTATATTTATAATAAAAGATGAGATTTTTTGGTAAAGTCATTTTATGTTAAAAATGTTTTTTCTTGAATGGACTGATTTTAAAAATAAAACTAATCATAGAATAATTTATAAATTCAATTTTATAAAAAAAACATCATTTTTGAATTCAGACCATAGAAATTATCATAGGGTGAATTTTTGTAATTTTTCTGGGAAACATTAATTTTTGGTGAATAGTGAAAAAGTACTGTTTTTTGTTAAAAAATGCCTTTTTTCTAACTAATTATTAATGATAAATGATATTTTAAATATTTTTTAAGGAAAAATTATATATATATTACAACTCTTAATACAATTTATTTCATTATAATCAATTTCACTTTCAAACCGAATATAAAATCATAACAAACTTTTAATTTTTTCCTACTTTAAAACACTTTATTTTGTCTCGTCCGTGGGATTAACACTAATATTAATTTTTCTAGTTCTGTGATTTTATCCCAAAAAACATTAAACAAACCATTTTAATCAGTTTAATATTAATATTATAATAATACCATGTTAATATTTGGCCAAAATGATTATAAAAATGATTAAAATTTATCATTGAAGTTAAGGCCAAATTAAGCATAATTAGGGACTAAACCTTAAAATTAATGGTGCAAATAAACTATGATCTTTTAAAAAACCAATTTTATGTCAATATTTAGGCCATAAAACTTCCATTATTTAGTTTTTTAGTATTTTTATGAATATTTTAGTCAATAAAATTTTCACACCTTACTTGTTTCTAAACATTACAATTGAGTCCTTTCCCCTATAAATAAAAGGCCACCACCTCTACCCACTACTCACACATATCAAACCTCTTATGTTCGTCCAATATTTTCCCATTGAGCCTTAAATAAATTCTACCTTAGACATTTAATCCTCTATTTTTTCATATATCTTCTCAAGGAATCCTTTTGGCCCAAACCAAAATGAGTTACCCGATTTAGAGGTAACATCTTCTCTCAAGATCTTTTCCTTTATTTTCCTTATCCACCCACAACACTCTATTTATTCCATTAATTTCTGAAAATTCCATAATATTACATATACTAATATTATTTTTATAAAAAATTTCTAAAATACTGTTACACACACCTCCATCTAATGGATGTTGAACATATTATTTATGTGTACAACAAACTACGGCCAAACAAAAAGATGATTATTACTTTCTCATTTACAACCAACAATGGTATCCATTATGATGGAAACTCAGTTTATATGTGTAATATATTATATTTACTATGTATTTAAGCTTATTTATTCCTTTTAAAATACATATATATTTACTTTTCATTTGGTGTTAATATGATAATCTCGTTTGAGGAAGTGTGGAGTACTGCCCCCGCAAAGCGATGTTCTTCATTCACACCCCATAAGGAATTTATTAATAATGGGATAAATGAAATTATATGATATATATGAAATAGTAATGAAACATTAATAATGATATATGTACATAAATATATATATATATTTTATTTACATATTGTTTTCAATACGATAACAAAAATGGAAATAGCATTCATACGTACGTATGACTTACCATCTCCAAGAATGGTGTATTCCATTTCATACTCCTATATTATATAGATTATTATAATAAAAATATAATTTATATACCATATATTTATATCATGGTTTACATTTTTCAATCCAGATATAAGTATAAGGACCAAAGATGTAAAAAATTAAGACACATGCAAAGAACAAATTGAATATTACCCAAAGTGAAACATTAACATAGGATCGTTAAAAAGCGGGTAATATAAGGTTATAATAAAACCATATATGGTAATATATATATATAAGAATATTATTCTTTAAAATATTTGTAATAAACATATATTTATTAAACAGGAATATTGTATGAGTATGGAGAGAGTCGAGACACAAGGTAAGGGGATTTCATCTCACTTTTAATTTCTTTGAGATTCAATCTATGTTCCCCTATAATTCCTTTTCTATGTTGTATTTAATTCCCATGATTGTGTTCTATGTATATTTTAATTAAATTTATGGGTTTTTACATTCCAATTTTATGATCTTTCTTTCACGGGGATTAAGTTTCAAAAGTTATCAAATCTGTAAAAATGTTTCATCTCAATATTCTTTCTTTGAGAATCATGTTTTATTATATACCTATACTCTGTTTCAGGGTTCATATAAATCCATTTTACAAGATTTATGAGGGATATAAATAATTTCATGATATTCTAATCTTCGTGTAATTTCTTTTCCTTACATAGAGGTCATGATCTCATGATACCAAGTTATAATAGTTTATTGAGACAATCTCATTGATTTTCGATATTGTTTATGTTTATGCACTCTTGGATGATATAATATAATAAATATATCAATAATATTCATGATTTTCCTTATCCTATATTATTTCATGATATAATCATATATTGGTACCAATTTCTACTATTTTTTTATAAGATAAGGAATATAGTGTTTTTAGGAAATCGTGACTTTACCCTCTCTTCGGTCAAAAATCTATGTTTTCTAAAAAGAGTTTACAAGAATATTATACCATTCTCCTATAATATGTAAAATAAATTTTTACCCTTTTTTTCTTTTACCAATATCTTCAATGGAATCTTATTATCGATTTTAGAAAATGTCACTTTTCTATCCTCTTTACTGTGCAAAAGGAATGTTCTTTTAAACTCGTATGGCATGTACAGATTTACCTGTAGTCATTTCATCGAAGCTCCATTTGCATTGTAAAAAAGGTTATTATTTAAAAGAAATTAAAATAAATTTTCAAGGAATATTATTTTAAAAATAATTTTAATCTTATTTTATATATTTTACTGAAAAAAAATTTCAAAATATTTTTAAGCCTTATTTACATGTTTTCAAAGTTCTTTCAGAGAAATAGTTTTTCAAAACATTTCACAAATTATTTTATAAGTTTCCATGAAAATTTATTTTTAAAAAAATCAATGTATATTTATAATTTTTCAATGTATTTTCAATGAAATAGATCTCAAAAAAATCAATCTTTCTTTAAAAAATTTCAATTGTTTTCAAAGAAAAATGTTTTTAAAATTTTTTCATGGTTATTTTATAAGTTTTCAACAAAAATGTTTTTCAAAATGTCTTGATGTATTCTTTATAAGTTTTCGAAGTATTTTATAATAAAATTATTTTCAAATGGTTTTATGTATTAAATATACTTTTTTAAATCAGAAAGGATATTTTCCTAAAGAAAAGTTTTTAGAGGATGCTTCAAAATTATTTTCCATCTAATATGACATCTATAAATGTTACTCATACCTTCTATGAAATTATATAAAGGTTAAATTCATATCCTTTCTATGAATTAATTATTCTTAATTTCATTCTATTTATGGGACCCATTTATCCTTCATGGTTTATATGTTTATGAAACCCGTTTCTATTTTACAGGTTTTGATTTTGTAGAAATGATTATGGAACATGAAACTCTTTCTATAGGATATGATATGTTTACATGTATGTGATACCCATTTCATTTCATGTGTTATGATATGTTTTTGTGGCACATGTATTTATGATTTCATTATATGATGGGTGTGACCTGTATCTCCCACCAATGCATTGGTTAAAGACATATATCTCATGATATAACATGTAACGACCCAAAATTTACATGAATTGTTTCTAAATATATGGTAATTTTACGAGTCCGCGAATATTGATGGTGCAAGATTATGTGGCCCGGTGTTCCTGTAATGAATTTCTGAACTTTTCTTTGGATACATTCAGTAAACATAGAAGCGGGATTTTATAAATTTTGAATCGGTGCTCAGAATTGAAATCTGAGGGCACTGTAGAACTTGTATCATCGGTATTCTCTTAAGGAGACTTTCACCTCGACGGTAATTGGTCGAGGGTGAAAGTTAATTTTTGGGTTTTTTGTGAAAAAAATTAAATATAAATAAAATTGTGTAGACATTTTATTTTTATTTGAAACACCCAAGTGAATATTGAAGAGGTGGGGACCACAATATTTTTATCCTCCAAATTGAATGCTCAATGGTGGGGACCGCCTGAGCTTGTAAAACCACCAATTCAAATCTTGGTGGTGGGGACCACCTGAGTCCCTCATAATGGGAAGAGGAAACCTCTCAACTCCCTCATTTATGTGGAGGATCCTCTTGACTTACTTCACATTAATTGTTCCAACACACATACATTTATTATGCCAACTTATGTAATTAACTAACCCAATTTGAAATAGTTCCAAAAATTAAAATAGGGGAAACACTTTTATTTTGGTGGGATTTTATCTTTTGAGAGCATTCGTTGGCAAAGGGGAGAGCTCTCAGTGGGTGAAATCTCTCCAATGAAGAACTTATTCCACGAAGAACGCTCCACCGATGAAGAACACTGACTTCAACTTCTTCCTTGGGACACCCTTCAAGGAGGAACGACTTCAATTACGATGAACTAATGCACAAGCCCAGAATTGGAGGTGTGTGGCAGATGAGATGAACGTCGACAACTTCATCTTCTTCTCTCCTTGTTTACGTCAAAAAACGATCAAGGTAAGGGTTTTTCTATGTATGAATATTTTCCCATTTTCATCCCTTGATTTCTTTTTCGGGTTTGTGAATAAATCGTTGTGGGAGGTTGTAAATATTGACGTTCTTCAATCAAGTTTTTGTTGATCCATATGCTACCACCCTAATGCGGAGGGTATGGGCCAAGAAAACATGTCCCGACCCCTCCGCAAATCTTGTGGTGATATTTGTGAAGGAGGAGTATGGAAGCCATCCACGGAAGAGCACGGGAACGGAAGTTGGCACCCCATCAGTTGCGATGAAGGAGAAGGCACAACGGTGCCGTCCCGCGACCGGACCGCCACCCCGAGGCCGGAACACCATCCCGCGCTTGGACCGCCACCCCGTGGTTGGACCGCCGCCCAATGGCCCAACTGCCACCCCGCGGTCGAGGAACATCCCCACGGCCAGACCGCCACCTTGTGTCCGGACCACCACCCTGCGGCCAAGCCACCGTCCATGGCTGAAACCCCACGGCCAAACTTTCCGCGGCAAAGCTGTCCCATGGACAAGATCCTTCGCGGCTTCCGCGGCCCTCTATGTTCTTCACGGCCCTCGTGGGCTTCCGAACTGCCCAGTGGTCAGGATAGTCCAACAAAGGCCGGAGGGACCCAGCAGGCCAGGTTGGGTCGGGTCGGCCCGACCTGGTCGATACAACCGGGTCGGACCAGACCCAAACCCACTATAACCTATTTACGCTTTTTTGTCCATAATATTGGCACTGGATGTCTGTTTTACGAACTGTCAGTGGCGCTGCAAATCATGGAGTGATATGGTCCCCTTGAATATACCCACTAGATTTTTGGGTAAAGTTGAGTTATGGTTGGGTTGGATCAAGCACGAATCCAACCAGGACCCCTGGACTAAAAGACTAATAACTCACAGGTCGGGTGTCTGATTGACGCATCGTCTATTGAATTGAGACCCCTATGATGTTGCGTACCATTGAGATACTTCTTTGTGAGACTTTATGGAAGTTGGAGTATCAACCAGTTACTTGTGGAGAGGAACCTCCCAGAGACAAGCGAGCATAGTGCGGGAACCCAGTAGTTGGCTATAATGATATACTAGGATCTTGTGTGGGTCTGACGACATGCTGATGATGTACTAGGATAATGTGTGGGTCTAAATATGTACTAGTGATCATGTGTGGGTCAACTCCTTTTGATCCTTTGTGGGTCAGCACCTTGTGATCCTGTGTGGGTCAGCACCTAGTGATCCTGTGTGGGTCAGCTCCTAGCGATCTTGTGTGGGTCAGCTCCATTGGATCCTGTGTGGGTCATCACATTACGATCCTTTGTGGGTCAGAACCTAACGATCCTATGTGGGTCAACACCTATTGATCCTGTGTGGATCAGCTCCTAGAGATCATGTGTGGGTTAGCTCATAACGATCTTATGTGGGTCAGCTTCTTTACAGAGTAAGATGATTTAGTTGTTATATCAAATCATCTCTACTGTTTTACATAAGTTATACCTAGTTTGAGCTAAATATGTACATGTGTAGTAATTTCCTTTTTGGTAATACCTTGGTGGTATTCTTCCGTGTGGCATACCTGTGTGGTACATTCCTTCATGGAGTTGGAATCTGTGTTTTTCTCATGATTGAGATGTGATTTCTTGATAACTTAGTTGAATGTATGGGCATATGCCTAAGTAGGGTTATAAGTTGTTTTCTCTCCTTGTGGTTGATCCTTGGTGGATTTTGTGTGACCTTGATGGTCTTGGGGTCCCTAATGAGTATCATTATACTCACCCCTACACCAGCTATGCTTGTATCTTGTTGTGTTGGATACAGACGACAGACAGCACCGATTGAGGCTGAGAGTACCAGGATTGGACAGTTCCTGGAGGCGGACCATACAACATGTCGGTATGCAGAGAAGACTGGTGGAAGTGGAGTGTTTTGGAGGAAATATATACTTACCCTTCATGTAGGAACATCAAAGGACAACCTATTAGCTGCCTTTTCTCTTTCTTCAGTTGTATTTTATTTCAGTAGTAATTATACCTTTACTGTTGGGCTTTTATTTCGGCCTCTTTTTCTATCAGAAATCTTTTTGCTATATAGTTGACTTGCGTTCAAATCCTGTTGTGTGATTGGTTTCGTGTGATTAAAGGTTATAAAGTAAATTCCTTCCTAGTTTTAGGGAATACACCTTTCGGTTCTAGTCTCCAGCCCATAGCCTATGGAAGGTGGGTTTGGGGAGTCACGGCACGGGCCCTGGGGGATGGGTTGTGACATAACACATGTTTGGAATGAGGGTTTACTCAGTTTAGTAATTCAGGGCTGGAATGAGGTTTAATCAGTTTAGTAATACATTTAAGGAACAAGGGTTTAATCAGTTCAATAATACAAGGATGGAATGAGAGTTTAATTGGTTCAGTAAATTGGGGATAGAATGAGGGTTTACTCAGTTCAGTAATATAGGGCTAGAATGAGGGTTACTAAGTTCAGTAATTTAGGGATGGAATGAGGGTTGCTCAGTTCATTAGTTTAGTGATGGAATGAGGGTCACTCGATTCATTAATACAGGGCTATAATGGGTGTAAACTAGTTTAGTAAAGAACTTTTTCCACTAATATGGTTTTGGAAATATTGCCTTGGCTAATATAGAAATAATTATATGCTTATGTGTTTTCCACAATTCCATGTTTTATTCCTATGTTATGCTTTCATTATTTATGCTCCATATTTAATTATGATTCCTATATTATGAACTTACCATATTTATTCCAAAATACCTACTATGATATTTGATATTAAGATTATGTTATTCTATTTTCATGATCACATTCTCATAACCTTATGATCATGTTTATGCTTACATCTCTCCCCTGTTTAACCTTACTAAGAATTTGAGATTGCCCCTTTTATGTTTCCTTTACCTCAATTTATGATGATATATACTATGTTTGATTTTTCTATGAAGGGATATAGTCAAGAAGAAGCTATTGGGAGATGATGTATACTACATATGTACCAGTTTTTATGTTTCCAAGTTTCCAAAGGCACTATACCAACTATGGTCTTTGGCCATCAGATTGTATAATGTTTAAGTATTATATAAGAGTTATGTAAGTTCAATGTTTGTAAACCAAATTTCAATATTGTTGGTATCAGATCAAAGGTATTGTTAACCTTTGGAAGGTAGGATTAGAAATCCATAGTGAGATCCCTAGGTATACTTCTTAGTATATGTCTAGAGATGTCTCTAAGGATAAGTATAAGGATGATTTATCATTTAGGAAAATGTCATATAATTTTGGTAAAGGATAGAGTGTGTGGTTTCAAAGAAATACATCCTTGTATGGATACTAAAAGTGGATGTGGCTCTAGAATAGATATACCTAGAGGTAACAACTCTACAAAGATGTTTTGAGCTAGACTTGGGGTAATCTGGTACACGATAAAATGCTTTGCGGTACACCTAGTTTGACACTCCCATGGGATATTCTTAGGGAATTCACAAACTCATCATTAACCATTATAAAAGATTTAAATATAAGTTGTCTATGAATGACCTATGATTAACATACAGTGTCATAGATTGAGAACAGTTTCATGATTAAGATATGATATAATTAATGGTTTAATTGTATATTAAAAAATGTGACATATGCTTCTAGTTTTAGTCAATTCCAAGAACCAAAAGGAACTGGTTTAATGATTAATTTGATGGAAGATTTTATGGTAAGAAGTTTTTTGGGATTATCACTGGATCGAAATATTTCATGATCATATCTAATAATTTTTCATGGAATATGATTAATAATGTTTACCTTAACCAACCTTAGACTCACCAAGGAAGATAAAGAAGTAGTTCACTGAGATTTTGGGTAATGGAGAACACAAAGAAAAGAAGATTTAGTTTCCATTACGTCAAGAATTTGGAAAGAATCGCCTATGTGATTATCTTAGAGGAACAATAATTTGTTTTAACTATGGAAAAGAATTAGACAAATAATTTAAATATAAGGGGATAATTAAGAGTTCGGTTTATGAAATGGATGGGAATTTTAGCCCCCCTAAGTCTTAATCAAAGGATAAGTGTTTTAACTATGGAGAAGATGGTCATTATGAAACCAAATGTTCTAAGAGGAAATGTCCTGAAGATAATCAAAAACTGATGTGAGTAATGGTTATATTTTATATGATGATGATACTACTGAAGAAATGTGAAAGGAAATAGGTATTATTATTAATGTATTAAGGATTAAGTAATTGAGGTATTTTTTTGTCAAAAAAAAGTAATTGAGGTATTTATGTATTTTGGATTCAAAAGTTATGAATGATGAAATATACAAGCATTGTTCTTATTATGTTTTTTTAGTATTTTCATGTTTATGTTGAATTTTGCTTATTTTCTAGTGAAGTTATTTAATGGAAAGATAATATTTTCTCTAAGGGAAGGTAATCTTTAATATGTTCTTTATGATAAGATAATGTTTTATGGATAATGATACATGGGATATGAATAAGAAAATTGGATAGTATTGATTTCCTTTGAACAAAGTATGGACTTGTTTATAGGTGTTTTATGCTACAACTAGTTATGTTTAAAAAAAATTGGATTTATGGAGTAAATCCAATATACGTTGGAATGATAAATAATACGTGTTTTCCAAAAGGATTTATTGTAATTTAGGTTGGTTCCATGTTTCAAGAGAATATATGATGAGGGTATTCACATGTTTGTAATTTGACAACCAATATTTACTTTGTATTATATAGAGGAATAAATGTTAATCTAATTTCAAGACTCTATTTATAATGTTTTGGTTTTTCACCTTTGATAAGTGTTATTAGGTTAACTATTCATGAAAAGTTTAAGTTAAACTTAGGAGGAAGTATTTGGGCACTGAGTTTTTGTTGAAAAAATTGGTTAAAAGTATAATCAGTGATTAACCTTATTTCAAGGATTCCCATATTATAAATTACATTAGTGTGGTTTTAAAAAAGTACATCAAGTATGTCAGGTGACAAACAATAAATTCTGGTAAGATCGCCGGTCTTGAACCCATGACCGAAAGATGATAGGGGTTTCACACCAACTATAGGACTATGAGATGTCCTGGTTAATTTATATTTATTTCTAATGAATAAAAAATTGTGATGAAATATTAGTGTTAATTTTTATTTTTATAGATTAATACATTTTTTTAAGAGAAAAATAGTTAGACTTATTATTCTTAATAGACCTTATTATCCGGTAATAACGTATTTTAGTGGTTTAACCATCAAGGTTAATTTCTAGACATTCATTCCATGAGGTAATTGATGTGTTAGAAATTTTTCAAAGCACAACCCAAGAATGAAATTTTGTTTACACACCATTATCTAGAATTACTCAGTGTTCTGAAACTGATCAAAAAATATTTTCCTTGATACCTTAATTTTCATTGAGATGATAGCCATTTAAATCATCACAGATTTATGAATTTGAGGCCATGAACTTTTGTTTGATCATTAAATTGTGTTTTATTTATGACCTTAATCACTCCATATGAATATTTATTATTTTCATCCATGTTCAATCTTCACTCCCAACCTATGTTCTCTTATGTGGAAACCAAGTTATATGTTACTTTGGGTAACATTATGGTTCCAAATTTCCATTTTTTAGGGAATTTTTAGTATCAATTTTTAAGATGTGGGTTTATATTAATGAAACATTCAATTATTAAACCTTTGATAACCCAGATGAATTTTTAGGGAGAAATTAATTTTAAGTGGGGTATAAGGTAACACCCAAAGATTTTGATAATTATATTTGTTCGAATTAATTTATATTTTAAATATTTTTCATTTCACTTGACAATATAAAATTTTCATTATATATATATATATATTAAAAAACTAATTAAACATTCATTTGACATGAAATACCGACTTTCTTTATGCTACATACAATACCAACTTGGTTTTCACTAAAAGCAACACTGACATGGCGTATGATGCACGCAACAATTAGTTTCTTTGAAACATCATTATATATTTATTTATTTATTTATTTAATTAAATGGAATAATTATAACCTAAAAATTAAACATATTTATAGTAATATTAATAACTACTTTACAAATATTATTTATAATTGTATTAAATAAATAAAAGATAATGATAATGAAAGTTGGGATTTTTTTAGTAAAGCTCTTTTATGTTAAAAATATTGTTTTCTTGAATGGACCAATTTTAATAATAAAATTAATTTTAGAATCATTTTTAGATTTAATTTTTTACAATTAACATAATTTTTTAATTCATAACATTGAAATTAGCCATGGTTGAATTTTTGGGATTTTTCTGAGAAACTTCATTTTTTGATGAATTGTGAAAAAATATGGTTTTTTTTTAAAACTACAATTTTTTTAATAAATTGTTACTGATAAAATATATTTTAAATATGTTTAAAGGTAAAGGTATATAAATATTACATATATTAATACAATTTAATTCATCAAATTCAATTTCACTTTCAAACTGAATATAAAATCTTAACAAACTTTTGAACTTTTTCCTACTTTAAAACCCAATTATTTCGTCCCGTCTGTGAGATTATCATTGACCCTAATTTTTCATATTTTGGGATTTTAATTTCAAAAATATTACATAAAACATTTTATTCAGTCTAATATTTACATTCTAATAATACCATGTTAATTTTTGACAAAAAGGATTAGTAAAACTGATTAAAATTAATCACACTGGTTAAGGCCAAATTAAGATTAATTAGGGACTAAACCTTAAAATTAAGGGCCCAAGTGAATAGAAACTTGTACAAAACCCATTTTATGTCAATATTTCATCCATAAATATTCCATTATTTAGTTTTTTGTTTTATATTTTAATATATATTTTAGGTAAGAACATGTGCATGCCTAACTTGTTTCTAAAAATTCCAAGTGAGTCATTTCCTTCACTATAAAAAGCCACCACCACTACCCATTACTCACACCTCTAAAACACTTTATGTTAATCCAATATTTACCCATTTATCCTCATAAAAATACTACTTTATAACTTTAATCCTTCATTTTGGTAGAAATCTTCTCAAGGAAGCATTTTGGCACAAACCAAAAGGAGTTACCCAATTTAGAGGTAAGGTCTTCTATCAAACTCATTTCCTATATTTTCATTCTCCCCCCCCCTATTTATTACATTATTGTGTGAAAAAACCAGTATATTAAATATAAAAGTATGATTTTATGAAAATGGTATGATTTTCACTTACACACAACCCCATCTCATTAATTTTGAACTTATTGTTTCTCTGTATGGTGAACTACGGCCTCATGAAATAATGATTGTTCATTTCTCCTTTACCACCAATCGTGGTGGAAATTATGAATGAAACTATATTTATATATTTATATATTATATTTACTATGTATTTAATCTTTTTTATTCCTTTTAAAACACAAGCCTTTTTACCTTCTATTTGGTGTTAATAAGATAATATCATTTGAGGTAGTGTGGACTATCGCCCCTTAAAGCGATGTGATTCATTCACAAAAAACATGGAATTTATTAAGGATGGATTTAATGATCTTATATGATATATATTATAGAGTAATTATATTTCAATAATTATATCTATATATACATTAATATACATACATATTTCATTTTGATACTTTATTTGAATGCAATAATAAAAATGGAAACAATGTTCATGTGTACGTATGACTTACCGTCTCCATGAATGGTGTATTCCATTTTGTACTCCAATATTATATATATTATTATAATACACATATAATGTATATATATAATATTTATATCATGTTTTATATTCTGTAATCCTAATATAACTATAATGACCAATTATGTAACAAATTAAGACATGTACGAAGAACAAAGTGAATATTACACGAAGTGAAACCTTAACATAGGATCGTTAACAAGAGGGTAATATAATTTTATAATAAAACCATATATTTTAATATATATAAAAATATTATTCTATAAAATATGTATAATAAACTTATATTTATTATACAAGAAGCTTGTATGAGTATAGAGAGAGTCAAAACACAATGTAAGGGGATTTCATCTCACTTTTAATTTATGTGAGATACAAACAGTGTTCGCTAATATTTCCTTTTGAGTGGTATATGTACTGTCTATTATTGTATTATATGTATCCGGTACTTAAATTTTTTTTCATTCACATTCCCATTTTATGATCCTTCTTTAATGGGTTTTACGTTTCAAAAGTTACCAAATTGGTAAAAATGATTTGTCTCAATTTCACTTCTTCGAGACTCATGTTTTGTTATGCACATAAACTTTTTTTTCAGGGTTTGTATACTTCCATTTTACATGAAATATCATGAATATATATATTTTCATGATATTATAGGTTTAATTTAATTTCCTTTGTTTAAATGGAGAGCATGATCCCAATATACCAATTTATTATAGTTTAATGAGACAGTCTCATGGCTTTTCAAAATTGCTTATGTTTATGATTACTTTGATTAAATATTATGATCCATATCTAAAAATATTCACGATTTTATTTATACTCTATTATTTCATGATATAATCATGTTTTGGTACCATTTTCTACTCTTTGGTACATAATATTGTTAAAAATTATTTTTAAGAAAGCCCAATTTTTCCCTCTCTTCAGTAAAAAATCTATGTTTTCTAAAAATATTTTATAAGAATACTATACAATTCCCCTATAATATCTAAAATAATTTTTCACCCTTTTCCCTTTTAAAAATACCTTCAAGGGAATATTCTTGTCTTTTTCCAAACAAGACACTTTTCAATCCTTTTGACAATGTAAAAGGAAAGTTCTTTTGACCTCATACGACATTACGTATTTACCCACCATCATTTTGTAGAAGCTCCCTTTACATTGTTAAAAAATTTGATCTTTAAGAAAAAAATTTTAAAAGAAATTTTCATGTAAAATTGTTTTCAAAATGTTTTTGAACTTCTCTTATATGTTTTCATGGAAATAAAATTTCAAAATGTTTTCAGGTCTTATTTAAAAATTTTCAAAGCTATTTCATAGAAATGATTTTTTAAACAAATTCAAGATTGAGTTTTATGTTTTCAAGAAATATTATTTTAAAACGTTTTTTATCTTTCTTTATAAGTTTTCAAATTATTTTCAAAGATTTGTTTTAAAAAAAATCTTGCTTTCTTTAAAAAATTTCAATTGTTTTAAATGAAAAAGGTTTTTAAAATGATTTGAAGAATATTTTAAAATCTTTCAAGGAAAATTGATTTCAAAATGATTTCATGTCTTCTTTATAAGACTTCAAGATAATTCCAAAGAAATTATTTTTAGATTTTTTTCTGTATTAAAAGGCCTTTTTCAAACAATAAATTATATTATCCTCAGCAAACACTTTTAGAGGGTATTTAAAAATTATTATTCATCTATGATGACATATATTGATGTTACTTATACATTCTAGGAAATAATATAAATGTTCAACTCATATACATTTTATGAATGAGTTATGATAAATTTCATTGCCTTTATGAAACCCATTTCTCCTTCATGGGTTTTATGTATATGAAATCCATTTATCTTTCATAGGATATGATTTTGATAAAATGATCAAAAAACCTGTAACTCTTTCCATATGTTATTATATGGTTACATGTTTATGATATACATTTAATTTCATGGTTTATGAAATGTTTTTTGGGCACATGTATGTATGATTTATTTATGAGACGGGTGGGACCTATATATCCCTCCAATGATTTGGGTAAAGATTTATATCTCATGAGGTAAGACAGGTCTGGAATGAGGATTTACTCATTTCTGTAGTACAGGGTTGGAACGAGGGTTACTTAATTCAGAAATACAGTGTTAGAATGGGGGTTTACTCATTTCAGTAATATAGGGCTTGAACGAGGGTTTACTCGGGTCATTAATACAGTTCTAGAATGAGGGTTACTTTATTCAGTAATATAGGGATCTAAATAGGGTTACATAGTTCAGTAATACAAGGCTCGAATGAGGGTCACTTGGTTAAGTAATACTGGTCTGGAACGGGAGTTACCCAATTTAGTGAAGGAATTTTTCCACTATGATTGTCGTGGAAGTGATTCCTTGGATACAATGGAAATAATTATATGCTTATGTGTTTTCAACAATTCCATGTTTATTACTATGTGATTCATTCATGGATTATGTTCTCTATTTCATTAGGATTCATGTCTTATGAACTGCCAATATTTATGCCATGATCTCTGTTATGTTCTTAGATATACAGAGTATGATATTTTAATTTCATGATCACATTCTCATACCCATATGATCATGTTTATTCTTACATGTCTCTCTTGTTTACCCATACTGAGCATTTCGGATCACCCCTTTTATGTTTCATTTCCCCAAGGTTATGATGATATGTACAATATTTGATATGTCTAAAAATGGTGCTAGTCAAGAAGAACCTAGTGTGGGGTGATGTAGTTCACATAAGTACCATTGTTTATGTTTCCATGTTTACAAAGTCATTATACCAACTACAGTCTTTGGGAATCTATTCGTATAATGTTTAAGTGTTCTGTAAAAGTTATGTAATGTCAATGTTTGTAATGTGAGGGTCTCTATAGTTAGTATTAGAGCAAAGATATTTTCAACCTTTGTAAACTAGTATGAGAAAACCTTAGTGATATCCCTATGTAAATTTCTAAGTATATGTCTAGGGATGTCTCCAAGGATAAGTATAAGGATGAGTTAACGTTTAGGAAAATTTCCTGGATTTTGGTAAAGGATAGAGTGAGTGGTTTCCAAGAAATATATCCCTATATATATACTACAAGTGATTGTTCTTATGAAATAGATTTATAAATGGGTGAAAACATCAACAAGATGTCTGGGGCTTGACTTAGGGTAATATGGTACATGACAACGGGCCTTGTAGCACACCTGGTTTGACACTCCCATGGGATACTCTTTAGGAATTCACAAACACTTCACAAACCATTATGAAGTCTTTAAATATAGGTTATAAATTAATGGCCTAGTATGAACATAGGGTGTCATATACTAAGGAAGGTTTCATGATTTAGATATGATATAAGTAATTCTTTTCATAACTATGTGGTTTTCTTCTATATTAATAAAATCACGCACTATGCTTTTGGTTTTAGTTAATGGCTGGAACCAGAAGTAATTGGTTTAATATTGAATGTGATTGAAGATTTTTTGATGATCAGTTAGGTCGGATGATCATTGGAGTGAAATATGTAATGATAATACATAATCAATTTTCATAGAACATGATTAACAATGTTTACCTTAACCAAATCGCGGACTCACCAAGGAAGATAAAGAAAGAGTTTTTCAAGAGTTCGGGTAATGGAGACTAGGAAGGAAAAAAGATTTGTTTTCCTTTATGTCAATAATGTGGAGATAATCACCTATGTCAATGTCTTAGAGGAAGAAGAATGTGTTTAGACTATGGAAAAGAAGGACATAAAGAAAGTGGTTGTAAGGGAAAAATGAAGTGTTAGTTTAGTGAAATAGATGGGAATTTTGGCATCATTAAGTCGTTATTGAATGATAAGTGTTTTATGTGTGGAGAAGATGGTAATTATCCAACCCAATGTTCCAAGAGGAAAGTTCCTAAAGAGACAGCAAGTTGGTGTGAGTAATGGTTACATTGTAGATAATGACTAGACTATGGATGATATGTGAAAGGAAATAGGCATCATTGTTAATGTATTAAGGATGAAGTAATAATGGAATTTATGTATCTATATCCAAAATTTATGAATGATGAAATATAAAAGTATTTTTATACTTATGTTTTTCACTCAGTATTTTCAAGTTTATGTTGATTCTTCCCTATGGGCATGTAAAGTGATTTAATGACAATAGGATATTTTGACAAATGGAATGTAACCCTTAATATTTTCATTATGATAAGATGATTGTGTTTGTATTAAGATACGTGGGATATGAATAAGTAAATTGGATAGTATTGATTACCTTGGAAAAAAGTAAAGACTTATTTATAGGCAGTTTATTCTAACACTAATGAATTTTACAAAAAATTTCTAATTATGTTATAAATCCAATAGACTTTGGAATTATAAGGAATAAATATTTTCCAAATAGATTTATGGTAATTTAGGTTGTTACCATGTTTTAGAATAATATATGATGATTGTATTCACATGTTTGGAATATGAGAACCAAGAGATAATTTTTGTTATACATGGGAAACAATGTTAAGTTAATTTTGTGACTCTCTTTAAAAAGTTTTGTATTTTAACCTATTAGAAGGGTTTTATGGCAAATCTTTTGTCAAAAGATTAAGTTATGCTTCTATGGAAGTATATGTGAAATGAGTTTGTGATGAAAACCTTGGTTAAAAGGCTTATCAATGATTAACCTTATTTCAAGGATTTTTATCTTAAAAATGATATTAGTGTGGTTTTAAAAAAGTACATCATGTACATCTGGTGGCAACAAATCATGTCTGGTAAGGTCACGGGTCTTGAACCCATGACCTAAGGACGATAAGGGTTTCACAACAACCACTAACTTACATGATGTCCTAGTTAATGTATATTTATTTGTAATTATTAAATATTTATGATGAACTATTAGTGTTACTTTTAATTTTTATATATTAATGCTTGTTTTTTTAAGAAAAAAATAGTGATAATTTTTATTCTTTATAACCCTTAAGATCTGTTAAAAGATTATTTTAGTGATTTATTCATCAAAGTTAATTTCTAGAAATTAATTCCATGTGGTAATAGATGAATTAGAAATTTTTCAAAGAACAACCCAAGAATTAAATTTTGTTTATAGAATTTTATCAATAGTTACTCAACATTCTGAAAGTGATCAAAAAAAATTTCCTAATACCTTAGTTTTTTTGAGGTGATAACCTTTTAAATCATAACAGATTTATGACTTTAAGGCCCTCAACATTCCTTTTATAATTATCTTTTTTTTATTTATTACCTCAATCACACCCTATGAATATTTATTCTTTTCTGCCATGTCCAATCTTCACTCCTGACCTATGTTCTCCTATGTGGAAACTCAGTTATATTTTCCTTTGGGTAACCGTTACGGTTCCAAATATCCATTTTAAGGGATGTTTAAGTATACATTTTTTTGAGGTGTGTTTCTATGAATGAATTAATGAAGTATTAAACCTTTTATAAGCAGGATGAAATTTGAGGGATAAATTCATTTTAAGGGGGTAGAATGTAACCCCTTGAGATTTTGAGAATTATTATTTTTTAATTACTTTTTATTTTAAATATTATTCATTTCACACAACACTAGAAATTTTGATTTATATATATATTAAAACACTAATTCAAAAATTTATTTCACACGCAATACCAACATGGCATGTGCTACATGCAATACCAACTTGGCTTGCAATACAAGAACCACCAACTTGGCGTATGATTCAACCAACACTGAGTTTCTATGAAACATATTTATTTATAAATATATATATATATATATATATAATTTATTAAATGAGATAATTATAACCTTACCATTAAACATAGTTATCAAAATATTAATAACTACTTACTAAATATTTTTTATAATATTTTTATATAAAGAAAACAAATTGATAATGATAGATGAGATTTTTTGGTAAAGTCCTTTTATGTTAAAAATATTGTTTTTTTAATGGATCGATTTTAAAAATAAAATTAATTTTAGAAAAATTTAGAATTTTAATTTTATAAAATAAAAATCATTTATTAATTCATAAAATCAAAATTATTCTGTTGTGAATTTTTTGTATTTTTCTGAGAAACAACATTTTTTTATGAATAATGAAAAAATAATCCTCTTTAGTTAAGAACTTCCTTTTTATATAGTTAATTATTATTAATAAATGATACATTAAATATATTTTTAGGGCAAATTAGAAAAATATTACATCTATTATTACAATTTAATTCATTATATTCAATTTCACTTTGAAACATAATATAAAATCTGAACAAACTTTTGAACTTTTTCCTACATTAAAACATTGTTATTTCGTCCCATCTGCAAGATTAGCACTGATCTTAATTTTGTCACTACTATGATTTCAATTTCAATAATTTGACATAACCCATTTTATTCAGTCTAATATTTAATGTCTAACAATATCATGTAAATTTTTGACCAAAATGAATAGTAAAACTGATTAAAATTAATCATAGAGGTTAAGGCCGAATTAAGCTTAATTAGGGACTAAACTATAAAATTAATGGCCTAAATGAACTATAAACTTGTCCAAAACCCATTTTCTATCCGTATTTATGCCATAAACCTTCCATAATTGAGTTAATTTGGTAATTATTTACTTTTTTAGGTAATCTATGTTCACAGATAACTTATTTCTAAAAATTCCAAGTGAGAACTTTTCCTTCCGGATAAATAGCCACCACATCTACCCAATCCTCACACCTCTAAAATTATTTAATTTCATAAAATATCATCCCAATTAACCTCCAAAAATTCCTCTCTTTTACCTTGAATACTCTTATTGGGATAAGATCTTCTCAAGGAAGCCTTTTGGCACAAACAAAAAGTAGTTACCCGATTTAGAGGTAACATCTTCTCTCAAACTCCTTTTGTTTATTTTATTTGTCCACCCCCTCCAATATCTTTATTCCGTTATTTAATGAAAAAATAGTATCCTATATATACTATGATATTTTTAATCAATTTTTATGATCTAATCATACACACAGCTTTATCTAATGGATGTTTAAAAAACTATTTCCATGTTTGAAAAACTATTGCCTCACAAAACGATGATTGTTCATTTCTCCTTTACCACCAATCATGGTGACATTATGATGGACACATTATTTATAAATGTAATATATTAAATTTAATATTATTTTAATATTATTTATTCCTTTTACAACATACATCTCTTTACTTTCCATTTGGTGTTAACATGACAATCTCGTTTGAGGAAGTGTGGACTACCGCCCCCTCAATGTGATGTGATTCGTTCACACACTGCATGTAATATATTAAGGGTGGGTTTCATAAAATTATATGATATATATTATATATTCATGCTACTGGAATAATTATATATATATACATATATATACATATGTCATTTATATACATTCATTAAATACAACAACAAAAACAGAAATAGTGTTCATACGTACGTATGGATTACCATCTCTGTGGACAGTGTATTCCATTATGTACTCCTATATTATATAGAATATTATAATAAAACTATAATGTATATAACTTATATTTATATCATGGTTTGCATTCCGGAATCATTATATAATTATAAAGACCAAATATGTAAAAAATTGAGACACATGCGAAGAACAAAGTGAATATTACCCGAAGTGAAACCTTAACAGAGGATCGTTAAAAAAGGGTATAATAAAGTTATAATATAACCATATATGGTAATAGATATAATAATATGATTCTATAAAATATTTATAATAAACATATATTTTTTATATAGGAATCATGTTCCAATACGGAGAGAGACAGACCTAAGGTAAGGGGATTTCATTACACTTTTAATTTATGTGAGATACAAGCTCTGTTTTCCACTCCTTCCTTTTGTGTGGTGTATGTACTACCAATGATTGTATTATAGGAAAATTGTTAATAAATTTATATTTATTCACATTCCCATTCTATGATCCTTCTTTCCTGGGGTTTATGTTTAAAAAGTTACCCAATCAGTAAAAAATATTTGTCGTAATTTTCCTTCTTTGAGACTCATGTTTTGTTATGCACCTAAACTTCTTTACAGGGTGCATATACATCCATTAAACATGAAATATAATAAATATAAATATTTTCATTAAAATATATTCATCATTTATTTTTATTTCTTTACATGGAGATCACGATCCCAAGATACCAAGTTATAAGACATTATTGAGACAATCTAATTGCTTTTTGAGGTTGTTTTTGTTTATACTTCCTTTGATGAAATATTATGACACATATCTCAATAATATTCATGAGTTTACTTATAATATTTTATTTCAATATATAATCATGTATTGGTTCCATTTTCTCCTCTTTGGTACATAAGATTGTTAAGAAAGTGTTTTTAGGAAAGCCAGACTTTACCCTCTCTTCGGTCTGAAATCTAGGTTTTCTAAAAAGGATTTCTGAAAATATTATACCATTCCCTTATAATATATAAAATAAAATTTTACCCTTTTTTTATTTTAATAATATATTTAAGGGAATATTCTTGTGTCTTTCCAAAAAAAGATATTTTCTATCATTTTTACC
Source organism: Viscum album (assembly GCA_963277665.1). Lineage (NCBI taxonomy): Eukaryota > Viridiplantae > Streptophyta > Magnoliopsida > Santalales > Viscaceae > Viscum > Viscum album. The sequence goes on along the minus strand of OY728138.1, from coordinate 538,586,891 downwards.
ACGCAAAATGAATGTTCTTTTGACCTCATATAACATGTACGGATTTACCCATCATCATTTCATCAAAGATCCATTTTAATTATTAAAAAATTTAATAATTAAGAAAATGTTTTTTAATAAATTTCCATGAAATTTTTTTTTTCAAAATGGTTCTAAACATTTTTTATATATTTTCAGGAAAAAATATTTTCAAGATGTTTTCAAGTTTTATTTACAAGTTTTCAAAGTTCATTCAATGAAATTGTTTTTGAAAACATTTTCAAGATTCCCCTATAACATTTCAAGAAAAAATATTTTCAAAATATTTTCAATATTGGTTTATATTTTTTCAAATTATTTTCAAAGAAATTTTTTTCTAAACATTTTCAAACTGTCCTTAAAAATTTATATGTTTTTTCAAAGAAAAAGGTTTTTATAATGTTTTGAAGCTTATTTTTAAAGTCATCAAGGAAAAAGGTTTTCAAAATTATTTCATTTATTATTTATAATTTTTCAAGGTATTTTCTAGAAAATTATTTTCAAATGATTATATCTTTTGAAAAGAATTTTTGAAACAAAAATGGGTATTTTCCTCAGGAAACGTCTTTAGAAGATATTTCAAAATTATTTTCTATCTAATATGACATATATTAAAGATACTGGTTCCTTATAGGAAATTATATAAAGGATCCATTCACATCATTTCTATGAATAATCTATTATTACTTCCATGGTCTTTATGAAACACATTTCTCTTTCATGGGTTATATTTATATGAAATCCATTTCTCTTTTTCAGGTTATTCTTTTGATGAAGTGATTACAAAACTTGTACCTATTTTCACAGGTTATGATATTTTTACATGTTTATGATACCCATTTCATTTCATGGGTTATGATAAGATTTTTGGAATATGTATGTATGATTTCATTATGATATGATAGGGACCTATATATCCCTCCAATTCATTGTGTAGATATTTAAATCTAATTAGATAAGATAAAGATGGAACTAGGGTTTACTCAGTTCAGTAATACAACACTGGAATGAGGGTTACACGGTTCAGTAATACAAGGCAGGAATGAGGGTTTACTCACTTCAGATATATAGGGTTTGAATGGGGGTTTACATGGATCAGTAATACAAGGAAGGAATGTGGGTTTACTCATTTTAGTAATATAGGGCTAGAATGAGGGTTACATGGTTCAGTAATATATAGCTATAATGAGGGTTACTCAGTTCAGTAATACATGGCTAGATTGAATATCACTTTGTTCAGTAATATAGGGCTATAATGGGGGTTAACCTATTTAGTAAAAGAATTTTTCCACAAATATGTTCACTTAATTGAATCCTTGGATACTATAAAAGTAATTATATCCTTATATATTTTCCACAATTCCATGTTTTATTCCAATTTTATTTTTTTCCTGCTTATTCTCTCAATTTCATTATGATTTATGTATTATGAACTACCAATAGTTATTCCATGATCTCTACTATGATCTTTGATCTACAGGGTATGATCTTCTATTTTCATGATTACATTATCATATGCTTATGATCATGTTTATTCTTATATGTTTCCCTTTTCTAACCTTATTGAGCATTTGATCTCACCCCTTTTGTGTTTCCTTTCCTCCAAGTTATGATGATATGTACTACGATTGATATTTCTAAGAAGGGTGCTAGTCAAGAAGAACCTAGTGGGAGAAGATGAATCTTACATATGTACTAGTTTTTATGTTATCGTGTTTCCAAAGGAACCATACCAACTACGATCTTTGGGATTCTATTTGTATAATTTTTAAGTTTTCTGTAAAAGTTATGTAATGTCAATGTCTATAAAAATAGGGTCTCTATAGTTGGTATCAGAGAAAAGGTATAGTTAGAATTTGGAAACTAGGATTAGAAAACCTTAGGGATATTCCTATGTATATTTCTAAGTATATTTCACGGGATGTCTCTAAGGATAAGTATAAGTATGAGTTAATTTTAAAGAAATTGTCTTTGAATTTTGGTAAAGGATGGAGTGAGTGGTTTCCAAGAAATACATCCTTCTCTGGATAATACAAGTGTATGTGTCTCTAGAATAGATTTAAATAGGGGTAAAAACTCCGAAAAATGTTTTGATCTTGACTTGGGGTAATCTGGTACAGGACAATGGGCCTTGATGCAAACCTAGTATGACACTCTAAGGGCATATTGTTTGGGAATTCACAAACTCTTCACAGACCATTATGAAGGATATAAATATAATTTGTCTATGAATGACTAGGGATGATCATAGGGTATCATAAATTAAGTAAGGTTTCGTGATTTAGATATGTTATAAGTAATACTTTTCAAAACTATATGGTTCTATTCTATATTAAGTAAACATCACATTATCCTTCTGGTTTTAGTCGATGGCGGGAAATGGAATAAATTTATTTAATATTGACTGTGATGGAATGTTTTTTGATGAGAAGTTGAGTGGGATGATCATTGGAGTGAAGGATGTCATTATCATACCTAATCAGTTTTCATAGAACATGATTAACAATGTTTACCTTAACCAACTATCAGACTCACCAAGGAAGAGAAAGAATAAGTTCACTAAGAGTTTGTGTAATGGAGACCATGAAACAAAGAAGTGTCGGTTTCCTTTATATCAAGAATGTGAAAATAATCAACTACGTGAAAATATTAAAGGAATAAGATGGTTTTTTGACTATGGAAAAGATGGATACAAAGCAAGTGATGGAAATAGAAAAATGAAGAGTTTGGTTAACGAAATGAATTGGAATTTTGGCCTCCCAATGTCATTATCGAAGGATAAGTGTTTTATGTGGGAAAAAGATAGTCATTATGAAACCCAATGTCACAAGAGGAAACTTCCTAAAGAGAATCAACAAGGTGGTGTGAGTAATGGTTACATTTCATATGATTATGAGACTACAGATAAAATGTGAAAGTAAATAAGTATTATTTTCAATGGATTAAGGATTAAGTAACTGAGGTATTTATTTATTTTGATTTAAAGGTTATGAATGATGAAATATACTAGGATTTTCATACATCTATTATTCGCTCAATATTTTCAAGTTTTTTTAATATTCCCTATGGTCTAGTGAAGTGATTTTATGACAAGATTATATTTTACGAACGGATGGTAACCCTTAATATGTTCTTTATGATAATATAATTTTTTGTGGATAATGATACATGGGATATGAATAAGTAAACTTGAATATATTTTTTACATTATAACAATGTAAGGACTTGTTTATAGGTGTTTTAAGCTACCACTAATGATATTTAAAACATTTTTGGATTTAAGTAGTAAATCCAATATACTTTGTAATGAGTAATCATTCATGTTTTTTAAAAGGATTTATGGTAATTTAGTTTGTTACCATGTTTTAGGAGAATATATGATGAGAGTATTCACATGTTTGGAATTTGAAAACCATTATCTACTTTGAGATATATATGGGAATCAATTTTAAGATAATTTCTTGACTCTCTTTGTAATGTTTTGTATTTTCACCTTTGATAATGGTTATAAGTTTAACCATTCATGAAAATTTTAATTTAAACTTCGAAGGAAGTATCTATGCACTGAGTTTGTGTTCAAAAACTTGGTTAAAATGATAATAAGGGATTAACCTTATTTCAATTATTTTCATCCAATATATTATATTGGTTTGGTTTTAAAAAATGGCATCGTGTATTTCAGGTGACATCCAATCATGTTTGGTTAGGCCACAGGTCTTGAACCCATAACCGAAGGACTATAACGGTTTTACACCTACCACTACACCATATGATTTCCTGGTTAATATATATTTATATGTAATGAATAAATATTTATGATAAACTATTAGTGTTACTTTTTATTTTTTATATATTAATTCATGTTGTCTTTTTAAAGAGACAAATAGTAAGTATTTTTATTCTTTATGGGCCTTAAGATTCATTAAAAGTGTATTTTAGTGCTTTATTCATCAAAGTTAATTTCTAGACATTAATTCTATGAGGTAGTGTTTGTATTATAAATTTTTAGAAGAAAACCCCAAGAATGAATTTTTTTAGTGAAATTTGTCAAGAAATAATCAACATTCTGAAAGTGATCAAAAAATTTGTTGTCCTAATACCTTAATTTTTATTGAGATGATGGCCTTTTAAATTATCATAGATTAATGATTTTGAGTCCATCATCTTTCCTTTCATCATTAAATTTTTTGAGATTTCTGACCTCAATCAATACCTATGAATATTTATGCTTTTCTTCCATGTCCAATCTTCACTCCCAACCAATGTTCTTCTATGTGGAAACCCAATTATATGTTACTATGGGTAACTATTATGGTTACAAATTTTCTATTTTAAGTGATTTTTTAGTATACGATATGGGTTTCTATTAATAAAACTTTAATGTATTAAACCTTCGATAACCCATAGGAATTTTGTGTGCAAAATTCATTTTAAGGGGTGTAGAATGTAACACCTTGAGATTTTGAGATTTATTTTTTTTCAAATTAATTTATATTTTCAATAAATTTCATTTCACATCATTATAGAAATTTTCATTATATATATATATATTAATTCACTATTTCAAACATTCCATTCATATGAAATACCAACTTGTCTTACTCTATATGCAATACCGACTTGGCTTTCAATACAAGCAACACCGACTTGGTGTACGATACACACGCCACTGTGTTTCTATGAAACATCTTTATATATATATATATATATATATATAATTAAATGAGATAATTATAAATTAACCATTAAAAATATTTATAGTAATAGTAATTACTAATTTTCTAAATATTTTTTATAATTTATTTATATAAATAAAACATATTGATAATGAAAGATGATATTTTTTTGGGTAAAGTCCTTTTATGTTAAAAATATTATTTTCTTGAATGGACTGATTTAATAATAAAATTAATTTTAGAAACATTTCGAAATTTAGTTCGATAAAATAAACTTTATTTTGAATTCATAACATAGAAATTATCCTAATGTAAATTTATGGGATTTTTCTCAGAAACATAATTTATTTGATGAATAGTGGAAAAATAATACTTTTTAGTTAAAAACATCTTTTTTTCTAATTAATTATTAATAAAAAATGATATTTTAAATATTTTTACAGGTCCAATTAGATATATTCTTCATATATTAATACAATTTAATTCATTAGAATCAATTTCTCCTTGAAAAATAATATAAAATCTAAACAAACTTTTGAACTTTTTCCTACTTTAAATCCCGGTTATTTTTCCCCCTCTGAGAGATTAGAAATAATATTATTTTTGTTGATTTTGTTTTTTGATTTTAAAAAAACAAAAATTATACATTTTATTCAGTATAATATTTATATTCTAATTATACCATGATAATTTTTTACCAAAACTGATTAGTAAAACTGATTAAAATTAATCATAGCAGTTAAGGCCATATTAAGCTTAATTAGGGACTAATCCTAAAAATTAAGGGGCCCAATGAACTAGACACTTTTCTATAAACCATTTTATGTTCATATTTTGGAGATAAACATTAATATATTATGTTTTTTGGTTTTTTATGAATTTTTTTATGTAATAACATGTGAAGACCTAACATTCTTCTAGAAATTCCAAGTGAGTCCTTATTCTTCCCTACAAAAGGACACCACCTCTACCCACTCCTCACACATCTTAAACCTTTTATGTTCATAAAATAACTACCCATGTAGCCTCAAAAATATTCACCCTTATAACTATATGATTACCTTTGGGCATAAATCTTCCCAAGTAAGCCTTTTGGAACAAACCAAAAGGGGTTACCCGATTTAGATGTAACATCTTCTCTCAAGATCCTTTCCTTTATTTTCCTTCTCCACCCATCCACTCTCCTTATTCTATTATTGTGTGAAAAAAACATTATTATAAATTTACTAGGATGTTTTTATAAAAAAAATAATTACTTAAACATTCTCACACCTCTATCTAATGGATGTTTAACAAAATGTTTCTGTGTACGCTGAACTACTGCCTCACAGAATAATGATTGTTCATTTCTCTTTTACCACCAATCATGGTATCCATTATGATGAAAAAATATTTTTATGTATGTAATATATTATATTTAATATGTATTTAATATTCTATATTCCATTTACAACACACATATCTTTACTTTTCATTTGGCATTAACACGGTAATCTCATTTGAGGAAGTGTGCACTACTGCCCCTCAAAGCAATATGACTCATTCACAGACCGCATGGAATGTATGAAGGATGGTTTTAATGGTATTATATGATATATATTATATATATAAATGATACTTTTATAGTTATATATATATATATATTTCATTTAAATACATTCTTTTAGTACAACAATAAAAACGGAAACAACGTTCATACGTACGTACGGCTTATCGTCTCAATGAAAAATGTATTCCATTTACTACTCCTATATTATATAGATTGTTATAATAAAAATATAATGTATATACCTGATATTTATATCATGTTTATTATTCATTAATAATTATATAAGTATAATTTCCAAATATGTAACAAATTAAGACACATGTAAAGAATAAAGTGAATATTACCCGAAGTGAAACCATAACATAAAATCATTAACAAGTGGGTAATATAAGGTAATAATCAAAACATATATGGTAATATATATATAAAAATATGATTATTTAATGACTTATAATAAACTTATATTTATTATAGAATAATCTTGTACGAGTACAGAGATAGTCATGACAAAAGGTAATGGGGTTTCATCTCACTTTTTATTTCTATAAGATACAAGCTATGTTTTCCACTATTTCCTTTTGTGTTATAAATTTAATTATAATGATTAGATTATATTAATATTGTAATTAAATTTATGTGTATTCATAGGCCAATTTTAATATCCTTATTTCACGGGGATTATGTTTCAAAACTTACCATGTCGGTAAAAATGTTTTGTCTCAATTTTCTTTATTTAAGACTCATGTTTGGTTATACATCTAAACATTTTTTCAGGGTTTATATACATCCATTTTAAATTAAATATCATGAATCTAAAAATTTTTATGATATTCTATGATTTATTTAGTTTTCTTTCCTTATATGGAGAGAATGATCCCAAGATACCAAGTTATAAGATTTTATTGAGATAATCTCATTGTTTTTTGAGTTTGTTTATGTTTATTCTTACTTTAAAGAATTATTTTGATCTATTTATAAAGAATTTTAATTAGTTTTATTATCCTCTATTATTTAATGATATAATCATGTAGTTTTACCATCTTCTACTCTTTGGTAAATAATATACTTAAGAAAGTGTTTTTAGGAAAGCCAGACTTTACCCTCTCTTTGATCAGAAATATATGTTTTCTAAAAAAAGTTCCCAAGAATAATATACCATTCCCCGATAATATCTAAAATAAATTTTTACCATTTTTATCTTTTACAAATACCTTCAATGTAATTTTATTTTCTCTTTCTGAACAAGTCTCTTTGCTACCCATTTTATTGTGTAAAAGGAATGTTCTTTTAACTTCATACAACATGTATGAATTTACCCACCTTCATTTCATCGAAGCTCCCCTTGTATTGTTAAAAAGGTTAATATTTAATAAAATGTTTTTAAAATAAGTTTTTAAGGAAAATTTATTTCAAAATGGTTATAGAATTCACTTATATGTTTTCATGGGAAACTATTTTCAAAAAAAATTCAAGTTTTATTTAAAAGTTTTCAAAGTGATTTTAAAGAAATGGTTTCCAAAACATTTTCTATATTATTTTATATTTTTTCAAGAAAATTATATTCAAAAAGTTTTTGAGACTTATTTATAAGTTTTCAAAGTATTTTTAGATAAATGGTTTTCAAAACATTTTCAATATTTCTTTAAAAATTCCCAAGTGTTTTCAAAGAAAAAGGTTTTTAAAATGTTTTGAAGCTTATTTTAAAAGTTTTCAAGGAAAAGGGTTTTAAAAATTATTTCATGACTTATTTATAAGTTACCAAGTTATTTTATATGAAAATGATTGTCAAATGGTTTTATTTATTAAAATCCCTTTTTAAACATGAAAGTATATTTTCCACAAGAAATGTTTTAAAGGATATTTCCAAATTATTTTCCATTTAAGATGACATATATTGATGTTAATCATTCCTTATTATGAAATGATCTAAAGGTTACAATAATATCATTTATATGAATTAGTTATACTTAATTTCATGGTCTTTATGAAATCCATTTCTCCTTCATGGGTTATACGTATATGAAATCTGTTTCTCTCTTACAAGTTAGGATTTTGGTGAAAAGATTATGAAACGGGTAACTCTTTCCACTGGTTATGATATGTTTACATGTTTTAGATACCAATTTTATTTCATGTGTTATAATAAATTTTTTGTTACATTTATTTATGATTTCATTATGATATGGGTGGGACTTATATCTCCCTATAATTCAGTGGGTAAAAATTTATATCTCATGAGATAATGAATTGATGAAATGAGGGTTTACTCGGTTCAGTAATACAGGGATGGAATGAGGGTTACTCAATTTAGTAATACAAGGCCAGAATAAGAGTTTACTCGGTTCAATAATATAGGTCTGGAAAGAGGGTTTACTCAGTTCAGTGATACATGTACAGAATGAGGGTTTACTCAGTTTAGTAACACAGGTCCAGAATGAGGGTTACATGGTTCCGTAAGACAGGGATGGAATGAGGGTTACTCAGTTCAGTAATACAGTACTAGAATGAGAGTCACTCAGTTCAGTAATACAGGGCTATAATAGGGGTTACCTAGTTTAGTAAAGGAATTTTCCCTCTATGATGGTCATGGCAGTGATGCCTTGGAAGCTATAAAAATCATTATATGCTTATGTGTTTTCAATAATTCCATGTTTTATTCCTGCAGTATTCTTTCATGGATTATTCTCTCTATTTCATTTTGATTCATGTCTTATGAATTGTAAATCATTATTCCATGATATTTATTATGATCTTTGAAATGCAATTTATGACCTTCTATTTTTATGATCACATTCTCATACCCTTATGATCATGTTTATTCTTACATTTCACCCTTGTTTACTCTTACTGAACATTTCAGTTCACCACTTTTATGTTTCGATTCCCCTAGGTTATGATGTTTTATACTATGTTTGATATGTTTAAAAAGAGTTCTAGTCAAGAAGAACCTGATGGGAGATGAATTATCTCACATATGTACCAGTGTTTTTGTTTCCAAGGTTCCAAAGGCACTATACCAACTATGGTCATTGGGTGTCTATTTTTATAATGTTTTAAGTAATCCAAAAGAGTTATGTAATGTCAATGTTTGTAAATAAAGGGTCGATATAGTTGTGGTATTGGGATATATGGATCCAGGTTTAATAACCAAAAAAATTATTATTCAAGTGTATCATGACTATAATTATGGTGAATGGTGAATGTTCCCTTAATAAAAACCTTTTTTACACACCTAGGGGATATGATTCAGTTAATCTAAATTTTTCCCTATGAACCACTATGAAGGATTTGAAAAGATAATGACCATGAATGGACTTTTTTGAATATATTGTGTTTTAGAATGAAAGGAATGTGTCATGAGTAAAACATCATATGAATTATTTTTTATGAAAACATGATTGATCCATATGATTATTATTCCATACACTATTCTTTTTTGTTTTTGGTCAATTCCCTAGATGAGGAAGAATGTTGTTAATACTGAATGTTATAGAAAATGGAATGATTATCCTTTGAGAAACTGAATTCCATAGGGGATGTACTATAGAATATTTTTATTATAATCATGTAATATTCAGCGTTCCTGAATCATTCTAATATGAAAATTATTAAGGGGCGGAACAACCTATTATGGATTCTTTCATGAGGCATCAACCTCCATCTTTTAGAGGGTATTTCGATAACTAGTGGTCGAGAGATGGATCAATACCACTAAAAAATATTTTTTTATCTAGTTCTTTGAATATGAAAAATATATCCTATCCATTTATTATTTGGAAGGTGAATAAGATCATTGTTTGAGTCTTTTTAATAATATAATTCAAGATGACTAAATTTACTTCAAGGATTGTGATAATTTTAAGATTATATTTTTCAGTAAGTACTCCCCTAAAATACTAAATAAAAATAGATAATGAAATTTTTGGGCTTAAGAAAATATATGATAAATTTGTTGTAACCAATAAGGACAATGTTTCTATACTTGAAAGGTATTCTTCTATTCTAATCATCATCATTGAAAGAATATTTGATCATATTTTTGGTGGAATAAAACTAAGCATACAAAAGGTGTTGGTTGTTAGAGTATTTAGTATGTATAAATAAATCAATAAATTTTCTATAAAGTTATAATCTAAAATTAGATATTTATATCATTCCCATTATTTTGATAATAAAAAGAAGATGGGGGCTCATGAAAGTTCAAATAAATCACATGGAGGGATGAAATTCTATTCAACAGAAAACATGAAATATGTAAAGAAGCATCAAGGGAATTAGTTAAATGGAACTGGAATGTGGTTTAAATGTAGAAGGGATAATCATAAATCCCATGGATGTTGAAATATGATAAAGAGGTTTTTAAAATCATTGGTGGAAAGGAAGATGTCGACTATCACACCACCCACATTCCAATTCATCAATTGAACTGGTTATATAAATTTTCCAACTAGTGTATGAATATGAAGGATTATGATGATGATTAGAATTAGCAAACTTTTAATCCAAAAGAAAAATGGAAATTTCATGTGATCATGACTACTGAAGTGGGTTATGAGAATCCACCATCGAATTTTAAATTTATTTTTTGATATTGAATATACATACTCTTTTATATCATAAGAATTTTCAAAATATATCATGTCACCACCTAAATGATTAGATATTGAGTTAACAATAAAAACATTTAATTTTATAGTGATTGAATATCAAGTCTATAGGCCCACTCTAGTAGAAGTTTGTGGGAATTTTCTTCTTTAAACTCTTGTGATTATCCCTCTAGTTGAATTTTCTATGATTCTGGACATGGATTGGATCAATCTATATATATCCCAAACCAATTGATGATGAAGGGAATTCAAGTTTAATATTCTGAATCGACCTATGATCATCTTTCATTGTGGGGATGGATATGAACTTAAAATTTAATTTACTTTTGTTTTAGGGGTATTATTACCTACTCTTGATGGATATTTATCTCAAATGGTTATTGAGAAACTCAATAAGAAAGATATGCCCACATTATAGAACTATGATGATGTATTTCTGGAATACAATCCTAGGCTTCCCATGAACTATAATGTTTAATTTTAAATAGAAATATTACCTAGTGATACACCTATTTCCATAGATCCATATGGAATTTCCCCTATTGAGTTGTAATAATTAAAGAATAAACACAGAGATAATATTTATAAGGTATTTGTATGCCCAATTCCATCACCTTTGGGTGAAACTATTCTTCCTTTTAAGGAAAAAGATAGGTCAATGCATCTAATCATTGATTTTTAAGAACTTATTAAGATCAATATCAAGAACTAGTATCCTCTATGTCATATCGATGAACTAGTTGATCAAAAATGTGGAGATAAAATCTTTTCGAAGATTAAAATTTGATATAGAGATCATCAATTTAGGGTTAAGAATGATGATATTTCAAAGATAATATTTTTCTTTATCTATAGTCAAAAATAATTCCCAGTGATTGAATTTGGGTTTTGCAATTCTCCCACTATCTTCGTGGATTAAATGAATATAGTATGTATATATTGCATTAATCAAATTGTGGTAGTCTTTAAAAACAACATTATTATATATTTTATGATCAATGAAGATCAGTAAAAACATTTGAGGATTGTGAGGGAGACCTGGAGGAATGAAAATATGGATGATAAATTTACGTGGTGTGAATTTTGGCTATATAAAGTCACATTATTGTGTTATATAAAATCAATTGAGAGAATATCTATGAATCGTCCAATGAAGGATGTTATTTAACAATAGACTATACTAACCATGATAACTGAGATCTATAGTCATATTCATTTTGAATCATACTTTCAACTCTTTGTGAGTGATTTGTCCTAGATATATAACCCAATAACTATGTTTACTAGAAAGTGATCCAAGTTCCTCTGGATGGATGGCTTTGATGAAGATTTCAAGTATCTAAAAATAAGGTTGGTAAGTCCACCTATGATTACACAAATTTTTATTGTAGTTGTCTTTGTGATATTTATTGATTCATAAAATAATTGAGTGTGATAGAACCTTATGTATAATGATATGGTGATATATTATGCCTCCAGCTACCTAAAAATTCCTAGGAAAATTTACTCAACAGGTGATTTAAAGTTTTTGGTAATAATTTTTCACCAATACTATGGTGAAAATATATTTATGGTGAATGGTGTGATTTATATACCTATCATAAAATATTGAATTATATATTCTTTATTAAATTGGAATATATGTTCCAAAAGATACAGTTATAATTTTTAAATGATTATTACTAATGAATACACTACTACATTTTGAAGTTAAACAAGGTGACTGATAATCTAAGTCAGAAATACCATGATAGTTTTTTATTCTAAGGATTAAAAGACATATAAAATTTGTGTATTTTGAAAATATGGATTTATAAATCATGAGGAAAGGGGATATATAAAATATTTCATACATCAGTGTTCAACAATCCTTAAATATGAGGATTAAGAAATAGTTGAAGGTGGATGTAAGACTATAAAATAGTGTGAGAAATATTCCAAATCCCGACTATGATTGTGATGGAATGATAAGGTTTATGAACCAAGTATGTGTCCCGTCAATACCAAAATTAAATAATGAGTTGTTGGATGAAGCTCATGATTCATCATTTTATATTCATCTAGGATATATGATGATGTATATAGATTTAAATGGGTATTTTTGGTAGGATCATATGAATAGGTTTATTTTAGATTATGTATCTCAATGCTTGGTATGTATGAAAGTTAAGGCTGAGAGAAAGAAATATAATGGTATGTTACAAATATTACCCATTACAAAATATAAATGGGAACAAATTACCTTGGATATCATCATTGTACTCCAAAAAAAGTCTAAAGGGAACAATTCTATTTGGTTTATAGTCGATTTCCATAAAAATCATCACATTTCTCTACTATTAGAGAATATCACTTTCTTGTTCATATTTTTATGTTATACATTAAAAAGGTTGTAAGGTTACATATAGTACCACATTATACTATATATGATGGTGATCTAGAGTTTACCTTAATGTTATGGAAAAATCATCAAAAGGATTTGGATATAGAGTTGAGTATTATTATTTAATATCATCCTAAGTTAGATGATCCATTTGATAGAAACATTCAGAATCTAAAATGCATGCTTATGTTTTTCTCTATGGATTTCAACGGTGGTTGGCATCAACAACTAACATTGGTAAAATTTTTGTACCACAATATCTTTCACACAAGAATAAATATGAAACCTTATGAAAGACTCTATGTCACTATGTGCATAACTCCAATGTTAAATGATTAATTTAAAGAAATAATTCTAATAGTTTATTATCTATATGAGGTAATTCCATAAAATTTTAGAATTATTCATTAGCATAATAGGTCATCTTAGAGTCGAAATAAAATATATGATGAAATTCATGGATGAGATCTCATGTTTGATGTTGGTGGAAATTTTTTTTATAAATATTTCCATAGAATAAGGTTATGATATTTAGAAATAAAATCAATTTGAGCACAATATATATTGGTCCCTTCAAGATTACTGAATTTTTTAGGATGGTTTCTAATCTATTAGTGATTCCATCAAATCTATCTTCTGTTTATAATTTGTTCCATATATATATCATGAGTTAGTACATACCAGATCCTTAACATGTACTAAACTCATAAGTATTACCAATGAATTATGACCCCTCTTATGATGAACAATTGGTGGAGATTCTAGATCAAATATAGAATCATTTTTTAAACAAGACCACCCATTTGGTCAAAGTTTTGTAGTGAAACCATGAAGTTGAGAAATCTATTTGGGAACCCAATTTTTGGATGATGTTGAAGTATCCTCAATTTTATATATTAGATTTATATAATTTAAAGCTAAAAATGTTTATGTGGGGGTATAATGCAAAATCATTATATATTTTAATATATTTCACATCAAATAAATTTAATTTACTTCATATTGTTCTTTATAAACAACACTGAGAATGAAAAACCGTGACATACTATTGAAATATTATTATATAATATGATGGTTATAACATGGATGTTGGATTTGAGGGTATTAATAGGACTATATAATTAATGAGAACTTATTTTTTATAATTTAATATAATTATTTCATTATTTATCAATTGTTGAAAACATTTTAAAGGAGATAAAAGAGTTATATTCATAAAATACTATTTTTATAAACCAAATTCGTTTTATAATAATAAAATAACATAATCACTATTTATGAATGATTTTAATCAAATTTATAAATTAAATATTCTATAAAATATTTTAACATTAATTTATGGTTTTTACTAGTCATGGGATAAGATTAAATCTAGGTTTATACTTTAAAAATTAGCTTTTCTTAAAAAATTGTTTTTTAGTGTGTTTAATTAAAAATGGATTTTTTTTAATACACTAAGGTTTTTAAAAAATATTCCCCTCCAGATAGTTTTATTTCCTTGAAAGCTTGTGTTATATGAAACAAAACGTTTAAACGAATCAGGATATACTATAAAAATATTATTAAGTTATGATTATCTCCTAGCTATTAGATTGGAATGTGTGAATAGTAATAAATAAATTATGAAGAAATATATGCTCTAAAAATTTATTAATGTTTTATCAAATTCATACAATTAAATATAAAAATTATATTAAATTAAAAGTGATGTTGTTTCTAAAAAATATTTTTTTTAATGGCATAATTTATTTTAATTATTCATAGTTATTGAATTATTTTAAATAAATATATTTATTATATATATTATAAAAAAAATAATTTAATTTAATATTTTTCTTAACATAGGATAAGAATAAACCAAGTTTTATGCTTAAAATTTTCTTTTTTACAATCAGTTTTTTTTTCACGTTTTTCAAACTTATTTTAAAATTAATTTATACCACTTATACATATTTAATATAACAAAATGGATTCCATATTTATAATCAAGAGGTGAAATTTTTTTAAATAGTTCCTTTTTATTTTTTAGAAGATAGTTTTAGTAACCGTGGTAAAATAATTTATCCTAATAAAGGGTAAATTGAATTAATCTATGTTAAAACTACATGAAAAGGATATTATTATTCATCATAATTATTATTGAATGAATAAAATTTGAACCTTATACCCTTAGTCTTTAATTTTATTTTTTTAATGTAAAAAAATTTATGAAGTTTAAAAATATTTTATCTATATTAAAGTATATTACAAAGTGTCACTCTCATAGTTTCAAATAACTATTATATGTCCTCATAGGTAGAAAATTCTATGATAAAAGTATAAAAATTTCTATTTTGGGTATAGTAAACTTATTTTTATTATGTTAATTTATTTATAATTTTTAGGGTTTAAATAATTATGTTAAATTCTTACATAATGTTGAAATGATATTTATTAAATTAATGAAAAAATAATATAAATTATATTCAAAGTATTTAAAGTGATTTAATTTGATTGATTTGATGTTTTTATTAATTTTATTAATTATTATGAGATTTTTTTTTTGAATGATTATATTTGAATTTAAACTTTTTCTTTATGTATTTTAATTCAAATTAAATGAATAGTTCCAAAATGGACAATAATAAGTTTTTTAAAAAATATTGTAATATTAAATTAAATAAAAACCTAAAACATTAAATAGGAAAATTTGTATAATATATGGTATAAAACTTCATCACTAAGAATTTTATTATCCATATTTATTTTTATATTAAAAAACATTACACTTTAAGGTTGAAAAAGACGTTGTTGCAGTTATAGTTAAAATTGTATACCCAAGTGGTTAATCAAAATGATATGGTTTAAAATGACACAGAAACTTGTCAAAAGTTTATTTTATGATGGTATTACAACCCTATAACATCCTATATTTTAATAACCACCCTTGTAGAGGAATTTTGGAAAGATAATGACTTTATTATAATTTAATATTTTAAGAAAATTATATAGTTCCCTCACCTCACTTATAAAAGGACATCTCCTCTCTCACTTATTTACACCATTATAGGCCTTATATCTCAACCATAACCTAAATAATACCTTATAAACCTCTTTATACACATTTTATAGGATTTTTATTCCCAAAATAACATCCCTATGATACTTAAGATGATATATAAAGAAGTTATTTCAAAGAATAGGATGTCACCTTTAAACAATCAATTTATTTTTACTTCATCTTTATCTCCAATAAATCTATTGTTTTTATATTGACATAATTAATTAAGTATTATAAATATACTTAAATGATATTATGATTATTAATTCACCTATATCCATCCTCTTTTGAATCAAATGGGATGTGAAAGTGTCACTTGTGCATATGTACGGTTTACCATCTCCACATAGAGAGACAATTAATTTTCCATAAAAATATTTCATGGATGGTATTATAATGGATTTTAAGTATACATATTATATTTATAACATAATTATTCTTATGTAATCATAATTTACTATCTACCTTCTTACCTTCCAAACTATTGGAAAATTATATTGTTGTCCTGCTTACATGTCGACTACCACCACCATGAAATGATGTGATTTACTTTCATTTTCCACAATACTTGGATGATAATAAGTATATATTTAATCAATTTATATTATATATATGATATAATAATTATCCTATAATTTTTATTTATTATTTACCTCTCTTTGTTTCTATCTGGTGAAAAATTAATACAGTGTTCATGCATACATACATCTTATAGTCTCCATTAACGGTGTACTTATATTTTATATCTCTAGTTTTTATTAATGATTACAAATATGTATATCATGAATATATATTATTTCTATACCATTATTAACATTCTTTAAAATATCATACCATGATAAAATTATAAGAATCTAGGTTTTTATAATGAAACATGTTTAAAAAATGAAGTAGTTATCACATATAATATTGATTTTCATACAAAATATAAATAAATGGGAGATAAGGTGTCATAAATAAATCATAAATGATATGATAGGTATAAATATGGTTATTTAATACATTAATAATAAATAATAATTTATTACATAGGAGGATTGAACACGGATGTTGAAAGGAGAGACTTGTAATGGATTTATTTTTCAATCTTATTTTTAATCAGGATTGTTTATGCATGAATTTCCATTGAAGGAGTTATATGATCCATATCTGATGAATACAATTAATTTTATTATCTTGTATTTATTTATTTATAATATATGATTTCCTATAATTTTCCTCTCTAAATATTTAAGATATCAAAAGTGTGTTTTAAGTAAAATAGACTTTATTTTCTTCTTTGGTTTAAAATAATTTTTCTTATATATCCATATTTTCTGAAACTATGTTCAATAATTATTTTAAGGTTATCCTATGATTTTATAAATATTTTTTTAATAATTTTAAATTTTACAAAAAAATATAATGAATCTTCTATTCTATTTCTGAAATGTGTACTTTTTTACCAAAATAATAATGGAATGTTTTCTTTTAAGTTATACTGTATATACAGAATTTCTTACAATCATGGCTACTTAATAATTTGAATATTACTTTAATATTTTCTATTATTATTTTCAAATAAAAAATTTCAAAATGTTTTATAAATTTTTATTCTTTTTAACTGTTTTTTTAATGAAAAGGTTATTTTCCACAGAAATGTTTTTAATGATATTTAAATAGTATTTATATTAATCAAGAATAACCACCTTTGTAATTTCTAATATTTTACTAGGGATGTGATCCAATGATACCATCACTATTATTTCTAATAATGGTTTATTTTTATGTTGATGAGATGTTTATAAAACACATTTCTAAGATTTAGGGTATGATTCAATGATATATTGAAATAATATTCTTTGAATGAGTTATGATATGGTGATATGATGGTTGTTTTAGAATATTATGACACACATATGTATGGTTTTCATTATGTGATGGGTGGGAACTATATATCACTCAAATGAATTGGTTAAATTATTATATCTCATGAGATATTTATGGGATATAAGTCTAAGTGCTTGATCTATTATAGGAAACAAGTCAAATGGAATGATCTATTATGGGAAACAAGTAGATTTGATTGATCCTCTATGAAAAATAGGTCCGGATTCCATATCGTATTTTATTATTAGTCAATCTTGAAATATTAAATTTAATGTCTTATATTTTCCATTTATTTTTTTTAATTAATATATGTATTGTTTTCTAGAGAAGGAGCTAAGACAGCGTGCGATTCTAAGTCTTGGTATGCCTGAAAAAAAATGTCATAAATATATTAAATATATTAAATATCATGTGCACATTGTTTTCCTGAAAAATGGAATAAAATCTAAATAGGTACCCAAATCAAAAATATAATGGAACTGTTGAGTTCATAATGGCAGTTTTACCCTAGGCATGACATAACATTAGTCGGCACTGATCATTTCCAGAAACATTGTCACGGGCGTTGAAAAGAATAAAATAAAATAATGAAACAATTTTATTTAACTTTCACTCACACAATGACTTGCAATATTTAAATCAATTATTATGTAGGATTTCCATGGTCACCCACATAACCTTGGAAAAATTGGAGTGTCATCTGAGGGATATTCAAGGATTCTCTCTCAGGCGAGTGATGATGGATCATGGATCACTAATCGATGCAGCCTCAGATTAGACAGATATTTTCAATAATTATTATGACACAATTTTTCTACTTAAGTGATCAAACTGAATAGAGGTAGGGTGTGTGTTTTATTTGGATTTAATCCATGTCCTTAATTTCTTTAATGAACGTAAATCATTCAATGAATGGATTGATTTTTTAAATTAGTCAACTTATAGGATGGAATTATTTTGTGAGTATTTATCATGACAAATTATTATGATCAAATTTTTTATAGATTTTATTGTAATTATAATATAAATGAACCAAGATCAACATAAACACTGATTGAGGTTTATTCCTATCCTTTTTTCTTGTGCTTCTCTCCCCTAGTTTCATGATTCACCGCGGTTGTTCTTCATTTGGACCGAGGTTTGAATATTCTCAATAAATTGATCATTGTGCACTCCTTTCCTAGATTAATGACATGATATATTAGATTTGGGATCGGAATGGAATGATTAAGGCATGAATATAGAGATGGATTACTTTGGACGATGGATGATTCCCGATTTCACATTATTCGGTGTTCTTTGGCACGGAATGAAGAATGTCTATTAGATCCATTTTCTGAGTATATTTTCATATGAAACATGTTTATTTTATGATGGAACAAAAAAACAAGGTTGTATTGTAAGTTTCGTGGCATGGAGGTTGGTAGACCGGAGACCTAAGGATCAGGCGAGGCATGTGGAGGAAGATCTGGGATTTATGGAAAATCCCACAAAACATGGTGTGCAATCCGGTATTAAAAAGAGTGTGGGTCACCTTCATTAGTGGTTATGGTTTTTGAGGGTTAGATAAGGATCACATATTGTATGACCCCTGTTAAATATTGTTTTACCCTCCCCATTTGACTTGATGAGTACTTCAGAGAGTACACAGACACGGGTTTGAGTACACAAGCATAGACACACCATGTACTCCCACAAAGACATGTCTCAGCATACACTGATTGGTACACAGACATATATTTGGAAGATAGACATGGTGAGGAAACATGGTTAAGATACCATTTGTCTCTACAAAAAATTGTATATCCTTTTATATGTCATTTATATGGAGAATACATGACATGTGAGGTTCTTCCACATGGGAAAAACATGGGATAGGTGGACACATCATGTACCCCTTGAGACACACTGTGTAATCCCCTCGAGACTACTTAAAGATCTATGATTTTTTAGCTTATATCAGTGTAGGTTGATTGGGTTCCCTTGTTCCTTTCCATTAAGGGTGTAGTTCAGCATTACATCCACATCACTGGGTTGTGGTCCCCTCTAGAGGTCGATTTTGAGATGAAGTTTTGGCATCTCTCCATGAGACAGGAGTGTGATCCTCTATCATCATTAGTCCCCTAGTTGAAGATTTTGGACTCAGCATGACCACCCTGAGTAGGGTGTCGATCCTCCATCTAGTGGACTACATTGGTATGGTTGGTGGAATCATAGAAATATGATCCCCCATGTATTGGGTTGATCCAGGTATGTCAGAACTTTTGATACTATAGAGAGAATTGATAAGGTGGCATTAGGATTTACATTTCCTTCTTAGTTGATGTCAATTGATGTCATGTTCCATGTCTTAGAGTAGAAAAAGTATAATCTATATCCATCTACTATGTTGAATTGGGGACAAATAGAATTATAATATGATTTTTCTATGTTAGAGAGGACTATATGGATTTTGGATTCCAAAGTGAAGATGCTTCATGGGAATTCCATACTGTCGGTTTGATTTCTTTGGTAGCATGGTGATGATGAACATGAGACTTGGGAGCATGAGTGTTGGGTTTCGGAATAGTATCTAATTTTTTATTTTATGATATTATGTAATGACTTTTGGGGGGATAAAATATTTCATAGTAGAGAGAATTGTCACATCCATGATATTATTTTGTGGAATTCATTTGTTTATTTTTGGTATGTTATTTTTTCCATAGTTTTCTTGGGATTTTTTTGAGGAAAATGGAGTTTTTGTACCTGACAGCTAGTGGTGCATGGTTGGTGCATGGTTTGGGGAAACTAAGCGCTAAATAAGAAGAAACTATTTTCTTCGTAAAATGGAATTTTCTAGGTCGCAAGGCCTTCCACACGGGAATGAATCCTCCCCCAAGAAACCATATAGACAGTTTCCTCATAGGAATAGGATACCACATGGTTACCTTAGGGTTTGGAAAACCATGTGGCCTAACCATGCGCCCTGTCAAGTTTATTAAAAATTGGAACATTACCTTTTTACCTCCTATTATTTAACCCATTTTCACTCATTTCTCTTCCCGCTTGGGATTTATATCTCTATGAACCACCTCCGCACTTCATGGCTCCATTGGAGCCCTAAATATACTGTGGATTTTCCTTTAGATATTCATGTAACTTCAAGTAAGAATCTCTTCTGATGATTTCATCCTTATTTTGGGTTTCCTCTTCACTCTATCTTCGGCTCTATTTTCTCTAGAAAATTGGTTGACCAAATAAGGGTTCAATATTGAGTTTTTTGGGTAAAATATTTATCTTTATGGTTTGATCTTGCCTTCATGGGTTCTTTTGTATTGTAGTTGTAGTTTTCCACCATATTCATGAAGTTTCCATGATTGAGGTAGGTGATTTCATGTTTTATCATTTCTATATGAGTTTTGTTTTATTTATTTTGTTCTTAAATGGGTTCTATGGATTGTTTGAAAGGTGTGAAATATTTTTTAAAAAATATTTGAGGTGTGTATGTATTAAAAGATGGTTTTATAAAGGAAATGGTTTGTGTTTCATGAGTGCTTCCATGTTATTCATCTTAAATGTGTTCCATAAATCATGCATGTGATGAAAATCTTGTATTATAATGGATTCAGTGTCCATGTGAATTTGAAATAGTTTTTTCCTATAAAAAATGGTGGTCTCTCATGTGTATTCATGATGCTTGATGTGTTTTTATGAATTTGGTTACCTATGTGGCATGTGAAATGTAAAGTAGATCATTAATGGAATCCATGGTATCTTGGTGGGTGGACTAGGACTAGTATACTAGTTGGATCAGCAGGGCCGAGGCCTAGTTTATTCTAATACGATTGATGATGCAACACTAACTAAGATATTATGATTATTTGATACCACTAGAACTATGGATGTATTCCTCTCTAGTGGCTCATGCAAGTGGATGTTGTGGGTTATGGTTTCTATGCCATGTTTCACAAAGATACGTGATTCCTAGTGTCTCATTAGTGCTAGTACCTTTAGGGGTTACCAGTGGTGCTCTTATGAAGTGGTTATTAATATCGATATATAGTGAACCTTCTTTTCATTTTATTTTCAAATCATGCTTCTTATGAAATTATTTTCCTTAAAAAAATTCTTATAAATGTTTCTAATTTCATTTCTTAAATAATGAATGTCAACTTTTCTTCCAATGTTTTGGGATGGAATCTTTATTTTTGGTGAAATTTTTCTAGGATTTATCTCACACCCTACATAAACCCTTGGGTGTATATAAAATATGTTATGTTTGACCCAGTTAAAGGTAAAATGTTTCATGGTGGTGATGCTGGATCCGGTTTCTCATTTCCTTATTCATTAGGTGTTGGTGGTGGTGGCTAGAGGGTGATTTTCTCTCTCATGTAGGGAGGTTTTGGGGTTATGGTCTAGTTTCTTCCCCTCCCATTTTGGTATTTTTGGTTTTGATAAAACTTATAAAATGATTAAATTGAAATTTTGGTATCTTTTGATCTGTGAAACTGATATTAGTGTGATGTTTCGTTTATATTATTGGTAATGGATGTTCTCAAAGGGTGAAATTGTTCCCAAATGTGTATTGTTGATACCCAGCCACTAGTTTCCAGTATGTGGGGATCGGGAATTCCAATTGGTCCATGTCGTGGGTCGGGTCAGGTGTCATGTTAGATGGTACCCCAGCTAGGTTCACAAAAGGATATGGGTTACACTACATGAAACCAATTTACATGATAGAAGGATTTCAGGACCCAAGTCATTTATTCCAGTACATTACGTGAAGGTCTTTCATGTCATGTACTTCTCGGGCCTATTTATATTTTCAGTACTATGCATGAAAGATATATCTTTACACTTTGTTTCTTCTGTGTTTTTCTTCTTCCATTATTTCTATTTTTCATTCCTTCTTATTCCTAACTATATTTCCTTCATTATTTTTTTTTATTTTATTAAATTTTTGTGTTGTTTTCTTATTTCTACACTAATTCCTCCATTGATCACTCAGGCTTCTATTTTGGACACTTGTTTCTATCATTATCTTCTGTTATTCATCAATGATTGCATCATTCTTCATATGTTCTTCATCCAAATTAGTTTTCTAGTTGTTTCTTGGTTGATCATTCTTTATTTTTCAACAGTCAAAAAAAATTTCTTCTTAGATCTTCATTGAACCCAAATTTTTTATTTTGATTATTTTCTTTTTTAATCCCATATTTTATTTGTTGCAACTATTTTATGATTATGAACATCATGCTTAATACTTCCTTTATTTTTAACATCACTGCATTGTGAGACTAATCCACCTAGGGTTAGGGGTCAAGGGAAAGGTTGTTTACAAATCTAATTAACTGTTACATTGAACCTTGGTAACCCTATGGATAGTAATTAGGTTAATTATAATTGTTCATAAAATAATTTCTCACAACCTTAACCATGTGAAGTTTGATTGAATGAAACCAACCTAATTGGATTTTATTAGTTATAATACCATTATCCTATGAATATTTATTCATAGAATCCAATAATATTTCACTCAGACTATTGGATATACATTTACCATGGTATAGTTACAGTATAGATAGAAACAATTGGTTTGAACAAAACTAATTGGTGACTTTTTCAACAATTTTCATCATACGTCATATGAAAATTACAAATAAAATATATGATTATATTTTTTTCAGGATACATTAAATTAACCCTGATCCCTTCCTTTAAATATCCTAATTAAAACTCCAAACTACATAGTATTACTTAAAAACAAAACACAAAGAATGAAAGTGACGAATCTATCCAAGGGTTTTGTTTAATTAAATACTAACCTTCCAGTATTCCTCATAGTATCAACCCCACACTAACACTTTACAAAAATATTTTAATAAGTGTAGTTTGGGACAATAAATTATAATCTAATCTCATCCCACATGAATTTAAGGACACGTATGGTCAATCCATATTTTGGAACCACTATCAGGGATTAAAACATTAATTACCTAACCCCATTCCCCTTCCTTCTTTCCCTCATTTTTCCTTTTTACAATTTTTGTCCTTCAAGCAGACGTTTTATCTCTCTCGCTATATTTTATTCATATCTAGTGAATGCTTTAGGGGACCATGACTCATTTAAGAATCCTATACACATAAGAACAACTTCTATTCAATCTCAAAATCGATAGATCCATTACTACATGCCACCACTGCAAAATATCTTCATGTAACAGTCATGCATCACTTAATCATTAAGACCCTAATTATGCAACACCTACCAATCAATATGAGTGACCAGTGTTGTAGGAGAACACCATTATGGACTATGGTTTACTGTTAATTAGTGGTGTTAAACTGAGAATTATCTTAACGCTTATTCAATCAAACACTTTCAAAATTAAACCTAGACTCATTCACATGATCCATAATATAGGTCATCTTAATGGGATTCAAAGAGAAGCCCCCGATGAGAATATTTTGAATTTTATTGTGATTTGTGACTCCATTCACAACCAAGGAGTATTTTTCAGACATTATAAGACTCTGATTCTTCCCTTTATTATTGTACAATAGGGATGAAACCTAGATAAATAGTCAAGCTATTGATCCAATCATGACTTGGTATTACTTAACAAAGAAGTTACTAAACAATTAATTCCCAAAAATCCAGACTTGGAAGCTCCAGTATGAAATTCAAGACTTCA
Organism: Viscum album; assembly: GCA_963277665.1. Lineage (NCBI taxonomy): Eukaryota > Viridiplantae > Streptophyta > Magnoliopsida > Santalales > Viscaceae > Viscum > Viscum album. Next base: position 538,562,072 of record OY728138.1, on the reverse strand, counting down.
CCCACAACGATGTAGAAATATTATAGGAAGGTTAGAATAGATTCTGGGATCTTAACTAAAAGTTCCCAAATCATGGGATAGATGTGTGGATTCAATTATATTTGTCCAATTAGGGACTCAAACCTATTTCATGTATTATAGTAGACGTCTTAGCTAATTTCAGACTCATGATTAAGACATTAGAAGTTGTCCAAGTGCTTTTAGATAAAGAATATCACAACTCTATTCTATAGAAATGTGATTGAGGACCACTCCATAGTGGAATACATTATGTGAAAGAGACCAACATCCTTGCTTATCATGTTGAGTAATCTACCATGAAATTGGAATCATTTAAGTTACCTTATGCACCACCACCCCTTCTGCTCTGGTAATGGAAATACAATCATGTGAGATGTGTGGAGAACCACACTCGTATCATGATTATAGGGAATAAATGGAAGATTCCAAAGGTCAAGATTTTAATTTCATAAATTATAGTAAATAAGGCTAGCAATACCAACAACCCCATCAGTTCCAATAATAAAAAATATTCCATTAGATTCCATATCAACCATAACAGAAAAAACAAGGTTAATTTCAAAAAAGGATTGGGAAGGTACCAAAAAATCCAAGAACCACATGGGAACCCACAATAAGGTCCAACTCCTCAACCTCAATAGATATTCTAAGTACCTTTCTCTAGATCTTAGCAGCACCCACCAAAAAAACAACAGCAATTCCAGCAAGTTCCACCAAGACCACCACCACAATCCCAACCTCTCCAAACTAATCTCGAAAACCTGATCACTAACTTCATGTAGAAAACATTCAAAAGTATGAAAACATAATATACTGATATGAAAAACTACATGGATGTGATATGAAACCTGGAGAATCAAATGGGAGAAATTTCAAATACCTTATCCGACTGGCTACTGGTTACCCAATATGGTAATACCGAGGATCATCCAAGGGAGGTGACTAAATATATAATGGTTAAAGGTGAAACTGTGATTTATTATTAGCCAACATGTGGAGATATGGAAAATAAGTTCAGAGAATCATATGAATATATTCAGAAGAGAACTCAAATGGAAGAACCATATTTGAAATCTCCTGTTGAGGAACAGCCTAAAAAGTATGATGCCTATGTGGAAACTACTGGAAATATGTCACTTATCCCCTTTCTTGAATGAATTAAATATGTCAAAGAGGAGGGGTAATTTAAAAAATTACTATATTTAGTTAAACAATTTTATATGAAATTCTTTTTTGTAGAGGTAATTGAACAAGTACCTACTTTATGCATGATTAATTTGGAAATTTCTTTTGATTAAAAATAAAATTGAATATATAGGAACCATTTATCAGAATGAGGAATGATTTATGATTGTCCAAATGAAATTACCTATAAAATATGAGACCCTTGAAGTATTTAAATTCCATTAATTGTTGGGACATGTAATCATGGAATGTCATTGTGCGATCTAGGTGAAAGGATCGATTTAATGACCATGCGTGTTTATAAGAAGTTGGGGCTTGGAGAACTAAAACCAGCAAATATAGTACTTAAACTAGGTAACTGTTCTATAATGTATCCCCAAGGATTGGTCAGTAATGTCTTAGTAAAATTTGAAATTTTTTTCCCCCATTAACTTTATCTTTTGGGTATGGAAGAGGAAGGTGATATCCCACTTTTTTTGGAAGACCATTCCTCACCATTGGAAATGAGATGATTCATGTTAACATAGGGAGAGTAGTTTTATAGTGTTTATAGTTACCCTGATTTTTATTACATAATTATTAAGTCATTTTAAAGATAAAAAACATAAAAGTATTAAAAACTATGATCAAAAGGTTTAGCATCTTGGGAAAATTTTGACCATATATAAAATTTATATAATAATGAATAAAAATTATTCAATTCCATATTTTCTAGAATATTAGTGGTCCTCATGTTCCCCTTAGTTAAAGTAATCATCTGAGGATATACATCAATGAAATGGGTGGGATAACATCCTATTAAGAGGATAGATAAGAAAATGGATCAATATAATATGGTGTGAGCACAACCATCATCATAACATCATAATCATAATCATGAGAGGAAACATTAAATAATGTCATGGAATGTGGAAATGCATAAAAATAAAACACCATGTCTTAGTGGTACAATACCACGTGTAGTTGTGAACAAAGCTAGCATCATGTTCACAAATATTTCATTTTATATCATGAGAAATATCACATTACCCAATACATTGGATCTATATACAATTTTAGGCACACCTATCACATCAAAACGTTTACATGTGTGATATAATTCTTGGTTCACGCATCACTTCATAAAATTTACATTATAATGATTCCATAAAGAACATTTATCAATCTTAGACATAAAATAACCCATGTAAAGGAATGGGTTTTATTTCACCAATCAAACATTCAGGAATAAACTTTGGGTTTCTTAAAATAATTAAAGAGTAATATACCTCGGATAATAATCATCAATATTTCTTGAAAAATAAATAATCTCATGAGAAGTAAAAGATGTATTCTTGGAATGAAGAGTTATTTTTGGAAAAATCTTTTCATTTTTCATCAAACAAAATCTGAAACATATATATACCAAAAAATAAAAAGGAGTAAAAAATAAATGATATTAGAGGAACACTAATGTATAATCCATTCTGAAAATGGAGTGAATGGGGGGAAACCCAAAGAAATAGGTTTGGGTTCGAGAATCCCTTTATAATGTGTCTGATTTCATTATTTACTTTAATATCATGGATAATCAAATAAAATTAATTAACTAACAAAAAAACAACATTTTATAGATTAATTTTATTCATTATAGTTTTATTAATATCCTTTATGGTCTTTTAGATGAGTTATACAGTTTAATTTCTTCATTCGGGAGTATTGTTTTTCCTAGTTTTCATGATCAATTCGATTGTATATGAGTATGGAAATTCATCTAAAATAGTAATAATAATCCAGAATTGAAATTATATGTTATAAAAGTTATTTAAAAATAGTAAATAATCTTATATTTTTTTTATATGGTATGATAATGAATTGTTAAATAAATATTTAACTAAAATGATTTAATTTATTTGACGTATTTTACCACCCTCACGAACTCATATCATTTTATATAATATAATGTTTATATATTGCCTCCATAAAATTATTAAACTTAAAATATTTTTAATAAAATTTTATATGACCATAATTATTATTTTATAACCATCCTTGAATGAGGAAGTGAAAAATAAAAACGCATCTCTACAGTGGTAGTAAATCAACACACCATAGATGATATTTTCACTATTAGAATAAAAGGGAGAGGGAAGAGATTTGAAGATGAACTATTACATTATCATAAAAAAATTAATGTGTATTTAGTATACTGTATTTATCATGCTACATGGATAAGTGGAGTTGTGGAGGGGATAAGAAAATAAATAAAACTGAAATAAATATAAAAGAAAAAGAAAGAGGATTTTACCTCTTGAAATTATCCTCCTTGAGAACCTCCTTAGGGAAGAGGGTTTGGTATTTTTATGAGACAAAGGGATTATAGATGTAAGAGAGTGACTTAGTAGGATTATGGGGTAGATATTGGAAACACTTCATGGTTTTTAATGTGTGATGAGAATATGTGTTGAGGGAGGTTCATTATATCGGAGGAGAGGGGTATTTTCTAATTGTTTTCTTCATTAGTTTAAAATTTTGGCTCAATACTATGAATAGTTTGAACCTTATCACTAAATATATTAAAATAATTAAGTATAGTTCTACATTTTGGGCTTATATCAGCCTTAAATTAAAAATTACTAAAAATTCATGTATTTAACTTTTATCATAAATTATCATATTTTACTATTCACCAAAAAATCAAGTATTTTAGAAAAATCACAAGAATTCACCCTAACCATTTTTTATATTTAGAATTCAAAAATGAAATCCATTTTATGAAAATAATTTTCTAAACATGAGAAATTTAATTTTTAATTGAAATCATCATTTATTCAAAAAATACCAGTTTTTTAATTATAAATGATTTTATAACACTTTGAAAAATTACTTGAGGTCTCATAAAATTTTATTATAATAATATAACAATAATATATTAATTTATTAATAAATTTTATTAAAATAAATTTTCTTTTAAATAATTATATTGATTGTAATAACATAAATAAAAATTTATGTTTTATAAAAATACCAACACATAATTTAAAATTGTTAAGACATTTATTAACTTATACTATTATATAATTATATAATATTTTCCTTTATAAGAGGCTTAAATTTTATTTATTCTTTTATAGGTGAGGTTTCTATTCTGGTAAATTGATTAATATTCCTAATGTTCACATTACCATTCCAAAGTTCAAGTTATTATTTCATTTGTATGGGTTTCTTAATTTCTATGAATAATAATACTTTCATTATGTATTCATGAAAATAAAGTTTTTATTCAGTTATCTATGATATATATGTGTTTTATACTATATAATATAATTATAATAATGGAAAAATCTGATTGATAATTGTTTGGCTTAATATATTCTTCCCCCCTTTTGAAATTTCATAATCGAAATTTCGTTTTACATAAACAGGTGAGGGATTTTCTCCTTCATCTCTTCCTCTAGTCCCCATGTTTCCTCTTAATTCTTATGGTTTCACCATATTACATTGACCAGGTGAGTAGAATTATTTTATAGAACTTTATCTCTATGGTCCAAAAATTTTAAAGGCTACACCTTGTAAGAGAGATCATTTTCCAAATGTACCACCAATGGATTTAGTACATGTGAGGGGTCTGGTATGTACTTCTTCAAGAGACATACATGGAATTCATCATGTACTTGAGACATTTTAGGTGGAATTGAATGTAGATAGGCCACAGATCTGACACAATCAAGAATCTTGAGTGGAACAATATACCAGGGACCCAACTTTCCTTTCATCCTAGGTCTCAGGATCCTATTCCATAGAGATATGTAGAGGAATACCATATCTCCTACCTCAAACTCTAGGTCCCTTCGACTATTGTATGTATGGCCCTTTCGTCAGCATTAAGGTTACTTGATGTGTTTTTGAATGGTTTTCACCATCTATATCATTTATTCAACCATTTATGGTCCTAGTATCTTATGTTCACCGACCTCATCTCATCACATCGGTGTTCTATATATTTTACCATAAATGGATTCATATGGACCCATTTGAATGCTCAAGTAGAAATTTTTGTTGTAAGGGAACTCAACCAGAGCTAGATGTTTGTCCCATCCACCTTTTAAGTCATTAGAAAATTACCTGAACATGTATTTCAATGTCTGAGTAGTCCAATAAGATTGGCTATTAGATTTAGGATGATAAGTCGTACTGAAGTTCAACACATTGTTTAGAGCATGCTGGAGACTTTTCCAGAACATTAAGGTGAGTCTCAAATCGCGGTCGAATATAATCTATAGTGGTACTCTATGAAACATTACCACTTATATAATTTATATCTATAATAGTTTATCCAATGAGAATTCCCATAGACTTGTGATAAAGTGAATTTTCATTGTAATAAAATCAGCAACAACCAATATAGAATTGTTTCCTATGGAATTATTTCGAAGTCCAGTGAAAAATTACAAGGTGATGTTTTACCATTTTCATGTTGGTATGCATAATTGTTTCATCATCCCATTATTATTTTTCCTTTTACAGTTAACTTTTTGACATATCAGTCACTTCAATGTATATTTAGTGATCTTCTTCTTCATATTGTCCCAATAATAGTTATCTCATAGAAATCGATATATCTTTATGATACCTAGGTGAATATAGAGGGTTGAATAATGTGAGTAATTCAAAGGGTAGTTATTTATTTCTAGTTTGTATGGTACACATATTTGTGACCCAAAACATACAACTCCTTCCACATCAATTTTGAACTCTGGGGATTTCCCCTTTCTTATGGCTTCAACCTTATTCTGAATTTTCTCATCATTTCATTGAGCATCCTTTATTATCTCCATGAGTGATGGTAGAGAAAGCATTTGGGAAAGGATTGATGATGTTACTTTCTTAATGATTCACATTTTCATCCTTTGAAAATCTAAGAAAAGTAAATCCTTCTCAATTGTCATCATTGAAAATTTTGTAGGATCATTTATACATAGATCATCTGTCACTTAATCACTTTACCTAGATGGTAGAGGATTGACCAGTTATAATACATGATGAGATATAACCATCTTTGATGGTTCATATTAATCTCATTCTATTTAAATATATATTTGTGTCTCTTGTGATGTGTATATATCTCACTCTTATACCTGTAGTAATAATTTCTGTATATTTTCAATGCGAAGATCACAACCTCCAACTCCAAATCATGGGTAGGAAAGTTTTGATCATTAATTGTCAACTTCCTTGAGGTTTAGTATATCAATTTATTATTTTTTATCAGTACATATCCTAATCCATTCTTGGAATCATCATTTTATACCACAAATAGTTCCCACTTGTCGAAAGTGTGAGTATGTACATGGTAATAAGCCTCTTTTTTAACTCTTTGAATCAGTATTCGCCTTCACTGGTCCAAAAACAATTTCTCCCTATAGAATTATCTTGTTTATTTCATTTTAAAATCATGATATGTTCATCACAAATCACTGGTATTACACAGCTATGCAAAGGAATCTATGAATCTCAATCATAGATGTTGTCCCGATTCACTTTTTGATTTCATTTTTCTTAGAAGGGTCCTTAGATATTCATTTTTTGGTGATAACATTCCCCAAGAATGATACTTATTCCATCCAAAAATTACATTTTCTATACTTTTCATAAATTTTCCCCCTTCATAAAGTCTTTATCATTGAATTGTGATGCTCCTCATATTCCCCCTTTCTCTTGGAGTATATCACAATATCATTAATAACGATTACCATAATTTTCTCATGGTAATATCTAATGACTATATTCATTAATTCCATGAATATTTCATGAGAATTAGTGAGTCTGAAGGGAATAACTATGAACTCATAGTGTCCATAACTCATTTGTAAGGAAGTCTTGGGAATAACTTCCTTACTCACCTTTAATTGGTGATATCTCGACCGATGGATCACCTTAGAGAAATAAATGTACCCATGTAGTTGATCGAAAAATCATTTATCCATGTAAGGAGATAATTTTTCATTATCATGATTTTCTTGAGATCATGATAATCATTGGAGAGGTGCATTGATACATACCTCTTCTTGAAGAATGGGATTGGTGAACCCCATGGTGAAGCCCTCGGGCATATAAAACCCCTTCCTATATTCACTTTTAATTTCTTATTTAGTTCCTATAACTCAATGCTTTCTATTATATAAGGTGTCTTTGATATAGGAATATATCCAAGAATAAGTTCAATTTTGAACTCAACCTCTCAGTCATGAGGAAGACCAAGAAATTCTTTAGGGAACACATCAGTGTAGTCCCTCTCAATGGGTATTTCTTGAAGTATAAATCTATCATTTTACTTGACCATTCAAGCTAGATATATGTGCTCATAAGGTAATAATATCCATACTTAAGATGATAAATCTATAAAATATTCATCATCCTCCTTACACTTGAACTAAATTTGAGGATTCCTCGGGATGTGAAGATTAATTTCCCTTTCCCAATAGTTGATGTTTTATTTGTATAAAGATATCCAAACCATGCCCAATAAACCATAGAACACTAGAAAAAGAAGTAATCAAATATTTACTATGAGGTTTAGTCCAAAAAACATTAACTAGGTCAGAGTTATATACTTTGGATAGATATATTTTCCCATTTTCTATTCACACAAATAACTCAACCTCTACATTTTGATGTAGTGTTTGAATAGTTCAAAAAAATTGTAATATATGAATGAATGCATAAAACCAAAATCAAATATTACTTTCTATATTCTTGATTGATAACCAGTATTCATGTCACCTCATTATTTCTAGGATCCACCTCAGTAGTTGTGATGGAATAAACATTCCCTTTCTCCTTTGAATATGTTGGTAACTTATGCTGATTACCCACGAGGACTTGAGGTCTAGTTCATGGGATTGAATAGTTCCCTTTCTCCCAACAATTGAAGCACTGAACCATGGGTGGTGCTATCCTTTCCTCCACCACATTTTCCATGTTAATCATGTCTCCTCCAAATTCATGAGCTTAGTGTCCTTCTCTCCCACACATGAATTATTTCCCCATACCATTGAGGCAATTCCCATGATACTTCTCCCCACATTTTTTACATGATAGTGGTTGAGTTTTCTTTCCAACTTTTCATTACATCCTCCAGCTTGAAATCCTTCTTTCATTTTTTGTCACATTAACCACGGGACCACTCACCAAACTCCATATCCAATTTGAGATCACATCAAAAAACATCTTCATAACTCACAAATTCCCAAATTTATAGAGCCTTTTGATGTTTTGGTTTTAAAACACTAAATAATATATCTATTTTTTTATCATTTTGTTTAAAAATACCATAAGTTTACCTTGTAATCCTTTGAAAATTTTCTTTGTAGGCCATTAAATATTCATGTTCCTTTTTCTTAAGCTCTAATAATTCTCATTCCATCTTTTTATGAAGATTTTTTGGGAAATACTTATTAATAAGTATCTTATTGAAGTCTTCCCACTACATCTCTTCAATTTCATCCTTCGACATGGTGTTCTTACTCAACACCCACCATTAATCAGCCTCTCTATCCAAATGATAAATGTCTAGATTAACCTTCTCAATGTAAGAATAGTGGATCACAGAAAATATATTCTCTATTGAGTTGACCCACTATTCCGCAACTAGTGGATTGGATGATCCACTAAATTTTAGTGGTCGTTTCCATATAAAAGACTCGATAGATAATTTCTCCCTCCTAGGGGAAGGTGGATGTTCTATATTATTTAGGTGATAATTCATAACCTAAGACAGTTGGGTAAGAATCACCTTTACAACTCCACCTCCCATTGCATTGGGTATGTCATTCAGAAAATCACTACATTGTCCCTCACATGAATTGTTATCCTAGTTTCTCCTAGTTCTCAACATTTCATAAAATATAAAAGTTTTGAAAAAAAACATAAGTCAATAATTCTTAAATAAATAATTATTCCTATTTAAAATTAACTCTAAATGAATATCTTGTGGTATCTGTTTGTTTAGAATTTTCTAAAATATATATATATATTATCGGGTGCTTACATATACTTATTCTCATACTAAGTGTTTTCACTAAGGTTCTCTAATCCTAATTCCCAAATTAATTAGACTGTTCTCTAATACCAACTATAGAAAACTTCGTTTTTCTTACATAATTATTACAGCATTTTAAAGATAAAAAACATAAAGGTATTAAAACAACTATGATCTAAAGGTTTAGTTTCTTGGTTAAATTATTATCATACATAACATTTAAATAAAAATTAAAAAAATTATTTAATTCATTCTTCTCTAGATTCTTAGTGGCCCTCATTTTCCCTTTAGTACAAGTAATCACCAGATGATATACATAAAACAAAGGGTTGATCTAAAAGATCGTTAAGATGATAGATAAGAACATTGATCAATATAACAAGATATGAGAATAATAACCCTAATAAAATAATCATCATAATCTTTATAGGAATCATTAGGTAAAGGAACGAAATATAGAAATGCATAAAAATGAAACATCATATCTTAGTGGTCAAATACCGCACATAGTTGTGAAAAAAATATAGTATCATGTTCAAGAATATTTCACTTTATCTCATGAGATACATCACATTTCCCAATTAATTTTAGAGTTATATAATTTTGGCCACACCCATCACATCATAACATTTTCATGAGGTATATAATTATGGGCTCAGCCACCACATCCTAACATTTACATTATCATACATGCCACATAGAATGTATATCAATATTGGACATAAAATAACACATGGAAAGGAATGGGTTTGATTTCACAAGGAATACATACATGAATAAACTTTTGGGTTTCCAAAATAAATATTGAAATACATACTTGGTATAAGAATCAACAATCTTGATTGAATAAGAAATAATCTCATGAGAAGTAAAACAAGTATTTTTGGAAAGAATGGTTCTTTTGGAAAAACATTTTCATCTTCCATAAAACCATATTGAGAACATGTAAATTCAATAAAGTAAAAGTTAAGTGGAAAGAAATTATATTTAAGGAACATTAAAGAAACATACATACTAAAAATGGAGTGAAGGGGGAGGGACCCCAAAGAAAATGAGTTTGGTTTGAGAATCACCTTACCTTATGTATAAATGCAATATTCACTTCAATATACCAGATAATCAAATTAGTCTAATTAATTAAAAAATAAATTAAAATATATACATTAAATTTATTTAATATAGTTTTATTAAATTCATTTATAGGATTTTCGATGATTTTTATAGCTTAATTTCTTTGTTCGGGAGTATTTGTTTTCTGGGTTTTCATAATAGGTCTTCTTGTATATGAGTATGGAAGTTCATGTAAAATGGGAATAATTATCCAAAATTGAAATCATATGTTATTAGAGAAAATTAAGAAGATTAAATTAACTTATATATAATTTGGTTTTATGGTATTATGATGAATCATTTGATAAATATTTAATCAAATTGAATTAATTTATTTGGTGTATATTACGACCATTACGAACTCTTATCATTTCATATAATATAATGTTTACATAGTACTTCCAAAAAATTATATAACTTATAAAATGTATAATAATATATTATTTAACCAAAATTATTGTTTTATGACCATCCTTGAAGGCGGTAGTGAAAAATGAAAATGCATCATCCACGGTGGCAGTAAATTGACACACAACGGATGATGTTTTCATTTTTAGAGTAAAAGACAGAGGGAACAGATTTGAAGGTGAATTATTACATTAACATAATGAAATTAAATTATATAAAATATAATGGATTTATCATTCCATGTAGATAATTTGGGGTGATTATAGGATAATAAAAGAAATGGAATTGAAACTAAATTAACAGAAAAATAAAGAGGATTTTACCACTTGAATTTCTCCTCCCTGAAAACCTCCTTAGGGAAAGGGGTTTCATATTTTGATGAGATCAAAGTCTATTATACTTCATGTAGGGGAATAAGAATATTTTTGGGTATATCTTCGAAAATAATCAAGGCTTGGAAGGTGTGATAAGAATATGTGGTGATGTGTAGTATTTATAGAGGGAGAGGGGGGTTTTCTCCTTATAATATTCATTAATTTTTTATTTTGGATCAATATTATGAGTTGTTTGAACCTAATCACTAAATAATTTAAAATAATTAATTAGAGTTTGAGATTCTGGGATTACATTTTCCTTAAATCGACAATGACTCAAAAATTCATCTATTTAGCTTTTATTCGTAAATTATTGTATATTCACAAAAATTTCAAGTATATTATAAAAATACCAAAAAAATAACCCTAACCATTTTTCAATGTATATAATTAAAAATTGAACTCAATTTTTTGGAAATAATTTTATTAATATGGTGAGTTTTAATTTTACTTTGAAGAAACATTTATTTAAAAAATAATGGTTTTAAAATTATAATTGATTTTATAACACCCTGAAAAATTACTTACTGCCACATAAAATTATCTTATAATTAGAATAAGAAAAATATTAATTTATAAATTAATTTTATGAAAATAAATTTTATTTTAAATAATTATATTATTTGTAAAATTATAAATAAGATTTTATGTTTTATAAAAATACCAACACTTAATTTATCATTTTAAGTCATTTTTTAGTTATACTGTGATATAATTAAATCATATTTTCATTTATAATATGCTTAAATTTTATTTAAAATTTAATAGGTGAGAATACTATTCTATTGGATGGATTACAATTCGTAATGGTCGCATTACTATTCCAAAGGTCAATTTACTATTCCATTGTTGTGGGTTCCTTGATTTATATGAATACTACTTATTTCATTCTTAATTCATGAAAATAATTTTTTTCACTTGGTTAAATATTCAATGTATGTGTTTTATACTATATAACATAATTTTAATAAGGGACAAAATATATTGATAAATATTTGGGTCATTATAGTGGGTGAAGAAAAAGTTGTCCTGAATGTGGAAAAGGACAATTATAAAAGAAATGTGCTGACAAATTATCAAACAATGTCTCATGCTAATGAAAAAAGTTCATTTAAGAGGTAAAAAAGACAATAATACACCATCTATTATTGAAAAGGGATTATATGCTCTCAATAATTCAATTTTAATTTTATCTATAATGAAGGATGTCATTCCACCTTTTGTCCCCACTATTTTCAAGAACCATTTAATGAGGGGTATCAATTCAAAAGTAAAGTATTCTGCATCTAAAAATATCTATCTTTAAACAATAAATAATGTGATGACTAGGAGGCGACCAAGGGTAGGTTAAATAGGATAGGGTAGAGTATTTTAGTTGTTATAACATTTTAGAAGGTTTCTATCAGTATATATAGTGGTCCTAATCTAAAAAGGGAAAAACAATATGCATTGTCCCTGAAATACACGATGTCAAAATGTCAAGAAACTTGAAAATATTTAAAATCATGTTTTTTACACCATGTATTCAATTCCCAGCGTATAATTTTTGAATTCGGTTTTTTAAAACAGTGTACATAGTGTTCACGATAAACCCTTCCCCTTTCAACTGCCTTCACTCGTGCATGCGAACTCTCCCCTCCCCCTATGTACTCCCTTTCCCAAACCCAAACCCCATTTCCACCTATCCTCCCTCACTAACATCACCTACCTCTCTTCCTTACTCCCACATTCTATTTTTTCCGTCAAAAATGTCTAGAACCAAGACGGTGCACACCACGCATATCGAACATGTTCCCGAGTGTGAGGACACCCTTATACCACCCATTCGACAGAGGAACGCACCTCCACCACCAACTATAGATCTATCTTACTCGTCATATTATTCCTCCACCACATCTGCATCTACTTCAGGCGACTCTTAGTCATCCTCTTTAGGATTTTAAAGAAATACCCTTCCCCACATTAATACATGCCTTCATTTTTCAGACCCCACACACTAGGTCTGCTTGGTCCATCTTCTGTCCAAGCCAATGTGGATGAGAAAAACTTTATATCTTACAATATTGGATCACATCCAAATCCACCATGAGTTCCTTCGTATCATGGACTACCTTCACTTGTCCCATATCACACAGGTATGATAGGTGAATTATAGAGATCTCTTCCTTGAGTTCCTTTCCACATTCAAGATGGGCATCAACTTCATTCACGTCTGACTCAGAGAATGGCCATGGGAGATCATCCTGGGAGACTATGTGGTTGGCCTTAGAATTTATTCAGTTGAGTTCATCACTTCCCCCATCATTCCTACTATATAGATCGAGCCTAACAATCTAATGATACATGAATCTATGTCAAGATCTATAGAGACCACCATAGTGAGTATGACCCCACACCATGAAGGGCACAACACTCTGAGGTTCAACTCATCGAATCTTTCACAGGGCCATCGCCCATGCTTGGCTAGCACATGGTGATGCCCATGGCGGGGTCATCCAGATTGAGGTACTTGTTATAGTTTTATCCTTAGGTGGCCCTGTCATTAACATTGTGATGCATATTGGCGAGTTCTATCTGAAATTAGAAAAAATGATCCATGGAACTTTGATGGTTGGATCATTCAGCACCCACTTGGTTAGGCATCTCGATTCCTTTGAGGTGTCCAGAACCCACACATTTCTTGGAAATATGGAGGGAATCCCTATTCTAATACTATATAAAATGTGTCTTAACACAAATTAAAATGGCATCTATCATTAGTCACCAACATACATAGATTATATTTATTAGGCCTCAACTTGGATTTTTGTTGATCCTCTATCCATCATAGCCTCCCAGCATTATCCTCCTACTCCCACCCCATCCTCCACCACCATAGCTACTACCACAACAAAACCACCCACCACAGTTCTCATCATTGTTACCACACCCATCCCTACCCCCTTCCATAATTTATCCCACATCATCATTCATTGTAACCAATCCATCCGACCTATTAATCTACCACTAGTATATTATGGTAAACCTACACCAAATCTGTAGCCACCAAGGTGTCTCATTCATTGACCCCACTATTCTTTAATGAACCTACCACATCAAAATCCCATGTAAACCCTCACCCCCACAACCCTCAGGCCTTTCTTCCTCCTCCATGTCATCACCAGCTCCCACCTTGTTCAACCTACCCTTAGAGCTAACAGAACTAGCTTCCTTGCAAGAGCTTTTAACAGAGCTGACCTGGCAGGGCAAGGTCCCATCCCCTCCTCCATCTTATGATGTAGCATTCATCGACCCTACTACCAAACAGATGGAAACCATTAGGATTGGTATCTCTACTATGAATTCCAATATGATAACTTCTATCATCATGGAACCCACTAATGTAGTTGATCCTCTAGCCCTTAAATCCATTGAAGATATCAATATGGGGATAGATATAGGAACACACTATTTAAAAGAGGACTCTAGATGAGAATATCAATGATTTTGATTTCTTATATGATATCTCTGTCCCTACCCAATTTTTTTGTACTCTATTTGAGTCATCAATTTTTTAAAAAATTCATTACATTACTCTCTGATATATCATTTCCATATATATATATATATATACTTGGGATTTGATTTTTGACTTCTCTATTTGTTGTCTTATTTTCAATTCATTAATTTACTACATTATCCAAGTCTAGTTCTTTTTCCTATTCCATGGTCATGAATAGACCAAATCTTCCAATTTCCTCCCTCAAACATCAGATGGCTCACCATCTGGTTGACATAGAGTTCCAACTAGAGCATCTATCACTAGGATATTTGTTATCAATAGAGGTATCCACCATGACGGTCATGGATGAATTTATTACTGCATGATATTAATGCTCTGTATGTTCCTAAGGTGTTTAATCACACCACGAATCTACGTGAGATCAATGCTACAGCCTCCAGTTCCTATAGGAGATGGAAGACATCAGAGTGGATGGAAGACACTGGATTAATATTTCTCCCATTGGTCTGGATGACGATTTCATTGATAAAACTTTACTGTAGGAAACACATATTTTATTTTTTTTATTTATTTATAGTCTTTTACTTAGGAATTTTTTGTATAGTATCACTTTTTTCATTGGACACCTTTAAATTCACTGTGCGCATATATCTACATGTCTCTGGGATATTCCTCATTACTATCCATTGTGTACCCCTACCCATTTTACTTATTTCAAAAAAATTAAAACATATGGACTAATTTTTTATCTAGTGCATGATTTCTCTATCTAACACATTATGCAGGTAGTCTAATTTGAACTCCTTATCCATAATGTTCCACCAAAGAATAAACACTCATATAGGGATCTCTAGATTACTAATATTAAACTTACAATATTCCATTTCATTTAACTATGTCTATGATATATATGTGATATCTATTCCATGATGAATTTTAGGACAGTGCACACAATATTTCATTTTATGTGTAGGGGATTCTTTCTCGATATTTCTTCTTGATACAACTAGATTATTACTTATTTTCATTTATCTAGGATATATTTTTTATCAAAGGAATTATTTAAACTAGAAATAGCATTAGACCCATTGAAATAAAATAAAAGGCTAGTTTTGAATTTTTATGAAATCCATGTTTTACACATGTTTATATTTTTCAAAGGATTGATGATTTTATTGATTTAATTCAAAATTCAAAATTTTTGAAATTACTTTTGAATGAATTGTTAATTGATTTTAGAAACCAAGTAATTTCTAGTTATTTGTGTATACTCCCATTCCTATGATTATTTTTGACCCACAATTTTATATTACTTTCTGATTATATTTTGTAAGAGATGTCTAGGTTATGAAAACCAATCAGAACATGAATTAAGATTTTATTGAGGCTATGACTTAACAAATGTAATTTTTATATGATTGATAAAATCTTTGTTGAGACACTTTTTCTAAGACCAACCTTACATCTCTCCTTATTTTTCTTATAGTTTTCATAAATAACCAATTTAGGATGTAGCTATTGCAAGCCAACGATCCCTTCCTACCCTAATCTAGGTATTATTAATGATTAACATTTGAAAAAGTGTGGTGTAATTTGTAGTTAATGGACATTGGATGTATTTATTGAGAAGATGAATTATGGAATTTATACCAAACTGATATGATGTAATCCATGATTACTCTTAACATTTTATGACAACCCTATTCCTTTAAAAACATATAAAAATAAAATTAAATAAAACAATTTGGGGTTGTGTATTACGAAGGTCAAAAATAAATATTTCTAATCCAATGAATCCTATGAGAGATCATACATGGTTAGGGGTGGATTTGATATGTGTCCTGATATAGAATTTAAAAAAAAAGAAAAATAAAAAAAAATTAAGGAATAAGGAATACATTTTTAATTCTCACTTTTTATATTCATGGATACACCTTGGTCTTCTTAGATAAGGGATGCATTTTGATCTCAAAGGAGCCACATGAATTTTTTTCTTACATTTATCATGTGTTATAATTTTGATATTACTCTCCTTTTGATCTTTATTTTCACTTTCTTCCCACATGACCTCATCCTAATAGTCATTTGAACCCTTTTTGTTGAATCCATCATGATTGATTTTGTATTTCTATTTACGAAGTGGGGATTATAGAACTAATGAAAGTATATGGTTTGGAAAATGTATTCTATGTTTGAAGATTAATCCAGTAACACTTTTCACTAAGTAATGATATAAAATTTATTCTTTGGTAAATTGAAAAATGGGTTTAAAATTTAAGAAATAGTTATGAAATTGTAATTGAAAAAATAAAAATATGGATATAGAATTGAACTCTAGGGAACGACTAATTTTCTCTACCTAATATATTCTAGAGGAATGATTTTCTATACATATAATTAGAATTATTTTCTTGGTTTCAATGCATGTTTCCAATGTTAATAACTATTTGTTTTGGAATCATTATTGAAATGATTTTTTCATGGGGAAAAGAAATTGTTTAAGGGTGGGGTAATTTGATTAGATAAAATTGTATATACATTTTTGGATACATTTTTTTAATAATAATTCATGAATTATTTGATAATTCACTATGTTTTGGGTTTTTTTAAAGAATTAAAAATTTCAAACTTAAGGTAATAAATGCAAAAACTATGAATAAACATCCTTTACACGTCATGTATTACATACATGACATACAGACTCTATTCACAGCATGCCTATAGAGTTTCATACTAACCCATGAAGATTATACATGATGTGAAGATAGTACACAGTATGTAAACCCATTAGAAAATGTTCATCATTCAAAAATAGAATCCCATGAAAAGTTGATATCATACCCAACATGCATAGATTCCATGATGTGAAAGTTTTGAGGCCTCTCCTAGTCAAAGACATGAATGGATTCATCAGTAGGAATAGTGTATCTGAGTTACAGGAAGTGAAACTGATTTACATGAGCTGAATATTTTTGGATCTAAGTCACTTATGCTAACACAAAACATGTAAGACTTTCATGTAATGTACTTATTTGTCCTATATATATTTTCAGTGCTTCATACATAAGAGAGAGCTCTACACTTTGATTCTTCTCTAATTTTCATCCACTATTCTTTTTTTCATTCCTTCCTGATAAAAAAAATATTCCCTAAAATTATTTTATTATTTTATTGAATAATTGTGAGTTTTTAATCATTCTAATCCCATTATTCATCCATGAAATAACTATTTTGTTTTTTAAACTTGTTTCCATCGTTGTCATCCATTCTTGATCAATGCTTTTATCATTATTCATATGTTCTACAAACATAGTAAGTTATTGATTTTTTCTTAATTATTTTAATTATATATAGATCATTCCTTGTTGGTCGTCATGTGAAGGTGGTTTCTTCATAGATATGAATTGATTCCAATTGTTTTTTTATTCCTTCCCATTTAATGTTGTATTTTATTTATTGAAACATTTTTTATGTTTATCCATAGAATGTTTAATGCTTCGTTGAATTTGATCATCACTACCATGTGCAGCTAATACCCCAAGGGTTAGGGGTCTAGATTTGGGGTTTTCTAGACTTAATGAATCTTTATATTGAACCTTGGTAACCTTAAAGATAGTAATTAGGTTAATATTAATTATTCATCACATTATTTCACACAAACATGACCATGGGAAGTAGGACTGAATGAACCCAACCTAATTGGAGTAGAGAATGACAATGAACATTAACCTGTGACAATTTTTACAATGAAACCAAGTGTAATGCACTAATTTATTCAGATATAACCTTACCATTGCATAGTTTCAACATAGTTAGATCCTGCTGGTTTGACCAAAACCAATTGGTGACTTTGTAACCACTTCACATCCTATTTCATAGCACCATTCCGAGTAAAATCTATGATTATCTTTTTGTAAAGAACCCTAAAATTAACCCTGATACCATATTTTTAATATATTAATTAAAACTCCAAATTACATAATATTAGTTAAAACTCAAACCTAAATAGTGAAAGTGAGGAATCAATACATGGTTTTGGTTTGATTAGATACTGACCTTCCATTAGTCGTCATAGGATCAAACCAACACTACCACTTTACTACGCCCTTGTAGTAAGTGTAGTTTAGGAAAAAAAATTCTAATCTGATATCATCTCATGTGAATTCCAAAACACTTTTGGGTGAGTCAAAAAAGATAGAAAATGTTATTATCATGTATTAAAAAGGATCATAATTTATGTTTCTACTCTTTATTAATGTATTCCTTTTACAAATAATAGTAACTACATTAATCGAATTACTGGGTTTGTTTTATTTAACAATATGGTTAATGTAGATAATGTAAATCTATTACATTATATGTTTCTATTCCTTGTGATATACCTTAGTCATGGAAATTAATTATGCAGTCAATTATTTTATTTTTCACCACTTAATAATAATATACAGCCATAATTAAGTTTATTGAAAAGGAAGTTTCATTGAAGGTTTTGATAAATGTTATATCTTCATATTATGATAATATTGATGTGTATTTTGATAGTCACTAAACCCTGAATTTTTTTAAAAATAATGATCTTCAGGGTAACTCAAATAATATATAAATTAGATTGTGTTTGATTATGTAAATTATTAACACATAGATTGTGTGTGTCAATAAGAAAAAAAGTTTCTATAACTTGGCCATATCTTTGACTACAAATATTTTATTATCGATGTTTAAGAATTGTTTAGGCTTTATGAATATTAACTCATTTCAATAACATATTTTACAAAAAATACCTTTATGTATTTGGTTTTTATTATAAAGAATGGTATTTATTTTATATATTTCTATTTCTTATTTTTTTGAAATCAAATTGTTTTATTTATTTTTTCCCATTAATTTGGAAATATTATGTATTATTTTAATATTTACCCTCATGTATTTTTACTTGTTGCTTAAAATTACCAGTTATCTAATGCATGTAAACCTTTATGTATGTAATATTACATGCATAAGGGTTAGTTTCCCTATCATATTGAGGATTATTCTTTCCTTTTTTATTTTTGGTGGCTTTTTGGGTCTATCATAGCCATTGATCTTATTGATCTAATATCCTGAGTGTTCACCCTTGTGTTTTTTTTGTAGTGCATCTTTACACTCACATTTTTTCTTGATCCACGTTATTTCTCAAGCAACCACTTTGATGAGGCATCATAAATATCTAGTGATATGTTATATAGCTAGAATTGTTTATTAGATATGTTTATTGTATCCATACATGTGTGCATCATCACGTATTATCGCCCGATGCATCATTTTTACCCTGATAATCATTATTACCCTGTCCCTTTGTGGTTTTGGATGATTAAAGATCTAGATCACTGGAGAAAAAATCTTTTTTTCCTCAAGAATGATTCCTCTAGAGAGTGATTACAAAGAGGATCTAGTTCGGGGTTCCTGGTTTAAGGAGTAGATATTTTCAATGCTTTTCTTATATTTCTTAATCCATGAACTACATTTCATGGGGTATCTATAGAATATGTAAATGAAATAAAATATACCAATCCCAAACTATTGTCTAAGGTATAACCAAAATACCAATAACTATCAGTTCACCCCAATTCACCAAATTCTGGTAGTAAATTACAAGTATATAGAATATCATTATGAAATTTTTTATCATTTTTTACAATACAACCTATATTATTGTACTAAAATGATACGACCTAATATGATGAATGCTAAAAAATGACCAATATCAAATAAATATAACAGAATAATAATTGAATTTGTAGAAACCCATAAAAATCCACATAATAATACAAGATCCAAAATTCCAAAACACAACTGGGGGTTGATGGGGAACTACACCAAACTCCACCCCATGAAAACATCCAAGATCCACCCTCTATCACCTATGATTTATGACTTAAGTTTCTAAGAATGAAAATTAAGATATCTTCCCATTAAAATTATACTAATAGAAAACATCTATATACACACTAAAATTTATAAAAAATACTTCATTATACAACCCATATTTAATCCCCTAGAGACATCCCATGAAAACTTTTACAAAAAAAATAAGGTATCTCACATATTTTATAAGTAATTAATGATGAATTAAATTAGATAAACAAGATATAATTAACCATTTTAAAACACCAAAATATCCAACAATATAGAAACCCCTCTCATCAAGGATCCATGTAGACAACCAAATTCATCCCCTGTAAAATAGATCCTTTGAATGTACCCAAATCACTAGAAAACCCAGTCCCCTAAAAGCAATTCATCAATTGGTTGTAGAATTTAGTTTGAACCACTAAATGGAACTAGTAACCAAGTAGATACCAATAAATACCCATATTAATGCATCATGAACACAGGATACTATACCTAATCTATGTTTATTTACACCCAATTAGTAGTATTTGTAAACAAAAACATCATTTAAACATATAAGAAATTTTTTTGTGGAATTATCCCTAACCTTTATTTTGGAAACCAACCAAAAAAAGAGAATAATTTGGGAATAATTTATCAAGTATTTTATAATAATATAAATGATCATTTAACATTAGAATCCATAATCCTTTATATTCTTAGCTTAAGAAGAGTTAGAGTGAATCCACCTACCTCAAAAGGGTCATCAAGAAGGCAAATCACTCCATTACATGAATATACGGTCTTATATAATCTAATATATATATCCCTATAAAAGTATGAAATATAATATCTCTAAATATAGTAAAACTAGAAAAAAAAATTAATGGAGGTTTCCTTCCTGAGCACCCTTTCCAAGAGGAGAAACAAATGAGGGTTTTAATGAAAAATGAGGTTTTCATAACCTAATTTACTGTGATTTTTTAATGAACACTCAAAATAATGGAACTAATATATAACCCAAATCCCAATATCCATTTTTCCATTTTATATAAATGTGTCCAACCAACACCTCAACGTGTTAGTGCCGAATAATTTCCTAACACCTTTGACCATGGCTCCCAACAAAGACCCAATATGAGATGGATGATTCCCATCACCATTTTGTAAACATAAAGACCAATAAAACCACACAAAGGATTCATTCCCCTCATTTTTAATTCACATGTGAAACTCAACTACACATCAATTCAGTACCATTATAGTCCAATACATACCCATTTCACCTTCCTCATTTTCTATAGGGAAATTATCCATGAACTACAACCAAAAATTTGGAATTTCTCCCATACCCATGGTTTATATGGATCTCATCGAACTACCCTATACATTATTCTCTCCAAAAAAGTGATTCACACCTTGTGGTTTTCTATGAAATACAAAATTAGGATTACATATCCAAAACTACATAGAAATCTAGACAATGACTTCTATTATGGCCATGTTGAATCTTAGTGTCACTAAACTAAATTATTTAACTAATGAACCCTCTAAAACGTCAGAAACACAATTAAAATCGTCTCATAACATAAGTAAAATTGTAAATTATATAATAACTCAAATTGGGAATGTCACATTCTCCCAATATTTGAGATATATATCCTTAAGAAAGGGGGAGGTAAAAGGATTTTTGGAAAAGATATGGCTACTAATCTTTCTTAACAATATCATTTTCCCATATCTCATCATGAATTCAACCATTCCACTATAATACCCATACCAATTAGTTTTTTACACCCAGAATGATAATATCTTACCTATAAAGTCTGTGAATCTGGTTTTAAATGAATTTATATTTGGATATAGTGTAACAATATCCCAACTAAAAACATGAGTGGGGTCCATCTAGTACTTATTTAGTTTAGATATGTGGAAAAATTTACGAGATAAATTGAATATTAAAAGTTAATTCGTGTTGAAAATATAATCCCCTAATAATATCAATAATTTCATATTGTTCAATATATTAAGTAATATGTTTCATATCCTTACCCAAATGATGATTCCCTAACCTCAGAGATACTTCCAAGAATACATAGTCACTGAATTCAAAAGATAAATAATAATGGTGAAAGTGTACAGAAATTGTTTGATGGATCAAGGTTATTTCATTCTATTTCCTAATCACCTCGATTCTCTTTATAGTATCATTCATAAGGCTTAGTGAAATCAATAATACATTTTACCCACTTCCCAATAAAGAGGTGAGCAACATGAACTGAAATACAGATATTCAAACAAACCCACATGTATCATGTAATGATAACTATAATTATATGAAAAACTACACTAATGAAAAATAATATTCCATTGAACCTCTAATTTCAATAACACTTTATCTAAGAATATTTTGTAGAATATGGGTTATTATCATTGGATGTCTATCTGTTTGAGGATAGAATGTTATGATCATGGTTATATGGGTTCCCAAGAATTGATTAAAGGGCTGATAAAACATTGAGATAAGTTTAGGATCTTGATTATATAAAATATAAATGGACACCTTAAGAAACTTCACCAGTTGATAGATTTGAAACATTGAAAACTAATTAACTGTATTTATCTCTCTAGTTGCAATAAAGTGTGCTGATTAGGAGAGTCAGTATACAATTACCCAAATGGAATTTTACTTTTAAAGTGTCCTAGACAACCCAATTAAAATGTATATAAAAATATACAACCATTTCCAAATGTGTGTGGGTGATTATTATAACATTCCAACTGGCCTTTGGTGTTTATCCTTCATTTATTGATCGGTGATACATTTCAAAACATAATTGATAAAACTTTTTATACATACTCAAACACCAAAAATGGTTCTTCATTGATATAATTATACCTTGTTCTATATTATCTTCATTCTCAATATGAAACATAATGGCTCAAATTCCAATTTTACTAAATTATTCATTTCATTCTATGTATTTTACTATGTTGTCACTTTATGAAACTTTATTCCACAGTGTGAAGTATTTCTTACTTCTAAAACCCATTTTTCAATATTTACCTTTAGATTACTCTATATTCTTTAGTAATGATAACTATACCACAAATCACAGAAAAAATAAAAATATATAGTAATATCCCAATTAAGATTTAAACCCTAATAAAAACATATATCATATCATGTATAAATATATAAAAAATGAAGACATCAAATTTTATCACATATAAAACATGATTTTTTCTAAAGAATATATCTCCACATAAATTGAAAATTGAACCCATGCTTCAAATATTAAAATATCAAAGTTCAGAAAACAAAATAGTTATCAATGGTGAGAATAAATTTCAAGCATCATGTAGAATATATCTATCTAAATAATTATTTTACTTTCCACCATTAAAATTAAAGAAACATCTCACAACATCTATTCACATAACATAGTCTATTATTAGTGAAATTTATTATAATTATTTACCTCACTTTAATAATTTTCCACTAATAATATAAATTAAAAATAAAATATCATAATTTCATTACCTTCAATACATGCTTCTTACCATAATCTCTCATTGGATCACAAATCACCAACCTAGAAACACAATGATCATAAATAATTTTATATGAGTTTTAATGTAACATATGAATCATAATATTTTGGTGGGTAGGAAATTCATGTAAAAACATTTAAGTCTCAAAAATAAAATTTTACCTAAAAATAATATTATTTTATAATCAATATATAATCCCCATGAAAAATACTTTTCATGATGAAATTTTCCAAACTTGTAAAGAAACAACCGAGATTGACCATGAATCGATCACTGGAGTTAGCCCTCAACATCCATGAGGATCTTTCCTAATCACCCTAGGGTGGAGAAAAGAAATATAGAATCAGAGAGAAAAAATGGGAATGATTAAACCAAATTTAATAGATATGAATTGTAGAATAATAAATGATCCTCTCAAATTAAATAAATATAACCAAACAGAAAAACAGAACACAACCCGAAAATAAATCTTAACCAAACCTGAAGACCAATAGATCTCTGTGTAACCCCATAGGTCACTCATCGAATCCAAAACCCAACATCACTCCATAGTGACTAAATCAATGTTGTAATATGAACCAAAGGATAAAAACAAGAATGAATATATATATATATGTGTGTGTGTGTGTGTGTAAGTATTAAAACTTAGTAGGTGTTCCCAAGTAAAATTGTACCCAATTAATTTCCATTAATTAAAAGATTCATTTACCTCTATTTTGAAACAAAATATATAAACATAGGTTTTAGAAACATTTATTTTAAAAAAATCATGGTCTGTTTAAATTTTTATTTAAAATAGTTTTCTTTTCAAAATATGGAGGCTTTATACTTTTAGTGAAAGAATGGGAGGGTAAAAATGAATGACCTGTTCATTTAAAAAGGGGGAGAGGGAGAGTAAAAAAAATATCAGTACATTTTCTATCAATAATTTAAAAACTAAATTTACTTTTACCAAATATTTGCATCATAAAGTGAGTAAGTGAAAAAATCATACAAAAAGGGAAATGGAAAAAACTACACCAAAGACCAAACTAGAAATGACACCTATATTATCCTATACAGATAAATAATTTCCAAGTAAACATGGAAATGCCTAGGATATCAAGGGATAATATATATCATATTATTCCTAGATCCATCATGTTGGAACACCTGATGAAATCAATAGACTTCATGCTTGATCATACCCTATCTAGACTAACTGAGGGCCATAATCCCAAAGCATAGTAAGTCCATACTAAGTGACACTATCTTTAGTATAATCCTAAACTAGTGTTGCAAACATTCTTGGATAATATTCTGGCCATGCCAGTTTCCCATGTCACATTTAAAGAGGGTTGATCCAAAAAAAATAAACCATATACAAATCACAAGAACAAGCCACCTCATGAGACACACAACCAAGAATCACCCACGAGTCACCCTAAGTTATATCCCTTTCAATTAAAACCATCAAAACATGAGTGTAGTCTCATTCCAAGGACATTCCATTCCCTTTAGAATACATCAGTTATAAAGATAAATCCAAAGGGGAGATTTATAATGGAAATAATTTAATGAAGGTGACAAAAGGGCCTCGAGAAACTTTTTAGTGAGAAAACTTCTCTGAAGAAACAAACACACCATTTATAAAACCAAGGAAAAATTTGAAAATATATTTTAGAACCTTATACCACCATTTAGAAATTAAAATATTCTTACAAAATATAACTGGGAGTTTTAAAAAAACTTAGTGGGGATAGTTCAGTAAAATGAATTTATAAAATTTGATACATTGATGGATTCACTTCATTTAAAAAAAATATATTATATAAATCTTACAACATTAATTAGTATCAAATAAATTTGTGAAAGGAAATAATTTAATGTTACTTAAATTTAATGGTCATTTTTGAAGGAAAACCTACCACAACCTACAAGCGCTTCGATGACGGTAACCTGAAACAACTCTGCAATGGTCCAAAGAATCAACAACACCCACAAGGAACTTTAATAAGAAAAAAACCACTAATTTAAAACAAAGGAAACATAAATCCTTGACCAATAAAAAAATGGGAGAATAGGAACCCAAGAGAACATGGAATAACGAGGAAGAGGAAGAGGATATGAGTAGATTACCTTGAGAAATCACCCCCCAAAACTTAAATGAATCCCTTATAATCTCCATGAAAGGAGGAGGGGAGGTGGGGGAAGAATGGAGGATCCCTCCTAAGGTTTCACGAGCCAAATTGTGAGGAAGAGTGGTGATTTGGGGTAAAAAATGAGGGGTAGAATGGTAAAGAGTAATTTTTAATGAAATTGGGAATTTTGCATGGTTTGGATGCATAGTTAGAGAAATATTGAACCAACTGTGCCTCCTAACATGACACATTGGACACCCACACAATTCTAAAACCCATGAGCCAACCATGCGACTTGGCTCTATTAAAAACTCTAGATCTGTGTGCACGCCTTTTATATAGTTTGGAATAATTCTTCTTAGGTCGTGTGTCCCCATCCAGGGACACCCAATACCTTCATGGTTTCTCCTAGGAGACACATGGCTTGAATACGAACCATGCACAACCCATGAATACCAAACTGTTCAAGGTCAAAATATACTTAGAAATATCTCATCCTTAAATACTTTCACGTTTTCCCATTATTCTTGAACACAGAGGATTCACTATAATAAAAACAACCCAAAACTCAAAAATCTAGTCTCAATAACCAAAAAATAAAGGGAAACCCAAGTAAAAAAATATATACAAAGATAAAAGAGTAAAATAAAAATAGGGGTATGACATTTCTCCCCACCATAAAACTTTCTTCTCAAATAAATAATCAATATTTCTATTTGATTGAGTTAAAATAGAAGAGTCCACTCACTCACACATGATCCAACTCCTCAACTGAAGAACACCTCAACCAACATTACTAAAGGACTTACATTCTACCCAAAAATTAATCATAGGATTCAAATATTTTCTAAAATGATGATTAAGAAGACCTATAAAAAAATCCTAACACATTACCAGTACCACAACTTTTGAACGTTCTCTAAGAACCCAAAATTTACCAAGTAAATGAAAACTCAAGACTAGATGGCCTACGAAGACATGGGAAACTACCTAAAAATTCCTTTGAGAAAAATCATGGAATGGAACAATATAGAAATGAGGGCTTTCCTCATTCAATACCAGAGTCCAGAATGGACTCCCCGCTATTTTAGGATTCTAGAAGGGTTCCCAACTAACCCCACCCATCAACACCAACCTCCAAACTATAAAAACAAGACACAATACCAGAAAGACTAAAATACATTAATAATACCCCTAGTAGGACAGGATCTCACTTCATGATAATATTATTAAGTATTATCTCAAAAATGAAATTCCAAAAGAATATAATTTCACAAGAGATACACACCATCCTTACTCATTCCATACAAAATTAAAAACCGCAAGACACAACAATCACAACAAATGAAACATTTACCTCATAAAGGGAATTTTTTTAAACCCATATTGGCACCCTACTCTTGAAAATGGGATGAGGTTTTTTTCAAAGGGTATGATATGGCTCTATGTTGATTCTTGGAAATAACCAGACAAAATTGTTACAATTTACTTAAGCATCCATAGGTATGTTCGGTATTTGGTGATTCTAGACAAGAGGGAATCCTATGACTTTTCTTTTTACTCTGATGGAATACCAGTTTCCTATGACCATAAAAAAGCTAACAAAAGATCTAAAGGATTCTTAATTCCATCACCAGCATAATCAAATTCAAGTTTCTTCCCCACCTCTATAATGGACTTCCCTTAACCATTTCCAGATACTATGGGAGGATTGGATGCCTCAAGAATTCCCACTAACATAGCCTCAAATTTCATTTCATGCCTCAGCACATCGATATAAGAGGTTAGGAATAATTCTGATACCCTGGAATGGGTTCCCGAACAAAGTCAATCCTCAAAATGTCGAGGCTTCATAAAATTATACTTAACCAAGTCTGGAATATAACAGACTACATCAATGAAACAGAAGACAAACTACAACACAGTTACATCCCCTTATTGAAGTGAAAACATCTCCATGTCCTTTGTAACCTTCATATCCACCGATAAATATTGTTGGATGAAAAAGGCCTTAAGTAATTCCCAGGAGAAAAGTTCTCAAGTCTTGGTCATAATGACTAACTTCAACCACTTCCAACTCAGACCTTTGAACATAAGTTTTGAGAACCTAACTATTATAGACTCTATAAACTAAATGAAACTAAATATGATTTTGATTTTATTAATCCAATCTTCGGATTCAATATGACCTACTTTCCCATAAAATAGTGGAGGATTAATCTTTAAAAACTCAAGGAAAAAATATTTAGGTTGATTAATAGAAGATTCCACTAATAGTGAACCACTCGCAGTTTCACCTCAAATATCCATTGAATCTTTAGTGGGTGTTCACTCTAAACAATAATAAATAAAAACTCAATCAAAACCAACTATTAATCAAAAAAATCTAAAATAAAACACCAAATGAAAAAGGATTATCAACTCATGAGTTTACCAAAACTTTTTCAAAACACTTTCTAAACAGCACTTTGAAAACCAATTTTAAAACACCACACTCTTATACATTTTATTCCACACAAAAAACCCATGAATTATTTCCTAAACCCCAATTCTTCCATTTCTATCCATTTCCCTCAACTTTAGGTAAAAAATCATTTCACTAAAAAAATTAATTAAAAAACCCTTTTTTATAAAAAGTTCCTCTATTTCAAAACCATTCTCTAAATTTTCATTAAAATAAATTTGAAATCTCACTCATAATTTTTTAAAAAAAAAAAATTTCCACATGAGATATGGTTTTCTAATTTTAAACCAAAGGTTTCAAAATAGTTTCAAAATTAATAAGTCCTTAAAACAAACTCATGAGGGGAAAGTAGTGTAAATTACTGACATCATTATATGGTTAGCAGCCATATTCCAATCCTACCACCATTATGGATATTCCTTCGTGACCTTGTCCTCAAACCCACGTGAATTTTGAGTCCTAGTCAGCTTACTGAAACCACAATCCCAACTCTTGTTTCATTCCAAAAATACCAAACAACCATTGGACCCAACTAATCCGAAAAACTAAAATCCCCATGGAAACCCAAGGTTCAGAATATAAATTTTTGTCCTGATTCTCCCGCATACCTACTCCCCATTTTTTTACAGTCTGATACATTATAACTTAAAATCCACAAATAATAAAGGGAGCACTGAAATCTTGTTCATATAAATAATTTATCCTCCTATGATACCATTTTTTCATGAATTAACTCAGATCAACCTCATACCAGTCACCTGATCTAAATTGTGACATCCCAAAGCAGCATTCTCAATTTCCCTAGGGTGTGAAAAAGAACCGGGGCATAAATAAGAACCAATGGGATTGATTTCTCCCAGTTGACCAAGAGTAATAGCATAGTAGTAAATGAGTTTTCAAACTTAAATAAAAAGAAGAAATAAAAAACTGGACATAAACCAAAAATAAAAATATTTGAACATGATGACCAAAAAATATTTATATGACCTCGAGGGCCACTCACCAAATCCAAATCTCAAGATCGCACCACAGAGACTGAAACCAATATGAAACGTACACATTAAGAAAAAATAAGAAAGAAAGTGTAGGCATGAGTATTAAAAATCAGTATACATATCCTAGTAAAATCATTCCTAATGGATTTCATTTAAATAAACGATTCATTTAACACTTCTTTTAAATAAAATATATAAACAAAGTTTTTACACATATTTATTTTAAATTATAATAGTGTTCTATTTAACCTTTTATTTAAAATGGGTTTCTTTTCCAAATAAGGACACTATAGAATTTTAGAGAAAGAGAAGGTGGGTAAAAAATTATTTTTTATTTAAAACTAGTGGAGAAAGAGAGTAAAATAATATCTATACATTTTCCATGAAAAATTTAAAAACTAAATTCATTTTTACTAAATAAATACATCATAAAGATAACATGAGAAACAATCACACAACATAGGAAGGGTAAAATACTACACAAGAGACAAAACCAGAAATAGAACCAAAATTATACACCATATATAAATAAGTTCCAAGGAAAAATGAGAATACCTAGGAGCTCAGGGGATAATCTAGAATGCATTATTCTTAGATCCATCATGTTGACATGACTTATGCAATCAACATCCAGTATACTAGTTCCTACCTTACCTAGCCTAATCGAGGGTCATAATCCCAAAGTAGAGCAAGGTCCATACTAAAGGCAACTAGCCATAGTTTAATCCTAAAATAAAGTACAAATATCCCATGGATAATCTTATAAAAACCATTATTCCCATGTCATATATAATGTGGGGGTGATCCAAACAAATCAACCATATAAAAATCATAATAACAAGAAACCTCATGAGTCACACATCCAAATATCAACCCTGAGTAATCCCAAGAAATATCAAATTTCTTTAAAAAAATCAACACATGAGGTAAGTCTCATTCCAAGGACTTCCAATTCCCATTAGCATCTATCCAGTCAAGAGATAAAACCCAAGTGGAGTTTTCTAAGGGAACTAATTTTATGAATTTGAAAAATGGGCCTCAAGAAAACATTGAGTAATAAAACATTTAAAAAGAAACCAACATAAAATTTATAAATCCAAGTACCCATTTTTTAAATCTATTTGAGAAGATAAAACCACGATTTGGAAATCAGAAGACCATTAAAAAATCTATCTGGGCATTTTTACATACACTTAGTGGGAGGAGTTTGGTAAAATGATTTTATACAATTTGACAAAAGTATTAATTCACTTAATTTCACATCAGACAAATATTATATAAATAATAAATCACTAATTAATATCAAGGAAAGGTGATAAAGAAAAGAAATCAATGTTTTTATAGTTTAATGGTCAAATAGAAATGGAAACCTACCTCAAACCACAATCACATTGATGAAAGAAACATGAAAAAACTCCACAAAGGTCAAAAGGAGCATGAACACCCCACAAGAAACCTTAACCAGGAAAAACCCATAATTTTAATAAAAGGAAACATAAATCATAGACCAATTGAACCAAGGGAGTAAAGTAACCTAAGAAAAAATATAAAAAGGATGAAGAGCGAGAAGAGAGGAGGAGATTACTGTGATAATTAACCCCCAAAACTTGACAGAATCCCTTAGAATCACCGTGAAAGGAAGAGGGGTGTGGGGGAAGAAGGGAGGATCTCACCTATGGGTGCATGAGCTAAATATAGGGGAGGATTCGTGAATTAGGGTTAAAATATGAGATGGTTGGAATGGTAAAACAAATTTTTAATGAAACTCATCACTCTATAAGGTTTAGTCACATGGTTTCGGAAATTGTGTTCCCCTTACTAGAAACACTATACACTCAAACTGTTTGGCCACACAATTTATAATATTGTGCACAAACTATGTGACTTTGTTCTTTTCAATAAACTAGATCCATCTGAATGCCTTTCACATGGTTTTCACTAATCATGCTTAGGTCATGCATCCTCATCCAGGGACACCCGAAACCCACATGGTCTATCCTGGGAGCCGCACAGTTTGAATTAAACCATGAGAAAATATTGTATCCCTAATTAGGAAAGTTAAAAATAAACTAATAAAGAGCTAAAAAAAATTCTTGCACTATTTCCCCTTAATCATACACACAAACTATGAAAAAAAGAGAAAAACAGCCTGAAACTCAAAAATATAGTCCAAATCACCAAAAACTCAAGGTAGAATCTATGGACAAAAATATAGATCATAATAAAAGGGGAAATTATAAAATGGGGTGTGACACAACTCCCAAATTCCAAATTAAATTCTCAAAAAATAATAAATAAATTGAATGAATAAACAATTTTTTTCCATATTTTATCAATTTTTTCAAAAAAATATTAGGAAAAATATTTCAACCATTTTTCTAGCCATAAATAATCTCCCTGTGACACTAATTTCAATAATTATTATAGTATCATTGGTTATGAAATGGTGATTTTTGACCTTCCCATTACCCAATACATTTTTGTATACTTCTCCCCTCTTTTTTAGAACTATTTTATTCATTTGTTTTCTAGATGGTAGTAACAAATAATAATGAAGGATATAATCATTAACATTTTCCAAAAATCCCACAAAATAACCTCAAATATTATCTCCTCAATAAAATACATACCTTCCACCATAGACCTCCTACCCCATACTTGCACCCATAAATATCATGGAAACACTAAGAATTAGGTAATAAAGGATAAAATAAACTTGTAATGTGGTATTTCCCTATCATGTTCATTCATGTGTTGTATGGAATAAGGTAGGATTCAATGACATGATAGGTCTCAAGGATAATGTGATTAATAAAAAATTATTAAAAAAATTTAAAACTAATATTTTCATTAATAGGTTTGAAAATATAACAGTTAATTTTCTATAATGGTTACAGGGAAATATATTTTGTTAAGAACTATGTTATAAATAATGGAAAATATTGTCCTAGAATTCTATTGGTAATAGGGACCTATAACATAATTCAATCACCCATTCCATGGAATAGTGATGAAAAAGTATCTCACATGAATTTCATAATTTCAAATCCTGAAAAACTATAGGGAAATTTTTTCTAAATTAATAAAATATCTTACTTAAATCCTGATTCATTAAATCCATACCCATATTCTTAACTATAATCATCCAATAATCCATATTAATGATTCAATATCATTAAAACTAAAATTTAAAACAAGGAATAAATCGATTCATAAAAAAATTATAATTGATAAAAGTGTATCAGATGGAAAAAGAGCGGCCAAATTTTCATTTTAAAACCTGAAAACATAAATATTAGGGAGTAGCAAAATACTAAAATTTAAATTATACATCCTTGTACACATGAATCTATTCTTTTCACTCTTGATTATATTTTTTTTATTTTGAACCTAAAAGTAAAAACAAATATGTAAATCATAGATCAATCCAATTACCAATAAAAAAAAGATAAGAAAATAGACTATAAGAAGAGTCCCTAAACAATAAATAAATAAATAAAACTATATCTTATATAAGAATTATAAACTAGGTTTTCCCTATATATAATATTTATCTAATATCTTTCTGATATAACTTTAAAAGAGTGTCACATGATTATATAATGGTATAATGTTACTTAGTCTGGTGTTCCAACTACTTTTGAATTCTTCTCAAATAGTGAACATGTTCAATATATCTTTCCTTCCACCTTTCTTAAAATATGTAGTGGTAGACTCCAAGATTTGGAAAGATATAATAAAAGAACAAATAATTAAAAATATGGGAAGATTTTATAGTATAACTCCATGAATTATTCTTATTACTTATCTTAATTAAATTCAATTATGAATAATGAAATTAAAATAGCCTTCATTTATTCACCCGATGTTCGGTATTCTTCTTAATCAGTAATGTTATAAAGAACCATACAGTCCCCTTTTAATGATTCTTGTTACACCTCCTTCCCCATCACTTCAATAATATTCACTTATTCCACATCCACTATTTCATCATCTTAATCCCATATATTAGAACATGATAAAAAATTAGTCATAGTAGAATATAAAGTTTTAATTTTTTTTGTAATTTCATTCAATATTTCTCCATGTTCATTGATCTTTTTTCCCCATCCATACTTATAACAAAACCATCAATGTACTTCATTAGAAATTTTATTAATCTATCTTGGGAATCTATCTCTTATGTTACATGATATAGTCACCCAAATGTTTCACACATAGATAGTATGTATTATTATATGGGTATTCATTTCATAAAATAATGATCCATGCCAGAATCATATAGGTTCAGTATCTTTTCAAACTTGGACATATAAACAACTTCCTTATAAGTGAACTACATCATCTATAACTACATTCTTCATAACTGGAACCCTTATTATACATATAATACATAATACCTTTCTTCATAACATGGGGAGATGAAACAAAATAAAGGGTGATATAAGATTCTTAGTAAGGGTAATCAATGAAGATATCAATGATCACATAGTCACGGCATTAGAATAAGGGTATTATAACATGATATTAACGTTTAAAAACCATACTCAACATATTAAAGATCATAATATTGAGTCATTGAATAATACATGGTAGTTCATAACACAAGAATCATAAAGGATACAGATAATGTGATACATGAGAGAATAAAATTTCTATGAGGCATAAAATCACTACTACAAAACGGGGCTAGGGAAGTGCTACACATTTATCACCTCTTTTTAAAAGCACTGATAAAGGGAGTCTTTATCAGTGCTAAAAAATGATGATAAAGATCCCCCTTTATTAGCGCTAGTAAAAAAGTGCTGATAAAAGGGGGTCTTTATCAATGATTTTATATAAGATCTGACAAAGTCCCCCCCCCCCCATCAGCGCTTCTGTAAAATCACTGATAAAGACCCCCCTTTATCTACGCTTTTATAAAAATCACTGATATAGGGAAAAATCCCAAAAAAAAAATAAAAACATTTATTAATATATAAAGCTATAAATCTATTTATATTGATATAAATATAATATTTATTTTTTAAATATGTTTTAGAAATGATGAATGGAAATCAAATATGAATGTATATGATATTTAGTAAAAGAGGCTTATAAAATAATTTAAAAAATATTTTTAATTAATAATTATGTAATTTTTATCCACCAATAGTCATTTAATAACACTTTGAGTATAAAAAAAATAAAAAAATAAATCAAAAATCAAAAATATGTTGAAAACACAACTCAAAATTCAAACGGTCATTACTTTTGATCCGGGACTCCTTTTGAGATCTACAGCATATAAAATTGAAGCCTGTGATGATATCTATATCCCTGTGGACCGATCGAACCCGTCTATGGTTTTTTCGAGGCCAAAAAAGTCCAAGAAGGCCTCCAAAACTGAGTTTTTAGTTGGGGTACCCTGAGTGTTTACCATTGAAACAGATATAACTTCTGATTTCAATGTCTGATAAATGTGTACCATATATCATATCAAATATCATTTCATTTTCTTCGATTTGACTAATTGTGAAGCCGAAACGGACTTCTGGATTAGAAGTTATGGTCGTTTTAACATTTAAATGTCTCTAACTTATGATCCGGATGTTCTTTTTTCTTGTACCACATATCATATCGAATATTGTTTCATGTTTGTCGATTTGATTGGTTTTGGAGTTGAAACAGACTTCTGGATTAGAATTTATAGTTTTTTTAACATTCTCAATGACTTTTCACATCCACATTTCTATGTATTCATTCAAAACTATATACATGCATATATATATATATATATCTCTCTGTGTGTGTGTGTTGTATATATGTATTTATTTATTTATTTATTTATAAACACACGTAAAAACACATATTATATAAATGTATTTGAAATTAATCTTATAAATATATATATTAATATACAAATAAATATACGGATAAAAAATTATAACTATATCTATATATATTAATATATGAATATATATATATATATTAATATAACTAAATAAATTCATATTAATATGGATATGTATTAATATACGAATATATATAACTATATATATATATATATAATTTGGTATATAATTAAAGGGATAACAAAACAAAATGTCTAAGTGGTAAAGTTTCAGCGCGCAAGGGGGGAGGTCATGTGTTCGAATTCCAGTGGCAACAGGGTTGCACGGGCATAGTGAAGAGGGGTGAAGCGTGCGGGTTGAGGGGGGGCGCAGGCGCAGCGAAGTGTGGTGCAGCGTGCGAACTGCACACAAATTATTTTTTATTTTATTTTTTTCAATTTTTTGACATTTTTCAGCGCTATTTTTATAGCACTGATAAAAGGGACCCCTATTTATTACCATCGCACATTACTGCGCTAGTAAAGGGGATTTTTTAGCACTGATAAAACCGACTTTTGTATTAGTGAATTGCGGAATACATATAAGCATATAAAATATTATGTCAAGGATATTGAACAATACATTCATAACATGTAAGGCTTGGACTAACCACTTATGTACCTACATTGGGCTTGATATAACCTCCATTGTACCCTCTTTTTGTCTTAGGATTACCTCCTACGTACACTCTTTTTTCAGTTTTGGGATAACCTCCTGTGTACCCAATTTTTTTGAGCTTTGTATAACCACATGTGTACCCATCGATCTTATAGAACATTAATCAATCCCTAATGAAGTAATGTGTAAGAACCCAAATCTTCTTTTCAGGTATGTTTTCCTTTTTTTGGTGTTTTTTTGGAAAAGTGGAGTTTCTAGAAATTTCTTAAGTACATGTCGTGTACTTCATGAGTATACACCGTGTACTCGGTTACTGCGGGTAGCCGGATGTTAGTCATGTAATGGACATGCACACGGCCATTTGTGGTGACCTAGAGGATGCCTATAGAGGGGCGTGGTAAGGGAATGTACATGCTGTGTACTTTCTTTTTTTCATTAAATGCACCAGGATCGTGTCTGATGGATATAACTGTCTACTTCTCGACCTAGTTCGTCCGAGAGTGCCTGTATGGATGTTATCCTTCTCTGAGCCCCCGATCGAGCATTTGATCTCTGATTTGACTATCGTCGATTACATTGGGATTGCCTCGGTAATCACTTCCTTCTTCTACATATTTGTTTCCCAATTCTTCTTCTTTCTCAAGTTATCTTTGGTTGAATGTTTTGAGTGTTTTTGTAGATCTATGGTGTTTTGGGGAATTCAAGGATTGAGGTTCACTTATAATGATCCTATAACACCGAGTAAGATAGTTTGTACCTTTCCATTGAAATTTTTTGAGTTATATGTGAAAAATTGACCAATAGCTATGAACAGGGTATTGTGTGTGTATGGTTTTAGCCCTGATGATTTTATGTTATTCTTGTAAGCTTGAATAGAAGTTATTTGAATGTGAATAAATTTGATTTCTATGTTGTGCAGGTGTTTTCCCATGTTCGTATTGTTTTTTACTATTTGGTTTTGCTTATCCTGTTAGGCTGTTGTGCTTTCCTTTCCTAGTGCAGATAAGAGGGAGTGGTTTTTATTATATGATATGTTGTTATGCTTTAGACTTTTTATCCAAGTAGTTATTAAGTTTTACTTTGTCCACTATGAATTTCTATGATCAATTGACTTACACAGGGTTGTGAGAACCCAGTGTAGTATACCATAGGTAGAATGGACATAAGGGCTTCTCCAGAGTGTCTTTTATAATATTATGATGCGAGACCATATGGGGAATTGAAGTAAGTGCTTCCTCAGAGTGTCTGTAGTTCATCGACGTGGGCCACAGGGGGAATGAGATGTTGAGTGATTCCCCGGAGCACCTTTAGTTACCGATACAAAACTATAAGAAGAATTGATGGAGAGTTCTTCCTCATAGAGTCTATTCTTAAGCTGGACTAGAGGGGTTAGACTGTGTGTACCTCCCAGAGGGTTTATTGTACATGTTTGGTTGAACTAGATGGGTTAGGCTATGAGTAATTCCCAGAGGGTTACCATTGTGTTTAGATGCTTCCTTGTGTTGTTTGGTTTAACCAGAGGGGTGAGGTTATGAGTACTACCCAAAGGGTTACCTGCTTTGATTAGTTGTTACTAGTATATGAAACTAAATGCTTTGAAACTATATGAATGTTTACGGATGTGTGCTTCCTTGTTTTACTGTATCTTTGACATATTACTTTCTATATATACTCACTAACTATTAAGAACATATATTTTAGTGGTTTCCTACTGGGATTAGTATCACACCCTGTTTTGGTCACATTTTTGGTCCTAAACAGATTAATTTGTTGTAGGTATAGATAAGGGCAAGCGCCCTTCTACTTCAGGTGCTTGATTATTATCGAGATGGAGAGCATGAGACCAAGTTACGGCTTGTGATAATGAGGAGTTGTTTTCTTGTTTTTATTTGTACCTAGGATTAGTATTTTATTCTGCATTGTGACATGTTTGGCTGTTTTCCTAGACATATGTATCATGCATCATTTTATATATGTTCTCCAGTTGTTATTACTTCTTGTCTTCTACTGTTACTATTATTGGTATTATTACTGATTCCACTATTGTATATTTTTTTACTTCTGTTGTGTTATTTTTCTAATGAGGGCATAGTTTCCCAACTATCACACCCAATGCCTCCACTGCTAGTCGATATCCTCTGGCATTCAGGGAAATGCGCTTGAGGGTATGTGACCAACCGGGTATGGGGAGCCACTGGGTGGCTTCTAGAACCAAGACGTTACAAAGTTGTATCAGAGGAAATCTTTTATTCTTGACTTACTGTTTGGAGCCTATATCCAAGGGTAGGAAGGAATCAGTACTTCGTAATGATTTGTGCCCGAGAGTAGCTAACCTGTGTACAGGGAAATTCAATCTACCTCATTAATTGTAATTTTTTTGGTTTTTCAATTTTACAGTTGATTTTATTTTCACCATTGGGTGACTCACATATAGTGTGTTGTTATCGTTGATGTTATTAAGGTTATGTTTCTATTGGAACCCGATGATATGAGGGTATGCCATCTCATGCATCATATAAGCACTTGCTAGAAATCACATGTCATGCATTCTTTCCTTGCAATTTAGGGTGAATTAGTGATTTTATGTTGTTGTGAAAGAGGTTGTGTTAGATATGCATGTTGTTGTGATAGATGCCTTGAAAAAATACCTTCTTTTTATATGGTTATTCTTTTGTGTAATTTTTTGTTTGAATAGATACCAAAATTTGGTTATGGAGTTGTTACAGGCCCTCATGGATCGTAATTTTGTGGATCATTGACTTTTTTCCTGTTTATAACATGTATAAGATGTCAAGATTTGATTCGCGGGGTTTATGGGCCCTCATGGAACAGAATTTGGCACTTTAATGTTCTTTTTTAGTGTTTTCTAGGCTTCCAGAGTAGTTTCTGAGGCTTACTATCCAAAAAACCGAGAATACATGGCATGTTATGATGAATACACGCCGTGTGTTCTTCTGTACGGGAAGAAACTATTTTTCTTAAGTACATTCCATGTACTGTATGTACATGCCTTGTAGGCTATAATCGTGTCACTGACTGTGTCAGCAGAGACATGTGGTTGGGAAATCCTTGGTAGGACACGCTATGTACCGGGTGTACACGCTGTGTTGTAAGACCGTATAACCGGACGTGTGGATAACAACATGAGTTGGTTGAGCCTTTTTAAATACATGTTGTGTCCATGTGGAACACGCCGGGTAGTGTAACCCGAGGATCTGTCCGTGTAACTAACAACACGGGTTGGGGAAATCCTTCAAGTACATGCCGTGTCCACCTGGAACACACCGTGTAGAGTGATCCATGTATCCATCCGTGTAACTAACAACACGGGTCATTGAAGCTTGTCTATTACATGCCATGTATGGAACGAAAAAACCGTGTAGTCTTGTTTTAAGGAGAACCATGTGGGTTATCCATGTATAAGAACTCATGAAAGGGAAGAGAATTCAAGTACATGTCGTGTGTTAGGACAACATGTCGTGTGTTTGGGGTGTTACACGACCTGGGTTGGCAGAAGTACACACCCATGTGATGACATAAGGGAACACGTCATGTAGTAATTATAGATTTTGTGTAGTCCTGTTTTTGGAAACTTGAATGCTTTATGCTCCTATTCCTTTATTACAATTCTAGTTTTTATTCCTTGATAATCTTGATCTAAGGTGTGCGCTTGACCTTGCAGAGTCATGCCACCGAGACGTCCTCTGGTTGTATGCTAGTAATTGGGAAACAATCAGACACCAGACATGGATGATTAGGGACTACCTGTAGATCCTCCAGTTGTGCCAGTCTTTTCACCAGCCGTCATTTCGGACACAGGTGCTAACACATAGTTCTGATAAGGCATTATGAGGTTCATGAAAACCTTCTGATGTTTACAACAACCTTCCCCATCTATGGAAGAGCTGATGCAGGTCTTTCAACAGTAGCATCCTCCCACCTTCACAGGGGAAGGAGGACCTCAGGCTGCAGAGTCATTGTATAAGCCATGATTTATATATTTGATCATCTGGAGATGCCTCCAGAGAGGAGGGTGAAGCTTGCGATGTACATGCTTCGGGATTCCGCCAAAAGTTGGTGGGATGTGATCTCCTAGGAAGGATGCCAGCAAGTCATGTATTGGGATGAGTTTTAGCATGTCCTCTATGACTACTTCTATCCAGAGACCTTGAGGGCCAATTGATCCTAATAGTTCATGAGTCTGGAGTAGGGTACTTTTTTTATGGAGTATTCTTCTCGCTTAACCAAGCTTTAGCGCTTTACACCCTTCTCAGGAGGAGATGGGTTTTTCCTAGAAAGGAATTTTGAGGATGGTCTTAGACAGGACATCCTCTCACAGGTGAACAGCTTCTGGTTGACTCCCATCACTTCTATAGTCAACTAGGTTCTGATCACGGGGCGAATCTGAAGGATTCATGAGCTCTGAGCCAGGGCGGTTCTGCATCCAGAGTCAGTACTTCTTCGGATGATAGTAGGAAGTTCCGTAGGGAGACCACACATAGAGATCTACATAGGTGCGATACATCTTCTGGTAGTCATGTGGTATGCTACTAGTGTGGAACGGTTATGCATTCGAGGCCATAGGGCTAGAGAGACCCAGTGGAGTGCCGATATTTCAGCAAGATGGGTCTTCTTCAACGCTTCTGTTAGATCTTCTCACCAGCAGCTGGTGATAGGGGTTCTTCCATGACTCCTCGTTCAGGAGAATCTCCACCATTTTCTCACCAGTCAGGGAACTGGAGTTCTTTTGGCCGTTCAGGCCAAGGTGGAGGCCGTGGTTGTGGTAGTCAGTCGCCAGGCTTGCAGTGACAGAAGGGTTGATCAGCTCAGAGTGTTCAGGTAGGGTCACAGGACCGTGGTTCATGCCATACCTTTGTAGTGGAGTAGACCCAGCATCAGCAGGATCCTGGACCCTCTACAGTTCGGTGTACGATCCTAGTTTCCTCAGTTTTATCTTCTCTTCTTTTCAATATAGGGTCTTCCCATA
Organism: Viscum album; assembly: GCA_963277665.1. NCBI lineage: Eukaryota > Viridiplantae > Streptophyta > Magnoliopsida > Santalales > Viscaceae > Viscum > Viscum album. The sequence continues at coordinate 538,520,969 of OY728138.1, read as the reverse complement.
GCTTTATATCAATTGTTTTTGTGGAGATCCTTGGGATCTATATATTTTATTTTTCTGATATATTGACTTTAGACACACCATTGGGGACTAGAACGGCTAGTGTACGTCAGTGCAAGAAGTTTCCTCTTGAGTTTGGTGGGTGTCACTTCTTTTGGGACCTTTATGTCTTAGAGATGATGGGATATAACGTAATTATTAGAATGAACTAGTTAGTTCCCTTTCAGTCAGTTGTTGACTGCTATCGCTGTAGGGTGAGTTTAACATCACCATAGGGTGGATATTATCTTCACAAGGGAGAATGGGCTGTCTAGGCGAGCAGAGAAGGACCCGAGCATTATGGGTTGGGAGGAGTTACAACCCAGATCACTAGTCTATATCTGGACAACCTGGGGACTTCACAAATGGACTTTACTCCAGTGTTAGATCATTTCGAGGATTTCTTTCCAGAGGACTTTTCAGGGTTGCCTCCAAAGTGAGAGATATACTCTTTTGTTGATCTTATGTCAGGAGTGGCACCAGTGTCCATTCCTCTTTATAAGATGGCTACACCTGAGTTACAGGAGCTCAATAACCAGTTGCAGGAAAAGGGTTTCACCCAACCCATTACTTCTCCTTAGGGTTCACATGTCATGTTTATGAAGAAGTCATACAGTACCCTCAGATTCTGTGTGGATTATTGAAATTTGAACCAGTTGATGGTAAAGAACCGATATCCCTTGTCAAGGATTGATGATCTCTTTGATCATATCCGAGGAGACCGAGTGTTCTTGAAGATTGAATTGAGATCTGGTTATCATCAGTTGCACGTTAGACCATCTAATATACCTCTTAAAACCTTTCGTAGCATGTATGGTCTATACGAGTGCGTAGTTATGTCGTTTGGTCTCACGAACATGCCAGCAATCTTCATGGCACTAATAAACCGATTGTTCCATCCATAATTGGATTCTTTCATGGTTGTCTTCGTGGATGATATATTGGTGTAATCTCACACTCGACATGACCATGCCACCCATCTTGAGATCATTCTGAGTACACTGAGAGAGAATCAGTTATGTGTTAAACTCTCAAAATGCAACTTTTTGGATAGACCAGATTCACTTCTTGGGTCATGTTATATTAGATATAGGAATATCAATAGACCCCAAGAAAGTGAGAGCAGTAGTTTCCTAGGTGTAGCCGAAGAACATCTTTGAGGTACATAGTTTTATAGGTCTAGCTAGATACTACTGATGTTTCATACAGGACTTCTCACACTTAGCAGTGCCACTAACGGTCCTGACTAAGAAGGGGTTAAGGTTCTTGTGGTCATATTCTTCTGAGTCATCTTTTCAGGATCTAAAAGGGAGGTTGACTTCAGCACCGATACTAGTATTGCCAGATCCTGTAAAGATATATACTATTTACTATGATACTTTAGGTATCGGGCTGGGAGAAATGCTTATGCAGGGAGATGGAGTCGTTGTATATGGGTCATGGCAGTTGAGGCCACATGAGAGGAATTTTATGGTTTTCAGTGACCAAAAAAGTCTCAAGTATATCTTCATATAGTGTGACCTGAATTTGAGACAACGAAGGTGGGTTGAGTACCTTCAGTCCTTTGACTTTGAGCTTACCTACATGCAGTAGATGATGCGTAGTAGCTGATGCGCTGAGTATGAGGACTCAGATACAAGCAGTTCAGGAGGCTAGTAGTGAGTGGAAGCTTATGGCTCTTTTCTCTGAGATGAATTTGGAGGTGCATGACATAGAGGGGAAGATGTTTCTTTCTTTTTTAGCGGTTACCTCTACTCTTCTTGAATGAGTGAGAATGAGGAAGCTATCAGATTCTGAAGGCCTAGTATTATTGGAAAGTGTGTCATGAGAGGACTTTATTCCTGGATGGACCATAGGAGAGGATGAAATATTTCATTTTTATTGGCGCGTATGGGTGTCAGTAGACATATGCGAGGAGCTGATGCGGGACTTTCATTACTCAATTTGGTCAGTTCATCCTGGTGTCATCAAGATGTATCGTTATCTACACCATCATTATTGGTGGCCAGGTATGAAGAGAGATGTTGTTGGTTTCATCATGAGGTGTTCCAACTGTCAGCGGGTGAAGGCGGAGCATCGGCGACAAGTAGGGATTTTGAAATAGTTACCCATTCCCGAGTGGAAGTGGAATGATGTCACGATGGGCTTCGTGATGGGTTTTCCGAGGATACCTTTAGAGAATGATGCAGTTTGGGTTTTGATTGATAGACTCACGAAGGTTTCTCACTTCTTTCCGATCAAGGAGACCTTTAGTGTTGATGAGTTGGGAAGGTTGAACATCTGAGAGATTGTACGTCTACATGGGGTTCCACACTCCATTGTTTCAGATAGGGATGCATGATTTACTTCTCGGGTCTGGAATGGGCTTCAGAAATATTTGGGTACATAGGTAATTTTGAGTATAGCATACCATCCCAAATAGATGGCGAGTCCGAGCATACGATTCAGGTGCTTGAGGACACGCTTTGAGCACGCATCCTATATTTTGGAGGTTCTTGGGATAAAAACATACCTATTGTCAATTTTTCCTCAAAAAATATTTTTCATGCAACTATTAATATGGAACCTTATGAAGATTTTTATGGTAGGACATACTGATCACCCTTATGTTGGTTGGAGGTAGGAGAGGTGGTTATGTTGGGACCTCGTCTTGTCCAGGAGACCACCGACCTGATAGATTTGATTCGGAAGATGATGTCTACTGCACAGTCTCGATAGATGTCTTATGCTGATCGAAGAAGATGAACTCTAGAGTTTGAGGTTGGAGATTAGGTTTTCCTGTGTGTCACACCGAGGTTGGGACATAGTATGATTAGGAGACAGGGTAAGCTTTCGTCGAGGTATGCTAGGCCATTTTAGGTGTTGGAGAGAGTTGTGCCAGTGTCATATCTGTTGCAGTTAACGCATAGGTACCGGGCTATGCACGACATCTTCCAAGATTCTCACTTCGACGTTACTTCTCAGACCCATCTCATGCTTTCCAACCCGAGGAAGTCGAGTTGGAGGTGGATTCCTCGTTCGAGGAGAAACTTATCTGAATTGTTGACCGAAGTATGGGGGTTCTTCGTGGCTATTCTATTCCTCTGGTACGAGTGTTATGGAAGCACGAGAGGGTACAGTACGAGACTTGGAAGAGGGAGGCCGATGTACGATCACAGTGGCTGGAGCTGTTCAAGGATTCTTCTTCTATGCCTTACTAGGGAAATTTGAGGACGAATATATTTAAGGGGGGAAGTTTGTAAGAACTCAAGTCTTATTTTAAGGTGTGTTTTCCTTTTTCTGGTGTTTTTGAGGAAAAGAGGAGTTTCTGAAAATTTATTAAGTACATGTTATGAACATTATGAGTACACACCATGTACTCAGTTACAACGGGTAGTCGGGTGCTGACCGTGTAATGGCCATCCACACGACCATGTGTGGTGACCTGGAGGCCACCTAAAGTGGGTCCTGGAAAGGGAAAGTACAAACCGTGTACTTATAAATTACACGCCATGTACTTTAATTTTTTTCATTAAATGAATCAGGGTCGCGTCTGATGGACAGAACCACCTTCTTCTTAACCTAGTTCATCTGAGAGTGCCCGTACAGCCGCGATCCTTCTCTGAGCCCCTGATTGAGTGTCTGATCTCTGATTCAATCATCGTCGATTGCATTGGGATCTCCTCTGTAAGCTCTTCCTTATTCTAGATCTTCGTTTCCCAATTCCTCTTCCTTCTCAAGTTATATTTGGTTGAAATTTTAATCATTTTTGTAGATCTATGGTGTTTTTAGGCATTTCGAATATTTAGGTTCACATATAATGATCCTACAACAATGAGTTATGTGCCTTTCTATTGAAAGTATTTGAGTTATATGTGAAAATTTGACCAATGCCCTTGGATGAGGTATTGTGTGTTTACGGTTTTCACCCTGATAATTTCCTGCTATACTTGTATGCTTGAATAGAGATTAGTTGAATGTGAATAAGGTTGATTTCTATGTTGTGGAGGTGTTTTCCCATGTTCTTATTGTTTGTGACTATTCGGTTTTTCTTACCCCTTAGGCTATTGTTCATTCCTTTCCGGGTGGAGATAGGAGGGAGTGGTTTTTATTATCTTATAAGTTGTTATGCTTTAGACTGTTTATCCATGAAGTTATTAAGGTTTACTTTGGCCGCTATGCATTGTTATGCTCGATTGACGTACACAGGGCCATGAGAACCTAGTGTAGTAGACCATATGTAGAATAGATGTAAGGGATTATCCAGAGTGTATATTATAATATTACGATGCAAGACCATAGGGGGAATTGACAAAAGTGCTTCCTCAGAGTGTCTGTAGTTCCTCGATGTGGGCCACAGGGGGAATGATATGTTTAGTTCTTCCCTAGAGCGCCTTTAGTTACCAATATGAGACTATAAGAGGAATTAACGATGAGTGATTCCTCATAGATTCTATGCTTAAACTGAACCAAAGGGGTTAGACTGTGTGTACTTCCCAGATGGTTGGTTGTACTTGTTTGGTTGAACTAGAGGTGTTAGGTTGTGAGTACATCCCAGAGGGTTACCATTGTGTTTACCTTCTTTCTTGTGTTGTTTGGTTGAACTAGAGGGGTGAGGCTGTGAGTACTTCCCAGAGGGTTACTTTCTTTGATTAGCTGTTACTATTTTATGAAACTAAATTCTTTGAAACTGTATGAATGTTTTCGGCAATGTGCTTCCTTGTTTTACTGTATCTTTGACTTATTACCTGCTATATATACTCAATGACTATTAGGAACATATATTTTGGTGGATTCCTACTAGGATTATTCTGACACCCTATTTGGGTCATGCTTTTAGACCCAAATAGATTATATTACTATAGGTATAGATAAGGGAAATTTCCCTTCTACTTCAGGTACTTGATTGCTGTGGAGCTGGAGAGCATGAGACCAAGCTATGGCTTGTGATGCTGAGAAGTTGTTTTCTTGTTTTTATTTTTACTTTGGATTAGTACAGTATTCTTCATTGTGGATTGTTTGGATTTTTCCTAGACATATGTATCATGCATCATTTTATATATGTTCTCTAGTTGTTATTACTTCTAGTCTCTTGTTGTTACTATTGTTGGTATTATTACTACTTTCGCTATTGTATATGTGTTTTCTTTTATTGTGTTACTCTTCCAATAAGGGAATAGTTTCCCCATTATCACAACCAAGGCCATCGCTGCTATTCAGTAGCCTTTGGTGTTCGGGGAAATGCACTTGAGTCCATGTGACCAACTGGGTATGGGGCACCTTTGGGTGGCTTCCAGAATAGGGATGTTACATAAAGGGTTATATAATTATTATCACGCCAATCACATGATGAAAATAATAAAAATTTGATCTATAATATCATAATACATTCATCATATCATGACTCATAGAAATAAAATGGTTCTCATAAACCTTTCATACTAGCATAACTCATATAAAACAAATGGGTTTCACAAGCATAAACCATGGAAAAAATAGGTTTCATAAACATATTATTATTATAATAAGAAATAAATAGATAAATAATATATATGGTATCATTGGATCATATACCTAGTATATTATAAATATAATCAAGGGTTATTGTCATTGATGAATATAAATTCCATTGAAGGGTCATTAAAATCATTCTTGGAGAAAATACCCTTTCCACTTCAAAAATAACCTTTTAAAATATAAATATTTCTCAAATATTAAGGAATAAATTTTATTTCAAAATAACCTTGAAATTTTTTAAATTAATCTTTAAATGATTTACTGTTCATGACTGTGAGATATTTTATTCATGTCATACACATTAAAACCAAGATTCCTTTAAAATGTATTGTAAAAATTAAAAAGTGACTCATCCAGAAAAAGTTAATATGACTATTTTTATAAAAAAATTAAAAAATAAAACATGGTTAAAAATAAATTCAATCAATCATTTGATAGTAGTAAAAACATTTTCTAAAAAATATTTTTTGAATAAATTCACCTGGAATATAATGGATTTTCAATCAAAGAGAGTAACAAAGTTGATTTTATTTAAAGAAATTCATTTTGTGTATTGGGTAATTAAAAAACTGAAAATAAAATAAAATAATTTATTATATATAAATAAAAATAGTAAAAGAAAATTCTTTAGTATATTGATAGTTAGAAAATAATATTTTATCTTTAGATATATAATCATAAAGAAAACTTATAAATAATGATATTGAAACATAAAACCCTTAACACTTTGGTAACTTTTGAATCATAAGAACCATGAGATATAGAACCATATATGGGTATTTAAATCCCATAATCTTCATAATTTTAATAATAAATTACATTAATGGTAATTATATTCACCACACAAAAGAAACAAGTGGTGAATATGGCATGTTTTCCATGAAAATAAAAGTCAGACAAAAATCCCTTACCTAAAGTCCTGAATTTATTCATAAACATCTGATCCTTCAAGATAATAAATATTGGTTATTTATACATATATTATATAAACATGATAATATATATATTTCCATATCTGATTTAGTTATGACCTTTTCTTTTTTATTCATTAACAATTCTTTGTTAAAATCATTATTTTAGGTAATAAATGCTTTGTTTTTCATGTATATTTTGGTTCTATTATTTGGTCCTCATACGTTAATTATGGTTTCATAATCTCCATAATTTATATAATGATATAACTACCATATATATTCATTATATACATTTTTATAGGCCTCCATGAAAAATATAAATTAAGAAATGGATTAAAATATTCATAGAGACGGTAAGCCAGACATACACATAAATGTTGTTTCCATTTTTTATGGATAGAACAAAAGAAAGGTAAATACAAATTCACCATTATGGAATATTTTTTCTATGATATATATCATATTTATCTTTAAATATATACACATTACCATCCATTCCAAAATTAAATGAAAAAATAATCACATCACTTTGTCGAGGTGGTAGTCCACATGAATGTACGAGCATCGTTATCATTTTCCAACGGATTTGAAGGTAATATGGTATATGTGATATTATAATTCCACAAGTATAATTATTTCATAAATATAATATATATACATTAAATACATCACTATATCCATCTATGATATGTTGTTATGGAAAATGAATTTAATCGGTTCGTGACACGGTAGTCTTCCATACACATGATCGATGATTTCATTTCTGATTTAATGAATCAGGATATGGATGTAGGTTAATAAATTAACATAATAACATCTAAATATATTTTAGATACTAATTTTATTATATAATAATGTTTCAATAATATTTTAATGAGGTTTAATATTAAATAAAATAAAAACCCTCTGTTAAAATGATAGCACTTCTTCAAAAAACCTCTTTAGGTTTGCACCAAATTCCTTCTTAGGATGGTTTCATAATAAAAACATGGACTCTTTGAATTTAATAGCAAAATAATGTAAGGTATTTTTTAGGGATTTTATGAACTAAAAATCACTGGAATAGTGTATAGGATAAAAGATGGGTGTCACTTTAGAAGTGGTGTTGGGGACACACTTTGAATTTTTGAAAAGAATAAAATATACCCACTTTTGACAAACCCAAAATGGGTCTAAAATTGGCCATTACTAACTCTTAGATTATATAAGGTAAAAATATTTCAATAAAATATAAATTATTTTTTTTTTCATTTTAACCCTTATCTTTTGGTTTAAACACCAGTAATGCAATTTTAACATAAATCTTGGTAATTAATTTTTATTGTTTTTACCATTCATTTTGACCAAAATTTAAGTTTAAATTAATTAATTAATATTATTATTATTATTAAAAATATTTAATATAGTTCAGAATAATAAATTCATAGTATTTGTTGAATTTAATTCAAAATTAATCATGAAGACATGCAGAAAAAGAGGTTTTCCAAAGAGAAAGTTTTCATAAGAAAAAAAATGTTTTTCTAACAAAATTCAAAAATAAATGATTCAAATGATCAAAATTGGATTAATAATAATATGATTTAACTAATATTAGTTTTATACACATTTTAATGTTTAAATATACTTTTAAATACTTTAAACAGAAAGGTTGTTTTTAAAGAAAATTAGTATTTTTTAATTTTGATCAAAAAATTAATCATTTTAGAAAATTTACAAACATTAACTCAAAGATAATTTTGAAATTATGATTTACAGAAATAAATTCATATTATAAAATAAATTTTTTAAATATTTTGAAATTAACTTTTTAAAAAATTGTGCAAAACAGAGTGAAAGACGGTTTTTTAAAAAATTGAGTTTTTTAGGAATATATGATTTTAACATTATTGTGTGTCCCGTAATATGAATTATATAAATCTAAATTCATATAGATAGATATATGGTCTATAAATTTCCTTTACTTTTTTAATAATTTGGGGTTGTATTAATTATTTAAAATGGAAAAATATTATGCACTTAAAAGCAGTCTTCAGAAATGATGCACTTTTAAGAGTAAAAATAGATTTATACAAAAATCATGAAAATTTCTCATTATAATGAAATTAATTAGATTATTATATATAGAATTTATCATATTTTCATTAATATGAAATCCAAAATATAATTGGTCTTTAAATTTTTTTATTTAATGAAAGAAAATGAAAGTTTTATAAAAATCAATATTTTCAATAACAACCCAGTCTTATCAAAAAAATTATAATTCCCCATAAGATAATTTGGATATTATTATTTAAAAAATGGTATCATTTTTAAAATATACCATTACTAAAACTTTTAAAAGTTAATTATATTATCCATTAATAAAATAAAAAACTTTATTGAAGAAAATTTATTATTGAAGTATGATATGACTTAATAGAAAAATTTGTGCTTATTTTATAATCCTTAATAAATAAATTTTATTTATTATTCCCCTTATATATATTTTATAATGTGTTTCATCATATTTATACCCAAAAATTCAATTATTAAGTTATAATTAGCATATTTAAATAATAATATTTTTATAGTATAATGTTTTTTGTTAAAACTCAGTGTTTCATGTAATGTAAACTATAAAAGAAATAAAATTTATTTAAAGAGAAATATATTCTAAAATATTAGGATTTTACACATGAAGGTTAATTTCTTCTTTATAATCATTCATTTAAAAGGATTTTACTTTTTCATTTTGGTACTCAAGAGATCCTTAATAGGATTGGTAAAAATTATCATTCTATTCTAGATTTTGAGAGACATAATATCCATGTGAATATGAATTATCTCATACTTATTCTTAATATGATCACCACTCAGAATATTATCTATAGCACATAATAGACTCTCCTTGGAATCCATTGTACTATAGTTATGATAGGTTGTATATAAGATTGTACAATATTTACCTAAATCAAAGGAAATATTATATTACTATAAATTCCCATCATATTATAGGTTTTGAGTTTTACAGAATATCTGGAAAAAAAATAACTAACGAATATCATGTATTTTTCAACAAATGGGAATTTATTCCACTATATAAGAAACTAATTAATCCATAACATTTCATTAATATCTCTCACGTATTCTCACAACAATATACTATTTTAGACACATTATATGTATTACATTTATTCATAACCATTTAAAATGAAAATAGAAGAAATTTTTAACCTCAGAAACTCAGTGAGGGAAAAGAAAAGTGATAATAATTATGGATCACATGTAAGAATAAAATGAGAATATTGGTATAATATAGAAACATAAGAATGTTATACCCAACAAATAATAGATCATAAACCATGGAATAAGCAACTGAATAACATCATAACATATCATGGAAATGTTGTACATTAAAGAGGTTTAATAAAAAGAATCTTCCTTGGAACTATAAAAAAATAATTCCAAATCATGAGAGCATAACATAAAAGTGTGTGATACCATAAAAATAGTCATAAACACGCAATACAATATTTCGTAAAATATAATTATCATATAAATATGGTGCAATAAAAAGAATTAGAACACTTATGAGAAAATACAATTTTTATATACCTTTATGAACAAACTCATTACATCAATGCAATAAAATGTGAGAAAACTCATTATTCTCATAGGGATACCCTAGATACACATGAATTAAATAATACATTAAAAACATGATTTAAATATTAAATCTCATAAATATTTTAAAACCCAAATTACCTAAGAGTTTTATGTCTTGGACATTATCTATTTAAAAATCCTAATCTATAATTTTTCTCTATAATTTAACTCCTATAGCTCCCTTATTAACATTCCACAAGTTATACTAATACATATAACCTAGGGAAAGGTAAAACATAATAGAGAGGTAAACTCAAATTCATAGTAAGGTAAAATATATCAAACTTTCATCAAATTTTATGTCATAAGAATATTAAAAAAACATTTTAAGGGAGGAAATTTATTCTTAAGAAGCACCTGGAACCAAAACATTTTACATAATTCATGATATAAATACATTTAATCTAAAATTAACAAATTTTCACCATGGAAAATGTGTATGGAAATCTGAGATATTAAACATTATCCATGGAGAATAATTATAAGAATAATAATATGATATAATAATATGGAATAAATATAAACATAGAAATCATATTCCAAGGCTACCTATCAAGGCATTCATCAGATTTTAAGCATAGGATAAACACCCATGTGAAATCATGGTCTTGGGATAATCTTCCCTTATACCCATGTACTTGGGATTAAACCTATTGTGTACCCCTTAGTATTGGGATAAATCCTCCCTTGTACTAACTTGGATTGGGATAAAATCTTCTATTTACCCCTTGGGAATGGGATAAATACTCTTATATACCCTTTGACTTAGGATAAAGCCTCCCATGTAATCTTTTTCTTGGGATAAATCCTCGTGTGTACAAAGATGAGCACTTATGAAAAAAAAATTAAACTAATAAATTTGAGATAAATATAGTACCCAACCCCTGATCATACATTCATCGGTATACCAAATAAAATAAATAATCCTCATTTCATAATGAACCTATGGAAATAAATAATGGGTTTCTCTGCATTTCAAGATTTTATCACTGAAATTGACCTCAAATATGTAAATGGTTCATACCAAAAGTTCAATCACCCCAATAGACAGGTTCATAAGATAGTTTAGAATTTGATTCATCTAATATAATTTATAAATAAATAAATCACCGGATTATAAAGATAAAAAATTTAGTGGAATCATAAAATAGTTTTATAAAAACCTTCTATCATGGGTGAAAAAGAAAAAGTTACAGTTACCGTTAAAAGTCTTCTTTTAAGGTGATGTAAAATTTTAGAAAAATGATATACCTTTTAAAAATTAAACTACACTTGTAGATCCATTAAAAATATATAATGTTTTAAAAAATTATAAGTGAAAACAAATTTAAAACTTTTACTTTTAAAAATAATCTTTTGTAATGGATCCTTGTAAATAACTCAAATGTTTCAAAAATTTGAAGTAAAAACACATTGAAAACATTTACCTTTATAAATAATATTCAATAATAGTGTTTTAAAAATACATAATGGTTATAAACAAGGGATTTAAATTGTAATAAAAAACAATTTATGTTTAATGGATGGAAAATCTTTTGAAATTTTTTAAATACCTTTGTTAAAAACCCACATCGAAAATGTGTAACAAAATAAGACTTTTTAATATTGTAGAATGGACATGTGAAGGTCATATATGATAATATTTAGTTCTATTTCTATGTATAATTGATAAAATTAATTGGAAATGAAAATATAGATAATTATAAGAATCTATAATTTAAGTGGATGGGAATTATTCTTAATATAAATTCATTTTCATGAAAGAATAGAGCTTGTCAATAATGAAAATTTGAATCAAAATTTATCTCAATATATGTAAATAGAGTATAACCTATGAAATGAAATATTATTCTCAAAGAGAAACATTATAACTCATGAATAAAATAGTTTTATAAAAACCATTACATTTTATGGAAGATGTCAATCATAGCCAACAACATGGAATACCCTAAATAGAATTCATGTTTTTAGATTCAATAATAATTTATGATATTATATGTAAGTAGATATTAGTTTGAACATAAAAATTAATAGAGGTATAATATATAAATTAATTCCTCAATGAAGGGTTATTAATAAGGAAACCATTAACTTGTTTTCCCACATAGTCAGATGAACTCTAAGATCTTTTATAAAAAATATATATTAATCACCTAATTCTAATCCTTATTCATGTCTATAACATTCTATAATATTCACATATATGGATTAACTCAAATAATATTATATTTGTGTATTCACAAAATGAATATAGAAATCTAGGGATGATTTCATAAACATGATGGGTATGAAAAGGATTATTGAATGCGATTAATGAGTGATAAAGGAAGAATCTCATTAATATGAAATAATTTGGATAGTAAATGATTGATTAGAAACATGTGGATATGTAATCCCAAGTAAATAAAAATTAATATAACAAAATATATTTCTTTAATTTAAATTAGGGATATAATCATGTAGTTATTTTAATATCTTTTCAAATATAAAAAATGGATTATGAAATATGACTACTGAGAGAGAAGTGTAATCACTCATCATTCGGTAGTCATTTGGATTGTAAATGAATAATTATGAACACAAGTAATTATAATCATATTGAAATAAAAAGTTCTTATAAAATAAATATATGAATCAAACTAGGAGTAGGAGAACCCTTTCCTTTATAATTATCTACCCAAATCTTGGTAGGACTACTTAGTTACATAGGAACTCCTTGTAATGGATTTAGAGATAGAGAGGGAAGGGACCTTTTTTGTTGTAGTGGGTAACTCAATAGGGGTGAATTGAGTTCAAAATGAAAATTTCTATTAAAAATATATTAAAATTAACTTCCCTTTAATAACATAAAATAGCTAGTTAATCAAAATATCATATCAATATAAGATCTGTGTTTTTGAAAAAAATAAAAGAGACATTATGTATCTATTAAAATAATGTTAGAATTACCTTAGCTTTTGAAATAAATTTACACAGACAGAAACATATATAAAGACTAGTTAAGATTAAATATCAAATTTGTAGTTTTCTTTATAGATTAAAAACAATATAGGTTTTGTTAAAAAAACAAAATAACACAGCAAAATAAACAAGAGGTTCGGTCTCTAGATGAGACTTAATCCCATAAACTTAAAAATCACCTACTACCAAAAAGAATATAATAATAATCAAACAAATCCACAACCTGGATTAAGTAAACAAATAAAATTTATAATATTTCAAGGATAAAGATCATATTCTATATTTATACGTGGGAAGTAAAGAGGTATAGGATACATAAGGACCTATCCCAAAAATACCATGGGGAAAATGAAAATTTAAAGACATAATAACAAGTATTCTGTAGTTAGGTGTAAGAGATAGTGTGTGTTTGAAAAACAATGTAACAATACACTGCTTGAAAAATATAAAGAGAAATAAAAATAATATTAAGAGAATAATGATTCTCAGTATGGTGTGCTCATAATTTTAAAAGTCCTCAGATCAACTTTGGTGAGGAGTTCGAGCTTCCTTCTTAATGGTTGTAGAAAAAAAGAGGATCGTAGGTATTTTAAGGAATGTTTCAGTTGATATTTTTCAGTGTCTCAATTAATATTTGTAATTTATTTTTTTATTTTCTATATTTGATCTTAATATTATATGATTCAGTAATAGATTTCATCATAAAAGGAGAGAGATTCCCTTCCTGTAGATATAAAAGCATCAGTTAAAGGAGATCCACTATCCTCATATAGGATTTGAATCATTTCATTATGAATTGTTCAACTGATCTTTAAATAGAAATATCTATCATGTCATTCATGTCAAATTTCATGGACAGTAATAGTAGAATGAAGCTGGTGGTGACTCAGCAGTAAGTGGTATCTCATACTAACAGTACCTTATATTGAAAGTGACTCAGGGTTCGATGGTGACTCAAAGGCTAAGGGTGTTAGGTCCTGGTGGTAGATCCTCTAGCAGTAACAAGCCTAGTGGTGACAAGTCTACTGGTGAATCTACTAGCGGTAGCTCATCCTTAGTGGTGACTTCTACCTGGTGGTAACTCGACTAAGCGGTATCTCTTGGCTGGAAGTGACTCACCTCAATACTAATCCGAATTTTCATAAAATTGCCTTAACATATAAAATTCTATCATTCAACATGTTAGTCATTTGTACTAAAAGAATCATGGGTTGTGATAAATAAAATAAGGAAGTGTTAAACACTCTCCCCATAAGGTGGATCCAAAATTCTTCCCCTTTTTAATGATCAAAAAACATGTAATTTTATATTCCATTTACTAAATAAGAAAAAATAGATAATAAAATATATATTTAAGTTTAAAACAATCTTCTTAATATTTTAGAAGATAAATGAGTGATATAAACAACTATGATATAAAGGAAATTTTATATCTAAAAAGAGTTGACTTTTGTCAATAAAGAAATATTTATAGCTTAAAATACAATAAAATAGATAAAATAAATAAATATTAGAAAAATCTAATAATATTTCATAGAATGATTAGTTTTTTGTTTTTTTTTTCCAGTAACAAAAAATTTCCCATTATATTTTTCGCCCTTGAGGCTAGAAAAAAGAGAAGAAGAATAAAATAAATGAATAATTAAATGAAAATAAAACTAATATATTGCATTTAATATCAGCCAAAAAGTGGGGATTTCATCATTAAAAAGGAGAAATAGTACATCAACAGGGTCCTTTTGAATGACTGCATCTAATCATATTAACTATTAGAGTTAAATTAAGGAATATCTATGAGCTTTGATTTGGATTTTTCCATGTCTTTGTTATTATCATTGTCCTTAGGGGATGAAGCAGTAGTAGTGATATTTTGAGCATAGGTTGTGATGGAATTTATTTTTGTTAAAGGATGAAGTGAATCATGAAAAATAATTGGTCAAATGTGATGAATATATTCATCTAGTGATACACTCTTATGTTGATAAGGTGGAGGCAGAAGACCATCTGACTGAGTAATCACAATAAGTTTTCATCTTACTGTCTCTATAAAAGTTTAGGAAAGAATAGTTTTCACTATTATGGCCTCTCTAGAAATAAAAGACCTACTGTGAACATGTATAAATTGTCTCATGAGTTTGATAAATTTTATAATTATATTACCACCACATTCCATTGAACTGAAAAAAGTCTATTTTATCTTCCTTGAATCTATGCAATACTGTTCTGAAACCCTCCAGTTTACTCACCTTCTCTTTGAAATCTCTTGTAGCTGATAGTGATATCAAGTTCTCTTCTAGGAATTTTAAATTATCATACATATCATGATTTGTATAAATTTTGGATAAATATTTATTTATGGATTTATTTATGGTGTCTTTATCTGGCTTGAGTTTAATAGAATACTCCATTCTCATCTCATAAATGTGATCTCCATGATAATGTATTTTCCTTAATTTCTCATCATGTGTTTACACATAACCCAAATAAGTGTTTAGTTTTTCCTTGATATAATATCTAAGTATCTATCTTTCAATTTTTACTAGAGTAAAATGAGGTGAATAGGATGTAAAGGCAACAACAAACAATCTTTCCAATTTTTGAAATATAGAATTCAATATTTTTAAGAAGGATGATTTAATTTCCTCTACTAAGGATTTTAAGACTTCCACTTCTTTTGAAAATCATATTTTATCCACTTATAGTTATTTAATTTTTAATATAACTCTTTGTTGAAAATTAGATATAATAATCTCAACCAAATATCTAGACCTTTATTCACTAATTCTAGCAACTGGAGATGGTTGAGTGCCCCTTAAATTTTTAAAATATGAAACCAAATTTCCTCTCATGGGTTCCAAAATAGAATTAAAACTTCATTGAAAATATTCTAATTCATCATTTTTTACAATATCAGGTGGTATACTTATTCGAGAAGGAGGATGATATCTATTTTCCAGTTACACAACAGCCTCATCCTGGTTATCTATCTCCATTGGGGTAAAAGGATGTAACTCATTAGCTTGATCAATATGATCCACTAAGGATCCATCTCCTCTAATAGGAAATTATTGTGCTTCATTATCTAAATCACTGGAATCAACTCCAAGTCTAACTTAACAACGAAATTTTTCCCACTCTTTGAAAGAGATTAAGTTAGGTTTGACGTATGTAATAATAGGTGACTCTCTTAGTACTAGAGGAGTTTCTCCAAATTCATGTATAGTGGAGGATTTTTCTTGATGAACTAACAATAGGAGATCTCATGTTGTTATGTAATCAGAAGTTTTGGGAGACTTATTCCCCTCAGTAATATCTTGTTTATCATCTATAGGGAGAGGTGTTATAACATCCACCTCATAATTTTTTATCTATCCTCATCCCTCATATAACTTGATACCACAGGGGAAGAAAGGTGTGACTAAACCATCTCATGATCATGAGCATCATGATCATCTCCATTCTTACTAGCTCCATCAATATGACCACCTTTATGATCATTACCATGATCATGATTATCTCCACCATCATGATCATCATCATCTTCACCATCATGATCATATACATGATCAATGTCATCTTTTCCTCCATTATGATCCTCATCATTATATTTTTCCTTTTAAGAATTATCATTACTGCCATTCCCATCATAGTAATTATCATTCCGGACTCTTAATGATTTGGAGGAAGATATCTTGATAGATCTTCTCTAGATACTTATGTTCCCTAATCATCATTTTAATCTAAAAGTGATTCCCTGGTTGGTACATAACCATGTGGACTTACAGGTTCATAGGAAACTCCCTTTGGAGAGTTTGGTATTTCAAGGTCACTCCCAACTATGATTGAGAATTCGTCTTCTTCTTCTATAGATTTATAAAAATTATCACTATCAACATCATCATCATCATTATAATATTCAACTAACTCATTGGGATCAAGACTAGGATCCACTGTGTCCTTAGGTCTGGTTGTATTATCTATTTGGTTGAATTCATCATATAGTTTATCATTATCTCACACCCAATAATTCTTCCATGAATTCTAACTCTATTTAACTCTTAAAAAAACTGAATAAAATCCACCATACTTATCTTCAACTTCTTCACCTTATTTGACTAATCCCATAGAATCCAAGATGGTAGATATCATCTTAGGGTATATCAAAGAGTTTGACCTTAAAATTTCAATTAACATTTCATACATATGGATCATCTTAAATCTAAAAATATTAATCCTTGGTACTTATTTCATCATAAATAGGAATTAAACATCTTGATATCTCATTTTATTTAAATATTCCTTTCTAGGAAATAAAACATGTTTTAAAAACATGAATAACATTTTACACTCTCCATCAAGTTTAGAATTTGTAGGTCTCTACAATGTACCATCACTTGTTAACTATAGGGGAGCATATTCATAATTGAAAATATCACTATCATCTGGAATTATTCCTTGAAAATCCTTATATACCCCTTTATGAGGTACTCTTAGGAATTTCTCCTATTCCCTTGAAGAGAATGAAAGCTATTCTCCATCAATGTGACTTTATATTTCATCCTCTTTGTTTCTGAAATAAAAACCCAGTATTCTGATAAAAATTATATACCAACCTCAAATAATACAAAAGGAGATTTTATGTAAATAAGTTAATCTATTTCTGATCATTTATAACTTTAGAAACAAGAGTATTTCTTAATGGAATCCATTGCGCGTCTATTTCATTTTATTCTTCGATAAATCGTTTCTCAAAATGTGGGTTTTGTGAAACAATTTTCAAAATTGTAGTAGAAACTCTATGTTTCATGGATTTCCACATATCTTCTAAATTTTATTCTGTTAATCACTTCACATGGTACATTCTTATCAGTTTAAGGAATATGTGGAATAAGAGAGTAAGGAAATACAATCGGTTTGAGAGGAAGAGAAGATTTTAGGAGTTAAAATGATTAAGGGATAAGTGAATCAATTTGGTTTATTCTATAAATCATATCATTTGGGAATTCAAAATAAAAAAATATAAAACAATAAAAAAATTAATCAAGAAAGAATATAGGGAGAAATAAAAGGAATGGTGACTCGTCAATAGTGACTTATCAATGGTAAATTATCAATGGTGACTCTTCAACGATGACATGTCAATGGTGACTAATCAATGGTTATGCATCAATGGTTACATTTTAATGGTTCCTTATCAATGGTGAAATATCAATGTTGACTCATCAATGTTGACTCATAAATAGTGACTTGTCAATGGTGACTCATCAAAGCTGGCTCATCATTGGTTACTCATAAATGGTGACTCATTAATAGTGACTTACCAACGGCGAATCATTAATGGGGACTCATAAATGGTGACTTATCAATGGTGACTCGTCAAAGACTATCATTCCTAATTCATGTTTGATGCGGTTTAAACTTTAAGAATTCAATGGATTCAAGAAGATATCAGCAAGATGACGTTCAGTTCAAATAAATAATAATGTTATATAAATTTTTTTATAATTATATCTCAAAAAGTTATATCTTACATCAATTTTCATTGTTCTTTAGTGAGATATTAGATTTTCAGAAAATTTAACGCACTTGTGTTATCAGAATTTATAAGAACATGTCTAATTTGGTATCTAAATTTCAGTAAATTATGTTTCATCAATAGAATTTGTGCACAAAAACTACCTATAGCAATGTATTCAGCTTTAGTAGTAGAAAGTGAAACGTAATTTTTGTTCATAATACATTATGATACTATATATTTTCCTAAATGATAACATGTTCCTAGTTTTATTTTTCTATCTAACTTACAGCCACTAAAAAATAATCTGAATAACTTACTAAATCAAAAAAAAATCCTCTTGGATAGAGCAATTCTAAGTTAGTTGAATATTTTAGATATTTAAATATACTATTAATAGATATTAAGTTTGATTCTTTTGGATTTTCTTGAAAGAGAGCACACATAAACACACTAAACATAATATCAAAATGAATAGTAGTTAAATATATAATATAACATCCCAGGTAAATATGAATATGAAATTTTCATATATATTAGTATTTTTGAATAAAATATTAATATTACTTTAAAAGATATTCTATGTTCGATGGAATACCCAATATGCAACAACGAGTTTCTTTGAAATCTTACATTGCACACTAATGATATAATTATTTTAAATGATATTAGACACCTAACTATTTTATTGGATGGAATGAATACAACTAACTACAATATGATTATATATGTTTTTTAAATGTATTTACTTTTATCCAATAAAATTTAGAGGCTTATAATGTAAATGAATATGATTTTAAGCATAATTTATATTAAAAGGCCAATTTACTGCCTTTTGATGGAGAACCCTATTTAAATCTAGTTTTGGTAACTTTCATATGTTCATTTTGACAAAATAAAATTCTTCTTTAGATTTGTATCATCAAAATATACTTTGGGTAAATTTTTGGTATTTTTCTGATAAAAATCTTTTTTAATGAATAATGAAAAATACTGTATTTTATTTCAAAAGTTATTTTTAATATAATTTATTTATAAGGGTAGATTATATTTTTAATAGGTTTTAAATTTTAAATAAAATATATTTTTACCATTTAATCCAATTGTGGTCATTGGAATTAATTTCACTTAGAAATTGTACATAAACAAGTGTCAATCTTTTAATAGATATTGTTTCTTAAAAAACGCTATTTGTTTTGACGGTGGGAATTGATTATAAAATTAATTAATGAAAATTATATGTTTTTAATTTGGTAAAATTGATATCATTTTTGAATTTGGAATATCAAATATATCTTAGGGTGAATTTTTTGGTATTTTTCTGAAAAATGATCATTTTTATTGAATAGTGAAAAATACTGCATTTTACTTCAAAACTGTTTTTTCATCTAATTTAATTATATAGGTATATTGTCAATTTAATTGGTTTTAAAGTGTAATTTAATTATGTTTTTATTACTTAATACAGTTTTTTTCATTGGAGGTAATTTCACTTTTCAATTGGATGTAAAAACATGTCAATATTTTGATAAATTTTACTTCTTAAAAACTCGTCTCTGGTTTTGACAACATGAATTATTTTTAAATTTATTACTGTAATTTATATGTTTGGAATTTGGTAAAATGGGTTCCATATTCTGAATCATATGGTCCTAATTATGTAATTAATACTCTTTTGTTTTTGGACATTATGAATAGTAACGACGACAATTATCTTTAATTATCGTGATTAATTAGTAACCGGGTAGTTAAGGGTAATAAAATAATATCATGAAAATAAAAATGACCAAAACATGTGTCTAAATTCTATTGGTGCTATCATGGAAGACCATTGGATTCCTTGTGCCAACTTTGGGACCCCATGGAATCACTTTTGGTTGATAGTGACATTTTATCATTTTATTTTTAAAGAAAGGAAAATATAAAAAAAAAGTATGTAACAACTAAGTAAAAAAATTAATTTTGTCTATATAAATGATATCTTTGACTATAAATATTCATTGTAAATCTAAAACTATTTCCTACATCATGGTATTTTTTAATAATTTTTAGACATTAAATGGATAAATTTATTTATGACACCCTGATGATGCAGTAATTACATCATTAATGAACGATTTAAATAAAATGAAAAGATAAGGTAATATATAAGACATAAACTTGTATAAAACCTATTGTAAGGGTGAATTTAGAACCCTTATCACCTTATACTGGAAATATATCATTGTACGACCTTTAAAATCCGAAACTCATTTTATAATAAAGTAACCTTCCAAGACTTTCCAAAAGTAACCCTCCTCCCTCTTATAAAAGGCCCCCAATTCTACCCCCTTACCCACACCTATCAAGCCCTTGGATCATCCAAAATCTACCTCATATTATCTTTCCACATCCCTATATAACTCCTAGAAGCCTCACATTGGGCATAAGTCTTTCCAAGGAAGCCTTTGGGCTCAAATCAAAAAGAGTTATCTGATGTAAAGGTAATGTCTTCTCTTATGTTCTTTTGTTTTATTTTGCTTCTCCAACCCCCCTAAAAACTTTCTATTCCTTTATTTTGTAACAAAACCAATATCTTCAATATACTAGGATGTTTTATGAGAATTATTTGAGCTACACTCATACACACCTCTATCAAATGGTTAAATAACATATTGTTTCTGTGGGTGGCGAATTACTACCTCACAAAATGATGAATGTTCAATCTTCATTTAACACCTCTCATGGTAGCCATTAAGATGTAACTCTATTTATGTATGATATATATATTATTTTTATGTTTTCCTTAGGATTATGTATTTTTCATTTATTTAATACCTTTATTGTTTCCAAAATGGGTAAACGATATAATTTCAATTTAGGAAGTGCTGACTACCGCCCCCTCAAAGTGATTTGAATCGTTAATGCCATATGTGAGATGTATAAAGGAAGGATTTAATGATATTATATATGATATTATAATGTAATTATAATATACCTATGTATCATTATGTTTTCATTCCATTAAAGTATGAAATAGAAATGAAAATAGTGTTCATGCGTACGTACTGCTTACCGTCTCCATGAATGGTACATTTCATTTATTATCTCCAAATGTTAAGTACTATTATAAGTACATATATATAATTAATATATATGATATATATTAAATATAAATTATGGATATCATTCTGTAATTATAATATATATATATATATCTCATTTAGTTTTAATTCCATTAATATGACAAAGAAATGAAAGTAGCATTCATGCGTACGTACGACCTACCGTCTCCATGAACGTTGCATTTCATTTTTATCACAAAATGTTATGGAATAGTATAAAATGAATATATACTGGATATATATGATATTTAAATCATTAATAATATTCTGGATATGGGGTACTTATAACTAGATGGACAATTCTTTTCAAACAAGTTCATTTTTGACTCTTGTACCGAACATCGATAAAAACATCTGATATAAACTCACATAATTAACTAATTATTATAACATTATAATATTTGATATGAATGGAATAATAAACTTTTAATTATGTCCTTAATAAATTATAAATTTACCAAATTTTATTATTCAGTAATATAAAGAAACGAATAAGACAAGTCGGACTTGAGGTAAGGGATCCTACCTCTCTCTTTCTATTTAAGTACTCTCTTTTATGTAATTTCATTTAAGATCCTTTTTCATATGTTGTAGGATGTTATTTTATATTCCTCTTAATTTAAATTTTATGTTCATATGATGAGAGACCCTATTTGATCTTGTCAATACATTTTTTTAATGTTTTAAGTGGCGCTGTTAGGATGCCGAGTTTTCGTAATGGATTTTTTATCTCACTTTTTATTCCCGTGAGATTCATGCTACATTTGCCACTATTTCCTTTTGTGTGGTGTATTTACATCAAATGATTTTATTATTCGTGTAATATACTTTAATTTATGGGTATTTATATCTTCATTGTATGACCCTTCTTTCATGGGGTGTACGTTTTGAAAGTTACCCAAATCGGTAAGGGAACCTTTCACCCTCCTCTTTTTAATAGACTTCTTTTTGTTAGGTCTTTTAATTTACATCTTCTTATGTTGGGATATGTTCTTATACATCCTTATTGTTGTAAATTTTATTTCCAAGTGATGAGATACCCTTTTTATCTCTCATCATCTCATTTTTCTGAATTTTAAAGTGACGTCCTTAGGTTGTCGAATTTCTGTAAGGGAACTTCTTAACCAAATTTCAATTCTTTGGGTTAAACCTATATTTATTGATTATGTCATACTATGAATATGTGTGGATGAACTATGATTGTTTTACACTTAATATCCTCTTATATTGGGTGAATTTATATTTGTCACACATAATTATGTAATTGAATTATCCTTAATCTAAGGATACTGACTTTGTAAGGGACTTCTTCTCAATCCCCTTTCATTATGGCATTTTTTTTATACAAAACTTTCTTTTATACGGTGTATAAACCCCTTTGACTTTTACTTTCATTCAAAAGGATTATTTTTATAAGAAGTGTTTTACTAAACGAAAAAAGGAAATGTTTTTGTCTTATGTATGCGGTGACAACGAATTTTCTGCCGCCGTGACCATTATTTGAGTTTCGACTTCCTCTACAAGCCATAATTTTTTTAAATGAAAAATAAATATAATGTTTTAATTTTATTTATTTTTATATTGAAAATGGTTTTGATAATTTTTTGATTATATCAATGTGTTTTTGATATCTTGTGATTGAAATGTGGAAATGTTATGTTTACTTTATTCATGTTTTATGTGATAAGATTATGTTATGGTTCTTGGGAATTGTTTATGAAGATGGGTGGTTCTGTGATAAACTAAGGGAAGGTGAGCCCGTGATAGATCTCCAATGCATTGGGTAACGCGAAGGAGCTAAACGCTAAGGTTTCTCCTAAGAGATTTAGGGAGTATATTGTGATGGGTATTCCAAACGTAACCACGAGGGTTACTCCCTATGTAAGAATGTTATGAATGCCTCAAGTTACCTTTATGTCTTATGAATTCTAGGAGTTATACATAAAAATTATGATTTCAGAAGGAATTTTATGATTCAAAGTTATGGATTCATTGATTTTTATTTATTGGCAGGTTAATGTTTCCTTTCATTATGTTATAACCCTTACTGAGCTTTTTATGCTCATCCCAAGTTTTTGAAATGTTTTTCAAAGGTTATAAGGAAGGGTCAGAGAAAGGAAGTATTCAAGAAGATTTATATCAAGAAAAGAACTCTTGTTTTATTTAAGGATTTCTTTTTATTATTGTGCAAAATTGGTTATAGTAGTAGTGTCTACTTTGTAAATCTTCTGAGATGTAATATTTATGTCCTAATTCTTTAAAACTCTAAACCTGAAACAATCCTAAATGTGAATTATTCATTTATTTCAAGTTTAAGTAATGTTTTAAGGCATGGTCCTTATAGTTGGTATCAGAGGTCGGTTTAGATAACATTAGAGGTTATATTGTTGTTTAAGCATAAGTTACAAATTGTGTATAACCACAATGGTTAGTATATTAGATGGGGTCATTTTTATTTTTGAAAGTTGGAATGAGTTTGAGATAACTTGGATAATTATATCTTAGTGTTTATCTTCCTCATTAGTACATGATGATTTTGTTAGTATACTCACACTAACATTTTTGATTTTAGTAAATGGATGGATCTAGCAGGCACCAAAGTGACAATGGGTTTGAAGGAAACTATGGTGGTTCTCTGATTAAGAGACTGGATGAAATGGGGGATTCAATGAGGAATCTCATGGTTATTCTAAACCAACTATCAAGGAGTCTTGATTAACCACTTTAACCTTAGTGAGTTCTATAATGGATCATGTATGAGAGAACCAACTCGATGTGGAAGTCTAGGTAATAATTATAATGGTAACCATTAGGGTTTATATGATCCTTACTTTGGAGGTAATTATGGGTTACTATATGATGGAAAATGAAAGGAATGAGATAAAATTGAGCTTAAATTATGTTATGGTTATTTTTGAAGATTTTATCTCTTTTGGGGGAATTTTTTAAGAATTATATAGTTTTGGAAAAAGGGACAACATTCAGACTGTGTGAAAACTCGTCACATCGGACCAAGCTACGGGAATCGAACCCACAACCAAAGTGACGCTGGTATTTATCACCTACCACTGGACTACATGAAGTCTCTGGTTAGTATGAAAAAATATTTTTAGTTAGATGATTTTATGAATCAAGAATAAGTTGATTTTAGGTTTTATATGGAAATGATTGACCAATCATAGAGGATATGTGATTAGGCTAATTACTTTTCATTATGAGACTTTAAGAGTAATTGATGTTATTTAGAGATAAATGTTAAGATTTACCTTGGAAGACTATGCGATTAAATCCTTCAAAGATTTTGGTATCAATATTAGGTTGGTTTATTTTTGATTAATTTTAAGGGAAATTTTTTATTGAATGGTCTTTGTTGAACATTGGGTTGTTTGAAAAATTTTGGAGATTAAGAGTAGTTTTTATTTTTTGTAAAAGTTTATCTTTTTTTTGGGATTATCTGATCTTATAACAACAATTTAGGTTTTGGTTAAGTTCTAAAGACATGGGAAATATATAGTTCATCTTGTGTGGATTATGTGATTCTCTATAATTTTATTATAGCTCTCTTAAGGTGAAGAATCCATCCTAAATACTCATCATTTAGAGAAAACAAGATTTTGTGTTAGAAATCTAGTAAGAGATGAAAGTCCACATGACAAGTAGGTATGTTTACTTATGTTTTAGTTAAGCTCATAAATAAATTACTCAATGAAATAAAACTTAAAACAAAAACGTTGTATGTTAACTTTACCTACTGGGGAATCAAATACCATTTTACCCGTCACAAGTTTGTGGATTTCAGATTGTTTACTTTCTCCTCATCATGTTTTCTATCACTCTCCATCAGAACTTGACCCTTTGTTTTCTCTTCCATATCCATATTTAACTACATGGAATCCTAGTATGAGTTAACTTGGGTGACCATTGTATTTCTCTTTCCTTCTTTTAAAGTGATAGTTTTATTGACTCCTTTTCCGATGTGGGGCTTTGAATGAAGTTTCTGAGCCCAATTTTAAAATTTTGAGGACGCAATTCCCAAAAGGGGGGAAGGATGTAACATCCCAGGTAAATAATGAATATGGAATGTTCATATATATTAATATTTTTGAATAAAATATTAATATTACTTTAAATGATATTCTATGTTTGATGGTGTACCCAATACGCAACTACGAGTTTTTTTGAAATCTTACGTTGCACGATAATAATATAATTATTTTAAATGGTATTTGACACCTAGACATTGTATTGGAGGGAATGAATAAAACTAAATAAAATATGATTATAGATTTTTGTTAAATGTATTAAATTTTATCCAATAAAATTTAGAGGCATAAAATGTAAATGAATATGATTTTAAGCATAATTTACATTAAAAGGCCGATTTACCGTTTTTTGATGGAGAACCCTATTTAAATCTATTTTCGGTCACCTTAATATGTTCATTTTGATAAAATAAAATATTCTTTTAGATTCGTATCATCAAAATTTAATTTGGGTAAATTTTTGGTATTTTTCTGATAAAATTCATTTTTTAATGAATAGTGAAAAATACTGTATTTTATTTTAAAAGTACCTTTTAATCTAATTTATTTATAAGGTTATATTATCTTTATAATTGGTTATAAAGTGTAATTAAAATAAATTTTTACCATTTAATCCAATGGTGGTCATTGGAATTAATTTCACTTTGAAATTGTACATAAAGAAGTGTTAATCTTTTAATATATATTGTTTCATAAAGATACGCTATTTATTTTTACAGCGGGAATTGATTATAAAATTAATTAATGAAACATATATGTTTTTAATTTGGTAAAATTGATATCATTTTTTAATTTGTAATATCAAATATATCTTAGGGTGAATTTTTGGTATTTTTCTGACAAATGTTCATTTTTAATGAATAGTGAAAAATACTTCATTTTACTTCAAAATGGATTTTTAATCTAATTTAATTATATAGTTAGATTTTCCTTTTAATTGGTTTTAAAGTGTAATTGAATTATTATTTTATCACTTAATACAATTCCGTTCATTGGAGGTAATTTCACTTTTCAATTGGATGTAAAAACATGTCAATCTTTTGATAAAATTTACTTCTTAAAAACTTGTCTTTGGTTTTGACAATGAGAAGTATTTTTAAATTAATTACTGAAATTTATATGTTTCGAATTTCGTAAAATGGGTTCTATATTCTGAATCATAAGGTCCAAATTATTTAATTAAGACTCTTTTGTTTTTTGACATTATGAATAGTAATGACGACAATTATCTTAAATTATCGTGATTAATTAGTAATCGTGTATTTAAGGGTAATAAAATAATATCATAAAAATAAAAAATGACCACAAAATGTGTCATAATGCTATTGGTTCTATCATGGCCAACCATGGTATTCCTTGTGCCAACTTTGGGATCCCATGGAATCACTTTTAGGTGATAGTGACATTTCATCATTTTATTTTTAAAGAAAAGAAAATATAACAAAAGTATGTAACACATAAGTTAAAAAAAATTAATTTTGTCTAAATAAATGATCTCTTATACTATAAATATTCATTGGAAACATAAAAATATTTCCTACATCATGGTATGTTTTTATAATTTTTAGACACTATATAAATAAATTTATTTATGACACCATGATGATGCAGTAATTACCTCATTAATGAACGATTTAAATAAAATGAAAAGATAAGGTAAAATATAAGACTTACACTTTTCTAAAATCTATTTTATGGGTGGATTTAGAAACCCTATCCCCTTATCCTCGAAATATATCATTGTGGGACCTTTAAAATCTGAAACTCATTTTATAATAAAGTAACTTTCCAAGACTTTCCAAAAGTAACCCTCCTCCCTCTTATAAAATGCCCCCACCTCTACCCCCTTACCCATACCTCTCAATCCCTTGCCTAGTCCAAACTCTACACATATTGTCTCTACACATCAATCCTTTACTCATATAAGCCTCACTTTGGACATAATTCTTTCCAAGGAAGCCTTTGGTCTCAAATCAAAAAGAGTTATCCGATTTGAAGGTAATGTCTTCTCTTATATTCTTTTGTTTTATTTTGCTTCTCCAACCCCATAAACTCTTTTTATTCCTTTATTTTGTAACAAAACCAGTATCTTCAATATACTAGGATGTTTTTATGAGAATTATTAGAGCTACACTCATACACACCTCCATCAAATGGTTAAAGAACATATTGTTTCTGTGGGTGGCGAATTACTGCCTCACAAAACGATGATTGTTCAATCTTCATTTAACACCTCTCATGGTGGCCATAAAGATGTCACTGTATTTATATATGATATATATATTATTTTTATGTTTTCCTTATTCTTTTTTATTTTTCATTTATTTCATACCTTTATGGTTTCCAAAATGGGTAAACGCGATAATTTTATTTTAGGAAGTGCGGACTACAGCCCCCTCAAAGTGATTTGAATTGTTAATGCCATATGTGGGATGTATAAAGGATGGAGTTAATGATATTATATATTATATTATACTTTAATTATAATATAACTATGTATAATTATTTTTTCATTCCATTAAAGTCTGAAATAGAAATGAAAGTAGCATTCATGTGTACGTACGGCTTACCGTCTCCATGAATGGTACATTTCATTTCTTATATCCAAATGTTATGTATTATTATAAGTACATATATATAATAAATATATATGATATATATTAAATATAAATTATGAATATCATTCTGGAATTATAATATATATATATATATCTCTCTCATTTAGTTTTAATTCCATTAATATGACAAAGAAATGAAAGTAGCGTTCATGCGTACGTATGGACTACCGTCTCCATGAATGGTGCATTTCATTTTTATCTCAAAATGTTATGGAATAGAATAAAATTAATATATAATAGATATATATGATATTTAAATCATTAATAATATTCTGGAGATGGTGTACTTATAACTACATGGACAATTCTTTTCAAACAAGTTCATTTTTGACTCATGTACCGAACATCGACAAAAATGTCTGATATGAACTCACATAATTAACTAATTATTATAACATTATAATATGTGATATGAATAGAATAATTAAATTTTAAGGATTTCTTTAAGAAATTATAAATTGACCAAATTTTATTATTCAGGAATAAAAAGAAACAAACAAGACAAGTCGGACTTGAGGTAAGGGGTCCTACCTCTCTCTTTCTATTTAAGTACTCTATTTTATGTCATTTACTTTAAGCTACTTTTTATTATGTTGGGGTATGTTCTATTATATTCCTCTTATGGTAAATTTTATGTTCATATGATTAGAGACCCTATTTGATCTCTTCAATCCTTTTTTTTGATGTTTTAAGTGGTGTTGTTAGGCTGCCGAGTTTTCGTAATGATTTTTTATCTCACATTTTTTTCACGTGAGATTCATGCTACATTTTACACTATTTACTTTTTTGTGGTGTATGTAATCCACATTATTGTATTCTTTGTGTAATATACTTTAATTTATGGGTATTTATATCTTCATTGTATGACCCTTCTTTCATGGGGTGTACGTTTCGAAAGTTACTCAAATCGGTAAGGGAACCTTTCACCCTCCTCTTTTTAAAAGACTTCTTTTTGTTAGGTCTTTTAATTTACATATTATTATTTTGGGATATGTTATTATATATCATTATTGTTGTAAATGTTATTTCTGAGTGATGAGAAAACCTTTTTATCTCTCATCATCTCATTTTATAAATTTTAAAGTGACGTCGTTAGGCTGTCGAATTTCTGTAAGGGAACTTCTTAACCCAATTTCAATTCTCTGGGTTAAACCTATATTTATTTATTATGTCGTACTATGAATATTTGTGTATGAACTCTGATTGTTTTCCACTTAATATCCTCTTATATTGGGTGTATTTATTTTTTTCACACATAATTATGTAATTGAATTATCCTTAATCTAAGGATACACACTTTGGAAGGGACTTCGTCTCAATCTCCTTTCATTTAGGCATATTTTGTTTTATACACAACTTTCTTTTATACGGTGTATAAAACAATTTTAATTTTACTTTTATTCAAAAAGAATATTTTTATACGAAGGTTTTACTAAATGAAAAAAGGGAATGTTTTTGTCTTACATATGCGGCGACAACGACTTCTCCATCGCCGTGATCATTATTTGAGTATCGTCTTCCTCTACAATCCATAACTTTTTTTAAATGAAAAATAAATACCATGTTTTACTTTTCTTTTATTTTGGTATTGAAAATGGTTTTGATACTTTTTTGATTATATCAATGTGTTTTTGATATCTTGTGATTGAAATGTGGAAATGTTATGTTTCCTTTATGCATGTTTTATGTGATACGATTATGTTATGGTTCATGGGAATTGTTTATAAATACGGGTGGTTCCATGATAATCTAAGGGCAGGTGATCCCATGATATCTCTCTAATGCATTGGGTAATGCAAAGGAGTTAATCGCTAAGGTTTCTCCGAAAAGATTTAGGGAATATACTGTGATGGGTATTCCAAACGTAACCATGAGGGTTACTCCCTACATAAGAATTTTATGAATGCCTCAAGTTACCTTTATGTCTTATGATTTATAGGATTTATACATAAAAATTATGATTTCAGAAGGTATGCTATGATTGAAAGTTATGGTTTCATTGTTTTGTATTTATTGTCAGGTTAATGTTTCCTTTCATTATGTTATAACCCTTAATGAGCTTTTTATGCTCATCACAAGTTTCGAAATGTTTTCCACAGGTTATAAGGAAGGATAAGGGAAAGGAAGTATTCAAGAAGATTTATATCAAGAAAAAAAACTCTTGTTTTATTTAAGGATTTTTTTTATTTTTGTGAAAAATCGGTTATTGTAGAAGTGTCTACATTGTAAATCTTATTAAATTTAATAATTATGTCCTAATTATCTAAAAATCTAAACCTGAAAAGATCCTCAATGTTAATTATTCATTTAATTCAAGATTAAGTAATGTTTTGTGGTCGGGTTCTTATATAGAAGAATACCAATCATTCTATTATAACTTGTTTGATCTACTGACATCATAGTTTCATCAAGATCTAGTTTACAGTTGGCAATCAAGGGAGTATCACTAATTTTAGTGTAGTCTATGGAAAAATGTTTTAAAATTTATTTAGTTTATTTACTTTGATTTAAAATAATTCCATCTTCATTTTGAAATATTTTAAAAATAATAAAATAATTAATTTCACCCATAAAACTCATTGCAAATTTATTTTTCATTAGTTCTGAAAAATCGGTACATAAGGAGTCTTTTTTAGATCTATAAATAATTTATCCACATATATTTTTACTATTAAATCATATTTTGAAATTATTTTTAACAAAATAGTTGGAAAATATATACCTTTTGAAAAACGTTATGAAATTAGGAAATAGGTAAACTAATCATACCAAGCTCTAGGATCTTATTTTAATCCATATAAATATTTTGTTAATTTGAAAACTTGATTTGGAAAATATAGATTTTGAAATCAGGGGGGGTTTCAAAAACACATCCTATATTATAAACCCATTTAGTAATGAACTTTTAACATCCATTTGATATAGTTTGAAATACAAATGTGTTGCATAATAAACTAGTATCCTAATGTATTCATGTCTCGCTACAGGTGAAAACTTTTCTTCATAATCAATCCCTTATTCTTGATTATACTCTTGTGCAGCTAATCCTACCTTGTTTCTTACTATAGTTTCATACTCATCATCCTATTTTATAAACAACCACTTATTTACAATAGTTAAGATATATTTAGGTCTATCAAAAAGTTCCCAAACATTGATTATTTCAAATTAATTAAGTTTGTCTTGCATAGATATTACCCATAATTAATCATTGATAGAATCATTGATGTTATTTGGATCAATATATGAAAAGAAATATTTGTGTTAATCATTCACATGTTTCTCTAAGATTTTCATAGGTTCATTAGGGTAGGTTTCAAAAATTTTAAAATGAACAAACTCTTTCATTTTTTTTGTTCTTTTATTAACACTCTATAATATTTACTGGAAGTTTAGTAACCAAGAAAAATTACTTCATCACACTTGGAATAATTTTTTTTCAGATTATCCTTTGTATTTGGAATAAAGGCTTTGATACCAAAAACTCCAAAGTAATTAACCTTTTTTTCTATTATTTAGTAACTCATAATGTGTTCTTTTTAGGAGAGGTTTAATAAATACACTATTTATAGTATAATTGGATGTGTTATTAGACTCTTACCAAAAGTAGACAAGTAATTTATACACATTTAGCATAGTCTAGGATATCTTAAGAAGAGTTCTATTTATTATTTCTACCACACCACTTTGTTGAGGTTTCCTAGGTGAAAAAAATATGACTGTAACCATTTTGAGAACAAAATGACTCAAAGTCTTGATATGAAAAATCTTTACCATGCTCATTTTTTAATTTATTAATCCTAATTCAACTTATATTTTCTAAAGATTTAGAATACTTCATAAAATAAGAACAAGATTCAATTTTTTGAGCTAAGTATAATACTCGGGTGTATCTAGAGAAGTCATCTAAAAGAAAATAAACATAATGTTTTCAATTTAAACTAGAAACTCTAGAAGGTCCAAATAGGTCCATGTGAAATAACACTATAGGTTGAGAGGTTGAGACTTTTTTCTTGGTTTAAAATAAAATATTATGAAGTTTCTCTTTTTGAAAAGGATTTCATTCTTTATCATTTTAGATTTCAAGATTTGGTAGATCTATAACTAATTATTTTCTAGTTAGCTTTAAAGTGACTGAATATTGGAATGGCCCAATCTCCTGTACCAATTCCATGATTCTTTGTGAAAGGAAATCAAGTAATAAATATTTTTATAAGATAATGAATTTAAATCAATAGAATAAATAATATCAATTCTTAAAGTTGTAAAAATTAAAAAAAATTTATAATCAAAAAATGAAAGGAATTATTTTCAAACCTTACATAAAACAATCATCACATAATTGAGAAATGATAAGTAGATTGTATTTTAATCCATCTACATATAATAAATTATAAATTAATAATGAATTTGATTTACCAATTTGGACAAGGCCTATGATTTTCCATTTATCAATATCACTAAAAGTGGAATATACACTATCAACATTGATCAGATTTTTGAAATTTGAATACTCACCAATCATATGTCTAGAACACCCACTATCTAAATACCATAAGATTTTTTTGGTGGTTTTAAAATAGGTTTTCTAAAAAAAGTTATACTAAAAATAATTATGGTACACAAATATTCATGGGTCCAATTTTGTTCGTAATAATTTATTTTGGTACCCATAATTGTATAATGGGTTTCTTATAAACAATTTGTAAGATTCTATAAATAAATACTTTATTAGGTCCAGTTGAGTAGGTACTGGATGTATATGAATTTTTAGAACTAGTACTAGATGTAAATATGGTTTTTTTTAATTTTCCTCTATCCTGGTTGGTGACCTATTCCAGTTATATACTTGGGAGAAACTTGTTTTCCTGGTATTTGAATAAAAGTTTTCTTACCATTGGTAATCCTTTCTATTTCTTTCTTTAACTATTCATTTGATAGTTTTAATTCATTGTTTTCTATTAATAATTGAGCTTTTTTCTCTTATTCAATTGTAATATTAGTTTTAATATTTTCTATCAAAGAATTTTGTTTCTTAAAAGATTTATATTTATCTTCCAGTTCATGAAACTTATCTTCCACCATGTCTCAGTATTCATAAAAATATTTATTGGTCATGATTTATTCATTATTTTTATTTCTAAAAAAGTTTGTAAAATTTATAGGAGAAGCATGAAGAATATTTTTTACCTCTAATGTACTTTCTACAAAGCACATGTTTTTTTGTAAAACTTATCTTCTTCATTATTATATGAATCCCTGGATCTATCTTCAGAGGCACTCTATATAGCTTTTATAGATTTCTTGAACCTGTTTACCTTATCCCCATATCTCTTTTTATATTTAAATTTTTGACATTCATCTTTAATGTGTCTTTTCCTCTTACATTCATATCTGGTGATTTCATTTTGAGTATCATCCTTTTTCCAATCCTTTTACCATTTTACCTTGTTATCATTATTTCCTCTGAAATTTTATTTTTTGAAGAACTTATTTTTCCTATAGAATTTATTTAATATTTTATCCATGAGGACCATTTATTCATTACTATCATTGGGATATTCTTCTACGCTGATACTTTTATCTTGTACCTTTTCTCATTTCTTGGAGGTAGTATTCTTAAAGGCTGTAGATTTTATTTTTGGTTCATATTCATCTATATCCTTGTTTTCTTTAAGATCTTAATCATAAAACATGATATTTCCTATCAATTATTTGATAGGTAGTTTACTTACATCACAAGATTCTCTAATTGACATAGAGGTTTCTATAGAACCCCTCTCTTTTCAAACATTAACATTACATAACTTTTTTAGAAAAAAAAACAAAACATTACACAAATAGATGCAAGAAGACCATACTAGTATAGTGTCTTTGGAAACATGGAATACATAGACATTGATACAAAAGTGAGCTACATTATCTCCCACTGGGTTCCTCTTGATGAGAACACTTCTTAGACACCTAAAAAAATACAAATCATCATAACCTGAGGGAAAGGTAACATAAAAGGGGTGAGCTCAAATTCTCAACAAGGGTAAACAAGGGAGACATGTAAGCATAAACATGAGTATAAGGGTATGAGAATGTGATATTGTAAATAAAGGATCATACCATGCATATAAAATATCATAACTGAAATCATGGAATAAATATTTTCAATTTATAAGACATGAATCATATTAAATAAAGAGCATAAGCCATGAAAGCATAATATTGGAATATGAAATGGAATTTTGTCAAAAACATATTCATATAATGATTTACATAGTATACAAGGCATCACTTCCAATACCATATTATTAGTATGGGTTCAATCCCCATACCATCATTGTAGTCATGGTTAAATCCAATAGCCATCATAGTATCACGAGTTCACTCGTCATACCATCTTAGTAGCCATGGTTCACTCTCATGGCCATCATAGTAGTCAAGGTTCACTCCCAATACAATCTTAGTTTATCTCATGAGATATAAAACCTTACCCAATGCATTGGTGGGAGATATAGGTCATACCTATCACATAATGAAATCAAAAATACATGTCCCAGATGATCATAAAAAAACTTATCATAACCCATTAAATGAAATGGGTATCACAAACATGTAAACATATCATAACCTATGGAAACATATAGTTTTCA
The DNA here is from genome assembly GCA_963277665.1 of Viscum album. NCBI lineage: Eukaryota > Viridiplantae > Streptophyta > Magnoliopsida > Santalales > Viscaceae > Viscum > Viscum album. Next base: position 538,485,993 of record OY728138.1, on the reverse strand, counting down.
TAATCATTTCATCATAATCATAACTCGTTAAAATAAGTAGGTTTCAAAATCATATAACCCGTGAAAGGGAAACCAGTTTCATAACATCATTCCATCAAAACAAAATCCATTCAAAGAAATAATATGAATAGAAAATTTGAATAATTTCCCTATAAAGGCATGAGTATCACCAATGTATGTTATATTATATGGGAAATAATTTTGAAAGATATTTTAGAAACATTTCATGAGGAAAATATCCTTTCATCTTTGAAAAATTATTTTTATTACATAAAACCTTTTGAAAACCTTTTTATTTAAAAATTTCTTTTAAAAATTATAAATGAAGATTTAAAAACAATAAAACTTTATTAAAAAACATTTTTACTTGAAAATTATCTTCAATTATATTTTTAAATCTTTTTTTAAAACGTTTTTGAAATATTTTTTTTATACAATAGATTTCCAACCAAATTGAGGGACGGTAAGATTTTACTAAAAACGTTATCCTAAGTACCATAGAGTGTAAAACAATTCTAAAAAATGAGGATATCTTAAAAAAACATAGGATAAGGAAACACATTAATATTATTGAGATATATTAAATAATATTTCATCAATGGAATCATAATCATAAACAATCTCGAAAAGCAATGAAATTGTCAAAATTAACTCTTATAACATGGTAACTTAGGATAATATAATCCACGTAAGAAAATGAAATTAAATTAAGATTAAAATATGATGAAAATAAGTTGATTCATGATATAACCTATATAATGGAATTATATACACCTAGAAAAAGATTTTAGGTGCATAAAAAACATGAGTCCCAAAGAAGGAAAATTGAGACAAAACTGTTTTACGGATTTAGTAACTTTTCAAAGTAAAATACCATTAAAGATAGATAATGGAATGGATATGTTAATACCCATAATTTTAATTAAAATATACATATAATACAATAATTAGAAGTACATACACCAAACAAAATGAAATAGTGGTGAACATAACATGTATCTCACAAAAGTTAAATGTGAGATGAAATCCCCTTACCTTGTGTCTTGACACTCTCTGTACTCATAAAAGCTTCATATATAATAATTATAATTTTATTATAGTTATTTTAAAGAATAATTTTATTATAAAAAATACCATATATGTTTTCATTATGACCTTATATTAACCTCTTGTTAATGATCCTATGTTAAAGTTTCACTTCGGGTTAAATTCTCTTTGTTCTTCGCATGTGTCTTAATTTGTTATATCTTTGGTCCTTATACTTATATAATGATTACAGAATGTATATCATGATATAAATATCATTTATATCCATTATATTTATATTATAAAAATCTATATCATAATGAGGTGTGAAATGTAATACACTATCCATGGAGATTGTAAGTTGTACGTACGCAAGAATGTTGTTTCTATTTTTATTGTCGTCTTGAAATAAAGTATGTAAATAACATATATAAATATATATGCTTGTATGTATATTTATATCATTATTATAGTATAATTAATATATCATATATATAATATAATTTTATTAAACCCATCCTTAATACTTTCCATATGTTTTGTGAATAAATCACATCGCATTGAGGTTACGATAGTCCACACTTCCTCAAACGAGATTATCATATTTACACCAGATGTAAAGTAAATAGATTTGTGTTTTAAAAGAAATAAATAAGATTATATACATATTAAACATAATATATTACATATATAAACATATTTTCCATCATAATGTACACCATTATTGGTGGTAAAGGAGAAATGAACAATCATCATTTCGTGTGGCAGTAAATCGTCAAACACAGAAAGAGTATGTTCAACATCCATTAGATTTTGGTGTGTGTAATTTTAGGTCAGAAAATTTTCCTATTAAAATAATAGTATATGATGGATTATTTTTTTCACAAAATAATTTAATAGATAGATTTTAGGGGTGGAGAAAGAAAATAAAGTAATGGATCTCGAGAGAAGACGTTACCTCTTAATCAGGTAACTCCTTTTGGATTATTCCAATAGGATTCCTGGAGAAGTTTTATGCCCAAATAGAGGCTTCAAGGTATAAGGGAGTATTTTTTGCGAGGCTTGTTTGTCTGATAATAAAATATCTTAAAATTTTTTAGATGTGTGATTAATGGGTATTGGTGGTGACCTTTTATATGGAAGGAAAAGGACTCGTGTGGAATTTTTAGAAACAAGTTAGGTGTGCACATGTTCTTACCTAAAAAATTTATACCAAACCAAAAACACTAAATAATTGAAGTTTTATGGTCTAAATATTATTAGAAAATGGGTTTTGGAAAAGTTTATATGTCATTTGGGCCATTGATTTTATGGTTTAGGCCCCAATTTAGCTTAATTTGGCATTAACTACTCTGGTTAATTTTAATCAATTTTACTAATAATTTTAGTCAAAGATTAACATAGTATTATAATAATATAAATATTATACTGAATATAATGGTTTATGTTGAATTTTTGAAATTATATTCATAGAAATAAAAAACTTAAGATTAGTGTTAATCCTGTAGATGGGACGAAATAACGGGTGTTTAAAGTCGGAAAAAGTTCAAAAGTTTGTTAAGATTTTATATTCAGTTTCAAAGTGAAATTTTTTATTATGAATTAAATTGTATTAATATATTTAATATTTATCTAATGTGACCTTAAAACATATTTATAATATCATTTAACATTAATAATTAATTAAAAAATTCATTTTTTAAATAAAAATCTGTATTGTTTACTATTCATCAAAAAATGATGTTTCTTAGAAAAATCCAAAAAAAATAAACCCAAGAAAATTTTAACATTATGAATTAAAAAATGATTTTTATTTTATAAAAATTAAATTTCTAAATTTTTCTAAGATTACTTTCATTATTATAAACGGTTCATTCAAGAAAACAATGTTTATAAACGTAGAAGGACAATAGCAAAAATCACATCATTTATTATCAATATGATTTATTTATATAAAACAATTTTATAAAATATTAATATTAAAATAAATATATTTAATGCCTGGGTTATAATTATCTCCTTTAAATTATAACAAAAAAATAGATATTTCTTAAAAACTCAGTGGTTCGTGTATTGTACGCCAAGTCGGTGTATTGTGTAACGTACGCCAAGTCGGATTTTTTTTAATGTATTATAAGTTTCTTTTTCTTTTAAAAGGTATCTTTTACTTAGTGTATTTCATGATATAAATGAAAATTAACATTTATTTGAAAAATAAAGGTCCATAAAAACTCAGGGTGTTACATTCTACCCCCCTTAAAATGAATTTTCCCTCAAAATTCTTCAACCGTGTAAAAGAAAATGAGGATACTTCTGCTTCATCATATCTTCAAGTTCCCATGTAGCATCCTCTAACCAGTGATTCCTCCACAAATCCTTGATCAGGGGAGTGGTCTTGTTTTGTAAGACCTTTTCTGATCCATCCAAAATTTTAACAGGTTGTTCCTCATAAGAAATATCCTCCTCCAGCGGTATGACCTCTAAGTTTAGTACATGTGAGGGGTCAGGTATGTACATCCTCAAGAGAGATACATGGAACAAATCATGGACTTTATAGATATTTGGAGGAAGTTTCAAGTGATATGCTACTGTCCCAATATGATCAAGAATTTCAAAGGGGCTGATATACCTAGGGCATAGTTTCCCTTTCTTCTTGAATCTGATATAATTATTTTTGGGTGAGATTCATAGAAATACTTTTTCAAAAATTTCAAATTTTAGATCACACTGATGGTTATCTGCATAACTTTTCTGCCAGATTTGAGCAGCCTTGATATGCTGTTGAACTGTTCTAACCTTCTCAGCCATTTCATCAAAAATACTATGTCTTAATAGATATATTTCTCCAAGATCATCCCTTCATGTTAGATCACCAAATTTTATCCCATAAAGGGATTCATACTGTGCTATATGAATTCTTTATTGAAAGATATTTTTTTAAGAGAAGTCATCTAGAGGAAGGTGTTGATCCCAATCACCTTTGAAATCCAAAAAACAGGATCTCAACATTTCCTCAAGGGTTTGATTTGTTCTTTCAGACTAGCCATCTATTTTAGGATGATAAGTTGTGATGAAACTCGATTTTGTATCAAGTTCTTTCTGAAGACTTCACCAGATCATTGAGGTAAACCTTGGATCCTAATCTGATATAATATAATGTTGTACTCCATGAAACCTTACCACTTACTTAATGTATATTCTGGGTATCTTATCAAGAGATAAATCTACATTGATGGTAATTATGTGTTCTAACTTAGTAATGTGATCAACTACCACCCCCCCCCCATATATAATTAAACCCTTTTGATGTTTTGGGTAGTCCAACAAACAAATCCATAGTGTTGCTCTCCCATTTTCATTCTGGTATGGGTAATGGATGCAACATCCCTTTAGACTTTTGTCTTTTATCCACAACTTTTTGGCATACAAAACAATAATATACAAACTTATCAATATCTCTCTTTATTCCATCCCACTAGAATCATTCATTTATATCCCTATACATCTTCGTACTTATTGGATGAAAAGAGAATGAAGAACTATGAGCTTCTTATAATAGATCCTTCTTCAAATCAGGCATGTATGGAACACATACACGGTTCCCAAACCTTATCATTCCATCCTGATCATGGTGGAAATCAATAACAGTTCTGACATTATTTTGTATTTATTCATCTTCCTTCTTTAACTTCTTAATCCTTACTCAGATATAGGGTTGCAAAACCATTTGATAAAGATAAGATTTTTCCCCTTTATTTAGGATTTCTAGATCTATTCTTTACAAATCCAAAAAAATGGATCTTTTGTGATCCTCATCATAGATAAGCTATCATGATCTTTTCAACTCAAATAATCATCCACCTTGTTCTCTTTACCAGGGTGGCAATGTATTGAGCAATTATAACCCTTTATTGACCTCAAACATCTTTTCTAGTGCATTTTCAACTCCTTTTGTGTGAATATATATTTCAAACTTTTATGATCGGTATATATATCACACTTTTACCAATAAATATATTTACTCCATATCTTAAATGAAAATATTACAGTTTCCCACTCAAAATCATGAGTTGGGTAATTATTCTCATTAATCTTCAACTATTGTGTGGAATAGGATATAACCATGTTATTTTTCATAAGACCACATCCCAATCCCTTCTTGTATGCATCATTATAAATTAAAAACCCTTCTCCATAATAGAGTAATGTATGTATAGGTACACTGACCAACATTCTTTCCACATCTTTGAAATTTTCCTCACATTCATCTACCTAGAGAAACTTAACACCCTTTAGAGTAAAGATAGTCATAGTATTAGATAGTTGTGAGAAATTATTCACAAAAAAATTGATAATATCTTGCTAAACTAAGAATTTTATAGATCTTAGTCACTAGGGTTGGTCTTGACCATCTGTCAATAGCATTCATCTTTGATAGATCTATTGTTATAACATCTCTTGAGATTTTGTAACCCAAAAATGAAACCTTTTTCATCCAAAATTTAGACAATGTGAATTTTTCAAATAAATTATCCTTCATTAAGGTCTTAAGTACAATTCTCATGTGATATTTAGGCTATTTGTTTCTAATTGAATATATAATAATATCATCAATAAAGACTATCACAAACTGGTCAATGTGATCTTTAAATACTCTATTCAGTAAATCCATAAAGATATAAGTGTCTTTATTAATACCAAAAGGCATCAATATATATTCATAGTGAGCATGTCTTGTACATAATTCCATCTTCGGAATATCCTCCTTCTTGACCCTCAATTGATGATATCCATAACAAAGTTCAATCTTGGAAAAGTATTGAGCTCTGTGAAGTTGATAAAATAAGTCATAAATATGGATAAAAGGATAATTTTTCTTAATTTTCAAATTTTTCAACTCTCGATAATCAATGCAGAGTCTCACAGATCCATCTTTATTTTTCAAAAAAAGAACTGATTCACCCCATGGTGACACACTTGGCCAAATGAATTCCTTATCAATATTTTCTTAGAGTTGCTTCTTTTTTTCCTAGAACTAGATTAAGGCTATTCTATAAGGAGTCTTTTAAATTTGTGTGGACCCTGGTTTATGTTATATTGAGAACTAAACTACATTTTTTGGTGGAATACTAGGATGCTCTTCCAGAAGGACATCCAAAAAATCCCAAACAATGGGAATATCATCAATGTTTATCTTCTCCCCAACCATTTGATATAAATAACCCTTTTGAATGGGAATTAAGACCCATACATTGGGTTTAATCTCCATAATAATTTCATACTTATCATCACATTGATGGATGATCATATGAGGGTTTGAAATATCAAACGTAACTTCTATTACTTGACAATTTATGTGGGATTTATGTAGAGAAAGACAATCCATTCCTAGGATGATATCAAATTCAACCAAAGGAAGAATAAAAAGATTTAGAGGAATCACATTCCCACAAACTTAAATGAGAGTGGAATCATAGACATAAGATGAAACCATCATACCATTAGGGGTTTGAATTTATAATTACACCAATAATGTTTTTGGAGGAATTTTAACACCCTTAGGAAATTCATTAGATATGAAAAATTGGGTTGATGAAAAATCAAATATGAGGAACCACATAATCATGAAAAATCACTTATAGGATGTATAACTTATGAAACCTTCTTTAATATAGGATACATTAGGTTTATATGTGGTTATTAACGGACAACTTATATTTAAATACTTCATAATGGTTCATCAAGATTTTGTGAATTCCCAAACCATATCCCTTGGGAGTGTCAAACCAGGTGTGTAGCAAGGCCAATTGTCATTACCAAATTACCCCAAGCCAATCCAGGAACATCGTTTTAGATTTCTACCCCTAGGTAAATCTATTACAGAGCCACATCCACTTGTAGTATCATGATAGGGATGTATTTCCAGAAAACAAAACTCACCCTATCCTTCCCCAAAATTCCAGGACATTTTCTTATACTTTAATTCATCCCTATACTAATCCTTAAACATGTCCTTAGGGTTCTCAAACATGTTTTATCAACCTAGTTTCCAAATTATAACTAAACTTTTTTGTTGATACCAACTACAAAAACTCATTATTTTCAAACATTAACATTAACATTTGATAAATTTTGTGGAAAACACATAACATTACACAAACAGACTCAAGAAGAATGTACTAGTCTACTACCTTTGGAAAAATGGAATATATAAACACTGATACATAAGTAAGATATATTATCTCCCAATAGGTTCTTCCTGGATATCACCCTTCTTAGACACCTCAAAAATAATACATATCATCATTACCTAGGGTAAATGAAACATAAAATGGGTGAGATCAAATTCTATGAAAGGGTAAACAAGGGATACATGTAAACATAAACATGAGTATAAGGGTGTGAGAGTGTCATTATAAAAATAAAAGATCATACCATACATACCAAAGATAATTACTGAAATGATGGAATAAATATTGACAGTTCATAAGACATGAATCATATTAAATAAATAGCATAATCCATGAAATAATAATATAGTAATAAGACATGGAATTGTTTAAAACACATAAGCATATAATTATTTTCATGGTAGCAAAGGCATCGCTTCCAAGACCATCTTAGTAGTATGGGTTCACTCCTTAAACCATCAAAGTAGTCATGGTTTACTCCCAAGACCATATTAGTTTATTTCATGAGATATAAAACTTTACCCAATGCATTAGAGGGATATATAGGTTACACCCATCACACAATGAAATCATACATACATATTCCACAATATCATTAATATACATATAATAACCCATGAAATGAAATGGGTATCATAAACAAGTAAACATATCATAACAGTTTTAAAGAGACAGGTTTCATTATTATTTTATCATAAACATAACCCGTGAAAAGAATTTGGTTTCAAAAGCATATAACCCGTGAAAAAGAAATGGGTTTCGTAAAATCATTCCATCAAAACAAAATCCCTTTAGAGAAATAATATGAATGGAAAAATTGAATAATTTCCACATAAATTCATGAGTAACACCAATGGATGTTATCTTAGATGGGAAATAATTTTTAATGATATTTTATAAAAATTTCTTGAATAAAATATCCTTTTTTCTTTGAAAACTATTTTTATTACATAAAACCTTTTGAATACCATTTTTTTGAAAATATATTTCAAAATTTATACATGATTCTTTGAAAACAATAAAACATTTTTAAAAATAATTTTTACTTGAAAATTATCTTCAAGAATCTTATGAAAAAAATTTTAATTTTTTTTAACATTTTGAAAATATGGTTTTTTAATACAATAGATTTCTAACTACAGAGAGAGACGGTCAGATTTTACTAAAAACATTATCCTAATTACAATGAGTGGAAAATGGTACTAAAAATTGATGATATATTTAATAAATAGAGGATAAAGAAACTATTGAATATTCTTGAGAGATGGACCATAATATTTCATCAAAGGAAGTATAATTATAAACAATCATGATATTGTCTGAATAAACTCCTACAACATGGTAACATGGGATCATACTCTCCATGTAAGAAAAAATATTACATGAAGCATAAGATATCATGAAAATAATAATATTCATGATATATCATGTATAATGGGAGTATATACAGATAAAAATATTTTAGGTGTATAACAAAACATGATTATCAAAGAGAGAAAATAGAGACAAAACAGTTTTACTGATTTGGTAAATTTTGAAAGTTAAACCCCATGAATGAATAATGATAGAATAGATATGTGAATAACCATAAATTTAAGTAAAATTTAAATATAATACAATAATGTGAGTTATATACACCACACAAAAGGAAAGTGTGGTGAACATAACTTGTATCTCATGGAAGATAAAAGTGAGATGAAATCCCTTTACCCTGTGTCTTGACTCTCTCCATACTCGTACAATATTCTTGTATAATAAATATAAGTATATTATACATCTTTTATAGAACAATATTCTTATACATAAAACCATATGTTTTTTATTATGAACTTATATTACCCTCTTGTTAATGATCCTATGTTAAAGTTTCACTTTGGGTAAAATTTTCTTTGTTCTTCGCATGTGTCTTAATTTGTTATATCTTTGGTCCATATACATATATATTGATTCTAGAATGTATTTCATTACATAAATATCATGTATATCCAGTATATTTATATAATAATAATCTATAGCATAATGAATTATGAAATGGAATACACTGTTCATAGATACGGTAAGTCGTACCTGCGCATGAACGTTGTTTCTATTTTTATTTTCGTATTGAAAGAATGTGTGTAAATGAAACACACACACACACGTATATATATATATATTTATTTATTTATTTATGTATATATCATTATTAAATTAGCATTAATATATCATATATAACATATAATTTCATTAAAACCATCCTTGATACATTGCATTTGGCATGTGAACAAATCACATTGCTTTGAGGGGGCGGTAGTCCACACTTCCTCAAACGAGATTATCATATTAACACAAAATATAAATTAAAGAGATGTTGTTTTAAAAAGGAATACATAAGATTATATAATTATTAAATATAATATATGACACATATAAACATATTGCTTGTCATAATGTCCACTATGATTGGTTGTAAAGGATAATTGAACAATCATCGTTTCGTGAGGCAGTAGTTCACCGTACACAGAAACAGTATGTTCGACATCCATTAGATGGAGGTGTATGTAAGTTTAGATCATAAAATTTTAATAAAAACATACTAGAATATTTAGGATACTATTTTTTCACACAATAATGGAATAGAGATATTTTAGGTGTGGTGAAAGAAAATAAAGGAAAGGAGCTTAAGAGAAAATGTTACCTTTTAATTGGGTATATCCTTTTGGTTTATGCAGAAAGGATTCCTTGAGAATATTCCATCCCAAAGAGAAGATTCAAGGTAGAAGGGAGTATTTTTCTGAGTCTAAATTGGTAGATATTGGACTAACTTAAAGGTTTATTGGGTTTGAGGAATGGGTAGAGGTGGTGGCCTTTTATAGGGAAGGAAAAGGACTCACAAGGAATTTTTAGAAACAAGTTAGGTGTCCACATGTTATTACCTTGAAAAAGTCATACCAAACCAAAAAACTAAAAATTGGAATTTTTATGGATGAAATATAGACATAAAATGGGGTTTAGAAAAGATTCAAGGTCAGTTTGGCCCTTAATTTTATGGTTAATCCCCAATTTAGCTTAATTTGGCATTAAGTGTTGTGATTAATTTTAATAACTTTTACTAATAATTTTGGTCAAAAATTAACAAGGTATTATTAGACTATAAATATTATACTTATTTCAATAGTGTATTTTGGATTTTTGATATTCAATTCACATAAGAGGAAAAATTAAGATTAGTGCTAATCCTATAGACGGGACGAAATAACAGGGTTTTAAAGTAGGAAAAAGTTTAAATGTTTAGTAAGATTTTATATTCAGTTTCAAATTGAAATTAATTATAATGAATAAAATTGTATTAATAGATGTAATATTTATCTAATTTGACCTTAAAACATATTTATAATATCATTTAACATTAATAATTAATTAAAAAAAAGATATTTTTTAACTAAAAAGCTTTATCTTCACTATTCATCAAAAAATGAAGTTTCTCAGAAAAATCCCAAAAATTCACCTTAATATAATTTTGATGTTTTTAATTAAAAAATGAAGATTATTTTATCAAATACAATTTCTAAATTATTCTAAAATTACTTTCATTATTATAAGTTGTTCATTCGAGAAAACGATGTTTTTAAACATAGAACTTTAACAAAAATCATATCTTACATTATAAATATGTTCTATTTCAATAAAACAATTGTATACAATGTTAATATTCATATAAAAATTTTTAATTTCTATGTTATAATTATATCCTTTAAATTATTATGAAAAAAGAGGTGTTTCATATAAACACAGGGTTGTATGTATCGTACGCCAAGTTGGTGTTGTATATAACGCACGCCAAGTCAATTTTGCATGTAACGTATGCCAAGTAGGTGTTTCATGTAATGTATTCTAAGTTGGTGATTCATTTAAAATTAATCTTTATCTTAGTGTTTTTTATGATATAAATAAAACTTTAAATTTATTCGAAAAAAATAGATCCATAAAAACATAGGGTGTTACAGTTCCTCACCATCTTTCTGGTAAGAATCTAAGTAATATCATTACTTGATATTTTTATGTCACTTGTTTCCCAAGTGATTGAACTGTATGGTGATATAATTTAACCTGAGAGACATATCAGAAATATGTTCATCATATTTCATTTAAAAAGTATCATATTTGATTGTATATGTATTTTGTCTCATTTCCTTAAAATTTTATTTTCCATTATGCGAGACACATAAGGTACCACATATTTCAAAAGAATATTTGTATGTATATATTCTATTACATTCATCATCACCCAAGGCACAAAACAAAGAATTCAAAACATTGCAATTATTATTGTATTCAGTTTTTAAATCATCAATCCAGATAACTCAATCATTTTGTGGTATTTTATAATTATCTTCTGTTATAATCCAAATGTCAAATCCCATAAATTCTAAATGAATATTCATTTTGACTTTCCATTATCTTTAATTTGTACCATTAAAATAAGGAGTTTTTTTGTTAGTATATCCTTCTTTTCTATTATCCATAAAGAACTAAAATTTATAACTGACAAAAATTTGAGATATTTAGAATACAACTCCAAATCACTATTGAAAAGATAGTTCAAAAATACTTTGATACCAAATTTTGGTTAGAGTGGGTAACTCGAGTAGAGGTGAATTGATTTCCCAATAAAAATTAATGTTGAAAATAAATAAAAATAAAATCCCCTTAATAACATAAACTATCCAGTTAGTCAAAATAACTAATCAATATAAGATCTTTCCTTTTAAAATATTTCTCAAAGAGTGATTATGTCCCAGTTAAAATAATTTTAGAATTACCATAGCTTTTGAAATCAGTTTAATTAGACAAAAACATATATAAACACTAGTTGAGATTAACTATTAGAATTATAGTTTTGTTTATATATTAAAAACCACTTAGGTTTTGGTAACAAAACACAATAACACAGCAGAATAAGAAATAGGTTCAGTCTCAATATGACACATAATCCCCACCACTTGGAAATAACCTACTACCAAGAAGATTATAATAATAATCATAAAAATCCACAACTTGGATCAAGTAAACAAACAATAGCTATAAGATACCAAAGATAAAGAGCCTCTTTCACTATTATATGTGGGAAGAAAAGCAGTATATACCACACAAGGACCTCTTCCACAAACACCATGTGAAAACATATGTAAAGTGAAAGAGATAATAAAAAGTATTCTCTAGATAGTGGTATGATATATTATGTGTTTGAAAAAAAAAGTAACATAACACAGATTGAAAAAAATATATAAATAAAATGAATATTAAGATAATAATGATGCTCAATCTTGTATTATTAGAATGTTAGAAGTCATCATATTAGCTTTGGTGATGAGTTCGAGCTTATTTATTGAAGGTTGAAGAAAAAAATAGGATCGTAGTAATTTGTAGGAATGTTCCAATCAATCTCTATTAGTGTATGAATCAATATCTGTAATGGATTTTGTGATTTTGGGTCATTGATCTTCATAGCAGATTATTTAGTAATCTCTTACAGGTTCACATATTCAATCGAACACTTTTACCATAGGTTTTTCAGACAATTTTCATCATAAAGAGAGATATATAAGTCCTTTTCAATGATATAGCAACATCAGTTGGAGGATATCCACAATCCTCAAACATACTTTGAATCTTTTATTTAGTACTTGTTCAAATGATCCTTGAATATAAATATTCATTGAGACATCCACATCAAAGACCTTGGACAGCAATGGTAGCATGAAGTTGGCGGTGACTCAGCATCTGGCGATATCTCATACTGAAGGTACCTCAGACTAGAGGTGACTCGAAGTTAAATGGTGACTCTGAGTCTAACGGTGAGAGGTCCTGGTTGTAGTTCATTTGTGGTAGCTCCTCAAGAGATAAAAAGCATGACACTGATAAATCTGGTGGTGACTCTGCTGGTAGTTGCTCATCCATAGCGATGTATCCTGCCTGGTGGTAACTCAACTCAATGGTAGCACCTAGCTAGAAATGACTCACCTCAATACTTATCCGAATTTTTATAAAACCCATCTTACTATATAAAAGCCTATCATAAAACATGTATGTCATTAGTAATAAAAGAATCATGTTATGTGATCATTAAAATAAGGAATTTTTAAACACTCTCCTAATAAGGAGGTTCCAACAGAACATAATTATCAAGGCCTTTAGGGGAGAGTAATAATAGAATATATGGTAGTGACCTCCATTTATAGTTGAAAAAGGAATGGATTCTCATGGAAAATAAATTTTTTTAAGGGGTATGAATAGAATCACATGGGTGTTAGGTGGGTAAGGTGAATTAGGTGAATTATGTTAATAAATTTCAGCTGAGAAATGTGGGTATAAATTTAATACCTAACAATAAATTATATATTTTTTATAAGAATATTATTTATTAATAATTTGAGATACTCTATTTACCCAATTTTACCCTAATTCATCTTGATTATAAAAAACCATGGTATTTATTTTATTAAAAAAATAAAATATTACCCTCCCTAAAAAATTTAGACATGATTAATCTAAATTTAATCTCTATTTAACATAATTTTGTTTATATCTATAATAAAATTAACTTTGAAATTGAAACATATAATTTTTTGAAATAAATGTTATTTTTATCAATAATTTCCATTAATATTATTTAAAATTGATTACCAATTAGATGAGTTCTAATTAATCTGTATATATATATAAACATCATTTTAATGTCTTGATTTAAAATATATATATCAGATTTAATAAAAATACAAAATATTTTGGATGGTACCATTCTTTGAAAGAAAACTATTTTACTATAGTAACTAGTTTTTACCATATGTAACATAATATTTATACATAAAAATTAAGTTGTATTTTTTAGATAATTAGGACCCGATGATTATAAATTTGAAATCTATTGATTTTTACCTAATTATTAAAAAATTTAAAAAATTATTTTAATTTAATAAATTTATAATTTATTAAAACTAATTTTGAGAAAAATATTACATGAGTTTTTAAATATCCTATATAGGTTTGTAATCTATATTGAATATTTTAAAATTTGTAGTTAAAATTATAAAAATATATATATTTTCAATAAAAATATTTCATAAAATTCTATTTCATGATTATATACTAATAATTTCATAAATATCACAGTATTAGAAAAAATAGTATATTGCAATATTCATATAAAAAATAATTTTTTTAAAGAAATATAAAAAAACATGCTAAGATTGTTTTGACATTATAAATAAATTAAATAAGTTAGTTTTCTCTTTTTAAAACTCTAAAATTATTAAGCTCAGTAATTAAATAAAATATATAAAGATGTTTTACTTTTATTGAAAATATCAGTTTCAAATATTAAATGTTTTTAATAATATTTCATATCAATTTATAATTTAAAAAATGATGATATATTAGTAAATATACTAACATTTATTATTATATGATTTAATTATTTTGACAATATATAAAATAATTATGAAAAATTTATTTGATAAAGAACAAATCATTTTAATATTATATCTCATTTATTTTCTATCCTTAAAATGTAAGAGTTTTTTGTTGATTAATATAATTTTATTTAATATAGTTTTTTATTGTTCTTATATTTTTCTTAAAAATATCAATCTATTAAGATTTGACTCATTTTATTTTTTTATAGTGTGTGAAACACACTATTTAATATATTATTTATTTAAGGAAAGGTTATAGTTAAAACTCAAGTCATTACATTCCCCCTACCTTTAATTCATTGTTTCATCACAATTTTAATTAACACATACTAATGAAAGTATATAAGTGTATCTAAAATTTCTTCATGACTCAAGGTATAATTTCTATAGGTATTTAAACCTTACAAATTTAGGGAACATATCTTTTTCCTTGTAATATGATTACCCCTAAAATTTATTTTTTATTTCTCCAAACATTTTAGCTAATAAATTATCATTAATCTCCTTTGTATAGATAAACTATCATAGGTTCATATGAAATGTTATTTCTTTCTTCCAAAGAAATAAAATTATTCCTCAAAGTAGAGAGAATAATGAATTACCAAAATCATGTTAAATACATCAAATGGAAGGATAATATGATTCTCATGAATCATAATCCCACAAACCCTTAAGAAGATTAATATTCCTTAGATATAGTAAATATACCACTAATATTTCTTATTTAAATAGATACTTGATTGTGAAAACATTAATTACATGTGGCATCAACAAATCTATAGTGATGAATAAGAGTACCAATAACCATTAAATTATTATTATCCACTTTAATAGTATTCGTTGCATAGGATTTTCCTTGATCTTATGGTATCAGAGGTCTTTGTTTCTGTTTTCATCTTAATCCCTTGGATTGGTTCACTAGTTTTTATAGTGACCAAATTCATTATTTCTAAAACATCAAAATACTAATCATAACTCGATATAGTTGTGTGAGAATAACTATAATATTTTGAAGACCATATTATATTTCATTTCATTTTCTATTAATAAAATTATTGCATTGTCCATGAAATCTATTACTAAATTTACTGCTCATAACTCCATCAATTATTAAAACTAAAAGGGTTGACATAAGTTTTAAAACCATAATAATGTGTGGGAATTATCATGATCAATTTCATAAAAGGTTTTCAACCTTAAAAACTTTAACCCGTGTCATCACATTTCCTTGTAATTCTACTAGGGAAACCTATATCAATCTTAGTTTGACCTAGGTTACATTTTGTTGTGTTATCTTATACATCTCAACATAATCACTAAAACTAGTAGGGGAATCAACCCTTCATCGGTTCTTGTAATGTTCATATTATAAACCAAATCATATCCCTTGGGAATTTATTTCAAGGTGTGTACTATTAAGTCCACTCTTCATTCACCAGTGTGATGATTAAGTCAATACTCAACCAAATCTTTCTGGGGTGATTGGTCCTATGTGCATATAAACCACAACTGTAACCACGTTTTTACTATCCAAACAGGGATGTTTTTATAAGAAAACCACTTACTCAATACTGTAATAATATTTAATTATATCATCCTATACTTATACTAATCTATATAGTTTTCACTAAGATTATCTAAAATTAATACCAAAGTTAAATAAATTAATCTCACTAAATAACTAATCCTTTCTGTTATAACAATTAAATCCACCTATGGAAAACATAAGGTAAAAAGTACATTAATATCATGATTTAAGTAATACATATCACAAAAAATCACACAACCAAAGGACCTAATGGTTTAGTGTCTTTGAGATTAACTATATTAAATTCATGATCAATACTCATTTACTGATAATCAAACACCTCTGGACTCCATTATAGAATTTCTAAAAGTTATACTTATCTTCCTAACCTAGGGAAAGGATAAACATAAGAAATGTGTGAGCTCAAATGCTTATTAAGTGAAAACATATCAAAATTTCAATAAGGTCTAGATCATAATCAATGAGAAAATATATACATGGGATAAATTTATAATTAAAAAGAGTATGGGTTAATAAGTATTGTCCACAATTCAAGATATAAAGAAATGTAATATAAAATGAACAAACATATACCTTGGGAAATGTGCATAGAATCATGATACATTAAATATGAGTCTAGGAGAAAAATTATAGGAATAATGTAATGACATAAGAGTATGGAATGATCATAAGCATATAAACCATATGTTAATTCCACCCACCAAGACATTTATCACATGGTGGGCCTAGGATAACCACCTTTTTACCTTCTTCGGCTTGGGATAATCCTCATGTGTACCCTTTTTAAAGGGATAATACATCATGTGTACCCATTAGGATAGGGATAAATCCTCCCATATACCCCTTGGTCTTGTGATAAATCCTAATATATACCCCTTAGTCATGGTATAAATTCTCCCATGTACCCATTGGTATGTGATAAATCCTTTTGTTTACAATATGGGTTGGGAATAATCCTCTTATGTGCCCATTGAGAACATGTGACATAAACATAAGCTAATGCATTTGATGGGTATATAGTACCCCACCCATCATCATCCATACTTATGTTTTCCGTATAAAGTAAATCATCATAATTTAATAATAAACTTGAGTAAATAAAAATGGGTTTCAAAACATTTCCAAATGGTATTCCTAAAATTGACCTCAAGAATGTAATTGGATTATACCAAAAATTCAATAACCACAATACAGTATTCCATAAGAACATTCATAACTTTATTCATAAATAATAATTTCCAAATAAATAATTTCATTAATGATAAAGGGAAAATTTATGTTGAAATAATAAAATAGTTTTTATAAAATAATTTTATCTTTAGAAGAAAAGAAGAAGATATGGTTTCATTAAAAAGTTATTTTTTAAAAAGGTGAAGTGAAAACTTTTGAAAATTATTTACTTTATAAAAATTAAATTTCTATGGTGAATACATTAAAATTATATAGAGGTTTAAAAAATTTTAACTGAAATTAGTTGGAAAATGTTTACTTTTAAAAATAATATTCTCTAATGAAGCCTTCAAAATAAAAAAATGTTTCACAATGGTAATGTGAAAATACTTTGAAAAAATTTAATTTTAGAGTTAATATTAAATCATTGAGTTTTGAAAAAAAAATTCTTATAGAAAAGTAATTTTAAGAGGAAGATAAAACATTTTATTTTGAAAGGATGGAACACATTTTGAATATTTTGAAATAACTTATTTGAAAACCCACATTGGAAAATAGTAACAAAAATATAATTTTTAAAATAAGAGGATATTAATTTGAAGGTAACATAAGAAAATTCATAGTTTAATTTCTGATTAAAAAGTTTAACATATTTAGGAAAATAAAAATTTTATATTGAGGGGAAACTGTCATTAAAGAGGATGGGATTTGTTTTTAACATAGTTTCATTTTCAAGAATGGTAAGAACTCATCAATAAAGAATATTTTATTCTAAATTGATATCCCATGATATAAATAGGGCATAACATATGAAATTAAATACATATAATGATGAGAAACAATATAACTAAATAATAAAAGTGAGTTGTGAAAACAATAACATTTTAGGGAAGATATCTGTCACACCTTAACATGACACAACCATAATATTTTATTTATTTTTTAACAATATTTGTTTATATGGGTTCTCTATAGTGTTTTCAAGATGCTTTTGGTTTTAGGTCAGGGATATGGGTGGAACACATTGTTTATAAACCATGTTCTATACACATTCAAACCATGTGGCCCAAAAAGTGGGTATGTCAAGGCCACACAGCTAGGTAAATATTCATGCTCCATCCCATTTCAAATCAAGAAGCATATATAGAATAATTGTTCATCCTGTATGGTTAGCCATGTGGTTTTGTATCCTCATCCAGAAAATAGTGTAGCCCTCCCCCTTTGGGTAGAGGCCACTACACGGTTGGTGCACAGTCTGGAAGACTATTCACTAAAACCTTTTAGTCTGCCATGTCACTTAAAAATGGAAATTTACCACTTTCCCCTTCTCATTGTTTAACCACAATCCACCCTATTCTTACCCTATTCGATAATTAATAGTCGTTGAACTCCACCCACACCTCTCCCTTTGATCTTCCTCTTCCTCCATAGTGAAATCATGATATTTCTTCAAGTTTTTAGTTTAGTCTTTAAAGGTAATCCATACTTGTTCTTTCTTATTCTGTCACCTTCCATTTTCTTCATTTTTATTTTTCTTCCTTGGGTTCATATAACCTATGGATCATGTTTCCTTATTATTAAATTGGGTTTTTGATCTTTTATTTTTTTTTTGGTTTATTTTTCCCTCTTACACCTCTTAGAATTGGTTTTTAGTTGTGCTCACCATGCACAACATTATTTGAGGTGGGTTACCACTGTATGATCCTTTAATTTGTATTCTTTAATTTATTCAGTGTTTTAAATGTTTTTTTATTATTATAATGTGATATACATATGATATAAAAAATTGATTGTACCTCATAGAAATGGTTTTATTTTGTTTAAAAAGTTTTCATAATGTTCCACATGGGTTCTTCATATTAATGTTATTTTTTTACCTTTTTGAAATGAATTCTGTATTCATAAGATGATGAGGCCCGACTAACACATTTACCAGTTGTATAAAAATAGAAAACCCATCTTAGACATAACCCCCTGATTTGGAAATTTTGTGTGTGTGATAAATTTTTGATTTGTGTTATGTGCCTATTAAAGTGTCTTGTACTTGGTTTGTGTGTGACTTGGAAAGGTTTTTTTCTTAAGGTGGGAGTTTGGAGGTGAAAAGTTGGATTTTATTTGTTTAAATAAATTTTTATATTTGTATATGTTATCTTGATAAAAATAACCTTCATTAATTATCATGGTAATCCTTGGGTAGTTATGTGGGAGCCTAGTTACACATTCTACACTACTTGAGATTATGAAATGGCTAGTGGACCTAAGTAGATAACCTAAATAACCATGGATATTCCCCTTGATCAAGCCCATGAGGGTGTCACTAAGTTTTTGGGTAGTGATTATGGATAACTAGCACTCGTATAGGATGATTATATGATAGTATTTATATATTTTTAATGAGCCTTCTTGAATATCACTTGATATCCCATGAAATCTTTTTTACATGTACGCTACATTTCTCTACTTTCTAGTTTTCACTATAAAGTTTTTTCTCTTTTTGTTTTCACACAGTGATGTCTATTTTAGAATTAAAAACTTTTATAAATAACTTCACTAAATTTTTTTCCATGATTAAGAATGTATATTGATAATGTGTAGAGAAATGGTATCCATTAAAATAACAACAACTTATTTGTTTTTAAAATAAATATAAAACCATAATTTTATATTTCTTATTTTAAAAATAGAATGATTGGATTTTCTATTTAAAGGTAAGTAATATAGTGTTGTTTATCCATTAGAATCTCTACTGGGAGTTTTAGTGCTCTTGGCTATATTATTTATAATTTTTTAGTTTCAATTTATACCCATAACTGGTTCTCTTATGGATTTAGTGTGATTCTATGGTTATTGGTGACCCATTAGGTCACATGGAGGTAGGTGTAATAGTTCTTTATTTCTTTTCCACTGTTATTGTTTACTATATCATTCTTTTTTTATCTATTTTATCTATTTATTTATCTTTCATTTTTGGGATATATCACTCCCAAATTTGTTTTAAATGATTCCCGGTATTAGTTTCCATCCCAGGAGGATTGGGAATGACTCTCAAGCAATGTCACAAACCGGTTCAGGTGCTGAGTTTGGGTTTGACCCTGGTTGGTTCGTGAAAAAATGGTATCAAAATATTAGACCATGTAATTTGGAGATGTATGGTATTTCAGAGCTAGGATTTTTAGAATTTAGGTTTTTAGTTTTTGTTAGGTGGTTGATCACCACCTATTATGAAGGAAATTTAAATTTTCAGGGTGTACTGGGATGGTTATACCTCGAAGTCTGAGTTTGGATCTTGGATATTTTTTAGGTTCTCATTTTTGGTTGGTTGTTTGTTCTATTTTGAGAAATGGTGGTTTTTTTAGAAAATCCCATGGTTATAGTGGATTTTTTAAGGTACCTATAGGTTGAAGGTTTTCATTACAAGGTTTGTAAAAACATGCACAAACATTGAAGCTACGTTTGATGACCTCTGAGGTCCTCACACGAATGGTGCACAGCTTTCCAAACCATTCACCCAATCCCTATGTGGAAATTTGTTTTCTATGTTTTGGTATCTTTTACCCATTGAGTGTCGAGTTTATTTTCTATATTCTTGGTGTTGTATTTGGTTGACTTTTAGGTGTTTCTATTGGATTACAAAATAATATGTATTCTATTAAAATTTCTTTCTAAAATAAATTCTTGGTTTATTTGGTAATAAAATTTAATTGTTTTCATAATGGAATAGGAAATATTGTCAGATTTTGAAACGTTTTATTAAATGTAAAATGGTATGTGAATTAGGAACTTGAAAATTTTCTTTTTATAAAAGGTGTCTTTAAAAATTGTTTGGGGATATGAAATTCAGGATGAATTTTTTTTTTTGGAAATAGATGTTTTTTACCCTTACCATTCTTTATGAATTCTCACAAACATTAATGAATGTGTATGGGCTCGTTAGTATGAATGTATGGTTGAATAAGTGGATACATTTTATTATATGTGTATATGGGGCTTCATAGGATACCATTGGTATTTACCCAACCTTTTTTGTCTTCGCTTTTCAAATGTGTTTTCAAATAGGGGATTTAAATGTTTGATGGGTGAGGGATTTTTGTGTTTATTTTTATGTGTTGATATATTTTTTTGGTATATTTCACTTTTTTATATTGGATATGTTGTTTAAATTGTTTTTGAATTAAAATGACAAATTGAGATTGAGATGTGGAGTTCTAGTTTGTAATGTGTTTTGATTTTGTCTTATGATTCTTGATTTCATAGTATTCCCCCATTGAGTTCTAAGGGATTTCCAAAAGACTCAATGAGTGGATCTTCCATTTCATGTTTTTGGATGACCAAGTCTTTCCTTGGTTTTTTGGTTCATTCTACTTGTAGAACCTGGTGGTCCTTGGTATTAGGAATTCATTTGAATGTTTCAAGAGCCAAAACATCCTCATTTTTTTGGGTAGACGGAGAGAAGAAAATATAAAGATTGGTTTCCAATCATTAAGGATATTTTCATTTTTCTAGATCTCCCCAATCCTCTTAAGATCATATTTGTGACCTTTATATTGGAAGGCCCAGGATGGAAGTGGTGGACGTATGTTTACCAATCCAAACCATGTGAGCTCCATTTGCGGGAAATCATTAAAGAATTGTTCATCTAATCATATTTATCTGAATTCATGAAGGTTCCTAAGTAGATGTATTTGTATCATCGCCTGAAATGTGATTAAATGATCTTGGAGTATGCTAATAGTTTTTCTAAGATGGTTCCATATCTATTGGAACTGTATGAATCTAGATCCTTGAAGGTCTAATACATTGAAAATATCCTCTAACCAAAACTGTGTTAGGTGGTGTCATCATTTTTGGACACCTTTGAGGAAGTAGTGAGGAATTCTATTCAGGATGAGGCTAGTTAATCTAGAGAACCTAAGATAATTGTAGGTAGTTATGATAAATTAAAAATTAAGAGAGTTTTGTCCTGCTTATTATGAAGTAGAATGAAGCGGTCTTTATGTTTCTTCTCTCCAAAACCATCAAGTAGTTATTTCTAGCTGTTCCATCAATGTGGTAAGTTAGGGAACAAAAAATTTCAATTTCCAAAAGCACCAAAACATTTTTGTACCTATTGAAACTTACATCATCTGGAATGGTTTTGTTGAGGTGTTTCTAAGAAGCGACAAGGAGCTAGATCAACCTCTTCAAAGGACCCCCAGCCCATTTAGAGAAGCATGGTACTGATTTGGGTTCTGTTTATTATTTTTCTAGATGTATATGTTTCAAGTTCATAAATTTTGTTTGGGAGTGGTGTTTATTTTTGGA
Source organism: Viscum album (assembly GCA_963277665.1). NCBI lineage: Eukaryota > Viridiplantae > Streptophyta > Magnoliopsida > Santalales > Viscaceae > Viscum > Viscum album. Next base: position 538,463,302 of record OY728138.1, on the reverse strand, counting down.
TTTGGAATATTTCTTTGTATCTTATGAGATATTTTTCATAGTGGAAATATTTATCTTGGAAAACCTTGAATCTTATCGTGGTGAAATGGTGGTGTTCCTTATGCAGTGTCTTTTCCAACAAGTATTTTTTTCTATGGATAGTGGAATAATTTCAACTTGAGGACCATGTGTTTGACCAGAGTCCTAATATGGTGTGGATTACATCATAGAAATTGATTGTTTTGAACCTAGTTTCACATCACTCTTGGTGGGTAAATTAATTTCAACCATCCCACCTAACACCAGTGATGATGGTTAGTTAGTCTGGATAATGGGTCTTGTGGAAGATTATCATTGAGGTCGTGAAAAGACCATGATTATGTTCTATGGTAATTCCTATGTTTGGAGTTGGGGTGTTCCTTGTTCAAGTGTGTCTGTGTATGAAAATTTGAGTTCCTTTTGGTTGGTTCTTTTGGTTGGTTCTTTTGTTTTTTAGGAGAATCATCACACCCTACCCCGACACACCCTTAATATTTTATTTATTTTTTATCAATATTTTTTACATGGGTTCTCCTAGAAATTTTTTAAAATATAAAGGTTTTTTGGATGGTAAGAGAGTGTTGCGTGGTTACTGTATAGTTGGTAGAAACTGGTCATTTCTCCTCTTCAAACTGTGAATCCCATACAGTGCGTCTATCAAGACTGTATGGCTAAGTGCAAGGCTACGCGCTATCCAACTTTAAACTATGTGGTCTAGATAGAAGAATTTTTATAGTATGCACTGTTAGTTGGGTGACTTTATAGCCGCATCTAACAGATCATATATCCCTCCACCTTTGGACAATGTCCACCACACAATTGGCGCACGGTCTTCCTGTCCATGCGATCTTATAGGTCAGTTAAAAGGTGGTAATATACCACTTTAAACTTTTTTTTAACCCAAATCTCACCCATTTTTTCCCTATTCAACCCCCAGTAGTCTTTTATCTCCTCCCACACCTATTCCTTGGATATTCCTACTCCTACTCCATAGTTAAATCATGAAATTTATTCATTTTTTAGGTATAATCATCAAATATAATATCTCATTTCTATTTCTTCTTCCTTCACCTTCCATTTTCTTCATGTTTCTTTCCTTACTTGGGTTTCTATAACCTAGGGTTCATGTTTCCTTATTTTTTGGTTTTTGGTTTCGATCTTCTTGAGGTTTTCATTGTTATTTTTCTACTCTTATTCCTAATAAAAGCAGTTTTGAGTTGTTATCACAAATCACAACATGATTTGAAGTAGGTTCCCTACATTTTAGCCTTTAATTTGAATTATTTTATTTCTTATTTGTTTTAAAATTGTATTTAAATTATTAAGTGATATACATATTCTATGAAAAATTGGTTTTGCCTCTTGAAAATGGTTTACTTTTTTTTACAAATTTTACCTAAGCTTATACATGGGTTCTTTGTATTGGTAATATGTTGTTAACCATATTTTGAAATGAAATGTGTTTTAATAAGATGATTAAGCCATATTGGGAACTTTTAATTGTTTTATAAAAATGGAAAACCATTCATAAATAATTCCCCTCATTGATTTGGGAATGTGGTGTGTGATAAAAATGAAATTTTTATTATGATACTAGTTAATTTTTTTGAGCTTTGTTTTCATGTGAATCGGAAAGGGTTTGTGCTTAAGGAGGGTGTTTTGAGGTGATAGGGAAGATGGTATTCTGTGTAAAGAATGTAATATATATTTAATTGATATCTTTATAAAGCACACTTTCATTGATTTTCATTTGAAGCCTTGGTTGGTAAGGTCGGATCCTAGGTGCAAATGATTCACTAGTTCAGATTATGCACTAGCTAGTGGACCTGAGTAGATAACCTAACCACCCATGGTATATGCCCCTCAGTCGAGCGATTGAGGGTTTCACCAAGTATTTGGGTAGTGATTTTGGATAATAAGTACCAATATAAGTTAATTATGTGATAATATTTATATCTTTTTACTAGCTTGTATCAACCACCACCGAAGATCTGATGACACCTATTTTACATGTATGCTACTTTTATATTCTTTTTGGTATTCATTATAAAGTTACATCTCTGTTTTGTTTACACTGTGACTCATGTTTTATAATTAGTCACTTTTATAAATAACTCAAATAAATTTTTTTCCATTCTTAAGAAAAAGTTTTGAGAACTTAGGGACAAATTATTTCCTTTAAAATTATAATTTTTTGTTTTATTTTGGAACAAAATAGAAAATCATATATTTATATTTCTTATTTTAATACTAAAATGATTGTATTTTCTATTTAAAGGTATGTTATAGGGATTTTTTTATTCTTTGGAATCCCTACTAGGTATTTTAATTCTCTTGACTATATTATTTATCATTTTTAAGTTTCATTTTTTACCCAAATCTAGTTTGATCATGGAGTGAGTGTGATTCTATAGTTGGAGGTGGCCCATGAGGTCACCTGGAGGTACGTGTAGTAGTTATTCATTTATTTTCTTCTGTTAGTGTTTATATTATTATTCTATTTTTATTTATATATTTTTTATATTTATTTATATATCATCTCAGATATAAAAAAATTACCAAATTAGTTTTATCTAACACTAGATTCCATCTGGGGAGGATTGGGAATTACTCTTAGGCCATGTTGGAGACTTGTTTGTGTGCCCAGTCCAAGTTCGACTTAGTTTGGTTTGTGATAATATTAGTTGTAGCCAAAAATAAATAAAAACGTGAATTTATGTGAGGTTTATAAGTTCAATAATAATTTATGATTTTAAATTTAACATTTAAATTAATAATACCATTAAAGTGAATATTGGTTCAATATATCGAAGCATGCCTCAATGAAGGGTGATTGACATGGAAATCCATACCTTTTTAATATTCTCATTCAAATCCACTCTAAACTCTTATATAATAAAAATAAATATTTAAATGACATATTTCAGAACCTTTTTATATCCATAAACTATTATAAATTTAAATTATTTGTACAACCTTTTATGATTTATGATTTATTTATTCACAACATGTGATGGAAACTCAAAGAATGATTTGGTGACATGATGGGTATACAAAAGGATTATGGAATGGATTAAATGAGTGATAAATGTATCCTGTCATAAATGGGAAATAATTTGAATAATAAATTATTGGTTATAAACACGCGTAATCATACTCACATATAAATTAAAGGATTATAATAAATAAAGTTCTTGAATTGAAGAGAGGATGGAGCGAATTGAGGAATGATTTCTACCACTGACATTGATACAAAAGGGATTATGAAATGGGTTTAATGATAGAGAAGGATAAAATCCCATAATTATATAAATTAATTGATAGTGAAGTATTGATTATAAATGCATGTACTCATAATCGTATGAATATAAAAAGGGCTTATCAAAAATAAGTACATGAATTAGGAGGATGAGGATAACCCAAGCCATGCTAAGTAGCTTCTTAAAGAATATGAGGAATCCTTAGGGCCATATGAACACCATAATAGGGATTTAGAGAGGGAGAGGGAAGGGAAATTACTAATCAAGTACTTTTTGGTGGATATGGAAGATATAATGGGTCGGAGTGAGCTCCTTTTATAGGTTAAAAGGAGGGGCTTTTCAGGGAAACTAAAGTTATATAATAGGTAAGAATGGAATCACATGGGTGTTAGGTGGATTAGGCGATTTTGGTAAATTAGGTTAATAAATAGTATTTGATACATGTGGGTATGATTTTATTAACTAAAGTTCTTTTAATAATGTGTAAGTTACCTTTTAATTTTAAAAAATCGAGATAATTGTTTTCACTTTTTTTCTCTTATTAATTTTGATTCAAAATTAATCATTGAAATTATATTATTACTAAAAATATGAGATAAATTTTCTCAAAAATGTTGATGTGATAAATCCAAATTTGGGATATATTTATCCTAAATCAGTTCATAAGTATGATATATTTATCTTTTAAATTAAAACTTATAATGTCTAGAAAAAATGTCTTCTTAATGATTAAGTTATCTTAATCTTATTTAACACTGATTACCAATTTTATGATTGTTAATTATTATATATATATGTTTTAATAACATATTAAAGTCTTAATTTAAAATATATCCATTTAATTTATGAAAATTAAAAAATATTTAGGAAGTCAAAATTTTTTGAAAGATAGTAAGTTTACAATGGTGACTATTATTTCCGAAGACAACCTAATATTTATGAAGAAGAATATAGTAGAACTTGTTAAATAATTTGGACCCATGGATTCCAAAATTGAAATAAATTTCTTAAGATTAAATTTATCAGGATTTTAAAAATTAATTTTAAAAATCACAAATTTTTAATTAATTAAAAAAATTGAGAAAAATATTTCTTATGTTTTAAAATATCAAATGTATTTTTTCATAAAACATAATAAATATTTAAAAATTTATAATTTCAATTATAAAATACTTATTTTTTCAATAAAATTTATCATAAATTTCACTACTGTTCTTAAATACTAATAATTTCATAAAATTCATATCTTTAGTAAAATGGTATATTTCACTATTCTCCAAAAAATCAGTTTTCTTCAAAAAAATATCAATAATTAATTATATAATTATTTTGAAATTATAAATAAAAAATAATGTTAATTTTATCAAATTAAAATCTTAAAATTCATAAATTTAGTTTTTGACTAGAAAATAAAAATAAAACCCACTTTGTTTGAAATGTTTTGTTTTTAAACATTAAGTGTTCTTAATAATATTTCATATCAATTTCTAATTTAAATAATGAAAATATATTAGTTTATATACTTTAAAAAATCGATTTAATAATTTGGATAAGATATAAAACAAATTTTAAAAAATTTAATCGAAAAATAATAATAAATTTTGATATTAAATCTCTTTTATTCATTATCATTTAAATATAATATTTTTTCTTTGATTAATATATTATTATTTACGATATGTTTTTATTGATCTTATAGATTTATTTATAATATTCATCTAACATGTATTGGATGGTTTTAGGTTGTTATAGTGAGTGAAACATGTAATTTAATATATTATTTAATTAAGGATAATATATAGTGAAATCTCAGGTCATTACAGCCAGTGCATTTTTGAAAAAACTCATTATATCCATACCTTACAATATCATGAGATATCAAATGTAACCAATGAATTGTATGGTGATATAAGACCCAAATCATCATCATATGTGTGTGTGTGTGTTTTTGTGTGTGTTACATATAAAATCAATCATGATAATATCATAAACAACCCCATGAAATAAAATGGGTTTCATATCTCTTTAAAATGGTGTCATATAATGAAAAAAATAATGCCATTAATAATACTAATAAATTCATGGAATGTAATTTAGTATACAAAGATACTAAATAAAATTCTAGGTATATACCATCTGATGATGTATATGTTATTAAAACTTTTCAGATAAATGCTTTATTGTTTAGTTACCAATTTCCCCAATAAATTGATTAATGGTGTCTAGGTGAAAACCCTTCAATCAAAGAAATAGAAAACATGGTATTCCTAGAGAAAATTCATTGGAAGATAAGGTATGCTAATTCACATTGGATGGTTAAAAAATGAAAATATTGTTATGGATCACTACTTAGATTGAAAATAACATTTCATAACCCATCGAGATAAAAATGAATTATATGGTAACATTTGATGAATATCCTTAATAAAGATTAAAATTTGGCAAAAGATGTTCATGTAGGCTAAAAATAAATCATAAGAGCATTGGAAAAAATCCATTTTGGAATAAGTTATGTCCTTAACATTTAAAAATATATATATATATAAATTATGTTTGAAAAAATAGATGCATATGATTTAAATAATAAACCAATAAAGTGATTATAAGAAGTTTCATAAAAAAATACAAAATGAAAAAAAATGTGTGTGTGGATGAAAATCTTTAAAAAGATACTCTTTTCACATTTTGATTCAAACAACCCACGTAAAAAATGTTTAAAAATTACCACTTTTTTAATTAATTTCATAGATTTATAAAATTACCTTGATAAATTATTGAGGAATTTATATGGACATCTAAAAAATCCTCAAAAAAATACCTACATGGGAAAAGGAGTTTATCAACCAAAAACAAAAAAGTGATAAGGTTGGTTTCACATACAAGAAAAAATTATATTAAAATACAATCCAGGGGAAAAATAAATTTTGAGGTGACATGTAAAATCCAATGAATAAACAAAGAATTTATGCGGAGTTTTAAAAATAATTAAAATTCTTCATATGGACTAGTTTTCAAAAACAATCTTGATTTTTTGGATAAGACTAGAAATGACCCCCCTATTGTTTGAGTTGCATTTTAATCGAAACCTTATTAAATAGAGAGCTTTCAATTAAACTTAAAACTTCATGAATAAAAGTTTATTCATGATATAACATCTCAAATGGTAGTGTGTGAACCATAAAAAATAACATTGTGAAAACAAATCAAACTTGTCTCATGGATTTTGAAATTAGATAATGAATCCCTTAACCATTCTTATCGTTTGAATTGAAATATCTTTAATGAAATAATATGATATAGATCTCAAAAACCAATGAATTAAATTAATATCATAAAACACATATACTAGGTAGTAATCAAACCATATTAAGATAATATACTATGAAATATAAAATATGTCTTTAAAAATTAAATTTTAGACAAAGAACCCATTACTTTATTTTCAAACTTCCACTGATGTTCTTAAATGTCCTTTATAACAAAAAAACTATCTTAACAACCTATTTATTAACCTTACTCATATACATAATGTTTTATGAACTTCATTTAGAATTATTTTGTATATGTATATTAGTTAGTTATTACCTATTTTTAATATATGGTGATAGTAATATTGTTTATTTTGAACTAGTTTTGAAATAGTTTTGTTTTTATTCATTCTTCTCCCACATTTCATAAATAATAGATCATACAAGGTACAATAATTTATGATTTATCACAATTTATTAGGTTAATATTTAATTCTATAGGCATTTTTTTATGAACATTAAAATAAAATTAGCGATGAGCATGTTTGGGAGATTTTTAATGAACTGACATTAGTATTCTAATTATTGAGTTTGATACTAATTTTATAAATTTTAAACCAAAGTAAAATCATCATTTAATTATTTATATCATATATTATTATTAATTAAGTTCTCATAGTCATCAAAGATATAATTTTATATCATTGTTCAAGTAGGGTGTGAGACTAACCTAAACATGAACACTCGATAATTAAAGGATGAGTATAAAGTGATTTAATTTTAATATCATCATTATAGAAGCATAATTATATGATCTCCTACCTATAAAAGTTAAGAATTGTTTAAATAACTTGAATTTTTTGTTGACTAGATGATTTTAATTTTGATCAGTGGTTCGGAATGGAATTCAAAGAGTTGGAATACCTCAAAGTGTTTTTTTAGATGAGAATGGGGCTCAAAAGGTAGCTCGGGTGTTTGGGTTAGACTTAAGAGCCTCAAGTTAGGATTATATAGTTTTGGAGGATTATTCCTCAAGATAATGGGTTACGGTTTTGGGTTTAGGGGAAACTATGTGAAACCCTTATCCTCTAGATATTATCAATTAATTTATTATAATCATGATTATCTTGCATGTTTAGAGAATCAATGAGGTGAAAACATGAAATGTTGAAGAGGTTAACTATGTGAGTTTGTAGAGGGGTTTTTGATCCACCAACACAGTAGGCACAAAATTTGGTAAACCGTGAGAGGGGGATGGTTTTGAGGAATTTCCAACTGCACAATTAGCATACAATTTGGAAAAACTTGTATCCTAACCATGGATCTCATTAAATAGGGATGATTAATACATTTACCCTAACGAATTATTAAGGGGAACCTCCTTTTTTATTCCCCCTCACACATACCCACCCCATTCGTCTAAGATCCCTCCCTCCTTCTCTTATCCCTCAATCACGGTCTATTTTGAAGCCATTATATAATGATTCGATGTATGAGTTTACCTCTTTAATCCTATATTCTTCTCCCCCCTACAAACTATTTTCTAATTTCTAGTATATGATTTTAGGTATTTGGTGTTTATTACCCCGAATCATGGTAGAATTGGTCATTCGAAATAGGGGGATTTTTGTGGATTATGTAGAGTTGATCCCATGATGACGTCTGCCTGACATCGCATGTTTTTTGGATAGAGGTATGTTTTGTCTAATTTTTTATTAGTTTTTCTATTTAAATTCAATTAAATTGATAAATAATTTTTCATTACCCATAGTGTATTTTTCTCTTCTAATGTATGGGATTTCTCAAAATGGAATCCACCTATGGTCATGCATCATTATGATGAGGTATGTCACCATATGAAATGTTCTATAGCTTTTAGCCTATAATGTAATTAACTCCATAATATAATTTCCATCATTTTTAGGTATTTTTTTGTTTAAATTTTGGAGTGAGTCATTATCATGACCCGTCCCACAGGGCCCATGCTGTGACTACCCCATGCTCGCCTTCCATAGACCAGGGCCTAAAGACTAGCATTGAAAGGTGTATTCCCTAAAAATGGGAAGGCATTTCCATTATAACCTGTAAACTCACACAACTAAGCACAAAGAAGGATACAAGCTTAAATTAAAGACATATAGTAAATAAAATGTGTATAGAATGTAAAAGGGTCCAGAATACAATACCTACTGTAAAGTACAAGTAAACTGAAAGTACAAGTAAAATTGAAAACAACTCTTGTGAACACCCACCAAAGATCCAACCTAAAGGGTAGGTAAAACTCTCGAATGGTCATCTCTACAGTATGCCTCATCTTTAGTCAGCGTTTTCTATCATCTGCACTAAACACAACAAGGTTTGGGTGTAGCCTATGCAGGGGTGAGTATAACGATACTGAGTAGGGTCCCTGATACCCTCTAAGGTCTTACAAAATCCTAAAAGGATAAACCACAAAGCAGGAAAACAACTGTTAACCCTACTGAGGTATATGACCATACATATACCTAAGTTGTCGAGTAAACCCATCTCAATCATGAGGAAACACAAGGCCTAACTCAAAATCCTAAAGCCCAACTGTTCCACGAAGGAAAGAATACCAAAAACATAAAGACTCGACTCACACCAGGATTTATTCTAGGGGTAATAATAGGTAACATCCTCAGTCACAACATCCAACACCTCGGTTGCTGTAGAACTCCTCCTCTGTCGAGTACAGTGGGCATTCCGCATCACACAGAGGTGCTTCCCACTATTCTTGGACTGGTAAGGTACTCCTCCTGTCGAGTACCATCGGTCTGTCACGTCACACAGAGGTTCTCCCCACCATGGGTCTGCCGCGTCACACAATGGTGCTCCCCCTCATGGCCTGCTGAGGTACTCCTCCTATTGAGTATCATGGGTATGCCACTTCACACAAAGGCACTCCCCACTGTGGGTCTACCGCATCACATAGAGGCACTCCTCAGTATGCCTTTCAAGTCACTCTAAGTCATAATGATCAACATTCGTCTGATCTCAGCCAGTCACAGGGTTCCGTACATATCACGCTTGAGATAATTGCTCCCCAAGCCATAGGTCATACCTCAACCACCCCAGAGTTCTATGAAAAAGTATCTGAAAGGTTTGTCACATCAAAAGGAACCCAACGCAATAGATGTTGTGTCAATCGGACGCCCGGTCGGTAAGTTATTAGTGTTTCTGCTCTGAGGGCCCGGTTGGATTTGGGGTCCGATCCAACCCAGCCATACTCAAACCTTATCCAAAACTAAAGTGAAGTATACCAAAAGGACCATCTCATTCCAAGGATTCAAGTTCCACAGAAGGTTCCTAAAATGGATGTCCGGTTCACAAGTCATGGCCACAAAGTTTTAACTGGGCTCGGGTTTGGTCCGACCCGATCAGACCGACCCGACCCGATTCGGGTCTATCTTGGATGGCCTGGGACTTGGCGGGCCCGAACCGCAGGGTCGTGGCCTGACCCGGACCACAAAGGGTGCGTCCCAATTGTGCGGCTCATTGGGCTCGGCCCTATGACGTGGCCCGTAGGGCAGCGCGGTCCACCCGAGCCGACGCCGAAGGGGGTAGCGCCCCCTTCTGGTTTCTCCCGAACGGTCCATTGGACCTTTTATCTAGGTGGCACGTGGGACCCACCGGAGGTGTCCCACCCGATATGGTGTGGCCAGCTGTACTTCCTCCCAGTGGTGTGGTCTCACGCCATTGCTCCACCACGGCCGGTCGGAAGGCCAGCAACCTTTCAGCCTCCGCCGTGGCCTCCTCATCAACTGGCAGCGCTGACGCGTGCCACCCTTCCTTCCTCACGGTCAGTTGGGTGTCGGCCATCACCTTCTTCCGCGAGCCACTACGGCTTCGTTCCAAACCTGAAAAATTAAATGATCACATATTCGTGATCCTTACATCAAGGTATCCATGTCCATATGTCACGCTTAGAAAAACTCTGTGTTTCTAGCATCAATAAATATTTGGCGTTGAAGAACGGATGAAGAACGCTCGGATAATAAAAAGAAAAGGAGAAAGGTTTATGTGTGGGATGATTTCCATGATCATTTGGCCATTTTCATCATAAATTTTAGATATGAAGAATCAATAAAATAAATTAATATATATATATAACCCCTACTTAAAGAACTATGGTGAGTGTGTGTTTGTAGAAGTGGGTCGGTGTTTATCGTCCCCCACAACTAGCCTCCAACGATATCATTGGATCGTCAATCTCCTGTCTGGGGTTTCGGTGTCTCTCATCACCTCCCATTGGTATCAGCTCCATCCTCCAAGGGTTTGGCATCAATTCACTTTGTCATCACTCGTTTCTTGGCGAAGCAGTGCCAACACCTCTCCCCAAGATCTATATAAATAGGAGAGGGGGAGGGTGTGCAACATTCATGGAATTAATAGAGGCCCATTAATTATGAACTTTCCTAATTCCCCAATGGTGCAATTACTTAGAATGAAAGTTCAAGCCATTGATTGGCTTGACACGTCGTCGGTCCCACGTTGCCGCTTGTCCGTTGGAAGAAAGGAAAGAAAATAAAAAATAAACTATGTTATTTTTATTATTCTTTTAAAAGTCTCCAAATCTAAATTTTTCTCCGAAACTACTTTGGTCTAAGTGAAGCCTCCCGTAATCAAATCACGGCACTACAGATACAACGGTTCTCTTGGATTTTTAATCTGAGCATTGGTTCCAAATATAGAAAATGCCGCACACGCGTTTACTGAATGTACCCGAAAAAAGTTCCGAAAATTATTAACACTCACCCTCGACCCGCACCGGTAGAGGTTAGACTCTACCAAAGTGAAACACGCACCAAAAAACCCAACAGTACTTTTGGATTTCCAATCCGAGTTACCATTAAAATTTTATGTATTTTACAATAAAATAATAGTCAATTAATTATTTTATTTACGGCCAAAAACTAACTTTTTTGGTGGCCTGCACTTGCCAAATTTAGTATCTCCATAAAGGAAGCATACCCTCAAAAGTTCAACGGTGGTCTCGGATTTTTTATTCGAGTTACCGTTTCTGAGTTATAAGTATTTTAAAAATAAAATAATTTCATCTATTTATTTTATTTATAGTTATTCCATTTTCAGGTTTTCTCATAGGATGTCAACACAGACTAAACTTAAGTCGTTTCTAGAGTAAACCCGCCATCTTGGGCGCAGCGGTGCCTTCAGATTTCTGATCTGAGTAACCATTTAAGATTTATTCCACTTTTTTAGGAAAACTGCTTACGTGCATTAATTTAATCTTAACAAAACTTTAAGGGATCATTCTGGGCACTTCGGGACTCAGAATAGCACGTCGTCAGATTTCACGTTCTCGAAATAATTCCATATAAATAAAAACATTATACATAATTTCCAGTACATTACATTCTCCCCACCTTAGGGCTTATATCCCGGAAATCCATAACATATACTAAGAAAACAAATGGGGGTACTGAGAACCAATCTGAGACTCCCGCTTCTATGTACTCTCCTAGAGGATCTCATTCTTCCCGTGAATGTGCACCAGAGGAATCGACCACCCACGAAGAACCCGCTCCTGTCAATCCTCAATCTCTATGGGAACCTCCGTAAACATAGTCCCCTCATCTAAGTCTACAATGACATGGTCGATGAATTGATAAGGGTCATACATGTATCTTCTCAGCTAGGATATGTGGAATACGTCGTTCACCCACTCCAACCATGGTGGTAGTTTCGACCGGTATGCCACCTCGCCAATCCTCTGAAGTATCAGAAATGGTCCGATAAACCTTGGTGATAACCCATTGCCTTGTCCAAATCTTTTTAGTCCCCATCAAGGGGAGACTTGCAAAAAGAAATGGTTTCCCTAAACATCTCCTCTTGAAGCGTCACTAGTACCATGGTGAGACCTCTGAAGAGGATGGCGTTCTCCCCACCTTCAGAAAATTATTCCGGATACCGTTCAAAGGATATCTGAGCACGTCGGGCCTCGCTGTCAACGTCCCAAGTGGTACCTCCCGAATTTGCTGATGAATTGGGGGAGTGACAGTCATAGACTGGACATAAGCTGCTCCATCTCTATCCACAGAGGATATCTACAACACAGCTCACTGCTCTGTCACCTCACTCAACAACTACAGACCCAAAATCCTGATGAGTGTGTCTGCTACCACGTGTCGCTTCCCAGGAGTATAGACTTACAAAAATTCATAGTCCAGGAGGAACTCTATCCATCGTCACTTTCTCAGATCTTGAAATTTCTTCTAACACTTCTCCATCCATGGGAAAGTCTCTCCCTTCTTAGTCAAAGCCGACAAGGGTTCCGCCACCCTGGAAAAGTCCGGTTCAAAACTATGGTAGTACCCAGCCCAAGTAGACGTCCCTCTCCCTTCAGGGAGATAATCCTAGAAACATCCTTTGAAAAGATGTCCCCATGCACTGCCACTCTTATTTGGAACTGAAAACTCAAAAATTCCGCTTCCACGAGGGTATGTCCGGCCAAATCAAGAGTGTTCGGTTGCACCCTTATATGCGTGAGTTTATATTGTGCTACCTCGGTATCCTTTTTCACCGACCAAGGAAAACCCCATTCCCATGTTTTAGACAAACTACAACCTTTTTGTCTAATACATTCAATCTTGAGTATGAACTGCAGATGTCCATTCCATACCAAAACTAACATCGTAAGGCCTTGACGCTGCCACCAAGAGGTTCCAACCAAAACTCTAACCACAAGGGTCAAATCACACTGTCGGTGTAAGTATTATTATTTATTCTCCTCCCAAAGGTATCTCCAGACGTGAGGGTAAAGTAAATGGTTTTACTGGAAACTCTAGGTCATGAACTGTATTCATGTAAAGAATGGATTATTGGTACCTATGTATATTGATACAGAAGCTAGTAGTAGACACAGACTGTACCTCGAATCATTCCTAGAGCCCTTGGGTCACACTTCTTGACAACATGAAGCTACTCCATTCCCCTGTACTCCAGCTCCCTAAGCCTGGTGGAGTCCACAAAAAGGGGTGCGGTTGTAACATGTCGAAATGTACACCACCTCATGATGCTCTCATATATCTGTTTCCATTTTTATTGCCCTGAAGATTCATCTATCCTTAACACACCTCGCTTGGAAGTCTGAGCCCTAAACACTGATCGTATCATATTCATCGAGTACGAGGAATGGTTTGTATTCCTCGATGAATACTCATCTACCGACATGTCATCCTGCCGAATCTGTAGAATCTCTAGAGAACTCTCAGCAACCTCCTCAAGCCAGTCCTCAGATGCCTGTGAGTCGAGCTTGCCTCGAAAACTGAGGCGTATCTGATGCTGAAACTCATGTAAGGCACTAAGAATACATGTGTACTCTACCATTACTGCCGGTTATAACTTCTGACCAATGGGTAGTGATATAGCAGACACACTACCCGAAGGTACTATCTCGGGCAATGGTATGCGTATCGTAGCCTCATTACTATGTAGACCATACTCATGGTCACTCACTGGAAAATACTAGAATCTAAGATCACCATCTGCTATACTGGTGTATCAACTAGGTGAAAAACTCTAACCACATCCTCCAACTAGTCCTCTGCCACATGTGGGTCCGTCTCACCACAGAACCTTAGAGGCCTCTGCAGTGGGAACTCGTGCAATGCGCTGAGTCGGCATGCACCCTCTACTGGTGGGGCTGGTGGCAACGGTTGTCCAACAGGCAGTTCTACTTCTTGTACACCATCCGAAGGTGCCAATGTCATAAGGGGGGCCTACACCGAGGCCTCATCGATATGTGGTCCATCATCATGTACTCTCTTGGTAATCATTTTTGGTTGTCTATGTGGCAGCATCCTAATAAAGAACATGTGTGCCACGGTCATTTAGTTATACCTGGTGAGCTCACTCCAAGAAAATAAAAATAAAAACTTTTCAAAAACACATGAAATTAGTGTTTTCATGCGCTGAGTCAGAAATCAGAATTTAGGGTCGTAGTGTATGGAGACTTCGGTCGCCACACCAACACTAGACTCCCCGAACTGAAAACCATACTCAAAACACTTAACACTATTACTTCATAGGAAAGATCAGAGCTCTAGTTCTTCGGTATAACCGAACTCCTTTGACACCAATTTTTTACAACACGTCCCTCGGGGCACATGTCATGACTACCCCAAGCCCGCCTTTTATAGTCCAGGTGCTGGAGACTAGCAGCAATAGCTGTATTCCCTAAAAATGGGAAGGTATTGCCTTTATAACCTATAAAATCACACCACTAAGCACAAAGAAGGATACAAGCTCAAAGTAATGACATATAGTAAACAGGGTGTGTACAGAAAGTAAATGGGGCCAGAATAAAAGTCTAATTATAAAGTACAAGTAAAATGAAAGTACAAGTAAAACTGAAAATAGCTCCTGTGAACACCCGCCAAGGATCCAACCTGAAGGGTAGGTACAGATCTCGAACGGTCGTCTCTACGGTACGCCTCATCTTCATTCAGCGATGTCCGTCATCTGTACCAAACACAACAAGGTGCGGGCATATCCTGTGTAGGGTTGAGTATAACGATACTTAATAGGGACCCCGAGACCCTCGAAGGTCTCAAAAAATCCTCAAAGCATAAACCACAAAGCATGAAAACAACGGTCAACCCTACTTAGGTATATG
Organism: Viscum album; assembly: GCA_963277665.1. Classification (NCBI taxonomy): domain Eukaryota; kingdom Viridiplantae; phylum Streptophyta; class Magnoliopsida; order Santalales; family Viscaceae; genus Viscum; species Viscum album. The sequence goes on along the minus strand of OY728138.1, from coordinate 538,448,120 downwards.
CCCATATATATACATAAGTTGTCGATTAAACCCATCTCAATCATGAGGAAACACGGGGCCCAACTCAAAAGCCCAAAGCCCAACTGTTCCATGAAAGAAAGAATACAAAAATGACAAAGACTCATCTCACACTAGGATTTATTCTAGGGGTATAAACAAGTAACATCCCAAGTCACAACGTCAAACACCTTGGATGCTGGAGAACTCCTCCTCTATCGAGTATAGTGGGACTGTCGTGTCACACAAAGGCACTTCCCACTAATCTTGTACTGCTATGATACTCCTCATTTCGAGTACCGTCAGTCTGTCGCGTCACACAGAGGCTCTCTCCACCATGGGTATGTTACATCACAAAGAGGTGCTCCCACTCGTGTCCTGCTGAGGTACTCCTCCTATCGAGTACTTTCGGTTTTCAATGTCACACAGAGGTTCTTCCCACCTTGGTTCTATCACGTCACACAGAGGCGCTCCCCACTGGGCCTATCGAGTCACTTCGAGTCGTAATGGTCCGCAGTCGTCAGATCTCAGCGAGTCATAGGGTTCCGTACATATTGCGCTTGCGAGAACTGATCCCCAAGCCGTAGTTCATACATCAACTACCTAGAAATTCAATGAAAAAGTATCTCAAAGGTATGTCACATAAAAAGGGACCCAACGCAAGAGACGACGCGTCAATCGGACGCCCGGTCTGTAAGTTATTAGTGTTTCCTCTCCGAGGGCCCGGTTAGATTCGAGGTCCGATCCAACCAGGCCGTACTCCAACCTTATCCAAAACTCAAGTGGAGTATACCAAAAGGACCGTATCGATCCAAGAATTCTGGAACCGCATATAGTTCATCAAAAGGATGCCCGTTTCACAAGTCATGGCCACGAAGGTGTAATTGGGCCTAGATGTGCCCGGGTCTAGTCCGACACGGTTAGACCGACCCGTCCGGATTCGATTTCAGCCTGGATGGTCTGGGCCTTGGCGAACCTAGCCTGTGGGGTTGTGGTACTACCCGGACAATGAAGGGCGCAGCCTGGTTGCGCGGCCTGCTGGGCAGTGCGGTCCGCCAGAGCCGGCACCGAAGGGGAGAGCACCCCCCCACCCTTCCTGTTTCTCCTGAATGGTCCATCGGACCGTTTGACTAGGTGTCATGCAGGACTCATCGAAGGGGTCCTTCCCATTCTCACGCTGCCGACCGGACTTCCTCCCAGCGGTGCGGTCGCGCGCCGCTGCTCCACCACGGTCGGTCGGAAGGTAAGCCGCTTTTCGGCCTCTGCCCCGTCCAAGTGATCGCGGCCTCCTATGCCACTGAAAGTGCAGATGCACACCGCCGCTCTGCCACACGGCCAGCCAGTTTCTAGCCGCCACCCTTCCCCACCGTGGCCGATGGACCGCGGCCTCCTCATCAACCGGTGGCACGGATGCGCGCTGCCCCTCCTTCCTCAGGGTCGGTCGGGTGCCGGCCACCACCTTCATCCACGAGCCATTGTGGCTTCGTTCCAATCCTGGAAAATTAAATTATCGCATATTCATGATCCTTGAATCGAGGTCTTTGTGTCCATATATCACGCTCAGCAAAACTCTATGATTCCATCATCAATAAATTTTTGGCATTGAAGAACGGATGAAGAACACGCAGATAATAAAAGAAAAGGAGCAAGGTTTATGTGTGGGACGATGACCATGTTCATTTTTCCAAAACCATCGTGAATTTACGATATGAAGAATAAATAAAATAAATTCAAACATATATATATAACCCTTACATCAAGAATTATGGTGAGAGCATGTTTGTGGAAGCGGGTCGGTGTTCGTCGTCCCCCGCAACTAGCCTCCAACAACACCGCTCAATCGTAGATCTCTGGTCCATGGTTTCGGTGTCACTCGTCACCTCCCATTGGTACCAGCTCCATCCTCCAAGGGTTTGGAATCATTGTACTTTGTCAGCACTTCGTTTCATAGCAAAGCAGTGCTGATACCTCTCCACAAGCTCCATATAAATAGGAGAGGGGGAGGGTGTGCAACATTTGTGGAATTAATGGAGGCTCGTTAATTAGGAACCTTAATAATTCCACAATAGTGAAATTAATTATAATGAAAGGTCAATCCATTGATTGTCTTGACACGTCATCGGTCCCACGTTGCCGCTTGTACATTGGAGGAAAAGAATGAAAATTAAAATTAACTAAGTTATTTTTTTTATTCTTTTAAAAGTCTCCAAATATAAATTTTTCTCCAGACCTACTACAGTCGAAGTGAAGCCTCCCTTAAGTGAATCATGACACTGTATACTCAACAGTGCCCTCAGATTGTGAATCTGGGAACCGGTTCCAATGTTAGAAAACGCCACTCACACGTTTACTGAACCTACCTGAAAAAAAAAGTTCGGAAAATTATTAACACTAACCCTTGACTCGATCGAGTGGAGGTTAGGCTATACATAAGTGAAACACACCCCAAAGAACCCAACAGTACTCTCAGATTTTCAATCCGAGTTACTGTTTAAAAGATATGTATTTTACAATAAAATAATTGTCACTTAATTATTTTATTTACAGCCAAAAACTAACTTTTTCTGGTGGCCCACGCCGGGAAAAGTTAGTATGTTCCTAAAGAAAGAATACCCTCTCGAGTTCAGCTATGGTATCATATTTTTAATCTGAGTTGCTGTTTGTGAGTTATAAGAAATTGAAAAATAAAATAATTTAATTTAATTATTTTATTTACAGTTATTCCACTTTCAGGTTTTCTCATAGGAGGCTCGTGCAAACTAAACTTAAGTCACGCCTAGGTTAAACCTGCCATCCTGAGTGCAACAGTGCCCTCAGATTTCTGATCCAAGTAACCATTTAAGAGTTATTGTACTTTTTCAGGAAAATTTTTTACGCATGTTAATTTAAGCTTAACAAAATTTTGACGGATCATTTCGGGCACTCCGAGCCTTGGAATAGCGCGCCATCATATTTATCAGTCTCTAAATAATTCCATATAAATAAAAAAAATATGGAATTTCTAGGAAATTACATTCTCTCCACCTTAGAGCTTTATGTCCCTGAAAGTCACAACATTAACTAAGGAAACAAATGGGGGTACTGAGCACTGATCTGAGCCTCCAACTTCCATGTACTCTCCTGTAGGTTCCCATGCTTCCAGTGAATGTGCACCAGAGGAATTGACCACCCACGAAGAACCCGCTCATGTAGATCCTCAATCTCTACTGGAACCTCCGTAAACGTAGCTCCATCATCTAAGTCCAACTCACCATGGTCGATGACTTGAGGATGGTCATGAATGTATCTCCTCATGTGGGATATGTGAAAGACATCGTGCACCCACTCCAACCTTGGTGGTAGTTCCGAGTGGTATGCGACCTCTCCAATCCTCCGAAGTATCAGAAATGATCTGATAAACCTCGGTGATAACCCGCTGCCTCGGCCAAATCTTTGTAGCCCCATTGATGGGAGACTCGCAAGAAGACATGGTTTCCCTCAACATCTCCTATCAAAACGTCACTAGTATCATGGTGCAACCTCTGAAGAGGATGGCATGATCCCCACCTTCAGAAAATCATTTAGGATATCATCCTGAGGATATCTAAGCACGTCGGGCCTCATAATCAACGTCCCAGGATGTACCTCATGAATTTGTTGAGGAATTGGGGGAGTGACAGTCATATACTAGAGGTTAGCTTCTCCATGTCTATCCACAAATGATATCTTCAACATGGCTAGCTGCTCTATCACCTCTCTCAACAACTATAGACCAGAACTCCTGCTGAGTGCATCTGCTACCACGTGCCACTTTCTAGGAGTATAGACTATCTCAAATTCATAGTCGTAGAGGAACTCTAGCCATCATTTCTGTCTCATCTCTTGAAAGTTCTTCTGAAACATCTCCATCCCTAGGAAGGATCTCCCTTCTTTGTAAAAGCCAATAAGGGTGCCGCCACCCTCAAGATGTCTGATTCAAAACTCTGGTAGTACCCAGCCCAAGCAGACGTCCCTCTCCCTTCGGGGAGGTAATCCTGGAAACATCCTTTTAAAAGATGTACCCATGATTTTCCACTCATATTTGGAACTAAAAACTCAAAACTCCTGCTGCCACGAGGGTATGTTCGGCCAAATCAAAAGTGATCGGATGCACCCTCCAATGCATGATTTTATCCTGTGCTGCCTCGGTTTCCATTTTCACCGACCAAGGAAAACCCCATTCCCACATTGTAGATAAACCACAAACTTTTTTCCTAATACAGTCAATCATGAGTATGAACTGAGAATGTCCAGTCCATACCCAAGCTAATATCATAAGTCCTTGATGGTGCCACCAAGAGGTTCCAACCGAAATTCTCGCCTCAAGGGTCAGATAAAACTGTTGGCGTATGTGTGATTATCGTGTCTCCTCCCAATGGTATCTACAGAAATGAGGTTCAATACAATGGTTTAACTGGAAACTCTAAGTCTCGAACAAGATTCATAGAAAGAATGAATGATTGGTACCTATGTCTATTGATACGCTAGTTAGTAGTAGACACAGACAATACCTTGAATCATTCCTAGAGCCATTGGGTCACACTCCTTGACCGCATGCAGCTACTCCATTCCCCTTTCCTCCAGCTCCCTGAGCTTGGTGGGGTCCACAAAAAGTGGGGTGGTTGTAACATGTCGAAATTTACACCACCTCATGCTTCTCTCATATCTCTGCTTCCACGTCTGTTTCCCTATAGATTAATCTGTCCATAACACACCTCCCTCAGAAGTCTGAGCCATGAACACTGATCATATTGTATTCATCGAGTACCAGTAATGGTCGGTACACCTCAATGAATACTCAGATACCAACATGTCATCCTGCTGAAGTTGTAGAATCTCTAGGGAACTCTCAGCCACCTCCTCAAGCTAATCCTCAGCCGCTTGTGAGTCGAGATTTCCTCAGAACCTAAGGGTTATCTGATACTGAAACTTGATTAAAGCACTAATCTGACGTGTGTCCTATACCAATACTCTTGGTTGTAACTTTTGACCAACGGGTAGTGATATAGCTGACACACTACTTAAAGGTACTATCTTGGGAAACGGTCTACGTATCGTAGCCTCATCGCTATGCGGACCATCCTCATGGTCACACACTGGAAGAGACTAGAAGCTAAGATCACCACCTTCCCTACTGGTGTCTCAACTAGGAGAAGAACTCTAGCCACAGCCTCCAGCCAATCCTCTGCCACATGCAGTTTCGTCTCGCCTCAGAACCTCGGAGGCCTCTACTGCTGGAACTCGTGCAACGTGCTCAGTAAGCGTGCACCCTATGCTGGTGGGGCCAGTGGAAAGGGCTTTCCAATGGGCAGTTATACTTCTTGTACACCATCCGAAGGTGCCAATGTCATAAGGGGGCCCTGCACTAAGGCCTCTTCACTCGGTGGTCCGTCATCATGTACTCTCTCGGGAATCCTATCTGGCTATCTACGTGGCAGCATCCTGGTAAGGAACATGTGTGCCACAGTCATTATGTTATACCTGGTGAGCTCACTCCAAGGAAATCAAAAGAAATACTTTCCAAAAACACATGCAATTAGTTTTTTTGTGTGTTTAGTCAAAAATCATAATTTTGGGTCCTTGTGTATGGATACATCGGCCGCCACATCAACATTGGACTCCCCGAACAGAAAACCACACTCAAAACACTAAACACTTTTACTTCATAGAAAAGATCAAAGTCCTAGTTCTTCGGTAGAATTGAACTCCTCTAATACCAATTTGTCACAACCCGTCCCTCGGGGCCCATGTTGTGACTACCTGAAACCCACATTCCATAGGCCAGGGGATAGATAATAGCACCAAAAGGTGTATTTTCTAAAAACGGAAAGGCATTGCCTTTATAACCTTTAAACTCACACATGTAAGCACAAATATGGATATAACCTCAATGTAAAGACATATAGTAAATAGGGTGTGTATAGAAAGTAAATGGGGCTAGTATACAAGCCTAACTGTAAATTAAAAGTAAACTAAAAGTACAAGTAAAACTGAAAACAGCTCCTGTGAACACCTGCCCAGGATCCAACTTGAAGGGTAGGTACAGCTCTCAAACAGTGGTCTATGCGGTACGCCTCATCTTCAGTCAGTTTTTTCCATCTTCTGCACCGAACACAACAAGGTAAGGGTGTAGACCATGCAGGGGTGAGTATAACAATACTCATTATAGACCCCGAGACCCTTAAAGGTCTCAAAAAATACTCAAAGGATAAACCACAAAGTATGAAAACAACTGTCAACCCTACTTAGGTATATTCCTATACATATACCTAAGTTGTTGAGTAAAACCATCTCAATCATGAGGAAACACGAGGCCCAACTCAAAATCCCAAATTCCAAATCCCAAATGTTCTAGGAAGGAAAGAATACAAAAAATATAAAGCCTCAGCTCACACCAGGATTTATTCTATGGTTAGTAACAAGTAACTTCCCTGTCACAACGTCGAACACCTCAGTTGATGAAGAACTCCTCCTCTATCGAGTAAAGTGGGCCTACCATGTCACACAGAGGTGCTTCCCACTAATCTTGGAGTGCTAAGGTACTCCTCCTATAGAGTACCATGGGTCTCTCACCTCACATAGAGGTGCTCCCCACCATGGGTCTGCCTCGTCAAAAAGAGGCACTCACCCTCATGGCCTGCTAAGGTACTCTTCCTATCGAGTACCATCGGTCTGCCACATCACCCAGAGTCACTCACCACTATGGTTTTTCCACGTCACACAGAGGCACTCCCCACTGGGCATATTGAGTCACTCTGAGTCGTAATGGTTAGCAGTCGTCAGATCTCAGCCAGTCACAGGGTTCCGTATGTATTACACTTGGGAGAACCATTCCCCAATCCATAGTTCATACCTTAACCTCCCCTAAGTTCCATGAAAAATTATCCCAATGGTTCGTCACATCAAAAGGGACCCACTGCAAGAGACGGTGCGTCAATCAGACACTCGGTCTGTTAGTTATTAGCGTTTCCGTTCCGAGGGCCTGGTTGGATTAAAGGTCTGATCCAACGCGGACGTACTCCAACTTTACCCACAACTCAAGTGGATTATACGAAAAGGACCATCTAGATCCAAGGATTTCAGTGCTGCAGATGTTTCGTCAAACGGATGCCCGGTTAACAAGCCATGGCAACGAAGGTGTAACTGGGCCCAGATGGGCATGGGTCTGGTCTGACCCGGTCGGACCGACCCGACCCAATTCGGGTCCAGCCCGGATGGCCTAGGCCTTGGAGAACCCAGCCCGTAGGGTTGTGGTCTAGCCCAGTCAGTGAAGGGCGTGGCCCACTAGGCGCGACCCGACCCACGTTGGGCGCGGCTTGGGGCGCAGCCTGGTGGCGCGGACCGCTGGGCAACGTGGTCCTCCCGAGATGGCGCCGAAGGGGGGAGCTCCCCCCTTCTGTTTTATCCCGAATGGTCCATCAGACCACTCGGCTAGGTGGCACACGGGACCCAACTGAGGGGTCCTGACTATTCTGGTGTGGTCGTCCGGACTTCTTCTCAGCAGCGAGGTCGTGCGCCGTTGCTCCACCACGGCCGGCCAAAAGGTCAGCCGCCTTTCGGCCTCCACCCCGACCATTCCTCAACTGCCTGTGAGTCGGGCTTCCCTCGGAACCTAAGGGGTATTTGATGCTGAAACTTGTGTAAGGAACTAAGACAACATGTTTCCTCTACCGGTACTACCGGTTGTAACTGCTGACTAACGGGTAGTGATATAACTGACACACTACCCGAAGGTACTATCTCGGGCAACAGTCTACGTACCGTAGCCTCATCACTATGCATACCATCCTCATGCTCACTCACTGGAAAAGACTAGAATCTAAGATCACCAGCTGCTCTATTGGTGTCTCAACTAAGTGAAATGCTCTGGCCACAGCCTCCAGCCAGTCCTCTTCCAAATGCGGTTGCGTCTCGCCTCGGAACCTCGGAGGCCTCTGCCGCTGGAACTCGTGTAATGCGCTCAGTCGGCATGCATCCTCTACTGGTGGGGCCAGTGGAAATGGTTTTCCAACGGGAAGTGGTTCTGTTGGTAAACCACATGAAGGTGCCAATGTCTTAAGGGGGCCCGGGTGTATGGATATGTCAGTTGTCGCACCAACACTGGACTCCCCAAACTGAAAACCACACTCAAAATACATAACACTATTGCTTCATAGAAAAGATCAGAGTCCTACTTCTTCATTAGAACTGAACTCCTCAGATACCAATTTTTCACAACCCATCCCTCAGGGCCTCTGTCGTGACTACCCCAAGCTATCCTTTCATAGGCCAAGGGATGGCGACTAGCACTGAAATGCGTATTCCTTAAAAATGGGAAGGCATTGCCTTTATAACCTATAAGCTCACACAATTGAGCACAAAGAATGATACAAGATCAAAGTAAATACATATAGTAAACATGGTGTGGACAGAAAGTAAAAGGGTTTAGAATACAAGCCCAGCTGTAAAGTATAAGTAAATTGAATGTAAGAGTAAAACTGAAAACAGCTCATGTGAACACCCGGAAAGGATCCTACCAGAAGGGTAGGTACAACTCTCGAACGATCATCTCTGAGGTACACCTTGTTTTTAGTTATCTTTGTCCCTCATCATCACCAAACACAACAAGGTGTGAGCGTAGATCGTGCAGGGGTGAGTATAATGATTCTCAGTAGGGACCCCAAGACCCTCGAAGGTCTCACAAAATCCACAAAGGATAAACCAAAAAACATGAAAACAACTGTCAACCCTACATAGGTATATGCCCATACATATACCTAATTTTTTGAGTAAACCCATCTCAATCATGAGGAAACCCGAGGCCCAACTCAAAATCCCAATTCCCAACTATTCCATGAAGGAAAGAATGCCAAAAATATAAAGACTCATCTCACACCAGAATTTATTCTAGGGGTAGTAACAAGTAACATCACCAGTCACAATGTTGAACACCTCATCTACTGGACAACTCCTCATCTATCGAGTACATTGGGCATGCTGCATCACACAGAGGTGCTACCAACTAATCTTGGATTACTAAGGTACTCCTCCTTTCAAGTACTGTTGTTTTTCCGCGTCACACAGAGGTGCTCCCCACCATGGGTCTGCCACGTCACACAGAGGTGGTCCCCCTCATGGCCTTCTGAGGTACTCTTATAGTTGAGTATCATGGGTCTCCCGCATCACATAGAGGTTCTACCCACCATGGGTCTGCCACGTCATATAGAGGCGCTCCCTACTAGGCCTGTCGAGTCACTCCGAGGGGTAATGGTCAGCAGTCATCAGATCCCAGCTAGTCGCAGGGTTCTGTATGCATTTCGCTTGGGATAACCACTACCCAAGTCATATTTCATACCTCAAACACCCTTAAGTTCCAAGAAAAATTATTCTAAAGGTCTTTCATGTCAAAAAGAACCCAATGCAACAGACGGCACGTCAATCGGACACCCGGTCTATAAGTTATTAGCTTTTCCACTCCGAGGGCCCAGTTGGATTCGGGGTCCAATCCAACCCAGTAGTACTCCAACCTTATCCAAAACTCAAGTGGGGTATACCAAAAGGACTATCTTGATTGAAGGATTCTGGTGTCGCAGACGGTTCATCAAATGGACGCCCAATTCACAAGTCATGGTCACGAAGGTTTAACTGGGCCCAGTTGGGCCTGGGTCTGGGCCGACCCAAACTAGTTTGGGTCTCCCCAGCCCAATTCGGGTCTCAATCAGTTGCACGGCCCGATGGCATGACCCGCTCGGTACTTCCTGATAGTGAAGGCCAGTGGTGCGGCCCGCTGGGCAGTGCGGTCCGCCCATACCGTCGCCGAAGGGGGGAGCGCACCTCTTCTGGTTTCTCCCAAACGGTCCATCGAACTGTTCAGCTAGGTGGCACGCGGGACCCATCGAAGGGTTCCCACCCTATCTGGCATGGAAGGCTGGACTTCCTCCCAGTGGTGCGGTCACGTGCCGCTGCTCTACCACGGCCGGTAGGAAGGTCAGCCGCCTTTCGGCTTCCATCGTGGCCAAGCGGTCACGGCTTCCTGCTCCACCAGTGGCACAGATGCACGCTGCCACTCTGCCACGTGGCCAGCCAGTTTTTGGCTGCTACCCTGCCCCACCATGGCTGACGGTCCGCGGCCTACTCTTCAACCGACGGCACGGACGCGCGTCGCCCTTCCTTCCTCACGGTCGGCCGGGTGCCGCCCATCACCTTCTTCCGCGAGCCATTGTGGCTTCGTTCGAAGCCCAAAAAATTAAACAATCACATATTTTCAACCCTTGCATTGATGGATCCATGTCCATATATCGCACTCAGCAAAACTCTATGTTCCAGTGTTAATAAATATTTGGCATTGAAGAATGGATGAAGAATACACAGAGAATAAAAAAAAATGTGCAAGGTTTATGTGTGGGACGAGGACCATGTTTGTTTTCCCATCATCATCACGAATTTAGGATATGACAAATCAATAAAATAAATTCAAACACATATATAAATCCCTTACTTCAAGAACTATAGTGAGTGAGTGTGTGTGGAAGCAGGTCGGTGTTCGTCGTCCCACGCAACTAGCCTCCAACGACATTGCTCGATCTTCGATCTCTGTTTTGGGGTTTCAGTGTTGCTCGTCACCTCTCATTGTTACCAGATTCTTCCTCCAAGGGTTTGGTGTCACTACACTAATTTAGCACTTCGTTACTTGGAAAAGCAGTGTTGACACCTCTCCCCAAGCTCTATATAAATAAAAGAGGGGGAGGGTGTGTAATGTTTGTGGAATAAATGGAGGCCCATTAATTATGAGCCAAACTAATTCCCTAATGGTTCAGTTACTTATAATGAAAGGTCCAGCCATTGATTGTCTTGACATGTCGCCAGTCCCACGTTGCCGCTTGTTTGTTGGAGGAAAAGAAAGAAAATAAAAATTAACTAAGTTATTTTTATTATTCTTTTAAAAGTATCCAAATATAAATTTTTCTCAGGACCTACTGAGGTCTAAGTGAATCCTCCCTTAAGTTAATCACTGTGTTTTGGATTCAACAGTTCCCTCTGATTTTTAATCTAATCATTGGTTCAAAAGTTAGAAAATTTTGATCACGTATTTTCTGAACGTACCCGAAAAAAAGTTCAGAAAATTATTAACACTCACCCTTGACCCACTCCAGTCGATGTTAGGCTCCACTGAAGTGAAACACACCCCAAAGAACACAAAGGTACTCTCGGATTTCCAATCTGAGTTACCGCTTAAAAGTTATGGATTTCACAATAAAATAATTGTCACTTAATTGTTTTATTTACAACCAAAAACTAACTTTTTCTGGTGGCCCGCACCAGCCAAAGTTTGTATCATCCTAAATAAATAATACCCTCACAAGTTCAGCGGTGGTATCATATTTTTAATCTGAGTTACCGTTTTTGAGTTATAAGAATTTTAAAAATAAAATAATTTTATTTAATTATTTAATTTAAGTTTTTTCCATTTTCGGGTTTTCTCATAGGAGGCCCACGCAATCTAAACATAAGTTACACCTTGGCTAAACCCACAATTATTAGTGCAACAGTGCCCTTAGATTTCTTATCTGAGTAAGAGTTTAAGATTTATTCTACTTTTTCAGGAAAAATGCTTACGCGCGTTAATTTAATCTTAACAAAACTTCGACAGATCATTTCGGGCACTCTAGGCCTCGGAATAGCGTGTCTTCATATTTTTCGGTCTCAAAATAATTCCATATAAATAAAAAAATATACAGAATTTTCAGGACATTACAGTCATGTGTAATTAGCATGAAATTTTTCATGATTCTGGTGTGATGAGGTTGGCCAGTGAAATTCATAGAATTTATACCAATTTAACTTAATTTTGTTTGTTTAAATCTAATTATAGTTGATTAACTAATTATAATTTGATTATCATTAACCAATTTTATGGTTTTCTTATGAGAAAATGCCTCATATCTTTTGGATGATGGCCGGTTTTACTCAATGAACCTCAGTGGTAGTTATTGAGTTACTCTAAAATGGTTATTTTGATTAATGTATATGTTCCAAATAAATCTTTCCTTTTGTATTATGCATTTTTTTTCTTCATCTGGTATGCATGGACCCTCTACTTTAAGAAAAGTGTCTCATTAAAAAAATTTGTGTTGTTTAATAAGAATTGGATTCTATGAAAGAATGAACAAAGTTCATAGGGCCCCAACGGACCCTCACCTACCAGATAGGCATCTCGACGACCAGTGACTGAGAGTATAAACCAAACTGTGTGATTTGAGATACATGGATAAAGGGTCACCCATGATAGATACCCTAGAGTCAATAGGCTCATTGAGATAACCATGGGGTGAGTGTACCACCCCCACAAGGTTATGACTACATGGGTGGCTAGATTGTACAAGACTAATAGATGGGTTAGATGTTCAGGCTGACCTAGGATTCTAAGGAAAGGGGATAGTCATAAGGTCTTCTCCCTGTTGTGAAATTCCTTGGTGGCTAAAAATACCTCATTGAGACCAAGGGTACCCTAGTTTGATACCCTATTAATTTTTACCCTAACGAGAGGGTAGACTCGAGAATGGGTAGAGATGGTATCATGTGTCACCTTAGATCATGTAATAATGATGTGATCTCAGAGGGTAGTGAATAGTGGTGATGGTTTTAAGAGTTTTACCAACCTATAATTTACATTTATTCTTTCACTTATTTATTCATGATGAATCTATTGATGACCAGACATGCTTCTTGGTACACACTCTTTGGGCCTGATGAGATGTGATGGTGACTTTGGGAATGCCTAGAGGTAGTCATAAGATATTTCTATTGAGCATTATGTGATACTGGTGTGATATGGATGAAAAGATGATGTTTTCATTCATGTCTATATATGATTCATGGGATATGGCTATTGATCCACATAATAATTCCCATGATATCAGGATTCAACCACTGGTCTATATGGTATTCCCTATATTCCCTGGGACCTTAAGATGTCTAGTATGTCTATGATCCATCTTTCTATGCATAGAGGCTTAATTATGATCTCTATTATTATAGAGAAATTCTTAGGTCACCCCTGGGACCTGAACAGTCAAGATTGAGGACATTATATGTACCTAATGGGGATTCTCATGATGCAAGGGATCAACCTAATTAACATGGTGACATGGAGGATGACTTATGGTCATCAATTTTCTAGGATTCCCAAAAATCATCCTCGATCCATTATTTATAGATAGAATTTGGATAGATTCCTAGGGTTCCTAGGATCTGAATATTGATCCTTTTAGGAATAGATGTCTGTACGTTTAGCCTAATATTGAGGGATTCCTGGGATACACTAGGATCTAATTTTTATATAGTTGGTAAGATATAATGACATTATAAGAGAAACCATTGAACTAACCAAATCCAATATAGTTGATCAAGGTTATGAGACTAAGTATCAACACTGGTCACTATTACTGGGGTAGGGTTTGGTCCCCATGAAAGGTTATGGTAGGCAGGATCATCGTAACATTCTTAAAGACACCCTAGCACCAGCTGAGGCAGTTGGTATGGTAGTTATTTATTTTTTTCATAGTTTATTCATTTATTTGTTTTATCTGAGCATATAATAGGCACATTAACTACATATACTATTTTTATACGATACTATATTGGAATATTCCTATATAATTATATAATAATACCCTACTCAGGTAGTCAGGGAACATGGGTATCAAAGTGGAAATTTCACTTCTCATGGGAAAAGATAGGGTAGAGGTCAGGTATGATGTTGTTGATTGAGTTGAGCAGCTCAATAGGTATTGGATATTTGGTTTTAATTGAGGCTTGGTCATTTAGTTGAGTATTCACTAATTTTATTTTATTTTTTATTTTGTCTTTTATGTATATTTGATCAGCCCAATGGGAGATCATCATTTTATGGATGTTGGGACTCCTAATTTCCTATTATTATTGGATTGGATGTTTTATTTATTCTATGTACTCTTATTTTTGTTATTGATGAATGATATTTGGTTATTTATCTATTATTATGCACTCAGATCAGGAGGTACAGACTCCCCAAAGTTCTACCTTAAATCCCCACTACTATTTGACAGCCCCTATCATACAGGATAGTGTTCATTAGGTTATTTTTCAATAGGGTTTGATAACTAGTCATGTGGCCTCTAGGAAGGGTGTAAAGACCCGTAAATTTCAAGGAAATTTTTTTTCTTAATTTTCTTTGGAATTTTACAAGAACGCAGTTTCTGACGGCACCTGATTCCGAGGCCCGGTGTGCCCGGAATCATTTTCCGAAGTTTTGGCTCGGGTACGTTCAGTGAACGGACGAGCGGGTTTTTCTAACTTTTGAACCGGTTCCCGGAATCGAATTCTGAGGGCACCGATGAAATCGCAGCGCCGGGTTTTGCCTAGAAACGCCTCTTCCGGAGTTGCGTTTGCTCAGGTGTGGTTTTTAAATTTTGGGACTTAAGGTTAAGAAATAAAATAAAGTTGTTACGACAACTTTATTTTTATTTCACTTGAAGCCACTTGAAAGCCACATTAAGCTGGTTAAGCTTAGTTGAAGCGAATAGGGTGCAACTGAAATATCCTATCCTCTTGATAGGATATTTGTGGGTGGGGCCCGCACGAGCCCCGCCGTTTCTTCCGCTAAGTAACGCACCCGCGAAAACCCGTCAAAGAAACTGAAAGTCAACTGACGTGGTTTCTTAGTTTCTTAACAGACCATTAAATTGGGTTGTTTCTTTCATCCAATTAATTGGGCGGTTTCTTTGGTAAATTAATTCTTGGAATTAATTGTTCGTTTCTTTTTTTTTTTTAATCGTTGCTTGTGCGTTAATAAAATAAGATTACTCTTATTTTATTTTGGGTGGAAGCTTGTGGCGTGGGGAGAATTTGGAGGAGAGCGTTCTTCTTCGGCGAAGAACGCGAAGAACGCCGGCCTCCGGCGAAGAACGCCGAAACCGCGGAAATCAACGACGCTTCTTCCGCGACGTTTCTTCCGCGACGATCATTCCTTTCCAAGCGACGTTCTCCCTTCGGACGCACCTCGACGACAACGGAATCAACGAAGTTTCTCCGGCGACGTTTCTTCCGCGACGATCGTCCTCTTCCGCGACGAACTCGCGAGCGACAACGCTTGAGGTAGGGGTTTTAAACCTTTTTAAAGTTATTGATCTTTCCTTCGATCTTGAAGGTTCTTTTTTTTTGTCGGCCCTTGTTTCCGAATCTTTTTATTTATTTTTAAAAAGATTGTGATGGATTATCGTTCTAGAAAGGCCGATTGTTATCAATCTAATGCGAGGGGGGTCGGGCCGCACAAACACGGCCGAACCCCCCCCCCCCCTCCTTTATTCTTGTTGTTTCTTGCGGATGGAGCGAGATGGCGTGGTGTCGTCGCACCACGCGGGAATCGTACGGCAACTATTGAGCGGCGCCGTCGCGCCGCGCTGTGGAACGAAATCAAACAAGATCGAGACGCCTTCGCGCCACACCGAGAAGTCGTTCAAGCACGCGACGTCGTCGCGCCGCGCCAAAGAGGCCGCAGATTAAATTAATTTTATTTTGTTCTTGAGCGCAGATTGACGGGAGATGACAAACGAGGCCGCAAGTTAATTTTGAGGCCTCCGCAGTGAAGGTCGGGTCCCGGGATGACCGTAGGCGCAGACGGGAAGCAAATCGGACCACCGGAGCGGCTCCGGTGGCCCGCGGAAGCCGGCGGCGGCGCGGGTCGCCGGCGCGGCGGCGCCGGCGGCCGGAGGCGGCGGCACCCCGCGGGTGTCCAGGGTGGCACCCCGCGGGTGCCGCGGGGTTGTCTGGCGGCACCCCGCGGGTGTCCAGGGTGGCACCCCGCGGGTGCCGCGGGGTTGTCTGGCGACACCCCGCGGGTGTCCAGCGCGACACCCCGCGGGTGCCGCGGGGTTGTCAGGCGGCACCCCGCGGGTGTCCAGGGTGGCACCCCGCGGGTGCCGCGGGGTTGTCTAGCGACACCCCGCTGGTGCCAGGGTGGCACCCCGCGGGTGTCCAGCGCGACACCCCGCGGGTGCCGCGGGGTTGTCAGGCGGCACCCCGCGGGTGTCCAG
Organism: Viscum album; assembly: GCA_963277665.1. Lineage (NCBI taxonomy): Eukaryota > Viridiplantae > Streptophyta > Magnoliopsida > Santalales > Viscaceae > Viscum > Viscum album. The sequence continues at coordinate 538,432,053 of OY728138.1, read as the reverse complement.
CGCGACACCCCGCGGGTGCCGCGGGGATGTCAGGCGGCACCCCGCGGGTGTCCAGCGCGACACCCCGCGGGTGCCGCGGGGTTGTCAGGCGGCACCCCGCGGGTGTCCAGCGCGACACCCCGCGGGTGCCGCGGGGCTGTCAGGCGGCACCCCGCGGGTGTCCGGTGTCGCGCGGGTGCCGCGGGGCTGTCAGGCGGCACCCCGCGGGTGTCCAGCGCGACACCCCGCGGGTGCCGCGGGGCTGTCAGGCGGCACCCCGCGGGTGTCCAGCGCGACACCCCGCGGGTGCCGCAGGGTTGTCAGGCCGCTCGGCCGAGCTGAGCCGGACCGGCCCTGGCCGGGCGGGGCCGGGCCAACCGGGTCGGACCCGGTTCGGGCCGACCCAGGGGGGGGTCGGGCCGGGTCGGCCCGGACCCGGACCCCCCCCGTTTTCGGACCATTTCGGTCAAATTCACATATCTTGAGCTCCGGACGTCCGAATGATGTACCGTCAGCTTTGTTGAATTCCTCTCAGTGAGACGGAACTTTTGGCTTACTCTGCTCGAGGTTTGGATGCCGACGGAGTACGGTCGGGTCGGTTCGTACACGAAACCAACCGGGCCCCTGGAATGAAAAAGCCAATAACTCACAGACCGGGCGTCCGATTGACGCGCCGTCTGTTTCGTTGACTTCCTCTTGATGAGACGAAACTTTAGACATACTCCGCCCGAGTTTTGGATGCAGTCGGAGTATGGCCGGATTGGATTGTACCCGAAATCCAACCGGGCCCTTGGAACGGAAAAGCTGATATCTTTCAGCGAGGACGTCCATTCGACGAACCGTCAGCGGCGTTGGTGATTGCGTTGAGTAACGGTCCCTTTGAGTATACCCTATGGGAGTTCAGGGTACAGTTGTGATACGGCCGGGATTGGTTCGCACACGAAACCAACCGGGCCCCTGGGACGAAAAGGCTAATAACTCACAGACCGGGCGTCCGATTGACGCGCCGTCTGTTGCGTTGAGACCCCTATGATGAGGCGGTCCTTTGAGACACTTCTTTGTGGGACTTTGTGATACTTGGAGTATCGACCAGTAGCTCGTGGAGCGGACCCTCCCGGAGACGAGCGTGCAGAGTACGGAGACCGTGTAGCCGACTGAGACCTGACGACTGCTTGACCGACTCGACTTGGAGTGAGTCGACTAGCCCAGTGGACGGAGCGCCCGATATTTGGCGGCAGACCCACGATGGACGGAGCGCCTGGTAGTTGGCAGCAAACCCGCGGTACTCGACAGGAGGAGTACCTCAGTAGGCTATTTGGGTGAGCGCCCGGTATTTGGCGACAGACCCTCAGCGGACAGAGCGCCCGGTAGTTGGCCGCAAACCCGCAGTACTCGACAGGAGGAGTACCTCAGCAGTCTTAGGTTAGTGAGCAGTACCTCGGAGTCGTGACAGGACCACTGTACACTCTAGAGACGGAGCTCCTCAGTAGTTACGGTTTCGATAATGAAAATCCTGGTTTGAGCTGAGTCAATGAATCTTTGCGTTTCCTCATGATTGAGATGGGTCGCTTGATAACTTAGGTATATGTATGAGCATATACCTGGGTGATGGTTATCCGTTGATTTCATGATTTTTGTGTATCCTTGTGATTGGATGGGTTACTTGATGACTTAGGTATATGTATGGGCATATACCTAAGTAGAGTCTGATGTTACTTCGTGATTGCTGTCTTTACTTTGTTGATATCCATATTGGATTTAGTGAGACCTTAAGGGTCTCGGGGTCCCTACTGAGTAGCTTATACTCACCCCTGCACGGGCTATGCCCGCACTTCGTTGTGTTGGTTGCAGACGACGGACAGCGCAGATCGCAGTTGAGGCTTGCGGAGCAGGTCGGTACCCGGAGGAGGACCACTGGGCGGACGTACCCGGAGTAGACGACAGGACCCGAGGAGTAGAGGAGCTATCTGTACCTACCCTTCAGGTAGGATCCGTGGTGGACGATCCAGGAGCTGAGCCATCTGTACCTACCCTTCAGGTAGGAATCGAGGAGGATGACCCAGGAGCCGCTTCGTTCTTCCAGCTGCTGTTTTTCCCTTTCGAGTTGTACTTTACAGTTGGGCTTGTATTTCCGGCCCTTTTACTTTTCTTCGATTGTGTTTACTTTTCCGCTTGCTTACTCTGTGGTGTTTGTTTGCTTTTGTAATGGAAATGCCTTCCCAGTTATCGGGATTTACGCCATTGGTGCTAGTCGCCAGCCCCTGGCCTATGGAAGGCGGGCTTGGGGTAGTCACGGCACGGGCCCCGAGGTCGGGTCGTGATAGATTGGTATCAGAGGTGGTCGGTTCTACCGTAGACTCTGATGTTTCCTTTTATGTGAAGCAATAGTGTTAAGAGTACCGAGTATGGTTTTCAGTTCAGGGAGTCCAGTGTTGGTGCGGGCGGCCGACGTATCCATACACCAGGACCCTGACAACTGAATTCTGACTTTGTGCACGAAAACACTGATTGCGTGTGTGTTTCCAAAGTTTAAAAATGTCAGCTCAAACCAGGTCAGCTCACCAGGTTTAATCGTTTGACTGTGTTAGGATGTTTCTTTCAGGATGCCTTTTCTCGGACGACCAGCTTTAGCCCAGAGAGATGTGCGTACTGACAGCCTGCCGACCGATGAGGCTTCGGTTCAGGGCCCTCTTGCAGTCGAGGCACCAGCAGAGGCACCAGCGGTACTACCATACGTTGGGCCACCGATGCCACCAGCCCCAGCAGTAGGCGATGCACGACGCTTGAGTGCGCTGCATGAGTTCCAGCGCCAGAGGCCACCCAGGTTCAGGGGAGAGACGGACCCGCAGGCGGCTGAGGATTGGATGGAGGCTGTGGTGGGAGTCTTCAGGCTTTGGGGGAAACACCGAGATAGAGGCAGCGACAAATGCTTGAGCAACAGTAGAACTCTTGGAGCAGGTGGACAGGAGCGGAACTAGTGGATACGTCTCTTGTACTTCTAGTTCCATGTTTGATGTTGTATTCGTGTCTTTGTATTATGAGCTGCAATAATAAAGAAGACACTTATCTCTTGTGATGTTTGCCTTCCTGTCCTCTTTTGTGATGTTACTGAGTGGTCCCGGTTAAACTGTTGACTTGACCCTCACTTTCGAGATTTCAACTGGAGCAGACCCAGTGACCTCACACTGATGCCGAAAGTGTGACTCGACCCTTGGAGGCGAGAGTGACAGTTGGATCTCTTAGTAGTTACGTCGAGGCCTTACGACGTCATCCATGGCATGAATGCATCCTTCATGCCAGGATTGACTGTATTAGGCAATGGGCGTGGTTCATCTAGAGAGGGGATGAGACCAGGTTTCTCTTTTCGGCAAAGGAGAAATTTTAGCAGCTCTTCCAGATCATATGAAAAGGAGGGCAGTTCATCCAGGAGCGGATGAAGACTGCACAGTGCAGTAAGAAACAGGAAACCAGTGCCAGTCTTAGAGACTCGGGCGTGTTAAATGTTTCAAGAAGAGGAAGCTTAAAGGACAGATGAATCTGCGGAGTAGCAGACGTGGAAGTGGGGCCTTGAGAGCAGCAGGTGGTGGTGTACATCTCAACATGTTACAACCACCCGCCTTTGAAATCCCCGCCAGGCTTAGGGAGCAGGAGGGCTGGGAAGGAGAGTAGCTGCATGCGGTCAAGTAGTGTGACCCAGGGGCTCTAAGAATGATTCGGGGTACGGGCTATGTCTACTATGAGCTGCCATATCTTTAGACATAGGTACCAATCATTCTTTCCTTCCACGAATCTTGTCCCATACCTAGAGGTTCCGGGTAAGCCGTTGACTTGACCCTCACGTCTGGAGATACCTTTGGGAGGAGACTCGATAATCACACTTACGCCGACAGTGTGATCTGACCACGAGGCGAGAGTTTCGGTTGGAATCTCTTGGTGGAAGCGTCGAGGCCTTGCGACGTTGGTCTGGTTATGTATCGAATTCACAGATCATACCCAGGTTGACTGTTTTAGGCAAAAAGGTTGTGGTTTATCTACAACGTTGGGATAGGTTTTCCTTGGTCAGCGAAAAGGAAACCCTGGGCAGCTCAAGATAAACTCATGCACAGGAGGGTGTAGCCGATCATTCTTGGGTCGACCCACCTTACCTTCGTGGCAGCAGGAGTTTTGAGTTTCAGTTCTAATCAGAAATGGAGACCTCTGGAGTTCGAGGATGACGACCACGTCTTCTTACGGGTCTCACCTCGACGAGTTTACGGAGATGTGGCCTGGGAGGCAAGTTATCTCCGAGGTTCAACGGACCTATCTAGGTCCGCAGCTGGGTAGGCGAGGTGGTTTACCGCTTGGCCCATCCACTTCAGTTGCACTAGGTGCACGACGTTTCCACGTATCCCAACTGAGGAGATACGTGCTCGACCCTCCTTCGCATATCATCGACCATGAGGAGCTAGACGGTGGCGATGAGTGTCTCATACGGAGGTTCCTGTGGAGATCGAGGATCGACAGGAGCGGATCCTATGAGTATGGTCGATTCCTCTTGTGCACTTTCTTTGGCAGCGTGGGAACCTCCAGGTGAGCACATGGGAGCGGAAGGCTCAGATGCGTGCTCAGTACCGCTTTGTTTCCCTAAGTCTGTGGTGAAGCTTTACGGGGACGTAAAGCCCTGTGGTGGGAGTAATGTAAAGACCCGTAAATTTCAAGGAAATTTTTTTTCTTAATTTTCTTTGGAATTTTACAAGAACGCAGTTTCTGACAGCACCTGATTCCGAGGCCCGGTGTGCCCGGAATCATTTTCCGAAGTTTTGGCTCGGGTACGTTCAGTGAACGGACGAGCGGGTTTTTCTAACTTTTGAACCGGTTCCCGGAATCGAATTCTGAGGGCACCGATGAAATCGCAGCGCCGGGTTTTGCCTAGAAACGCCTCTTCCGGAGTTGCGTTTGCTCAGGTGTGGTTTTTAAATTTTGGGACTTAAGGTTAAGAAATAAAATAAAGTTGTTACAACAACTTTATTTTTATTTCACTTGAAGCCACTTGAAAGCCACATTAAGCTGGTTAAGCTTAGTTGAAGCGGATAGGGTGCAACTGAAATATCCTATCCTCTTGATAGGATATTTGTGGGTGGGGCCCGCACGAGCCCCGCCGTTTCTTCCGCTAAGTAACGCACCCGCGAAAACCCGTCAAAGAAACTGAAAGTCAACTGACGCGGTTTCTTAGTTTTTTAACAGACCATTAAATTGGGCTGTTTCTTTCGTCCAATTAATTGGGCGGTTTCTTTGGTAAATTAATTCTTGGAATTAATTGTTCGTTTCTTTTTTTTTTTTAATCGTTGCTTGTGCGTTAATAAAATAAGATTACTCTTATTTTATTTTGGGTGGAAGCTTGTGGCGTGGGGAGAATTTGGAGGAGAGCGTTCTTCTTCGGCGAAGAACGCGAAGAACGCCGGCCTCCGGCGAAGAACGCCGAAACCGCAGAAATCAACGACGCTTCTTCCGTGACGTTTCTTCCGCGACGATCATTCCTTTCCAAGCGACGTTCTCCCTTCGGACGCACCTCGACGACAACGGAATCAACGAAGTTTCTCCGGCGACGTTTCTTCCGCGACGATCGTCCTCTTCCGCGACGAACTCGCGAGCGACAACGCTTGAGGTAGGGGTTTTAAACCTTTTTAAAGTTGTTGATCTTTCCTTTGATCTTGAAGGTTCTTTTTTTTTGTCGGCCCTTGTTTCCGAATCTTTTTATTTATTTTTAAAAAGATTGTGATGGATTATCGTTCTAGAAAGGCCGATTGTTATCAATCTAATGCGAGGGGGGTCGGGCCGCACAAACACGGCCGAACCCCCCCCCCCTCCTTTATTCTTGTTGTTTCTTGCGGATGGAGCGAGATGGCGTGGTGTCGTCGCACCACGCGGGAATCGTACGGCAACTATTGAGCGGCGCCGTCGCGCCGCGCTGTGGAACGAAATCAAACAAGATCGAGACGCCTTCGCGCCACGCCGAGAAGTCGTTCAAGCACGCGACGTCGTCGCGCCGCGCCAAAGAGGCCGCAGATTAAATTAATTTTATTTTGTTCTTGAGCGCAGATTGACGGGCAACGACAAACGAGGCCGCAAGTTAATTTTGAGGCCTCCGCAGTGAAGGTCGGGTCCCGGGATGACCGTAGGCGCAGACGGGAAGTAAATCGGACCACCGGAGCGTCTCCGGTGGCCCGCGGAAGCCGGCGGCGGCGCGGGTCGCCGGCGCGGCGGCGCCGGCGGCCGGAGGCGGCGGCACCCCGCGGGTGTCCAGGGTGGCACCCCGCGGGTGCCGCGGGGTTGTCTGGCGGCACCCCGCGGGTGTCCAGGGCGGCACCCCGCGGGTGCCGCGGGGTTGTCTGGCGACACCCCGCGGGTGTCCAGCGCGACACCCCGCGGGTGCCGCGGGGTTGTCAGGCGGCACCCCGCGGGTGTCCAGCGCGACACCCCGCGGGTGCCGCGGGGTTGTCAGGCGGCACCCCGCGGGTGTCCAGTGGTGGCACCCCGCGGGTGCCGCGGGGTTGTCTGGCGCCACCCCGCTGGTGCCAGGGTGGCACCCCGCGGGTGCCGCGGGGTTGTCTGGCGACACCCCGCGGGTGTCCAGCGCGACACCCCGCGGGTGCCGCGGGGCTGTCAGGCGGCACCCCGCGGGTGCCGCGGGGCTGTCAGGCGGCACCCCGCGGGTGTCCAGCGCGACACCCCGCGGGTGCCGCGGGGCTGTCAGGCGGCACCCCGCGGGTGTCCAGCGCGACACCCCGCGGGTGCCGCGGGGCTGTCAGGCGGCACCCCGCGGGTGTCCAGCGCGACACCCCGCGGGTGCCGCGGGGCTGTCAGGCGGCACCCCGCGGGTGTCCAGCGCGACACCCCGCGGGTGCCGCGGGGCTGTCAGGCGGCACCCCGCGGGTGTCCAGCGCGACACCCCGCGGGTGCCGCGGGGCTGTCAGGCGGCACCCCGCGGGTGTCCAGCGCGACACCCCGCGGGTGTCGCGGGGTTGTCAGGCCGCTCGGCCGAGCCGAGCCTGACCAGCCCTGGCCGGGCGGGGCCGGGCCAACCGGGTCGGACCCGGTTCGGGCCGACCCAGGGGGGGTCGGGCCGGGTCGGCCCGGACCCGGACCCCCCCCCCCGTTTTCGGACCATTTCGGTCAAATTCACATATCTTGAGCTCCGGACGTCCGAATGACGTACCGTCAGCTTTGTTGAATTCCTCTCAGTGAGACGGAACTTTTGGCTTACTCTGCTCGAGGTTTGGATGCCGACGGAGTACGGTCGGGTCGGTTCGTACACGAAACCAACCGAGCCCCTGGAACGAAAAAGCCAATAACTCACAGACCGGGCGTCCGATTGACGCGCCGTCTGTTTCGTTGACTTCCTCTTGATGAGACGAAACTTTAGACATACTCCGCCCGAGTTTTGGATGCAGTCGGAGTATGGCCGGATTGGATTGTACCCGAAATCCAACCGGGCCCCTGGAACGGAAAAGCTGATATCTTTCAGCCAGGACGTCCATTCGACGAACCGTCAGCGGCGTTGGTGATTGCGTTGAGTAACGGTCCCTTTGAGTATACCCTATGGGAGTTCAGGGTACAGTTGTGATACGGCCGGGATTGGTTCGCACACGAAACCAACCGGGCCCCTGGGACGAAAAGGATAATAACTCACAGACCGGGCGTCCGATTGACGCGCCGTCTGTTGCATTGAGACCCCTATGATGAGGCGGTCCTTTGAGACACTTATTTGTGGGACTTTGTGATACTTGGAGTATCGACCAGTAGCTCGTGGAGCGGACCCTCCCGGAGACGAGCGTGCAGAGTACGGAGACCGTGTAGCCGACTGAGACCTGACGACTGCTTGACCGACTCGACTTGGAGTGAGTCGACTAGCCCAGTGGACGGAGCGCCTGGTATTTGGCGGCAGACCCACGACGGACGGAGCGCCTGGTAGTTGGCAGCAAACCCGCGGTACTCGACAGGAGGAGTACCTCAGTAGGCTATTTGGGTGAGCGCCCGGTATTTGGCGACAGACCCTCAGCGGACAGAGCGCCCGGTAGTTGGCCGCAAACCCGCAGTACTCGACAGGAGGAGTACCTCAGCAGTCTTAGGTTAGTGAGCAGTACCTCGGAGTCGTGACAGGACCACTGTACACTCTAGAGACGGAGCTCCTCAGTAGTTACGGTTTCGATAATGAAAATCCTGGTTTGAGCTGAGTCAATGAATCTTTGTGTTTCCTCATGATTGAGATGGGTCGCTTGATAACTTAGGTATATGTATGAGCATATACCTGGGTGATGGTTATCCGTTGATTTCATGATTTTTGTGTATCCTTGTGATTGGATGGGTTACTTGATGACTTAGGTATATGTATGGGCATATACCTAAGTAGAGTCTGATGTTACTTCGTGATTGCTGTCTTTACTTTGTGGATATCCATATTGGATTTAGTGAGACCTTAAGGGTCTCGGGGTCCCTACTGAGTAGCTTATACTCACCCCTGCACGGGCTATGCCCGCACTTCGTTGTGTTGGTTGCAGACGACGGACAGCGCAGATCGCAGTTGAGGCTTGCGGAGCAGGTCGGTACCCGGAGGAGGACCACTGGGCGGACGTACCCGGAGTAGACGACAGGACCCGAGGAGTAGAGGAGCTATCTGTACCTACCCTTCAGGTAGGATCCGTGGTGGACGATCCAGGAGCTGAGCCATCTGTACCTACCCTTCAGGTAGGAATCGAGGAGGACGACCCAGGAGCCGCTTCGTTCTTCCAGCTGCTGTTTTTCCCTTTCGAGTTGTACTTTACAGTTAGGCTTGTATTTCCGGCCCTTTTACTTTTCTTCGCTTGTGTTTACTTTTCCGCTTGCTTACTCTGTGGTGTTTGTTTGCTTTTGTAATGGCAATGCCTTCCCAGTTATCGGGATTTACGCCATTGGTGCTAGTCGCCAGCCCCTGGCCTATGGAAGGCGGGCTTGGGGTAGTCACGGCATGGGCCCCGAGGTCGGGTCGTGACAAAGGGGATGTACAAATTGGCATCATTGATTATTTTATCTTTATATTATCATTTCATCATTTGTTAAACTTGAAATTTAGGAATGTGTTAGATCCTATGATGGATATCAGGCTACTACATCAAAAACACATGTTTTATTAGGATGTCCAGGTTACCAGGGTTATGATATTATTGTTTTGGTTTATAATTTTATGGTTGTATTTTATTTTTTCCTTAATAAATTCACATGATGTATAGATTTGATAATTAATTGAGGACTCTAGCTTGTGGACCATTAAAAATATGTCGGTGATCTGATTTTAATCTTTTCTTGTATAGGTAATAGGAATATAATGCAATATATTTTTCACATATGATCCACATGATATATGCCTACTTTTGTGATTTTTTTCACTAACGTATAGGGATAGTTTGTTTAATGTCTCTGTAAATAATCATATGGTACTTTCTTGTATAAATACTCTCTTACATTCTAATCATTTTGGCTAACTTGTATGTATATTTTATTCTAGTGGAATCTCTTATGGATCCTATGGTGATGGAGGTGGAGAGATCCCTCTAGTGGGAGGTGTGTAGATACCCTAGTGGGTTAGGGTAGGTATATGGTGTCTATGAATTAAACCCTTTATGGGTTGTTGTCATTCTATAAGAATATTTAAAGTTCCAAAAACAACCTATGTGGTATTTTTCCCATATATCATGGAAATAAATTCTAATTAACTATTTCATTTATCATGTTTCCCTTTGAAAAAAATCATCTATGATGATTACGTTGTGTAGGTGTTGAGTATATGATTCATGAGTGGGTGGTCCCATGTACATGTTCCTAGTGAAAATAAATTCCCCTATATGATATTGACATGGAATTTGGTTCATGATCCATGTATACAGAACACCCTAGAGTTGGATTTGTAATGTTTATGCCTTTGGTTTTGAGATGGGTACATAAGGTTTCTCATGAGTTATAGACTTTTTGGATGTTATTTTGGGCTAGGTGGGAAGACCTAAACACCCTTGGACATCACACGGTGTTTTAGTGATCCCACGACTAGTCTTATGTGTGAGGGAAACCCTTGTGAGGGATTATACAGTGATTGAGAGTGCTATATAAATGGAAGAGGTGTGGATATGAAATATATTTTATTTACGTGGAGCACCATGAGTGTTCATTATATTGGTTTGATGTTGGTTACAAGTGTTGGACTACTCAGGGGCTTAATCCTACTAATTTTAGAATACTATTTAGTGTCATAGTGTGAGTGTGGGTAGGTTCCCATGAATATAATGTCATTGGGTGGTATCCAAATATGTGGTTGGATTAACGATTTGACATGCCATAGTGTATGGTCAGTGGTTATGGCATGTTAGCTTAGTTTTATAGTGTACGACTCACATAAGTGTGAGTTGCGTAATGTGATCAGATGGTATAGGATTATATATCCTCTATATTATACAATAATAAAATGGTACATTCTGGTTTCACGTGATACCCATTAAAATTTTTAAATCTATGAGTGGTCAGGTTTGGGTTGAGAATCGATGGAGGTTGATGAAACATGTGCCAATTGGGAGGCCTAGTGTTTTGTAAAAATTGGGAAAATCCCTCTATGGTTGAGGAGAAAATATAATCAGATTAGGTTTGGTGGAGTGACCAATTAGAGAGAAATATTTTCCAGGTATTCACAAGGAGAGATGGGCATGGATCAGGAGGAGAAAAATGTGTGTGATGATGGAACCTATTTAATTTTTTCTTGATTAGTGGTAAAAGGAATGTTGTATAATGGGGATACTACTATAGGATATGTAATATAACCCTCACATAGGATGGTTCATTTTCATGATATGATTGGATGTTGGATGACTAAGGGGGTGCATGGATGTTGGTGAACAGTAAAGTTAGATTTATCTTGTCCCGTCAAAATACCAAATTTTTCATTCAGATGATAAATTGTGTCAATCATTGCATTGATAAAAGGCTTATAATTGTTTTGGTATAATCTGATGATGGTTAGTGTGGTGAATCCTTGTCTATGACATGTTTTAGAGGATGAAACCCAGTTTTATTGAATTTTTTTAGGGAATAAATCAGGAGAAATCTTATAGAAAATGATCCAGTTGAGATGAAAATTCTTGGAAAAGTTAGGGTATCTGGTACCATGGTTCGGTATTCAGTGTGGGATATGATGGGATTATTTTGAGGTTTTTCTATGACCATTTGAGGAAAGTACTCATATGTGATCCATGTTCATATGTAGTTAATACTCATATGATTCGGTATAGAATCAGATATGACTAGTGGTATCATATTTTGACATGTGTTTTTATGAATTTTTGGTTATAATGAGAAGTAAATTTCATTGAGTGAGTTGTTTTACAATAGATTTTTTTTATAGGTGATTTTGGTGGAGAGGAATATCATGTGTAATGATTGGTGGTGACAATTTGAGTTTTATAATGGGGAGAACCATGAACCAACTGATGGATCAATTAATAAAATGATTGTGTCTCGGAATAGATTGTTTTGTAAAGCATTGTCTAGTGGTTATGAGAGTTGGTACATGTTTTGTTAAATGTTGTGCCCGGTGTTTGGAGATGTGTGTGATGCAAGCTCGTTCATTGTTACAGAGTATAGTGTAGTGAATTGATCATATTATTGTGAACCACTTATGTTAGGTTGATTTGTTAAATGGTCTATGACACTTATTTAGGATGATAAGTGTTATAATGGGTAGATTGTAAGACCTCAATCTCCTATGAAGTGAAAATTCTAGAAGTAATTTGAATTTTCATTTACTATATGAGTTAAATTTTGAACAATGATTTATAATATAATTCCATGATTATAATTACATAAATTGATATTTGTTTAGATGATTAATGAGGCTCGGATGGTATCACAGGTGTTTAGGTGATCCTCAAGATCTTTGGGTTAGGTTTCAACAATTTTTTAGGATTCTTCCTAGGGAGAACAATTTGGGGAACATATTTTAGGGGAAAATATATGGAACCCAGAACCTATAGTCATTATCAGTTCAATTTCTTCCATGAATGGTCATCTTTCTTGGTTAGAACATAGTTAATGTCAATAATTATGAGGTTACATAATGAAAATGTGTGAGGTTGGAGAGCTACCCATGTGGTTGGGGAATAGTTTGATAAACAATCTAAGGTGAACGGTTTATAGGTACTTCCCTATCTATAGTTTGTGTATTTTTATAAAATCATATAGATAAACCATGCAACTCGTTAAAGAGGGGAAATTAATTTTTTTACTGATGGATTTTTATGGGGAATCCCTGATTCTTCTTCCCCCTTAGGAACATGCATGCCATTAATCCAAACTCTCTCTTTCATTCTCATATTCATTGATCAATGGGTGTTTTGATGTCATTCCTCAATGATTTGTTTTCTGATTTCACCACAAGTAACCTCACTACTTCTCCCACTAACTCCTCTTCTCTAATTTTTAATGTTTTAAATTAGGGATTCTATTCCAATTTCACTGAATCATGGTGTAATAGGTTATTCATCATCGGGATTTTATGTGGATTTCATAAAGTGGATCTTGGGATGATGTCCACCGACATTCACACAATGCTTAGATGGATGTAAGCTATCATATATTTTTTCTTAGGTTATTTATTAATATTAAAATAAATTTAAATTTGATTTTTTTAAAATGTTGTGGATTTTTCTCTACCTATGTAGGGTATTTACCATGATAGCATTTACCAGTGGTCACTGGTCATTCTGAAGAGGTAAATAACCATTTTCAATTTACTATTGTCTTTTGTATTATGTTTAATTAAATTAACAATGGAATTTTGATAATGTTCCAATTATTTTTCCAATTTTTGAGTTATTAGTACATAATGATTCATTAAAAAGTGGTTGGTTATAGTTTCTTCTCAATGAGGTCAAAAGGTGAGATTCTTGGAATTTTAATGATTTAAATCAATATGTTTTTTTGTTTAAAAAAAATTATTCGGTAAATTAACTATAAATTGATTATAATTATTTTATTTAATGGATTATTTATGAGACAGGGACTTAGGTATTTTGTAAAATGGTGGATTGTACATGGATAACCTCATCGATATTTGTCTTGTAACTCTAAAAAGTGGAATAACTTTGGTTAAAGTTAGGTGGTCCTTATACAACTTCCCTTTTGTATTATGATTTTTTTATCTGTATGTGGTATATATGACCCTACCACTTAAGGTAAGGTTCTTATATAAAATTTTCTAAATTGATAAATAATAATAATATCCTATGATTTAATGTGGAATTCATGAGGGCTCTGGTGGACCCTTATGTATTGGTTACATTTCTCATCCATTGATGTATGAAAATATAAATTGAACTTTGTGACTTGGGGTATATGAATATAGGGTTTTCCATTCAAGATACCCTAATTCCTTTGGTATTATTAAGATGATTGCGGTGAAAGTGTGCCTCCCCCAATAGTACATAACTACTTGGGTGGTGGGACCATGTGAGGTTGGTTGATGGGTCGAGTGTTCGGTCCAAACTAAGATGTCAAAGAAAATTGATGGGATTAAACCCATATCCCTAGTTTCACTCTCCTGGGAAGCCAAATAGAACTCGATGATACTTAAGGAACCCTAGTAAGTTCCAATGTGATTTGTGAACCTAGAAAGATGGTGGACTCGTGAATGGGTAGAGATAGTACCGAGTGTCACCATAGAACTCATACTAATGAAATGAACCCAAGGGGCGGTGGATAGAGGTGAGGAGTTTAGGAATTTGTCCAACCTACACCTTATATTTTTTTCATTCACTTATTTATTCTTAATATAGCTATATATGTGTATAATTTCTTTATTGGACCCAGACTATGGGCCTAATTATATATGATGGTGCCTTTACATATTCCTTGAGGTACTTCCTAGGATATAGCTTTTAAGCCTAGTCTGATGCTAGTGGGATGCAAATAATGAGATGATATTGGTATTGATGATAGAATGTGATTTCTTGGATATTCTTTTTGTGCCGTGTAAGAATTATTGGGCTGGTAGTATTCAAACTTGGGTCTATATGGAACTCCCAAGACACCACAAGTCCCTAGGGTTCCTAGAAAGTGCAGGATCCAGTAGTTCGGGCTCGATGGATTTATTATGTTCATTATTATTATAAATAGAATCCTAGGTCACCCCTAATATCCATCCAGAAAAGCATAATTACATAATTCATACCTTTTGGGGATTCCAAGGATACTTGGTATCGATTTGATTGGGATAGTGATATGGAGTGTGACTTATTATCAGTGATTTCTTAGGATGCTTGAGAATCATACTTGATCAATTCATTATACTTGATGTTTGGAGAGATTCCTAGGGCACACAGGATCTAGTTGTTGAGACATTTATATTTATATGTTTTTCCATTGATATTTATATTTATAAATTCCTATTTTATAATAGGATCTCATATTTATATGGTTGGAATGATATCATTTTATTCTTAGAGACACATCAAAATTCTCTAAAGTATTTATGTTTGACTAGGGGAACAATCCTGAGGATAAATATCAATTACATGTACCATGATAGCACTTCGATCCCATAAGTGGTTATGTCTGGTATGTTCATCATGAAATTCCAAAGGTTCCTCAACACTGGTTGAAGAAATTAGTATGGTCTTTATTTTTAATTTTTACATAGTTTATTCATTTATTTATTTCAATGGATCATGACACATTAACATACAATACATATATTGTTTATGTATAGGTATGTGTTAGTGGTTACCTATAGAGTTATGTACCCACACCCTTCCCAGAAATCCATATAACTTGGGTACCCTAGAAGATCATTCACTTATTTTAGGCATAGTTTGGGAAGAGGCTCAGTATGATATTGTAGATTGAGTTGAGCAGTTCAATTTGGATTGAAGACTAGTCTTGAGGTGAAGTTTAAGGATTTATTTGAGCCTGTGGTGCCTTTATTTTGTTATTTATTATGTATTATATATATATGTGATTGGACCTATGGAAAATCATCATTATATGAGTGTAGGGCTTATACATTCCAAATTATTATTGATTTGTATGTTTTTTATTCATACACTGATGTTTGTTATTGATGTATGATATTCAATCATTTATTTATAATTATACACTCTAATTAGGGGGTATAGTATCCACATAGTACCACTCTAGACCCCCTCTACTAGTTTAAAGTCAATGGAATATGATGATGTGTATATGAGATCTTATAAAGAACCAGGTCGAGGCACCAGTTGAGTGGATTTTAGAACATGGTATGAAAATAATGATATTTTCATAGGTTTTATTAAGGTGATAAATTATAATTGAATAGAAGTAAAATAAAAGGTTATATATATGAAACTATTTTATAGATTGAATAATTTTTTTCCCTCTTAGTATATTCTATTTAGAAAATTGAATTTACTATGATCGTTTATTTATAACATAATTAATAGGTTTCCCAATTTTTGTTAGAAAAATACGAGTAGTTTCATAAACATAATATTTTTACATTAAATTCATTCTCAATACCCTCTAGTAAAGTAAGTGATGAAAAATGGAATACACAGTTCTATGGGGATGGTAATATGCACAAACACGGGGATGATGTTTTCATTTTCCATTGAGTGGTAGAAATGTATAATATGATTTATTATTTAAGAATACAAAAAAATAATAAAAATTATTATTATTTATTAAATTAAACATAACAACCATCCATGTATGTTGATAAATAAAATGAAACATGACACTTTGTAAAGGTGGTAGTCTACATGTAAGATCCTGTTTTTTCCAGATACATCCCTCTTTGAGTTTTTCATTTGAGCTATGGTGGAAAAGTATTGTTCGATGATGGAGAGAATTTGTGGGGGTAAATGACTTAAAATCTAGGGATTTATTCCTTCTTCAATTAATTGATTCTGTATATAGATGTATTAAATAGTTTTGCATGGGTTTTCTCTGATTTTGAAGGCTTTGGAGGTGGTTTGAATCTTTATGCTGGGAAAAGGGAGGGAAGTTGTCTTCTTGGTGATTACATGTCGTGTACCTATTGAAAAATGTGTTACTTATACAAAAAACATATTTGTAAACCATTATAGGGTGTGAAAAAATTACACATCATGTAAATAGTTCACTTCATGTAATAGTCAGTCTAGATAAATATTAACCCGAGGTGATGGGTTTTTCAGAATATCCCTCTAAAAATAAATACATGACATGTAAATTAATTACACATGCTTAATATCTTGACCAATTGTTTTGAACAGTTCCATGCATGATTTTTTTCTCATTCTATCATGTGAAACTTCCTCTGCTTGTCCCTAGGGAAGTTTACAGGCGGTTTCAAATTCCCTTCCTTCATTATGGATGTTCGGGACATGCATCTGATCCTTGGAGAGTGGTTTTTTATTTAGATTTCCCCTATCTCCCTTTTTTCTATAGTTATTGTGGTTTAATATTTTGACCATGGTTTGTTTTGTGTTTTGATCTGGACTTTTTTATCTAGGATCCTTCTTGTAATCATATGTTCCTTCTTTCTTATTATAGAATCATGTTAGAAGCATAGTTTTATCGGTAGTTAAAGGTAAGGGTATAATCCTTAACCATAAGGTCTTGTTAATTGTATAGTATTTCATGTATTGTAATTATGTAAACATTATGTGTGCCTAAATTAATCAACTGATGAAATGAAATTATTACTTGGAATTCATTTGGATCTAATTAATATTAACCAAGCTTATAGCTACAATTCAAGTGAGAAAACCCTTGATTATAAATAAATTTACTGATGTATTAAAGAGTGTTTGGCATGACATGAGTTTTGGGTGATTTAATGATATAGATTCACCATTATCATGGCTTGATTATTGAAATTACTGGTATGTTATTGGTTTATGACCAAATGATAAATGATTTTTGTAATTTAAAGGTGAATAGAAATTTTTATAATTGACCATTGAGCCGTATGATGTGATATTGTTATATCCTAGACTCTGTTCATATTTATTTATTTCTGTAATTCTTATAGAGTGGGCTATTCCCAATTATTCATATTATAATGCTTATATACTGGACATTTTTCTAATACATGATATAATGCTTATATATGGGTCTTAGACCTGACACATTTTGTAATTCTTATATATCAAGATTGGCGTTGATATATTTTGTAATTCTTATACACAGGGATTGGCCCTGATTTATTGTGGAAATGATTATATAGTGGGCTTGACCTAGATTGTGTAATTTATACCATGGATGTATGGTTATGGTTAGCATGGTCATGAAACATGGTCATAGATATTCCAATATGGAGACGAAGTAGAGTATGTTTTTCAATCAATATATGGTTATAGATGGAATGGTCATGAGGCATACTCAGATATATTTTAGAAAGGTTCCAAATAAAGTTGACGTGGTATTAATTTAATTTATTCATTAATTAATATGATTTTTTATTGCATTATTGAAGGTACTTATTATTAGACCGGTTATGTTTTGACACAGTAGTGGAAACCTATTGAGTTATAATCACATACTATTTGGACCATTGTTCGGTACCTGGGTTGATTACATGGATACAAGATTTTTCTAGGGAAAGGGACCTTACTATTGATTATTTCCTTTCGTATGGGATGGAGTTTTAAGATAAGAAAGACATGGGGCTTGGGACTAGGGTTTTTTGAGTTGTTATTTGAGTCTTTTGGTCTTTTATTTTTATTACTTCTAAATTTATATTTAGTTACATTTCATCCTGTCATTACATTATTACTTTATTATTTATTAAATTATTTGGTTTTATTTTATTGTTTGGTTTTTCCATTGAATTTTATTGTTTCCATTGTTCTCACAACTCTTATATTTATTATAATATGATTATTCTGCTGGGTTTTAAATCTGTAACCCTGGGGTATAGTCTGCCCATTATAATTATCACACCCCTTCTGCTAGTTGGAAACTTTTGGTGTGTGTGGAGTTACACTTTACATCCCGTAACCAACCCGTTTATTCCACATGAGAGAGTTCCAAATCAAGGGATATTACAAAGTGGTATCATAGGACACCATCTTTATTCTCTCTTTCTTTAATATTTACGAATGGTAGATAGGAGACTAGAATGTGTTTGTACTAGGTATTGATCTTTTGAATGGGAGTATATAACCCATGTAGGGGAGAAATCCAAGTGCCCAAGGATGGGATTATTGTTCATGATATTTTCTTTTTATAGTCGATATTATTTCACCTAAGGTGATTCACATGTTATGTGGTGTTATTATATTCTGATGTTATTGGTTCTTGAGATTTTTACTCATGTCCTAAATGGAATGAGATGAGTATGAATTCATCATGATTGGTACATAGGGATATATATATTGACATGCACTATTCATGATTGGGATATATTAATTGTATGTGATATATACTTTCCTATTTTGATTGCGATATAAAATGCATGTTATATCTAAAAATTGAAATAAATAAATTGAAATGTAATGCTAAAATACTTGTAATCCATATTTTGAGATACTCAGAGTAGTGGTTCTCTATTATTGTCACTTTTTTGTTTGAACATGTTTTTATGGCCATTGTTATAAGGAATGTGTTTGTCTATTAGATAAAATTCCACCTCATCATCTTTGAGTGAAGAATAAGGAAACTGAAAATTGGAATGATCCTAATGCAATTGACCCATAGCTTCATATAGCTCATCAGGATCAGGTATATGTTCATCTTCATAAAAACTTGTTGAGGGTCATGTGATCCACGGAAAGAGAGATTGTTCACACCATTCCTTTGATTGTATTAACTAATTAGAGAGTTCTAACTTCTACAACTACCTATATTCACTGGGGAGGTAGGTCCCCTTGTAGGTGATTTTTGGATCGATCCATCCAAGATGATATTTAAGAATCTTAATACACCCATAGATAAGAGGGTGAATCTTACTACATATATGCTCTGTGGACCTATCAAGTGTTTTTGGAATATTCTGAACTAGTCTAGGAAGCAAGAGGAGTTATATTGGAAGTACTTCGAGGAGAAATTTATAAGAAATTTATATCCTAAGATGTTGATGGATGAGAAGGATTTTGAGTTTATACACCAGACATGGGAGCCCAGGTTAATGCTTTGATGCGTTAAATTTTTCACTGACCTTCGTTACTTTGTACCATCTTTTTTATCTGATGAGATCTTTATGAAGATACATTTTTAGGATGGGATTAGAAATGAGATCAAGTCATAGTTAAATGTTTTCTATCTGATAAGTTTTTCAGATGTGATGAATCAGGAACTCATCACATAATGGAATATGAGAGAGGCCCCGAGAATTGGCAAGGATGTTTTAGTAGGGAGATCTGGGAACTTTTATTCTAGTGTAAATAATCATCGTTATGATATTTTTCACCAAGGAAATAGTGGTTAGAATAGTCAGGGAAGTGGGAATCCTTCTTAGGACTGTGTTCTTCTGTAATGTTTTCAGAGTGAAAAATTAGGACACAAGAGGCATCGGTGTCTATACCTTAATTTGGAGTGTCATCCTTAATGTAGGATGGGTAAACTATAGAGGTTTATAGGGGCATGAAATAGAAGAGTAATGGTAGGGGATCAATACATGTACCAAATTCTGGGATGGACTCAGCTACTCCTCAGTAGATAGGTTATTGGAGTTCCACATAATGTTCTAGTAGATGAAGGGGACATAATACCCCTATAAAGTAATATAAGTAACAATTAGAGGGAATGGATCAGGGGGGGTTAGACTGGATCCTAAAGAATAGGATCAGTCATATGCACGCTATGCATACTACTTTGGAAATTTTGGTTGAAGGACCATCTACTATTAAAAGTAGGATTCTTGTATCATATACCCCTTCTTGAGTTTTGTTTGATATAGGATAATTTCATTCTATTTTATACACTCATTTTGTAAATGGTTTTTGATTAGATGTGGAAATATTGTATGGTTCTTTGACTATCGATACACCATTGGGAGTTCAGTTAGAAAATATCAAATATTTCAAGGTGTGTTATCTAGAAGATTATGGTTACCATTTATTATGGGATCCATTTATTCTTGAAATGAACGTTTTTTATTTGATTCTGGTATTTATTAGATAGTATTATACCACAAAAATATTTACTACTACCAAAGAAGATTTACCTTTTTATCTCCTGAGGGAGGAAACTATTCACACCTGGGTGAGTGGGGTCTTTAGAATGGTAGTGTAGGACCAATTCAATTTAGATTGGATTGTATCAATGATAATATGGCGTGTCCTACTATAGATGATGGTGGGACCCAATAGGATTCTTTTCCTTCAGTGGTAAACTCTTTTTAGTTTGTCTTTTCTAATGAGTTCGATGTATTACCATGCGAGTGAGAGATCGATTTCATGAACGAGTTAGTGTCAAAAGTAGAGCTAGTTTCTATACCATCTTATAGAATGGGACCCGTTGATATTTTGGAGTTTAAAGTCTAGTTATACGATCTAGAAGATAATGGATTCATATGAAATAGTATGCCTCTATGTGGTTCTATAGTTATTTTATCCATGATGGTTGATGGGTCACTATGATTATGTGTGGATAATCATAGAATAGACTTGATAACAGTCAAGAACTGGTATCCTCTTTTGCACAATCATGATATTTTAGATTAGTTGGGTGGTTCTAATATATTCTCTAGGATCTATTTGAGATCTGGATACCATGAGTTGAGGGTGAGGCTATCATACATACCTTGTACTTTTTTTAGAATAAGGAATGGCGTATATGAATTCATAGTGATGTTTTTTGGTTTGACTAACACATTGGCGATATTCATCACCTTGATAAATAGGATCATTTATACTTTTTTGAATCAGTTTATGGTGGTTTTTGTTCACAAAATCTTAGTGAAATACCAGTCAGTGGACGATAATTCCCAACATCTTGACATCATCATGAGTACATTGAGGTAGAATCAACTTTACACCAAGTTAACCAAATGCAATTTCTAGATTAATAATGTGAACTTCTTAGGCCATGTCGTATAAAAGGAGTATCAGTGGACCCAGATAAGTTTTTAGTTGTGGTATCTTATTAGGAACCCAAGAATGTTGTTGAAATTCATAGCTTTCTTATTTTAACAGGTTATTATCATTGCTTTATCCCGGACTTCCCATGTATGACAACACTGATGTTAGGGAAGAACAAGAAGGGTATGAATTTTTTTTTGGTCTTTCTCTTGTTGGAGATATTTTCAATAAATTAAAGGTAGGATAACCTCAACACTAATTCTCACATTAAATATTCTAGATAAATCATATACTGTTTACTTTAATACATATGTAGTGGATATCAGATTAGTTATGATTTTGGAGGTTTGAGTGGTTAGTTATAGCTCAAGACTGTTGTGATCGCATGAGAGGAATTACCCTACTCAAGATTTTGAGTAATTAGTAGTGGTACAAGCCTTGATATTTTGGAGAATTTATATCATGAGTGAGATATTTATTTTATAAAATGACATAAAAGGCCTCCAGTATATCTTTTCTCAGTGGGACCTAAACCTTCAGAAGAGTAGGTGGGTCAATTATCTTCATCCTTTTGACATTGATTAAGATTATACACTAGGAAAGGGAAATTTAATTTACAATTATTTGTGATGGAAGATGTAGAAATATGAAGTTATAGAGTCTGGTAATGTTTGGTGGATGATGGAAATATTTTTAGACATGCATCTTGATGTTCAGGAGTCTCAGGGATGTGAAGCTCTAACTTTGACATCTATTATACCCCGTCTTTTGGACAAGATCAATATAGTTTCTTTATCTGATATTGAGAAATTAATTCTGAGAGATACCTTATACTTTGTGGAGACATCATCAAGATGGTCTCTTATTAGTAGAAATTATCTTCCTTTTCCTGGATGATTATGGTTTCTTATAGGCTTGTGTGAGGAGATGATGAAATAGTTTCATGATTCTAGATGGGTGGTATATCCTAGTATGACAAATATGTATCATGATATCCAAATACAGTATTGGTTTTTAGGAATAAATAAGGAGGTAATAATGTTTGTGGATATATGTTTCACCTTTCATTAGTTGAAAGCAAAGAATCAATGGCCAACTAGGCTTTTACGACCTTTTCCCATTCCTGAGTTGAAGTGGGATGATGTCCTTATGGATTTTGTGACAGGATTATCCAGAAAATCCCCATAATAATAATTTTGTATGGGTGATTTTGGATTGACTGATGAAGGTATACCACTTCTTTCTTATCAAGGAGACCTTCACATTTGATGAATTGGGTAGTCTTTCTCTGTGTGATGTAGTTAAAATTAATGGTGTTTCTAGGGGTATCATTTCAGATAGGGATCCTCATTTCAAATTGTGATTCTAAAAGGTTCTTCATAAGGATCTGGGATCATAGGTTCTTTTTAGTATGGCCTGTCATCCTCAGACTGACGGTCAATATGAGCAGTCTATTTAGGTTCTTAAGGATATGTTATGAGCCTTTTTTTTATTTCAGCGGTTCAAGGGATAAGCATATGTCACTCGAGGAGTTTTCATATAATAACATATTTTAATCATCGATCGAGATTGAACCTTTTGAGGACTTGTATGGTTGGCCACTTCATTCCCCTCTTTATTGGTTAGAGGAAAGTGAGTCGGTTCTTTTCATACCGAGTCTTGTGCATGAGATGTATGAGCTGGTTAAGTTGATCAAGACGCATCTGTTAACCATGTAAAGAAAGAAAAAATCAAATGCTGAATATCGGATATGGCCTCTGGAATTTTATGGTGGTCCATCATGTTTTCCATCAGGTGTCTCCTATGTTGGGGAAACATTATATTGGGAAGCAGGGAAAGATAGAGACTAGGTATGTCAGGCCATTTGAGATTCTGGATAGGGTTGTTCCAGTGGAATAATGATTTTCCCTTCTATAGTGCTACAGTGCCATGCACAATGTGTTTCACATGTCGCATATTTAGATATATTATCCCAACCCTTCTCATGTATTGGATGTTGCAGATATCGAGCTTAGTGTTGAAGATTGATTTGAGCATCTGATATGGATGGTGGACCATAGTGAGAAGTATCTATAAGGTTGGACTACACATTTTTTTGAGTTTAGTGGAAGTATGGGTGATTTTAAGAGGATACCAAGGAGAGGTAGTATGATATAAGTGCACTATGGTCAGAATTTTTCACTAAGACCCCACAGTGATTCATGAATCATCTTGGGGATGAGCTGTTTTTTAGTGGGGAGGTTCTAAGATCCCACCTTTTTATAGGTATGACCTTCTTTGAAATTTTTAATTGATCTATGGTGGTCAATCCTAGTTAGTATATGAACATAATTTTTTGGGGAAAATGACATATATCTCAGGGATGTAAGTTTTTTTAAATTAATGGTGTCCATATATAAATATGTTAAATGGGTTTATGATGGTTTTTTGTGCTTTAGACTAATTTGGAGGTGGTTTGGATCCTTTTTCATGAAAAATTTCCAAAAACTATCTGTTCGGAAATCACACACCATGTACCTATTAAAAGGCATGTAACTCCCTCCATACACATGTTTTGAACCAGTATAGGGAATCAAATGGTTATTCATTGTGTAAAAGTTTATAATGATGAATATTAACCCTAAGTGGTGTATTTTTTAGTGTATCCCTATAAAATTAAATACATGACATGTAAATGAATTACACACCATGTAATATCCCAACCAATAGTTTTAAATAGTGTCATGCAGGATATTTTTCTCATTCCCTCTCATGAAGCTTCCTCCTATCAAACCTAGGATAGTATCCAGATGATTTCATTGCACCTACCTTCATTCCAGACATTCAGATCACATATTTGATCCCTAGTGAGTTGTTTTTATTCAATTTTCCCTTTTCTCCCTTTTTTCTTCATTCATTATAGTGTAATATTCTAACCATTATTTTTTTGGGTTTGGATCTTAATCTGTTTTGATCAAGCATATTTCTTGTGATCATCTACACCTTCGTTCTTATTGGTGAATCCTATTGGAATAATTATTTGATCGTTAGTTAAATTTAGGGGGTATAAACCTTAAACGTAAGGTCTGTTTAATTGAAAATTATGAGTTTTATTGCAATTTTACTACATGATGTGTGCCCAAATTAATCAAATGATGAATTGTAATTTTTCCTTGAAATATCTTTTGATCTAGTTTATATTAACCTGGAATACAGCTACTATTTGGGTGAGAGAACCCTTGATTATAAATGAACTAAATAATGGATTAATGTTTTTTTTCATGACATGAGTTTAGGGTGATTTAATGACATGGATTCATCATTTCCTTGGATTGATTATTTAAATTACTAGCATATAATTAGTTTATGACCAATGATAAATGAATTTTTTAATTTAAAGATGAATGATAATATGCATAATTGGTCATTGAGGCTTATAATGTGATATTTTGATATCCTTGTTGATATTCCTAGTGATTTATTTCTTTAATTATTATATATCAAGCTATTCCAAGTGATTCACATTGTAATTCTTATATACCAGGCTTGGCTTGATACATTTTTTAATGCTTATATAGTAGTATTGGCACTGACCCATGTTGCAATGCTTATATACCGTCCTTGGACCTGATATAGACTTTGATTCTTATAAATTGGGCTTGGACCTGATTTATTACTAAAATTATTATATAGAGGTTTTGACCTAGATTAAGTGATTTATACAATGAATTTATGGTTACGGTTGGAATGGTCATGAGACATGTTTAGAGATATTATAGTATGGATCTAAAGAAGGGTATATTTTACCATGGATATATGGTTATAGATGGTGTGTTCATGATGCATGATCAGAGATATTTTGACATGGTACTGAATCAGGTTGATATGGTATTAATATAATTCACTGATTAATTAATACACTTATCTATTACATTATTTCATGAACTTATTATCAACTGGTTATGTTTAGGCATGGTGGTATTGACCTACTGAGTAATACTCACACCCTATTTGGGACATCATTTGGTACCTAAGAAGATTACATATATGTAGGATTTTCCAAGTTCAAGGGACCTTTCTATTGATTGTTTCTTGCTGGATGGGCTGGAGTTTCTAAGTGGGACTGACATGGGGCTCAGAACCAAAGAATATTGAGTCTTTCTTTGAGTCTAATAGCATTTTATTTTTATTACATATAGTGTGACATTTAGTTACATTTCATCCTATCTTTACATTATTCATTTATTATTTAATATATTACAATGTTTCCTTTTATTGTTTGGTTTTTCCACAATATTATATTATTTCGATTATTTCCACTACTTTGATATTTATTTTAATGTGATTATTATACTATTTTTTAACTCTGTAACCAGGGGATATAGTCTCCCCACAATATGTATCACACCCCAAATAATAGTCATAAGCTTTTAGAATAATGGTAGGCATGCTATATGTAGAGACCAAAGCTTAACGTACATGGAAATTACATTACTTTTGTGTAATAATTAATACATAACAATAACTAACACTCAAGGACCATAATAGTTTTGTGTCTTTGGAAACTCAGAACATAATCTTCTAATCATGGTGAAATATCTTCAATATCTCCCATAAATATCTTCCCCTTTTTTTCTTACCTAAAACCTTTCTTTAAATCCTAGGGAAAATAAAAAATATGAAGGGTGAGCTCAAATTCTCATTAGGGGTAATCATGGATAAAATAAAACAAATCATATACATTTGAACTTAAAAAAAACATGAACAAAAAGTTTAAACATCAAAATATTGAGAAATAAATCTTTGCAGTACATAAGGAATATATCATAAAAGAACATTAATCATGATAAAATTGCATGGGAATAAAACTTTTAATTGTGGAAAACCATTAAGCACGTGATATGATTTCCATAGTAGCCAAGGCATTGCTGTCAATACCATCTTAGTGGACAAAGTCCCTTACTGAATCGAGTTCACTCCTCGTCCCAGTCCTGTATCACTGAACCAGATTAACTTACCACTCCAGCCATGTCTATATCATGAGATATAAATCTTTACCCAATGCATTGGAGGGAGATATAGGTCCCACCCATATCATAATTAAATCATTCTTAAGTGTGCCACAAAATAATCATAAATCATTCATAATAACCTAAAGAATAGAATGGGTTTCATAAACAACATCCAATCATAACATAATCCATTTAAAACAATGGATATCATTTCATCATAACCAAAATCAAACCATGTAAATAATAGAAACATTATAACAAAAACATAACCATATTAACTAATGTAATCTTAGAGGGAAAATAGTTTTGAATAAACACTTGAAATGAATTCTTGAGGAAAATATCCTTTCTTCTTCAAAATCATTTTCTTTTCTCAAAATGCCATGAAATTTTAAAAGAAAAGGATTTTGTTGAAAATAATCATGAAAAATTGTAGAAGAAGATTCATAAAAATTAGGCATTATGAAACTGTAAAAATCTATTCATGTCGTATAAGTTAAAAAACATTCTCCTCGTACTTTTAACGGAAAAGTCAAAAAGTACCACGTACGTTAAACAAAAGAAGGATTCCTTCCCTAACACAAAGTAAAAGTCAAAGAGGGGTAAACATGACATTAAATATACATGGAATAATATTAAATACTTTATGAAAAAAAATTTATGGGAATGGATGAAAAATATAACCCCAGTAAATACTTACGTATAAGCAATCTCAGATAAAAATGAGATTTGCAAAATTATCCCTTACCTTATGTCTGATATGCTTCGTATGTATCCTAACTTCATGTATAATGATTTAAATAATGTCATTGACTTATTAAATAATCATATTCATTGTTATTATATCATATATGGTTCACTTATGACTTTATATTACTCATTCTTTTGTAAATTCCATGTTAAAGCAGTATTTTGGGTAAAATCATTTCATTTATCGTACGTGTTTCGATTTTTTGTTCTTGATTTTATTACTTATATCATGATTTAATTAATTCCAGAATG
The DNA here is from genome assembly GCA_963277665.1 of Viscum album. NCBI lineage: Eukaryota > Viridiplantae > Streptophyta > Magnoliopsida > Santalales > Viscaceae > Viscum > Viscum album. The sequence goes on along the minus strand of OY728138.1, from coordinate 538,405,043 downwards.
TAAAACATGATTTATATACAAATATATTCAGCATATAAATATATATGATAGATCAATAAATATAATGAAATACACCGTTCATGGAGACGGTAGGTCGTACGTACGCATGAATGCTGTTTTCATTTCCTTATTGAATTGAATGGAATTATGTAAATGAAACATATATGTACATAAATCCAGTATAATTATTATGTCATATTTTTCATTATTATTAATTATATAAACTTTATAATAATTATTGAATGGTTAACATGGAGAATGAATCTCATCGCGTCGTGGAGACGGTAATCCGTATGTACGCACAAGTGATGATATTGTTCCCATAATTATTGAATGGAATTGGATTGGATTATATAATATCTCAGAATAATTATGATGTTTTAATAACCATATATAGTTATTATTTACACTATTATACACATCCAAGTATGGTGGTGGTGGAAAAACAGATTACACCACGGTGTGGAGACGGTATTTCGTACATACACACGCGCAGTGATTTTATTTTCCATAGGATGAATAGAAAGTGAAATGAGGTTGTTTCATATTTATAATAACATATTAGTATATTATTGATCCTGATGTTATTACTTTATAATAAAACAACTATATAAGAATAAGTTGAAGAAGAAATAAACATGAAAGAATCGGTAGAATAGATTTCCTCTTCTTCGACACACCTCTTTTAAGCTTCCTCTTAAGTGACTAGAGTTGGTCTTTTGAGAAGACCAGAACCTCCATAATTTTTCTAGGGAAGTGGAGAAGAAAAATTGTCAGGGGTTGGCTGAGCTTGAAGGCTCAACGTGTTTTGAAGATGATAGGGAGGAAGTGCCCTTATATAGGATGGGAGAGGGGCACTTTTGGAAACCTAAAAAATATTAATTAATAATAAAATGAAACCCCACTTAAAAACCTCCAAAAATGACTCAATTCTAAGATGAGATGATATTGGGTTGTAATATCATCAGACAATAAAATTTATACATGTTTTAAGTTTATTTTAAACCTTATCAACTTGATTTATCATTATTTAATCTATTTAATTTTATTTGTGGTAATAAAATTATAAATTATAAATTGTTATAAATACATTCTTAAATGTTGTAAATTTCCCATAATTTGATACTTTATAACCTTTTCGACCGTATAATTTTAAATTTTTAGTTTTTAAATATTTTTTTTTATTTTTAAATAATTTAATAATATGTTAGTTTTATAAAATATAAATAGTGTCAATTTTGACACTATTCATTATTTGAATTTAAATAAAAACCACACAGAAGATATGTTCAAACCAAAATTTCTAATAGATTCCTAACATGTCATATTCCTCAAATAAATTCATGGGGCACATTAATTTGGTCATATATTATTTATTTTAATATTTTTAAAATCATTTATTTGGTATATCTCTTAATAAAATAATTACTACAACCTTTTTGTATAATTATTTAATATACTTATTTGTTTCATAAAAATTAAAAGTAAAATCCTATAATGAATATAAATATATTACCTTTCATAATAATATTTTTACTCGAATTTATCATCTTAAAATCACAAAATTTAAATTGTTATATTTATTAAATTATGAAGGTGACATCTTTGACATCATTTAAAATAAAATAATATAAATGTCCTAATCAGTTTTAAAAGGATCAAAATGGACCAAAAATCTACCCTTGGATTCTTAGGGTATATATATACTTGATAAATAATTTTTGTTCAAGTTTATGGTCATTTTGATAGGTATTGTTATTTTAATAAAAACTATATTATTGATTTTTCTCTAAATAAATAAAATCTACATCATTAATGTATAAGCTATTAAGGTAAATAAATATTTATTTAAAATTATAAATAAATTACCATGAAAAAGAAAAAAAACAGCTTTCAAATGATTATTTATAATCGAATTTATATTCTGTATATCCTTATATTAAAAATAATCTAATTATTAAGGTTTGAGTGAGACATATTTCACTTTCCTTTAAATAAAATAAATAAAAGGTCTTAATAAAATACAAGTGGGTTCCATGAGATTCCATATCGAACCAAGTATGATTTAGGGAAAAATATAATCATCCAATTATATTAAGACAAGTGTTAGGGTAATTTTAAAATATTATATTTACCATTAATTACTCGATTTACCTTTAACTATGGTAAATAAAATTTACCGTAGTTACTATTCATAATGCCTAAAAATAAAAACGTAGCTTGTTAACATAATTTGGACCTACTAATTCCAAATATGGAATCCATTTTTCAAAATTTAGAACACAAAAGTTTCAGTATTTAATTTAAAATTAATCCCGCTGTTGAGAAACCGAGTTTTAAAAGTTAAAACATTGCAAAAGATTGAAATGTTTTTACTTATTAATTTAGTTTAAAATTAATGATAATAACTTAAATTATATTAAATGGTAAAAATATATTCTATTTATACTTTAAAACCATTCAATGTTATAATTTAACTATATAAATTATCTCGATGAAAAAATTTGTTTTTAATTAAAAATTTAGCGTACTTTTACTATTCATCAAAATAATAAACTTATCAGAAAAATATCAAAAATTTATCCAAAGTAAATTTTTATATCCTGATTCAAAAGAAGAATTTTATTTTTTTAAATTGAACTTATAAACATTTCAAAAACAAAATTTAATGTGGGTGCTCCATCAAAAGGCGGAAAAACTATATTTTTTGAAAAATAATTATTTAACATGAAAAAATTATTTTGTTCTCATACCATGTTCTATAAAATGTGTAAGATGAATTATAATGTCATAAAATTCAAAATTTAGTTACTACTATTCATAACGGCTAGTTCATAATAATATTATAATAATATATCGTTGTTTAGTGAAACTCAGTTTTGCGTACAACACACGCTATTGAGGAAGGTCGCTCTTGCGTGTAATGAAAGCCAAGTCAAGGTTTCGTATTGGGAAAGCTTCCTTTCGTGTTGCATATAACATAGTCAAAATATAGTTCTATTATACATTGACCAAACTCTATACTTAGTGTTGTGTAAAATGAATTTTATTCGAAAGAACGTGAAATTTTGTGCATCACAAGCCAAGAATAGTGTTGCGTATACTACAAGCTAATATGGTGTTGCATATAGCGCAATATAATCTTAGTGTATCGTACAACACAAGAAATAAAAGAAATTAAAAATACTCTTTCTTATAAAATTTGGAGGTGTTACATTCTACCCCCCTTAAAATGAATTTCGCCCTCAAAATTCATCAGGGTTATAAATGGTTTACTACATAAAAGTTTCTTTCATAGAAACCCACATCATAAAAAGGAATACCAAAACTCAATTTTAAAAAATGAAGTATGAAACGTAACGGTTACCCAAATTAACTCATCGCTAGGTTTCCACATAGGAGAACATATGTGAAAATATGGATATGGAAGATAAATATAACCATCATGTTCTGATGGAGAGTGGTAGAGAACATGGCTATAAAAAATCCAACAATCACAAAGCCATAAATTTGTGATGATCTAAGGTACCATCTAACTCATCAGATATGAGGGCATTAGGACAACATTTTTTGTTTTCAAGATCATTTCCCTAAAGTTGAAAATTTTGGAATTAGAAGAAATACTTTCTTGATTTTGGTACAATCTCACCGTTGGTCGTTCCTTGAACAATTTCCACTTCATCTCTTATAGAAATAAAGTTTAATTTGTCATTTGTGAAGTGTTAGCAGATCATGCGATAGAATGATAGGTCATTTCATCCATCTCAAATGAAAGGTTATCAAAAGTTATCAAATATACATAAGTCCATCTATGGTGAGGTCAATCGTATATGATTCCAAAAATGGACTTATACTTCATCTATCATACCGCTTAATAAAATAAAACTAGTTTCTACTAACCAGGGACTTCTTGTAGGCCAGTGGTAGGTAATAAAGGCCTGTCACACTTTAGTTGTGGGTTCGATTCCCACAACCTTGTCTGACGTGACGGGTTGTCGCCCGTCCTGCAGGTTGTTCCTTTTTCTAAAACTATATTATTATAACATTCCTATAATAATATCAAAAAAAGTTCTAGCCTTAAACAATACTATCTTATGTCTAACTTATTCCATTCCAATCTTTAGGCTTATCCAAAATACTTCGGTCCATGGTTATTATATAAAGAAAATGATTACTTGAAAGGTCACATAACAAGCATGTGAATACCATCATTTACTCCCCATATATCATAAGATATATCTTGTTGGTCACATTCCAAACATGTGAATACTTTAATCATGTATTCTTTTAAAACATGAATTACCATATAACCTTAGTGAAAACATGAATGTTGTCAAAAGTTAACTCTTTCCACATACCAAAGTCCCAAAATTTCTATATACTCCAACCATGATATAACTTTGTCCTTATATCAGTCATGAGCTCATTAATACTATTAAACATTTCATTTTATCCTTCTCACTTCATTATGCGCATATCATCTGCTTTCCAAAAATATTTCAATCACTTTTCATGGTTACCGTTACCATACAATTATTGGAAACCAATAAATAGATATTCCAAAATTCTATGATACTATAAATGATATTCCATGAAACTATTTTGAAATCCCATTACATAAACACTTAATCATTACACAACATCATTTTCATACTCAACATCACAATTAGTGATCGCATGTGACTTCCCTTTATCATTTCTTTAAGAGGTTTCTCACGTCGATCATCATTAACCCTTGGATTAGGGCATTTATTAGCATAATGCCCCATTTCCTTTCACTTGAAGCATTGAAGTTTTGGTGAAGCGTTCTCTATAGTATTTTCTCTATTAATTTCATTTGAAACCTTTTTCCCATTACTTCGGCACTCAGCTTCTCGATGACCTTCTTTTCCACACTTGAAAAATTTTCTAGTACCTTTTAGACAATCTCCACCATGCTTCGTTTCACACGTTGAGAATAAAGAAACATTCATCTTCATTTCACCATTATTCTGATATTTTTCCTTGAACTCTATCTTTTGTTTCTTGTCAAAACCATGAGATGGATATGTAACACCAAATTCCATTTCTACCTTGATAGCACAATGCACAATTTCTTTATAGCTACTAAAGTCACTTATAGATAATGCCCTTAGAAGACTCGGTTTTAAGCCATTGAAGAATCGATCAACTTTACTTTCAGGTTGGATGATAAAGCCATATGCATACCTTGCAAGACTTGTAAAATTAACTTTTTATATACCAATAGATTCATCATCCTTTTGCTTAAGCTCAAGGAACTCCTTTTCCATCTTTGTTAGAAGAATATGAGGGAAGTAATTATTGAAAAAAAAGTTCTTGAACTCATCCTATTCCATTGATTTAATTTCATCTTGGGGCCTTGTATTCTTAATTAGAGTCCAACACTGGTTTGCTTCACCTTCTAAATGGTAAACATCTAGAATGACTTTTTCATGTTCTGAACAGCGAAGTATAGAAAATATCTTTTTAATGGTACAAATCCATTGTTCAGCAACAAGTGGATCAGAAGTCCCCCTAAAAGAAGGTGGACGTTGCCTCATGAAGGACTCAATAGAATATTGTTCCCTTAACTGCTCATTTGGATGTCCAGAATGATTCATAGCTTGTGTAAGTATAGTAATAAGATTTTTCACTCCATCTCCCATAACATTGGTTTGTTCAGGAGGAAAATCATTGCATTGTACATTACATAGATCAACACAGTTCCTTCGGGTTCCAGCCATCATCTAAAACCCTAAAATAATAGTGTGAGAGGCAAAAATCATGCTAGGGAAAACAACATAATAAAAAGGGATTACCTTCAATATATAACATCTTTGGTTTAATTCTAATATCGTTACTATAATTATAGGACTATAACCTATACTTATAATTAACCTTAGAAACATCCCTAGACATACCTTAGAAATATCTCTAAGGATCTCACTAAAGTTTTTCAGATCCTAGTTTCCAAAGGTTAACTAAACCTTTCCTATGATACCAACTGTAGAAACCCAAGCTTGACGTACATGGACATTACATTACTTTTATGGAATAATTAATACATAACAAGAACCAACACTCAAGGACCGTAATAGTTTAGTGTCTTTGGAAACTCAGAACATAAGCTTCTTATCATGGTGAATGATCTTCAACATCTCCCATAAAGATATTCCCCTTTTTTTCTTACCTAAAACCTTTCATTAAATCCTAGGTAAAAGAAAACATATGAAGGGTGAGCTCAAATGCTCCGTAGGGGTAAGCATGGATAAAATAAAACAAATCATATACATTTGAACTTAAAAACATGAATATAAAGTTTAAACATCAAAATTTTTAGAAATAAATTTTGGCAGTACATAAGGAATAGATCATAAAGTAACATTAATCATGATAAAATAGCATGAGAATAAAACTGGTAGTTGTGGAAAACCATTGAACACATGATATGATTTCCATAGTAGCCAAGTCATTGATTTTGAGACCATCTTAGTGGACAAAGTCCCTCACTGAATCGAGTTCACTCCTTGTTCCAGTCCTATATTACATAACCGGATTAACTTACCATTCCATCCATGTCTATCTCATGAGATATAAATATTTACCCAATGCATTGGAGGGAGATATAGGTCCCACCAATCTCATAATGAAATCATTCTTAAGTGTCCCACAAAATAATCATAAATCATTCATAATAACCCAAAGAATAGAATGGGTTTCATAAACAACATCTATTCATAACATAATCCATATAAAACAATGGATATAATTTCATCATAACAAAAATCAAACCATGTAAAAAATAGGAACATTATACTAGAAACATAACCATATTATAAAATGTAATCTTAGAGGGAAAATAGTTTTCAATAGACACTTGAAATAAATTCTTGAGGAAAATATCCTTTCTTCTTCAAAATCATTTACTTTTCTCAAAATGCCATGAAATTTTAAAAGAAAATGATTTTGTTGAAAATAATCCTGAAAACATGTAGAAGAAGCTTCATGAAAATTAGGCGTTATGAAACCATAAAAATATGTTCATGCCGTATAATTTAAAAAAAACATTCTCCTCGTACTTTTAACGAAAAAGTCAAAAAGTACCACGTATGTTAAACAAAAGAAATATTACTTCCATAACACAAAGTAAAAGTAAAAGAGGGGTAAACATGACATTAAACATACAGGTAATAATATTAAACACTTTATGAAAAACATTTTATGGTCATGGATGAAAAATATAACCCCAGTAAATACTTATGTATAAGCAATCTCGGATAAAAATGAGATTTGCAAAATTATCCCTTACCTTATGTCTGATATGATTCGTATGTATCCAAACCTCCTGTATAATGATTTAAATAATATCATTGACTTATTACAGAATTATATTCATTGTTCTGATATCATATATGGTTCACTTATGACTTTATATTACCCATTATTTTGTAAATTCCATGTTAAAGTGGCGTTTTGGGTAAAATCGTTTCATTTATCGTACGTGTTTCGATTTTTTGTTCTTGATTTTATTACTTATATACTGATTTAATTAATTCCAGAATGTAAAACATGATTTATATATATTATATATTCATCATATAAATATATATGATAGATCGATAAATGTAATGAAAAACACCGCTCATGGAGACGGTAGGTCGTACGTACGCATGAACGCTGTTTTCGTTTCCTTATTGAATTGAATGGAATTAAGTAAATGAAACATATATGTACATAAATCCAGTATCATTATTAGTTCATATATTTCATGATTATTTATTATATATACTTTATAATCATTCTTTAATGGTTAACATGGAGAATGAATCGCATCACGTTGTGGAGACGGTAATCCGTACGTACGCACAAGCGATGATATCGTTCCCATAATTATTGAATGGAATTGGATTGGATGATATAATATCTCAGAATCAGTATGATGTTATAATAACCATATATAGTTATTCTTTACACCATTATACCCATCAAATTAATGTGGTGGTGGAAAAACAGATTACCCCACGGTGTGGAGATAGTATTTCGTACGTACGCACGTGCGGTGATTTCGATTTCTGTAGGATGGATAGAAAGTGAAATGAGGTTGTTTTATATTTATAATGACATATTAGTATATTAGTGATGCTTATGTTATTACTTTATAATTAAACAACTATTTAAGAATAAGTTTAAGAAGAAAGAAACTTGAAAGAATTGGTAGAAGAGATTACCTCTTCTTCGACGCACCTCTTTTAAGCTTCCTCTTAAGGGACTAGAGTTGGTCTTTTGAGAAGAACAGAACCTCCAAAATGTTTCTAGGGAAGTGGAGAAGATAAATGGTCAGGGTTTTCAAATCTTGAAGGCTCAAAGTGTTTTGAAGAGTAGAGGGAGGAGGTGCCCTTATATAGGAGAGGAGAGGGGCACTTTTGGAAACCTAGAACATATTAATTAATAATAAAAAGAAACCCCACTAAAAAACCTCCAAAATTGACTCAATTAGAAGGTGAGATGAGATAGGGTTGTAATATCATCAACCAATAAAATTTATACGTGTTTTAAGTTTATTTTATACCTTATCAACTTGATTTATCGTTATTTAATCTATTTAAATTTATTTGTGGTAATGAAATTATAAATTATAAATTGTTATAAATAGATACTTAAATGTTGTAAATTTCCCATAATTGGATCATTTATAACATTTTATACCATATAATATTCAATTTGTAGTTTTTAAATATTTTTTGTGATTTTTAAATAATTTAATAATATGTTATTTTTATAAAATATCAATAGTGTCAATTTTGACACTATTCATTATTTGAATTTAAATAAAAACCACACATAATATATGTTCGAACCAAAATTTATAATAGATTCATAACATGACATATTCATCAAAAAATAAATGGTGCACATTAATTTATTCATATATTATTTATTTTAATATTTTTAATACCATTTATTTGGTATATCTCTTAATAAAATAATTACTACATCCTTTTTGTATAATTATTTAATATACTTATTTATTTCATAAAAATTAAAAATATAATCCTATGATGAAGATAAATATAATACCTTTAATAATAATATTTTTACTATAATTTATCATCTTAAAGTCACAACATTTAAATTGTTATATTTAGTAAATTATGAAGGTGACATCTTTGACATCATTTGAAATAAAATAATAAAAATGTCCTAATCAGTTTATAAGGCTCAAAATGGTCCAAAAATCTACCCTTGGATTCTTAGGGTATATATATACTCAAAAAATAATTTTTGGTCAAGTTTCTAGTCCTTTTGATAGGTATTGTTATTTTAATAAAAACAATATTATTGATTTTTCACTAAATAAATAATATCTACATCATTGATGTATAAGATATTAAGGTAATTAAATATTTCTTAAAAATTATAAATAAATTACCATGATAAATAAAAACATTTTATATTTCAAATTATTATTTATAATCTAATTTATATTATGTATATACTTATATTAAAAATAATCTAATTATTAAAGTTTGAGTGAGACATATTTCACTTTCCTTTAAATAAAATAAATAAAATGTCTTAATCAAATACAAGTGGGTTCCATTAGTTTCCATTTCTACCCAAGTATGATTTAGGGAAAAATATAATCATCCAATTATATTAATACAAGTGTTAGGGTAATTTTATAATATTATATTTACCCTTAATTACTCGATTTACCTTTAACTATGGTAAATAAAATTTATCGTAGTTACAATTCATAATGCCTAAAAATAAAAAAGTAGCTTGTTAACATAATTTGGACCTACTAATTCAAAATATGGAATCCATTTTTCCAAATTCAAAACACAAAAGTTGAATTTTTTAATTTAAAATTAATCCCGCAGTTGAGAAAACCAGTTTTAAAAGTTAAAACGTTGCAAAAGATTGAAATGTTTTTACTTATGAATTCAATGTAGAATTAATGATAATGACTTACATTATATTAAATTGTAAAAATATATTCTATTCATACTTTAAAACCATTCGATATTATAATTTAATCATATAAATTATCTCAGTGAAGAAATTTGTTTTTAATTAAAACTTTAGCATATTTTTACTATTCATCAAAATAAGAAACTTATCAGAAAAATATCAAAAATTTATCCAAAGTAAATTTTTATATCCTGATTCAAAAGAAGAAATTTATTTTGTCAAGTTTAACTTATAAACATGTCAAAAACTAAATTTAATGTTGGTGCACCATCAAAAGGTGGTAGAACTGCATTTTTTTAAAAAATACTTATTTTACTTGAAAAAATTATTTTGTTCTCATACCATGTTCTATAAAATGTGTAAGATGAATTATAATGTCATAAAATTTAAAATTTACTTAATAATATTCATAACTACTAGTTCATAATAATATTATAATAATATATCGTTGTTTAGTGAAGCTCAGTTTTGCGTACAACACACGCTATTGAGGAAGGTCACTCTTGCATGTAATGCAAGCCAAGTCAGGGTTGCGTGTAGGGAAAACATCCTTTGTTGTTGCGTATAACATAATAAAAATATAGTTCAATTATAAATTTATCAAAATCTATACTTAGTGTTGTGTAAAATTAATTTTATTCAAAATAATGTGAAATTTTGGGCATCACAAGCCAAGAATAGTGGTGCGTATACTACAAGCTAATATGTTGTTGCGTATAGCGCAATCTAATCTTGGTGTAGCGTACAACACAAGACATAAAAGAAATTATAAAGTCTCTTTATCATAAAATTTTAGGGTGTTACACTATAGGTCTCTAAACCAACATATTTCTCCATATGATATAGTGCCAAATTGGGGGATGTTACACTACACATACTCGTGAAAGTCATTTTCATTTCACTTAAGGGAAATTAAGAAATGTTTTTAATGGTTAATTCATAAATATAAAAAACAAATCAGTATACTATAATCATTTAATTCATCATATAATAATTATAAAAATATATTTGAAATGGAGTGATATAAATCAAACAATTTTAGGGAAATGTTAATACTTATATTAAGAACATTAATCTTATATTGGAGGATTACATATAAATTGAATATTTGGGATAACACTTGTTTCTAGAATCATAAGAAAGTTAAATAGGATTCAAAGGTAAGTAAATATGTCATATATTCAAGAGAAAACCAAAAAAATAGTGGTATTGATATGGTGGTGCAAAGCCCACTTTATCAGTGGTGAGAAAGTCGTTATTGTAAATATTTCATATAAATATAATTATGGCATATGTTTTACATGTTACAAAGACTCTAGAATGAAAAATAATGTATTTTAGTAATGGTTTGGTTGAACCTCACTATATACACTCAATTATGAACATGTTTTCAAAGTGTTAGGTCTTTTACCACTTTGGTTAGCATTTTTTCCCCTTTTTGATTTTACCGTAGTAAATTGTTTTTTACCAAAATAATTCATTTTTTATGTATAAAATTGAAGTAGAACATATTAAATAATTTGGACCTTATAATTCCAAATTTTAAATCCAATTTATTAGATTCACTTTCTTGAAGTGATAAAAATTCATTTTTTATAATTGTATGACATATTGAATATTGATTAAGAGACTAGTGCATCATAAGTTATAAAATAAAAAACATAGGTTTGTAAACTAAAATAAATATATTTTAATTTCAAATTTCCCTTATAAAGTACATATTTTGTACACAAAAGGGTTTCAGAAGTTTATTATTCATTCTCATATGCTAATAATTCCAAAAAATTCATGGTATTTGAAAAAATGGAATTTTAAACTCCTCACCAAAAAACTAGTATTTTAACAATAAAAAAAATTCATAAGATAATATTTTCATTATGAATCTATAAATAATGTATATTTTATAAAATAAAAGTTATAAAATTTAGTAATTTATCCTTTAAATAAAATAATAAGATATAATAAAATACTATTTTATAGTAAAATAAAATTAAAAAATAATAGTGATTCTTACTCATACTTTTATAAAAAACTAATAAAAAAGAATTGATAAATAAATATTTTATTTTATTTACTTCCCTATTTTAGAATAATATATTTAATTGTATTTAATAAAACTATAGTGCATAAAAAGAAAACACTTAGTCAAAAAAATTAATCATAAAATGAACTGAGTAAATGTGTATAAAATTGCCTTTATATTTATATATATATTATAATTCAGATAGTACTATTTAAACCTTATAATTTTTATGAATAAATTTTAATTACCATAATTTTATTGTACTGAAATAAATATTGGTTTAATTTTAGTTCAGTGTTCTGTGTAAAATACATTATTCATTAATGTATTTATTTAAGAATAACATACAAAAAAATACAGGGTCGTTACATTCAACCCTAAAAAAATATGTACTTGAAATATTAATTACTCCTAACTAATGAAATAGTGAAGGGTGTACATAAGAATAAAATGACTATAGATTTAATTTTTAATGTGGTTTATTCCTCATTGTCCTTGGTATGAGTAGTGAACTCATATTTTCCCTCATTATAGGTATACAAATGATGTTAATCTTTTCTAACCATTTTTACTAAAAACCTCGATTATAACTAGATTAATTTTTTCATATGTATTTTATAGTTATACTTAATAAGTGATATACTGTTTATTTTTATATTTCATTTTTTTATTTTGGTAATTATAATTTCCTCAATGTCAAGAGATCCAATGCATGACTAATATCACATTAAATTTGAAAAAAGGAATGATAATTAGATTTTATAGGAATCACATTCCTATAAACATCTATTAGAGAAGATTTATTTATTTTGGATAAAATAATCTTTCCATTCTAATATTTTATTAATAATTCTTCATATAATCATTTGGGTGGTGATTTTTTGTTTTTAGTAACCTTTAGAGGTATAGAGGAGTAGGTTGAATAAGATATGAATATAAAACTCATAGTTCTTGAGTTGGTGATTAGTGTTACTCCTTCCATTTCATTTTTAGAACCCACTTCTATATTTTTGGTTCCAAATCATTGTATCGGATGTTACTGGTACCCATCATCTTTGTGAGACCTTGGATTAATGCATTGACTTGGACATTGTTTATGTTCCCCAAATTTAAAAAATTGAACTATTAGTGGTAATTCTAGAATAACTCTATCCTTTCAAGATTTTAACAAAGATCTATACTTTTTCTCCACAATTAGTTGATATATTACCACCTTTTCCAAACATAAAACATCTACCAAATCATTTGATACATTTTCCTTGGTGTTTCTTTCCATATTTTTCACATATAATAAATTGATCATTATTTCCTTCATCATCATAATCACGTAAACTTCCATGAGACTCCATCCTTCACTTCATCAGTCTATTTGGAATGTCAACTAATTTCACATTGTTAATAATAATTCATTATAGGTGATTATGCATAACCTCAATATTTCTCACTCTTGTTCTTATCTTGTTAGTTTTATCATTCGTACAATCTCCACATAGTCCATGACATCCATTATTAACCTAGTTCATTTGTGCTTAATTGATTATGAAAAAAATATTTAATCATTAATGATGCAAAATTAACACTATAAGATAATTATTGTATGATAATTAAAGGAAAATTTCAACCTCAAAATGTCTACCACTTTGAAATTATTACATTACCTTTCAATTGAACATAAATCACACTTAGTTAAATCTAGGTTTCTTTAGGTTGGTTTATCTCATATTCTTTAACTAAAGTACTTAAAAATTAAATCCATCATAAAGGCTTTGAAAGAGAATGTGATTATAGAAATCATATCCCCTGTGAGTGTCTATTAAGGTGTGAATTCTAAGTCCCACTCATTGTGTAATGGAGTGAAGATTGAGTTCATCTCAACCAGCCTTTTTTAGGGTGATTACCCCTAGTTTAATTTATTCCACTATTTTACTTTCATTCTATTATCCAAAAAGGTAATTAATTATTATGACAACTACATAGAAAATACTTTACCAAAATTTAGGGATATTATCCTATTCATAGACTTTTACCTTAGACCTATCCCTTGGGATTTCATAATTTTTATATTATATTCATCACTAAAATATTGAATATTACCTCAACTAATCTAAATAGTTATCAATTCCATTTAAATTATGATAAAACATAAAATATCACCCCTTGATCACATTTACATCCTCAACTGATGACATCCTAATCTTTAAAGTTAGTTAAACCCTACTTAGATACTAACTATGACAACCCACACACGTAACTATCTCAAAATCAAATGACTTAATTAAAATATCACAGTAAAACACATTCTCACTATCTTATAGATTTAATGTTTTGGAGAATTTAGAGAAAACATTAACTAACAAAAATCATGTATTTTTTATGAAATGGGTATTTTTCCACTATATAAGAAACTACTAAATCCCTAAAAATATTCAAAATCACCCAAAAATTATCCACAAAAGATAATCGTATAGACATATCATACATATTAATTTTCTTTAAAAACTAGTTTAATGGAGACATAGGAAAGGAGTGAGATCACACACTCAGTAAGGGTAAACATAATAGATAATAATCAAGGAACAAAAACAAGAATAAGATGACCATATGGATATAACCAGGATATATAAAAAAATTATACCAAACAATGAATATATCATTAATCATGGGATAATTCATGTCATAACATAAGTAAATATCATGAAATTATAAAAAAATAAGAGAAAAAACAATAATAACTTGTATTAGAAGCATACAAAAAATAATCCAGAATCATGAGAGAATAACATAAAGGTGTATAATATCATATAAAAGAGGAATCAACATGCAATGTAACATATATTAAGAGAAAAATAAACATATATAGGTTTCACAATCATAATAATAATAATCCTTGTGAGAAAACTCATTATTCCCATACCTCTTAGAACAAACTCGTTATTTTTGTGCTTTAAAATGTTAGAAATTTTATTTTTCCCATGACGTTGTGAACAAACTCATTATGTCCATGGCTTACTATCTCATGAGATATCAAACATAACCAATGCATTATATGGTGTCTTAATATCCCACATTTCATCATCGATATATATGTGTGCACATAAAATCTATCATTATTATAACATAATGTACCAACGGAATGAAAAAGGGTTTCATGTCCATATCAAATGGAATCATATAAAGAAAAACATTCATAATTTCATCAATAAACATGATACTCATGAAATATAAATGTGTATCAAATGATACTAAAAAAATATCTTGGTAGCTACTATTTAGTGAAGTATATGGTGTTAACACAATATAGATAAAGGGTATATAGTTTAGTTACACAACTGTAAAATATATTATTTAAAACAGGTCATTTGCAATGATATCCCATAATAAATAGTCATTTGTGATGGGATTCTGTTGAAAATGACATGTTTCTGAAAATGGCATTGAAAAACAATTTTTTGCAACGGGCCATCACACAAAAAATTATTTGTTACTGGATGGAATCCAATCACAAATAACCTTTCCCGGTATTTAAAAAAAATATTGTGATGGGAGGATTGAAATGTTGAAAATAATTATTTGTGATGGGTAGGTATCTCATTGAAAATAACATATCCTAATAAAAAACTACTATAACATGAAGAAAGTCCCATCGAAAATAAGTATTTATGATGGTAGAATCACCTTATCAGAAAAATATTTAAAAAATCAAACAAATAAAATAATAAAATAATAAAATAAAAAATGTTTACAACAAAAAAAATGAATTATATAAAGCATTAAATATATGAATTAATAAAAATACTACAAAAAATATGTACATCCAAATGTTTATCAGAATAAATGTGATAAAAACATATAAATCACTAAGGATGAGGGTTATCTAGAGGATCTGGTGGAGGGAACTCAATCCCTAAACCCATAGTCAGTTGTCACATGTACTCTATTGTCTGCTTGAGATGTTGCTTTGGTCATTGATGCAACTCCTCCTACAACTGATGATGATATCGATGAAGATATTATTTCTCCCTATACATGGTCTCTATAAGTTCACCATGATCTCTCATATTCTCCTCATAATGTGCATTATATGATGATGACTCTCCTCGGGCTCCCCTTGAGATAGATGACAACATCTTAGTTATACCATAATAGCTCACACGCATTAATAGAGATCCAAAACCAATAACTCGATCTTTATCGAAGTCATACTGAGTCACATGCATCCTTGTTGTGTCATCAAATATAGTTGCACAAGTGATTTGATCCAAGCTCTCAGCCTGACTCTCAGCATGTTTCAAATAATTCTCAACCCCATATGACTCCTTCAGTATCAATTTAAAATTAAAATAATTAAAATATTATATTCAATTAATTTTAAAAATAAAAAAAAGTATTGACCATAATGTGATGTTGGTGACCACCTGTAATCTCTCTAGTGATAGGATCATTTTATATCCACTTATAAATTTTAAACTCTGTAATATTGGTATGTATGACTACCTATATGAGTATAAAATAAATAGTTAACCACTAAATTTATATAAATTATTAAAAAAAAATTACCTACCATATGTCATCAATGTGTACTGAATGTACGAATATCAGCTCGATGCGTCACCTCCTTCCTCCTCTGGTTCTACTGAACTAATGATGCTCTCCTCTGAAAACTATATTTTATAAAATATGAACATAATCCTTCCCAAATTTAATATGAGATGTAATCTAGTTGGTGGGAGCAGTAAGACTCATCAAAATCTATGACTCCCACTTTCTTCATGGATGTCCTCCTTAGGTTGTCTAAAAACTAATGGCAGTACTGATGCATACTAACCTATCAGGCCTTCCAGATAGAGGTTTATATTTTTTTCATTGATGGGATACCATAAACCCTACAATTAATTAATAATATGAAATTAAAAAATAAATAAATTTCAAAATAATATTTATCTAATTATATATCATCTAATGATCAAACATGTGGTGTTGAACATCAATAAGAATATGATCCTATGTCACCCATGCTCTATAAAAATAGTTCCACAATATATCACTCTCCTATCCAACAGCTATATGGGAAAATATGAGAAAAAATATAAAAAATAATCAAACAATTAGTATATAAATAAATTAATCAAAATTAATCAAAACTAACTAAAATACACAACTAAACATACCCATTAATACATGGATTAAACTAGAGACATAGACATCACTCTGGGATATGGTTGCGAATCATAAATCTCATAAGACCATAACCCCTCTCATCACTGATCTACTAGAAGCCTGAGGATCATGTGATGAAACACCAAGCTCTTCCCTAAGTAGTGCAGCCTCATCCAACTCACAAAATAGATCTGATAAACGATCGTCGTGCATCAAAAACATGAAATGACTATTGTCAGTAAATAATTGAAAACAATTATTATATATATATATATATATATATTATATATGATTACAACCATCATTTAATTGTGTCAATATTTATCTTCATCATCATCTTCGTATACAATTGTGTCAATATCTTCATATTCCTTCTCAGAATCATCAATTTCTATAGGAGTTTCATCATCAACATATCTTTTTATTTTAAATTCATTTGTTAAATTAATAAAATTATCATCACCATTCACCCATAACTATGGGGTTTTATCATCTATATTCATGTATCTTCATGTAAAATATGTATTTGGAGTTTCCACTACTAGAAATTGGGTCTATACCCACGGTTTTTCAGAAAACCGTGGGTATAGGTCCCCCCTATACCCACGGTTTTCCAGAACCGTGGGTATAGGTATAGTATGGGAACCTATACCCATGGTTTTGGAAAACCGTGGGTATAGGTACCCTATACCCACGGTTTGGACCAAACCGTGGGTATAGTTTTTTTGGTGAAGACCTATACCCACGGTTTTTCCAAAACCGTGGGTATAGGCATTGCTTTGGAAACCTATACCTACGGTTTTTAAAAACCGTGGGTATAGGGGGTATTTTTTTTCAAAGACCTATACCCACGGTTTTGAAAACCGTGGGTATAGGTTTCCCGCGTTATTGCGGGTGGAGGGAATGGGAAAAAAATTGCGCGGGACGAAATAAATTTTACGTGGGAACAATGTTGTAAATAATTTAATTACACATATACTGGTATTAATGAACATAAATTCGGTAGGTGTGTTGGTTTAGTTAGTCTTTCAGTTCTGGAAAGTGCGGTGTTCGAAACTCGGCAGGATGTAATTTTAAATATATCAACAATATTAATATAAGTATAACACTGTATATTTAAATTAACAAAATCGGTCTAGCTTAGTTGGTTCGCCGCGGTATGCTCTTCCTCCCGGTCCCGTGTTCGAAACCCGGCGGTTCCTTTTTTTTAATAACCGCATCAGTATTAATATATTAAAATAGATTAATCATTATATACATATAATTATAACAGCTCGGTTGGTCCGCTGCTCAGGTGCGTAGGTGTTCTGCACGGCGCGGGTTCGAAACCTGCGGAGCGTTTTTTTTAATATAAATTTTTCCCACGGTTTTCAAACCGTGGGAAAACCCCATGCCACGCTGTACAGCAGCGGTTTCATGTGTGAACCACCTATACCCATGGTTCTACCAAACCGTGGGTATAGGTCAAGACCCCTATCCCGACGCCATTCCAGCCCACGGTTCCCAAAACCGTGGGTATAGCCTATACCCACGGTTTTGGGGGCTATACCCACAGTTTTGAACCGTGGGTATAGGTCGTTTTTCCAGTAGTGTTCCTCTTGAAATATTAAATTCCTTACAGTTCAGTAGAACCACATTCACATTGGATAAACTTATTTTCATGAGATTTCTTTTTTATTATGCTCCAGTAATCACTTAAATCTATTAAAGTAGAATAATAATTTTCATAATAAATTTGATGTTCCTAATGAGCCAATAAAAATTATTTATTTACTTCAATAAGGACTTTATATTTAATATCAACAATTCCATGGAATAGATGAACACACAAGCCTCTATCAGTACCCAACCAATAACATTTAAGCATCACTACGTAATTCTATTTTAGATGACACAATTCAATTATTTCTTCCATTATTCCATAAAATTAAACTTCACTTTCTATTTGAGGAGTTCCTCTTAAGAAAACACCACTATTCATTGTTT
The DNA here is from genome assembly GCA_963277665.1 of Viscum album. Lineage (NCBI taxonomy): Eukaryota > Viridiplantae > Streptophyta > Magnoliopsida > Santalales > Viscaceae > Viscum > Viscum album. Next base: position 538,385,902 of record OY728138.1, on the reverse strand, counting down.
TCTGTATTCCCCATATGCACATGTATGAAATAAAAAGTCGTTAACCACATATGAATTATATGATTAAACCATTTTTTATGGTGGTTTACTCAATTCACATAATCAATTCTCAATTTTATAATCATATTGAGATACCTAAAAATTAGATAAAAAAATATCAATATAACAAGTGATAAATTGATTTTTTATGTTAAACCATAAAAAATTTACTTTACCAATTTTTTAAATAAGTAGGAAAAATTATTTTTCTGACATTATTATAGAGTCATTGCTATAATATTTGGAAACTGTTTCTTCATATGAAAATCATTTTTTTTTATTTTCAAAAAGCCGGTTTGAGGTTAACCGGTTCCCATGAGCCAGTTAAAGGGTTTCCGGAACCCGAACAAACATTACCCAATGAAAACATATCAAAATTCAAATTCAAACCGCATACCATCATCTCCACGCGCCACACCTTGGAAAGAGATCCCATCATCATGCCACGCCATCACCTCGAGTCACGTTCCCACCTCAAGCCGCACACACCACGAGATACGAGTAGACGCAGATCTCAACACTACCTCCGGCCATGTCTTCGGAGAGAAAGTCCGACCACCGATTCCATCGACGTCATCGGAGAAAAACAGATCGTAGCCACATCGAAAAAAAACACATCGAAACGCCGGTGAGATTCACCGGCTTTCTTCATAGTTGAGCAGAACATATGTATGATCCATGTAATGATAATCATCTATATAATATCATTCATAAATTACACTAAATCCAAGTTTGGGATGATTAAAAATTGATAATTGATTGTTTATTTCATCATTATCAATTCCCTCATTATGAACCATTCAGTTATGTTTTAAGGGATATTCGAATTGAAAATAATGAGAGTAGAAAAAAGAAATTTCCTTCTATAAATAAGCTTCTTCAATTGATCCTTCAATATATGCTTTGTTATGTACCTTTTTCTTTAATTTCTACATGCATCTATCGAATGGGTATTTCCATTGGAATTTTACTAGCCCTCTTAATTTTTCATAATGAAAAAAATTTAATATCAAATGTTCAAATGAATCAAATAAAGACAATGGAATTTTTTTCCAATTTTCATAAAATTAAAACAACATCTTCTTATAGTCTACTTAGTGCGTCGTAGTCTATTTTCTCCCCAAAAATATCTAGGAAAAGAGTTGATATTTCTGTTACCACATCCCAAATCATAGAATTCAAAAAACCTCTAAATCAAATCGATATAAGTGTTTCCATTATAACATGACATACACTACTACAAATGTGGCTTATAATAGCGCTAAAAACGGCCTTTAACAGTGCTAAAAAAGCGTTGTTAATCTTGGTGAAGATAAAGTGGGGGTCCCCTTTATCAGCGCTAAAAATAGCGCTGATAAAGGGGGACTTTTATCAGTGCTAAAAAATGTGCTGATAAAAGTGCCCCTTTATCAGTGCTAAGAAAGCACTGATAAAGGTAGTATTTATCAACGCTATTTTCAACGCTGATAAATGTATAATATATCAGCGCTGTTTTGAGCGCTGATAAAAACTACCTTTATTAGTGCTCAAAATAGTGTTGATATATTATCCATTTATCAGCGCTTAACTAGCGCTGATAAAGGCCAAAGATCCTGTGCAAAACAAGAACCTGCATAGAACCTTCCCAGCACCTGTACACATTACAGCACCTGGACAGAGCACAAACAACACCTGCACACAGCACAAACAACACCCACACACAAATCACAGAAGAACAAAAATGATACATATATTTACTTGAAATCATTAATACAAAACAACACACTTCTATATACATTTCAAACAATGTTTAATTTGGTTACAATTACATTTATCCAACAAACAGTTAAAAAACAATGATGTTCTATCCTTTTTGCATCCATCCGCTCTAAAAAAATTTCATCCATGGCGGTGGTTTCTGAACAAAGCAGGAAAAATATTTCACCTACATAATAAAACAAATATTATGTTAGTAATACAATAATGAAATAAAGAATGGGGTTTCTAAATGGAATTATACTAGTGAGGCACAAAACATAAAATAACTAATTAACAAAATTAGAGCATGGTTAGGGCTAATCATCTATAATAATCAAATGGCCCAATGTTTAGTAGAACATTGGCTATTTAATGATTCGAGGGGGAATAGATAAACCTAAAGTTTGGTTCTAAGGTTATGATGGTCTCAAATTGATGGTTAATAGTTCGTCAAATAATGTGATGAACTTGTGTAAGGTATGAGTTTTGGGGAAGTATCTCTATATGGTTGAATAATGGATTCTAAGCCACTCAATGAAACTATACAGATTAGAAATGTGTGTATATTGATTCCCACATTATTAGAAAATGATTTATTTTACCCTTAGTCCTAATAATTCACCTAATTAATTAATGGAATTAACAAATTTTCACTATCAACCATTAAAGCGGGTTACCCTCGTATATCCCTCATTCCACTCAACAAAATTTTTTACACGCACTCTCCTCCTTCTCCCTTCCCCAATGGGATATCTCCCTTAATTTTGAGATAAATCAAATATTATCAGTTACATTAAAAGAGTGGTGGAATATCTTCAACCCTATTACCCTCCACTATATTCTTCTCCTTCTTCCCCTAACTTTGGTTTCAACTATTAGAAATTTTGGTCTCCATTACACAGCATCATGATGCTATTGGATACCAATGATGGGCCTTTTGTAATGACATTAAACCTTGTCTATATACCTATAGACACAGTTTAATACCATGGCTATATGTCCCCCCATTCCATAAAAAAGAAGCACCCCTTCCCCCTTCCCCAGCACATCCCCTACACACTGCCCACCCCCGAGAACACCCCCTACCCCTGCACACTCCCTGCCCCCTAAACACCCCCTGCCCCATTCCCCAACACACCCCTACCCACTGCACTTCCCCCCTTCCAATTTCACACCCCCCTTCCCACCCTCTACATATTTCAAAGGAACCCAGCACACCCCCTACCCCTTCCCCCTACCACTTTTCCCCCTTCCCCCTCCCCCAAAAAACCACCCCTGTCCTCTCAACCTATCCCCTGCACATCATAAAGAAAATACCTTGTATGGAAATTGTGCTCAATTTACATTATACACATCATATATATCAACACATTCTCATGTACTTTCATTCAATGTAAATACACATATATAGACTCTCTACATCTCATAAGAAAACCCTCCTTAAAATTTACAAACACATTAAATCCATTTGAAAACACCCATCACACCACTTTCTCATTTCTTCAAACACATTTAAATGACTTAAGCATGAAAATCCACAAGAAATACAACTGCATTAATTTTAAAAATAACTTTCAAGTCTATACAGACCCCAAATTTTTTTGATAACACATTTTTAACCACACAAACATTTCATATAGTACACTTAGCAAGAAAATACAGCATAATAAATCATCATATAATGTAAAAGCATGGAATCACCTACATAAAGCTTGGAATCTTCCGAAATCTGTTGGAAAACATAAAACCACACCTACACAATACATTAATAAGGACTGATTAAACATTAATATTGAATATATTAATGGAACCCCATGTTTAACTTGTGGTATTCCATGAGTTTAACATCCCACAAGGATAGATGGTCATGATTTAATGTCTTACAGATATGTAAGACCTAGGTGGATGAAAACACTTATAAAGGTGGATCAGTTAGGTGCATCTCTAGGCAGGGGCACCTGGAATGTTTACCTGATAGATGGATCAAAACGCCCAATGAGGTCTGACCCAAGTGTGGTGCATCCCATAAAGGTAAGGTTTCTCATTTTGAAGACTTATTCGGATGCCACTAAGGGAAATACAAGTGGGAAAATAATAGAAGGTGTACCCCAGTGAGGGGGTCACCATGGTTTACCATTGGTTGGGATTTAACCTCATGGAGGGTTCCTACGTACCCTATTTAGAATACAAGGATCAAAACCCATATATTTAAAAGAGGTATGTTGTGGGTATTACCCATGGTTAGCTTACCTTCACACTAGGAATACTCTTGGTTGGATGAGTATGGGTTTTCTGGGGCTTATGCATTGTCAGATTCTCAGGTTCTTCCAAGAGTAGCAATGGGATGAATGGGACATATGTGCTAAGATGGTCCATGTGAATGGCGTGATCCTTGTAAAGAGGCATGAGTCACAAAAAACATGTGGAGCTGTCTGTAAGAATTGTTTATGGTGTCCATGGGGCTCATCAGACACACCATACCTTCCATAAACACCTCAAAACATCACGAGGACCAGATTCTATATGATGGTGCATCACAGGGTTGATTATTTTGATGATGTATTGGTCGTTTGAGCTTGGATTTCATCTCAACCAGCCTTTCCCTTACTTGAATTAACATGTGACGCATATTTTGGTTCCAAAAAATCCCTCAACGATACTGATTATCTCATGCATCTACCTAGAAATAATTGTTCAAGTCAAACAACAACACATGTGATCATATACAAGTTCAAACAAACGAGATACAGAAAATGGATTTTTTTGATCCTTGGTGGTTTATTCATTCACCCCATACGCATTGCACACCATCATGCCTTACTTTAATATTGATTTGTTCAAAGATCAATAATATGAATCCGGGGATAGAAAACATTGAGTAATAAATTAAGATTTCAATACATAGGAGAATTCTCAATTCACCAAAGAAGGTTGGAGGATAATCAATGATCATATATAGATAACATAAGTAGTAGGAATTCACCTTTATCCTATTTGTGTACAATCTTCCATCAGGTATGTTTCCCATTCGTTTCTAAACACATGTATATCATCTTCTGAATATGAGTTTTTGCGACAGTCATGGTAGTACTAAAAAAATATAAATACACAAAGGATTAATAAATATTTTAAATGAACTCGTAATTATTTTTGAAAATATCTCATCAGGGATGCTAGTTTGTTGATGAAATACAATCTCTTTCATAAATTTACAAACATAATAACCACAATCCTTTCCGTTTGTTTGTTTTGGACACTACAAAAACCTAGAGAACAATAAGTAATTTTTTTTATATGTGTTTGGATAGTGAAATGTTATTATATATACCCGGATACTTTTCTAGTTGTAGATCTTGTAGGCGTGTTCATCCTTATGCCCTGGATTCATTCCATGCATTAGATGATATTGATTCACCGCCCTATCATAACATAATCCTCATTAAAAGATAACATAATTTATATAACTAGATGTTTATTTTTAAAATATTGGATCTAGTGTATTACAAATTAACAAATGCCATCATGCGTGGTCGGTTTGTTGGATATCCATGTGTTGAATCCAGAAAATAAATCTTTGGAGTATCCAAATTGACTGTAATCAGCATCCAATGATCCCTAAAAATACAAAAAGGAATAAGTAAAGAAAGAAATAAAAATATAGTTTATATGATTAAATTGTAGAGTTTTACCCCTACATCATTGGTATTAAAAAGAGTCTGTCATCCGTAATTTTGTTTTCAAACGATTTGAGCAGGGATGACATTATTGCAGCCTCTTTATCAGAATCTATTTCGTCTTTTGAAGAGGTGGTGTGAGGACTAACGAGTCCAAATTTTTGTTCATGGGGAAATCCCTTAAATTGTTTTTCATATATACGTCTGTGACAAATATAAAATGTATTTAGTCAAAATTATCAGAGTATATCAGCTTTTATAAAATCAAATCATTAAAATTTACCTCATGTATACATTTACAACTGAGGCGCCTAGCCATTCATACTTGATGAGTTCATTTACATTTTCAGCACTAATGAAATCTGACATTTCCTCTCCATACATATATTTTTCGAAATCAACTATGTGAGTACTTCCATCTTTCAACTTTGTATCCACATGAGCCTGCAATGATATTAACTGTGGATATAGAACGGGTGGGGTGAAGGTGCTCTCAGTAGACCATTTCAATCGGTTGGTTGATCCTTGAGATAGTTTTGAGCTGATATTTAATTTCACCCCACAGTATTTGTCATTATGTAATAAAATTCATTGGTTCAGACTTTTTTTCATTAAATGTTAAAGGTCCAGCTTGAAAAATAAATTGGAAATGAATACCTTTTTGTCGACATGTTTTTTACAAAAATTGTCGGCCATGCGATGAATGTTCCAACAGCTTGTTCAACCGTATGAATGTCGTCATCGTCATTTGGAATAGGTAGCTCGGCACTCGGATCATTAGATACGTTAATTGACACTCTAAGATGATCTTTTGGAATCTGTCTGTTGTGTAGCATGTCGTTTTGCATATTGAACACCGTAGCCCTCGCTACAAGGCAATAGGTGGGAGTTGATAAATATAAATCATAGTCATTTTCACCCTGTGGAATATTAGTATATGAAATTTATCAGTGTCTATGTAAATCAAATTTCATAGAAATAATTATTAAAACATTGATTACCTCATCTAAGTCAGGTTTTTTAGGGGAATGGCTCGCCTCAAAGCTGGTGGGGGTGGGGCGAGATCGTCACGCACGGGTTGTTGTTGAGTTATTTCTTATGTTTGCCTCTCCCCCAATAATTTTGCTATCATCTCTCTATGGTATTGTAATTCTTATTGAAAAATAGATAATTATTCTTACAGCTTTTCCATTTTTTTCATTTTTCTCCCCCTCTTGTTTTTGTTTTTGAAAATATGTTCAGGGTGTCACCCCAAAACCCGCACCTCTGACGCGGCCATACTTTTCTGGCTGCTTCAAGGTTGCTAAAAGTATGTTTGCATCTGGTGTGGTTTTTGTTGATTCTTGTGACTATTTCAGATAGAAAATATAGAAAAATAAGTATTTATTGTAATGTAATAGCAATTTAAATCAAATCAAATTTATATTATGTCATACTTACACATGTTTCCCACACTTTTTGTGTGTTTTCATCTATCAATATCCCCTCTTTATTTACACGAGCCTCCTTCCATAGCACATGGCGTGGGATGGATATGGCTTTCGATTTCGATTCATCAATCTGCATATAAACAGAGAAACATGGTTATGGTGTTGTTTTATGTCACATACTAGTAGTAGGGTACATTTAAAAGACGTACCATTTTTTTCTCAAGTTCAGTGTACCCCATCCTTGCTTTACGGTAAGGGTATGCTGGTTCTGTTGTGCGTTTTTTATTTTCAGCACTCAGTAGCTGTTTCATAAATAAAAAATTGTCAATCAGAGTGATGAATACAAGAAAACGTAAAACAACGTATTACCCCACACAATGTACCTGAATAGTATGCTCCCCACGAAGGTTGCTAAACGCATCCCACGCTCCTTGGGATGTCAAGTGTGCGTAAAGAGGAGGTTGGTGCGGCTTGATTTTCCCTTCTGCATCTTTAAGATGATATTTCGTTAAAATTGTGCAGAAACCTCTATGAATCCTTCCTGCAACTATTAATACATATTCCTTGTGCGAGGCATCTACTATAAATGCACTCTGCAGTGGATGATGAAGAGTAAGTCAATGTTTAGGTATTTTATTTTATTTTAATAAATTAAAAAAATGATATCATAATGTTACTGTAATCTCTTCCCACATTAGTGCCTTCAGCCCGGTGATAACATGGTGCCACGACTGTACATCAATCGGCATGCGTTACCGAGTGATGATTCCAATGTAGCTACTAAAGATGGCTCTGTTGGGGTCAACATATTGCCCTAGCTTATTCCATCCCACCTCAAATTTGATGCCTTTTGCTTTTTCCTTAAGGATTTTGGCTAACACTGTCAAACTACGATGCTCTTGTTTTTTTTTTGCGATTTCAGGGTTTCATTTCCTACCATTTCCTCAAAAGTAGCATCAATATCTTCCCCCGGAGCACTAGCATCAGCAATGGGACCAGAAGCAACATGTTGAGAAACATGCTGTTGCTCTGCACTGGGACCACCAGCATCTGGTTGAGAAACCTATTGTTGCTCTGCAATGGGACCACCAGCTGCTGGTTGAGAGACCTTTTGTGGCTCGGGATTGGGCGCATCAGCAGGTGCAGAAGTCATTATCTACAGGAGTGGTTTAATATTTAATTTATATTACATAAAAATAGTAGCGAATATATAATAACATAACGTAACACAATGTATGTTACAATAAAAAAATAACCTAATTATTGCACTCTCTTTTTTTCTTTAAAGGCTGAAGAGATTTGACTCCTCTATAAACTATGTAAATTCCTTCATTGTGGTCTCCTCTGACATAAAAAACGCTTTCTACATTGGGACCGCTGCGAAATGATTGTGAAGTCCCTATAAAAGGGTCAACCTCTGTTGAACTTTCATCTAACCCTTCAGTTGTTTTGGTCGATAACAGAACAATTGACCAATTTTGGTTTGTGGGATCTGGAACATAAAATACTTGTACTGCCTGTGATTCCATTATAAATGGTTCATCTTTCTCCCCTTCCTTACTGAAATCAACTTTCACGAATCCTAATTCATCTATTTTAACAGCACTCCTCTTATCAACCCACTTACAATGAAAAATTGTCACTTTGAATTTTGTATAATCCAACTCCCATATTCGTTTGATGACACCAAAGTATGACATATTCGCATAAATTTGATTTTTGTCCTTAACACCGGAAAGATGCATCGCCTCAGCAACAAGTGTAACCCCACTATTCTGCATGGTACTGTCTTCATCATGTTCATTAGTATATAATGTATAACCGTAAACTACATAAGCATTGTAAGATAATACGTACACACTTGCTCCTCCGGCCTGCCATCGAAGTCGTTCTGAAATTGAGTCTGGATTTTCATCTAAATTCTTAAAAATATGGTCTCAAAACCATCCTATAAATTGTCAATTATGTGTATCTGATATCCATTTTTCAGCCCTAGAAGGATTCAAATGCCTAATAATTTCTTTGTGGGTTTGAACATATGGGTCAACGTCGAAACTATTATGCAAAACGTAAAGGTGGGCCTGCTTCAGATCTGTAATATTGATTGTGACAACCTCTCTTCCAGAAATTCCTTCACCCTCAAGCTACTCAGTGTGATGAGATTTCGGTAGGCCAACGATTTCCACACCAAACAGGTATTCGGTACAAAATTCAACATCTTCATCAACAATATATTGCTCTGCAATACAACCCTCTAGCCGACTTCGGTTTTTGAAATACCCTTTAAAAATATTCATATACTGTTCAATGGGGTACATCCATCTATAATGTACAGGACCACATAGTCGAATCTCTCTCAAAAAATGAACCATCAAATGAACCATCATATCGAAAAATGTTGGTGGGAAGAACATTTCCAATTCACATAATATGAAGGCAATTTCTCTTTCCATAGTTGGCAATTTCGTCGGGTCTATAACTTTGCTGCATATAGCTTTGAAGAAGAAACAGAGATTCGTTAATGTATGGTGGACATTCTTGGGAAAAATGCAATGTAAAGCTATAGGAATTAGATCTTTCAACAAAACATGGCAGTCATGTGATTTCAAACCCTTTAATTTTAAATCGCTCATTGACACGATGTTATTGATATTTGATGAATACCCCTCTGGAACCTTTCCGTCATTCAAGAAGTTGAAAAACTGATATCTCTCCTGCCTGGAAAGAGTGTAAGCAACAGGAGGAAGAAATGTTCATTTTTCACCCTTCACTGGTGCCAACTCTTCTCGTATTCCCATCTCAACCATGTCCAATCTAGCCTTAATTCCATCTTTTGTTTTACCGGGTGAATTTAGAAACATGCCGATGACACTATCACATACATTTTTTTCAACATGCATAACATCAAGATAATGTATGACATAAAGACAATTCCAGTATGGTAATTAAAAAAAACTAATCTCTTTTTCCAACCAGTTTTCGTAAGGTTTTTCGAAAACGATTTACCAAAAATAGTGTCCAAATATTTTACTTTCTCAAACAATTGATCACCTATTAGTGGAGAAGGTGTTGTATGTTCCTCTGAACTTCTGTTGATGATGTCATCCAAGATCAGTACTTATATCATCGGGGTAGAAATCTATGATGTCCTAGAAACACGGTTTTCGATGAATGTATCAACCTAATTGACTGTGTACCTTGTTCACAAACAGGACACCCTTGAGTTTTTTAATGCTATATCCTGACAAAATTCCATAAGCAGGAAATTCATTTATCGTCCCGTACAACATGTCTTTCAAAGTGAATTGTTCACTTTTGTAAGAATCATATAGCGTAACACCTGAATCCCACAATATTTTAAAATCCTCGATCAATGGATCCAAATAAACATGAATATCATTACCCGGTTGTTTTGGTCCTGATATAAGCATAGATAACGTGATGTATTTTCATTTCATGCATAACCACGGTGGTAAGTTATAATTTACCAACATAACTGGCCATGTACTGTGACTGCTGCTTTGAAAACCAAAAGGATTCACCCCATCTATAGATAATGCCAGACGAAGGTTTCTCGGCTCGTTCCCAAATTCAGGATAATCGTGATCAATTCTCTTCCACTGAGGAGAGTCTACCGGGTAACGTAGTTTCCAATCTTTAATTCTTGTATCTGCATGACATGTCAATTGTCCTGTAGTCTCCTCACTTCCATATAGGCGTCTAAACCTAGGAATGATTGGAAAGTACCATACAACTTTCATAGGACTAGAATCATCTTTCTTGTATCGGGAAGCACCACACTTTGGGCATTCTTTAAGGGATTTGTAGTCCTTGAGAAACAATATACAGTCATTCGGGCAAGCATGTATTCTTTTAGAGATAATACCCATCGATCGTATCATTCGTTTGGCATCGTATGTTCGGCTTGGGAGTTCATTATCTTCTTGGAGCATGTCATTCATGAGAGGAAGCAGTTTCGTAAAACTGGCGTCACTCCACCCATTGCCTGGTTTCAAATTATATAGCTTCAATACGGCTGAAAATGCTGTATATTTAGTGAAACCAGCATACAATGGCGTTTTTGCACAACTCTTTAACTTCTCAAACAATTCTGGGCAATCACGAAGTTCATCTTCAACTGTCCTTGTCATTTACTCAATACGATCTTCATCATCATTCACATCTGTAATCACACCCTCCATATGATCGTCTTCACTTTTCATGCTTCTAATCGTATCAGATGATCTATAAAATTTCGTGTTCTCTGAGTCACTTCTTACATTGGTTTTTTCCCCGTGTTTATTCCAACATGTATAACTTCGATCTATTCCATGACAGATCAGGTGTTCTTCTAACTCCTCTGGACTAATTTTTCTTGAATAACAACAGTGTAAACATGGACAAAGGATTTGAGAAGGGTCATATGCATGATCTTATGTAAACTTGATAAACTCTTTCATGCCATCTTCATACTATTTTTTCAACCGATTGGCATTCATCCATTCTTTATTCATATTCATCATCTTTATGGGTTAGATCTCGAGAACTTTCCTAATATTATGTTTTAATTAATCAGGTATCATTGTTTGGGTTTTATAAAAACAAATCATGGTACAAATGACTTTAAACACTTGTGAAATCCATATACATGGTGTTTCCAGTAGGGTGAACATTGTGTATGTATAAGATACCTGATTTAATCTGACATATATCAAATTTATTCCAATTTAGTCTTACAAAGACTGAATGATGCCTTTGAAAATACATGACATTTAGAACAACTTGAGCTAAAGGCGTGTACTTTAGATATATATTGAGTCACCTCACCAGCTATGCATCACATTTTTGTGGAATACACAGTGTGTAGTCCTTACATGACCACTAGGGGTGTATAGTCTATACACATCAAGTATCTATGGTATCTATACATGGTGTGAGTGAAGTAAAACACATGTCATCCTGGGGTGTTAATTCATAAGTCAAGTATACCTATATTACAAATTTATATATTCCAATGTTCAACAAGAACAAACCAACATTCAATTCATTTAGTGCACAAACAAGGACCACCAATGGACACGATTTTCAGTGGGGCGTTTAGCCCATACATTTCACATTATAACCATTAATATCAAATAGTAATAACATTCGAACAAGATGAAACCAATTAGTAACAGGAGAAAACAGTAATAAACAAGTTGCTATCTTAATGTACTCAAGGTGATGATAATATGTTGTTCAAGATCAACTATGGGTTGGGAGTACACTAATATTTAATTGAAAAAAACTACTAAAAAATGATCCATAAGAGGATGAAATATCTTATTCATCAAGTCCATTAATACAACCAATGCATTAGTTAAACCAAATATCATCGCTAAAAAATCATACAGGCCATAACTACTCCTAAAAGCAGTCCATGGTAAGTCCATCGATGTCCAACTCATCTAATGGTATCCTAATTTTAAATCTATCATGGAGAAGATCATAAAACCTCATAGATGATCAATATGACTATCAATGCGTGGATGAGGATACATATTCATGATTCTCATCAGGTTCAATCTCCAATAGTCTAATAAAAGAATAAATACCAATCAATCATCTATTTTAGAGAACTATAAAACCCCATGGTAAAGTACTATTCCATATGAAACCGTTATATTCTATATCATCAAATTGTAATTCAAACAACTGATTCTCTTTTGGTGTTATTTTAGAAATTGTGATAGAAACTGAATTTTCTCCCAAAACTAACTAGATTATAAAGTTTATCACTTTATTAAGAAGTGAATTTTATACCTCATCAGTGAAAACATCCTAAAAATGTACTACCATTGGGGAAAAAGAATCCTACAGCATTCTAGCAACATCTAAAATATTCCTGGCTATTTGAGCCATGAGAAAATACAATATATATTGAATTGGTTCTACATGACCAGATAGAAGATTCCTCTCATCCAAGTGAAAATAACTCTGTCTATTTTGGAGATAAAAAGGTAACTCTCATCTGGGAACAAATGATTTTGGATTGTTATAAAACAAACTAATCCATAACAAAACAAAAATAAAATATTATCATATAAAGCATGGGTGGTTCACAAAATAAATGATAACCACCAATATCTATAGATCATTCCTTGCAACATGTTATATTCATGGATTATAATACCAATAGTGTGTCGATGGTGGTACAACATCCCCTCTCTTGACCAAAACATCCAATGGGACTCTAGCTACCTATTATCAGGGGAGTGTTTGAGTCCTTCCCAATCTCTGGTTCCATTCATGTTCCCCTACAAAGGCTCTATTTTTTAATGCCCCTAGAAAACCACATTAGGTGGACGAATCTTTTATAAGCATGACACCTCAATCGCAACACCATACAAACCAAACAATCAAAATTTTAGATTTTGTAAAGAATCCATTATTCAATTTTGTTTGTTAATTCAGGGGTTATCACAGATGGTTTATCATCCTGGGGAATTCATTCATAAGTCAAGTATACATATATTACCAATTTATATATTCCAATGTTCAACAAGAACCAACCAACATTCAATTAATTTAGTGCGAAAACAAGGACCACCAACGGCCAAGATTTTCAGCGGGGCGTTTAGCCCGTACATTTCACATTATAACCATCAATATCAAACAGTAATAACATGCGACCAAGAGGAAACCAATGATTAATAGGAGAAAACTCACCGCGAAGGTGTTGTTAAGCACACGGCAGAGGTGCGTACGTGGCATAGGAGAGGCGCACAGCAGAGGATATTTCCAACTGAAAAGAAAACATTAAATAGGGGAAACCCATGAGAATAAAATAATCTAAAACCAAGTACACCATTTACCACATCCCACAAACCCCAAAAGACAATTCATGCAAATAAATTTAAATTTATTGATAGAAATAACTATATGATCACTAATTTTTATTCAAACCATAGGTGCAAACAAATCTAAATAGGAATCAGAAGGATCATATACCTCGAGAAAAGAAATCCAACCATAATAGTGATCAAGCATAGAACAATGTGAACTAGATGGAACTCAGGATGGGGAGTAATCCATCATGTAATAACTCTAAGAAATTGGTGTGGTGAAAAAATCCCAACATCCAATTAGTATTTGTGGTGTGATATGTCATACTCAACACCCGATGTAAGGGAGTGTGATTTTCCTATATTCTCAACAATTACCTTACCATCATATGTTATCCTCTATAAAGGTGTATTTTAATTTTAACTATAATGGGGAATTACCTCCCATCCATCAATTTAATTAGGACCATTTTTATAAGTAAGGCATTATTCAGATTCATATTTATATTACAAAACATGAATAAAAACATCTTATATGTCCCATTATCCATGTACAATTTCATTCAACGAAATGAAATACACAATTATCATTCCATATAACATGTAGTAGATGGTGTTCCCTTTCAAACCTTTATAGATCATTTCAATTCATTTAATTAATTCATTAAATTAAAATAAATCCATCATATAAAATTCACTCCTCATTATTATTACACATTCAATTTTACCAAGAATGGAAAATTCACTAATAAGGCTCAAAGGGTCTTCAAAATGGGCCATAATCAACATGGAAATTTCTTACATGGTAAATTCCATTAATAATCTAGTCCAAACACCTATAATGTGTCTTCAATTCCATTTATATACCCTTGTATCAAGGGAAACCTCATTTAAAATCTTTGATATAAGCTAAATAGGTGTTCAGAGCAATTAATAATTTGACATTAAAGGGATAATTTTACTTGGCACACTCAAGGGGTGTCCATAAAAGAGTTCAAGAACATCTAACCCATGAAACAAGATTAAATAGGTTTTTATTGAGGTGCAAGGATTAAATAAAGAACTCAATAATATCAATAATCCATTGACTCTTTCAATAACACCTTAAATCAGGATTTCACATGTTCAATTCAAGTGGTAGAAAAACAATTTACCAGAAAATGAATATCAATAATGGTAGAGGTGGCGGCGGAGGAAGCACCGGAGGCGAAGGCGGCGGCGGCAGTGGCAGAGGTGGAGGCGGCGGCGGCGTCAGAGGCAGTGGCGGTCGCGGTAGCAGGGTTGGAGGCAGCAGAGGCAGCGGCGGTCATGATAGCGGGGTCGGGGGCGGAGGCGGCGGCGGCGGTGGAGAAGGAGGAGGACGAGGATGAGGGAGGAGGAGGACGAGGAGGACGAGGAGGATGAGGGCGCGGCGGTGAGGTGCCTGGTTCAACTTCCGCGAGAGCTTGACCGCGTACAAGTGGGGATGGCCTGTTAGGGTTATTAAATAAAAACTAACGGAACCTTTATTAGCGCTCGTTAAAAGCACTGATAAAGGTATGTTTTATCAGTGCTAAAATAAAAGCGCTGATAAAACATTCATTTATCAGCGCTAAAAAAAGCGCTGATAAAGGGGTACCCTTTATCAGCGCTTTCTATTTAGCACTGATAAGGTGCACTGCTTCCCTTGCCCTGTTTTTTGGTAGTGATACATGACTTCATAATCTGGTAATATAACCATTTTGGACACATCTAAACAAATTGGAAACATAACTATCCAGAAGCCTCAAAATTGTAATCAGCTTAAAAAATAATAAATTCTTTTCTTTGGAAACTATATAATTCGATTTTGCATTCATTAACTTATTTTATATATCATTTTTAAATTGTACAAGTTCTGGTTTCTATGAAATTTGGGAAAGATATAATTGTGCCTTTACATTATCTTTGGTCTAACCAAGTGTGTCCAAAACTATATAAAATATTTTATTAAAATATTTCTTCTGAATATTCATGATATCTAACATATGATTAACCAAAAAATTAGACCAATATGGAAGATCCCAAAAAAATATCAGTTTTATCTAATTGTGTTATTTCACAAAGCCATCTATTTTTTAATTGTTTATAGTCAGTCTAAAGGAATCGGAGGTAATGAAGAGACAATAGATTTTAACTCAATACCTGATATCATTATTGGAGGACCATCTCTTTCAATTGTACCTTTTTTGAAATGATATATGTTCCTCTGAAAAGGATTATCAGTATGAAGAAATCATCAATGACATTCAAAAAAATAAGGTTTCTTTCCATTGATTAGTATAAATACTTTTTTCTCTTATATAGTATTTACATGATTTTATATCATGTTTAATTTACCTATATAACATTCTATATGATGGGAAGTCGCTAATTTTCCAAATTAATGAATCTTTCATTATGAATTTTTTTTCTACAACATCATATGTAATAACACCATTACTCCACAATAAATTTAACTCATTAATCAATGGATTAAAATAAACATTGATATTATTTTTTGGATGTACATGAACTAATAAGGTCAAAAAGATATATGGATCAATCATCAACATCCAAAGATGTAAATTGTACAGAGTTTTAATGATGGGCCACTAAGAATATTGACTATTGTAATAACCAAATGAAAAAAAACTGTCAGTAGAATTACCCAATCACATGTTTTGGGCTTCTGAAGAAAAATAAAATATACTTGGTCACAGTTTTTCCATGAATCACCATCACAATGATGATTTAATATTTTACCAGTTGAAATATAGGATTTTTTCTATGAAATCAGTGATGTTTTGTTTTGAGACATAAAAAAACATTGTAATCTAGATGTGAGTGGGAAATAAATCAACTATTTAATAGGAATAAATACAGACATCCCTATTTTATCATATTATAAACTCGATTTTCCACAGGTAGTACAACTAAATAATGACTAATTTTCACCATAATATAAGATGAAATAATTTGAACATGCATGAATCTTCTGATAACCAAGACCCAAATTATGAAACGGCCTCTTGATCTCATAGAAATTTATAAGAAGCACATTTCATTTAGGTAACAGTTCATTAACCAAGGATAATATCTGATCAAAACATGTATTTGATATTTCGTTATCTGATTTAATAGCCATAAATTTTACAACCACTTCAAATATGGTTATATTACAACCAGGATATAAGACAACCTCACTAGACATCAACAACTTATAAAATTGAGATGGTTCTAACTCAGGAGTAAAATCAATATTATCCTGAGTTTCAATTTATTGAAAAGAATGATCAGCCACATCATGTACTAATTTTTAAACTGTTATAGATCTGGGGATAAATTATTAGTATCTTCTCTGGAACTGCGTTCACCGTGCTGATACCAAAAAACATAATCTTTTCAAAAACCAAAATTTAATAGATAACTTCCAACGTTTTCAAATATTCTAAACCTCCTTAGATCACATTTTTTCCTAGAAACATAATTTCCCTGTCTAAAAAAATCTAGATTTGATAATGAAAATGATAAAAAAAATCCTCAACACCCTCAATATATACAGGATTTATATTAGAACTGTTTAGATTCCTATGATGATTCATCCAATCATGATCATGTAATAAAGATTATTTTTGACTTCCTTATTTCTTATTTATCTAAAATACATAAAATAAACAAATTGTTTATGGTTAATTTGATATATGAAAAAGACGATCCTAAAAGTGTATAAAATTAAAAAATTCTAAATTACAATTAAATATTGTCAATTTTATCTATTTATAGATCATTTTTATTGGCTAGAGTTCATTTTTACTAATTATTATTAATTTTTTCAAATTATAATGATCTAAATTCTTTAATACTCTTAATGTAGACAATATTTATTCAATAATAAGTTGGATTCTTTTCATTATTTATTGAATCATGATCTCATAATCGAAAATGTTACCTATTTATGGGTAATTTTTACTAATTATCACTAATTACCTCTAATTATTAATAATTTATACAAATTTTTAAAAGTCACGGTGATTTACCATTATTTTTTACAAATTATTACAAATTTTTAATTTATTATAGTGGTTTATCGCTAATTTTTACAAATTGTCAATAGTTATAATAATTGTTAATAATGAAATTGATTTATCGATAATTTTTACTAATTACCACTAATTTTAACTATTTTCCATCATTTTTTTACTTATTATATTAATTTAATGTTCATTTTTACCAATCCTTACTAATTACCACTAATTTTTTTTACAAATTTTTACTAATAATAACTAATTTTTAATAATTATGGTTATTTCCGTTAAGTTTTTCTAATTAATCCTAATTTTTACTAATTACAGTGATTTAATATAAATTTTTACTAAATTATTGGTAATTTTTACTATTTTTTATTAACTACCTCTATTTTTTACTAATTACCTCTATTTTTCCTAATTGATGATAATTTTTACTAATTACCATTAATTTTAACTAATTATAGTGATTTACTGTTCATTTTTACTACTCTATTCTAATTACCACTAATTTTTACAATTTTTTTCTAATTACCACTTATTTTTAAAAGTTATAGTGATTTTCCATTAATCTTTACAAATTAAGGATACTTTATTAGTAATTTTTACTAATCATTGTTACATTATTGGTAATTTTAAATAATTATAGTGATTTGTCACTAATGTTTACTAATTACCCCTAATTTTAACTATTTACCATTAGTTTTTAACTTATTATACTAATTATAGTGATTTAACAATAATTTTTTCAAATTTACTAGTAATTATTACGAATTACCGCTAACTTTTATTAATTAAAGAAATGTATCGTTGTTTTTTACTCATTTTTACTAATTAACACTAATTTTTACTAATTACTATTATTTTTTACATATTATAGTAATTTAATGTTCTTGTTTACTAATCTTTACTAATTACCACTAATTTTTACTATTTTTTTCTAATTACCCCTAATTTTTATAATTATAGTGATTTGTCCTTAATTTTTACTAATTAATAAAAATTCACATTAATTTTTACTAATTATATTTATTTATCATTAATTTTTACTAATTACTTCTAATTTTTACTAATTATATTGTTTTACGTCTAATTTATACTATGTATTGTTACTCACGTCTATTTTTTACTAATTTTTAGTCATTTCCACTATTTTTTACTAATTTTTAGTCATTTCCATTAATTTTAACAAAATTATACTAATCAATGCTAATTTTTACTAATAACGCTAATTTTTAAAATTTCTAGTGATTTATCATTAATTTTTACTAATTCCTGTTAATTTTTAAAAAATATATTTGTTTATAATTTTTACTAATTACTATAATTTATTAAAAATTACTATAAATTTTTATAACTTTTTACTAAGATCTATAAATTATTACTAATTTATATTAATTAATACTATTTATTTATCAATTATAAGTAATAACTATTAATAACACCCACTTTCATATAATTAAGACAAATTATTACAAATTAAAACTATTTAATTTTAATTAAAAACATTACTTGTAATTAAAACTAAATATTTTTAATTTATAATAACTATCACATGTACTCCATCATTTGGTCATGCTTCTTATCCTACCATCAACGCATCTCCTCCTCCTCATGCTCCTCTTATTGACGAATCTTCTCCTCATTCTACTACTACTGTCATCGGCGCATCACATCTTTCCTTCCCAGGTTTTCTAACCTAATGAAAAATTTGGACATGGTGAGCACAGATTAGTCATTTCTCATCACCTGAAGATTGTAAATTCTATTATTTACACATTTTTAGTAATTTATAAAATATTTTATTACTTTATATTAAATTATACCCAAAATTATCAGTAATTAGTGGTAATTAAAAACAATTACCATAACTTACTAGTAATTTTTTGTATAATTTAATTTAATGTAATAAAATATATTATAAATTAATAAATGTTTTAAATCATAGATTTTACTATCTTTAGGTGATGAAACCAATTTGTGCCAACAATGTCCAGATTTTTCATTGCTCATCACCTAAAAATTTATGGCCTATTTCATTTTTATTTTTCTAGTAATTTATACTAAAAAAATAGTAAGTATTACTAACTACCACTAATTACCACTAATTATTACTATGTAACAATAATTTCAACTATTATTACTAATAATTACTCATAACAACTAATTATTACTAATTACTACTACTTATTAATAATAACAACTAATTGTTACAAATTACCGCTAATTATTTATAATTACCAATAATTACCACTAATTATCAATAATTATTACTGATTACTGCTAATTCTTACTTAATTATAGCGATTAACCACTAGTTTTTACTCATTTTTACTAATCGTCGCTAATATTTATTACTTATAGTTAGTTATTGCTAATTTTTATTAATTGATATTAATTTTTAATAATTACCATTAATTTTTACTAATTAAAGTGATTTAATGTTAATTTTTACTAATCTTTACAAATTACTAGTAGTTTTTAGTAATTTTTACTAATTACCACTAATTTTTAATAATTAAATGTTTTAACATTAATTCTTAACAATTACAATTAATATTTAATTAGTATGGTGATTTACCATTAACTTTTACTAATTACTACTAATTATTATTAATTATACTTGTTTATAGCGAATTTTTAAAAAATAAAACTAATCATCAATAATTTTTACTAACTTTTATTCATTACGAATAATTTTTACTAATTTTTACTAATTACAGCTTGTTTTTACTAATTTGTATTCATTAACCTAATTTTTTCTAATTATCATTCTTTTTCAATATTTTTTACTAATTACTGCTTGTTTTTTCAAATTTTTAGTCCTTACCAATAATTTAAAATAATTACTATAATTTATCACTAATTCTTACTAATTATAGTTAATTTTTAAAAATTATTGTTATTTAACATTCATTTTTACTAATTTTTACTAATTATGGTTAATTTTTACTGATTTTAACTAAAAATTCTAATTTTTAAAAATTATAGGTATTTACTACTGATTTTTACTAATTACTTTTAATTTTTACTAATTATAGTTGTTTAACATTCATTTTTACTAATTACTATTATTTATTAAAAATGAATCTAAATTATAGTTACTTATTACTGTGATCTATAAATTATTACTAATTTCTTTTAATTAATGCTATTTATTTATCAATTATAAGTAATTACAATTAATAACACCCACTTATTGATAATTAAAACAAATTATTGCAAATTAAAACTATTTACTTTTAATTAAAAAATATTACGTCTAATTAAAACTAAATATTTCTAATTCAAAATAAGTACTGTAAATTATAAATAATTATTTCTGTTTGTAAATTATTATGTCTAATTAATTCTAATTACTACTAATTAATAATATTAAAATATTATATAAAATAAAATTAATAAAATAAAATTTTAAAATAGTTCATAAATACCTCATAAATGAAGATTTTGTGTGATGAAACCCTCAAAATTTCTTTCCCTATAAAGATATAAACTTTTAATAGAACAGTTGAAGAGAAGAAGAAGAAAGTTGGGGAGAGGATAACACAAATGGAGAATGAAGTGAAAAAAACATCTGGGGGTATATATATGTTAGATCAGTCGTAACGAGACCATTTTTGATGTGATTCCCATCACAAATACTACTATTTTCGAAGGGTATTGTCGCAAATAGTTCTCACCATAAATAATTGAGGCAGCGGTTATAAATTTTTTTGCAACGGATGTTCCCACCATAAATAATCGAGGCAGCGGTAAAAAAATTATTTGTGATGGGTATCGTCGCAAATAATAACATTACAATAGAGTATTTGTGATGGGTATTGATGACATGTTGCAAATAATTATAACTGATGAAGGTTATTTGCAACAGGAACATTCCCCCATCACACATAGCATTACATAACGAAGGGTATATGCGATGGGAACCTAGTCCCATCATAGATACCCTTTCCCGCATTGTGGTTTGATGACTGGCCAAAACAATTTGTGATGGGTACCATCTCCCATCACAAATAAGTGTTTATTTAATAGTAATTATTATGGGATTCAAATATCATTACAAGTAGTCCTCCAGCATGGACTATTTTTGATGGGTGATAGGCTCATCTCAAAAATTGATTTTTCCCATAGTTTTAATAATTTCCTCAATCAATTGATGTATGAAATCTACATGAACACCCTCCAATAGAAGAAATGAAAGATAGGGTATTCACAAAGGAAATGAATTTGAATAAAAGGTATGTTGATTCATAGTGGAAGGTTAGGTAAGACAAAGGTATTTATGGATCACACTAATTATAGAAGATAACATTTCATTATCCATCCAGAGAAAAATTTGTGGATGTCAATACTTGAGGAATATCCTCAATAAAGTATAAAATATGTCAATATATGTTGATGTAGGTGATTAACACTTTTTATGATCCTTATAAAATCACTTTGGAAATAATAAATTTCTTTGGCCATTTAAAATTATTTATTTAAATAAATAAATTTTTTAGAAAATAAGGAGGATTGTAGTTTCTTATATAAATAAATAAATTGTAGAGAGGATGTTTTATAGAAAAGGAAAAAATGGTGGAAAGATTTGTTCACATGGAAAATGAAAAAAAGTGATTCATCTTATATATTTATGAAAAAAGCCCATATAGAATATTTTAGAAAATATTTTAAACATATTTAATTAAATTCAAATCAGTATAAAATTACTTTAATTAGTTATTGAGGTATTGATATGGACATTCTCAAAATCATCCAATCAATATGAGCATAGAAAACGAAGTTTCATGACTAGAAATAAGAGGAAATTTTGGTTTCATTTACAATAAACACTTCAGGTAAAATATAATTCAAGGGGGAATGCAATTTTTGGGGGACATGTAAAACCCCATGAATAACCAATTAAATTTACGATGTATTTTAGAAAGAAAACAAATTCCTTAGATATAATATCATTTAAAAACAATCATGATAAAAAAGATAAGTTTATCAACGAAACACTTACTATTTGAGTAACATTTTAATCAAAACACTTTTAATGGGATGTCATTAAATTAAACATAAAATTCAATAAATAAAACATAATTCATGATATAAAATATCATATGGTTAGTGTATAAACCAATAAAAATATTATTGTGCAAAATCAAACATGTATCATGAATTTAAAAATGAGACAAAGAAACCCATATAACCTTGGTACCCCCTTAATTTAAATCTATTTAAATAGGGAACATGATTTGGGTTTTAAAACTCCATGAATAACATGAATTTACTAAAATACATACAACATGTAGTAATCACACCACATTAAATATATCATGGTGCATAATACAAAATATGTCTTGAGAAATTAAATTTGAGATGAAGAATCCCATACCCTAATTCTTAAATTCTACTAATGAACTTGAATCCACTATAGCATCATGCCTTTGTATAACATAAACTTTTATTACATTACACAAAACTAAGGATCTTTAAGGTTTAGTGTCTTGGAAACCAAGAACTTAATACATGAAACAAAAAAAACATTCTTCTTAAACACTTGAAAGGCTTCTCCTTATGTTCATCCTAGGTTCATTACTTCATCTCATAACTTGGGGACATACATCAAAAGAAAGGGTGAGCAGAAGGCCCAGTAAGGGAAACAAGAGAAACTTTTTACATGTGAACTTGAGATACTTCAATAATGTCATGAAAAGAAATTTAAGGCATAAGAAAGAAATCATGAGGCATTTCATAATAAAAATAACATTGTTAATAACTTGAAGATGTGGCTACATCATTTAACATAGACAATCATGAACATATCACCAAGGTCCATCCCCAAGGTGTCATTTGAAAATTACCAAGGTTATTCACCAAGATATCGTGAAAATTGTAATCTCTAGCGGTTACATAATTACCCAATGCATTGGAGCACTATCAGGGCGTACCCTTAAATTTTCCTTTATTATCATGTGATCCACATATATCATCATCAAACATTTCATAAATAAACCATATAGCATAAAATAAATGGGTTTCATTTCATAATCATCACGTTTTAAAAACTGCTTTAAAGACATGATCTTTACGTCACTTTAAAACCCACAGAAGGGAAAGCGGGTATCATGTATATAAATCCAAGAATTTAAAATAGAACATTTTTATATATATTTGAATACCCTTGTAGAAATAAGAGCTTTGAGTATTCACTTTATAACATAAAATAATTTTGAGAAAAGAGAGATGCATTTTGAGACGAAAATTCTACAGCATAACGGCTATGTTTCGGGGTTTTAGAAAACATTGAAAGGAGAGGGGACATGGGTCAAAAATTCATAAATGACCCATAAAACAGTAGAGGGACAGAATAAGAAGTTTTTATGAACATGGTAATGAAATTTGAAGGACATACCATTTAAAATGAAAAACATGGAAGGAAGACAAAAATTAGATTTCTCTTAAGAAAATTCGGCAGCCTAACGGCGTCACTTAAACTTCAACAAAATGATTTGAAAAGATAAAATAGGGTCTCTCATCATGTGAACATAATAGTTCAGTATGATATATATAGAGATCATACCCCAACATAATAAAAAAATAACTCGAAAGACTTGACATGAAAGTAGAATTTTGAAAAGAATGAGAAGGGTGAAAGAATCCCCTTAAAAATTCGGCAGCCTAACGGCGTCACTTAAACATTCTTAAAACGAATTGATGAGAGCAAGAGGGGGTATCTCATCATGTTAACATGAAAAGGTAAGTAATATGAATATATAATAACATCCTCCAACATAATAACATGGAGTATAAAAGAAATGACATAAAAGAGATTACTTGAAAAGAAAGAGAGAGGTCGGATCCCTTACCTTAAAACGTAACTCTTAAAACTCAATGGTTTGGACCTTGAGGGCTTGGGGACACCTTGGGAGGACTCCTTGGGAGGAAAGGAGACTAGAAAATCGTTGGGGGAGAGTTGGGACTGAAAAATAAAGGAGGAAAGGGTGGGTATTTATAGGGAAAGTGAGGGGACAAGGCATTAATGGCCAAGGGACACCTCACCAGTGCTTTTCTCAAAACCATGTGCTCTCCCATGGCATTTACCATGGAGTTAGGCCACATGGGGCCCCAAATACAATAATTCATCACCTTTGACCGGCCAACCCTTAAAATATCTCATGACACCATCATGACACAGTTATGATGTCATTGAACATATTGAAACCCTAAAACTGCATTTTTACTATTCCCTGAAAAATTCATCTTTCTCAGAAAAATCCTAAAATTTCACCTTAACCAAATATCGATGCTCTAATTACATTTATGAACTTCATTTTATAAAAATAATTTTCTAAATATTTTTAATTTAATTTTTAAATAAAAACACTATTCATCGAGAATTCATTTTTTTCAGAAAAATCCCCAAAAATTACCATAACATAATATCGATGCTCTGAGTTCAAAAATAAAGTCCATTTTATAAAAATAATTTTATAATTATTTTTAATTAAATTTTTAATTAAAAACACTATTCACCCGAAAAAACTAATACTTGACTAATAATTTATGAAACCGTTATTTACCCATTTTATTGAATCTCATTACTTAATCAAGGTGTCTAAATTATATTAAAACTTCCTTTAAGTAAGATTACTAATCCATTTGGTCGCATTACTAATCCTAAGCGTAAAATCACTATTCATAATTTACTATTCATCAAAAATTAAGTTGATCTTATTAGACTCTAAATTTTGTACTGAACATAATTGTAGAAGACCATTTTTTGAAAATCATTACACATTTTTAATTATTTAAGGTTTACATAGACATTTTTTAAAATATCCTTTCTCTAAAATTCACCAAAAATATGCATACTATATTTATCCGAACATTTGAAAAGTCATAAACATAATCATAAGGAGAAATACCAATTTTTATTTAAAAAAAAGGATTACACAAGGCAGTTACGGTCTCCTTACATAGCCTCTTATCACACCAGCATAGGACCTAAGTGTAAGGTGTGCTAAGGTGAGAGAATCTGATGGAGGCTCGGCCAACATCGCACGAGTAGTAATTTCTATCAGTTTGAACTTCTAACGAAGGCGATCTTGTTCTAGATTCACACGATGAAGTTCACCTTGGGTTTGGTCCAGAGCAAAGCCCAGTGGTGCTACCTCCTTCCCAAGTTCTGTTAGATGAGCTTCGATCGGTCCAAGACTACCGGGTGAGGCCATCGAATCTTCTTTCTATATTAATTAACCAAGATTACTTGTATTTAGAGACAATAATCAAAACGTTTAGCTTCCAGCGGTCATATTGACCAATGGTCATATAATAGTCAAAACCCAACGGTCTCATTTTAATTATACTCATGTTATCAAATGAAACATTTTTGTTGAGTATGAAAAATAAAATAACACACAAAATTAGGAAACAAGATTTATTCAAAATTTTGGGTCGTTACAATCTTTCCCCCTTAAGAAATTGCATCCTCATAATTTTTTAAATTTGGGTTTTGAAATTTCATTGAAAGTCCCACATCGAAAAAAGATTCAGTAACACTATTACTTCAAAAGATAAAAAAGGAAGTAAAAAGGTCACCCGAGTTAACCCATACTAGGATTCCATGTAGGAAAACATGGATATGGAAGAAAAACAAAGGGTCAAGTTCTGAGGGAGAGTGATAGAGAACATGATTAGGGGAAAGTTAACAATAACAAAATCACAAACTTATGATGTGTGTAAACAGTCTTTGATTACCCAGTAGGAAATGTTAACAGACAACGTTTTTGTTTTACGTTCCTTTTTATAGTTTTGAGGAATTCATTTACTACATAGAATAAAAAAATAAGGAAATATACCTACCTTCAAGTAGATTTTCATCCTTTAAAAAGTTTCTACCAAAACTAATCTTTTCTCCAAATGATGAGCATTCAAAACTACTTGGTCTCATCAAAGAACAAGAATCATCTTATAGAGAATCACATTATCCCCCAAAGATTAGCTATCTATTTATTCTATCTTTAAACATTATCCCAAAAATAGAAAGGGTAAAATAAAACAACTCTTCCAAAATAAAGAACCCCAGAGGAAGGGAAACCACTTTAAATCTTCAAAGTTCCACGGTACTACCCAAAGTTCATCATAGACCATTCCATAAATAACTATCCTTAAAAATCCTCAAAATAAACCAAACTAAGATTGAAACACAAACACAAGAAGGGTTTGATAACATAGTCCTCCAAGGTAAAATTTATCATTAATCTCCAAACAACATCAACCACTCTTAACATATTATAACAAAAGTAACTAACCTAAACATATTTACCCCAAGATAGGTTAATCATTTCCATAAGTAACCTAAATTACTATAAGTTCGCCTTAAATTCATTGATTCTTCAAAATATAAGTCAAACATTACTCCTCAAAGAAGATACCGTAGTAATCTATTTACCTTGATCAAATAGGGTTCCCAAAATAGTGAACATCTTCCAAAATAATAATCATCTTTTAATCCCCTAATCACCTTTTTTTTAAATAAGAACAGCTTCACTACATAAACATGTGGTACATAACAATAGATGTCTTCCTTAATGATATAAAATCATATTAGGTAGTGACTCGATGATCTTAGAAAACATAAAGGATATTCTCATAGAGCACGAACTAAAATACAACATGACATAGATAATTATTGTGAAGAAGTTACATGTACTTCAGTCATCATGATCCATCTCAGCATAGGACTTGCATCGTTCCCTTGTCCCCTAAGATTGTTGATGCTCATCATGCTTCTCACCCATTCCAAGAGACCATTGCCTTGGATAATGTTTAACTTCTCCACATTTATTACATCGAAATGTATAAGGTACATTAGATCGAACCTTATCTACATTCATCACATTATCCATTTTTTTAAAGCAATTGGCTACTTTATGCCCTATCTTCCCACACTCAAAACATCTCCCGATTCCTTTGTGACATTCTCCTTGGTGCCTCTTCCCACACTTTTTTCAAAAAAGAAATTGGGTCTTCTTTCTCTTATCAACTTTATCAGATGAACATCCTCGAGACTTTGTCTTCTTCTTCCTTGATGAATTTGGGCATTCAACTAGGTACCAATTATTAATTATGATTTTTGATAGCTGGTTTGGCATAATCACAATATGTTCAACTTGATATCTCATCATATCTGTCACAATAATAGGGAAATCATCAAATTTCCTATCACATTGGTTGTTGGGACAAGCTCTTCCATTTCCCGCCATTAACTAAGAAAAGAACGTATAATTAGGGGGCTTAAATACTTAGCCAATAATCATGAAAAGGAAACTTAAGCATAAAAGGATAAACTTGTAGAAGAAAAGTATAACCTAACTTGTTATCCCCTAGGTTTCAATCTAGGTTATCCATGATCATATATTCTTATGGGAATATTTATTTTATTTTATATTTGTTCCTTTAATAATGGTTCATACTAAGCTTTTGAATTTACCAAAGCATATCCCTTGGGAGTGTCGTAACCAAGAGTGCAGTAAGGCTCATTGTCGTGTACCAGTTCCCATTCGAGTCTAGCTCAAAGCTATGCTTTTTTGGTTTCACCCCTATGTACATCTGTGTCAGAGCCACCTCTACCTTCTCATATCCAGACAGGGATGTATTTTCTTGGCAACCCATTACTCAATACTCACCAAAATACCAGGAAGATTCCCTATATATAAACTTTTCTATAGGCTTATTCCTAAAGTTTTCATATCCTAATTTCCACAAATAAATAAACCATACTTTGATACCAACTATAGCATCCTACCTTTTATAACATAAACTTTCATTACATTACACAAAACTTAGGATCTTTAAGGTTTAGTGTCTTGGAAACCATGAACTTAATACATGAAACAAAAAAAACATTGTTCTTAAACACTTTAAAGGCTTCTCCTTGTGTTCATATTAGGTTCATTACTGCATCTCATAACCTGGGGACATACATCAAAAGAAAGGGTGAGCATAAGGCCCAGTAAGGGAAACAAGAGAAACTTTTTACATGTGAACTTGAGATACTTCAATAAGGTCATGAAAAGAACTTTAAGGCATGAGAAAGAAATCATGAGGCATTTCATAATAAAAATAACATTTTTCATAACTTGAAGATGTGTCTACATCATTTAACATATAAAATCATGAATGTATCACCAAGGTCCATCCCCAAGGTGTCATTTGAAAATTACCAAGGTTATTCACCAAGATATCGTGAAAATTGTAATCTCTAGTGGTTACATCATTACCCAATGCATTGGAGAACTATCAGGGCACACCCTTAAATTTTCTTTTATTATCATGTGAGCCACATATTTCATCATCAAAAATTTCATAAATAAACCATATAGAATAAAATAAATGGGTTTCATTTCATAATCATAACGTTTTAAAAACTGCTTTAAAGACATGATCTTTACGTCACTTTAAAACCCACGGAAGGGAAAGCGGGTCTCATGTATGTAAATCCCAGAATTTAAAATAGAAAATTTTGATATATATGTGAATACCCTTGTAGAAATAATATCTTTGTGTATTCACTTTATAACATAAAATAATTTTGAGAAAATAGAGAGGCATTTTGAGACGAAAATTCTGCAGCATAACGGCTAGGTTTCGGGGTTTTAGAAAACATTGAAAGGAGAGGGAAAATGGGTCAAAAATTCATAAATGACCCATAAAATAGTAGAGGGACAGAATAAGAATTTTTTATGAACATGTTAATAAAATTTTAAGGACATACCATTTGAAATGAAAAACATGGAAGGAAGACAAAAATTAGATTTCTCTAATGAAAATTCGCAGCCTAACGGCGTCACTTAAACTTCAACAAAATGATTTGAAAAGATAAAATAGGGTCTCTCATCATGTGAAAATAAGAGTTCATTATGATAGATATATATATCATAACCCAACATAATAAAAAAATAACTTGAAAGACTTGACATGAAAGTAGAATTTTGAAAAGAATGAGAAGGGTGAAAGAATCCCCTTAAAAATTCGGCAGCCTAACGGCGTCACTTAAACATTCTTAAAACGAATTGATGAGAGAAAGAGGGTGTATCTCATCATGTTAAAATGAAAAGTGAAGTAATATGAATATATAAGAACATCCTCCAACATAAGAACATGTAGTATAAAATAAATCACATAAAAGAGATTACTTGAAAAGAAAGAGAGAGGTCGGATCCCTTACCTTAAAACGTAACTCTTAAAACTCAAAGGTTTGGACCTTGAGGGCATGGGGGAACCTTGGGAGGACTTTTTGGGAGGTAAGGAGACCAGAAATTCGTTGGGGGAGAGTTGGGAGTGAAAACTAAAGGAGGAAAGGGTGGGTATTTACAGGGAAAGTGAGGGGACAAGGCATTAATGGCCAAGGGACACCTCACAAGTGCTTTTCTCAAAACCATGTGCTCTCCCATGGAATTTACCATGGAGTTAGGCCACATTGGTCCCCCAATACAATAATTCATCACCTTTGGCCGGAAAACCCTTAAAATATCTCATGACATCATCATGACACATTTATGATGTCATTAAACATACTAAAACCCTAAAACTGCATTTTTACTATTCACTGAAAAATTCATCTTTCTCAGAAAAATCCTAAAATTTCACCTTAACCAAATATCTATGCTATAATTAAATTTATGAACTCCATTTTATAAAAATAATTTTCTAAATATTTTTATTTTAATTTTTAAATAAAAACACTATTCATCGAGAATTCATTTTTTCAGAAAAATCCCCAAAAATTACCATAACATAATATTGATGCTCTGAGTTCAAAAATAAAGTCCATTTTATTAAAATAATTTTCTAATTATTTTTAATTAAATTTTTAATTAAAAAACACTATTCACCCAAAAAACTAATACTGGACTAATAATTTATGAAACCGTTGTTTACCCATTTTATTGAATCTCATTACTTAATCAAGGTGTCTAAATTATATTAAAACTTCCTTTAAGTGAGATTACTAATCCATTTGGTCGCATTACTAATCCTAAGCGTAAAATCACTATTCATAATTTACTATTCATCAAAAATTAATTTGATATTATTAGACTCTAAATTTCATACTGAACATAATTGTAGAAGACCATTTTTTGAAAATCATTACACATTTTTAATTATTTAAGGTTTACATAAACATTTTTTAAAATATCTTCTCTAAAATTCACCAAAAATATGCATACTATATTTATCCGGACATTTGAAAAGTCATAAACATAATCATAAGGAGAAATCCCAATTTTTATTTAAAACAAAGGATTACACAAGGCAGTTACGGTCTCCTTACATATCCCTTTATCACACCAGCATAGGACCTAAGTGTAAGGTGTGCTAAGGTGAGAGAATCTGATGGAGGCCCGGCCAACATCGCATGAGTAGTAATTTCTATCAGTTTGAACTTCTCACGAAGGCGATCCTATTCTAGCTTTACACGATGAAGTTCAGCTTGGGTTTGGTCTTGAGCAAAGCCTAGTGGTGCTACCTCCTTCCCAAGTTCTGTTAGATGGGCTTCGATCGGTCCAGGACTACCGGGTGAGGCCATCGAATCTTCTTCCTATATTAATTAACCAAGATTACTTGTATTTAGAGAAAATAATCAAAACGTTTAGTTTCCAGTGGTCATATTGACCAATGGTCATATAAAAGTCAAAACCCAATGGTCTCATTTTAATTATACTCATGTTATCTAATGAAACATTTTTGTTGAGTATGAAAAATAAAATAACACACAAAATTAGGAAACAAGATTTATTCAAAATTTCAGGTCATTACATCCAATGGATTAAAAATTTAACTATATTAATAAAATATTTTATAACATTATTCATTTCTAAATAAATTTATAAAATTCATTTATAATTATTCTCTCCTTGTGTATTAGTTTTTTATTGTCTTTTTTCAATATCGGGTGTGAGTAATCTTGACCGTTTTGAACTAGTTTGGTAAAAGCTGTGTTGTTCTTCATTTTTATTAAAAACTTCATCATTACTATATCATATAAGGTAATGAAATTGATTATTTTTAACTATATATAATTTTATAATTTCATTCTATCGGAATTTTGGTTACAATCTTTAATGTTAAAATTTGCGATGAACATGTTTCGATATTTTTGAACGAATGGACATCAGTATCTTAATTAATGAGTTTAATATTAATTTTACCAATATAAAACAAATAAAAAATAAAAAATTACATATTTATAACATATATTATCAGTAATTAATTTCTCGTTCTCAACTATGATATTATTTCGTATCATTATTCAAGTGGGAGGTTAGACAGACTGAAACATGAACATTCCATAATTAATAGATGATTATGGAATGATTTATTGGTAATATCAATATTATATAGTCATAATTATATTTTTCTAGTTTTTATTAAATTGATAAATCTTAATTTTAACTAAGTTTAATAATAGTTAATGGATATGAAACTATTACATAGTATGAAAAAAAATTACCCTCTTAGTACACTCGTTTTTTACGATTGATTTTATAATGATCATTTATCACTCATATTTTTAATTGGTTGTAAAATTTTTATTACCAAAATCTTAATAATTTCATAAAAAAAAATTACCCAGTAAAACAATTCTCATAACCATATATTAAAGGTGGGGATGAAAAATAGAATACATTGTTACATGGAGGCGGTAGTCCGCATGTATGCATAGAAGATGATTTAATTTTCCATTGAATTAGAGAAATTTATAATAAGGTTTTTTATTTATAAATCTAAAATATGTTATAAATATCATAATTATTTATCAACTTCCACATTTGGAACATCCATGTATGTTAGTTAATGAAAATGAAAAATGAATCTTCATGGAGGAGTAGTCTGCAAATACTCACAAATGTCTATTTCATTTTCCTTAAGGTAAAAGGGGTGAGGTGGTTAATAGTTATCAAAAAAACATAAAAAAATTATGTATAATATTATTATTAAATTAATTATATAATATTCATAAAAATAAATTTTAATCTAATGATATAAAAGAAACAATATTAGGGGAAATTTAGTACTTACATTGTGAACTTTGAGCTTCCCTAAGTAGATTCCTCATAAAGTGGGGAATTAGTCCATACTCATGGGTCTAAAAGTGTAAAAAAGTGAAAAGGTATTATAGGGTAAGGATATATGGTAGGTTTTAAAGAGAAAACCTAACTTTATAATGGTCTTGAATTATTGTTGGAAGGCCCCTTTTATAAGTGCAGGGAATGGAGTTATTTTAAATATTTCATTTTAATATAAAGAGTGCATTTTTCACATGTCAAGAAGACTCCAAATGGACATTAAAATATTGGGGATAATTTTTAGTAGATAAAAACCTTCAACACTCAATTATAAACATTTTTTTAACAAGTTAGGACATTTACACCTTAGGTTAGCTCTTATTTCCCTTTTGGCATTTACCATGGTAACCTGTTTTTTACCTAAGTAATTCATTTTCTAGGCATAAAAAATAGTTCATACTAAATAATATGGGCCATCTAATTAAAAATTTTAAATATATTTTCTTATATTCACCTTAAAAACTGATAAAATTTATTTTTAAAATAATAAATTTATGATGTATTAAAAACAGTTTCAAACGATAGTGTAACATAAGTTCTAAAAGATCAAACATAGGTTTGTAAACTAAAATAAATATTTTTAAATTTATAATGTATCTTATAAAATACATATTTTTCTAGAAAATGGTGTCTTAAATTTCTAATTCATAATTATATACAAATAATTTCAAAAAAATCATGGTATTTATAAAAATAGTACCTTTCACTATTCATTTAAAAATCATCATTTTAGAAAAATACCACAAATTTATCCTTGTATTATATTATCATGGTGATTCTAGAAATTATGTATATTTTTTTAAATTAATTTTCTAAAGATTAGGAATTTAACCTTTTAATAAAATCATAAAATGTAATGAAAAATATTTTTATGTTAAAATAAATTTCAAAATTCTTTCGGTTATTATTATAAATTTCTATAATAAACAAAAAAATGGTCTCAATAAATCAATATTATATTTTTTTAACATCATAATTTAAAAATAATATACTTAATTTTATTTAATAAAATGTACAACATATAAGAAGAATAATTTTATTAAAATATATTTTTGATAAAAAAAGAACTAAGTAAATTTATATAAAGTGAACACTATGTTTATTTATATATATATATCATAATTGAGTTATTCTTATTAACACATGAAAATTCAATGACTATGTTTTAATAGTCATATTATTCTCTAAATAAAATGTATCATTACTCTTTTTTATATATTGTATTTATTTCAGGAGAATATATAAGAATATATCATTTTGTTAGAATAGTGATAGTGTGACATAATATACTTTCATTATGTAGTCTATCCTATATTCCACCAACAATTACCAACCATGTAAAGAGGAAAAACAAAAACAAAAATAAGAACCTTAACTAAAATCATTTAACATGAATGATATTAGAAAATATTTTGACCTAAGAAATAAATATCAAGTAATTATCCGCATTCTATTATTATTTAATAGTGGTGTAAAGAGTTGTTCTGGAGGAAGGACATCCATAAATTTTTTGGGTCAAAAAAATTGAAAATTATAGTTCATGACAACACAAATCACTAAAACTAATAAACAGTAGTATATGATGTGTGAGTATTTAGGTTGATCCCACATCAAAAAAGGGAATTGTAACATTCTCTCTTGACTAAATGACAGGTCATCGTGATATTTTCAACTTCACAATGAACAATTTACTTAATTTAAACAATTAAATTAATTACACAAATAAGGTAAACTAAAAAAATAAAAAATAAAATAAGAGAGGGGAACTAGTTTCTATGGAGGGTTTTACTAAATATATAATTTAAAACCACTCATAAAATATTCATATCTAGAAGCTACACAACCAATTAATTTTATTGATATGAATATAATAAATTCCCAACAAATTACCATAACATCTAAACTCATCATGGTTAGATGAATTAAAATAATTAAAATTCATTAAGGTCACATCTCAATTACTAAAAAATAATCCCAATATGTGTTTCAAAATCAATAACATTTATAATTTTAGGATTAATTTTCTATCAAAAACATATGGTTAGATATTATATAAAAAATATTATAATTATGAGTTAAAAAATAAAAAAAATTAATAAAATTATTCTTTGAGTTATGAAATAATTAAAATATGGTGATACTCACTAACATCAATCGATTTTTCTCTTTCCTGTGGATCTAGATTATCATAATTGAGTGATCACTGATGAAGAACATTCCACACACTATAGAAGTGAGAATATAGTAGAGAGTCTATATATATAATTGAATAAATCTTTGAATCATTTAAAAATAATAGTAAAGTACATAAAACAAAAAGGAAAGAATAAAAACTTATCTAAGAACTTACTTCAGGTTATAACCCTATAGGATACTCCCTAGTGGCCAAGTGATCCCATACAAGTGGTTTTAATTCCCTCTAAAATTTCATTTGTGTTTCACCTCATATCTCTTGGTCCAACTAGTTTTAAATCCCATGAAGATTAAGGAAATAAGATATGTTCAAATTTGTGTACTTGAAATATTTATAGTGTAAATGGTGATTCGTGATGTGAATTAATAATACAACCATAAAAAATCCTCCTACATAAGTATATTATAGTGTGAATAGTATTTCACATCATTAATTATATTTATGTAGTACCTTTATGTAATGAACCAGTTCTCAGGGAGTGAATGATTTTTTCAGAACTCCATCACCTCACTATTAACTTAAGTCATCATGTGAATTGAACTTCATAGAGTGAATCATATTGATGCATTTATACCATGTTATTTATGTTCTTCAATAATGTAATAAATGATTGTTCATGGAATAAATCAAAGTTTTCCAATATTCTTCATTTCTTCCTAAGGTCCTTATTTTGGTGTCGTTTCGTGACACTTTTTTCCACGAAGTGAAGTGTTTTCTACCTCCAAAAATTATTTCTTCTCTTATTCCATCCCTCTAACTATATATTCCAAATAAATAAAACAAATATCACCAGAAAATATAAAAAATTAAAATTATAAAATATTATCCAAAATAAAAAATCTAATAATAATAATAACATATTTATTATCCTATAAATATATATATAATTGATGATATAATTTATTTCCTTATACATTTTCTAAATACTCAAGTTGAAATACCACATTGAATAATAGTAAGAATAAAAAACATTTTTATTGGAAAGAGGGAGGAAATTAAATCTGATCATGAAATTTTAAAACATAATTTGTATCATTTATCTATCCATTATAAATCTCTCAATTGTTGAGTTTTGACATAATGGTAGCATATTTAGTGTCTTACTGTTAAGAATCCTTCACTTGCTCAACCAACTCAAAGATAATCATAACCAGGAAAAAAACAAAAACATCACTTTTCTAAATAAAACCCAAGATCATTTATGCAATTTTCCCATTAATTACTAATGATCATGAGTTTCTCTGACAACTTGGTCACATGACTTTTGACATAATTCATCAACCACTGAATTCAATTTCTTAGGTTTATAAACCTGGTTAATGTCGTAAATTTGGAGATAATCTATCCAATGTTGTTGCAATGTATCGGAAATTCCATGTGATTTTTTTTAAAATTATATGGGATTATTTCAAGACCAGACGCTCAGAAAACACCTAATTTTGAGGCTTGGGGAGTCCTTAATAGAATTTCGAACTTTTTTTAGTTCATTTAAATAAACGTGTGAGCGGGTTTTTCTAACTTTTAAACCGGTGATCATATCAAAAATATGAGGGCACTATTGAAATCATAATGGAAGGATTCATCTATAAAAGACCTAACTTCGACCAGAAAGGTTCGACCAAAAAAGATAGTTTTCATACTTTTCTGAAGAAAAATAAAATTACATAATAAGTTATTTTATTTTTTTCTCTTAACCTTTGAGTGGTGGAACGGCATCACTATGGTGGCAGTGGAGAGGCAATGACAAGATGCATTAAATTAATCCCATTAATGAGGCTCTTAAATGTGCAATGTAACGACTCAATAATTGAAGCTTAACAGATACATTATTTCATTAATGAAATAGTGTAACGACACGATGATGATGTGTAATAGAAACATTTCAATGTGTTTCTCTTTTAATGAGATAACAGGTAGGAGAATCAGAGCTATATTTTCTTATACGGATGGTGAGTAAATTATCTCCAAGAAGGAACATCGAAAAATTGCTAACGATAATGTCACACCTCGAAGAATGGGACCATAAAACGGAGAACGCATTCTACTTCCACCCATCGAAGTATTTTTAGCAACGTGGTTGGAGGATCAAGAATGGAGAATGAAGGTGTGTGACGCCTCTCTTCCCCAACCATTGAATTTACCCCAGGTAGGGGTTACTTTTTTTAATTTTAATTCCCAGTTCTTCATTCTAAAACAACGAACGTCGATCAACCCGTGAAAATATTGATCTGCAAATCACTTGTTCTTACAGGAGGGAGCCTATTCTCGGGGTTTTTCATTGGGATTAAATTTTATAGAATTGTAATCCTATCCCCCTATGTTTTAAAGAAACTCTAACGTGGTGGGTGCGGGCTGACACAAACAAGGCCTAAGTCCCTCCGCCTTTTTGCGTTCTTGTGTGTTCTTTGTGGCCACAACTTCATATTGACGGCAAGGAAATTTTGAGGCTATAGTAGGGAAGATGGAACTCCATGGAGGTCAGAGGCACAGATAGTCCAAAGAAAAAACCACTGAAGTGGACCTGGTGGTTTGAAGAAAATCCCACCAGTGCAACGGCGCTGGCGGCGGTAGCCTGTAGCGGTGCGGCCGGAGCCGTCAGCAGTGGGTTGGCGATTGGTGGGTAGGGATGCGACCACCCGACTACGTCAGTTGAGCGGGCCATGGATGTGGCCATATCATGGCACACTGGTACTCATTTCAATGGGGAAAACGTACGGAAAAAGGCGGTGTCCGGCTATTCCGGCCGTAGAGCACATGAACTGGATGCCACCTAGCATCCGGGCCAGGCTAGGGGTGCGAACCGGGCCTCTGAGTAGCCCAAGATAGAATTAAGTCGGACCTCTTTTGCGAACTGGGATGGTAGAATAAATCTGGGCCATTGAGAGGCATGGGTTGGTAACAAACCGGCCCACCTATTGGGGGTGAGGTCAGATGGAACCGAGTCGTTGGGCGACCCGGTGGGCTAGACCCCTAGTTGAACCAGGCTGGGTCATGCAAGGCCCAACGAGCTTGGACTAGTGGCCAGGCAGGACCGGGTCGGCCAAGACCTAAACTGGGTCCGGTCGATTCAGTCTAATAGGGCCGATTTGTTCAGGTCATACTAGACCCAGACACAACTAATCCTGGTTCACTAAAACATCAATATATTTCAGACCGAGCGTCTATTTTATGAGTCGTTTGCAGAGTTTAAACTCTCACAATGAGGAAGTTCTATTGGAATGCTCTAAGAAGGCTTTCATGGAAGTTGGTATATGACGAATGGCTTGAGTAGTGGATTCTCTTGGAATAAAGTGTGCTACATGTTGGAATCCTGGGGTTGGCTGAGACTCAAAGACTGCTGAAGAAGGGGCCAAAGTGACCCTGTAGGCCAAGAAGAAAAGTGACCCTATGTGGATAAACTCAAAGCAACCCTATGTGGATAATCTATAAGTGTCCCTGTGTGGACTATCTATGATGGACTAAGTTTTAAGTGCCTCCATGTGACCCAACAGACCCACAGTACTCATTAGGGATTAGTACCTCAGCAGTCCAAGGTGTTCAGTGTTACAACTAATAGTCTTTATTTTTTTACTTTAAATTATACCTATGTGATCTCTCTTTCTTTGTGATCATGCTTCATGGTTTGCTTTGTGGATTTCTTTTTTGTCTTTCTTTTGTGTTTTTGGGTCCCTACTGAGTATTTTATTACTCACCCCTGCACGGGCTTTGCTCCCACATTTTTTATCTGGTGCAGATGATCGCTGCCTTGATGGAGGACATGGTGACCTAGGACTCGGTGGTTCCCATTAATATCAAGTGGGTGGGGAGTAATTCTAAGGATTATGATGGCTACTCTACACTTACCCATCAGGTGGGGTTTTCAGTGGATGGATTTTAGAGATATTTTTTACTTTCCTATTTTCAGATTTTCTTTTAGTGTGTTTGTATTATGGCCCATTTGACCTATAACTTGTACCTTTACTCAGTAGTTATTTATTGGTATGCATGTTTTCCTTTCCAGTTTCTGGGATGTGGTTGTGTGTGTGCATATTGGTACGCTGGAAAATTCCTCCCACTTACAAGTTCATGCCTTTGGAATTATTCACCAACCTCTAGCCTTTAGGAGGTGATCTTGGGGGAGTCACGATACGAGCCATTGGGGACGGGTCATGAAAAAGTGGTTTCAAATTTGGCTGGTTCTAGCTTAAGGACTCAGAGTCTGTTGTTTTGTTTTTGGTAAATAGTGTTAAATGTTTCGATTTTGACTATCCGATTCAGGGAGTCTGGTGTTGGTGTGGCGATCAACATATCCATACACTAGGACCTTGAATTCCTCTTTTTAGTTACATGCATAAAAACACTAGTTGCATACATTATATATGAATTGATTGTTCCCTCATGTTCTTCTCGAATCAGAGTCAACTCACCAGGTATAATCTACTTACTATGGTACATCTTGATCTATTTCAGGATGGCTTCACACAAATAGCCAGCTATGATTTCAATAAATGACCCTAAGGACAACCCACCTAGTGATATGGCATCAGTTTAGGGATCAGTGCTAGAGATGGCCCCGCTAGGTGGGGTGCTAATATTACCACCACCCGTTGATCAGTAGTTACTATCGGTGCTACCGGTGGAGGACACATGAAGACTTAATTCCTTTCATGAGTTTTAGATATAAATACCTCCCAGGTCTAGGGGAAAGAAAGATCCTCAGGACACTGAGGACTGGAAAGAGGCGGTGATGAGGGTATTTCACATAGTAAAGACACCACTTGAAGAGATGGTGATATTAGCTACGAGCCTTCTTCTGGGCTCGGTAGGTAGATGTGGGAGATTAACAATTCAGACTCATGATGAGGTGACCCTCTCCTAGGATGACTTTGATTGGCTTTTCCGGGAGGATTTCTTCCCCTCGACCTTGCACTCAGTGTGCATACAGAAGCTGGTTCACCTACATTAGGGCATCATGTTAGTGGCTAAGTACTCTACAAGGTTTACAAACCTCTCCTATTACTCTACGGATATGGTATGGGACCCTTTTTTCAGTGCCCAAACCTCTAACAGGAGATCAGGGTGTCAATGATTTCCCTCAGTATCCCCACTCAGGCTGGAGTACTAGAGCAAGCTCTAATAGTTGAGATCTTCCTCGTAGAGTAGGCACTGATGGTGGGACCTACCACCGGGCGACATATGGTTGATTCATCCATGGTGGGTAGCAGACAGATAACGCAGAGGTCCATGCAGACCAGACCATCCATATGGTGATCCCAGGACAGAGGGTCGGTGGTACGAGGCCACCGGGGTAGTGGGGGTCAAAAGAGGAGCCGGGTGTACTACTCATTGAGTGAGCAGGGACACATGGCTTGTGACTACATGACCCACCACATAGATGATCAACAGACAGTAGAGAGATCACTGAGGCATAGGTTCAAGCGAGGAGGCCAGTAGGGCGGTGCATGTGGAAGAGGATCAGACCGAGCAGCAGGCAGTGGGTGACGATTTGAGGAACTACCACCACCACCCCCAGGTGGTCCACCACAGCCTCAGGGAGCAGGTAGACAGGGGTGAGCTCGGCTTTAGGCATTGAAGGTCTATTACCACGACACTCTAGAGATGATTATAGGTATGATGTGTGTCTTGTCCTCCTTAGTTGCAGTTCTTATAGACATAGATTTCAATAACTCTTTCCTTTCCACAGACCTCATTTGAAGCTCAAAGATTCTAGTGGAGTCATTGGCACGATCCTTATGATTAGATTCTCCTATGGGATGGGATTCGGTGATTACAAATTGATTCTAGTAGTGTTAGCTTACTCTTAGAGGCAAGAGCTTCAGCTGGGATCTCCTAGTAGTGGTGTTGAGGCATTACGATTTCATCTTGGGCATGGACTGGTTATTCATAGTTCATTCTCAGATTGACTATCTTAGGCATAGAGTTCAGTGTGTCCACAATTATGGGACCATATTTTCCATCACTAGTGAGAAGGGAACTCTTATAGAACATGATAGACTTTCTTGGAGGAGTGTGTAGCTGATCACTAACCAGTTGGCTAGCCTCACCATTAATGTGCTAGATGATAGGAGTCCTCACTTTCCGGTAATGGTGGATAAGTATGAATAAATATTTCCTGAGGATGTTTTGGGGATACCTCATTGTAGTGAGGTAGACTTATGCATTGACTTCTACCTATGTATGGAACAGATACCCATACTGGCATATCAGATGGATCCTGTAGAGCTTCGTGAGTTGAGGGTACGGCTGAAGGACTTGTAGGACAAGGGCTTTGTGAGGCCTAGAATTTTACCATTGGCAGCCCCAATATTGTTTTCCAAGAAGGAAAATGGAAGCTTGGGGCTATGTGTGGACTATTGGTGCCTGAACCAGATGATCATGAAAAAAAAGTATCCACTGTTGAGGATTTATGACCTCTTTGATCAACTGAAGGGAGTGTGGTTGTTCTCAAAGATATACCTCAGATCAGGCTATTACCAGCTTCAAGTATGAGATGAGGATGTACCAAAGACAACCTTTAGATGTCAGTATGGACACTATGAGTTCTTGAAAATTCCCTTCATCATGAAAAATGCCCTAGAAGTGTTCATGGGACTCATGAACAGGATATTCTGGCCTTATCATGACCATTTCATCATGGTCTTCGTTGATGACATCCTCGTGTACTTAGCATTAGAGGAAGAGCACATGACACACCAGCGGATAGTCCTAGGAATGCATTGATAGAACCAGCTTTATGGAAAGCTCTCGAAGTGCCAATTATGTATTTGGGAGGTCCACTTTCTGGGACACATCATCTGAGAGGCTATATTTGCAGTGGATCCAACGATGATAGAGGTAGTTCTTGCTTGGGATCCACCCAAGAGCGTGAATGAGGTGCAGAGTTTCTTGGGGTTAGCTGGATACTACTGAAGGTTCATGCCCAAATTTTATAGAGGAACAGTAACCTTATCAGCCTTGACATGGAATAGAAATCCCTTCGTGTGGATGGAGAAGTGCCCCCAGATTTTCCAGGAGCTAAGGAAAATACTAACGAGTTCCCCCATCTTGAGACTACCAGATGAGGACATTGGGTATGTAGTTTCCTGCGATGCATCAGGGACAAGACTGGGTTGTGTCCTGATGCAAGATTGAGTAGTGATTTCCTATGTTTCACATCAGTTGAGATAGTATGATTAGAACTACATGACCCATGACCTATATTTAGCAACAGTGGTCTTTGAATTGAAGATGTGGCGGCACTACTTGATGGGTGAACGGTTTACAATCTACTCTGACCACAAGAGTATCAGATACATCTTCTCCCAGAAGGACCTAAAATTGATGCAATGGTGATGTCTAGAGTTCCTCTAGGACTATGAATTCAAGATAGTCTATACTCCTGGGAAGGGGAATGTGCTGGTAGATACGCTCAGTAGGATATCTGGTTTGCTGCTGCTATGTGAGGTGATGGGGTAGCTAGCTGCGATGCATATATCCTTCGTGGATGATGAGGGATCATCTTACCTTCAGTCAATGACTATCACTCCCCCACTCTTATAGTGAGTTAGGGAGGTGTAGCATGTGGATGTTTACTGTGAGGCCCAATGTGCTTAGTTATCCTCAAGATAGGATCCTGGTGGATTTTTGATAGGTGGGGAGCATGTCATCCTTTTCAGAGGGTGAACCGTAGTACCAGTGGCATTGTGGGTGGAGGTGTTGATGGAGTTTCATACAAACCCTTTTGAGGTACATCCAGGTGTGGAAAAGATGTACCAAGATCTCTGACATCAGTAATGGTGGCTAAGTATGAGGAAAGTGGTGGATGAGTTCATTTCACGGTGCCTCACTGGTCAGTAAGTGAAGCCTGAGAATTAAGTTCCAGCAGGCTTGGCACAACCACTTGAGGTACCAGAGTGGAAGTGGGATAGTATCTTGATGGAATTAGTGACAAGATTACCACACATGTCTATGGTCCATGATTATATATGGGTGATCATTAACTGAATCACCAAGTCAACTCACATTCTACCCATCTAAGAGTAGGGATTGGTATAGGGCTTGGGACGCCTCTACATCCAGGAGATAGTTTGGATTCATGGGGTTCCCTCGATGAGTGTCTCATACCATGATTCTTTCTTCACATCCATTCAACAGAAGGGATTATAGGAGGTGTTTGGGACACAATTGTGCTTGATCACATCCTTTCACCCACAGACTGATGGTCAGACTAAGCAGACCATACAAACATTGGAGGATATGTTTTGTGCTTGAATTCCTGATTTTAGATGTATTTGGGAGGACAACCTACCACTAGTAGAGTTTTCATACAACAAAAATTATCACTCCACCATTGTAATGGAACCATTCAAGGCTTTTTATGGGCATCCTTTCATGTCACCTCTATGCTGGACAGACCCAAGGGAGTTAGCACTCATGGGTCTAGAGTTGTTACAGGCTACCACTGAGAAGGTGAAGATCATCTAGGAGTAGATGAGGACTACATAGAGTAGGTAAAAATCTTATGTTGATAGGAGACATAGGACCTTGGATTTCGAGGAGGGATACCATGTTTTCCTTCAGGTCTCACCCCAACGGGGATTGTAGAGATTTGGATGGGGTGTCAAGTTATCTCTAAGGTTCATCGGACCTTTCCAGATTCTAAGCAGAGTTAGAGAGGTTGCCTACCACCTAGATCTTTCCCCATAGATGCACCAGTTGCACGATGTTTTCCACTTTTCGTATCTGAGGAGGTACATTCATGATCCATCGCATATCATCGACTGAGGCGAGCCGGACAGTGATGATGGGAAGACATTTTTGGAGTTCCCGATATAGAGAGAGGATCGACAGGAGCGAGTACTTCGTAGAAGGGTTGATTCCTTGGGTGCATGTTTGGTGGAAGCATAGAATCTCTAAGAGAGAACATGGAAGCGGGAGGCTCAGATTCATGGTCAGTGCTACCATTTGTTTATTTATTCTTGTTTTAGCTTACAAGGATGTAAATCCCTAAAGGTGGGGGTAATTTAATATCCTGGAAAATCAATTTGAAATTTTTTAAAATTATATGGGATTATTTTGAGACCATTTGATCAGACAGCACCAGATTCTGAGGCCCGTTGAGCCCATAATAGAATTTTGAACTTTTATTAGTTCATATAAATAAATTTGGAAGTGGGGTTCTATAACATTTAAAATGGTTCTCAAATCAAAA
Organism: Viscum album; assembly: GCA_963277665.1. Lineage (NCBI taxonomy): Eukaryota > Viridiplantae > Streptophyta > Magnoliopsida > Santalales > Viscaceae > Viscum > Viscum album. The sequence goes on along the minus strand of OY728138.1, from coordinate 538,341,667 downwards.
ATTTGAGGGCACTGTTGAACTTAGAATGATGGTATTTACCTATAAAGGACCTAACATCAACCGGCAAGGGTCGACCAAAAAAGATAATTTTCAGACTTTTTGGAAGAAAAATTAAATAATTTAAATTTTTTTATTATTTATTTCTATTCACCATTGAGCGGTAGAACGTCACCGCTGTGGCAGAAATGATGAGGTGATGACGAGTCACATTAAATGAAGCTCATTAATGATTCTCTTAAATATACCATGTAATGACTCATTAATTGAATTGTAACAGATACACTATTTCATTAATGAAACAGTGTAATGACGTGATGAAGCAGTGTAATATAAATGATGTGATGCATTTATTTTTTAATGAGATAACAATTTGGAGAATTATATATACAATTGCTTTGATGGGCAGTGAGGAAATTCTTTCCAACGAAGAATGCGGGTTAATAACTAAAGACAAAAACGCACCTTGAACAACAAGACTGATGAACGACAAACGTATTATCCTTCCACCCTCCGAAGGATCACTAGCAACGTGGGTAGTGGATCAAGAATGGAGAACAAATACGTGCGACACCACTCTTCTCTGACCAATGAATCTATCTCAAGTTGGGGTTACTTTTTGTAATTTGAATTCCCCATTCTTCATTCTAAAACAACGAACGCAAATCAACCCATGAATAGGTTGATCTACAGATCACTTGTTCTTGCGCCAGGGATCTTATTCTTGGGGTTTTTCATTGGGATTAATTTTGATTGAATCATAATCATATCCCCCCGTATTTTAAAGAAACTCTAACATAAAGGGTTTGGGTCGACACAAACAAGGCTTGAGCCCCTCCACCTTTGTGTGTTTCTGGGTGTTCTTCATGGCTGCAACTCTGAATTGATGGAAATGAATTTTTGAGGTTGTAGTAGGGAAGATGGCACCCCATGGAGGCCAGAGGCATAGAATGTTCAAATAACGTACCACTGGAGTGGATTTGGTGGTTCATGGAACATCTTGAAGGTGTGCCAGCGGCCCGTGACAGTGCAGCAAGAACTGATTGCAGTGGGCCAACGACTAGCAGATCGGGACGAGGCCACCCGACCACGTCGATGGAGCGGGCCATGGCTGGCGCAGCAGCGCAGTGTGCTGGCATGAGGTCCAGCGGGGACTGTGTGTGGGACAAGGGGTGGCCATTATAACATGTCATGGAATGCATGAATCGAACACCACCTTGTGTCTAGGCTAGAGGAGACCAGCCTGCATAGTGGGTCGGTCTGTGGGGCGTGAATTGAACTAATGAGTGGACCGAGTGGGAATAAAGATTACCCTCTTTTGTGGTTCAAGCCTGTGGAATAAAACCAGTCCACTATGCGGTCTGGGATAGGAAAGAACTAGCCCGTCTATTGCGGAATAGGAAATATGGAACTGGGTTTCTAGGAAACTCGGTGGGCTAGATCCCCGGTCGAACCAAGCCAGGTCCAGCAAGGCCCATCGTGACTGGCCCAGTGGGCAGTCCAGACAGGGTCAGCCTAGACCCAAACTGGGTCGGGTCGGGTTAGTTGAACTAGACTGGGTTGGATGGTTCGATCTAATCGGGTCAGACCGGGCCCAGACACAACTGACCCCTGTTCACAAAAACGACAATATCCTTTAGACTGAGCGTCTATTTGTCGAGTTGTGTGTGGTGTTGGAACCCTCATGACAAGGCGATTATTGGGAATTATCTAAGTATTCTTTATTGGAAGTTAAAATACAACTAATGTCTTGAGGATTAGATTCTCCCAGAATCAAGTATACTAAGTGCAGAAATCCTATGGCTGGCTGTGACTCGAAGACTACGGATAAGAGGGCCCAAGTTACCATGTAGGCCTAGAAGACATGAAAACCTCTATGGTTTAGCTCCAAGTAACCCTATGTGGATCAGATCTAAGTGACCATATTTGGATAAAATCCAAGAGAACCTGTGTGGAACATCTCCAAGAAAACCTGTGTGGATCAGCTACAAGAGACCCTGTGTGGATCAGCTATAAGCGACCCTATGTGGATTATCTATAAGTGACCTTGTGTGGATCATTGCCAAGGACCTTGTGTGGATCAGTAACAAGTTTCCCTCTGTGGACTGGTTATGATGTCCTAAGTGGGAAGTGGCTCCGTGTGACCTAGTGGACCCATGGTACTTATCAGGGATGAGTACCTCAATAGTCCAAGGTGTTCATTGTTACGACTGATAGTCCTGCTTTTTGTACTTTAGATTATACCTATGTGAGTTTTATAGCTTCATGAACATGCTTCATGGTTTTCTTTGTGGATTTGTTTTATGGTCTTTCCTTTGTGGTTTGGGGTCCCTACTAAATATTTAGTTACTCACTCCTGTACAAGCTTTACTCTCATGTTTTGTGTCTTGTGCGGATGACTGCCGCCTTGACAGAGGACTTGGTAACCTAGGACCCAGTGGTTCCCAGTGAGATCAGGGTGGTGGGGCATACTTCTACGGATTCTAGCAGCTACTCTACACTTACCCATCAGGTGGGGTTTTTAGCAGATGGGTTTCAGAGATCTTTTATACTTTCCTGTTTTCAGGTTTTCTTCTATTAGGTTTGTATTCTGGCCTATTTAACCTAACACTTATACCTTTACTGAGTGGTTTTTTAGTTTCATGAAATTTTTCCTCTCCAGTTTTTGGGATGTGGTTGTGTGTGTATTTGTACAGGTACTCAGGAAAATGCCTCCCATTTGAAGTTTGACGCCTTCGTTGCTAGTCTCCAACCCCTGGCCTTTGGGACGTGGGCTTGGGGGAGTCACAATATGGGCCCTAAGGGACGGTTCATTATAGTTTTCTCAATTTCAAGAAACTTTATGAAAATATCTCCTTTAATATTACATGATTAGTGAATATCATGAACTTCTCACCAAATAGATAGTGGTGCAATTTTTTTAATTCATAGACCACTATGGCTAATTCCAAGTCATTATTAAGATAGTTCTTTCCATGTGTCTACAACTACTATGATCTATATAGTATGATAGGACCATCATGAATGAGAATAAAATTCAATATATATCCAAATTTTTCATAATAAAAAACATAGACCTCCCTTAGTTCTTGAAAAATAAGGATAGGTTATAATATATGATGATCCTTGTGATCCTCAATTGATTTATAAAATTCCCCACTCTAATCATATCAAATACCTTTCATAGTTAATTAAATCATATGGAAATATATAAATTATAAATCAAAAATAATGTGATGCTAATAACCTATAAATCCAAAAAATATTAATACCTCAAAGATATTCTTATGTGGATCCCAAAAAATAAGGACCTCAAAATTTTTAGGATCGACTAATATACCTATTTCATAAATGACTGTCCCAGGGAATAATAAATATTATATGCATAATTCAAACATAGATATTTTTTCTTGGAGGAGGTGTTCTCACAAATAGTGGAATATAACATTAAAATACCATTATTGATCATTCATAGTGTGATATTATAGCTATATATCATCAAATAATAACAAAACTAATGATTAAATGTAAATATGAATGATATTATTCATCAATTGCATGATTATTTCTAGATAATTATTAATAAAAAAAGATATAACCAAGTATTCATAGTGTTAATAAAAATATTGAATTAGTTTCTTTTGAATATGATTATTCTTAATTCAGAGATGGTGGTACCCTGACCAAAGATCAATTTTGGAGAACTACATTAATCCATTAAATTAATCAAATAGATCATCAATTCAAGGAAGTTGATATAAATTTTTTTACATAACATGACTCAATTTATGATAATTGACATGAATTCAATGATTTTTAATCATCATCTGTATAAATAAAATTGTACTGTTATAAGGTGATGTACATGGTCTTACAAATTACTTACTTTCCAACTCTTGCAATTAGACCTTTAAATCATGTACTTTTTCTAGTTCCATATTATGCGATGGAAGAGAAATAGGAATTGTTCAAGGATATAAGTCGATGGTGAATTACACTTCCCTTTTAGGTGGTTATCTAAAAAAATTATTGGAATACATCAGGGTATCAATATACTATGTCAAGATCATATATATTCTCTATTGAATACATAGATCCCAATGTTTTTTATACCAACTGATAAGATTCAATTCTAAAAAAAATTAAAAGTTATTAATCTTCCAGAATTTATATCCCATTCACGTTTGAAAATATGAGCAACTCCATCAGAATATATAAAAGAAATCATTCAATCATAGTAGGAAATATGAGCCTTGACTAGAATAAACTAATCAATCACCAATATTAGATAAAAATTATCCATATCTAAGACAATTAACTCCTATAAATACTAGACTGAATCAATTATAATATTAAACCATTGACACCAAAATCCCATACACTTTAATTTACCTATATGTGAATTGATACTCAGGACATGAGACATCATTTCCACATGAAACCCCATTTTATTTACCACATGAGAATAAATAATAGATTATTATGTTCAAGTGTCAATAAAACATGAATTATAGTTAAATCGAGAATAATTGTACCACTCGCCATTAACGAACCTCATTATTCATTATCAATGTCATGTTCTTCCCCACAATGTTTCTAGTCAATACCTCCTAAATGATTCCTTAGCCCATGTAGAGGTGATGACTTTTGGGATGTCTAGGTGTTCATGTAATTATCCTATCTAAATCGAGTCTATGTGTGGGAACTGCTATGATGAGATCTTCCTAATTGGGTGTGATAGGTATGAGTCAAACTAGGACTATCATTTCCCTTTTACATTAGAGGATAGTTATTAAAAAATTCATTTTCCCCCCATCCATCCATATTTATGACACACTAAAGGTAGTGATATTAATTACCTTTTTAAATTCTCTAAGGTTACATATCAAAAACAACATGGTTGGTTATTATGAAGTGGAGGAAAGGTAACTAGTCAAGTGGTTTGGTTATCTAGTCATCTTCCACTATGAGAGTAGTTTTATCTCCTATAATTATTCCCACTATTAGGGTTTCCCATAATTAAAAGATTGAATATGATGTTTCCTCTAATAAAATTTCAATATATTTCATTTTATTCTATCGTATCATCTTTTACAAGGTCATTGTAATTATTATTGAATAACATCACCACTCAAGAGAAAATATCAAGTTATGGAACTAACTCAAACATACAAGCCTTAAGATATTCAAAATATGTAACTTCTATGGAAAAGTGAGCTACATAAGTAAATCAAACATCATGATCCATGAATGAGAGATATAATTTATTAGGATCAAATAAATATATTGTTTTAGATACTCAGAATGTATGTAACTGGCATTTTTTATTATATAATTCCTCAAATCCATCCTAAATAAGGCCCTGATAAACCCTATCTTGGTCATCTAGGTCCCACCAGTGTCATGAAAAATATTTAAGAATATATACGACCAGATATGAATTAATTTCATCTATAGTACTAAGGATATTAATGATTTGATTCATCTAACCAAGTCATGTATCATCCTATTTGGGTCTCGATTCATTTTGAAATATTGGTGGGTTTTACCTTTAAAACCCCAATGAGTGATCAAAAAACATGCTTCCTCTTTATATGTTCCTTTTTCAACAATATGAACATATTTCATAGTGCTTATAATGAGATACAAATTTAAGTGTGGTTTGGGATGAACTGCATTCTCAGTGTCAGCCACCAACTGATTTCTAGTTCTCATGAATGGTTTCAATTTCATATCATCCCATTATAAGATATAACACAGTCATAAGTTTTACAATATATATTATAAGAAAATCATGATTGTAACATAAACATTCTAGGTCATGATCCATAAAATATCATATGAATAATAAATTCATGTGGAGAAGTCTCTTTACTAATGTAGGGTATAAAACTCTCATTAGGTAAACCCATGACGATGAGGTGAAAAATGCTAAAAATTATTTAACAACACTATTTATTCCTAGAACACCCTGGTAACTTGATGTTCATCATAAATAGGTGGTCTTCACTTTTTAAAACTATACATTTCAAGTTAGGAAGCATCATATATCCACACCTAACTTCACAACTGATGGATCATACCAAACTAATACCATTAATAACATACCGACCCCAACCCACTATCTTAGGTAAAATATTAATTCCATTAACCTTAGGTGAATCCCCTAGATGCCAAAAGATGTAAATAAATTCCTAGGGTATTAAACATCATCAGAGGATTATTTACCCTTATGTATAATAGAACCTAGAGAAACAAACTACAGTGACCCATTAAAATATAATTCAAGATACAAAATCATGAAAAAAATATTAAAAATAACATGATGATAATCAAACTCACAAAAACACCTAATAATATACATAACTCTATAATAATCAAATCTCTAAAATACATCAAGGTTCCAATGTGGCACTACAACAAACTCTATCCCATGACCTCCTCTAAGCTTTACCCTTCATCTCCCATGATCTCATCCTCAAGGTGATCCTCTATAAAATTAAGTAATCTTCCCCTTACCTGTATCATAATAAAAAATATATAAATAAGTATGAGGATTCATGTGAAGGGTTGAGGATACAACTCATTAGGTAATCCAAAAAATACATCTCATGCATGGTACTATAGAAAAATAAAGTTAGCTCACATATTTTATAATGTAAAATAGTAGTGAAGTATTAGAACAAGATATAAGTAACCCTTTTAAACCACTAAAAACACATAAAATACAAAAAACACTCCCATCAGGGAGAAAATTTCACAAACCAATACAACCATAAAAAACATGTCCACTTATCATCCTGAACTCATAATAACAAACCCATCTCCCCTAACCCAAGTTGTTAATAACTAGTGCAGTCTAGTGGGACCCCTAAAAAAATTGGCATCAATGTACATACTTTTAAGGCCCCATCCAATTTCATCATGGAAACATACAACCCATTCCAAAGATAATTTCATATACACCCAATTAAACACACTGAGAAACCAAAACATTATATATATGTTTAAGAATGTATGTTGTGGCATAACCCAAAACATTTTTTCAAAAACCAACTAATTAAAATTCAATAATTTATGAAGAACTTGTTGAATATTTTCTATTAATAGAAACTAAAAATTAACAAAAGAAAACATATTCATTTTATTGAATATATTAAAGTGAGTGATATATAATCCACATACCTTAAACGGTTCATTGATAATGAAAGTCACACTACAACTCATAGATCCTACCTCCTGTAATCCTCCATATATATATAGTTATAAACCTCCCAAAATATAAAATATAGGGGATTTAGAGAAAAGGTAATCACAAAATTTCTTAAGGGAGGTTTCCTTATCAAGATCCCTATCCAAGAGGACAAAAAATACAGGTTTGGTGAAAAATAGTGTTTTTTAAAACATAATTTCCTAATATTTTTTGTTAAAAAATCACAATAATAGTGTTAATATCTCCCCTACCCAAGTGACTATTTTAAATATTTTAAAAAAAAATTAATTGAACAACACTATGGTATGTTATTCTTAAAGAGACATGTTTCACTCTAGACAATAGCTCCTCATTGAAATGTTGGAGTTGGTTCCCTAAAACCAAATAATTTTTTACTTTCAATTATCTATATATTTAAATAATTTAATTTTTATAAATATCTTATCACATGATGAGTTTTATTTTTTATAGAATTACTCTAGTAATTTCCTTAGAGTATCTATCACATTGAAAGGTCATAAAAGTTCCCTAATATGATGAGAACTATAAAGTGATATGATTATTTTCATAAACATATGCTCTATGGAGGGATAAAACCATTCTGATAGGACACAGATTATGTTTGGATATCAGGTTTTAAAGTTCCATGTGACCTTGAGTCTTCTTATAATAAAGTTCAAACTTGGTAATATCAAATTAAGAAGGTTATGATAATAGACCTTCCCATAAAAATTTCACATGTTTTATCAGCCATTAGACATTATTGTTTATGGAAATGTGTATTGGTCCTTAGACATGAAATAATTATAAATGTATATACAAAATAACATACTTAGATATATTATTGAAAAGCATGATGACATATTCTTGTTTCGTGGTAGGATACTTTTATTATATCATAAATTATATGGCATTAATGAATAATTTAGTAAAGGATATTCCTCTTCTGAGTTAATGGAATTAAATATCTCAAACCCTTTAATTGGAATAGAACTATCTGATTAATTAAATTACCATAGATGATTATCGATGAGTTTTATTTTTGGAAAGTCAAATAAATAAATATCAGGCATAATGGTTGATGAAATAAGTAATTCAACCTTATTGATCAAATTTTGAGATAAAGGGATTATATTAAATAGTGAGGGTGTGTGGGAGGTTGTTTTCATTATGAAAAAAATATCTATCTCTATGGGTGTCGTGATTTGGTGATATACATTCATCTTGTATATTAGGATAGTTATCCTAATGAAAATATAATTGTGGTATATAGGGTCACACACAAATTGATTCTAAACCATGGTAAAATTATATTTGAATTTATTATGAGAATAAATAATATTCTCAAGGTCTAAGGAATAATAATTATTTTGGTTGTGTGAATTTCATATATTCAATCACCAGTAATTCAATAGAATTTATATGTGACTTGAAGATTAAAAAATATTTATTCACTAGTTATTGAATATAATATTTATTTAATTACTGGATGAATAATATATAAATATTTAATTATTTAAATAAATATTTATTGATCATGGTACGGAAGAAGTGATATAATTTTTTCAAAATCATTAAGATAAATAAATATTTATTTATTTATGAAAATATATTCATAAATTCAAAAATTAAATGGAAATCCAAGAATTATTATTATTATTATTATTATTATTATTATTATTCTATGTGGGGTTTTTCAGAGAGTTAATAGATTAGTTAAGGGACTTTGTGAAATAACTAATTTTATAACCCAAATATATAGCCTTGTTTTTTCATTTATTGGTAAAACGATTTGTTGTGCCAAACATTTCTCTCTAGAGAATTCTCATAATCCCTAGAGATAACATTCTCTAGAACACTCTCAATAATAGAGTGACAATCCTCCTACTCCCTTACAAGGAATAGAGAACATGATTGAATTTTTAAGAATGGAAGAGATTCTTATTGTGATTAACATAGAATGATTCAATTATTTATAGTCATCATCATTAGAACCAAGAGATTTTATAATAATATTATAAGTTTATAAAGATTATAAGGATACTGATAGAGAGATTCTACCCTTGGTTCCTTTATCACAGTCACAATATGACAAAAAAATATCAACTGATTTGAAAATAAAGAGAGAATTGTATTTGAAGGTAATTATTATTTCTATAAATTAATAATAAATTATATGTAAAAATTTCCTCTCTTAAATTATTCAATCTTTAGTCTATCTAAGTCATCATATTAATCAAAAAAATCAATCAAAAAGAATTTTGGGAAATGGCCCGATTGCTTCCACTGCATCCTATAATCCTCAAGTAGTACCAAAGTTGTCACATATTAATTTAAATTTATTTATTTATTATTGATCTAATTGTGCTTTTTTGTTTATTTTTCATTTACAATTGATTATTATGAATATGAAAAAGGAGATAACTTGATAGTTCATTTTAATATAACTATGATCATGTCAAGAATAGAAGAAGAAAATTCAAAGGTCTCATCCATTGGTGTAAGAGATTATATCCAGAATACAGAATTACATGGTGTCTAACTAAAATATACAAATCATGAATCCAGGTTCACTACACTAGTATAATTTATGGAAATGTGGTATGTATTCAGAGAACATCCTCTTATTCCATTATATAGAGTGTATTTTTCATTACCATACCTACCTTGGGAAATGAACCTAGTCAACTAACCTCATGGGTATCTTGTAATACCTTGGTTTCCTTCCTAGAACACCATAGGCTATTATTACCCATCGAGTTTCTTATCAACTTAATTATTGTCCCCACAGACCAACACATGTTCTTTAGGTGTGTTTTTTCATCACTCAGATACACCTTGGAAAACTTTTCAAGAGGTTACCCATATTGATCACTACCCCAGACCAAGAACGCTTAATTATAGAATTCTAATAAGGTAGGCTCCCAAAAAATTTAGGTTCGCCTTGTTGACATGGGTAGTAACATTTATCCTTTTAAGCCTCAATTTTCTTAGGGTGTTACACTCTCCCCTTATTTAAGTCACAACACCCTCGTTGTGGACTGCAAACCTCAAACCCAGGTAGTTCCACCACACATTCAGCTTGGTATTAGATATGATACCATTTTTCATGACCCAACCTACCAAAATCCATGAACATGGTCAACTGAACCCATAGGTTTCCAACAATACCTTGGTTTTCTTCCCATAACACAACAGGATATTACCCACTGGGGTCACTTATTAGACTAATGACTATCCATATATGACAACACATATTCCTTCATTGTTCATTTTTCTCACCCACACACACCTTGGGAAACTTCATATGAGTTAACCCATCCTAATCACTACTCCAAACCAAGAACGCTTAACTATGAAGTTCTAATAAGGTAGACTACCTAAAAGAAAAGTGTATCTTGCTAACATGGGTAGTAACATTTATCCTTTTAATCCTCCTTTTTTATGGGTGATATAGTATTGAAGAAATGGTTTTAATATTGTTTGTTAGGGTTACATGACATATAGATAGTGTAAACACTGTGCAATCCCACACAGTTTAGTCTCATAGGAATCGTGGAATCCGTGGGTTCAAATTATATGGAAAGTAATTAATGCATGTCATGTATTGACTTTCAACCAAGAAACACAGCATCACTGTGATTACACATTGTGTAAATGGTATACAAGTAATGTAACACAAAAAATTCTATACATAAAACACATCGACTCCTTAGACATGTAATGTGGGTGGTTAGAGAATGGATTACACAACATTTATCTAGCTATACACATCATGTAACTCATACATGTTTATGCATTGTACACAGAAAGACAAGACATGCCTCATGAATTAATTATGTAGAATAAATATTAATTATATAATTGAAACCAAACTACACAAAGTGTAGAAACTGTACACACTCTGTTCTTGGAATTTCCTAAAAATTAGACATCAAGTGATTTTAAGTGGTTTGTGTGGAATTAAATGTTTGAATTATTTATTTTTCATTATATTTTTGGAACTTCACAATGTGTATGGTCATCATACAGCTTATGTACTTCATGAACATTACCAGTAGCCCATGATTTGTATATTATTGTCATACCATGTTGTCCTAAATGTTGTGATGATTGTATGTCTTGAGTTATCAAAAAAACACATCATGTAATATAGTGACATGCCATTTAGGAATACATTAATTGTAAGTACACGATAAGTGAGAGGGACTATAAAAAACATAGTTCACACACCATGTAAGTGAAAATAAACGTCAAGTAGATCACAATGGTACACATCTTGTTGACTCTAGTATATGTCATGTAAAATTTCAAAAAAAGAATTTAAAACTTACTATATGGCTATACTTCACGTTCCCTATTAGTATATGGAGTGTGAGATTATTATAAAATTTAATTAAATTTTTTTATTTATTTAAAATTACAATTGATGGGAATCTCAAGGACTATTTACATGGACAATTAAGTTAAATGAAATAATTTTTTAATTAATTTCACAATTAATTAATTGATTTTATAATTTTATCTTAATAAAAAAGACTATTTAAATGAATTTAGTAAGTTTTAAATTCATATTAATTTCTATCATGGATGATCATGAGGTCAACCAACCTATTTATGTATTGAGTTTCATTTAATTTAATTACTATTTTGTGGGTTTTTCTGATAATTATTATTAAATTAAATTTATGAGTTTTGAATCGTCCCCACCTCTTATTATGTGTCAGTTTGTGTGTACTGATTTTCTTTTATGTAACCTCAACCTTCAATTTCCCTCATCTATGAGTGATTAAACATGTGTAAAGGAAATATCTCTCAAGCAATTATAGGTGGTTAAATATAGATCTGATGTGAACCCAACCATAGGGATACATAGGTGAAAAGGTAGAATGTTATCAATCGAACCATTCTAAGTTCAAAAATTTATTCCTCTATAATCAAGGGTTATTTATCATCAACATAATAAACTAACCAGTGGAATAGCTCAGGATCATGCTACATATTTATCTTATTTTTTATAGTGCATGTTTAATTCTTTATGTTTTTTCTATCTTTAAATGTTATCCCTTAAATGAAAATAAAAAACAAGAATGAAATATGGAAAAAAATAAATGGATTAAGAATAAAATTAAATCATGGTTCAATGTACTTTTATGGACTCTACCAAACTATTTTCAATTATCAAGGAGTTTTAATAAAAAAATTAGTTTTACCTAACCTTGTTAACATCGAGGGTTTATTTCCTCCACAAGACATAATGTAACTTGAAAACAAGTGTTTAGAAAATCCATTTTCAGGATTTTAGGATGGGGATCCCACTCAATGGGTCAAGGAACTATGATTTAATGTATTTGGAATGATTACCTACCTAAATACATTCAAATAGATTTTCAGGAATCTTTCTAGCTTGTAAAATGGTATATATGTATCCTTTCCACTATAATATTAATGAAAAGTATATTCTAAATATAATAATGAGAGATAATAGGATTTGACAGAATATTGGGTGACTAATAACTAAAATTTATTACCTAACATTTTTATAATGAAAATAAAGTACCAAAACCTGTTATTATTTTTTCTAGAGAATGTAAAATTAAGTTACCATGTAATTTACCATGATCTAGAACTCTCTCATGTGGCCATAAAAGGTTGGTTACGAGACCTCAAGTGTGCCTCCCCATATTTCAGAGGTTGCTGACTAGTGGTGGGGGTGTTGAATTTATAGTGGGTAGACTATACCCCCTGGTATGAAGTGTCATAGTAATAGAAATAATTCGTATAGAAGAAAGAAATCAGATTATAAAAAAAAGAATAATAAAATAATAAAATCCAACTGAATAATCCAATAAATAATAATATTAATAATCTAATGATATCCTGGAATGTAAGTAAATTCCATGCTAAAAAGTATACATGTAAAAGGATTTAAGACATAGATAAAGACTCAATAGTCCCTGGTACCGAATCCCAAGTCGGTCCAACCTCCAAACTCCAGCTCATCCCATAAGAAAATAATCATCAACAAGGTCCTTTTCTGTTATCCAAACCTGCATCCATGTGATCTACTTGAGTACCAAATAGTTTTCTTAATAGGGTGTGAATATAACTCTGTAGTCCAACACCATCATGTCTAAACAAAATAATCTATTAATAAGTGTATTCAATAAAGTGATAAATAGGTGTATTAATTAATTAAACAATTAAATCAATATTGTGTCAACCTGATTTGGCATCATGCTAGAATAAATACGAGAATGTATCACAACCATGTCAACCACAACCATATAACCATGGTAAAAAATAGCCTTTTTCATAGTCAAGCTACAATATCTCTGAGCATGTCTGATGGCCATGCCAACTATAACCATAATCAAGGTATAACATAACAATCTAGGTCAAATCCCTATAATCATTACAGCATCCTGATCAAAGAACTATGAGAATTATAGCATGGTACTCATCTGAGATCACTCAATATAATCATTATAGCATCTAATTCAAATCCCTATAAGCAGTACGTCATTGTACTAGGCCAATCATTCTCAATATAAGCATTTTATCATATATGCCTGAAAGTTCTAGGTTTATGCCCAATATATAATCATTTCAGAAAATATCACAATACATGTCATAATAGTATGGATATAAAAATATCACATCCTATGCCTTGATGTTTAATTATGAGAATTACTATTTCTCTTTCAATTACCTCTTTAATTTATATCACAAATGATCAACATCCAAATCAATAAGCAGTAATCAATAACTTATGGATTATGTTTCAAGAAATCACCTAAGGTATCATTTCATTATAAACACACTTTTATCCATTATCCAATTCAATTATATTAAAGGTTTGATCAACCAATGAGCAATGATAATCCAGGTCAATAACCAATTTTATCCAATAGACCCCAAATATTTAATCTATATCATTATTTAATTAATTCAAATTCATGTTACATTGGAATAATCACAATATTTCATATACTTGGAAATTATCAAACCATGGGGTTATGATTTAGACACCCTACCCCAATCGATGATGAATACAATGCTTATAATGGTAAAAATCCATGAGGAAAAAGGTGTGTATGATCACAAGATGGATCCTAGATAAAATAGGGGATTGATAACATTATTAAAACATCTGGAAGGTTGGTTGGAACTCTAAATTATCCTTGAATATGCCCTAGGGTCGGAAGGATAAGAATTTAGCAGGGTGAAAGGAAACATTATCCAAAAATCATACATTAAAATATAAAGTCTAGGAATTACATGACATGTAATGTAGTGACAGATCATGTAATTATTTTTAGTGGGATATACAGAAAACCCCATCTCCTCATCCAAATAATAACCAAACACTAGAATATTACATGACATGTAATCCATTTACACAGCATGTAAATATTCTATAGATGGGTTTTCATCCCATTTTCCTTATAAGCATCCTGAACCCCATTTAAATCTTCTCAACTTACCAAGAACCCATGATAAAACTTGACCAATTTATACTCAGACTCCATTGATTCAAAAAACATATATATCTAGAATTTAAGTCATTTCCCCCAAAAAAGGCTCTCAACATGGATCCTCTATTGTTTTCCCAAGATTCCTCACAACGGAAGACTGCATTTCCTTAAATTAATACATCCAAAATGGAACACAAACACCAAGGTTTAAATACGGGTAAAACTCACCCAAAATAAAAATTAATGAAAAACTCATAGAGAGACATACCAAGAAAAATACATGATCTTACAACCTCGCCACTATATAATATATCATCCCCGATCTACTCCAAGCATCACTGTTGGGTAACATAAAACAAGTATGGACACTTTGTTTTCATATTAGACTCCATATTCCATGTCTCCTCCTAAACTCTCCCATGTTTCCACTTCGCTCGAACCGACATTATAGTCCTACCCTGAAGATTTGTATCATTATGATCCAAAATTCGTAATAAATACTCAGCAAATGATGCATCAACATAATGATCAATTTCTTATATGTCTATCACATGGGAAGGGTTTTGATTATATCTCTGAATCTATGACATGTGAAATACAAAATGCATGGAATAATAGATTTATAGAAGTGATAAATGTTACGCAACTAGATTGACCCGATCCACCATCTCAAATGTCCTAGAAAACCTGGGTGCCATCATTCCATATTTCCCTAATACTTCATTTCCCCAATCTATGTGACATACAATGGAAAACATAATGAAAAACCTTGAATTATAGAGGTAATATCAGATGGTAATCATACGATTTCTTCCTCCTCTGTATGGTCACCACCATTTTCTGATCAACTGAACCTACTCAAATGTCTCTTGCATGACACTAGGCCCAAAAAGTGCTAACTCACCTACCTTAAGACAAAAAAATGAACGAATGAAATTTCCTTCCATTCAAAGCCTCGAAAGGTTCAATTTGGATTGATTCCTAAAATATATTATTATATGTAAACTTTGAGAGTGTCATATGTTTCTCCCATAAACCACCAAAATCCCAAGTAGTGGCTCATAAAATGTTCTCTAAAATCAGAATAGTCCAATCAGATTGACTATTATTCTGAAGATGATAGGTTGTTCTCAAAATAACCTGTGATCCTAGAGCCTTTTAAAGACCCTTCCAAAAATGCGATTTGTAATGAGGATATCTATCTGAAATGATGCTCCTTAGGACACCATGAAACTAGACCACCTCACACACATATATACTACCTAGATCCTCAATTGTGAAGATCTCTTTGATAGGTAAGAAGTAAGTTACCTTCATCAATAGATCCAAAATCACTCATAAAGCATATTATTATGGGTTTTCTTGAGTAGTCATGTCATAAAATCCATAGTTCCATCATCCCATTCCCACTTAGGAATGGGAAAATGATGCAAAATCTTAGTTGGACTTTGATGCTCGGCATTCACTTGGTAACAAGTGAAGCATCTAGCGATGAATCCTACTACCTCCTTCTTCATTCCTAGCCACCAATATGATCTATGGAGATCACTTCCCATCATTGTCAAACCATTATGCACTGCCCATCTAGAAGCACGATACTCCCGCATTATCTCTTTTTGTATTTCTATAGGAACTCATACCCAACCATAGAAAAGAATAGATTTTCCACTACCAAGAGACCATCCTGATGGTGTATCCCCACAATATAAGTTTCCTCTTAGAACTGATCCCTTTGTATTAGACAACTTCTCAGTA
Organism: Viscum album; assembly: GCA_963277665.1. Classification (NCBI taxonomy): domain Eukaryota; kingdom Viridiplantae; phylum Streptophyta; class Magnoliopsida; order Santalales; family Viscaceae; genus Viscum; species Viscum album. The sequence continues at coordinate 538,325,224 of OY728138.1, read as the reverse complement.
TTAATCCAGTTTAAATCATGGGTATAACAGATTTTGATGTCAAAGTTACTTGACCCTGGGACTCATGGACATATATAAGCATGTATGAAAAGAGGGTCATCATATTCCACTCATCACAAGACTCTCGTACTACCTATGTTTGCATCTTTTAACACAACATAGAGGAAACATCATTTCCCTTGACAATTTTATAATCCAACTCGAAGTCAAAAGACAACAGATACTCAATCCACCTCCTCTGCCAAATTTCACGTATTACTGAGAAAAGATGTGCTTGAGTATCCTGTGGTTCATGTATACCACAAACCACTCACCCATGAGATAATGTCTCTAACATCTCATGGATTATATCACTGCTTATAACTCCAGATTGTGAGTAGAGTAATTCTTCAAATGAGGTATCAACTACCTAAATCCATAAGAAAACACTTTATCCTATTGTATCAGAACTACTCTAAGTCTAACTCCAGTTTATTAAAAGTACATGATATATGATTTAAATGTAACTAGTAAAGTGAGGATTGGTACTGAGTTTATCCTACCTTTTAGCTCCTAAAAATATATCTGGAAAGAATCAACCCAAAAAAACATCACACCTTTATTGTTCATCCTAGACATTGATGCTGCCATATGGGAAAAATCCTAGATAAAGCACCAATAATAAATAGAAAATCCAAGAAATATCTAAATCTAGAAGATTTTATTAGTATTTCCCTAACATACAACGGTTGCAACTTTATCTGGGTCAACTTACACTCCTTCCTCTAAGATGACATGGCCTAATAACTTCACTTTATTAATCCAAAAATTTCATTTGGTTAGCTTAGTGTAAATAATATTCTCTCTCAATGTACTCATAGTGATGTCAAGATGTTGGTAATGATTTTATACTAACCTAGAGTTCACTAAGATATAATCAAAAAAACCACGACAAAAAATTCCATAAAATGATGAAATTTTCTATTCAATAAGACCATGAATATCTTTGGTGCATCGGTCAACCAAAACAGCATCACCACTAATTCATAGAGTCCATACTTACTCCTAAAATTATTCCAAGGTATGTCTGATGGTCTCACACATAATTGGTGGTAATCTAATCTCAAATCTATCTTGGAGAAGATCTTAAGACCTCTCAACTGATCGAAAAGATCATTAATACGCAGAAGAGGATATGGGTTCTTGACCTTTATCTGGTTAAACCTCCGATAATCCACACATAAGCACAAAGACCCATAAGTCTTCTTGTAAAAGAGAACTAGAGAACCCAAGGAGATGCACTAGGCCATATGAATCCTTTATATTCCATATCTTCTAACTGAACATTCAACTAACGAAGCTCTATTAGTTCCATCCTATAAGGTGGGATAGAAATTGGCTCTGATTCCATCATGAACTCGATCATGAACCCGATCTCTCACTCGAGTGGTATATTATAGAACTCATTAGGGAAAACATCCTAAAAAAGTTCAACCACTTGAGGAAAAGAATAAAACTATATTTCACCATTATCTAGAGAAAGACCGGCTATCTCATCCATGATACAATCCAATATACACTGAATTGTCCCTATAGGATCATCCTAAAGGTCCCACTCACCTTGGAGAGAATGTTTACCTCCTACTAGGGATTAGAATGTAACTCTCCTCTGGTAGCATCCAATATAATCCTGGTATTGAACTAACTAATCCATACCAAGAATCAAGTAAAATCCTACCATTTCTAGTACAAATAGTTCCCATAAGAAATACTAACCACTAATATCTAGAGAATATGCCTTGCAATGTTTTATATTCTCTTATGGAACTCCCAATGGTGTGTCTATACTCAAATAACCATCCATGATTTCTATAACCAAACCCAAACCATGTTCAAAAATAGTATATAAAAAATAATGCAATGTTCATATATAAAAAAATAAGATAAGGTAGATGATACAAGAATCGTACCTCTGACGGAAAATGGTACTAAATCCAAGATAGATGGAGTATTCTGCATAACTTTTTGCTGACTTGTATCTATGCCTTGGGCTCTATTCTGAATACCCTAAGCTATTTACCCTACCGGCTACTATAGGTCTCATACTGAGGTACCAAGTCTCATGCCTCAGCCTATACGACTAGTGGAACTCTAGATACCAACCCGCCCGACTCAAGTACCTGTCCTGATCCCCTTCCACTGGTCTGCTACATAAAGTTCACAAAAAACCTCTGAAGATGACCCAATCTACCAAAAATACAACACTCAAATATGGGGTAAGAACACTATGTGTTCTTGGGGGAAAACGTTTTACACTGATATCATTTCAACAGAATATGGTCTTGAGACGGATTTCCACTAGCATGACTACTCTTACCACTACTACCTCAGAAAAAACTATCATAATGGCACTACTTTCTACTCCAAGATTACATCTTAATTCGTCTTACTGAAATAGCATGGCTAATTCTCGAGGTCTCTCTCAGATTCACTTACGTGATGAGTGCCTAGTTCATCGTGTCCTCAAAACTACGCAAACAAAAAATGTTCACATGTGTCTTGATCTCATAACAAATATCATATGGAAAAAGTCTCATCCTGAAGATCTCATCAGCTACCAGTAGTGAAAATCATTGTAGGTCGGTGAAACTTTCAATATAGTCTAGCACTGACAAGACCTCCTACCTCAGAAACTTGAACTCATGATATTTTTTATCCCTCAATGTCCCAGGATATAAATACCTCAGTAAATTCATCTTTATGTCCTTCCAATATAGCTCATAATTTTTCCCATATTCCCCCAGAATATCCCACCAATGCTTGACAAGTCCATGAAGCATATATACAACAATATTTATACTCTTATTTGCATATATATCACAATGATTAAATATCATATGGATATAAATGATCCAAAACATGGATTCCTAGGATCCTCCTCCCCCAGTAAACATAGGCAGATGATATAGGTGAATCTATCTTGTCATCTTAGACATCAAAGGCATGGTATGAATAGTTTCCATTTCCATAGATCACATGACCCTTGGGAATCTATCATGAATATGAACATCTATCTACTAATCAAGAACTACTATAATCTTTGTTTCATATACATTAAGAAAGTTCTAATTTCCACTCTCCTAATACTCTATTCAAAGAGGATGAGGAGGCATTTTCTCTACAAGACAAATTCAAAACTTATAACACTATGAACAAAATGGTTAACCTCATTAGGTGACTACAATAGAGAACCAATGACTCGTGATCTCTCTAAACATGGCTTAAAATATTTTTAGCATGACATGTAAATTTATTTTTTTATCAGTTATAAAAGATATCTCATATCATAGTTCAATAGGAAAATATATAACACATGTTAATAAGTATGTCCCTATGATGAAAAATGCATGTAAGTATATATCCCTATGTTCCTATTATGATGCATGCATACTTATATCACACTATATCGGGCCATGAGTAGAAATATCAAGAATAAACAACACCATATAACAATAACATCATACAACATGTGAGTAATCCAAGGTGAAATAACATCAATTATAACAAGAACATGGTAAAAATATCAATCGTATCCCTAGGTGCTGGGATTTCCCTCATACATGGATTGTCTACTCTCATGCACAATCTCATTACCAAGTACCAAAACATCCTAGTCTCATTTTTACATTTTCCAAATATTAGAAAAATATAAAAAGGATAGAAAGTGGGCTGTTATGATACCACTTTGTAACATCCCTTGATCCAACACTCTCTCACGTGGCCAAAAAGGGTTGTATATAAGACCTCAAGCATGCCTACCCATACGCCAGAGGCTGATGACTAGTAGTGGGGGTATGGAATTTATAGTGGGGATACAATAGCCCCTGTTACAAAGTGTCATAGTAGTATAAATGAGACTCATAAAAGAAATAAATCAAAGTATAAACATAGAGGAAACCAATATTAACATCCAATTTAATAATCCAATAAATAATAATAGTAATAATATTATGATGTTTAGGAATGTAACTAAATTATGTGCTAGAAAAAATACAAGTAAAAGACTAGAAGACTTAAATAAAGACTCAAAATTCACCGGTTCTGAATATCATGTTGGTCCTACCTCCAAAATTTATACCATACATCAAGAAAATAGTCAAAAAAGGTCATTTTCCCTTTTTCCAAACCTATGTCCACGTAATATGCTCAGGTACCAAACAGTTCCCTAAATAGGGTGTGAGTATAACTCAGTAGGTCAACACTTCTATGTCTAAAAAACAGTATGATAAGAATTTTATGCAATAAAGAGATAAACATGTTCATTAATTAATTAAACAATTAAATCAATGTCACATATACCTACTTCAGCACCATGTGATAATCACTCTGAACATGTCTCACAAACATTCCAAAAACAACCATATAACCATGGTAAAAAATATATCCCACTTCAGAATCATGCTAGAATATCTCTTACCATGTCTCATGACCATGCCAAACATAACCATAAACATGGTATAACATAAAAATCCAGGTCAAAGGCCTATAAGCATTATAACATCCAAGCCAAATCCCTATAAGCATTATAGCATGGGATTGGGCTGAGCCCACTCAATATAAGCATTACAGTATCCAGGTCAAATCTCTATAAGCATTACAGCATGGGACTAGGAAGATCCCACTCAATATAACCATTACATCATATAAGTGTGTGAGTTCTAGGTCCATGTTCTATATATAAGATTTTCAAAAAGGATCTCAAAACATTTCATAACATCATGGATATTATAATATCACATCATAAGCCTCAATGGTTAATTACACGAATTACCATTTTTCATTCAATTACCTTTTTTATTTATATCCCAAATGATAAACTTTAAAATCAATAATTAGTAATCCATTACATAGGTATTATATATCAATCAATCACCTAAGGTATCATTTCATGCTGAACACACCTTAAGACATTATCCAATTTAGTTGTATTCAAGGTTTTCTCACCCAATGTATCTATATAATCTAGGTCAATAACAAATTTAATCCAATAGACTGATAGGATTTGATACAATTAATTATTTAATTGATTCAGGAACATGTTACATTGGTGTAGTCACAATATTTCATATACATTGAAATTATCAAACCATAGGGTTAAGATTTAGACCCCTACCTTAATCGATGATGAACACAATGATTCCAATGATAATCACTCATGAGGAAGAAGGTAAAAATGATTAAAAGATATAACCTATATCAAAACAATTATTGTTCATGTTATTGGAATGTATGTAAGGTAGGTTAGCACTCTATATTCTCTAAGAATATGCTCTAGGGTCAAGATGAGAAGACTTTAATGAGTTTAAAGGGAAAATCAACCACACAGTACACTTTAAAATAGCGGGTCAGGTAATTAAACGGTGTGAAATATATTTACACATCATGTAATTATTTTTAGTGATATAAGTCGAAAAACCCATCACCTCAACTGAATATTAAAAAAACACTCGAACATTGAAAAACATTTAATCCATTTACACAGCGTGTAAATGTTTTACAAATGGTTTTTTCATACCATTTTCTTTATAAAAAATCCAAAATGACTTTAAATATTATCAACATACTAGGAACATGTGATAAAACTTAACCCATTTATACTTACACTCCATTGATATAAACAAACAGGCATCTCTAGACATTATGTCATTTTCCCAAACAAATTCTCTCCACATGGATCCTCTCTAGTTTCCCCATTTTCCCCACAACCCAAGACTTTGTTTACTCAAATGGTAGAAATTCATAATGGAACACAACTACCAAGGTTTAAATAAATGAAAAAACTCACCTGAATGAAAAATTAACAAAAACCTCATAGAGAGGCATACTTGGAAAAAGATGGGATCTTATAAACCACAACATTATCCATATGATTGATGTTATATATATATAATCTTATCACCAACATGAATTTATAGGATTAGTACAGGTTCATGTACATTGTACTACACAAGGAATGGAAATTCTTCTTGTTGGAGTCCCCTATTCTTGATTAAGAACCTTCTAAAGAGGATAGTGATGAGAAACAAGCTATCATTAAGAAAGATATTGAGGAAACATTGGATTTCTAATGTTTCATGTTTTTATCTACATACATTTTGTTCTAAAAGCTTCATAAAAACATGTAAGCATTCATGATGTCATCTTATCTTCATGTTCTTTTTTAGGAGAAAGATAAACTTGAGTGATGTGACAAATATAAGGTATTTTTCATATGAAATATTATAGAAGTTCTGCTATAAAACCCTCATATATTCAATATTATTAGTTTTATTGAACATTTAGGCATCTTGGGATTTAGGCTACCTATTTAATTGTGAACAAACCTCATGTTTTCCTCGTCATCTCAAATATTCTCCAATTTTATTATAAATTATAATGTTAATTATTTTGATAAGTATCTCTTGTAACTCTTTTCATTGGTTTTATAGGTAGATAGAGACATGAGGTGAGAAAACCCTATAATTATTATCATGAACAAAGAGGAAAGACATGGAAAAGGTCCCCAAGACTAATTCAAGGTCACAGTGTTATTCAAATTTCCTAAACAATAGAAGGATGGTCTAGAGGTAGGCTAAGAAAACGATGAAAAATGTTTTTCATATGAAAAGATAGGCCACTGGAATATGAACTGCACCTTAGAGAAAAATAATGAGGAATCTTCAGGTGTGTTTACAAAAGAAATATCTCTATTTCTATTAGTTAGGTATCAAATACCAATTTTGGTGCTCAAATTTGAATTTAAATAATATAACTATGTATATTCAAGAAGGTTTCAAGAGGTGAGGTGGATCTTCAATCTTCCAACAGAGCATTGACTACTTGAACTTTTTTTAAAATACTACCACCTTACATTGCTTATAGGATTGATTTTTGGAATAATGAAATTTATTGAATTCCTATTGTTACCAAAAACATTTTATCTATTCCATGTTTATAAATAGATCATTTTTTATTTATTTTTGGGAATAAAAGATGATATATTTATATATATATCGTTTATTATGGTACAGAACCCCTTAATAATGGACTTTATATACTTGAATATGAAAACCAAGTATTGGTAATTTAAAAAGAATCATTTTCACATAATTTTTATTACACTCAGTTATATAATCGCATAATTTTTTATGTAAAATAGATTCCTTTCAAAAAAAACTATATTAAGATTGGTATTTAGATTCTTTTATACTAAAACCACTTTTTATGTTTCATTATTTTTTAAAAGTAAATATGGATAAACCACTATTTAGTTGAAATGGTGAAAGGTAAAAAAATATTATTTAATTAGTTCATATATATTTTTTTATACCTTTTACAATTGAATTTGTAAGTGGAAACTCTTACTTCATAACTATTATTGACAACATTAGTATATGTGGATATGTCTACTTAATAGGGTATAAGTAAAATTCCTCTGATAAATTTAAGGAATATAAGAATAAAGTAATGATTCATATTATTATGAATATAAGAAATATCCATTCATACTATGGTGGGGGTATCCTAACAAATAGTTCATCAATTATCTAAGGGAGTTTTCAATTCTATACCAACTCACTCCTCTATAATCGCCATAGTGGAATTTTGTTAGTAAAATGAGTAACTATTCCTTGTTGGGCATGGTGGGTTTGATGATGTTCCATGAATACGTTCTATTATCCTTTTGAGGATATAAAGTAATGGTTATGACATAGAAACTAAATTGACTTCCAACTATAGTAAAAGAAGGAAGTCTATATGAGTTAATGCATGGGAAGAAATATGTTTTGTGACATACAAGTGTATGGGGTTCTGAATTGTTTGTTAAGGATATATCTAGAAATAAACTACCACCCAAAGGAATGAAGTGTATATTTATAGTATTTACTAAGGAAATAATGTGATATTATCTATACAATCCCTCATACATGAAGGTAATAGTGGAAGGATATTCTATATTCTTTCATAGAGATCATATATAAATAACATATTGTGTGAGAAGGATTAAATTTGATAAAGTTGATGCTAAATATTCATAGGTGTTAGAACACGGCAAAATTCAACAAGACTCCATAGAATATGTTATTCCAGAGATACAAATATAGAGTATTAGCAAAAAATATGTAAGAGAAATATACTGATATGGTTTTTTAGTCACCAAAGAAGGTGACACATTTATATGTGACAATAATCTACCTTTCTACTATAATGAGGTAGTAATAATCCTAGATGTTTCAATTTGGAAGTAATTGATGAATTATTAGATGGGTTTTATGCACAAGAACCCATTTTGGGTAATTTCAAATTTGTTGGGTGGCTTCTAGGACTGAGAGGAAATTCACTAAAAAGGTTTTAAGATTCTACTAGTTTTTGTGTATACATTAGGGGGAAAGGATCAATAAAGGACCAGAACAAGAAAGAAAAACTGAGGCAGAGACCTGGGTATAAGCACCTGAATGAGCCACCCCACATTTTGATTGAGGCTGATTTACCTGTCAATATCATTGACTTGCGGCTGAGATAGGCTCAAGATATCATCAAGGAATTTCTTAAACAAGTGGAGGAGGCTCAGGATTATGTGAAGAGGCAACAGTTGCATGAGCTGGTGATGTTGAACTCAAATATGTGAGAGGAGAGCCCGGGGCCGAGTAGTAGCGTCTCTCCCTTCAACTCCAGTGGGATGAAATGTGTGAAAACCGGGCGATGAGGATATGCGAGCAATCTTTCAATATGTTTGTACTAATGTATACATACAGTTATTGACTCTAATCCTTTCAATGAATAAAACCCTTGAGAAATGAAGGAATAAGTTTTTTGACTTGATGGTGTTGATTTATTCTTATAAGACTTGTTTGGATACTTGATTGAATTTATTCTTGTGTTTAGTGTTTTTGAAGGCTTCTAAGGATTGTTTATGGATTATGACATGTTTTTTTCCATTTTGGATACATAATAGGATTCCCTATTGTGATTTTTTTTAAAGAACCAATTTTGGGTTTATATAGATGCTCCAATAGACATAAATCATATTGGGTGAAAGTGGTTATTCAAGAAGAAGATGGACATAGGAGTTAAAGTTAGTACCTATAATGAACAAATACTTTCCAAATGGTTTAAGAAACATTAAGTAATAGACTATCATGAATCATTTTCATGAGTTTATATGTTTAAATCAATCATATTATACATTTCATATATTCTTAACATGATTATGAAATTTGGATGATGGATTCCAAAATAACTTTCCTTCAAGGGGCCCTTATGAAAGATAAGTATATGACACAACTAGATGGGTTTGTAATATAAAATGATATCAAATAGGCATCAAAGTTATAATGATCCATTTATGGACTAAATTAACTCTTCAGATCACAGAACATTCATTTTAATGAATCCAATAGAGAGTGTGGTTTCATAATTAATGATATTTTTCCATGTCTCTTTAAGATTTTCAGTGGGAGTGTTTTCATTTCCCTAGTAGTATATATCAATTATATATTTCTGATTGAAAATAAGATTCCAATCTTACAATTAGTTGAGACATGTTGGAACACTTGATTCTCCTTGAAAAAAATAGGTGTAGCATCTTATATTCTAGGGATCAGGATCATTCATGATAAAACTAAGAGGCTTCTTAGACTAATTTACAATCCATATATTGGCCAGATATATAAGTGATTCATTCTAGAACAATCTAAGAGGGGACTATTTCCATTTTCCCATGGTATTCATCTCTCTAATAAAAGGAATCATTAAAAACTACATGATAATGAGATAATGAATAGAATCCCTTATTCTTTGGTGATATTTTCTATAGTATACATTATACTATATACCAATTTTTATGTTGCCTACAAATTAATCTCACTAGGTCGATGCCAAGAAACCTCAGGAGACTAGAATTAGACTATTGTGATGACTATCCTAGTGTATCATAGGGGTAATAAGGATATATTCCTAATTTATGGAGAATTTGAGGATCTATTCATTAAGGTATATGAATATGTGAATTTCCAGAAAGATGAGAATGATCTAAAATCATATAGTTGGGATATTTCTTCTGTATTAATAGATAAGTTGTGATCTAGAAGAAAAAAAAGTAACTGGTTCTTATTGATCTTAGAGTGAAGTCTGAGATTATGGATTTTGATGCAGCTGAATAAGTAGTATGGACATGAAACATCATCTAGGAGATTGATGTGGTGAATAAAAATAAATATCCTACCACACATTTTATTGTGATTTGAATGTAGCGGTGGGAAAAGACAAGGATGCATGGTAACAAGAATGGACAAAGCATATACTTCAGATGTATCACCTCTTGAGGTATTTTTCTTCAAAAGGTGAGCTCATAGTGAGAAGAGTTTCCAAAAAAGAAAATATAATAGATACATTTATTAAAACTTTATCTTAATAGAAGTATGAATTTCATGTGACAACTAGGTGAATTAAAATTGTTAGCAGTCGACTATAGTGAATGTGGGAGCCTATTGAAGTGGGATCCTTAGAAGAATCTAATTTTTTATTTCAATTACCTTTATATTAAAAGACATGAATATTTTTAAATAGAATCTCTTATTAAGAGTGTTATTATATACCAAATTATTGTGATAATTTCCTTAGAGTATCTGATTCATTGGAAGTTAATAGAAGTTCTTCGCTGTGATGTTAACCTTGAAGTTCTATTAAATATTTATAAACATATGTTTTATAGTCAGATGATATCTATTTTAAAATCCATAAATGTTATTCAGATATCATTATTTGGAGGATTATAATACATTTACACTTTATATCATGAAGTTTACACTTTTTAATTTCCAATAGATGGTTTTATAAGAACAGAACCCCTCAGAGGAATTCCACATGTCTTATATGTCATCAGGCATTCCTATATGTGAAATTTTTTTTGTTTGTTATACTTAAAATTTTGTTAATTTATAACATGAATAAAATAATAAGATGTATTGATGAAAATATTATCAATATATACGCATGAAGATATTGAATATGTTGGGTGAAACATAAGTGATATGACATTAATAAATAAGTCAAGAAATGATTTTTTCCCTTTAGAGTTAATGAAAGTAGATATATTATGTAACACCCCGAGCTTCCACGATACGCTTCTCATTCAATAATGCAATAGCTTGCATTGTACGCAACTTCGAGTTCTAAAATACCGCGACTAATCAAAGTAGCCGTTATGAATAGTAATAACCACTTTTTAAAATTATAGAAATTTTATATTTCAAAATGGACTTCATTTTTGGATTCGGAATATCGAAATTAGCCTATGTTGAATTTTTGGTATTTTTCTGAGAACTTCTAATTTTTTATGAATAGTGAAAAATACTTTAAAACAAATTTTTTAATCAAAATAATTTATTATGATAAATTATACTATTTAGTGGTTTTAAGGTATAATTAGAATATATTTTTACCATTTTATCCAATGGTGGTCATTAGAATTAATTTAACATTGAAATTGGACATAAACAATTGCCAATCTTTTGATATAAATTGTTTCTTAAAAACACGCTATTTGTCGTAACAGTGGGAATTAATTATAAAATTAATTAATGCAACTTATATGTTTCTAATTTTGTAAAATAGACATCATTTTTTAATTTAGAATATCAATTATAGCTTAGGGTGAAATTTTGGCCTTGTTCTGAAAAACTTCAATTTTTGATGAATAGTGAAACCACTAAGTGGTAGTTAAATAACTGATTTTTCGTTTAAATGAAATATTACCACTTCTGTGATTTGATTTTCAAAAATCTGACATACATGGTTGTAATTAAGAAGTAAAATGTGGTTCAATGGGATTAAAATAATTTTTTGGTGAATAGTAACTTTTAAGTTTTTAATCGCGATTAGAGGTAATTAGTGTAGTTTAAGGTACAAATAATGTTTTAATAATATGAGATGAGCATGACACTTGTCCTAATCCTATTGGATGAGTCATGGCCGACCAAGACAACCCATGGGTCAACTTGGGGACCCCATGGAGCCACTTTAGTTGGAAAATGACATTAATATATATTTATTTAATGTTAAAATTAAATTGACACAAATATGAGTTATTTTACTAAAACAGTTTTTAAGTGGGGTTACACAAATCCAAATTTTGACTATAAATATTAATTAGCAAGATAAAAAAATTTCCTACATCATAGTATTTTTTTTATAATTTTTAGACATTAAATAAATTAAATTATTTATGACATCATTATGATGCAGCGATGACCTCATTATTTAACGATTTTAATAAAATGAAAAGATAATGAAAAATACAAGGCTTACACTTGTCCAAATCCTATTGGATGAAGATATTTCGAACCCTTATCACCTTAGACACGAATTATATAAGTGTGGGACCTTTAGAATCCGAAAATCATGGTATAATAATGTAACATTTCAATCTTTCCAAAAGTGCCCCTCCTCTCCACTTATAAAAGCCCCCCACCTCTCCCACCTCATTTACACTTTCAAGCCATTTGGCTCGGCCAATCTCTGCCCAAATACTCTCCCAACTTCCCCCTCTTACTCCTAGAAGCCTCACTTTGGGCAGAACTCTTCTCAAGGAAGCCTTTGGCTCAAATCAAAAAGAGTTACCCGATTTTGAGGTAATGCCTTCTCTAATGTTGTTTTGTTTTATTTTTCTTCTCCAACCCCCTAAACTCTTTTTATTCATTTCTTTTGTAACAACACCAGTATCCTAAATATACTAGGATTTTGTTATAAGAATTATTAGAGCTACACTTACACACACCTACATCTAATGGTTAAAGAACATACGGTTTCTGTGGATGGCGAATTTCTGCCTCACGAAATGATGATTGTTCAACACTCATATAACACCTTAAAAGGTGGCCATTAAGATGTCACTATTTTTATATATGATATATAATATGTTTATGTTTTACTTATGCTTCTGTATTTCTCATTTATGGCATACTTTATGATTTCCATTATGGGTAAAACGCGATAATTTCATTTTAGGAAGTGCGGACTACCGCCCCCTCAAAGTGATTTGAATCGTTAATGCCATATGTGGGATGTATAAAGGATGGAGTAAATGGTATTATACACTATATTATACTGTAATTATATTATACATTTATATCATTATGATTTAGTTCCATTAAATATGAAATTGAAATGAAAGTAGCGTTCATGCGTACGTACGGCTTACCGTCTCCATGAACGGTGCATTTCATTTCTTACCTCTAAATGTTACGTAATATTATAAATGAATGTATATACTGGATATATAAGATATATATTACATCTAAATCATGAATATAATTCTGGATATAATGGATATTCTACCACATGAACAACTTGTAATTATAAGAAGTTTATTGTTGACTCAAGTTACCAAAGATCGACAAAACGACCGTTATTAACTTAAATAATTACATAATATTCATAACATTGTAATAAGTGATATAAAAAGGATAATGAAATTGAAAATGGTTCTTAATAAGGTAGATATTAACTCTAGTTTATTATTCAGGAGGTTAAATAACGGTTGAGTCAAGTCGTACACAAGGTAAGGGAACTTCTTAACCCAACTTCCATTCTTTGGGTTAATCTCCTACTTTCAAATTATGTCATGATGTTATTATGTCCTATTTTGTATTTTTACTTTATTTATGTGTACCTATAGTGAATACACATAGTAGATCTATTTTATTTTAAAAATGATCTTTTTAAGGACTTCGTCGCAATCTCCTTTCATTGAGGCATATTTGGTTTTATACAAAACTTTCTTTTATACGGTGTATAAACCCCTTTGACTTTTACGTTTATTCAAAAGGAATATTTTTTATACGAAGCATTTACTAAACGACAAAAGGGAATGTTTTTGTCGTACGTATGCGGCGACAATGACTTCTCCGCCGCCGTGACCACTATTTGAGTTTCGGCTTCCTCTACAAGCCATACCTTTTTTTTAAATGAAGAATAAATACCATGTTATACTTTTCTTTTATTTTGGTATTGAAAATGGTTTTGAAAGCGTTTTAATTATAAAAATGTGTTGTATTGATATCTTGTGATTGAAATGTGGAAATTTTATGTTTCCTTTATGCATGTTTTATGTGATATGATTATGTTATGGTTTATGAGATGTTTAAACCTATTCATATGAGGAATGTATTGGACTTAATAAGTGACGGGTGGAGCCCGCTATAGCTCATCGATGCATCGGCAGGTCTCATGAGACAAACTAGTGTCTTGGCATGAGGCCTTGACAAAATCTTATTTGTGGTCTTGGCACGAGGCCTTGACTACGTGGTTATGATAGTCTGGAATTATGCATTCCATCATTATGAAAGTGGTTATTGATATTGCATGTGATTATTCGACCAGTAGAATATCCATGTGAAGAAGTAAATGGCATTATCTCATTTTACTTTTGCCATATTATGTTGAAGTTCAAGTTTAAAAGGCTTTTATTTTAGTTATACATTGCCTTAAATGTTAATGTTTATTTATGAAAGCTTCCGCTATATTGTTAACCTTACTGAGCATCTGAGCTCACCCCTTTCAATGTTTTAATATTTTTCCAGGATGTGAAGAAGTATTTTATGAATAACCTACAGGGGTAGTCAGAAAGGGATATGATTGTGGACTATGAAGACCATGTTATTGTAGTTTGTTTACTTTTTGATGTAATGAAAGACTTATGAATGTATCTAGTATTTCCAAGGCTACTAAACTAATCGGTCTTTCGAGACTTTATCTTTTGTGATCATGCCAATGTTACGAACTAATGCACCGACTCTGGGTAGCTGGGGTCGGGGCGTTACAGTTGGTATCAGAGGTAATTTATTACTAACCTTGGAAGCTAGATTTAGATAAACTCTGATTAGAGAACATAGCCCAAAGATAGACTTTGAGGATTAGTATAGAAGAACTTCCTAGAATTTTGGTATTATAGAGATGTTATGAGTTTTCCGAGCAATACATCCCTGTCTGGATACGAGCAGGTAGAGGCGGCTCTGGCACAGATGTACCTAGGGGTAAAACCCGAAAACACCGCTTTGAGCTAGACTCGAACGGGAACTGGTGCACGACAACGGGCCTTGCTGCACTCTTGGTTACGACACTCCCGGGGGATATGCTTAGGATAATTCTCGTTTTCTTTACAAACCACTATGAACGGTTATGAGGATATACTTCCTCAAAGAAAACCTTTTTATGATTATGGATTATATCCATAAATAGTTCAATTTATTATAAGTGTTTTCAAGTTTGTTATTATGTATTTCGATTCATAAACTAACCTAGTTTATGGCATTGTATAGAAATGACGCCCAGTAGAAGGAATGTGAACTCCATCAATACGTATGATCCAAAGAGTAAGAAGGATCATATCTTTCATGGTATTAAGCCAACATTTAGAAGGGAAATATTCTCCCATGTGTTATAAACATATGATGAAATAGTATCATGTGTTAATAAGATAAGTAGAGAATTCTCTGAGTCTTACGGATTTGAAGGGATGAAAGAGAAGAAAAGGATGGAAGAGAGAATGATGGATAAAGGGACGAGGGAAAAGAAGAATTTTCCAATATGTGATAACTGTGGGAAGAAACACCTTGGAATTTGCCTGAAGGGAATGGGAGTTTGTTATAAGTGTGGAGAAAAAGGACACCAAGTGCGTGACTGCAAGGGTAAGAAAAAGGTTTCAAATGTACAATGCTTCATCTGCAAGGAGTGGGGACACTACGCAAACCAATGTTCAAATCATCAGAGTATGCCCCAAATGATGTTATTGGATAATAATCAAGTTATGATACTACCACAGATGAGGAGGAATGATTAGTGTTCTTATGTTGTTATTAAAGAATTTTGTAATTTGAGTGTTTGATCAATGATGTACTGGTTATAATAATTATGGAGTATATAATGATTGTACTGCAGTACTATTTCATCTAGGACTTGAGATTCTGTGGAACCAAGAAAATCGACTCCACGTTAGGTTAAATTTTTGGAAAATATATGGTTGAGAGAAAGATAGACCATAATATGGTTCTAATATTGAGATTGTGATTTTGGAATAAGACGTGATTGATTTGGATAAATTATATTGGATATACTTAACTTCCTTAAAACTGATTGATGTTTTGTATACATTTTTGGATAGAAGGAGTATATCTAGTATTCTATAAGGAATAAGGGATCATGGTAATTCAGTATGTTTAAAAAGAATACATGATGAAGGTATTCACATGTTGTTACGTGAGAAAAAGGATCTTCATTATGTTTACATTCCTTATAAAATTTGGACTGTGAGTTGGAAAGAAGTATTTTGGATACTATAAAGGTTGGAATGGATTAAGTTGATCTTTGGATAGTATTGTTTAAGGTTAAAGCATTTTTGAATATTATTTTTGGAATATTATAATACTATAGTTTTAGGAAAAGGACAACCTGCAGGGTGGGGCATAACCCGTCGCGTCAGACAAAGCTGCAGGAATCGAACCCACAACCATAGTGCGACAAGCCTTTATTTCCTACCACTAGCCTACAGGAAGTCCCTGGTTATTACAAAATAGTTTTACTAATCTAAATGGTATGTGTTAACATTTTGAACCTTATACAATTAGGATAAATAGAATATTTTTGAGTTCCGTTACCATTTGGAGTAAAAGTTGGGTTTGTGGTAAAAATTTATTAACGAATGAAAGTATACATAACAAGTATGTATATTCCCTTACGTTCTTAGTAAATATCCTAAATAAATTCCTCAACATTATAAAAGGTAACTTAAAACAAAAATGTTGTCGGTTAACTTTTCCAACTGGGGATTCAATGATCGTTTAACCAATCACAAGTTTGTGATTTTCTTGTGGTTAAACTTTCTCCTAATCCTGTTTTCTATAACTCTCCATCAGACCTTGATGGTTTGTTTCTCCTCCATATCCATATTTTCATATAATCCTAGAATGGGCTATATCGGGTGACCTTTGTACTTATCCTGCTTTCTTTTAATGTTATATATTTATTAATCTTATTTCCGATGTGGGTTTTCCTCAAAGGTATTTTCTCTTTTCAACCTTTTATTTTCAAAGAAAAATTTCAAATTGCGAGGACGCAATTTATTGAAGGAGGGGATAATGTAACACCCCGAGCTTCCACGATACGCTTCTCATTCAATAATGCAATAGCTTGCATTGTACGCAACTTCGAGTTCTAAAATACCGCGACTAATCAAAGTAGCCGTTATGAATAGTAATAACCACTTTTTAAAATTATAGAAATTTTATATTTCAAAATGGACTTCATTTTTGGATTCGGAATATCGAAATTAGCCTATGTTGAATTTTTGGTATTTTTCTGAGAACTTCTAATTTTTTATGAATAGTGAAAAATACTTTAAAACAACTTTTTTAATCAAAATAATTTATTGTGATAAATTATACTATTTAGTGGTTTTAAGGTATAATTAGAATATATTTTTACCATTTTATCCAATGGTGGTCATTAGAATTAATTTAACATTGAAATTGGACATAAACAATTGCCAATCTTTTGATATAAATTGTTTCTTAAAAACACGCTATTTGTCGTAACAGTGGGAATTAATTATAAAACTAATTAATGCAACTTATATGTTTCTAATTTTGTAAAATAGACATTATTTTTGAATTTAGAATATCAATTATAGCTTAGGGTGAAATTTTGGCCTTGTTCTGAAAAACTTCAATTTTTGATGAATAGTGAAACCACTAAGTGGTAGTTAAATAACTGATTTTTCGTTTAAATGAAATATTACCACTTCTGTGATTTGATTTTCAAAAATCTGACATACATGGTTATCATTAAGAAGTAAAATGTGGTTCAATGAGATTAAAATAATTTTTTGGTGAATAGTAACTTTTAAGTTTTTAATCGCGATTAGAGGTAATTAGTGTAGTTTAATGTACAAATAATGTTTTAATAATATGAGATGAGCATGACACTTGTCCTACTCCTATTGGATGAGTCATGGCCGACCAAGACAACCCATGGGTCAACTTGGGGACCCCATGGAGCCACTTTAGTTGGAAAATGACATTAATATATATTTATTTAATGTTAAAATTAAATTGACACAAATATGAGTTATTTTACTAACACAGTTTTTAAGTGGGGTTAAAAAAGTCCAAATTTTGACTATAAATATTCATTAGAAAGATAAAAAGATTTCCTACATCATAGTATTTTTTTATAATTTTTATAAATTAAATAAATTAAATTATTTATGACATCATTATGATGCAGCGATGACCTCATTATTTAACGATTTTAATAAAATGAAAAGATAATGAAAAATCCAAGGCTTACACTTGTCCAAAGCCTATTGGATGAAGATATTTCGAACCCTTATCACCTTAGACACGAATTATATAAGTGTGGGACCTTTAGAATCCGAAAATCATGGTATAATAATGTAACATTTCAATCTTTCCAAAAGTGTCCCTCCTCTCCACTTATAAAAGGCCCCCACCTCTCCCACCTCATTTAAACTTTCAAGCCATTTGTCTCGGCCAAGCTCTACCCAAATACTCTCCCAACTTCCCCCTATTACTCCTAGAAGCCTCAATTTGGGCAGAACTCTTCTCAAGGAAGCCTTTGGCTCAAATCAAAAAGAGTTACCCGATTTTGAGGTAATGCCTTCTCTAATGTTGTTTTGTTTTATTTTTCTTCTTCAACCCCATAAACTCTTTTTATTCATTTCTTTTGTAAAAACACCAGTATCCTAAATATACTAGGATGTTGTTATAAGAAGTATTAGAGCTACACTTACACACACCTACATCTAATGGTTAAAGAACATACGGTTTCTATGGATGGCGAATTTCTGCCTCACGAAATGATGATTGTTCAACACTCATATAACACCTTAAAAGGTGGCCATTAAGATGTCACTATTTTTATATATGATATATAATATGTTTATGTTTTACTTATGCTTCTGTATTTATCATTTATGGCATACTTTATGATTTCCATTATGGGTAAAACACGATAATTTCATTTTAGGAAGTGCGGACTACCGCCCCCTCAAAGTGATTTGAATCGTTAATGCCATATGTGGGATTTATAAAGGATGGAGTAAATGGTATTATACACTATATTATACTGGAATTATATTATAAATTTATATCATTATGATTTAGTTCCATTAAATATGAAATTGAAATGAAAGTAGCGTTCATGCGTACGTAGGGCTTACCGTCTCCATGAACGGTGCATTTCATTTCTTACCTCTAAATGTTACGTAATATTATAAATGAATGTATATACTGGATATATAAGATATATATTACATCTAAATCATGAATATAATTCTGGATATAATGGATATTCTACCACATGAACAACTTGTAATTATAAGAAGTTTATTGTTGACTCAAGTTACCAAAGATCGACAAAACGACCGTTATTAACTTAAATAATTACATAATATTCATAACATTGTAATAAGTGATATAAAAAGGATAATGAAATTGAAAATGGTTCTTAATAAGGTAGATATTAACTCTAGTTTATTATTCAGGAGGTTAAAGAACGGTTGAGTCAAGTCGGACACAAGGTAAGGGAACTTCTTAACCCAACTTCCATTCTTTGGGTTAATCTCCTACTTTCAAATTATGTCATGATGTTATTATGTCCTATTTTGTATTTTTACTTTCTTTATGTGTACCTATAGTGAATACACATAATAGATCTATTTTATTTTAAAAATGATCTTTTTAAGGACTTCGTCGCAATCTCCTTTCATTGAGGCATATTTGGTTTTATACAAAACTTTCTTTTATATGGTGTATAAACCCCTTTGACTTTTACGTTTATTCAAAAGGAATCTTTTTTATACGAAGCGTTTACTAAACGACAAAAGGGAATGTTTTTGTCGTACGTATGCGGCGACAATGACTTCTCCGCCGCCGTGACCACTATTTGAGTTTCGGCTTCCTCTACAAGCCATACCTTTTTTTAAATGAAGAATAAATACCATGTTATACTTTTCTTTTATTTTGGTATTGAAAATGGTTTTGAAAGCGTTTTAATTATAAAAATGTGTTTTATTGATATCTTTTGATTGAAATGTGGAAATGTTATGTTTCCTTTATGCATGTTTTATGTGATATGATTATGTTATGTTTTATGAGATGTTTAAACCTATTCATATGAGGAATGTATTGGACTTAATAAGTGACGGGTGGAGCCCGCTATAGCTCCTTGATGCATCGGCAGGTCTCATGATACAAACTAGTGTCTTGGCACGAGGCCTTGACAAAATCTTATTTGTGGTCTTGGCACGAGGCCTTGACTACGTGGTTATGATAGTCTGGCATTATGCATTCCATCATTATAAAAGTGGTTATTGATATTGCATGTGATTATTCGACCAGTAGAATATCCATGTGAAGAAGTAAACGGCATTATCTCATTTTACTTTTTCCATATTATGTTGAAGTTCAAGTTTAAAAGGCTTTTGTTTTAGTTATACATTGCCTTAAATGTTAATGTTTATTTATGAAAGCTTCCGCTATATTGTTAACCTTACTGAGCATCTGAGCTCACCCCTTTCAATGTTTTAATATTTTTCCAGGATGTGAAGAAGTATTTTATGAATGACCTACAGGGGTAGTCAGAAAGGGATATGATTGTGGACTATGAAGACCATGTTATTGTAGTTTGTTTACTTTTTGATGTAATGAAAGACTTATGAATGTATCTAGTGTTTACAAGGATACTAAACTAATCGGTCTTTCGAGACTTTATCTTTTGTGATCATGCCAATGTTACGAACTAATGCACCGACTCTGGGTAGCTGGGATCGGGGCATTACATATTAGGCCCCTTTATTATAATATAATATTCTAATTAAGTCCATGTCCATGGAGGTTTATCGATGAGTTCATTTTAGGGAATATATATATATATATATATCAATCATATAGTTCGGTGACACAAGTAATGAAAATAACTTTATGGGATATCAGGACAATGTGATTATATTACATAGTGAGCATCTATAGGAGGTTATTATCATCATGGAATTAACATATTTCTCTATGGGTTCCTTGATGTTTTATTAGATTCTAATCATGGAATTTATTCTATTAATCATAGTTCCTCTATGAAATAGGCCTATAGGGTCACATGCTAAGTGTATTTAAAAACATAGTAAAATTATATTTGAATTTTATGCTAGAATAAATATTTTTCTCAAGTTATGAGTAATAATAACTAATCGGGTAATGTTCATTGCACATCTTTTGTCACCAATTACTCAAAATAATATATATATATATATATGAGATCAATATTAAATGAATATTTATTCACTAGTTGATGAATATAATATTTATTTATTTATTAAATGAATATGATAGTGATATTAATTTATTTAAATAAATAGTTATTATTTCATGTTTGATAAATGTTGATGAGGATTGATGAGTCACGTTAAGGGTATAGAAGAAATAATATATTTTATTTAATATCATTTAAATAAATAAAAATTTATTTATTTAATAAATTATATTTATATATCCATGGGTTTATATCCCATCAAAGAAATAATTATAATATTATTATTATTATTTAACATTTTGTTTCACTTAGAATTAATATGAACTAAGATGTGGTGTTTCTTCTTATGATAGTTTTTGGGGGAAGTTCCCATTGGATGAATTGAATTTTTTTAATATAGATGTATATATTAGTGTTGAGGTTATTTAAATATGTGTTTAGAGACCATAGAGAGATGATGAAGGTGCTTTTATGATAAATGGAAAATGATTTTTGAGGTTGTGTCTTGGAAATCTATATTTTACATATTCAAGAAAAAGTAGAAATTAACATATGATGATTGATGAACAATTCTTCATGTAAAATACATACTCTAATAGAGGAGACACTATCTACTATTGTTTCTTTATATTAGTGGATGTGCTAGTTAAATTCAAAGTTTGAAGACCTGATGACACTTGTTTATTCTAGTATATAATTTGTGAGAAATCATCTAAAAGAACGATGGTTATTGATGTTTTTGTGGTCAATTTTTTCATTCCTACTTAATAATGGTTTTGAGATGATTTGGAAATGATTTGGATGGTTGAGATAGCCTCAAAATAAGATAAATAATTTCAATATGTTTTTTATATGTTCTGTAAATGATTAAGTTGTTTTTTTATGACAATAATAGAGATTGTATGATAGAATGTGGTTGTATGATAGCAGATCTCATAATGATGGTAGAAAACATATGATAAGATGATATTGTATGATAGATACTTCATACAGTATGCATGATTTTCTTAAGATCGTAGAATCACGTATGAAAGACCAGGGAGCTTATTGGATAAACCATTCTCATATGATAGTTGATCTTATATGATATTTCATCTGGTATGAAATGGATCTATATATGATAGGAAGAGCGGTAGAACTCATAAGATATTAATTTTTATGAATTTTAATATCATACAATATATACATAATTTGAATTCTAAAGAATTATGAAATGTTTGAGAACACATACTTAAAATTTTTAATAAGTGAATATTAAATCAGATGATGCTTGTATTTGGGTTCAATGGATTAAAATATCTTGACTGATCAGGTGGATCATGATTTAGGTAGGGATGATCTAAAATTAGATCAACTTCAAAATATATTATTCCTCATCATCACTACATGGATCCATGTGTTTGTGGTAGTAGTGATTTTATGTTGAAAATTTTGTCAAAAGATGAATATTGTGATATTTTATATAACATGTAGAAAAAGGATGCAT
The DNA here is from genome assembly GCA_963277665.1 of Viscum album. NCBI lineage: Eukaryota > Viridiplantae > Streptophyta > Magnoliopsida > Santalales > Viscaceae > Viscum > Viscum album. The sequence goes on along the minus strand of OY728138.1, from coordinate 538,302,396 downwards.
TCTAGTCTTATAGAGTTTTAAAAGGGAGATTCTATTGGGGATTTAAATAATAATTCAACTATATGAAAAATATTCCAATTTGAATAATGATTATTAATTTTTATGAGGTGTGGGGAGTTTCCAAATTATAATTTAAATAAAAAACTTCCATTATTTTTTCAATATAAAAAAAGAATAATAAAGAATAAAGTGTGTGTGAAAACCCATCGATGATGCAGTGTTTTAAATAAGATCTTACTAAATGAATAGAGTAAACTAATATCATACTTTAAGGAATAAAACCTACTATTATCAATAAATAAGGTGAATATGATGGAGTAAAATGATACACATGTATCATAAAATGTGGTCATTGAGATTAAGTGGCAAGGATAACATGCATTCGGGGAAACTGGTCATATTCTTGGCATTTGAAGACCTATTTGTGAGGTTTTTCAAGTTAGAATTAGTGAAAGGGAAATGTCAAGATGCTAAAAACAAATATTGAGGAGAATTTGAAATCCAACTTTTTGGTTCATGGAATTTATTCTTAAGGAATATACGAGGAATTTGAGCCCATTCATGAGGAATAGAATATGGTAGATAGTGATAAGTCTAGTGGGAAATCAGTTACACCATGTGAAGTATTAAAATGATCATCTTGTGGGACTATGTCACCCAAAATGGAACTCTATGGAATGATAGTTTGAGAACATTTCATTTAACTAATTCACATTAAATAGTGAAAGAATCAATGGTTAGGGGGACTAACTAATCATGAAAAGATGTAGGTTTTCAAGTCTAAACCACGTAAATCCATATGTTCTTGTGCCTTTATTTACAATGTAGTTTGTGTTATCCTGAGTGAAACAAGGATGAGAGGTTAAATACTTTAATTGGGCTAATAGGTTGAATTAAAAATGATAATTCATAAAAATATATCACTAATACACCTCTCCGCTCTAAGTGATCATTCGGACCTATGAACTACTAGTGGTATCATATCCAAACTACGTATCCTCGGATTGGATCTAATTTTCAAGTTGTTTTAATCTATTTATATTAAGTTCATATTTCAAGAATATTTTTAGATGCCGAAAATGTTGAACTCAATCTCCATATTTGTTTAAACTGAATCAATGGTCTCTACCAAAACTCTAAAGAACAGAAAGATAAGGGAGTAAGGGAAATTAAGAAATATCTTAATTGAAAAGAAGTATCAATCATTTTTTTAACGTTTCTCTAATTGATAAATATCCACCTTCCAAATCTATTAAGAATAATCCAATTAAATAATATTATTCAAGATGAAAATAATGTGATGAAGCTTATTTTATCAAGATAATGGATGACCTCAACTCTGAAATCAAGGATCATCTGAAGAATTTCCCAAAGAAGTTATTACACACATATTGTGTACTATCATGCTACTTAGTGATGAAAAAGAACAACTAGTTACATAAGTTGAAGAAATTGATAGTTAACTTTGAAATAAGTCTCAAAATTTCATTACTCTCATAGACCTTGGGGATAAAAAGGAATAAGTGGTAACACTTTTCAATAAAGGATTTCCCCTAGACGAAGAATAATTAGAAGGGTGTGTTTTTGAGAAATTGGTATCTACAATTTTATTTTGTATGTCATCCATGCACTTGAACATTTTCACAAAACCTCCATCAATGATAAATATTGACAATTTGATGTTGAATCAAGATAAAATAAAATTTCGTGATAACTATTTACAAGAATCCATAAAAATTAATGAAAAAAATGAAATGTTTAAGAAGGTTTGGGAAGCCATCTTGTGGAATTTTGGGATGATAATAACTCTCTCAACCTAAAGTGTATTGATTTAGAGGTGAGATAAAGAAATTTGGAATCACCATAATCTAGAACCTAACATGTATATTAAAAGAAATATTTTAAAAAAAAAATTATTTATTAGGATTCATAGAACTGAAAGGAATCTTATGAGTGGCATGAATAGGATCAAATCATCTTCTAGTAATACTGAAACAAACTCTAAGAATAATTCAACCCATGTCCCCAAAATTATCTCATGTACTAATGTTTCTTTACATTCTTTAACATATTTTAATTCAATAAGTAGAAAAAAAATTTGGTGAAATATTTATTAATTTCCACCACAACATCAAGGGTGGGTCTCAAAATATCTAAGAGAAGCACCCCCCCACACACACACACCGTAAGAAGTTACAAAAAGGGTGGTGGTTCTTCCCAAAAAGAGTAAGAGAGTAATTCTTTCCTTATTGCATCTTCAAGTAATAAAAGATGATTTTTAACCTACTATTGGTGCATCGAGAATTTCAGGCATATGGACACTAAATTCTGGCATAACATGTCAATTTATGATCATTATGGAAGTTCACAATCAAGGAAGATCACAGATAAAGTAAAACAAATACATACTATCCAAATGGATGATAGGAAGGAAAAGTATCTTTTCATGGGACGTAAAAAGGTTAAATAAAATAAGGAGTTTGAGAAAGGAACTCCCAAGATCCTAAATGTAAATCAAAAGTGGATTTCAATCCCAAATTTTGGTTCTTCTATTATGGGAGAAGGGCCCACACCATGGATCAATACAAACAGTCCTTGGAGATAAAAATTAAAATAAGAGAGAAAATTCTAAAAGGGGATTTAGTCTAAGATAGAAACAAGAATATTGGTTGATTGAGGACATTCTATATGAAGAGTTAAAGGGTTTATTTAAAATAAGTAACATAAAAGTTGGCAAGAAGACCAAGCTACCCAAGAAAACTCAAAATTGGAAATGAAATGGGAATACAAGAATAAAGATATATTCTAATGTTATATATGGAAATAATATAGTAGAATTTAAGGATAAAATGGAGTTATCATGGTCAAAAAATAAAAAATGTGTCTTTCATGGAATAATATAACTACCATGAAAAGGAGGAAGTGAGTGCATCCCTTGAGGGGGTGAAAAAATGAAGATTAATGTGTCATGTATTGTATCTAGAATTTTTAGATAGGTTTAAAAAAATTAAATAATGAGGTTTTCCAATAACATATACAATACTTATTTTTAATTGTATTAAACACATTTTTATAGGGGGTGTTGTTTGATTAAAAAAAGAAAGGGGGGAGTTTTATGTTTTTCAATTGAAAATTTTATGTGTCAGTTGAGATATAAACATGCAATAATTTTTTCTTGATAAATTTATTTTGAATATATCCAAATTAAGAATTTGAGTTGGTATCACATTCATATGTGTTTATGGAAAGAATTAATAATATTGTTTAAATAAAATAATTTTTCTACAACAGAATATCCCGTGTAGACTTAGATTTGTCTAACTAAAGAATCTTTGCAAGGGAAATCATGTGGTGCTATCCTTCACTCATAGGTGGCTCAAGTTATGATTCTATATGATAAAGGGAGAATAATATTAATAGAATATCCAAGATATATGTGAAGACACGTTCTTACACTATTGTCTTCATTGTTAATAAGGGGGATAAAGAGAAGCACACATATTAACATGAGGGGTGTGTGGTAGTATTAAAAAATACAAAGGGGTGGATTGAATTTCCCATTGGATGAATTATATTTTTATCAATAAGTAAGGTTGTATTGGTTTTGAGGACATTTAAATGTGCATTGAGTGTCCATGGAGATTTGATGAAGGTGAATCCATGTTAAATGGAAAAGTATTTTTGAGGCTGCAAGATGGAAATATATCTTGGGAAGATTGAAGAAAAATCATAAATTAACATGTGATTATTGGAGAAATGTTATTCAAGTTAATGAAATGTGATAATGGATGAGACATTGTCAACTACAGGTTCTTGAGATTGGTCAATGTGCTAGCTAAATAAGATGATAAAGACCTCAGGATAACTAATTATGCTAGCTTAGAGGTTGTTAGAAAGTATGCAAAAAAATTATAATCATTGAGATTATTGTGATCAAGTATTTTAGAACTTGTTAATGAAGGTTTTGAGATGATTTGAAAATGATTTGAATGGTTTATATGAACTCAAAATAAGGTGGATAAGTTTTTCAAGTTGTTGATATATTCTAGAGATGTTGTGGGTGTTTCTATATGATAGTAACATAGCATGTACGTTAGACTATGCCCATATGACACCAAATCCCATTAAAAAGGTATAATTTATATGAAATTTTGATCTCATATGATAGAGGATTCATACAATATATAAGACTTTCATAAGATTATATAATCACGTATGAAATTCTAAGGATCTCATACAATATAATTTTCACATATGATAATGAATCTCACATTTTAAGACATCTTGTACGATAGGGAGCCACATACGCTAGGCTAAGAGAAAGAACTGGCATGATATGAATTTTATATGAAATTTAATTTCATACAATAGGGACTTCATTGGACTTTTTAAGTCTTCTGAAATGTTTGAGAACTCATAAATAATATTCTTAATAAATGAAGAATAAATTAGACGATGCTTGTGTTGATATTTAGAGGATTCAAATATCATCACTGCTCAGGTGAATTGTGATTCAAGTAGGAATGTGTTGAGATGAGATCCACACCACAAGTTATTATCCCACATCACCTCTACTAAGATCCATGTACATGTGGCTAAAAATTTTGAACGATTTAAAGTTGTGTAATTTGTTGGAAAAATAAGAGTATGTTATTTCATATCACAAGGAGAATATGGAAACACATAAGTCTTGAGAAGACTTAAAAGGAAGACATGATCAGATTGTTAAATGAGAATTCAAAGTTGAGAAATATCTTCCAGTTTGAATAATGAGGATCACATGTTTATAAGATATGAGAAGTTTCCAAAATATATATGGAATCAAAAAATGCTCACGATTCTGTGAATATAAAAAAGTAAAGATGGGAGAAGAAAGTTCATGTGAAAGAACTTTGATGTTGTAGTGCTGTGAAGAAGATCCAACTAGTTGAACATGGTGAAACAATTTTACTTGAAGGTAGAATTTCTAATGGTAATGAGGAAGAAGGAGAAGATGGGGGGAGTTCTATGATACACCCATATCATAGAAGGAAATCATTAAGAATGAGAAAGGAGAACACTCATGCGAAGCAGCTGATCATATTTTTAGTAATTGAAGAAATTTTTGTGAGGTTTGACAAAGCATACTGAGTGAAAGAGAAATTATAGTGCATTTCACACTAAGAGGGAGGGGTGGTCGAGACCTGTCTAGAGGACTGGGTTGTGGGAGACAGGGAGATGGCTAGTGGGAAGCTGGTAACACTGTGTGATGTACTATAAAGATTCTCTAGTGGGACTCTGGAGTCCTCATTGGGACTCCGGGGAAGCATAGTATGAGACTATACCATGTAACCAGTTTTTATAAAATTGTTGAAGAATTTATGTTTGAGGGACTGGCCAATTAGGATAAGGAGTATGCTTTCAAAGATGAACCTTATCTTCTTGCCCTTTATTCATTACATAACTTGGGTGAGGCTGAGATATGAAAATATAAAGACCCATATTTTCCATTTAATTTTTTTAATTATATGGAATTATTACGAGTCAGTGAAAATTGACGGCGCGTGATTCTGAGGCCCGGTGTGCCCGGAAAGAATTTCTGAACTTTTTTAGAAACATTCAATAAATGCGCGAGCGGCATTTTCTAACATTTGAACTGATGCCCGGATTAAAAATCTGATGACACCGTTGAATCCATAGTGTCAGGATTCACTTAAGGGGGGATTCACTTTGACCGTAGTAGGTCTGTAAAAAAGTTATGTTTTGGGAATTTTAAAAGATTAATAAAAATAACTTAGTTAATTTTTATTTTCTCTTTTATCTTTTCCTCCAACGGACAAGCGGAGTGTGGGACCAGCGATGTGTCAATCCCTTTATTAGATTGAACCTTCAATCCTAATAACATCTTAGTTGGGGAATTAAGAAGGTTCCTAATTAATGAGCCTCCATTAATTCCACAAACGTTGTACACCCTCCCCCTCTCATATTTATTTGGAGCTTGGGGAGAGGTGTCGGAACTACTTCGTCAAGCAACGAAGTACTAACAAAGTGCAGAGATGCCAAACCCTTGAAGGATAGAGCCGATTCTAGTGGGTGGTGATGGGAGACACCAAACCATGAACCGAAGGATGACGTACGAGTAGCATCATTGGAAGCTAGTTGCGGAGGATGGCGAACATTAACCCCCTTCCTCAAGCGCGGAGGCTCTCCAATAAGCTCAGGTTGGGGTTTGATTCTTGTTTATTTCAAGTGAATTTATTGAACCCTTAAATACTCCATTATGATTAAAAGATAATGTGGAGGGAAAGGGAATAATGAACCCGGCCCGAACCCTCCACTAATTTGGTACCCTTGCGCCTTCGTGGAAGACTACCGGTGCGGTGGCACTGACTGGCTGCAAAGGAGGCGACGCGCCGATGCATGCCGCAAGAGGAGGTTGCGGCACTAAGATGCAGTGGTCATCGGAGTGGCCAACACCGGCCGGCCACGGAGGAGGTGTGACACGCTTCCACACACCGCCGGTGAGCAAGGGGACGTGGCTCGTCAGTTGTGGCTGTCAGAGAAGGCAGCTAGCACATTGGCTGACCGCGAAAGCAGAGGACGGTGCGACCAGCGCGCCGCCAGTGGGCAAGGGGTCGCGGCCGAAGCCGCAGAAGAGGAGGAACACACCGCGCGGGTTCTGCGGAGACCATGAGGAAACCACGTGGTGCCGTCATTTCACAAAACCGAATGGCCTCTGGGCCATTCGGGATACCAGGGGGAATGCTCCCCCCTTGCCAGCTCGGGCGGACCGTTGGCCACCCCCCTTGCAGGTCGCGGCTCACACGGCTGGGCCGCCTGCCCAGCGGGCCGCGCGCCCTTGCGGGCTGGGCCAGAACTCAGCCAAGCAAGCTGAGCCCATTGTGGCCCAGCCCAGACCAGGTCGGGCTGGGTCGGTCCGACCGAGTCAGATCGGACCCGGGCCCAACTGGACCCATAAACACTTAAAGGGTCATATCTTGAGAACCGGACGTCCGTTTAATGAACCGTCTGCGGCATTGGGATCCTTGGATTGATATAGTCCTTTTGGTATACTCCAATTGAGATTTGGAGATAGTTGGACTATGTAAAGGTTGGATCGAACCTGAATCCAGCCGGGCCCCCGGAACTAAAACGCTTATAACTCACAGATTGGGCGTCCTATTGACGCACCGTCTGTCATGTTGGAACCCTTACAACATGGAGGTCCTTTGGGTTACTCTTTTATGGAACTTAGTGGTGGTCGAGGTAAGACTGATATCTCTAGGGGAAGATATTATAGAGTTCGAGCACACCGAGTGCAATGAATCCAGTGGCTGGTTGTAACGTGAAGAAAGAACATCGATCCTGTGTGGGTCAGCATCTATAAGATCCTGTGTGGGTCAGCGCTCAGCGATCCTGGGTGGGTCAGCACACACTGATCCTGTGTGGGTAAGATCCTGTGTGGGTCAGCAGGGGTTAGTACCTATTGATCCTGTGTGGGTCAGCAGCAGTGCTTCATAACAGAGTAAGATGATCTAGCTTACGACTAATCATCTATACTTCTGTACTAAAGTTATAACTTTTTGTGAGCTGAGTCTTTTACCTTTGTGGTGTCAAATTTGTGGTGTTACCTATGTGGTACTTCTATCTTCATGGTGTTACATGTGTGGTACTTCTACCTTTGTGGTGTTGTCTTCGTGGTTTTACATATGTGGTACTTCTAGCTTTGTGGTGTTACCTATGTGGTACTTCTACCTTTCTGGTGTTGTCTTTGTGGTGTTACCTGTGTGGTACTTCTATCTCTGTGGTGTTACCTGTGTGGTGTTTCTACCTTCGTGGTGTTACCTTTGTGATATTCTTTCTTTAAGTATGAGATGAGTATATCTTGGAAACTTAGGTTTATGTATGGGCATATACCTAAGTAGAGTTGATGTCTTGCTTTGTTGTTCTTCCTTTGTGGAACTCTAGGAGACCTGCGGGGGTCTCGGGGTCCTTACTGAGTATCGTTATACTCACCCATGCACGGGCTACACCCGCACCTTGTTGTGTCTTGTGAAGATGACGGACAGCATTGATCGAGGCTAAGGGAGCCAAGACTGGACGGTACTCGGAGGTGGACCATTTTTCATGACGTGACGCAGGGACTACTGATCATGACCTGTACCTACCCTTCAGATATAATCCTCAGTGGATGATACAGGAGCTGTTTTCCCCTTTTTAGTTGTATTTGTACTTTTCTTTTGTACTTGTACTTTAAGTTGGGCCTATATTTCGGCCCCTTTACTTTCAACACCATTTTACTATAGTAGTGTACTTTGTTCTTTCTTCTTGTAGTGTACTCAGACTGTGTGTCTGTAGAGGTTAACAAGAAAATGCCTTCCCGTATTAGGGATACATCTTTCTAGTGTTAGTCGCCATGCCCTGGCCTATGGAAGGTGGTCTTGGGGTAGTCACGGCATGGGCCTCGAGGGATGGTTCATGACAAAGTGGTATCAGAGGAGTTTGTTATACCGAATAACTAGGACTCTAATCTTTTAAATGGAGCAATAGTGTTAAGTGTTTTGAGTGTAATTTTCAGTTCGGGGATTCCATTGTTGGTGCGGCGGCTGACGTATCCATACACAATGACCCTAAATTCTGATTTCTGACTCAATGCACGGAAACACTGATTGCGTGTGTTTTAAAAAGTCTTTCTTGTGATCTCCTGAGCCAGCTCACTAGGTATAACTTATTGATCGTGGCACATATGTTTTCTTTCAGGATTTCACCATGTAGATAGCCATCCAAGATTCCCATGGGATTACGTGACAACAGACCACCGAGCGATGAGGCCTTAGTGCAGGGCCCTCTTACGACGTTAGTACCTTCAGGTGGTGTACCAGTAGCACCACTACCCGTTGAGAAGTCATTACCACCAGCCCCACCAGAAGAGGGTGTACATCGACTGAGCACATTGCATGAGTTTTAGCAGCAAAGGCCTCTGAGGTTCCGAGGTGAGACGAACCCGCAGGCGGTTGAGGACTAGCTGGAGGCAGTAGTCATAGTTTTCCACTTGGTTGGGATAGCAGTTGACTTTATGATGATCCCAAAAGCTAGTATTTTTCAGGCACCAGCAGGGAGATGGTGGAGATTGATATTCTAGATACATGATGAGGTGACCCTCATCTGGGCAGAATTTGAGGGCCTTTTCAGGGCAGAGTTCATCCAAGCGACCTTACACTCTGTGCATATACAGGAGTTGTTTCACTTACAATAGGGCAGCATGACTATGGCCCAGCACTCGGCGAGGTTCAATGATCTCTCCCACTACTCCACCGACATGGTACAAGACCCTTTCTTTAGGGCCCAGACCTTTGAAAAGGGTCTCCAATGGGAGATCAGAGCATCGATGATATTGCTCAGCATTCTGACACAAGCTGGGGAGCTAGAGTGAGCGCTTTTGGTGGAGAGCTTCCAAGCTGAGTAGGCACCGACAGCGAGATCCACCATCGGACGTCAAGTATAAGAGTCATCCACAGTAGGCAGTAAGCAGATGACGTAGGGGCCCATGTGGGCCAGGCCTTCTGGTGGACGACCTCAGGATACAGGATCGATGGTGCGGGGATCACGGGACAGAGGAGGACAGTTGAGAAGTAGACAGTTCTACACAAGTTGTGGGCCGGGTCACATGGCTCACGACTGCCCAACCCACTGTAGGGATGACCAACAAATGGTCGAGGGACCACCGAGGCAGATATTCGATCGGGGAGGTCTGCAGACAGCATGCGGACGTGGCATGGGAGCTGGCCCTGAAGTAGGTGGTGGGAGGCAATTCAAGTTTTTACCGCCACCACCTCCAGGTGGTCCACCCTGACCACAGGGAGCAGGTCGAAAAGAACGAGCTCAGCTTCAGGCAATTGAGGCCTACGACCACGGTGCTCCAAAGATGATTAGAGGTACAATCTGTGTCTACTCCACCTTTTTTGCAGTACTTATAGACAAAGGTTCAAGTCACTCTTTTATTGCCACGACTCTTGTTCAGAGCTTGGAGATTCCGGTGGAGCTGTTGCCTTGATCCTTGCGATTAGAGACTCCTACGGAGGAAGATTCGATGATTACACACTGGTGACAGCAGTGTCAGATTGCTCTGGGAGGTGAGAGATTCAACTACGTTCCTCTAGTAGTGGTGTCGAGGCCTTACGATGTGTTCTTGGGTATGGATTGGTTATCCACAATCCATACTCAGATTGACTTTATTAGGCACAAAGTGCAGTGTGTCCTCACAGATGGGGCTAGGTTTTCCTTCACCGACAAGAAAGGAACCTTTACAGCACGTGATGGACTTACCCAGAGGAGGCTGCAACCGATCACACATCAGTTGGCTAGCCTTACCCTCATAGAAGTAGATGTTGAGAGTCTGAGCTATCCTGTAGTGGTGGACCAGTATGATAATGTCTTTCCTGATGATATTCCTAGACTACCTCCACGCAGAGAGGTAGACTTTTACATCGACCTGTACCCCGGGACGGTAGAGATATCTACACCATCATATCAGATGGCTCCCATGGATCTTCGTGAGTTACAAGTACAGTTAGAGGACTTACAGAGAAAGGGGTTAATAAGGCCCAGTGTTTCTCTATGGGAAACCCCGATTTTGTTCACCAAGAAGGCGGATGGGAGTTTGAGACTCTATGTGGAAAATAGGTGCCTGAACTAGGTGATCGTGAAGAACAAGTATCCACTTCCGAGGATTGATTATCTTTTCGATCAGCTGAATGGAGTTCATTGGTTTTCGAAGATAGACCTCAGATCAGGCTATCATCAGCTCGGGGTACGATATGGGGATGTAAAGAAGACGGCCTTCGGATGTCGTTATGGCCACTATGAGTTCTTGGTTATTCCATTCGATGTGACCAATGCTCTAGCAGAGTTCATGGGACTCATGAACAAGATCTTCTATCCATACCTCAATCGCTTTGCGGTGGTATTCATCGATGAAATCTTGATATACTCGACATCGGAGGACGAGCATGTCTATCATTTGTAGATAGTTCTGGATACACTCTGAGAGCACCAGCATTTTGGTATGCTCTCAAAGTGCCAGTTCTGGATATGAGAGGTCCACTTTATAGGACACATTATCTCGGGGGCTGGAGTTGTAGTGGATCCAGTGAAGATAGAGGTTGTACTTTCTTGGGAGCCAGCTAGGAGTGTGACCGAGGTGTGGAGTTTCCTGGGGTTGGCTAGATACTACCAGAGATTTGTGCCTAACTTTTTCAGAGTTGCGGAACCCTTGTTGACATTGACGAAGAAGCGATAGCCATTCATGTGGATGGAGATATTCTAGTAGATATTTCAGGAGCTAAGGTAAAGACTAATGAGTGCCCCCATCTTGAGGATACAAAAAGAGGGCATTGGGTATGTAGTCTACTGCGACGCATCAGAGACTATACTTGGGTGTGTTCTAATGCATGAGCGAGCAGTGATCGCCTACGGATCACAACAGCTGAGGCAACATGAGTAGAACTATGCTACCCACAACCTAGAGTTAGCTACAGTGGTCTTCTCCCTGAAGATGTGGCGACATTACTTGATGAGTGAATTTTTTACAGTCTACTCTGATCACAAGAGTCTCAGGTATATCTTCTCTCAGAAATACCCGAACCTGAGACAACGGCGATGGCTAGAGTTCCTCTAGGACTATGAATTTGAGATATTCTATACTCCTGGGAAGGGGAATGTGGTAGCATATGCACTCAGCAGGAGGTCTGGTCTGCAATTGCTGAGTGAGGTGATAGAGCAGCTAGCCACATCGCAGATATCCTTTGTGGATAGAGATGGAGCAGCTTACCTCTAGTCTATGACAGTCACTCCCCCACTCCTTCAGTGAGCCAAGGAGGCGTAGCTTGGGGAAATTGATTGTGAAGATCTACATGATCAGATATCATTAGGACAGGCACTTGACGGATTTTCTAAAGTTGGGGAGCACGTCATCCTCTTCAGAGGATGTACCGTGGTACTGGTGACGCTACGGGAGGAGGTTTTGAGGGAGTTCCCTATGTCCCCTCTGGTGGTACATCCTAGTGTTGCGAAGATGTACTAGGACCTACGACGTCAGCACTGGTGGCCAGGGGTGAAGAAGGTTGTAGTAGAGTTAGTTTCTCGATGCCTCACTTTTCAACAAGTGAAGGCCAAGCATTAGGTACCAGCAGTCTTAGCACAGCCACTAGAGGTACTAGAGTGGAAGTGGGATGGAATCTCCATGGACTTTGTGACAGGGATTTTACGTATATCCAGGGGACATGATTCCATCTGAGTGATCGTTGACTGACTCACCATGTCGGCCCACTTCCTACCCATCTGAGAGCAGGGATCTGTAGAGGGATTGGGATGCATCTACGTACAGTAGATTGTACGACTTCATGGGGTTCCATCGACGATTGTCTTTGACCGTGACACACGTTTTACTTCTCGGTTGTGGAAGGGATTGTAGGATGTGTTCGGGACTCAGCTACGTTTGAGCACCGCCTTTTATCCTCAGACAGATGGTTAGACGAAGTGTACCATTCAGACACTGAGGGCATGCTTTGTGCATGCTTCCTAGATTTTGGCTGTAGTTGGGAGGATCACTTGCCCTTAGTGGAGTTCACATACAACAATAGTTATCACTCCAACATTGGTATGGAACCATTTGAAGCCTTGTACGGTCGACCATGCAGATCACCTTTATGCTAGACAAACCCAAGTGAGTCAGTACTTATGGGTCCAGAGTTGGTATAGGATACCACTACGAAGGTGCAGGTCATCCGGGAGCGGATGAAGATTGCACAGAGTAGACAGAAGTCTTATGTTGACAGGAGGCGGAGACCTTTGGAGTTCGAGGAGGGAGGCTATATATTTTTGTGAGTCTCTCCTTGATATGGACTACAGAGATTTGGCCAATGCGGCAAGTTATCACTGAGGTTTATCGAACCATTTTTGATACTTCATAGGATAGGCGAGGTGGAATACCTCTTGGCACTTCCACCGCAGTTGGAGAGGGTGCACGACGTCTTCCATGTATCCCAGCTGAGGAGATACATGCATGACCCATCTCACATCATCAACCACAGAAAGCTAGACTTCGATGATGGGGTGATTTTTACGGAGGTTCTAATGGAGATTGAGGATCGATAGGAGAGAGTCCTTCGTGGGCAGTCGATACCTCTGGTTCATGTTTGCTGGTAGAATAGGAACCTCTAGGAGAGAACATGGGAGCAGGAGGCTCAGATTCTTGCTCAGTACCCCCATTTGTTTTCTTAGTCTATGATGTGGCTTTCATGGAAAAATCACAAAGGTGGGGAGAATTTAAAGACCCGGATTTTCCATGTAATTTTTTTTAATTATATGTAATTTTTATGAGTATGTGAAAATTGACGGCGCGTGATTCTGAGGCACGGTGTGCCCGAAATAAATTTCTGAATTTTGTTTAGGTATGTTCAGTAAACGCGGGATTGGAATTTTCTAACTTTTTAACTGGTTCTTGGATAAAAAATCTGAGGACACTGTTGAATCCACAGCACCGAGATTCTCTTAAGAGATGCTTCACTTTGACTGCAGCAGGTCGGAAGAAAAAGTTAAGTTTTAAGACTTTTAAAAGAATAATAAAAATCACTTAGTTAATTTTTATTTTCTCTTTTATCTTTTCCTCCAACAGACAAGAGGAGTGTGAGACCAGCGATGTGTCAAGACCTTTATTGGATTGACCCTTCAATCCTAGTAACAGCTTCGTTGGGGAATTAAGAAGGTTCCTAATTAATGAGCCTCCATTAATTATGCAAACATTGCACACCCTCCCCCTCTCCTATTTATATGGAGCATGGGGAGAGGTGTCTGCACTGCTTAACCAAGCAACGAAGCGCTGACAAAGTGCAGAGATGTCAAACCCTTGGAGGATGGAGCTGGTTCCAGCGGGTGGTGACAGGAGACACTGAACCACGAACCGAAGGATGACGTACGAGCATTATCATTGGAAGCTAGTTGTGGAGGATGGAGAACACCGACCCACTTCCTCAAGCATAGAGGCTCTCCAACAACCCCAGGTAGGGGTTTGATTCTTATTTATTTCAAGTGAATTTCTTAAACCCTTAAATCCCCCCTTGTGATTATAAGCTAACATGGAGGGCGTAGGAATAACGAACCCGGCCTGAACCCCCCGCCAATTTACTAACCTTGCGCCTCCATGGGAGACCGTCGGCGTGGCGGCACTGACCGGTTATGAAGGAGGCAGCACACCGATGGGCGCTGCAAGAGGAGGTCGTGACACTAAGCCGCGACAGTCATCGGAGCGGCCTGCACCGTCCAGCCGCATAGGAGGTGCAGTGCACCGTCGCGCGCTGCCGGTGAGCAAGGGGTGGCGGCTCATCATCCGCGGTGGACGAAGAAGGCGGCCGACACATCGCCTAGCCGCGGAAGCAGAGGGTGGCATGACCAGCATGTCGTCGATGGGAAAGAGGCTACGGCTGAAGCCGCGGCGGAAAAGGAACCCGCCACGTGGGTTCTGCGGCGACCGGGTGGCGCCCATATGGCGCCGCTGTTTCACAAAACCAAACAGCCTCCGGGTCGTTCGGGATACAGGGGGGAAACGTTCCCCCCTTTCCAGCTTGGGTGGGCCACGGGTCGCCCCCCTTGTGGGCCACACCTCACGCGGTCGGGCCTTGCCTCACGTGGTCGGGCCGCCCCCTTAAAGGCTGCCCTTCACGTGGTCGGGCCTCCTGCCCAGTGGGCCACGTGCTAGCGGGCCACCCCTTTGCGGGTCTAGTGCCCTTGTGGGCCTCTCTTTGCAGTCTGGGTCAGTCCGACCGAGTCAGACCGGACCCATAAACACTTAAAGGGTCATATCTTTAGAATCGAACGTTCATTTGACGAACCGTCTGTGGTATTGGGATCCTTGGATCGAGACAGTCCTTTTGGTACACTGCACTTGAGATTTGGAGACAGTTGTAGTATTACCAAGTTCGATCGAACTCGAATCTAACCGGGCCCTCGGAACTAAAACTCTTATCACTCACAGACCGAGCATTCGTTTGACGAACCGTCTGTCGCGTTGGAACCCTTACGACATGGCAGTCCTTTGGGTTACTCCTTCGTGAAGCTTAGTGGCGGTCAAGTTTCGACAGATATCTCGATGGGAAGATACTACGAAGCTCGAGCACACCGAGTGTGAGGAATCCAGTGGCTGGATGTAACATGAAAAAAGAACATCGATCCTGTGTGGGTCAGCATCTATCAGATCCTATATGGGTCAACACTTAGCGATCATGTGCGGGTCGGAGCATACCTATCCTGTGTGGGTCAGATCCTGTGTGGGTCAGCAGGGGTTAGTACCTATCGATCATGTGTGGGTCAAAAGAAGTGCTTCTTAATATATTAAGATGATCTAGCTTACGGCTAATCATTTTTACTTTTGTACATAAGTTATACCTGGTTGTGAGCTGAGTCTTTCACCTTCGTGGTGTCAACTTCGTGGTGTTACCTGTGTGGTACTTATATGTTCATGGTGTTACTTGTGTGGCACTTCTACCTTTGTGGTGTTGTCTTCGTGGTGTTACTTGTGTGGTACTTATAGCATTGTGGTGTTACCTATGTGGTACTTCTACCTTTGTGGTGTTGTCTTTGTAGTGTTACCTGCGTTGTACTTCTATCTCTGTGGTGTTACCTGTGTGGTGTTTCTACCTTCGTGGTAATACCTTTGTGGTATTCTTTCCTCATGTCTGAGATGAGAATATCTTGACAACTTAGGTATATGTATGAGAATATACTTAAGTAGAGTTGATGTCTTGCTTTTTTGTTCTTCCTTTGTGGAACTCTAAGAGACCTCTGAGGGTCTCGGGGTCCCTATTGAGTATCGTTATACTCACCCTTGCACGGGCTACGCCCGCACCTTGTTTTGTCTTGTGCAGACGGCGGACAACATTGATCGAGGCTGAGGGAGCTCGGACTGGACGGTACTCGGAGGTGGACCATTTGGCGTGATGTGACGCAAGGACTACTGATCGTGAGCCGTACCTACCCTTCAGGTAGGATCCTCGGTGGACGATCCAGGAGCTATTTTCCCCTTTTTAGTTGTATTTGTACTTTTTTTTGTACTTGTACTTTCAGTTGGGCTTGTATTCTGGACCCTTTACTTTCAACACTCTTTTACTACAGCAGTTTACTTCGTGCTTGCTTCTTATTGTGTTCTCGGATTGTGTATCTGTATAGGTTAAAAAAGGAAATGTCTTCCCGTATTAGGGATATGTCTATCTAGTGCTAGTCATCAGCCCCTGACCTATGAAAGGCGGGATTCTGGTAGTCACGGCATGGGCCCCAAGGGACGGGTCATGAAAGCAAATACGAGAGGATCAAAACTATAACTGGATTAAGAGGTTGAATTAAAAATAAGTATTTGTGAAACGATGTCACTTATTCAAACCCTCCCCCACAACCCCCTTAGTGGTCCATCAGATTTGGGTATACGATGGCTTTAACATCTAAGAGAGTTCACAAAAGGATCAAACCACATAATCATAATAGTGTTACAAATTTGTGATGTTATGATAAATGAAAAAATCTTATATGTGTGTCGTCTTTGGTGGTGCCAAAAATATTTATTTTTTAATGCTTATTCAACATCAAATCGTACATCACCTTGAGATATTTAAATTGTGAATGGGTTTAAATTGAATTATACTCTTATTTTGTATCACAATTTGTATGAAAAATTGGAGATTTAAATATTTGATAATATTAAACAAAAGTGGAGGAATGTTGTACTTTAAAAAAAATTGTTTAAAATTATAAAATTAAATTAATGATAAAATCTTTGGTAACTATGGTAATTTAATGAAATGATAATAATTGTGGGGATTTTAAAAGTTCTTGGGATTGTTGGAGAGAATCCTGATGCTTGCCAAAAATATTGTGAGAAATCCATCGAAATATAGAAGTGATATAAGGAGAATAAATAAATCAGCACGTTGGATTTTTTAACGTGGAAAAACCCTCTCATGCAGAGGATTAAAAAACCACAGGGTAATTCCCAAAAATATCCACTATGAATCGGAGAATACAATGAATCCAAGTAATGCCCGAACTTGAATCACAAATGAGATAGCGTAGACAACCTATGTGAAAACCACACCCCGATACGCCTCTACCTTATCTCTGATAAACATCCTGCTGACACCATGTATCGGAAGATCAATCTGTAAAAAAACGTCACCCTTCTTTCGACGAAACGTCACTACCTCAGAGATATTCACCCGAACATGTGTCAGCTTCGCACCAGCTTGTGACACCCGAATGATGTCGTCCTCATGATGTACCATCGATCTTCAATCCGGATACGCCACCTGATCACTACTATCAGGATGACTTTCGATACGTTTCCCCAATCATCAATTGTGTCGCCGCCGCTCCGCACTTGTCAAACGCCGACGTGCTGCACATGCTATCGTCGATGTGGTAGCCCCCTTCTTGCTCCTAGTGGATGACATCTTAAACATCTTGACAAGAACCTTTTCGCACGTACAATATAATTGTGTCGCCGCCCTCATGTCACATGGGCGCAAACACGACAACCCCTTCCCGGGTCTCCCTTGTCGGCTACATCTTGTTGGCACACCCTTTCAAAATATGTTGTCGTATCCTCTATATATAGACATCAAGTCCATAATCATCAATTAATGCAGTTAACATCTATTATTCCATCCATTAATATTGAGAATTAAATATCTATTAATGTTGGGAGAAAACCCTCAATTAATGTTGATATAAATCACATCATTAATAATTTTCTTTTCTCATCAATAAATGTGATTAATCCCAACAATTTTCATCTTCATCACATTAATGAATGGAAACACCCAACAAACCCAGTTGGAAAGAAAATAGGTCATTATCACAGCAACCATCATCATCTGCTCCACGCACGCATCAGCGATCCTCTTTGAAGCTTCCAAAAAAATTCACCAAAAAATGCAGGCCCAAACCATCACCTTTGATATCACTTGTCAGGATCAATTTTCTCCGATCCTAGGTCCTTCTGGACCCAACACATAGACTCTTCTAGGGTTCCATCATAAAACTCATGAGTGATAGGAGGATCACCATCCTTTGTTGAAACCGATGTGGGATTGGGTTTGCACCCAACAATCCTCCCCTCAAAAGACCACACAATTGAGCCTCCCCTTCAACGATAATGCATCAGGGATGTCAAAGGTTGAAATAATAATTATTATGGGTCTTGGAATGCAAAAGGATGAGTCTATTCATTTCAAAGAGTTGGTTTATAAATGGGAAGGGAATACCATTTTCGAGTAATATTCATCCAAAATCTCCTAAATCGTTTACTTCATCATTGCTCGGAACCTTCCGGACTAGCTATCGTGGTGTTTCTCTTTAGAGTTTCGAGATTGATCACTAGTAACAAAATGTGGATCGGACTAAATCCTTATGGATATTGACCACAAATAACTCGGAACACAACCACCTATGTTTCTCCTTTTTTTTCCCTAACACCATCCATTGGGCAGCATGTCCAGGTCATCAACGCAGTGCAAGCCGAAGGGAAGCCACACACAGGTGAAGATCAAACCCGGGTCGACGAGCAGCCATTAGAAATCTGTCAAGCACTGGACGTAAATGAAATGCTTTCACAGGAGAAATAAGGGGTTTAGGATGGTACCGGCGAACATGGGAAGCTGTCGCCAGTTGCAGTGGCCATATCGGAGGACGTAATCTCGGAGCCTATCGTCCTCTTCCTCACTCCAAGCGCCCCGTTGGCGTCGTAGTATGGGGCCTTCACCATCCCTTTCTATTTTATCTGCACCTCTCCCCTTTGCTATTCTTCTCCAATGGCGAAAGAACTCGCCTACTGCATGTACAACCACGAAACCGGCCTACTGCATATATATATATATATATATATGTAGATATGAGAGTGGGAATAAGATCCCATTCAGTGAGGAAATCCACAAATGGCCACACCACATTGGGCTCCTCCCAGCCTGTCTGTTATAATCAGCGGTGACGAACTGTTTGCATGGTGAAGAAGATGGGGTCCCGTACATTCGGAATGAATGGGTGGTTAAATTTTCCGGGTGTGGGGAACGGGCTGACCGCTGTATTCATTGACGGGGCCCCGTTTATATGGGGAAAGGCCATCGGAAGGCACCATGTGGTCAAAATTGATAATATAAGTGGGAAACAAAGGACTTCACTCTACCTGTCCATGCGCGGATCCATCCGCCATCTCTCGACCACGCGATTCAGTACGTACTCTCTCATTCACTCGCCGAGTTCCTTTTTTAGCCATGTGTTTTTTTTAACATAATTCATTTATATTTTATGTCTATATATGTATATATATGTTTATATTATGTTATATTTATATATATGTTTATATTTTATATTATATACATATATGTGTGTGAGTGTACTTATTTTATGTTGATATATATATATATATGTTTATATTTTATGTTAATTTATATATTTATATTATATTATATATATGTGTGTGTGTTTGCGTGTGTGGTTATATTATATATATATCTGTGTGTGTTCATATATATGTATATATTTTATATGTTTAAGTTAATATATATATGTCTATATGTATATATGTTTATATATGTGTGTGTGTGTGAATATATATTTGTATGTATGTGTGTGTGTGTCTATATATATATATAATTATCCATGTTTTAGTACACAGGTAAAAATGTTTCTAAAATAGCCACATTTTCATAAAAACGTGACTATATTTAAAATATATATGTTTGTATATATACAAATATAAATATATTTATTTATTTATTTATATACATGTGTGTGTGTGTGTCTAAATATATATATTTATATATGTGTGTTTATATGCAGTGTTTATATATATTAATATATATATACAACGTCTCTAATTTAGCAACGTTTTTTAGGAATCATCGCTAATTTGACATCACTTTTCAGGAAGTGTCGCTAATTTTTTGATGCTTTTCAAGAAGCGTCCCTAATTTAGCGATGTTTTTCACGAAGCGTCGCTAATTTAGTGGCATTTCCAGGAAGCGTTGCTAATTTAGTGATGTTTTCCAGAAATGTCGCTAATTTAGTAACGTTTACTGAAAAGTGTCGCTAAATTTAAAAATTAGCGGTGTTTTTAAAAAACATCGTTAAACTGCTGTTTTTTTTGTAGTGAACACCCAACATCGTTGAGGCATGTCCTTCTTCCCTCTTGGATCTGAATTCTCTTATTAAACCGCAATTCCCCTATTCTTATGATCTGTTTCCCTTGATTTAGACAAATTTCATTTGGTACTTATCTTTTTATGGAAGTAATCTAATTCCTATATTTACATATAGAATTTTACTAACCATGTTCATTAGGTCCCACCCTCTTGTGTGTCTCCTCCGTTATTGGACTTAGATTCTCGTCGTGATCAGATTGTGCAGTCGGCCGAATCAACCAATACATTAACCTTCAAGAATCTATTGCTGACAACATCCCTTAACCTTTCAATAAATGAAATAAAAAGAAGAAAACTGAATCTTTTTCCCATAATCCATGACGTATGATCACTCAATCAATGCATAATTACAAAATAAATGTTGATACCCAACATAATTGTGTTTCAAGCACTGAGGACTCCACTATGTCATCTTGATGACCTCTACATTGATATGAAATTCTAAGGGGATTTGATCCCCATTAAAGATTAAATACCAGTACAATGTGATTGGGAGTAATGTCATTTCACTACATAAATTTCTATATCCCATCAATTAATATTGATTATTTGGGATTTTTCTCAAAAGCATCATATAACTAATAGCTTACATGCTTATCTCTAGATCTAACTGACATTGTACTTTCAATTTCCAAAATATGTATATATAATAATATCACACAGTGATTATTATTCTATTTAACAAAAAAAAATTAATGTCCTTGGAATATAATTCACATTAATAGGTTATAATAGTTTCCCATTGTAATGAGAACATAGATATTTCATAAATATATTCTTAAATCAATATATCATATAGTCTAGATACATCTATCTTACATGACATTTATGATGGATGACTATCAGATGATGAAGTCTCATATGAAATTGATATATCTTCTCATGAAGTTCACAGTTGGTGATGTCTAAGAAGAATGGTCCTAAGAAAAGACCCATTAATAGGAATTCCACATGTTTTATGTGTCATTTGATATTACTATATACAAAAATGTTTATTTTCACAAAAACTATAATTTTTCTGGTTTGCCTTATAACTTTATATTTTATAAAATTTTGGTTATTTTTTATTTACATATCTTTTATAAAGTGGCTCTCTTGGGATTTATGTATTTGTGAAAATGCCTAAGTGCCTCTTTTAAAATAATTCAAATGTTTTGAAATGTTTCTTAAAAAATTATATGTATTCAACATATTCTTTTTTGTTTTAAATAGCTTTAAAAGGATTTAAACACTTGACATGGAATTAGGTTGAATTCCACCTATTTGTCAACTCAGTCGATTGGATTTCATAAAGGGATGTGATGTTTTGAAAGCATATTTAATGTTGGTTTCATTTTAACAAGGGGTGTGTGAAGTTTTAAATGAAAATTTGTAAAATATAGAGGGTTTTTATTCATTTGAAATGATTAAGACTGTTGGGTCCTGAAGTTTCCTTGAATGCTTAAAAAAATGGATTGTGGTTTTTTGAAAGAGTGCTTGTAATTGATTGGTTTATTTTAAAAAGGGTGTGTTATTTTAAAGAAAAATATGTGTAAATTGTTGTTTTTTTAATGGGATTTAAAATGTGCTTTTATAAATATTTTTCAAAGGACGTCTAAAATGCAGTTTTTCCATAATATTTTAAGTTTAGATTTTTATATTATTAGGAAAACCAATACATTATATATGGAAGACAAGTAGATTGATAATAACACCATGGTAAGGGCATGTCACTAACTCTATCCAACCCATAGGATATCCATCATGAACTCACTCTCGCAAAAGGTGAATTAATTTTTAACCCCATTGAAACTCATAAACCTAATTTGCACCCAACATCACCTGCATGGTTTAAATTTGGAGGACCCTTATTTGATATGTATATTTAGGCCTTTTCCCTCATAGGGATGCAGAAATTGATTATTAATATGAAATTCTTGATGCTTATTCATGGATGTGAAAATGATCTCTTTATTGTGAGGGTGTTAGAGTTGACATGTGATTTACTACTTATATTATATTTATTCATGTGATGATCATTGACTTGTTGTTTCTCACTTCCACTTGCACTACTAGAAATATGGGCATTTGAGCCATGTTACCTATAGCGACCGCCATTGGCGGTCGCTATTGGTAACTAATAGCGACTGACAATGGCGGTCGCTAAGTCTCCTTAAAAAAATAAGGGGCTCCCCCCACTCCACTCTTGTGATCCCCCCCCCACCTCCCCGAACCCTTCCCCCCTGTCCCCCCCCCCCCCCCCCGCCGCCGCCGCGCGCCCTCCCTGCCGCCCCGCCGCCGCGCGCCCTCCCCGGCGCCCCGCCCTCCGCCGGCCCGCCCTCCGCCGGCCCGCCCTCTGCCGGCCCGCCCTCCGCCGGCCCGCCCTCCGCCGCCTTGCCCTCTGCCGGCCCGCCCTCCGCAGCCCCGCCTTCCGCCAGCTCGCCCTCCGGCCGGCCGCCCTCCGGCTACCCTCCGGCGGCCCTCTAGCCTTCGGCCTCCAGCCCCTCCGGCCTCCGACCTCCGCCCTCGGCCCTCCGCCCCCTCGTCCTTCCCCCCAGCACCCCGAACACCCCCCCCCCACCCCGCACCCCGCCAACCCCCGTCCCATTCGTCTTCGTCCCCTCCCTCGCCGCACCACCGCCACCCGTCCCCTCCTTCATCGTCCCCTCCCTCGCCGCACCAGCTCCGGCTCCGGCTCCCCACCGCTCCTCTCCCTCAAAGAACCGTCGTCGGCTCCCCTCCCTTCCAGGTTTGTAGCACAATCAGGTATGACATGGGCTTTCACTTACATTATTATTTTATAAATGGTTCACAAACAATTAGTTAGTATTTATATTAAATATATTTGATATCAAAAATGAAAATGTAATAAGTCTTATGTAAATGTTTGTTATAGGGATCTTATTATGGATAAGAGTTGGATTGATCTTCCAAATCGAACGTCTAGAGAGTATTTCAATGGCATTATGCAGTTTATTGACTTCACCAGAGGATTTGAAAGTGACTATATTAGTTGACCATGTAGAAAATGTGCTAACAGATATCAATTTAAACGAGATACTGTGAGGGAGCACCTATTCTTTAATGGATTTCTGAAAAATTATAAGAGTTGTACTCGTCATGGAGAAGAATATGTTCATTGTGAAAATAGGGATACAGTTCAGATGGATGTTGATGCAAGGATGAATGATCCAATGCATGAAATGCTTACTGAAATGGTACGTGGGTTGGATCCTGAAGGAATTGACATCCAGAATCTTGAGACCGGTGAGAAAAATCTTCACTCTGGTGCAGATCGTGATTCGAGGATGTTTTATGAAGCAATTGATGATGCAAAAATAGAATTATATCCAGGATGTACTTCTTTCAATAAATTGTCATTTATCGTGGAGTTGTTGCATTTGAAGACTTTGAATCATTGGTCAGACACATCATTTGACATGCTGTTGGTGTTATTGAAAAAGGTTCTTCCTGTCGACGCTAAGATTCCTGAGTCGTATTACCATGCTCGTAAGCTGACAGAGAACTTAGGTTTTACATATGAGACCATAGATGCATATGCAAACAACTGTATGTTGTTTAGAAAGGAAACTGCCCATTTGAATATTTGTACGGTTTGTGGTGCTTCCAGGTGGAAAGAGAACAGGGGAAATCAGACTCATCAAAGTTAGATTGTGATACAGGGGAAACTGATTGCCGTAAAGTAAATGCATTACTTTCCCCTTAAACCAAGGTTGAAAAGATTTTTTATGTCATCTAAAGTTTCTAATTTAATGAGATGGCATGCAGAAAGAGTTCATGAAAGTGATATGTTAACCCACCCGACAGACTCTCATGCATGGAAGGATTTTGATAAGTGACATCCCGACTTTTCCAAAGATGTTCGTAATGTCCGATTGGGATTGGCAGCAGATGGTTTCAATCCATTCAAGTCTATGGTTGGTGCAACTCATAGCACATGGCCCGTGGTGTTGGTTCCGTATAATCTTCCTCCGAGGATTTGTATGAAGCAACAATTTATATTACTTTCCACTCTTATTGATGGACCTAAAAGTCCGGGGGATAAGATTGATGTTTACCTTCAGCCATTGATTGGTGAGTTGAATAAATTTTGGAGCGATGGTGTGATGACTTATGACTGTGAAACGAATGAAATGTTCAAACTGCAGGCTGTTTTATTGTGGACAATCAATGACTTCCCAGCTTATGCAAATTTATCAGGCTGGAGTACAAAAGGGGAATTTGCTTTCCCTTGTTGCAACAAAAGTAAAAAATCCGTATGGCTTAAGCATTCCAAAAAATGGGTATACATGGGTCACAGACGTTTTCTCCCCCCTTAGCACAGGTTCATAAAGGACAGAGTGGCATTTAATGGTTCTAGAGAGTTCAACCCAGCACCAAAGATCATGACAGGAGTCGAAATGTTATCGCAGATTGAGGAAGAAAACATCCGCACGGTATATGAAATTTAGGATTTGGTGGCTCCTCCGGTACGTAATATTCGAGCTGTGGGTAGGTAGCGCAGTCACAATTGGAAAAAGAAAAGTATTTTTTATTGTCTTCCGTATTGGAAAACTAACATGATGAGGCATAATTTGGATGTCATGCACATTGAAAAAAATGTTTGTGATAACATATTGTGGACCATTTTAGGTGTCAGTGGGAAATCAAAGGACCATGTTAATGCACGCTGTGATTTGGAAGAAATGGGTTTAAGGAAACAGTTGCATTTACAGTTAGCTGAGGGAAACAAGGCATATATGCCTTCTGCATAGTATACGATGACTACAAAGGAGAAAGAGACATTTCTTTCCATTTTGAAGATGCTCAAGGTCCCTGATGGTTACTCTTCTAATATTTCAAAGTGTGTGAATCTGACGAGTAAGACATTGCAAGGGTTGAAAAGTCATGACAATCACATACTACTTCAGTAGTTTATTCCAATCACAATTTGTGATTGTTTATCCCCCAATGTTGTTCAGCCGTTGATTGAGATGAGTAATTTTTTTAGACAGCTTTTTTTAAGAAATCAACGAATTAGTGATTTAAAAAGTTTACAGGACCGAATTTTACTTATGCTTTGTCACTTTGAGAAACTATATCCCCCCTCATTTTTCAATGTTATGGTCCACTTGACAGTGCACCTAACTGATGAAGTAATGGCTGCTGGTCCAGTGTAACGCCCCGACCCCAGCTACCCAGAGTCGGTGCATTACTTTGTAACATTGGCATGATCACAAAAGATCAAGTCTCGAAAGACCGATTAGTTTAGTAGCCTTGGAAACACTAGATACATTTGTAAACGTTACATTACATCATAAAGTAAACCAAAACAACAACAACATATTGTCTTCATATCCCCTCAGACTATCCCTGCAGGTCATTCATAATAAACTTCTTCAAATCCTAGAAAACATTAAAACATTGAAAGGGGTGAGCTCAGATGCTCAGTAAGGATAACAATATTGCGGAAGCTTTCATAAATAAACATAAACATTTAAGGCAATGTATAACTAAAACAAAAGCCTTTTAAACTTGAACATCAACATAATATGGAAAAAAAAATGAGATAATGCCATTTACTTCTTCACATGGATATTCTACTGGTCGAATAATCACATGCAATATCAATAACCACTTTCATAATGAGGGAATGTATAATGCCGGACATTCTGAAACATTTTGTCAAGGCCTCGACCAAGACATCTAAAATGATTAAGGCCTCGGCCAAAACCATAAATCAAATTGGGAAAGGGCCTCGGCCAATTCCACGTCTAGTTGTCTCATGAGACCTACCGATGCATCGAGGAGCTATAGCGGGCTCCACCCATCACTTATTAAGTCCAATACATTCCTCATATGAATAGGTTTAAACATATCATAAACCATAACATAATCGTATCACATAAACATGCATAAAGGAAACATAACATTTCCACATTTCAATCACAATATATCAATACAACACATTGATATAATAAAAACGCTTTCAAAACCATTTTCAATACCAACATAAAATAAAGTTAAAACTTTGTATTTATTTTTCATTAAAAAAAATGATGGCTTGTAGAGGAAGCAGAAACTCAAATAATGGTCACGGCGGCGGAGAAGTCGTTGTCGCCGCATATGTACGGAAAGAAAAACATTCCCATTTTGTCGTTTAGTAAAACGCTTTGTATAAAAAAGATTCCTTTTGAATAAACGTAAAAGTCAAAGGGGTTTATACACCGTATAAAAGAAAGTTGTGTATAAAACCAAATATGCCTCAATGAAAGGGGATTGAGACGAAGTCCTTAAAAAGATCATTTTTTAAATAAAGTACATCTATAATGTGTATTCACTATAAGTGCACATAAATAATGTACAAATACAATATAGGACATAATAATATCATGACATAATTTGAAAGTAGGAGATCAACCCAAAGAATGGAAGTTGGGTTAAGAAGTTCCCTTACCTCGTGTCTGACTTGACTCAACCGTTCTTTAACCTCCTGAATAATAAACTAGAGTTAATATATACCTTATTAAGAACCATTTTTAATTTAATTATCCTTATTATATCACTTATTACAATGATATGAACATTATGTAATTATTTAAGTTAATAACGGTCGTTTTGTCGATCTTTGGTACTTGAGTCAACAATAAGCTTCTTATAATTACAAGTTGTTTATGTGGTGAAATATCCATTATATCCAGAATTATATTCATGATTTAGATGTCATATATATCTTATATATCCAGTATATACATTCATTTATAATATTACGTAACATTTAGAGGTAAGAAATGAAATGCACCATTCATGGAGACGGTAAGCCGTACGTACGCATGAACGCTACTTTCATTTGAATTTCATATTTAATGGAACTAAATCATAATGATATAAATGTATAATATAATTCCAGTATAATATAGTGTATAATACCATTTACTCCATCCTTTATACATCCCACATATGGCATTAACGATTCAAATCACTTTGAGGGGGCGGTAGTCCGCACTTCCTAAAATGAAGATATCGCGTATACCCATAATGGAAGCCATAAAGGTAAGAAACAAATGAAAAATAAAGAAGAATAAGTAAAACATAAACACATTATATATCATATATAAATATAGTGACATCTTAATGGCCACCTTTGAAGGTGTTATATGAGTGTTGAACAATCATCGTTTCGTGAGGCAGAAATTCGCCATCCACAGAAACCGTATGTTCTTTAACCATTAGATGTAGGTGTGTGTAAGTGTAGCTCGAATCCTTCTTATAACAACATCCTAGTATATTGAGGATACTGGTGTTGTCACAAAATAAATGAATAAAAAGAGTTTAGGGGGTTGGAGAAGAAAAATAAAACAAAACAACATTAGAAAAGACATTACCTCAAAATCGGGTAACTCTTTTTGATTTGAGCCAAAGGCTTCCTTGGGAAGAGTTCTGCCCAATGTGAGGCTTCTATGAGTAAGGGAGGAATGTTGGGAGAGTATTTGGTCAGATGTTGGCCGAGCCAAATGGCTTGAAAGTGTGAATAAGGTGGTAGAGGTGGGGGCCTTTTATAAGAGGAGAGGAGGGTCACTTTTGGAAAGATTGAAATGTTACATTATTTCACAATGCTTTTCGGATTCTAAAGGTCCCACACTTATATAATTCGAGGCTAAGGTGATAAGGTTTCTAAATCTCCTCATCCAATAGGATTTGGACAAGTGTAAGCCTTGGATTTTGCATTATCTTCTCATTTTATTTAAATCGTTAAATAATGAGGTCATCGCTGCATCATAATGATGTCATAAATAATTTAATTTATTTAATGTCTAAAAATTATAAAAAAAATACTATGATGTAGGAAATCGTTTTAGATTTCTAATGAATATTTATAGTCTAAATTTGGACTTTTGTAACCCCACTTAAAAACTATTTTAGTAAAACAACTCATGTTTGTGTCAATTTAATTTTAACATTAAATAAATATATATTAATGTCATTTTCCAAATAAAGTGGCTCCATGGGGTCCCCAAGTTGACCCATGGGTTGTCTTGGTCGGCCATGACTCATCCAATAGGAGTAGGACAAGTGTCATGCTCATCTCATATTATTAAAACATCATTTGTACCTTAAACTACATTAATTACCTCTAATCGCGATTAAGAACTTAAAAGTTACTATTCACCAAAAAATTATTTTAATCTCATTGAACCACATTTTACTTCTTAATGACAACCATGTATGTCGGATTTTTGAAAATCAAATCACAGAAGTGGTAATATTTCATTTAAACGAAAAATCAGTTATTTAACTACCACTTAGTGGTTTCACTATTCATCAAAAATTGAAGTTTTTCAGAACAATGCCAAAATTTCACCCTAAGCTATAATTGATATTCCGAATTCAAAAATGATGCATATTTTAAAAAATTCCAAACATATAAGTTGCATTAATTAATTTTATAATTAATTCCCTCTGTTACAACAAATAGCGTGTTTTTAAGAAACAATTTATATCAAAAGATTGGCAATTGTTTATGTCCAATTTCAATGTTAAATTAATTCTAATGACCACCATTGGATAAAATGGTAAAAATATATTCTAATTATACTCTAAAACCACTCAATAGTATAATTTATCACTATGAATTATTTTGATTAATAAAGTTGTTTTAAGTATTTTTCACTATTCATAAAAATTTTGAAGTTCTCAGAAAATTACAAAAAATTCAACATAGGCTAATTTCAATATTAGGAATACAAAAATAAAGTCCATTTTGAAATATAAAATTTCTATAATTTTAAAAAGTGGTTATTACTATTCATAACGGCTATTTTGATTAGTTGCGGTGTGTTAG
The DNA here is from genome assembly GCA_963277665.1 of Viscum album. NCBI lineage: Eukaryota > Viridiplantae > Streptophyta > Magnoliopsida > Santalales > Viscaceae > Viscum > Viscum album. Next base: position 538,273,353 of record OY728138.1, on the reverse strand, counting down.
AACTCGAACTTGCGTACAATGCAAGCTATTGCATTATTGAATGAGAAGCGTATCGTGGAAGCTCGGGGTGTTACATTCTCCCCTCCTTCAATAAATTGCGTCCTCGCAATTTGAAATTTTTCTTTGATAATAAAAGGCTGAAAATAGAAAATACCTTTGTGGAAAACCCACATCGGAAATAAGGTTAATAAATATATAACATTAAAAGAAAGCAGGATAAGTACAAAGGTCACCCGATATAGCCCATTCTAGGATTCTATGAAAATATGGATATGGAAGAAAAACAAACCATCAAGGTCTGATGGAGAGTTATAGAAAACAGGATTAGGAGAATGTTTAACCATAAGAAAATCACAAACTTGTGATTGGTTAAACGGTCATTGAATCCCCAGTTGGAAAAGTTAACCGACAACATTTTTGTTTTAAGTTACCTTTTATAATGTTGAGGAATTTATTTATGAGATTTACTAAGAACGTAAGGGAATATACATACTTGTTATGTATACTTTCATTCGTTAATAAATTTTTACCACAAACCCAACTTTTACTCCAAATGGTAACGGAACTCAAAAATATTCTATTTATCCTAATTGTATAAGGTTCCAAATGTTAACACATACCATTTAGATTAGTAAAACTATTTTGTAATAACCAGGGACTTCCTGTAGGCTAGTGGTAGGAAATAAAGGCTTGTCGCACTATGGTTGTGGGTTCGATTCCTGCAGCTTTGTCCGATGCGACGGGTTATTCCCCACCCTGCAGGTTGTCCTTTTCCTAAAAATATAGTACTATACTATTCCAAAAATAATCTTCATAAATTTTTTAACCTTAAACAATACTATCCAAATTTCAACTTAATCCACTCCAACCTTTATAGTTATCCAAAATACCTTCATCCAGACTTTCTCTAAAAGGTCTCTAAATTCCAAAATCAATTGTAACATCAGATTCCCCAAACAAAGAAAAGTTTCTCTTATTGTCACATACTAAAAATATGATTACCTTAATCATATTAAAACCTTACTGAAATTAACAAGTACTGCAGTACAATCCTTATATATATATTACATTATTCTTATAACCAGAATATAATCCTTGAGTCCAAAAGCACCAATACATTAGTTATTCTGCTTCAACTGTAGTAACAGCATAAGATTGTCCTTGATCCCTTGGCCTTTTCTGAGGTAAGTTTCCCTGACGCTTAGGACATTCATTTGCATAATGACCCATTTCTCTACAATTGTAGCATTCAACTTTGACAGCCTCTTTCTTTCCCTTGCAATCACGAGCCTGGTGACCCTTTTCTCCACATTTATAACAAACTCCCATTCCTTTTAGGCAAGTACCAGGGTGATTCTTCCCACAATTATCACATATTGGAAAATCCTTCTTTCCCTTTTTCCCTTTATCTGTCTCTTGTTCCACCGTTCTCTTCTTCTCTTGCTTTACTTTGTTGTCATAAGACTTAGAGAATTCCTTTTCTGTCTTGATAGCACACGAGACAATATCTTCGTATGATGAGAAGGATTGTGATACCAAAGCTCGACGGAGAAATGGTTTTAACCCATCAAAGAAACGATCAATCTTACTCCTTGGGTTACGTATATAATCGGCAGCATGCCTCGCTAACCTTGTAAATTTAGCCTCATACTTTGTGACATTCTCATCCTCCTTCTGCCTCAGACTCAGAAATTTCCTTTCCATATCTGCTCGATGGTCACGAGGAAAGTATTTTTCTAAGAAAAGATCTTTGAACTCCCTCCATTCCATATTCGATACGTCATCATCTTCCTTTGTGTTTTGAATCAGCGACCACCACTGATCGGCATCTCCAGTGAGGCGGTAAACTGCCATGACAACCTTCTCCCTTTCACTACTCCCCAAGGCATGGAATATTTTCTCTAAGGAATTTATCCATTGCTCAGCTACTATAGGATTTATACTCCCATTGAAGGTTGGTGGTTGTTGCCTCATGAAGCGGTCTAACATTGATCCTCCACGTTGCGGATCAGGGTGCTCCATACGAGTAAGGTTATTATTCATAACCTGAGTGAGTTGTCCCAGTATGGTAATAAGTTGATCAGCACCAGTTGTATCTCCAGATACACAATAATTATCTTGATCAGGAGGGAAATCCCTACACGGAGTTCGTGCATTGATACGGTTTCCATTCCTTCTACTAGGCGCCATTTCTAAACAATGGCATAAACTAGATTAGTTTATGAATCAAAATACATAATTCCATACTTGTAAAACACTTTACATAAATTGAACTATTTATGGATATAATCCATAATCATAAAAAGAAATGTTTTCTTTGAGGAAGTATATACTCATAACCCTTCATAGTGGTTTGTAAATAAAATGAGAATTATCCTAAGCATATCCCCCGGGAGTGTCGTAACCAAGAGTGGAGCAAGGCCCGTTGTCGTGCACCAGTTCCCGTTCGAGTCTAGCTCAAAGCAGTGTTTTCGGGTTTTACCCCTAGGTACATCTGTGTCAGAGCCGCCTCTACCTGCTCGTATCCAGACAGGGATGTATTTCTCGGAAAACTCATAACATCTCTATAATACCAAAATTCTAGGAAGTTCTTCTATACTAATCCTCAAAGTCTATCTTCGGGATATGTGCTCTAATCAGAGTTTATCTAAATCTAGCTTCCAAGGTTAGTACTAAACTGCCTCTGATACCAACTGTAACGCCCCGACCCCAGCTACCCAGAGTCGGTGCATTACTTTGTAACATTGGCATGATCACAAAAGATCAAGTCTCGAAAGACCGATTAGTTTAGTAGCCTTGGAAACACTAGATACATTTGTAAACGTTACATTACATCATAAAGTAAACCAAAACAACAACAACATATTGTCTTCATATCCCCTCAGACTATCCCTGCAGGTCATTCATAATATACTTCTTCAAATCCTGGAAAACATTAAAACATTGAAAGGGGTGAGCTCAGATGCTCAGTAAGGATAACAATATTGCGGAAGCTTTCATAAATAAACATAAACATTTAAGGCAATGTATAACTAAAACAAAAGCCTTTTAAACTTGAACATCAACATAATATGGCAAAAATAAAATGAGATAATGCCATTTACTTCTTCACATGGATATTCTACTGGTCGAATAATCACATGCAATATCAATAACCACTTTCATAATGAGGGAATGTATAATGCCGGACATTCTGAAACATTTTGTCAAGGCCTCGGCCAAGACATCTAAAATGATTAAGGCCACGGCCAAAACCATAAATCAAATTGGGAAAGGGCCTCGGCCAATTCCACATCTAGTTGTCTCATGAGACCTACCGATGCATCGAGGAGCTATAGCGGGCTCCACCCATCACTTATTAAGTCCAATACATTCCTCATATGAATAGGTTTAAACATATCATAAACCATAACATAATCGTATCACATAAACATGCATAAAGGAAACATAACATTTCCACATTTCAATCACAATATATCAATACAACACATTGATATAATAAAAACGCTTTCAAAACCATTTTCAATACCAACATAAAATAAAGTTAAAACTTTGTATTTATTTTTCATTAAAAAAAATGATGGCTTGTAGAGGAAGCAGAAACTCAAATAATGGTCACGGCGGCGGAGAAGTCGTTGTCGCCGCATATGTACGGAAAGAAAAACATTCCCATTTTGTCGTTTAGTAAAACGATTCGTATAAAAAAGATTCCTTTTGAATAAACGTAAAATTCAAAGGGGTTTATACACCGTATAAAAGAAAGTTGTGTATAAAACCAAATATGCCTCAATGAAAGGGGATTGAGACGAAGTCCTTAAAAAGATCATTTTTTAAATAAAGTACATCTATAATGTGTATTCACTATAAGTACACATAAATAATGTACAAATACAATATAGGACATAATAATATCATGACATAATTTGAAAGTAGGAGATCAACCCAAAGAATGGAAGTTGGGTTAAGAAGTTCCCTTACCTCGTGTCTGACTTGACTCAACCGTTCTTTAACCTCCTGAATAATAAACTAGAGTTAATATATACCTTATTAAGAACCATTTTTAATTTAATTATCCTTATTATATCACTTATTACAATGATATGAACATTATGTAATTATTTAAGTTAATAACGGTCGTTTTGTCGATCTTTGGTACTTGAGTCAACAATAAGCTTCTTATAATTACAAGTTGTTTATGTGGTGAAATATCCATTATATCCAGAATTATATTCATGATTTAGATGTCATATATATCTTATATATCCAGTATATACATTCATTTATAATATTACGTAACATTTAGAGGTAAGAAATGAAATGCACCATTCATGGAGACGGTAAGCCGTACGTACGCATGAACGCTACTTTCATTTGAATTTCATATTTAATGGAACTAAATCATAATGATATAAATGTATAATATAATTCCAGTATAATATAGTGTATAATACCATTTACTCCATCCTTTATACATCCCACATATGGCATTAACGATTCAAATCACTTTGAGGGGGCGGTAGTCCGCACTTCCTAAAATGAAGATATCGCGTATACCCATAATGGAAGCCATAAAGGTAAGACACAAATGAAAAATAAAGAAGAATAAGTAAAACATAAACACATTATATATCATATATAAATATAGTGACATCTTAATGGCCACCTTTGAAGGTGTTATATGAGTGTTGAACAATCATCGTTTCGTGAGGCAGAAATTCGCCATCCACAGAAACCGTATGTTCTTTAACCATTAGATGTAGGTGTGTGTAAGTGTAGCTCGAATCCTTCTTATAACAACATCCTAGTATATTGAGGATACTGGTTTTGTCACAAAATAAATGAATAAAAAGAGTTTAGGGGGTTGGAGAAGAAAAATAAAACAAAACAACATTAGAAAAGACATTACCTCAAAATCGGGTAACCCTTTTTGATTTGAGCCAAAGGCTTCCTTGGGAAGAGTTCTGCCCAATGTGAGGCTTCTATGAGTAAGGGAGGAATGTTGGGAGAGTATTTGGGCAGATGTTGGCCGAGCCAAATGGCTTGAAAGTGTGAATAAGGTGGTAGAGGTGGGGGCCTTTTATAAGAGGAGAGGAGGGGCACTTTTGGAAAGATTGAAATGTTACATTATTTCACAATGATTTTAGGATTCTAAAGGCCCCACACTTATATAATTCGAGGCTAAGGTGATAAGGTTTCTAAATCTCCTCATCCAATAGGCTTTGGACAAGTGTAAGCCTTTGATTTTGCATTATCTTCTCATTTTATTTAAATCGTTAAATAATGAGGTCATCGCTGCATCATAATGATGTCATAAATAATTTAATTTATTTAATGTCTAAAAATTATAAAAAAAATACTATGATGTAGGAAATCGTTTTAGCTTTCTAATGAATATTTATAGTCTAAATTTGGACTTTTGTAACCCCACTTAAAAACTATTTTAGTAAAAAAACTCATGTTTGTGTCAATTTAATTTTAACATTAAATAAATATATATTAATGTCATTTTCCAACTAAAGTGGCTCCATGGGGTCCCCAAGTTGACCCATGGGTTGTCTTGGTCGGCCATGACTCATCCAATAGGAGTAGGACAAGTGTCATGCTCATCTCATATTATTAAAACATCATTTGTACCTTAAACTACATTAATTACCTCTAATCGCGATTAAGAACTTAAAAGTTACTATTCACCAAAAAATTATTTTAATCTCATTGAACCACATTTTACTTCTTAATGACAACCATGTATGTCGGATTTTTGAAAATCAAATCACAGAAGTGGTAATATTTCATTTAAACGAAAAATCAGTTATTTAACTACCACTTAGTGGTTTCACTATTCATCAAAAATTGAAGTTTTTCAGAACAATGCCAAAATTTCACCCTAAGCTATAATTGATATTCCGAATTCAAAAATGATGCCTATTTTACAAAATTCCAAACATATAAGTTGCATTAATTAATTTTATAATTAATTCCCGCTGTTACAACAAATAGCGTGTTTTTAAGAAACAATTTATATCAAAAGATTGGCAATTGTTTATGTCCAATTTCAATGTTAAATTAATTCTAATGACCACCATTGGATAAAATGGTAAAAATATATTCTAATTATACTCTAAAACCACTCAATAGTATAATTTATCACTATGAATTATTTTGATTAATAAAGTTGTTTTAAGTATTTTTCACTATTCATAAAAATTTTGAAGTTCTCAGAAAATTACAAAAAATTCAACATAGGCTAATTTCAATATTAGGAATACAAAAATAAAGTCCATTTTGAAATATAAAATTTCTATAATTTTAAAAAGTGGTTATTACTATTCATAACGACTATTTTGATTAGTTGCGGTGTGTTAGAACTCGAACTTGCGTACAATGCAAGCTATTGCATTATTGAATGAGAAGCGTATCGTGGAAGCTCGGGGTGTTACATCCAGTGCAATTCAGGTGGATGTATCCTATTGAGCAGTATTTGAGTACATTGAAACGATTTTTACGCAACAGAGCTCGTCTGAAGGCATCAATAGCCAATGGTTATTTGATGGATGAGTGTACTACTTTTTTGTGCAGAATATCTTATGGATGTTGAAACAAAATTAGATAAGCCCTCTCGGATTCAGGATGGTCCAGTTGGAGAAGGAACCGCATATGATATGGACAACATCGAGTGGATACAAGCGCATCGATATATCTTTTTCAATACTCCATTAGTTGCACCATTAATGCAGTAAGTATCTTATCACTTTTATTGTTTACCTTTTACATGTTTTGTTTGCATTAGTTGATCATTTAAACATTGTGTTATCATTTGCAGAAAACACATTAATGAGATAAAAGAAGAGATGTATCGTGCGACTGAGTTGCAAATTCAACAGTCTCATTATGCGTCATTTCATGATTGGTTCAAGTATTATATACGTATAAATTGATTTTCATTATGTGTGAAGTATTACACTAATTTCTTTATTCATATATCATTATTGAATTATATGAATTATGTAGGTTCATAAGCTGAGGGAGTTAGGGGACCCCACGCTAACTGAAGAATTTATCCAACTGGCTGAGGGTCCATCTATAACGGCTCGTCGTTATAAATCTATAGATGCTAATGGTTTTCGATTTCGCATTAAAGATGTTGACGACAAACGAGCAACACAAAACAATGGCATCTGTTGTCCATTTGTCGATTCTGGTTATTACTATGGTCAATTGATAGACATCATTGAAGTTGTATACACACACGGGTTGAAGTACATATTGTTAAAGTGTAATTGGGTTGATCCTGTGCGTGGATGCAAAGTCGATCAATATCAGTTTTCATTGGTGAATTTTAACTATATGTTATACAGAAATGAACAAGTTGATAATGAACCTATCATTTTGACATCACAAGCGGAACAAGTATTCTTCATTACTTTGCCTTCGAATCCAAGTTGGCAAGTTGTTTTCAGAATGTCTCGGCGAGGAGTGTTTGTATTTGAACAAGATGAACCCGAGACTGTTCCTTTTGTTTCCCAACAGCTTGATCAACATACCGTAGTTCAACGTGAAGAAGATATTTATTGGGTCAGAGCTGCTGTTGAAGGAGAAACGGTCGATTTGCATGCTTAATGAAAGGTATAATTGTTTTCCCACTATTCAGCCTAAGATATCATAAATTATCTAAACATTTTATAAATCCTTGTAAGTTTTAATCCTCACTTTTTGAATTTTATTCAGTTATAACTATTTAAGGTGATTTAACTCATGTTATATTGATGTTATTGTCGGTGTATATTTCCATTGAGGTATTCTTCATTTGTTTCATGTGCTGCTTGATTTTTTATTAATTTAATTTGAAATTTGGCTATGCATTGATTGGTTTTGTACATAATTTGTATATCTGTTTTGTGAACTTTCTGATTCTTTAAATTCATTCCCAACTAATTATTCAATCACTTTTTGTTTGATTAACAACCGTACAAGTTTGATTTTTTTAAAAACAATCCAATTTATCATTTGGAAATTTTGGATAGTCCCCTTACTAATGTTTTCCATTACTGAAGGAATGTTAGGGGAAGAGGCAGAAGATCCACATCATCCATCTGAGTCATCTACGTCTCAGGGTTGAGGTATGTTGGAATGTCATTGTCTCTATTTTTTATGTAATTAATAAACATATATATATATATATATAACATCTGACAATTTGTATATAAAATTGTTTTCAACAGGATCAGACCCGACTGCTTCTTCCTCTCGCAGGAGAGGCCCTGGTCGTGGCATATTATCATGGAATTCTGACACGACTTCTGATGTTTCATTTGATGAGGTATTTCATCATGTAGGATGGAATTCCCCTGCATTTATTTGTCAGTTGGGTCATATCATATGTGATCCACATCGATTTCCATTGACTACGTGTGACTGGGCTTCTATCCCCCATGACACATTAGATCATCTTTGGAGGGAGGTTCAGGTAAGAAGACCATTTTACTTTATTCCCTATGTATAAACAATAATAACATATGTGATTTTTTTATTTAATAGCAAAATTTGAAAGTATGTCCCGATGAGTTTCGGCCAGTGTGTATGAGTAAATGCCGTAAGATGTGGAAATACTATAAAGGCAAAGTCAAGAGGGACCACTGGGTACCAAATGTGGGTGCCCCAGACATTCTAGAAAAAATCCCGAGAGGTGTCCTCCCGGCTCAGTGGCGTGATTTAGTTGCATATTGGTCCACTGAGGGTGTTGCGGTTTGTATATTTATTTTGGTATATATATTTTCAAGAATGTGTGATTTGTTTGATATTTGAATGAATTGAATGTAGGAGTTGTCTACACGCCATTTTGAGAATCGAGCGTTGCAGGGACCACCTCACAGGCTCGGGACTCGTCACGTGTCTCAGATCCGACATGAGGTATTTATTATTCATTTTTTAATTTTTTTAATTAATACGGCTTTGTGTTTATATTCTATTCATATATAGTTGCAGGAGCAAGGTGCACCAACTGATAAAATGTCGGTGTGGATGAGGACTCGTGATCGCAATGATCCAGAGGCTGCAGCATTGATAGTAAGTGCTTGTACTCTTTACCAATACTTACACAAAATCTTTATATTAATATATGTATATATATTTAAATATTTCACAGGCTCAATTTGAAGTTGAATTAGAACATCTTCCAGAGGACCAGCGACAGCTTCCCATGCAAAGGGATGAGATCTTTCATCGCATCATTGGTTGGGATGGACATGGATATAGTTTGACCTATGGAACAGGGATTCCTCATTCTGTAGTGTCACGCGATGCGGTTGTCGGTCCTGCTGTTGCACAGATGTCACAGCAGCTGTCAGATTTCAAGGCACGACTGCGGGCTTCCAAGGAGGCAAATGCGCAATTGGCTGCTGAGATTAGAGCACTGCGGGAATATGTGCGTCCGGGTGATGGTGCAGGGGATCACACGATGCAGGTTTATACTGTATTTATTTATTCAATTTAAATTATTTTTGTTATGAAAATATTCATAATGTTTATTTTTTGTAGGACCTTGACCCACCGGATGGAGGTCAGTGATGAACACGCATGACGCATCATGAGGTGTGTTTTTTCTTTTAATGGTAGGGTTGTTATTGATATTTATGTTGGGTTTCTAGTGAGTTTTTTTGTGATTTGGATAGCTTTTTTTCATTTAATTTTCAATGTTTAGAATTGTATGTTCTGTAATATTTTTTAAAAAAATACGTGATTTCTAATATAAATTATTAAACTTGTTTATGACGAATGAGCTGAGTTCACTATCTATTGTCCCCGTCCTACCCCGAACAGCCCTCCCCGCACTCCGGACAGCCCTCCCCGCACCCCGGACAAGCCCCCCCACCCCGAACTGCTCTCCCGCACCCCGGACAGCCCTCCCCGCACTCCAGACAGCCCTCCCCGCACTCCGGACAGCCCTCTCCGCACCCCGGAGAGGCCTCCTGCACCCCGGACAGCCCCCCGCACAACGGACACCCCCCCCCCCCCACACCCCGCACAGCCCTCCGCACTCCGAACAGCCCTCCCCGCACCCCGGACATGCCCCCCCACCCCGGACATACCCCCCACTCCGGACAGCCCCCCCCCCCCCCCCCCGCACCACGGACAACCTTCCCCGCACTCCGGACATCCCTCCTCGCACCCCAGACATCCCTCCCCGCACCCCGAACAGCCCTCCCCACACTCCGGTAAGCCCTCCCTGCACCCCGGACAGCCCTCCTGCACCCCGGAAAACCCTCCCCGCACTCCAGACAGCCCTCCCCGCACCCCGGAGAGGCCTCCCGCACTCCGTACAGCCCTCCCCACACCCCGGACATGCCCTCCAGCCCGGGTGAGTGAATTGTGATGTGTTCGAGTAGACGACACGTCAATCGGACGTGCCGTGTGCCCGCGGTGACCATAGTTTTCAAATCGCGCTGTAGCGCCCGCGATAGCGCTGGTGCGGTGCGGATCGGTGCACCACCGCTCCTGGAGGCTGAGTCGCGTCCCAATACGCTATCGCGTGGGTCGCGCCGCAATCGCAGTGTCACGGGTCGCGCGCGACCGTGGCTGTTGCGGCCGCGCTGTGTTTTTGTGCGCAGAAAATTGAATTATTTCCCCACATCTGGTATGCTCTGGCTTACACCATTGCCACTGACCCCTCTTCCAACTTCGACCACCCCAATGACAACGATGACCAGGATAGTCTATTTTTTCCCCTTATCCCTGATGACGATGCCGAGACCGAGGTGTCGTGTGCCCGCGGTGACCGGGAACGTCGTTCTGGTGTCATAAATGGCCAAAATGGGCGTGTCACACTCAAAGTCATTTCGGAGGACATATTATTGACCTGAAATCACAGGGAAACAATCTAATTATTATTTTTGAGGTGTACGCGCAGACAGAACGTCAATCAGACGTGCGGTTTGCGCGGTAGGGCTCATTATGCGTTCTTTAAGTGATGTGTGTGCTTGATAAACGCGCGTGGGGGGGGGGGGTCCAAATAGTCCGAATGAGGTCCGAATGTCATGAAATCAGACTATGTCAAAGGGTAAGTGAATTGTGACATGGTTGAGCAGACGACACGTCAATCGGATGTGTCGTTTGACCGTGGTGACCGGAAACGCGTTTCCGGTGTCATAAACGACCAAAACGGGCGTCTGACGGTCAAAGTCATAGCGGACGACATCGGATTGACCTAAAATCTCAGGGAAACAATCTAATTATTATTAGTGACGTGTACGCGTAGACGGCACTTCAATCGGACATGTGGTCTGCGCGGTAGGGCTCATTATGCGTTCTTTAAGTGTTGTGTGCGCTTGATAAACGTGCGTGGGGGTCCAAACGGGCCGAACGAGGTGTGAATGGCCTAAAATCAGATGACATCAAAGGGTGAGTGAATTGTGACGTGTTCGAGCAGACGACACGTCAATCTGACCTGACGTGTGCCCGCGGTGACCGGGAACGCCGTTCCGGTGTCAAAAACGGCCAAAACGGGCGTCTGACGGTCAATGTCATAGCGGACGACATCGGATTGACCTGAAATCACAGGGAAACAATCTAATTATTTTTCTTGAGGTGTACACGTAGACGGAACATCAATCAGACGTGCGGTTTGCGTGGTAGGGCTCATTATGCGTTCTTTAAGGGATGCACGCGCTTGATAAACGCGTGTGGGGGGGTCCAAATGGTCCGAACGAGGTCTGAATGGCCTAAAATCAGACGACATCAAAGGGTGAGTGAATTGTGACGTGGTCGAGCAGAAGGCATGTCAATCGGCCGCACCGTGTACCCGCGGTGACCGGGAACGCCGTTCCGGTGTCATAAACGGCCAAAACGGGCCTCTGACGGTCAAAGTCATAGCGGATGACATCAGATTGACCTGAAATCACAGGGAAACAATCTAATTATTATTCATGAGGTGTACGCGGAGACATCACGTCAATCGGACGTGCGGTCTGCGCGGTAGGGCTCATTATGTGTTCTTTAAGTGTTGCGCGCGCTTGATAAACGCGCGTGGGGGGGGGGGGGGGTTCAAACTGGCCAAACGAGGTCTGAATGGCCTGAAATCAGACAACATCAAAGGGTGAGTGAATTGTTATGTGGTCGAGCAGATGGCACGTCAATCGTCCACACTGTGTGCCCGCGGTGACCGGGAACGCCGTTCCGGTGTCATAAACGGCCAAAACGGGCGTCTCATGATCAAAGTCATAGCGGACGACATCGGATTGACCTTTAATCACAGCAAAACAATCTAATTATTATTCGTGAGGGGTAAGCGCAGACGACACGTCAATCGGACGTGCGGTTTGCGCGGTAGGGCTCATTATGCATTCTTTAAGTGATGCGCGCGCTTGATAAACGCGCGTGGGGGTCCAAATGGGCCGAATGAGGTCCGAATGGCATGAAATCATATGGCGTCAAAGGGTGAGTGAATTGTGACATGGTCGAGCAGACGGCACGTCAATCGGATGTGTCGTTTTACCGTGGTGACCGGAAACGCGTTTCCGGTGTCAGAAACTGCCAAAACGGGCGTCTGACAGTCAAAGTCATAGCGGACGACATCGGATTGACCTGAAATAACATGGAAACAATCTAATTATTATTCGTGACGTGTACGCGTAGACGGAATGTCAATCGGATGTGCGGTCTGCGCGGTAGGGCTCATTATGCGTTCTTTTAGTGTTGCGCGCGCTTGATAAACGCGCGTGGGGGGTCCAAACGGGCCGAATGAGGTGAGAATGGCCTGAAATTAGACTACATCAAAGGGTGAGTGAATTTTGATGTGGTCAAGTAGACGTCACGTCAATCGGACGTGCCGTGTGCCCTCGGTGACCGGGAACGCCGTTCTGGTGTCATAAACGGCCAAAACGGGTATCTGATGGTCAAAGTCATAGAGGACGGCATCAGATTGACCTGAAATCATAGGGAAACAATCTAATTATTATTCGTGAGGTGTAAGAACAGACGGAACATCAATCGGATGTGCGGTTTGCATGGTAGGTCTCATTATGCGTTCTTTAAGTGATGTGCGCGCTTGATAAACATGCGTGGGGGGGTCCAAACGGGCCGAACGAGGTCCGAATGGCCTGAAATCAGACGAAATCAAAGGGTGAGTGAATTGTGAAGTGGTCGAGCATACGGAACGTCAATCGGCCGCACCGTGTTCCCGCGGTGACCGGGAACGCCGTTCTGGTGTCAAAAACGGGCAAAACGGGCGTCTCACGCTCAAAGTCATAGCAGACGACATCGGATTGACCTGAAATCACAGGGAAATAATCTCATTATTATTTTTGATGTGTACGTGCAGACGGAACGTCAATCGGATGTGAGGTTTTCACGGTAGATCTCATTATGCGTTCTTTAAGTGATGCGCACGCTTGATAAACGCGCGTGGGGGGGTCCAAATGGGCCGAATGAGGTCCGAATGGCTTGAAATCAGACGACGTCAAAGGGTGAGTGAATTGTGACATGGTCGACCAGACGGCACGTCAATCGGATTTGCCGTTTGACAGTGGTGACCGGAAACGCGTTTTTGGTGTCACAAACGGCCAAAACGGGCGTCTGACGGTCAAAGTCATAGCGGACGACATCGGATTGATCTGAAATCACAGGGAAACAATCTAATTATTATTCGTGACATGTACGCATAGATGGCACATCAATCGGACGTGCGGTCTGCGCGGTAGGGCTCATTATGCGTTCTTTAAGTGTTGCGCGCGCTTGATTAATGCGTGTGGGGGGTCCAAACGGGCCGAACGAGGTCTGAATGGCCTGAAATCAGACTACATCAAAGGGTGAGTGAATTGTGACGTGGTTGAGCAGACGTCACATCAATCGGATGTGCCGTGTGCCCGCGGTGACCGGGAACGCCGTTCTGATGTCATAAACGGCCAAAACGGGCGTCTCACGCTCAAAGTCATAGCATACGACATCAGATTGACCTGAAATCACAGGGAAACAATCTAATTATTATTCATGAGGTGCACGCGTAGACGGCACATCAATCGGACATGTGGTCTGCGCTGTAGGGCTCATTATGCGTTCTTTAAGTGTTGCGCGCTCTTGATAAACGCGCATGGGGGGGGGGGGGTCCAAACGGGCCGAACGAGGTCCGAATGGCCTGAAATCAGATTACATCAAAGGGTGAGTGAATTGTGATGTGGTCAAGCAGACGGCACGTCAATCGGCTGCACCGTGTGCCCACGGTGACCGGGAACGCCGTTCCGGTGTCATAAACGGCCAAAACGGGTGTCTCACGCTCGAAGTCATAGCGGACGACATCAGATTGACCTGAAATCACAGGGAAACAATATAATTATTATTCGTGAGGTGTATACACAGACGTCACGTCAATCGGACGTGCGGTTTGCGCGGTAGGGCTCATTATGCGTTCTTTAAGTGATGTGTGCGCTTGATAAACGCTCGTGGGGGGTCCAAACAGGCTGAACGAGGTCCGAATGGCCTGGAATCAGACGACGTAAAAAGGTGAGTTAATTGTGACATGGTCGAGCAGACGACATGTCAATCGGATGTGTCGTTTGACCGTGGTGACCGGAAACGCATTTCCGGTGTCATAAACGGCCAAAACGGGCGTCTGACGGTCAAAGTCATAGCGTACGACATAGGATTGATCTGAAATCATAGAGAAACAATCTAATTATTATTCGTGATGTGTACGTGCAGATGGTACATCAATCGGACGTGCGGTCTGCGCGGTAGGGCTCATTATGCATTCTTTAAGTGTTGCTCGCGCTTGATAAACGCACGTGGGGGGTCCAAACGGGCCGAACGAGGTGAGAATGGCCTGAAATCAGACGACATAAAAGGGTGAGTGAATTTTGATGTGGTCGAGTAGACGACACGTCAATCGGACGTGCCGTGTGCCCGCGGTGACCGGGAACGCCGTTCCGGTGTCATAAACGGCCAAAACGGGCGTCTGACGGTCAAAGTCATAGAGGACGACATCGGATTGACATGAAATCATAGGAAAAAAATCTAATTATTATTCTTGAGGTGTACGCGTTGACGGCACATCAATCGGACGTGTGGTCTGCGCGGTAGGGCTCATTATGCGTTCTTTAAGTGTTGTGCACGCTTGATAAACGCGCGTGGGGGGGTCCAAATGGGCCGAATGAGGTCTGAATGGCATGAAATCAGACGACATTAAAGGGTGAGTTAATTGGGACGTGGTTGAGTAGACGACGCGTCAATCGGCCGCACCGTGTGCCCGCGGTGACCGGGAACGCCGTTCCAGTGTCATAAACGGCCAAAACAGACGTCTCACGCTTAAAGTCATAGAGGACGACATCGGATTGACCTGAAATCATAGGTAAACAATATAATTATTATTCTTGAGGTGTACGCGTAGACGGCATGTCAATCGGATGTGCGGTTTACGCGGTAGGGCTCATTATGCGTTTTTTAAGTGATGCGCGCGCTTTATAAACACGCGTGGGGGGGTCCAAATGGGCCGAACGAGGTCCGAATGGCCTGAAATCAAACGACATCAAAGGGTGAGTGAATTGTGACGTGGTAGAGTATACGACACGTCAATAGGATGTGTCGAATGACCGTGGTGACCGAAAACGCGTTTCTGGTGTCATAAACGGCCAAAACGGGCGTCTGACGGTCAAAGTCATAGCGGACGACATCGGATTGACCTGAAATCACAGGGAAACAATCTAATTATTATTCGTGACGTGTACGTGTAGACGGAACGTCAATCAGACGTGCGGTATGTGCGGTAGGGCTCATTATGCGTTCTTTAAGTGTTGTGCGTGCTTGATAAACGCGCGTGGGGGGGTCCAAACGGGCCGAACGTGGTTCGAATGGCCTGAAATCAGACGAAATCAAAGGGTGAGTGAATTGTGACGTGGTCGAGTGGACGACACGTCAATCAGACGTGCCGCGTGCCCGCGGTGACCGGGAACGCTGTTCTGGTGTCATAAACGGTCAAAACGGGCGTCTGACGGTCAAAGTCATAGAGGCCCACATTGGAATAACCTGAAATCACAGGGAAACAATATAATTATTATTCATGATGTGTACATGCAGACGGCATATCAATCGGACGTGCAGTCTGCGCGGTAGGGCTCATTATGCGTTCTTTAAGTGTTGTGCGCGCTTGATAAACGCGCGTGGGGGGGGTTCAAACGGGCCGAACGAGGTCCGAATGGCCTGAGATCAGACAACATCAAAGTGTGAGTTAATTGTGACGTGGTCGAGCAGACAGAACGTCAATCGGCCGCACCGTGAGCCCGCGGTGACCGGGAACGCCGTTCTGGTGTCATAAACGGCCAAAACGGGTGTCTCACGCTCAAAGTCATAGCAGACGACATCGTATTGACTTGAAATCACAGAGAAACAATCTAATTATTATTAGTGAGGTGTACGCGTAGACGGAACGTCAATCGGACATGCGGTTTGCGCGGTAGGGCTCATTATGCGTTCTTTAAGTGATGCGCGTGCTTGATAAACGCGCGTGGGGGGGGGGGTCCAAACGGGCCGAACGAGGTCCAAATGGCCTGAAATAAAACTACATCAAAGGGTGATTAAATTTTGACGTGTTCGAGCAGACGACACGTCAATCGGATGTGTCGTTTGGCCGTGGGGACCGAAAACGCGTTTTCGGTGTCATAAACGGCCAAAACGGGCGTCTGACGGTCAAAGTCATAGCGGACGACATCGGATTGACCTGAAATCACAGGGAAATAATATAATTATTATTCGTGATGTGTACGCGTAGATGGAACGTCAATAGGATGTGCGGTCTACGCGGTAGGGCTCATTATGCGTTCTTTAAGTGTTGTGCGCGCTTGATAAACGCACGTGGGGGGGTCCAAACAGGCCGAACGAGGTGCGAATGGCCTAAAATCAGACGACATAAAAGGGTGAGTGAATTGTGACGTTTTCGAGGAGACGGCACGTCAATCGGACGTGCCGTGTGCCCGCGGTGACCGGGAACGCCGTTCTGGTGTCATAAACGGCCAAAACGGGCGTCTGACGGTCAAAGTCATAGCGGACGACATCGGAATGACCTGAAATCATAGGGAAACAATATAATTATTATTAGTGACGTGTAAGCATAGACGACACATCAATCGGACGTGTGGTCTGCGCGGTAGGGCTCATTATGCGTTCTTTAAGTGTTGCACGCGCTTGATAAACGTGCGTGGGGGGGTCCAAACGGGCCGAACGAGGTCCGAATGGCCTGAAATCAGATGAAATAAAAGGGTGAGTTAATTGTGACGTGGTCGAGTAGACGGCACGTCAATCGGCCGCACTTTGTGCCCGCGGTGACCGGGAACGCCGTTCCGGTGTTATAAACGGCCAAAACGGGCGTCTGACGGTCAAAGTCATAGCGGACCACATCGGATTGACCTAAAATCACAGGGAAACAATCTAATTATTATTCGTGACGTGTACGCGTAGACGGAACGTCAATCAGACGTGCGGACTGCGCGGTAGGGCTCATTATGCATTCTTTAAGTGTTGTGCGCGCTTGATAAACGCTCGTGGGGGGGTGTCCAAACGGGCCGAACGAGGTCCGAATGAGCTGAAATCAGACGAATTAAAAGGGTGAGTGAATTATGACGTCTTCGAGCAGACTAAACATCAATCGGATGTGTCGTTTGACCGTGGTGACTGGAAACGCGTTTCCAGTGTCATAATACAACAAAAACGGTGTGAGACGGTCGAATTCGGAGCAAACGTGCTCTGAATGACCTGAAATGATAGCATTTATTAAATTGGGGGTTTTAAATTATCACCATGATTTGATGTCATATTTAATTTTATTATATGTATATAATAACTGAATAATTATGTTCAATTTACGTTTGTTTTGTTTTTTTGTCTTATTGTCGGTTTTGAAGCAGAAGATTGAAATCGATGGACCTGCTTGGATCATTGAAGCACGTTTATCGTTTATGGTGATTTTGATGTTTATGCTGTTTGAAATTGTTTTCCATTTTTTATGATTGTTACCTTGTTTTGTGTCTGCTTTTCCACCGTGAAGAAAAAAACACAATTTGTACATTTCATTAAAAAAATTAAAAATATTTTATTTAATATTATATATATAAATATTTTCATTAATATATATATATATATATATATTATTTAATAAATAAATATATATTTTTTATTTAATAAATAAATATATATATTTTATTTAATAAATAAATATATATGTTTTATTTAATATTATATATATAAATATTTTCTTTAATATATATATATTTTTTTTATTTAATAAATATATATATTTTATTTAATATTATATATATAAATATTTTCATTATTTTATATATATATATTTTTTCATTATTTTATATATATATATTTGATTTAATAAATATATATATTTATTTATTTATTTATTTTGGTATGAATTTTTTTTTTAAAAAAAATTCAAGTTTAGCGACCGCCTTTGGCGGTCGCTATAGCCTGCCTGCCAGGCAATATTAGCGACCGCCAATGGCGGTCGCTCTAGCCTACTGTCCGGGCAGCATTAGCGACCGCCAATGGCGATCGCTAATGGTGCCCGCGAGGCAGCCTATAGCGACTGCCAGGCGGTCGCTCACGGCGGCATTTCGGCCACCTATAGCGACCGCCATTGGCGGTCGCTAAAGCCCTGCAACGAAAGAGCAGATGCGACCGCCAATGGCGGTCGCTAATGGCCTTTTTTTAGTAGTGTTGTCTGGTAGCATGGAAACCCTGTGAATTAAGAAATAGGTCCATATGTATACTACAATAGTTAGCTCACACTAGCTCGTTTCCCCTAGTTGTATGGTTTTATTAGTCTATGGGAGTGTCCCTAATAAAGAATATGTGGGTACATTAGGTGGATTTTCTATTTTTCTAGGATTCAACATAGTCCACCTATTGACCTCATTGTAGTGTGAGTAAATAATGAAGGAATAATTGAATTCCCTCTATGATTTTGATATATTGCGAATAATAGAATTGGAACTAGGAAAGAGGGATCTATAGGACAATTAGATATATCATCTAGGAGATAAAGTGGATGATTGGAAATAGTGAAAGGTGTATCTAGTTATAAATGTATTTAAATAATTAGAAGTATTCGATTTTAGTTAGATTTTCTCTCCTGTTGTAAAGTATATAATAATTCAGACGATTCTCGGCTTGTTTTCCATTGAAGGTTTATTTCTAGGAAAAATGGATTTCATGATTATATTCCATCATAGAGATTTGGAGGAACAAATCTACATAGAACAAATGGAAGGTTTCATTCTAAATATAATATAAGGTTTGGTTCCAGTCTAAAATGGAGTTTTTGTGGGCTTAAGTAGGCACCAAGATAGTGTAATTGTAATGTCAATGCTTTCATGGCAGGATTAATGTTCATGTAGTGTAATGTAAATAAATGATACTACATGATGGTGTATTATGATGAGAATTTTTTCATTTTACTTATTTATGTGGATGATTTTTTCATAGTTTGAACAATGAAGGAAAGGTTGGAAGAGCTGAAGATTGATTTATCTAGAAGATCCCGAATAAAGGACCTTGGTTTTGGAAAGTGGATATTGAGGATAAATATTGAAAGGGACTTAAAGTCTATAATTTTTTTTAGCCTTGGTTAATTTTTATATCAATGTTTTGTGTCTTTATTTTGTTAAAAATTATTATTACCTAATCAAATAGGATGGATGTGAATAAAGAATGGATGGATGTCAATCGTCTGAAAAAAGAGTATGAAGATGGAGTGAAAGAGTTCATCAAGTTTGAAAAAGATCATGCATGTGACCCTTATTTAAATCCTTTTTCTATGTTTACACTGTTTTTATTCAAGAAAAATTAGTCCAGAGGAGTTAGAAAAACATTTGATCTGTCATGGAATAGATCAGAGTTATAAATGCTGGAATAAGCACGGGGAAAAAGAAAATGTAGCTAGTGAATGAGATAACACTGTGTTTTATAGATCATATTATATGATTACAAGTGTGGAAAATAAAGAATACCATGTAGAGGATGTGATTATAGATGTGAATGATGATGAAGAGAGTACTGAGGAAATGACAAGGATAGTTGATGATATATTTTGTGATGGCCAAAAAATGTTTTAGAATTTATAGAGTTGTGAAAAGACGCCATTGTATGCTAGTTGCACTAAATATAGAGCATTGTCAACCATATTGAAGCTGTATAATTTGAAAGAAGGAAATTGATGGAGTGATACCAGTTTTATGTAACTAATTTCTCTCTTGAATGACACATTCCTAGAAGATAATGAGCTCTCGAGATGAACATACGATGTCAAATGAATCCTACTCTTTATGGTTATGATCTCTGAAAGAATACACACATGCCCTAATGATTGCATATTGTTTCAAAAGGACTAAAATTCACTTACTGAATTCCCAAAGTGTGGCGCTTCTCAATACACAAAAGATGAATTTGGTTCTAAAAAATTTGTATGGTACTTTCCAATTGTTCCAATGTTTAGGATTCTATATGGAGTGAGGAGACTAAAGGTAAATTGACTTGGTACGCAGATAAAAGAATTAAATATGGGAAACTACGTCACCCGACAGACTCTCCTTAGTGGAAGAGAATTGATCATGAGTATCCTAAATTTGGAAACAAGTTGATAAACCATCGTCTTTTGTTATCTAAAGATGGAGTGAATCCTTTTGGTTTTCAAAGCATCACTCACCGTACATGGCCAGTTATGTTTGTAAATTATAAATTTCAACTGTGGTTATGCATGAATTGAAAATACATTATTTTATCCATATGTGGATCCATCCGCCATCTCTAGACCATGCGATTCAGTACAAACTCTCTCATCCACTATCACGAGTTCCTTTTTTATCCATGTTTTTTTCAACACAACATATTCAAATTTTCTAAAATTTTATGCATATTTTTTTCAACATAACATATTCAAATTGGAAGTTGAAGACCTATTTGTGAGGTTTGTCATGTTAGAATTAGTTAAATAGAAAGGTCAAGACATTTCAAAAAAAAGAGTGAGGAGAAGTTGAAATATTACTTGTTGTTTCATGGAAGTGATGCTCAAGGACTATACGAGGCATTCAATACCATTCAGGAGGAATGGGATATGGGAGATAGTAAGAAGCCTAATGGGAAATCAGTTACACCATGTAAATTAGTAAAAGGATCATCTGGGGGGACTACGTCACTGTCATGACCCGACTTCACCAAGATGAGGGAAGGGACAACAGATTGCCAAACCCTTCCTTCCTCAAGTTAAAGGAGAGATAATAACCCCCAAGACCCACCTTCAATAGGCCCCGGAGTGGCGACTAGAACCAAGGGTATATAATTACACCAAAAATAGAAGAAATTACCTTTTTTATTTAGTAGGATCAGGAGATAAGATAGTAAATCCCAAACAACACCAAATCTGGAAGTAAAAGTAAAGACAATATAATTCATTCCCATATGCATGTTCCAATAATAAGTTCTATAAAAATACAGAAAACTCCAAAGGTAAGTACCAAAAGAAAAGAAAAGTAACGACATCAAAGGTCTCGGTGTCCGAGCTAATAGGGTCCCACATGGTCCTCGAATACCTCCTAGAAACCTGAAATAAATTTTATATACATAGGGTGAGTATACAGGTATACTCAGTAGGGAAAACCAAAATCTATCATGCATAAGTGGGGGGTAATTCTAATGCCCCGTGAAAAAAACAGATAACCAAAGCACCTAGAAAGGAAACTATCCACCCAAACCTCACCAAGGCACACTCCCCAAATAACGCAAGTCAAGTAAAGCAATAGTAATTACACATAGATATTTGGGTACCCCGTACCACTTTCCCACTGGTTATTTAAGATAACTTACGCGTCATACATCCCCCTCCATTCTCACCGCAGTCCCACTGCCATACCCCACCTGCACACACCTGGGCTACCACAACCTCACATCCCGCCTGCAAACACCTAGGCCACAACGACCAAATATAACCACACCCGTATACACTTGGGCTAGAACAACTACCACCACGCCCAAAGACAACTGGGCCCGAACAACTACTACCACGCCCGATGACACCTGAGCCTCATCTGAAAGACACTTGGGAAATAACCTGCCTGCGCACACCTAGGCCAACCCCCACAACTATCCTAGCCAGAGAATCTTAGGCCATAATGGAACTCATGCTATCAGATCCTGCCCAAAGATTCTTGGGCTACTTGGGAAAGGGAGCCGAAAATGAGCTAATAACCATCCACTCATAGGAGTGTTGGAAAAAACACCCTTCCCCATGAAATGGGGGAGTTCGGGCACGAAGTTATCAACTTGGGTGGGGTACGAATAAGAAACATAAGAACTAAATTATACATATAGTTAAACAAGAACTCATCCCAACCTAGGGGTTTAAAAACTATCCCAAACACAAACACCCTCATTATTATTCATTCATAAAAATCACAACAGCCACAACCAAGTCACAACTCTTTCTCGGAAAACAATTACCCTTTGAACCCATTCTTGTTATCAAATTAAAGTGATTCAATTTAAAATAATTATTCACTAACGGGCAAATAACATGAATAGACATAATACAAGGAAGGGAAAACAACCAAGACACAATTTAAGAATTCACACTTGGTTCTCTTGTAATGTCACAACAACAAAAGGGATTTGTGAGATCCCTCAAAGTACTTGAATCAAACCAAGCCCCAACATATGGCCCCACACGACCCCAAAATCCACAAACTAACAACTGCACAATAGGGGATCCCATCCCCATCCATGTCACCCCACAAGAATCAAGTCGAAAAACCATACACATCACCAGAACACAGCAAGGGAGTTTTAATATTCAAACACACCATTCATTATGTTCCTTTTTTCCGTTTGGTTAACCGGGGTGATCACACAAGGATTTTTGTTCATTGGGCATCCATTTAATCAACCGATTTTACATGATTAACCATTTTCCTTATTATAGCCATTCAAAGATAGAATTATCTAGAAAAATAGAGGTTCATTATTGTGCATTAAAGGACCACCAATGACCATGATTTTCAATGGACATAATCCCATACAATTAGCAACATATAAAAAAGGATAAAATAGTACAACAACATCATCAACACACCCCTTCATTCATTAAAAACCATTAATTATATTCGTTAAGGTTTGGTTTCATCCTTCCCTGAAGGAAAAATTATCATACCCACCCCCGCATGATACACAGTTAAGAGAGACTAAGGAAGAACCCTACATGGATGATAAATGATCAAAGTTTTTCTCCACGTGCCAAGAACTGGGGATGCACGACTTGCTAGGGAGGAACTCTGAGGACTCCAAGAGAGATCAAGAAAGGCTCCATCACAGGCACACTACTAGCCCCGATAAGGGGGACTCCAAACGCACCAAGGAAAGGAAAGAGGCCAGCCAAGAAGAAGGAATTATTCCTATACGATAAAAAAGTTAGATCCTAGAGTTACGGGATATGAGATTTTTAACGTCTTTAAAGGCGGATCGTGGTTTGACCATGCAGTTGGATGGTTACAAATGATGGAATTAATTGTTATTTAATAATTCTCATTGAAGAGGTGTCCATAATGGCTCTTAGTTAAAGGGTTTCCTTTAAATAGAGGGAAACGCGTAGCAGGTGAAAAACTAGAATGTACGGGAAAAAGGGTGTGACACCGGGGAAAAAGCCACACATTTTGGTAAGTCAAGGGTCGCACGGATCTTAGGGGATTTTAGATATAATTTATTGGATTTAATGGCTTTGAAAGGCGTAGTAAAACACATTTATGTCAAAATATATATTGCGGGAGCGGAACTAAAAAAAGAAACCAAGGGTGGGACACTGTTTGGTGAGACACTATAAGAGGTTCCACGATCACGGTGCCACTGTCACAGTGCCACAATTTTGGTGTGTGACCATGACAGTGCGACCACTACAGTGCCACCATCACGGTGCCACTGTTTCGGTGTGCGACCATGATGAGTGACACCATTTTGGTGGAATTGTTTGATGGAACCGATATTTTTTAAAACTCCTTAATGATTCATTTTCTAGGCCATTAAATCTGATACCTATCAAACTATTCTCACCCTCGAGAATCCAAAATAGACCTAAATAAAAGAGAGGGGTCCGAATAACCACCTCGAAAGATACCTCTCAGGAGTAAACCTCCTTGACATCTAGGAAAACCTCTCCCTAAAGTAACCACACAAACATGTGAAGGTCATACTATCCGGTCATATGGATTAGGGATTCCCTTCCTCCATGTCAAGATACTATCCTCTTTGGGCAGAACTATCTCGCCCGCACGAGTTCAATCACATCCACTTTAATTCATCTTGATTAGGGATCAGGTCCTCCCATTTTCTACAGTTAGGAATCTTTACACACATTCAGAGAATAAGGAAAAAAACACATTTCATAGTTTTCAAGGTCAACCACTACATCCAAAACAAGTAAAAAACAAAACATAACAAAACTCAAAACAACTCTGGGTACTGGGCACGCATCTGTGCCTCCTGTTCCCAGGTACTCTCATCAAGTCCACCATTCCTCCACAAAAAAACAAACCAAGGGAATGGTTCATCCATGAAGAATTTTCTTCTTTCAATACTCAATCCCCACTGGTCGCTCCATGAATGTAGCGCCGTCCCATAAATCTAACTCTCCCCGGTCAATGACATGGGAATCATCGTGTAGATATTGACGAATCTGGGAGATGTGGAAAATGTCGTGGATCATTTCCAACTGAGGTAGAAACGCCAGCTGATATGCCACCTTATCGACTCTCCCCAACACTTCGAAAGGCCTGATGAACCTAGGAGAGATATTTCTTACCTTGTCAAACCGTCTATGCCCACGTCGAGGGTAAACCATCAAGAACACATTGTCTCCAACCTCGAACTCCAAGGGCCTCCTCCTACGATTGGAATATGGATTTTGTTGGTCCTGGGCTGCCTTCATCCTCTCACACACAAGATGAACCTTCTCCATTGTTCTCTGCGCTACCTATGATCCAAGAACACCTTCCTCCCCAACCTCGGTCCATCACATGGGTGAACGACATGACCTCTCGTACAAGGATTCAAATGGTTCCATGCCAATAGTAGAGTGATATCTATTATTTTAGGAAAAATCTACTAAGGGAAAAATCATTCCCATGATCCTCCAAAGTATAAAACACATGCCCGTAGCATATCCTCCAATGTCTGGATGGTTTAATATATATACCCATCTGTCTGGGGGTGGAAAGCAGTGTTGAGTCGCAGTTAGGTGCCAAAATAATGCTGCAATCCCCTCAAGACTTGTGAGGTAAACCGAGCATCCTTATCCAAAACTATAGACCTTGAAACTCCATGAAAACGCACCACCTTATCCATGTACCTCTGTGCTAGGGAATATACCGCACTCGACTCCATGATTACCAGGAAGTGAGCTGATTTTGACAACTGGTCTACTACTACCCATATAACATCACAGCCTCGTTGAACCCTAGGTAGTCCTGTGACAAAGTTCATCGAGATGTTATCCCACTTCCACTCAGGGACATCTAAAGGTTGTAAAAGACCTCCTAGGACGCGGTGTTCAGCCTTCACCTGCTGACACATGAGGCACTTTCCCATAAACCCTGTCACTGTCTACTTCACCCCAGGCCACCAAAACTGACCACTGAAGCCCCAATAAATCTTGGAAACTCCTAGGTGCACTGTCAGGGTGAGTTGTAGAACTCACCAAGAACTCTCTCAGGTATTTACACAGGGATGAACAACTTTCCATGAAAAAAAATCTGATTCTAGTCATCTTTCGACCATCCTTACAGATCATTTCTCTGGCTAACACGATCGCACATCACTTCAGCCTCTTGGTTCCCCCACAGAGATTTCTCCACCTGCCGCAACAGAGAGGACTACACCGTCATCTTGAATAGAAAACCTCTGTCATCCTCCACCCTTGAATCCAGGTGTAGGGCAGCCAACTCCTACATTTCCTTACAAGAATCTGATGATTCTTGAACCACATCCTTCTGTGACGTCATACTCAAGTCATCGACCACCATGTTCCCCCCTTCCTGAGGTGTAGGAAATTTCAAAGTCATAGTCCTGAAGAAACTTCATCCACCTCTGCTTCCACAAGTTCAAGTCCCACTGGGAGAAGATATACCTCAATCTCTTGTGATCCGTGAAGACCACGAAGTGCTCCCCGGTGAGGTAATGACACCACAACTACAATGAAAAAACTACTACTACAAGCTCTAGGTCATGGGTGGAATAGTTACGCTCATAAAGATGTAACTGCCTAGACCCATAAGAGATCACCCCCAGTTTTTTCATAAGTCCACACCCCAAGACATGGCCTGAAGCATCACAGAACACTTTAAACATCCCCCTTCCCTAGAAACCTCAGTATCAAGGCACTAACCAGCTTCCCCTTCAGATAATTGAAGGACTCTTGGCACCGCTCACTCCATATAAAATCCTGGTCTTTCTTGGTCAAGGATATCAAAGGTGCTACAACTTAGGAGAAGTTGGGCGTGAATCTCCAGTAGTAACCTGCTAGACTCAGGAAACTATGAATCTCCATCACATTCTTGGGTTCTTCCCAAGAAAAAACTACTTCAACCTTTGATAGATCAACCGTTATTCCCTTCTTAGACACCACATGTCCAATGAAGTGCACCTCTCGTGTCAAGAATTTTCACTTGGACAACTTCTCATAGAGCTACTGCTGTCGAAGGACCCCTAAAACTATTCTCAGATGCTCGGCGTGATCCTCCTATGATCTTGAGTAAATCAAGATGTCATTAATAAACACGACTACGAACTGGTCCATATATTCTTGGAAGACAGAGTTCATGAGTCCCATGAACATGACTGGCACGTTCATAATGCTGAACGACATGAATACAAACTCAAAGTTCACATATCTACACCTAAAGGCAGTCTTCGATATGTCACCCTCCTTTACTCTCAATTGGTCATATCCTGACTGTAGGTTGATCTTAGAGAACCATCCTACCCCCTTAAACTGATCAAAGAGATCATCTATCCTTAGTATAGGGTAACGATTCTTGACCATTAACTGATTCAGTCTCTGATAGTCTATGCACAGCCTAAGACTACCATCTGCCTTCTTCGCAAACAAGACCGAAGCACCCCATGGTGATGTGATTCGTCAAACAAAACCCTTATTCATCATATTATCAATCTGAATCCATAACTCCCGCAACTCAGAAGGCTCCATCCTATAGAAATCCATCAAAATCAGATGGGTACCAAGTTGAAAATATATCCCGAACTCAACATCACGTCGAGGGGGTAGAGTCATGACCTTTTCAGGGAATAAATCCATGAACTCATTGATAATTCCTGAAACTTCCACCATCTCTAATTATGATGACTCCATTGACAGCTCAGTTAACAAGGAAATAAGGGGAACCACTCACCGACTACCTTTCTGGAAAGCCCAATCACCGAAAAAAGTCACATGTTGTCCGCCCCTATCTGAAAACACGACCCTTCTTCGGAAGAAGTTGATAACAGAACACATAGAGAACAACCAATTGATGCATAAAATGACATCATATGGATGTATCTTCAGTAAAGGAAGGTCCCCACTGGACAGATGTGGTCCCAACATCAGTCTACATCCCCGGAAAACATGAGACAATCTTGTCTAACCTCCGACTAGAATACTCAAAAATAGGGGCACATGATGTCTCTCTACATCTAGATCCAAATAATGGGATAGACTGGGTGCAATAATGGAGTGTGAAGCTCCTGAATCAAACAAGGCATAGGCAAGAGTTCTAAACAAGCTGATCGTACCTCGAACTACTTCTGGTCCTGCTGTAACTGTGGCCTCTATGGCGTGCAAATACCCACGCCCAACTCCTTTTCCCCTCAGCTATCAACTGCCTCCCTGACCACACCCTGGTTGAGATCCCTGAGGATCACTTTGAGTTCAGCCTCCTCCTGTAAAGTCTACTCTCGGAGGAGCGGGAGCTCTCTATCCCTACTACTGCTGCTGAAAAGGCCTGGCCGGAAACTACTGTTGTTGAGGTGTATGCTAAACTTTCCCACCCCAACCATAATGTACTCGATCTTGAAACTAATTCTGAAGGTTCCCATGACTTACAAAGATGAATCATCTCAAACTTGGTCCTGCAAGGAAGGGGAGAGGGTTGGGAGATCGAAACAAGAACTGCTGGAGGCTGCTCCCCACTAGCCAAAACCTGGAAGGCCCTGATGTTGAAGGCCTGTTGCTAACGGTCTTCTCCTTTGACGATCCCAACTAGATACCCTCTCATGGCACACCTACCAGTGTGTTCATCATCTCCCCCACTCCATACTTCTTCTGGATATCCAATTATGTTGGTAGGGTGAATAGAGTAACAACATATTGAAGAAAATGTTGGAGTGCCTCCTCTAAATGCATCACCCAAGATTCATCATCTGGAAAGAGGTCAGGAGTAAAGTGAAAGAGATCCTTGAAATTGATCCACAACTCCCTTACTGACATTCTTCCATGATGTAGGGATATTATCTCCTACCTCTTCTCCACCTTCATCGTGGAAGAGAGGAATTCTGCTCGAAACTCCCTCTCGAAGTATGTCCCTGAAACCTCAACTTCCCTCTTCTCCCCAAGATAGAGAATCCACCACTGATGTGCCGCTCCCCACATATGGCTCATAGCAAGAGGAACCCAGTACTCCATCGGAGCCCGAATCCATATTAAATCTATCACCAGCTCCTCGATCCTGCTCTCTGTCTCCATATCCAAGCTGTTTCCCTTGTACTTCTTGAGGGTTTTCAACAGAAGGGCATGAAGTGTCTTCTGCCACTAGACTTCCTCCTCCTCTTGGTAATCCCTCTTCTAATCATCAAAATCAGCCTCTTGGGCCTCGATTTCCTGCACTACCCATGGTCACCGTCTGGGTGTCATAGCTGTAGGGTAAACAAGGAATGTCTAATCCTGAGTAGCATAAAAGATTTATTTTAAAAAATTTATAGACATTTTATTTATTTTAAATCCCCAAAATACCCAAGATACACAAGAACAAAAGTCATTATGATGCATGAATATTTCCTAGGGTCTCTACCCTGCAATCAGTTTAGCCTAACTTGGTTGTTCAGTAGGTCTAGAGTCCTTGCATTGGATCACGGGGGGCCCTAAAATCACGTGTCCTAGTCGGTCTTACTTAGCCTATTTCACATGCTAAGATTGCCTAACACTATTGCCCTACCATCCCATGCAATCCTCATTGTTCCAAACTATGAAATCCATCCTATATCTCAACCTGGATCTAATACCATTCTATCACGACCTACCTTCACCAAGATGAGGGAAGGGACAACAGATTTCTAAACCCTTCATTCCTCATGTTGAATGAGAGATAATGACCCCCAATGCCCACCTTGAATATGATCCGGAGTGGTGACTAGCACCAAGGGTATATAATTACACCTAAAATGGAAGGCATTTACCTTTTTATTTAGTAGGATTGGGAGATAAGATAGTAAATCCCAAACAACACATAAACTGAAAGTAAAAGTAAATCCAAAACAATCCATTCCTAGATGCATGTTCCAATAATAAGTGCTACAAAAATACAGAAAAAACAAAGGGAAGTACCAAAAGAAAAGAAAAGCAACGACGTCAATGGTATGGACGTCTGAGATAATAGGGTACAACATGGTCCTCGAATCCCTCCTAGAAACCTGAAAGTGGTTTTATATACGTAGTGTGAGTATATAGGTATACACAGTAGGAAAAACCAAAATTTCTCATGCACAAGTGGGGAGGCATTCTAATGCCTCGTGAGAAAAAAAAGATAACCAAAGCACCTAGCAAAGAAACTATCCACCCAAACCTCACCAAGGCACACTCCCCAAATAAAGAAAGTCAAGTAAATTAATAGTAATAACACATCAATGTTTGGGTATCCCACACCACTTTCCCACTAGTTATTGAAGACATCCTACGGGTCAGATCTCCACCACCATTCTCACCACAGTCCCACTACCATACCCCGCCCTCACACACCTGGGATACAACAACCACACATCCCTCCTATAAACACCTGATCCAAAAAAACCACACATAACCACACCCGTAGACACCTGAGCCAGAACAACTACCACCATGCCCGAAGACACCTAGGCTCAAACAACTACTTCCACACCCGAAGACACTTGAGGCTCATCCCAAAGACTCTTGGGAAACAACCTTCCCACACACACTTGGTCCAATCACCAAAACTACCTTGCCCAAATAATCTTGGGATACAATCGACCTCAGTCCATCACATCTTGCCCGAAGAGTCTTGGGCTACTCGAGAAAGGGAGCAGAAAAGGAGATAATAACCATCCACTCATAGGAGTGTTGGGAAAACACCCTCCCCCATGAAATGGAGGTTTTCAACAAGATGTTCTCAACTTGGGTGTGGTGTGAATAAGAAACATAAGAAATAAATTATACATATAGTTAAACAAGCACCCATCTCAACCTAGGTGTTCCAAAACCATCCCAAACACAAACACCCTCATTGCTATTCATTTATAAAAATCACAACAGCCACAACAAAGTCACAACTCATTCCTGGAAAACAAATCCCCTTTGAAACCATTCCTGTTATCATATTCAAGTGATTCCATTTAAAATAATTCTTTACTACCGGGAAACTAACATGCATATCCACAATCCAAGGAAGGGAAAATAGCCAAGAAACAATTTAAGCATTCACACCCAGTTCTCTTGTAAAGTGACAACAACAAAAGGGGTTTGTGAGATCTGTCTAAGTACTAGAACCAAACCAATCCCCAAATAATGACCCCACACGGCCCCAAAATCCACAAACTTATAGCCGCACAATAGGGGATCCCATCCCCATCCACACCACCCCACATGCATCAAGCCGAACAACCATACACATCACCAAAATAAAGGAAGAGAGTTTTCAGATTCAAACACACCATTCATTAAGTTTCTTCTTTCCATTTGGTTAATTAGGGTGATCACACAAGGATTTTTGTTCATTGGGAATATATTTAATCAATCGAGTTTACGTGATTAACCAGTTTCCATGTTACAGCCATTCAAACACAGAATTATCCAGAAAAAACAGAGGTTCTTTAGTTCGTAAGAAAGGACCACCAACGACCACGATTTTTCAGTGGACATAAGCCCATAAAATTCACAATATATAAGAAATGATAAAAGAGTACATCATAATCATCAACACATCCCTTCATTCTTTAAAAACCATTCATTATCTTCGTTAAGGTTTGGTTTCATCCTTCCCCAAAGGAAACATTATCATACCCACCCCGCATGATACATAGTAAAGAGAGATGAAGGAAGAACCCTACCTGAATGATCAATGATCAAAGTTTTTCTCTCCACGCCTAGAACTGGGGATGCACGACTTGATGGGGAGGAACTCCAAGGACTCCAAGAGTGAGAATTAAAGGCTCCCACATAGGCTCAATACTATCCTCGGGATGGGGAACTCCAAATGCACCAAGGAAAGGAAAGAGATCAGCCAAGAGGAAGGAATAATTCTCATGAAATAAAAAGGTGAGATCCTAGAGTTACAGGATATGAGATTTTGAACGGATTTAAAGGTGGATCGTGGTTTCACAACATGGTTGGACGGTTACACATGATGGAATTAATTGTTATTTAATAATTCTCATCAGAGAGGTGTCCATAACGGTTGCGAGTTAATGGGTTTCCTTTAAACAGAGGGAAACAAGTAACATGGGTGGAATAGGAAAGTATAGGGAAAAGGGTGTGACACCAAGGAAAAATCCACACGTTTTGGTAATTCAGGGGTATCCCGAATCTTCAGGGATTTTAGATATCATTTATGTGCTTTACTGGCTTTGAAAGGGATAGTAAAATACTTTTACGTCAAAATATTCATTGCGGGAGCCAAACTGGAAAAAGAAACAAAGGGTGGGACACCGTTTGGTGAGACACCAGAAGCAGTGCCACAGTCACGGTGCCACCGTCACAGTGCCACCATAAGTGGTGAAACTGTTTTGGTGTGTGACCGTGATGGTGCGACCGTCATGGTGCCACTATTTTGGTGTGCGACCGTGAAAATGTGATTGCTACGGTGCCCCCATCACGGTGCCACCGTTTCGTTGTGTGACCCTGACCGGTGCCACCATTATGGTGCCACAGTTTTGGGGGAACTATTTGATGGAACCGAGTTTTTGGCAAACTCTTTAATGATTCATTGTCTGGGCCATTACAGTCACCCATAATGGGACTCTATGGATTCATATCATGACATTATTTCATTTAACCAATTCGCATTAAAGAGTGAAAGAATCAATGGTTGGGGGGATTGACTAATCATGAAAAGGAGTAGGCTTTCAAGTCCAAATCATGTAAATCCCTATGTTCTTGTGCCTTTATTTACTGTGTAATATGGGTGATCCTGAGTGACACAAATATGAGAGTATAAATAATTTAATTGGTCTAATAGGTCAAATATTTAAAATGGATAATTCATAAAAATATATCACTGATACACTTATCCACTCTAAGTGATCATTCAGACCTAGGAACAATAAGTGGTATCAAATCCAAACTAAGTTTCCTCTGATTGGTTCTAATTTTCAGATTGTTTTACTCTATTTATATTAATTGTATATTTAAGGAAAAATTTAGATGACTCAAATGTTTAACTCAATCTTCATCCATGTTGAAGTATCAGTAGTTGTCTCTACCAAAACTCTAAAGAAAATAAAGAAAAGGGAAGCAAGGGGATTGAGAAATATCTTAATTACAGAGAAGGATCAATCACTTCTTAATGTTTCTCAAATTGATAAATATTCATCCTCCAAATCTTTTAATAATTATCCAATTGAAGAAGATTATTTAAGATCCAAAAAATGCGAGGAAGATGAGTTTAGAATGATAATTGAAGACCTTATCTATGAAATCAAGGATCATTGGAAGAATGTAACCAAAAAAATTATTACTTACATATTTTTTACTATCATGGTAATTCCTGACCAAAAAGAACAACTAGTTGTAAAATTTGAAGAAATTGATAATTAAATATGAAACAAGTCCCAAAAGTGCATTACTTTCACATACCTTGGGGATGAAAAGGAACAAGGGACAACACTTTTCAATAAAGAATCTTCCCTAATAAAGAATAATTACAAAGGTATGTTTATGAGAATGTGGTATGTCAATTTTTTTATGCCATCCATTTAATTGAAAATTTTCACAAAACCTCCATCGAGGATAAAGATATCCAATAAGAGGTTAAATAAAAATAAAATAAAAGTCCTTGATAACTATTTACAAGAATCCATAAAAAATGAATGAAAAAAATGAAATATTAAAGAAGGTGTGGGAAGTCTGCTAGTGGTCTGTTTGGTATGAGAATAACTCTCTCAACCTAAAGTTTTTTGATATGTAGGTGAGATTGATTAATTTTGGATCACCAAAAGTTAGAATATACCATGTTGATAAAAAGAAATATTTTTCAAAAAATGTATTTATTGGGAGTCATAGAACTAAAGGGACTCCTATCAGTGGCATGAAGAGGTTCAAAACATATTCTAATAATGTTTCAACAAACTCTAAGAAGAATGTATCCCATGTACCCAAAATTGTCTCATGTACTAATGTTTCTTTATATTATTTTACATATAGAAATTCAAAAACTGGGAAAATTTTTGTGGTGAAATATATAGAAATATCCCCCACAACATCAATAGTTGGTTTCAAAATATCTAAGAGAATCACCCCCACCTCAAGAAGACCCCAAAAGGGTGGTGGTTCTATCCAAAAATATTAAGAGAGTAATTATTTCATGATTTCATATTCAAGCAATAAAATAAGATTTTTAAGATACTATAGGTGTATCTGGAAGATCGGGCATAGGGAAACTAAATGATGGCTTAACATGTCAATTTATGAGCATCATAGAAGGCCACAATCAAGGATCATAGATAAAGTATAATTAATACACGCCATCCAAATGGTGGTTGATAAATAAAATGATCTTTTCATTGGGAGTAAACAAGTGATACAAAATTAGAAGGTTGAGAAAGGAACTTACAAGAGCCTAAATGTAAAGTAGAATAAGATTTCAATCCCAAATGGAGGTTCTTCTATGGTGGGATATGGGGACACACTGTGGATCAATAGAAACATGCCTTAGAGATCAAAATTAAAAGAATAAATCTAAATATAAAATGGGATTCAATCTAAGAGAGAAACAAGAAGATCTAATTGATTGAAGAAATTCTTGATGAATAGATGAATGGGTTTGTTAAAAGAAGTAACATAAAAGCTGGCATGAAGACTATAGTGCCCAAGAAAACTCAAAATTGTAAAATAAATTGGAATACAAGAATAAAGAGATATTCTAATTTCAAATATAGAAATAATATAAGGGAAATTTAAGGAGAAGAGAAGAGTTATCATGGTCAAAAAATAAAGAACTTGTCTTTCATGGAATAATATAACTATAATGAAAAGGAGGATGTGAGTTCATCCCTTTCGGGGTGAAAAAATGAAGATGATGTGTCATGCATTGAATCTAGAATTTTTAGATACTATTGAAAAATTAGAGAATGAGGTCTTCCAACAACACATACAACACTTATTTTTTATTATATTAAACACATTTTTATAGGGGGAGTGTAGTTTGATTAAAAAAATAAGGGGGGAGAGTTTTATGCTTTTCACTTGAAATTTTTGATGTGTTAGTCGAGATGAGGGCATTTTATAAATTTTTCTTGATAAAACTATTTTGAACAGCCTAAAATTGAGAATTTTAGTTGGTATAACATGCATATGTGTTTATGGAAATAATTGATAATCTTGTTTAAATATCACATGTTTTCTGTAACAGGATATCCCGTGTAGACTTAGATTTTTCTAACTAAAGGCCCTTTGCTATGAAAATCACGCGGTTCCATCCTTATCTCATAGGTGGCTCAAGTTTTGATTCTAGATGATAAATGGACAAGAAGATGCATAAATGAAACATGATAGATGAGAAGGAACATTTTTACACATTTTTTTCATTGTCAATAAGAAAGAGAATGATAAGCACACATATTGACATGAGAGGTGTGTAGTAGTATTAAAAAATCCAAAGGGGAAAATTGATGTTTTCATTGGATGAATTATATTTTTTATCAATAAGGAATGTTGTATTGGTTTTGAGGATATGTCAATATGCATTGATAGTCCATGGAGAGTTGATAAAGGTGAATCCATGTTAAATGGAAAAGTATTTTTGAGGCTACAAGATGGAAATTTCTCTTGGATAGATTCAATACAAATCAATAATTTACATGTGATTATTGATGAAATGTTCTTCATGTTAATGAAATGTTCTGATGGATGATACATTGTCTACTACAGGTTCTTGAGATTGGTTGATGTGCTAGATAAATAAGATAATGAAGACCTCAGGATAACTGGTTATGATAGCTTGAAAGTTGTGAGAAATTATGAAAAACAATGATGATCATTGAGCCTATTTTGATCAAGTGTTGTAGACCTAGTTAATGAAGGTTTTTTAGATGATTTGGAAATTGTTTGAATGGTTGAAATGAACTAGAAATAAGGTGGAGTTGTTTTTCAAGTTGTTGATATGTTCTAGAGATGTTGCAGCTATTTCTATATAATAGTAACAAAGCATGTATGATAGACTATGCCCGTATGATACCAAATATCATAATAATGGAATAATTCATATGATAGTTTGATCTTATATGATAGAAACTTCGTACATAAGACTATAGAATCACGTATGAAATACTAAGGGGATCATACGATATACTATTCATGGATGATAACTAATCTCATATGATAGGATATATCATACTATAGGGAGACACATATGCTCGGTTAAGAGAATGAACTGGAATGATATGCATTTTGTATGAAATTCAATATCATACAATTGGGACATCATTGGACTTCTTATGCCCTCTAAAATGTTTGAGAACTCAGAAATAATATTCTTAATAAATGAAGAATAAATTAGATGATGATTGTATCGATATTCAGAGGATTTATCACGATTGATCAGGTGGATTGTGATTCATGCATGGATGTGCCGAGATGATATCCATGCCACAAGTTGTTATCCCTTGTCACCACTACTAGGATCCATGTGCCTGTGGCTCAAATTCCGAATGATTTAAATTTGTGCAATTTGTTGGAAAAAGATGACTATGCTATTTCATGTCACAAAGAGAAGATAGAAACACTCGAGTCTTGAGAATACATAAAAGGAAGACATGACTGAGTTTTTAAATGTGAATTCAAAGCTGATAAATATCTTCCAGTTTGAATAATGAGGATCACATGTTTCTATGATATGAGAAGTTTCCAAAATAGACATGGAATCAAAAAAATGTTCACGGTTCTAATAATAAAAAAAAGTAAATAAGGGAGAAGAAAGTTCACGTGGAAGAACATCGATGTTGCAGTCCAATGAAGAAGATCCAACTAGCTGAAGAAGGTGAAATAATTGTGCTTGAAGGTAGAATTTCTATTGGTATCGAGGAAGGAGAAGATGGGGGTTCTATGATACACATATATCATAGAAGGTAATCATTGAGATGGAGGAAGGAAATGTCACGACCCATCCTCGGGGCCCGTGCCGTGACTACCCCAAGCCCGCCTTCCATAGGCCAGGGGCTGGCGACTAGCACCGAGGCGTAAATCCCGGTAAAAAGGGAAGGCATTGCCTTTGTAAAGTAAACAAGCACCACAGAGTAAGCAAGCGGAAAAGTAAACACTAAGTAAAAACAGAGTACAACTGAAAGTACGGAAAAGTAAATGGGCCAGTATACAAACACAAACTGAAAGTAAAGTACAACTAAAAATAGAAAACAACAACTGTAAAGTAAAAACTGCTACGCCGAGCTGTCCACTGGAAATCCCACCTGAAGGGTGGGTACAGATAGCTCCACTGCTCCTCGGGTCCCGCCATCCGCTCCGAGCACGTCCCACCCAGTGGTCCACCTCCAGGTACCATCCTGCTCTAAAAGCCTCAACCACGATCAACGCTATCCGTCGTCTGCAACCAACACAACGTAGTGCGGGTATAGCCCGTGCAGGGGTGAGTATAAGCTACTCAGTAGGGACCCCGAGACCCCCGAAGGTCTCCCAAAATCCACAAAGAATAAACCAAAAAATAAAGATACAATCACGAAGTAACAACCGACACTGCTTAAGTATATGCCCATACATATACCTAAGTCATCAATTCCAATACGCTCCAACCTCAGAGCCCAAGTACAACTCAGTCCACACAGGAAAGTATACGTATTCCACACAGGAAAGCAAAACGTAATCCACACAGGATATCACAACACAATCCACACAGGAAAGCAAACAGGATTCAACTCACACAGGTATACTTCTTCGAGGACGATAGAGATGATCACTGATCCATGTAAGTCGTCGGACCCACAAAGGATCGATAGGTACTAACCCCCGCAAAGACCCACACAGGATCGGACCCACACAGGATATGTAGGCGCTGGTTCACACAGGACCGCTGAGCGCAGACCCACACAGGATCGGACCCACACAGGATCGGTAGCACTGATCCACACAGGATCGCTGAGTGCTGTAGTCGTCGTCGTCGAATCCACTGAGGATCTCTGCACAGTCGTCATCGCAGTCACAGTAGCAGTCGCAGCCAGCTCTAGGGTTCCCGCACACAGCAAGCTCGTTCGGAAGGGTCCGCTCCACGAGCCGAGAGTCTGATACATCAACTATCACATAGTCCAGAGTTGATGTATCCAAAAGTTCTGTATCGTCAACAGGAACTCAACGCAACAGACGGCGCGTCAATCGGACGTCCGGTCTGAGAGTTATTGGCTTTTTCGTTCCAGGGGCCCGGTTGGTTTTTAAGGAAAAACCAACCCGACCGTACTCCACCTGCGTCCAAACCACGGGGGAGTATGCCAAAAGATCCATCTCACTAAGAGGAACTCAACAAAGCTGACGGCACGTCAATCGGACGTCCGTAACTCAAGATATGAGCGTTTCCGCTCCGAGGGCCCGGTTGGTTTCGTGTACGAACCAACCCGGCCGAACTCAAAGTAATCCGAAACCTTGAGTGCAATATACCGAAACGACCATCTCGATCCAAGGATCGCATAGCCGCTGACGGCGTGTTGTTTGGAGGTCCGTAGCCCGAGTTATGGGCATTTGAATCCAAGTCGTTCGGTAACGGGGGTTTCGGGCCCGAGCCGACCTGGCCCGAGACCCCCCGGTTGGCCCGAACCGGGTCGACCCGCCCCGGACAGGGTCGACCCGGCCCGGTGCGGCTCGGCCCGGCCCGGCCCGGCAAGGCCTGGCGGACCGGCCAGGCGCGCCGGTTCGGCGCGAGGCAGAGCGCTGGGCGCGCTGCCAGCTCGGCCGAAGGCCCAGCTGATTCGAACGGGGGGGGGGGGGGTGTGCCTGCCCCCCTTTATGAAACCGCGGCCCCCCCATTATGGGGGGCCGTTTCGGCTGGCCGGGGGAATTAATTTCCCCCGGTTTCCTCCTTTCCGGCCGGCTTCTTCTCAACAGTACCGGCAAGGGCCGGTCCTCTTCCGTCTTCCGACACCGGCGGCCCGGCTGGCCGCCGGCCATCACGCTCCGCCGCGGCCCCGAACCGGCCGTAGCCTTCGTCGTCCGGCGCGGTGCGACGGCACCGCGCCCCTCCGCCGCGACCCCTCTCCGGCCGCGGCGCCTTCAGTTTCCTTCGACGCGGCGCGACGGTGTCGCGTCCATAAAATTCTTTCCACGGCGCGGCGCGACGGCGCCGCGCAATAATTGTCGTGCGATTCCCGCGTGGTGCGACGACACCACGCCATCTCGTTCCATCTGCAAGAAACAATCAAGAAAAAAGGAGGGGGGTTCGGTCGTGTTTGTGCGGTCCGGCCCCCCTCGCGTTATTTGCTAACAATTGGACAAATTCCACGAAGAAATAATCACGGGTATAAATCATGCACAAGGAATAAAATAAACCCCTACCTCGGTTTCAAGTGCGGAGCACGTCAACAAACCGTGGAAGACAAGCATCGTGGAGGTCGGGCGTTGCGGAAACCGAACGTCGTTTTCGTTGGCGTCGAGGTGCGTCCGAAGAGGTACGTCGCTGGAGAAGCTTCGTAAGCTTACGGAGAAAGTCTGAGGAGGAAACGGCGTCTCCTTTCATTGACATGGGAAGAAGATCGAAGATGCGACGTCGTCGATCTTTGGAAACACACCGACTACGAAGAAGAGAAGCGTCGTTCTTCGTCGGAGCTTAAGTGTTCTTCGTGTTCTTCGTCAAGGTTGAAGAAGATGGAGAGAAATTCCCAAATCCTCTCAAGGTGGCAAAGAATACCAACCAAAATAAAATAAGCTTAAAGCTTATTTTATTTAAACAATTAAAAAACTTGAATTTCAAAAGTTTGAAATTAAGTAACTCATCTCAATTAAATAACCCAAGTTGTCAGGATTAATTAAAGAGGAGTTATCAGGAGTTTAAAGGGAAGATGAAGTGTTAGGGTTCATGTGGGCCCCACCACACTTAATCCTCTCAAGAGAGGTTAAGTGGATGTGGGTCCCACCCCTAACTCCCTTGGGAGGTTATAACCAACTTGGATAAAAGAAATAAAATGTGTTTCCACATTTTATTTAACTTCATTTTAAATTCCCAAAAACTAACTCTCAACCCGCATAAAACGCAACCTCAGAAAAGGTCTCCTTAAGAGAATATCGGTGTTGTGAGTTCATCGGTGCCCTCGAAATTCGATTCCGGGCACTGGTTCAAAAGTTAGAAATTCTCGCTCGTTCGTTCACTGAACGTACCCGAGCCAAACTTCGGAAATTGATTCCGGGCACACCGGGCCTCGGAATCAGGTGCCATCAGAAACCGCGCTCTTGTAAAATTCCAAAGAAAATTAAGAAAAAAAATTTCCCTTGAATTTTACGGGTCTTTAAATTACTCCCACCTCAGGGCTTTACGTCCCTGTAAAGATACATCAAAACTTGGGAAACAAATGAGGGTACTGAGCACGCATCTAAGCCTCC
Organism: Viscum album; assembly: GCA_963277665.1. NCBI lineage: Eukaryota > Viridiplantae > Streptophyta > Magnoliopsida > Santalales > Viscaceae > Viscum > Viscum album. The sequence goes on along the minus strand of OY728138.1, from coordinate 538,233,299 downwards.
CGCTCCCAAGTGCTCTCCTAGAGATTCTTGTGCTGCCATCTGATGTGCACTAGAGGAATCGACCGTCCACGTAGGACCCGCTCCTGTCGATCCTCGATCTCCATTAGAACCTCCGTAAAAGTCGCCCCATCTTCAACATCAAGCTCACCATGGTCAATGATGTGCGTCGGGTCGTGCACGTATCTCCTTAGCTGAGACACGTGGAAGACGTCGTGCACCCGGTGCAACTGAGGTGGTAGAGCCAGGCGATAAGCCACCTCGCCAATCCTGCTGAGGACCTGGAAGGGTCCGTTGAAGCGCGGAGATAACTTGCCGCCTCGGCCAAATCTCCGAATACCACGCCGAGGTGAGACCAGCAAGAAGACGTGGTCGCCATCCTCGAACTCTAGTGGCCTCCGCCTCCTGTCAGCGTATGACTTCTGCCGGCTCTGAGCTGTCCTCATCCGCTCCTGGATAACCTGGACTTTCTCTGTCATGGCCTGGACCATCTCCGGCCCCACAAGTGCTGACTCCCTAGGGTCTTTCCAGCACAAAGGAGATCTACAAGGTCGGTCGTACAACGCCTCGTACGGTGCCATCCCGATGGTGGAGTGGTAGCTGTTGTTGTACGCAAACTCCACCAAGGGTAGGTGGTCCTCCGAGCTACGACCAAAGTCGAGGACACATGCGCGGAGCATGTCCTTGAGAGTCTAAATGGTCCTCTCCGTCTGACCATCCGTCTGAGGGTGAAAGGTTGTGCTCAAACGTAGCTGCATCCCGAACGCCTCCTGCAACCCCTTCCAAAGCCGGTAAGTAAAGTGAGCATCTCGATCGGAGACGATAGATGATGGCACACCTTGAAGCCGCACAATCTCCTGAATGTAAAGACGTCCCAAGCTCTCCACTGAGCCCTGCTCTCTGATGGGTAAGAAGTGAGCCGACTTGGTGAGTCGGTCGACAATCACCCAGATGGAGTCGTGACCTCTGGAAGTGCGTGGAAGTCCAGTCACGAAGTCCATAGATATGTCATCCCACTTCCACTCTGGAACCTCCAAGGGCTGAACCAAGCCTGCTGGTACCTGATGCTCAGCCTTCGCCTGCTGGCAGGTGAGGCATCGAGAAACAAACTCTGCTACAGCCTTCTTCATGCCCGACCACCAGTGCTGTCGTCTGAGATCCTGGTACATCTTCGCCACTCCGGGATGTACCGCCAAAGGAGAAGTGTGAAACTCTCTCAGCACCTCCTCCCGTAAAGCGACTGGTACCATGGTACGTCCTCTGAAAAGAATGTCGTGCTCTGCTCCAAGGGAGAAACCATCAGGTGCCTGTCCTGAGGATATCTGTGCACACCGCGTCTCACAGTCAACGTCCCCACGCTGTGCCTCTCTGACCCGCTGTAGAAGTGGAGGAGTGACTGTGAGAGACTAAAGGAAGGCTGCTCCATCTCTATCCACGAAGGATATCTGCAAAGAGGCTAGCTACTCCGTCGCCTCCTCAAGTAGCTGAATGCCCGTCCTCCTGCTGAGGGCATCGTCTACTACGTTCCCCTTCCCAGGAGTATAGACTATCTCAAAGTCATAGTCCTGGAGGAACTCGATCCATCGCCACTGTCTCAAGTTCAGGTCCTTCTGCGAGAAGATGTACCTGAGACTCTGATGATCAGAAAAGACTGTAAAGCGCTCGCCTATCAGATAGTGTCGCCATGTCTTCAGAGCGAAGACCACTGCTGCTAACACTACTGGAAAAAAGACCTATACCCACGGTTCAAAACCGTGGGTATAGCCCCCAAAACCGTGGGTATAGCCTATACCCACGGTTTTGGGAACCGTGGGCTGGAATGGCGTCGGTATAGGGGTCTCAGCCTATACCCACGGTTTTGGAGAACCGTGGGTATAGAGGGGTCAAATGTGCCACCCCGCTGTTACAGCGTGGCACACAACAAAGCCCACGGTTTTTCAAACCGTGGGGTAATTAAATTCAAAAAAATCGCGCCGGAAAGGAATCGAACCCTGAACCGCGCAGCACCTGAATCCCGCAACGCACCAAGTGACCAACTGACCTAACGCCGCTATTGATATATATTGATAATTTTATTTTAATATGTTAATATAATAGTTATAATCGAAAAGAAAACCCCAGCGGGTTTCGAACCCGGGCCTCCCGTTCGCTGCCCAGTCACAGCGACCAACTGAGCTAACACCACTATTGATATATAATCATAATTTTATTTTAATATGTTAATATAATAGTTATAATCGAAAAGAAGAGTCCAGCGGGTTTCGAACCCGCGCCTCCCGTTCAAAGCCCAGTCACAGCGACCAACTGAGCGAACGCCGCTATTGATATATGCTCATAATTGTATTTTAATATGTTAATATAATAGTTATAATCGAAAAAAAGAGTCCACCGGGATTCGAACCCGCGCCTCCCGTTCGCTGCCCAGCCCAGCGACCAACTGAGCTAACAAACCAACTATTATGTTATTATACTTTCTTATTCTTATATTAATATATCTTCTATAATCAAAAAATAAAACACGCGGGTTTTCGAACCCGCGACCTATACTGAGGCATGCGAGGTACTGACCAACTAACCTAAATATATTACATGATTTAAAATTTCATATCTATATATCTATATTATTTAAAATCGTCTTTTATCAAAAAAAAATTTCGTCCCGCGGAATTTTTTGTTCCCGCCATAACGCGGGAACTCTATACCCACGGTTTTTCAAAACCGTGGGTATAGGTCTTTGAAAAATATACCACCTATACCCACGGTTTTCAAAAACCGTAGGTATAGGTCCGCTAAACAACACCTATACCCACGGTTTTGCCAAAACCGTGGGTATAGGTCTTCAAAAACAACCTATACCCACGGTTTTTCCATGAACCGTGGGTATAGGTCTCAATACTATCCCTATACCCACGGTTTCCCAAACCGTGGGTATAGGGGGGGCCTATACCCACGGTTATACACAAAACCGTGGGTATAGACCCATTTTCCAGTAGTGTAAATCCAGGTCATGGGTAGCATAGTTCTGCTCATGCGGCCTCAACTGACGTGATCCATAGGCGATCACTACCCGCTTCTGCATCAGGACGCAACCGAGTCCGGTCCCTGATGCATCGCAGTAAACTACGTATCCAACTCCCTCCTCAGGAAACCTCAAGATAGGTGCGCTGGTCAATCTCTTTCTCAGCTCCTGGAAGCTCTGATGACATCTGTCTGACCACACGAAGGGTTTCCCCTTCTTCGTCAAAGCTGAGAGTGGTGCCGCTAATCTAGAGAAGTCTGGCACGAATCTCCGGTAGTATCCAGCTAGTCCCAAGAAACTCCGAACCTCCGTCACGCTCCTGGGTGGCTCCCAAGCTAAGACTTCCTCGATCTTCGCAGGGTCCACTGCGACTCCCGCCTTAGAGATGACGTGTCCCAAGAAGTGGACCTCACGTATCCAGAACTGGCACTTTGAGATCTTACCATAAAGTTGGTGCTCTCGGAGTGTGTCTAGTACTACCCGTAAGTTGTAGGCGTGCTCCTCCTCAGTCGTCGAGTAAATCAGAATGTCGTCGATGAAGACCACGACAAATCGATCGACGTATGGCTGAAAGATCCTGTTCATGAGGGCCATGAACACTGCTGGAGCATTGGTTACACTGAAGGGAATAACCAAGAACTCATAGTGGCCATACCGACATCTGAAGGCCGTCTTCTGCACGTCCTCGTCTCTAACTCTGAGCTGATGATAGCCTGACCTGAGGTCTATCTTCGAGAACCACCGTGCTCCCTTGAGCTGATCAAAGAGGTCATCAATCCTCGGTAGCGGATACTTGTTCCTCACTATCACCTGGTTCAAGCGACGATAGTCAACACAAAGTCGCAAGCTCCCGTCCGCCTTCTTGGCGAAAAAAATTGGGGAAGCCCAGGGTGAAACACTGGGTCGGATGAACCCCTTGCTCTGCAAGTCCTCTAACTGTACCCATAGCTCTCGAATCTCGGAGGGTCCATCCGATATGCTGTAGTCGATATCGGGGTTGTCTCGGGGTACAGGTCAATATAAAAGTCTACCTCTCTGCGAGGAGGTAACCCTGGAACGTCATCGGGGAAAACGTCCACAAACTGATCCACCACTGTAGGAAAACCAGGACTCCGCACGTCAACTGCTCCTAGGATGAGGCTAGCCAACTGATGAGTGATGGGTTGTCCTCTCCTCCGCGGAAGTCCATCCTGTGCTGCGAAGGCTCCCTTCTCGCCGGTGAAGGTGAACCTGCTCCCGTCAGTGCGTACACATCGCACCTTACGCCTAAAACAGTCAATCTGGGCATGAACCATAGATAACCAATCCATGCCCAAGTTGACGTCGTAAGGCCTCGACGTTGCTACAAGAAGATCCCAGCCGAAGCTCTCACCTCCTAGAGTAAGCTCACACTGTCGGCTCCCGTGCGTAATCGTCGAGTCTGCTCCCGTAGGATTCTCTAGCCGTAAGGATCGAGCCAACGGCTCTATCGGAATCTCCGAGCTCCGAACAAGGGAAGTGGGTATGAAAGAGTGACTCGCTCCTCTGTCTATAAGAACTGCAGCAAGGGTAGAGTAGACACAGATAGTACCTCGAATCATCTCGGGCGCGCCGTGGTCATAGGCCTCTGCTGCCTGGAGCTGTGCCTGTCTCTGCCCGCTAGCTCCCTGTGGTCGGGGTGGACCTCCTGGTGGTGGTGGTGGTAAAGCCTCAAAGCGTCGCCCACCACCTGCTGCTCGGCCAGCTCCCCTGCCTCGTCCGCCTCCTCCCTGCGGACCGCCATGGTCGACCCTCTGCCTCTGCCTCGGTGGTCCCTCAACTGTCTGCTGCTCCTCGACACGGCGGGTCGGGCAGTCACGAGCCATGTGGCCCTGCCCGCCGCACGAGTAGCACTCTCTGCCTCTCGAAAGACTGGCTCCGCGCTGTGTGCCCCGCACAGCTGAGCCAGTGTCCTGAGGTCGTCTGCCTGAAGGTCTGGTCTGCCTGGACCCCTGAGTCATCCGTCGACTGCCTGCTGCAGAATACTCTGCTACGTGCCGCCCTGCGGTGGGTCTCGGCGCTGGTGTAGACTCAGCAAGAAAGCTCTCGATCAAAAGGGCCCGCTCCAGTACTCCTGTCTGAGTCGGTATGCTGAGGGAGATCAGCGATGCCCTGATCTCGTGTCTCAAGCCCTACTCAAAGGTCCGGGCCCGGAAGAAGGGGTCTCGTACCATGTCGGTCGAGTAGCGCGAGAGATCAGTAAATCTCGCCGAGTACTGAGCGACCGTCATGCTGCCCTGCCGCAGCTAAAGAAGCTCTTGAATGCGCACCGCACGGAGGGTGGCTGGGACGAACTCCGAGCGGAAAAGGCCCTCAAAGTCTGTCCAGAGTAGAGATGCCCCATCGTGCACCTGGAGCATCAAGCTCCACCATCGGCCCGCTGCTGCGTGCAGTAGGCTCGCAGCGAGGATCACCATGAGGTCTGCTGGTGTCCTCACTAGCCTGAAAACTCGTACGACTGCCTCCAGCCAGTCCTCGGCTGCATGGGGGTCCGTCTCCCCACGAAACCTAGGCGGTCGCTAGCGCTGAAACTCATGCAGTGCGCTGAGGCGACATGCATCGTCAGCGGTTGTTGCTGGAAGTATCGGTGGCTCGGCGGGTAGAGCTACCGCTGGTGCCACTGCTGAAAATGGGCCCTGCACCGAGGCCTCGTCGCTCGGTGGGCTGTCGTCACGCTCGACTCTCGGAACCCTAGCTGGCTGCCGTCGTGGGGCCATCCTGAAAAGGAAACAGGTGCGCCACAGTCAGAACAGTATACCTGGTGAGCTGATATAAAGTAATCACAAAGAAAACTTTGAAACACACACGCAATCAATGTTTTCGTGCATTAAGTCGGAAATCAGAAGTCATGGTCCTGGTGTACGGATACGTCGGTCGCCGCACCAACACTGGACACCCTGGACTGATAACCACACTCAATACGCTAAACACTATTGCTTCACATAGAAAAGATCAGAGTTCGCGGTAGAACCGAACTCCTCTGATACAAATTTTTCACGACCAATCCTCGGGGCCCATGCCGTGACTACCTCAAGCCCGCCTTCCATAGGCCAGGGGCTGGCGACTAGCACCAAGGCGTAAATCCTGGTAAAAAGGGAAGACATTGCCTTTGTAAAGTAAACAAGCACCACAGAGTAAGCAAGCAGAAAAGTAAACACTAAGTAAAAACAGTGTACAACTGAAAGTGCGGAAAAGTAAATGGGCCAGTATACAAACCCAAACTGAAAGTAAAGTACAACTAAAAAGGGAAAACAACAACTGTAATGTAAAAGCTGCTACGCCGAGCTGTCCACTGGAAATCCCACCAGAAGGGTGGGTACAGATAGCTCCACTGCTCCTCGGGTCCCGCCGTCCGCTCCGAGCACGTCCCGCCCAGTGGTCCACCTCCAGGTACCGTCCTGCTCTGCAAGCCTCAACCACGATCAACGTTGTCCGTCGTCTGCAACCAACACAACGTAGTGCGGGCATAGCCCGTGCAGGGGTGAGTATAAGCTACTCAGTAGGGACCTCGAGACCCCCGAAGGTCTCCCAAAATCCACAAAGGATAAACCACAAAAGAAAGATACAATCACGAAGTAACAACCGACACTGCTTAGGTATATGCCCATACATATACCTAAGTCATCAATTCCAATACGCTCCAACCTCCGAGCCCAAGTACAACTCAGTACACACAGGAAAGTATACGTATTCCACACAGGAAAGCAAAACGTAATCCACACAGGATAGCACAACACAATCCACACAGGAAAGCAAACAGGATTCAGCTCACACAGGTATACTTCTTCGAGGACGATAAAGATGATCACTGATCCATCTAAGTCGTCGGACCCACAAAGGATCGATAGGTACTAACCCCCGCAAAGACCCACACAGGATCATACCCACACAGGATCTGTAGGCGCTGGTTCACACAGGACCGCTGAGCGCAGACCCACACAGGATCGGACCCACACAGGATCGGTAGCACTGATCCACACAGGATCGCCGAGTGCTGTAGTCATCGTCGTCGAATCCACTGAGGATCTCTGCACAGTCGTCGTCGCAGTCACAGTAGCAGTCACAGCCAGCTCTAGGGTTCCCGCACACAGCAAGCTCGTTCGGAAGGGTCCGCTCCACGAGCCGAGACGCTGATACATCAACTGTCACATAGTCCAGAGTTGATGTATCCAAAAGTTCCGTATCGTCAACAGGAACTCAACGCAACGGACGGTGCGTCAATCGGATGCCCGGTCTGAGAGTTATTGGCTTTTTCGTTCCAGGGGCCCGGTTGATTTTTAAGGTAAAACCAACCCGACCGTACTCCACCTGCATCCAAACCTCATGCGGAGTATGCCAAAAGATCTGTCTCACTAAGAGGAACTCAACAAAGCTGACGGCACGTCAATCAGACGTCTGTAGCTCAAGATATGAGCGTTTCTGCTCCGAGGGCCCGGTTGGTTTCGTGTACGAACCAACCTGACCGAACTCAAAGTAATCCAAAACCTTGAGTTCAATATACCGAAACAACCGTCTCGATCCAAGGATCGCATCGCCGCTGATGGCGCGTCGTTTGGAGGTCTGTAGCCCGAGTTATGGGCATTTGAATCCAAACCGTTCAGTAACGGGGGTTTCGGGCCCGGGCCGACCCGGCCCGAGACCCCCCGGTTGGCCCGAACCGGGTCGACCCGCCCCGGAAAGGGTCGACCCGGCCCGGCCCGGCGCGTCCTGGCCTGGCGGACCGGCCTGGCGCGCCGGTTCGGCGCAAGGGCGAGCTGATTGGAATTGGGGGGGGGGGGGGGGGGCGCCTGCCCCCCTTTGTGAAACCGCGGCCCCCCCATTATGGGGGGCCGTTTCGGCTGACCGGGGGAATTAATTTCCCCCGGTTTCCTCCTTTCCGTCCGGCCCGACTTGGCCGGCCGGCTTCTTCTCAACAGGACCGGCAAGGGCCGGTCCTCTTCCGTCTTCCGACACCGGCGGCCCGGCTGGCCGCTGGCCATCACGCTCCGCCGCGGCCCGGAACCGGCCGTGGCCTTCGTCGTCCAGCGCGGTGCGACGGCACCGCGCCCCTCCGCCGCGGCCCCACTCCGGCCGCGGCGCCTTCGGTTTCCTTCGACGCGGCGCGACGGCGTCGCGTCCATGAAATTCTTTCCACGACGCGGCGCGACGGCGCCGCGCAATAATTGCCGTGCGATTCCCGCGTGGTGGGGCGACACCACGCCATCTCGTTCCATCCGCAAGAAACAATTAAGAACAAAGGAGGGGGGTTCGGCCGTGTTCGTGCGGTCCGGCCCCCCTCGCGTTATTTGCTAACAATTGGACAAATTCCACGAAGAAATAATCACGGGTATAAATCATGAACAATGAATAAAATAAACCCCTACCTCGGTTTCAAGTGCGGAGCACGTCAACAAACCGTGGAAGACAAGCGTCGCGGAGGCCGGGCGTTGCGGAAACCGAACGTCGTTTCCGTTGGCGTCGAGGTGCGTCTGAAGAGGTACGTCGCTTGAGAAGCTTCGTAAGCTGACGGAGAAAGTCCGAGGAGGAAACAGCGTCTCCTTTCGTTGACACGGGAAGAAGATCGAAGATGCGGCGTCGTCGATCTTCGAAAACACACCGGCTACGAAGAAGAGAAGCGACGTTCTTCGTCGGAGCTTAAGTGTTCTTCGTGTTCTTCATCAAGGTTGAAGAAGATGGAGAGAACTTCCAAAATCCTCTCAAGGTGGCAAAGAATACCAACCAAAATAAAATAAGCTTAAAGCTTATTTTATTTACACAATTAAACAACTTGAATTTCAAAAGTTTGAAATTAAGTAACTCATCTCAATTAAATAACCCAAGTTTTCAAGATTAATTAAAGAGGAGTTATAGAGAGTTTAAAGGGAAGATGAAGTGTTAGGGTTCGTGTGGGCCCCACCACACTTAATCCTCTCAAGGGAGGTTAAGTGGATGTGGGTCCCACCCCTAACTCCCTTGGGAGGTTATAACCAACTTGGATAAAAGAAATAAAATGTGTTTCCACATTTTATTTAACTTCATTTTAAATTCCCAAAAACTAACTCTCAACCCGCATCAAACGCAACCTCGAAAAAGGTCTCCTTAAACGAATATCGGCGCTGCGAGTTCATCGGTGCCCTCGGAATTCGATTCCGGGCACCGGTTCAAAAGTTAGAAATTCACGCTCGTTCGTTCACTGAACGTACCCGAGCCAAATTTCGGAAATTGATTCTGGGCACACCGGGCCTCGGAATCAGGTGCCGTCAGAAACCGCGCTCTTGTAAAATTCCAAAGAAAATTAAGAAAAAAAAATTTCCCTTGAATTTTACGGATCTTTACAGGAAAAAACGCATGTGAAGCAACTGATCATATTATAAGTGATTGAAGACATGTTCGTGAGGTTTTCCAAAGCCGACTGAGTGAAAGAGAAAGTTTGGTGCATCCCACACCAAGAGGGAGGAACAGTCATGACCATTCAGGAGGACTGAGCTGTGGGAGACTGGGAGATGGACAATGGGAAGCTGGTAACAATGTGTGAAGTAGTATAAAGATTCTCTATTGGGACTCTGAAGTGCATGTTGGGAGTCAAGGGAAGCATAGTATGAGACTATACCATGTAACCACTTCCCATGAAATAGTTAAAGAATATGTGTTTGAGGGACTAGCCAATCACGATAAGGAGTATGCTTTCAAAGTTGGATATTGTTAATAGTCATGTTCTTGTCCTTTATTCACCACATGACCTCGGTGAGGTTGAGAGATGCAGATACGATAGGATCAAAACTATAACTGGATTAAGAGGTTGAATTAAAAATGAGTATTTGTGAAAAGATATAACTTATTCACCCCCACCCTTAGTGGTCCATCGGATTTGGGCCTACGATGACTTTAATATCCAAGAGGGTTCATGAAAGGATCAAACCACATGATCATAAAAGTGTTATGAATTTGTGATGTTATAATGATTGAAAAATTCTTATATGTGTGTCGTCTTTGGTGGTGCTAAGAAGATATATTTTTTAATGCTCATTCAACTACCAAATTGGAGTATGATAGGGCCGTGAGAATTTTTGATAAAGTGGTGAATTGTTTAGAGATCAGAAAGAACACCAATGGTGAAATCTCTCTGTTGGGCCGACAATGATACAAAGAAACGAAAGGTAGGGGACCTAATGGGATTAGATACCCCAGTAGTCATAGTCATTGGTGTAAAATAATATGAATCTTTGAATGCCAAAGGTTGAGTCTCTTCCTTTCAAAGAGTGGGTCTATAAATGGGACGGGAAAACCAAATTTCAAGTAACATTCATTGAAAATGCCCTAAATCATTTCTTTCATCATTGTGGAGAACCATCCCCACCAGCTATCATGGTGTTTCTTTTCGCTTTTTTGTAGAATCCTCGAGAATATCTAGATTGACCACTAGTAACACGTGCGGAGCTGACTAAATCCTTATGGATAGTGGCCGATTTCTCCATTATTCCTAACACCATCCATTGGCCAACATGTCCAAGTCATCAACGCAGGGAAGCCATGGCGAGAACACCCCATCCTCCAACAGTGGCGACCCAAAATGATCGATCGCAGGAGACATGTCATCGAAGCTCTCCTCCGTGAACGGCTGCGTCCAGAATTCCGATGCATAAGAATCGACCACCACATGTGATGAGGATGCAGGGCCTGCGGCTGGTTTCAATGCGGAGGACGCCTCGGAGCACTCCTCCGGGGTCACTGCAGCGCCGTTGGATGGCTCCGATGGCGATATCATCGATCTGCGGCAGTGTGCATCGTCCTCGTCACTGCCTTGGCCGCAACTATTTTGACCGCCGGACGGGTCCACCGCGCAGCGTGTGAGGCGTTTCTTGAGGTGGGTGTGCCAGTGATTCTTGATCTCGTTATCCGTTCTACCCGGCAGACTCCTGGCAATGAGGGACCATCTGTTGGATTTCATGGGTTCCCATTAAAAACATCACCTTCACTCGCCAACACGGTGGGAGATACCATTACCATACCGGCTGCCCTGCCTCCGATGCAGGGTGATGATCTTCTCGTCTTCTTCGGGGGTGTACTCTCCGCGTTTCACATCAGGTCGGAGGTAATTCAGCCATCGGAGCCTGCAACTCTTGCCGCATCTGTTTAGACCTTAACACACAACCACAAACAGGTGAAGATCAAAACAGGGTCGAGGAGCAGCCATTAGAAACCTGTCAAGCACTGGATGTAAATGAAATGGTTTCGCAGGAGAGAGAAATAAGGGGTTTAGGATGGATGGTACCGGCGAACTTGGGAAGCTGTCGCCAGTTGCAGTGGCCATATCGGTGGACGTAATCTCGGAGCCTATCGTCCTCTTCCTCGCTCCAAGCGCCCTTCTTCAACCCGTTACCGTCGTAGTAAGGGGCCTTCACCATCCCTTTCTAATATCTCTGCACCACTCCACTTTTCTATTCCTCTCCAATGGCCTTCTGTATATATATATAGGTACGAGGGAGGGAAGAAGATCCCATTCAGCGAGGAAACCACAAAGGGCCGCCCCCACATTGGTCTCCTCCCAGCCTGTCTGTTATAATCACTGTGTGAACGAATTGTTCACTCGGCTTACATGGTGATGAAGATGGGGTCCCGTACATGGGGATCCGACTGACCGTTGTATTAATTGAAGGGCCCCCGTTTATAGGGGGAAAGGCTATGGGAAGGCACCATGTGGTCAAAACTGATCATATAAGTGGGACTTCACTCTACCTGTCCATACGCGGATCCATCCACCATCTATGGACCACAATTCCGTACGTACTCTCTCATTCACTCGCACGAGTCCCTTTTTTAGCCATGTGTTTTTTAACTTAACATATTCAAACTGTTTACAATTTTATGTAGATTGTTGTCAAACTCATTCAATTTCTAATGATTTATCCCGCGGTGCGTATGTCAATCGAGTTCAACAAATTTGTTGAGGGAGGGAATCCGCAAAACGCGTTTGGGTTTATTAATATTCTCACTACAAAAAAAAAAAAAAAAAAAAATCGTATGAGCCGAGAATAATATGCAAGAAACAATTAAAAAAATTGTAGAAAATTAAGAAATACAATAATTTAAATGGTTCGAACCATGTTATGTGGAGACTGAAAATGATTGTTCCACTGGTACAATGATAATTGCATGATAAAATAAAGTGCAAAAGATGCAAAACATAATGGCATCAAATGTAACATGACCCCCCACCCCAATAAAAGTAGTAAAAAAATCAGAGGCAAACATAAGGATCATGTTGATTTATTCATGCATGCATCCTTTTGCAATTAAATGAACTCATGTGCATTTGTTTTATTAAAATGATTTTATACTCTTGCATGCCACTATTCACGTGGCTTCCGTTTTACCGCCGTTTTGTATTTCATTTACCCGGTTTGCATATATCTGGGTTATTTGTTTCCTTACCTGTTAGCGGCAACCGTTGATCAATTACGATCCAACGGCCCCTGACTGCCCCCGATGTATTTCTTCGTCCGGCCTTGATCCTTTGCGATGTTGTCGCGCCTAACCTGTTTTACCACCTGTCTTGTGCGCTGTCCCAACTGTGGTTACGCAAACCATCATGTTGATTTGAGGTGTCCATGTGGCTTCCATCTCGCACCTCCGCCTGAACCATCAGACGCTCCTCTGGCATTCACTGATTGCACTGTCCCATGGGTTCATTCCTTCAGCCATGGTTCTTTCTGGTTCTCGGAAGCTCTCGATGGGTGAAGTGTTGTTCCAACTTCGCAAAGAAGAAGAAAGGCACAAATCTAGGAGTCTCTGGCCACCTGCACTTTCCTATGTCGTTGTACGTGCCACCTCCTGCAACCGGAGTTCTTCTTCGGTGGAGACTCAGTGGGGAATTGTCTCGGCTCTAGGTATTCAGACGGCTGCACATCTAGTGGTAACATATCTTGACATATCTTCAATCGTAACCAAAATCTAGTATATGTTTCTTAGCTCTGTAGCGATATACCGTTTCTTCATCATGTATGCTTCTCTATCCTACTTGTGTGTGTGCGTGAGTTTGACTAGGAGTGGATGGGGTAGACTCTACATGGCAGGATTAATAACTACCACATAATTCAGTAAGCCCGACCGCCTCAGATAGTTTCTGGGGTCCTTTATTATTATGTATTTGAGTCTGTAATTTTTCTTGTTTCCTTTCTTGCTTCTCAATAAAATCGTTACCCTGATGGTGTCCTCACCGTACACATAGGTCCCCTTGGGATTGAAGCACGTTATATCTATTGTTCTTTATTTTACGTGCATGTTGTTTATTCTTCCAGTATTCTGCTTGGGAATAGTTCTTGAACTAGTTCGTTTTCTATCTCTTAGTTAATCGAATACGTTAAAGATTATCCTTTATACGCGACAGTGGGTCTTTGGAATTTAGGGTTTATGCAATTAACCCCAAAAGTGGTATCAAAGCCTTCTATAACGTTAACATGGGTTCTACTAAATTCGATATTGATAAGTTTGATGGTGAGAACGACTTTAATCTCTAGAGAATTGAAATGACAACCTTATTAGATCATAATGAACTAATAGATGCCCTTGTCGGCTCTAGGAAGAAGATAACCACTACTACCCCTGATGGACAGGTTGTTGTTTCCAATGTAGATGTCCCTAAGGAAACCCTTAGGAAAGCCCATAGTATGATACTTTTATCTTTATGAGACAAATAGTTAAGAGAAGTTGCATATGAGTCCTGTATGTAGTCTAAGCTTGAATCCCATTATATGATTAAGTCTCTTGTTGGTAGATTGTATAAGAACATGAGATTATATATATTCAAAATGCACCTTGGAACTACAGTTAGGATACACATTGATGAATTTAATAAAATATTGTTAGATCTAGCCAACATAGATATTAAACTGGATGATGAAGAACATGACATTATATTATTAATATCATTAGATGATTCATTTAACTCAATTAAAGACTCTATGATGTATGGTGAAGAAACATTAACTCTTGAATAATTAAAACATGCTTTACTCTCTAAAGACCTTCAAAGGAAGGGTAATATTAAAACTGAGGCTGAGGGTTTAAATGTTAGAGACATAGGAGAGTATAGGGACATAAAAGAATCTTAAGGCCGAAGTGAGTCAAGGGGTAGGAGAAAAGATAGAGGCCAATCTAAGAAAGAAAGAAACAAATCCAAAGGTAAGGAAATCAAATTTTTCCAATGTAAACAACCTGGACATATTAAGAGGAACTTCCCTAATAGGAAAGGTGACTATAGAGATAATAGTAATGATTATTCCCAATTAGTTGACCAAACCATTGACACTGTAAATGTGTTAAATGTCTATGACATGGCCATCTTGGATGAATGGATCATGGATTCACGATGCCCATTCAACATGTGTCCTAGGAAGGAGTTTTTTACTGAACTAAGGGAAATCAAATCTGGTGAGGTATTTCTAGGGAATAACATGAGCTTCCACATTATAGAAATAGGCTCAATTTCAATTGAGCTTCATGATGGGACTGTCAAATCTCTTGAGGAAGTTAGGTGGGTACCTGAATTGAAAAGAAACCCAATATCCCTAGAAATCCTTGACCAAAAAGTGTATAGATTCAAATCTGGATCAGGAGTCTCAGAGTTTCTCAATAATCCCTCCTTCTTTTGAAAGGAACCCTTCACAATGGCCTATATGTGTTAGATAGTAGAGTCTATAGAAGTTAGTTGAAAATCTCTTCAAGTCCAGAACCTGATTCCACCACTTTGTGGCATAGGAGACTAGGGAAAGTAAGTTCCAAGGGTCTAAGTGAACTTAAAAAACATGGATTCTTAAGTAATGTTACACTTAGAAGACTACCTTTCTATGAGTACTGTGTATATGGGAAGTTCAGGATAGTCAATTTCAGTAGGTCTATGTATAAGGAAAAAGAACCCCTTGAATGTGTACATTCTAGTTTGTGGGGTCCCTCTAGGGTTACCTCCCATGGTGAAGACTTTTACTTTGTGACTTTCATTGATGATTTCTCTAGGAGAGTATGGATTTATATACTCAAACACATGTATGATACCTTTCATACTTTTAAAAATGGAAATCCAGGGTAAAGAGTAAGAGCAATAGGAAACTTAAAGCATTAATGACTGATAATGGTTTAGAGTATTTGTCAAATGAATTTATTGAATTCTGTGAATCTGAGGGAATAAAGAGATACTAGACTATTGTAGAAACCCCCACAATAGAATGAGTTATCAGAAAGAATGAATAGGGATGTTCTTGAGAGGGTGAGATATATGTTGCCCCACTCAAAACTATCCAGGTCCTTCTGGGCCGAGGCTGTGTCAACAGCAATGTACCTCATTAACTGCTTCCATTATTCTTCCAACTACTTTAAGACACCTGAAGAACTTTGGAAAGGTTCACCCCATGAGTTTATCCCAGCTTAGGAAATTTGTATCCATTGATTATGCTCATACATGTAGTGATAAGCTGACTCCTTGGGATGTTAAGTGTATATTCGTGGGATATACAGAGGGTGTTAAAGGGTATCATTTATGGGTATATAACCAGGTTTTCAAAAATGTATTGTTAACTGAGATGTGGTGTTTCATGAATCCGGTTTGTCTAATGATAAACAACCTGGGACTATTGCAACTCCTGATGATCTTGTAGGACCCCAAGGGGTTCTAACACTGTGAGGTATTGAAGTCTTATTTGGATATGGGGACCACACCCAATCCACGGAAGGTCTTGTCCCCCTGTTGCCCATACCCAAGATGAATTTTATTCCAGTATAGATTTTGAGCCTGATATCGAGGAACCTAATGATCTGAGCAATTATCGGCTCACTTGGGATAGAGAGAGGAGTGTTATTAGACCTCTAGCCCATTTTAACCAGGAATACATTGTTTCCTATGCCTTTAATGTAGCACATGACTTATTTAATGATTATCCTCAAACATATAATACGGATATTAAGTCCAAAAAATCAACTAGGTGGCTATGTGAAATGCATGAGGAGATAAATTCTATTCTCAAGAACAATACTTGGGTTGTTGTTCCTCAACCCAATAACCATAAAGTTATAGGTTCTAAATGGATTTATAAAAGGAAAGAGAACAATATAGGAGAGGCTAAAATCAAATATAAAGCTTGAATGGTAGCTAAAGGATTTCATTAGTGTGAATGCATTTATTATAGTGAATTATTCTCCCCTATTGTCAATAATTCATCCCTTAGAATTATTCTTTCTTTTTCTGCTAAGTTTGATTTTCATGTTGAACAATTGGATGTGAAAACTGTTTTTTACATGGTAATCCTAATGAAATAATATATATGATTCCTCCTAAAGGGTTTTCAATAATATTCAAGATCAATCATGTTTGTCTTCAGATGAAGTCCTTATATGGATTTAAGCAATATTCAAGATAATAGTATAAAAGGTTTGATTCTTTCATGATTGAAAATCAATTCTCTAGAAGTAGATTTAATGCATGGGTATATTATAAAACTCTTGAACATGAGACTTTTTACCTATTATTATATATTTATGACATGATTTTAATCTGTAAGAATATGAGGATAATAAATTCTTTAAAGAACTAATTGAATTGTTCCTTTGAAATGAAAGACGTAGGTCTTGCAAATCAAATTCTAGGAATGGACATAATTAGGGATAGGAAGACCAGAATCTTGCACCTATCCAAATCTTCTTATATTAGGAAGGTATTAAAGAGATACTTTTTTGAACATATTAAACTTATAAGTATTCCCCTAGGAAAACATTTTAAACTGTCCTAGACCCAATCCCCTAGCAATGATTGTGAATATTCCTTCATGAATAAGATTCCATATTCTAATATTATAAGAAGTCTTATGTATTCCATGATCTGGTCTAGGCCAGATATTGCATTTGTTGTTTGTACATTGAGCAGGTTTATGGTGAAACCCGGTAAGTATCATTGGCATGCCTTAAAATAGATATTAAGGTATGTTTCTTTGTCTGATAAATTATTAATTAAATATGGTTTAAATATTAGTTTTGATGATGATATAGTTGGATTTGTTAACTCTAATTATGCTGTAAACATTAATACTCAAAAGTCTATCACTAGTTATGTTTTTATTGCATATGGAGGACCAGCCTCTAGGAAATGCAACATGAAATCAGTGGTTGAACATTCCACTACTGAGGAAAAGTGTATTGCTTTAACAGAAGCCAATAAGGAAGAAATTTGGCTAAAAGGTTGGCTTTCTTAATTTTCATTGTCTGCTAATAGTATAATGTTGCACTGTGACAGCCAATCCGTGTTACATTTATCTAAAAACTATGTATTCCATGGTAAATAAAAGCACATTGATATTAGATTTCATTTTGTTAGTGATGTTATAGAATTTAGGAAAGTGATTGTCACAAAGATACCCACTAATAATAACCTGGTCGATATTTTGACTAAGGTCGTTCCATTATCTAAATTCATGCATTGCCTTAAACATATCAATTTTGTCCCAATTCTACAATTTAGGTTTTGAGAAAATCACCCTTAGATTTATTTTAATTGCAAGGTAGATATTTGTTGATTTATGAATTCATGCATCCGTTTGTAATTAAATGAACTTATGTGCATTTTTTTATTTAGATGATTTTATTCTATTTCATGGTTTTCTTTCTACTATTCATGTGGCTTCTATTTTACTGCCATTTTTTATTTCATTTACCTAGTTTGCATACATCCCAGTTATTTGTTCCCTTACCTGTTAGTGGATCTTGTTCTGGACCATTGGTCAATTATGATCCAATAGCCCTTGACTACCCCATGCATGTTTTCTTTCCCAAACATGATCTGTTGCAATGCTTATATGCCTATCCTATTTCCCCCGGTCCAGTGCACTATCCTGACTATGGTTACGCGAACCATCGCGTTGATCTGAGCCGTCCGCAGGGCTTCCATCCCAGGCCTCTACCTGAACAGTCTGACTCTCCTATAGAATTTATTGATTGTGCTACCCTATGAGTTCATTCCTTCATCACTGGTTCTCTCAGGTTCTCAGGATTTCTCGGTGGGTGAAGTGTTGTTCTGGCCTTGAGAAGAAGAATAAAGGCACAAATCCAAGAGTCTCTAGCCACCCTCACTCCCCTAAACCATTGTACATGGCACCTACTGTAACCAAAGTTCTTCTCCAATGGAGACTCAGTGAGGAATCATCTTGGTTCTGGGTATTCAGATGGTTGTGCACCAAGTGGTAACAGATCTTGATATATATTTAATCATAACCATTATCTTGTATATGTTTCTTGGCTCTGTATCAATTTACCATTTTTTCATCTATTATACTTTTGTATCCTACTTTTGTGTGTGCAAGAGTCTGTCTAGGCGTGTAAAAGGCAGACTCTATGGGACATGATTGATCACTGCCACCTAGTTCAGCACGCTCTACCTCCTAGGATAGTTTTTATAGTCCTTTATTATTTCAAATTTGAGTGTGAAATTGTTCTAGTTTCCTTTCTTTCTTCTTAATAAAATCATTACACTGGTGGTGTTCTCACTGTTCACATAGGTCCCCTTGGGGTCGAAACACATTACATCTACTGTTCTTTATTTTCCACGTATACTGTTTATTCTTCCATTATTATTCTGATGAATAGTTCTTGAACTAGTTTTTTTTCTATCACTTAGTTAATCAAATAAGTTAAAGATAATTCTTTATAGGTGACAATGTGTCTTGGGAATTTAGAGTTTATGCAATTAACCCCAAAAGATCACTATGGATAAATGTAGGTTTGACACTCTCTCACTATTATATGGAGTAAAACCCTCAATCAAATATCTTGAATAAGTGGAAAAAAACATGCCTCACAGAATACGACAGACTCAAATAAAATGATGATAAAACTATGAGAAGCCACCACCTTTTATAGGCAAGCCTCGCCCTCTACTCTTCCCCCTACTCGATGGTTGGCATCAGGTAGGCCACCCACCACACACCCAACCATGCATGCCTCCCTTGACAAATCAAGGGGTGGAACCATCCATGGAAAAATCTAATGGAAGTTCTCCCACGGGGAGATTTTATTGAGAACTGATCATATCTATACATATCCTGTTCTATCTACTAAACCATGTTTATCATGTTTCTGTGTGGCCACTCAATGATCTGCACCATCTAAACTTATTAGAGTTAATCATTTGCATCAATAAATCTTCCATATCTTTTTTAGTGTAAATTTTCTACATATCCACATTTCTTTCCTCCACCAAATCTTGAACAAAGTGATATTGTACCCCAATATGCTTCATTCTAGAATAAAAACACTGATTCCTTGCAAGGTACAATATGCTCTAACTATCATAAAATAATAGAATATGCTCTTGTCTATTTTTGAGATCCTCTAACAAAATTCTCATCCAAATCACCTTTTTGAAATATTGGGTAGTTGTCATGTACCCCATCTCCATCATTGATAAAGTCACAACTGACAACAACTTTGAAATCAAATTCACAACTTCTCCGACAAGAGTAAATACAGAACCCATAGTCGATTTCCTCCGATCAGAATCTCCTTCCAAATCATAATCATCATAGCCTCTGATACTGAAATATGATCCTCCATAACATAATATTGAATATGAGGTCTCTATGATGTATCTCAAGATCCTATTCACTATGCTCCAATGCCCTCATCCTAAATTCACTATGTATCAACTAACTAGTCCCACTACATGTGCATTGACTTGTCCAGTGAAAACCATAATGAACTTCAAACTCTCCATTGCAGATGCATACAGTGCTCAATAAATTTTCATCCTCTATAATTCATAGAAAGGTCACATCATAGAATATAACATGATATTAATAGGATGTGGGGTTGATACTAACTTCTAGTCTTTCATGTTGAAGCGTTTCAAGACATTTCACAAGTAATTCTTCTATGATGGCCAAATAATTCCATTATTTATGTCTTGATGAATATTCTTCCCAATAATCTTATTTGTTGGTCCCAAGTCCTTCCTATCAAAATCCCTATCCAAATGTGCCTTCTTATCCTGGATCTGATCATTGTTGGGGTATGAAACCAACATATTTCATTCATGTACAATTAAAGAATGATGAAATCATTACCATTTGAACCTCTGAAATATGCAAAAGAATCTAAATAATGTCAATTGTATCTAAGGCTCATAATATTTGAATTAAATCTCTTATACCAACACCTCAGTGCTTACATGAGACTGTACAAAAATTTATTCAACTTATAATCCAATTTATCTTTATCTTCTTTAGAAAAACCTTTTGATTAATGCCTATAGATCTTGTCATCTTGATCACCATGGAGAAAATTTGTTTTCACATCCAGCTTCTCTAGATGAAAACTATATATAGCACACTTTTCCAGAAATATCTGAATAGTCATCAGTCTAGAAACATGATAAAATATTTCATTGAATTCAATACCTTCCATCTGAGTATATCCTTTAACCACCAGTCTTGCACAATATCTTTCCACTTGGTCCTCTTTCCACCCTGCTTGATCTTAAAGACCCATTTTTTATCGATATCCTTCCTTCCATGCGGTAATGGAACAAGATCCCCAGTCTTGTTCTTGTACAGGGAAAAAAGTTCCTCCCACATCACCTCCATCCACGAGTATACACATGGACTTTAGGTCACCTCCACCAAAGAAGATAGCTCTCCATCCTTCATCAATAGGATGTATGAAAATTTTCCCTCAGTGAAATAGTCTGGGTGCCATACTGGTGCTATTTTCTCATGAGTTTACCGTCGTGATCTATACTCAATAGATACTTAATCATCATTATTTGATAATCCCTCAAAGGTAACTGGTTCTTCCTTGTATTTTCCCCTAATTTGAATGTTGTAGTTTTTTTTTATTTTGTTTCTTCATGTCTCCATTAATTATCATTTTCACTTTGTATTATGAAAAAATAGAATCTCTTTTAATGATAAGATTATGGGTAGTGGGTTATCACAAATGATTTGTCATGAGACCCTCCTGCAAAAGATATAGTAATAAAGGGAGAGAGATAATGACCCCCCTGATTCCCACCTCCAGTAGGCCCTGAGTTGGCCACTATAACCAAGGGTATAAATATCTCATGAAATGGGAGTCATTACTCTCTATAATAATATAGGATTATGATATAAATTGAATCATCCAAAAAAACTCTAAGAAATAATATTAAAAGGAGAACAAAACCATCCCATAGTGAATGTATAATTAAAGTAGATACGTACAACAGTCTCTAAAAGAAAATACCCAAAAGAAAAGCTAAAGCAGCGACACGACAACTGTCCAAAAAGGCACGAGATAGTACTATCTAGATCGATCCACGTAATCAACTGGGAAACCTGAAAATTAATTTATATACATAGGTTGATAATATTAGTATAATTAGTAAGAAAACCAATATCCCTTAAGCACATGTTAATAAATCATTCTATTGCACCTATGAGCAAACAACAAACCAAAAGAACCTAAACTGAGAAATTATTCATCCTAACATCCCCAAGACACACTCACCAAATAACAAAAGAAAAGTATAATATATTAATATGAAGAATATATATAAATGGTACCACAAACCCCTTTCCCACCATTTTTTTGCTCTTACACTCCAATTTCATACGTCATGGTGCTCCCATTTCTTTTGTATAACATTTACCACCACCCCACAAAATGGTCACATCACATAAAACCCACATACAGTTAGGGTACTTTCCCACAACATGATCACATCACATCTCACCCAAATACACCTAGGCTATTACATCATAACTCTTTCTGTAACCAAAGTAGTAGGGTATCACAAACATCAAGGACAACAACCTTGTTCCCTCTTCCCACCATGCACACCCCTCCACAAAATGACCCATAGAACGAACATATCACATCTCATCTGAAAAAAATAGGGCCATAACATCATAACCACTTCTATAATAAGAGTAGTAGGGTATTGTGATCATGGAGTACATCAACCTTGTTACTTTCTTTTACCATGACTGACCCCCACCATAAGCTGCCCACAACAGAGACATATCACATCTCACCCGAAAACACATAGGCCATCACCCTATAACACCGTCACGTCAAATCATCACTGAAGACACTTGATCCATCACCTAGTTCACTAATAAACCTCTATCCATCATAAACTATGCATATCTACTCTCTTAGAAGTGAGAATGGGATAGATCGGGTAGCCAGCCAGCCATCCCCATCTTCTGGATGTTGGAAAAAACCCTATATATGAAAATTACAGTGTTAGAACATAGTGCCTGATATGGGTGGAGTGGGTATAAAAATTCAAAATCAACATAAAAATATATATACATATAGCCACACACAAGCCCAACCTATGGGTTCAATACAAAACACTAATCCACCACCAACAATGATACTTTTTCTACATCCTTTAAATGTATAACGCCATAAGAACTAGATTCCACATTTCGTATTTCCAACCAATCAGATTATCTAGCCCATTTGTTTAATTAATTACCAACAACTGCATTTAACCACACGTTACATCATCTATTTGTTCATTAATCATTTCCATCCCACTACGCAAACCATCCCAATCCATTTTAAACATTATTAACCACTTCTTCCATCACAACCCGTGCATCTAGAACAAAACAACCACACATCAAAAGTATCTCATCATTCCCATCAAACCATCATATTGCTACCCTACATGCATGGATAAAAAAACCATTACCTCACACCCCCCAAAGCACAACCAACCAAACCATCACCCCGTAACACCAAAAGCATGGCCAAACAAACCATCACCTCACCATCCTAGAATCATGACCAAAAAAACCACCACCTTGCCACCCCAAAAGCACGAGCAAACTTCACAATAAATCCAAGATAATTTTATATATTTAATAAATTTAGTTTATCATATTTTATTTTATTTTAGGGGTTCTATCCCATAAGCCATAAATCTAGGGGAAACCATTTTATTACCCAAATATAAGTTTTTAGAAAATTTCCATTTTAGGTTGATATAACAATGACCATACAATAAGGCCTCCAGAACACATTTCAAACTAGCATAAACCAGGCCATGAACACCAATAATTTAAAGTAGGGAATTCATCACATACAATCACTACACCACAATAATTTAAAAACTATAAAATCATGAAAATCATTCCCCTTTCCTCCTTAAATTTTAATTAACTAATTATTTATCTTTGTTTAATCCATCACGACCATCCCCAATAGATAATCATGAGAAAAAAACTCTCGCATGATACACAAAAGAGTGAAATGAGGGATTCCCTACCTCAAAAGAGGTTTTTGATCTCACTGCACATCGTAGGGTGAAGAAGAAATTTATGAAAACCACAACCGCATGAAAAAACCATGGATCAACTTACACCAAATCAAGTTTTTTCAATAAATTAACACATAATCACACCCCAAACCAAAAAAAACCACTATAGTGGATCTGTGAGATAAGAACAAGAAAGGACCATGGAAAAGAGATGAGAAATCACTACAGATAGAAAATGGGGATCCATCAGAACCAACATGTTGAAGAAGGAGGAAGGGGGATGAATATCCTTTGAGATCCACCTAGGGTTCTCCAACAATGTGATAGAAAATATCAGGCTAAGTGATGATGGATTTTTCCAAAAGTCATATTTAAAACATTAAACTCAACACTTTTATGTCATGTAACCCATTTACAATGAAAAATACATAGGTTTTTCAAAATTCCATCTTCCACAGAAATTTACATAACATTTTCATTTATTTAAATAAATATTTTTTATTACATTCATGACATTAATCCATTTCATAGGTTCCCACTTATCCACAAACAAGATGTGAAACTACCCGACTACACAAGCTGTGAATTCTAATTCATGTCGTCTACCCCTTTCATGGAGTGAATTTCCAACATCTTCTTTGTTTCACCTCCAACCACCACAAAACATCTAAAATAATCCTATGAAACTCCACCAATACACAAAAATAGAAATGTAACAGACCTGGAAGGCACATTCTATTCCATTAGATATATCTCAAATGATTCTTTCCCATGAGAATACAAAACCAGGCCCAAAAGGAAATGGGTCTGAAAAACCACCCCCTGAGATACCTCTCAAGGATCTTATTACTTCTCAATGCTACCACCATCCAAAAATTTTAATCAAAACAACCAAAAAACAAACTAAACTATCACAAACTACCTATGTTCAAAAAACCACACCACCACACAACCATATCAACCGCCACACAGACTAAACCAACAACCTCTACAACCAAAAAACCAAACCTCCCCAAACACATGAATCGGGGAATTTCATCCTCATTGGGAAGATATTGTCCACTCTGGATGAAAATGAACCATCGGTACATGTTTAATTGTATTTTAGTATAATGCGTCTTGATTAGAAATCAAGTCACCCCATTTTCATATGTCGAAACTTTATCACACCTTATAAATCACAATAAAACTTTACATCAAGGGAAAAAAATTTGATAACACAACAAGATCAAAACATCACATCACAAGAAAAATAGAACAAAGAAAGGATCAATGAGACTCTAGGTACTGGTCACACATCTTTGATTTATATTCCCAAGTACCCTCCTCCATGAAACCATGCATCCACAACATGAGAACCAAAGGGATGGGTAATCAAAATAGTTCCTTCTCTTAGTGATCATGAACCTCTACTAGTCTCCCCACAAATGTCTCTTCATCCCCGATATCCAACTCTTCATAGTCAATGACATGAGAGTCATTGTGAAGATACTGAAGAAGGTAAGAGATGTGGAATAAATTATGGATTATCTCTAGTTGTGATGAAAATTCCATCCAATATGCCACCTCAATAACTTGTACCAGCACCTCATAGGGTCCAACAAACCCGGTAGAAAGATTACTCCCCTTCCAAACATCCACTTACCGCATTGAGGGTAAACCTTCAAGAACACATGGCACCCAACCTAGAACTCAAAGGGCCTCCTCTTATGATCAATATAAGACTTATTCTGGTCCATCACTACTTTCATCCTATCTTAAAAAAGATGAACCTTCTCTATTATTCTCTACACCACATCGGGACCAAGAACTACTACCTCACCAACTTCCGTCTAGCACAATAGATAATGACATGGTCTCCCTTACCAAGCATTAAATATGGTAATGTCGATGGATGAGTGATAGATATTACTATAAGTAAATAAATAAATGGAAAGTGTCATACCCATGATCCATCAATGTCTAAGATGCACACCCACAATATATCCTAAAACATTTGGATAGTATGCTTTGTCTCTATATCCATCTAAGGGTGGAAAGTTGTGATGAGGCATAATTGAGTTCCAAAAGCATGATACAATCCCCTCCATACCTGTGAGGTAAAACATGCTTCCCTATCTAGGAAAATAGAACTCAAAACTCCATGAAACTGCACCACCTCATCCACTTAACTCTTAGATAAAGCATCAAATATGCTTGAATCCTTGATAGCTAAGAAGTGGGCTGATATCATCAATCATTCAATGATTAACCAGACAACATCACAACCTCCTTGAGATCAGGGTAGCCCTATAATGAAATATTTTTAGAAATAATCCCACCAATACTCAGGAACATCCAAAGGCTGTAATAAACTACAAGGAACACGATGCTCGACCATTACCTGCTTGAAAACCAAACACCTCACCATAAACTACAACAACACCCATTTCATCCCGGGACACCAAAACTATATCCTCAAGAAATAGTGAATCTTGGAGACTCCTAGTTGTACCACCAAAGGTGAACAATGAAACTCACAAAGTACCCCCTCATGAATCACAACCAAAATAAAAACCTCTCACAAAACATTATATGTTTCTAACCATCTTCTGACCATCCCTCCATAGCATCACCACAACCAACACGGTCACACATAACCTCCTCCTATGAGTCTCACAATTGAGACTCATCAACCTACCACATCAGAGAAGAATGAACCATCATCTAAAACAAAATGAATTAACAATCACCCACCCTTTTATCTAAGTGCAAGGATGCCAACTCCGGAATTCCTTTCCAAGAATCCAAAGACTTCGGGACAACATCCTTCCAGGACTTCCAACTCAAATCGTTGGCCAAAAAATTTATTTTTCATGAGGTGTAGGAGATCTCAAAATCATAATCCTGAACAAACTCCATCCACCTCTGCCTTTGTAAATTCGGATCATGATGAGAAAATATATACATCAAGCTCTTATGATCTGTAAACACGACAAAGCACTCCTCAATGAGGTAATTCCACCATAACTTTAGTGTAAACACCACCACTTACAACTACAGATCGTGGGTGGAAAAATTATTTTTGTGGGGACATAACTTCCTAGAACCATAAAATTTCACTCAATTTTGTTTATCAACATGAATCCCAAGACCAAACATGAATCATCGCATAACACCACAAACATCACACCCTCCTCAAGAAACATAAGAAATGAAGCACTGACCAAATTTACCATTAGGTAACTGATCACAACCTAGAACTAATCATTCCACAAAAAACCTGGTCCTTCTCTGGTAAACTTTTTCAATGAGGCTTCAACTTAATACAAAATAGGCACACAACTATGATAATATCCCATGAGACTAAGGATGATAACAACCTATGCCACCTTCTTAGGTTCTTCCCAAGAAATAGACACCTCGACATTCGATGGGTCCACTACCACACCCTACTGAGACACCACATTTCCATGTAAATTCACCAATCGTGTCTAAAACTTACACTTATAAAACATTCATAAAGATGGTGGCATTGAAGAACCTAAAATACAACTTGAGATGGTCAACATGATCTTCCTTTGACTTCGAGTAGATCAATAAAAAATCGATCAACACAACTGTGAACTGGTCTAGGAACTCACAGAACACAAAGTTCAAAAGATCCTTGAACACAGACATTGCATCCATAACACCAAATGATATGACTAAAAAATCAAAGTACCCATACCTATATCTGAAAGAAGTATTCATGATATTAACCTAATTTACCCTTAACTGGTGATATCTAAATCATAGATTAATCTAAAAATACCAACTCCCCCTCTCATATAGGAAAAAAATATCATCTACCCTTGGAAGATGGTAACAGTTCTTGATCTCCACTTTATTCAACAACTAGTAGTATATACACAACCTTATAATACTATCCTCTTTCTTGGAGAAAACTATTATATCACCCAATGATGACACATTGGTCTAGATAAACCCTTATTCTTCGTATCATATATTATAATCCTCATCTACTGCAACTTTGAAGGTTCCATCTGATAAGGATCCATGAAAATCAGAGATGCACTAGGCTGAAAGTCTATCCCGAATATAACATCATGTTGAGGAGGTACCATCTCAACCTCCTCAAGTATAAAATCAAAAAGCACCCTAATGACCCTAGGGAACTCCAATATCCCTGTGTCCACTAATTCCACTAAAAAATCAATCATCAAAGAAATAAGGGCCTAAACACACTGACTACCCACTTAAAAACCCTGATCATAAACCAAAACTACATTTTTTCCATCCACATATAATAAAAAAATCTCCTCTAAAATTATTAAATAATAGTATGAATGAAATAAAACCAATTAATCCTATCAACTAGTTGTATTAGTAGTAAGAAAAGATCCCCATGAAACTAATTTTGACCCATTATTAGTCCACACCCTCAACACTCATCAAACAATCTAGTCTGAACTCTGACTAGAATAGTCAACAAAAAAGTAACATAAAGCCTCTCTACATATAGTACCATTGTTTGACCAAGAGTGGGTGCATAAAAAATAGTGTGAATCTCTTGAATCATACAAGTAACAGATAGGGGTAGATAATAAACTGAGCATACCTTGAACGATCTATAGACCTTCTAATATTGTTGCCTCTATGGAATGAAACTAACTATGCCCATATCATCTACCTATCCACTAATGGAAAACTCAATGAACATGATCAAGTCAAGATCCTTGATCAAGAGGAACATCCTGAGGTCGGCCTCTACCCAATCAATCTCCCCTCAGTGGAGCATAAGCCTGCTGCCTCTTCTGCATAAATGGTCTCACTAGAAATTGGGGTGGAGGTAGGCTTCAAAATTGTATACCTCCACTAAAATAAGCTCAAATATACACTGGTTTCTGATTCTAGAAATTTCTATAAACCCCAAATACTAAAAACACTGGACTGATATCTCTAGAAAAAGTATGAAAACCATTGCCCCCAAAAGGTAAGAAGGGATGCCACTAGGGTAGATTCTCTTATGGTCGAAAGCTACCACGAAAAAATTTTCTCCTTGAGAAATCTAGATGATTCCCCTCTCATGGTAAACCTCTTTGTGAGTGCATCTACTCGATCACCTCTGCCTTATTCTGAACCTCTATATACATTCGAATCATAAAAGGTGTGACTGTATACTAGAGAGAAGTATGAAGCGCCTCCTGAAGATATATCACCTAATAATCCTAATTTAGAAAAAGATCCAGGGAGAACATAGACTTTCCTTGAACTTCATTCCCAACTCCTTTACTAATGTACTCCCTTATTGAAGAGAAATATGGTCATTTATCATCATTAAATTCATAGTCAATAAAAGGAACTATGCCCATAACACTTTCTGAAATTCATCTCATGAAACACTTTCCTCTTTCCACTCACCCATAAAGAGAATTCACCACTGACGCGTAACTCCTCGTATATGAATAAATACCAAAGGGATCCAGTATCCCATTAGGTCCAAATCAAACTGAAAGAGATCTTCGAGATCCTCCATCCAAATCTCTGTCTCCACATCCAAAACACTTCCCTCATACTTCACAAAATCCTACTATTGAATATTGTGCAACAACCTCTTCTAATCCTCATTATCGTATGCACGATCAAACCTATGATGATCAACCAGATTAACCTGATGAACATTAACTACCCGAAAAAAACATGGGTGATTTCCAAGATCCATAAATGAAAAGAAAAAAAAAATTTCCTAAGACTGTTAGTACATAATTTTATTCAGATTCATTTTAATTCATATTATTAATTTTAACCTTCCCAAAACAACCCAAATAAAATAGTATCCCAAGTCATCATGATTCACAAACCTCTCCTAGGTATCTACCTCAAAAATAGGTGCACCACAATTGGTTATTCAATAAGCTCATAGTTTGTGCACTGGATCACAAGTGGACCTAAAATCAGTTTTCCTAGCTAGTCTCCATAGCCAATGTCACACACCAATGTCAACTAACACAATTTACAAGCCAACCCATGAAATCTCCCCATTCCTAATTCCAAACTCTATCTTATCTCTCAACCATCACATCAGATACCATGTTTTCATGACCCCCTCCCTCCAAAGATACCACAATGAAGGGAGAGATATAATGACCCTTGAGTCCTACCTCTAGTAGGCTCCAGGTTGGAGACTAGAATCGATGGTATAAAAATCTCATGAAATAGGAGACATTACCCTATATAATAATATAGGATCAAGAGATAATATGAATCATCCACAAAAAACTCCAGGACATAATATAAAAGTATACCAAAACCATATCACAATGTAATAAGAAATAAAACAGGTACAAATAAAAGTATGAAAAAGTAAATACCCAAAAGAAATGCTAAAGCAGCGACTTCGAAACAATCCAAAAAGGTCCAAACTAGTGCTATCCAGCACGATCAGCATAATCCCCATGGAAACCTGAAAATAATTTTATATACATTGGGTGGGTATATAAGTATACTCACTTGGAAAACCAAAGTCTATCACAAACATGTGAAAGAAGAATACTAATGAACCTATGAGAAAATAACAGAACCAACAACCCCTAAATAGGTCAACTATATATCCCAACCTCACCAATGTATGCTCACTAAATAACACAATCCAAGTATAATAACATAATATGAACCATATCATTAAAGGGTACCCCACACCACATTCCCACTGATTTTCCACTCCCACACTCGCAACATTGTATGTTCTAGTGCTCCCATATCTCCTATATAACACATACCACCACCCCACAGTGTGGTAACATCTCGTCATTCCCATAGACACATAGACCACCACCCCACAACACTGTCACGTCTCGTCTCGCCTAAAGATACATGGGCCATCACATCACAACCACTTCAATAACTAGAGTAGTAGGGTATCATTAACATGAAGGAAATCAACCTCATTCTCTCCTCCCACCATGAACAACCCCCAGTATAAGTCACCCCACAACAGGGACATATCACATATCTCCCGAAAACACCTGGGACTTTACATCAGAACCACTACCATAACCAGAGTAGTATGGTATCCTAAAAATGAAGGACATTAGCCTTGTTCCCTCATCAAACCATACATGAACCCCACCGTAAGACACCCCATGACACATACATATTACATCTCATATGAAAACACATAGTTCACCACCCCACAACATAGTCATATCACATTTCACTCAAAGACACATGGGTTATAACCTTGTTCACTAATAGAAATACAAATATTAGAGACTATGCATATCTACTCTCTTGGAAGAGAGAGTGGGAAAGTGTTGGTAGCCATCTATCCATCATCATCGGAAGGATGTTGGTAAAATAACCCCCTATATGAAAATATGGGTTTTAGAACATAGTTCTTGATGATGGGGGGATTCATATAGAAAATCACAAGGAACATACCAATATATATATACATATAACCACACACAAGTCCAAACTACGGGTTAAAAACAAAACACTTACCAACTCAAAAAATCTCCACCTTTTATCCCAGCTCTAAATGTATAATACCATACAAAATACATTCCACCTTTCATATTTCCGACTAATCCCATTATACATCCCATTCGTTTCATTAATTACTAACAACATCATTTAACCAAAAAACCCATCATTTAGTTTTTCATTCATAATTTCCATCCCACTAACTAAACCATCCCAATCCATTTTAAACATTATTAACTAGTTATTACATCACTACCTAGGTATCTAGCATAAGGGAACCACACACCACAAGTATCTCATCATTCCCACCAAACCATCACCTCACCGCCCATAAGAACGATGCAAAAAATCTTCTCCTTGCTATGTCAAAAGAATGACCAAACAAAATATCACCCCACCACCCCAAAATCACACCCAAACAAACAATCACCTCTCCGCCCAAAAAGAAAGACTAAAAAATCCATCACCCCACTACAATAAAATCATTTCCAAACATCCCAACACATCAACTATTATCTTATATATTTCACAAAGGGGTTTTTATCATATTTCACATTATTTTAGGGGTGTTATCACACGAGAAATAAATCAAGGGGCAACCATTTTTAATAACCCAAAATAATTGGTGAATAAATTTATAATTTAGGGTGATATAAAAAAATGGCATAAAAAGGGATCCAAAAAACCTATCAAACTATCACAAACAAAGCCCCCAACAATCA
The DNA here is from genome assembly GCA_963277665.1 of Viscum album. Classification (NCBI taxonomy): domain Eukaryota; kingdom Viridiplantae; phylum Streptophyta; class Magnoliopsida; order Santalales; family Viscaceae; genus Viscum; species Viscum album. The sequence continues at coordinate 538,201,813 of OY728138.1, read as the reverse complement.
AAATTTTTAGTGGGGCCTTTAGCTCGTATAATCACAACATCAAAATAATATCAAAGTTGTATTAGATTTAAAATCATTCCCCTTTCCCCATTAAATTTCAATTAAAAAATTATTAATCTTTCATTAAGCCATCACAACCATCCCCCATAGATAAAAAAGAGAAAACCACTCATGCATGATATAAAAAAGTGAGAAACAAAGGATTTCCTACCTCAAAAGAGATTTTTGATCTCACTATGCACAACATGGTGGAGAATAAATTTTTGAAAACCACAACCTTACAAAAAAATAATGGATCAACCAACACTATATCAAGGGTTAACAAAAATATAGACCATAGACACACCCCAAACCAAAACTACACCACTATAGAGTATCTTTGAGAGAATAAAAAAAGGAAAACCATGGGATTGAGATAATAAATCACTGGGTATCACCAATGAGGATCCATAGTAATCAAAAGGTCAAAGAAGGGCGAAGGGGGATGATGATCCTATGAGTGATTCTTAAGGTTCAACAAAAATGGGAGAGAAAAGAAACAATCTAATAAGGAGGGATTCAGCTGAATGACCTATTTAAAAAATGAAACATGACACTTTCACATCATGTAACCCATTCCCAACATGAAATCTGTGCATTTTATAGAAATTAAAACTTTTTCTGAAATTCATCACATCAGATTTTATTTAATTACACATCATAAATTAATTTCACCACATTAATACATATCATGTGTCCTCCTCAGCTACATGAAATCCATGAAACTGGATGATAACATGAGTTGCGAACCACCAATTCACCCCATGTACCACTTTCATGATGTGAATTTCTTGTAGAAGCTCTGATGCACCTCCAACCTCCATAAAACCTCCTCAATACTCCTCTTAAAAATCCCCATCTCTAAAAAATGGAAATGTTACAAACTAGGAAGGCATGAGATATTAAAAAATAGTCCTTTACAACATCATCATATCACAAGAAGATATATCTCCTTGGTCTTGAATCCAACTTTGATCATTCTTAGTCATTAATCAGTGCATATAAATGACTTAGAAAACAATGCAAGTGAGAATAGTCAACAGGTTTACCAATCCACATCTCCATGAGTGTCTTCATATCAGTCACCATTGAAGGAAAATAGTCGATCACATAACATGTGGTATTCACTATTTTTTTCCAAAATGTTTTTGTAATTCCTGAAATCTTAAACATCAAACTTATTTAATAAAAGAGGGTTCTATTTATCTGATTTTACACTACGGGAAAAATGGATAATAGCGATGGGTTATTTGCGACGGGAATTATTCTCGTCGCAAATACCTTACGGAACGGGTTATTTACGACGGGTTTCTTTTACCCGTCGCAAATGGTTTGGCGCGAAATGCGCGCCAAACACTACTGGAAATAAAGGATATACCAACGGTTTAGAACCGTTGGTATAGGCTGGAGAACCGTTGGTATATTCTATACCAACGGTTGTCCAAACCGTAGGGAAGTAAGGCGTGGGGAAAGATATATACCAACGGTTTGAAGTAAACCGTTGGGGTAGCCCACTGTAGGTGTGGATTTTCCAACGGTTCTTGCTGAACCGTTGGTATAGGTTTACCCAACGGTTTAGAACCGTTGGGAATACTATTATTCTCATCTTATACCAACGGTTCACAACCGTTGGTATAGTATTTTTCCCAACGGTTTTCATCAAACCGTTGGGAATTAAATGATTTTTATTTTATACCAACGGTTGTAAACCGTTGGTATAGATATTTTCCCAACGGTTTCATTGAAACCGTTGGCATATGTTTAAGTATGGCAAAGTATACCAACGGTTTACAACCGTTGGTATTCAGTATTTTCAGAATTGTCAGCAGCCCCTCCAGTGGCCCCTCCAGTGCATACACCTGCATAAAAAACAACACTGAAAAGAACACCACCTCTTTGAATAGAGTCATGGTGAATAATTCCCCATTTGAATCTTCATATGAAAAAAACACTGACACACTTAAAACAACAAAAAAGAACACCACCTCTTTGAATAGAGTCATGGTGAATAATTCCCCATTTGAATCTTCATATGACAAAAATCATCCAGTATAGTTGAATCAGAGTTTCAATAAATCAAATATTATTTACACCCATTTCAATCTTCATACGACAACCACTTTTATAATATATAGTGAAAAGGTATTTTCATAGGAGTCTCATCACTCAGTAAGTGCCACACCATGCCTCAAATTGAGGCTGGGTTGACTGGTAAACATCAAATATGATCCATGGATCATTGTCCTTAAGTTTCAACACAATCAAAATCCGTTTGATCGGTTTGGCATATGTACGTAAAATATTAATCCATTTTGAACAAATGAGAGGTAGTTTGGGTGGTCCCCGCCCCACGGTGACTCGTATTGAGGTGGGGTTGACTCGTACATGTCACATATGACCCATGGATTGTTTTACTAAAGTGTCAAAAGAATTAGAAGGTATTTGGTCTGTTTCCCGTATGTCAGTTGTTGATATCACTTACAATTTAGTCCCTTTTCAAGAAAAGAGAGATAATTTGAGTGGTCCTGGCCACACCGTGGCTTGGATTGAGGTAGGTTTGATTCGTAAAAGTCAAATATGACCCATGGATCGTTTTTCTAAAGTTTTAATAAAATCCTAATGCGTTTGGTTGGTTTGGCGTTTGTCAACAGTTGTTTTCACTTAAAGTTATGTCCATTTTAAACAAAAGAGAGACACTTGGAGTGGTGTCGGCCCCAACGGACCTCGGATTGAGGCGGGGTTGACTCGTACATGTCACATATGAGCCATGGATTGTTATCCTAATGTTTCAACACAATCATAATTTGTTTGATCATTTGGGCGTATGTATGTAAAATGTTGTCCATTTTTAACATATGAGAGACGGTTTGGGTGGTGTTGGCCTCACCATGCCTCGAATTGAGGTGGTATTGACTCTTACACATCAAATATGACCCATGGATTGTTTTCCTAAAGTGTAAATAGATTACGAAGGCGTTTGGTCGGTTTCCCGTATGACAGTTGTTGATTTCACTTACAATTTAGTCCATTTTCAACAAAAGAGAGAAAGTTTTAGTGGTCCCAGCCACACCGTGGCTCGGATTGAGGCGGGGTTGACTTGTAAACATCACATATGACCCATGAATTGTTTTCCTAAAGTTTATACAGAATCCGTAGGCATTTGGTCAGTTTTCCGTATGTCAGTTTTTGTTTTCACTTAAAATTAAGTACATTTTTAAAAAAAGAGTCACTTTCAGTGGTGTCGGCCACACCGGGCCTCGGATTGAGGTGGGGTTGACTCATACACGTCACATATGAGGCATGAATCATTGTACTAAAGTTTAAACACAATCATAATCTGTTTGATCGGTTTGGCGTATGTACATAAAATATTGTCCCTTTGGAACAAAAGAGAGGCAGTTTGGGTGGTCCCGGCCCCACGGTGCCTCGGATTGAGTTGGGGTTGACTCTTACACATCACATATGACCCATGGATCGTTTTTATAAAATATAAATAGAATCCGAAGGTGTTTGGTCAGTTTCCCGTATGTCAGTTGTTGATTTCACTTACAATTTAGTCCATTTTGAACAAAAGAGAGACAGTTTGAGTGGTCCCGGTCACACCGCGGCTCAGATTGTGGCAGAGTTAACTCGTACACATCACATTTGATCTATGGATCATTTTAGTAACATTTTAATAGAATTAGAAGTCGTTTGGTTGGTTTGGCGTATGTCAGTTGTTGTTTTCACTTAAAATTATGTCCATTTTAAACAAAAGAGAGATAGTTTGAGTAGTTCCGGCCACACCGCAGCTCGGATTGAGGCGATATTGACTTGTAAACATCACATATGACCCATGGATCTTTGTCCTAAAGTTTCGATAGAATCTGAAGGAGTTTGGTCTGTTTCCCGTATGTCAGTTGTTGATTTCACATACAATTTAGTCCATTTTTAACAAAGGAGATACATTTTGAGTAGTCCTGGCCACACCGTGGCTCAGTTTTTGGCGGGGTTGACTTGTACATGTCACATATGACACATGGATTGTTGTCCTAAAGTTTAGACATAATTAATAGGCGTTTGGTCGGTTTCTCGTATGTCAGTTGTTGTTTTCACTTAAAATTAAATACATTTAAAAAAAAGAGAGGCACTTTGAGTTGTGTCGGCCACACTGGGCCTCGGATTGAGACGGGGTTTACTCGTACACATCACATATGAGCCAGGTATCATTTTCATAAAGTTAAAACACAATCAGATTCCGTTTGATCGGTTTGGCGTATGTACGTAAACTATTGTCCATTTTTAACAAAAGAGATGCAGTTTGGATGGTCCCGGCCCCACGGTGCCTCAGATTGAGGTAGAGTTGACTCATACACGTCACATATGACCAATGGATTATTTTACTAATTTTTCAATATAATCCTAAGGCGTTTGGTCCGTTTCCCATATGTTATTTGTTGATTTCACTTACAATTTAGTCCATTTTGAACAAAGGAGAGAGAGTTTGAGTGGTATCGGCCACATCGTGGCTCGGTTTGTGGAGGGGTTGACCCGTACACGTCACATATGACCCATGGATCATTTTACTAAAGTTTTAACAGAACTCGTAGGTGTTTGATCAGTTTGGCGTATGTCAGTTGATGCTTTTCACTTAAAATGATGTCCTTTTGAAACAAAAGATGGACACTTTGAGTGGTGTCAGCCGCACCGCATGTCGGATTGAGGCGGGGATGATTCATACATGTCACATAGGACCCATGGATCGTTCTCCTAAAGTTTCAATGGAAACCGAAGGCGTTTGGTTGGTTTTCCGTATGTACTTAAAATGATGTCCATTTTAAACAAAAGAGAGTCACTTAGACTGATCTCGGCCACACCGCAACTCGGATTGAGCCCGGGATGGCTCGTACAGGTCACATATGACCGATGGATCATTGTGATAAATTATCAATAGATTCGGAATGCGTTTGGTCAGTTTTGCATATGTCAGTTGTTCTTTTCACTTATAATCCTATCCATTTTAAACAAAAGAGACACAGTTAGAACGGTGTCGGCCACACCGCTCCTCGGATTGAGGCGGGATTGACTCGTACACGTCACATACGACCCATTGATACTTGTGCTAAAGTATCGACACAGTCCGAATGCCTTTGGTTGGTTTTTCGTATGTCACTTGATGCTTCTCACTTAAAATGACGTCTTTTTGAAACAAAAGACCGACACTTTGAGTGGTGTCGGCCACACCGCGTCTCCGATTGTGGCGGGGTTGATTCGTACATGTCACATATTACCCATGGATCGTTCTCATAAATTTTCAACGGAAACCGAATCCGTTTGGTCATTTTTCCGTATATACTTAAAATGGTGTCCATTTTAAACAAAAGAGAGCCACTTAGACTTATCCCGGCCACACCGCGACTTGGATTCTTCCCAGGTTGGCTCGTACACATCACATATGACCCATGGATTGTTGGGATAAATTATCAACAGATTCAGAATGCGTTTGGTCGGTTTTCCGTATGCCAGTTGATGCTTTTCACTTAAAATGACGTCCTTTTGAAACAAAATACGGACACTTTGAGTGGTGTCGGCTACACCGCGTCTCCGGATTGAGCTGAAACCAACGTGAGACATTTTAATTATTATTCGTGACGTGTACGCGCATAGGTCACGTCAATCGGACGTGCGGTTTGCGCGGTACGGCTCAATATTCGTGTATTAAGTGATGAGCGTGCTTCGTAAACGCGCGTGAGGGGGGTCCAAACAGGCCGAACGAAGTCAGAATGGCCTGAAATCAGACAACAAATATGGGTGAGTGATTTCTGAAGTGGTCGAGCAGACGACACGTCAATCGGATGTGTCGTGTGCCCGCGGTGACCGACAACGTAGTTCTGGTGTCAAAAACGGCCAAAACGGGCGTCCAACGGTCAAATTCATAGCAGACGACCTCGGATTGAGCTGAAACCACCGTGCAACATTATAATTATTATTAGTGACATGTACGCGTAGACGGCACGTCAATCGGACGTGCGGTTTGCACGGTACGGCTCAATATTCATGTTTTAAGTGATGTGCGCGCTTCGTAAACGCGCGTGAGGGGGGTCCAAACGGGCCCAATGATTTCGGAATGGCCTGAAATCAGATGAAAAATACGGGTGATTGATTTCTGAAGTGGTCGAGCCGACGTCACGTCAATCGGACGTGCCCTGTGCCCGCGGTGACCGAGAACACAGTTCGGGTGTCATAAACGGCCAAAACGGGCGTCAAACGGTCAAATTCATAGCGGACGACTTTGGATTCACCTGAAACCACCGTGCAATATTCTAATCATTATTTTTGATGTGTATGCGCAGACCTCACATCAATCGGACGTGTGGTTTGCGCGGTACGACTCAATATTCGTGTTTTAAGTGATGCGCGCGCTTCGTAAACGCGCGTGAGGGGGGTCCAAACGGGCCTAACGATGTCGGAATGGCCTGAAATCAGACGATAAATACAGGTGAGTGATTTATGAAGTGGTCGAGCAGACGGAACGTCAGTCAGACGTGCCGTGTGCCCGCGGTGACCGACAACGCAGTTCTGGTGTCACAAATGGCCAAAACGGGCGTCCAACGGGAAAATTCATAGCGGACAACCTCGGATTGAGCTGAAACCACCGTGAAACATTCTAATTATTATTAGTGACGTGTACGCGTAGACGGCACGTCAATCAGATGTGCGGTCTGTGCGGTAGAGCTCATTATGCATTCTTTAAGCGTTGCGCGCACTTGATAAACGCGCGTGGGCGGGTCCAAACTGGCCGAACGATGTCCGAATGACCTGAAATCCGACGACATCAAAGGGTGAGTAAATTGTGATGTGGTCGAGCAGAGGGCATGTCAATCGGATGTTCCGTGTGCCCGCGGTGACCGGGAACGCCGTTCTGGTGTCATAAACAGCCAAAACAGGCGTCTAACGGTCAAACTCATAGCGGACGACAACAGATTGACCTGAAATCACAGGACAACAATCCCATTATTATTCTCGACATGCACGCACAGACAGCACATCAATCGGACGTGCGGTCTGCACGGGAGGGCTCATTATGTGTTCTTTAAGCGTTGCGCGCGCTTGATAAACGCGCGTGGGGGGGTCCAAACTGGCAGAACGAAGTCCGAATGGCCTGAAATCGGACGACATCAAAGGGTGAATGAATTGTGATGTGGTCGAGCAGTGCCGTGTTCCCGCGGTGACCGGGAACGCCGTTCTGGTGTCATAAAGGGCCAAAACGGGCGTCTAACGGTCAAAATCATAGCGGACGACATCGGATTGACCTGATATCACAGTACAACAATCCAATTATTATTCGCGACGTGCACGCGCAAACGACACGTCAATCGGATGTGCAGTCTGTGTGGTAGGGCTCATTATGCGTTCTTTAAGTGTTGCGCGTGCTTGATAAAAGCGCGTGGGGGGGTCCAAACTGGCCGAACGATGTCCGAATGGCCTGAAATCGGACGTGCCGTGTGCCCGCGGTGACCGGGAACGCCGTTCTGGTGTCATAAACGGCCAAAACAGGCGTCTAACGGTCAAACTCATAGCGGACGACAACAGATTGACCTGAAATCACAGGGCAACAATCCCATTATTATTCTCGACGTTCACACACAGACGACACATCAATCGGACGTGTGGTCTGCATGGGAGGGCTCATTATGCGTTCTTTAACCGTTGCGCGCGCTTGATAAACGCGCGTGGGGGTGGGGGGGGGGGGTCCAAACTGGACGAACGATGTCCGAATGGCCTGAAATCGGACGACATCAAAGGGTGAGTTAATTGTGATGTGGTCGAGTAGACGGCACGTCAATCGGACGTGCCGTGTGCCCGCGGTGACCGGGAACGCCATTCTGGTGTCAAAAACGGCCAAAATGGGCGTCTAACGGTCAAACTCATAGCGGACGACATCGGATTGACCTGAAATCACAGGACAAAGATCCCATTATTATTTGCGACGTGCACGCGTGGACCGCACGTCAATCAGACGTGCGGTCTGTGCGGGAGGACTTATTATGCGTTCTTTTAGCGTTACGCGCGCTTGATAAAAGCGCGTGGGGGGTCCAAACTGGCCGAACGAAGTCCGAATGGCCTGAAATCGGACGACATCAAAGGGTGAGTGAATTGTGATGTGTTCGAGCAGACGACACATCAATCGGACGTGTCGTGTGCCCGCGGTGACCGGGAACACCGTTCTGGTGTCATAAACGGCCAAAACGGGCGTCTAACGGTAAAACTCATAGAGGACGACATCGGATTGCCCTGAAATCACAGGACAACAATACCATTATTATTCGCGATGTGCACGCGCAGAAGGCACATCAATGAGACGTGCGGTCTGCGTGGGAGGGCTCATTATGCGTTCTTTAAGCGTTGTGCGCGCTTGAGAAACGCGCGTGGGGGGGTCCAAACTGGCCGAATGAATTCCGAATGGCGTGAAATCGGACGACATCAAAGGTTGAGTGAATTGTGATGTGGGCGAGCAGAAGGCACGTCAATCGGATGTGCCGTGTGCCCGCGGTGACCGTGAACGCCGTTCTGGTGTCATAAACGGCCAAAATGGGCGTCTAACGTTCAAACTCATAGCGGACGACATCAGATTGACCTGAAATCACAGGACAACAATCCCATTATTATTCGCGACGTGCACACACAGACGGAACGTCAATCGGACATGCGGTCTGCGCAGGAGGTCTCATTATGCGTTCTTTAAGCGTTGCGCGCGCTTGATAAACGCGCGTGGGGGGGGGGTCCAAACTGGCCGAATGACAAAACCAAATAGGAACACACCCTCATGTTATCATATTAATAACTCTTCTTGAATCATTGAGAGTCACATCCCAATGATCATAGGATCACTAGCCTAATTGATCACTAACCATGAAACACATGTATGTTGGTCATGTCACCACATGCATCATCACTCATGCCACCATATCAATATATCACAAGGAATTCTCCCGGATAAGACAATATTTGATCACACATCATTCACATTTAGTTATCATAATACAAATTATATTTACATGCTTATGATATAGAATGAATCCACATTAGTAAGACCCACCCCTCTCATAAGTTACCATCACATCACTACAACCCATCCTAGAAAGCACCCTACCGCATACAAATTCACCCAATCTAGGGTCTAATACCCAACAGGATCTTACATACTAGGATACACATCATGGATCACTATCAAAACCATAAAAACATTGAAAGATCTCAAAAAATTAGTGCATGCCATCATTAGCTCATAGAATTGAAAAAAGGTAAGTAACAAGCAATATATCTCACTACTCCATACTCACCCAACAACATAAGGGTCTCACATTACTAGGGAATAATTCTATCCAATACTAAATGATCTTGATCCATTTTTCATGTACATATATGATTCACCTCACCAATTACTAAATATTAATAACATAAAAAATTATGATTCCATTTAACTAGAATTAAACGATCAGGTTTTACAAGGAAATTCTATATAAGTATTTGTTTACACTTTAAATAATCTGACCCCATACCATAAATAAGGTGTTCAACAAAAATCAAGAACATGAATGTCATGTTAACACCCAACATTGACTCATTAATAAATTGTATTCGAATTTTATGGAAATACCAAAATAAATTAGTGAATCAATGTACCTATAGTGGTGCACATGACCACCATGAAACAATCATAAATTTTTACAAAAACCCTAATAATTGAGAATAACAAAATCAAGAATAGAAGTATATGATTTATAAGAGCTGGAACTATATCGTTGATAAAATATAGGAGTCTAACCTGGTAGGTGCTGATCTGATGGACGATGTAGGGATTGGGAGGTCCTTCTGCAAGGAATCGCTCCAGGAGGACACGAGGCGAATGCTTCTGTAATGTGGGGAGGCCGCTGGCTCGATTTGGTATTTGGGGCTTTTTTTCCCAACGGTTTTTAATAACCGTTGGGAAAGACCAACCTTTCCCAACGGTTACATAGAACCGTTGGGAAAACAAGGTTTCTTCACCACTTTTCCCAACGGTTCTAAGAAACCGTTGGAAAAACCTATCTTTCCCAACGGTTTCCATATAGCCGTTGGGAAAACAAGGGTCCTTCACCACTTTTCCCAACATTTCTTAAGAACCGTTGGGGCAAACCTATCTTTCCCAACGGTTTCATACAACCGTTGGGAAAACTATGCATTGAGGGGTTTTTTCCCAACGGTTTATAGAAACCGTTGGGAAAGACATGATAATTCCAACGGTTCTTTGAACCGTTGGTACACAACTGTTGGGAAAGATCCCTTTTCCAGTAGTGAAACCGCGCGAAATTTATTTGCGACGAGGTACTAACCCCGTCGCAAATAACCGACAGCGGTTAAAGAGTATTTGCGATGAGTTTCTTTTAACCGTCGCAAATGGTTTGACGCGAAGTTTATTTGCGACGGGGTTAGAGCCCCGTCGCAAATAACCGGCGGCAGGGGTTATTTGCGACGGGCCCCGTCGCAAATAACCGTTTTAATGCCGCCCATAATTAAATGCGGCCGAGGTTATTTGCGACGGGTCCCGTCGCAATTACTGTTATTTGCGACGGGAATCCCATCACAAATAGGACCGTCGCAATTAATATAACCTATAAATACTGCCAACCGTTACAGTTTTTTTTACTCTGAACTTCTTCCGACGATCAGTAGTATATTTTTTTTTCCGATTTTGAGGAGTCAGTTGGTGGTGTCCTACAACTACAGCGGCTCGACATTGACATCAAGTTTAAGGTTTTTATCTAAATTTTAATTTAATATTTATTTTATTTATTTATTTTTAATTTTTAATTTTTTTTTCTGATTCCTAATTAGAAATAATTATGAATAACTATTAATAATTAACAGTAATTAGAGACAATTAAACACTAATTAATTTAAAATAGTTAGCTGTAATTACAATTAATTAGCAGTAATTATGAAAAATTAAAATTAATTTGAATTAAATAATAATAATTAGAAATAATTAACATTAATTAGTAATAATTAATAATAATTAACAATAATTAACAATAATCAATAATACTTACCAATAATTAGTAATAATTAGTAATAATTGTCAATATTTACTAATATTTACCAATAATTGTCAATAATTGTAAATATTTTTCAATAATTGGTCAATATTTACCAATAATTGCCAATAATTGTCAATATTTACCAATAATTAGGAAAAGTTACCAATAATTAGGAAAAATTACCAATAATTAGGAATAATTACCAATAAGTATGAATAATTACCAATAATTGGGAATAATTATCAATAATTAGGAATAATTATCAATAATTAGGAATAATTATCAATAATTAGTAATAATTACCAATAATTATCAATAATTAGCAATAATTAGTAATAATTAACAATAATTAGTAATAATTAACAATAATTAACAATAATTAGTAATAATTAACAATAATTAGTAATAATTAGTAATAATTACCAATAATTGCCAATAGTTGTCAATATTTACCAATAATTCCCAATACTTGTCAATATTTACCAATAATTAGGAATAATTACCAATAATTAGGAATAATTAGGAATAATTACCGATAATTAGGAATAATAACCAATAATTAGGAATAATTACCAATAATTATGAATAATTACCAATAATTAGGAATAATTACACATAATTACCAATAATTACCAATAAGTACCAATAATTAGCAATAATTACCAATAATTAGCAATAATTAGCAATAATTAGCAATAATTAGCAATAATTAGCAATAATTAGGAATAATTAAGAATAATTAGGAATAATTACCAATAATTTGGAATAATTACCCATAATTAGGAATAATTACCAATAATTACCAATAATTACCAATAATTACAAATAATTAGGAATAATTAGCAATAATTAGGAATAATTACCAATAATTAGCAATAATTAGGAATAATTAGGAATAATTACCAATAATTACCAATAATTACCAATAATTAAGAATAATTACCAATAATTAGGAATAATTAGCAATAATTACCAATAATTACCAATAATTAAGAATAATTAGCAATAATTACCAATAATTAGGAATAATTAGCAATAATTACCAGTAATTACCAATAATTACCAATAATTACCAATAATTACCAATAATTAGGAATAATTACCAATAATTAGGAATAATTACCAATAATTACCAATAATTAGCAATAATAAGGAATAATTAGGAATAATTATGAATAATTAGCAATAATTAGGAATAATTGGCAATAATTAGCAATAATTAGGAATAATTAGCAATAATTAGCAATAATTAGCAATAATTAGCAATAATTAGCAATAATTAGGAATAATTAGCAATAATTAGGAATAATTAGCAATAATTAGCAATAATTAGCAATAATTAGGAATAATTAGCAATAATTAGGAATAATTAGCAATAATTAGGAATAATTACCAATAATTAGGAATAATTACCAATAATTAAGAATAATTACCAATAATTAGGAATAATTACCAATAATTAGGAATAATCACCAATAATTAGAAATAATTACCAATAATTAGGAATAATTACCAATAATTACCAATAATTACCAATAATTACCAATAATTACCAATAATTACCAATAATTACCAATAATTATCAATAATTACCAATAATTACCAATAATTAGGAATAATTTCCAATAATTAGGAATAATTACCAATAATTAGGAATAATTACCAATAATTACCAATAATTACCAATAATTAGGAATAATTACCAATAATTAGGAATAATTACCAATAATTAGGAATAATTACCAATAATTAGGAATAATTACCAATAATTAACAATAATTACCTATAATTAACAATAATTACCAATAATTAGGAATAATTACAAATAATTAACAATAATTACCAATAATTAGGAATAATTACCAATAATTAGGAATAATTACCAATAATTAGGAATAATTAGCAATAATTACTAATAATTACAAATAATTAGTAATAATTACCAATAATTACCAATAATTACCAATAATTACCAATAATTACCAATATTTACCAATAATTAGGAATAATTACCGATAATTAGGAATAATTACCAATAATTATGAATAATAACATTATTACATTATTAGTATATTTTATTATTAATATTAAAATAATATAATTTTCTATATTATATACAATTCTCCTTTTATCTGTGTGTTTTCTGTCTCCACATGTAATATTTGCATTCTTTTTCAAAATTATCAACCTACTCACCAATGGAGAGGTGAAAGTGAATGCAAATATTTCATGTGGAGACAGAATGGTAAACACACAGATGAAAGGAGAATTGTATATAATATAGAAAATTATATTATTTTAATATTAATAATAAAATATACTAATAATGTAATAATGTTATTATTATATAATTAATATTTATGAAAAAAATATTAGTATTATTAAAATAATAAAAAATTTATATAATATTAAAATTATCAATATTTGTAACATGTTTTGCTTTATTCTTAACATGTCCAATTCTTAAAGGGTAAATTTTTAGGTCTATCCCAATAAAAAGTTTGCGTTAGTCGTGTCTGATGTAAACTCTATAATTATCCTTGATTGAATGTTTTTTCTAAAAAATTATTCAAAACATGTAACGCTTTTATATTTTATAGAAAAATATGGAACAACGAGGTCATCAACAGTCATTATTAGATGACCGCATATGGATAAATCAACATAGATATCCAAATGGTTCTGGTTTAAATCCAGTATATATAGAGGGTGTGGGGACTTTTTTATCATTTGCGGCATCAAATCCAGAATTTGTTTCAGAAGGCACAATAAAATGCCCTTGTAGAAAATGTGCATTGAGAACGTTTGACACGTTTGACAAAGTGGGGGAACATCTCTTGCGTTTTGGTTTTCAATCAGATTATGTTTTTTGGTATCAACATGGTGAACGCAGTTCTAGAGTAGGTGATACCAACTTGATTCTGGATCCATCCCGGTTTCAAGATTTAGTACATGATGTTGCAGGTTCATCTGTTCAACATACAGAAACTTCGGCTGATATAACTTCAAATCCTGAGTTGGCACCGTCTGAATTTTATAAGTTGTTGATGTATGCTGAGGATGCATTATATCCTGGCTGCAAGATGAGAAAATTAGAAGCAGTTGCAAAATTTATGGCTATCAAATCAGATAACAGAATGTCAAACACCTATTTTGACCAGATATTTTCTTTTCTTAAAACACTGTTACCCGAAGGAAATGTTTTTCCTGCAAATTACTATGAGAGTAAGAGGCTGGTTCGAAATTTGGGACTTACTTGTCAGAAGATTCATGCATGTTCAAATGTCTACATTTTATATTCTGGGGAAAATGAGTCGTTGGATAGTTGTCCCACATGTGGGAAATCGAGATATAAAGAAGGGAAACATGGTAAGTATGGTTTGATTCCTATAAAACAGTTGAGATATTTTCCTTTTACATCCAGACTACAACGTTTATTCATGTTTAAGAATACAACGACAATGATGTCATGGCATAAAGCGAATATTTCAACCAATAAAAGCTTGAATCATCCAGCTGATGGTGATTCATGGAAACATTTTGATAGAGTGCATCCATCATTTACTTTAGAAGCTATAAATGTTCGACTGGGCCTTTCCACTGATGGTTTGTGTCCGTTTGGATCTTATGGTAGTCAGTTTTCATGTTGGCCTATTTTTTTAACTTCGTACAATTTACCTCCATGTATGTTGATGAAGGAGCCCTATATCTTTTTGACTTTACTAATTCCAGGACATCCGAAGAAGAATATTGATGTTTATTTGAAACCATTGATTGATGAATTAAGTTTATTGTGGAGTACTGGTGTCAGTACATATGATGTTGCTACGAAATAGAATTTCATACTGAGAGCAGCATTGATGTGGACAATTAGTGACTTCCCGGCTTATGGGATGTTATCTGGCTGGAGTACACATGGTCAGAAATCATGTCCTTACTGTATGGGAGAGAACAAATCATTTATGCTCATTCATGGAAAGAAACCTTGTTATTTTGACTGTCATCGTAGATTTCTTCCAGCTGATCATCCTTTTCACAGAAACAGATCTCATTTCAGAAAAGGAATAGTTGAAAGGGATGAACCTCCAAAAATACTATCAGGTTCAGAGTTAAAATCAGTTGTATTTTCATTACCTCCCATCACTTTTGGTCCCACAATAAACCAACAGAAAATTTATTGTTTTGGGAAAGAACACAATTGGATTAAATGTATCATATTTTGGGATTTTCCATATTGGTCTGATTTGTTAGTCCACCACATGATGGATGTTATTCATATTGAGAAGAACTGTTTTGATAATTTGTTTCATACAGTTTTGGATACGCCAGGAAAGAGCAAAGACAATGTAAATGCACGTTTAGATCTTGCCCAAATTTGCAGGCGTCCAGAACTGGAACTGTTTGAGAATGTCAGAACAGAAAATTTACTGAATCCAAAAGTAGTTTATACACTGTCTAAAGAAAACCGTTTATTATTTTGTCAGTGGATTGTAGATTTGAGACTTCCAGATGGTTGTGCTTCCAATTTAGGTAGATGTGTAATGATTGGTCATATTACTGGATTAAAAAGTCATGATTTTCATGTTATAAAGGAAAGACTTCTACCCATTGGATTAAGAGGTCTGTTGAATTATATGATTTGGGATTCCATAACAGACATGTCATATTTTCTTCGGGACATTTGTGCGGCTACAACATATTATGATGCTCTATGCAAACTTGAAGAAGATGTTGTTGTAATTATATGTAAACTGGAAAAAATATTTCCGCCGTCTTTCTTCGACTCAATGGAAAATTTGATATTACATTTTCCATATGAAGCCAAATGTGGAGGTTCAGTACAGTTTCGATGGATATACCCATTGGAAAGATGCATGCAAAAATTGAAAAGAAAAGTACGTAACAAAGAATCTGCTTAAGGATCTATTGCAAAATCTTATTTGCAAGAGGAAATATCTTTTTTCTGCTCCCATTATTTTGAATCTGAGTATCCTTCAAAAAACAACCTAATGGGACGGAATAAGAGGAATATTGATGAAATCGAAAATCAATTACCTGTTTTCAACCAGCCAGAGCTTAGTTTTGGTGGACTTCATGAATGCTGACTTTCGGATGATGAAAATCACAGAGCTCATACGTATGTTCTTCTCAATTGTGAAGAGATGACATTAGTTGTACTGTAAGTGTTTATATCACTTATTCTATCATTTATGTTACAGTAAATTACTTTTTTATAGGTTGTATGATAATCATATCAAGAAACAAATTCCACAAATTACAGCAGCTGCTCTCGAAGAACGCCGACAGAAAAATTTCTCTCATTGGTTTCAAAAATTGGTAACATAAATTCTTTATATTTTAGTAACTCATTCAATGTATAGTTTACTATATTGATAATTATTTCACAAATTTTTAGCTGTCTCGACATGCTGATAAAATTGAAAAACGACGGTGTATATTGAGTAACCCACCTTCCAAAATTGTTAAAACTTATAATGCATATGTGGTGAATGGATTTAGATTTCATACACATGCATATGGGGAATCAAAAAAACAATGAACAGTGGAGTTAGCTTGAGAGGATCACATTATTGAGAAAATGAAGTTGAATTTTATGGCATGCTTGATGAAATCATTGAACTCTGTTATCTTGGACAACATTACATAACCATGTTCAAATGTCGGTGGTTAGAAATAGAGAGAGGCGTGCGTGTTCATCCGACTCATGGAATCATCGATATTAAATGTAAAAGTGTTCTCGCATTAAATGAACCATTCTTATTGGCTCATCAAGAACATCAATTTTATTACGCAAAGTACTGGGCTATGTTAAAAGACTTGACTGATTGGTGGAGTATAATAAAAATAAAAATTCGAGACAATCAGTTTAGTCAAAGTGAATGTGCTTTCAATGATGTGCAAGGAATTGATGTTTTTCAAGAGAGTACTCAAAATAAATCTTTTTTACAAAGAGACATGAGTATTGATGACGACAACCCACATTTAAGAGTTGGTGATGATGATGATGTTAATGATGTCACATATGAATTTGAAATGGTAAGAGATGAAGCAACTGGAACTCGAATGGATATCGATGATGTTGAGGAGGAATATGAAGATGACATTGACATATATGAAGATGATGATGAAGATGAACACTGATATAATTCCATGGTAGTTATATATAATCATAACTAATATATATGTATATATAATAGTAATTATCAATTATTTGTTAAGAACATTAACATTTTCTGTTTCAGATGGACGATGAAGCATTGCGTGAGTTGGCGAATGCTGACCTGTCTTTCGATGCAGATGAGTTGCTGGCAGATGACCCTCAGCCAGCAGGCGCTTCAGCGAGACCGCGGAGGGGGCGCGGTCTTGCACGATTGATGATTCCTGACCTCATCCCTAAGCGACGTCCATGTCTTGGGTTTGATCCACACACATGGAGGTTTGATAACCTGTGGATTTGACTAAAATTTCATTAATCTATTCACATAATAAATGTTTATTATTTTTACAGTTTTCCACATATAGCAGTCGGACAGGGCAGCGCTATTTTTCGCAACTATTTCTCTCATCCTTGGACCACATGGGAGCAGATTCCCATTGATGTGCAGTAGGCCATGTTCGGCCATTGGTTGGTATGTACGTAAATAAATAATTTTTATTTTGAAAATTATTTCATTTCTAACTTGATATTTTGATTTATTTGTAGGGTTTATGGTATCCGATCGAGGATACCATGCCTGGCGCCATCCACAATTCACGGGAGGTGGTCATGTGTGATAGCTTTGGTCAGTTTTTGCATAACTTGAGGAGAGCGGCCATGAAGAAAGTAGGAGTATCCGTTTTTGATGACTCCTGTAGAGCGCACCGACCACAGTACATTTCATCCCACGTATGGGATGGATTATGTGCGCACTGGTTGAGTGATGCCTTTCAGAGGAGATCATCGGTGGGGAGGCAGAATCGGGGGAGACAGGAGGTGACTCATCGAGCTGGGAGTTGTACTTTCAGTACTCATAGACAGCATCTGGTACGTACATTATTTATAAATATTTTATATAACTATAAATATTAATAGTTTATTTTTTATTCTTATAGGCTGTCGAGCACCCCGATATTACGGAGTACGACTTATATCGGAGGATGTATAGTGATCCTGCTACTAGGGAGCTCAGAGGTGATTGTCAGCATCACATCGTGGTCAGAATTATTTGTTTTCAAGTTTAAAAATTAACTGCATATAATATATTCACAATTTTAATTTTAAATTGCAACTACAGGAGTCATATGAGGCCGCAGCGTCACCGACCCAGCCTGAGAGTCAGACCGAGTCATCAGATCAGACCAGTGGCCATTAGTTTGATGAGGCGGCATGGATGCAGGCCACCCAGTATGCCTTCGAGAAGGGCCTGGTAGTTGGTATCAGCTCTCGACTGACTCCCGGAAATTATTATGGAAGTGCTGCGATGTCAGCGTCTAGCTCGAGAGGAGCTCGTGCATCTTCTTCTGGTTACCAGTATGAGGATCAGTTGCGATCTCAGACTACACTGATAGAGAGTCTCCGATAGGAGTAGGAGGAGATGCGTCAGCAGCAGCAGCAGCATGAGGAGGAGCGTTGATGCCAACAACAGCTATATGAGGAGCAGATGAGTCGGTGGCAGCAGCAGCAACATGAGCGGATGGAGTACATGCGCCGACTCACTCATGCTTTAGGGATGGAGTTTCCTCCACCAGCATCTGCAGATCCCCCCTCCCCCTCCCCCTCCCCCCTCCTTCAGATTAGAGTTTTTTTTGTTATAAAGTTTGTTAAATCAAAATATGAATTTTTTTCTATTCGTAGTTTCTGTCTCATTATAAAATATAAATAATATTATATTTTGAAAAAAAATATTAATATGAATAATAATATTATTTAAATTCTATAATATTAAATTATATATATATATATTAAAATTTTATAATATTATAATTTAATTATATTTTTTTGTAATATTTGAATTATTTTAATATTTGAATGTATTATAATTTTATTATTATTATATTATTTAAAATAACTTATTAATATTTATTTTATTTATGAATTATAATTCTAATATTATTATATTAATTAAAATCATTTATTAATATTTTATTATTTTTTATTTTTGAATTATAAATCTATTATTATTATATTAATTAAAATAATTTATTAATAATTTATTATTTTTATTTGTGAATTATAATTCTATTATTATATTAATTAAAATCATTTATTAATATTTTTTTATTTTTTTATTTTTGAATTATAAATGGATTATTATTATATTAATTAAAATAATTTATTACTAATTTATTTTATTTTATTTTTTATATTATTTGTGACGGGTACTATGCCCGTCGAAAATAGTATTATTATTATATTAATTAAAATAATTTAGTAATATTTTTTTTAAAAGTTTTTTAAATATAACGACTCGTATTTGCGACAGGACATATGTCCCGTCGCAAATACTACTTTTAGCGACGGGCCCATCGCAAATAATTCTTGTTGCGACGCCATTTTCCGCAACGGGCTATTTGCGACGGACCCCCGTCGCAAAAGCACATTAGCGACGGGATCCCGACGCAAATGCCCCATCGCAAATGTCCTTATTTCCAGTAGTGTTAACCCCATTCTACTGAGGAGTGTACGCCACCTTAAACTTTTTCTTGGTACCTTTCCATTGAAAAAAGTATCAAAACACTCACTTGTATATTTGTTTCCGATGCTTTCTCTGAGGTGCACACATCCATCCGTTTTGGAGGATGAGAATGCACTAACTTTTTCCTTGCATTCCCACTTTCCAAAGATAGGCGACATCCATCACTTGTTCACAAACGTTTTCTCCTTGATCAAAACAGGATGATGGGATGTCAGTTCTTCCTTCCGTGGATTCCTCCTCCGAACTCATCACCTAGTCCAGGTCTCCCTTAAATATTAAGATGTTGTTTGTGAAACTCTTCCCAGTGCCATATCTTCATGGATGCCGGTTAATTACACTACTTCTGTCAGAACATTCCAAGGGGTCCAGTCAGGGTAGCAACCTTCGGTCGAGGGAGTAGTCACGTTGGACATCACTGGCGTGTCTGGATGTTGGAACACTGGTGCATCTAGGTTTCTTCCCCTTATTATAGGGCTTCTCAAGGGTGAAAAATCCCGAGGCATCCCACGTTGAATGTGGGGAATTATATGACATAGGCATTTCTATGAGGTTTTCTTCAGCTTCACATTTTTAACACAGGGTATTCCACAAGTTTAACATCTATCAGAGATAGTTTGGACTGACCTGAACACTGAATGGAGTGACTAGAGGGGTTCAACCCCTGGAGGGAACAATGATGCTGGGACTAACTCGTGGTTAATTACCCGATTACTACTAAGTGTAGCAAATAGGTGAATTGGCATGATCTCACCGGGATGTGGCGGCCCAGGTAATAATCAAGATGGATAATGGATGGTTAAGTAAAGTGGATGGAGAATGAGACAGATTCGACTTGAGGGTGACATTGATGTTGGGATTGAGCCTCTAATAGACTTCATATGTATCCCTGTGGAAGGGAATCAAAGTCCAAATAGTTCAGGATGTGGTATAGGATTGGGGTGTGTGCAGAAGACAGCGACCCAATGATATACTGGGGCTTATGCATGGTTAGAATCCCGAGGATGGTCTGACGCCACTAGGACATACCAGAGATATGGTTCAAAAAAAGGGACGACAACAACTTACCACTAGGTTGGGGTTGACAATGACTTAACACTAAATGGGGATCAAAATGGATTACCGCTATGTGAGGTTCACAATGTCTTACCACTAAATAGGGGATCACAATGGCTTTCTTCTGCGTGAGGTTCAAAACATCTTACCACTGAATGAGGTTTACAATGGATTACCACTGGATAGGGGGATCAAAACGACTTACCTCTGGATAGGGGATAGTTTAGTGTCATAGAGGATGGGGGTGAACCGACGTGAAGTGTTTGGGACCAATGGTTGTTGGGCTTGAACCACTGGGAGGCTTCCTATGTACCTTGCCTTGGCAAGGATCAAAGTCCTCGTAGTTCAAGATGGTTTTGGTGAAATGATGTGAAGTGGCCGGGACAAATGGTTTTTGGGCTTGAACCTATGGGAGGCATCCTACGTACCTTGCCTTGGCAAGGATCAAATTCCTCATAGTTCAAGATGGTTTTGGAGAACCGATGTGAAGTGGTCGGGACCAATGGATGGTGGGCATGAACCTCTGGGAGGATTCCTATGTACCTTTCCTTGGAAAAGATCAAATTACTCATAGTTCAGAATGGTTTTGGTGAACTGACGTGAAGTGGTCAGGACTAATGGTTGTTGGCCTTGATCCTTGGGGAGGCTTCCTATGTATCTTTCCTTGGCAAGGATCAAAGTTCTCGTAGTTCAGATAGGGTGTTGGTGAACTGACGTGAAGGAAGTCAGAACTAAGGGTGTTAGGCTTAAACCTCATGGAGGCTTCCTACGTACCTTGCCTTAGTAATGATCAATGTCCCCATAGTTCAGGATGGGGTATAGGATCAGGGTGCACGCACAGGACAACAACCCAATGATATACTGGGGCTTATGCGTGGTTAGTAGCCTGAGGTGATGGAGATTGGGACTTACTCTAGGATGGAGACCCAAGTGGTGACAAATTCCAAAGGGAGAGGTATTTGTCATAGAAGAATAAAGGAGGAGTAAGGGTACTACCTCCTTCATGTAAGGCTAGGGGATTATACCAAGGGGGTTTCCCTTTCCCCGTGGACAGACGCCACTCCAACCAAGAGGATCTCATTCCATGTGAGGAAGATATCACTCCCGTGGAGACGAGTAGGCGTAGATAATGTACGATATGGGGAACCCCACGTATGATGCACGAGGCTGAACCACAACTTAACATCAAGTGCTGAGGATGATGGTGCTTGGCTATTTAACATCCAACAGCTCAGACAAGGAGGGTTCACTCCGCACCCCTAGGACTTACATAACTGATACCTGTCCACCCTTGAGTAAGGGAAGGCATCAACAATTCCTTGGTGATGGGGTGTTGTGTAGTGATCTATTGAGGGGTCCATGTTAGTGTGACTATGCGATGAAGCAATAGATGTTAGCATGCCTATGAGAAAAAGCATAAGGATAAACAACGCAACAAGAAGCACCACCCCAGGGACTTTGAAATCACTTCATAAAAACCTGGAGGGTCACACGAGAAAAGGAGTTGTGGAGAAAAGGGGTTCCTAGGTATAATCCTCATGAAGCTCTGATGCTCCATGTAGTAGAGGGGCTTCGTGAATGGGTATGCTTTATGAGGTGAAGTGGCCTAACCTAGGTGTAGTGAATAGGTGCATATGGAAGATGCTTTGTGAAGTGGAAAGGAATTCATGGAGTGGTGATTCATGAAGAAAGGGTTCCCTGCAAAGCATAGCATTGAGATGCAATGTGCTTTGAGAAGCACAATGAAACTGCCTTAGCATGTGTGTTACATGTCCATGGAGGGTCCTTCACAAAGCTTTAGTGCTACGCGAAGACATGAGTCCCCTTGGGGATCCCCTTCCTCCGCGAAGGCACATGGGCTTCATGAAGGGAATCCCTCTTGGAAGAGGGGTTGAATTCAAGCCAAGGGAAAGACACTTCGTGATGCTAAGGTACCTTGAAGATATCATGGTTCGCAGAGAAGAAATTGTTTCGCGATTTGACAACTAAGAAGGAAAAAGGTCGAAGGACCCATACTTTGGGATTGAAGGGAGCCCAGTATTTATATGCAAGAGGTGCCACAAAGCAGATCTTGCTGGGCAAGAATACACGTGGCATTTTTTCATAACTGTGGAGCCTCCCGCCTCCTTGATCCGCGATGTCTTCATGAACATCAAACTGGTTCATGGAGCCTCCCACCTCCTTGCTCGGTGGAGGCTTCGCAAACATCAAATGGGTTCACGGAGCCTCCTGCGTCCTTGCTCTGCGGCAACTTCAAAAACATCAAACTAGTTCACGGAGCCTTCCACCTCCTTGATCCACAGAGGCTTCATAGTGGGGGGAGATTTGCACTGGCCACGGTGTTTCGGGGCTCCGCGAACAAGCTTCGCGCGCCCATCCCAAAGGCTGTCTGTTTGGTCTTCCTCTTCCCAAATTTTGGCACCAACAAATGCCCCCCATCAGAAGTTGAGACGAGGAGAAAGTGAGGGTTAATATCTGAGGGTTAATCGCAAAAAATCATTGGCCAATTGTGAAGAGGGCTCGCGAAGGAGAATCTTGAGGCAGAGGGGCAGCGTGCGGGCTGAGAGCGCCGCGATGATCACTGTGGTCAGACACTCCGCGAAGCACAAAGGGTTATTGCCTATAAATAGGGGGGAGTATATATCTTTTTTCCTTTCTCAACTCTGCATTTTGGCACTTATCACTCTAAATTCACGAAGCTCTATGTACTCTGTGATTGCTCTCTGAGAATCAAGCCCTCTATTTCACAACGCACAATGAGTTTTTGACTTCGTGGCTGTGTGCTCTGCGGCTTATGTCTGAAGATCAGGGTAGGGCTCTGTGATTTCATTGATGGGATTGAGTTCCGTGAATTGTCTTTTCTAACAAGCTCCGTGAACGGTCTTCGTGAACCAAAACAAAAAATTTCAAAACCTCAAAAACTGAATGGCTCACCAAAAGGCTGCCAGGGGGTCCTTGTGGATGCTTCCCAGAGGGAGGAGATGGATGATATCTTGGGTATAGGGGAGTTTATGCGAAGCCATTATAACCATAACTCACTGGTAGCACTGCTGTCAGAAATCCAGAAGGACTATCCACTGTGCAGGAGGCTGCCTCTGTATGCATTTGGCCAGAGGGATGACATCTTTATCCCTGAAGCGAGAAGGGATGAACCAAATTACTAGTTCAGGAGCACGTTGTGTCAACTCCAGTGGTTTAAAGTGGATGATGGCCATGCCCGGGAGGACCTCACGCCTGTCAACACTGACTTTCTGTACAATCAATTGAACAACGTTGACAGGAAGGAACTGCAGCCAGAGACATCTACCCTGTTGTACCATACTATCCTGAAGGTGTCCCTGAATAACTTGGAAAAGGGGTGGTCCGATGAGTGGGATCTATGCCAGGGTGGAAACTTCACAGATGACTCAGCCTAGGCCTATTGGGTAGGTGCCTCATGCGAGAAATTTGGGGAAGAGGTGAGAAGAATGGGCCTGTATGAGGCTGTTTGGGCCTCCAAATTCCGTATATATCATCCAAAGCAGCTGATGCCAGAGTTGTTGAGCATATGGTCATCAAGGACCATTACCTTCTATTTTCATCAGAGAGAGGTTGACATCAGTTTATGGGACCTGCATCAGGTCTCGGGGGTCCCAATACTGGGGGCGATGTATGATGAGTTCCTCCATGTTATGGGTGCATGGGAGGATCCAGAGCATATGCCACTGCTGGAAATGGCATTGATGAACCTAGTGCTAGGAGAGTACAAATAGTGGGTGAGAGAAGTCCACTTCAAATAATGGTTTAAGTAGTTCTTGAACTTCCTGGAAAATAGGAAGTTCTCTATGAGGTCTCAGACATGCCCAATGAGGGATTAATGAGGCAAGGAGAACTTGTACTGGTGACTCTTTGAGGATATCCAATGGAAGATGTGGGGATTCAGTGTCAGTACCGAGAAGAAAACGGTAGTTAGGTTGACTACATTCATTATGATGCTCATCTACAGTTGGATACTGTCGGTGAGAGACATGAACATGGGCGTGTGACCGAGCACGTTTATCATGGCATCCATGCTGGCGACAGGAGGATGGGTCAACCTCAGGATCTCGATGCTCACCAAGCTATACATGATGTTGTGGAATATCTGTGTGGGAAAGAATCCACATAGAATATGTGGGACATTCCACCTCCAGTATGGGTGGATAGTGGTGCACATCAGGGGGGTCTATGAATATGCAAACCCCATCTTCCCCCCAGGATCGAACTTCCGCCCGTCCATTCAGAATGTTGTGGGGAGCTTTCTGGCCAAGCTGACTATGTAGGCAGTACTGAACTGGGTTTGGAAGGTATATGAGTTTAATTTCCACTAGTCCCCATTGGCAACATGCGTGTTCACTGATGACAGTCAGGGAATGGAAGAGGAAATGTCCTACCTCTTGGCCTTTCAGGGCAGAGTCCTGGTGGCGTGGGTGGATCGTGAGTCCCTATGTGACCCGTACACCTTGCACCGATTTGAAAGGAAATTTCAGTGCACTCATCGAATGACCCCACGTGTCTATTTGGGGGTTCACTATGAGGACCACCCATGTGTGATGAGGCAGATGTGGATCATGTTTACATGGGAATATGGGAAGATACAGAACGGGATTCTTCCACCCACGACTGTCTTCGGACTGGTGAAAAAGTACGCCAAAAGTTGGGAGGCAGCCTACCATGGGGAGATGCTGAAGAATCCAACCATTTGGGCTAGCGATGGGGTGCCTCCCCAAACTCAAGGCTGGGGCCAAAAGGTGGATAGGACATCTCATGGTGGTGGGGATGTAGTGGCGCAAGGCCCACACCGATCAAATGGGAGGTAATAGTGTATCAGGTGGTGACAGTGGACCCGACGGTCCCATAGGAGAAGAGTCATCTAGAGGGGAGGCCATCAAGGGGATTCCGCAGGATATCCACCTGGCCTCCGGGGAAGTGGGTGCACCATATAGACATGCCGAAGAACTCCGTCTTCCCGGAAGCTTGGGGCATCAGGGATGTCAATCGAAAATTCCTCAACCCATCCGAGATGTGGCATCACTTGAACCATCTTGGGAAGGATTTGCTGGGGATCGGCCCTGTCAAGGCTAGCTTTGCTGTATCCCAGGTGGAGGTGGAGCAATACCTGGCAGAGTTGGAGGACTTTGTGCACTCCCGGGGGGGGCCCGTGTCTAATGAAAGATCAGGTAAAGGTGTTGCTGGATCGTATGACCCCTCTGCAGTTGTCATCTGCTGAACTGAGATATCGATTCCCTTTTCTAGAAGAATTAGACAACTCCTCCTGGGGGTGGAGGCCAGTAGATGGAGCCCTTTGGAGGAGTGTGAAGTTGGCGATTCGAACTCATAACATAAAGAGTTTGTAGAGGCTCTCAAGATAAACCCCTGATTCCCTTCCTTGGGATCCGCTTCCATGTAACTTTGGACCCCTCACTAATATTTGAACTATACAAGAGTGCCTCATATGTAGAACCTGTTCTCGGCCCTCAGTAGATGCAGATGCGGGGCCTTTGGGATCTATGTCCGTGACTATGGTGATTACCGCATCCAAAGGGGCCAGGACACCCGAGTTGGTTCCTCCAGAGTTTTCAGACTTCCCAACAGTATAAGGAGGTCCACACCTTGGGGTCCCTATGGAAAAAAACTTGGATAAAGATAGACAATTTGATCTCTGTAAGTTCCCTTTACAAAATTCATGTCTTCCACCCATTAATTAGGTTTACTGACATCCGTGCACTTATTGGTATGCAGAGTTATTCAAATGGTGTGGGATGCCTTGGAAAGGTTGGTTGGGACTCCCGGTGGAGCCTTTCCTAGGGGAATGTCGGGGATCATGGAAGCAGACACCTGAACTTACCAAGATACGGCACTCCCGATCACTAGTGGGACCGTTAGTAGGGAAGAGCCTGAGATTATTGAGGCATAATCTAATGATAAAGATCGATCAGACAGCATGAGTCCTTCCATACCCGATCAGACACTAGATGTGGACCCTACTGACAAGTTCTTGGGGGCGTTCCCTGTGTATGAGCCTGCCAACCCCACAGACTAGGAAAAGACAACCTCTGATGAAGAGGATAGTAATATAGTTCATCACCGGTCATGGAAGATGATCAAACAATTTATCGATGACACCCCTCAAGAACAATGGATAGAACAGATGGAGAGAATTCATTCACGACTGTATTAACTGTGCGCTAGGGGAGTGGATGCCCATCATCCCCACATGCTCGTCCAAGATCTCATGGCAGAGTAGATCTGGGAATATGACTGCGGCCTTGGTGTGGGTTAGAAAAAGAGAAAAGCGGTGAACATAATGTGGCTCTAGGAGGCTGAAAATTAGATTCAGCAGTTGCACGTTCGGGTAGATGAGCATTCTATTTTCCACAACGTGTAATCAGAGATTATATCATGGCTAATGGCCTAGCTGGAAGAGGATGAAGAGCACATGAGGCAAGCCTCCGAGGAGATGACTATCATTTGAACCAATGAGGAGTGGGCCCAGATCATGGCTGACGAACTGCACCCCATTGCTGCCGAGGAGGAGCAGGAACCAAATAGGAAACAACAAATCCTGGACGCCACAAGCCAGATGGTGGCAGAACCACAATGTTCTTTTGATGGGGTCAACCCTTCCATGGGAGGGGTCGATCCACGAGTATTGTGATGCATGAAACTTTTGAACGTGATTTCATGTTTTTATTATTTATGATAGATGCATGCATGTGTCCTGTTATTTGTTTTTGGTCTATTAAATTTTTGTTACATTCATGGAACATCCAGCGATCAGTCCCTAAGCTCACGTGGGTCGAGACCAATGCGAGAAACAAGGGATTACCACCTTGTCATTCTATCTGAATATAAGAGTGAAAACAAAGCTTCAGGAATCCGGGGTTTGAAAAACCAATCCAGATTTTCGGGAAGAAAGGGAGAGGCCCGACTGGAGAATGAAGATCTAAGAACAATCGACGTATTGTCTTCCCAATGTTCTCTAGTGCACGAGCAGGGTAATGCCAGGGGCGATTGGAATTAATCCGAACATAGGGGAGTGGAAAGTGTGAATCACAATATCCAAGATTCGGAACACTGTGTGGTTGGCGTGACAATGGAGGATAACCATTGACCATGTTCGAAACATAGTACCCTTATTACGTTATCTTGAAATGTAGATAACAAACGAGGGATGACCATTGACCATGTTCAAACATGGGGCCTGACTCAAAATTCCACCCATTAGTCTTCTATAATGTTGGCCCGGGATAGTAGGTGATCCATAGGTCGAGAATCATTACTGTTAGGAGGTTATTTTAGATGTGAAAGAGGATGAGGCTCTGGATAAAGGACACACAAAACATGGAATGTGGAGTGATGTGTTGTTTGAATGAATTCCAACACTCTTGAAATCATGCCACCATGGTGGAAACACATTTGGTGGGTGTATCTATCTGATTAGGGATCAAACATACTTCTGAACAGGACCTCTCTGTTAAGAACCTATAATTCCTTGTAGTTTTATGTCATACTGATAAAGACGATAAACATGTAGTCTAAACATTGCACGATGAGGACGATACAAATTGTTTAAAGGTCATACTACCTGGACCAAGATCGGGGCCGAGGGGCCAGAAGGGTTAATGACCCTGGGGTTGGGCCCGAGGTGAAATACATGGGAATCACTACATATCCCATATGAATAAGAATCAAGAAAAATGTAGTTCTTAATCACGGCGTGGATGGAGTCCAACACTGGTAGGGGAAACCCTCTCTGGAAATGGATTTGGTGCATCCCTTGACAAACATGGGGCATCTTGAACTTATTTATTGTAGAACCACAGTTTAGTGTCATGCATTGAGGAAATATGGACTCGTGCAGTTTAACGTTATACGATAGGATGAGGAGTGAAAGGGAAGATCCTAGGAAGGGATCACATGATACATTAGCCATAAACTCGATGTGAATGAGGATGTTAGAAGTCCACAACACACTATGTATCCCTAGCAGAAGATTTTTCACGCCGAGGGACCAAAAGATAAAGTCAGGATGGGCCTGAGGCAAGGTTCCTAGATGTTCCTACATACCTCATTAAGAAGGTAATCAAGCCGCACGTAGTTCTAAGATCATATTTTAACGTCATGCGGGACATTAAAGGAATGTGTGGAATGGTTGCGCTAGTACACGTCCTACCAAAACTACTAATCCAACATGAGGTGTGCTTGATGTGGGAAAAAAGAGTAGTGATGGGACTTTCTTAGCACAAGAAGGAAAATGTTAGGGGCGATGGGACACTATGTGAATGACGTCTCTAATGATTCTGACCCACCTACCTAACGTACCTAGATGCATGGAGGAGTAAAGCCGAGTATGTTGGAATTCCACTTAAACATAAGCAAGTGAAACAATGTGAATCATGATTCTCGAGATCTGGACCACAACTATGGTGGAGTGACGATAGGGGATAACTATTGACCATGTTTGAAAAATAGTATCCATATCACGTTAGCCTGGAATGGGGAAAGACAAATGAGGGTCGACCGCTGACCATGTTTGAAACACAGGACCTGTCACAAATGTTGTCTGAGGTCCTCAGGGATGTTGGACCAAGATGGTAGGTAAGCCAATGTGGCATGAGACTAGGCCGTAAAGGGGGGTCCCTTCAGACGTGGAAGAGGATGAGGATCCAAATAATGGGCTCACAAAGATTGGACATAGAACGAGGAGAATGTACCTGTGAAAATTCCACACTTCGGGCTCTTTTTCACAACACATCTGAGTACTACAATAAGATGTGTCATATAGAGGGAGTCGAGTCCCCCTCCAAGGAAAAGGTTCCTGAGGTTTCATGCTTCCAACTTAATGGTCGTAGGGTAGACCATTAAGGGGGGGATTGATTTAATGGACTGTGCTCAGGGCGGAGAAGTAGCCAAACCCCACGCATAGTTCCCATAGGGAGATCGTTGCTTAGGGCCATATAACTCGGACCAGGTTAGGAAAAGACATGGGGGGCATATGGTGCAGCTATTGAAAAACCCAATGTGAATGAGAACCCAAGAGGTACTCACCACACTACATGCTCCAAAAAGAGATCGGTTCAAGGGTCTAAAGAGAGGGGGGTGGGATTTTAGATTCTAGGGACAGGACCCAGAGACAAGATGTCTAGGTGTTCCTATATATCCCATGAGGATGGGAATAAAGCCATATGTAGTTCTGGAAGATGTCATGCAGTTTAATGTCTTGTGGAAAAGACATGGAGTGGTCTTAGTTTTTGGTCATAGAGCTCGGACCATATATGAAACTGAAGGAGGGATACATGTGGTGACGTAATTACTAAAACCCAACATGAATGAGAACAATAAGAGTCTTTATCATCATAATGTGCTCCTTGGGAAACTTCTAGGTCAAGGGACCAAAAGTGAAAGTTAGGCTGGGCCCGAGGAAAAGTGCATGGGAATTACTACGTACCCATGAGGATAGGAATCAATACATACGTAGTTATGAAGGTGTAATGGTAAGATACTAGTTCCGGGGATAATAAGGTCCCGTGGGTCTGACCCTCACACCAAAAGAAGATGCATTTGATAGGTATTGTTTGTCCTTTAGGATGAATGTGTGTTTTTTGTGAAGTGATGAACCTAGGATGGAGAGTCCAGGTGTCACCATAAGAATCAATTTGTATGAATTCATTGAAAAATGGTATGGCGTGTGACTGATACCAAACATGATGTCCTCTTGAATGAGGACAACACGATGCAATGCTGTTTTTTCATCATGCGGCTAGGATGATAAGGTCAGAGTTTTGGGTCATGTGATGGGACCAACCATGCATTTTAACGTCATGCAATATAGAAAATAGTTTAAAGTCACATGGGACCATAGGGGAAATGCACATGACGTGATAAATCAAACCTGATGTGAATGAGGATGAGATCCACATCACACCACGCGCAATTCCGAGGAAGAAACATTGGGCCAAGGGGCCAACAAAGGTCAGAAATTATGGGCCTGCACCTGTGGATGAAACATCTAGGTGTTACTTCATATTCCATGAATATGGGAATCAAGCCATACATATTTATGAGAGTGTAGTTTAACGTCATGCGGGATGTAACAATTTATGGTCAAGTAGGGCCATATATAGTTTAACATCATGCAAGACAACATACAGTTTAGTGTCATGCATGACAGGAGGTAGGGGGACTAGGTCCAAGAAGGGGAGTATGTGGTGAAACTATTGCAAACCTGACGTGAACGAGGAAATAATACCACACACGCCACACCATGAAATCCTATAAGAGTCGGGGCCTAAAAGGTTAAATAGAAGAGATAATTAGTGTAACTTGAGCTAGGCCAAAATATGAGATGTCTGGGAATTCCTACGTATCCCATAAAGGATGGGAATCAAGATATACATAGTTCTAATGAGAGGACGTATAAGGAGGTCTTAGTTTAAGGTCTTAGAGATCGGAACATGAAGAAGCGAAACTCTTCCAAGCGGGTACATACCTCAATCTGATCCCTAATCCCATATGAGTCAAACTCGGTATGGGAAACAAGGGTGGAAGAGGTCTTTGCAACACATGGGATATACGTAAAGGGGAAGTCGGTGCGGAGCCCCGAATAATGCCTCACCGTGACTTTGTCCTCCTAACATGCAAATGCGCACTGAGGGATAGTTCTACGAGTGTCTAAATTCCACTTGGACATGGTGGGGTGGAAAATGATGTGAATCATCTAACCGACATTTAAAGCTTGATGGGGCTAGCATGACGATGGAGGATAATAGCTTAACATGTTCTAAACACAACATCCACATTGTGTGACCTGAAATGTGAACAATAAATGACCATCAACTGCTGACTATATTCACAACGTGAGACTTGTATCATTTTTTTTGTTTGAAACCCTCAAAGATGTTGGCCCGCAATGGTATGAGAGCCCTTGGTCTGAGCATCCATTCCATTTGGGGGTCCCTTCGAATGTGAAAGATAATGAAATCACAAATGAAGAGGAACATGAAGCCTGAAAATGGGTGAAATCATGTCTAAGTAAAATCTGATACTCCAGGTTCTGAACCAAAGTACTCTTGGACACATTGGCAAATCACCAAAGAAGGTCGAGGGACCCAACTTAAGAGAAACTGACTCGAAAATATGAGTGTAGGGGAAGGGATCGAAGGGCTCTTAGGAGAGATAGGTATGTGGCGTGGTTGTTACAAACCTGACATGAATGGGGACACAATCCCAAACCACACCTTGTACCCCCCTAGAAGGACTCAGGCTTAGGGGCCAGAATGATAAGGAGGTTTCTAAGAGATGGGGATGGAACCTAAGTCTTAGACATTTGGGTGGTCCTATGTATCCCATAAGGATGGGAATTAAGACACACGTAGTTCTAGAGAAGGATGCTATGCAGTTTAACGTCATGCAGCAAGGACGCAAATAGGGGCAAGGTACCCCAATGAGGGATGTGTATGGAATGATGAGTAGCCCAAGGTGATGGGGGAATAAGCTCATACTACATCATACAATCCCAAATAAAAACTCAGTCCAAGGGGCTAAAAAGGTCGAGGGACCTGAAGCGGGAAGTCCCAATCAATTCACAGTTTAACGTCTTGCGGTAAAGATGATGGTGCTCATAGTTTAAGGTTGTAGGGCTCGAACTGAAGATGGCTAGTTTAATGTTACATGCATGGAAAAACTAAGTAAAGATGGAGAATAATTGTGCTTGTGGAAAACCACAAAGTGGCCACGATGATAGAGGATAACTATTGACCACGTTTGCAACATAGTATCTGTATTTTTGTGACCAAGATTTGGGGGCAGACAATTGATCATTGAACATTTACCATATTCGCAACACGAGACTTGTATCAATTTTTCATTCGAGTTCCTTGAGGATGTTGGCCTGAATTGGTAGGAGAGCCCTTGGGCTGAGCATATACACTTCTCGTAGGTCCTTTTGGATATAGAAGATGATGGAAACCTAAATGATGGGGTTCGTGAAGTATGGTAGGGCCTGTGCTTGTGGAAAGTACGATAAATGAAGGAGGTATGTCTCAAGGGGATATGTGTGGCATGGAAAAATATCCCGACATGAATGAGGATGTGAAACCATACCACACTGCAGAATCCTAAATGAGAACTTGGGCCAGGGGGATGAAATGGTCAAGGGACCTAGGGATAGGCGTCCTAGCTAACTATATCCATATGACCTCTCATGCGGGAATTGCCTTATCATAGCTCCTAATCCCATTTGAGCAATGCTCTATGTGGGAATCAAGGAGTATGACAAGGATCTTCCCATTATATAAGGTTCTGACAGCTGGAATCATTCTCAAGCCCGAGGTAGACTAAAGCTTGAAGAGACAACGAGGAACAATGAACCACTACACTCAATGTTTGGGACATATGGGGGTGGTGACAATGAAAAAGGATAACTATTGACCAGATTCGAAGCATAATATCCATATCATGTGACCTGAAATGGGAACAACAAATGAGTGTCAACCACTGACCATATTCGCCATGTGGGACTTGTATCAATTTTTTGTTCGAAAACCTCGAGTATGTTGGCCCATAATGGTAGGAGATCCCTTGATATGAGTATCCATTCTATTCAGGGGTCCCTTCGGATGTGTAAGATAATGGAGTCCCAAGTATAGGGAGTGTGTGAATCATAAATGTGCCTGTGCAATTTAATGTTAAGCTGTCCAGTAGAAGAGTTGAAGATCTTTAGGAGGAGGGATACATGGTATGGTCATGATGAACTTGACACGAATGAGGGAAAAAGACTTCCCCACACCATGTGTTTCAACCCAATGGGAGGTCCTGAAGTTTGGGGTTGGTCCTACAAAAAAAATGTCCGGGTGTTCCTACGTATCCCATAAGGATAGGAATCAAGCAATATATAGTTCTGAAGGCCATGCAGTTTAGCATTGTGCTGTGAGGATTTGGGAGGAGAGAAGGAAAAGGGAGGTCAAATGGTGCAATCATCGTAATCTTGACATGAGTGGGGCCAAATAAGCCTATACAACACCATGTGGGATCCTCTAAGAGAACTATACCATGGGGGGATACTCAAAGATGAAACTAGGGTTTGGACTCAAGATGAAGCGTTCGAGCATTCCTACGTATCCCATGAGGGTGGGAATCAAGCCATACGTTGTTCTTGAGGTTTAACGTCTTGCAGGACAACATACATGTTAGTGTCATGTGGGACAATATACAGTTTAACGTCATGCAGGACGACATACAATTTAATGTCATGTGGAACAATATACAGTTTAACATCATACGGGATGGCATACAATTTAATTTCATGTGGGAAAATATAAAATTTAACATCATGTGGGATGACATACAGTTTAATGTCATGTGGTACAATATACAGTTTAATGTCATGCAGGACGACATACAATTTAATGTCATGCAGGACAGTATACAGTTTAACATCATGCGAGATGACATATAGTTTAATGTCATGTGGGACAATATACAGTTTAATGTCATGGAAGATGATATATAGTTTAATGTCATGTGGGATAGTGTACAATTTAACATCATGCATGAAGGCATAGCGTTTAATGTCATACAAGACAATATATAGTTTAATGTCATGCAGGACGACATACAATTTAATGTCATGTGGGAAAATGTACAGTTAAATGTTATGCTGGATGACATACAATTTAATTTCATGCGGGACAATATATAGTATAACATCACGCGGGACGACATACAATTTAATGTCATGCAAGACAATATACAGTTTAACGTCATACAAGACAACATATAGTTTAATATCATGTGGGACATTTTATAGTTTAAGGTCATGTAGGATCAGGCATTTTAAGGTCATGTAGGACCCTTCTTATTTAAGAAAAACATTTCTTGAGGAACTTGGAATTGGTGGGAGGAGTTATTCTCTCACCATCCATGGTTACCATGGAGTTTGCGTCATTAGAGTAAACCTTGTGAATAATGTATGGTCCTTCCCATTTTGGCTCCAACTTGGGTGGTTTCCTGCTAGGTATCATTGGTGTCCTTAGGGCCAATACCATGTAGCCTTGTAAGGAGTGAAGGTGAACTTTCTTGTTGAAATCTCTAGCTATCTTGTTCTGATTCCCTTCCAGATTGTGCAGGGCATGAAGACTTTTCTCATTGAGCGCTTCCAAGTCATACATATAGATTTTAGTTACTTTATCTTGTATTTTCTGATCATATATTGTTGTGTGCAATGAGGGTAATTGAATCTCGATGGATCTATTTAATACACCAAGGAATATGGGGTCACCTAGGTGTAATTACGAGTCTTCGTCCGATAATCCCATAGGGCATTGGGGAGCTTGTCCGGATAACTCTTCTTGTTTTGACCAACCATTTTCTACAGAATGGTAAAGAGGGTTTTGTTGAACGCCTCGATCTATCCATTTTCATGCACCTAATAATGAGAGGTATGGTTAGAATAGATTTTTTACTTAACGTACAATTTCTTCAGCTCATCTGCTCGAAAGTTCATGCCGTTATTGGTGAGGATGGTGTGAGGGACTCCAAATCAGTAGATGATGTTGGAGCTCACAAAGTAAATTATGGAACTGGAATTGACCTCCTTGAGTAGAACTACCTCTACCCACACGGAGAAGAAATTTGTAGCAGTTAGGATGAACTGGCACTGGCGATCCATCATCGGTGGATATGGTCCCACGACATCGAGTCCCCAGACCACAAAGGGCCAAGAGTACTTGGTAGTGTGGAGAGGCTCTGGTAGCTGATGCATAAAGTTGTCATGAATTTGACATGCATGACACCTTTTGGCGAACTCAATGCATTCATGGATCATAGAGGTCAAAAAATACCCCAGTCTCTGGATCTGGTGGTATTGTTTTGGCCCGGTCTGATGAGCCCCACGGGCACCGACATGAACCTCCTACATGACTTGAGAAATATCAACTCCTTGAATGCAACAGAGGAGAACCCCGTCAAACCTATGCTTGTAGAGGATCTGATCATGACCAGGACTGTCCTGGAGGGTAAACTATAATGCAAAGTGTTAGATTCGCTTGCGCTCGGCCCGATCCACGAGAGATTATCATTTTAGAGATACTCAAAAGGGAGGTTCACCAATCAGGATTCACTTCAATCACTGCACCCAAGGGACCTGTGGGTCCTGACCTGGAGGCACCGACGGTAAGGTGGATTACCTACAGGCTGTCATCGTCATCGGACGTTATGGGAGCAATGAATCTCTGGTGTTCCATGTAGACAATTAGATCATCCTGTTCGATCTCTGCAACTGATTCAGTAAGGTTATCCAAGGGGTAAGATCGATCGTTCTGGGAACGAGGGACATGAGTAACATCTGACCATGATGGGAACTGGGCCATCAGCTAGAGGGTGCGCTCCCACAATGGTACGAGCTTTGGATTTTGATGACATAGTCACCATTGATCTACTTGATGAAAAGTTTGGAGTCCCCATTCACATACAAGTGGGGAACGTCAATCTTGAGGGCCAGCTCGAAGCCAGTAATGAGAGCCTGATACTCTATCTCAATGTTGGTGCAACCTTTTGACAATAGGAATGAATTCGGTAAAATGACTTGTGATGGGGTAATGAATACAATACCCAGGCCTACTCTGTTGAGCCTGAGGTTATTGAGCCTTTTTTCAGTGGGGCTTCAGGAAGCACCATCAAAGTGCATTTTCCAGCACAGAATGGCTTGGTCTACCGAGAGGATTGCCTCATCAAGAAAGTTAAGGTCCAGAGACTGGTTTGTGGAAGATGGATGAGCAGCAAGGAAGTCTGCCAATTCTTGTCCCTTGATAGAATTATGAGGAACAAACCTAATGTCGAACTGCTAAAGGATTACTGCCCACCGAGCTAGATGACATGTCAATATGGGGAAGCTCAATATGTACTTTAGTGGATCTGCCCGGGACACTAGCTGTACCTCGTGGTGTTGGAGGTAATACCGCAATTTCTGTACCGTGAATACCAGCAGGAGGTAGATCTTCTTGATAGGGTATTATCTGGTCTCCGTATCAAGGATCATGAAAATTAGACAGTAAAGACTGTTCTATGTCCCCTAGTTGTTCTTCTAGGCCCGAAGGGCACTGATAGACCATTCTAGGGAGGTCACATAAAGGAAATATGGTTTTCTGGAAATGGGTGGCATTAGAACCAGAGGCTGGAGCAGGTACTACTTGATTTTCTCAAAGGCAGTATGACATTCTTCGTCCCACTGGTAGACATTTCCCTTTTTCATTAGCCAGAAAAAGGGCTTACACTTGCTTGCAAAATTCGCACTGAATTGGTGTATCTAGGCCAAGTGGCCTTGGAAACCTTGAAGATCCCAGAGGTTGCTTGGGGGAGACATCTGGCTGATGGATTTGATCTTCTCCTGGTCGATCTCGATGCCCCTGTATCTGATAACAAAACGAGGAATTTTCTAGAGGTAACCCTGAATACACACTTAAATGTATTCATCTTTATGTAATAGGAATAGAGGAATCCGAATACTTTATCAAGGTCTTTGAGATGGTCATAATGCTGGTGAGATTTTACCACTAGGTCGTCCACATAACATTCCATCAACTTCCGGAGGATCAGCTTAAATATGCGATGCATAACCCACTGATAGGTGGAACCTGAATTCTTTAAACTGAAGGGAATGACTTGGTAACAGAAAGTTTATTGTGGTTCCTTGAAGGCCATAGACTCCTTGACCTAGGGAGGAAATCAAATCTAGTTATACCCAGAGTACCTATCCATGAAGGAGAGGACTTGGAACTCAGTAGCGTAACCAATCAACAATTCTATCATAGGAAGGGTAAAATCATCCTTCAGGCACTGATGACTGAGATCTTGAAAGTCGATGCAGACTCTGATATGTTCGTTCTTCTTCCTGACTAACACAATGTTGTCCAGCCATTTGGGGTACTGGACCTCCTTGAACAAATTGGCTCTGAGGAGCTTGTCAACTTCGTCCTCGACCATGGCACCGTGAGAAGGGTGCAACTTTCTGGGAGGCTGCTTGAACCCGTGATGATTTTCTTAGAGACCGAGGCGGTGGACAATGACCTGATGATCTAGTCCTGGAATATCATCAAAACTCCAGGAAAATACGTCATGGTGTTGTTTAAGGAAGTCCATGTACTATTGTTGCTCCTCGAGGGGCATGACGACACTGCTCAACGTGGGTTTCGTGTCCTCCTCACTACCAAGGTTCACCTGTACCAATGCATCGACCATGGCGGAGACGCCCTATTCAAAGGTAGGGGGAGAAAACTCTAAATCCTTTTATTCACTTATGTTGGAGTGATCCTTGGTGAGAGGAGTTTCTCTAAGTCGACAGATCCTGATGGGAGGCTGGTACTAGCCTGAGCGACAATAGACACTGCATCAGGGGAATCCTGTGCTGCCGAAACCATAGCGATGAAGGCTGTTGATCTGGTCCCATCTGGTCCTTAACCCAATGGGCTATGCTTTATGATATTGAAGCAATTTTGGTGTATATTCCTAAGACGGTTTATCCTAGCCCGGTGGAAAAATAAAGTATGTCGTATTTCTGTCACCATGGGGAAGACATCTTGATACCTTATGGGAGTATGAGGCTCCAGAATCACCCGAGCCTGATTTGTGTAGGAGTATGAGGGGATCTTCCTGCATCATTTATACTTGGGAATGTGTGCCCACCTCACTCCAAAAACAACGCAGAATTTTCCCATGTCTAGGGTTATAGCCTCTAACCAGTGGATTTGAAAGATGTAGGCATCATCTAGATATCTCCACGGGTTGGTCGCAGCCGTGGCATGCTCAACCTCGTTAGCCTGAATCTGCTTGTCATTGCTCTTGTAATAGTTAGAATCTAGATAGAGGGCTTCACAAGAGGAAAAGAGAGACACATCACCTTAAATTATTCCCACTCAACCATTAAGGGAGTACTTAAGGAACTGATCATATGAAGAAGAAACCGTTGCATGTTGGTGGAGCCACGACCTACCCATCAATGTGTTGTAAGCTGTGTCTTGCGAAACAACCATGAACTCGGTGCTAGAAACTTGGCCACCAAATTGGGTCTTCAACCACATATTTCCAAATAGTGTTTGTTCCATATTTTCATAACCATGGATTTTCAGGTCAGAGGGACTCATATCATCCTCGGACAAGCCCCGTTTTCGCAGTGTCTGATTCAGGATTAGGTTGATCCCAGATCCTGTGTCTACAAGAAAATAGTGAACCTCTATGCCATTAAATTAGAAAGTGATGTATAGTGGGAAAATGTTCCCATGTATGGAGGAGCCTTCATCTTCCCTAGATAACGAGATGATGGCTTGGCATTCAGCATGCTCGACTGCCTCAGCATGGAAGGCTTCTATGGCTGCTACCTCCATCTCAAACTAGAGGGGGATTCTTAAAGCCTTGTAAAGGGCTTCATGAATATCTGATGGTAGGCGAAGAGCCTCAAGGATGGAGAGCCTGGTAGGAATGCCTAAAAGATTCTTGAGGACATCATAATTTTGTTCCAGGTGTGATCTTCTGCTTATAGGAGGTTGCTCTATGACAGGAGGTATGGTAGACCCTACTGGCTAGACCGGCGACTGACTGGTGCTGGGAATATCCCACTGTTCACTAGTCGAAGCCTATGGAGAGACTACCAGATGCGGGCCAGATGACTGAGACTGGTCCGTAGCAAAGACTGGCTGGTTACGGCATGATCGAGTTGGCTCTACCTGATCCAAAAACACAAACGGTGACGAAGGCGGACCTGATGACACTAGATGAGAATACTACATGTGCTGAGATCTATGCTGGGCCTGCTGTCTGGTTTTAGTAGCATGAACAAACTGGTTGAAAGTACCAACCGAGGCACTCTAATGACCCATATAGCCACGACCCCACTGACGTTGGTAATGGATGGGGACATTGGGAAGATCCGCCTGGCGCTCCTCATCGTCAGGAATCATATAGAGATTTACCTGCTCTACGATATTAACTGAGGCGTAGCCTTGATAGTCACTTGAAAATTCATCCACTACTGGATGAATTCTGGGAGAAATCACCATCTCGAGAGTACATGATGACGACGATATCAACAGGGGTCTTTGTTTTCCCTTACGCCGCCGATGCCAGCTCTTCTGGGAAGAGGATGGATGAGCTGTTGACACAGAAGTAATGGCGGTGGATGACATGGCGTCTTCAAAGGTTTGGATTGATTCAGGAATTCACAAGTAATACCATGGGCACAAGAGACTGTCTTACAAGACATAGAATTTTCATAATTCTGGGAACCATGGTGAGAAACCTGATGCCACTCACCGTCGCTGTCGCTGTTGCTGTCTGGCCTCACGAAGACACATGACACCTATCCTGGAGCTGGGTATAACCTAACTATGTTGTTATCCACTTGGTCTTGAATCCAGTATTTAAACACATAGCACTATTTGAGGGTGTTCCCCAGGATCCAGTGATAGGGGCATTAATTAGGGAGACCAGTGAGGTTTTCCTCATTTGGCCTCTAGCATTTAGAAAAACGTACAATCCCCTGCTCTAAGGAACATTGTAAATATATGGGGACTTGAGCCTCATTGAATGAGTAGGTCTGGTTCCTCCTGTCCGAGAAGGGGGCCCTGTGAGCCTGACACTAATGAGGGGATAGAGGAGCCTGTCGAGGAGGTGGAGCCTAGTTATCTCGCCTGGGCGGTGGCGACACATTGCGCGGGGGAACCAACTGATTCTGAGGTGGTTGCTGCTGGGCTGGAGGCTGTGCCTAAGGTGGAGGTCCCCTGCAAGACTTTGGAGGATTCTCCACTGGTAACAACTCAAGTTTCTGGGGGGCCTCTATTTGAGCCGCTGCGACGGTATCGTCCCTGGAGGTCCTTCTCACGGGGATTGTAGGAGGCAATAAACATGCCTTATTAGACTGCTGTAAGGCTTCCACTAAGCGCTGGTCCTTATCAGAAAGTCTGGAAATCCCCCAGGGTAATTCTGAGTAATAATGGAGGG
Organism: Viscum album; assembly: GCA_963277665.1. NCBI lineage: Eukaryota > Viridiplantae > Streptophyta > Magnoliopsida > Santalales > Viscaceae > Viscum > Viscum album. The sequence goes on along the minus strand of OY728138.1, from coordinate 538,160,955 downwards.
GACCAATTTTGTATTGACATTTCCTATACACATCGTCTGTAGTTTCTCCTAAGTCAGTGGCATGTTAAGGGAGTATGTGAGCCCTTTCCACTGGGCGAAAAATTCTACAATGCGCTCATCAGGCCTCTACATGCACTTGAAGAGGTTCGTGATACTCATCTTCCGAGTGGTGAAACTGAAATGGTAGAGAAGTTTCCAACAGTGGTATTCCCATCCAGCTACTAATCCGATGGGGAGATGGCTATACTAGATGAATGATGACCCCTCCAATGTCTGTATGAAGCATTAGAGTTTACTGGCCTCCTACTACATTGGAGTTCCCAACATGGGCCCACAACTTCAGATAAAGTGGGCCAGGTGCTGCAGCGGGTCCCCTGTATCATTGAAGGGAGAAAAAGTTGGATTTCCAAAACCCGGGGGTGCTGGAATATCATCCACCCACACTAGATATGGCTTTCCATTAGGTGGTATTTCCACCTGTTAAGTCTCTAAAGATTTTAGGAGGGAAATGAGTGCCTCCATTGGATCATCTAGGAAAGGGTTTCTATCTTGACGGGGATCCCTGACCACCAGTGCATTGGAAGGTTCTTCAACACGATAAGCAGGCCCGACGACTCGTGGAGCGGCTAGCAGGATGACATGCGGAGGATTTGGGGGAATCTAGGCTGGATCCTGGAGATTTTCTAGTCGATCCAATGGATTTGGCGACACATACTGTTCCCTCTTTTTGTAAGTTCTTGCCTCAACCTTGTCTGCGTGGATAGGATGGTCAGGATCACCTGGAGGCAATTCACTGTGGGGAAGCTATGTCTTCCCTTACTTCCCTGGTCGAGGATCACCTTAATTTGGTCATCAATCTACAGTGCATTTAGTAAGGAGGTCGTCAACCATATTATTGTGTTCGGTGAGTTGCTGATGCTTCACAACTTTTTTGGGATCTTTTTCTGTCTTTTGCATTGAGCTAGATGGGTCAGAGTGCTTGGCGGCGCTGAGGTTCTCTTTACCCTTATTTTGATTCCGAACAAGGGTTAATGACTTGATAGGTACAGGAAGACACAACAAATTCCTTTGCTGGTGAGTGATCCTTCCTAATGGATCAAAGAGGTGTGAAACTCCCTCAGGGGTAATTCCTCTCCAATAAGCTCTAGCTCATTCTCACCCCTCGACAGGTCAGCCATGTTAACCGCGACCCTACCTAGAGGAATATCCTCTTTGTCACCTGAAAAATCAGGCTGGCGCCAGATAAAACTGAAGTGGAGGGATGCATATTACCCCCAACCATGAATTTTCACACGGGGAGAAGCCTCTTTGATTATAGTGCATATTATGCATCATTGTTAGAGGGTCCTATGGCAGCCTAGTGACTCAGGGTGCTGGACCATGGAGAGTGCGACCAAATCAACCTAATGACATTTTTTGCCGATGTATTCGAAGTGCGCCAGACTCTTGGGTAGTCCACTCATCAATGATGAAGATGGAAATGAGTCTCCTAGAGGGTCTGTCGAAAGCATCAAACCTCCTCCTGAGTGAGTGCTTCTGGTGACCTGAAATTTGGTGCTACATCTTGCCAAAACATCTCTGGGAAATGGTCTGTTGTGAGGATATCCCACAAGATCCATGGTTTAGATTCGGGGTTTGGCCCTAAATTTCCCCAATCATCAACCGGAGGCGGCTGGGGAACCAAAAGCGGTACTGAAGTTGACCGCTGAGATAGAAAGCTGGGTAGTGGAGAATACGACGAGCGAGATGAAAAACTGCCGCATCTTGGGCTATCCCTTGAAGAGTGCAGTAACTTGTCCACCACATCATGGTAAGACGGACTGGTGACTGTAGTTTCTAGCATAGGGAATATGGTTGTTGGCAATGGACCAAGCTGATACTCATCCTCCATTGGTCCCTAGAATAGCTTTTCGTGATATCTGGTTTAGGTAGAGAGTTATTCTGTTGATAATAGTGGTGAATTCATGGCCGGAACCTGTGGAGTTTCCAATTTTTTCCCCTCTTGGATGTACCTGAGGAGGGAGGTGGGAATCCAATAGACCTCACATTCTAGAAGTATGAGGCTGATGCGCCTTATTCCTACCCCAACCCTTGACATGAAGGATCTAGGTGAGGGTTCCATCTTGAGTTAGATTCTGCCTCAAAATATGAGAATAAGACTGGTTTAATCTCGGTCTGAATCTTCTCAGTATTTTTTTTATGGTGGTGATGACCTGACCTCCTGCACCGGGATTGTTTTTCAAGATAGGGTAGATTTCCTACGCGAGGAGGACCTTTTTCCATACAGGTTCTGGGGTGGAGAGGATTTCTTCTTGAGTGAGTTGGGGTTCAAGGAGCACCTGGAGAAATATCAAAGGGAACATAGGGAGGACCTCCATGTTCACTGACTGATGTGCAGATGGAATCTCCACAGAAAGTGATGGAGTGGGTAGGACCTCCGCTAAAGCTAAAAGGAGCACGGGTAGGAGCTCCATGCTTATTTCCCCTGGCAGAGTCAGCACGAGGGGGGGAGGGGGGGGGGGGGGTCCTTGTACTAGTCATGCCGAACACTGGTATGAACTCTACGCTGGGTGCCGATGAAGCAAAGCTTAACATCACTCCTTTGATTACTGAGGTGAGGAGGACCTTCACCGGCCTCTGTATGGACATGGGGGAGGCCCCCATGCTAGAGATTTACTGGATGTTTAACATATCCACGTCGGTGGCCTGTGGCTGGAGGAATGACCCCATAACCGATGTAATGATCATGATAGAGGCTTCCGTACAGAGTGTCATTGTCGTGGGGAGGACCCTTGTTCGAATTAATGGTGGCACATGGAAGAAATCCATGCTGAGATTGGAAGTGGGTAGGACCCGTGTTCTCAATGGTAGCGGTATGGGGGGACCTCCGTTCTGGGTGTCATTTCCGCGGGTCGGTCCGTGGCTAGCACTATCTGTGCCGACTACCAAGAGAGTTGACTCAAACTACCTGTGGGGCAGTTGGGGCCTCAATCCAGGATAGTTATATAATTAACCCTGCTCAGCATACACAGGGTTCTGATGATACAAGTCAGTAGTCACCCGAGCCATAGTAGTTGTTGACGTTGATTCCCCTCGGTGGGCATCCTCCTCGGCCTATGCCTGACACTGGTGTTGTGTTATCCAGACTAGGGTCGGTGGTGTAGGCACGTAACTTACCTAATCCTCAAATCCTGGGGCTGGGTGGTGGCATTGGCGCGACCTAGTGGGAGCCCTCCTTGGGATCCCCTAAAATGGGATCCTGGCTGGGCTGGCCCAGACATATCCAACCTCAGCGGTGTAGGGGAGGGAGTCATCAAAGCATTCCAGGGGAGGCTCTTGAAACGGTTGTATGTCACATTGGGGAGCAATGGCTACTTGTACGGACCTTGGGGGTGGTAGTGGAGATGAGGCGTAGGTGCCTCTAAATCCTGGTGGGCCATATCCCAAGTTGGGATAATCCCCTCCTCATATCGGTGGACAAGGTCGCTTATCACCCTTCAGTGAATGAATTTAGAAGGGGAGATGGGGTGTGGGAACCCAGTAGTTGTGGGTGAGGGAGCTGTCGTAGGAGCCATGGAGACATGTGGGATTGCCGCGTTGGCTCCACCCCTACCCCTACATCTGTGGAAGGGCGGTGATCAGTTTCCTGTTGTGGCAGATTAGGTCCTGTAATGTAGGGAGATTAAACCATTAGTGATGCCAAAAAGGAAATTGACATCCAGTTCCCTAGTGTCATTCCATATTCCATTGATAGTAAGAAAGATCCACGCTGACAAAATCACAGATCAAGATGCCCAACATTTTAATTGACCCGAATTCAAGTGAGTTTCATACCAGGACCTCTATTTGTTTGGTGGGACTTAGCACCGGATAACTGGATCCAAGGACATGCTAGTCCACTTATGTCTCGAATGCTATTAATATCCACATTAAAGAGAATAACATCATGTCGGGTACACCATTTCTGTTTTGAAGCTTTCTTCGGGGAGCGCGCATCCATCCGTTTCAAAGGACGAGGACATGCTGACTGTTGCCCCACATTCTTGCTTTCCAAAGGTGGGTGGAATCCATCACTTGTTCAGGGACATTTTCTCCTTGATCAAAACAGGATGATGGGATGTCATTTCTTCTTTTTTGTGGATTCCTCCTCGGAACTCGTCACCTAGTCAGGGTCTCCCTTATAGATTAAGACATTGTTTGTGAAACTCTTCCTAGTTCCATATCTTCATGGATGCCAGTTAATTGCACTACTTCTATCAGGACATTACAAGAGGTCTAGTCAGGTAAGAAAACTTTGGTCAGGGGAGTAGTCACGTTGGACATTACTAGCATGTCTGCACACTGGAACACTAGTGCATCTGGGTTTCTTCCCCTTATTATAGGGATTCTTGAGGGCGCAAAAGCCCAAGTCATCCCACATCAAATGAGGGGAATTATATTCCATAGGCATGTTTTATAATTTTTCCTCATCTTCACATGTTTAACATAGGGTATGCTGTGAGTTTATCATCTAGTGGAGACATATTATATTGATCGGAACACTGACTGTAGTGATCTGATGGGTGGAACCCCTGGAGGGAACACTGATACTAGGACTAACACATGGTTAGTTTCCTGATTACTGCTAAGAGTAGAAAAGATGTGAATTGGCATGATCTCACCAGGATGTGGTGGCCCGAGTAAGAATCAAGATGGATAATGGACGGTTAAGTGAAGTGGATGGAGAATGGGATGGAGTTGACTCAAGGGCGACGATGATGTTGGGATTGATCATCGAAGAGATGTCCTAATTATCTCCGTGGTAGGGAATCAAAGTACACGTAGTTCAGGATGGGGTATAAGACCGGGGTGTGTATAGAAGATAGTGACCTGATGATATAACGAGGCTTATGTGTGGTTAGCAGCCCGAGGTTGGTCTGACGCCACTGGGACATACCAGATATATGGGCCCCAAAGAAAGGGATGACAAAGACTTACCACTGGGTTGGGGATGACAATGACTTACCGCTGAATGGGGATCAGAACTGCTTACCTCTATAGGAGGTTCACAATGTCTTACCACTTGATAGGGGATCACAATGGCTTACCACTACGTGAGGTTCACAATGTCTTACTGCTGAATGAGGTTCACAACAGATTACCGCTGGATAGGGGGATCACAACAGCTTACTGCTGGATACGGGACAATTTAGTGTCATGGAGGACGAGGGTGAACTAATGTGAAGTGTTTGGGACCAATGGTTGTTGGGATTGAACCTATGGGAGGAGTCCTATGTACCTTGCCTTGGCAAGGATCAAAGTCCTTGTAGTTTAGGATGGTTTTAGTGAACCGATGTGAAGTGGTCGGGAAAAATGGTTGTTGGGATTGAACCTCTAGGAGGCGTCCTACAAAACTTTCCTTGGTAAGGATAAAAATCCTCGTAGTTTCAGATGGTTTGGGTAATCTAAGTGAAGTGGTTGGGACCAATGAATGGTGGGATTGAACCTCTAGGAGGCTTCCTATGTACTTTGCCTTGGAAATGATCAATTTATTCATAGTTCTAAATGGTTTTTGTGAACCGAAAGGAAGTGGTTGAGACTAATGGTTGTTGGGCTTGAACCTCGGGGAGGCTTCCTACGTACCTTGCCTTGTCAAGGATCAAATTCCCCATTGTTTAGATGGGGTGTTGGTGAACTGACATGAAGGGAGTCAGAACCAATGGGTGTTGGGATTAAACCTCATGGAGGCTTCCTACATACCTAGCCTTAGTAAGGATCAAAATCCTCGTTGTTCAAGATGGGGTATAGGATTGGGGTGTGGGAAGAGGACAACAACCCAATGATATACTGGGGCTTACACATGGTTAGCAGCCTGAGGTTATGGAGATTGGGACTTATTCCAGGATGGAGGCCCGAGTGGAAACAAAGCCCAAAGGGAGAGGGATTTGGAACAGAATAAGAAAGGATGAGTAATGGAACTACCTACTATAAGAAAGGTTAGGGGATTACATCAAGGTGGTTTCCCTTTCCTCACGGACAGACACTACTCTAGAAAAGTGGATCTCATTCCATGTGAAGAATATCTCACTCCCGTGGAGACGAGAGGGCATAGAGAATGTCCCAGATGGGGTATCTTGCATATGATGCATGGGGCTGGGACACAGTTTAACGTCATGTACTAAAGAAGATGGTGCTTGACAGTTTAATGTCTTACAGCTCGGATGAGGCGGGTTCACTCCTCACCCTTAGGACTTACATAATTGATACCCGTCCACCCTTGAGGAAGGGAAGGCATCAGCAATGCTGTGGTGAGGGGGTGTTATGGAGTGATCATTTGAGGGGTCCACGTTTGCGTGACTATGAGAAGAAGCAATAGACCTTATCATACCTATGAGAAGAAGCATAAGGCTAAGAAACAAAACAAAAATCCTCCAAGGGACTTTGAAATCTCTTCGTGCAAACCTGGAGGGTCGCATGAGAAAAGGAAGTGGGGAGCAAAGGGGTTCATAGGTAGAAGCCTCGTGAAGCTCTGGTGCTCCATGTAGTGGAGGGGCTTCACGAAGGGGTATGCTTCATGAAGTGAAGTGGCCTAGCCTAGGTGTAGTGCATAGGTGCATATAGAAGTTTCTTTGCAAAGTGGAAAGGCATTCGTGGGGTAGTGCTTCGCAAAGCAAGGGCGCCCTGGGAAGCATACCATTGAGAAGAAATGTGCTTCGTGAAGCACAGTGACCTCGCCTTAGCATGAGGGTTACATGTGCATGGAGGGTCCTTCATGAAGCATTAGTCATACGCGAAGACCCGAGCCCCCTTGGGGATACCCTTCCTTCACAAAGGCCCATGGGATTCATGAAGGGAATCCCTTTTTGAAGAGGGGTTGAAATCAAGCCAAGGGAAAGTCACTTCACGATGATAAAGTACCTTGAAGAGCTCATGGTTTATAGAGCAGAAATTGCTTCACGATTTGAGAGATAATAAGGCGAATGTTCAGAGGATCCCTACTTTGGGATCGAGGGGAGCCCAGTATTAATAAGAAAGGGGAACTGAAAAGTAGAGCGTGCTGGGCATGAATACACGTGGCATTTTTTTATAACTACGGAGGCTCTCACCTCCTTTCTCTGTAGTGACTTCACAAACGTCAAACGAGTTCGCGGAGCCTCCCAACTCCTTACTCTATGGAGGCTTTGCAAACATCAAACTAGTTCATAGATCCTTTTAACTCCTTGCTCCACAGAGGCTTCAAAAAGGGAAGAGCTTCAAACCGGCCATGGTGCTGTAGGGCTCCACGAATAAGCTTTGAGAGCTCATCCCAAAGGCTGTCTATTTGTTATTCCTCTTCTCAAATTTTGGCACCAATAATATTCTCCACCATTTTCATTCATTAAACACTTGATCTTTCTTTTAAATTCAAGCTCATTATATAATTTTAATGTTTTAAAGACTTCAAAAACATCTTATTTCCTCTTGATTGGATACACCGAATATCTCCTAGAATAATCATTAATAAATGATACAAAGTTCCTTACTTCTCATAGGGTTATACCCAATATCTTATTTCCTCTTGATTAGATACACCCAATACAAAGTTTCTAGCTTCTCATAGTTCTTCTTGATGTTGACATCCCAAAATTCAACCTATATTGTTTGATCAAAACAAAAAGCTCAAAAAATGGTAATAATACCTTTGTAAGACTATGAAAGAATTTTCGATTAGATGGAATCTTCTGACCTTATTCAGATATATGACAAAGCTTCCAATGCCATAACATCATCAAATATTCCATCAATTTAGTTGACGTGACATCCATATCTTCTTCATTTTATGTTACAACCATAAGCATAGATATGTTTTTCAAAGTCATATATACCGTCATGACCACAATGTTTCTCTTCTCAATTTTTATCAATCCATTATTGGAGGATTCTTTCATTTTATATCATCAAAATTTCTAAAATAAAACATGTTCTTCTTCATACCATTCAGATGGTGTACTCCTTGGATGGTTTGATCAATAAAATCATGTATCTTCAGGTTTAAGGTACCAAATCCAATGATATTAAAGGTGTGATCATCCCCCTTATACACAAGTCATCCAAGGATAGTTTCATACTGATCAAAACATTCCTACCGAGAAGACATATTCTATGTTTCTCTTGAGTAGATTACCCATTCATCATTGAGATGCTATCTACTTCAAGAATTCATCATTGCTTCATTGGCTAGTACGTATCCATTCCCAAAAGTACTCATCAAATTTCCATTCATGTTATGATTCCAGATCCCACAGGCTTCAGCATCATATCTTCTAGTCTTTTTCCAATTCCTAGTTGGGAATTATCCTTCCAAAACATTTCTGGCATATTTTATTTCCATAATAGAAAATTATTCCTATTAAATTTCTTGATCTAGAATTTCTCAACCATATAGACACACATTTATTCCAAAACCTCCAATGATTCACAAAGTTCTATTTAATAATATTAATAATTTTTTTTGATGTGAATGATCAACCACATTCAAAATCACAGAGCATACTCAAATTAATGAGAATTATTAATAGAAAAAAAGTGAGTAGCACCAAGCCTGAACCTTTTTTTTTGCAAGGAGCCAGAACAGAGCTATGATTCCACTTTTTTGGACCAAAAATTATTTTCTCACTAGTGTAGTGATAATTGTTAGATAAAATAATGTGAAAAAATGTGGAAATAAATAACACCCTATGTAACATGGAAAACCCAAAAAATTAATGGGGTAAAAAAACCACGGGAAAATAGAAGGATCACTATTGGTAAATGTGGGTACATACACTCCCTCAATATTACAAAGAGAAAAACCTCAATTATTTATCTTGAATAAGTGGAGAGAAACATGCCCAAATAAATTCCACACACTCAAATAATTAAATTCCATTGATGAGATTCGGAAATTTATGATAAAACAAGGGGAAGAAACTCTCTTTTATTGGTAGGCCTCACCCATTCTCCTCCCTTTGCTAGATGGTGGGTGGGATTTTCCACCCATCACACAATAAACCATGCTTGCCTATAATATTTTAGCATCTTTGGAAACATGGAAACATAAACACTATTCCATAAGTGAGCTATGTAATCTCCATCTATGTTCTTCAAAACTATCACCTATCTTAGACATATAATACATAATACAATCTGTCATAACCTAGGGAAAGGAAACATAAGAAAGGGTTAATTTAGATTCTCAATGTGGGTAAAAAAGGGAGATACATAATCCTTACATTATCATATGGGTATAAGAACATGAATATAACATTTTAAAAGCATGTCCTATATATCAAAGATTATAATCATGAAGAATGGAATAATTATTTCTAGTTCATAAGACATGAATCATAAGAAAATAAAATAACATGAGCCATGAGATTATAACATTTTCATAAGGCATAGAAAATATGGAATACACATAATACTGGAAAATCATTTCCATATTGGTCAAGGATCACTTCCAAGACCATCATAGGAGAAAAAGTCCTTTATTGTACCAAGTTCACTCCTTCTTCCATCCATACATTACTATACTGGGTTGAAACATTATTCTATTCATGTCATACTATACTATGTTCAGTCTCGATTCCATTATTTTTCTATCCCATGAAATATATAAATCTTTACCCAATTCATTGGAAGAAGATATAGTTCCTACCCATATAATAATTAAAACCATATTTATGTGTGCCACAAGATCATAAAAAGTCATTATATCATAAACCATGAAATGAAATGCGTATCATAAAAATTTCTTCATATCCTAACCTGTGTAAATCATATAGGATTTATAATAATTTAATCTTAAAATAAACTCATGAAAAGAAGTGGGTTTCATAAAAATTTTATCATGGTATAACCTATAAAAGATAAATGAGTTTTATAAACATAATTCCACCAAAACTTATATCATTCAGAGAAAGAATATGAATGGTATCTTCAGATCATATCCCTATTAATATTTAGGTGACAACAAAAAATGTCATATTAGATGGAAAATAATTTTAAAATATCATTTAACACATTTATTCATGAAAATATTTTTTCCCATTTGAAAAATGTTTTTTATAACATAAAACATCTATAAAACATTTTTCGTTGAAAATAAACTTGAAAAATTTTAAATGATGTTATGAATCATTTATTGGTCATGATGTAGAAAAATCATGTTCATTCTATACATGTTTAATTGGAGATTCCATTCACATTATCTATAAAATCCAAACATGCAATGTTTTGGTAAATGACATGAATATTACTTTTAAAATATTTTTTTGAAAACTAAAACATGGTTAGAAATGTATTTTAAAAATCATAAGAGAGTAACACAAAATTTTTAAAACTTTTTTATAAAACTTTTTTTTGAAAGAAAACATTTTTTTGAACAAAGAGTGAAATAATGTATGATTTTTATAAAAACATTTCCAAAATGATATCAAGTAAAAAATAGTGGAAAAAATGGAACCATTACTTGAATATATCATAAATAAAAAGAGAAGAATAAAAGTTATTATAGTTTTTGAGAGGTAGATCATGAGATTTCATCATTGGAGACATAATCATAGATAATTCAAATAAATGATGAGATTGTATCATAACATCATTACCACATTGGTAATACAGAATCCTAAGCTTCATGTAGGAAAAACATATAGTGGAACATAAAATCTGATGAGTATAACTAAATTCCTAATATTAAATGTCAAAGGGGTAGTATATACAACTAGTTAAATAATATAGTTGTATAACAAAACATACATCTCAATAAAGTCCAATTGAGACAAAAGTAAAATAATTATTTTTTAGGTTTTGATCCATAAACCCCATGAAATAGATCTTGGAGACGAATTTTTTTTCCTTGTAAGACTTTTAAATATTTCTATATATATATTCAAAGCCAGGTGCTAAGACGATGTATGATTTTGAGGCCCTGAGTGCCCAAAATTAAATTAATAAAAATATAAAATATATTTTATACTAGTCACGCACAATTTCTTAAATAAAATGGGTCAATTATTAAATGGAATCTAAGATCATAAATCAGAGATCACAATTGTGTCTTGAATGAAATTTTAACCCAAGGTGAGACTAAAAAAAGGTCATCACAGGGAATTCAGATAAGTCAGCCATTGGCAGTACGTTTAGTGGATTAACTAAATTATTAATTTAATTAATTAATTAAATCAACACAATGGATTACATCTATAATTATACTAATATAGAGATTTTATCATTGCTATACGCATAAATCTTGGGAGAATCCAAAGCGTTCTCCTCCTCCTTTCATTGGAGAATCAAATTTGACGATCATGAATATCTGGATTAGAGAAGATTGAAGCACAAAAAATGAAATGACTCCTTTAAATTGTTGGTGGTTTCATTCTTCAATAATGAATAGTCCAATATCTAAGTAGGACACATCAATTCATGGGTTTTTTCCCATTAGGATTAAATTGATTGAACATGATCATCTTTACCTTTGATTTTCACCAATTGTTTCCTTTTACACACACATGTGTACCTTTTTTTATCATTCAATTGTTTTTCTCACATGGATTATCACTTATGTATTTGTTAACCAAGAAATACAATCCAACGATGGTTAAACCAATGTTATTGTTCCTTCAGCCCATAATTTCTTCGTGTTCTTCACTAATTAGACCCTACAATCCCGGTTAGACATTTCTGGGTGGTATCGAGCCTGATAGGACATATGAAATCCCAAATAATATAGATGTGAGGGATCAAATGATGAATCAGTTATAGATTCGATTTATTATTGGTATTTGAGTGAATCCACCATTGTTTGGTTGAACCGATGAGGTAGTGGGAGTATCAACAGTCGATGAGATATGTATGGGATCACAAGAATGCAATTAGATTTCGATTTCTGTGAAATGATGTTTGGAAAGAACAAATTGGGGTCTTACCATTCGATTTTGGGAGGCGTAGAGGTGAAATCCATAGCATGAGGGGCTAGATTTGGAATCATGGAATCATATATGAGAATCTGTTAAATACGTGACTACACACCATGTACCATGATGAACACACACTACTACAAAAACAGGCAAGGGATGCGCTTCACTTTTATCAGTGCTAAAAAAAGCGCTGATATAGGGGGCCTTTATCAGCACTAAAAAAAGCGTTGATAAAGGGTCACTTTTATCAGTGCTAAAAAAAATCACTGATAAAGGCCACCTTTATCAGTGCTTCTTTAAGTAGTGCTGATAAAGGGGGGATTTATCAGTGCTTTTTCTGAGCGCTGATAAATGTTGAGTTTAAAAAAAAATTTCATGAAAAATAATATTTTGTTTTATAAGTAAATTTATATTGATATAAATAAAATATATATATTTTAAATATGTTATAGATACGTATAAATAGACTATTACATTTAATATATAAGAAATTTAGTGAAAATAGCTTCAAAATATTTTAGAAAAATATTATTAATTAATAATTTTCTAATTATTATCGATTAAAAAACATTTAATAATAATATGAGGACACAAAAAATCAAAACAATTAATAAAATATCTAAAATACATTGAAAATGTAAATCAAACTTCAAATGGCCATAAATTTTGATCCAGGAGTACTTTTGATCTCTACAACATATCAAATCAAAGCCTACGACAAGATCTATGCACTGGTGACCGATGATAAGCCTCTATAACATTTTTAGAGCCCAAAAAAGGCCCAAAATGCCTTCAAAACTGAGTTTTTAGTCGGGATACCCCGATTTTTTAACATTCAAACAAGTATAACTTTTGATCCGGATGTCCGTTAGGCCTGTACCACATATCATATCAAAGATTGTTTCATTTTATTCTATTTGACTAGCTGTGGAATTGAAACTGAATTCTAGATTATATGTTATGGTCGTTTGAACATTTTATGGCTCTTCAAATACACATATATATGTATTTTTTCATAAATATATATGTGTGTGTGTGTGTGGGTGGGTGTCTATGTGTGTGTATGTGTGTTGTATATATGTATATATGTATGTATTTATTTATTTACTTACTTATAAACACACATCAAAATCATATTTTTTCATAAATGTATTTAAAACTAATCTTTAGAAGTACATTATATGGCTTTTCAAATACACATATATATGTATTTATTCATAAATATATATGTGTTGTGTGTGTGTGTCTCTCTATGTGTGTCTGTGTGTTGTCTATATCTATGTATGTATGTATGTATTTATGTATGTATGTATGTATTTATTTATTTATAAACACACATAAAAAAATATTTTTTCATAAATGTATTTAAAACTAATATTATAAGTATATATTAATATACAAATAAATATACGTATAAAAAATTATAACTAAAAAAATATATATAAATATATTAATATACGAATTAATATATATATACTAATATATGAATAAATATATTTATATTAATATGAATCTATATCAATATATGAAAAAATATGAAAAAATATATAGATATATCATTAAATAGAGAACAAAACTAAATAGAATAGTGGTAAAGGTGAAACTGCGAAAGGGGGGAGGTCCCGAGTTTGAGTTCAGGTGGAAGTGGAGGGGGTGCGCGCGTATGAGGATGCGCAGGAAGGGAAGCACGTGAGAGACCTCCTAGCACTGATAAAGGGGGTCTGATGTGCTGATAAAAGCACTCCCCCTATTATTTATAATTTTTTTTATTTTTTTTATTTTTTTGACCTTTATCAGTACTTTTCGGAGCGCTGATAAAAGGGACCCCCCTATATTAGCACTGAGCTTTACAAAACTTTTTTAGCACTGTTAAAGCCCTTTTTAGTGCTGATATAGGCCGTTTTTGTAGTAGTGACATGATATGTAGTGCCATAGCCGCATTGGCTAGGGTTTTGTCTGAAAGTTAAGGATGGAATGACATGTATCCCTTCTACACACCATGTAACCCTTTACCTAGGTGGATCATCAATGTGGTGGAGCACATGGGAAATGCCTCATGCGGGAGTACATGGCCTAGGTCACACCGTGTACTGTAGTGCGTAGACATGTCCAAGCACACAAGTGATGCCCCGAGTGAATGAAAACACCCTAGAGACCCCCTAAAAACCATGTATCCCTACATGGGAGAAATCTATGAACTGGATAGGAAATTTCTAGGAGAAAGAGTGGGACCACATGTTGTGTGGGTACCCAACATGTCGTGTACCCTAGTATCATTTTTAGGGAAATTTAACCTCTTATATATCCATCATTTCAACTCAGATTTTGGCCTGTGGGTAGCCTATCCTGATTTATTTTCAACATAGAACATTATGGTTACAACCATTGTATATTTGGTGATACAATGTGATATTTTATGGGCATGATGCTTATTGAGGTAATGCTTGATGATAGTAGTGATCAGGCGAGATCATCAAATACCTTCTGAGTGGAACCCTCCAATCAAGCTAGACATGTTCCTTGATGACCTAGATTGGAAATATGATATAGAGATAAGGAATGGTTTATTGAACTTCTGAGTGTCACCCTCTATGTGTTTTCGGTATGGGTCATCAATAACCAAGAGTGGTACCCTTTTATGAAGACTAGGCATGGGTGCTCAGCCTCTCATGTGAAACCTTCCAGACAAGTTGGGAATTGGCCCTCAATAACCTTGAGTATCACCCACATACAAAGAAATGGAATGGATACTAAACCTTTAGAGTGAAACCCTCCATCTAGGTTTGTCATGGGTCATTAATGACCTAGAGTGACACCCTCTTACAAAGTTAGGGAATGATCCCTCAACCTTTTGAGTGAAACCCTCCAGCGGGGCTGGGCATGGGTCATTGATGGAACCCTATGGCAGAGACATGGAATGGTTCTATGACCTTCCAAGTGGAACCCTACAGCCAGAATGGGCATGAAACCTCAATGAGCTACAGTGGAAACCCTCCAGCTGGGCTGGGCATGGGTCCTCAACCACCAGAGTGGAACTCTCCTATTGTACCAGAGCTTGTGACCTCTATCGTGAGATTATTGACCCTCGACTATGTAGAATAGTGGTGAGGTGTGGGTTGAATTAAATTTCATTTTTTGGGAAGACCCACGATATACTAGGCATCAATGATGGACATCTAGAATTGATAGAGACTCATTTCCTATGCTAGGTTGTGAGATGAAGATCCCCTTTCTCTCTCATTTAGGATTATTCTATTTAGCACATATATATCTATATCCATAGCCTCATAATTGGTTACTCTCTTTCTATGTGTTACTGAGACATGTGGGGTAGTCCACATACTCACTGTATTGAGAAACTCATGGTTGGATGAGGCTACCCTTCTAATATGGGTAGGAAAGACTCGACGTGTAGTCTACCTACACACCATGTTGATCCCCTTGTGTTTGGATAAGGCTACTTTAACTTGATTTGGATTGATATTCACCATGTTTCCTTTACTGTCTATTTATTCCTGTTGTGTCTCTAACTTCTCCCCCTTTAACTTTCAGGGCATCCTACTGGGTATGTATATAGTCCCCCTTACATGGGATTTCCCACATGAGTCAGGTCTTATGCAGATGAGGGAGTGGTTGATGGTTACTATAGAGGAGATTAGGGATATATAGTGTATTGGAACATGTGTGGTGGTCATATATTGGAGATCGGGAGTTAGGTTATCTCAGTATTTTAATTTCTAGTTTTGTTAGTTTGTGACATATTTTTTATTGAGCTTGTATTTTTCCCATTTAATCTTCAGTTTTTACTGTAGTATTATTGTAAACCCTATATGTTTTTCATGATTGGTTAACATTTTAGTTGTTCCAACTTTTTTCTTTTCCTATGAAATTATGCATTGAGATGGTTTGGTGTGTATGTAAATGTACATTAGGAGAAGGCCTCCCATTTAGTATATGCCTTTAGGTGCTTGTCGCCACCCCTAACTTATAGAGGCAGGCTTGGTATAGTTTTTGCTCAAGCCCCAATTAGGGTTGGGTTATGGTAGATTGCTATCAGTGCAGTTCATTACTTGGGATGGTGTTTTTAGTAGTCCCCTTATGAGGATTTAGATGGGATTTTGGGAAACTATGTTGAAGTGTCTTGACTATGAATCTTAGGATAGGGAACCTAGTGTTGGTATGGGAGCCTGACATAACCATTCACATGGAATCTGACTACCTACTTGTTGACTTGGTATACTGAGACAATGATTTTAGGGATCAATGATAAATTCATCCTATAGGATTGAGTCTTTGACTTATTTCTTGAGTTATCTCCCCATTATATATATATATATATATTCTCATTTGACTATGGTATGTCTTGATCAAATTTTCCAGATTTCTCAGCGATGACATCCATCTAGGGTACTAGTTACAGATTTTGATGATGATCCATTGAGTGATGAGGACTCAGTTCAGGATCCATCCCATGAGACCATCCATCCTAGTGGATATATAGTAGCACCACCACCTATCAAGTAGGAGATCATACCATATGAGCAGACTGAGGATGTGTGTAGGCTTAGCTCACTCTACGAGTTCCAGCACTAGAGGCTGCTGAGGTTCCATAGTGATTTAGATCCCTAGGTAGCATAGGATTGGCTAGAGTCAGTGGTCTAAGTCTTTAAGATTATCCATAAACCAATGGATCAGGTGGTTGTACTGGCAGCTAGTCTTTTCCATAGAGTAGCTGGGTGTTGGTGGAGTCTTGTTTCCCAGATACACGATGATTAAACACTCTCTTGGCCTAACTTCCACCAGTTGTTTCATGGGGAGTACTACCCTCTTGTTTGTACTTAGTTCGGATTCAAGAGATTCTAGAACTGGTGTAGGGACTGATGATGGTGACTGAGTATGAAGAGATTTTTACATACCTTTTGAGGTACTCCCTTGACATAATTTAGGATGAAAAATTCCATGTATTAAAGTTTTAGTAGGGACTCCATAGAGAGATACATGAGAGTGTGGTACCCTTGTACATTCCCATATATATCGGGGTGTTGGAGTGGGAAATGATGATAGATATTTTCTCATTAGAGGGATTCCAGGAAGATGGAGCTGGCACAGGGTGTTACAGAGTTGAATCATCTATAATAGTTATCAGACTTCAGCTGACAGGATCTCGGTGCAGGAGGTCATCCTTAGATCAGGCTCATACACACGATTAGTGGAATCATAGAGGAACACGACATCCTAGATAAGGGTAATGATTTTCTTGTGATGGGTTAGGTCACAAATCATGAGACTACCTTACCATATGTGCTATGAAGCACATGAGTATTGGTGAGGTACTTCAAATATAGTGGCAGAACTGTGATTAGGGATTTCAAAGGAGAGGAAAGGGAGGACCCCAGGGAGGAAGATCTAGAAAATAAGTAGTGGATCTCAATAATGGGGAGCTATGGGTAATGTATGACACTATTATATCCTTCCACCACCACCAACAGGTGGCCCAAAGCAAGCTTAGGGAGCTGGTGGTCAAGGTTGTGGAAAACTGCTGGCTATGGATGCTTATAGACCAGCGACACACAAAATGATTTGAGGTATGATCTTTGTTTATTATAGTCTTTTCATAGTATTAATAGACACATTTTATAGTCATTCATTCATCAATACAATACTTTTGTGAGATATGGAACTCCCAGTAGAGGCCTTAACACAGTAGCTTTGTCTTATGTTTCTTAAAGGGAACACTTCTGTATCTTTTATCTACTGGGAGTGTGATATATCTCTTGGTGGAGAGAGGTTCATGTGAAATGTTTTGGTCATCTCGATGGATCCCAATGATTTCATCCTGACCATGGATTATTGGTCCATGGTTTTAGCCTAGATTGACTATCACCATAAATGATTCAATTGACTTCACACTAATGGGATGAGATTCCCTCTATAGGTGAGAGAGATCTCATGGCGGGATGAGTGAGAACATTGAGCAGGAGGTTGTATCCCATCACCCATTAGTTGTTAAGTGTAGCCCATGGTGTAGTAGGATCTTCAAGATTTTGGATTCGTTTAGTCATAAAGGATTATATGGACGTCTTCCATGAGGACGTTTTGGGACTACCCGTAAAGTGTTAGTTGGAGTTTTATATCAAAATGAAACTTGAGACCGCTCTAGTATCTTCTATGGCATATTGGATGGTCGTCACTGAGCTCGAGGAGTTGTAGTTGTAGTTGGAGGGCCTTTAAGAAAAGGGTTTAATGAGGCCCAGTGTGTCCCCCAAAAAATCTCTAATGCTGTTCATGAAAAAGGAATACAAGATCTTGTAGCCTTGTATTGATTATCATCACCTTAACCAAACCATGATAAAAAACAAGTACCCCTTTATGAGGATTGAAAAATTCTTTGAACAGTTGTAAGGTGAAATATGGTTCTCTAATATCGATCTCAGGATCGACTACCACTAGTTAAGGGTTTGTGAGGTTGATATTCCAAAGCTATTATTTCAAGGTCACTATGGACAATATGAGCTCCTGTAGATGCCCTTTGGTGTGACAAATTCCCCCATCGTGTTTATGGATTTGATGAAATGAATTTTTTAGCTATACTTAGACTAGTTTTTTATTGTTTTCATTGATGACATACTCATATATTTTGAATCATAAGAGGATCATGCAGAGCATTTGAAGATGGAACTAGATTTTATTTGGGAGCACAAGATTTATGGTAATATCTAAAAGTATCAGTTTTATATTAAAGAGGTTCAATTCCTAGGGAATATCATTTATGAGTGTGTTTTATCCATGGAACCAATGATGATTGATATAATTCTTACTTAGGATCCACCAAAGAGCATGTTAGAGGTGCAGAGTTTTCTAGGCTTGGAGGTATATTATAGGAGGTTTTAGGTATACTTCTCGAGTATTGATTCCCCTTTGACTTCCTTAATGTTGAAGGGGCATCCTTTTTACTTGACTGAGTAGTTCTATAGAGACTTTGATGATTTTATATTGAGGTGTATGAGTAATCCTATGTTGATACTACCATAGGAGGGCATGAAGTACATATTATATTTTAATTCATCATGATATGGGGTCATCTGCATGTTGATGCCGTGGTAGACAATTATTGCATTCAGGTCAAGGAAATTGAGAAAAAACGAGAAAAACTATGAAACTTATGACCTAGAGATGGTAGCGTAGTCTTTTCTCTAAGGATGTGTAGGCACTCTCTTTTGGGAGAGTGCCTTTTGGTTTAGTCATACAATTGGAGTCTTAGGTACGTCTTCACACAAAGAGACCCGAACCTATGACACAGAAGCTGGTTAGAGTTCCTGCAAGAGTTTTACTTTGAGATATTCTATATATAAATAAAGTTAATCATGGTAACAAATTCCATTAATAATAATTCCTAATCTCATTTCATGCAGGAAAATTTTGAGCAGTTGGATTCCTTGAAACTGACCCTGGTGGAGTAGGAGGGTATAATTTTTCTTCATTTAATGGTGTTGAATCCTCCTATTCTTGAGTGAGTGGGAGATTCCATTCTAGGATACATATTCTGGGAGGTATTGAATTACCAGATATCCATAGAAGATTCACCTAATGGATATTATGAAGGAAGGAATCATGTAATCTTTTCCCAGGTATGGACGGCGGACCCAGTCATGATGCAGGAGGAGGTGATGCGAGAGTTCCACACTTTTCCCCTATCATTAAATCCCATTTTTGGGATGATGTATAGAGACCTTCAGTAGTGGTTTTGGTGTTCTGGAATGAGACCATGTGTGGCTGAGTTCATCTCATGGTGCCTCACCAGTCAGTAGGTGAAGGCTGAGCACCAGGTTATGGTAGGTTTGTTGTAGCCCCTTGAGATCCTGGAGTAGAAATGGGATGATATATCCATGGAATTTGTGATAGATTCTATAGAAATTGATGGGAAATGATCCCATATAGGATATATTTGACTGACTCATGATGTTATCACACTTAATATATATTAGGGAGTATATTTTAGTGGAGATTTTTTGGTAGATGTACATATGATATATTTTTCTCTTACATGGGGTGCCCTCGACTATTGTCACTAACTGTGATGCGAGGTTTAAATCACAGTTGTGGAGAGGCCAAAAAGAGGCATTTAAGACCCAAATGAGGATTATTATAGATTTTTACCCCTAGATATATTTTTATACCAAGCGCACTATCTAGGCGTTGGAGGATATGTTAAGGATTGGGTGTTAGACTTCATCTAGAGTTAGGAGGATCACTTTACTTTGGTAGAGTTTTCATACAACAACAATAAATACCACTATAATATCAGCCTGGAACCCTTCTAATCCATATATGGGAGACCTTGAAGGTATCCCTTATACTAGACAGATATTGGTGACACATCACTTCTAAGTCGAAAGTTAGATAAGGTGAAAATAGAGAAGGTCCATGTCATCCTTGAGTGGGTGAGGATGTCCAAGAGTAGGTATAAATATTACTCAAATCACCATTATAAGACATTGGAGTTCGATTAGGGAGACCATGTTTTCTTGAGAGTCTCCCCCTGAAGAGTATTATTGAGACTCGGCCAGGTACGAATGATATCCCTGATGATCATTAGGCCTTTGATATTGTTCAGATGGTTGGTGAGGTTTCTTACCACATCACGCAACCCTCACAGTTGGAGTGGGTGCATGGTGTCTTCCACATGTAGCAACCGAGGATATATGTGCATGACCTGACACATGTTATTGAATGTGGAAAGATATAAATCGAGGATGGAGCCACTTTTTTGGATCACCTGATGGAAATCAAGGATCGACAATAGAGGACCCTATATGGATAGACCTCCCCTTGGTTAGTGTGTTCTAGTACACGAGAACGTGCATGAGAGCTTCTAGGAGATGGATAGATAGATGTGGTATTAATATCATAGGCAATTTGTTTAGCTTTACATATTGGGGAAAAAATATTGAATGAGGGAATTATTTAGAGACCCAATTTTTACCTTATAAGATATTGAAGTATTTATATAGATATTTTCAGAGCCATGTGTTGAGATAGAGTGAGATTCTGAGGTTTGATGTGCCCAGAATTTATTCTATAAGAATTTTAAATATATTTTATACTTCATATGATTAGTTTCTTAAATAAAATTGGATAAATCATAAATAAAACATGTGATAAAAAATTTAAGACCGCAGTTGAGTTTGGAACACAACGTTTACCCATGGAGCGACCTACAATATGTCAGCATAAATCTTTCTGATAATCCAGCCATTGGAGTTACATTTAGTGAATTAATTAAATTATAAATTTAATTAATTACTTTAATTAATACTACAAATTAAATCTATAAGTATGCTGATTTGGAGATTTTCCTAGGTTTATCTTCATAAACCCGCGGAGAATCCAGACCATTCTCCTCCTCTTTCTGTTGGAGAATTAAATCAGATGATGAAAAATATATGGATTAGAGCCTATCAAATAATAGAGAATGAAATAACTCCATTAAATCATTGGAAGACATGTTATTCAAAAAATAATGATCCAATCTCTATGAATAAGTCATCAATTTGAGGATTTCACCCATTTTGAATAAATTGATTAAGAAGGATCATCTTTAACTTTGATCTACTCAAATTATAGCCTTTTAATGAGATAGTGTACCTATTTTACTTGATTATTCAATTTTTTTTCTCACCCAGATCATCACATATATATTTTTTACCCAATAATTCGTGTCCAATGATGGTTAAACCTCTATTCTTGTGCCTTCCTCCCACAATTGTTTCACGTTCATCAATGATTGGACCCCGCGGTCCTAGTTTGACATTGTCAGGCAGTACCGAGCCCAATCAGACCCCTATAATCATGATAAATCCTCATGAGATGGATTAAATGATTAAATAGTGATAGATTTGGATGATTGGTGGAGTTTGAGTGAATTCGTATTTGTTTTATTTAACTAGTGAGGTGGTGGGATTATTAATAGGTGACAATGTATGTACGAGATCAGGCATATGAAATTCGAATCTGATTTCTAGGAAACGACTGGAATAATAAACAAATTGAGTGTTTTCCCGTATATTTTAGGAGGTGTGGAGGGAAAATACAAAGAATATGAGATAGGAACTGAAATCATGGAAACTAATATGAGAATATTTGAAAAAAATAATTGTATGCTGTATACTATGATAAACACATGACATGTAGTGCCATTTCTCCAGTGGCTAGGGTTTAACCCAAAATATTAGTATAGAATGACATGTAACTCTCTTAAAATCCATATACCACTTTCCCCTAGTGGATGAGCCATGTGGAAGACCACAGATGTTGGACCCCATGCGGGAGTACACAACCAAGGGCACATTGTGTACTGGAGTACATAGACACAGCTAAACAAATGGATGGTACCCTGAGTAATTTAAATTCAATTTAAAACACCTTCATTCCATGTATAACTAAATTGGAAATTATTCATGTACAAAAAGAGATTTTTCCTAGAAAAAGAGAAATTCCATGCATCGTGTGGGTCCCCTACATGCCGTGTACCTCTAGTTTCATTTTTAAGAAAGGTAAATCTCTTATATCTCCTTCATTTGGAAAAATATTTTGGCCCATGAGTATCCTATACCAAGTGTATTTTCACGTAGAAGGTGACGGTTCCATCCATTTTGGATTGGTAGATATGATGTGATATGTTTATTGAATTGTTCTTTTAGAGGCGACACTCAACGGTGGTATTGATCAGTCGGGATCACCAGATACCTTCTGAGTTGCACCATCCAGCCAGGATGGGCATGGGTCCTCAATGATCTAGAGTGGAAACATATTATGGAGATAGGGCATTGGTACTCAACCTTATGAGGGCCTCCTCCAACAGGGCTGGGCATGGGTCCTCGATGACCTAGAGTGACACCATTCAGTAAAGACAAGGAATGAGTCCTTGATCATCCGAGTGGTACCCTCCAACTAGGTTGGGTATGGATCCTCAATGAGAAAGAGTGGAACCCTAATGTAGAGACATGGAATGAATCCTAAACCTTCTAAGTTTTACCCTATGGTAAGTACAGACATGGTTCCTTGATGGCCTATAGTGGAACCCTCCTATGGAGATAGGGCATGGGTCCTCAACCTTTCAAGTGGCGGCCTCCATCCATGCTAGGATTGGGTTATCAATGACATATAGTGGCACCCTCTTATAATGACAGGGCATGGTTCCTTGAACTTATGATTGGAACCCTCCATCCAGGCTGGGAATGGGTCCTCGATGACATAGTATGGCACCCTCCATCTAGGTTGGGCATGGGTCCTTAACTACTAGAGTGACACCCTCCTGTTGTACCATGTCATGGGTCCTCTATCATGATATTATTTCCCCTCAACCGCGAGACACAATTGATAGGTGTTTATTGACTTGAATTTTATCTTCTAGGAATACATAAAAGATGTTGGGAATAAATATTTGACTTCAAGTACTAATAAATAGTGTTTTTATGGGATGTATGGTGAGATGAAGATCCACTTTGTCTCTCATTTGGGATTATTTTACTGAGAATATATATACATATTTATATATGTATCCATGACATTGGATTTGGTTACTCTCTTGCCATGGGTTATAGAGGTGCGCATGGTAGTCTTCCTACTCACCATGTTGAGTACCTCATGGTTGGTTGAGGTTACTCACCTACTTTGGGCTACGAAGAAAGACATGTGGTCCACCTACTCACCGTATTGAGCCCCTTGGGTTTGGGTGTGGTTACTTTCTATTTTTTGGGTCGAGATACACCTGGTCAAATTTACTATCTATCTATTCCAATTTTGTCTCTTACTTCCCACCGTTATCTTTTTGGGAATCCAACTAAGTATGTATATACTCATCCCTGTATGAGATTTCCCAGCTTGTGTCGTGTCTTAGGCTAATGGTGGAAAATTTGGTGGTGATTACAGAGGTTCTTGGGGATACTTGGTGAATTGGACTATATGTGGTGGTCATATATTAAATATGATTAGCTTTTCTCTCTAATATATTTACTTTCTAGTTTTTTTAGGTTAGGACATCTTTCGGGTTGGGCATGTATTTCTTCCCTTTATTTTCAGTTTTTAATGTAGTACTCTTATACACCCTATAATTTTTTCATGCTTGGTTTAATTTATAGATGTCTCATAATTTTAATATTTTCCTATGAAATTTTTCATTAATATGGTCAGGTGTGTGTGTATGGGTACAATAGGAAAAGGCCTCCCCTTTAGGATATGTCTTTTGGCGCTTGTCGCCACCCCTGGCCTATGGAGATGAGCTTGGGGTAGTTGTGGCTCGATCCCCAGTTAGGGTCAAGTCATGACAGTGATATGATAAAATATATATATATAAACCATAATATTTTTCATTATAAGCATAATAATTTACATTCATAGGTATTATATACATCGTATAAAAGAAAAATGTGCTGAATATGGAATTTTTCTCGTAGAAAGTAAAAGTGAGACAGAAATCCTTCATACAAATTAAAACCTAATTTATAATGAATTTAAGTTTATTATAAAAATAATATGTAACCATATTCATATATATCTTACAATATATGGTTTTTATGACCTTTTATTTCTTTTTTATTAACAATACCATGTTAAAGTCACGTTTCGGGTAATAACCAATTTATTTTTCGTATTAGTTTTGATTTGTTATATTTTGGGTATCTTACATTAATAATGATTTAATCACATCCAAAATTATAACCATGATATAAATAAAATATATATTTAGTATATATGTATTTATAATAATCTAAAAAAGATCAAAATAGGAAATGAAATACACCGTTCATGGAGATAATATGCCATTAGTACACAAAAATGTTATTTTCATTTTGTTATCAGATTGGAAAAAAATAAAAGTATATGATATATTATAATTTAATAATAAATTTGATGTCATATATATAAAATATTTTTATAAAAATCATCCTTAATACATTCCACGTATAGAGTGAACAAATCACATCGCTTCGTGAAGTGGTAGTCCACCGTACAGACGAAGGACATTATCATATTCCCACAAAATGGAAAACATAAAGGTATATGATATATAAAAATTACAAGATCATAATAACATCATAAATATAATAAATATAATATATAAATTGTATTTAAATTATTATCACCATCCTTTATAGGTGGTAATGGAAACATAAATGACATTGGTTAGTGAGGCAGTAATCCGTCGTATACATGAACAACGATTTCGTAACACATTTTATGGAAGTGGATTTCTTTTTAGATAATTACCTTATCATAAAAAATCTTAGTATATAGAAGATATTTATTCTATTATATAATAATTATATAAAAATTATTTATGTGGGTGAAGGAATAAATAAATCAAAAATGATCATTGATTAACATTTCCTCTTCTTCAAATAACCTTCTTAGGTTTGCACTAAAATCCTTCCTCAGATAGATTTACATAAAAAATAAGGCCTATAGGATTAGGTGAGGGAAATTGGTAAGTTATTTGGGAAGATATTGATCGATAAAAATGCCTTCAGAGGTGTGAATTAGTGGGGAGAGTGATTTCCCTTTTATAATTGTGGAGGAGTGACATTCTTGTAAAAACTCAAAAGTATTCACTATTGGGAGGTCAAAGTTACCTCAAGTGGCTCAAAAATTGATAATTAAAGGGTTTAAATGATAATATATTCTAGATAAACCTCTAAAAATATTAAAACATACGTTCTAAACATTTTATTCTTAACTTATATATTTTTCTATTTTGCCATTTT
The DNA here is from genome assembly GCA_963277665.1 of Viscum album. Classification (NCBI taxonomy): domain Eukaryota; kingdom Viridiplantae; phylum Streptophyta; class Magnoliopsida; order Santalales; family Viscaceae; genus Viscum; species Viscum album. The sequence goes on along the minus strand of OY728138.1, from coordinate 538,135,274 downwards.
GGGTTTTCACTGTAGTAAATAATTTTCTAACCTAGGAAATTCATCCATTAAGTGTAAATTAAAGAATACCTTATTTGAAAATTTATACACACTTATTATTAATATTAACTATAATTTATTAAATAAAAATTATTTTTTATGTTGGAAATTAATTTTAACATAGACCCATGTAACCCAAAAAAACACTACATTAACCTTAATTACACTAATAAAGTTTTCTTACTATTTAGTGGTTAATATATTCTTTATATAAGAAAAATTGGTCTATGAATATAAAATAGTTGATATTTATTAAAATTTATAAAAATCTTGGTAGAATAAAATATTTTTAGTCATTTTAAATCATTTAATAAAATATCATTTTTCATAAAATAAAATTATTTTCAAATTTGACATTATTCATTTGATATGAATTTAAAAATATTAAGAGAAAGATGGAATTAAAATTATATTATGTAAAAAAATTATTAAAATGATATATTCATCTAAAAAATTAACTTTACATAATAATTCATTCAATTTACTTCACTTTTAATGTTTTTAATATCATTTATTTCATTTAATTGTTAACTAAATAATTACCGCATTAACATTTATTAAGAATTTAATGTAATTATTTCATCTATAAAAATTAAATATAATTATTATGATAAAAAAACTAAGTTATCTTTCAATATAGTACATATAACTGAAACTATGTTGTTTTTTTCCATATCCCAATGTTATAAATATTAAAAGTAAGAAAAGAATATTTCTTTCCTTCTTATTTATTGAACTTATTATATAGGGAATATTCAAAGGGAAGTGGAAATTAATTTCCATATTTAAGATAACTTTATGTAAAAGGTAGACATAAACTCATTAAATAAAATTTATATAATATTTTTTTGTCATTTTTATTGTTATCATTCTAGTTTAACCACTCTGTTAAACCATTTTTACCATAATCGTGATAATTAATTTTTATTGTATTTACTAATCAATTTTTTCAAAAATTAAATTAAAATTATTAGAAATTAAAATTTATTATAATTAAAAATATAGAATCCATTTTTAAACTAAATTAACATAAGTGGAAAAAATTAATTTAATATTATTCCCTTGAATGCGATGAGAAAACAGGTTTATATAGAGAAAAATTTCAAATGTTTCAAATGTTTTATATACAAATTCATTATGAAATTGATTAAAAATATATAAATTGTAATAATGGATATAAAATTTAACAAATTTTCTTTAAAAACAATTTAAAATATAAATTAACCTTATAAACAAATTTAACAAAATGACAATTTTTAAAAGAACTCGAAATTGTGTGTAACACAAGCCAAAAATAGTGTTGTGTATACTGTATGCTAAGTCGATGTTGAGTATAGAAAAATATTATATTTTTGTGTCATACAACACAAGACATCAATGAAATTATAAAAAATCTATCACATAGAAATATCAGGGTGTTATATTCTACCCCCCTTAAAATGAATTTCTCCCTCAAAATTCATCTAAATTGTTAAAGGATTTAATACGTGAAAGTTTATTTTATAGAAACCCAACTCATAAAAACAAGGATTAAAGCATAATTTAAAAAAGTAATAGTTGGAGAATAATAATTACCCAAAGGAAATCATTACTAGGTCTCTACATAGGAGACCATAGGTGAAGATTAGGCATGGAGGAAAAGCATAAATAATCATAAAGATTTATAAAGATCACTGATCACAAGAACATTGATTATCCAATGAAGGTTAAAAATAAAAATAAAATAAAATAAAGAATTATAAAAGATGTCATTGATATCATAAAAAATTATGATAGTAAGACACCCTTTTATATCACGATCCATTTTTCCTAATGTTGAATAATTACATGAGAAGATATACTTAATTGTTTTCAGTACATTGACACCATTGGTCATGCCATGAAAATTTCCCCATTTGATAATATTTAATGAAATGAAGTTGAATTTTTTCATTCTTGAAGAATTATATGATCATGCAATCTATAAATATAATTATAGGTCATTCCATCTATTTTTTGTCACAAAAAAAGGTTAGAACAAGTTATCTAATATACATAAGTCCACATATAGTGAAATAATAAAAAATTCATTTAAAGTTTAACTTATACTATCCATAAATTGATAACCTTAAAATCCATCAAAAATTGAAAATACATAACTTTAGAAAGAGGCACACTAACTATTATTAACATTTATCCCCATATATCATAAGGTATCTCTTATTGGTCAAATTACAAAAAATGTGATCAACTTCATGATGTATTCTCTTAAGTCATGGTAATAACCTAAATTACTATATATCCTTATTGAAAAAAATGAATGATTTATTATTCTTAAGTCCAAAAATTTGTAAACACCATCCAAGATAGCATAAACCACATGTAAATAAATCCTTCACCAGTTCGAAGGTAACTAGTGTTGTCCAATTTACTTATTCTTATCCAACATATCTTTATCCAAATATAATTATCTCAACATTATGCTCATATTAAGGCTTATCCTTCAATGAATCATGTGTTCTACAAGTATACCACCTTACCCATAAATCACTTTTATAGGTCCTCAGAAATATTTAAGATATGATTTCCAATCCTTTATAAAAAAATTATACTTAAAACACACATATACTTCATGATTCATATAACATAATCTTTGAATTCTGAAATATATAAACATAAATAATCCAAATTTATTCTTAAAACATTATTCAAGATCCATCATCTTAGTATTTACTAAAATATGAATCACGTCTTAATGTTCCTCAACATTAATCAAACCAAGTTTCTTAGGTTTTAAGTAAACAATAATGCTAGAACATTGCATAACTTTCACATGTCGTTTACAATCTATTTATCCTCATTAGTACAACCAATACTTGTATGAACTTCATGCTTATATTTATGATATTTCCACTTAGGAAATTAGTTTTCATAATTCCCATACTTTCCACATATGAAACATTCAAGGATAACTATGTTGTATCTAGTTCTAGCTATTGGTTAAGACCAGAAATAAAAGTGTGAGAAATACATATTAGATATTAAAAACACATAATTAAGGTAAACTACTTATATTTTTTTTAGTATATTATATATTAATTTTAATACTAGGTTATTCATGATTATCAAAAAAACATTAGGATTGTAACCGATACATAGACTTATCCTTAGAATATCCCAAGACACATCCTTTGAAATATCTCTAGGGATTTCACTAAAGTTTTCGCATCCTAGTTTCCAAAGGTTATCTATACATTTCCTATAATACCAACTATAGAAAAACATAATTTACATATAAATATATTACGTAAAAATTGAATAATATTAATTGAAAAATATAACAAATTACTGATAGGACCGTATAGGTATAGTTTCTTTAGAAACTCAGAAACATAAACACCTAGTATATAATACATCTATATTGTATCCTGCTTATTCATTCACAACGAGAGCCCTTTTTTGACACATCTTACTTAATACCCTTCTTCATGATCTGGAAAAAAGAAACATAATAGAGGGTGAGATGAGATTTTAATTAAGGGTAAACATGGAGATATCAATCATGTCATAATCATAACACATAATAACAAAAAATTTGAAAATCTTATCCTGCATATGATAGATCGTGATATCATTCCATGGGATAAATCATAAAAGTTAATAAAAATAATTGAACATAATACCAAAAGTCAAAATAGAATACATAATGTTTTTGGAACACACATAAGAATATAAAATCATTTAATATTAGTCAAGGCTCATTTCCAAGACCATCATAGCGGAAAAAGTCCATTACTGAAACGATCTTACTCCTCGTTCCAACCCTATATTACTAAAACGAAATCATTTCTTATTATAGCCTTATCTATCTCATGAGATAAAAATCTATACCCAATGAATTAGAGTGAGATATAGGCCTCACCCATATCATAATGAAATCATTCTTATTTGTTCCAAAAAAACATAAATCATAACATAACCTAGGGAATAAAATGGGTTTCTTAAACATCTTTCCAACATAATCCATATGAAACAAATGGATTTAAGAAATAGAATTCCATCATTAAAAAATTTAAATAATAGTGATAATATGTATAGACACATAATCCTATTTAAATAATAGCATCTTAGATAGAAAATAATTTTGATAAAATACTTGAAATTAATTTTTGTGGAAAATATTTTTTTTTCTTTGAATTTTTTTTTCTTTTCTCAAAATGCCACACAATTTTATAAGAAAAAAAATTTCTTTTAAAATAGCCTTGAAATATTGTAATGTAATATTAATGGAAATATGGTGGTATGAAAAATGTAAAAACCCATTATGTCATATAAGTTAAAAGAAAGCATTCTTCTCATACTTTTATTGGATCAGTCAAAAATTACCTCATATGGAAAATTCAAAAATGATTCCTTTCATACCATTTAATAAAAATTCACCAATTGATTAAAATTGACTTTAAAAAATATATAATTATAGAAATAATAATTTTGAATACATATTTAGGAAGCATGAAAAAAAATGATAAATATACCCCAGTATATACTTACGTATAAACAATCTCGGATAATAATGAGATTGTGAAATTATCCCTTACAAATTTATAATTAGTTGATTCATATGTCACATAAAATGAATTAAATTATAAGAATATGTAAATATTATAACATTAATAATAATTATCATATAAATATTCAGGGTAAATATAAACACGACACAAAATAAATAGGTGGTGGATAAGAACTACTGGAAAATAGACCTATACCCACTATACCCAAAGTTTTGGAAAAAACCGTAGGTATAGAATTTTTTTGAGGACCTATAGCCATAATTTTCCAAAACTGTGGGTATAAGTGCTTCTTTAAAGTCTTATCCCAACAGTTTTATGAAAACCGTGGGCATAAATTTTTTTTTCGAAGACCTATACCCATGGTTTTGTAAAACCATAGGTATAGCTTTGGCGGGAAAAAAAAATCTGTGGGAAACAAAAAATATTTGGCAGGAAAACCTATACCCACAGTTTTCCCTCCTATACCCACAATTTAAATTAATATATTTAAAGCGATAAAAATATTTTGACAAATAAACTCCATAGGCCAGTTGGTGAGGCAGTCTTTGTTACTCCCCCCCGGTCTGAGGATCGAATCCCGCAGAGTGTTTTTTTCTAATAAAGTGAGATGTATTAATATATTAAAATAAATTTAGATTTATTTAAAGCAAACCGGTGTAGATGGGCTGGTTAGTCATGGATAATTTTGGGAGAATAGCTGGGGATCGAAACCCGCGAGCATCTTTTTTTTCCTAATATGCATATAATTAATATATTTTTCAAAATAATGATATATATAAGCACAAGTGTCATAGCTTAGTGGTGAGTTGCATTGGTGGTAAAGTACAGGTGTTGGAAGTCACAGGTTTAACACCTGCTGGATGCGTTTTTGTATAATTAATACCCACGGTTTTAAAATCGTGGGTAAAGCTGTTGACAACATGGAAATGGGTATGAGTATTTTATAACGTGAAAAAAGCTGAACTGACGGTTTGTAAAACCATGGGTATATGATTAGGAGCTATCCCGATGCCTCGGTTTCTTAAGGTTCTAAAAATCATGGGTATAGCCTATAACCACGGTTTTAAACCGTGGGTATAGATCAATTTTCCAATAGTGAAGGCATATATCCCACAAAAATAAAAGTGAGACAAAAAAATACCTTAACGTATGCCCAATATTCTTTGTATGTATAAAAAAATAATGTATAATGGTTTAAATAATATCATTTATTTATTAAAGAATCATAGTCATTTTTATGATATCATATATGATTATATTATTATCTGTTTGTTAATAACATTTCATTATTACTTGTTATTCATGTATTAACTGCTTTACTTTCGTATGCATGTTTTGTCAAATAAGTTTCAGTTATCCTTCTTAGGTCATATTTATATCATTAAAAAATGATATTAACATAATATATATCATATTTATCCATTATATACATTTATATAATCATGTTTTAATGAATATCATGTAGAATGAATTGTATTTCATCGTGGAGACGGTAGGTTGAACGTATGCATAAGCATTGATATAATTTCATTAATTATGAAATGTTATGAATGTGGATGGTATATATTTTGTTTAAGAATCCATATAATTTTATAATAATCATATATAGTTATTATTTCCATCATTATACCCAACCAAGTAAAGTGGCAGTGAAAAACAGATTACACCATGGCGTGGAGGCGGTAAGTTGTATATACGCACGCTTGGTGATTTCATTTTTCATAGGATGAATAGAAGGTAGAATATGGTTGTTACATAATTATATTAACATATAATTATATAAGTAATACTGGATTTTTTAATTTATATTATTAACAACTCACTAAGAGGAAGTAGAAAAAGAAATAAGTTTGAAATAATCGGTAGAAGAGATTACCTCCTCTTTTTCGTGCTCCCTCTATACCTCCTCTTAATGTTACTAGAGTTTGTCTTTTGAGAAGACCAAAACATATATAATTTAAGTATGGAAGTTTATAAGGTAAATGGATTGGGTATTACTGATCTTGATGGTTCAAAGTGAAGTAAAGAGGTAAGGGATGTGGTTCCCTTTTATAATTATGGTGAGGGGCACGTTTGGAAACTCCAAAAATATTAATTTATTATAAACTCGAAACACATCAAAAAACCTCCAAAATGTCCTTATTTATAATATTTTATGAGATAAGGGTGAAATATCATCAACCAATAGTTTGTATACATTTTTTGATTTCATTTTAAACATTATCATTTCATTTTACCCTTAATTATTCTCTTTTAATTTTAATTAAGGTAACAAATTGATCAATATTAAAATAGTGTAATATTGACTTATTTTATGTATAGTAAACCATAAATGAAAAATATAGAACATTTTAGAGTAAACCAAAATTATTTTATATTTTTTAAAAATATTTTATGATTTTTAAATAATTTAATAAAACATAATTTTTACAAAATATCAGTAGTATCATTTTCAAAATATTTATTTAATGGATTTTTAAAAAAATTAAGATAGAATTTTAACCTTGAAAAAAATATTTTATTATATCTATTAGGGGTAAAATTCATTTATAATATTTTTTGGATATATTAATTATCCCAAATTATATTTATTTTTGTATTTTTATTAACATTAATTTGATATTTATATTAATAAAATAATTACTAAATTAGTTTTATTTAAATATTTAATATAATTAGTTTTTGAGTAAAAAATAAAAATAAAATACTATGATGAAGATAAATCTACCATATTTCACATTAATACTTTCAGTTGAATATATATTCTATAAAATCTATCATTAAAAATGTTATACTTATTAAAACATGAATGTGAAAAGGTTAAGATAACTTTAAATAAAATAATATAAGTGTCATAATATCATCTATAAGGCTCCAAATGGTAAATAACTCAACCCTTGGATTACTAAGGTCAATAAATACTTGTAAAATACATTTATTTTCCAATTTTTTGTGTCTTTTAATGGTTATTATCATTTTAATAAAAATAAGTTTATTGATTTTTCATCAATTAAATAATTTTTGCATCATCAATATATAAATCTTTAAGGTAATTATTTATCTCCAAAAAATTAAAAATAAATTACCATGATAAATAAAATAAACTTAGATTTCAAATGAGTATTTATAATCAAATTTATCTTCTGTATATTATTATATAAAAAATGATTTAGTTATTAAAATTTGGGTGAGGCATATTTAACTTTTCTTTAAATAAAATATATTAAATGTCATAATATCATCCAAGTGGATTTCAATGGATAAAATTTACACCCAAGGGTAATTTAGGTCGAAACATACTCACACAATGATATTAATACAAGTTTTAGGGTAATTTTATAATATTATTCTTACCCTTAATTATCTGATTTACCCTTTTACCGTATAAATAAAAATTACCGAAGTTACTATTACTAATTCCCAAAAAATAAATTAAATATATTTACATAAATTTCACCTACTAACTCAAAATATAGAATCAATTTTTTAAAATTGAAAACACATAAGTTTTAGTAATTAATTTAAAATTAATCCCATTATGGGAATATGAAAATGAGTTGTAAAAGTTAAAACATTACAAAAGATTGAAATGTTTTTATATATGAATTCAATGTAAAATTAATTCCAATGACATAAATTATATTAACTAATAAATAATATTATATTTATAATTTTAAACCATTCAATAATATAATTTAACCATATAAATTATTTAGATAAAAAAGGTGTTTTCAATTAAAATGTATTATATATTTACTATTCATCAAAACCTAAAACTTATCAGAAAAAATATAAAAAATTCATCCAGTGTAAGATTTTATATCCCACATCCAAATAAAATGTTTATTTTAGTAAATAAATTATATAAAAGTGTAAAAAACTAGATATAAAATAGTTGCGCCATCAAAAGGTGGTAAAACTGTATTTTTTGAAAAATACTTCTTTTATCTCGAAAGATTGTATTTTTTCTTATATCATATCTAAAAAACATATAAGATGAATTTTAAATATTTTATTGAATTTATTTAATATCTATTACATTAATAAAAATCCCTCAAGAGTGATTTTATTATTTTATAAACTCACTTATTTTCATTTAAATATTTTTTCAAAAGAATGTTAATTATATTCATACCCACCATTATAATGACTAGGTTATAAGGTAAAATAATAATATTTAGTGGTTCAATTAAAATTAGTCTTCTGTGAAATTTATTCTATAAAAGTAACTTGAAATTGTGTGTAACAAAATCTAATCATAATGTGGCGTATACTGTAAGCTATGTCATTGTTGTGTATACCACAATATTATCTTGGTGTATCATACAATACATGAAATCAAAGAAATTAAAAAAAAATCTATCTCATAAAAATATTGTGGTGTTACAGTCAAATTCAAAAAATCATGAATAAACATCAGTGAATTTTTAGAGCACAAAAAGGACTATTCCAACATTCCATGTTAATTAATTAAATAATTTTAATCTATTATCTATATAAATATATAATTTGTGTGAAAATAAAATAACTTCAGCCATATTCAAATAAAATAAACTACTATAATCATATAATCAATTGTATAAAAATAAAAATACAATAGAATAATACAAAAAGGAGAATATAAAATGACTGATTAATGTTTTTCTATAGTTGAATAATATATAGATAATATTATTGTCTTTACAAAAATGACGTGTTATATTTTGAGAACAATATCTCTATATATAGTCAAAATACATGGTACTTGTAAATCCAAAAACTACTTAAGATATTTGTCTCAAATATAAAATGTTAGAGAATCTAAATAAATCATAACTGACATATAATAACATTTATTATAGTGAATAATCATTATTTAACATACAATAATATATTATAAAAATAATAGATGTTTAAAATTTTAATAATAAAATAAGGAAAAACATATAAAATAATGGGAGGGTGAAGTATGTATGAAAATATAAACAATGATACATTATTAAGTATCAAAATATAAATAAAATGGAAATGATCCAATCAATAAAAAATAAAACACATGAATATAGAGAACAAACAAACTATCAAATGATATATAGAGTTGTTATATCTCTAGGACTTGTGATGAATTCAAGATAAAGATGTGACATCTACCCTCATCTTGGAAAAACTTACTCATGCTCATAAGACACCAATATAGACATAGATTGACCACACATGACTGAAAAAAATAAATCAACCTTATAGATAATGCTCTACACCAATAACATGAAAGATAAGGAAAAAATGGGTGATCAAAATTTTCAACAACAAAATCCTCTAAACATAGTCATTTTCCTCCATAAACCTCCCAATGTGAAAACTCTCTACCAGATCAGATCATTGGAGGTACATTAATGGTAGATCCATCATGTAAAAATTATTAAGATCTTATTTCTCTCATCAATTATCTATACTCTATTTTGAACAATAAAATTGTGAATTCTATCATAAAGGGGAGCACCTTATTATTTAAAAAGTCAATGGAATGATTACTCCTCAACAAAATCTATGACAACAAGGAACCTTTTGCGATTAAGTGAATATAAAAAATTCATAAATTTTAAAAAGTACAAACTAATGGTATGGAAGAATATTAAATTCTATAACACTATGTGAGAATGTATATAAAACTACCTAACTATGATAGATTCAATGGAACTAGTGCGAGGCTATATAAAAATTACTCCCCAAATATTTCCTATCTTATTAAATATCATTGTATAGGGAACATGTCAGAGTAAGTCCCCCATCCACATTATTTTAAATCCTATGTCTCATGTCAGAATAATGAAATTTTTAGGATGATTAGCTCACCAGAAAACTAACTGATATTAATTTAAATAAATTATCAGGTAAGGATAACCAAAAATCTATCTGATAATAACCCAACAAATCAAACCAAACTGATTTCAAATATACACAATAAAAAAAAATTAAATGCTTTGAAACTATAACACATTCAACATGAATAAAAACAATATGTCATCAAAAAATAAAATAACTACATTTTTTTTATTAAATCAATATTTCCAAAATAATAAAAAATATCCTCCTTAAAATTTAATATGTAAAACATATGTGATGTTTCTAGAAACTAATACGACCTATCAACTGGTTTGTATAGTTATCAATCAATGGAAAAGATCTAATAACTGTCATAATAAACCAAATTTTATTATCTCTTTATCATGTACCACAATGAAATAAGTTTTTCTATAAAAGAGCATTTAAAGCTATCTACTATGAAACACTTACTCAGAAAACATAAAATAATCTAATAAAAATAGTTAAAATTGTTTATTGAACCATATAACCGAGTCTTTACCTAATGTGATGTCACTAAATTCAATAAAGGAACCTTGCACAAATATAACTGATCAATAAACATAGAAAAAAACATTTCATTGTAGTTAAATAGTTATCTTTAAATTTAAAAAATAGAAAGAAAATAATCAAGGAATAAGATAGTATAAAACAAAAAAAATAATCACCATATTGAAATAGTAGACAAGACTACACCTAGACCTAAATATACCTAGAAACACTGGTTGTACTCACACTATTCCTTATAACTGGGGCCCTTATAAATCACACATATATTCAATCCAAGGAATATATAATAAAGACACCATATAGCTATACATAACTCTATATTAAGGGCTATAAAAAGTTACTACAAAGGATCAAAATTATTAAAACCATGGTTTACTATATTATTCTAGATCATAATATCCTTAGGATTATTATTTGGGATGTATCTCCAAATGTAGATAGTTTTTCAAAACCTAATAGCACCTAAAATTACTAAAATAACTACTATTATTTATCTATTTTCAATTGTTTTTAGACTGAATCCTATAATTTATTAATTGAAGTTTGACCTTAACCCCAACAGACTGTATTATCATACAATTGGTCTGAGCATCCATAGGTAACAAAACATTCTTCAGTTCCTCAAATTTAGTAGATTTCATACTGTACAACATATAATCTATCAAAGAGTTAAATGATTCTTCCATTAAAGTAAATAAAATTATGGCTTAATCTTCATCACCTATAATAACATCTATATTAGCCAAATCAATTGGGACATTATTAAATTTATCCAAATGAACCTAGAAAAAAGTACCAAGAAGAATTTTTAAATTACAAAAAATAATTATCCTATATAATATACTAAAAATGGATTTAATCTTTTAAAAATATTTTTATTTCAGAAAAATATCTTTTCTAGTGGCCATATAGAAGACTTTACAAATGACCATATCTACTAGGGTCAAAATATTAAAAAGTGGGATTTATAAAGAATGATAAAATTGACTTAAACATAAGAGGCATTATTTTTTACATTATATGAAACAATGGTAACAAATTTCTATATACTAAACAAGGAATATTCATGTCCATAGTGGAAAAGTAGAGCACACATCTTAACTCTCCATAAACTAAAATTGTTGTCTCTTTCAAATATCTCAACATCAAAGTTAATTGTTGACATTATTTAACTAGATATCACGATTTGATACAATTGTTGGGGGAGGGAATCTGTGAAACATAGATTTTACCTACAAAAGAGGCATTATAATTTTTAGTTTACTTATTTTCACACAAAAGAAAATAGAAGGTCATGGTAATAGATGAATATTTTAAAGACATATTAAAGACATTTAAAAAAGAAAAAAATAGAAAAAAAATTATTGCTCTTCAGACCGTTTTGGTCCTACATGGATGATAAGAACACTACCACATAATCTATTAATTATTCAAAGATAAAAACAAACAGATTATAATTTGAGATAATAAATAATTCAAGTGAATAGAAAAAATTATATAAAGTATTGAAATATTGATTTATTACAACACCATGACTTTTGATGATATCGAGATGAGGATGTGGAATCTACTCTCATCTTGGACAGACTCTCACATGTAAATATATGACTAAGAGAGATGAATCTTTATAACACAAAACCAAAAAAATACAAGGCTTAAAGATCTCATCCTACACTAATAACTATGAAGAGATGGCTGGAAGGTGTGATTATAACTATTAGTGTTAAAATATTTTGAATGTTTTCATGAACGTTGTGACTCCATAACATGGAACTTGATTGAGCCAGAGGGCCACATGGACTCTAGTGTGCCTCCCCATATGAAAAAGGATTCTGACTAGTAGGTATGGGCTAATTCATAGAATGGGGAGACTATTCCCTTGAATCTAATTTGTACAATACAAAGAAAATAAGTAAAATATATCAACATATATAATAATCATAGTATATAAAAAACAGAAGACACACCCAATATCTTACATGATGTTGGTAGACAAAACATCTATTCACTGATCACCCACTATGACAATCCCAAATATAAATAAACCAAAGAAGATAATATAAAATATAGACATTATCTCTACTAGAATCCAAATGATTAACGCACCCTGGCCCCACATACCCATCAAGCGTCCCCATCCCAATCCTCCGTAAACAATGTTCCTTGACTTGAATTGCATTCATAAGGCCAACAGATGGACCCATATGCCTGTTCAAGGTGTGGGCATATATCTCAGTAGGGTATCACCAAGAATCCCTAATATACATCTTCATATCTGAGTGGATAAATAAGGAAAATAAATAAAATAATAAACATTATCATTGAGTTATAATGTGCTAACTAAGATTCCATGACACCAAAAGAGTTACATAGGCCCTTCATATCATATTATGCAAATCAAGACACCCCGATGCCTGATCATAACTACTTCTATGTAATGCCAGCATATAATCTTTTCCTCATTCTATTGAATTGAATCCCAATACATTCATGAAGTCATATGTTATGGAAAAATCCAAACATTGACCCATTATCTACAAACACTGGGTATGGTCTTGTGTACCCATATCGACCCACAACCTTATCACTCAAGGAAGGGACCATTAATATCATCTCATATTTTAGTAAAAACCAGAACCCAAGGTGGCACTTTAACCAAGCATACTCAATGAATTGTCCAGTTAATACACACAACCCAAGAAACTCTTATCATGGTCCTTGACTATATCATTATAAAGGAAAGGCTGAATGAGAACACTGACCCATCCCTACATACTCATGGAGGTCACATCAACCAAACTAACCTAAAATACTCAAGATAAGGTCCTCAACCCACCACCCCAAAGGAAATATCATATTTATAAGTAATAAACCTTGACCTATAACTCTAGGAAATAGGGCATAATTAACATCCGAATTCATTAAGCCATCCCTTATCACTGATGGGAGGTCACATCAAGTGCATGAAGCATAAATAGGGCTTTCATGCTATCAATAATATCCCTAGATGGTCTAATGGAATTAGTCACCTGATACATATCCACTTATCATGAAAACATCTCAACTCTCCCTTTAGGGTGCCCATATATTCCTCTATACATGTCATGATCTCTATTAATTAATACAATCTCAAGACCGTCACTTGTTGGTGAAATATCCACATGAAGGGTCACCTGTGACCACAACCTCAAGGTATGGAACAAACTCATAAAACCCCTCAATACTCCTGGTCCTGTAACCTGAAGATAGTACCAATACATCACACCCCACTTGACCCTATCCTTATGGAGAATGGTTGAACTCCAAACCAAAATCCCCTTCACAACCTGATCCCATGTCCCAAAAAAACCCTTAATCCACACTAGGTCTCATCACACCTTTCTTTATAAAGATTCCTTATATCATCAATTAAAACCTACTCTATCTTTCACATGCACCATGTCTTGGAGGACTTATCCCACTCATATTATACACTAAGACTCACATACGACATCAAGAGGGAGCTCTCAGTCAATTGTGTGACGTATAATCATTCACTCATCATCACTTGGAATAGGGAATCTCTTTCCTTCCCACTATCCCTAGAAACACATTTCAGGTTATCCCACATCTCTAATTAAATCCCAGGAACTTTTTAATGTCTAAAATCAAATCTATTAACACCCTTTCCCCTTTGGCGATATAGTCATCAGGCGATCCCAAAACTCCTAAGTGTTAAAGATCACTTAGTCTCATCCCAAGAGGCTAAATCCACCCCAGTTATCTCAACTAAGTTAAATAATAGTACTTATAACCCATTTTTGATACCATGAAATTATGCAGGAATTCATTCTCATTATAAACATTTATATTATTTCGTATTAAAGGGCCACCAAGATTGAATATATAGTTAAACCCTATCCGTGATCTATTGAGCCTCGTCTAGGACAATCAATCCTCAACCATGTTCATTGGAATCTTTATTAAGCCACATGATATACAAAATTAACTATAAAAATTCTTATTAATTAAAATATTTAATTTAAATAGGCATAAATGACAAAAAAACCCATATAGAATCATCTTCCTAAGAAAACCTCGATAAATGGGGTGCAGTGCACTCTCAATATGTACGCAGACCTACACAATACAAAATA
The DNA here is from genome assembly GCA_963277665.1 of Viscum album. Classification (NCBI taxonomy): domain Eukaryota; kingdom Viridiplantae; phylum Streptophyta; class Magnoliopsida; order Santalales; family Viscaceae; genus Viscum; species Viscum album. The sequence continues at coordinate 538,120,198 of OY728138.1, read as the reverse complement.
ACCAAATTACAACATCAATTCAATGATTTATTTTACAAAAAATCATAGAAAACTATAAAATTTGATTTGGTGACACACCTTTACCTAAACCACTTCCCACGATGTATAGACAACATCACTTGTCCTAATCTTTATAATAAGAAAAATATACTCATCCATCTCAGCCGATTCGACCATGATCTGGTGGAATAAGCACTGAAACCCAAAAAATATAGTAGAAATAAAGGATGATAAAACAAATGGGAGAACAAAGGACCGCAGATGGATACCACACCTCAAATAACCAGGAAATCAAACCCAGAACCAAGGGGAAAGGGGGGAGGATGAGAGGGGAAGGAATTATTCTTAAATCCATCCATATGTATTCTCTATTGGTAAAAAAGAATGGGGGTGGGGGTTGAGCCTCATTTTTTTGTTAAAAAAATAGCTTGATGACTTTCACTACCTGAACTTATGATTCACACTATAAAACACATAGACAGGGTACCCCCATCCCTCCAAACTAGAAATTCACACGGTAAATCCATGCTTCAAGATGTTAACGATATATCGATACTGAATTTCAGTAGCCTACCCACCGATCCATCCTATTATGCTTTCTATAAGACGTTATGACATATATGGAGTATCAAACTACAACATATAACACCCATTATGGACATTAAAACTTTTATAACCTCATTTAAATCCATAATTTGTAAAAAAGACCATATGTATAAGAATAAAATTAAATTCCTTCTCAAAATAATTACCCAAAAATCTATAGGGTACTAAATAATTTCCACCATGATGCTAATATTACTTGAGAAACTATGTTATACCTTTGACCATGTCTCTTGACCTACCCTATTCTACAATTCCCCAAGTTCTCCCCACATTCCATCTTTGAACTCCAAATTTGATCCTGCTGCACAACTGTCAACACCATTCTTGGATCCACCAAATTTATCTCCTAAACTTAGGGTTTGTTCCATAAACCACCTCATCCATGAACTGTTGGAAAAACATTATGTGGTTCCCATCTTACCACATCAAACTCTACACTAACAACACTAGTTAGACCACCTATAATGTATTTTTCCACAAAAAATCAGCCGCACCTGCCAATGCATCCTAAAAAGAAACACCTACATTCCATTTTGTATTTCCTATACCAATATTCTCACATAGGGTCCTATTCATTCCCTAATCCACTATACTAACTTCCCTTTATTTCCCATGCATTTTCATCCCTTTTGGAACCATCACTACGATTCACCACATGATTCACACCTAAATAATGTCAAAAATCACAGTTCACCCAAAAATCAAATCAAAAACCACAATTCACCCCTTGAACCATGTGACTAACCATGATTCACCCCCTTAAATCATTCCATGGATGTTCACCCTTAAATCATGAAACAAACCAAGATTAACCTCACAAATAATCATTAGATTACTTCGAAATCACCCCTAAGCCCAATATCAATGAACCAACTCCCACCAATGTTGCTTCTGAACATAAATATCATATTTATCAAATAATATGATATTATATAATCTTATATCACACTAGTTACCTGGATCCACCTGTACCATCCATTGACTGGTCTCACTGAACCATGAACTATTCAACACAAGGTTTTTTCTCCCACGGCTAATACGATGCTCCCCACTATAGGTGTATCAATATAACTACTCCAAAGAAATCCAAATTTCAATTTATGTGGGAAATGTTCCATCCATTTACACATGAATTAAATAAACAAGGATAACCAAATAATCTCTGAGAACCTACTCAAAGCACCAATTGCTGCTCATTCTCAGCTCACTAGGAACACTATTCTCAATATTCAATAGTCCAATGTCAGTATGGATCATTTTCTCCAACATAATATAGTGTTATCCCCACTATATGTATTCCCTTAAACTAGTCATTGAGATCCAACCCATGTGGGTACCAACACCACCTGAATTTATCTCTTCTAATCCATTCTCACCTTCAATAAACCTCTAACAACATTCCTCTTGGAAAATACACATCATGGATTCCACTCGGGTGAATTATACTATAGTACCCCAGTCCACTTCCAAAGACACTTACCAATATCAAGGGATATATAACATTATTAATAACACCCTAAACCACCAGTCATTCCTAATTATCATCACCGCACTACCACCGTTGCACCACCCATGTTCATCCACAACTTAACTAATTACCCAAGGGATATTCATGAGGATTATTCACTGAAATTCAATCCAACTTAGAACCACATGTAACTAGTTTGTACCTACCATAATATATTGATATTTTACTTAAAAATCCTCTCCAATGATTTCTATCTTTTATCTAAGGTATAGAGATCTGAAAGTAACACACTCACAATTTCTATCCCTTGATCCTACTCAGTCTTAATCGAACCAAATGACTATATACTCAAGAAAAAACTGATTAGACCACCATAATGACACTAACATGTGTCGCATCCCATCTATCATAGGATAATTCACAAAAAAATAGTAACAAAAAACTTTTTATATAAATATTACATCTTTTTAGATGAATATTCATTACATAACTTTATGATCCATGCCAAAACCATAATGGTTTACTATCTTTGGAAACATGGATATATAAAAAACTGGTATATAAATGATCTACATAATCTACCATTATGAAATTAGAAGACCTATTGGAAACATCAAACTTAAAACCATTCATCATATCATGGGGAAAGGAAACAAAAAAATAGCGATCTTGGATTCTCAATAAGGTTAAATAAGGGAGATATCGATAATGATTTAATAATAACATGAGAATAATGGTTTGAGAACATGATGTTGAACTTTTAAAAAAATACCAATAAATTCATAGGTCATAAAAATAAATTCATAGATCATAAAAATGATTCAAGGAATAAATCATGGTAGTTCGTAAAACATGAATTATAAATGAATCATTGAACATGATTATGAGAGCATAACATTAGTATAAGAACATTTCATAAAACAATGGAATAAAGTGTGGACTAATCATAATAATATAAATATTATATCAAAGATAAAAAAATATATTAATCATTTATTATGTTTTCTCTAACCACTAGTTTTTTTCTTCAGGCTTGGGATAACCTCTGATTTATCCTCTTTTGGGATTGAGATAACATCCCGTGTACCTTCTTTAAAAATTTAGATAACCTCTTATATACCCACTTTTTTTTATGGGGTAACCCACAGTGTACCCTTTAAGATTATAAAACCATAATATTCACCCAATTAATTAGATGGATATATAATTTTGGGACCACACATCACAGAATCCAAAATCCATTCATATATATGGGAAACAATCATAAAAAATTCACCATATCACCATATAAGAACCCATATAAAATAAAAAAAATTTAAAAAAAATATCCTCATGATAAAATTAAAAACATAAAGATAAATAAAAAGTCTCATATTAGTAGATCATATATCTATTAATGATTTATTAACATCAAAGGGTGTTATCATAGATGAAAAATTCCTATAAAAGATCATTGGAATATTTCTTAGGGAAAATATACTTTTCATTTTGAAATAACTTATTTAAAATATAAGAATTTACAAAATATTAAATAAAATATTTTATTTCTAAATAACCTTTTGAACATGTAAATGAATATTCAAGTCATTTAAAGACTATGATGAAAGAAAATTATGTTCTTTTGGAGTACTTTAAAACAAATATTTCTTTTATGTTTCTGGTAAAAAGTTGAAAGTACCTCATTCGAAATATGATAAGAAGATTATATTGAAAAACATATATAGTAAAAAAACAAGTAAAAATAACTTCAAAAAAACAATATGAGAATATTAAAAACATTATAGATTTTTTAATAATACATATACCTGAAAGAAAAATATTCCTAATCAAAGAAGGAAATAAAGTTAGTTTTCCTTAAAAAAATTCTTTCAGTCTCTTGATAATATAAAGAGAGAAAAATTAAAGGAAAATATATAATCTCTATAAATAACTAGATTAAAATAAAATTCATGATATTTTGTATATTTATTTCATATAATTTTATCATCATAAATTTAACTATAAATACTACTGATGAAAATGAAATTATAGCATAAAACCCACAACACAAGTTTGAATCAATTCCTAAGCGCTATAACATCCTATATAATAAATTTAAATACAGTATAATTATATAATGGAATAATTAAAATTATTATAGTATCATATATTATGAAATTATAATATTTAAACTCCCATTTATTAATAATTCCTTATTAAAACCATCATTTTTGAGTGGTAACTGTTACGTTTTTCAAGAAAGTTTTAGTTTTGAAGTTCCAGCCTTTGAACATTGATCATGGTTAAATAATACAAATTATTGTAATAATTATATAAATATTATATACAATAATTATATATATATATTTATAATCATTTATAAAAAGTATATTTTTAAACATTAATGACACTATTCATGGAAACGGTAGTCTATGCGTATGCATGAACACTGGTTTCATTTTCTAATAATAGGATTGAAAGAAAGTTAAATAATATATTGTCAATAAATAACATAATTATATAATAAATATTTTATATAAATACTAAGTCAATAATAATAATAAATAATGTATGATTGTGGTAGAAAAGGAATTATGTCACTATGTGGAGGAGGTAGTCCACATGTGTGAACGAGTGATACATTAATTTCAAATTTGATGGAAAAGAGGGTGGGCAATGGGGGTTTCATAATAATTATAAAATTATTGTATATTTAAGATAATAAATTCATTATTTAATGATTAATACCATATATTTTGAGGATTTATAAGAATAAATAAATTAAAAGATGATGGGTTGGATGATTACCTCTTATTCTGTAGACCTGCTTTAGAGATCATCTTAAGAACCCTTGGAATAATCATTTAAAAAGAAGAAAACCTATAATTCATGGATAGGTTAGTATAGAGTGTAATTGTTTAGGTTTTGTTTTATCCATGAGGCTCATTTTGTGTAATGATGAGGGAGTACATGAGTCTTTTTATTCGGGACGGAGATGACATAGTTGGAATGTTTCAAAATATAAAAATATAGTATTTTCATAATCTAGAAAAATTCATTAAAATGAATTATATTCTAAGAGGATATAATATAGGATTTAAATATATACATAATTTAGGATTTAGACAATCTTAAATGGTAATATCACCCATATATCAAAGTTTAACCCCTTGTAAGCCCATTTAAAACCTTAATAATGGTAACAAAATTATACAGGTTTTTTTCTATTCATTATGAATAATTAAATTGAACATACTAAATTATATTAATTATTTTGATTCCAAATATTGAATAAATTTTAAAATATTAAATTTATATAATTCACAAAAATTCATTTTAAAATAAGCACTCAAAACGCAATGAAAACTACTTTTAGAAAAAATGTAGTTTTTAGCATAAAATGAGTTTACCTCAATTCCATTTAGTGAAAAAACTATTAGATTAATGTAAAATTATTTAATTTAATATTTAATATATTTATTTAATTAAAATAAATATTTAAAATATATTATTTTAATTTGTCATGATGAAAACACATTGGGCGAAAAAAATAGTTTTTAGAAAAAAGTATTTTGAAGTCCAGAAATGAACTTATTCTAAAATAAAGTATAATTATTATTACTATAAAATTAATTATATTATTTATAAATAGATAATAATTATGTTAATTTATGATAAAATTTTAAACATGATTTTAATTTTACTTAAAAATAAATGATAGTTATATAAAAATTTGTATTTTCACTATTCATTAAAAAATTAATCTTTTTAGAAAAATCATGAAATTAAACCATATGATAATTTTGATATAATTATTTTAGAAAATAATATAACATTTATAAAATTAAATTTCTAAAATAGTTAGAGATTAATTAAAATATAAACAGTCAAAATTCAATAAAAACCATTTTTGAAGGAAATACACTTTTAAAGAAAAAAATGAAATTACTAAAAAATTGATTACTTATTTAGTATAAATTAATCAATAAATTTTGATTAAATTACAAAATTTATACATACTTTTCATATTGTGTTTAATTTTATTCATACTTGTTAATCAAATGTATTGGTCATCATGTTTCATTTAGATATGATATTACATATATAGAAATCAATCAAATACTTCAAGTTTATTTCAATAGAAATGCATCTAAAATATCAGAGTCTTATATTATACCGTAATTAAAATTAATTATTCCCTCAAAAGACCATCAATATAATACTAAAAAAATGAAATTAACATTGTTTCATCATATCCTAAGGTTCCCATGTAGCTTCTTCAAATTTTTATTTCTTCTAGAAACCATTAATCAAGTGACTAGCCTTGTTCTAAATAACTTTATCTTCATGATCCAAGATTTTTACCTATTATTATTATTAGGAAAAAACTTTATCCAACTATATAACCATTGATTTATGAACATGAAAAGGATCTGGTTTTTACTTTATTAGGATAGATACATGGAACATATCATAACCTTGAGATAGATTCATTGAATGTGCCAAGTGATAAGCTATCATCCCAACTCTATTAAGAACTCGAAGTGTAAAATATACATAGGGATCATTTTTAACTTATTTCTGAATCACATAACATTTTTTCCATGTATAAATTCAAAGGAATAATTTTTAACCAACTTTAAATTTTTTATTTGGTTTACTTTTTTCATTATAACTTTTTTGCTGACTTTGAGCCACTTTAACATGCTATTGAATGGATCTAAATTTGTTTTTTATTTCATTAGATAGATTGGGTCCAAATATATTTTGTTCTCTTAGATCACTGTAACTTGATAGAATTCTTCACTTCCTTCTATAGAGGGCTTCATAAGGATCCATCTTAATACTCAAGTGAAATATATTTTTATAAGAAAATTTGACATGTAGAATGTGTTGATCCTAAGAACCTTTTAAATAAATAGAAAATGACATCAAAAAATTCCTCTAGGGGTTGGATAGTCCTCTCAGACTGACCATCTTTCTATAGAATAAAAGTATTACTCAAATAAAACTCTATATCAAGAGTTTTCTAAATACTTTTCTAGAAATATGAGGCAAACCTAAGATCTCAATTAGATAAAATAGAATGTAATTGTCTATGAAATATTACCACTTCATTAATATATATCTTGTAATGTTTATAAATAGAGAAATATTATATGATTTTAATGAAGTGTACTGAATTCATATGGTGGTTGAATACAACCGCAGTTCCATTTGGGCCTTTAGATGTTTTTAGAACTCTGATGATGAAATCAATAGAAAAATTTCCCATTCCATTCTAGTATGGGGAATGGTTGTAACATCCCATTATACCTTTGTATCTCAATCCTAACTAACAAGAATACCAAGAAATGGGATATATACTCTAAAATATCCCTTTCCATTTTATCCCACTAGAAAATACACTTTTAGATCCCTATATATTTTTCTTCCTCCTAGATGAATTTAGAATGATGAACTATGTGCATTATCCAACTACTCTTTATTGAAATCTAGTATTGATGGGAAACATACATAGTTATTTAACTTTATCATTCTATAAAAATCAAGGTTGAACTCAAGAAAATTTCTCACCAAATTTTTTATATCTACATCTTCCTTCTACACATCAGTAATCATCACATGGATAGATGATTGAACTCTCATTTGAGAAAGACAAAATTTCACCCATTACATGAAGATTTCAAGGTACATCTTTTGAAAATACATAAATATTAGTCCTTTTTTGATCCTTATTATATAAAATATAGCACAACACTTTCAACCCAATGTATCATCCACCCTATTTAGTATCCATATGGGGTAGTGTGTTAAGAAATCATAATATACAATTAACTCCGACCATATTATCAGGAACATACTAAACAATTTTTATATGAATATATACATTAAAATTTTATGATCAATATGCATGCCCTTACTTTATCTATAAAGATAATCATTTATAGGTTAGTTTGAGATCAGATGTACTGACCAACCTTCTTTTTAGCTCCTTGAAATTTTTCTAAAATTCATCTATCCAAAGGTGATTTACTCTATTCGAAGTTATGATGGTGAGTGGATTAGATATAAATGAGAAATTATACAAAATTTTCTATAATATCCATATAAACCAAGAAAACTATGGATCTTAGTCAACATAATGGTTATGGGAAAATGTTCAATAACTTCTATCATTGATGGATCCATCGATATACACTCTCTTAAGATTATATAACAAAAATATTAAACTTTATGTAGCAAAAATTAACACTTGGTAAATTTTTCATAAAACTTATTCTTACTTAGGGTCTTCAGTATGTATCTCAAGTTATCTTCCTGATATTCATTGATCATGAAATATATAAAAATATCATCTGTAAATATAACCACAAACTGATCAAGGTAATCTCAAACGACTCTATTCAATAAATACTTAAAGATAATTGGGGGATTAGTAAGATCAAATTAAATAACTATAAAATCAATGTTTCCATACCTCATACGAAAGGTTTTAATGGGGATGTATTCACTTTTGACCCTCAGTTGATAGTATCCAAATTGGATCAATCTTGGAAAAATATTAATCTCTATGTAATTTATTGAAAAAATAATCATTTTAGAGTATAGGATAATAATTATTGATCATGGAATTTTTAATTTCGAGATAATCAATGCTGAGTCACATTGACTCATCTTTCTTCTTAATAAAAAGGATATGTGTACCCCATGGTGTTGCACTTAGCTGAATAAACCCATTATCAAGATTATATTAGAGTTGCTTCTCTAATACCTAGAACTAAATCAGGGCTATTCTATATAGAGTCTTTAAAATAGTTTTGGAACAATGTATTATTTATCTTGAAAACATAACTTCAGGATTTGAAGGAATACTATGGAAATATTTTATAAACACATAAAAAAATTCCCATTCAATAAGTATAACTTTGATGTGGAGTTTCTCCCAAACCATCTGAGACAAATACACCTATTTCATATGAATAAAGAACGATAACATGGAATTAATTTATTTTTTAAATTTATATTCTTCCTCTCATAAATAAATGATCATATGTTGAATTAGGGTATCAAATGTGATTCCCTCATTCAATAAATTTATAAGGGATATTGAAATATAGTGTTAATCAATTCTAAAAATCAAATAAAATTTAGATATAATAATATTTTTATAGGGTACATTATTATAAACATTGACATGGTATTCCTAACTATGGATTAGATGACAAGTTTGAATTAATCATCAGGGTCTACTTTAGAGATTTAAGCAACATATACCTTTTTTTACTCTAGGATTTAGCCACTAGAATTGGTTATTTACTCAAATAATTCCCTTGTGACCCACAAATAAGACATTAAATTACTTGGTAATTAATTTATATATTACATTCAATACAACTTAAAAAAATATTTCTTTTAGTACATTACCCTAGGTGATTCTTTCTGAATTCTTTACATGAAGGAAATTGAAATATCATTCATCCATGATCATCGCCACTCGAACTTCTACAAAATTCTATTTTCCTCTTAGTTGACATGTTAGTAAACTCAACAATTTTTATTTTGTTAATCATATATCACAATAACAAGTTAGGAATAATCATAAGGTTTCAACTTCCAATTCCTACATCACTCATTTTCATAGGAGGAAAATCATTTCACTATCCTTTATATTCATTGTCAAATCAATTCCTCATAGTTCTTACCATTTTCTAAGAAAAAAATAATAGCATGAATAATAATAATAATAATAATAATAATAATAAAAGATGAAATTATCTCATAGAATGTCTAAATATTAAAACCTTATTTTCAATCTATGATAATTTAAGATTATCCTAGGTCATCCATCATAAATATCTACTTAAATCCATAATAATTCTCCATGAAGAAAATGTAAATTAACCCAATAATATCCCCTATGAGTGTCATACTAGGTTTAAAGTAAGGGTCCATTCACTAGGAATCCTAATGATGAATGAGATATATTCAACCAACAATTTTTAGGGTTATTACCCCTAGATTCATCTATTCTAAAACCATTTCTATTTATAATATGAAAATAGGGATTTATTACTTGGAAGAAACACTTATTTCTTTTGCATGACATGGGTTGTTCTCTTATACTTAGTCGTACACTAAATATTATTAATAAATCTTTCACATTCTAGTTTTAAAGAATATGTAAAACTTAATATGATACCAACTATAGTGACACATAAATTCTTTACATAAATATTGTTTATTTTTATATTATATTCAATATAAAATATTTCTATCTAAGCCAGAACTATAATGGTTTTGTGTATTTGGAAAGATTGATACAAAAAAAACAATTCTTTAAATGATCTACATAATCTCCCATTATTTTCATCAAAACTACCACCGTTCATAGACATATCATACATAAATAAATTCTTTATATCCTATGGTAAAGGAAATCAGAAAAAGGTAAACAAGGGAGATATCACTGATCATTTGAGAATAACATGAGCATAAGGTTGTGAGAACATGAAATTAAACTTATAACATCAAACCAATTAATTCATTGTTCATAAACATGAGTCATGGAATAAATATTCTATGTATAGAAGACATGAAACATAAATGAATGACAGAACATGAGCCATGATAGAATAATATTACAATAATATCATTTCATAAAAGAGTTTCATAGAGTTTGTAATAATTATAATCTTAGAAATATTTTTTAAACTCTCCCCCAAATACATTCATCACATGTCATCATTGGGGAAGCCACATTTTTACTAACTCCCATCATGGGATAACATTTTGTGTACCCTCTTTCAAGTTAGGGATAAGCTGCCATGTACCCTTTTCGAGCCTAAGATAACCACCCATGTGCCCTATTTTGAGATTGGGATAATTTATTATTTAACCTTTTATATCCTAAAATAATAATCATTACCCAATAAATTGGAAGAGTCTATAATTATTGGCCCACCTATACCATAATCATAAATCCATTAATATGTATACCATAAGATCATAAAACATTCACTATATTATCATATCTCAACTGGTAGAAAATAAACAGGTTTTGTAAACATGTTATCCTCATAATAGTAAACCATATCTAGAAAGAATAAGGACGATATTATTGGATCATATCTTTAGTAATTCGTAAATAAAATTGAAGGGTGATATCATAGGTGAAATTTACTTTAAAATATCACTCGTATATTTCATGTGGAAAATACCCATTTCATTTTAAAATTACTTATTTAATATATATCTATATATTTATTTCAAATATTAAGAAAATAATTTTATTTGAATATAAAAATTTAAAAATGTAAAGTAATATTAAAATAATTTATTACTTATTATGGTGGGAAATTCCATTCATGATGAGTATGTTAAAATAATGATTCCTTTCATTTTTTCAGTAAAAAGTAAAAAGATCTCATTCAAAATATGATAAGAAGACGAATTTGAATTTTTGTATAGTAATTAAACCATAGGTAATAATTAATTTTAATAATAAAATGTTGGTAAAAAAAATCATGAAATGATTTTAAATAAAACAAGGAAATGGAAGATAAAGGTTCCCGAACAAAGTGGTAAATAAATTAAGTTTTCCTTAAAAACATTCCTCCGACTTATTGATAACTAAAAGAGAGGAAAATGAAAGACAAATAAATAATTTAAATAAAAAATAGATTTTAATAAAATAAATGATATTTTTATTGGATAGATAATATAATTTCATCATTATAAATTTTATAATAAAAAATATCTATAAAAATGAGGTTTTAACATAAAACCTTTACATCAAGTTCAAATTTATTATTTAGAATTGTAATATTATATATATTAAATATTAATTTATTATAATTATATAAAATAATAAATTATATAATTATAATATTATATATTATCAATTTATTACATTTCAAAACACAAATCCAAATAATTCCTTTTTAAAATCTTTATTTCTGGGTGTTAAATGTTTCATTTTTCATGAACGTTTTAGATTGTAAGTTCCAATCATTTTACTTTGATCATGGTTAAATAATATATATAATTTTAATAATATTATGAATATCATATATATTCATTATATCATATTTATAATCATCCATAAAATGAATAGGTAGAAAAAACTGCAATGTTCATGGAGATGGCAGTTTGTGCGTATGCGGGAATGCTGTATTCATTTAAAAAAATAAAGTAAGAAATAAAAAACATATTGTAACTTTATATAACCATAATTATATCATAAATACAATATATAAAAATTAAATATAACATAATAACTAACCATGAATTGTGGTGATGTAAAATAAATTATATTTTTATGTGGAGACAATAGTCCACACGTACGCAAGAGTGATACATTAATTTTCCATTTGATGGTAAAGAGGGTAGATAATAGTGTATTAATAATCATAATATAATTTTAGAATATTTATTATACTAAATTTATTATTTTATGTTGAATACATTAGATTTAGATGAGGTAGAAGAATAAATAAATTGAAAGATGTTAGGTTGGAAGATTACCTCTTCTTCGGTAGAGCTCATTAGATCCATTCTTAAAAACCCATATAATGGTCTTTTTAGAAGAAAAAAACCACTATTAATCTATAGGTAAGTGTATAAGAAAACATTTTAGGTTTTTTTAGAGTAAGGTGGCTCAAGGTGGCGTAAAGAAGTGTGTGGAGAGATGTCCCTTTAAAAAGGATAGAGATGACATAATTGATTGTTTTCAAAAGATGAAAATATAATAGCGTCACACAAAATCCAAATTATAAAAAATGAATTATATTAGAATATATTATGATATAGGATCTAAATATTCCCATAAAATATGATTTAAAAATGTTTAAATGTCATTTTCATCCATATCTTTTAGTTTAACCCCCTCGATAAACCAATTTTAACCTTAAAAAGGTAATGAAATTTTACTAATTTTATTATTCATTGTGATAAAAAATTTAGTTGAACATATTAAGTTATATTAATTATTATAATTAAAAATATTTAATCCAACTTAAAATATTCAATTTCTATAATTGGAATAAATTAATTTTAAAACAACTTCTCAAAATATATTGAAAACAATTATTAGAAAAATCCATTTTTAATATAAAATAGGGTTACCTTCATTCCCTTGCATGTAAAAAATTACATTAATGTTAAAATATTTAATTTTATATATAATATATATATTTTATAAAATAATTTATAAAAATTTATTAATTAAACTTTTTATGATAAAAACACATTGTGTGCATAAAAATAGTTTTTAGAAAAAATGTGTTTTCAACCCCCAAAATGAACTTATCAAAAAATTAAGTATAATGCTGATTAGTATATAATTAAATAAATTATTTATAATTAGATAATATTATGTTTCTTTTTTATCAAATTTAAAACATTAATATACTTATAATTAAAAATAAATTATAGTTTTAAAAAATCGGTATTTTCCACTCTTTACTGAAAAATAAATCTTTTCCGAAAAATCACAAAAAATTTACCTTATGATAATTTTTGATATAATGATTTCAAATAATATATAAATTTTATAAAATAAAATTTATAAATTTGATTCAAATTTATTATAATATCTTCGCATAAAAGATAATAAAAACTATTTTTGGGGAAAACACATTTTTGAGGCATAAAATGACTTTACTGAAAATTGAGTACTTATTTATTATTAATTAATAAATAAGTTTTAATTAAATAAAACCTATATATATATTTCATAATTTATTTAATCCAATTCATATCCATTAGTCGAATATTTATGTAACGCCCCGACCCGAGTTACCTAGAGTCGGTGCATTATTGCATAATATTGGCATGATCACAAGAAAGATCAAATCTCGAAAGACCGATTGGTTTAGTAGCCTTGGAAACACTAGATATATTCATAAAGTTTTACATTACATCATAAAGTAAAAAACTACTACAACAACATATTGTATCCATAGTCCACACTATTAACCCCTCATAATATCCCTGCAGGTCATTCATAATTTACTTCTTCACTTCCTGGGAAAAATAAAACATAGAAAAGGGGTGAGCTCAAATACCCAGTAAGAATAACAATATAGCGGAAACTTTCATAAATAAGAATAAACATTTAAGGAAATGTATAACTAAAACAAAATCCTTTAAAACTTGAACTTTCAACATAGTATGGCATAAGTAAAATGAAATAATTCCATTTACTTATTCACATAGATATTCTACTAATCGAATAATCACATGCAATATCAATAACCACTTTCATAATGATGGAATGCATAATGCCAGACTATCATAACCACATAGCCAAGGCCTCGTTCCAAGACTATAAATAAGATTTTGCCAAGGCCTTGTGCCAAGACACTAGTTTGTCTCATGAGACCTACCGATGCATCGAGGAGCTATAGCGGGCTCCACCCGTCACATATTAAGTCCAATGCATTCCCATATGAAAAGGTTTAAACATGACATAAATATTCCTATTAAAACTAGCATAAGAAATGTCAATACTTTCATAATAAACAATGAATGGTATAAAAATAGCACATACACAGTCAAACATATCACAAAACCTTCAATATAATATAGAAGTTTTGTATCATAATAAATCAACTACAAATAAGCATAAAATCCATCAAAGGATGTTGACATAGATGAAATCAAAACACTTTTTAGAGAAATATCTCTTTCTATTTTTGAAATCATTTAAGAGTCATATATTTATAAAACAAAAAATTTTCTTTGAAAATATTATTATAAGCTTGTAAGGGAAGCTTCGACAATTTTATAACGGTGGAAAATAGCCGCACCCGCCGTATAAGTTAAAAAAATATTCTTACCTTAATTTTGTCGAAAAGGTTAAAAAGCACCTTGTTTGGAAAATGACGGAAAGATTCCTTTATAAACCTCTTATAAAAAGTCACACAAGGGTATAAATGACTTTAACCCATATTCTTTTAAAAAGTAAATATGTTTTGAAATACATTTTTAAGAAACATGGATGTGGATGATAAAGAGATCCCAGTGGATTATTTCATATAAACAACCTCGGATAATGAAGAGATTGTGAAATAACACTTACCTTGTACTTTTCCTTGGTTGGGGTAGGTTAACCTCCTGTATAATGGAGAAATAATTGTTATTAAATTATACAAGAATCATATACATTAATATGATATCATATATGATCTTTTAACATTGATTTGTTAATAATATCTTAGTATTATCGTTGTTTCGGGTGTTAACTTACTCGTTTTATTTTATATGTTTTGTTACATAAGCTGTGTTTTTTATGGATAGGATGTATATTATTTATATCCAAAATGATATCAATTCCTTAAAAATCATTTTTAAATTATCAAATTATAATTATACTTGAATGGATACGATGGAGAATGAATCTCATCGCGTTTGTGGAGACGGTAGTCCGTACGTACACACGAGCGACAATATCATTCTTTTGATATTAAAATAATATATAAATGGATGTTATATCATATATAAAGAATCATTAACATGTTATATTTATTATTTACATGAGTTACACATCATTATTATACCCATCCAAATAATAATATATTGAATAACAATTACACCACGACGTGGAGACGGTAAACCGTACATACGCACGTATGGTGACATGTTATTCAAAGGGTGGATAGAATACTGAATATGGTTGTACCATATTTATAATAACATCACAGTATATATATGATATTGGAGTTATTATTTTAGAATGGTAACAACAAAGAAAGAAGAAGTGGAAGAAGAAAGGAACTTGAAAAGGGGTGTGGAAAACATTACCTCTTCTTCGGGTTCTTCCTTTTGATTTGATCAAAATAGCTCCTTAGGTTGTATTTATGATCAAAATAAAGCCTCTAGGTTTTAGTGAGTGAAGTAGAGAGAGTATTTGGGAAGAGTTTTTCTGAACAAAAAGGCTTTGAAGGTGTGAAGAAAAGAGAAGGAGGAGTTCCCTTTTATAAGAGGGGTGAGGGGCACCTTTGGAAAAGCTAGAAATATTAATTTATAATAAATTCATATTCGGTTTCTAATGGCTCAAAAGTTGATTATTTAAATTTTAAGGTGGGTATAGGTCGAAAACCACTAAACCAATATAATTTAGACAGGTTTGGGTCATTATATTAACCTTATCTTTAAGTATTAACTCTAAGTTAATTAGTTTGACTTTTACAATGTCTCTTTGTATTTTTATATTATATGGTTAATAAACTTACCATATACATTCACGATACCCCAAAATGGTCCTTTAATGATGAACCTATCATGATATAAGTTTCTTGGACGAACCTTAGATTTTTAGGAATTTAATATCAATTAATAATATAATATTTGTTTTAGAAACTCTTTTATGTCAATTTTGACACTATTCAATAGTTGATTTTTGAGAAAATCATAAAAGATTTATTACTTCTAAAAAAGTCAATTAAATCAATCCTAATATATCATATTATCCTAGAAAATTAGTTTAATTCATTAAAAGTTTCATATTATATTTATTTGGGTATTTATAATATCAATTATTTTAATTTTTCACTATTATTGTAATTAATTCATCATCATTGTGTCAAAAATAAATTAAATTATTTAATGTCTAAAAATTATAAATAAAATATGATTATGTAGGAAATCTTTTTATCCTTCTAATGAATATTTATAATCTAAAATCCAACATATATAACCCTATGTAAAAATTGTTTTTCTAAAAGATATATGCTTGTGTCATTTTTGTATTCATTTTAACTTAATTAAAATAAAGTGTCCCTATCACCTACAAGTGGCACCATGGGGTCCCAAAATAGACCCAAATATGCCTATGGTCGAACATGTATCAACCAATAAGTCTAGGACACGTTTTAGGGTAATTTAGTATTATTATAATTTTATTTTTTAACCCTCATTTACCGGATTTACCCTTAACCATGGTAAATAAAATATTTACCGCAGTAATTATTCAAAATGTCTAAAAATAAAAGTTACCTATTTACACAATCTGAACATTCTGATTCCAAATATGGAATCCATTTTTCTAAATTCAAAACACATAAGTGGTATAAATTAATTTAAAATTAATTCCCGCTGTCAAAACAAAAAGGGTGTTTTTAAGAGATAATAACTATCAAAAGATTGACACTTGTTTATGTTCGGTTTAATTGTAGAATTATGTCAAATGACCAACATTATATTAAATGGTAAAAATATATTCTAAATATACTTTAAAACCACTCAAATTCATAATTTATCACTATTAATTATTTTGATTAAAAAAGTTGTTTTTAATTAAAATTTAGTAATTTTCACTAATCATCAAAATATTAAAGTTATCCGAAAAGTACCAAAATTTCACCTTAGGATAAATTCGATATTCCAAATCCATAAATGAATTCCATTTTGAAATATAAAATATATATATTTTCAAAAAGTAGGTATTACTATTCATAACAGCTAGTTTGATTGGTTATGGTGTGTTAGAACTCGGTGTTGCGTACGACACACGCTATCACATTATTCAAAAAGAAGCGTACCGTAGAAGCTTGGGGTGTTACATTCTCCCCTCCTTCAAATAATTTCATCCTCGAAATTTCTAGAATACTTATCACATGAAAATACTCGGGTGGTTCTTCATCATAAGTTCCCCGGGTTCCCACGTTGCCTCTTCCATCTTATGGTTTCTCCACAAAACTTTTACCAGACGCGTCGTCCGGTTTCTCAACACTTGTTCTCTCGTATCAAGAATCTTGACGGGCTCTTCGCAATAAGATAGATCGGGTTCCAGTTCTAATTCTTCATAGGTGAGTACATGCGTTGGGTCAGGCATGTATTTCCTCAATAGAGATACGTGGAACACATTGTGAACTTTGGAGAGACTTGGCGGCATTGCCAATCGGTAAGCTACAGCCCCAATTCATTCTAGAATTTCGAAAGGTCCGATGTACCTAGGACTCAATTTACCTTTCTTACCAAAACGTATGACTCCCTTCCATGGAGATACCTTAAGGAAAACATGATCACTGACTTGAAATTCCAAATCCTTCCTTCGATTATCGGCATAGCTCTTCTACCTACTTTGAGCTTCTTTGAGGTGATTTTGGATTAACTTCACCTTTTCCATCATTTCCTCCACCAGTTCTGGACCTACAAGTTTTCTTTCACCGACGTCATCCCAACAGGTTGGTGTACGACATCTCTTTCCGTATAACGCTTCATATGGTGCCATCTGAATACTCGAATGGAAGATATTGTTATAGTAAAATTCTACTAGAGGTAAATATTGATCCCACATACCCTGAAAGTCAAGTGAGAAAGATCTCAACATGTCTTATAAGGTTTGAATAGTCCGTTATGATTGTCCATCTATCTGAGGATGGTAAGCAGTGCTCAAATGAAGTTCAGTATCGAGGTATTTCTGAAGACTTTTCCAGAATCTTGAAGTAAAATGGGGATCACGATCAGAAACAATCGATAGGGGTACTCCATGAAGTCTCACAACTTCATTAATATATAGTCTTGCTAGACGTTCCGGTGGTAGATCTTCTCTTATAGTAAGAAAATGTGCTGACTTGGTAAGACGATCAACAATAACCCATATTGCATCGTTCCTTCTAGGAGTCTTTGGTAGCCCCATGACAAAGTCCATCGTAATATTGTCCCATTTCCACTCCGGTATGGGAAGAGGTTGCATGACTCCTCCAGGCTGTTTCCTTCCAGCTTTCACTTGTTGAAAAACCATACATCTTGACACAAAATCAGCAATTTCCCTCTTCATGTTGTCCCACCAAAAATGTTCCTTCAAATCTCTATACATTTTGGTGCTCCCTGGGTGTATAGAGAAATTGGAACTATGAGCATCATCCAGCAATTCCCTTTTTAGATCAGGTAAATCGGGAACACAAAGTCTTTTCCCGAATTTCAAAATTCTATCTTCATACACAAAGTCTCTCAATCTCCCATCATTCACACCTTTAATCTTCTTTTTAAATTCTTCATCATCGGTCTGAGAACTCTTAATCCTTTCTAGTAAAGATGGTTTGGAAACCATTTGAAAAAGAATTGATGTTTTTCCTTCCCTAGTTATTCCCATGTCCATCTTCACTAGATCCATGAAAATTGGATCCCTTTTAATTCTCATATTGTTCAAAAATCCATGGTCTTTTCTGCTCAAAGCATCTGCCACCTTGTTTGCCTTCCCCGGGTGGTAGTGTATCATGCAATCATAATCCTTGAGTAATTCAAGCCATCTCCTTTGCCTCATGTTGATTTCTTTTTGTGATAAAATATACTTCAAACTCTTGTGATCAGTATAAATCTCACATTTTTCACCATAGAGGTAGTGCCTCCATATCATTAAAGCAGAGATCACAGATTCTAACTCGAGATCATGAGTAGGATAGTTTTGTTCCTGAATTTTCAACTGTCGTGATGCATAGGCAATAACCCTATCATTCTGCATAAGGACACAACCAAGTCCTTTCTTCGATGCATCACTATAAATAACGAACCCATCATTCCCAGATGGTAGAGTCAATATAGGAGAATTGACTAATCTTCTCTTCAGTTCTTCTAAACATTCTTCACACTCTTTTGTCCAAACAAATTTAACCCCTTTACGTGTGAGCTTCGTTAATGAGTTAGCCAATCGGGCAAAATTCTGGACGAAATGTCGATAATAACCTGCCAAACCAATAAAACTGCGTACCTCAGTTATACTCGTAGGTGCTGGCCATTCTTGGATTGACTTGGTCTTAGAAGGATCAACAGAGATTCCATCTTTAGAGACAATATGGCCAAGAAAAGAAATCTTCTGAAGCCAGAATTCACCCTTGATAAACTTCCCATATAATTCATGCCTCCTCAGAGTCTTCAAGATAATGCGCAAGTGATTTTCATGATCTTCGTAGGTTTTGGAGTATACCAAGATATCATCAATAAATACCACCACAAATTCATCGAGATACTCCCTGAAAACCCTATTCATCAGATCCATGAATACAGAGGGTGCATTAGTCAATCCAAAAGGCATTACAGTAAACTCGTAATGCCCATACCTGGTTCGAAATGCTGTCTTAGGAATGTCATCCTTCTTTACACACAACTGATGGTATACAGATCGAAGGTCAATCTTTGAAAAGTATTGAGCTCCATGCAGTTGGTCAAATAAATCATCAATTAGAGGTAGGGGATACTTGTTCTTTATTGTTATAGCATTGATCTCCCTGTAGTCGATACATAACCTCATAGATCTGTATTTCTTTTTAACAAAAAGAACAGGGGCTCCCCATTGAGAAACACTAGGGTGAATAAATCCTTTATTACTCAATTCCTATAGTTGTTTCTTTAGTTCAACTAATTCTACAGTGGCCATTCTATAAGGGGTCTTCGATATAGGCCTTGATCCAGGAATTAAATCAATGGAAAACTCAACTTCTCGTTCTGGAGGATGTCCAGGTAAATCTTTCGGAAATACATCTACAAATTCTTTCACAACGGGTACATCCTCTATTTGAACATTCTTTTCCTCACCGACAGTTATTTCATTCTCTTCCTCCCCAATAATTGAATTTAGTTGAGCTACTGGGGGTGGATCTAAATACGAATTTGGTGGTGATGATTCTGCTCTAAATATAAGGTGTTCCTTATCATTATCATCAAGAATCATAACCTCTTTCTTCTTACAATAAATCTTCACATCATAGTCCGAAAGCCAGTCCATATCGAGGATTATATCAAACTCAATCATAGGTATGACGATGAGATCAGCAGATAAAGAACATTTATGTGCTCTAATGGGGACTGATTCGCAAAACTTTGTTGCAATGATACTTCCCTTAGGAGTTTTAACTGACAACTCCCTTGTTAAATCAAATTGGAAATATCTAATTTTCTTAGCAAACTAAGAAGATATGAAACAATGTGATGATCCAGAATCAAATAATTCATTTTCTAAACTTGAGGAAACCATTAAATTACCTACCACCACGTCTTTCGGAGCTTCTACCTCAGCAGTAGTGATAACATAAGCTTGGCCTTGATCCCTTGGACTTTTCTGAGGTAAGTTATCCTGATTCTTAGGACATTCGTTTTCATAATGCCCCATCTCCCTGCAATTGTATCACTGAACG
This sequence comes from Viscum album, assembly GCA_963277665.1. NCBI lineage: Eukaryota > Viridiplantae > Streptophyta > Magnoliopsida > Santalales > Viscaceae > Viscum > Viscum album. The sequence goes on along the minus strand of OY728138.1, from coordinate 538,099,006 downwards.
TTGGTAGCTTCCTTCTTCCCCTTTCAATCGCGAGTTTGGTGGCCTTTTTCACCACACTTGTAACAGACTCCCATTCCCTTCAAGAAAGTACCAGGGTGTTTCTTCCCGCATTTACCACAGGATGGATATTCAACCTTTCCCTTCTTCCCCTTATTTCCATTCCCAGATTGATCAGCAAGTCTCTTCTTCTCTTGCTTTTCATTAAAGTCATAAGACTTAGAGAATTCCTTTTCGGTCTTGATAGCACATGAGACAATGTCTTCGTACGACGAAAAGGATTATGAGACTAATGCTCGATGAGGAAATGGTTTTAACCCATCAAAGAAACGATCAATCTTACTTCTTGGGTTACGTATATAATCACCAGCATACCTTGCTAACCTTGTAAAGTTAGCCTCATACTTTGTAAAATTCTCATCCTCCTTCAGTCTCAGACTCAGAAATTGCCTTTCCATATCTGCTCAATGGTCGTGAGGAAAGTATTTTTCTAAAAAAAGATCTTTGAACTCCCTCCATTCCATATTTGATACTTCATCATCTTCCTTCATTTTTTGAATCAATGACCACCATTGATCAGCATCTCCAGTGAGGCGGTAAACTACCATGATAACTTTTTCCCTTTCACTGCTCCCTAAAGCCTGAAATATTTTCTCTAGGGAATTTATCTATTGCTCAGCTAATAAGGGATTTTTACTCCCATTGAACGTTGGTGGTTTTTGCCTCATGAATCGATCTAACATTGATCCTCCATACTGTGGATCAGGGTGATCCATACGGGTAAGGTTATTATTCATAACCTGAGTGAGTTGTCCCAGTATGGTGATTAGCTGATCGACACCAGTTGCATCACCAGCTCCACTATAATTATCTTGAGCAGGAGGGAAATCCCTACATGGAGTGCGTGCATTGATTCGGTTTCCATTTCTTCCACTAGGCTCCATTTCTAAACAATGGCATAAACTAGATCATTTTATGAATCAAAATACATAATCCCATACTTATAAAACACTTAACATAAATTGAACTATTTATGGATATAATCCATAATCATAAGAATGTTTTCTTTGAGGAAGTATATACTCATAAACCCTTCATAATGATTTGTAAAGAAAATGAGAGTTATCCTAAGCATATCCCCCAGGAGTGTCGTAACCAAGAGTGCAGCAAGGCCCGTTGTCGTGCACCAGTTCCCGTTCGAGTCTAGCTCAAAGCAGTGTTTTCAGGTTTTACCCTTAGGTACATCTGTGCCAGAGCTGCCTCTACCTGCTCGTATCCAGACAGGGATGTATTGCTCAGAAAACTCACAAAATCTCTACAATACCAAAATTCTAGGAAGTTATTCTATACTAATCCTCAAAGTTCATCTTAGGTCTACGTGCTCTAATCAGAGTTTATCTAAATCTAGCTTCCAAGGTTTGTACTAAACTTCCTCTGATACCAACTGTAACGCCCCGACCCCAGTTACCTAGAGTCGGTGCATTATTACATAACATTGGAATGATCACAAGAAAGATCAAATCTCGAAAGACCGATTGGTTTAGTAGCCTTGGAAACACTAGATATATTCATAAAGTTTTACATTAAATCATAAAGTGAAAAACTACTACGACAACATATTGTCTCGATAGTCCACACTATTAACCCCTCATAATATCCCTGCAGGTCATTCATAATTTACTTCTTCACTTCCTAGGAAAATAAAACAGAGAAAAGGGGTGAGCTCAAATGCCCAGTAAGGATAAAAATATAGAGGAAAATTTAATAAATAAGAATAAACATTTAAGGCAATGTATAACTAAAACAAAAGCCTTTCAAACTTGAACTTTCAACATAGTATGGCATAAGTAAAAGGAAATAATGTCATTTACTTATTCACATGGATATTCTACTAATCGAATAATCACATGCAATATCAATAACCACTTTCATAATGATGGAATGCATAATGCCAGACTATCATAACCACATAGCCAAGGCCTCGTGCCAAGACTATAAATAAGATTTTGCCAAGGCCTTGTACCAAGACACTAGTTTGTCTCATGAGACCTACTGATGCATCAAGGAGCTATAGCAGGCTCCACCCGTCACATATTAAGTCCAATACATTCCCATATGAAAAGGTTTAAACATGACATAAACATTCGTATTAAAACTAGCATACGAAATGTCAATAATTTCATAATAAACTATTAATGGTATAAAAATAGCACATCTACAGTCAAACATATCACAAAAACTTCAATAAAATATTAAATTTTTGTATCATAATAAATCAACTACAAATAAGCATAAAATCCATCAAAGGATGTTGACATATATGAAATCAAAACAATTTTTAGAGAAATATCTCTTTCTATTTTTGAAATCATTTAAGAGTCATATATTTATAAAATAAAACATTTTCTTTTAAAATATTCTTATAAGCTTGTAAGGGAAGCTTCGACGATTTTATAACGGTGGAAAATAGCCGCACCCGCCGTATAAGTTAAAAAAAATATTCTTACCTTAATTTTGTCGAAAAGGTTAAAAAGCACCTTGTTTGGAAAACAAAGGAAAGATTCTTTTATAAACCTCTTATAAAAAGTCAAAAAAGGGTATAAATGACTTTAACCCATATTCTTTTAAAAAGTAAATATGTTTTGAAATACATTTTTAAGAAACATGGATGTGGATGATAAAGATATCCTAGTGGATTATTTCGTATAAACAACCTCGGATTATGAAGAGATTGTGAAATAACCCTTACCTTGTACTTTTCCTTGGTTGGGGTAGGTTAACCTCCTGTATAATGGTGAAATTATTGTTATTAAATTATACAATAATCATATACATTAATATGATATCATATATGATCTTTTAACATTGATTTGTTAATAATATCTTAGTATTATCGTTGTTTCGGGTGTTAACTTACTCATTTTCTTTTATATGTTTTGTTACATAAGTCGTGTTTATTATGGATAGGTTGTATCTTATTTATATCTAGAATGATATCAAGTCCTTAAAAATCATTTTTAAATTATCAAATGATAATTATACTTGAATGGATACGATGGAGAATGAATCTCATCGTGTTCGTGGAGACGGTAGTCCGTACGTACGTACGAGCAACAATATCATTCTTTTGATATTAAAATAATATATAAATGGATGTTATATCATATATACATAATCATTAACATGTTATATTTATTATTTAAATGAGTTACACATCATTATTATACCCATCCAAATAATAATATATTGAATAACAATTACACCACGATGTGGAGACGGTAAGCCGTATGTACGCACGTATGGTGACATGTTATTCAAAGGGTGGATAGAATACTGAATATGGTTGTACCATATTTATAATAACATCACAGTATATATATGATACTGGAGTTATTATCTTAGAATGGTAACAACAAAGAAATAAGAAGTGGAAGAAGAAAGGAACTTGAAAAGGGGTGGGGAAAACATTACCTCTTCTTCGGGTTCTTCCTTTTGATTTGATCAAAAGGGCTCCTTAGATTGGCTTTCTGATCAAACTAAGGCCTCTAGGTTGTTGTGAGGGAAGTTGGGAGAGTATTTGGGTAGAGTTTTTTCTAACTAAAAGGCTTTTAAGGTGTGAAGAAAAGAGAAGGAGGAGTTCCCTTTTATAAGAGGGGTGAGGGGCACCTTTGGAAAAGCTTGAAATATTAATTTATAATAAATTCATATTCGGTTTCTAATGGCTCAAAAGTTGATTATTTAAATTTTAAGGTGGGTATAGGTCTAAAACCACTAAACCAATAGAATTTAGATAGGTTTGGGTCATTATATTAACCTTATCTTTAAGTATTAACTCTATGTTAATTAGTTTGACTTTTACAATCTCTCTTTGTATTTTTATATTATATGGTTAATAAACTTACCATATACATCCAAGAGACCACCCAAGTGGTCCATTAATGATGAAACTATAATTATATAAGTCTTTTGGCCGAACCTTATATTTTTAGGAATTTAATATCAATTAATAATGTAATATGTTTTTTAAAAACTCTTTTATGTCAATTTTGACACTATTCAATAGTTGATTTTTGTGAAACTCATAACAGATTTATTACTTATAAAAAAGTCAATTAAATCAATACTAATATATCATATTATCCTAGAAAATTATTTTAATTCATTAAAAGTTTCATATTATATTTATTTGGGTATTTATAATATCAATTATTTTAATTTTGAACTATTATAGTAATTACTTCATCGTCATTGTGTCATAAATAAATTAAATTATTTAATGTCTAAAATTTATAAATAAAATATAATTATGTAGGAAATCGTTTTATCTTTCTAATGAATATTTATAATCTAAAATCCAACATATATAACCCTATGTAAAAATTGTTTTTCTAAAAGATATATGCTTGTGTCATTTTTGTATTCATTTTAACTTAATTAAAATAAAGTGTCCCTATCACCTACAAGTGGCACCATGGGGTCACAAAATCAACCCAAATATGCCTATGGTAGAACATGTTTCAACCAATAAGTCTAGGAGACGTTTTAGGGTAATTTAGTATTATTATAATATTATTTTTTAACCCTCATTTACCGGATTTACCCTTAACCATGGTAAATAAAATATTTACCGCAGTAATTATTCAAAATGTCTAAAAATAAAAGTTACCTATTTACACAATTTGAACATTCTGATTCCAAATATGGAATCCATTTTTCTAAATTCAAAACACATAAGTGGCAGAAATTAATTTAAAATTAATTCCCGCTGTCAAAACAAAAAGCGTGTTTTTAAGAGATAATAACTATCAAAAGATTGACACTTGTTTATGTTCGGTTTAATTGTAAAATTATGTCCAATGAACAACATTATATTAAATGGTAAAAATATATTCTAAATATATTTTAAAACCACTCAAATTTATAATTTATCACTATTAATTATTTTGATTAAAAAAGTTGTTTTTAATTAAAATTTAGTAATTTTCACTATTCATCAAAATATTAAATTTATCCGAAAAGTACCAAAATTTCACCTTAGGCTAAATTCGATATTACGAATCCAAAAATGAAGTCCATTTTGAAATATAAAATATATATAATTTCAAAAAGTAGGTATTAATATTCATAACGGCTAGTTTGATTGGTTATGATGTGTTAGAACTCGGTGTTGCGTACGACACACGCTATCACATTATTCAAAGAGAAGCGTACCGTAGAAGCTTGGGGTGTTACAATTTAGGTTATCATGGATCATTTATACTATAGGTTTCTTATAAAATAAGCTATAAAATACTTCATGTTTATTTAAAAGGAAATACACACAAAATATAGTGGAATTACATAACCCAATAACCATGCCCCTCATGAGTGTCAATATTACTATAGAGACCAATGAATTTCCCATTCTAAGGCTACTTTCATGATCACCTCACATAAGAGAATAATTCTAAAACTACAAGAATATACCCATGCTCCCATCGCGTTGTCCGAAAGTGCATATCAAGAACCACTAAGACAAGAACCCAACAGGTCCTACTACCCCATTTAGAATTGATAATAAGAACAAGGAATTCACATTAATTTCTTCACAACCCTATAGGGTTTCCATAGAACCAACTTGTCCAATTGTGTATAGTGCCACCAAAATTTATATAAGAAAATTTTATATATGTTGTTGTTGGAGCTTTTAATAACCAAAAGCACATCTGTATGGAAATTTATTCCCATACTTTGCTCAGTCCTCATGCATACCATGCCTTTATTGAACTCATCAGGGTTCTATTATTAAGGAATTCAAAGCCCATGACAACCCACTAAGGTTATCTATATATTCCTTAGTGAAGGTACTATATTTCCATCATAAGAGAACATCCCATCATAAGATCCACATGAAATTCCAAAAAAAATCGAGTGTCCTGAGTGAGTATAATTTCACAAATAATTTGTATGGGAGAAATCCATTTAAGTTGTTGAAACATTAAACAGCTTGGCCTCACATTAGTAAAGAATCACTGGTAAGCACGCATATATCACGTGAATCATATATGATAAAAAGAATACATATAAAAAGTCATATTTCTAATAGTCCAAGAGATAAAAATAGATAAATTATAAATCCCAAACTCTTGTTCATAACCCAAGGTGAAATTATTGAAATAAAGCATTAAGAAACAAGAAAAAAAATTCATCACCTAAGAAATATAGGTATCCTATCAGAAAGGTTGTTCTCAACACACTAGTCCAATATCCATTATAAGTATTGACACATCCCTATAAATCCTTTCAACCATATCCCCAAATAATAAGAAAACACATATGGTTTGAATACCACTTTGTGATCCCCCTAGAACTTGATTGAGACAGAGGGCCACATAGCCTAAAGCATTCCACCACATATATCAGAGGATATTAACTAGAATTAATGGAATAATCTATAAAACAATGAGACTATTACATATAATTAGAGTCATAAAATATAATGGAAATAACTGAAGAACAAAAACATCCATACACATGAGAGTATGAAAAATAAACATTAAACACACCCAATATCATACATGGTGCTATCATAAAAAGCATACATACATGGATTTCCCACTAGGTCCATACTAAATAAAAATAAACCAAAGAACACAATACACCCATATACACTAGAACAAATGATATCTACATGAATTACACACGATTTCTTCATATAACCATTGATCTACCCCATCCAAATCCTCTACACATCCAATTACCTAATATGAAACAATAAAATAGGTCCTCACACACACCATGATTCCCATGCAGGGTGGGATATTATGACTTAGTATGGTCTCACTATTAACCCCTAATGTATATCATCATATCTATGTGTATCCATGAAAAAATAAATAAAATCATAAACACTCTCATGGAGTTATTGTGAACTAAGCAGTCTACCAGGACACCTAAAATGTTTAACATGCTTATCTGCCCAACGTGTGAAAACCGAGCTACCATGATTCATAACCACATCCAATTCAGTGCCATTCCAGAATTTGATCATCACCACATTCCATAAAACATATTCCATACCCTTACCTAAAGTGATTGGGTAGGTATTCTTACAAACCACAACCAAATTTCCACATACTTTGGTAATGGTGATGCATCTACATCTTTACCTGCTACCTTATAATTCAAGGTAGGGTACATTAGTCTTGTATCACATCATAACATGACCCAACCCCATATGATATCTTCAACAAATTATTTCTAAATTAAATTCTCAATTCATGAACATAACCCATGCCAATCATGGAAATCTCTTTCACCCAAGAATTTTTAAGGAAAAGTATAAAAAACACACTGATATATCCCTATGCCTCTAGGAAGGTCACATCAAGATCACTAACCTGAGCCACTCATTATAAGGTCATCTACCAACTAAAAAAAGGGGAAAGACAAAGTTAAATGTCATACACCTCAACCCACTACCTGAAGGGAAACAAACATAGTCATATTTCTTACACCTCGACCCACTACCCAACGAAATAGGGAACATTCATACCTCAATATACCTCAACCCATGCCTTGTCCCTCAAGGGAGGTCACATCAAATGTATCCAACATAGGTATGATCTTATGGCCAAAAAAAATCTCTTTATACGATCCAAGTGTATTTGTTTATTGATACATATCCCTTCATTAGGAACAGATATTAACTAACCAGTTAAAGAAACCAATGGGTCCTAGAGACCTCTCATCATCTTTGATTAATAATACCATCTCCGTCCCATCACCTTATAGTGACATGATCACCTAAAGAGGCATCAATACCCTTAACTTAAGGTTTATTTTAACCTCATTAAACACATTAACACTCATATTCCTTCTAACCAAAGACCATTCAAAACTATTGTATCCTAACCAACATCATCCTCTATAACTCGGTTCTAATTCCCGACAAAGACCACCTTGAGAACTCAATGTTAAATACTAAAAAAAGAGCATAATAAACATTGGGTATGGAACAAATATCCCAAGGGAGGTTCCTAAACTCATAACATAGGTTAAACCATCTCCATAATATACACCAATTCCCGAAGGACATTCCCCTCTCACCTTGTACACCATGCCATGATTTCAATATCAAGAGTGAGTTCTTAGTCACTCAAAAGATATAAAACCATCCCTCCCATCATAATCCATCCATAATTCTTTTATTCGATCCAACTAGACCTAGTAAATAAACCTAATATATCTTAAATTTTTAATCAAACTTCTATATCTTCCAAAGGTCTCATGTTATCTAATCCCACACTCTTTCCCCTTAGAGGCATTGTTTTCAAGAAATCCCAAAACTACAAAGTACTAAAGAGAACATAGACTCATCCCATGAGTCTTAAGAAACCCCATTCATCTCAAACAAGGACACTAAATATCCATATAACCCACTCACAAACCCATGAAATTATAAATTGGTGTAGGATTGTAATAAAAAAGAATATAGTTTGGTATCATAGGGTCTAGATACATTCAATACGGAGTTAACCCCTCATCGAGCTCTGATAAACCAATTCCAAGATAAACAAGCCTCATACATCCTCCTGGGTCCTATATCTATCTACATAAATCCATAACTTATTATATTCATTTATAATTAAATTAAAAATTTAATTTAAATAGTAATAAATGACTAAAAACTATCCAACTAGCATCTAGAAGCCAAAAACTCAAGCAACAAGGTGTGTTCTAATCCCAACATACACATAGACCTATTCCAGGAAAAGGACACAAATTAAATCACCAATTCAAGGACAAATTTTATCAAAAGTCATTTAAAAACCATATGGAATATCATATGATGAAATAACTTCACCAAAACCAATTACAATAGTATAAAAGATTCATCTTAATTCATCCACTAAAGAATTCGAGGAAAATCCCCATCTATCTCATCCAATTCCACAATGCTCTGGTAAAATCAACACTAAAATCCTAGAAACAATATAGTAAAAAATAAATATAGAAATAAAAAATGAAAAATATAGGACCCTATATGGAGAAAACACCTTGAATTATTCTAAAATCAGACTCAAAACCAAGGTAAATGGATTGAGGATGAGAGGGAAATGCACTGACTGTAAGGCCCTCCTTGTGCATGCTCTATCAGGAAAAAAGAAATATGATCAAGCTCCCTTTTGATTAAATAACTTTTTTAGACCACTTTCATGGTGTGAAATATTGGTTCACACCATAAAATACCTAGGCAGGTGACCCTCACCCCTTTACTCTAAAATTTCAAACCATGAATCCTTGATTCATAGTGTGAATGAAATGCAATTGATGAATTCCAGTAACCCTACTTCCTATCCTTCCTCTAATTTTTTCCAAAACTCCTGTGACACTAGTTGTAACTCAAGACAACTATAATAACTCTGTTTATAGATGTTCAATATATATAAACATCATTCTGAGCCTCATTTCTTAAAAAAAACCATCTACCAAATGGTAAATTCATATTCCTTCTCAAAATAGTATTACTAAAATGCATGGATTGTTACAATCCTCTATATAAATCATGAAATAAAAAATCTCAGCCATATTATATATCTATTGGTATAGACATGGTGGATGCATCATGAAAAAAGGAACTAAATTCCCTTTATTCCAAAATCCCTATATAATCTCTCTTGAACTTGAAATCGGAATATGGAATCTCTTATAAATGGGAACACCTTAGGAATACATAAAGTCAATTTAGTCTTCATACCTCAATAGAATCCATGGAAATCGGGAATTGTGTGACATCGAGGGAATATGGATGATTTAACCATTGTAATAAATTATAGACAGATGGTGTGATATTATATTAAATTCAAAGGTGCTATGTGAGAATAGATATTGCATTTCCTAGAAATTCTAGATTCCACTAGTGAGAATCTATAAAAAAACTTCTCCAGGTACATCACTTTAGATTAAATCACCTAATATAGGGTTAATATTAATTGAATTCTAAAAACCAAAGGAAAATAAATCAAAAATGTCACATCAAAATAAAAAATTATTATGGAATATTAACACACTAAAAAAATATCCCACAATATATTAAATAAATCATCACGAAAGATTAACCAAATGAATATGAGGGAATAACCTCAAAAAAAAATTTCTCACATCTATAAAAAATGAACATGAAAACTAAACTAAATTTATTAAAACTAGAACACATGTAATGAAAAAAAAGATTACCTTAAAAATATAAAATAACAATAATTAAATTTTTAATAAATCATGAATTACAATATTAACAAAATTATTATTATATTAAGGAATAAATTTTTTTATCTAGAAGTAATGAATATTTTAAAGTAAATTTTATGTATATATATCACTCTTAAAAATGGTTTTTGATGTAGGCCAAAACCAATCAACCATTATTAGTTATTTCCACTACTAGCTCCCCCCTGACATAGGCAGTCAGAAGCTTTCAATAAAAACTAAAAAACTTTTCAACTCCCCACCACAAAACACCACCTGTTACTCTACGACCCCCAAACCCTAACTGGTCCCATAAAACACTCAAGCTCCCTCATAATCACCACCCTAAACCTCATCCATAGGGTTTCTCTTCACCTTCCCATAGTATTCCATCCCCTCATACCTAGAGGTGTCATCACCCCATATTCATTGTTACCTACGATCAATCCCCCCTTGTGTCTGCAACCCTACCACCACCCCATCTCCATTTCCTCCACCTTCCACCTCTATTAGTGTATAAAACTACTGAAATTACAAAAAAACCTGTCTAAAATTTTCTATAAAATTCCATTCATAGTTATTTTAAATCATTGATAATTCTCATGATGAGAAAAGATGATGGTCATTCCCAATGATAAAAAAATATCTAACGAAACATCACATTCTCACCACTCATGTAGAATATAAAAAGGTGAACCCATATCAATTTTTTAGTGTTTATAAAGGTCCCATTTCATAGTGTATTTTAGCACTGAGAATGGGAAAATTTTATTTGTAAAAATAAAAATTAGTGTTATTGTAATTTAAATATAAGAATGAACCAAATTTACAAAGAAATCATCACCAAAATCAGCCAAATGAACACTAGAATCATTGGTAAAAAAATAAAATAAATAATTATTTTATTTCAATGTAATTTTAAATTTAAAAACTATCATTTTTTGTTATAATAGTTATAAAAGAAACATTTACATTATAGAACAAGAGAAAAAGACATTTTCAGTAAATGAGATGTCCTTTGAATTTAAATAATATATCCCAAAAATTTCAAATGAATTGACGTGATTCAAATATAATAAATAAAAATCAATATGTGTTTTAATAATAACACATTAAAAATATGAAATTAATTATATATAAAAAATTAACATATGTCATCCTAAACACACTTCATATTAAAATGATGTAAAATTCATTCCTTATGTTTACAAATGAATTGACAGTAATTATACTTTAATTTATTATCAATTAAAAATTAGTTTTATCATTTTTCATCATGTAAATCCAATTATGAACTAAAACTCACTATAAAATTGAAATGTTAAATTGTAATCATACCAACCACTCTACACATAAGAATAAAATTATATTCAATCCAACATGTCAAATTGAATCTATGACCATTTCCTAGAGTTTCTAGAAAATATACATAAGTTTTCTCTATTTTTTGATTTAGTTTCTCATTTTAAAAATACATAACACTTAAAATGGGAAAAATATAGTTTTGGGATTTTTTCCCACACCGCGTGTTGGAATGTAATATGGCTCAATCCTAGAGTATTTTTGTTTACTTAAAATGAAAAAATATAGTTTAATCCACTTTGTACCTAATTTTATAGTCATAATATATTGATTTATACCATTTATATTAATAAAATATTACTCTCTTTAGTTTGGTGCTTCATATATCAAACACTATTTATCAAGATATTAACTTAAAGTAATACATTCTAAAATCTTGTGGTGTTACATTAAACCCTTAAAGATATTACATCCTAAATTTTTTTATCACATGGTGGATGGAAATGGGTTTAACTTATTTTTAGAATCGATTACAAGGATTGAAAGAGGAATTTTTAAAACATTAATTTTTGAAACGATCGCTAATAATTGAACCTTATAATCTAGGAAAAGAGAAGAGATGTGGAGTAGAAAATAAATATAAATAAATAAAAAAGAACTATATTTTAATCCAAATTTATTAAATTTCCTTTTTAAATGATATTCTATGTATATTTTAAGACTAGTAAACTTATCATTTACTAAACATTTGTTAAGTCATGAATTTACCATTATGAATCACATTATTGTGAATGAGTTTAAAAAATAATACATTGATAGCTAAGTGATAATTTTCATATATAACTCAACAGATTTATCATCCACTTTAATGAGACCAAGGAATTTTTTAACCATCTATATATATAATAAGTGAAATGTACCTAATTTATTTCCATTCAATAACATAATTTAAAACATTATTTATGTTTTGAAAATTTTTCACATGTACATAATCTCATGTAAATAACCATGATGATTTTTTCATGCTTGAATCACTAAAATTAAATTTTAATGGATTATGTGACTCAAAAGCATGAAAAGTAATACCTTTTATTTCTATCCATAACCCAAAAGAAAAATAGTTTGCACCAATTAAGATTTTAGCTAATATGAATAAACCATCGTATGAAGAATTGATAAATTAATCATCAAAACATCAATAATAACAACCATGTTAAACTAAAATCAATCCACAAATAACTAACTGTAGGACTCTAAAAAATATTTAACACCATTTTATAAAACAAAAGATTAGAAATATTTTATAAAATATTATTCCAAAATAAACATAATATTTATCTCCCAAAAAAATAATCATCTCTAATGTTACATAAAAAAAAATATGCACAATAATCATATATTCTCTAAAATATGATAATCTTTTCCATAAATAACTAGAATCAACATAAATCCATAATAAAATCATATATGATTCCCAAAGTTAAGTCAATACTTATAACATAATTAATATTAACTAATTAGATATAAAATACCACACTAACCCCAAATTTCACCATTACATTGATTCATATATTTTTCCAAAATACAATGAACTTCTTCCACAATAATTTTATCCAACTAATAAAAATTTTGTTATATTAATACCATGTTTATTTATATGGTGAATGATATATTCCTAAAAAATAAAACAATACTCAATCACGATTGACCATAATTACATCAATATAAAATATCATATTAACCATAAAATTTATATTTACCTTATATATATTTTATCTCCAATTTAATAAAATTATTCCAAAATATCTTTTATAACAAATCACATGATAAATATTAGGATTAAATATACCTTAATAATCTATTAAAACCTTGTAAACAACTCTAAAATATCATCAGTAATCACAAAATCTCATAATACCTTAAAAGAATATCTATACATTTGAACATATGATCATCCATAAATTTATCAACCGTTAAATAGAATTCCACTACATTATAACTCTTGAAACCCTATATGTAGACACTTTAGTCATTCAACATCCATTATAAACCTTTAACCATGATTTTATATCTTATTCCTTAATACCACCTTCCTATAATAGAAAATATGAATAATGACTAAATATTCATTAATCTCAATTTAATTATGTTTATTATTACAAACAAAAGAAAATATATTAAGTTATTTATAAATTTTATATGTTATTTGAATTGCATTCATCATTGACATATGGCCTTGCCAGACCTTTATCTGTATGATCTTTTTGATCCCCTTCATGATCTTTCCCCATAAGGTATATATTTTCATAATTCATATACTCCCAACATTTAATAAATTCTAATGATACATTAGGAAGAACATTATTCCCCTCTATTATGTTAATTGTAACCAATATTTTTCCTGGGTAATTTATTTATTTATGCCATCTATTTCCAGAAATTAAACATATTCTTGTTCATTTTTGAAATATATCTAGTTTATATTTTTAAAATTATTTACATGTTGGATGTTGAATGTTTTTAACTTATGATCTTTACCAATTTAACTTCCCTAAAACTCAATTTTTCTCTTATTTAGTGTGATAGGAAACTCAACTAGGTTTGGGATATTAATAATACCTCAAGATAGATATTTAAGAATAACAAGAGTAGTTTTTAATCCAACTCTTATAACTCATAGTTTCTGGTTTGGAAAACCACCATAGTTTCATTGACATTCCTTATTAACATGGTTCCTTCTAGTTCTATCCAATTACTAAAACAAAAAAACTACCAACATGAGTATATCACATAAAATCAAAATAAACAATATTATAATAAGGATAAATACTAATTTATCCATAACCGTGTAAAATTATATTTAACACTTTCAATTAAGAAAAAAATAACCATTATTATCCGTAACATATTTACATTAGAGGTTATATAAAACTTCTAATTTATGACCCAAAAACATCATATTTTTCCCGAATTTTTTTAAATATTTTAAATTATTCTCATCAAACAAGATCATAATCTATAAATTTATATAAACCATTTCTTTGATACTATCTATAACTCCCTATAATGTAAACTACCCATAATAACATTATTTATAAAATGGGTTTCACTTTCTTACATTAACTTGTTCTTTTACATTTAGAGTTTTAGATAATTAGGTAAAAGATTACATAAAAAAGTTAAAATTACCATATAGATTACATCATTTTTTTTAAAAAAAATAGGATTTTAAATTTACACTCCTATTTATTTGAAGTCACTTTTCCTCCATTTAAAATGATTCATCATAGTATAAATATTGACATTGTTATAGTTCGTAAACTTCTGTAGATCCAATTAAAACATTTTAAAATGTTGGTTGGGCCTAAAAATATCAATAAGAGATATAAAAATAAAGGAAACCCATTATTATAGTGTAAAAAATAAAAACACATAAAATGTTTTACCTTTTTCACAATAAAAATTGAGTATATAAATAAATCATAACCACATGTGAAAATGAAACTTTACTCAAAGAAATTTTTTAAAACCCATTAAGATCATAGTAAAACAATTAGGTAACTTGAGTAATCATATTCAAGCCCATGGTAAAATATTTCATAGAAACAATTCAATAAGTGTAACCTAATCAGTTATCTCCAATATTTTTTATTCATAGACAATATCATTACCCAATACATTGAAAAACTATATCATGGGATCCCTTATCATTATATATAATGACCAAGTACCAGATAATGATTAAATTTGTTTATAATATTTTAATTTTTCATTATAGTACCCATGAGAAACTCATTTAAACCCATAAACAAATAAATTTCCATTTTCATATAAAAATAATGAGGAATATAATTTTCTCTTGAGAACTCATAAAAATTGAAAATTATCAAAATAATGTGTATAAAATATTATTTTAAAAAATAATTAAATTTATTAGAATAATAGTGTTAAAAAAAATGTATGTTTCATGGGGGAAAATATGTTCATGTGGTAAATGTTAAAAAATATATTTTTCACTTTGGTAAAAAATGATTCAAAAGTTACATATATGGAAAAATCTAAAATGATCCATGTTTAAAAATGTTGTAAAATCACAAAGATGGGTGAAAATGACATTAAAAATCATTAGAGTATAAAAGAAATAATTATTGATATATTTTATAGAATATAGATATAGAGGATAAATACTTGAAAAGAAAACATCAAATCAATTGAAAATGATGTTTTTTAGAAAAAACCTTCCCTTGAGCCTCACCTACCTTCATACGCTCTCTAACTCCAAAATTATAAAAATTAATGAATTAATTACTATATTAAGAACATATATCATAATAATTTCATCATTATTATTCCTTTAATTTCATTTATTTTCATTTCTTATTTAGGAACTAAATCAATTAAGTTCATCTCAGAAGTTTTGAGTTCATTCAGTCAAAAATAGATTTAGAGTGTTGCCTATGGATAAAGTGGTGACGGTTCCATAATATCTATAATATAAAAAATGTTATAATTATATTTTCCATAAAAAAAAATATACTTTTAAAACCATACCTGTTAGGAGACCATGAAAAATGAAATACATCATTTCAAAAAGGCATCCGTCCACACATAAATATGAACAAAGTTTTTATTTTTGTAATATATGAGAAGGAAAAAAATTAGATAAATGTTTAAAATTAATTATTCACAATAAATTTTTTAAAATAATAATTAATAATTAAATCCATCTACATGATCATCCATGTGATATGGTAGGAGAAATGAAATGTGACATTTATAGAGGCGATTGTCTGCACACATGTATGAGCGATGTTTTTATTCTCCAATGGATACGAGGTTAAGAAGGGATATAATATATTATCTTTAAATAATCATAATTAGTTCAGAAATATCATATATATTATGTAATTACACCTTTATAACAAATATTTTTAGGTTGTGATGGAAAAGGAAACACACTAGTTCGTAGAGGCTAGAGTCTACATGTATCCCCGAATGATGTTTTCATTTCTCATAGGATGGGATAATGTATAAAATTGTTGTTTGATAAAAATAAATACATTATATTATAGTAAATACACTTATTTAATTATATTAGTATGGTTATAATATATTTTATGGGGTAATAATATGAAATAAACTTGAAATCATTAGTTTATGACTTATACCTTCGCCTTGGATATCTTCCTTTGGATTAAAAATTAAGCCTTCTAGGATATTTTTTTATAAAAGGACATTTAGGACATGGTTAGGATATTTTTTAGGTATATGTGTATATCATGTTCTAGATAGGGTTCTCAATTCATGTAGATAAGATAGGAGAGGTGGTTCCCTTTTATAAGTTAGAGGAGTGACACCCTTGAAAATATAAAAAACATTAAAATATAATAAATGAATTTATCAATGAAGGTAACAAAAAATAAGTCTAATTTCTAAGATAGGATAATTTGAGGTTTTAATCCACTCATACAATAATATTTGAACATGATTTAGAGATATTTAAGAATTATCTCATAATTTAACCCCCATTAACCCTTTTAATCCACATTATAGTGATTTTTTACCATGTTGACAATTCATTAGATCTAAAAATGAAATTTAAATTATTAAAAAATTTTAACATGATGATTCAAAATAATGAATTTATTTTCTTTGATTAAATTTTGATAAATATTGAAAATCACTATTAATATATGTTTTCAAAATTCAATGAAAACCAATGTTTAGAAAAATACATTTTATGCATACAAATGATTTTACATCAAAATCAATTATAATATTGATTACCATGGGATTAATTGGATTATATTAAATGAAATGATACTTATTTTAAATTAAAACCAAACCAAAACTAAAATGATCCTTTTAAAATATTTTTCAAAATAGGAGAACCAAAAATTATTTTTATTTGAATAAAAAAATAAATTAGACTTTCAAAATACCAAACATTGATTCTAAAAGTTCAACATTAAATTTTAAAATGGATTATATTTATTATTAAAAAAATTTAGAGTAGAAAAATATTTTATAATATTTCAAGTCATTCTTACATAATGATATTTTCATAAATGCGATAGTATTTGTAAAATTAGTTTTTTCCACTTTTTAGTTAAAAATATGAAATTTTAGAAAAATATGAAATATTTAACCAAAGGGAAAAAAGAACATTCCAAATTCAAACATAAATTTCATTTCATAAAATTAAATTTATAAAATTTATATATTTCCCATTTAAATAAAAAATTAGAATTTATAAAGAAAAAAATGCATTCATAGAATAATGATCCATTTAAACTTAATGTGTTTTAAACCTTATGTCAAATAATTAACCAATTAGTTTTAATTTTTTCACATCATATATCATAATGTATTGATTTTTATAATTAATTATAATAAAGTATTATATTATTTTGTTCAATGTTGTATATACCTCACACTATTAAATAAGATATTTAAATAAGGTGAAATGTTCTCAAATATATGCGTGTTACACCTATAGATGATTCAAAAACTAGTTTTTCTAGATTTTCATGACATTTCAGGCTATTTTACAATTTTTTAGGGGGGAATAATTTTTTTAATTATAATATTACATTTAATTTAAAAACATTCACTTTTAGTCATTCAAATCACCCAACACATCAATATTATATGAGAGTCATTTCTATATATCAAGAATGAATCAACAAGAATTGGACTAATATTTCATGGATGTTTTATTTCTATTACATAATTTTGATTATTTGTCATGACCCCCTCCCCATAAGGTGTACCCCTCCTAGGCCAACAATGTGATAAGGGAGATAATAACCCTCGAGTCCTGCCTCCAATAGGCCCTGGGTTGGTGACTAGCACCGAGGGTATAGTAAACCCACAGATGGGAGACATTACCCTCTAAGAGAACACATACGGAAGAGAGAGATAAGATAGACACCAAGAAACTTCAAATAAGATTGAAATATAACTGAAAACCCAAGTGCACAAAGGTAATGTCATCATAAACTACTACAAATGGAAGGGGAAAATTACAAGTACCCAAAAGAAAATAAAAATAGCAGCAACCACAAGCCTGAGAAACTCCTACAACCCCAAGCTAGTAGAAACCAGCTTGATCTCCAACCTGATCCAAGTGACCTGAAAAACTGTTTATATATACATAGCATGAGTATAACAGTATACTCAGTAGGATCCTCCCTGGAGCCTCTCGTAAAAAAGTAAATAAAGCATGCTAAAGCACAGTGAACAACAAGTGAAGCTAACTCGTCACCTAAACAGGTATACTATGTTCCCAGCCTCACCATGGATACTCTCACCAAGTAACACATACAAGAGTATGTAATATAATAAAGATTAGAAAGGGTACCCCTCCACTACTTCCCCATAGGTTTTCCGCTTTTCCCCAACATCACACGTTTAAGCATCTCTCTCCAAAAAGGCTTACCCGTAAACACCTGTGCAAAGCACCCCAATATGCACCTCGTGCTCAATAACCACCACGTCCATGCTAGAAAGTTACCAGGTAGTCTCTGGGATCCACCACAGCTCGTATAATGCGTTTCATACATCAGGTATTATACCTCAATCCATTATAACCCATATACTGAGTAAGGATCCTCAAGCCATCACAACCTATACACATTACACCTATAGTAGTCCATAACATACTATATCCAGAATATATGTTTGTGAATAACAACAAGAAATTATAGCCCTCTACACTCATATATAGGTAAAACTAACCATTGTTCCTACCAACAAAAGTAATTACCAAGAGAAGAGAGCGGGCCCAAAGGGGCTAGTCATCCATCCATCCTCCCACTGGAATATTAAGGAAAACACCCCCAGGGCTCAGAATCCCTGGGGTGTCAGTTTCCCTAACTGACAGGGTGGAATAGCTTATAGAAACAGAAAAAGTATAGAATATACTATATATCACAACCACACTACGGGCATAGCCTAGTCTTAGACTCAACTGTAGCTAACATCTCTCAGACTCCTGAGTTCCACTTCTAAGACTAGGTATACTATAAGCACACAACCATTTAAAGAGCTTTATTACATTACTTTATTCCCTTTTTATCAGTTCCACTTTACATTAATTAATTCCTTAAACATTAATTAACCATTAAAAATTCCACATTAAATTTCATTAGTATCACACCCAAAGTACACTGTCCCTTTAAAATTATAACATAAACATTTCATTCTAGAAAGCTCCAACCCCATGGGTTAACATCATTTATTCAATTATTTATTTACAACATTACATTCCCATATTCCCAAGCATTCTAGAAAAAAATTCGATGCTACTAAACACAGGGGTGTTCAACATGGTGAGTAGATAACTACCCGTTGAGTCTTTTCAACCTATACTAAGAGTGTAGACCCATCCTCCCTTAATAAGCTAGACATGGAAAGCACATGACATACCCCACACATCTTTTCCCCTTTCGAAAGAAGGGTAAGAAAGACTAGCTACCTTGAGTAGTGGGGAATGTAAAGCACATAAACAAATAATAAGAATCATCCATCATCAAATCATTCACATCCAATCCATTCCATCATCCATAGTGTCCTCCCAGACATCCAAATGCATAAACCAATGCATCTTAGCACTCTAGGCATCAATTGCTACCACAACCAATAGGCCTCCCTACCCCCACATATCACAACAACCATCTAGGCTCACATCACAACACAAGCACCAGGAAGAACAAATATCTTATCAATTATGCTATTGACACTCAAACAAGAAATAGGGTAACTCACAACTCTACAAGTATTATCTATTATCAAACAACTAGTTATTTAATCCATATTGGATAACCTATTTATTATTTTTAGGTTCCAACTTTGGTAAACCGAAACAGACCGCTATCAAAAATAATTAAACAAGCTTACTACACTAATTTGATTAAGTATCATATAACAATAAGAAGAACTGGATTCGTTTACATGACCCTTTATCTTTATCCAAACAATTATCTATTAATTATGGCTTTACGTTCTTTACAAATTTCTATCAAGAATGAAAAGCTAAACAAGAGAGCTTTGATATCACACTATCTTGAAAAAAATGAGGCAATATCATACGATCGATGTCAATTTATTTATCATGTTCAAATATTTATTATGTCAATTCTATTGTGATCTAGTGGGATAAAACATTCTAACAATAAAGTTGCACGTAAAAGAAGAGAGAAGAAAACAATCCCCTACCTCAAATAGTTCTTGACATTCTTTATACGAGAATGAGCCACAAAACGGGTTACGATCTATTCCCCTATGACAAATGTATCCACCCAAGGATGTAGATACACCACCATAATGACTAAAACCCAAGAAAATCCCATTATGAACATGGGGTAAAAATTCAATAAAAAGGTAAAGGAGAAAGAAGGAGATGTACTAGAAATAATGAAGATAGATCATACCTTATATCGAAGACTGTTCGATATTTCTTGGTTGCATCAAAACAAAGCGGAACAAATCCTTGGAGGAATGTTTTATTGCACAACTCCTAAGGGAAGGAATGGGATATTCGAGCATCTCACACCTAAGAAAAAGGAGGAAGAACTAGGGAGGAATATATCTCATCCCTTTAGAAGATTTAACGGAGCAGTGGTTTAAGATACGCTGGGTTTTCCATTTACATTGGACCACATTAAACCATGTGTTTTGACCAAGTACAAACATTCTGAGCATTAGGAGAAATTAATATAGGTGTTATGGCCTTTGAATCATCCTTAGAGTCCTTAAAATAATGATTTAAATGCATTTTATGTCAAAGGAAATGTTAAAGGGGAGAAACTGTAGGAAGCTGGAAGCACTATTCATGAACTCGAAATTTGGAAAAGGAAAAACACTGTTCATGAACCTCACCTTTGGAACCTCACTGTTCTGGAAACACTGTTCATGAACCTCACTATTTGGAAAGGGAAAAAGGTAACCGTTGGAACCTCACTGTTCTGGAAACACTATTCATGGACTCAAAATTTGGTACAGGAAAAAGGTCACCGTCGAAACCTCACCATTCTAGAAACACTGTTCATGAACAAAAAATTTGTTAAAGGAAAAAGGTCACCATTGGAACCTCAATGTTCTTGAAACAATATTCATGAACTCAAAATTTGGTAAAGGAAAGAGGTCACCGTTGGAACCTCACTATTGCACTGTTCACATAAGGTCCCTGATGACACTGTTCACAGAAGGTCACTAATGACACTATTCACATAAGGTCACCAATGTCACTGTTCACATAAGGTCATCATTGCAGTATTCACATAAGGTTACCGATGACACTATTCATAGAAGGTCACTGATGACACCGTTCACATAAGGTCAACGATGTCACTGTTCACATAAGGTCACCATTGTACTGTTCACATAAGGTTACTAATGACATTGTTCACATAAGGTCACCATTGAACTGTTCACATAAGGTTACTGATGAAATTGTTCACATAAGGTTATCGATGACACTGTTCATAGACGGTTACCGATGCACTGTTCACAACAGTCTACTGTTGGAACTATTCACTAATGGAACTGTTCACAGGAATGGAAATTTGGAAAAGTGTTGGGGATAAGTCACCTTGACCTCTTGAAACACCACACACACCTGATTTTCGCAAAGGAATAGACCTGAGAGGTCTGGGCTATTACATCAGATACCTCTCAAAACATTCTCATCCCTGAGAAATCAAAACCCACCTAAAGGGAAAATGAAACGGGGTTCGAACAACCAACCATCGAGATACCTCTCAAAAGAGAGCAATCCATAAGAAGTAAGACAAGAAATCCATATTATAAACATGAATGGTCTATAACCACAAAGGCTACATCGATACATGAAAAGAGTTAAACATCAAACTACTCTGGGTACTAAGCACATATCTATGAATCACGTTCCCAGGTACTCTCCTCCATGACACTGTGTCACCACAAGACATGAACCAATGGATTAGAAAACCCACGCTACACTATATCTTTGCGGCCTTGGATCTCCACAGGTCGCACCTCAATGGTCTCATCATCATTAACACTGATCTCTCCCCAATCGATGATGTGAGTGTCATCACGAAGATAATGTAGAAGCTTTGATACATGAAAAAAATCATGTATCTGACTCATCTACATGGGAAGTGATACTCGATACGCTACAACTCCAACACAAGCTAACACCCTGAAAGGCCCAACAAACCAGGGAGAAAGCTTACTCCCACAAACAAACCTATACTACCCACGACGGGGAGTCACCTTCAGAAACAGGTGATCCCCAACCTCAAACTCTAAGGGTCTCCTCCTTTGATCCGCATATGATTTCTGATGATCTTGCACTGTCTTTATCCTCTCACGAAACACCTGAACCAACTCTTTTGTATTTTTCACTAGTTATGGTTCAAAACGTTTTGACTCTCCAACCCCATCCCAGTACAATAGAGAACAGAATGGTCGGCCATACAAGGCTTTAAATGGCGCCATAACAATGGTGGAGGGAAAAATATTGTTGTTAGAAAACTCCACCAAGGGTAAGTGCCTCATCCACGAACCTCTAAAATATAGGAAACAAGAGAGTAACATGTATTCAAGAGTATGGATGGTTCACTCTGTCTGACCATCCATTTGAGGATGAAAAGCAGTGCTAAGGCATAGTTGAGAACCAAAACCATGCTGGAGACCTTTCTACACCCTTCAGGTAAAATGGGGATATCGATAAAACATGATCATCCTTGGGACTCCATGAAGTCTCACCACATCCTCCAAATACTACATCGAGAAAACTTCCACCGAGATTGAATCCTTGATTGCAATGAAGTTGGACGATTTTTTTAAATGATCCACTACCTTCCAAATAGAATCTTGTCCTCCCTGAGCTTGAGGTAAACTAGTAACAAAGTCTATTGAGATGTCCTCCCACTTCTAATGAGGAACATATAACGACAGGATCAAACCACCAGGAACATGGTGTTTGGCCGTCACCTTCTGGAATACCAAACATCGAGACACAAACTCTGCAACCACACGCTTTAGCCCAGGCCACCAAAACTGGTTCCTCAAGGCTCGGTACATCTTTGTAACACCCAGATGAACCAAAAAATGAGAACTATGCAACTCTCTAAGAACTGTATCATGCATCATAAAAGGAACAAATATCCTTCCATGATACAACACTCAGTGTTGTTCATCCTCAGAACAACCATCAGGGGCCTCGCCACAAACCACTCAGTCTCTCCAGACCTACACCTCTAGATCACCCAACTGGGAATCTTCCACCCTCTACACTAGAGATGAATTAACCATCATTTGAAAAAGAAAACCTCTACCCCCATCTTCTCCCATATCAAGATGTAATGCTGACAGTTCCTCCATTACTCTCTAGGAGTCACCATATTCATGCACTACATCACTTCATGACTTCCAAATCAGTGCATTAGCTATAACATTCCCCTTTCCAGGTGTATATGATATTTCAAAGTCATATTCCTATATGAACTCCATCCACCGATGATGTCTTAAATTCATGTCACTATGGGAGAAAACATACCTCAGGCTCTTATGATCGGTGAAAACCACAAAGCACTCACCAATGAGGTAATGTATCCATAAATTCATAAAAAACACTACGGCTACCAAATCCAGATCATGGATGGAATAGTTACGTTCATGGGGATGTAACTGCAAAGAACCATAATAAATAACTAATTTCTACTACATCAGAACACAAACTAACCCCAGAAGTGAAGCATCGCAGAAAACATCAAACTGAACTCCCTCAGCTGGAAGACAAAGAACTGGAGCACTTACTAACTTCTCCTTTAGATACTCAAAAGCTACCTGACACTAATTAGTTAATATAAATGCCTAATCCTTCCTGGTCAATGTTTTCAGAGGAGTCACAACTCGAGAGAAATCGGCTACGAACCTCCTGTAGTAGCCTGCGAGACCAAGGAAGCTTCGCACCTCTGACATAGTCTTGGGGGATGCCCAAAACACAACCACTTCTATATTTGATGGATCCACAACTACTTCATACCGGGAGACCACATGACCCAAGAAACAAACTTCTCATGCCCAAAACTCACACTTAAACAACTTCCTAAACAACTAATGTTGATGAAGAACTCCCAAAATGGCATGTAGATGCTCTGTATTCTCTTCTTCAGACGTTGAGTACACAAGGATGTCATTGAAGAAAACTACAAAGAAATTTTATAGAAACTCACAGAACACAACATTCATCAATCCCATGAACACATCTAGAGAAGTTTTCACACTAAACAACATTACAATGAACTTAAAATTCCCATGAGGACAACATAAAGCAGTATTCGGGATATCCTCATCCTTCACACACATCTGATGATATCCAAAACACAAGTCGATCTTTGAGAACCAACTTGAACCCTTCAATTGATAGAATAAATAATCAATCAGTGGAATAGGATAGCGATTCTTAATTGTAACTTTGTTCAAGTGATGATAATCGACACACAACCGAAAACTGCCGTAAGCCTTCTTCATGAACAAAACTGGTGCACCCCACGGTGACACACTCGGCCGAACAAAACCACACTGTAACAAAACATCAAGCTATATACATAGCTCTCATAACTCAGAAGGGGACATTTTATATGGAGACATAGAGATAGGAGACACTCTTGGTTGTAGCTCAATCCCAAACTTGATCTTCCATCATGGGGGTAATGCTACAACCTCTTCTGGAAAGACATCAGGGTACTCTTCTATGACCCTAGGAAATGCCACCTACTAAACCTCTGAAGAACTCAAAATTATCTTAGCCATCATGGATGTTAAGGAAAAAATGCGCCTATGACCCATCTGAGGCTCTCGCTCGCCAATGAACACCACTGGCTCTCCATCTTCATCGAAGAACATAACTTTCCTCCTAAAGCAATCCACGATATCCTACAATGAATACAACCAATCCATGACAAGGATGAAATCATATGGTTGTATTTGTAAACATAAGAAATATCCCCAAGAGAGATGATTCCCCAACACTTGCTCATAGTCTCTACATACTTCAAACAAGTCAGATTGGCCGCCAACTGGCGTAGTCAACGCCAAGGGCACTGGAAGCCTCTCTACTAAAGTCCTAAATAATGGACAAGGGTAGGTGATATGAAGGAGTGTGTATCTCCTGGATCAAACAAGGCATACACCAAGGTAGAAAACAAGCATTGGGTACCTCGAACAACATCTGTCTCACCTGTAGATGGCATCGCTAAAGCACGAGGCTGACCACGACCTCCACCAAGACCTCTCTGACCCTGATGACGACCACCACCATAGTCGCGCTCTGCTCTCTGTGGATGGGGAGCATCACAGGGTTGTCCTATGCCTATCACATCTACCCTCTACTGATCTAAAGCTGGTGGAACCTACTGCTACTTCCTCTACTTGAATTGCCTCAACGGAGGAACCTGGAGAGGAACACCTGGTGCACGATGACTTCTATGAAAGGTCGGGCACTCTAGCTACTGATGAGCCCAACCACCATAAGAAAAATAGGCACCTGGTCCCTTGGAAAATGCCTGAGAGCTGCTACCTCCTGAGGAACGAGATGTTGAGGGCTGAGACGTACCCCCAGCTGAACGGAAACTCTTCTTTCCTAAAACCCGAGAACCCTAGACCACAGATTTGCTTCGTGGGGAATCCAGAAGACTCCCCTATCGTAATGATCTAGTTCTGGAAAATGTCCTCTCGATGAACTCTGCCCTCACCATCACCTCAAGATATGTCTTCAGTATAAATGGGGTGACTTGGCGCTGGATCTCTGGATGTAGAGTCTCCTCGAAATGCCTCGCCCTAGCCCCCTCATCTATCAACAACTCCTAAGCATATTGTAAAAGTTTCCTGAAATGGATTCCAAACTATCACACATTGGAGCTCCCCTATCGAAGGAAAGAAGCTCTTGGAGACTTGACACCTTCACAGTTGATAACAACCCATCAAGTCTTTTCTGCCTATATTAAGAGCGTAGACCCATCATTCCTTGAGAATCTAGACACAGAAAGCACGTGGCATACCATGCGCGTCTTCTCCCCTTTCGAAAGAAGGGTAAGAAAGACTAGCTTCCTTGAGCAGTGGGGAATGTAAAGTAGATAAACAACTAATAAGAATCATCCAGCATCCAAACATTCACATTCAACCCGTTCCATCATCCATGGTGTCTTCTCCGACACCCACATGCATACACTGATGCAACTTTCCACTCTAGGCGTCAACTACTGCCACAACCAATAGGCCTCCCTACCCGCACATATCACAATATCCATCCAGGCTCACATCACAACACAATCAGTAGGAAAACAAACATCTTATCAATTGGGATCTTGAACCTCAAACCAGAAAGTGGTTAAATCAGAACCCTACAAGTATTATCTTTTATCAAACAACCATTTCTTTAATCCATCCTAGATTAACCGATTTATTATTTGTAAGTTCCAACTTTGTGAAACCTAAATAATCTTCTATCTCAAATAATTAAACATGATTACTGCACCAATTTTGTTAACATAAAATTACAACAAGATGAAACAGATTCATTTACATGTCTCTTTATCTTTAACCAAACAATTATCAATTAATTCCAACTTTAAGTTCTTTACCATTTTCCATCAAGAATGAAAATATAAACAAACAAGCTTTGATATCACAATATCTAGAAAAACTAGAGGCAATATCATATGATCAATATCAATTTATTTATGGGGTTCAAATATTTATTATGTCAAATCCATTGTGATCCAGTGGGATAAAACATGCTAACAATATAGTTTCATGGAAAAGAGGAGAGAAGCAACAAATCCCTTACCTAAAATAGTTCTTGATGTTCTTTATATGAGAACAAGCCACACAACAGGTTACTATCTCTTTCCCTATAACAATTGTATCCACTGAGGATGTAGAGACACCACCACATCAGCCAACAATGAAGAAAATACCATTAGGAACATGGGGTAAAAATTAAATAAAAAGGGCAAGGATAAAGAAGGAGATGAACCAGAAATAATAAAGATAGATCAAACCTTATATCAATGACTGATCGATATTTCTTGGTTACATCAAAACAAAGTGGACAGAATACTAGGAGGAAAGTTTTATTTCCCAACTCCTATAAGAAAGAATGGGATGTTTAAGCATCTCACACTCGAGAACAAGGACAAAGAACTAGGGAGGAAGATATCCAATCCCTTAAGAAGATTTAATGTAGCAGTGGTTTAATATATGATGGGTTTTCCATTAAATGCGCAGCACATTAAACCACATGGTTTGACCAAGTAAAAACATGATGATCCTTAAGAGAAATTAATATAGGAGTTGTGACCTTTGAATCAGACTTAGAGTTCTTAAAATAGGGCTTTAAATGCATTTTACCTCAAAAGAAACGTTAAAGGGGAAAAACTGTAAAAAGCTGGAAACACTATTCACGAACATGAAATTTGGAAAAAGAAAAACACTGTTCATGAACATCACCATTGGAACCTCACCATTCTGAAAAAAACTATTCATGAATCTCACCGTTGGAACTATACCGTTGGAACCTCACCGTTTTAGAAATACTATTCTTGAACTCAAAATTTGGAAAAGGAAAAAGGTCACTGTTGGAACCTCACCATTCTGGAAACACTATTCATGAACCTCACCATTGGAACCTCACCATTGGAACCTCACCGTTGGAACCTCACCGTTGGAACCTCACCGTTGGAACCTCACCGTTGGAACCTCACCGTTGTAATATCACCGATCTGGAAAGACTGTTCATGAACTCAAAATTTGGCAAAGGAAAAAGGTCACCGTCGAAACCTCACTGTTCTGGAAACATTGTTCATGAACTCAAAATTTGGTAAGGGAAAGAGGTCACCATTGGAACCTCCCCATTGCACAGTTCACAAAAGGTCACCGATGGCACTACTCACAGAAGGTCACTGATGACACTATTCACATAAGGTCACCGATGTCACTGTTCACATAAGGTCACCATTTAACTGTTCACATAAGGTTGCTGATGAAATTGTTCACAGAAGGTCACTGATTACACTGTTTACATAAGGTCACCGATGTCACTATTCACATAAGGTCACTACTGCACAGTTCACATAAGGATACCGATGACATTGTTCACATAAGGTCAGCGTTTCACTGTTCACATAAGGTTGTCGATGAATCTATTCACATAAGGTCACCAATAACACTATTCATAGAAGGTTACTGATGCACTATTCACAACGGTCTGTCATTGGAACTGTTCATCGATGGAACTATTCACATGAATGGAAATTTGGAAAAGTTTTGGGGATAAGTCACCTTGACCTTCTGAAACACCTTATACACCTGATTTTCGCAAAGGAATGAACTAGAGAGGTCCAGGCCATTACATTATTGAAATGTGATTTAATTTAAATATATCTATTAAATTCAAAATAATAATTATTGATGTGATTCATTTATATATTTCATAAATTATGAAATTTCAAGAAAAACAAAACACATTTACTCAGTTTTGAGAATCTGGTGACTGTTTTGAAATTATAAAATAAAAAATTAAAAACTATAATTTAATTCATTTCAGCCACACCATATATTATAATAATTTAAAATTTATTCCTTGAGGTTATAAGGGAATCTTTTCTCATTTTATGAGTTTTTATAACAATTATAATTTTATTTCCCATTTTTTCAACACATGACATTAATTTTGAACGAAAATATGTATTTTAAATTTAAATCAGACAATTTCAGTCATACCAACCACACAACATGTTTAAATGTAGAGTTTTTTTCTCAATTTAAATGATTTTTATGATTTTTTTTACTTGTATATTTCTTAAAATGAAAAAATATATTAGGTTATACAAACCAAACTATATGAAAAATTGATGTGTAATTTGTTCCTAATTGTTGATAATGTATTAATGATTGTATTTATATAGTATCCTAAAAATTTAATATAATCTACATAGGATTGATTATGTGAAATTATGTTTTTACTCATATTATACATAAAATGGAAATCCAATCTCTCAGTATTCCTGACAACATCATGTTCCAGAATAATGTGTAATTTAATCAAATATGTCACAAGTTAGATAATAATATTAAATGAATATGTTTTAGAGAAATACCTCTTTAGGAATTGTACAAACATTTTAGCATAACATAACCATTACATTCATCCCTGACAACATCTATATTTTCTTCTATAATTGATCTATCAATAATATATCTATTATAAAAAAACATATAATTAAAGAATTGAATAATACATATTTTCAAAAAAGGTTAAATATTTAAAAATAAAAAATAAAAAATATATTCAACTTCATTTATTTGTTTTTATGGTCTATAATTTCATTCAAAAATTTAAAAATACAAGAAACATAATCCTAAACATATGATTATTTTGGTTATTAAGAAAAAAAATAATTAATAATTTTTTTATTATATATTCAAAAATGAAAAACTATTAGTATAAATCCTTAATAGATTTTTATCTACTGTAATCTATTAGTTTTTTTAGTGTCCAGATTTATTAAACACTTTAATATTTGATATATTAACCAAACATTAACCCTTAAATCATTGAATTTAATACATATTATATAACATAAAATTGGGGAAACAAAAAATGGAAAAAATATAATGTATTAATAATTAAAAAAGGGAATCATGTGTGGAGAATTTATTTGATATCCATCCATTATATCTATATAATATATCATCATATTCACTAGATACAACTAACTTTTCATCCAATACTCTCAAGAAATTTATTAAAACTAATGATTATTACATATTGTCAAAAAATATCATTATTGTAATTAGATTATATACCATTACCGATTCATGGTAGGTGTTAAAAAAATCTTATCATATATTTCCCTTGATTGAAATAATGATTTACTGTAGATTGACAAGGATCATTATTTTATTCTTTTTCAAATTGAAGATAGGGAAATCAAAATCCCAAAAATGTTCAAATTTTCTAGAAACATTGAAATTATAATATTAATACATGGAATAAATTATATTTCATTATAAATAAAATAAAAATTTAATTATAATAAAAAAAATATATTTTTTACCAGATGACTCATTTATATATTTATGGAGCCTCATAACTAATCGTGCTACAAAATTTAATTTATTGTATGATGTCTAATGAAATCAAAAATAAATCTATCATGTATGTATTCTATAAATATAAATTAAAATATATAATCATCATTGGAATATAAATTTAAAATATTATTTGATTTCGACAATTATGTTAGGGACAATAGTAAAGAAAAGTATGGTTACTAGTATTCTTCCATGTTATAGTAGCTGGTAGATTATATTTTCTTAAACCATTTATTTGTTTCCAATTATAGAATTGCATATATTATCTTAATATTATTATTCAAAATAAAATACTTTTTAATATAATATAAGATAAAAATTATACGCCTCTTTCATATCTTGTATTAGTATTATATTCAACTTCCATGTTATAAAAATTTTAATGAAATGTTTGATTTTTATAAATGTCAACATCATCAATTGGAACATGTTTCTCAACTATAAGTTCATGAGATACATTAATACCAACCCAAAAAATATCTACCAGTATCATAATATCTACAAGAGTATCAAATTGAACATTGTATGATATACCTCTTTCAACAATGCAGTATATGGTTTCCTATAGATACAATTCATAATTAATTTAACCAATAAATATATAAAAAATCATATAAGTAATTAATAGATTTTTGTTTTAGATATTTCATAAAGTGTTTTGAAAAAATAACTATGACTAATTTTTTAGGCATTCGAGGTGAAAACAACTGATGATAATCAATGTGTATGGATCCCTCTATGATGATTGGTTCATCAACTGTTATTATTTTATTATCATCTCATTTTATTTCATGAGATATATTTTTTATTATACAAAACTTTAGTTTATTTTTTTATTTTTTCCTCCATGGTTTTAATAATCATATTCAAATATTATTATTCCTTATTAGAATATAGTTAGGTTTTTTGTTTTTTATATTATCTATTCAGTGAGAATCTGAATACCATTGCTCTAACATGTTTATACTATTCAGGATAGTACAAAACCACTAAAAGGAGTTCCTTTTTAACCTATCATATATGAATAAACTTTCATCTAAACATTATAAAAAGAAAAATTAATTTTTTTTAATATTCTAATGTATGAAATAAAAATAAATTAAACTTATTTTATAGTTACACATTCTCCATGTAATTTTTTCAGCATTTCATCTAAAAGTTGACCCCTATTATTAAAATTTACCACCTTATACAACACATGATGTGGGAAATATATAGTGGATGAAGTATTTATTAGGATTTAATGAAACTTAATAAAATGAAATAAAAGTAATTATAAAACTAATCATAGAACAACTATTGAAGGAAAACAAAACTAGGGGATATGTAAAAAGGAGGGCACATGCGTACCTTTAACCAAAGATCATTATCACATTAGTCTCTATTTATATGATTAATGAAGAATATTATGGAGTATCTATAACAATTTCTCCTCCATTGTGTATCCATGGTAAAACTTGAATCACCCATTAAATGGGTTAGATCATCCATTATTCTCATGACATGCTAGCACCTCTTAATGTAAATAGAGGAGGAGGGATAGATTTAGGTAGAATTATAAGAGGTATCAGGACGATCAATTGATCACCATTTTAGGGTGATTAAATTATTATATATCCCATATCAATGCATCTAAGGGAGCATGTATTCACTGATAAATTACATAACATATTATTTCATGATTTTTACAATCATAAAAAATTTCATCTTATGAAATAAATAAAGATAGTTTTTGTGGAAGAAAAATCTTACCATCAAGCACAATATCATCAGTTTATGAAGGTTAGCATTTCATAAAGCATTGAATTATAATATTTGATTCATATATATTTTAATTATTATTCATATAAATTATTCATTAAAAGATAATGATAATATTTATCTTCCATATAATAATTGTATTCATAGAAATCTATTTTTCATTTTTTCAACCCAAGACATTAATTTTAAACTAAAATATGTATTTTAAATTTAAATAACACAATTTCAGTCATACCAACCACACATCATGTTAAAATGTAGAGTGTTTTATCAATTTTAATTATTTTCCATGATTTTTGGACTTTTATAATTCGTAAAATGAAAAAATATTTTAGGTTACAAAAACCACACTCAATGTCAAAATGATGTACAGTTTATTCCTAAACATTGATAATGAATTTAAGATTCTATTTTTAATGTATAATCATAATTGAATATAATTTACTTTTGATAGATTATGTTAAATGTGGTTTAAACTTATATTATAATAAAAATGGAAACCCAAACTCTTAGTCTTCTTGACCACATCATGTTCTAGAATAATGTCTGGTTTAGTCATACATTTCACAAACTAGATAATAAAATTAAATGAATAAGTTATAGATAAATACCACTTCCGGAATTGTATAAATATTTTAACATAACATAAACTTTACATTCATCCCTAAAGTCATATATATTTTATTCTATAATTTATTTATGAACAATACATGTATTATAAAAAAACATATAATTAAAGAATTGAATAATACATATTTTAGACGAAAAGTTAAATATTAAAAAATAAAAAATAATATATAAATTCACAGTCATTTTAGATGTTTTATGGTCTATAAATTCATTAATAAATTTAAAAATACAATAAATATAATCCTGTACATATGATTGTTTTGGTTATAATGAAGAAAGCTATAACTAATAATTTTTTATGATATATTCTATAATGAAAAACTATCAGTATATAAACCTTAATAGATTTTTATCTATAGTAATCGATCAGTTTTAATTAGTGTCTAATTTTATTAAAAACTTAAATATTTGATATATTAACACGACATCAAATAAGAAATAATACATTTTAAAACATATTATATAACAAAAATTTGGAAAAAAATAAAATGGAAAAAATATAATGTATTAATAATTGAAAAAGAAAATCATTTTTTTAAAATTTATTTTATATCCAAGAATTTTATTCATAAAACATATCATCATATTTACTAGATATTAAAAAATTAGCATCCAATACTCTTAAGAAAATTTAAAAAACTAATGATTCTTACGTATTGTCAAAAAAATCATTACTGTAACTAGAGTATATACATTTACCCATTAAAGGTATGTGTTAAAAAAATATTATCATATATTTCCCTTGATTGAAATGATGATTTACCTATAAATTTATCAGGACCCTTATTTTATTTTTATTTCCGAATGAAGATGGGGAATTCAAATTCCAAAAAATGTTCAACTTGTAAACAAACTATGAAATGATAATATAAATACAAAAAAAATTATATTTAATTTTAATTATAAAAAAATTAAAATTAAAATACCTATACGAAATATTTTTTAAAACATGAATCATTTTTATATTTATAAAGGAGTCTCAAAACTAACCATGCTACAAAATTTCATTTACGAATATGATGACCAATAAATTCCAAAATAAATCTTTGATGTATGTATTATCTAAATATATATTAAAATATATATTCATCATTGGAATATAGATTTAAAATATAATTTAATTTCAACAATTATGTTAGTTTCAATGGTAAAAAAATTATGGTTAATAAGATTCTTTCATGCTATAGTAATTGGTAGCTTTCATTTTCTTAAACCATTTATTTTTTTCCAATTCTTTAATTACATACATTATAAAAATTGTTTTTATTAAAAATAATTTTTTTTGAATATAATATATATTAAAATTTTTACACATCTTTCTTATCATGTATCTGTATCCTATTTAATGTCCATGTTATGAAAATTTGTATAACATGTTTTATTTTTCTATATGTAAACATCATCAATTGGAACATGTTGTTCAACTATAAGTTCATGATATACCTTAATACCAACTCACACAAGATATATTATGATTATAATATCTTCAATAGAATCACATAGAATATTTAATGACATACTTATTTCTACAATTTAGTACATGGTTACCTATAGATACAATTCAGAATGAATTTAACCACTAAATAAATAAAAAAACATGTATGTAATTAGTACCTTAATGTTTCAAGGATATCATAAAAGTTTTTGAAAAAAAATTAACACAAATATGTTAGGAATCCAAGTGGAAAAATACCAATTGTAATTGATGTGTATGGATCAATCTAGGATTATTGGTTCATCGACTATTCTTGTATAATTATCATCTAATTTTGTTTCATGAGATATTTTTTTATTATATAGAACTTAATTTTATTTGGTTATTTCTCCATCCATGGTTTTAAACATTATATTAAAATATTAGTATTCCTTCTTAGAAAATAGTTCAAATTTTCATTTTTTATATTAGCCATTCATTGAAAATCAGAATCTCATTTCTCTAACATGTTTATACTATTCAGGATGGTAAAAACCACTAAAATGAGTTCCTTTTCAACCCATCTTAGTTGAATAACCTTTTATCTAAACACTATAAAGTGAATCATTGAATAAATTTTAATGTTTCAATGTATATAATAAGAATTAATTTAACTGATTTTATAGTTACTAATTCTTATTGTACATTTTTCAGATTTTCATCTAAAAGTTGACCCCCATTATTGAAATTTACCTCCCTCCACCACACATGATATGTAAAATAGGTAGTGGATGAAGGATTTTTTTAGGATTTAATGAAAATCATTAAATAGAAATAGATGTAATTATAAAACTCATCCCAGAATAACTATTCAATGAAACCAAAACTATGTTATATCTAAAATGTAGGGATCATGCATACCTTTAACCAAAGATCATTATCACACTAGTCTCCATTTATATGATTGATGAAGAATATTATGTGTTATATATAACAATTCCTACTGCATGGTGTATCCATGGTACAACTTGAATAACCCATTGGATGGGCTGGAACATCATTTATCCTCCTAATATGTTAGAACCTCTCAAGGTAAATAGAGGATTAGTGGATAGAATTAGGTAGAGTCATAAGAGGCCTCATAACGATCAATGGATCACCATTTCATGATTATTACCTTCTTATATTGCCCATATATATATGACCGAGGGAACTTGTATTCACTGATACATTACATAACATATAATTTCATGATTTTTCCTATCATAGAAAATTTTAACTTATGAAATAAATAATTATAGCTTATGTGGAAGATAAATGTTATCATTATAATTTAATGAAATATTTATATGAATAATCATAAAAATATATATGAATCAAACATTAGAATTAAATGATTTATGATATGTAGAACTTCATATATTGATTCTGTTTTGGTTGATGACAAGACTTCAAAATTACATGCATAAGACCTTTTATCTTTAATAAAATAATTTTTTTATCATTGCCTTCTTTTATAACATGTTATTGCGGTTGATGATGAGACCCAAATATTACATGCCTAAACATTTCGTATTATAAGTTGAATATACATTAAATATCTATACTTTCTATGCCCAAACCATGAAGTATTAGTATCTTTAGTATCATAGATAAATAAACAAATGCCATATAAAAGATAAATATCATCTCCCACCCAGTTCTTCACAAATAACACACTTCATTGACATATTATAGATAAAAATTTCTCCATATCTTGATGAAAACAAAACATAATAAAGGTTGAGGTTAGATACTCCATAAGGGAAAATAGGGATATATCAATTATCATTTAAATAGAACATAATATTACCAGTATAATAAATTGTTTCTAACATTAGGAAACTATACCAAAAAATTTATAGATCATAATCATGAGTCTTGGCATAAATATTTTTACTTCATAAGACATGAATCATAGATGGATCAAGGAATTTAAGCCATGGGATCATATAATTGGCACATTATCGTGTTATAAAATAGTAGAATAAAGTGTGGAATAATCATAATCATTGAAATTTTATTTCAAGACTCCCCACCAAGACATTATTCACATGTTAGGCATGTGATAACCACCCGTGTAACTACATCATGATTGGAATAACATATTGCATACCCTTTTTATGGGATTTTAATAACCCCATGTGTACACTATTTATTGTATTGGGATAATATCATGTGTACCAAATGAGATTATAAAACATTAATATTTACCGAATGTATTTAAGTAATATAAATAAACCAACTATCTCATAATCATAGTATACTCGTATGTATTACACAAGATCATGAAGATATTTTTCATTACATTAAATATAATCCTAAAGAAGATAAAATGATGTTTTTTTAATATTCCCTAATTGTAATCATAAAAAATATAAATAATGAATAATTATTTTTAAATTGGATCATATTACCAAAAAAACATAATAAGAATCAATGTTTTTTTATGATAGATGAAAATACATTTAAAAGACCACATTCCCATTTATCAAGGAAACTACCCTTTTAATTTTGAAATAAATTATAAAAAATCTAATTATTTCCAAAATAAAAAGTAAAATATTTTCTATGAAATAAATATGGAAATTTTTTAAATAAATCTTCAAATCAAAGAAAATTTGTGATGGTGGGAGAATTCATTCATATTGTGTACTTGAAAACTAAAATTCCTTTTACATTTTTACTAAAAAGTGAAAATTACATAGTTTAGAAAAGTATAAGAAGATTCCTTTCAATGTTTTTTATGAAAATTAAAACATGGATAAAAATAATTTTATATAATCAATAGGTAATGGTAAAAACAATCTTTAAAACCTTTTGAATAAAATATTAATATGAAAGAAAAAAATTCTATACCAAAGAGATAAATAAATTTGGGTTTCTATAAAACCATTAATTAGTCCCTTGAGTAATTAAAGAGAGTAAAATTAAATGAAAAAAATGTAATATCTTTATATAAACAAATTATATATAAATAATTATAATTTTGGAGATATAGATCATAAAAATTCATTATCATTAATTTAAGTATAAAAAATCATACTAAAAAGTGAGATTGTATCGTAAAATATTTTTTGAACGTTTTAATTTGAATTGAATATATAATTTTGTTTGAAATTTATGGTTTAACTCTTATCCTTAAAGAAGATTTTTTGGAAATGGAAAAAATCGATTTGGAGGAGGAGATTGTATCGTAAAACCCGAACTACTTTGGTAACTTTTCAACCATAACAACCATGAATGATATAAATTGAAACAAAACTTATAGTAAAATGTATATAAATAGATTCATGATATAACATATCAATTGGTAATTAGATAAACATTGTAAAATAAGACATCTATATAACATAACATATTCCCCAAAGAAGACTATTGGTGATAATAAACCCTTACAAACTTGGAAAAATTCGAATTACGAATCCTTGGATGAAATAATTTGAATTTTAACATTTAATAAAATTTATTAATAATTATCCATGATATGGCATGTTAATTGAGTAGTATATATACCTTATAATCATTAATAAGTATATAACATGAAATATGTTTCACAAAAATAATATTGAGAGGATTAACCCTTACTTTATGTTTGACTTGCTTCAAAATTTTTCGAAACTCTTGTATAATAAATTTAAATTTATTAAAAATATATAAAAAAACCATATACATACTTAAAATTTCATATATTATCCCCTTATGACATTTCAACACCATTTTATTAATTATTCTTTAATAAAATTGTCATTTTTGGCTTCTAACACTTGTTTTCAGGAATGTTCCATTTCACCAGTTCCAATTGTTTAATATTGATCATGGTTCTATAAGATACAAAATTTAATAATTTCACAAGTATATTATATAAAAATTA
Organism: Viscum album; assembly: GCA_963277665.1. Taxonomy (NCBI): domain Eukaryota; kingdom Viridiplantae; phylum Streptophyta; class Magnoliopsida; order Santalales; family Viscaceae; genus Viscum; species Viscum album. The sequence goes on along the minus strand of OY728138.1, from coordinate 538,060,613 downwards.
TTTGAAATTTTATAACTAGTTATATAAATAGGCCATGTAACATGAATTACAACACATATTAGAGATGGTAGTCCGTACGTACGCACAATTGATGTTTCCACTTTTCGATGGATGAAACAAAAGAATGGTAAAAATAATTCAAATTAAAATAATCATTATTATTTCATAAATATATTATATATTTATTAAGTATATCCATATTACCATCCATGTAAATCAAAAATGAAAAATGAATCACATCACTTCATGGAGGTGGTTGTCCACATGTACACACAAGCGACATTATCATTTTCCAAAGAATGTGATAATAATAGTGTAGATAAGTTATTATAATTATAAAAGTAATTTTTTTAATTAATATAATATATATATTAAATATAATATAATAAAGAACCATGAAATATAGTGATGGACAATGAATCATATCACTACTTTGAGGTTTTAGTCTAAAAATACACACGTGAGATGCATTCATTTCCCATTTGAGGGACAAGAGGTGGGAAATTGTTGTTTCATCTTAAAAATAACATATAATTACATAGATGATACTAGTTAAATAATATTTTTACATATACAATTGTTATATATAATCCAAATAAAGAAAAAAAAATTTAAGAGATTTGTAAATATTTATACCTCTTCTTGGAGTGATATACTTTGAATTACAACTTAAGCATTCATATATTGGTATTTAGAGAAGAAGTAAGGATCTAGGATAAATGGAAGAAATCTAGGAAAGTTTTTATGAAGGTATTTACGAATATATATGGTTCAATATTCATGAATAAATGTGGATAGGGGGTTTCCTTTTATAAGTGGGGGAGAGGACACACCAGTAATTACACAAAATATTTAAATATAATTAATTTCTTTCTCAAGTATAACAATTCAAAATTGAAAATTACTCAATTTTATGATAATATATGGTATAAATAACCTCAAATAATTATAATTATTTAATTTTATGAGGAAATATTTACCTTTTCTCTTGGTTTAACCCCTCAATAAACTCATTTTAACCTTAACCATGATAACAACATTTTAGAATATTTTCTATTCATTATGAAAAAAATGAAAGTTTCCACATTAAAAAAATTAAAACACTATGATTATAAATATAGAATAAATTTTATAAAAATCAATTTCTATATGTGTAATATATTAATATTAAAATTAGTATGCAAAACAAAATGAAAAATTGTTTTTAGAAAAATGTATTTTGAAAATTAAACTCTATTTACAATCATTTCTGGCCTACTAAAAAATATAAAATTAATATTAAAATAATATATAATATATAATATATAAATTTTATTAAAATAATTAATATATATATATTAATTAAATTTATTAAGATAAACAAACATTGGGTGACTAAAAATATATTTTAGATAAATTTATTTTTAATCCAAAAATTGTACTTATGCCAAAATCAACTATAATTTTGATTAAAATGTAATTAGTTAAATTATTTAAAATTAAAGGTTATTTATGTTAATATATGCACAATTATAAAAATTAATGGTAATTTTAAATAACATTACTTAATGAAAATAAGTGATATTTTTACAAAAAATATTTATTTTCAACTATTTTCTCGAAAATATATATTTTTAGAAAAGTGTCAAATATTTAACCTAAGATAATATTAAAATTATTAATATAAAAAGAAAATTAATTTCCTTTAATAAAATTCATAAAAATGATATACATCTATTATAATTTACATGCACAAAATTTCAACAAAACTAATTTATAAAAAAAATGACTAAAAGTAGAAAATTTTATTTTTAAATATTGAGTACTTATTTATGGAGCTCTAGTTTTGCTTTAGAAGAATTAATACGGTAGTATGAGGTTGTGCCTAGACTGCCAGTGGATGAATCAGTTGATGATCAAGAATCATTATGCTATTATGTGAATTGATGATCTATTCTTCATGTTGATAGTATTTAGATTGTTTTATAAGATAATCATGTGGTCTAGATAATATCATCTAATGACGAAGGAGGTAGATATCCTAAATAATAACATTCAATAATAATATGGGCCCTTCATGTTTATATTCATGTCATTGGGTGTGAAAAATTTTCCAACTTTATTCACTGGAATTAGAAACTCAATATTTCATGAGTTCCTAGATTGGTTCGTTGTTTTTTGTTGATGAAATCATTATATAATTATGTTCATAAGAGGAAAATATTGAGAACCTGATGATCATTTTTCCGAATCTTCGATACCCCCATTTATAAGGGAAATTGACCAAGTGTATTCTCTAGATATGAGATGTTTATTTCCTCATTCATGGGGTGTCCTAGACGGGAATAGTGAGGGATCCATAAATTTTTGAGGTACTAGTTTCTGGAGAAGAACCCATTAACGTGGAAGACGATTGCATCATTCAATTTCTTTCTAGTTTTTTATTGAATGTTTTTATAAAATTTCTATCATATTTCATCAGCATTAATCACTAATAGTAGAAAGAAGATGAGGTTATTTTTTAAACAGTGATTGGTATCTTTTAACTACGTGAAGTACAAGGCCCCGATCTTAAACATAAATTATTCTAGATTTAAGTCAATAATTTGACTTTATTTCACATTGAGGATCTTTTTAGGTTTAGAGTTTTAGATAATTAGGCCACAACTATTACATAATAACTCAAAATTTACAAAGTATACTCTTCTGCTCAAAATAATTTTCTTTCATGAAATAAATCTCTTTAAATAATACATGAATTCTTTTCATGATAAAAATATTATTGAATTATTAATTTATATTACCATTAATTATACCCTGTGAAAAACATTTCCCAAAAATGGGATGATCATAAAAATCTCATTAAGGGATATAAAATAAGGAAAGAAAACATTAGTCCATGAATACATAAAAATCAATGAAATCATACTCTTCACTCATAAAACTTTATCTCTTTAACATATATCATGAAATCATAAGATTTATGAATAACTCATAAAAATCATAAATCATGAAGGTAACTTGTGGCATTCATAACATAATTACTTTGTAGCTTTCACTGCTATAAAGGGAGCAACCTTTTGGGTTATGTTAGGAAAACCCATCATATTATATTTCTGAAATCTCTTAGGAGAAACATTAACGTTTACCTTCAACATGTTACCCAATGAATTGGAGAGATTTCATAGGCTCATCCACACTTGGTTTATCACAGAACCAACCATAGAAAAAATAAATTCCCTAGAACCATAACACATGAACAAGAATACAGGAAAAATAAAATTTCCACATTTCAATTATAAGAAATCATTTCAAGATAATGATATAATAAATACATTTAGAAAACACATTTAAAACATTTAAAAAGAATTTTTTTGAATCAAAGTGTACCATAAAACATTGAAAATTTTAAAGGAATTAAAATTTTAAAATAGTAATGGCCTTATAAATAAATCTGTAAATCCATTTGGAAAACATGTATATTAATGAGAATTATTTAGAAGAATAATTTTTGAAAACATTAAAAATGATGTTTTAGTTAAAGGGTCCCTTACCACTTGTGAAAATACTTGAATAAAAATAATTAAAGAATAAAATTAAATAAAACTTATAAAATAATGAGAATAATTATATTCAGGATATAATATGTGAAAGGGAAGTATATACACCGTATAAGAGTGAATTGGTGCATAATAACAAATAAGCCTCACTAGAATGTAAATTGAGACAAAATCCCTTAAAAAGATCGTATCCTTAGATTAAGGATAAATAAATGACATAATTATGTGTGAAAAATATAAAAACAACTGATATAAGAGTATATTTATTATAAAACAATCATAATCCACTCAAACATATTTTTGGAAAAACAAAACCAATGACAAGGATATTTAACTCAATGAATGAAGATTGAGTTAATATTTCCCTTATAAGGTTCATATAAATGATATAAGAATTTATAAATTGGATGATTATTTGTAGAAATAGTATATCCAAAAAAATTGAAGTGGAAATTACAATATAAATAAATAAATAGTGATTCCACACATAATCTTGGCATAATATAATCAACTAAGTTTACATAAAACCCAATGATTGGAAATGGAGTTTAGAAATACCCTTACAAAGATTATTTTATTAATAAAATTGATAGATTTTTTGTATTCACTATAAATACCCATAAATAAATTATAAATACAATATAATTTATAAAAAAACATTTCTCTCATAATCATATCATGAAAAAATCCAGAAGTATAAGATTAACCCAAATAATTGAAATTGAGTTAAGAATACCCCTTAACATGAGTCCAAATTATCAGGTATGTTCCTTGTTATTCCTGAATAATAAACTTTAATTTCTACTTTTTTGAGAACCTTTTCAAGTTTATTATTCCTTTTATATCACTTACTACCATGTTATAATAATTACATAATTATTTAAGTTAATATTGATAATTTTATCAATATTCAGTACTTGAGTCGAAAATGAACTAGTTTTACTTTAAATTGTCTATGTAGTCAAAATTAAATCATCTTAAGAATTATATTCATGATTTAAATATCATATATATCCCATATATATGTATTTATTATAGTCCATATCATTTGGAGATAAGAAATGAAATGCACCGTTCATGGAGATGGTAGGTCGTACGTACGCATGAATGCTACTTTCATTTCTTTGTCATATTAAATGAGTGAAAACTAAATTATACATAGGTATATTATAATTAAAGTATAATATATATGTTATAAAAGTTACATAAGTTCATTAAATCTATCTTTTATATGTTCCATACATTGCATGAACGAGTCATATCACTTTGAGGGGAATCTAGTCTGCACTACTCAAATAAAATTATCGTGTTTTCACATTATAGAAAGAATAAAGGCATGTTTTAAATAAAAATTAAATAAAAATAGATAAAAAATATTTTATGTATAATATATAAATTTAGTTCCATCATAATGGCCACCATGAGAGGTGGTAGGGGAAAATTGAACAATCATTGTTTAATGAGGTAGTAGTTCACCGTACCCAGAAACAATATGTTCATATCCATTAGATGGAGGTGTGTGTAAGTGTAGTTATAATAATTATAATAAAAAAATAATAGTATATTAAATATAATGGTTTTGTTATGTAATCAAATAATAATATGATCATAGGGAGTGGAAAAAAAATAAAGGAATAAAACTTGAAAGAAGAGATTACCTCTAAATCGGGTAACATCTTTTGATTTCAGCCAAAAGGATTTCTTGAATTGACTTATGACCAAAGTAAATCTTTTAAGAGTAATAAAGGGACGTTTTTAGATTATGTGAGAATATTTCAGATGATCCAAGGGTATTGAGTGGTGTGAGTAAGTGGGTAGAGTTGGTGGCCATTTATATGAGGGAGGAGGTGCACTTTGTGAATGTCTTGAAATATTATTTTGTTATAATTTTATTTTCAGAATAAATTGACCAAAACTAATTTATTTAAAAGAAAATATTCTTTTGGGTTGAAAGAATCACAACCAATAGGTTATAGACATGTTTAGGCCAAAAAATTTAACCTTATCTTTTGGATTTCACCCTTAGTTAAAAACATTATCTCTTACTATTTCTTCTTACATTTTCAAAATACTAGTACCTCACCCGTGCTTACGCATGCCGCTAAAATCCAAATCTAATTTTAAAAAGTATTTTAATAGTGAGAGTAGTTAATATTGAAAATTACTTAAAATATGACAAACTTACAGGTTTAGTGATATATTATAATGAAAATAAATGAAAAATAATAACATGTATTTGAAAATATATATGAAAATGAATGAAAATGAAATAACATGATGTAAAAAGATTCAGAAAAACATGATGTATCATTAAGAATTTGATGTGGTGTCTTTAATCTGTCATCATCATATGTAAATGTCATTTTATGATTGGAGAGAAAGATGAAATTGGATGGAAAAAAGAAAACAAATGACTGAAAGATGTAAATAATGTGATGAATAATGGCCTCAACACAATTTATTTCTTCTTGAAATAATGAAATAATTTCACATATTGAAAACATCACCTTTTTGTATGATTATATTATGCATGAAACTAAAAATATGTGTAACAAAGTCCCCAAAAACCATACCAAAGATCAAATTTATATATCTCAATCATTTTTTGAAAATCGTGATATTATATATTAATTTTTTTAGTATTATTTCAAATACACTCAATTTTATTAAGTAAATTTTATGTTTAAAAAATATACATAATTTATTCTTTTAAAAAGAACATAAAGTGTATATACAATAAGAACAGGTTCAAAAAACTCAACTCACCATATTGTGATAGAAAAATAAAATTGAAGACATGATGATAAGGAATATTTCCAAAATAATTGATGGATTTTGGGCCTCTATTTTTCTATCTACTATCTTAAATTTCTAGTTATCCTCATAATAAAAATGAGTGCATATAAGGGTATTTATTTAAAACCCCACCAACATAGATCCACTACCACAAAAAATTGTTCACTGTATTACATCATACAATGCAGTTTCAATAAATCATCCATAATAAAAAAAAATATTTTATTTACTTTCCATTTTGTCTATTTCAATGATATAGAATCTATATTTCTTAAAAATCATGTTTCAAGAATATAAATATATCAATTTTTCCTTCATATCTCCAAATGAAGCTCATTTTGATCACAATGATATAAAATTAAGATCCTAAAAAAAGTGATACACATAAGTCAAATGATGGAGGAAGATAACGACGATTCAAAAAATGTGGATAGTAATAATCAGATAGATCATTTGGGATGATATATTCATAACATTGGAAATGATAATAAAGATTTTACGGCTACATCATCCCACAAAGGCCTATATTTCATATGTATACTAATTTATTAATCAAAATATATTATTGGGTAATCATGCTACTAAAAGATTGATATAAACTTTTAACATACCATTTAATAATAAACATTAGCCAATAGAAAAAACAAATCAGATCAATTTAAATAAAGAAAAATAATCCATATCACAATATATACAACACAATAAAAATGTATTATATCATGTATAATCATATTCTCCATTACAACAAATGGATGGTGCCCCTTGACTGTGGGTTGTGCACCATCGTGCCTACAGATGAACCAATCATAAGTCACACCGGCCTGTAGTAGAAACTGTTAATTGACTGCGATTTATTTTACCAATAAGAAAATTCACTCACTTGAAGTCTAAAAGATTGATATAAACATTGAACATACCATTTAATAAAAAACAACAATCAATACAGAAAACAAATCAAATCAATTTCACTCAATAAAAATAATCTATATCACAGTAGAAACACAATAAAATTATTTAGAGATGTATATCATGTTTTACTAATACAAATGAATAGTTTTTTATCTAATTCAAAAAAACAAAGCTAAGAAATAAGAAAAATGAATAAAATATAATGTAAAACATATGCTCGTGATATCAAATAATGAACATAATTTTATTTTACACAAAGAAAACATATATGCATGTAAAAAACTATACTGTTTTTTAACAAACTTGCTTCCAAAATAAGGAATAAAAACATGCTTTGAATGAAAGACATTTAATGCTGGTGAGAAGAATATATGATAGAATCAATTTTACCTGGAATATTGTGAATTGGCTGCATACTCACCCAAAAAACTCATCATAATTGGAGTAGATGGATTCATTACTTATCATGTTGCTAACAGGATGGTCCAGAGAAATCCTAATTACAAGATTGTTATACTTGTGAAGATCCCTTACTGTTCCAAGTTGAAGGGGGAAATTTGAAGTGCTGAACCAATTATTTTTCTACTCATTACTGAGTCCATTGACATGAAATTGAACTTCAAAGATCCTACAGAAAAACCCATATTCTGTAATTAGAACTATTGCAATATATTGAACTTTAAGGCTTTATACTCATGGATTTAAAGTGTTTTATAAAAGATTTGCATCTTATAGAAGGGCCTCTAGAATGTTTTTGTAATTTGGAGAGGGATCACACATGTATGAGTAAAGGAAAAAAAAATATAAAATATGTTTACCTGAACGATTACTTGATTTCATGTGAGGTTCTTGGAAGATTCTGCGTTCACATTAGGTTGAGAATCAATTCAAGTTGAGAATCAATTATGGAGTGGTTTTTCTGAGGGTATCCGCGAGCAGATGAAAATGACCACTTGATGTTCACTTCACACTCCCTTTGGTTGTTCCAGAAACAACATAGTGTTGTTCTTTACAATTCCGATAAGGGGGAAGACATGAGGTGCATGAATTATAAGGATATGGAGAGAATATGGCCATAAGAAATTTAATTCAAATTAAAATTATTTCTATATTTTCAAAAATCTTTGTGTATAGTTATTAGATAGAATAAAAGCATACAAAATCTCTATATTAGATAAAATCTGAATGGAGAATTTAGAAAAGACTCAAATACATAAACTTATAATAATAACATTGTCCACAACATCAATTCTACTTATGGAAAATAAGGCCTCCATGTCAAAAAAATATGAAATTTATGATATAAAATCAGAACTTGAACTAAACTTTTGTGTTATAAAAAAACCAATAGAGAACCCCTTTAAAAGCTATATCTTAGAAGTGATACCAGCTCATAAATATCAATGAACAACATACTGGTTTCATGAAACTTATGGTTAACTAACCTGAAAATAGGGATATAATTTCATATTTTAATTTTGAACATAAAAAATACAAATTGATAAAATGATGTTATATTTCATTTTAAGAAATACTTCAGTAAAAAACACTGGGATGTGGAATTTGTTAAAAAATATAATATACCATCAAGATTATCTTATCAGACCATCTAATGATGATTAGATTTTAGTAAATATGAATTTATTTAGGTAGCAACCAGTATTTAACACCTTCAAACCTTGATATAGAACATAAAAATTGTTCTAATCTATGCTTCAATGTCACAAGGCAGGTTATAGTGTATTTTTTTTCTTAGAGTATAATCTTTTGTTAGGAATAAAGTTGTGCAGAAAATGAAAATCATGGAATTATAGTCAGATCTGGAATCTTATCTAGATAACATCAAGGGGTGAAGTTATTGTCCAAGAAACACCATCGGAAAAGGCCCCTGCCATCGTAATAATAAATGCATGGTTAATCTTGTTGATCTTCTATATATACTCCGCAGACGCCAAAACCTATGGATTAGCATTCATCATTTCTAACTTTAATAATTCTGTCATTCAAAACAATTTCAAAATACCAAGAAAGAGGCACAAAGATCTAGAAGGAGATATGATAATAATGAAGACAATAAATTGAATGAAATAAACCACACAGTATGAAAATTGGAGGATGAGTTGATTGTCTCTTGGAGCATCTTGTAGTATTGATGGAGGTAGGGTTACCTAATAAATTAGATGGAAGCATTAGCAGAAACACATTGTTTATGATATATTTACCTGAATAGTCTCACAAATGTCCATTACAGAGTGCACTAAATCACATCTTGGATAACAATGACCTGGAGCCTACACATTAAATGTCTTTTATAGAAACTGTCAAATTAAATGGGAAATGTCTCACATAAAATTTAAAGAGGAAAGTGGATAACATAAAAAATATTAAAAACAAAGTAGAAACACGAACCTGGATGTTTTTTATGCTTCCAACAACAATATGATTCAATCTTCAATAGTTTCTTGAGGTGTTGTCAATATTTTTTCTTGCCCAAAAAACAAAATAAAAATGTTATTAAATAGTAAAATAACTGAAGGAAATAAAAGAAAAGAAAAGGGAAAAAAATTATTAGGTTTCAAAACCTAAACATGTGTTGTTGTTAACCTGTCCATAGCTGGACAGTTCCAGCAGGTCAACCCCAGTCCATTTGTGGGTGTGATCATCCAAGTAGGAACCACCTCATCTTGTTTTATATAAACTGATTTCTTATTAAAGAATTGGGACATAATTTCCATCTACACATAAAAAAGGTGTCATGAGCATCATAAGTAAAGGTAGAACATAGAGGATAAAAATATAAGCTTTCATGTGAAAAAAATAAAAACAACAAGTTATGGAGTATTACTATCATAGAACTGTAGATGGGAAAAGATAAGATAAGAATAATACATCTCACATGATTTAAACTGTAATTGTAAATATGATGAGGATAATGATTTTCCAGTATTTCAGCATGAATCCTTTCAAATTGCAATTAGAAAACCAATAGAATAAAACAATATCATTACAGTAAACCGAAAATAGGGTGAATAAAAACGTAGATACTACTATTTTGGACAATACTTGCATTACCACAGATAGAGTTGATTCCAGCAACCCACATGTGCCTCTAAAATCACCGATCAACATCCCAATATTATCCTTCCATGTAAACATATCTTTTATCATGTGATTATGGTTATATGTGTTCCCAGGCGAGTGATAGATCTGTAACATTGTAATTTAGACAACCTTTCATGAGATGTTCTATACTTAGCTTAATATTTTCCCAAAACCATGTAAGATCCTCATTGTGATGAACTCTCCAACAATGTCGATCATCAACCATTACTTAACAAGGATTAAGGAAACAGATAAAAAAATGAATCTGATAAAAAAAGCATTCCATAAAAATAAGAGTTAACAGAAATTATGTCATTATCAACATGCAGGCGGTGAAGATTGATGAAACTATTTCACCTAGAAAAATGTGTTCAACGACTGAGGTATGTTGTAAGAAAATCCAGTTAAACAAAATATTTCCTAATAGATACAATAATTGAAGGAGATTAATGTCAATCAACTAAATTATAAAAATCATTTCCACAAAAAATAAATGGAAAGATCAAGCTCATGAAAAGGGTTATTTACGAAAGACCCGAAAAATAAATGGCAAGAGACAAATATTCTATATAATGGATATTGATAATGGATGTTCTGGATATTATATATTTATATACAGCTTATGTGGTGCACATCTACATAGTATAGAGAATTTTCATAACCTAAATATTCTAAATAGATTAGAATATTCATATAATAACATGAATATGAAAAATAGACATTTAAAACAATACCTTTCCCAAAAATCATTTAACTTGACCATAAAGAGAATAAAACCTGTTAGAAAAAATAAATGAACAACTCATAAGATTATTATTAACGAATATTAAATAATTTAATTGTTTACAAGGTACTAAATAATTTTTATTAATGAAGAAGTGTATTAAAATCCCATAGTCATGAGTGAAGGGAATGTATACTATAATAACTACTTATACTCGTAGGTCATGCACTACCTAATGATAGACTTGCACTACCCGAAGGAATAAATGAAACTGAAAATAGAGGTCATACTAGTGTAAAATGCATTCCAGGAAGCCTATAAAAGAGCTGTTCGACCATGCCAAGCCAACCCATTCTTTAAAACTGAAACATCAAGAAGACATCCATGCACTGCCATAAAGCTGTCAAATTGATAATAAGTAAATAAAGGGCATTCCAGTAGAGAAAGCAGACCAAGAAAGATAAAGAAACATATCATCAAACAAAATAGGTTAGCCACTCTAGGATAGTATCAAGACCTCAAAGAAGATTACTGAATTGGGTGAAAAAGACACTATCCAGTGCGAGCAAGCTAAGATATCCAACAAAATGTCAAAAACAATGAAATCATGTAACACAACATAATGGAGGTAAAACCCCAAAATTCTTCATAAAAAGGAAGAAATCCAGTTCAAATAAAATCATGTAAATCCCTTAGGGACCTACTAGCACAAGTAGAAATTTCATATCCATTGACTCACATCCTAGAAGCCTGAAAATCCATTGTGCTTTAAGCCACTTGAGAGAAAAAAACCCTTATCCATTAATGACATCTTATATAAAGAAGAGAACCTGGGCATAGAAGACAGTCCCAAAAGATCGAGAAGGAAGAAATTTTGAGTGATTGAATAAGTCATTCCCATGGAATATTTTTGAAGTTGAAATCAGTTTGAGTATTGATATTTTGAAATTTTACCTAAGTATGTCTTCGAGAAAAGAGGTTGTTTCAGAAAATAAGGTTGAGTTATTCCACAGAAGGATCTGGTTTATAAAAGAACATATAAATAATAGAAAATCCTCTAATATTAGATGAGATATTGTGAAGTAAATCCATCTAAATAATATCCATCCAACAGTGCTTTCAATATTTGCAACACTGTAACTCCTATCCTGGATATTGTCATCATAGATTTTCAGTAGTGAAAAATGGTGACAAACAAAACCGTGTAATATGTTTTTTGTATAGTCATCAGAAACTAAAAAACTATAGAAAAAACATGTTCAGAAAATATTTCATGAACTGAAATAAAGAGTTCTTGCTATAAATAAAAAATGAATTGATAATTTGAAAAGAACAGAAGCATTAACTTGTGATTATTACCTCTCCATTTCACTGAACAATCTCAATCATATTCTTCAGTCTTTTTTTTTATGTTTTCATTCATGTAGGGGATGTAGTACATTGAAATTTCTTATATTTTCCATGGATTATTGAGACGTTGAAACATTTATTTGAACCGAATCATCAACATAAATGTCAATGAACATATATTTCTACAAAAATACTTCACATTAAAGAATAAGTACAAAATATTAATGAAAATTAAAATCATATAACCCGAAATATGATGCTTAACCGTAACCAATTGAGAATAATAAATGGATTGTATGTATTAATCACAGGAAAAATACTGATGACATGCAAAAATGAAGTTTTGTTAGTTCCAATGATGGCATGACAGTAACAATCAATGAAGATAAAGAATATATAACTGAGTACAGTAAATAGTTGTACCTATTGTAACAAAACCATTTTCATTGTTGCAACACACTCTTAATGATCCACTGCTTTGATTTTTGTGTCATGCAAGGAAAAAAATGAATATTATAATAATGTGGTGTTTGTTTTCTAAAAAATTAAAATGGATAAATTAAAAAAGTAGTACCTGGTTATGTTCAATTCTAATAAAACTCTCCAATATAGGTTGAGAAATTGTAGGCACATCATAATGTAAGAAACATTTTGGATGAACATAGTGAAATGAAAAACTATAAAGTAGATATAAATGTTACGGAGAAGCTATAGAAGTGAAAATACCAAATTCTAGATGCGTTGAGAGCTGGATGCATCTTCGCTTAGGGAAAAGTATGACCCCTTGTCTATTTATGCATAATAATAGAATAGGGAGATAGATTTTCAAAGAAAAAAACAGGTTTTTATGACAGTGAATAGAATCGAGAAGAGTATTTGAATTTTTCACATATATAAAAACTATTTAACTTATACAGCAAAAAAATATTTAATAGTTCAATAAAAATAATTCTATTAGTTGAAAAATAGTTTAAAACATATGAAACACATAAATTGATGTGTTTTTAGTGATTGAAATCAAGCAGTCATTGAAAGGCTTACCCTAGGAGATCCCGTATATAGCACTTCAGTCTCTGGTTGAGGTATATTCATATTATTTATCATCTCTCAGATCTATTTATAAATTAGTTTAGAAGAAGAAATCATGAAACAAATCAGATGAAAACACATCATGAATAAATATAAATTAGTTTAGAACTGAATAAAAAATGAATTTCAGTGGTTAGTTTGTGGTAGATAATATCAAATGTGGATAAATAGACGGGTTACCATAGGGAAACCGAAGAATAGTGGTTGTAGAATGTTTTGATGGAGTAAGGTATATCTCAAATTAAGTTTTCACACAAAAATCTGGGAACAAAATGATGTAGATCGGTGAAAACTTCTACGGAATTAGGATAACATACCTTTTGTTGTCAGTGTGGGCCATAGATTTCAGACACCGAATGATGTAGGTTCCAAAACCCTAGTTTCCAGATATCAGAAGAGGTGGAGGCCATGTGTCGATAGTCAGTACATAACGTAGATTTCAGATAACGTTCTTGGTGAAGATGTTAGTCGATGATGAAGTGAAAACGGTGGAGCTTTTCAAACTGGTGAATCGAAATCTTGAAGTCTCGATGGGGAGGAGATCCATATATGTGAAGATGATGTAGGTAAATTATGACGGTGTGGAGTTTCAAATATTGGGAAGATGTAATAGCGAGATGCAGTGCAATTTTTTTTGAGCTGAGATGCCGATTTTGGTGGAGTCTTAAGATGAATAGGATTTCTATGGAGGGTTTGCAATGAGGGTAGCGGAGGAGGAAAGTCACGATGTGGATGGAGGAAAATAGTGATGCAGAGTGAGGCGAGTGCGGTGGTAAGAGTTTAGTGAGGTACGCGTAGATCAACGTGGATAGCTGGAGAAGCGAACCATAATGAAAAAATGAGGTGGGAGAATATGTGTGTGATATGTGGCACTAGAAAATACCTAGGATTAGTATATATAATAGATATGGTTACTAAAGTTAGTATAAATTACCAAGAGAACAAAAAATGTCTCATTAATGACCTTTTTAACATTATATAAAACATTTTTCTGAATCATATATTTTTAGGACTATTATATCATTTAAAAATAGTTTTTTTTTTCAAAAATCATTTATGTAAATTTTGACAGTATTTAGTAATTGATTTTTGTTAAAGTCATAACAACTTTATTATTTTGAACTGAAGGAATTAAATCAAATATAATATTCTATAATCATACAAAAAATTCATGGATTACATGAAAATGTTGAGTGTAAATTTATTTTAACACTTATAATATTATTTATTTGAATACTTCATTAATAAGGTAATCACTGCATCATCATTATGTTATAAATAAATTTATTTAATTAATTTCTAAATAATTAAAATTAAATATCATACTATAGTAAATTATTTTTTCTCTATAATTACTATTTATAGTTGAATAGATAATGTATATAACTCCATATAAAATTTTTTTTAATAAGAAGACACTTGTTTATGTTATTTTTCTCTTTACATTAAATTTATTATTATAAGATGTCATTATTACTGCCAAGTGGCTCCTAAATTCCGAACACTCAACATAATGATGATAATGGACGTAACTAACTCTTAAAATATGATTAGTACACGTTTTAGGGTAGTTTTATATTATTATAATATTATTTTTTACCCTTATTACCTGATTTGACATTTAACCATGGTAAATAAAAATAATTAGTGAAGTTAATATTCATAATGTACAGAAATAAAAGGCACTTATTTACTCAATTTGGAACATATAATTTATAATATGGAATCAATTTTTCCAATTTCCAAAAAAATAAATTATTGTAATTAATTTAAAATTAATTCCCACTGTTAAAACCAGAAAGCGTGTTTTTTAAATGTAAAAACTACTAAAAGATTGACATGTGTTTATGTCCAATTTCAATTTGGAATTACTTATGATTAAAAAAATTGGATTAAATTATAAAAATATATTACATTTTTAATTTAAAACCATTAAATAATAATATTTAACTATGTAAAATATCTCGATGGAAAAAGTTCTTTTCAATTAAAATTTAACATATTTTTACTATTCATCAAAACATGGATGGTATCAGAAAATTTTCAAAAATTCATTCAAAGTAAATTTTGATGTTCCACTTCTAAATAAGATGTTTATTTTGTCAAATATAAGCTATAAATGTGTCAAAAATTAAATTTAAAAAGTGTTCTTCATCAAAATGCTGTAAAACTGCATTTTTAGCAAAATACTTCTTTTATCTAAAAAATTGAATTTGATTTTGTATCATATCAATAAAATTTATAATATGAATTTTAAACATTACATTGAATATATAAAATATATTTTCATTAAATAAATATTCATAAAGAGTGACATGATTTTATAAACACAATTATTCTCTTTTAAATAACTTTTCATAAAAACACATCCCTTATATTCAATTGGTTATCATTTCCATTTCTAATAAATTTGGTAACTAGAGAATCATTATTTTAATCTATGTAAAACATATTTTCATAATTTTGTTGATACTATTCATTCCCGATATTCCAATGTCTAGGTGTTTGCAACCATTTAAACTAATAAAAAAATTATTATATTATTTTCGGTATAACTCAACGTTATGTGCAACGTAAGATTTCAGAGAAACCCATTATTACGTGTTGAGTATTATATCCGAAAAAGCATCCTATTTAACATAAAATTAATATGTTATTCATAAATATAAATAGATATGAGAATGTATTATTCTATAAATACCTGGGTTGTTAGATCATTTCCCCCTTTTGGAAATTGCGTCCTCACAATTTTAAAATTGGGTTCAGAAACATAATTAAATACCCCAAATTGAAAAAAGGTAAATGAAGATATCACTTTAAAATAAAGGAAGATAAGTAAAAAGGTCACCGTATATAATACATACTATTATTCCATATAAGAAAACAAAATTATGGAAGAAAAACTAACCATCTTGTTCCGATAGAGAGTGATATAAAAAATGATCAGGGTAAAGTTAAAAACCATAAAACCATAAAACCGTAAACTTGTGATGGGTTAAATGATATTTTATTTTCTAGTAGGGAAAGTAAACATAAAACGTTTTTTAATATATTTTTCATAAAGTTAATGAAATTTTTTACAATATTGACTAAGAACAAAAGAAAACATACTTACTTTTCATGTAGAGTTTCTTCCTTTAATAAATATCAACCACAATCTCATCTTTTATCTAAATGATGAGTATTCAAGATGATTTTTTCACACCTAAATCACTAGAATCAACTTCTATAGAATCAGATAATCCAAAAAATATGAACTATATATTTCCATTATCTTTAGACAATAACCAAAACCAAAATGGTTTGTATAAGATCATATAATATCCAAAAAGAATAACCCTTTATTAAAAGAAATAATATTCTTAATCACCAAAATTCAATAAAAAATACCCAAATTTCAACAAAGAACATTCAATAAACAATTTTCCTTAAAATTCTTCAAAATAATAGAAACTAAAATTAAAACCCAAAATTCAGAAGGATTTGATCTCAAATTATTCCACAAAAAAATCTTAACATGTATCTCCAAATTACATCGACTACTCTTAAAGAAACATAATTAAAATTAATTAACTTAATCACATGTTTCCCATGACAGGTTTACTGTTTCAATAAATAGCCCAAATCACCATATGTCTACAATAAAAATATAGATTCTTCCCAAATAAAATCCAACCATTGATCCTCAAATAAAAACCCATATTATTTTATTTTCATTAAGAATATAGTGTTCCAAAAATAGAGATCATCTTCCAAAATAACATTTATCACTTAATAAGCAAATCATTTTCATGTACTATGTTTATATATTTGATAAAAATAAGTTCCCAAAATCAACTTATTCTTGATACATAAAATAATTTAACTAAAATGAATAAGTTATAATAACTAGGGACTTTACATATTCATGTGGTAGGTGATGCTCCCTTGTTGCCCTTCGGTTGTGGTTTTGATTCCCACAGCCTTGTAGGACACAACGGGTTGTCACTCATCTTGTAAGTTGTCCCTTTTTTAAAACTCAAAAGTAACCCTAAAATGTTTTAACCACAATGGTTGTCTTATTAATCTCATATTCAATCCTACTCATAATAACCTCAACATATTTATTCATTAAGTATTATATATTTTGACAATGTTTTATTTTTCCTCTAAATGATAAAATAAAACTATTCCCAAAAGAAAGAACATCGTACCTTGATCATGGTGTCCACCTGGTTTCATTTGTATATTGTTCATGTATATAGAAGGTCCATTCTTTGAAATAATTATTTAGAGATCCTTCAAAATCATTTGATTCCATTATCCAAATACACCTTTTACAACATGGATCATATGGGTGTTCACAAAAAAATATTTTTGGAAAATAATCATGTGTGACATATAATTTAAAAACATTTGATAAAACATGTTTTTTATAAAATAGTTAAAATGAGTTTGAGGTGAAAATTTCAATCAATTGTCCTTTTAAAATACCATAATTATGTTCTGAAAGACTACACTTTAAATTAAAATATGAATAGGTTTCACAAGGGTCTCCTTCTTTAGCACCTTTTTTCAAAATCATAATATGCTTCAAAATCGTGTAATAAGGTAAAATATTTAAAATGAATTGATATTATTTTACTTTCATGAAAATATGAGAATATTCAAAAAATAGGATTTGTTTAAATACAACCCATTATCCACGATGGTATCAAGGTACAATGGGCATGTTTGCTATCTCAAATAATTGCTTTTAAGTGTGTTGTATGCTAGAAAAAGTTTCAGAATCATTTAGACATGAATTTGAAATAATTATTTCAAGTAAGTCATATGGAAGAGATAAGAATATTGTTTGAGATCCTCTTCCTTTCATTTTTCAATGAATCTCCTTGATTTAAAAAAGTTATATAACAAGGATTTAACCAAATAATAGACATATAATTTAACCAAAACTCATAATCACTAAGGTTGCCTAAACCTTTACATTGATACCAACTATAAGGCCCCATCCATAAATATAACTTATTCTAGAGTTAAGTAATAATTTTAATTTATTTCACATTGATGATATTTTTAGGTTTAGAGTTTTAGAGAATTAGGCCATAACTATTACATAATAACTCAAAATTTAAAAAGTATACTATTCTACTCACAATAAAATTTTTCCCCAAAATAAATCTCCTTAAATAAGAGATGAATTATTTTCTTAATAAAAATTATCTTAAATTATTCCTTTATCTTACCCTTCCTTATAACCTGTCAAAAACATTTCAAAAACATGGGTTGATCATAAAAATCACAGTAAGGAATATAAAATAAGGAAAGAAAATATTAGTCAATGAATATATACAAATCAATAAAATCAAACTTTTCACTCATAAAAAATTATCTCTTTAACATACCTCTTGAAAAAAATAAGATTTATGAATAACTCATAGAAATCCTAAATCATAAATGAAACTTGTGGAATTCACAACAAACTTAATTTGTAGCTTTCACGACTACATAGGGAGTAACCTTCATGGTTATGTTTGGAATATCCATAACATTATATTCCCTAAATCTCTTTGAAGAAACTTTAACGTGTACCTCCATCACGTTACCTAATGTATTAGAGAGCTATCACGGGCTCAACCACCATTGGTTTATCACAGAACCACCCATATACAATATCAATGCCCAAGAACAATAACACATGGCCAATAACAAAGTAAAAATAACATTTCCTCATTGAAAAAATAAGACATCATTTCA
Source organism: Viscum album (assembly GCA_963277665.1). NCBI lineage: Eukaryota > Viridiplantae > Streptophyta > Magnoliopsida > Santalales > Viscaceae > Viscum > Viscum album. The sequence continues at coordinate 538,041,368 of OY728138.1, read as the reverse complement.
AGATATTGATATAATCAATCCATTTAAAAAAACACATTTAAAACATTTAAAAAGAATATTTTTAAATCAAAGTGTCCCATAAAAATTTATAAATTTTAAAAGAATTTATATTTGAAAAAATTAATGTCCTTATAAAAAAATCCTTAAATCCATTTGGAAAAAATGGACATTAATGAGAAATATTTAGAAGAATAAATGTTTAAAACATTTAAACTGATGTTTTAGTTAGGGATTCCATTACCACTTGAGAAAATACTTGAATAAAAATAATCAAATAATAAAATTAAAGATAACTTATAAAATCATAGGAATAAAGAGATTCATGATATAATATTCTAAAATGAAGTATATACACCATATAATAGTGAATTGTTTCATAACAACAAATAAGTCCCAATAGAATGTAAATGGAGACAAAATCCCTTACAAAGATTGTATCATTAGATTAAGGATAAATCAATGACATAATTATGTGTGAAAATTTAAATACAACCAATATAATATAATATTAATTGTGAAATAATCATAGGTCATTCACATGTATTCTTGGAAAAACAAAACCAATGACATGTATATTTTACTCTATGAAGGGAGATTGAGTCACAATTTCCCATACAAGGACCATATAAATGATGTAAGAATTTATAAATGGGGTGATTATGTGTTGAAAAAATATATCCCCACAAAGGGAAGTAGAAATTAAAACATAAATAAATAAACAGTGATTTCATACATAATCTTGGAATAATATACTCAACAAAATGCGTAAAACCCAATGATTGGAAATTAAATTTAGAAATTCCCTTACACAGATCATTTTGTTAATAAAATAGATCTATTTTGTGTATTCACTATAAATACCCATAAAAAAGTGTAAATACAAGATAATATATCAAAATTCATTTCTCACATAATCATAGCACAACAAAATCCAGAAGTAAAAGATTAACCCAGAGAATGGAAATCGGGTTGAGAAGCTCCCATACCTTGACTCCAAATCATCACGTATGTTCTTTTCTATTCCTAAATAATAAAATTAATTTTATTTAAACTTTATTTAGAAAATTTTAATTTTTATTATTCCTTTTAAAACACTTATTATCATTTTATAACAATTATATAATTATTTAAGTTAATATTGATCGTTTTGTTAATATTCTGTACTTGATTCGAAAATGAACTTGTTTTGATGTAAATTATATATGTAGTCAAAATTAAATAATCTATAGATTGATATTAATGATTTAAATATCATATATATCAATTAAATATATATTTATAATAGTCCATAAGAATTATAGATAAGAAATGAAATGCACCATTCATAGAGATAGTGAGCTGTATGTACGCATGAATGCTTCTTTCATTTATTTTTAATATTAAAGGAATGAAAACTAAATGAAAAATTGATATATTATAATTACAGTATAATATATATTTTATATAAGTTACATAAGTTCATTAAATCCATCCTTTATATGTTCAATGTATGTAATGAACAAGTCATATCATTGGGGGGGGGGGTAGTATGCACTTCCTCAAATGAAATTATCATGTTTACAAATTATGGAAAGCATAAAGGTAAGTGGTAAATAAAAATCACAGAATAATAGAGACAAATAAATATAATATATATCATATATAAATATAGTTCCATCATAATGGACACTATGAGTGATTAGAGGTAAACATTAAATAATCATCATTCCACGAGGTAGTAGTTCTCCGTACAGAGAAACAGTATATTCGTATCCATTTGGTGGAGGTGTGTGTAAGTGCAATTTCAATAATTCTCATAACAACATAATAGTATATTAAGTATAATTATGTTGTTATGTAATAAAATAATAAGAATATTATATGGAGTGTATAAGAAAAATAAACGAAAGGAACTTGAGTGAATACGTTACCTCTAAATCAGATATTTTCCTTTGATTTGAGACAAAAGGCCTTCTTGAATTTCCTTATTCCCAAGGTAATGATTCTAGGAGGAATATTGGGATGTTTAAAGATTATTTGAGTTGATTTTGAATGATCCAAGGGGACTTATAGGTGTGAGTAAGTGGTTAGAGTTTGTGTCCTTTTATAAGAGAGAGGAGGGGCACTTTAAGAATGTCTTGAAATATTATTTTATTATAAATTGTTTTTTGGTTTCATATTTTCCCAAAATAATTTATTTAATAGATAAGATGATTTTTGGTTTAAATAATCTAAAAAAATAGGTTTTATACAATTTTAGGTCCCAAATGTAACCTTATATTTTTCCTTTAACCCTTAGATAAAAGCATTAACTCTTACCATGTCGTCTTGCATTTTTATAATATTTGGTTACTATAGTTACTATTAAATGAAAAGAAAACAAAAATTTTCTCATTAATGAAAATTTTAACATTATATAAATCATATAGTCTAATCAGAGATTTTTAGGACTATTATATCATATAATAAAACAGTATTTTTTATACTCATTTATGTCAGTTTTGACGTTATTTAGTAATTCATTTTTTTAAAGTCACAATAACTTGATTATTTCACACCAAAGGAATTAAATCAAAGATAATATGTCATAATCATCCATAAAATTCGTGTATGACATCAAAATTTCAAATTAAATTTATTTTAATACTTATAATATCATTTATTAAAATCTTTCATTAAGAAGGTAATCACTCCATCATCATTGTGTTATAAATAAATTGTTTATTTAATATCTAAAAAATATAAATAAAATAAAATAATTTAGTAAATATTTTTAGCTTTATAATTATTATTTATAATCTAAGATATTTCTTATATAACTCCATATAAAAATTTTCTTAGAAAGAATATATATGTTTATATTATTTTGCACTTTACTTTAAATTAATTATTATAACATGTCATTATCACTCCTAAGTGGCTCCCAAATCCCAAAATCTCATCAAAAGGTTGATCATGGCCGAGAATAACTCATACAATACGATTTGGACTAGTTTTACGGTAGTTTTATATTACTATAATATTATTTTTTACATCTATTTACTAGATTTACCATTTAACCATGGTAAATGAAAATAATTATTCAAAGTTAATATTTATAATGTTCAGAAATTAAAAGTACCTATTGACACAATTTTTAACTTCTTATTCTAAATATGGAATCCATTTCTCAAATTCAAAACACAAAAATTGAAGTAATTAATTTAAAATTAATTCCCGTTGTCAAAACTAGAAAGCGTGTTTTTAAGAAGTAAAAACTACCAAAACATTGACATGTCTTTATGTCTGATTTCAATTTGAAATTACATATAATGACCAAAATTAGAAAAAATGATAAAAATAGATTCCATTTATACTTTAAAACCATTATATAATATTATTTAACTATATAAATTATCCTGATGGAGAAAGATTTTTTCTATTAAAATTTATCGTATTATTACGATTCATCAAAACATGATAGGTATCAAAAAAATATAAAAAATTCATTCAAAGTAAATTTTGATGTCCCAATTCTATATATGGAGATTATTTTTTTAAATAGAACATATAAATGTTTCAAAAACTAAACTTATAAAGTGTTTTCCTTCAAAATGTGGTAAAACTGCAGTTTTAGATAAATTCTTCTTTTATCCGAAAAACTCAATTTGTTTTTATGTAATATCTAGAAAATATATAATATGAATTAAAAACATTACATTGTATATATAACATATATTTTTCATTAAATAAAAATATATAAAGAGTGATACGATTTTATATTAGAAATTATTCTCTTTTAAATAGATTTTCATAAAAACACAACCCTTATATTCAATTGGTTTTTATTTCCATTTATAATAAGTTTGGTAACCAAATAATCATTATTTTCACTTTTATAGACCATATTTTCAAAATTCAGTTGATACTATTCATTCCCTATTTTCCAAAGGTTAGACATTAACTACCATTTAAAATAATAATAATAATATATTATTATTATTTTTTGGTATTAATCAACATTGTGTGGAACATAAGATTTTATAGAAACCTGTTATTGCGTGTTGAGTACACTATCAAAAAAATCACCCCCTTTAATGTAAAAATAAATTCTTATTCATAAATATTAATAGATTTGAAATTGTATTATTCAATAAATATCTGGGTTGTTACATGGAGGAGCAGTTGTTTAGTTTCTGGATTCTTTTGTTTCTTGAGTATGGAATGATGTTTAAGGTGTTATGTGATGCTTTTCACTTGGTTTTATGGTGACTATTATTGTAGAAGTGATAAATAATTTCTTATGGTCTAGGAAGTTTTCCCCCATGAGTATAACTATGCCACCCATGATATGGAAATGGTGGTAGTAGGTTTTCTTTGATTTTGTAGAGACATGAACTAATTAGGTAATGCATTATGGTATTTATAGATCCAAAAATCCTAATGGATGTTTTGTACCAGTGTGACATGAATCTAATATAGTGGATGTGGGTAGAGTTTCATAATGACCATGATTTTGAGATCTTTTTTACACCATGGAAGGGTAACCTCATAGTCTACATGTTGAGTAGAATGTCATGTGGATCCAATCAAAAATATATTGATTTCTATAGGGAGATGAAGAATTTAACATCTTTTTGTATCAAATAATTTGAGGGTGTGAACTATGATATTTGTTCAAGTTGATGGTAAATAGTCTTTGTTGAATTAGGTAGATGAGTCTCACTAGGGAGACTGAGTGTGGTAGGATATGTACACCCAGATATTTCAGGGTGATGAACCTTTTTGATAGTCATAGGATGGTTAGTAGTGAGTTGTATTCTATGGAATGATGTTTATCTCGATGGAAATACATGAGTAATTCCTCATGAGTTTCATAGATTTCCACTGGTGGTGTACATCGGTGTATCTAAGATGCATCATGGACCAAGGAGGTATCTTTGGTTTTAGGAATGAAGAATTTATCGATATAGTTTTTTGTTCTATGTCTAGTCTCTTACCCCGTAATGGTGAAACATTGTGCCCCCAGTGTTTTTTTTTCATCCCTTAGATATCGCCAAGGGAAAGTGGGAAGGCATCTGGATGGATTTCATCACCAGTTTACCCAAAGAAATATGTGGATATGATGATATTTGGGTGGTAATGGACCAACTAACAAAGTCTTCCAAATTTATAGATATCTTGTAATTGAGTGACATAGACTTACTGGAAAGGTGGTACATGGATGCTGTGATGAGGCCTCATGAGGCCCTATAGAACATCATTTTTTACCATAACCCTCGGTTTACATCGTGAGTATATAAGGGATTTTGGCATGACTTTGGCTCTTAGTTATTCCTTAGAACTACTTTACACCCCCATAAATAAGGGAAGGAATAAGAGACTATCCAAAATATAGAGGATACATTAAGGACATGTGTCTTGGATTTTTATAGTTCCTGGTTGCGACCCCTACCTTTAGTTATGATTACATATAAGAATAGATTTTTCTCATCCATTGACATGTCACCCTTTGAGGTCTTTTATGATTGATTTTTTTGATCCCTATTGAGATCGACTAAGATTGGATAGGTAATAGTATTTATTCCAGACATGGAACATAGAACAACAATGAAGATCTAGGTTGTTCATGAAAGGATGAAGGTGGTATAGGACCACCATATAGTTTGTCTCAATTAGTGAAGGAGTCCCACTGAATATTAGTTTGAATACCATATTTTAAAAAAGGCTTCCCATGACATGGTTTTTATAGGTATTTTTAAGGAATAAAGATCTCACTATGTATTGTTATCCCCTATATGTTGTTAGAGTACATTATCCTGGTGAATCATCAGTCAACAATAACCCCACAACTAGAAAGTTTTCATGATGTCTTCCAAGTGTCCCATATTTACATGTACTTTCATAATGATTCCCACATCATCAAATGGAGAGATATGGATATTTAGGATGATGTTAGATTTTTGGAATGACCAATAGGGATCTAGGACTATCAATATAATATGCTACGAGGGTGTGTTACCCACTTGGTTCGAGTACTATAGTGGAATGGTAGTATAGAGGAGAGTATTTGGGAGAAGGGGGTGCAAATGTGTAGCTAGTACCTAGAGTTATTTATACCCTAATGTTTTGGCTTATTTTGTGTTATAATTACTGATTTAATGTTTTGAAAATAGGTTTTAATATTTTGAGGCATAGTTTCATCCTTATTTTTGAGTTATCATATAGGGGAATATGTTTTAGTTTTTACAGGTTGGTGCAACCATTACTTTTCTATTTGGTTTTTATTCTCAAGGATGAGAATAATTTTAGTGGTATCTAATATAATATCCTAGACCCTCCAATCATGTTATATAGTGTGTTTTGGGTGTTCAGATACTTGAAATGAGTTTTATTAAATGATAGGAGGGGTAGAGTAAATATGAAAATATAGGTGGTGATTCAAACCATGAACTGATGATTTATAATGTTTAATTTTTTAGGGTGGTTACGCTTCTTGTTCATGAATTGTTTCTTAATATGGTTCATGAAATTGAATTATGTTCCATACTAAATAATCATGGTTGATTTTTTAAAATTTATCTCTTTTAAGGATTCATGATGTGAAAGTATATCTTCAAAATATTAAATCCCTCTAGTTTTATTATATTAGGAAACTTGTTTTTGGACGGATGCGAACAGTGTGTGGTTCTTCATGTGAATTGGTTATTTACTCAATAAAATGGGTGATTTCCATCACACCTTTAAATTCCCTTAACCCTATGATCTTACTCATTAGTACTTTTATTCTCTTATTTTTTAGGATATTCCCTAGATAACATTTGAGATATAGTAGTATTCAATCATTGGCCTTCACCCTTAGCTTCCAATGATTTGATATGGGAAATTCTATGTATGTTTTCCTCTATTTCCCTCCAAGTTCCCCTTTGTTTATTCATGGATATCACAAAAACTATGTTTTTTTGTATCCAAGAGTTTATTGGGATAATATTTGGATGACATATCACAACATTTTATATATATATTAGGATCCTATATGTGGTTGTGGCCCCACGATTAATCCTCTCTTACTTTGGCATTGCACAATGAATAAAAAAGCTTCTTTTGAGGCTGGGAATTAATTTTATCTCTCTTTTATGTGCATATATGTGATTATAATTATTTTTTCATTACAATCTGTGGATGGTAAAAATTTTCATAAAAATATAACAAACTATACTACAAAAATTTATGGGTAATAATGTGATGTTCAACTGATTCCCAATTCACTTCCTAAGTCCAATGTTGTTTCATGTTATATTCTTGTTATAGTTGTAAAACCCATGGATTTTGTGTAATTATTTATTCAAATGAATTTATTATTTTTAATATTTTGTGTTAAAAACCCACAATTTTTATCTAACATTACAAGAAACACTATTTTTTTCTTCTGTTACATAAAACAATGAGTTTAGCTTGCATTACACATAACACTACATTTATCTTGAGTTACACATAACACTGAGTTTAAACAAAATGCGACGTACAATTAAAATATCATTATTTTAAACTATATTTATCTTATAGTTGTTGGAATGGAGGTTATGAATAGAAATAACTAAATTATTATAATATATGGTTTACACGTATATTTTAACATAATTCTTTGGTGACCAATCAATTAAAAAACTAATAAATATTTGAAAATATAGGAAATATTTTTATAAAAAACTATTTTTATGTAAAAAACACTTTATAAATAAATAAATTAAACAAACAACTTTTGGTGATTGATTTTAATGGGATATACATATTCTAAATTCAATAAACTATTTAAAATTTATCTTATGTTTTTTCTAGATAATAGATAAGTGTAAATCCAATTTTACACTTAATAACTATATTTTTCTAAAAAACAAATAGGTTGAATTTTTTCACACTTATTTTAAAAATACATTGCATAATATTTAAAAACTATATGTGAAAAATTAAATTAATTTTTTAAATAATAATTTAAAAATTATATTTGGGTGAATTTTTAGAAATTGTATGAAAATATTATTTTATGACGAATATTTTAAAAAAATAGAATTTTAAATGAAAACTCTCTCTTTTTTTTTTCAAATTATATATAAAAGTAAATTATATTTAAAATTAGTTTTATACTATAATTAGGTCAATTATATATATATAAATCTAATTTTTTTCATTGGACTCAATTTCATATTGAAATTGGATATAAAAACATTTTAAACTTTTAGGCATACTTTATTTGAAAATCCTCTTTCTCATCACATCTGCGGGATTAATTTTAAATTAAAAATTTCCAATTATATAAAATTAATTAGAAAAAATTAAATATAAATATTAAATAATAATAATTTATTTTATTTAATATGGTAAATTTAGGTTTTCATAAAAATTAATACTAAGAAAGTGAAAAAAATTGTTGTGGTTAAGGTATAATGGGTTTACCACAGAGTTAAACTAAAAGGATAAGCATTAAAATTTCCTAAAAACAAGTAGAAAAGATATTTTATATAAATATTTTAACCATATAATTTATAATTCTCTATAATAATAATTTTTTTGTTCATGTGGAATGATATAAATGTTGGTACACCTTTTATTTAAAACAATTCCAAGTGTAAACCTCACCTCACTTATAGAAGATCACCCCTCATCTATTCTTAATAAATTAGAACCATTATGGTTAGACAATACCTTCTAAAATAAAATCAAAAATTCAATAATATCATCATTGGAGCCTTATATTTTACATAAATCTAACCTATGAAAGATTTTGGTGAAACCCTAGGGAGGTTACCCGAAGAAGATGTAAGATTCTACAACATGCATTTTTATTTTACTTATTCCTCCACCAAATTAAATTCTTATTAAACCATGATGATATAATTACCTCCATATCTTAATTATAATGAGATATTTTTATGTTAATTACTGGAAGTTAAACCATATTCATATCCATCAAATGGGTTATGTAATCATCTCTCATGTGAATAGTGGATTATCACCTTGCTAACTGTGTAACGCCCCGACCCCATTTACCTAGAGTCGGTGCATTATTACGTATCATTGGAATAATAACAAAAGATCAAGTCTCTAAATACCTATTAGTTTAGTAGCCTTGGAATCACTAGATACATCCATAAAGTTTACATTACATCATAAAGTTAAAAACTACAACAACATCTTATCTCCATAGACCACACTCATATCCTCATACTATCCCTGCAGGTCATTCATTAAATACTTCTTCACATCCTGGGAAAAATAAAACATAGAAGGGGGTGAGCTCAGATGCTCAGTAAGGATAACAATATAGCGGAAACTTTCATAAATAAGCATAAAAATTTAAGGCAATGTATAACTAAAACAAAAGCCTTTTAAACTTAAACTTCAGCATAATATGGAAAAGATAAAATAAAATAATTCCATTTACTTATTCAAATGGATATTATACTAGTTGAATAACCACATGCAATATCAATAACTACTTTCATAATAATGGAATGCATAATGCCAGACTATCATAACCACATAGTCAAGTCCTTGTGCCAAGGCTAAAAATAACATTTTGTCAAGGCCTTGTGCCAAGACACTAGTTTGTCTCATGAGACCTACCAATGCATTGAGGATCTGTAGCGGGCTCCACCCATCACTTAGTAAGTCCAATTCATTCCTCATATGAAATGTTTGAAACAATCATGGGTATTACACACACCATATGCAATAAATAAGTGGTGAACAATGGAAATCTCATGAAATTAAAAGTGAGATAAGAAATCCCTTACTTTGTACTTTTTAATTGGTCGAGGGTAGGTTAACCTTTTATATAATGGTGAAATAATTGTTATTGAATTATAAAATAATCATATACATTATTATGATATCATATATGATCTTTTAACATTGATTTGTTGATAATATCTTAGTATTATCATCATTTCAGGTGTTAACGGATTCATTTTCCTTTATATTCTTTGCTATGTGAGCCATATTTGTTATGGATGGGATGTATATTATTAATATCCAGAATGATATCATGTCTCTAAACATTATTTTTAATCATGAAATGAAATTTAGTCTTGAATGGACATGATGGGGAATGAATCTCATTGCGTTCGTGGAGACGGTAATTCGTACGTACGCACGAGCGATAATATCATTATTTTGAAATTAAAATAATATATAATTGGATGTTATATCATATATACAGAATAATTATAATGTTATATTTATTATTTACATGAATTACACATCATTATTATACCCCTCCAAATAATAATATATTGAATAACAATTACACCACGACGTGGAGATGGTAGGCCATATGTACGCACGTATGATGACATGTCATTCAAAGGATGGATAAAATACTGAATATGGTTATACCATATTTATAATAACATAACAGTATATAGAATATACTGGAGTTATTATTTTATAATGGAAATAAAAAATAAAGAAGAAGTGGAAGAACAAAGGAACTTGAAAAAGGGTGGTGAAATCAGTACCTATTCTTTGGGTTCTTCCTTTTGATTTGATCAAAAGGGATCCTTAAATTGGCTTTATGACCAAATGAGGGCCTCTAGGATGTAGTTAGAGAAGTTGAGAGGATATTTGGGCAGGGTTTGGCCGAAAAAAAGGCTTTGACGGTATGAATTTGAGAGAAGGGGGGTGTCCTTTTATAAGAGGGGTGAGGGGGACCTTAGGAAAAACTTAAAATATTATTTTATATTAAATTCATATTCGGTTTATAATGGCAGAAAGTGACTTTTTTAAATTCTAAGGTGGGTATGGGTCAAAATACTTTCAACCAATAGATTTTATACATGTTTGGGTCTCTATATTAACGTTATCATTTATATTTAACTCTTAGTTAAATAGTTTGACATTTATCATGTCTCTTTGTATTTTTATAATATATGGTTACTAAACATACTATATATATCCAAGAGAACCCAAAGTGGTTCATTAATGATAAAAATATCATTAAATAAGTCTTTTTTCCAAACCTTATATTTTTAGGAATAGAATATCAATTACTAATATAATATTTTTTTTAAATACTCTTTTATGTCAATTTTGACACTATTTAATAATCGATTTTTGTTAAAGTTCTAACAACTTTATTAATTCAAAGTAAATTCATATAATCAATAATAACATGTCATATTAACCTAGAAAATTAGTGGAATTCATAAAAAGTCTAAAATTAAATTTATTTGGATATTTATATTATCAATTATTTTAATATTTCATTAATGAGGTAATTACTGCATCACCATTGTGTCATAAATAAATTAAATTATTTAATATCTAAATTTTTTAAATAAAATAACATTATGTAGGAAATAGTTTTATATTTACAATGAATATTTATAATCGAATTTATCTTATGAATAACCCTATATTAAAAATTCTTTAGTTATTAAACTTAGATTTCAACTCTTTTAAATATTCTTTGAATTAAATAATAATAAATGTCCTAATCTAATCCAAGTGGACCAAAGAGGCTGATATTTTATTCATAAGGTTGTTTTTGGTCGAATTATACTTATCAAATAGAATTAAGACATGTGTTAGGGTAATAATAATATCATTTTTACCCTTAATTACCCTATTTACTTTTAACCGTGGTAAATAAAAGTAAAAAATTACTATTCACCAAAAATTATTTTTATATTATTGAACCACATTTTACTACTTTATATTAATAGAATCTCTTGGATTTTTGAAATTCCACTCACAGAAGCGGTAAAATTAAGTTTTATGTGAATTTTCAAATTCTCCTAGGAGATGGGTAAAAGACGGTGAAAAGTTCAACAAAAGTTATATATATATAAAATTATTATAAACTGACTCCAATGAATTAAATTGAACTTATATAGGTATTATGTATCTATTTTGACCTAAAATAAATTTAAATAAATAATTATTTAATTAAAAATTTTGTTTTAAACTATAACTCAGTGTTTTTCACTATTCATCAAAATTTAAAAGTTTTCAGAAAGATACCAAAAATTCACCCTAAGATTATTTCGATATTCCGAATCCAAAAATGAAATTCATTTTGAAATATAAAATTTATAAAATTTCAAAAAGTGGTTATTACTATTCATAATGGTAAGTTTGATTGGTTGTGGTGTGTTAGAACTCGAAGTTGCGTACAATACACGATACAGTATTTTTCAAAGAGAAGCGTACCATGGAAGCTTGGGGTGTTACATTATCCCCTCCTTCAATAAATTGTGTCCTCTAAATTTTTAAAATTGGTCTTGGGAATATAATGGAAAGTCCCACATCAGAAAAAGAGTCAATAAGACTATCACTTTAAAAGAAAGAAAGAGAAGTAAAAAGGTCACCCAAGATAACTTATACTAGGATTCCATGTAGAAAAACATGGATATGGATGATAAAATAAGTGTCATGTTCTGATAGATAGGGATAGAAAACATGATCAGGAGAAAGTTAACAATAATAAAACCAAAAACTTGTGATGGAAAAAACGGTCATTAGTTTCCCAGTAGGAAAAGTAAACGGACAACATTTTTTTTGTTTTAAGTTACATTACATAAAGATGAGGAATTAATTTCTGAGATTGACTAAGAACATAAAGAGATATACTTACTTTTTAAGTGAAGTTTCATTCTTTAATAAATTTCTACTACTAACTCAATTTTAAATTATGAGTATTCAAGAAGACTTGGTCACACTGGAAGAGCTAGAATAAAATTCTTATAGAATCACATGATCCATGAAGGATAAACTATATATTTACCTTGTCTTTAGAGATTAATCAAAAACCAAAACGGTTAGTATAAGGTCTGATGATCCCCCAAAAGGATATTCCATTAGAGAAAGAAACACTAATCTTAATTTCTAAAATTAAACCAACAATACCCCAAAGTTAACTATATAGCATTGAATAAACAATTGACCTTAAAATCCTTCAATATAATCCAAACTAATATTGAAACCCAAAACTTAGCAGAATTTGGTTGTGTAGTATTCCATGTTAAATTGTATCTCAAAATGACATCAACTACAATTAAAGTCAAATACTTAAAGTTAATTAACCTAATCACATATTCTCTATTATAGGTTAATCATTTCCATAAGTAACCCAAATCACAATAAATACACAATAAAAACATAGATAAAAATCCACCATTACTCATCAAATGAAATCCCGTAGTATTCTATTTTCCTTGGGCATATAGTGTTCCCAACAAAGAAAACTTCTTCCAAAATAACATTTATCACTTAATCACCAAATCATTTTCCAATACTAAGGGTATTCATTTGAAAAGACATAAGATACCAAATCAAATTATTATTGATTAATAAAATCATTTAACTAAAAATAATTACTCACACTAACCAGGGACTTCACGTAGTCCAGTGGTAGGTGATAAATCCCAATCGCACTTTGGTTTTGGGTTTGATTCCCACAACATATTCCGACACAACGGGTTGTCACACGGTCTTCGTGTTGTCCTTTTTCAAAAACTATATTTTATAACAATACCAAAATGAGATAAATTCCACAAAATAACCATAACATAATTTAACCACAAATGTAATCTCATACCTTACATTTTCATCCCAAAATATAATAACTTATAATTTCCTCAAACCCAATGATCATATAAAACCAAATGGTTATTATAACTATATCCACAAGAGAAAATACAAGTCTTACTCAAATATCATTCTCACATGGAAAACTACAGGGTTACAAATACAAGAGAAAATTATTCCAAAGTAATACCATCAACAAGGAGCACTAATACTTTTTAAAATTTCTCCAAACATTTATTTCCACATAGCTTCTTCTTTGACCAAGAAAATATCCTATAGAATATGGAATTCAATCAGGTAATGGCCAGGTCCCCTATATTTAGGGAAAATGACTGTAAATGGATTCTTGGGATCATTTTTATTTTGTTCCATAGTACTCTTCATTTTTTCTTGGCAATTCTTCACTTTATGTCCTTCTTTCCCACATGTAAATAATTTTTTGTTCCATTGAGACACTTTCCTAGGTGTCTCCTTCCACATTTCCTACATGATGGAAATTGAGGATTCCTTTCTCTATGGTCTCCACTGCTGGAGCTCTTATCATTCATCACCTTTCTCTTCTTTGTTATGTCTGGGAGTTGGTTAATATATATGTTGTTGATCATATTTTGGAAAATTGATTTGGCATGGACACAATATATTTTACCCCTATCAACATTCTATTTTGTTGCTCATTGCCACCACCGTTCCCACCTTGTACATCATTCTCAATGTTATTATGACTTTCTTGGAATCCATCCATTGACTAAAACTAGAAAGAATTGTATTAGTAATAATAGTCATAAAATCATTTAGAGAATATGATGACACCATATTCTTTATTTGAAACACCTTAGGATTAACCAAGGTAATTTATTCTCATCTTATTTTAAAATAATTCAAATCGGTTTGTAAATAAAATATAAATTATCCTAAGCATATCCCGCGAGAGTGTCATAACCAAGAGTACAGAAAGGTCCGTAGTTGTGCACCAGTTCCCGTTTGAGTCTAGCTCAAAGCGGTGTTTTCAGGGTTTACCCCTAGGTACATCTATTCTAGAGCCGCCTCTACATGCTCATATCCAAACAGGGATGTATTGCTTGGAAAACTCACAAAATCTATACAATACCAAAATTCTAGGAAGTTCTTCTATACTAATTCTCAAAGTCTATCTTCGGGCTATGTGTTCTAATCAGAGCTTATCTAAATGTAGTTTCCAAGGTTTGTACTAAACTTTATCTGATACTAACTATAACGCCCTGACCCCAGTTACCCAAAGTCAATTCATTATTACGTATAATTGGAATGATCACAAAATATCAAGTCTCGTAAGACTGATTAGTTTAGTATCCTTGGAATCACTAGATACATTCATAAAGTTTACATTACATCATAAAGTGAATAACTACAACAACATATTGTCTCCATAGACCACACTCATATCATCATACTATCCCTATAGGTCATTCATAAAATACTTCTTCACATCCTAGGAAAAATAAAACATATAAGAAGGTGAGCTCAGATGCTCAGTAAGGATAACAATATAGTGGAAACTTTCATAAATAAACATAAGCATTTAAGGCAATGTATAACTAGAACAAAAGCCTTTTAAACTTGAACTTCAGCATAATATGGAAAAGATAAAATGAAATAATTCCATTTAATTATTCACATGGATATTCTACTCATCGAATAATCACATGCAATATCAATAACCACTTTCATAATAATGGAATGCATAATTCCAGACTATCATAACCACATAGTCAAGGCCTTGTGCCAAGACTATAAATAACATTTTTCCAAGGCCTTGTGCCAAGACACTAGTTTGTCTTATGAGACCTACTGATGCATTGAGGATCTATATTGGGCTCCACCCATCACTTACAAAGTCCAATGCATTCCTCATATAAAAAGTTTGAAGCCTAACATAAACATTCATATAAAAACTAGCATATGAAATGTCAATACTTTACCCACAAACCATGAATGGTATAAAAATAGAAAATCCACAGTCAAACATAACTTATTCAATACAATTTGAAAGATTGTATAGTAACAGATTAACCTCAATTGAGAATAATGAAGGATATTGACATAGATGAAAATAATCATTAAATCTATTTGAGAGAAATATCACCCTTTTTCTTGAAAACATTTAAAAGTATCACTATTTATCAAGAAGCCATTTAAAATAGATTTTTGAATAAAAGTGTCCCATACCACTTTGAAACTTTTAAAAGGAGTTTTAATTTTAAAACTTTAATGTCCATATAAATAAATCTTTAAAACCATTTTTAAAACATGGACATTAATGAGAAAGATTTATAATAATAAACCATTAAAACATTTTAAAATGACATTTTAGTTAGAGTTCCTAACCAAAAGAGAGACACTTTAATACAAATAATTGAGGTAATACAAACTTTTTAATATCATGATAATAATGGGATTCATGACATAATATGTCAAAGTACATTATATACCCCATATAATAGTGATTTTGTGTATAACAATAAAGAAGTCTCAATGGAATGTAAATTGAGATGAAATCTCTTATAAAGACTGGATCCTTATGTTAAAGATAAATGAACGACGTAATTATGTGTGAAAAATATAAATAAACTCAATATGATAGGATATTCAATGTAAATCAATAAGAGTACATTCACACATATTCTTGTAAAAACAACCCCAATGAATTGGATATTTAACTCAACAAATGGAGATTGAGTTAAAATTACTCTTATCAAGTTCATATCGATGACTTGAGAATTTATAAATGGAGTGATTATGTGTATCAAAAGTATATCCACGGAAAGGGGAGTGGAAATTATGACATAAGAAAATGAATAGTGATTCCAGACAAAATCTCGGAGTAAAATAATCAATGAAGTATGCATAAAGCCGAATGAGTGGAAATTGAAATTTCAAATTCCCTTATCAATTTGGTATCTTACGAAACATACAACCATGAAAGAAGGATCATACAATGATGATGTAGATATCCATAAATAAAAGTATATTACACAATTAATATATTCATGGGAAGTACACACACCACATGCAATAAATAAGTGGCGAACAATGGAAATCTCACCGAATTAAAAGTGAGATAAGAAGCCCCATACTTTGTACTTTTTCATTGGTCAAGGGTATTTTAACCTATTTTATAATGGTTAAATAATATTTATTGAATTATACAAGAATAATATACATTAATATGATATCATATATGATCTTTTAACATTGATTTGTTGATAATATCTTGGTATTATCATTGTTTCGGGTGTTAACAGATTCATTTTCCTTTATATTCTTTGTTATGTGAGCCATATTTTTTATGGATGGGATGTATATTATTCATATCCATAATTATATCATGTATCTAAACATTATATCTAATCATCAAATGAAATTTATTCTTGAATGGATATGATGGGGAATGAATCTCATCGCGTTCGTGGAGACGATAATCCATACGTACGTACGAGCACCAATATCATTCTTTTGATATTAAAATAATATATAATTGGATGGTATATCATATATAAAGAATCATTATAATGTTATATTTATTATTTACATTAGTTACACATCATTATTATAACCATACAAATAATAATATATTGAATAAAAATTACACCACGACGTGGAGATGGTAGGCCGTACGTACGCACGTATGGTGACATGTCATTAAAAGGATGGATAGAATACTGAATATGGTTGTACCATATTTATAATTAATTCACATTATATAGAAGATACTGGAGTTATTATTTTAGAATGGAAATAACAAATAAAGAAGAAGTGGAAGAAGAAAGGAACTTGAAAGAGGGTGGTGAAATCATTACCTCTTCTTTGGGTTCTTCCTTTTGATTTGATAAAAAGGGCTCCTTATGATGGCTTTATAACCAAAGGAGGGAATCTAGGATGAAGTGAGAGAAGTTTAGAGGATATTTGGTCAGGTGTCGGCCGAACCAAAAGGCATTTAAGGTATGAATATGAGAGAAGGGGGGATTACCTTTTATAAGAGGGGTGAGGGTCACCTTAGGAAAAACATAAAATATTATTTTATATTAAATTCATATTTGGTTTATAATGGATCAAAATTGACTTATTTATAGTCAAAGGTGGGAATGGGTCGAAACCCTTTCAACCAATAGATTTTAGATAGGTTTGGATCACTATATTAACCTTATCATATATATTTAACTCTTAGTTAAATAGTTTGACATTTACCATGTCTCTTTGTACTTCTATAATATATTGTTAATAAAATTACTATATACATACAAGATAACCCCAAGTGGTTTATTAATGATGCAAATATCTTTAGAAAAGTCCTTTGGCTGAGCCTTATATTTTTAGGAATTGAATATCAATTAATAATATAATATTTTTTAAATACTCTTTTATGTCAATTTTGACACTATTTAATAACTGATTTTTGTTAAAGTTCTAAAAACATTATTAATTATAACTAAATTAATTTAACCAATCCTAACATGTCATATTAACCTTTAAAATTAGTTTAATTCATAAAAAGTCTCAAATTACATTTATTTGGATATTTATATAATCAATTATTTTAATATTTCATTAATGGGGTAATTACTGCATCACCATTGTGTCATAAATAAATTAAATTACATAATGTCTAAAAATTATAAATAAAATACCATTATTTAGGAAATATTTTTATCTTTCTAATGAATATTTATAATCAAATTTATCTTATGTATAACCCTATATTAAAAATGTTTTAGTTATTAAACTTTGATTTTAACTCTTTTAAATCTTCTTTGAATTAAATAATAATAAATGTCCTAATCAAATCCAAGTGGAACAAATAGGGTGATATTTTATATCTAAAGTTGTTTTTGGTAAAATTATACATAGAAAATAGAATTAGGACATGTGTTAGGGTAATAATAATATCCTTTTTACCCTTAATTACCCTATTTACTTTTAACCGTGGTAAATAAAAGTAAAAAGTTACTATTCACCAAACATTATTCTTATCTTATTGAACCACATTTTACTCCTTGATATTAACTGTGTCTCTTGGATTTTCAAAATTCCACTCACAGAAGCGGTAAAACTAAGTTTTATGTGATTTTGGAAATTCTTCTAGGAGATGGGTAAAAGACGGTGAAAAGTCCAATAAAATTTTTATATATCTAAAATTATTATATAATGAATCCAATGAATTAAATTGAACTTATGTAGGTATTATGTATCTGTTTTGACTGAAAATAAATTTAAATAAATAATTATTTAATTAAAAATTTGGTTTTAAACTATAACTCAGTGTTTTTCACTATTCATCAAAAACTGAAAGTTTTCAGAAAAATACAAAAAATTCACCCTAATCTTATTTTGATATTCTGAATCCAAAAATGAAGTCCATTTTGGAAGATAAAATTTATAAAATTTCAAAAAGTGGGTAATACTATTCATAACGGCTAGTTTGATTGGTTGTGGTGTGTTAGAACTCGAATTTGCATTCAATACACGCTACTGTATTATTGAAAGAGAAGCGTATCGTGGAAGCTTGGGGTGTTACAAACTGAGGTTATTCATTTCTTCCATTACCATATCCCAGGGTTGGGTAATATGATAGATATAAAGTATATATATTATATTTATAATATAATTAAACGTATATAGTAATTTTTAATATATATACCTTTTTTTAATTTTCATTCCATAGGGGATACGATAATGATGCTCATGGGTACGGTGGACTACCGCCTTCACGAAGCGATGTGACTGACTCTTTTCATCACCACACAACATGAAATATATTTAAAAGTATATTTAATGAAATAATATGTTATTTATGATGTTATTTTTATTATTTAGTTATAAAATATTACATAACTTCTTTTTATAATTATTTGTGAAAAATTGAAACATTACTTTTGTGTGCATACGACCTATCATCTCTATGAATGTAATGCACTTCATTTCTCAAAATAATATTTCTTTATTGGTATTAAAAGTATAATTGATGTATAAATATGATTATTATTTAATTATTATTATTATGGAGATAGTGTAACCATGATCAAAGTAAGGGGACTAAGAATAACCAATCAAAACATACATGGAAAACAAAGCGGTTATTTCATAAAAAATGACATTAACATGTATTTTTTAATGAACATGTAATTAAAATACATAAGTTAATAAAATATCCTTTGATATATATATATATATATCTGTGTGTGTGTGTGTGTTTTCTTAATATATTTATAATGAAGTTATATTTATATTACATGAGGGTCTAATTTCTATGAATGAATTTGATACTTAAGGTAAGGGATTTCCATCTCAATTTTATTTGTTGTGAAAAAACGCCATATTCATTGCATGTTTATTTTATTTGGTGTATATAATATACCCAAAATTTTATTTTAGTGTGATTTTATTTTAAATTATTTTTATTTATATATTTATTTTAGGATTTATCTTTAAAGGTGTTTATATTTCAAAAGTTATCAAATCAGTAAGGGATTTTGGTCTCAAATTTCCATATTTGAGACATATGATTTTGTTATGCACCAATAATTTTATATGAGGTGTATATAGATCCCATTTAAGATATAATATAATGAATTTATTTATTATCAGGATAATACATGTACCATTTAAAGTGTTTCTTTCATGGGGATTATGATTCAATGTTACAAAATTGGTAGAAGTATTATGATTTAATCTCATCATTTTTCAGGATTTTTTATGATTATGTTTACAATGATAATATATTATTATATATCTCTAATTAATTTCCTGATTATTATCTTAAAATGGTATTTTAATGTGAATAAATGTTTTATATTCATTTTCCACTCTTTATATACACAATATTTTAAAATATTATTTTTATGAAAAATGATCTTTATTTCTCTCTTCAGTCGAAACCCCATTTTCTTCCAAAACCATGTTTTCTTAAAATGTTTTCAAAAATGTTTTAACATTCATTAATTTATTTACTAAATAATTTTTTACCAATTGATGAATTTTTAATAAATGTTTTGAATGGAATATTCATGTCATTTTCTAAACAATGTCTGCTTGGATTTTATCGAAAATTTGAAAAGAATATTTGTTTTTATTATGTATGACACATACAATATTTCTCCCATTCCGGAACACTCAATGATTTCAAGACTACTTTACATTTATTCAAAAGTATTTTTAATGAAATTATTTTCCTTAATGTTTGATCACTTTTTTGTATTTTAAATATATGATTTCAAAGGGAAAAGTAAATTTAAAATGTTTTATGTTTTAAAAAGTGTTTTTCAAATAACTAATGATATTTTCATAAGATATGTGTTAAATAATTTTTAAAGGTTCATTTATAAATTTTCAATAATATTTTCAAATAAAAATAATTTAAAAATTATATTTTGTTTCAAAAAATAAATTTGAATGAAAATATATATTGCTCAAGAAAATTTCCATGTGATTTATCTACCAAAATAATTTTCCATCTGAGATAGAATTAATTAAAGATACTTGTGATTTATTTGGATTGTGGACCAAGAATAGGATTATTATTATTTATTTGAGAATATTATATGTTTATGAAAAAAATTTCTCTTA
Organism: Viscum album; assembly: GCA_963277665.1. Classification (NCBI taxonomy): domain Eukaryota; kingdom Viridiplantae; phylum Streptophyta; class Magnoliopsida; order Santalales; family Viscaceae; genus Viscum; species Viscum album. The sequence continues at coordinate 538,020,224 of OY728138.1, read as the reverse complement.
CATGGGCTCTGCCCAGACCAAATGCTTATGTAACATGTTTCCTCTTTCCGCTAGTTATGATTTTATGAGATTGTGAAATGATTTTGAAACTTGTCTCTTTTATATAAGTTATAATATATTGAAATGTTTAGGTAACCCATTTAATTTCATGGGTTATGATATTTTTAATTTTTTATAACCCTACAATACACATAAATATGGTTTTAGTTGTGAGAAGCATGGGACCTATATCTTTGTCCAATGCATTGGGTAAAAATTTATATCTCATAAGAATGAGAGGACTCGAATGGGAAATGAACCCAGTTTTGTAATGTAATATTTACACTATGATAATATTCAGAGTGAACCTTGACTAATTTGATGGTTTTGGAAGTGAAGCCATTACAATATATTATCCTTGGTAGTGATCCTTGACTACTTTGTAAATTATTTTCTGTGCTTATGTATATGAAAAATAATCCATGTTTTATTCCAATGTTATGTTCTCATGGATCATGTTATATGGTTTTATAATAATTAATTTATTATTATGTGTCAACATTTACTCCATAAATAAAGATTATGATATTTTATATACCTGGTATGGTTTTCAAATGGTATGAGTATGTTCTCATATTGTTATATTCATGTTATTCTTACATATCTCCCTTGTTTACCCTTACAAAGCATACGTGTCATGACCCCCTCCCCATGAGGTTTACCCCACCAGGGCCGACAATGTGAGAATAGAGATAGTAACCCCTAAGTCCCGCCTCCATTAGGTCCCGAGTAGACGACTATCACTAAGGGTATAGTAAACACACAAATGGGAGGCATTACCCTCTAATAGAACACATGCGAAAGAGAGAGATAAGACAAACACTAACGAAACCCAACTCAGATTGCAATATAAAAATAAATCCCGAGTACACATGTATAATGTCAAGAAGGAACTACTTTAGTTGAAAGGGAAAACAACAAGTACCAAAGGAAAGTAAAAACAATAGCAATGACGTAGCCCAAACAGATCATGCAACCCCAAGCTAGTAGTAACTTGACTGATCACCAAACTGATTCATGTGACCTGAAAAACTGTTCATATATATGTAGGGTGAGTAAAACTGTATACTCGGTAGGATACTCCCGGGAACCGCCCATGCTAATGTAAAGAAAGTATTCTAAAGAATAATGAACAACAAGTGTAACTAACTCCTCACCTAAACATGTATACTATGTTTCCATCCTCACCATGGATACTCTCACCAAGTATCACATACAAGAGTATATAATATAATAAATAATATCAAGGGTACCATGATACTACTTCCCCACTAGTTTGATGTTTTTCCCCAACCTCGCACATCCTAATCCATATCTCTCCAAAGAGGCTTGCCCGTAGAAACCTGGGTGAAGCAACACAACATGCTCCTCATGCAGCACAACCACCAAGTCCATGTAACCAAAGTAACCAGGTAGTTTTGGGGGCCACCACAGCTCTCATAATGTGTATCATATGATGATATTAAACCTCAAGCCATTATATCCCATACAATGAGTAAGGATCATCAATCCATCACAACCTATACATGATACACCTATATTATTAAATAGGAAACTATATCTAGAATATATGTGTGTGAATATCCACAATCTATTACCACCCTCTACACTCATATATGGGGATAACTAACCATTGTGCATACCATCCCTAGTAACTACCAAGAGAAGAGAGTGGGGCCAAAGGGGGTAGTCAGCCATATATACTCCCACCAGAATATTGTAGAAAACACCCCCATGGCTCAGAATACCCATGGTGTCAGTTTCCCTAACTGACGAGGTGGAGTATTATATAGAAACATAAAATGTATAGAATATATTATAGCTCATAACCACACTGTGAGCATAACTGAGTCCTAGACTCAACTGTAGCTAATATCTCTCAGACTCCAAGGTTCCACTTCTAATACTACGTATCCTATAAACACATAACCATTTAAAGATATTTATTACATTACTTCATTCCCTTTTTATCATTTTCTCTTTTTGTAAATTAATTCTTTAAACATTAATTATCCAATAACAATTCCACATTATATTTCATTGGCATCACACCAAAGTTTCATTACCTCTAGGCATAACCAAACCAAGTCCAATGCTTCTCAAAAATATTACCTCTGCAATGCATCCCAGCAAGCTCCAACCCCATGTGTTAACATCATTTATTCAGTCATTTATTAAAAACATTATTAATTTCCCATATTCCCAAGAATTCTTGAAAAATATTATATGCTACTAAACACAAGGGGATCAACATGGTGGGTAGTTGAACTACCCATAAAGTCTTTTCCACCTATAAAAATAGCATAGACCCATCTTCCCTAGAGAAGCTAAACATGGAAAGCACATGGAATACCATGTGCGTTTTCTCCCCTTTTGGTAGGAGGGTAAGAAAGACCAACTTCTTTGAGTAGCAGGGAAATTAAAGAATATAAAAAACAAACAAGAATAAGAAAGTATCCAAACATTCACATCCAACCCGTTTCATCATCTCTAATGTCCTCCCCGATACCCACATGCATAAAATAATGCATCTCACCACTCTAGGTGTGAACTGATGCCACAACCAACGGGAATCCCTACCCAAACATATCACAACAGCCATCTAGGATAACATCACAACACAAGAAGTAGGAAAAAAACATCATATCAACTAGGCTATTGGCCCTTAAACGAGGCATTCAGCCTTCACATGTAATGAACACTCATATATCCAAGAATAAGGATCTTGGCCTTTACAAGGAAGATTGTAACTTAGAACCCTATGAAGAATTATCTATTATCATGAAACAAGTTCTTTACTCCATCTTGAATTAAATGGTTCATTAATAACAGTTTCTAATTATGGGAAACCTAAACAGAAAGATATCATACCTATCCCAAATTTATACATGATTAATGTACAAATTTTATTAACATCCAATTACAACAACAACAACTGAATTCATTTACATTCCTCTTTATATTTTAAAAATAATTACAATTAAACCCATTTTATGTTCTCTTCCAATTTATGTCAAGAAAAAAAATGCTAAAATAGGAATGTATAGATATCAAATTATCTAGAAAAACAAGAGGCAATAACATATGATCTATACAAATTGATTTATTTGGTTCAAATATTTATTATGTTAACTTCATTGTGGTTCAATGGATAAATCATGATAAATCTATGAATGCATGTAACAGAATAGGGATGCAACGAATCACCTACCTCAAATGGTTCTTGACATTATTTATACAATAATCATCCACACAATGGATTATGATATCCTCCCCCATGAAAACTACATCCACCTGAGGACCCCACGACACGATCACACCAACTAACACCCAAGAAAATTCCATTATAAGAATGAAGATCACATTCTATAACATGGAAAGTAGAAAATAGGGGAAAAGTATTAATGAAAACACAATAACAGAGGAAGATCATACCTTTTATCGATGATGGATCGACATATGCTGCTTGCACCAAAATTGGGGTGAACATGGAGTAGGAAGAACATGCAATGGGAAATGATCCAATGATTATGGTTCGATCACACCACTCCTATAGGAAGAAGGAAAGGTTCAATAATCTCACCCCAGGGAACAAGTATGTAGAACAAGGGAGGAAGACATATCGTCCCTTTAAAATATTTACAGAGTTGTAGTTTAAGATACACTGGATTTTCCATTAAAAACCGATCGTATTAAACCACATGGTTTGACTAAGTAAAGTTATCCCAAGACTTATGAAAATTAATATAGGAGTTATGGGCTTTGAATCAGCCTTAAATCCCTTAAAATAAGGCCTTGAATGTGTTTAACATCAATGAAAATGTTAAAGGGTGAACTGTAGTAAGCTAGAAACATTGTACACCTATTGATGCTGGAAACACTCTATACCTACCAATGTTGGAAACATTGTACACCTACCGATACTGGAAACACTGTACACCTACTGATTCTAGAAACACTGTACACCTACCAATGCTAGAAACACTGTACACATACCGATGCTGGAAATGCTGTACACCTACCGATGCTAGAAACAATGTACACCTATCGATGCTAGAAACACTGTACACTTACCGATGCTCCAAAAACTATACACCTATTGATTCTAGAAACACTATAAACCTAACGATGATGGAAACACAATACACAGAATTAGAAACCCTATTCACAGTACAATATATTTTGAAAAGTGTTGGGGATAAGTCACCTTGACCTCCCAAAACACCTCAAACACCAGATTTCCGCAAAGGAATAGACCAGAGAGGTTCAATACATTACATCAGATTCCTTTCAAAAAATTATAGTCCTAAAGATTTCAAAACCAACCTAAAAGGAAATAGAAAAGGGTTCCAAACAACCACCCATCAATATACCTCTCAAAAGAGAGTAATCCCCAAGAAGCAACAAAAGAAATCCATCTCATAAACCTGAAAGGTTTACAACAACAAATCAAACATCACTTCAATAAAAAGGTTAATCATAAAAAAACTCTAGGTACTGAGCATGTATCTGCAAATCAAGTTCCCAGATATTATCCTCTACACCACCATGTTAACACAAGACAAGAACCAAGGGGATAAAATACCCACTCAACACCTTCTCTTTCCAGGCTTGGATCTCCACATGTCGCTCCTTGAAGGTCACATCATCATCAACATCAATCTCCCCACAATTGATGATGTGGGAGTCATCATGACGATAACAGAGGATCTTTGACACATGAAAAACATAATTTATCTGTCTCATATGTGGGGTAAGTGATACTCGATACCTCATAGCTCCAACATGAGCCAACACCCCGAAAGGCCCAACAAACAGGAGAGATAGCTTACTCCCATGACCAAACCTTCCCTGTCCATGATGAGGTTTCACCTTAAAAAACATGTGATACCAAACATAAAACTTTTAAGGTATCATCCTTTTATTTGAATATGATTTCTGACGACCCTGCACTGTATTCATCCTCTCATGAATCACCTGAACCATCTCTATCATATTCTGCACTAGTTTTGGTCCCAGAATTGCTGACTCTCTAACCCTAGTCTAGAACAATAGAGAACAAAAAGTACAGCCATATACGGCTTTAAATGGTTCCATACCAATGATGGAGTACAAAATATTATTGTAAGAGAACTCCACCAAGGGTAAGTGCCTCATTCACGAACTTTCAAAATTCAGGACACAAAATTGTAACATCTCTTCAAGAGTCTAAATGATTTTCTCTATCTGACCACCCATCTTTGGATGAAATGTTTTGTTAAGGAATAATAGAGAACCAAACTCATGATAGAGACCTCTACACACCCTATAGGTAAAATGAGAATCTCAATCGGAAATTATCATCCTCGGGACTCTGTGGAGTCTCACCACATCTTCTAGAAACTGCCTCGACAAAACTTCCTCTAAGCTTGACTCCTTGACTGATATAAAGTGGTATGATTTTGTTAAATGATCCACTAAAACCCAAATAGCATCATGTCCACCTTGACCTCAAGGTAAACTCGTAATAATTCCCATTGAGATGTCCTCCCATTTCCACTAAGGATTATATTACAGCTGTAGAAAACCACTAGGGACACAGTGATCGACCTTCACCTTATAATAGACTAAACATCGAGACATAAAATCCGAAACCACGCTCTTCTGCCCAGACCACCAAAAATGACTCCTCATATCTCATTATATCTTTTTCATTTTAGGATGTACTACTAAAGGAAAACAATGGAACTCTCTGGAAAGTATCTCATACATCGCCTATACAACAATTATCCTTCCTTGATACAACACTCAGTTTTGTTCATACTCAACCCAACCATCAGGGGCCTTGACACAAACAACTTGATCTCTCCAGACCTCAACCTCTAGATACCCCAACTAGACTCTTCCACCTGCTACACTAGATATGACTTCACCGTTATCTAAAAAAGACAACCTTTTCCCTCCAAATTTTCCCATATCAAGATGTAATGCTGAATATTTTTCCATTACTCTCTAGGAATAACCAGATTCAATCATTACATCACTACGTGACTTCCGACTAAGCACATCAGCCACAACGTTCCCCTTTTCCAAGGGTATAAAATATTTTGAAGTTGTAATCCTGTAAGAACTCCATCTACTAAAGCTGCCACAAGTTCAAGTCACACTGGGAGAAAACATACCTCAAGCTCTTATGATCAGTGAAAACCACAATGCACTCTACTTTGAGGTAACGTATCCAAAAAATCAGAGCAAACACCACTTCCTCCAATTCAATATCATGGGTGGCATAGTTACATTCATAGGGATGAAACTTCCAAGACCCATATGAAACTGTTTATCTCTGCTGCCTTAGAACACAACCTAACCCCAAATGAAAAGCATCATAGAATTTATCAAACTGAACTTCCTATGTTCGAAGAAAAAAACTAGAAAACTTACCAAATTCTTCTTCAGATACTCGAAAGATTCCTGACACTGATTAGTCTACACAAATTCCTGATGATTTTTGGTCAATGATATTAGAGGATTCAGAACCCAAGAGAAATTGGCTACAAACCTCCTGTAGTAGCCTGTGAGACCGAGGAAACTACGCACCTCTACCACTTTATTGGGGGATTCCCAACACCAAACCACATATATCATATATGGATCCACAACTACACCCTACTGGGACACCACATGCCCCATGAAAGGAACTTTTCGATCCCAAAAATCACACTTTGAAAACTTCCCAAACAACTGCTTTTGGTGAAGAATTCCCAAAATGACATGCAGATGCTTTGCATTCCCCTTCTCAGACATGGAGAAATCAAGGATTTCATTAATGAAAACCACCATGAACTTATCCAAGAAATCATGGAACACACTTTTCATCAACCCCATGAACAAAATTGGAGCATTCATTACCCCTAACTACATTACGATGAACTCGTAATTCCCATGAAGTCAATAAAAAGTATTCTTTGGGTTATCTTCATTCTTCACATTCATTTGATGATATCCTAACCACAAGTCAATCATTGAGAACCAACGTTCACCCTTTAGTTGATTGAATAAATCATCAAACCATAGAACATGATAGTGATTCTTCAATTTCACTTTCTTTAAGAGATGATAATCAATTCACTACCCCAAAAATGACATTATCCTTCTTCATGAACAAAACTAGTGCGCCCCATGGGGAGGCACTCACCTGAAAAAAACACATTGTAATTGACCATCGAGCTGTATATGAAGCTCTCGTAACTTATAAGGGGCCAAATTATATAAGACATAGAGATAATAGATGCTCCTGGTTGTAGCTTGATTCCAAACTCGATCTCTCATCTAGTGGGAAATGCTACAACCTCTTCTAGAAAGGCCTCTGGTTACTCTTCTATGACCCTAAGAAATGCCATCTACTTATCCTCCAAATAACACAGCATCAGATCATACATCAATGATGACAAGGATGAAACACACCTCTGACCTATCCGATGATCTCACTCACCAACAAACACTTCAGGCTATCCATCAACATAGAAGAACACCACCTGCCTCATGAAGCAATCAACAATAGCATGAAACGAATACAACCAATCCATGATGAAGATGAAATAATATGGTTTTACCCATAAACATAAGAAATATCCCCAAGATCAGTGCTTCCCTAACACTAGCTCATAGTCTCTACATACTTCAAACAAGTTAGTTCAACCTCCAACAGGTGTAGTCCATGCCAAGGGCTTTGGAATCCTCTCAACCTCATGTCCCAAAGCATGGAAAATGGTAGGTGATATGATGGAGCACATCTCTCTTAAATAAAAAAAGTCATACACCCATGTAGAAAAAAAGAAAAGGGTACCTAGAAAGATGTCTGACTCGCCTGAAGTTAGCAACACTAAAGCTTGAAGCCAACCACGACATCCTCCACGACCTCTCTGACCCTGATGAAGACCACCAACACACCTTCCCACTACTCTCCAAGGATGTGGAGCATCATGGGGATGTCCTCTGCCTGACCCATCTACTCTCTCTTGATCCAAAGATAGTGAAACCTACTACTACTACCTTGGCTGGAACTGCCTCAATGGAGGAACTTGGATTGGAACAGCTGGTACATGATTATTGCTCTAAAAGGTCGAGCACTCTTGCTACTGATGATCTCAACCTCAATAAGAAAAAAAGTACCTGAACCCTTGGTATAGGCTTGAGAGATGCCTCCCTCGGAAAGAACGAGATGTTGAGGGGTGAGACCTACCCCCGACCGAATGGAAACTCTTCTGCCCTAAAAACTGGGAACCCCAGACCATAGTTGTGATTCATGAGGAATCATGAAACTCTCTTGTCGTGAAGATCTGATTCTGGACAATTTCCTCTCGACAACCTCTTCCCTCACCATCACCTCAAGATATGTCTTCAGCATAAACGAGGTGACCTGGCACTAGATCTCTGGATGCAATGCCTCCTCAAAATGCCTTGCCCTACCCTCCTCATATGGAAATTGGTCTAAATTATAACATAAAAGGTTCCTAAGACGGATTCCAAACTCTCACACACTAGAGTTCCCTGATCGAATGGTAAGAAAATCCTCATGACTGGACACCTTTGCGGTCAGAGAAAGAAAATTGACTCCTTCCATTAGATCGCCCACTCCTCATGATCCCTGAGAAACAAGAAACACCACTTCCTCACTGCTCCATGCAACATTTTCACAACCAAAGGCACCGAGTTCTCCTTCCAATCATGGATCAAACTGGAGGCTGTCTTATCCTCCTCCAACCAGTCTTCTGTGACTGCATCTAAAACGGATCCCTCGTACTTCTGTAGGCACTGGTGCTGAAACTCACGGAGTGTCCTCCTTAAAGTGTCGTCATCATAAACCTTTACCCTGCGGCAATCTACGAGAATAACCTACTGGAAATCTTCTATGTAAACCAGATGAAGAAGTCGACCTAGAGCCATACTTGAAAAATAAAAAAAAATTAGTGCTCACAAACTAGGAATATAGAAGACTCAACATTAATTAATTTTTTTTCTTTTATTAATTTTAGGTTAACATATCCCAAGGTATATTCATTCAAACACATGCACAAAGAACAATGATGCATGATATTTTCCTAGGTCTCAACCCGACAACTAGTATCTCTTAGTTTAGTAGACACTGTATACTTAATGGTCTATGCATCAGATCATAGGGGGCCCTAAATGCCTATGTATATGCCTGTATCCAGTTATTAAATCACATTATAAACATTATTAACACATTTTCCCTACCAACCCATGCAACCTCACTTGTGCCTAACACCAAACTCCATCCTATCCCTAAACTATACCTCTGATACCACACTATCATGACCCCCTCCCTACAAGTTGTACCCCTCCTGGGTCTGCAATGTGAGAAGGGAGATAGGGACCCCCCGAGTCCCACCTCAAGTTGGCCTCAAGTTGGAGAATAACACTAATGGTATAGTAAACACACAAATGTGTGAATTACCATATAATGGAACACATAAGAAAGATAGAGATAAGACATACAAAATCAAACTCTAACTCAGAATGCAATATAAAAATAAATCCTGAGTACACATATGTAATGTCATGCAAGAACTACTATAAATGAAAGTAAAAGCTAAAAGTACCAAAGGAAAGTAAAAACAATAGCAACTACAAAGCCCAAACAGCTCCTGCAACCCCAAGCTAGTAGTAACTAGCCTGATCTCCAACCTGATCTAAGTGACATGAAAAACATTTCATATATTTGTAGGGTGAGTATAACAGTATACTCAATAGGACCCCCTGGAACCTCTCATTAAAATTTAAATAAATTATGGAAAAGAAGTATGAAAAACAAGTGAGACTAACTCATCACCTAAACAAGTATATTGTGTTCCATGCCTCACCATGGCTACTCTCACCAAGTATCACATACAAGAGTATATAATATAATAAATAAAATCTTGGGTACCCCACTAATACTTCACCAATGGTTTGCCTCTTTTCCCAATTGTCACATGTCCGAATCCATCCCTCTCTAAAAATGATTGCCCACAGACACATGGGCGAAGCACCACAACATGCACCTAATGTAGTACAACCACCATGTCCATGTAACAAAAGTAAACAGGTAGTATTCGAGAGCCACCAAATCTCATATAAAGTGTATCATACATTAGGTATTAAAACTCAAGCCAATATAGCCCATACATCGAGTAAAGATCCTCAATCCATTACATCCTATACAAGTTAAACCTATAGTAGTCCATATGAAACTATATCCAAAATATATGTGCGTGAATAACCACAATCAATTATAGACCTCTACACACAAATATGGGAAAAACTAACTGCTGGGCATACCGGTACTAGTAACTACCAAGAGAAGAGATCAAGGCCAAAGGGGGTAGTCAGCCATCCATCATCCCACTGGAATGTTGGGGAAAACACCCCTAGGGCTTAGAATCCAAGGGGTGTTAGTTTTCCTAACAGATGGGGTGGTGTAGTGTATAGAAACACAAAAATTATAGAATATACTATTGCTCAAAACCACACTAGGGGCATAACCTAGTCTTAGAATCAACTACAGCTAACGTCTCTCGGACTCCCAATAACCACTTCTAAGACTAGGAATCCTATAAGTACACAACCATTTAAAGGGTTTTATTACATTACCTAATTACCTTTTTATCAGTTTCAATTTATGTTAATTAATTCTTTAAAAATTAATATACCATTAAAAATTCCACATTATATTCCATTAGCATGAAACCAAATTTTCATGCCCTCTAGTCATAACCAAACCAATTCCAAAACCTCTCATAAATATCACCTCAACATTGCTTCCGAGCAAGTTCCAACCCCATGGGTTAATATCATTTATTCAATTATTTATTAACATAATTATTACTTTATCATATTCCCTTACATTATAGAAAATAATTCTAAGATACTAAACATAAGGGGGATCAACATGGTGTGTAGTTGAACTACCCATCAAGTTTTTTCCACCTATAGCAAGAGCTCAAACCCATTCTCTCTTGAGAAGCTAAAAACAGAAAGCATGTGGAACACCCCAAGAGTATTCACCCCTTTTAGAAGGAGGGTAAGAAAGACCTTATACCTTGTGCAATGGGGAATATAAAGGATGCGAACAACTAACAAGAATCAGCAAGTATCCAAACATTCACATCCAACCCATTTCATCATCTCTAGTGTCCTCGACACCCACATGCTTAAACTGGTGCATCTTACCACACTAGGAATCAAATTATGCCACAACCAATGGGCCTCATTGCCCCCACATATCACAAAGACCATCCAATATCACATAAAAACACAAGAAACAGGAAATCCAACATCATATCAACTGGTATCTTAGCCCTTAAACAAGGGATTCTTCCTTTACATGCAATGAGCTCTCACAACTCAAACCATAAGGCTCTTGGACTTTATAAGAAATAGGGTAACTCAGAACCCTATGAGGAATTATATTTTATCAAACAACCAGTTATTTAATCCATATTTAATTAAATAGTTCATTAATAATAGGTTCCAACTAGGGGAAACATAAATATAAAGCTATCATAGATATCACAAATTTATACATTCTTACTAAAAAAAATTTATTAACATCAAATTAAAACAACAAAAACTGGATTCATTTAAATTTCTATTTATTTTTGAAAAATAATTACAATTAAACCCAATTTGTATTTTTTTACCAATTTCCATCAAGAAAGACATGCTAAACAAGGAATGCATAGATATCACACTATCTAGAAAAACAAGTGGCAACAACATATGATCAATTCCAATTGATTTATCTGGTTTAAAAATTTATTATGTCAATTCCATTTTGGTCCAATGGGTAAATTATGTTAACTCTACAAATTCAAGTAAAAGAATAGAGAAGCAATAATTCCCCTATCTCAAAAGAGTCTTGACGTAATTTATAAGAGAATGATCCAAATAATAGATTACGATCACCGCCCTTGTGACAACTACATCCACCCGAGGATTCCGCAACACAACGACCCCAACTGACACCCAATAAAACATCATTAGAATAGTGGAGATCACATGAAATAACATGGAAATGAGAATATAGGGGAAAAGGATCATGAAAAAAAATGAACTGAGGTAGATCATACCTTCTATTGATGACAGATCTACACTTGCTTCTTGCACCAAAATAGGGTGTGAACATGCAGGGGGAAGAAACATCAAGGGGAAATGATCTAAGGATTAAGGTTTGACCACACCACTCGTATGGGAAGAAGGAATGGTTAGATCATCTCACACAAGGGATCAAGAAGGTATAACAAGGGAGGAAGATATCTTATCCCATTAAAATATTTATAGAATAAAGGTTTAATATAAGTTGTATTTTACATTAAAAGGGATCACATTAAACCAAGAGGTTTGACCAAGTTAAATCATCCCAAGCCTTAGGAAAATTAATATAGGATTTATGGGCTTTGAATCAGCCTTAAATCCCTTAAAAGAGGTCCTCTAATGCGTTTAACACCAAAGAAAATGTTAAAGGGGTGAAACTATAGTAAGATGGAAACAGTGTACACCTACCGATGCTGGAAACAATGTACACTTACTGATGCTGGAAATAATGTACACTTATCGATGCTGGAAACAATATACACCTAGAGATGTTGGAAATACTGTACAACTACATATGATGAAACATTATACACCTACCGATGATGAAAACACTGACACTTACTGATGCAAGAAAAATTGTACAACTATCGATGATGGAAACACTATACAACTACCCATGCTGGAAACACTCTTCATAGAACATGAAATTTGGAAATTTTGTTGGGGATAATTCATTTTGACCTCATAAAACAACTCAGACACCAGATTTCAGTAAGGGAATGGACTAGATAGGTATGCACCATTACAATACGAGCTCACCCCTTCACAAATTTCCATTACGTAGGTTATTAAGAATGTTTTTAAGAAGGTTATTTCTATGAATATTAATTAATAAGGATATATTCATGCGATATATTGAAGTTGTTTTGGGAATTTAGAAGATTGTAACAACTCGATTTTTTGTGAAATATGTTTTTTCAAATGAATTTAATATTTTCAATATTTTGTGTTACATGTACAAAAAATTTATCCTACACAAAAAAAACACTGAATTTAGAATATTTTATATGAAATTATAAGTTTAGATTGAGTTACATGAAATAATGAGTTTATCATTCATTAAACATAACATTGAGTTTAAATTAAACATGACATATTATTAAAATATTATTATCTAAAAACATATTTATCTCATTGACATTGGGATGGATATTATGAATATGAAAAACAAAAATATTAAAATATGTTGTTTGCACATGTATATATAGTGAATTATTTGGTGAACAATTTATTAAAATGAAAATAAAAAATATTTCAAAATAAAGGAAATATTTTTCAGAAATACTATTTTATGAAAACATACACATTTTACCACAAATAATTAAACAAAACAATTTTGGTAAATTATTTTAATGAAATATAGATATATATATTATTCAATAAATTAATGAAAATTCATCTTATGCGTTTTCTTGACAAGAGTTAAGAATAAAGCTACTTTTATGCTTACTAATGTACTTTTCTAAAAAGTTGTTTTGTCACCTTTTGTGCAATTATCATAGAACATATTTTTGAAACATTCATAATATTTATTTTAAAAATTAATTTTATGTTTTGAAATTATTATTCCAAAATTATCTTAAGGTTATTTTTTGGAAATTTTCAAAAAAGATTAATTTTTTGATGAATTGTGGAAAATACAGAATTATAATTAAAGACTGCTTTTTTTAAAACTATTTATAAAGTAAAATAATATTTAAAACTGTTTTCAAATCTAAAATTTTTAAAATATATATATATATATATATATATATTAATCAAATTATGGTACTTATAATCATTTTTTATTTGTTTTTTTTATAAAAACCTTGTAAGCTATTGAAAATCATTTCTTTGAGAACCCTCTTTCTCAACACATCTAATAAATTAATCATAAATTAAAATTTTCCAATTTTCTGAATTTAATTTTAAAAAATGGATTAGAAATTTGGTATTATAATAATTTTGATTTTATAATATGCTAAAATTAATTTTGGACCAAATTTAATAGTGGAAACAGTAAAAATTAATTACTGACGTTAAAGAAAAAATCGGTTTACTAAGGGGGGGGGGGGTAAAAAAATGATAAGGATTAAAACGAACAAAAACATTTATAAATATTTTTTGGCCATATTTATATCATATAATATATATTCATAGATAATTATCCATTTTGGAGACTTTTGGCATGATAAAAACATGGGTACACATTTTTATTTTCAAAAAATTCATATGGTGCCACTCACTTCACTTATAATAGGCCAACCCACTCCTCTCTTAATCATAAATTCAAACACTGTAGGTTTTGAAAAAACCTACTAAAGTCACTTAAAAACATCCATACTCTCATTATTTATCCCTCATTTCAAACATAAATCCAACCTATGAAGTATTTTGTGAAAACATAAGGTGGATACCCAATGAAGATGTAACGTTCATCAATGAGTGTTTTTGTTTTTTTATTCCTCCACCTACATAAATTTTCATTAAACCATGATGATATAATAAAATTAGCGTATCATATATATGGATATATTTTATTGTTAAAGTAATTTCCTAGAACAATCAACACTTCCATCAAATTGGTTACAAAATAATCATTCATATGTACGGCGGAGTACCGCATCACGAATTGAATTCATTCATTTTTTCATTACAAGATATCATGGTTTTTTATGAGGATGGATATAAAGTATATATATATATATATGATATTTATAAAATTATTATACCTATTAGTCTATTTTTATCAAATATATCCTTTTTTACATTCTATTACATAGGGGATATGATAACATCGCTCATGTGTACGGTGGAATACCACCTTACGAAGAGATGTGATTTGTTTTTCAATAGCTATTTATAGGGAATTTAATAGGGAAAAATATATGTGATATTCATGAAATAATTATGATATTCATGATATATTTATCATTATGAAAAGATAATATATAATTTTATTTCTTAACTTTTCACTCACTGAATGATGATAACGCCAAACATGTACTTGTGGACAACCTCCTTCAAAAAGCGACATGACTATCTCTTTTACTCCCCACATCACATGGATGATATTAATAAGTATATTTAATGAAATAACATATTATTTATGATATTATTATCATTTTTAATGTCAAAATTTTAGTTACATTCTTTCCTTAATGATCACTGAAAAATGGAAATGTTATGCATGCGTACATACAACCTTCCATCTCTGTGAACGTAAAATTATTTATTTATGCAAATCATATTTCATGATGGGTATTAAAAGTATAATTGATATATAAATATTTCAATTATTTTATAATTATTATTATATAGATTATGTAACCATGATCAACTTAAGAGGTCCAAAAATAACAAATAAAAATATAAATGAAAAACAATGTGACCATTACCTAAAACTTGACTTTATCATAGAATTTTTGATAAAAAGATAATAAAAAGACATATATATATATCATATATGGTATGATATATATAATTTTTTATTTAATTTTTATATAAAAAACTTATATTTATTATAGATGAGATTAAAATGCGTACAAAAGAAGTTGAGACTTAAGGTATGAGATTTCTGTCTCACCTTTATTTTTTTTGAAATAAATTCCATATTCACTATATGTTTATTTTATGTGGTATATATAATTACCATGAATTTATTTTTTATACTTATAATCAAATTTATTTATATTTAAACAACCAATTTATTACCTCTCTTTCATGGGATTTATGGTTCAAAACTTACCAAATTAGTAAGATATTTTTGTCTCAAATTTCCTTCTTTGAGAGGTATGTTTTATTATACATATATATATATTCTTTCACAAAGTATATATACGAACCATTTGAAATTTTTTATCATGAATTTTTTTATCCTCATGATATTTAAAATTATATTTTATATTATTCCTTCATTAGGATTATGAATGAAATTTACCAAAGAGGTAATAATTTTATATTACAATCTCATCATTTATCACGACTCGTTATGATTATGTTTCCAATGATAAAATATTGTGATACATCTCTAAAAAACTCATATATTTTACTAATCACTGCTTATTTATGTTTTTAATTAAAATTACCATTTTACAATATTTATTACTTTAAATAATTGAGAATCTTGTTAATAAAAGCTAACTTTGTTCCTCTATTCGATAATAAATCCATTTTCATCCAAAAAGATGTTTTATAAAAATGTTTCCAATTTTTTTTCTTAATAAAATATGATTTTTAAAATAATTTTTAACCATATTTTACTTTTTACAATTTTTTTAATGGATTATTCATGTAAATTTCCAAACAATTCCTATTAGTATTTTACCTAAAATGCGAAATGAATATTTATTTTAACATGTATGATAAGAATGAAACACCTCATCATAATTACCATTATTTTCATTAAATATTAATTTGTACATTAAAAATTTTATTTCAAAGAAAAATATTTTCAAAATGTATTTTGTTTTAAAAAGTGTTTTTTCAAAGTGAATGGGATATTTTCATCAATAATTGTTTTAAATAATCATTCAAAATTATTTTCCATATAACATGAAATCCATTTATGTTAACTACGACTTAATGGGGATATGATCCAAATATATCATTCTTATTATTTCTATGAATTATTTATTTTTATGATTTTATGATTTTTATGAAACCCATTATTCTTCTATGGGTTTTATAATGATAGATTTTTTATGAAACCCGATTCTTTTTCCATGGCTATGCTATGATGGGATGATTAAATGACTATGAAACATTCCTCTTTACCATATATTATGATATAATGAAATATTTATGAAACCCATTTCATTTCTTGGTTTTTGGTTTGATGAATGTTTTATGATCTTATAGAACACATAAATATGTTTTTCATTATGATATGGGTGGGACCTATATCTCCCACCATTGACTTGGGTAAAAATTTATATCTCATGAGCCAAATAAGACTAGATCAAGGAGTGAGCCCTATTTAGTAAAGAACTTTTTCCCCTATAATTGTCTTGTGAGTGAAACGTGACAACTATAATGCTCCATGGAGTAAACCTGATCCACTATGATATCCATGATAGTGAGATTAACCTCTATGGAAATTATTTTCTATGCTTATGTGTAAGCTAAAAATCTATGCATTATGCCTTTTTTATTCTCTCATGAATCATATTCTTTGATCCCCTTATGATTCATGTCTTATGATTTTTTTATATTTGATCTATGACAAAAGATTATTATTTTTGATATTAAATATATGGATTTAAAATTTTATTCTCTTGTTCTCATACATTTATGCCAATTTTATTCTTATGTATCTATGTTGTTTACCATTAATAAAAATATTATCTCACTGTTTCTTATGTTTCCTTTCCCTAGGTTATGTATAAATTTATTAATATGATATGTCAAAGAAGGGTTCCAATTATTAAGATCATTGTGGGAGATTATTTAGTTAGACTATGGACCCGTTTCATATATTTCCATGTTTCCAAATACATTGAACTATTACAGTTCTCATACGTGTGTTTGTGTAATGAAATGAAGATTCATAAAAAATGATCGAATATCTATGTATGATAAGCATGTGTGACTATAGTTTGTATTAGAGGAAAGATTTAGTGAACCATAGAAAGTAGGATGAGAAACGTTTAGTGACGTACCTTGGGATATTTATAAGGATATGTCTAGGTATTTCTCTAAGGATAAGTCTACACATAAGTCAAAGTAGAAGAGAATGTCCTATAATTTCTGTAAAGAATTGAACACATGATTTATATGCAATTACATCCCCTTATGGGTACTATATATAGAGTTTTCTCTATAAGAGATGTACCTACGGGTAAGAAATTAAAAAAGTGTGCATTGAGATGGAATCGATCATCACATGGTGTATGAAAATGGGTATTGTACAACACTTGGTTTGACACTCCCAAAGGATATTCTTTGGAAATTCACAAACTCTTTATGAAGAATCATATGGGATTTAACTAGATGATGACTATGAATGATCTAGGATAATCCTAAATTACCATAGAAATAAAAAATAGTTTCATGATTCAAACATCTTATAAGATATTTTAATGATTTTTTTGGTTTCATATTATGGTTAGTGTTCCACATGCTATGTTTTTTGGTTTTAGTCAATTTCATGAACTAGAAGGAACTTAGTTAACGTTGAATGTGATGGAATTTTTTTTGATGAGCATCAAAATGGGATGATTACTAGAGTAATTGATGTTGTAGTTCTTCATAATAAATTTTCATTATATATTATTAACAGTTTTCACCTTATCCAACTCTCATACACTCTAATGAATAGAAGGATAGTGTTCACTGTGATTTTATGTGAAGGATATGATGGAGGGAAAAAGATCCAGTTTCATTTATGTTAAGAATTTTGGAAGAATCACTCATGGTAATGTCTTGTAAGGATTAAAAGTTATTTTGAGTGTGGAAAAAATGAGAAAAATAATGTAATTTAAGACTAAAAATGAAAATATCAATTATCTCAGTGGATTATAATAATGTTATCCATAAGATATCATTGACGGTTGAATTTTTTTAATGTTGAATATATGGGAAATATGAAAATCGATGTCCTAAGGGGAAAACAAAAATATAGAATCACCAGGTTTGTATGAATAATGGGTTTTTTATTGAATATAAAGTGACTACGAATGACATATGAAAGGAAATAGTTATTAAGGAATAAGATAAAGAATTATACTTTATGGTTTGGGAAGGAGGTATGATGATTGAAGTATTTATAGATTGGGAGTCAAGAATTTTGAAATATATAAGTATTGTTTGGTATATGTTTTTATGAAGGATTTGAAAGAATATTTTTATTGATGTTAATGACTGCAACATCCCAAATTGGGTGCCACATGATTCTGGCCCAATCCAGTTAGTTATGTGACCTTTGGCGCATCTCCCTATATGATATAGCCTACCGAATATCAGTTAGGGTATAATATAAATATCATTGTACCCTTTTTATCAAAGGAGAAAAATGATATAAATAAATAAATAATATCCAGATGATGATAAACAATAACCATAATAACACTATAACCAATACATGTCAGTATCACATGATAAACCAAAATAGGAAGGAATATCCAAAACCCGATCTATTGATATGTATTTGTATATAAATGTTATGTGTGAAATGAAATACAAAAATAAAGACACACTAAAACTCCAATGTGGGAACTGACACCAATTCTTATTCCCTCATCAAGGCTTCATCCCAATATTATCCATCTAACATAGGGTTCTTCCTTTATCCTCTCCTACAATCTTGAAGTCTATTCAGGTACTAATAATGAAACTTGAGTTGGGTGTGAGTACAACTCTGTAGGCCACCACCAATGATTTCAAAAAAAAAATCAATTCTATAATAGTGTATTCAGTTTTATAAATAATAAAGTGAAATAATTATGTAATGTTTTTTCATACAATTATTCTCTATTTAACCACACAAATCCAAGGTTCATGATGATACCCTAGCCATCAATACTAAATTTATCCCGTGTCAGAGTCTGAACTATACCCAAAGGGATATCACATTTCATTACATCATTAGTTTGCATTAATCATTTCAAATAATTTATATAATTAAATCAATAGGGGCCTAGAGTTTTAGTTTGGAATCCTATGGGTATTTGGAATAATAGTTTGTATCTCTAAACTCAATGATCACATGTATACATAAATACAATGGGGGCCAAGAGAGGTAGTTTGGAACCCCATGGGTATTTTGGAGCCTCATTCCCTGTCCCACAACTCATTCCTAGATATCACATAACATGGTTCCATATTTCCAACCATTTATAATTATTTATCATAAATCATTATTCACACATTTCAAAAATTCATTTATCAATAAATAAAAAATTACAAGTCATCATTTTCATATTATCAGAACACCCCAATGGTCTCTATAAATTTCGATCATATCGACACACCCCATGGGTTTCTATCAATTTAATAAAACATTAACCCATAAATTAAATAATCCCACCATTATCCAATTTAATTATCACATGGAAAAATAAATAAACAAATTAATTCAATTTAGAACATGATTTCCAAACATGGAAATTGTAATTTCACAATTACATACACGTATTTAATATAAATACTATTGGAATTGACATTTTAACAACCTACATAATGATATTTGATGAATCATCTCAAAAGAATAACCTTCTATTGATGTAGAATAGAAGAATTAATAATGGAAGAATGAATATAGTACCAAAACATAGGATCTATATTAACCCCCAAAATCAACAACGGTCAAAAGGTTCCACCACTTCATTGGAAGAATGAGGAACTAAAGCAAACCAAAGAAAACAAGTCATAACAGGTATCAAAATAAAAACATGTGACCATTAGAGATGAATAAATATCCCCAATTATACTTTGAGTCATCCTAGGGATAAGAAAAGGAAGATTTAATGATGGAAATGACACAAAATAAACCACAAGACACCATTAAATTTTTTTCTCAAAAATTTACATGATGTTTAATTCCCTTACACTTCGTGTAATTATTTTTATAGGTTTTCGATGAAAACCCCATAGTCTCGGTCATCATAATCATCATTTATTTATTCAATAATAGTGTGAAAACATAAAAGAGTATAAATAATGAAAAATAATAGGCCTACAGAGACCTGAAATAATGGACCCTGAGGGCATCCCCTCCCATAAGATTCACCCTATATGGCATCCAGTAGTTCATGCTTGGGAAGTAGGTAACACTTTTCCCTTGGACCACCATTAATGTAATATGGACTGAAATCTTATTTTAGATCTATTATTACACTTTTTGTTTTTTCATTTAATGATGTCAGTTCTTTTCTTACCATGAATCAGTTCACATTCAGCAACCATAGAAAAAATGTGTCTGGATAAAGTTTAACAATGTGTAATACATTTACACAGTGTGTAAATGTTCTAAAAATAATTTTTTAACAAAATTACTATTTAAGGATCCAAACCTCCTCCAATGTCTTCCAATCCTTTAGAAAACCATCTCAAATCCTTTATTTAAAACTAAAATTTGAAGAGAATGTACCTAGAAAAGGAAGGGGATCTTATAATATCCCCTCCATATAATAGCTTGTCCTCGAGATATACTCCCAAGAATCTAAATGCTTCTAAGGTAATAATATTGTTCTAATAAGATAAAATATCTTCTTCTCTTTCCCAATTTTCCTCTTTCACATGACCATGTTTCTAAAATACTCATACTATCGACACGGTCTTTCCACACAATAGTTTCCCACTACAATCCATAACATGAATTAGATTCTCTTTAAAGGATGCATCGACCTGAAGCTCAACTACATCAATATAAATCTCATGTGAAGGGTAAAGGTGAAAATTTCAAAGATGTGAAAGATAAGAAACACCATTCATAGAAATATATCTCTATGGATGATCCAATCAATATTCCAAAAGTCTGACATTCTCCAAAATCTCAAAAGTTCCAACAAACCTGGGTGCCAACTTTCCATACCTCTGAATCTTGCGATGACCCAATATTGGTGATAATAGAAGGGATACAAAATCTACCACTATAAACTGAAGGGTTCACCAACATATATAGACATATGACTTCTAGATTCTCTGAGATGTATCCTTATATTTATGAATCAGCTAGACCGGATCCGACATCTCCTACAAGTGACTTGGTCCCAACAACTCTGACTCATCAGCCTCCATCCAACATAGAGGTGATACGTATGGACTAACAAAAAGTGACTCATATGGTTCCATGTGAATAGTTTCATGATAAATATTGTTATAGGTGAACTCAACTCATTTTAGGTGCTTCTCCCAAGAGACACCAAATTCATGAACACACACTCATAGAATATAATCCAAAACCAGAATAAAACATCTGACTGCCCATTTGTCTATGTGAGGAAAGATATACTCAGAAAGAACTATGTATCAAACACATTCTGTAATCCTTTCTAGATGTGAGAAGTAAAACATGAGTCACAAGCTGAAAATTTTCTCTGCTACACCCCATATTGATAGACTATTTCTCGTACATACATATCCCCCAACCGATCCACTCTAAAAGTCTCCCAGATAGGCAAAGAATGCGCTAATTTCATCTATTGGTCCACAATTACCCATATATCATCATTATTCTATGGTGTCTTCAGAAGTATTACCATGAATTCTAGGGTAACATCATCCCACTTCTATTATAGAATGGAAAATGACTATTGTAACCTATTTGGTTGTTAATGCTCAGCCTTCACCTGCTGACAGGTGTAAAATCATGCCACAAACACTATAATCTCCTTTTCAATTCCCAACCACCATTATAGTAAATGCTGGACATGTTATATTTTATTCAAAATAAGATGTTCCACCCACTTCAGGGAATGAAACTCATGTATTAAATCCTAATGTATACACATAGGTACAACTACATGACACTGTATATAGATGACCTCATCCTCATATATTGTATAATATGAAGGTTAATCCCCACCATCTATGATTTCCCTGAAGACCAAACACACTAGATCCTCATATTGTCTCTCCCTAATCATGTTCAAATGCGTGAATTATACTAATACCGATATGAGGGTCATTTTATCATGGCACTCCCAAACCATAATAAGCATATCATCCAACCAAGTATTTATATTTCACTCATAATGGGACACCAAAATTGCATGAGTCTATTTTTCCTAATCAAATGTTCAGAAACACCATTTCCCTTTCCAAGTGTATATCTTATATCATTATCAAGATATCTCATATAATCAACCCACCTCTACTGCATGAGATTCAAATATCATTGATAAAATATATATTTTATGCTCCTATGGTTAGTATACACATTAAAATTTTCACCTAACAGATAATGTGTCCAACACTTCAAGGAATAAACCATCACAACCAAAATTGAGATCATGCAAAGGGATATTATATTAAAGATTACCCAACTATCATGACCCATACACCAAAACTAAATCTCTCTTCATCAACACTTCTCTATGTCTGAATCCAAATGCATTTCAAAACAAAATATACTTCTCCCCTGGATTGGGTATGATCAATATCAGAGCAACTTTCAAACACTTCTTTAACTTCTGTAAAACATTATAATATTACATATACTATTTAAAATTTATCCCCTTATTGTAAAAGACCAAAATTGATGATGAAAATTTGGTAAAGTATGGGATGATCCTCCAATAATAACATTACAAACCCAAAAATCATTGGATATCAAAAACATTTTTAGGTTGCTCCCAAGAAACCACTACCTACACCTTCCTAAGGTACACTAAAACACCTTCCTCTAAGATGATATGACCAATGAAATGTACCCTGTAAATATAGAATCAAAATTTAGATATATTTTCATATAGTTGATTCTCTCTCAATGCACTCAAGATGATTTCAATAAGTTGGTAATGATCATCTTGAGTCTTGGAGTACACCAATATTTCATCCATAAACAGTATAAAAACTGATCTTGGTATGGGTAGAAGATTTTTTTAATTAAATAAATAATTATTGAAGGATAATTTTCACCCTGAAAAATATCACAGTGAACTTATAAAGGCCATACTTATGTTTGAAGGTAGTTCATTGTATATCAGATGGTCTAACTCTCAACTAATGATACCCCAATCTAAAGTAAATAATGGAGAACAAACAAGATTATCTCAAATGGTTAAAGATATCATTGATTTGTGGAAGAGAATACCAGTAGTTTATTATCCTTTGATTCACCTTATAGTATTCGACAAATTAAAAAAGGTCCCATCATCCTTCATAGAAACCAAGAACAAATAACCCAAAGTGGACTTACTTAGATGAATAAAACCTTTATCCATCAACTCTTCCAACCATGTATTAAGGACTTAAATCTTGGTTGGTTCCATTTTTTATGGTGGAATAGAAACCAGTTTTTCTCCATGAATGAGATTAATCATAAAATTTACAACTATATTAGGTGGAAGAAATGGGAATTATTCCAAAACAACATCATGAAACTGGTCCATTATGGGTGCAAAGACATCATTCTTTACACCCCCATTATCCAGAAAAGGGCTTGTAGCTTTGGCAGTGAGCTCCCCCGTATGTTAATGAACTGGATCTACATGGCCTACCTAAATATCCCAATCACCACAATGTACATAAATACCACCCTCAAGAGACCTAAATTCCAATATATTGTAGTAAAAATCTATAAGGGATCATTACTTTATGAACCAGTCCATTACCAAAATCAATTAAAAGTCTAACTTGTCAAGGATGTAAAGATCCCCTAGAAAATGATACTCCCCAACATTAAGAGAACACCCCTTTCATAAATAGATGTTTCTCAACCTTAATAATAGGGGTGTATCAATTCTCATAAACCCATGTAAAAACTCAAATTTTATACTCAAACCATTGGAAATTTTTTTAGATATAAATGAATGAGAGTCTAATTTATCAAATAAGGAACTATATTGTCTAGAAAATAAAATAATAGTATCTCTTATTATTGATGTCCCAGTTTTTTATCCACTGGTGAAGGGTAAATAAAATGAAACTGTTCTTCTTCAATTTCCTATATTGTAGTTTGATTTCCTAGAGAGGCACCACTCTACTGATATGGGATATCTTCCCCCAAAGTAAAAAATCCACTACCTCGATATCCATGGCTAGTAGAACTCCAATTTCCAGAATGATATGGGGTAGAATACCCCTCCTGGTGTTAAGAATCTGCCTCACTCATCTATCACTAACAATAGGTTATGGGTTTTTGAAATACCTTTGTAAGTGACCCATCATACCACAAGCTCAACACTCCATGGGTGGTCATGGAAACATGATATGAATGTGCCCCAACCTACCACATTGGTTGAATTATATCTGGTTACTGATATATTTAATTGATCCCCTCATTGGAAACTCTCCCTCCCATCCCCCTGGTTGAAATTATCAAAATGATTCTTCCTACTCTCATAATACATACCTCCAAGCCATTTAGAAGAAACCAAATTCCTGCCATTAGAATCCTTCTTTAGGTTCCCCATAAAAATGAGATCCTGATTCACCACTTTAGAATTTTTTTTCAACGTAAATATATTAACATGTGACATAATCTCACGTTTAATCCCATCCTTAAAACATTTCACAATAGTATCCTCATATCCATCCAACATTGAAAAAAATCACAAAAAATCAATAAATCTACCTGAATAGTCTATCGAAGGCATATTCCCCTGGGTCAACCTCATAAAAATAGATACCATCTCATAGATGAGCGAATTATGGTAAAAGTGGTCCAAGAACTTCTCCTGAATTTTCTTCCACTCCATGTCCTCCTGCTATCCATCCTGAGATTGGATGTCC
This sequence comes from Viscum album, assembly GCA_963277665.1. Lineage (NCBI taxonomy): Eukaryota > Viridiplantae > Streptophyta > Magnoliopsida > Santalales > Viscaceae > Viscum > Viscum album. The sequence goes on along the minus strand of OY728138.1, from coordinate 537,994,676 downwards.
CACCAAAGATTCACTTGACCGAATAACATATAATACCCTAAATTTGATCACTTATTAGTAGGATTATATAAGTTTCCAAGGATCATATATATAAACTCAATCTTGAACTCAGATTCCTTAGGTCCACCATCTCTAGTGAAAGTCAGAGGGTGCTGCAACCAAAACTCCAATGTTAGATCCAATATATTCTGAACAACCTTCCGAAGATCCATTTACATAAACTACAAAAATAGAGTTAATTTATCATGGAAATTCTCTCAAGATCCTTCTCCTAGAACTATTAGATCCTATGGTTCCCCTACTGGCAGTTCATTTCTAGCCATGTACTCCTATCTTACTATCAACAAGCATCATTATGGGGGTATATCTCTACGATTACAAAAAAATATTAGGAAACATTACAAATCATTATCACATTTTATCAATAGTTATTTATATAAATACATGATAAGTCATCACCCATACCCACCACATGGTCAAAACAGAGGTACTATCACTACCATTAACCTTCCCTCATCTAGGTCATGGCTAACAAGTGTAAACATTTTCATATCACCAGGAATATCATTAGAAACCCATTTTTATCTATCTAATTTACTATATTTAGAATCATTTTAAAAATTTAAAATTAACATTAATCACCATTTTCATTTTAATTAAACAAGTAAATAAAATACCTCCCATTTTAACAACTCACCAAAATCTGTTTTCCACGTGTTCCTAAAAACAACACATGCCACAATAATTCGTTAGTGGATTGAATGATTCATACATACCCTACTGTCATTATATACTAGAACATGAATAAAAATATTTGAAATAAAAAATATCACACAATAAGTGCATCAATCAAGGTGAAATAACATTCAACTATAACAGAAAACATAAAAAACATCAATCCCACTCTGGGTACTTGGGTTTACCCTTATACATCCATTAAATACACCCATTCATGATCTCATGACTAAGGTCCAAAATAACCTAGTCTCCTATATAAATTTTCCAAATATTAAGACAAAAGAAAATATAAAAAACCACATTTGATACCACTTTTTAACATCTAGAACCATGCGCCACACGTCGATTCCTAAAGTCATTCAGTTACGTGACCTCAGGATAACCTCCCTATATGAAAAAGGATTCTAACTAGTAGTGAGGGTCAAATATATATATATATATATATATATATATTGTGTGGAGACTATAACCTGTTTCTTAAAGTATCAGAATAGTGGATATAAATAAATAATAGATAATTGATGATAAATAATAACAAGAATAATACCACAACCAATACAAACCAGTATCACATGATAAACCAAAATAAGAAAAAATATCCAAAACCTGAGGTTTATATATTTCATGACTTATATGTTCCATGTTTGAAATTAAAAACCAAAATAAAGACACACTAACAATAAAAATTGGGTCCCAAAACCATGTATAGCTCCCTCATCCATGCTTCTTCCTAATCCAATCTATCTAACATAAGACCATTTCCCTTATACTTTCTTATATACATGAATTGAATTTCGGAACTGATCAGGAAGCTCGAGTCGGGGGTCAGTAAAACTCAATATTCCACCACCAATGATGACTAAAAGAATATCTTATCTATAACAGTTTATAAAGTTATATAAAAAATAAACTAAAATAATTATGTAAATAGTTTTCACATTCAATTATTCTTTATTTAACCAAATAAATCCTAAGTTCATGATGACACCTTATCCATTAATACCTACTTAATCCTATTCTAGATTCTAAAGAATACCCAAATTTAAATCACACATCATTACATCACGGGTTTCTATTATTCAATTCAATTAATTTATATATTTCAATCAATGGGGTCCTAGAGTAGCTGTCAGACTCCTAGTGGGTATTTTGAGAAACAATCCATGTCGCACAACACAGTCATCATATGTATACATAAATATAATGGAGTAATAGAGCAATAGTCTGGAACCCCATGGGTATTTGGATATGAATTTTCAACCCCACAACTCAGTGATAGATATCACATCACATGGTTCCATATTTCCAACCATTTATTATAAATTATCATAAATCACTATTTAACCAATTCAAAATTTCATTTATCAAGAAATAAAAAATTTCAATTCATTATTTTCTTCTTATCAACTCACCATAATGGTCACTATCAATTTCAATCATATCAACACACCCCATGGGTTGCTCTCAATTTCAAAAAACATTAATCAATCAATTATATAATCCCATTATTCTCTAATTTCATTATCACATGAGATATCAACAAATTAATTAATTCAATAGTGAACATAATTTCCAAATGTGAACATTGAAATTTCATAATTATGTAAACATATTTTAAATCAAGGATATGTGAATTGATATTTAGACCACCTACATCAAGATCGATGATGACCACTCACCCAACCACAACCTTGAATTGATGTAGAATAGTCAAATTAGCAATGAAAGAATAAATCTAGGACCAAAACGTAGGATCCAGATCAACCACCGCAACCAATAATTGTCAACAGGTTCCACTGATTTATTAAAAGAATAAGGGAAAATGAATCCAATAAAAAAGTATTATAGGGTATAGAAATACTAATCATTGATGATTGGAGATGAATAAATCACTCCAATTATTTTTAGAGTCTCCCTACATTTGGGAGGAGGAATGATTCTCAAAGGAAAGAAAAGAAATGCATGAAACCTTTACAATTTCTTCTTCAGAACTCAAATGGCATGTAATTCCCTTACATTTCATGTTATTATTTTTATAGGGTTTTCCAAAAAAACCCATCACCTCAGTTGATTTTATTTATTATTGATTATTATATGTTGTGTATCTACATTTTAGGAAATGTATTATTTTCATTTCATGATACACTTAACGGACTACAATAATTCAAATCATGCGTCTAGTGATAGTTACATATTGTGTAATACATTTCCAAAAAAGTTAAATGTCCTAGAAGTGATTTTTCAACCTAGTATCCAACATAAGGATGAAAACCACATCTAACAACTTTTAATAATCTGGAATAACCTCCCCAAACTTTTAATAAAAAAATCCAAATGGAAATGTACCTAAACAATATGAGCTTAAAATGACATAGAAATGTGATTTAATATAAATGGGATCTTTTGATTAAGGGAACATAACACTTAATATGTTCCTAATATTGTCAAAATCGTGTTTAGTTTGGATAATGGGATAATTATTATGAATAATTTGAATTTGATAGTATCTATGTCCATGGAACTAATTAGTGATTTGAAGACAATGTGGGTTATGTCATCATTGATGGAGTTCACAATATTATTGGATTTATGGAATATATTCAGTAATATGTTGTTTTATTTAAGGAACGAGAAATTATTTATATTTTAAATAATATTTTTTGGTAATTAATATTATTACCATGTTTAATGAGAATAAATGATAAAGGTATTCACATATTTGGAATGTGACAATGAAGGGATACATCCTGTTGTTTGGGGGATAAATGATAAGTTCATTTTTATAAATTTAGTGACCTTATTTATAAATTTATCATTTTTGAAGGGTTTTAAAGTTATAAATTTATATTATTTTTTCGTATGGAAACATTGGGAGTCACAATGAAAAAATTGGTTTACAAATGAAGAAAATATAGAAGAAATCATCACACAGGGCATAACGATTTATGAGTTTTGGGAAATGATCCTTAAATCCATAGAGATTCATTATTTTACTTGTTTAAGTAGCACATAAAATATAGGCTGATCTCAATGTTTCACACATTGAAACACTAGCCTAAAATGGTATAATAAAGGAGATAATGTTCTATGCCACCAAATTCATAGGATATCTACACTATTATAGTGAATGGTGGTTGGCAGTCTGCATCAATAGAGTGTTGTGGCCACCCAAGTCCAAGATTTATAAAAGAAAAATTCATCTCTTATAGTATGATATGAAGTTGAAATTGATGAAGTAAAAAAAAAGGATTGATTTTTTCCTATAAAATAGGCATATACCAAGTATGTACATTTTCATATGGGCTAAGTCTAGATGGAAAAGTAATTCCACTCCATTAAGAAAAATATCTTGAAATAAAATGTTATCCCATTATCATCATTTTTTAGGATATAAATAACCTTTTTCAAACCTATCTGGTTTATGGGTTTTGGGTTTTTAATCTTCTATATATGACCCACATTCTCTTGATCAATGGACTCTATCACTCTCTATAACTATTTACACTTTTCTTCTATGTTTAAATCATCACATCCCACCTATGTTCTCCTATTTGGAAACCTAGCATGTGTTATTGTAGATATATTTCATGCATCCCTATATATTTTTAAATGTATGTTTTATTTAACACTTTTACAGTGTGGGTTTCAATGAAGTAATATTAAAAATGTTTAACCATTGATGATCAGGATGATTTTCGATGGAGAATTTATTTTATGTGCGAAGAATATAACACCCTAAGATTTTGTTAAATATTTTGTTCAAATTAATTTAATCCTTTCCTTATTTTTTGTTACACGAAAAACCATGTTCATTATTAATTGAAATAAAAATTGAGTTTATCTCATGTTCTATGCAACACTGAGGTTACTTCACGTTTCACATAATACATAGTTTATTTTTCATTACACATAACACTGATTAAAAAAAGTGACATACTATTAAAATATTATTTTAAAAAATAATAGATATTTCTAGAAATTATAATGGTGGGTATGAATATGATTATATAAATTAAGAAAATATATGTTTTAAAAATTTATATAAAATGAATTCATTGGCGACCAATTACTTAAAAATAAAAATAAAAGATATTTGAAAATAAAGAAAATGTTTTTTTGAAAATATATTTTTATAAAACAAACAGAATTTACCATAATAAATTATAAAAATGAACTTTTTAAATTATTCAATTAAATTTAAATACCATATATTAAATAATATTTCTGAAATTAATATTATGTGTTTTCTAGAAAATATATAAGACTAAATCAAATTTAATGCTTAAAAATTATATTTTTCAAAAAATATGTTCTGTAATATTTTTGCGTAATTATTTAAAAACTAATTTCAGATAATTTATAGAAATTTCAATTGAAAAAATATATTTCAATTTTTAAATAATCATGTAAAATTATATTATGGTTAATGTTTTGGTATTCTCTAAAATGATTCTTTTTTTGATAAATTGTGAAAAATAATGAATTATCATTGAAAAGTACTTTTTTCATTTCAATTATTTATAAAATAAAATTATATTTTAAATTTGTTTTAATGTTAAATTAGTTCAATTATATATACATTAATCAAAGTTATTTCATTTTAGTCAATTAATATTTAAATTGGATATAAAAACATTGTAATCATGTAACCATTATTTATTAGAAAACCATATTTCTTATTTCATATGCGGGATTAATATTAAATTATATTTTTCCACTTATATGAATTTAATTTTAAAAAATGGATTCAATATATTTAATAATAATAATTTATATTGTCTAATTAGGTAAATTTAATTTTTTACCAAAATGAATAGCAAAACCAGTAAACATTAATTACCGCAGTAAATATAAAAAGGGGTTTACCTAGGGTTAAACAAAAAAGACAATGGTTAAAATACGCTAAAAATTGTCTAAAATATATTTTATAGATATATTTAGCACATATATTGTCTAATTATTTTTAATAAAGCAATTTTTGTCCTTGTGTTAATAGATATACATGGTTACACCTTTTTCTTTTAAAAACATTACATGTATGCCACTCACCTAGCTTATAAACAGACACTCCAATCACCTCTTATTCACACCTTAAAAAAATTATAATTTAGAGAATAATTAACCAAATAAAATACCAAAATCCCTCCTATCATATTAAAATCCTTATAATGGGAATAAATCTTTCCTAGGATGTTTTTGGTAAAAACCTAAGGAAGTTACCCAAAGAAGAGTTAGCATTTTTCAATTAGTGTTTTTATTTTATTTATTCATCCATCTCATCAAAATGTTATGAAACCATTATAGTATAATTTAATAAGATTAATTAATAAATTTATATTTTAAATTTTAATTTCATTACCTTAAACTATACCCAATTTCGTCAAATGGGTAATGAAATCATAATTTGTGTCTACGGCGGACTATAACCTCACAGTTTGATATTACATGTTTTTCCATTACCCCTATCATTGTTAGGTATAATGATGAATATAAATTATATATTATATATATATATATAATAACTATACCTATAGAAACATTTTTATTATATATAAATTTTTTACTTTCCACTATGTATGGGATATAATAATGTTTCTCAAGTGTACGGTGGACTTTCGGCTCGAGAAGCGCTGCGATTTGTTTTCCATTACCTTTTTACATGGAAGATAATAAGGATGAACATATGTGATATTAATGAAATAATTATGATATTAATGAAATATTTACCATTATTTAAAGATAATATATCATTTTTTTCTTATTATTTCACTCACTGAAAGATAATAACTTCATTTATGTACATGTGGACTACTGTCTTTACTAAGCGATGTGACTCTCTATTTTCATAAACACACCACCTATGTGATATTTATAGGTATATTAAAATGAATAATATGTTATTTATGAAATTATGGTCATTATGAAAAGTTAAAATATTACTTACCTCCTTTCCATAATAATCATTTAAAAAATGGACATGTTACTCATGTGTACGTATGACGTACCATCTCCATGAATGTAACATACTTCATTTATCAAAATAAAATTTAATTATTTGTATTAAAAGTATAATTTATGTAAAAATATAATAATTACTCCATTATTATTATTCTAGTTATAATTTAACCATTATCATTGTAAGTGGATCGAAATTAACCAATTAAAACATATAAGAAAAGGAAAGCGATTATTACCCAAAATGTGAATTTAACATGATATTGTTAAAAAATGTAATAAAATTAAATTAGTATGTAAAATATGGTATGATATATATAATTATGGTTCTATAAAAAATTTATTATAAATTTATATTTATTATATATTATGGTCGAACATGTATGAAGGAAGTCAAGATATAAGGTAAGGGATTTCCATCTCACATTAATTTTCGGTTAGACAAATGAAATATTCACCAAATATTTCTTTTATGTGGTGTATATAATTGTAAATAAATTTTTTTATTATTATTATACATAAAATTATTAATATTTAAATATCCATTTTATTATCTCTCCCTCATGGGGTTTATGCTTCAGAAGTTACCAAATCTGCATGGGGTTTGGTTTTAATTTTTCATCTATGAGACATATGATTATGTTATGAAACTATATTCTTATAATAGGTGTATATACAACCACTTGGACATGTAATATCCAGAAATTAATAATAATAATAATATTTTAAGTTTAATTTTATGTTATTCTTTCCAGAGGAGTGTGATTCAATGTTACTAAGTGGTAAAACCTTTGAGATTCAATATCATTATTTATTGGGATTGTTTATAATTATGTTTTAAATGATGAAATACTATGATCTATGTCATGAACACCTCCCTCCAAATATTAACATCCTAATATAGAAATTAAGGAAGAGAGATAATGACCCCTCGAGTCTCGCCTCCAGTAGGCCCTAGGGTGGAAACACACACCAATGGTATAGAAATCTCACAAAATGGGTGGCATTACTCTTTTTATAGTAACCAATATTGTGATTTAAGATGTATAATACTAAAAAACTCCAAGATGTATATATAAAATAATACCAAAATCCATCAAACATGCATATTTGAAGTTAAACTTCTAGAAATATAATGAAAATTTCCAAAATAAACACCAAAAGAATAAAGCTAGGCAACAACACAACACCTATCCCCAATATTCAAGCTAGTACTTCACAGCATGGTCCACATAGTCCCACTAGAAACCTAAATGTAGTTTTATAATATAGTATGATAATACAATTATACTCAGTAGAAAAACCAAACTCACTCATGCACAAGTGAATAAGTATACTAATTCCCCCATGAGAACAAAACAAAACCTAAAAGTACCTAACAAGGTAAAATATTCATCCCAAAATCTCACCAAGTTACACCCAAAAAAAAAATCATGTAAGGTAATTTAGTGTACATAGATGATTGGGTACCCCACTCCACATTCCCTCAAATTATCCACTCTCATATCCTAATGGAAAACATCCCGGCGTGCCCCCCTCTTCCAAAAGAACCACATCACAACCCACCCACACACACCTGGTCCACAAAACTAAATTTTTCCCACACCCAAATAGGACACATAAAACACAAAATACATCCTACACACACGTGGGACTCATAAGTACATCTTTTCTGCAAACACCTAGGCCACATACCACATCACATCACGCAGACACCTAGGAACACAACACATATCATCCGGAAGACACCTTGGAACTCACCAAATCTCATCCTAAAGACACATGAAAAAAACTCTCCCAAACCCACCTTTTCATCATAAAAAACTACTTTCCTAAATAATCATGGGCTATCACTACCTAGAAGAGGGAGCAGGGATGAGCGGGTGGCCATCCAACCATCCTCCCACTAAGATGTTTGGGGTAGACACCCTCCCACATGACAATTGGGGTGTTCATCACATAGTGCTAAACTGTGTGGGGGTGTGTATAGAAATCACAAGGAACTACAAGTATATATAGGTATAAAAACATTATCCCACCCTATGGTGTTCCAACCAATAACCAGCCTAGAAAAATACCCTTGATGCTACCTCTAAATTCAAGTATCATAACTAATTACAATCACTTCAGAGATTGATTACATAAGTCTTCTTAAGACTTGAAATTTTTGAAGTTATTAAGAATTTACCGGTTATTCCATACATACCTGGGAAACAGACAACCATATCACCCAACCATCTACACAACCAAGAAAAACAGAGGATGAAAAAAATGATAAAACATTCCACTTCACATTTCCTCCCCACTTAGAAACCATGAAAACCACTGTAATTATCATTCTTTAAATTCATTCCACCTTGTCCTTTATATCAATTAGAAAACACCCGAATTATAGCCAAACCAAACAACTCATCCCATCACAACCACGATCCACAACCCACTGTATATCCACACCACACTTATTACATCCCTAGACATCCATTTCCCCCAAACAGAACCATTGAAAACCCTACTGTATAAATATACCAAACCGCAAAATCTATAACACAACCAAAATATAGTCCCAATGAATAAAAATTTCATCCATTATACAATTAACCAATATATCAAACTGAGATTACATTTCACCAGATGTACCACCCCATAAACACAACTTTTCCCCCTTCCACAAAACCACACAATCAGTACTAAACACAAGGTCGAACAGAACCAGATAAAGCATACAACCACACAGCCACACCAAAAACCCAAAATGAATTCAGATTTAATGACATTCATTATTTAATTTCACATTCATTATTCAGGGGTGATCACAAAACAAGTTCAATCTTGGGGCATCCTTTTATTTAACCGAGTATAAATGATTAGTCAGATTCCCAAATTTTCAGCAGTAATCCACAAGACACATAGGGGTGAAAACAAAGAACACCAATAACCATGATTTTCTAAAGGATACAACACATAAAATCACAAACCTGGATCAAAGATAACAAAAAAATGATCATCATTATGATCTTCCCCGCCCCTCATTTATAACTAAGGTAACAAAACCTATTATCGTAACAGGTCTGTTCATCTTTATAATATCCTTAATTAAGATTAGTATTTGACCATAAACAAAAATGGACATTATCTTACCCACCCCACATGATACATAAATAATGAAAGACTAAGGTATCCCTACCTCAAATAACATATGATCAACAACTCCTCCTTGCACCAAAAAGGGCGTCATGCAAGCATCGGGAAAGGCTCTAATGAAAAATCAATCGACGTTTACACAAAAAATTCATATATTTAGATAATAATGGTTTTAGGTGCACCAAGAGAAAATAGATGGGTTCATGGAAGATAGGATATTGGTGTTATAAAAGGATAGAAACTATATAAATGTAAGGGAGACTATTTCAATGCACATAAAAGTTGGGTCCAGTCCATGACCATGTGGCCTGTCCGTTTCAGTTTCTTAAATAGTTAGGATGTTAACGATATAATTAATATCCTTTGAAACTGCTTTAGAAATGTTAAAACAAGGGTATAGACTCCTTTTACATCAAATAAAATGTAAGAGGGGTGAAACTGGAAAAACTGTGAAAAGATAGAAATTACTCATTGTTGGGTGAGTCACCGACATGATTCACTGATGCGACTCACTGATTCCACTCACCAATGCCACCCCCTGATTCAACTCACCAATGACACATACTGATAGTGAGTCACCGATGCAACCGACCGACGCGACCTACCAACATCGATTTAATGACACCACTCAATGATTCCACCTATCTAAGTCTGACTCACCGATTCCTGAACTACAGAAACCCAACATACCGACCCCCAACCTACCAATGCCTGACCTACTAATTCCCAACCTACCGATGCCCAACCTACCAATACCTGACATACCACTGTAAAAATTGAAAAAACTCCCTAACTCTTGAAATGAGTCACCGTGACCTCCCAGAACACCTCAAACACGAGAATTTCATGAAGGAATGGACTGGGGAGGACCAAGAAAATACATTAGTTACCTCTCAAACCATTCTGATCCTCAATAATTCAAGAGAAAACCCATAATAAAGAGTGGTCTGAACAACCACCCTGTGAGATACCTCTCAATGATCTTTCAGCACTTGAAATGCCACTACTATCATCAAAGTTCAAAGATATACCAAAATGTGCTATTTGAAAGCTGGAGTGAAACCCCAACATCCAATAACACCTCCTCTAACATCTACTACCCCAAATAACCAAATGACACAACACACAAGCACCAAAATCACACTGTACACACACATGAATTAGGAAATTCCCTCCTCCATGTTGAGACACTATCCTCTCTGGGAGGCATAGACTCACCCACATGAGTTTAATCACATCTCAATTAATGAATATTGATTAGGAATCATGTCCTCAGATTTACACATGTCATTAATTCACCACACATCACAAAATAAGGAAAAAACTCATCTTATAGAAAGAAAGCTTTATGCATTACATCAAAAAGAAAAACACAAAAGAAAAACTCAAGAAAACTCTGGGTAATGGGCCTGCATATGTGCTTATCTCTCCTAAGTACTATCCTCTAGGACACCATGCCTCCACAACAGATAAACTGAAGTAATGATACTTCCACAAAACACCTTCTCTCGATGATCCTGGATTTCCACTAACTGCTCCACGGACATTGCATCATCCTAGATAAGTAACTCTCCCCAGTAAATGGCATAGGAGTCATCATGAAAATACCAATGAAGCTGAGAGACATGAAAAACTCATGGATCCTCCCTAGTTGTGGTATAGATGTAAACTAGTATGCCATCTCCCCAATTTTCTCCAACACCTCGAAGGGTCTGATGATCTGGGGAGAAATATTTTTCCCTCTAATGAACCTCTACTTATCACATCGAGGGGAAAAATTCATGAAAACATGGTACCAAATCTCAAACACTAAGTGCCTCATCCTATGATTGAAAGATAAATTTTTTCGGTCTTGTGATGCCTTCATTGTAACGCCCCGACCCCAGTTGCCCAGAGTCGGTGCATTAATTACATAACATTGGCATGATCACAAGAAAGATCAAATCTCGAAAGACCGATTGGTTTAGTAGCCTTGGAAACACTAGATATATTCATAAAGTTTTACATTACATTTCAAAGTGAAAAACTACTACAACAACAAAGTCTTCATATCCACACTATTAACCCCTCATAATATCCCTCCAGGTCATTCATAACCTACTTCTTCACATCCTGGGAAAAATAAAACATAGAAAAGGGGTGAGCTCAAATGCCCAGTAAGGATAACAATATAGCGGAAACTTTCATAAATAAGAATAAACATTTAAGGCAATGTATAACTAAAACATAAGCCTTTTAAACATGAACTTTCAACATGGTATGGCATAAATAAAATGAAATAATGTCATTTACTTATTCACATGGATATTCTAATAATCGAATAATCACATGAAAAAATCAATAAACACTTTCATAATTATGGAATGCATAATGTCAAACGTTAATTTCATTGTCTAGGCCTCATCCCAAGACCTAGGGGTTACTTCTAACCGGAACCCAACCCGGAGTGCCTCTAATAACCGGACACCAACCCGGAGTGCCTCTAATAACCGGACACCAACCCGGAGTACCTCTAATAACCGGAGACCAAACCGGAGGGCTTACTTTTACCAGTACCTAACCTGGAGGGCTTACTTTAACCAGTCCCCAACCTGGAGGGCTTACTTTTACCGGTCCCCAACCCGGAACATACTTGTTCAGCACATTCATCTGAAGAAAAGTTTGAAATATAACATAAACATTCGGATTAAAAATAACTTCTGAAATGTCAACACTTTAAACATAAACCATGAGTGATATAAAAATAGCACATCCACAGTCAAACATAACTCATTCGATACAATATGGAAGATTTTATTGTATCACATTGACCTCAATCAAGAATAATGAAGGATGTTGACATAGATGAAATCAAAATTCTTTTTAAAGAAATATCTCCTTTTACTTTTGAAATCATTTAAGAGCCATATAAAATAAAACATTTTCTTTGAAAATATTCTTATAAGATTGTATGGAAAGCTTCGACGATTTTATAACGGCGGAAAATAACCGCACCCGCCGTATAAGTTAAAAAAAACATTCTTACCTCAATTCTGTCGAAAAGGTTAAAAAGGACCTTGTTTTGAAAACGACGGAAAGATTCCTTTATAAACCTCTTATAAAAAGTCAAACAAGGGTATAAATGACTTTAACCCATATTCTTGTAAATAGTAAAAATGTTTTGAAATACATTTCGAAGAAACATGGATGTGGATGATAAATAGATCCCAGTAGATTATTACGTATAATACAACCTCGGATAATGAAGAGATTGTGAAATAACCCTTACCAATTTGGTAACTTATGAAACATACAACCCATGAATGTGTAAATATACATAAATTAAAGTGTATTACACAAAGAATATAATTATGGGTAGTACCTACACCACACAAAAGGTGATGGTGGCAATATGGCATGAATCTCATAGGAATAAGGAGTGAGATGAAAACCCCTTACCACATTAATCAACTGAGTCGTATGGCCAAAAGTTAATAACCACCAAATGATTTACATAATAACATGAATATAAAGGGAATCATGATAATATATATCAAATGTCCGTACACAATACACCACTTTCAATAATTTAGTGGCGAACAATGGAAATCTCACGGAATTGAATGTGAGATAAGAAAATCCCTTACCTTGTACTTTTCCTTTGTTGGGGTAGGTTAACCTCCTTTAATTTAGGTAACTCGCTTTGGTTGGAACCAAAGGACTTCTTGAAATGATTTATGCCTAAAGTGAAGCTTCAAGGAGGAGGAGAGGGATGTGGGGAGCTTAGTTGGGCAGAGTTTGGACGAGCCAAGTGGCTTGAGAGGTGTGAGGAATGAGTAGAAGTGGTCTCCTTTTATAAGGGAGAGGAGGGGCTCTTTAGGAAAGAGTGAAAGTATTACTTTATAATATAATTATATTCGGTTTATAATGGTCCAAAAATTATTGAGGTCGAAGATAAGATGACTCATATTCTAAATAACATCAACCAATAAGAATTGGACAGGTTTTAGATAATATTTTAATCATTATAATCTTATTTATTTAAATGATTTATTAATGAGGTAAACATTGCATCATTATTGTGTCATTAATAATTTAACTTATTTTATTTCTAAAAATTATAAATAAAATATAATTATGTAGGAAATATTTTTAGCTTTCTAATGAATATTTATAATCGAAAATCCAACATGTATAACCCTATGTAAAAATTGTTATTCTAAAAGATGTAAGCTTATGCCATTTTTATTTTTATTTTAACTTTATTAATATAAAGTGTCCCTACCACATACAAGTGGCTCCAAGGGGTCCCCAAATTGACCCAAGGATGCTCATGGTCGGGTATGTGTCCACCAATAAGGTTAGGACACGTTTTAGGGTAATTTTGTATTATTATAATATTATTTTTTAACCCTTATTTACCGGATTTACCCTTAACCATGGTAAATAAAATATTTACCACAGTAATTATTCAAAATGTCTAAAAATAAAAGTTACCTATTTACACAATTTGGACATCCTGATTCCAAATATGGAATCCATTTTTCTAAATTCAAAATACAGAAGTGGCAGAAATTAATTTAAAATTAATTCCCGCTGTCAAAACAAAAAGCGTGTTTTTAAGAGGTAATAACTATCAAAAGATTGACACTTGTTTATGTTCGGTTTAATTGTAAAATTATGTCCAATGACCAACATTATATTAAATGGTAAAAATATATTCTAAATATACTTTAAAACCACTCAAATTCATAATTTATCACTATTAATTATTTTGATTAAAAAAGTTGTTTTTAATTAAAATTTAGTAATTTTCACTATTCATCAAAATATGAAAGTTATCCGAAATGTACCAAAATTTCACCTTAGGCTAAATTAGATATTCCGAATCCAAAAATGAAGTCCATTTTCAAATATAAAATATATATAATTTCAAAAAGTAGGTATTACTATTCATAACGGCTAGTTTGATTGGTTGTGGTGTGTGTTAAAACTCAAGGTTGCGTACAACACACGCAACTGTATTATTCAAAGAAAGCGTACAGTGGAAGCTTGGGATGTTTCATTTTAAATTTTTGATGTCCCCATTTAGTCAAAAAGTTTAATATATTGTATTTAAAAAGGGTTCACTATTAAAAGTTGATAAAAGTGCAATACTGAAAATGAATTTGTTCTTGCATTATATCTAAGAAACTCATAATATGGATTCTAAAATTATAAGGATTATATAAAGTTTAAAATTTAGTTAACACTATTCATAACCTCTTTTGAACAGCTTGTTTGGAAAGTCATGGTGCGATTGAACTTGTTGTTGCGTGTAGTGAAAGTTATTGAATTATTTTGAAGAAATAACACACTATAAAATCTTGGGGTGTTACATTCTCCCCTCCTTCAATAAATTGCGTCCTCGCAATTTGAAATTGTTTTTCGAAAATAAAAGGTTGAAAATAAAAAATATATTTGTGGGAAAACCCACATCGAAAATTGGGTTACTAAAATTTAGTCTTAATATGAGGAAAAGAGAAATCAAAGGGTCACCACCAAATTATGATCCCGATTAGAAGAACATTGGTGGCAATTAGAGACATATAATTGGAGGAAAAACGTAAATATTTATAGGTAGTGATTGAAGTCATCAATCACAAACAAGTCTAAAATTGAGGTCCTTAAATTCATCAATCTATGATGATTTGAAATACAATCGGTTCAACAAAACATAGGGTATTAGTATAACACATTTTTGACGTTTCAAAATATCTTAGTTGAAATCCCACATCGAAAAATGAATTAATGAGGCCTCTATTTAAAATAAAGAGTTGAAAGTATGAAGATTACCAAAAATAACACATACTAGGGTTCCATGTAGGAAAATATGGATATGGAAGAAAAATATAACCATCAATTCTCTGATGGAGAGTGGTAGAGAACATGGCTATGAAAAGGCCAACAATCCCAAAGCCATAAATTAGTGATGATTTAAGGTACCATCTAGGAAAACATTTTTATTCTAAGTTGCTTTTCTTAATGTTGAGGAATTTATTTATGAGATTGGCTAAGATCATAAGGAGCTATACGTACATTATAATTAGAGTTTTATCCATTAATAAATTTCTACCACAAACTCATCTTTCACTCTAAAAGATAATAGAATGTAAAAAAAATTCTATTTACACTATTCGTATAGGGTTCCAAAATAAACGAATTTATAATTCATCTACAAGATCTTTTAATAAAAACTACATTATTTAATCCAGGACATCTCGTGGGCCAGTGGTAGGTGATACACCCTTGTCGCCCTTTGGTTGCGGGTTCAAGTCTTGCAGCCTTGCCGGACACGACGGGTTGCCGCCCAACCTCCGGGTTGTCCTTTTATGGCAATCCAAAATAATCCAAACTAGAACTATCCAAAATACTTCTGTCCAAACTCACAGTCCAACATTTATAAGGAAGGTAAACATAATATAGATCCTTTTTACCCTGTAATAGCATATGAATACCTTCATCATGTATTACCATATTCCTTATTTATTACATTCATGCTCCCTTATTCCATATAGAATGCTGGATATACTTCATTAATCCAAAAATGTTTTAAACCCCAACAATGATGGAATATACAAATCATTAATCAGTTCCAAGGTAGTCAAGAATATCCAATATAATTTATCCAAAATAATCACATATTATTCCAAAATCACTACCTCAGTCTCAGAACTATATTATGATTTATCATTCTCTCAACCATATATTTTCCAAAAATTTATCCTGCTATTGAGTCACTTTTCTTTGTTCCACACAATCTCAAGTCCTTAATGAAATAGTACTACAGTACAATCCTTATATACTCCATAATTATTATAACAAGTACATTGTTGATACAACACTCAATTGACATAATCAACATAAGAACTCTAATCATTCCTCTTCATCTGTGGCAGTATCATAACTTGATTATTATCCAATATCATCATTTGCGTCATAGTCTGATGACTGGGACATAGGTTCGTGTAGTGTCCAAACTCCTTGCAAATGAAGCATTGTACATTTGAAACCATTTTCTTACCCTTGCAGTCACGTACTTTGTGCCCTTTTTCTCCACACTTATAACAAACTCCCATTCCTTTCAGGCAAGTTCCAGGGTGTTTCTTTCCACAGTTACCACATATGGGAAAATTCTTCTTTTCCCTCTTCCCTTTATCCATCTTTCTCTCTTCCATCATTTTCTTCTCTTGCTTCCCTTCAAAGCCATAGGACTCAGTAAACTCTTTACTTATCTTATCAACACATGATATTAATTCTTCATATGATGATAATACATGGGAGACTATTTCTCTTATAAATTCTAGCTTAAGACCATGAAAGATATGATCCTTCCTTCTCTTTGGATCATGTGCATTTCTGGAGTTCTCATTCCTTCTACTGGGCGCCATTTCTAAACAATGGAATACACTAGATCAGTTTATGAATCAAAATACATAATCCCATACTTATAAAACACTTAACATAAATTGAACTATTTATGGATATAATCCATAAAAATCTCTCCTTTGAGGATGTATATACTCATAAACCCTTCATAATGGGTTGTAAAGAAAATGAGAATTATCCTAAGCATATCCCCCGGCAGTGTCGTAACCAAGAGTGCAGCAAGGCCCGTTGTCGTGCACCAGTTCCCGTTCGAGTCTAGCTCAAAGCGGTGTTTTCGGGTTTTACCCCTAGGTACATCTGTGCCAGAGCCGCCTCTAACTTCTCGTATCCAGACAGGGATGTATTGCTCGGAAAACTCACAAAATCTCTACAATACCAAAATTCTAGAAAGTTCTTCTATACTAATCCTCAAAGTTTATCTTAGGTCTACGTGATCTAATCAGAGTTTATCTAAATCTAGCTTCCAAGGTTTGTACTAAAATTCCTCTGATACCAACTGTAACGCCCCGACCCTAGTTGCCCAGAGTCAGTGCATTAATTACATAACATTGGCATGATCACAAGAAAGATCAAATCTCGAAAGACCGATTGGTTTAGTAGCCTTGGAAACACTAGATATATTCATAAAGTTTTACATTACATTTCAAAGTGAAAAACTACTACAACAACAAAGTCTTCATATCCACACTATTAACCCCTCATAATATCCCTGCAGGTCATTCATAACTTACTTCTTCACATCCTGGGAAAAATAAAACATAGAAAAGGGGTGAGCTCAAATGCCCAGTAAGGATAACAATATAGCGGAAACTTTCATAAATAAGAATAAACATTTAAGGCAATGTATAACTAAAACATAAGCCTTTTAAACATGAACTTTCAACATGGTATGGAATAAATAAAATGAAATAATTCCATTTACTTATTCACATGGATATTCTACTAATCGAATAATCACATGCAAAAATCAATAACCACTTTCATAATTATGGAATGCATAATGTCAAACGTTAATTTCATTGTCTAGGCCTCATCCCAAGACCTAGGGGTTACTTCTAACCGGAACCCAACCCGGAGTGCCTCTAATAACCGGACACCAACCCGGAGTGCCTCTAATAACCGGACACCAACCCGGAGTACCTCTAATAACCGGAGACCAAACCGGAGGGCTTACTTTTACCAGTCCCTAACCTGGAGGGCTTACTTTAACCAGTCCCCAACCTGGAGGGCTTACTTTTACCGGTCCCCAACCCGGAACATACTTGTTCAACACATTCATCTGAAGAAAAGTTTGAAATATAACATAAACATTCGGATTAAAAATAACTTCTGAAATGTCAACACTTTAAACATAAACCATGAGTGATATAAAAATAGCACATCCAAAGTCAAACATAACTAATTCGATACAATATGGAAGATTGTATTGTATCACATTGACCTCAATCAAGAATAATGAAGGATTTTGACATAGATGAAATCAAAATTCTTTTTAAAGAAATATCTCCCTTTACTTTTGAAATCATTTAAGAGCCATATAAAATAAAACATTTTCTTTGAAAATATTCTTATAAGCTTGTATGGAAAGCTTCGACGATTTTATAACGGCGGAAAATAACCGCACCCACCGTATAAGTTAAAAAAAACATTCTTACCTCAATTCTGTCGAAAAGGTTAAAAAGGACCTTGTTTTGAAAACGACGGAAAGATTCCTTTATAAACCTCTTATAAAAAGTCAAACAAGGGTATAAATGACTTTAACCCATATTCTTGTAAATAGTAAAAATGTTTTGAAATACATTTCGAAGAAACATGGATGTGGATGATAAAGAGATCCCAGTAGATTATTACGTATAATACAACCTCGGATAATGAAGAGATTGTGAAATAACCCTTACCAATTTGGTAACTTATGAAACATACAACCCATGAATGTGTAAATATACATAAATTAAAGTGTATTACACAAAGAATATAATTATGGGTAGTACCTACACCACACAAAAGGTGATGGTGGAAATATGGCATGAATCTCACGGGAATAAGGAGTGAGATGAAAACCTCTTACCACGTTAATCAACTGAGTCGTATGGCCAAAAGTTAATAACCACCAAATGATTTACATAATAACATGAATATAAAGGGAATCATGATAATATATATCAAATGGCCGTACACAATACACCACTTTCAATAATTTAGTGGCGAATAATGGAAATCTCACGGAATTGAATGTGAGATAAGAAAATCCCTTACCTTGTACTTTTCCTTTGTTGGGGTAGGTTAACCTCCTTTAATTTAGGTAACTCGCTTTGGTTGGAACCAAAGGACTTATTGAAATGATTTCTGACTAAGGGGAAGCTTCAAGGAGGAGGAGAGGGATGTGGGGAGCTTAGTTGGGCAGAGTTTGGACGAGCCAAGTGGCTTGAGAGGTGTGAGGAATGAGTAGAAGTGGTCTCCTTTTATAAGGGAGAGGAGGGGCTCTTTAGGAAAGAGTGAAAGTATTACTTTATAATATAATTATATTCGGTTTATAATGGTCCAAAAATCATTGAGGTCGAAGATAAGATGACTCATATTCTAAATAACATCAACCAATAAGAATTGGACAGGTTTTAGATAATATTTTAATCATTATAATCTTATTTATTTAAATGATTTATTAATGAGGTAAACATTGCATCATTATTGTGTCATTAATAATTTAACTTATTTGATGTCTAAAAATTATAAATAAAATATCATTATGTATTAAATATTTTTATCTTTCTAATGAATATTTATAATCGAAAATCCAACATGTATAACCCTATGTAAAAATTGTTCTTCTAAAAGATGTAAGCTTATGCCATTTTTATTTTTATTTTAACTTTATTAATATAAAGTTTCCCTACCACATACAAGTGGCTCCAAGGGGTCCCCAAATTGTCCCAAGGATGCTCATGGTCGGGTATGTGTCCACCAATAACATTAGGACACGTTTTAGGGTAATTTTGTATTATTATAATATTATTTTTTAACCCTTATTTACCGGATTTACCCTTAACCATGGTAAATAAAATATTTACCACAGTAATTATTCAAAATGTCTAAAAATAAAAGTTACCTATTTACACAATTTGGACATCCTGATTCCAAATATGGAATCCATTTTTCTAAATTCAAAACACAGAAGTGGCAGAAATTAATTTAAAATTAATTCCCGCTGTCAAAACAAAAAGCGTGTTTTTAAGAGGTAATAACTATCAAAAGATTGACACTTGTTTATGTTCGGTTTAATTGTAAAATTATGTCCAATGACCAACATTATATTAAACGGTAAAAATATATTCTAAATATACTTTAAAACCACTCAAATTCATAATTTATCACTATTAATTATTTTGATTAAAAAAGTTGTTTTTAATTAAAATTTAGTAATTTTCACTATTCATCAAAATATGAAAGTTATCTGAAATGTACCAAAATTTCACCTTAGGCTAAATTCGATATTCCGAATCCAAAAATGAAGTCCATTTTCAAATATAAAATATATATAATTTCAGAAAGTAGGTATTACTATTCATAACGGCTAGTTTGATTGGTTGTGGTGTGTGTTAAAACTCAAGGTTGCGTACAACACACGCTACTGTATTATTCAAAGAAAGCGTACCGTGGAAGCTTGGGATGTTTCATTTTAAATTTTTGATGTCCCCATTTAGTCAAAAAGTTTAATATATTGTATTTAAAAAGGGTTCACTATTAAAAGTTGATAAAAGTGCAATACTGAAAATGAATTTGTTCTTGCATTATATCTAAGAAACTCATAATATGGATTCTAAAATTATAAGGATTATATAAAGTTTAAAATTTAGTTAACACTATTCATAACCTCTTTTGAACAGCTTGTTTGGTAAGTCATGGTGCGATTGAACTTGTTGTTGCGTGTAGTGAAAGTTATTGAATTATTTTGAAGAAATAACACACTATAAAATCTTGGGGTGTTACATTCATCCTCTAACAAACAAGATCAACCTTCTCTGTCATGGTCTACACTACCTCATGACTAAGAATAGATGTATCCCCAACCTATGTGTAGAACAAGAGAGTACAACATGATCTTTTGTACAAGAATTCAAATGGATCCATGCTAATAGAAGAGAGATAGATACTATTGTAAGAGAACTCATCCAAGGGAAATTGTCATACTGAAGACCCACAAAAAACTATGACGCATGCTCACAACATGTCCTCCAACATCTAGATGGTCCTCTCTATCTTCCCATCTATCTGAGGGTGGAAGGAAGTGCTAATATGTAACTGATTTCCAAAAGCATGCTGTAATTCCCTCCAAAATATTAAGGTAGAGCACAAATACTGTTCCTAGAAAATAGACCTTGAAACTCCATTTATCCGCACCACCTCGTTCACATACCTCGGAGATAAGGTATCCACTGCTCTAGATTCCTTGATTTCCAAGAAGTGTGATGCTTTTGTCAGTGTATCCATTACTACCCATATATAATCCTATCCTCCCTAAGACCTAGGTAACCCTGTGATGAAATCTATCAAGATGTCATCCCACTTCCACTTGGGGACATCTTGGGGCTGCAACGAACAACTGGGAACATGTTGCTTAGCCTTCACCTACCAGAACACTAAGCACTTCGCCCGAATAGTCCGAAGGCCTTATTTTTTTATTAATTTTTTGATAACCCCCCATTCAAGGGATGAAGGGGAACCCATACAAGGACCGTAGGATTAGATATTACATGGATCATAGGCTTATGAGACATTACATGACCCAAAGGTCTTAGGGAATTCATCCAGAATATAAATAAAAATAACTTAACATCCCAAACATTTGAATTGTGATGGTATCTCTCCACCTTTGAATGTTCATCCGGCTAGGATTACCAAGCCACCAAAACTATTCTCTCAAGCTGAAGTACATCATAGAAATTCTGAGGTTCACCACTAAGTTTTTGTTATAAAACTCAAAGAGAAATCCCTCATGTATCGCTACTAATATAATCAGTTTCTCATGGAACATCATTTGATTCTGACTATACTCAGACCATACCTCTAGAGCATCACCATGTTCAATGTGATCTAACATAACCTTTTCCTATAAGTCTACCCACTAATATACCTCCACCTACTTCCTTAGATATTAATACACCATCATCTGAAATAGATAGCCTCTATCGTCATCCATTCCTACATCTAATTGCAAGGCAACCAACTCCTTCATCATATTCTATGGGTCTAGAGATTCTTTAACTACCTCTCTCTATGAATTCATGCTCAAATCATCAGCCATGACATTCCCTTTTCCTAAGGTGTAAGAGATCTCAAAGTCATAATCATAGAGAAACTCTATCCACCTTCTTAGTTGTATGTTAATTTATCATTTGGAAAATATATACATAAATCTCTTACGGTCCTTGAAGATCACAAATCACTCCCCAATGAGGTAATTCCTCTATAGATTTATCACAAACAACATTGATTCTAGATCTAGATAATGGGTGGCATAGTTACATTGATGGGGGTTTAACTTCATAAACCCATAAGATATCATTTCTCATTACAACATCAGCACACACCCCAAGACTAGATAGGAAGCATCACAAAACACCTTGAACATCACACCTTCCTTGGGAAAATGGAGCACTAGAGAACTGAAAAACATCCCCTTTATGTAGTTGAATGTTGCCTGACACTACTCACTCCACACAAAGGTCTGGTCCTTTATGGTCAGATCTATTAAGGGAGATACAACTCAAGAGAAATCGGGTACCAATATTCAGTAATATCCCACTAGACAAAGGAAATTGTGAACCTCCAAAACGTTCTTGGGTGTAGTCCAAGAAAAAAATGCATCGACCATCAATGATTCCACTACTATGTCCTTTTGAGACACTATGTTTCCAAGTAAGTGGACCTTATATGTAAAAAACATATACATTGATAACATTCTGTAGAGTTGGAACCATTAAAGAACATCCAAGATAGTCCTGTGATTATCTGTATGGTCCTCATTTGACTTCAAATAGATTAGAATGTCATCGATGAATACAATGACGAATCAGTCTAGGAACTCATGAAATATAGCATTCATAAGTCCCATGAACATGACCAATGCATTTGTAACACTGAAAAACATAACCAGGAACTTGAAGTGCCCATACCTGCACCTGAAAGAAGCCTACAAGATGTCACCCAATTTCACCCTCAATTGGTGATATCCTGATTGTAGATTGATCTTAGAAAACCTACTTTCTCATCTAAAGTATATGAAAATATCATCTATCCTCAAGAGAGGGTATGAGTTCTTGACTATCACTTGATTCCACCTCTAGTAGTCTATGCAGAACCTCATACCACCATTTGTCTTATTTGTAAACAAGACTAGAGAACTCCATGGAGACACATTGGTCTAGATATATCCATTCTCCATTAGATTATCAATCTGAATTCTCATCTCCCAAAAATAAAAAGGTACCATCAGATACGGAACCATCAAAACCGAAGAATCCTCGGGCTTAAAATCTATCCCGAACTCAACATCACATCGAAGGGATGGAATCTCTTACTCTTTAGGGAAGACATTATAGAATTCCCCTACAACATTGGGAACCTCCACCATCACAACATACATTGGTTCCTATAGCATCTCATCCAACAAGGAAAGAAGATCCTTCCCAGGTAGACTGCCCATCTGACAACTCAACTCACCAACAAAATCAACACTCTAACCATCCACTTCTAAAAACACGAATCTTCTCTAGAAGTTTTCAATAACAACATGTATATAAAAAAACTTGTCAATGACATTGATAGCATCATATGGTTGCATCTTTTTCAAGATTATATCACCACAAGATTGATGCGGCCCCTACATCATTCTACAACCCTAAAAAACATCAAACAAGTTGGTTTGGCCTCTGACTGGGGTAGTCAACACCGGCAGAATGAAAAGTTGTTTTATGACTAGTCCAATAGAATGGTCTATATTGGGTGCATAGAAGGAGTGAAAAGATCTCAAATCAAACAAATCACAAATAGGAGTACTGAATAAGATAATTGTACCTCAACTGATCTCTAGCCCTTTTGGAACTACCACCTCTGTGGCATGTAACAGACCAAACCCAGCTCCTCTACCCCTCTACTGAGGACTGCCTCTTCATCGATTCCTAGATTGAGGTTCTGGAGGAACACCCTGAGGTTATCCTCTACCTGCTCCATCTCCCCTCGATGGAGTAAGAGCATGATGTCCCTTCTACTGAAATGGCGTGGCTGACAACCACTATTGAGAAAGGTGATGAACCTTCCCTCCTACTCCATATTGAGCTCGAACATTCGTCAAAAATTGACTCTGAAGGTGGCCACATACTCAAAAGATAAAACACATTATCCCTAGGCCTGCATGATAGGCATGAAGACCAAAAGTTTGAAACAGAAACTGCTGAGGTCGACTCCCTTATGGCCAAAACCTTTACCGCCCTGGCACATGAGACCTACTATTGGTTGAATTTCCTAATGAAGAACCCTCCTGGATACCCTCTCATGATATTCCTCCTAATGAGTTCATTATAACAACGACCTCTTCCTTCTTATGGACTTCTAGGTATGATGGTAAGGTGAAGGGAGTAACTGCATAATGGAGAGAAGGATGAAGTTACTTCTCTAAGTGTCTCGCCCAAGACTCATCATCTGAAATGTGATTTGGAAAAAAAATGAAGGAGATCCTTTAACTTGATCCCAAACTCTCATACCAACATACTCTCCTATTAGAGGGAGAGTAGGTCTAGTAACTTCTTATCCTTCATGTTTAAATAATGGAATTATACTCAGAACTCCTTCTCAAAATAGACCCCTAGAACATCAGCCTCCATTATCTCCCCCAAGTATTGTTTCCACCATTGACATGAAACTCCCCTCATCAGACTAACTACCAATGGAACCCAGTACTCCATAATAGCTCAAATTAAGCTAAAGGTGATCACAAGATCCTCGATCCAACTCCCTGTATCCATGTCTGAGACACTTCCCTCGTACTTTCCCAAGTTCTACCACTGGAAGTCACATAACATTCTATACCATTGGTTGTCTCCCTCCTCTAGATCAACCCTCAATCAATCAACTAGATTTCCCTGATGAGCCTCTACTTCCTGAACCACTCATGTATAATGACCGGGTAGCATAACTGAAAGGTAAACAAGGAACTCCTAAGCCCGAGTAGAATATAATATTATTTAAGATTCACTTGAAATTTTCTTTATTTATACTCCCCAAAACTCCCAATTTAAACAAGAACATAAGTCATCCGAATGCATGTACATTTCCTAGGGTCTCTACCTTGAAAATAGTGAATCCTTACTTGGCCATTCAGTAAGTTTGGAGTCCATGAATTGGATCACGATGGCCCCTAAAATCCCATCCCCTAGCCAGTATTTCCAAAACTATGTCATGCACCAAGATCACCTAACATTGTTTCCCTACCAACCCATACAATACTAAATGTTCCTAACTCCAAAACCCATCATATCTTTCAACTATCACCTATGATACCATTCTATCATGACCCCCTCCCTCCAAAGATTCCTATCCTAAGCTGGAAATGAAGGAAGAGAGATAATGACCCTCAATTCACACGTCCAGTTGGCCTCAGGGTGGCAACCAACCCCAAGGGTATTGAAACCTCACAAAATTGGAAGTATTACCCTTTTTATAGTAACCAAGACGAAGACATAAGATGTATCGTAAAAAAAACTCCATGATGTATATATAAAATAAATCTAAAATTAATTGCACATTAATGTTAAAAGTAAAAATGCTAGAAATACAATGAAAAGATATAAAATAAATACCAAAAGAACCAAGAAAATTAGTGACACAAAAATATTCCCTAACATCCAAGATAGTACTTCCCTGCATGGTCCACATATTCCCCTTGGAAATCTAAAAGTAGTTTTTATAACATTGGGTGAGTATACAAGTATATTGAGTAAGAAAACCAAAGTATCTCATTCACAAGGGGAGAAGCATACTAATTCCCCCATGAGAAAAAAACAACACCCAAAATCACCTAACAAGGTATACCATCCATACCAAAATCTCACCAAGGTACAATCACCAAATAATGAAAGTCAAGTAAGGTAATATAGAGAACATTAATGATAGGGTATCCCACACCACATTCTCTCTGATTAGATCCTCTAACACCATAAAGAAAAATGTCCGGGAACTCCCACCTCTTCTGAATGAACCATGTCACAACCCACCCACACCCACCTAGGCCCCATTACTACATCTCGCTCACACACACGTGGTCCATATACCACATCACATCCCAATTTCACACATCTGGGACTCACAACTATATCTTTCTTGTAGAAGCCTAGGATACATTCCACATCATATCTCGAAAACATATGGGAACCCAATAAATCTCATCAATATGACACCTGAGAGCATAAAACATCTCATCCTGAAGATACCTAGGAAAATCCAACTCACGCACACACTTGAGCCTAAAAAACTACTACCTTCCCAAAGAATCTTGGGATACCTCCACTTAGAAGAGGGAGTAGGGAAGAGTGGGTAACCATCCTTCCATACCCTACTAAGATTTTTGGGAAATAAACCCTCCCCCCCTAACAAAGGGTGTGATTAGAACATAATGTTCAACTAAGGTTGGGTGAATATAGAAATCACAAGGAACTACATGTATATATATAGGGAGAAAACACAGAGCCTAAACTATGGGTTTCCAAACAACAACTAACCCACAAAACAATCCTTTCTTATACCTCTAAATGCATGTATCAAAATGAACGATGTTCACTTCCAAAATTGATAAAAGAAAGATGCATATCACCCAAAATATTTTGACATTATTAAGAAATTATGAGTTATTATATCCTTACTTATGAAACTAACAACCATAGCACACAACCAGCCTCACAACCAAACCAAATAGAGAAAGAAAAATGTGATAAAACACCCCACATTATACTTCCTCCCCACTTAGAACCTAATCCAACCACTACCAATATCATTCTTCAACATCATGTTGCCCTATTCTTTCTCACAAAAAAGAACCCCTAACTTACTACCAAACCCCGTAACTTATCCCATCACCACCATACTCACTAGCCCCATTACATAGCCACACCAAACTTATCATGACAATAGACATCCATATCCCCCCAAAATAACCATAAACGACCCAACAATATAAACATACCACACCTGAACAACCATAACACAGTCCAGATACAGTCCCACTGCATAAAATATTCATCCATTACAAAATAAACCAATATATCAATCTAAGATTCCATTATACCACATGTAAAACCATATACACACAACCACGCCCCCAACCACAACACCACAAGATCATTACAAGACATAAGGCCGAACAGAACTACACACAACACACATCCACACCAAACACTCAAATTGTATTCAAATTTAGCATCACCTATTTTTTAACTACACATTCATTATTCTGGGGTGATCACAAAGAAATTTCAATCCTGGGGCATCCATTTATTTAACCAAGTATACATGATTAGTCAGATTTCCAAGTTTGCAGCCTTAATCTTCAAGTCATACATGTGCACAAGTATAGAACACCAATGACCATGATTTTAAGGAGGATACAACACATAAAATCTACAATATGGATCAAATACAATAGATAAAATAAATTATCATCATTATCATCTTCCCCGACCATCATTTATTACTATGGCAACAAAACCCGTTATCGTAATAGGTCTATTCATCTTCCTAACAACCTTAATTAAAAATGAGAATCGATCATAACCATAAAGGGACATTATCTTACCCACCCCACATGATACAGAAATAAAGAGAGACTAAGGGAACACTACCATATATAATAAATGATTAGAAACTTTTCCTTGTGCCAAAAGAGGGGGTCACTCTAGCGGTGGGAAAGAATCCAAGAGAAAACTCGAGCTACGTCTACACCGCAGATGAGAATCCTTATCTAAGAAATGTTTTAGGTGCACCAAGATAAAATATAAGGGTTCAAAGAAGAAATGATATTGGATTAAGAAAATGCCAAATCATATATCAACGGAAGTGAGACGATTTCAACGTACTTAAAAGTCAGGTCGTGGCCAAGACCATACAACTTGTCAATTTCAAAATATTGGGGAATTAAGATAATAAATATATAATTAATATCCTTTGAAACTACTTCAAAAATGGTAAAACAAGGTTTTAAACTTGATTTATGTCAAATAAAATGTAAGATGGGTAAAAACGGAAAAAGTAGGAAAATTCAAAAATGTCTCACTAACACCACCACAAATTCCACTCACCGACACTACCTACCAATATCGAGTCATCGATGTGACCCACTGATGTGACCTTCCAAAAATGAGTCATCGATGCCACATACCAACACATGAATCACTGACACCTGACCTAACAACGCCTAACCTACCGACGCCTGACCTACCAATGCCTGACCTACTGACGCCTAAACTACCATGGGAAAAATATGAAAAACTCTCAAACTCTTGAAATGATTTATCGTAACCTCCCAGAACACATAAAACAATGAATTTCACAAATGAATAGACCAGAAAGGTCTGATCCATTACAATCTATTTATCAAGAACCCAATGAATTTTATTCCCTTATGGTAATTTCATGATAATAGATGTTTCCTATTCATTTTCCCTTTATATTCACTCATTAATTGAAAATAATGTTTTCAATAAAAATAATCCTTATTTTTGTCTTTTACCAAAAACCCTTTTCCATCCAAAAACATGTATTCTATAAATGTTTTTAATATTAGTAAATTATTTATTAATGACATATTATACCATGTTTTACTATTTAAAAAATGTTTTGAAAGTAATCTTCATGTATTTTTCAAAAAAATACCTTTATGGATATTACCAGAAATGTGAAAGGAATCATTTTTTTAATATGTACAAAATGAACATTATTTTCTACTATCATTACTGCTCAATAATTTCAAACATCCCTTAAATTTTTTAAAATAATTTTTTTCATTAATATTTGGGATTTATTATATTTTTAAATAAATTATTTCAAAGTTAAAAGGATTTTGAAAATGTTAAATGTTTTAAAAATTGGTTTTCAAACTAGAGTGAAAATTTTCCTCAAGAAATGTTTTAAATGATTTATAATGATTAATTTATAAATTTAAATATTATTTTAAAATAAAATGAATTAAAAAATGTATTTTTTTTGAAAAATTATTTTCATGGAAAATTTATATTTCTTATGAAAATTTCCATTTGATTTATCTATAAAAATCATTTTCAATCTAAGATGACATCATTTGATGTAAATTATTATTTAATGGTGATATGAACCAATTATATTATTCATAATAATTATCTGAATTGTTTATGTTGAAAATAAGTTTAGAAACTTGTTTCTCTTTCTTAGGATAAATCAGGACGAACTTCTTATTAAACCAGTTTTCTTTTT
Organism: Viscum album; assembly: GCA_963277665.1. Taxonomy (NCBI): domain Eukaryota; kingdom Viridiplantae; phylum Streptophyta; class Magnoliopsida; order Santalales; family Viscaceae; genus Viscum; species Viscum album. The sequence continues at coordinate 537,964,940 of OY728138.1, read as the reverse complement.
TACATGGGTTATGATTTAATGAGATGTTGAATTGATTATGAAACCTATCTCTTTTACAGAGGTTATAATATGATGAAATTTTTATGAAAACAATTTAATTTCATTGGTTATTATATGATGAATGTTTTATGAACTTTTTGAACCCATAAATATTGATTTCATTAAGAGAAGAGTGGGACCTATATCTCTCTCTACAATGAATTGGGTAAGGATTTATGTCTCATGAGATATAAAGGACTAGAATTGGGATTGAACCAATTTTGATAAGGGAATTTTTACAATATTATGTTATGGGGAGTGAACAATTACTTCTATGATGGTTTATAGAGTCAAAAAATTCAACTGTGATAGACCTGGAAGTGGGCCTTGACTACAATGGAAATTATTTTCATTGCTTGTTTGTTTCATAAATCCTTGTATTTTTACAATGTTATTCTCTTATTGATCATGTTATTTTATTTTCTTTATGATTCGTGTATTAATAACTCCCAATATATATTCAACAAATCAAGAATATTATCTTTTATATGAAAGGTATGGTTTTAAAATGTGATTATCATGTTCTCATACCCTTACATTCATTTTAGGTTTAAAAATCATCTTTGTTTATCCTTATTTGGAATCCGAGCTCATCCTTTATAATCATTCCATTCCCCAGGTTATGAAAAATAATTTAATTAGGGGTTTTCTATGAAGAGTACTTAATGGGAAGATCTTTATGGGAGATATTGAAGTTCTTCTAAGAATTAAGAATATTATAACACCGTAAGATTTGTTTTCAAATATTTTTTCAAACGAATTTAATGTTTATAATGTTTTTTGTTACACACATCACCAAATTTTATTGAGTTACCAAAAACAGTGAATTCATATTTTTTCTCATAAAACTAATTTTATATTGTTTAATATACAACACTGATTTTAGCTTGCATTGTACGTATCACTGAATTTAAATGAAATGCGACATAATTTTAAAATATTATTAATTAAAATAATTTTTATTTACTTACCATTTTAATGGAGGGTAGGAATAATATTAAATAAATTTGGAAAATATAATGTTTATACATTTATATAAAATGAATTATTTTATGACTAATTAATTAAAAAGGAAAATAAAATCTTGTTTAAAATAAATGAAATATTTTTTTCCCATAAAACTATTTTTATGAAAACAAACACATTTTAACTCAATAAATTATGAAACCCACTTTTGGTGAATGATTTAGACGAAATTTATATAGTATACATTCAATCAACTATTTAACATTTTTATGTGTTTTCTAGACAAGTGATAAGAATAAATCGAGTTTTACTCTTAAAAACTGTATTTTTTCTAAAAGGTAGTTTTGTTACCTCTCTATTGAATTATTTTAAAAATTAATTTTTAGATTTTTATAAAATTTATTTTAAAAATAAACTTAATTTATTAAATATTCATTTCAAAATTATCTTATGGTGATTTTTTTAATATTATGAAAAGTTTAATTTATTGATGAATAGTGAAAATACAGGATTTTAATTGAACAATTCCTTTTCATTCAAATAATTTATGAAGTTAAAGTATATTTTAAATGGGTTTCAAAGTAAAATAAGTTCAATTATACATATATTAATCCAAATTAGTTCATTTAAATCATTTTTATATTTTAATTGGATATAAAAAAATTGTAAACTGTTTAACAATTTCTATTTGAAAACTCGCTTTCCCGTCGGCTCAATAAAGATGTTTTTAAAATAATATTTTTCCACTCATGTGATTTTAATTGGAAAAATGGATTCAATAAATAGAATAATGATAATTTATATTATATAATAAGTTCATCTTGTTTTTTTCCCAAATTAATAGTGAAAACAGGAAAAATTAATTACCACAGTTAAGGTAGAAATGAGCTTTCTTGTGGGTTAAAAAAAATGAAAAAGGTTAAAATGAACTAAAAACATGACTAAAATTTATTTAATGTACATATTTAGACCCTATCATGTATAATTCTTGGTAATAATCTTTTTTGGATCCCTTTTTCACGAGATAAACATGGGTACAACTTTTTATTTTCATAAAATTATAAGTGTGTCACTCACCACATTTACAAAAGGACACCCCTTCTCCTCAATTCATCACACCTTAAAACAAATTTTGTTCATCCAATCCCAAATATAATAACTTAAAAATTTTACTCATATCATGCTAAAATATTTATTTTGGGCATAAATTTTACCTAGGTGGGATTTTGATGAAAACCTAAGGAGGTGACCCAAAGAAGAGGTAATGTTCGTCAATGAGAATTTTTATATTATTTATTCCTCAAAATAATTAAATTATTATGAATATATTTTGATGTAATAACCTTAGTATCTTAAATATAATTATATGTTTCTATGTTAATGGAATAACCTAAAACTATCTATACTTCTATCAAATGGGTTTTGAAATCATTGTTTGTGTGTATGGAAGGCTACCGCCTCATGAACTAATGTCACTCTTTTTTTACCATTACCACCTCTCACGATTGGGTATGATGATGGATATAAAGAATATATAAGATATTTATAACATAATTATAGATATGGAGTCAATTTTATCATGTATATTTTTTTTACTTTCCATTCTATAGGGGATACGATAATGTCGCTCGTGTGTACGGTGGATTACCACCTCACAGAGATATGTGATTTGTTTTTCACTAAATCTTTAAATGAAAGAAAATAAAGATAAATATGTCTGATATAAATGAAATAATAATTATATATTTATTATTCTTAAAATATATTATATCATTTCATTTCCTACATTTTCACTCAAAGAAAGATGATCATTCGTTTATGTATGGACTACAACCTTCACGAAGCGATGTGGCTCTATATTTTCATCACCACGCTAAATGGATGATATTTATAGATATAATACAAGGAATAATATTTTATTTATTATATTATTATCATTATTTAATGGTAAAATATTACTTACCTTATTTCCATAATTATTGTTAAAAATTGAAACATTACTCTTACGTACGTGCGACCGACCATCTCAATGAACATAACATTCTTCATATTTCAATATATTATTTCATGATTGGCCATAAAATTATAGTTAATATATAAATATGATGATTATTTCATGAATATATATAGAGATAATTTAACCTTGACTAAATTAATATGACCAAAAATAAAAAATCTAAACATATACAAAAAACAATGTGGTTATTACCCAGAACATGACACAAACATGGAATTGTTAATAAAAAGGTAATAAAATGGAATAATTAAATCATATATGGTATGGTATATATATGTGTGATATATAATAGATTTATAGTAATCTTATATTTATTATAATTGAGGGTAAAATATGTATGAAATAAGTCTATCCATAAGGTAAATGATTTTTATCTCAGTTTTATTTTATGTTAGAGAAATTCCACAATCACCACATAGTTCTTTTATGTAGTGTATATAATTCAGAAAAATTTATTTTATTACTATTTTAATGAAAATTATTAGTATTTAAATATCCATTTTATAACCTATCTTTCATGTGGTTTATGTTTAAAAAGTTACCAAATCCGTAAGGGATTGTGTTCTCAATTTTTCTTCACTAAGACATATGATTATGCTATGCACATATCTTCATATATAATGTGTATATATAACCCCTTTGATATGTATTGTCATGAATTTATTTACAATCATGGTATTTTAAGTTCAATTCAAAGTAATACTATCATGTGGATTATGATTCAATTTTTTAAAAGTGGTAAATGTATTATGATACAATATCATCGTTTATCAGGATTATTTATGACTATGTTACAAATGATATAATCATATGAAATATCCCAAAATAAACTAATTAATATTATTATCATATGGTTGTCACGAGAATACATGTTTAATATTAATTTTACTCAATTTATGTACTCAATATTTTAAAATAATGATTTTAAGAAAATTTATCCTTATTTCTCTCTTCGGTCGAAAACCCATTTCCTTTCAAGACATTATTTTCTAAAAATGTTTTCAGAAATATTTTTAAAATAATTTAAATTATTTATTGAAGAAAATTTAATGCATTTTTGACTATTTTATTTTTTTTGAATGGAATCTTCATGTCATTTTCCAAACAATGCATGTTTGGCATTTACTATAAATGTGAAAAAATCTTTATTCTTAACAAGTGAAATATGAATAATATTTCCCACTATCATGACCACTCAATGATTTTAGAATTCACTTAAAAGAATTAAAATATATTTTCATGGATTTTTTTCATAATATTTGGCATTTTTATATTTTAAATATGTGATTTCTAAGTGAAAAGTATCTTGAAACTGTCTTATGTTTTAAAAATTGTTTTTCAAAGTGGAAATGATATTTTATTCCATAAAAGTTTAAAATGATTTTTAAATATTCCATTACAAGTTTTCAATATTATAATCAAAGAAAAAAATTTTGAAAATATATTTTTTATTTCAAAAAGTGATTTTCAAAGAAAAATTATCTTTCAAAAGAAATGTTCTATGAGATTTATCTTTCAAAATAATTTTACATCTTAGATGAAATCCTTTAATATAAATTTTTATTTACATGTGATATAATGAAAGGGTAAGATTTTCATTCTTTATATGAATGTTTTATGGTGAAAAATGACTATAAAACCAACTTCTATTCCATGGGTTATAATAGAACAAATGTTTTATAACTCCGGTTACTTTTTCTATGGGTTATGCTTCGAGGATATAATAAAATTACAATAAAACCTATATCTTTTAAACATATTATGATAAAATTAAAATGATAATGAAACACATTTTATTTCATGAGTTATGATATGATGTATGTTCTATGATGAAGCATATCACATAAATATGGGCTTCATTATGAGATGGGTGAGGCTTATATCCCCCTCTAATGAATTAGGGTTAGATTTATATATGATGAGATAAACTAGACTAGAATAGGAATTTAACCTGTTTCGTAAGGTAATTTTTCAACTATGATGGCCTCTAGAGTGAAACTTGATAGCTATGATGGTTTAGGGAGTGAACCCATTAAAATATGATATCCTTTGTAGTGATCATTGACTTCTATGAAAAAGATTTTCTATGCTTATGTGTATGAAAAAAATACATATCCTATGCCAATTTTATGCTCTCATGTCTCATGTTCTTTGATTTGATTATGATTAATGTATTATTAACTACTATTAATTATTCCATGACTCAATATTATGATCTCTGATATATAGGTAATGGTTTTCAAATATTATGATCTTGTTATTATACCCTTATATTTATGTTCTGCTTACATATATCCAATGTTTACACTCAATGAGCATATTATCTCACCATTTGATATATTGTATTTCCACATGTTATGAATAATGTTTTTCAATATGGTATGTCAATGAATAGTAATTAATGTAAAGATCTCAATAGGAGACATTGATGATACTTCCAAATCAATAAGATTGTAACACCCCATTATTTTGTGAAATATTTTTTTGAAAGGAATTAAATATTTTTAAAATTTTGTGTTAAACACAACACCATATTAAGAAAGAGTTTCATGAAAAATCATGTTTAGACATAAATTCATGAAATAAAGAATTCATTATGAATTATACACAAAACTAAATCTTGAATTGGTTATATATAACAATGAGTTTAAATAAAATGTAACATACTATTAAAAATTACTATTAAAAATGGCATTTATATCCTTGTTGTTGGAATTGAGGGTATGGATAGGATTAGATAAATTATGAAAATAAATGGTTTAAAAATATATAAAATGAATTATTTTGTGAGCAATTAATTTAAAATGAAAATAAATAAAATTTGGAAATAATTGAAATCTTTTTCTCAAAAACTATTTTTATGAAAACAAAGGCATTTTAACTTAAAAAATTAAGAATTGTCTTTTGGGGAATTAATTTAATGAAATTTTTATATTATATTTTCAATAAATTATTAAAAATCATATTTATGTTTTTTCTATACATGAGATAATAATATATCCAATTTTACGATTAAAACTGTATTTTTCTAAAAAGGAGTTTTTTCGAATTCTCACAGACTTATTTTAATTTTTTTTGAAAATTTATTATTTTTTTTGAAAAAACAAATTTATTTTTAGGAATAAAAATTTAAAATTTATATTAGATGGATTTTTAGGGAATTTTTAGAAAATATTAATTTTTGATGAATAGTGAAAATATAGAATTTTATTTGAATACTTCCATTTCATTTATATCATTTATAGATATATATATTATGTTTAAAATTTTATTTAAAGTAAAATTTGTCGAATTATATATCTAGTAATCCAAATTATTTTATTTGGATCATTTCATATTGAAAATGGATATAAAAGCTTTGTAATCTTTGGAAAATTCTCTTTTTTACCGGCTTTTTTGTCACATCTGCCAGAATAATATTAAATTATATTTGTCCAATTATTTGAATTTAATTATAAAAATTGGGTTATATATTTATAATATTTATAATATATATTATTTAGTAATTTAAACTTAATTTTTGGGCAAAATGAATAGTTAAAACTATAAAAATTAATTACTGCGGTTTTGGTAAAAATGGGTTTACTAGTGGTTAAAATAAAAGAATGAGGTTTAAAATGGCCAAATCAGTTTTCAGAAATATATTTTATAGAAAAATTTCAACACATAAATGTAAAATTATTGGGAATACACTATTTTGGACCCTTTTGTCATCATAAAAACGTGGTTACACCTTTTCATTTTAAAAAATCTACAAGTGTAGCACTCACCACTCTTCTTAAAGACCACCCCATATCCTCTATTGTTCACGCTTTCAAACTCTTTTGGATTAGAAATTAATTTAAATAATTACTTCCAAAATTCCATCATATCACACTAGATTCCTTTTTTAGAATAAATTCAACCTAGTAAAGCTTTTGTTGAACTTTTAAGGAGGTTACCCAAAGAATATTTTACCTTCTTCAATGATAATTTTTATTTTATTTCCTCCACCAAATCCTTTAATTATTTTTAAATCATGATAGTATAATAAAATAAGTATCTCAATTATAATTTTATGTTATTATGATAATTTTATGACCTAAAACCACTTCAACTTCAATCTAATGGGTCATAATATTATCATTCATGTGTACGGAGGACTACCGCCTCATGAACCGATGTCACTAGTTTTCCCATTAAAACCAATCACGATTGGGTATGATGATAGATATAAAGTACATATACGATATTTATAACATATTTATACATCTATAGTAATTTTTATCATATATAATTTTTTTAACTTTCCATTCCATATGGGATATCAAAATGTCGCTCATGTATATGGTGGACTAATGCCTTGTGAAGCGATGTGATTCATTTTTCAATAACACCATAAATGGAATATAATATGTAAAAATATAAGTAATATACATGAAATAATAATTTTATTCATTATATAGTTTTTTCAATTATAAAATAGAATATATATTTTTCATGTTTACATTTTCACTCACCAAATTATGATATTGTTATTCGTGTACGTGTGGACCACTACCTTCACAAAGCGATGTGACTCTCCCTTTTCATCACCACACCATAAGGATGATATTTACAAGTATATTAGAAAAAAATGTTAAATATGATATTATTTTAATTATAAAAGGATAAAAATTACTTACCGCATTTCTATAATGATCATTGAAAAATGGAAATGTTAATCATGTTTATTTACGACCTACCATCTCTATGAATGTAATGTACTTAATTTCTAAAAATAATCATTCATGATTGGTATTAAATATATTATTGATTTATAAATAAAATAATTTTTTCATGGTTTTTATTTTTGATATAATGGAACCATCATCAATGTAAGATGAACAAAAATAAAAAATCAAAACATTTATGAAAAACAAAGTGGTTATTACTCGTAATGTGGCTTTAACATGGAATTGTTAATAAATGGGTAATAAAAGGAAATAAGTAAAAAAAATATGATATGAAATATATAAATAAAATTCTATAATATATTTATAATAATTTTTTATTTACTATACATTATGGTCAAAATTTTATGATGGAAGTCGATACTGAAGGTAAGGGATTTTTGTCTCACATTTATTTTATATAAGAAAAATTCCATATTCACAACAGGATTATATTTTGTGGTGTATATACTAACAAAATTTTTATTTCAGGATGATTATAATTAAAATTATTTATATTCAAATATATATTTTATTCTATATCATTCATGGGGTTTATGGTTCAAATGTTACCAAATCGATAAGGTATTTTTATCTCAATTTTCCTTTTTTGAGGAATTTGATTATTTTATGCTTCTATCATATTCTATGAGGTGTATATATAGAACATGTGACATTTAATATAATGAATTTATTTATTCTCATGAAATTTTATGTTTCATTTAAATTTATTCTTTCATGTGTATTATGATTCAATGTTACCAAAGTGGTAATCATTTTAAAAAACAATATCTTCATTTATTATGATTGTTCATTATTATGTTTCAAATGATTAAATATTATTATATATATCTCAATAAACACATGAATTTTATTAAACTATGTTTATGTTAAGATAATAATTTTTTTCCATTCATTTATATCTACTTATGTTCAGAAGAGTTCAAAAAGAAGTTATAAGGAAAAATTTTCTTTATTTCTCACTTTGATCAAAAACCATTTTCTTCTAAAACCATGTTTTCTAAAAAAAATATAAAAAAAATTTAGCATTCATAAAATGAATTATTAAATGCATTACTACCCATTATTTAATTTTAAATTTTTTTTAAATAAATCTTATAATCTTTTTCCAAAAAATGACCATTGGCTTTTACTGAAAATATTAAAAGAATATTTGTTTTTAACATGTATGAAATGAAAAAAAAATTCCACTATCATGATTTCTCAATGATTTAAATATTATTTTACATGTTTTCAAATATCTATTCAAATAATATTTTTCCTTAATATTTTAAAATTATCTTAAGATTTTAAATAAATTATTTTAATGTGAAATGTTTTTTGAAAATGTTTTATGTTTTAATTTTTTTTCAATGTGGAAATGATATTTTCCTCAATAAAATATTTAATTTATTTTTAAAGATTACATTAAAAATATTCATGTTTATTTTTAATGAAATTTATTTTAAAAATGTAATTTTTGTTCAAAAAAATATTTTAAATGTAATATTAACTTCCTCAATAAAATTTCTATGTGATTTATCTTTAAAAATAAAAATTCAACTAAGATGACATTCTTTTTTGTAACATATGATTTAATAAGAATATAAACCAAGGGTACCATTATTAATTTTTCACTAAATGGTTTATGATGACATGATTTTTATAAAATCCATTACTCTTAGGTGGGTTATAATAAAAAAAATTCTTATGAAACCCATTTACTTTTTTCCATGGGTTTTTCATTAATTAGTGTACCACCCTAAGATTTCATGGTATGTTATCTTTAATAACTTGTGGTGCATGCAACACATCTTTAAAACAGACCATGATCTATTATAACCAAGACACTAGAATTGAAAGAGTGAATAGATTAAACAACATTATATAAAATATAATGTTTAACATTCATTTTGTGTTTTTTCTAGATACGATATATGATCAAATCTAGTAAAACAATTAATTTTTGAAAACACAGTTTTACCACCTTTGATGGCGTACCCATTTTGAATCTTTTTTTTGACACATTTTTATGTTTTGTTTGATAAAATATTTTTTTCTTTTAAATAAATATATAGAAATTTAATTTGATTTAATTTTTGGTATTTTTCTGATAAATTTCATATTTCAGTGAACAGTAAAAAATAGAACATTTTAATTCAAAACTTTCATTTCATCTAATTTATTTATATTGTAAGTTAATCATATTAATTTATATTAAATTATAAAAAGATTAATTTTTTATCAATAAAACTGATATAGAACATTGGAATAAATTTGAAATTGAAATTAGATATAAAAACATTTCAATCTTTTTATACTTTCACATTAAAAACCCTCTTTTTCATTTTGTTTGCTGAAGTAACACTAAATATAATTTTCCCAATTTATTGTATTTTATTAGGATAAATAGATTCCAAATTTTTAATCAAAAGTTAAAAATTAGGTACTATGGTCAATTTTATTTTTTGGTATAAGAACGTTACTATGTTTAAAAAAATTTATTTACCATTGTATAGGTAAAATTGTGATAAGGGTTAATGTTTAAAGGTAAAATCTTAACATACCAAATTATTGAAAAATTTAATAGTTAGATGAGGTGGGTATTGACCCTAAAAAACCTAAAAAACATTAATTTAATGTTTAATTCATTGAAATTAGTTCAACCTCAACGTGGTTAGCTTTTAATAAAAATAATCAATAAATTAATCACCGGAACCCACCTCTCCTCAAGTATAAATCCCGCCCAGCTTCTCCATTTCGACCCCAAAATCCTATTAGATCCTCAAAAATATAACCAAACATATTCTACTCACTCTCCCATTTCCAATTATAGCTATTCTTACCAAAATATCAAATCTAAGGCCCTCAAGGGTCTTTCAAGGAGGTGATATTCAAGAGGCAATTTTCTTAAGGCACCTTTTCTAAATTTCTTTTCTTTTTCATCTTTTACTCACCTAATTAATCCATAATTTAATGATAACTCCATAATAATGTAAATTATGGAGTTTTATGTTTCTAAAAAAATATCTCATATCGATTTCATTTATCACCTCCCATTATTCAAATAAATGAAATTGTTGTCCATGTTATGCCAGTTAATCGACTCAGTGAATATTGTTTTTATTATTTTTCCGATACCACCATAATGGTTTCTCTTAAAACTATTTTTATCATTAAATAATATTATAATATGTATATTATAACCTATTTAATATTATTTAAATTTTATATTAAACACACCTTCAATCATTTTATATTGTGGATATATGGTAACATCGTTTGTGGAAGTGTGGACTACTGCCCCCTCAGAGCGATGTGATTCGTTCACGCTATACATGGAACAAATTAAGGATAATTTTAATAAATATATGTAACATATATGAAAAATATATTACCCTTTAATTTTAATAAAAATATGTATCATTCACTTTTCAATATTTTAATACGACAAATAAATGAAAGTAGTGTTCCTGATAACATATGGCCTACCATCCCCATGAACGGTGCATTTCACTTCTTATCTCTAAACATTATAGATTATTATAAATAATTATGTAATCAATATATGACATAGTTAATTCATGTTTTACATTATAGATATAATGAAATCATGATCTATGTAATAGATGAATCAAATCAAAAGACAAAACATACTTGAGAAAACTAGGCAATTAACACATGAAATAGTGAAATAATGAAACATTGTTAACAAACGAGTAATAAAATACTATAAAATTAGGTAATATAATATTATAAACATGATTATGTTTCTATAAAATGTTATTAACAATCCTCAAACCATTATATAAGAGGTTCAAGGATGATCACCCAAAAGGAATCACAAGTTAATGGTTAATTTCTCAATCTCTTTATTATTTGAGATTGTTTATATGTAAGAATTTACTAAGAAATATTTATCATCCATGTCTATGTTTCTTAAAAATGTATTTCAAAATATTATTACTATTTATATAAAATTTTTATAGTCATTTATACCAATATTTTCCTTTTTCTAAAACATTTTTGAAAGAATCTTTCTGTTGTTTTACAAATGAGGTAATTTATAACATTTTTGAAAAAGGAAAGAATGTTTTTTATCTTATACGACGCAAGTGGATATTTTCCACTGTTATAATTCCTTAAAATTCTTAATCATACCGTACAATATTATAAGGTTATTTTCAAAATAAATGTTTATTTTTATAATTGCATGGCTTTTAAATGATTTTCAAGTAAAAAAAGGGATCTCTATCTCAAATAGTTGTAATGATTTTATTAGATTATATTCATCTATATGTACATACTTTGTTGGATTTTATAATTTATTGATATTTATTTGTTATTATACAATCTTCTATATTGTATTTAAGGTTTTATAGAATGTTTGATTATTTATGTGCTATTTTTATACCATTCATGATTTATGGTTATAGTATTAACATTTCATATGTCAGTTTCAATACAAATTTATATGTAATATTTCTCCCTTTTCATATGAGGAATAAATATGACTTATTAAGTGATAGGTGGGGCCCTCTATAGACCCTGAATGTATCGGTATGTCTCATGGGGTAAAATTAGTTGGTGAAAAACCCTTCGAGTTTGTTTTCCAATAAGATTAATTTTTTTAAGAGAATAGATCTTGACACAGATCAGACATGTTTCTACCCCCAAACATAAAATGAAATGAATATAGACAGTATCTATCTTGAGGATATGTCTTGATAGTGTAGATGTCTAAAATTATGAATTCCATAATTATTATATTAGTTATTATATGTAATTATTTGACTAATTGAATATCCTTGGTATTGTTTAAATGACATTATTTTGATTTATTATTTCAATAATATTTTTACCTTTATGTTTAAAATGATTTTTTAGTTTCATAATTTCATTATAAGATTATTCTTATTTATGATATCTTACACTATATTGTTTATCCTTACTGAGCATCTAAGCTCACTCATTTCTTATTATTTATTATTCTAGGATTCCAAGAAGTGTATTATGACATATTTGATAGGGTTAATATGGGATAATAATGGTGTTCTAAAATGATTATCTAGACCATTTTTTATTGTTTGAATTTAAATTTAAGGTTCATGTAGGTAATATATTTTCCATGACTTTGAAACTGATTGGTCCATCAGGATTTGATTCCTTATAATCATGCCAATGTATTAAAATAATGCACTGGCTCCAGGATTTTGGGGTTGGGGTGTTATAGTTGGTAGCAAAAGATGATTTTTAATAACCTTATAAATTAAATTTAGAAAACTTAGATTAGAAAACACATCACTGTGAATGATATTAAGGATTATTCTAAGTATAATATATCATCAGTTAGATTTGGTAATAGATAACTTAGGTTTATCTTATGTACATATGGATTTGGAATAAGATGGAATCACTTAGATATCCTATAAATTATTCTTCTAGACTATATCACTTTTATTAGTGTTTCTCATATTACCCTTAGAGTTTTGATCAATAGTTATAATTAGAAAGGTTATACATGTAATGGTTATACTGATGATGATGAAGAGATTACCAAAGGTAAATGAAATGAAGGAGGTGATAAGAAATAAATTTTTGAAGCATAGTTAAGGGTTTAAGAGTGAAGTGGAATGATTAAGTTTATTTCTTATTTGAATTTCAAGAATTATTACATATATGGTTCTATGGTCATAAGATTCATAAGATATATAAGTATTGTACTGCAGTACTAATTATTCAAGGATTTGGAAGCATAATACTTTTTCATTAAGGATTTATAGCTGAATGAATATTTGGTATGTGACAATAAGAGCTACATTAATTTGTGAACAAAATGAAGTGAAAATATATCAAAGAAAAACTAAAGGATAGAATTAAGACAAGTAATGAGGTAAATTAAGTTTTCTTGAGTTCTTATTTGGATAGTAAAATAATCCCTCAACTCTTGGAAAAAGTAAATAAAAAAGTGTTTTCACTAGTGCAGAAAACGTTTTTTACGTCGGTTTCTAGACGACGTTAATACTTGCGACATTATAAATAAGGTTTTTAACGTCGGTTATTTAAAAACTGACTTCAAAAATCATAAAATCGCGATGTTTATCACATCGGTTATTTTAGAACCGACGTGATAAAGGGCCTGGAGAATGGTTTATCACGTCGGTTATTTTAGAACCGACGTGATAAAAGGCCTGGAGAATGGTTTATCACGTCGGTTATCAAAGAACCGACGTGATAAACTAGGGTGAGGGTGGTTTATCACGTCCGTTCTATAAGAACCGACGTGATAAACCAGGCTGAGTGTGGTTTATCACGTCGGTTCATATAAAACCGACGTGAAAAACCGGGGGAGGGGGGTTTATCACGTCGGTTATTGACTAACCAACGTGATAAACCGGTGGGAGGGGGTTTATCATGTCGGTTAGTCAATAACCGACGTGATAAACCCTTGTCCAGGCCATTTAGCACGTCCGTTATTCAATAACCGACGTGCTAAACCATTCTCCAGGCCCTTTATCACGTCGGTTATTAAATAACCGACGTGATAAACCATTTTCCAGGCCTTTTATCACGTCGGTTATTAAATAACCGACGTGATAAACTATTTTACAGGCCTTTTATCACGTCGGTTATTAAATAACCGACGTGATAAACTATTTTACAGGCCTTTTATAACGTCAGTTATTAAATAACCGACGTGATAAACTATTTTCCAGGCATTTTATCACGTCAGTTATTAAATAACCGACGTGATAAACCCAATTTTTTTTAAACAGAATGCAGTAATCTTCTCTCCACCAGAATCAACCAGAAAATAAATCAAGAAATCATACCACAAAAACAGAAGTACATCAAAAATAAGCATGTAAATAGATAACATATAAAACTTACCCACTAGACAGCATCCACCCTCATTTATACCCCATGGACAGCCCTCCCCCACCCCGTTGGAGCCCTCACCCTCATGTATACCCCCTAGACAGCCCTCCCCCACCCCGTTGGAGCCCTCACCCTCATGTATACCCCCTGGACAGCCCTCTCCCACCCCATTGGAGCTCCCACCCTCATGTATACCCCTTGGACAACCCTCCCCCACCACATTGGAGCCCCCACCACACTCTTGGACTGCCCCCGACCCCCGGACACCCCCAAACACCCCTCGACGACCCCCCACCCGCCTGAACAGCACCTCCTCACCCCCTCACCCCACTTGACAGCCCCCACCACACCCCTGGACAACCCCCCCACCCCTGGACAGCACTCCCACACCCCTGGACCGGCTTCCCACACCCCTGGACATCCCTGCCACCCCCCAAGACTGTCCCCCCACCCCACTGGACAGCCCTCCCAGACCGCTGGACACCCCCAACCCCACTGAACACACCCCCACACCCTGGGAACCCCTCCCCCACAGACCCAAATCCATACCAGAAGAACCATCAAAAGTAGACCAAAACAAGAAGTAGAGAAAAATTAAACATTAACTTATATAACATTCAAAACTTACAATGTCAACTTCAAAAAAAAAACTAAATCAAACCTAAACAACTACCAAATAGACAATTAAAACGACAATATTCAAAATTACATTTTACATTACAAACAACTAAAATTCAATCAAACCTGTAAAATAATTTGACCACTCCACTTGTACGTGTTTGATGTCTTTAGCAGTATAGGGTTGAGGGTCCTCAAAAATCTACAAATGAAAAAGAAGATAGTTTACGTGTATAATGAATAAATCAAATTGAAATATGATGGCAACGTTTAAGAGGAAATCGTTCCAGGTCAAAATTCACAACTGTCCCAGTTGTTATTATTTCATACATAAATCTTAACATATAATATCCGCATTCGATGAGGCCTTGTTGTTCATGACAATTCTGTTTTGAATGAGTGTAAATTCAATATATTATTTTTATGTAATAAATCAAAAAGTACAAATTATAATTGGAAATTTACCTTCGCCTTTACATATTTGATCTTTGCATTTCTTTTCTTTGTGTTTTTTCGAAAGTAGGCCCATGCACTGTTAGAAAAATAATACGAATGGGGTAAATTTAAAATTTATTATAATATATAAAACTATTGAGAAATTGAAACTTACTTTTCCAATATATTCTTAAAACTTGCCCACACATCACCATGAACAGAGCATATCCAATAAAGAGCTTTCTCCCTAGGGCAAAAAATCCCTAACATCCAATGATTACTGATAAAAGGAAATTTAATGTTAGTGGTTTTTTATGTTAAAAGATAATTAACTATTTGAGAGAAATGTGTTTCATACCTCTCACAAAAAGGCATTATCCAACATTGTTGGATTATATTATTTTCAAATCTTTCAGCAATATAAACCATTCTTTGTTCCTCAGTCAATGCACATGCTTCAGGGGAAATCAATTGCGGGTCCATGAATCCATATACTTCTGTCAGTTCATTCCTCTCACAAATTTTATAAAGATACCTAATACAAAACATGATTTTGTAATCCCCACAGTTATTTCACGTCCACAAACATGAGATTCCATTGGAAACTCATAAAAACCCAACAACAAATGTGAATATCTTGACAATCTGTCAAGACCACTAGAATCTGTATCTGATGTCATAGTCTGTTGTCTTTGTTGTTGTCTATACAGTATTTCTTTACCTTTGAAGTATTCCTGTGAAAAAAAATTGAGAATTATAGTATTGTTCAAATGATAAAACAACTTTAATAAAAAAATAAAATAAAAGATATAACATTCATACCTCTATGGTAATGAGTCGAAGAAGTCTGGATGGACAAACTAAAAAATGGCCGATACTCTGTCCAACTGTCGCCACCTAATCTGTAGGTATTGGTACCCTAGCTAATCTATCTATAATATCCTATACAGTGATCCTCTGATTCTCTACCTCTAATTGTTGATGATGAACTGTATCTCCTATACAATATACCAACCCGTATGCTACTATATGATGTTGAGAATCATCAACATACAACTCGCAATATGTAGGAAGCTGTGGCGGAGGCGTAGGATAAAAAATGGGGTCCGCAGGCTGAGGTGGGGGAGTGGGAGCTACTGGCGGAGGTGGAGGATAAATAATGGGGTCTGCAGGGGGAGGTGGAGGAGTGGGAGTTGCAGTCTGAAATTGTCTTTGCATTTCTGCAAACATGGACTGCACCGAATCTCTAATCTTGTCTTCCATCGTCGCATTAATATTTTGAACTTCATCCTCCAAGGATTCTATTTTTTTTATAATCCCCCTCAATGTTAGAAGTTGAATAATGTGGAAACACTTTTCTTACCGATACACCTGTCGGATATCCTCTTACACGACCAAGATGTTCGGGCCTTCCCAATGCTGCAAATAAAATATCTTCCCTTCCAGTAGCTGTAAATGTCCCCTCTGAACTTTGCTCCTCAAGAGATTCCTGTATTAATTAATTGAACATTTCTGTAATGATTGAAACTTATATGAAGAAAAAAGTTAACTTAAATAAATTAAATAGATATCTTACAATCCTCTCAGCTACGATTCTCGATTCTTCCGAAAGATATTGCCCTTTTTTTCCTTTCCGAGCTCTCTTCCATTTTTCATGTCTAGATGGAGGGGATGGAGGAGCCACCTCTCCAGAGCTTGAAGACTCAGCTCTTAGTTGTTGAAATTTTTCCGCTATCATTTTTTCTTCCAATAATGTATACCCTCCACAAGATAAACTATGAGGGTATACATTTTCAGATTGGATATCCTAATGAGCTTTCCTTGTTTGCTGTAATTTAAGAATAAGAAATCATTAACAAAACATTAATAAAATCATTTATATAAGAAATTATTTAAAAGTTTACATTTCCCTTACCAGAAATGACTCTTTTTTCTACTTTCAAAAAACTGTATCCATGTGTCTTCATCTATAAAAGGATATATATGACATGGATTGTCATGACTCCTATGACCATAAATGAAATCAGATGTGAGGGTTGATTTGAAATCCCTCCATCTCCTGGCAGCCAACGATAATCATTTCTTCCTGACTCCTCCAGTGTCAGGAATATCAAATATCATCTGATAAAGAAGAGGTTAAACATATTATATATACCAGAAACATTAAAAGAATGGTCAAATAATGACAAAATATCTTACCAAAATCGTCTCCCACAATTGAGAGATAATCGCTTTATCCACACCTCTCCAATCATCATACAGAATGCTTACTTTGGTCTTAGCCTGAGTTGCAACAAAACTCTTAAAATCATTGGCATTCGGACCTCTAGGAATATCATCATCATCGAACTCAACTACTACCCTCTGATCCTGTGTACGGGCAAGTGATAATTTTGGTAAACGTGTGCAACCACGTTTACCAACCTTTAAACTCTTTGTCGTAATAGGAGCATGTGAATGTTCATCCCCAGAGGTATGACCAGCAATATGCTCCTCCCCAGAATCATGTGGTTGATCATCTGAATGATCTGTCATTATCCTTCAAATCAAAAAAAAACAAACGTCAGTTCACAAATATACAAATTCAAATATTTTAATACTACTGTAATCAGAAAATAGAAAAGTGTACTAGGTTACATAATAGTAAACATTGGTAATATGGTAAGCATGTTAAAAAATGGTAAAGATGGCAAATATGGTCAAGATGGTCAAGATGGTCAAGATGGTAAAAAATGGAAAAAATGGTAAACCTGGTAAACATTGTAAACATGGTAAAGTAATTGTCAGTGAACAAATACACAAATTCAAATATTTTAATACTACTGTAATCAGAAAATAGAAAAGTAATGTTTATAAACTGTTGGGTCGTAGAGCATTTCTTTCTGTCTGGGTTCCACCGGTAGGCCGGTGGTCATCCACCGGTTGGCCGGTGTCACTAGGCAGTGGGCAAGCCTACTGCCTGGGTCCTCCGGCTGGCCGGTGGGCAAGAACTGGTTGGCCGGTGCCCATACCGGCTGGCCGGTGGTCATCCACCGGTTGGATGGTGTCACCAGGCAGTGGGCAAGCCTACTGCCTGGGTCCTCCGGCTGGCCGGTGGGCAAGAACCGGTTGGCCGGTGCCCATACCGGCTGGCCGGTGGGAATCCACCGGTTGGCCGGTAGACTCAGAGAGTCCACTATCAGCCTTCTTGGGCCAACTCCTGGGCAACCTTTTTCCTAGCATCAAAACACTTGAAAACAAGTTAGAACACGATGAGAGTTATTGTGATCATTAAAATCCAAGAGAGAGGGGTACAACAATAAACATGATAAAGTAAACTAAACAAACTTAAAACAAACAATAGCATATACTTATTTTATTTTAAAACATGTTTTAATAAATAAAAAACTTACAATATCTAACATTTATGGAAAAAATAAATGTAAACAAGAAATAAACATATGTTACCTGTAATTTTAGGAATGTACAGATGGATTGTTTCCCAAATTCCTTCATCGTGATCATTCCTTATGGCACAAACTATGTCTTCAACATGATCATCATTATGTTCTGTTAATATTTCCATTGAAGTAGGGATCTCACATAAATCAGCATATTCATCAAGTTCATCCTCACCAACATATTGTTTTTTCCCTTGTAAAACAACAGCCCACTGCATATCTGATTGATTTACTACATAAAAAATTTGTTTTTCATGTGTTGCCATTATAAAAGAATCAGCTGTGTCTTCCAATCTATTCAGATTAACAAGTGTCATTCCAAATTCATCGTGTCTGACACTGTTGTTACCGTTAAACCATTTACAGTTAAAAACAGGAACTTTAATTTTAAAGTAATCAACCTCCCATATGCCTTCAATCACTCCATAATATGCATTTGATGCAGAAATTGGGTTTTTGTCCTTAACACTCGAAAAATGCATTGCTTCTGCAAACACCAATACACCACTATTCTGAACTGCACTTCTGTTGTCCTGAGCTTTTGTATGAAATGTATAACCATTAATGTCATAACCAGACCATGTTATCACATTTAAACATGGACCACCCACTATCCATTTTAATGTCTCTGATACATCTGATCTACCAAGAAAAGTCTTTTTAATCCATGACAAAAAAGTTTTGTTGTGCTCATTCAAAATCCACATTTCTTTCTTCTTTGGATGACATTGTTTCAACTCATTAATGTGCAATGTGATATATGGTTGAGCATCAGCTATGTTCTTCAAGATGTATGATTCTAACTTCTTCATCTGTTCAGCTGACAATGATTTGACTTTCAAGCCGCGAATCCCCTTTCCCTCATTATTAACTCGTTCATGGCGAGATGGAGGCAAACCTATGTGTTGCGCCGCAGCCAAGTAGCTCGTACAAAACTCTGCTACCTCCACAGAAATATACTTTTCAATAATGGAGGCTTCAGGTCAATATATATTTTTAACATACCCCTTTAATATTTTCATATACCTTTCAAAACGATACATCCAACGAAGATATACAGGTCCACAAAGCTTTATTTCTCGAACCGGATGAATCATTAAATGCACCATTATATCAAAAAAAGTTGGAGGAAAATACATTTCCAATTGACAAAGTATTAAAATTGCATCCTTTTCCAAAATGTTCAAAGCATTCACATCAATCGCCTTGTTACAAATTGAATTGAAAAAATAACACAACTTCATTATAGTCTTTCTGACACGAATGGGCAATATTCCACGCAATGCAACTGGTAGAATTTGTTGCATCATGACGTGACAATCATGTGATTTCATACCTATCAACTTCAAGTCCTTCATTGAGACAAAATTTTTTACATTAGAAGAATAACCTTGAGGCACTTTGGTATCATGAAGACACTGACAGAAGATAATTTTCTCCTTCTTCGATAATGTATGACAAGCCGGGGGAAGAAATGTTCGTCTTCCTTTAGGAGTGGGAGCTAACTCCAAACGTATTCCCATTGATAGTAAGTCTAATCTTGCATTCAACCCATCTTTAGTCTTTCCTTTAATATCTAACAATCTTCCAATCAAAGAATCACATATATTCTTCTCCACGTGCATGACATCAATATTATGTTTTACTTCATGATACCTCCAATATGGTAGCTCAAAAAATATTGACCTTTTCTTCCAAATATGTCTATCATTACCAGATTTCTGTGTCTTTCCGAATGTCACGTCAAGGGTTTTCACCCTCTCAAAATACAGATCATGGGATAACGGTTTTGGAGCAGTATCAAATTCTTGTGAGCCATTAAATGCCTTTTTTAGTCTACTATAAGGGTGTTCAATAGGCAAAAAAATTTTATGACCCATGTACACTGTTTTCCTCCCATGATGCAATTGACAATAGGACGTCTGTTGTTCGCAAATTGGACATGCTTTATGCCCTTTAACACTGTATCCAGACAAATTTCCATACGCTGGGAAGTCATTTATAGTGAACAGAAGCACTGCATGCAGTTGAAAATATTCCATTTTATAAGAATCATACACCCTAATACCATCAGCCCATAATAGTTTCAAATCATCAATCAACGGTGACAAGTAAACATCAATATCATTACCGGGTTGCTTTGGACCAGAGATCATTGTACTCAACATGAAATATTTGCGCTTCATACAAACTTCAGGAGAGAGGTTGTAAATTAC
Source organism: Viscum album (assembly GCA_963277665.1). Classification (NCBI taxonomy): domain Eukaryota; kingdom Viridiplantae; phylum Streptophyta; class Magnoliopsida; order Santalales; family Viscaceae; genus Viscum; species Viscum album. The sequence continues at coordinate 537,943,639 of OY728138.1, read as the reverse complement.
CAATAAAACAGGCCATGAACTATGTGTGATACTGAGTGTTCGGTATGGATTCATTCCATCTGTGCAGAACCCTAGTCTGAGATTTCTTATTTCATTTCCAAATGTAGAATACTGCGCATCAATTTTCTTCCATTGTGGACAATCAGCTGGATGACGTATTTTTCCATCACATACCCGCTCTTCAGCATGCCATCTTAACCTTTTTGCATCATGTGAATTAGCAAATAAACGTTTGAAATGATTAATTATAGGAAGATACCAAAATACCTTTGAAGGGAGCTTTGTAATCTCTACATCACCCTGTGATTTTTCTTTCACCTTATACCGTGATGTCCCACATTTTGGGCACTCTGACAGAAATTCATATTCCTTCCTATATATAATGCAGTCATTCGAACATGCATGTATTTTCTTGTATCCCAATCCCATCGGGCATAATATTTTCTTGGCTTTGTAATGTGAATCTGGAAGATCGTTATCTTTTGGAAGAATGTCTTTCATCAATTGTAGCAGCTCTGTAAAACTTCTGTCACTCCATCCATGCTTCGCCTTTAGGTTAATCAATCTTAACACCGCCGACAGAACCATAAAATCTGTACAACCGGGATATAATGGTTTTTCAGCATCACCATATAGATGTGAAACTGTCGGTTCTATCTCAATTTGTTCTGCTACAATATCGCGAATCATTTCTTCAATTCCATCAGAGTTACCATCTTGCGAATCATCATCATCAGTGACATTCCGTCCAGTTTCACCATGCCAAATCCAAGGGCTGTAACTCGGATTAAAACCATGACATATCAGATGATCTTTTATCTCTCTACTTTTCAACTTCTTCATATTCAAACATTTCAGGCATGAACAGAAAAAAATGTCACTACTTGGAACATTTCGTTTTGCAAATTCCAAAAAGGCATCAACACCTTTCTCAAATTCATTGCTCATTCGATGTGCCGTAATCCAACTTCGACTCATTATTACCTATAACAAATATCAACAAAAAATATATATTTTTAAGATAATACAAAACATGTTTATATGGAAAAAATCATAATTTGAATGTAAAACAATTTAAAATATAAACCAAATCTTGAAAGTAGTAGTAGTTTTCATAAGTACCCAACACCAAATAGCTATACATCGTAACTGTCATCTTAAAAATAGGAATATAGACCATTTGTTTTATGTTTAATAATATTGTCATATTATCTGATCATTCTGATTATATATTAGAATTACTATATCCTTTTGATCCGATATATAATTTAAGGACTTTAATATTTCTTTAGAAAAAGTAATGTTAATATCATGGTAATGTAAAAAAAAGCATATGTCAAACTATATATATGTAATACCAATAAAAAAATACATATGTGTTTGGCCTGGATTTCACACATAAATCAACTCATCTCACAGATTAAATTTTTGAATCATCCTACATAATACTTATTTTTATAACCTTGGGAATGAAAATAATAATGTTGGTGGAAGAATGGAATGTTACAGTACCACCCATTATTTTTCAGATTTTGCTGAAGCTAATCCACAATGTTTTAATAATCATTTGCGAGTTGAATGTTGCGAGTTGAATGAACATAATAACCATTTGCAATAAAAAAAAATTCCACGAGATTCAAAAACGAACAAAAAGCACATCAAGAATCGAAACAAAAACAAACGAAATAAATTCGTGGAAGGCTTACTTGAATGTCGCGAGTTGAGATGATATATCCGAGAGTAGTGAAGAAGATAAAAAATGAAGCCAAAATGAGTGTAATGCAGGCGATCGACGAGCCGATTAGGGTTTACCACGCGAGAGAGAGACGAGCTGACGACTGTCAATTGAAAAAATCGTAAATGACAGAACACGGGCTTTAATTTTTTTTAAATGATTTATAACGTCGGTTATATAATAACCGACGTTATAAACTATTTTTTAGCTTTTTTACATCGGTAATCTTAAAACCGACGTAAAAAGGCTCCCGCGCTTTGGTTTTTTACGTCGGTTATTTGATAACCGACGTAAAAAACGCGTAGATATCAGGTTTTTTTACGTCGGTTTCCAAATAACCGACGTAAAAAAACCCGATATCTACACGTTTTTTACGTCGGTTATCAAATAAACGACCTAAAAAACCAAAGCCCCCGAGGGTTTTTTACGTCGGTTATAAAATAACCGACGTAAAACACACCGCGCTTTGGTTTTTTACGTCGGTTATTTGATAACCGACGTAAAAAACGCGTCGATATCAGGTTTTTTACGTCGGTTACAAAATAACCGACGTAAAAAACCCCCCGCGCATTGGTTTTTTACGTCGGTTATTTGATAACCGACGTAAAAACCCAACAGGCGCGATTTGTAACATCGGTTATTAAAATAACCGACGTGAAAAATCTACTCGCCGCATTGTTACGTCGGTTATATATAACCGACGTAAAAAATGGTGACGTAAAAAACGATTTCTGCACTAGTGTTTATCAAAATACATTAATTTTTTTTGAACCTATAGTATTTTAAATCATCATACACTTTTACTCCATGTATGTATCTTTACTTTCCACTAATGTTCTCATATTCTGAAGCTTAATTTGGTGGTGACCTTCGCATTTATCTTTCCCTCTTATTGTGAGTATATTTTGTTAACCCTTTTTCAGATGTGGGTTTTCCATGAAATTATTTTCTAGTATCAACCATTCATTTTCAAAGTGAAATGTAAAATTGTGAGAACATAATTTATTGAATGTGAGGATAATGTAACACCCTAATATTTCATGGTATGTTATCTTTAATAGCTTTTGTTGCATGCAAAATTAAGTTCAAAGGCACTGTGATCTATTATAACATAGATATTAAATTAGAATGAGTGTATAGTGTTAAAAAAATTATATAAAATGTATTTTTTAACATTTATCTTTTGTGTTTTCTAGATAGGATATATGAACAAATCCAATAAATCTAGTATTTCTAAAAAATAAATTTTTAACACCTTTTGATGGAACATGAATTTTAAATGTTGTTTTGACAAATTTATAATCTCTATTTTAAAAATTAATGTTATTATATATAATAGGGACACACAATTTTAATTTTGTTTAATATTTGGTGTTTTTGTGATAAATTTCATATTTTTGTGAATATCGAGAAATAATGAATTTTAATTCAAAAATTCTTTTACATAAAATTTATTCATATTGTTAGATTATCATTTTTATTTATTTTATAGTATAATTAGATTAATTGTTTTATAATAAACCCAATATAGGTCAATAGGATCAATTTTTACTTTAAATTAGATATAATTACACACCAAAATTTTGAACATTTCACTTTAGAAACTTGTTTTTTCAATTTATCTGGGGAATTAATTTTATATATAATATTCCCAATTAATTGAATTAAAATAGGAAAAATGGATTCCATATTTGTAATCATAAGGTCCAAATTATGTTACAATTTCAATTTCATTTTTAGGTATAATAATTTACCATGGAAAAAAGAATTATTTACCATTATATAGGAAAAATTAAAACAAGGCTGAAAGTTAAAAGGTAAAAGCATAACATACCTAACAATTGTAACATTTAATGGTTGGTTGAGGTGTGGATCAACCCTATCCATCCTAAATAACATTAATTGAATGTAAAATTCTTTGAAATTAATTCATCCTCAATGTGGTTATCTTTTAATACACTGGTAGAAATCCCACTTATACCAACACCTTCATACCAACAGTTTGAAAAAACTATTGGTTTAAGTAATAATTTGATTTGTTTTCCCAAAAGTTTCATTAAACAGTAGGAAATGGATTACATTAGACAATATTTTCCGATGGATTTTAGAAACCATAGGGAACCCCTCCAAATAATATTTATTTACGGTTTTAGAAGACTTTGGGAAAACCCCAAATAATCATGGCTAACCCACAAACAGATCTCTCCGCACATCGTTGAAAAGATCTCCCCTCCGTCGAACCCTACTTCCTGAGCACGAACCCGCGAGCTCACTTCCTCCATTGAATAGAATCTCTTCTCGAACAGATCTCTCCACTAAACGAGATCTCCACCTCCAACGAGATCTCTTCTCCAACCCTACGTCCCGGGAATGAACCCTACTTGGTGATCTCACTACCTCTGTCGCAATCTCACTTTCTCCAGAATAGATATATCTAGGCTTTAAACCCTAATTCATGTCTACCTCAATTGTAAGATACCTTGAATCATAGCTATCTCAATCCATTCTTCAATTCAAACATCTAGATTCATTGCGTTCTTCTCAAAATAGGTGAATTCCTTTTATTTTCCACTTTGATATTCTTCTAATGGATTAACATGGTGTATTTATTAGTTTCCTATGGGATTATGGAGGATTACATTCCTCAAAATTTTATGTTTTCATATTAATATTATTTGTATAGAGGTGGGTGATTTAAAAAATCTCCCTAATGTCTTAATTGGTTTTATAGTATATGAATCATGTATGATAGTGTCATAATGTTGTGTGTGTGACCTCTTCTATTTAAAATCCATTGAAATTTCTCAAATCCTCACTGTTAGACCTTCAACATATCCTATTGGGTCCATTAGTGATGAAGACTGTGATCCTTTGACCCCTAAAGAGGTGTTCTTATCTATAACCTTGGGTTAGATCATGGATAGTATGAGTCTAGTGCCTTATACCTAGAATGAGAAATTGATCAAGGAATGAATATAACTGTGAATTGAATTTCTTCTTCTCATGACATGTGAATTAGAATTTTTAATTATCAGTATGTGAATTAGAATTGAAACAATTGAAACTTGAATTGATAATGTATCATGTAACTGTATAATTGGTATGAAATTAGAAAATACAGAATGTTATATTGATAAGAACTGATATTTGACCTAATGGAATATGATGAATGAGAATTGGTAATTTTAATGAATTAAAAAATGTGTCATATTTCAAAATATTTGTCATGTTTTGGTGTTTTTAGGGGTTTTTCTCTTGGTTGTTCTTGACACATGGTTATATAATACCTATAATAGTTACTCCACACTTAGAAATATTTATTCTCCTTGGGAATGTAATCTTTTCTATAATGATAATTCAAAAAAATTCCACTATCCCATGGAATATGAGAGATATCCCTGGAATTGGTAATGTGTGTTAGGGCAGTAGTCTATAAAATGGGAAACATACCTTGTCATAGTTCCTTGTCAAGGAAATCATCCTGGATAATGGTAGGCATGAACAGACATATATGGAACTCTATTGAATCAAGCTTGGAATACCTAAGGTGTCAACCTAGAGATCGAGTGTTGGAAGGATAATATGATGTTCAACATTAAATTAATGAATTCATGAAAATAAATATCAAACTGTGATATATGATTGTTTTGGTTTTCTCAAAACATAAAAACAGTTATCATTGTAGTGTTTGTAGATATAAATCATTGGCAGTTCACATATAAGATACTACAAGTAAATTATTTCTTTGTGATTTAGGTGAACAATATATTATGTGTTTCTAGTTTCAATAATAATATCATATTATATGTGAAATCATTTGGAGCTCATAAAAATGTTAAGAATATTTTATGTGTATAATTATTCAAACCATTGATTCTTTGTGGATGTAGTTGTCATGTGAATGGAGTGTTATAATTTTCAAAAGAAAATGTTATCTAAAGAATACTGTTTTAATTTTTCCATGATGCATGTGAAGGGAAATTGGTTTATGGATAAATTTGGTGTTCTTTTTGGATTCACATATAGTTGAATGGCTAATAATATTTTATTTAAATTATAGAGTGTTATCTAGATGAAAAGTTCCCTATAAATATGGCATTAAATCATGGGAAATGTGTTGAAACTTTTTTAGAGATGTGATTAACAAGAATGTATTTTTGTATTTTCTCCATGTTGATTTTTTCAATGGAATAACAACACTATATGAAGGATTCATTTTGAAAAATTATTTTCCTTCAAAATATATATATATTTGAGTGCGTGTTATGTGGAATTTCCATTCAAGTGTTGTTTTATATCAACAAGTATGGTAATAAGGTGGGTTTATCAACTTCTAAGTTAGTAGGCTTTTTCTCAAAACTGGAGCACTTTTCTTTGTTGCTCAAAAGTGTTTGATTTTCTTTTCTATTTCTTATTTATCACATTATAATCAATTATGTTTAGGAAACTAGTTTTTCTCTTCTTTCACATGTTTATTATTGTTTGAAAATTGCATATTCACTTGATTAATTAGATAACTCTCAATGTTTTTCGTTTATTTGGTTTAACCTTTTATAACTCATCAGAATATATGATCAACCATTCTTTCTTATCATGTTCAACCATATTCATAGGTGTAGAACCATTTTTTGTTATGATATATTCTATTTGATTAGAAATTGTGTCCTCTTGTAAAATTTTCTTATTGGGTTGGATAAAAACTTGTATCAAACAAAACCAAATTTAGTTGAAACTTGAGCCAAACTAATTATATACCATTAATAGGAAGAATAATTTTTAATTAATAGGAATGTACAATTTGATAGTATGATTTTAAAACATGGATCTATTTACCCCTTTCTTACAGGAACATGATTAGACCCATGGGGCATTGTGGTTCTTATATGTTGGGTGGTGACATGTATAGTCACAAAAAATAGATATGTTTTAGTTTAGTTTTTATTTTATTTTCTTTATCGCATTGTCCACTTAGGTCTTTTACTTCATTCTGTGGAAAAAGCGTAGTTATATTCCACGAATGGGGGAAAATGGGGTTCAGATTGATTCAGTCCGCCGGATTTCATCCGAGGTAAGATTATATGGTTACTACTTGTCTCACACCTCATGTATTTGGGGATTTTAGTGTTTTTGACTTCAAATTAGGTTTTCAGTAGGGCATTTGATCATTTCGTGTAGGTTTGGGTGGATTTTGTTGTCCCAATCGAGGTAAGGCTTCAATGCCATTGGTTGGTTTCTCACTAGTTATGTAGCATCTTTTCTGTGTTTTAATGTTCCTAAAATCCTTTTTGTAGTGCGTTCATCCCTGCTCGTTGGTTTCGAGTAGCCAAGTTAAGGGCGACTCGCCTGCGTGTGCATATGTAAGAAAGTATATATATGTGGGTTCCCCCGTATGGCAGTGATTATGCACGTATGGGGCTTTGTGTGCTTATGTATATATATATATATATATATATATATATATATATATATGCATACGCAGGTGAGTAGAGACTGGTATATTCATATAAGCATATGTACAAGGATCCCCTTGCACATGCTTATGGCCATGCGTTTGTGTGTATAGGGTATAGGTGTCCATGACTGTGTGTGAAGGTGCGTATACCTAGTGGGGGAGCAACAACCTTTAGTTAGAAAGCTCCAGGAGCCGAAGTGGATGGTTTGGTTCCACCTTGATGTAGGATCCCTCTTCTAGCCTCTCTAATTCAAGAATGGTTTAAATTGAATTTTCTTCTTTATTAATTCTTCTTAATTATATTGAATTTCTTATCTTGAATAAGTGTTCATTAATATAATTGTTTCATTTGATAAATAAAGTCAGTATTTTATAATAAAACCCCTCCAACGGAGGTGCGCTGTCTACTAAAATTCACAGTGATGGTTATGTTGATCTAGTTGCTTAAATTATTGCTTTTGATTTTTTCTAAATGAGTTTTAGAATAAATGTTTAATATAATTAAATGAATTATGTGATAAATATGTGCCATGATTTTATAATAAAACCCCACCAACGGAGGTGAGCTATCTTCTAAACCCAAGAGTAGTGATAGTTATTTGTATCATGTTTAGATTTGGTTTGAGTCTTTCATATGAATCTTGTTAGTGTTTGTTTTGTGTCTAGTTAGTTTTTGTTTTCTTTGAATAACATAAATTGGCTTATCATACTTGTTTAACTCAAATGACATTGCTCGAGTAGGCATATACCTTGACCATGACACTTTCCTTTTAACAATTTGAATATTATAAATAAAATTTCCATGATTAGGAAAAGTGAATGAATTTGTAAATGGTTTGTGTATGGTGTATGATTCTTTTCTGTCGTTTTGTTGCTATTTACATGTTGTGTCATTGTGCCTCTTGCTACAACCTTCTGGCGATCCCTTGTTATTGCATATTAAATAGTTGATTTGTTCTATCATCTGTCGGCGGGGCGACGACCCTAATGTTTCAACACCTCCTTCTCCTCCCTTCGCTCTTGACCAGAAGATGATGCCCCACAGATGTTGCTGGACTGGGCCAACACACCGCGGTCACGCTGAGGTCATGCCTCGGTCATGACACAGTAATGTTATGATTTGGCCCTACTACAGGATGACACCCAGTGGAAGTTTGCAGTGATAGTATTCCATGAGTCTTGTGATCAATGTTGAGACTGAATAATCACAATTTATGCCAGCGGGGCAATGAACGGAATGTTTCCCCGCCTCCTCCTTCACCCTTCGCTCCTAGCCGAAAGTTGTTGCCCCGTAGAGGTCACTGTACTGGGTCAATAGGCCGCGGTCACGCGGTGATCACCCCATAGTCACGTTGCGGTCAAGCCACGGTCACACCATGGTAAGGCCGTGATTTGGCCCTAATCCAGAAAGACACCCCATGGCGGTTCACAGTGATAGTATTCCATGAGTCTTGTGATCAATGTTGAGACTGACTAATCACAATTTCTACTGGCAGGAAGATGACCAAAATGTTTCCATGCCTCCTCCCTCTCCCTTCGCTCCTGGCCGGATGATGACGCCCTGTGGATGTCACTAGACCGGGCCAACATGTCGTAGTCAAGATGTGGTCACGCGGGGGTCATGCAGTGGTAATTCCATGATTTGGACCTGCTCCAACCACATCCAGCCCACACTATCCCCCTTACACCTTCATTTCAGCCCACTGCCACCAACATTCCAGCCCGCAACAGCCCCCCTGCCACCTTCGAAATAGCCAGCACCATCCCCCCACCACCTGCAACCAGCCCCCTTCCATCAGAATTCCATCCCCCTTCAACATGCATTCGAGCCCGCGCCAGCCCCAAACCACCTGCAATCTAGCACGAACCAGCCACCACACCAGCCACCACACAAGCCCCCACCCCCCAGCATCCTACAAAATACTCATGCCAGCCCTCTGTCACCTGCAAAACATCCCCATCCACCAGTTCCATCCCCCACCAGCCACAGACCTCCTACATCCCAGCCCACACCAGCCCCTACCACATGTCCAACATCCCCCAGCCCCCTACAATCCATCCCACACCAGCCCCCTGTAACTTATTCTAGCTCACACCAGCCACCTGCCATCCCCCAACCGCCTGCCTTCCCACCCGCACCAGCCACTGCAGCCCTCACCAGCCACCGCACCAGCCCCCAACCTCCTGCATTCCAGCCCGTTCTGACACCCTGCCACCTAAAAGCAACCTCATACCACCTGTTCCAACCCACACCAGCCCCCCAACAGCTGCATTCCAACCCGCACCAGCCACTCTAGCCCCCCTGCCACCTGCATTTCAAGGCATGGTTTATTTAAAATTATTTCATAATGAAGTGAAGGTACTGATGGCTATAGATTTTTCTGGGCTCCAGTAAAGAAATGAAATAGTGTTCGAGTATAGAAATCATTTTATCAAGTTAGTTCAATACATTCCAAATCTATACTTGGATGATTCCTTAATGGCTTGGTGGTTTGAGTAAAGTCTTTGATGACTTGTCACTAGTTTTTTCTTCCTTTGGACTCCACTTCTATAGAGTTATTTTGAGATAATCTATCAATTTTGACGCAAGATTAGTAGGGTCAACTATACTATAGCACTTTTGACTTCCAGCCAGCATCCACTATAGCACTTTTGACAAAGGTGGTTGTCGTTCACTGTAGTGATGCGGACTTCCTGTTTGGAATAGTGGATCATCTTCTCCATATGTAGCCCATTTTCGGGATAAGGTTTCTAACCTGAAAATTTTTTTAATTTTTGCTCCCGATTTTTTGTGAGAATTCTACCTCTCTGTGGATGTAGGGTTTATTTCTGAACTACCTAAATTTGTGTGTTCTGCATGCTTTCTTTCCTCTTGCACTTTCTTTAATTTCTCGTTTCTGCCATTGCGACTCTTGACTATTATGCAACATGTATTTCATGTTTCTTTTATTCCTATTTCTTCTATTCCTGGGTGTGGTGGAGGAATATTCAATAACGGAAAAAGGAAGTGCTATGTCAGACCCTATAAGTGGTGGTTAAAAACTATATTTTTTTCTCACCGGTTTCTTCTAGGATAAAATACATGGTTTTATATCAGTTCCAAAAAGTGGGACATAAGAAAAATTGTTTTTAGGATCATGAGAGGTATTTTTTGTTTGACTACCAGATGAATTCTAAACAATGTGAATATATTGGGTTACATGAATCAATTTAGACTACCAGATGGAGTCTTTGGGATATTAAATTGACTGAGGTGATTCATATTTTTTCTATTATATTGGTTAATATCTTAACTATCCAGAATGAAATTTTGGCTGTACTGGGAAAATAGGAAGGCTGATGTCTAGTGGCTAGAAGCCTAGTGGGGCAGGGGGGTCTGTAGGGTAGGGGGGAGGGTGTAGGTGGGTGTCTAGGAGGGGCTGTCTGGGGGGGTGTCCAAGGGATGTCTGGGGGGGCTGTAGGGCAGGGGTAGGGTGTTGGTGGCATGTCTATGAGGGGATATCCAGGGGGGGTGTCCAAGGGCTTTCCGGGGGGGGGGGGTGCCGGGGGGTCTGCAGGACAGGGGGAGGGTGCAGGTGGGTGTCTAGTAGGGGATGTCCAGGGGGTGTCCAAGGGTTGTCCGAGGGGGGGGGGGGGGGTCTGTAGGGCAGGGTGCAGGTGGGGTGTCTAGGAGGGGCTTTCCAGGGGGGGTGTCCAAGGGATGTCCGGGGAGTGGGTGTTCTGGGGGGTCTGTAGGGCAGGGGAGGGTGCAAGTGGGGTGTCTATGAGGGGATGTCCAGGGGTGGCGGTGTCCAAGGGATGCTCTAGGGGGGGGGGGGGGTCTACAGGGCAGGGTGCAGGTGGGGTTTCTGGGAGGGGCTGTCCAGGGGGGTGTCCAAGGGTTGTCTGGGGAGTGGGGGTGTCGGGGGGTCTGTAGGGCATGGGGAGGGTGTAGGTGGGGGTGTCTAGGAGGGGATTTCCAGGGGGTGTCGAAGGGCTATCTGGGGGGGGGGGGGGGGTTCGGGGGCTCTATAGGGAAGGGGGAAGGGTGCATGCGGGGTGTATAGGGGGGCTGTCTAGGGGGAGTCCAAGGGCTGGCTAGGGGGGTGTCCAAGGGCTGTCTAGGAGGGTCTACAAGTAAGGGGTAGGGTGTAGGTGGGGTGTCTAGGAGGTGGTGTCCATTGTCTGTCAAGGTGGGGTGTCCAGGTGGTCTGGGGGGGCGGTCCCGGAGGGGTGTCAGAGGGGATGGGGTGTCCAGTGGGGGTGTAAGGGGGTTGTCCAGGGGGAGCAATGGGGCTATCCAGGGGGTCATGGGGGTGTTCAAGGGAGGTGAAAGGGGCCTGTCCAGAGGGCATGGGGGTGCAGGGGCATGTGGGTGCGGGGGGGGGGGGGGGGGTATTTTGAACCATGTAGAGATAATTCTTTTATATTATCTTTTTTGTGTGTTTGTGAGAACAGTAAACAACACACAACTCATAGTGTAGTTGTATATTTCTACAACAATGGGGAATATAATGGATGATCATCTCTATGATAGTATTCTATGAGTCTTGTGATCCCTGTTGAAACTGAATAATCACAATTTCTGCCGGTGGGGGCGATGGTCGGAATGTTGCCCCGCCTCCTCCCGCTCCCTTTGCTCCTGGCCGGAAGATGCTGCCCCACGTATGTCGCAGGAGCAGGACAACACACCGTGGTCACACTGCGGTCACGCCGCGGTCATACCCCAACCACCTACAATCCAGCCCACACCAAGCACCACACCAAGCATCACACCAGTCCCCACCCCTAGCCTCATGAAAAACACTCATGCAAGCCCTCTGCCACCTGCGAAAGAGCCCCACCAACCAGTTCCAGCCCTCACCAACCCCCGGGCTCCTACATCCCACCCCACACCAACCCCTACCACATACCCAACATCTCCCAGCCACCTACAATCCAGCCCATAGCAGCACCCTGCCACCTATTCCATCCCGTACCAGCCCCCTACCACCCCCCTGCTGCCTGCCATCCCACCCACAACAGCCACTCCATCTCGCACTGGCCCATATCCTTCTATATTCCAGCCCTCACTAACCCCCTTCCACCTAAAAAACAACCCCATACCACCTATTCCAACCTGAACCACCCCCTTCCAGCCCCATTCCACCTTCATTCCACCCCGCACCAGCCACTCTAGCCCAAACCAGCAATAGACACCAATCGCAACAACAAAAAACCCCATCCTCTCGACACCACCAGCCTGCACCCAGATCCACAACAAACCAGCACCACATCCACTAGAAAACAAATGCCACTACATACTGTCAAAACAACCAGCCTGCAAAACCTGTACTCTAGCCCCCATCCAAACCACACCTCCTATACAGAAAAAATAGTAGGCCACCCCCAGAGGAAGCTAGCGAAGGACGTTTCCAAAGAAAATTCCTAAGGGTGTATTCAATGGATTTGACCTCTCTCTTGGGTAAAATTAAGTGATAACACCAATAATCTTTCAAACTAAAAAGAACCTATTGAACAAGTTGTAACCGCCTAGCATAGGAGAGAGAGAGCTATTAGTCAAAACTTTAACTCTTTGAACAATTTTCTCTTCGAACAGTTTTCTCTTTGAACAATTTTCTCTTCGAATACCACACAATCAGAAGCTCTATGCTTGGAAGTGAAGAGGGGAACTCCCAGATAACAAAGATGAAGAAAAACCTTCCTAACCTCCATAAAATCCTCAATAAAATCATAATCATCATGAGAGATACCAGCTCCAAACATTAGGGACTTCGAAATATTGACATTCAATCAAGACAGGGAAGAAAAAAGATACAAAGCATGCCTCAAGACTAAAGCTGAATCCAAATCACCATAAGAAAAGAAGATAAGGTCATATGAAAAACAAAGGTGAGAAATAAAGGTTTTACCACATCTCCAAGGAAACTTGTAAGCATCTGAAGATGAAATAAGGGAGTCCAGGATGCACGAGAAAAACTCCATGCAAATCACAAAAAGGAAAGGTGAAAGTGGATCCCCTTGCCTGAGCCCTCTTTTCCCCAAAAAGTAGCCATGTAAACTGCCACTAATTTTCACTGAGAACATTGGGGTAGAGATGAATCTTTTAACCCAAGATGAGAACCAAGACGGAAATATGAGCAGTTTTGAAGTAGTCCATAAAAATTCCCACCAGACAGAATCAAAATCCTTGAAAAAATCGATCTTGAAGGCACACCTAGGAACCCTAGAATCAATATGGTAGCCCCAAAATAATTCATGGGAACAAGATTCTTAGGATGAATCGGTTTTGGTGATGAATTTTGATGATTTTTTAATCCATCTTTTTATTTATGAGTCTCTTAAGGTTATTTTTGTAACCATCCTACTAGAGGTTCCGAGTTATAAGTGGTGGAAGTCTATTATTCAGAAAAATCCAGACAAATACTATTCTTGGAAAAGTTTCAAGGCATTGTTCATTTAGAATTATTTCATAATTAAGTGAAGGCACTGATGGCTGTAAAATTTTCTAGGATGGGATATCTAGGTGGGGTGTCCAAGGGATGTCTGGGTGTGGGGGGGGGGGGGGTTCTGGGGGGGTCTGCAGGGTAGGGGGAGGGTGCTGGTGCGGTGTATAGAAGGGTATGTCCAGGGGGAGTCAAAGGGTTGTTCAGGGGGGGGGGGGTCTTTAGGGTAGGGTGTTGTTGGGGTGTCTAAGGGCTGTCCTGGGGGGGGGGGGGTTGCCGGGGTGTCTGCATGGCAGGGGGAGGATGCAGGAGGGTTGTCTAGGAGGGGCTGTCCAGGGGGTGTCCAAGGGCTGTCTGGGGGGGGGGGGTTCATGGGGTCTGTTTGGAAGGGGGAAGAGTGCATGTGGGGTGTCTATGGGGGCTATCTAGGGGGGGTGTCCAAGGGTTTTCTAGGGGGATAATTTTAAGAGAGAAAACAATGAGCAGTGGGAGCTAACCTGATAGTAATAGTTTTGCTAATGATTTTTGGAAAGGTATTCCCAATAGTAATATGTTTGAAATACTTTACATACACATAATTTTCCTTCTTTGGGATTAGTTAAATAAAATTGGAGTTTATTTCATAGGGAATTGAGGCATGGTTAAAGAACTCCCTCATAGCATTAAGGAGCTCATCACGAACTATGTCCCAATAGCAATAGGTCTGAAATCCTTTACTGTTGCACTTTTGACTTCTAACCAGCAGCCACTAGAGTATTGGATACATATAGAAAAGGCTTCATAAAATTGAAAAGGTCAATAATAATGTTTCCTTATCTCTCCATACTACTAAAGAAATCTTCTCCTCCATGAATAGCTTGAGTAGAGTTTTCATCACTTTCAACTGGTCAACCTATTCCTTTAAAACCCATTCTACAAAATCTACCTCAATTTATCTTGACGAGATGAATGAAAATGACCTATAAAAACAAGGAGACTCAGTTTGACTATGAACTAGATCGAATTAGCATCAACTAAAACCGAGGTAGGTGGAGCACTATATGTAAATGCAATAATATGAGGTTCCTGATAACTCAAAATTACACGGAAATATAAAAGAAGTATTTCTCTAAAATATTATAAATATACTATCGATACCAAATTTGAAGGCACTGGTGAAACAACTCTCTAAACACTAGGTAATGAAGCCTCTACAGGTTTTTATTTGGTAGGTACATCTAAGGGAAAAGCTTTAAGCACACCTTCTTGGTCAATCTTCTTTACTAAGGATCCCTTAGGATATGTCCCAACTCCAAATGAGATAGTAGGTCCCCCATGCTTTAGTAGAATACTATGGTCATCACCATCACTATCTCCATATGATTATGGATATTATAGTATAGGAAATTTGGAACCAGAGGAGGGACCCCCCTTACATGACACCTCATCCTCTACCGAGGTAAAACCACCTTGAGCATCTCTATGTTCACCAACATCTTCTTCAACATTTTTAGACTATGAATAGCCTAAACCATGATGGAAAAAACCTATTGAATTTTCCCACTAATCTTGTAAAGCTACTTCCATATGAGGTGCAAGATAGTGTAGGTTTATAGGTTCTTTAGAAGACTATTAGAGGTGCAGGTTTACAGTTACAGGTGCAGGTTTATAGGTGTAAAGTGTGATTTGGAAGACTATTAGAGGTGTAGGTTTACAGGTGTAAAGTGTGCTTTGTAAGACTATTAGAGGTTCAGGTTTATAGGTGAAGATTTTAAATGTTTATAGGTGAAGGTTTTATAGTTTTAGAGGTGCAGGTTTTACAGGTTTAGAGGTGCAGGTTTTACAGGTTTAGAGGTGCAGGTTTACTACTTGAAGTGGGTTTACAGGTTTGGTTTATGTCCTCTTCCCATATTTGATGCTAGTTGGGGATTAGAGGATATACTAATGGTTCACAGAACCATTGGTATTCAATATCCTAGACAAAATATTCCAGCATTTCACAGAACCATTGGTATTCAAATGCTGGACAACATATACCAATAGTTCACATAACCGTTGGTATTCAGTCTGGACAACATATATTCCAACGATTTCAATGAAACTATTGGGATAGAATATATACCAATGGTTAAAAACCATTGGTATGTATGATGTATGGTATGTAAACCAATGGTTCTTGAACCGTTGGTACACATATATACCAACAATTTTACTTAAACCATTGGGACAGATTAATTTCAGACCACCTATACCAATGGTTCACCAGAAACCGTTGGTATAGAGCTACTGCAATGCCCCGCATACCAAAGATTCTAGGGGATATTCCAATGGTTTTAAAACATTGGAATAGGTGAAATTTATAGTACTGATATAAAATAATCAAAAAATTAATCACTTGAACCTACCTCTCCTCAAGTATAAATACCACCCCTCACCTACCCATTTCAAACAAAAAAATTCTTATAGCTCTTAAAATATCTTCCAAAACCTCTCCTACCCACTCTCCCACGTCCAAGTTCTTTTTGTCTCACCAAAATAGGAAATCCATGGTCCTCAAGGGACTTTCAAGGGGGTGATATTCGAGAGGTAATTTTCTCAATGTACCTTTTTTAATCTATTTTCCTTTTCTATTTCCTCCTCACCTCCTTTATCCATAAATTAATGATAATTATAGAATCATGTATCAAATGTAATTTTATGTTTTCAATGTAATATCTCATATCCATATTGTTTCTCACATCCTCTTATTCAATGAAATTAATTTTTTTTTTCAATTTATTCTTGTTAATCGATTTCGCACATATTGTTTTTATTCTTTTTTACATCACAACCATAATGGCTGCTCTTAAACCTATTTTTATGGGTAAATAATATTATAATATTTAAATTATAAACTATTTAATATTCTTTAAATTTTAAATTAATCATACTTTCATGGTTTCCATATTGTGGATATACGATAATGTCATTTGAGGAAGTGTGGAGTACCGCCCCCTCAAGGTAATGTGAATCATTCATGCAATACAATGAAAGTATTAAGGACAATTTTAACAAAAATATATAACATATATTACATATATATGATATTTTAATTATAATATAAATACGTATCATTAACTTTGTAATATTTTAATACAAAAAAGAAATGAAAGTAGTGTTCATGTATACGTAGGACCTACCGTCTCCATGAACTGTGCATTTAATTTCTTATCACCCAAAAGGAATTGCAATGTAAGGGTTAATTTCACAATCTATTTATTATCTGAGATTGTTAATACATTAGTTTCTACTAGGAAATCTTTATAATCCAAGTCCATGTTTCTTAAAAATGTATTTAAAAATATTATTACTATTACTAGAAAATTTTTTAAATTCATTTATACCCATGTTTGAGTTTTTATAAAATGTTTTGAAAGAAATATTTCTCTCATTTTCCAAATGAGGTACTTTATGACCTTTTAGAAAAATTATGGAAATAATGTTTTTAAACATATATGGCACAAGAGACTATTTTACCTCAATACAACACCTTAACATATTGAATATCCCATTACAACCATAAAAGGTTATTTTCAAACGTAATGTTTTCTTTTATAATTGTACGAATTTTAAATGATTTCAAAGTAACAAAGGGATATCTCTATCAAAGAGTTTTAATGATTTTATTAGATTATTTTCCTCTATGTATATATAATTTTTTGGATTTTATGATTAATTGAGGTTGATTTATTATGATACAATATTCCATAATATATTGATGGTTTTTTGATTTGTAATATTATGAATGTGAAATTTTTATACCAATAATGGTTTATGTTTAAATTATTAATATTTCATATGATAGTTTTAATATGAATATTTATGTTATGTTTCATTCTTTTCATATAAGTAATGAATTGGACTCAATAAGTGATTGGTGAGGCTCGCTATAGCCCCTCGATACATCACTATGTCTCATGAGACAAAATTATTTGGCGAAAAAACTTTCACCTTTGTTTTCTAATTAGTTTAAAATAGTAAGGAAGATAGATCTTGATATAGATCAGAGAAGTTTGTACCCAAAGACTTTTCATGAGGATAGACAACAGCTATCTTGAAGATATAGATTGATAGTGTAGAAGTCTAGTATCACACATTCCCTTATTATAAGATTAATAATTACATGTGATTATTTGATGAGTATAATATCTATTTTAATGTTTAAATATAATTTGTTTGAGTTAGTATTTCCATATTATGTTAAAATTTATGATTAAATGTCTTATGTTTCAGTTTTATACATTTCTTAAATGTTTATGCCTATTTATGATAGCTTCTGGAATATTGGTTATCCTTACTAAGCATATGATCTCACCCTACTCTTATGTTTTATTTTACTAGGGTTCCAAGAAGTGTATTATGATTGATTTACAGGGACAATCTAAGAGAAAAATGGAGTTCTCAAAGGATTATCTATACTGTATTTTATGTTTTAAATTTTAATGTAAGGTTCATGTATGTAATATATTTACCAATATTACTAAATTGATTGGTCCTTTGGCATTTGATTCCTTTTAATCTTTCCAATTTATTAAAATAAAGCACCAACTCTGGGCTTCTGGGGTCAGGGTTTTATAATGAGGTATTGAAATGTGTATGAAATCTATCTCCTTTGAACAAGTTATGAAATTATGAAATTTTTATAAAAAAAATTAATTTCATGGTTTAAGATATTATTAAATTTTAATTATCATGTGAAAAAATGATATATTTTTAATTATGGGATGGGTGGGAACTATATCTCCCTCAAATGAATTTGGAAAATATTTATATATCATGAGATAGAGAGGACTGGAATAGGGAGTGAACCCAGTTTAGTAAGGGGTGTTTCCACTATATTGGCCTTGGGAGTAAGCCCTAACTACATAACAGTTTGGAGAGTGAACCCATTACATTGTGATATCCTTGGGAGTGAGCCATGTATTCTATTTAATTGGTTTTTATTCTTATATGTATACCATAAATCCATGTCTTGTACCAATGTTATACTCTCATGGATCATGTTCTTTGATTTCAATTTGATTCATGTTTTATGAACTGCCAATCTTTATGACATGACTCATTTTTATAATATTTTATATATAGGGTATGGTTTTTAATTGGTATAATCATGTTATAATACCCTTTTGTTCCAATTATTCTTACATATCCCCACTTTTTGACTCTTATGAGGCATCTGAGCTCACCCCTTTTTATGTTTCCTTTTCCCCAGGTTAGGATGCGAGGTTTTAAGTAGGCTATATCTATTGATAGTACTTAATTGGAATATATTTATGGGATATGTTAAATATCTTTTAGGAATTAAAAGGATTGAATTCCATGTTTCCAAATAAACTAAAGTATTATGGTCTCTAGGTGTGTGTTTTTGTAATGTAATGAATATTCATCTAAAAAGATGTCATATACATGTTTAAAAGTACAGGGTCTCTATATTAGAATTATTACATATGTAATGGTTTGATTTGGAAATAAATTTTAAAATTTTAAATAAATAAATTCTATAAATTAAGAGTCTAAATTTATATGAATGTTCTATTATTGAGATGTTATGTATGGATTGGTGGTGTTTGTGGTTTGTGGAATTGTGGCCTTAGCTACCTATAGCTTGGTTTCCTTGGATGTGTTTCAACAGTTCAACTTGGTCATTTTATGATGAAAGTTAGGTAGAATTGGAATAATTTTTATAAATATAATAGTGGTTTTGGTAAAATAAATTTGTGTGAATTTAATCTAATAAAAAAATTAATAAATCTCAATAACTGATTTGTTAAATTTTCTGGGGAAATTAAACATGGGTTATGGATCTTTTTATGATGCTTGAAATTGTTTATTATATATTAGATAAATCTATTAGTGACATGATATTAGTAGTGATGTAATGAATGTTTTTGTGGTGTTGTTTTTTGAAACAAATGTCATGGGATTTTGTGTGATTACTATATAATTGTATTCATTTATGAGTTGTTTGTGCACCCTACCTATTTTGGGTAACCTAATTGACACATAGATGCCCATGGGGTGTTTTCCATAACAACTGAAATGGGTAGAATACAAATGGTTAAAAACCACCCTCTCCCTCTCCATCTAATCAATATTATCTTTTAGTGATACCTGCGATGGATGATTAGATTTGTGGTGGTGGCAATGCCAAAAAGGAGGAGGAAATGAGGTTGTTTTCCTACACAATCATGATACCCAACTACCATGGATACCTGATACTGTATGTGTGGTTGGTGTCATGAGACTTGATATATTGCCATTGTCGCGAGACATGATATATGATTGGTAACGTCAATGATATAAATGGAAGATATGGGAGAAAATGATGTCTTCTCATTAGGAGTTGGAAGAAAATAAACATCAAAGTCGATGTGAGGTTTCTTTTTCTACATTTTATGAAATTTATTTCAATAATTGGATTCATTATTTCGTGAGTAAGGTTTAGTTAGGTTGGGGAGTAGTTTTCTTGGGAGGTTCTATATATTTCATATATTTATTCACTAAAGAATTAGTATTCTATTCTAATATTTTGATGAGATATATATGGTATGATCCTATTGAGTAAACATGTTATTCTCTCTTTATATATATATATATATATATATATAATTTTTTAGCTTTCATGGGAGCATTTAGTAATCAAGTTGTATTGTACTTGCTCCAAGATTGGGTTTTTTTCATTGTTTCCACATGATTTTACTTTCCAATAATATTTTTTTATCTTTGGATATGTTTGTATATTTTTTATATTCCTATATGTTTTATATTTCATTTATTTTTTTTATTTCATTCTAGAATTATGGTTTTATTTTTGGTTTTATAATATTACCTATGGATATTGAGTGTTATTCCTCCCATTTAAATGTTTTATACCCTCAATACAAGTCACCAACTCAAGGATGACTGGATATGGGATTCAGGGGGCCACTCCTTCTCTTCCCTATAAGACTAGGAAAGGTACTAGGGGAGGGGGGTTTTCAGGACATAGAGAATAAAAATATAGTATATACATATAATTTCTATTCTATGAAGTTTATGTTCAATGTTTTTGGGTTTATATGCGTATTAGGTTATGCATTCTCATTCCTTATTTTATGTTGTTTTAGTTAATGGGTGATAATAGGAGGAATCTTGCGACCAACCAATGTGATGGGTAATTTAATGATTTTCCTAATGGTAATCCTAAACTTATAACACCCATATATTTTTTATGAAATAAATATCCATTAATAATTTTATTTCTTTGATAGCATACACTACATGCAACAATGAGTTTTTGACTAACCATATAATATTTTGAAAATATTATGAGTCAATTATCTCCTACCTATTGGATTGGAGGGTATGAATAATAATAAGTAAATTATGAAACATACAAGGTCTAAAAATATAAGAATACTAATTCATCACTTATCAAATGATTCAAATTAAATTAAATAATTCAAAAACAAAAGTATTGTTTTTTCATCTTAAAAACAGTTTTTATGTGCATAATGTATTTTTATTTTAATTAAAAAATTAATAACTACTGCTGAATTATTTTTACTATATTAATATATCATTCACTTAAAATTTTTTAAACATTCGATAAATATTATTTCTACGCATAGGATATGAATAAATTATATTCTACGATTAAAATGTATTTTTTTTCAAAAAACAATTTGTCACATTTTCTAAAAATACTTTAAAATTATTTTATTTTATATATAGGTATTGAATGATATAAAATTTATTAAATATTTAGAATCATAATGGTCAAATTTTTCCAATAGGACACTTTTATTTTTGGTTAATATGAATAGTAACCATGGTAAAATAATCACCTCAGTAAAATGTAAATAGAGTTAATCTTAGTTAAAAATAAGATATAAAGCCATAATTTTTCATAATAATTCTTATATAATGAATATTATTCAACCCTTATCACCTTGGTCTCTAAATGTCTCAGTTTAATGGAAAATTATCCATTAAAATGATTTATATATTATTTAAATCAAAGTAAATTACAAATATCAATCTCTTAGTTTTAAATAAACTTTATGTGTTCACATAGCAGAAAAAATTAAATACAAATGAATATTAATATCAATTTTTTGAATAATTATATTATATTAATGGTGGTAATTTATTTCTAATTATTAGTTATTATATAATTACCTTAAATTATTTCACAATGGTAAAAGAATATTTATTCAATTAATGGGAAAATTAAATAAATGATTTTGAAAATATTCAAAGTAATATAATTAATGTAATATATATAGATTCATGAACTATAAAGGTAAATATGAAATATTAGGATTTTTTTAAAATTTTATATTATAATTAAAACATTTTCATTATTTATTTTAAGTCAAAGTAAATTTATAGTGTCATAATTGACAATAATGATATTTTAACAAAATAATATGTTATTAAATTATTTAAAAATCATAAAAATAATTAAAATATACAAGGTGGATATTATATGGCCTAATTTATCATAAATGTGTCATTTATTGTAAAATTTTCACCTTATACGTAAAAATAATAACTCATTAATATTGAAAAAGTTGTTACTATAATTAAAATTAAATTTGTTCAACTAAGGGTTAATCCAAATGAAAATGTTTCATATGATTACAAAAGTTGCCTAAATTTTATTGGTTTGTGGGATTAAAACAATATCCTATATTATATTTTAATCCCTTGTAATTTGGATACATTTTTCTTAAAAATGCATTTATTATAATTTGTTCTTGTCAGAAATTTCAAAAGTTCCCTTCACCTTAATTATAAATGGGAACCTCCTCCACCACTTATTTACCCAAAATTAATCCTTGTAGATCGATCAAAATCTTCCAATTTCTATAATAAAAATTCTTAAACCCATTATAGAGGTTCCTTTCTTCCAAAATTAACACCCTAGGGACCTATATTGGAGATCAAAAAGGGTCATTTTAAAGAAGAGGTAACCACATTAACTGATCAGTTTTTTATACACTACTTTATCACCTCTAAATATATGGTATTTATTATAAAATAAGAAAATAAATATACAAATTGTTATTAAATGTTATTATTGTTATGAAAACACTATTATACACCCTATTTTCCATCACATGAGAAGTGAATGTGTTGTTCATGCGTACGTACGACTTACAGTCTCCACACAATGATAATATTAATTTTTCATCCCCATATTATATGTTTGGTTATTATCATTGTTTTAATATTTTTATATTTTTTTAATGATATAGTTATAATTTTGGAAATATAATATTTTGTCTACCTTATTATCACCCAATCATTTGAGAAACAACTTGTGTGAATATATGGACCACAACCTCCTTAAAGCAATGTTATTCATTTTTCATTTATATTTTACATTGATGGTATTGAGTATGAATATAATGAATATATATGATATATATTATATTATAATGATTCGTTAAAATTAAAATAGTATTTACCTTTCATTTGTTTCATTATTTTAATAAAATGAAAACTATGTTCATGAGTTCGTACAACCTACCACCTATATGAACCATGTAATTAATTTTTCTTTCTCTAAATTTTATATATGACTATAATTTTTATATATTGATTATTATATTTATTTATATCATGATAAATATTCTAGGTATTATGGAACTAATATAAACTCCCATGGAATAGAACTATGAAGCATAAATACTTTTGATAAATGAAACAGGTAACACCTTGAAATGATAATTTTAATAAGAAATTTTTAATAAAAGGTGGTGTTGAAATATTATAAATCGATCATATATGATTATATAAGTATGAAAATTACAATAGTATATATTTATAAAAATTTTAAATCTATTATAAATGGGTTTAGGGTGCTTTCAATATATGAAAAACTCTAGGTAATGGTTTTATTTCCCAATGTCATTAATATTTGAGATTGTTTATGTTAAAGTCTCTATCGGGGGATATTTTTATTGCATATCCATTATTTATAAAAAAGATTAAATAAGGTTTTCAACATTATCCTATTATTTTTTAAAGAAATTTTTACCCATGTTTGAATTTTTATAAATCTATTTGGTAGGAATATTCTAGTCATTTTTCAAATGAAGTACATTGTGATTTTTTTAATAAAAATATAGAAGGAATGTTTTCTAACATATAAAACATTAATATATATTCCCGACGTCATGAATATTTTTTTATTTTAAGTTTCCTTTATAATTACTCATTTTTATTTTCAAAGAAAATTGTTCCCTTTATAACTTCACATATTTTTAAAAAGAAGTGATTTCAAAATTGAATTGTTATTTTCCTAAAAAATTATTCAAAGTGATATTTCAAAATAATCCTCTATATAAGATAAACTCATTTGATATTAATTAATATTTACCAAGAATATGAAGCAAGTATTCTATATTTATTCATTCTATTGATTTTTAGGTTTATAATGAAAATTTGAAATGTTGATGAAACCCATTTCTTTTGCACGGGTTATGTTGAGAAGAAATGTTTATAAAAGACTTTTATTTTAATGGGTTCTGATATAATGAATGTTTTATGATCTTTTGTAATAGATATGTTTAATTTTCTTTATGTAATGTATTGTTACTATATATCACTACAATGCATTGGGTTAATGTTGAAATATCATAAGATAAACATGATTTGAATGGGGAGTGAAATCAGTTCAGTAAGGAGATATATCCACTATCAGAGTATTGTGAGTGAACCATAAATACTATGATGGTTTGGGGATTTAAACCTTTACACTATGATACCCTTGTAAATTAGCATTGAATACAAAATAATTGAATTCATATGATTATTTTTATGCCACCAACCAATGTATAATTCCTATTTTAAACAATGATGGTTCATATTATTTGATTCCATTATGATTCATGTATTATGAACTATTGAGATTTTGGCCATGACTTAAGATTATGATCTTTGATATTCATGGTACGGTGTGGAAATAGTAATATCTCGTTCCATTATCCTTATGCTCATTTTATTCTTATATGATCCTTGATATCTTCCATATTTACTCATAATAAGCTTCTATTCTCACCTTTTTATTATTTTTCCTTTAATTTGAAAATGAATAAAGTTATCAAGTATGATATATCTAATAATGGTGGTAGTTATGAAGAAATTAGGGGGAGATGATGTATATATTTTATGAACCTGTTTTTTATTTTACAATGCTTCCAAAGATATTATATGTAAACTATTTTGTCATTGAAAAAATTTTATGTAACAAATATTCAACTTTTAATATGTAATATCTATGTATGAAAAGTATGGTTTTATATAGTTTGTACCAAAGTAAGGTATAGAAAAAATTTAGAAACTCAGATGATAAAAATTTAGTAAGAACCCATGGGATAAGTATAAGTATATGATAAAATCCTAAAGTTTTAGTAATGACAATAAATGACATAGGTTAAACGTAAGGTGTTATAGAATATGGTGTCATTATTTATACATATTATAAATTATTTTTCATGATTATGTGGTTCCGAGTGATATTACTGATTATAAAAAATGGTTTGGGTTTTATTCAATTGTTAGAACCGAAAGGAATCATGTTAATAATGAATGTGATGGAAAATGAAATGATTTCCCACTTAAGAAACCTCATTGTATGGGAGTTAGAATAATTTTTTTTTATTTCTTTGCTAACAAAACTTTATCAAACAATAAATCATGCTAACCTTCAAAATTAGGAATGGATGGAACAATGTTCATTTGAGTTCTTCCAGAGTCAGTGTACACTTTCTTTTAGTGGGATCACTGACCCATTAGTCACTGAGAAATGGATCAGTGCGACTAAAAAGATATTTTTTATTATTCAACATTCATAACATGAGAAATTTATTTTGAAATTTATTTTAGGATGGTCAATATAAAAAGTGGAGTAATCTTATCAAGTACACAAGATGAAATTTAATCTATTGAGTGGGATGAATTTAAAATGATATTTTTAAACAAGTACATTCCTCTTAATATTCTTATAAGAAATAAATAATTAATTAATTGAGTTAAATTAATAGGATGATGAATGTGTTGGTCCATATGTGGAATCTTTTAGAATACTAGAAAGGTAAGGTTCTGGTATTATAATCCAACATTAGAGTATGGTTGATCGACTCTTAAGTGGAATAAAACAAGGTGTTTGAAGGTAATTATCCATAAGGGGATTCAATAAATATGGTTAATGTTTTTATGTGCTCTAAAGTTGGTGATAGAGATTAGAGTTACATATCAATATCATGGTTTTGATAATAAAATGAAAATGGAATTCAAATGAAATTATAAATACCATAGAGAGAAGAAGATGAGCCTTCCTTTAATCCAAATGCATGAAAGAAAAAATGGTGTAATTTTTTTTAATATAATTGGTAAATGTTTCAAGTGTGGAAAGGAAGTTCATCATGAAATTGAATACTGAATTGATGGGAAGATGTTAGCTAATGATGTTTGTAACATCCCGCACCTAGATGCCACTCGAAATGGTGCCACGAGCCGAGTTGGTCACATGGAATCAAGTGCATCTCCCCAAACCCTAGAGGCTATCGACTAGCAGTGATGGCCTATGTGAGTCAATGGGGAGAATATGCCCTCTTTACTAGAGTATCAAAGTGGAAGTCAAACACATAGTAAATAACTATTGAAAAATAACCAGTCAACTACTTAAAGTAAGACAATATATGAATACATATTAATAGCTAGAAGTATTTCATATAAAAAATGATGCATATGGTATAAGTATATAGAAAGTAACAAGAACAGTACATGAAAATACTGTACAATACAAGTATCCCAAAACGAAGAAAAGACCAAACAGGTATCCCAGCATCGCAAGCCACAAATTGGTTCTATGATCCCCTACTCCAAATAAATAATCAACAACCTATACTAGGGAACTTTCCCCTATCATCACCTATAACCATAAAATCTATTTGGTCCCAAGGAGGCCCAAATAGGGTGTGAGATAAATATCCTAGTAGGAAACCACCCAGGTCTATATAGTTTTAACAATAATTCCACAAATGTTGTAGAAAGTGTAAACAACCAAGAAGTAAGTGGATATGACCATGGGATAAGTCTACTCTAAAGTAAAACTGAACATCCTTCAGGGGTACCTGTAAAAGGGATTCATATCTTGAAAAATAAGCTATAAAAGGTAAACAAGAAAGTCACATGACCACACTATAATTCAATCGGTATCAAGAAACCAGAACCACAATGTATAGAGTAGTCAATTATCCCACAAGCACACTGTATAGTTAAGTTTAAACTGCAAGGGATGGATCAAAGGTGTCAGCTAACCAAGGAATCCAAGCAATTAATTCTAGACAATGGAGGGCCAGATTAAAGGACCATGTCCATGGAATTCTATTGAGTCCCATGGGCATCCCTATTGGAAACTCAAATAGGCAGTAGTTGGGTTTCTAGAAGCATGGAAATATCAAGTCTAATGTGAGAACAAGAAATCCAGATACATGGGTTATAAAGGCATGAGGAATACCTTAGAAACAATACCCAAGGGTTAGAATCAATCGATGGTGTCCACTACCACATTCCAGATCCATGGGGAGAATTCGATGACATCTCTCAAACCATTCAATCAAGCATTTGAGCATTCAAATTAAACATTCATTAACATGTGAGTATACCCACTCACATCAACAAGAATAATCCATGAGTATACCCACTCATGCAAACTATTTACCATTTACAAAATCATATGTTCCTACCCTCCCATATAATCCATCTTACATGAAATTAGTCATTTCATATCGGTATACACACCCATATTATCCATTTAACATGCCATACCATCAAAACAGTTAAGGTATAATGTGATATTCATTAAGAAAGGAGTTAGTGCAAATCCTAAACAAGCTACTCAATCAATCAAGTCATATAAGGGATTCCTCTAACTATGAAAGCATAGGCACACACCCCTTGTGTGGCTTAAATAGGCATAAACAAGGTTTTTCTTTAAGGCGCACTGCTTGGGTGACCTCGAAATGTGCAATAGGTGCCAACACACCTAAAAAAACCCATGGTCAACCTCACTAAGTCCAACTACAACTACTAAAATCTAATCTATAAAAAACAAGACCTCACCGGAAATTATGATGGATGGAATATCATCTGAATTCCTGAGAAAACCAAGAATATCTGAAATAAATCATTGACTACCTACCTCGCATCGGTAGTATACAAGTCATCCAGTATCGAGTCATGATTCTTCCTGGTTTGGGAGAAATCTAAATAATATATGAAGAATGGAATATTAAGGAATATGTTCCTAAATCCAAATAACGCATTCATTGTTATGAAGAATCAGGAATGACTAAAGAGGAATCAAGGACTTACCATTGTAGATCTGATGAGATGATCAGCGATCAAAACATATGTCAGATGAAGATTAGGGATCAAAGATGATTTTAAGAACCAAAGGAGAGTTCTAAGAGGCTTTCTATGCATGTGAGAATAAAACCCTATTGATTTAAAAAGATTTTTTTTAATTTAAAATAAAAAAACACAAATTAGTGTCACCCGGTTTACCCGCACGGTTTCCCAAACCATGTGGAAACCGTGTGCACCTCACTACCTAGGAGGGTCTCTTCACACAGTTTCCCCACACTGTTTGACTAACCATTAACCAACCAAACGAAAGTGCTCAAAACAAAACCATAAATTTTTAGACCACTTGCATAGTTTAGGCTAATCATGTGTAGGTCGTGTGCAAACCATGCGCTAGGTCATTTTCATCCCAGAACTTGTTTCTTGCCTCCAAATAAGACCCAAACACCTCCATAAAACTCATGATCAAGTTAATCATTCGAATAAGATCATAAACATTCATTTCAACCAAAATATAAAGGATTCGTACCTCATACAGAAACCTGAGTTCTTACAATCATTACCCCTTATAGAAATTCGTCCCCAAATTTCTCTCTGAAGGGTGGTCAATATTCATCTAAGAACAACTTCAGAGACTAAGAACAAACATCATACTCCCTCTAACATGTATCATCCTATAAATGGACATATTGCCATAACACCCATACTAGAGGAACTGACAAGCCTCAGAGAACCTTTGTGCTGTTGTCAACGATACAAATCAGATGGTCCTCAAAGGAGGCATCATCCTAAAGCGCAACCTCATTGGGCAGAAAAATGTGAGATGGGTCTGAGTGATAGTGGCACATCTAAGATACATGGGAGATTTCATGAATGACTCAGTACCTCTATGTTATTAGAAACCAATATACAACTGACCCAACTCTCTACATAATCTCAAATGACCCAAAATATCTCAGTGAAAGTTTACCCTTTCTCCTATTCTGCCTATGTCCCAACCTCGGTGAAACATACAAGAAAACCTGATCCATGACCTTGAACTCTATAGGCCATCTTCAGTGATCAGTGTCTAATTTCTGATGAGACTTTGCAGTAGCCATCCTCTTATAAATCAACTCAAACTGCTCAGAAGTCTTCTACATGAGTTGCAGTCCAAGTATAGATGCCTCTCCTCCCTCTAGCTAGCATAGGGGAGATCAACATGGCCTAATGTATAAATCCTTGTAAGGTACCATTTGTATCATTTCCTAGTATATTTTTTTGTAGGAGAACTCAACCAGGGGAATGTGCATCTCCGAAGAGCCCCCAAAATCTAGGACGCATGCTAGCAACATGTCCTCTAACACATGTATTGTACACTCGGACTGGCCATCAGTCTGAGGGTGGTATGTTGTACTCAGAAGCACCTATGTACCCAATTCCCTTTGAAAACTCTTCCATAAATGATACATAAATAGTGCATCCCAATCTGAAATAATAGTGCATGGGACCCCATGTATTCATACCACCTCTTGGATGTACAACATTCCAAGATAATCAACACTGAAGGTCTCCTTAATCGCCAAGTAATGTGCGACCTTTGTAAGTCTATCAAAAACATCCCACAAAACATCATTACGCCAAGGTGAACTCGGAATATCGATCACCAAATTCATCATGAAATCATCCCATTTACACTCTGGGATAGGTAACTGCTATAAAACCCCATCTATTTGCTGATGTTCTTCCATCACCTACTGATTGGTGGAATAACTTGTAAGAAAACCAACTACCTCTCTTTTCATTTTTAGCCACTAGTAATGACATCGCAAGTCACATTACATCTTGGTAACCCTAAGATGCACTGCCTAAGAAAAATCTTGAAACTCCCACATCAACTCCTCACATATATACACTAGAACCCAGACACATCCATGGATAAAAAATATCTCATCATCACCTACCATCCAACCAAGTGGGCGGTCCTCACCTGCCACACCTTCCCATAGAACTAGGCCTTCTAAATCTGATAGATGGATCATCCTAACTCTGTCGAGTAGTATAGAGGTAACCTATAAGGATGAAATAAAATTATTCTCTTATCTTTCATACACCTCCAGACGCATCTTAGAAAACAACTCATAAGCTGCCACTTGTTATTATCCTACTGCACTGCCTGTATCTATGTCCTCCTGCTCAGTGCATCAGCTACTGTATTGCCCTTACCAGGCATGTAGGTAAGATCGAAGTCAATTTACTATAGGTACTCCAACCACCTTCACTGACTCAAATTTATATCATGCTGTGTAAATATATACTTGAGGCTTTTGTGGTCTGTGTACTCCATAAAATGCTCTCTGAGAAAATAGTGCCTCCAACATCACAATTCATGAACAACTACAGATAAATCAAGATCGTGCGTAGGAAAATTCCTATAATGGGTCTTCAAATACCGAGACCCATACACCTTGAATTGATATCCCTATATCATCACTGCACCCATCCCAATACATGAAGCGTTACAGTAGACCATGTAGCTCGGGCTCAGATCTGGAAGTATCAGGACTGGTGCTAATGTCAGCCTCCCTTTAAACTCTTGAATGGTTTTATCACAAGATTCTATCAACACAAACTTCACACCCTATTTAGTCAAGCCTATCAGTGGTGCTGATAAGTGTGTTAATTCCTATATAAAATTCATGTAGTAACCAACTTTACCCAAGAAACTCCATATGTCAAAAATGTTCTTGGGTTATTCCTAGGAAACTATAGCTCTCAGATTCTCTAGGTCCACCAAAACTCTAGTCTCTAAGATGATGTTATCCATGAAGTGAATCTACCCCATATAGATTTTTCACTTTGAGATCTTAGAATATAAATGATGCTCTCTCAGTGTATTCAAAATTATCTCAAGACGGTTGTCATGGTCGTGTCAATTGTGAGAATACACCAATATATCATTCACGAAAACCACCACAAAAGAATCTGGGAAAGGATGGAACAATTATTTAATCAGCACCATGAAAACTGTGGGCACGTTCTTGAGACTGAACAACATAACTAGATACTCATACAACCTATAACTTCTATGAAAGGATATATAAGGTATGTCTACAGGTCAAACACACAACTGGTGATATCCTGACCTCAAGTCGATCTTATAGAACACTCAAGCTCTTCAAAGACGATCAAATAGGTCATCTATCCATGGAAAATGATATCAGTTTTTATCTTCCAGTTGGTTCAAATCCTGATAATACACACATATACTAAGTGTTACAACCACCTTTTTTCAAAAAACAAAAACCAGTGAACCCTAGTGAGAAGTACTAGGTATAATAAACCCCTTTGAATCAAAATCCTCTAGCTACCTATTGAGATCTTGAATCTCTATCATAGCCATCCTATAAAGGAGAATGGATACCATGGTAACATATGGCACTATTATTATAGATAAATTCACCTATATCTTAGGAGGTAAACCAAGAATGTCATTGGTAAAGACTTCCTTGAAGACCCCAACCACTAGAGGAAAGTCTGCCTGACCCACTCCCTGATCATCCATAAAAAAACTAGCTATTTCTTGATGTCACATCACCAAGCCCATGATGCTTGGGTCCGGCTCTGCTCTAATGGAAATCCCATTCACCCATATGAATAAACAATGCACCCTCTGGTGATGTGAAAGTCACCCTCCAGTGATTGTAATCATCATACGATCGATAATCCATGAGCCATTCTAATCCGACAATAAAGTCAATCCTGTCATCTCGAGGACATAAAGATCCTAGATGAAGTGACACCCACTGACCTCAAGGAGAAACTCCATATACTGGTGTACACATCCTGTCCAAACTCGCAATGCGGTGTCTATCATCAAAACTCCCTCAGAAATATTAACCACAACCCCCTGGATTTTAACCACTCGTGCAGAGATAAAAATGTGAGAGGAACTTATATCGGAAAGAGAAGATCCAATAGTTGAAGCTGCTAAGACCATACCTCTCACTGTAGATGGTTCGGGATCCTACCCTTGTTGGGTTAGTTGCACAACATAATTCTAGCCTATACCACATCCATGTGACCCTATCTAGCTTCCCTGAGTTGATCCACCTTGTTGTCCCTAAGAACTCAGTGTTTGGCTACCCAAGCTATGACCACAACTATCCTGGCCTAAACGGACTACACTACACCAGCTCCCAGCCTAATGTGGAGCTAAATAACCTACTCCTAAACCTAACATCAGATATGACCCCAACCACTCACAGCTAGTGGGAAGGTCCTTCAAAACCACTTCATGTGCCCCATTCTTCCGCAAGCTCAACAATCGACTGGGTCAAAGTCCCCCTGATTTTTATGTGGCCTTACCTACCACACTAATGGAAAAACACCAAGTTTCATGTACCCATACCCTGACTAGAACTCATGTCATTGGAAGACTCAAAAGAAATATTTTTGTTTGAAGACATAGATCCACTGGGGTGAGAAATAACACTCCCTTATTCTGTACCCCTATAATCCCATAGGTTCTGCTCAGTAATCATCACCTTATTCATAATCTCAGTGATAGAAGGAAACCTGAACATATTGACTTGAGATTCAAAAAAATGTCTGAGACCTTTCTCGAACTACCTCAACCTCAATAGCTCATCAGTATGATACATTGGCAAAAAACACTGTAGATTTGTAAAGTGTACTGAGTATTTCATAACCATCATCACGCCCTGCCCCAAACACATGAAATCAATAGCCCACTCTAATCACAGAGTCACAGGGTAAATGTCTTCATAGAAGTAGGTTTGGAATTCATTACAACCCATATCACATAGTCCATCAGCTTGGTTCATAACATCACACCAATACTTTGCCACTCTACGTAGCATATAAGTCATGATCTTAAACCTGCACTCAGGAGGAATCTATAGTTGCTGAAAAATTTCTAACGTGGTCTCTAGCCATATCTATGAAGCCTGTGGTCTACCATCATTTGAAAATGTAGGAGGATGCTATTGCAGTAACAACCATTTCAGCTTATCCATAGTCAAGGCTAGCTGCAGTGCTCCATAGAATGTTTTCATATAGAAAAAGAAACCATCATGGTACTTTTTCTGATCACATGTGTCCGGAAAATCCTTAGGTGCTATATCAGGCACTATAGGAGGATCAAGTGGTAGTCTATGGCCCAATGTCTCTGAATTATGGTCATCGCCCCCAACACAGCGTTCCATTGGAGGTTTTCATGGTGACATGTCTCTACAATTCCAAACACACATGTGAGGAAAGAAAAAAAATCAAGGAACAAATCTCAAAAGCATAGGAAGGGTCAAAACCCTCCTAGAAACCATGTCAAACCCATAACCATCTCCTAAATTCAGGACTGTATAAAAAACATCCACGGAACCACTAGAAACTGTGCCTTTAACCCACTCAAAATCCAGGTCTATGTCAAGTCTCTATTTTCCATCTGAGTTTCCATTTTCATTTCACATTTAGTTACACAATAAATTTCACCAAGGGGTTACCAATTCTCAAATCCTTGAGATCCCATAACACCTCATGAACCCAAAACAAGTCTCCCATTCAAACCATACATGTAATAAGTTCATTTGAGAATTTAAATTCCATCGGTGTGTCACTTCCCAATTCATAAGGGCCCATACTTCTTATGGATTGAAAAATGACGTCACACCTTTATCTACTACACCCAATTAACACAACATCATGCAAAACCATCACATCAACTATCACAACATCATGAAATATCTAATGTGTCATAGGTGGTATGTCATAATGCATGTAATATGATTCTAACAAGTGTCTATATGATGCATGAGAAGGAACACCGTCATCTCATAAGGTTGAAATAGAAATAGAACCAAAAATTACATCAATAGTAATAACATAACTCAAGTGTGTCACCCAATGGTGAAATATAATCAACTATAATAGTCAAAATACAAAAAATTAGAACATAATTCAGGTAAATTTGGCATTTCCCTGTACATGGGGTAGCTACTCCTGGTCATAGCTTATTACCAAATTACATTTCCTTCTGATACCTATCTAATTTTTCCAAACAGTATGTCAAACCATAAAAACGTTTCTGATACCACATAATAACTTCCTAGACCCAGATGCCAATCGAAATGGGTCCCCAATCCTGGTTGGTCACATGACCTCAAGCACATATCCCCCCAATGCTAGAGGCTTCCGACTAGTAGTAAGGTCCTAGGTGAGTTAGTGGGGAAACTATGCCCTCATTAACTGAGTATCACAACGGAAGTCAAATATAAAGTAAATAGAAGAATCAAAATAACTAGTCAACTACTGAATGTAAGACAAGATAGGAATACATATTAATAGCCATAAGTATCTCAAATACAAAATGATACTGGGTGTACAAGTATCTTGAAAGAATTCAGAACAGTACATAGAAATATAGTACAGTACAAGTATCCAAAAAAGAACAAAATACCAAAATGTAATCCCAACATCACAAGACACCACTTGGTCCAATGCTCCCTTAATCCAAAGTCACAATTAACAACCTGTACTTGGTCACTTTCCCCTATCATCACCTACAACCATAGAATCTGTTAAGGTCCCCATGGAGGCCCAAAAAATATGTGAGATAAACATCCTAGAAAGAAACCACCCAGGTCTATATAGTTCTAACAACAATTATACAATGGTTTTATCAAGTTTAAACAACCAAGAAGTAAGTGCATATTCCCTTAGCATAAGTCTACTGTAAAGTAAAATGGAACAACTCTCAAGGTTTCCTACAAAAGAGAGCCAACTACTGACAAGGCAGCTATAACAGATAAACAAGAAAGTAACGTGACCATGACGTACATTCATATGTATCAATAAACCATAGCCACACTATATAGAGAAGTCATGTAAGGACCCGACCTTAAAACATTCCATAATCTTGAATTAAATGAATAATTCACATGGATGATCTTTTCAGGTTTAGAGTTTTAGAGAATTAGGCCATAACTATTACATCTCAAAAGATTACAAAGTAGAAATTTCTACTCAGTTTCCATTTTTTTCATAAAATAAAAAACTCTTAAAAAGAAACATGTCTAGTTCCATGTTTTAGATATCATATCTTTCTTTGATCCCATCCTTGACCCTATTCATCTTTAATTCCTATGGAAAACATTTCAAAAACATGGGATGAGTATAAAAATCTCAGTAAGGGATACACAAAGAAAGAAAACATTAGATCATCAATATATACATAACATAATCTTTTTAACATACATCATAAAATAATAAGATTTGTGAAATACATATAGAAATCATAAGACATACAGAAAACTTGAGGCATTCATAACATTCTTACGTAGGCACTAACTCTCATGGTTACGTTTGGAATACCCATCACAATATATTCCCTAAATCTATTCAGAGAAACCTTAGAGTTTAACTCCTTTGTGTTACCCAATGCATTGGAGAGCAATCTCAGGCTTACCCACCCTTAGTTTTTCACGGAACCACCCAACTTCATAAACAATGCCCAAGAACTATAACATAATCGTATCACATAAAACATGCATAATGGAAACATAACATTTACACATTTCAATCACAAGATATCAATACAACACATTGATATAATCAAAAAATTATCAAAACCATTTTCAATACCAAAATAAAATAAAAGTAAAACATGGTATTTACTTTTAATTTAAAAAAGTTGTGGCATGTAGAGGAAGATGGAACTTAAATAATGGTCACGGTGGCAGAGAAGTCGTTGTCGCCGCATACGTATGACAAAAAAATTCCTTTTGTCATTTAGTAAAATGATTTGTGTAAAAATATTCCTTTTTAATGAAATTAAAATTCAAAAGGATTTTATACACCATATAAAATAAAGTTTTGTAGAAATCAAAAGATGCCTCAATGAAAGGAGATTAAGATGAAGTCCCGTACAAAGACAGTATCCATAGATTAAGGATAAATCAATTACATAATTATGTGTGAAAAATATAAATACACTCAATATAAGTGGATATTATGTGTAAAACAATCAGAGGTCATCCACACATATTCATAGAATGACATAATCTTGAAGTAGAGGTTTAACCCAAAGAATTGAAATAGGGTTAAGAAGTTACCTTATAGAAATTCGACAGCCTAACAACGTCACTTTAAAATTCAGAAAATGAGTTGATGAGAGATAAAAAGGGTATCTAATCACTTGAACATAAAATTTACAGCAATAAGGATATATAAGAACATATCCCAACATAATAAGATTTAAATTAAAATACCTAGAAAAAAATGTCTTTTAAAAAGAGGAGGGTGAAAGGTTCCCTTACCGATTTGTGTAACTTTCGAAACATACACCCCATGAAAGAAGGGTCATAAAATGAAGATATAAATACCCATAAATTAAATTATATTACACAAATTATACAATAATGGTCAGTACATACACAACACAAAAGGAAATAGTTTCAAATGTAGCATGAATCTCCTGGGAATAAAAAGTGAGATGAACACCCCTTATCTCGTTGTAATCAATCGAGTCATATGACCAAAAGATAATAAACACCAAATGAATCACATAATACCATGAATATAAATAGAATCATGATAATATATATGAAATGGAAGTACACAATACACCACATGCAACAAATAAGTGGCAAATAATGGAAATCTCATGGAATTAAAAGTGAGATAAGAAATCCCCTTACATCAAGTCTGACTTATCTTGTTCATTTCTTTATATTCCTGAATAATAAACATTGGTCAATTTATAATTGATTATGTAATTCCTTTAAAGTTTATTATTCAATTAATATCACATATTATCAAGTTATAATAATTATTTAATTATGTGAGTTCATATCATACGTTTTGTCGATGTTCGGTACATTAGTCAACAATGAATTTCTTTGAACAGAATTGTACATGCTGTTATAAGTACATAATCTCCGAAATGGTGTTAATGATTTAAATATCATATATATTCAGTATATATTTATTTAATAATATTCAATAATTTTTGGAGATAAGAAATGAAATGTACCGTTCATGGAGACGGTAGGTCGTACGTACGCATGAACGCTACCTTCATTTTTTGTCTTATTAATGGAATTTAAAACTAAATGAGACATATATATATTATAATTATAGTATAATATATATGTTATATATGTAACATAATTTAATCAATTACATTATTTATAAATTACATGTTTTTCATGAACGAGTCACATCACTTGAGGGGGCAGTTGTCCAGACTTCCTCATATGAAATTATTTCATTTTCACAACATGCAAAGCATAAAGGTATGTTTTAAATATAAAATACAGAAGAATTGAGGGGAAATAAATATAATATATATCATATAAAAATATATTTCCATCATAATGGACACCATGAAAGGTGTTAAAAGAAGATTGAACAATCATCAATTTGTGAGGCAGTAATTCTCCACCCACAGAAACAGTATGTTCTTTAACCATTAGACAGAGGTGTGTGTAAGTGTTGGTAGAATCCTTATCATAACAACATCATAGTATATTTAAGATACTGTTTTTATTTTTAGATCAAATAATAATAATATAGTTTTGATAAAAGAAGTAAAATAAAAGAAAGAAACTTGAGAGAAGACATTACCTCTAAATCAGGCAACTCTTTTTGATTTGAGCCAAATGATTCCTTGGAAAGACTTCTGCCCAAAGTGAGGCTTCTAGGAGTAATAGAGTGATGTGGAGAGATAACATGAGAAGATTTTGGATGATCCAAGGGCTTGAGAGGTTTGGGTAAGTGGGTAGAGGTGGGGGCCTTTTATAAGAGGGAGGTGGGTCACTTTTGGAAAGTCTTGAAATGATACTTTATTATAAAATGATTTTCGGATTTTAAAGGTCCCAAAATGATATATTTTGAGGATAAGGTGATAAGGGTTCGAAATAAACCCATAAAATAGGTTTTTGAAAAGTTTAATTCTTAGATTTTACCTTATCTTTTCATTTTATTTAAGTCGTTCATTAATGAGATAATCACTGCATCATCATGGTGTCATTAATAAATGTATTTATTAAATGTCTAACAATTATTAAAAATATTACAATGATTTAGGAAATACTTTTAGATTTCCAATGAATATTTATAGTCTAAGAGATTATTTATGCAAAAAAATTAATTTTTTTTACTTATGATATACAAACCTTTGTTATATTTCTCTTCTTTTTTAAAAATAATGTCATAAATGTAACTATCACTCCCATGTGACTCCAGGGGCCCTCAAGTTTGGTAAAACGATTTCCATGGTTGGACATGACTCAAAAAAGAGGATTTGGACACATGTTGGGGTCATTTTATATTATTATGATATTATTTTATTACCCTTAACTACCCGATTACTAATTAATCATGATAATTAAAGATAATTACCGTCATTACTATTCATAATGTCCAAAAAAAAAAGAATCCTAATTAAATAATTTAGAACTTCTGATTCCAAATATGGAATCCATTTTACCAAATTACAAACACAAAAATTTCAGTAATTAATTTAAAAATAATTCCCGTTGTGAGAACCAAAGATGAGTTTTTAAGAAGTAAAATTTATCAAATGATTGACTTGTTTTTTCATCCAATTGAAAACTGAAATTACATCCAATGAACAGAATTGTATTAAGTGATAAAAACATAATTCAATTAAACTTTAAAACCAATTAAAAGTACAATTTAACTATATAATTAAATTAGATGAAAAAGCATTTTTGAAGTAAAATGTTTTATTTTTCACTATTCATTAAAAATGAACATTTGTCAGAAAAATACCAAAAAATTATCCAAAGTAAATTTGATATTCCAAATTCAAAAATGATGTCAATTTCCCCAAATTCAAAACATAGAAGTTGAATTAATTAATTTTATAATTAATTCCCGCTGTCATGACAAATAACATGTTTTTAAGAAACAATATCTATCAAAAGATTGACATTTGTTTATGTCCAATTTCAAAGTGAAATTAATTCCAATGACCACCATTGTATTGAATAGTAAAAATATATTTTAACTAAACTTTAAACCCAATGAGAAAGATAATCTAAACATATAAATAAATTATATAAAAAAGAGGTTTTGAATTAAAATACAGCATTTTCACTATTCATTAAAAATGAACTTTATCAGAATAATTACAAAACATTACACAAAGTAAATTTTGATGTCCCGATTCTAAAGAAGGATTTTATTTTGTCAAATATAACATATAAAATTGATGAAAAGTAGTTTTAAAAAGGGTTCTCCATCAAAAGGTGGTTAATCGACCTTTTAAAGAATATTAGAATATTTATGCTTAAAATTGGATTCATTCGCATTTTAAGCCTCTATCATTTATTGGGTAATTTTTAAAATATATAACTAACATATATAATCATTTTTTAGTTAGTTCTTTTCATTCCTGCCATTATAACGACTAGGCGTTAACAACCATTTGAAATAATATTATTATATTATTAGTGTGCAACGTAAGATTTCAAAGAAACTCATTGTTGCATATTGGGTACGCCATAAAACATAACATTCCCTTTAAATTAATATTAAAATTTTATTCACAAATATTAATA
This sequence comes from Viscum album, assembly GCA_963277665.1. Taxonomy (NCBI): domain Eukaryota; kingdom Viridiplantae; phylum Streptophyta; class Magnoliopsida; order Santalales; family Viscaceae; genus Viscum; species Viscum album. The sequence goes on along the minus strand of OY728138.1, from coordinate 537,904,066 downwards.
AATATGAAAATTTCATATTCTTTATTTACCTGGAATGTTACATCCTTCCCCCCTTTTGGGAAATACGTCCTTGAAATTTTAAAATTGGGCTAAAAAACATCATTGAAATCCCCACATCAGAAAAGGAGTAAATTAAACTTTCAATTTAAAAGAAATAAAGAAAAGTAAAAAGGTAACCTGAGACAACAGATACTAGGATTCTATGAAAAAATGGATATGGAGGAGAAAACAAACCATCAAGTTCTGATGGAGAGTGATAGAAAATATGTCTAGGAGAAAGTTAACCACCAGAAAATCACAAACTTGTGATGGGTTAAACAGTATTTGATTCCCCAGTAGGAAATGTTAACAGACAACGCTTTTGTTTTAAGTTACTTTTTATTGAGGAATTTATTTATGAGCTTAACTAAATCATAAGGAAACATTCTTACTTGTCATGTAGACTTTCATCTCTTACTATATTTCCTACACAAACTCATATTTTCTCCAAAAGATGAGTATTTAGGATGACTTGTTCACATTAAGAGTGCTATAATCAACTTCTTGAGAATCACCTAATCCACAAAAGATGAACTATATATTTCTCATGTCTTTAGACCTTAACCAAAACCAAAATTTTTAGTAAAAGATCAGATAATCCCCCAAAGGAAAATTCTTTATAAAAATAAATACTACTCTTAATCTCCAAAATTCAACAAAAAGATCCCAAGGTTCAAGAAAGACCCTTAAATAAACAGCTATCCATAAAATTCGTCAAAGTAATCCAAATTAAGATTGAAACCCAAATCTCTGAAGGATTTAATCACATAGTCTTCCAAGGTAAATCTTAACATTTATCTCCAAATAACATCAGTTAATCTTAAAGTCTCATACTAAAAAGTAATTAACCTAATCAAATACCCTCCATGATAGGTTAATCATTTCCCAAAATCAATTTATTCCTGATTCATAAGATCATCTAACTAAAAAGAATTTGTCATACTAACCAGGGACTTCAGATAGTCTAAAGGTAGGCAATAAATACTAGCCGCACTTTGGTTGTGGGTTCGATTCCCACAGCTTCGTCCGACGCGATGGGTTGTCACACGGTTTTTGTATTGTCCCTTTTCAAAAACTACATAATTTTATAACATTTCCAAAAATAGATTAATTCATCAAAAATAACCATAACATATTTTAACCACAAATGTTATCTAATAACTTTCGGTTTGCATTCCAAAATGTGTTAACCGGTAATTGCCTCAAATTCAAGGATCATATAAACCAAAATGGTTTATTATAACTATATACACAAAAGAAAAGATAATTATTCGTTGAATAAAATTTTCATATATCTAACATCAGGGTTACCCATACTATAAAAAGTCTTCTAATGTAATCTCATCATCAAAAGGGTCTTAATACTTTTAAGAATTTCACCATCCTAAAATCTTTTATAACTCTTGAATCCCTTATATGTTGACTTCTTACTCATTCAACATTCTTTATGATCCATTAACCATTCCTTTACAACTTATTCTGAAATACTTCTTTCCTATAAACAAAATCATGAATAATATCCTAAGATTAAATAATATGAAAGAATATGTTAAGAAATAATCTATACCTTTCATTGGTCATTTTCAGTTTCTTTATCCTCAATCGGAATGGCATTAGATATTGGTAAATGAATATTTGTACAATCCTGGTGATCCCATTCCTGAAACTTCTTCGTAGGACACATGTTTTCATAATTACCATGTACACCACATTTAAAACATTCAATTGATCCTTCAGAAAGAACTTCTTTCCCTTTCCTAGAGTCAACTAGATGGTTCATTTTTCCATGGCAGGTTCTTGCTTTATGACCTTCATTTCCACATCTATAGTATCTTTCTTTCCCTTTGAAACATTTTCCAATGTGTTTCTTTCCACATCTTTGACACATAGGTTTTTGAACATTCTTACATTTATGATTATTACCTGAACTTCTGTAGGGATTTGTTTCTCGGATATATGATGCCTTAAAAATCACTAATGTTCAGGTGGTCAATCAGGACTCCAGATAGTTGGTTGAGAATAACCACAAGAGTTCTCATTGCAACTCCTATATCATTCAGTTTCTCGTTCAGAAAACCATCACAGTTTTCTTCACATCCACTATTAGTTTGGTGCCTTCTAGATCCATCCATTTACTAAACCAAAAAGGTCAGTGTGAGTATATCATTAAAATCATCATATAATATCTTCTGATGAGGGTAAATACTAAGATATACTTATTCATGTTATCTTAGACTCATTCACTTTATAAAAATAACTATGACTCTTTCTAAAATCCTAACCATTATGGTAATTCCACTTGTGCTTAAAGAATACCCTAACCTCTAAAGTTATATAAACTGAACTTTGATACCAAATATAAGGACCTGGCCTTAAAACATTAAATAATATTGAATTAAATGAATAATTCACATTGAGGATCTTTTCAGGTTAAGAGTAATAGAGAATTAGGCCATAACTATTACATCTCAAAAGATTACAAAGTAGACACTTCTACTCAGTTGCCATTTTTTTCATAAAATAAAAAACTATTAAAAAGAAACATGTCTAGTTCCATATTTTAGATATCATGTCTTTCCTTGATCCCATCCTTGACCCTATTCATCTTTAAGTCAAGTGGAAAACATTTCAAAAACATGGGATAAGCATAAAAAACTCAGTAAGGGATACACAAAGAAAGAAAACGTTAGATCATCAATATATAAACAACATAAGCTTTTTAACATACCTCATGAAATCATAATATTTGTGAAATACACATAGAAATCATAAGACATAAAGGTAACTTGAGGCATTCATAACATTCTTACATAGGGAGTAACCCTCATGGTTACATTTGGAATATCCATCATAGTATATTCCCTAAATATCTTCAGATAAACCTTAGAATTTAACTCCTTTAGGTTACCCAATGCATTAGAGAGCTATCTAAGGCTCAACCTCCATTAGTTTATCACGGAACCACTCAACTTCATAAAAAATGCCCAAGGACCACATAAAACATGCATAAAGGAAACATAAAATTTCCACATTTCAATTAAAAGATATCAATACAACACATTGATATAATAAAAATATTATTGGAACCATTTTCAATACGAAAATAAAAGAAAAGTAAAACATTGTATTTAGTTTTCATTTAAAAAATTTATGGTTTGTATAGGAAGCTAAAACTCAAATAATGGTCATGGTGGCGGAGAAGTCGTTGTCACAGCATACGTAAGACAAAAAAAATTCCTTTTGTCATTTTTAAAAAAAAAATTGTAAACATATTCCTTTTGAATGAAATTAAAATTCAAAAGGGTTTTATACACCATATAAAATAATGTCTTGTAGAAATCAAAAGATGCCTCAATGAAAGGATATTGAGACGAATTCCCGTACAAAGACGGTATCCTTAGATTAAGGATAAATCAATTACATAATTATTTGTGAAAAATATAAATACACTAAATATAAGTGGATATTAAGTGTAAAACAATCAGAGGTCATCCACACATATTCATAGCATGGCATAATCAAGAAGTAGAGGTTTAATCCAAAGAATTGAAATTGGGTTAAGAAGTTCCTTTACAGAAATTCGACAGCCTAACGACGTCACTTTAAAATTTAGAAAATGTGTTGATGAGAGATAAAAAGGGTGTATCATCACTTGGACATAAAATTTATAGAAATAAGGATATATAATAACATATCCCAATATAAGAAGATTTAAATTAAAAGACCTAACAAAAATAAGTCTTTTAAAAAGAGAAGGGTGAAAGGTTCCCTTACTGATTTGGGTAACTTTCAAAACGTAAACCCCAAGAAAGAAGGTTCATACAATGAAGATATAAACACCCATAAATTAATTTATATTACACAAATTATACAATAATGGTCAGTACATACACCACACAAAAGGAAATAGTGTAAAATGTAGCATTAATCTCATGGGAATAAAAAGTGAGATAAAAACCCCTTACCTCGTTGTAATCAATCGAGTCGTATGACCAAAAGATAATAAAAACCAAATGAATCACATAATAACATGAATATAAATAGAATCATGATAATATATATGAAATGTAATTACACAATACCCCACATGCAACAAATAAGTGGAGAACAATGGAAATCTCACGGAATTAGAAGTGAGATAAGAAATCCCCTTACCTCAAGTCCGACTTGTCTTGTTCGTTTCTTTATATTCCTGAATAATAAACTTTGGTAAATTTATAATTGAATAAGTAATTCCATTATAGTTTATTATTCAATTCATATCACATATTATCATGTTATAATAATTAGTTAATTATGTGAGTTCATATCATATGTTTTGTCGATGTTTGGTACATTAGTCAACAATAAACTTGTTTAAAGAAAATTGTCCATGTAGATATAATTACATCATCTCCAGAATGTTTTTCATGTTTTAAATATCATATATATTCAGTAGATATTTATTTAATAATATTCCATAATGTTTGGAGATAATAAATGAAATGTACCGTTCATGTAGACTATAGGCCGTACATACGCATGAACGCTACTTTCATTTTTTTCATATTAATGAACTTTAAAACTAAATGAGACATAGATATGTTATAATTAAAGTATGATATATATGTTATATAGGTATCATAATTTCATTAATTACATTCTTTATAAATTCTATGTTTGGCATGAACGAGTCACATCACTTGAGGTGGCAGTTGTCCACACTTCCTTATATGAAATTATCGCATTTGCACAAAATAAAAATCATAAAGGTATGTTTTAAATATAAAATAAATAAGAATATAGGGGACATAAATTTAATATATATCATATAAAAATATAGTTCTATCATAATGGACACCATGAAAGGTGTTAAAAGAATATTGAACTATCATCGTTTCGTGAGGCAGTAATTCGCCACCCACAGAAACAGTATGTTCTTTAACCATTAGACTGAGGTGTGTGTAATTTTAGGTAAAATAATTATCATAAAAAAATACTAGTATATTTATTATATTGGAGTTATTATGGGATCAAATAATAATAAGATAGTGGTGACTGAAGAAGGAAAATAAAAGATAGAAACTCGAGAGAAGACATTACCTCTAAATCGGGCAACTCTTTTTGAGTTGAGCCAAAGGATTCTGTGGAAAGAATTCTACCCAAGGTGAGGCTTATATGAGTAATATATGGATGTTTAGAGATAACATTATTATATTTTGGATGATCCAATGGCTTGAGAGGTGTGGGTAAGGGGGTATAGGTGGGAGCCTTTTATAAGAGGGAGGGGGTCACTTTTGGAAAGTCTTGAAATGTTACTTTATTTTTAAATTATTTTCGGATTTTAAATGTCCCAAAATGATATATTCTAAGGATAAGGTGATAAGGGTTCAAAATACACCCATAAAATAAGTTTTCTACAAGTTTAAGACTTATATTTTACCTTATCGTTTCATTTTATTTAAATCGTTCATTAATGAGGTAATAACTGGATCATCATGGTGTTATAAATAAATTTATTTATTTAATGTCTAAAAATTATAAAATAAATTCCATGATGTAGGAAATATTTTTATCTTTCCAATGAATATTTATAGTCTAAGATATCATTTATGTAAACAAAATTTAAATAGTCTTACTTAGGATATACAAACCTTTACTATATTTCTCTTCTTTTTTAAAAATAATGTCATAAATGTCACTATCACTCCTATGTGACTACATGGGCCCTAATGTTTGGTAAAAATCTTCCCATGGTAGTCCATGTCTTAAAATTTGGACACATATTGGGATCATTATATATTATTATGATATTATTTTATTACCCTTAACTACCCGATGACTAATTAATCACGATAATTAAAGATAATTACCATCGTTACTATTCATAATGTCAAAAAAAGAGTATTAATTAAATAATTTGTACTTTATTATTAAAAATATAGAATCCATTTTACCAAATTCTAAACAGATAAATTTCAGTAATTAATTTAAAAATAATTCCCGTTGTCACAACCAAAGACGGGTTTTTAAGAAGTAAAATTTATCCAAAGATTGACTTGTTTTTACATCCAATTGAAAAGTGAAATTACTTCCAATGAACAACATTGTATTAAGTGATAAAACCATAATTCAATTAAACATTAAAAAAAATTAAAAGAACAATCTAACTATATAATTAAATTAGATGAAGAAGCATTTTTGAAGTAAAATGCAGTATTTTTCACTATTCATTAAAAATGAACATTTGTCAGAAAAATACCGAAAATATATCCAAATTAAATTTAATATTCTAAATTCAAAAATTATGTCCATTTAACCAAATTAAAAACATAGAAGTTTCATTAATTAATTTTATAATTAATTCCCACTGTCAAGACAAATAGCGTGTTTTTAAGAAACAATATATATCCAAAGATTGACACTTGTTTAAGTCTAATTTCAAAGTGAAATTAATTCCAATGACCACCATTAGATTGAATAGTAAAAATATATTTTAACTACACTTTAAACCCAATTAAAAATATAATCTAACCATACAAATAAATTATATTAAAACGAGGTTTTGAATTACAATACAATATTTTCACTATTCATTAAAAATGAACTTTATCGGAATAATAACAAAAATTTATACAAAGTAATTTTTTTTGTCTCGATTCTAAAGAAGGATTTTATTTCTTCAAATATAAAATATAAAATTGACAAAAAGTAGTTTTAAAAAGGGTTCACCATCAAAAGATGGTTAATTGACCTTTTAAAGAATATTAGAATATTTATGTTTAAAATTGGATTCATTCTCATTTTAAGCCTCTATCATTTATTGGGTAATTGTTAAAATATTTAACAAACATATATAATTATTTTGTAGTTAGTTCTGTTCATTCCCACCATTCCAAAGGCTAGCCGTTAACTACCATTTAAAATAATATTATTATATTATTAGTGTGCAACATAAGATTTCAATGAAACTCGTTGTTGCATATTGGGTACGCCATCGAACATAGAATTCCCTTTAAATTATTATTAACATTTTATTCACAAATATTAATAAATTTAAAAATGTCATATTCTTTATTTACCTGGGATGTTACAAGTCAAGTATCACATGACCACATTTTATAGTGAGTTATAAATAGCAAGGACCAGATCCAAGGTGTTAGAAAACCAAGGCATCAAAGTAATTAATTCTAGACCAAAGAGGGCTATATGTAAGGAGCATGTCTATGTTATCCCATCGAGTCCCATGGGAATCCCTGGTGGAAACTCAGTTAGGCACTTGTTTGTGTCCTAAGAGCATGGCATTAGCAAGTCCTACGTGAGATCAAGAAAGATGAATCCATGGGGTACCAAGGCCCGACGCATCCCACAAAATCAAGACCCAAGTGGAAGAATCAACCCAAGTCATCCACAATCACATTCCAGATCTATGGCGAGCAGTCCATGGAATTTATCAAACCATTCAATCAAGTATTCAAGAATATACATTAAACAATCATTAACATGTGAGTATACCCACTCACTTCAACAAGAACAAGCCATGAGTATACCCACACATGCAAACCATTTACCATTTACCAAATAATATGGGCCTACCCTCCCATATAATCGATCGAGCATGGAATTAGTCATTTCATATAGGTACACCCACCCATATTATCCATTTAACATGCCAAACTATTAGAACAGTTAAGGCATTATGTTATATTCATTACAAAACGAGGTAGTACATATCTTAAACAATATAATCAAGATATCAAGTCCTATAAAGGCTTCTTCTAACTAGTAAAGCACCAGAACACACCCCTTGGATGGTTTAATTAGGAATAAACAAGGTTTTTCTTTAAATATCACCCCTACGGTGACCTCGAAACAAGGAATGGGTACTAAAACACCTAAATGGAACCCATAATCAACCTCACTAGGTCACATTACAGAAACTATAAGATACTCGCTCAATAAATGAGACCTCTCCAAAATGTACAATGGATGCAATATTGTTCAATCACCTGAAAAATAGAATGTAAAACCGAAAGAAAGAATAGACCACCTAACTCACCTCGATAGTAAACAACTCATCCAGTATCGAGCCTTGTTTCTTCCTAGTTTGGGAGATATTTGATGAACGAATGAATAATGGAATATTAGGGAATATTATTCTAAATACGAATAGTGTTATCGTTGTTCCAAAGAATCAAGAATGACTAAAAATGAATCGAGGATTACCATTTTGGATCCGATGATATGATCGATGATCAAAATGGAAGTCGGATGAAGAGTAAGGATCAAAGAGTACATTAGGTACCACAAGAGAGATCTAGGAGGCATCATGTGCATGGGAGTAGAAAAACCTATTGGGATTAAAAAGGAAAAATAAAATTTTATTTTAAAATTAGAAAAGACACACAATAGGGTCGAACAATTTACCCACATGGTTTCCCAAACCGTGCACACCTCACTGCCTAGGAGGGGCACTCCACACAGTTACCCGACATGATTTTACTAACCATGAACAAACCCTACTAATGTGCTCTGACCAAAACATGCACTTTTCATACCTTTCACAAGATTTAGGATAACTGTGTGCAGTCTATGTGCAAACCATGCACCATGTCATTTTCTTCCCAAAACATAGTTCCGAACGTCGAACAACCCCCAAACACCTCCAAAAAACTCATGATAAAGTTAGGAATTCACAAAATGACATAATAATTGTAAATACTCAGAAATTTCAAGGAAATGTTTTTCTTAATTTCATTGGAATTTTACGAGTTTGCAGTTTCTCACAGCGCCTGATTCTGAGGCCCGGTGTGCCCAGAATCAAATTCTGAAGCTTTGTTCGGGTGCGTTCAGTAAACGTACGTGTGAGTTTTTCTCTCTTTTGAACTGGTGCTCAGAATTGAAATCTGAGGACACCGATGAACTCACAGTGCCGATATTTTCTTAAAGGAACCTTTACCGCATTTGCGTTTTACACGGGTTGAGAGTTAATTTTTTTGGAAAATTGGAAATAGTTTAATAAAATTGTTGGAACAATTTTATATATATCCCTGGAAGTTATTTCCTTCCATGGGAAGTTGTCGGTGGGGCCCACATCCACCTAACGTCCCATGTGTGGATATTTGAGAGGTGGGGCCCACACGAGCCCCAACGTTTCACCTCCCATAACTCTTTTCAAATCCCCTTTAAACTCCCTTGTTGAATGTGATAACCCCCATTATTTATGAGGATCCCTTCCTCTTCCTCTATCCCTATTAATTGTTTGCCAAGACACCCTAATTAATAAATTCAACCTCTTCACTTAATTAATCAAGTGATTTGAATTTTGAATTTTTAAGTTTCATGTGTTAATTGAATAATAGGTTAGGCTAATTATTTTATTTTTGGGGAAATCGTTGAGTTAAGAAGAGTGGGGGAGAGAGCTTTTGAGAAGGGAGAAAGGTATTCCTCTCCTCAACGAAGAATGATATTATTCTCCGATGAGGAACACTCACCTTAAACGGAGAATGACTCGGCAAAGAACGCTCCACATTTCTTCAATCCTTTTTCTTCCTCTGTATCAATGGAGGAGACACCAACACAGAGAACATGCCAACAATGATGGTTCTTTCTCCGACGTTGATGAAGCAACATCGCTTTCTGCGTCTACGACGAACAAACCATATTTGAGGTAGGGTGGATTGATTCAATTTTATTTGAATAAAATTGTTATTCGTTCTATGTGAAACCATGATTAACTTTGTCCAAATGATAATGCCTAACATAGAGGGCGCGGGCCGAACAAACACTGCCCGACGACCCTCCGAAGGTTGTTTGTCTGTGCTTGGATTGACGGGCGATGACGAAACGGGGCCGCAACGGAAATTTGAAGCCGAAGCAGTGTAGAGCATGACCCGAGAAGGCCGTGGGAATAGGCGGAAGCTAAAAGGACCACCGGAGTGACTCCGGTGGCCCGTGAAATGTCGTGGCGGTGCGGGTTGCCGGCGCGGCGGTGCCAGCGCCCAGAGGCGGCGGCCGGTGCCGGCTGACCGCCGGGATGTGGCGGCGCCCCAGCGTTCCACCGGAGGAAGTCCGTCGCGGTTTTTCCCGCGTCGGTGAGGCGACAGATCCCGCGGCCGCGTGGGATTTGGTATGGCGGGGCGGCGCCAGCCGGCACCATCGGTTCCAATCAACAGGGGGCCGCACCCCACCGCTTTGCGCAAACCGCTCGGCCAGGTCGGCTGAGCAGCGGTCGGCCGCGCCAGCCGCGGGCCGGGTAGGGCCGTACCTAGCTGTGCGGGGCCGCGCCCTACCAAGCTGGACCTGGACCTAGGTCAGGTTGACTCTGTTCGGGCCGACCCAGGGTGGGTTGGGCTGGGTTGGATAGGGCCAAGACCCCACTTTTTCGGACCAAATTCGTTTAAAATACCCACAAATTGAGATACAGACCTCTGATCGATGAACCATCAATTTCGTAGGATTCCTCGGATCGAGACGGTCGTTTCGGTATATTACACTCAATGTTTCAGCGAAGTTTGGGTATGACCCGGTTGGTTCGAACCCGAAACCGACCGGGCCCTCGGAGCGGAAACTCTTATAACTTATGGATTGGATGTCCGATTGATGTTCCATCAAATACGTTGGTTTTATTTTGATTAGACGGTTCTTTCGGAATACTCCACTTGAGGGTTGGATGCAGTTGGAGTATTTCCAGGTTGGATTGTACCCGAAATACAACCGAGCCCCTAGAATGGAAAAGCCAATAACTCTCAGACCAGACGTCCATTTGAAGAACCGTCAGTGGAACTGGTAATCTCTTTGAGAAATGGTCCCTTTGAGTGTACCCCATGGGAGTTAGAGGTACATTTGAGATATGGTCGGGTTAGTTCGTACACGAATACAACTGGGCCCCCGGGATAAAACGACTAATAACTCACAGACTGGTTGTCCGATTGACGTGTCGTCTATTGTGTTTTGACCCCTATGATGAGGCGTTCCTATGAGATACTTCCACGTGAGATTAATTGACACTTGGAAATATCTACCTGTAGCTTTTGGAGAGGATCCTCATAGAGACGAGTGTACGGAGTACGAAGACCTTGTAGCTGGCTGAGACCTGATGACTGCCTGTCCGATTCGATTCGAAGTGACTTGATGAGCCCAGTGGAGAGCACTACTATGATGGGGTGGAAAACACATGGCATACGAGCGCTACTGTGTTGGGGTTCCAGACCCGCAGTACTCGATAGAAGGAGTACCTCTGTAGGCTATGAGAGGGTGCGCTTAGTTGTAGCGGCAGACCCATAGCGGGGAATCGCTACTGTGTTGGGGTGACAGACCCACGGTACTCAACAGAGGAGGAGTACCTCAGCAGCCTAAGGTTATAGAGTAGCACCTTAGATTCGTGACCAGACTAATGTGCTCGACAAAGGAGGAGTTCTCCAGCAACCGTGTTTTCAACAACATGAATGAAAATACTGGTTTGAGTTGAGTCAATGACCTTTGTGTTTTCCTCATGATTGAGATGGGTTACTTGATAACTTAGGTATATGTATGGGCATATACCTATGTAAAGGTTATATGTTGAGATATTTCTTTGTGGTATCCTTGTTGGATTTTGTGAGACCTTGAGGGTCTCAGGGTCCCTACTGAGTATCGTTATACTCACCCTTGCACGGGCTATGCCCGTACCTCGTTGTGTTGGATGCAGACGACGGACAGCGCTGACTGAGGCAGAGTGTACAAGGACTGGACGGTACCCAGAGGTGGACACTCGACATGACGACACACGGAGCAGACTGATATATGCGGAGTGCTGAGGTGGACAACTATACCTACCCTTCAGGTAGGAACCTAGAGGATGATCCAGGAGTTGCTTCACCATTCAGTTGTTTGTCTTTCAGCTGTACTTTCTTTCGGTTGTCGCTGTACCTTTCTGTTGGGCTTGTATTCCATCCCATTTGTACTTTCAGCACACTTGTTATTCTGCTTTACTTAGTTTTTCCTTCCACTTGTACTCTGGTTGTGTGTGTTTACGTTTCATAAAAACAATCCCTTCCCTTTTTATCAGGATTTACACCTTTGCTGCTAGTCACCAGCCCCTGGCCTATAGAAGGCAGGCTTGGGGTAGTCATGGCATGGGCCATGAGAACGGGTCGTGACAATAAGGCATTTAAACTGAAAAGTAAAGGATCCACAACTCGTATGAAAACTCGAGTACTTACAATGTAAATAGATAGAAAGCTCCCAAAAATACACCACCCACACTCCAAAGTTTTAAATACATTTAGTAATAGAATTATGCTAAAAATTCCAAAATTTGAAGTTTAATGATAATTAAAATCTACATCAACAACCTCTTAATCCAACATAGTAAGGAAAATATCATTTGATCAATGTTTCTGATGGGGGGTATGTTAATTTCATGGTTAAGGTATTGTTAGAAAACACTCTAGATATACTAATGTCTTATTTGATTTTATATATACCCCATAATTTATATCTAAATAATATTATATAGGTAATATATTAATAACTCAAAAATTATATGTTCTTTTAGAAAAAACCCCCTAATGGAAAGATGATGGAATCCCAAGTCTATGATTCTTGTCAGGTTGAAGTGTTTTAGAATTCATTTCATGCAAATATTGTCATTATTCATCTAGTTGAACTCGATGTTATTTTGGGAATAAAATGGATTTCTTTACATAAATCCCAAATCATTTTTGAAGGAAGTTAAGAAAAACTTGATAATATAGAACAATCTATGATATTGTATTAAGGTAATGAAAAAATGAACTTCTTATGGAAATTACATCAATCATACGAGTCATTATTCATATTAAAAAGGAGAATTTATATCATTTGTTTAGGGATAAACATTACTTAAATGATAGGACTATAATTTTAGTATTTATTGATTTCTTTCATGAAGAGTTTCCTAGTCATCCAAAAAATCATGAAGGTATGTTTTCAATAGAATTCAAACACAGTGATACACCTATTTTCAAGACCCCATATACAATATACTCTATTTAGTTATAAGTGTTGAAGAAGAAACTCTGATAGAATCTTGAAAGGGGATTCATTCACCCATATGTTTCACCTTGGGGTGCACCTCTTCTATTTTTTTTAAAGAAATATGGATCAATTTAACTATTCATTTATTATCATGTACTTATGAAAACAATATCAAGAAAAAGTATCCTCTTACACATATTTATTACTTGTTTGATCCACTACATAGAGATTAATAATTTTCCATTATTTATCATCATTTTAGATATAATCAATTTAGGGCGAAGAAGGATGATATAAATAAGAATACATTCTATAAAAGGTATAGAATCTCTAAATTATTAGCAATGCCATTTGATCTTATTAATTCCCATACTATCATTAAAGATTTAATGAACAATTCCTTTAGAGATTACCTTGATTAGTTCATAGTAGTATTTATAGACGATATTATTATATATTAAATGTGTAAGGAAGAGAATGAAGATCATTTGATAATTTTCTTATAGACCATGAATAATGAGAATATTTTGGGAATATTTACCATGTTAGAATGTTGGATTTAGAAATATTCATTATTTGTTCATGTAATGTCATGTGAGGGTATATCAGTAAACCCATCAAAGATAGAAGTTATTGAACATTGAATTTGACCAATTACTGTGACTACGAGATATAGTTTTCTTGGTTTGGCTATATATTATCAGAAAAATTTGGAAATTTTTCTATCGTTATAAAATACACTAACCTGGTTAACTCAAAAGGGATCCATGTTATTTTGAATAGATGAATGTGACGAATTTTTAATGGAACTTAAGATAAGACCTTTCAGTGCACCTATGACAACACTAACCTATATTTGTGAAGGTTTTAAAATCTATAGCGATGATTTAGATGATGGGATTGGGATGTGTTCTCATTTATAATAATATGGTTACAACTTATTCCTCAAAATAATTGACTATCCTTGATCAAAATTAACCAACTAATGATTTGGAATTAGATTTGGTATTTTTGTATTAAAAATATGTAGGAATTATCAATATGGGGAATGGTGTGACATATATACTGATGATAAAATTTTATATAATATTTTCAATAAAAATTACCTAAAAATGCACCAAAAAAGATAGTTGGAGGTAATTAAACATTATATCTCTTCAGTTCCTTACCAACCTAGGAAGGTGAACACTATGGGAGATGCTCTGAGTTTAATGGATCATTCTATCTTGTTTATTATTAGGATCCCAAACCAATCAAATATTTAGGGACTAAAAAACTATGGATCTTGAAATATTTATGTAAGGGGATAAATTTTTTCTTTCACGATTGAGTATTCAAATATCATTCCATGTAAATATTAAAGATGAAAATGACTATGTAGAGAAATAAAATAACGTGAGAAAAGTTATTGAATTCAACCATGACTGTTATGAAATAATTTGGTTGTGGAACCTTATATGTGTCCCTTTTTTACAATATTTGATGATATCTATCCTAGAAGATATTTGAAAGAGTATTTTTGATGGGATATCATAAAGAGAGATAGTTTCAAGTTTATTTATCAGTTCATGGTATGCCAAAAAGTTAAGGGTGAGAAATATAATTCTATGGGGATGTTACAACCATTACTATACCAAAATAGGAACGGTAATACATCACAATGTACTTTGGCATCGAACACCCCAAAAAATATAAAGTGAATATTGATATTTGGGTTATTTTCAATCTCCATAAAAATTCATCACACATCATTTCCATTAGATAATATTTTTCCCTTTATCAATAAACTTGGTTATTCATTAAGAAATGGTAAGATTTGATGGCTCACCACTCTTAATTGTATCTGATTAGGATCTGAGATTTACCTTGATGTTTTGGATAAGTATTTAACATGAACTAGATATAGATTTAAGTTTAAAAAATACTTATCATCCTCATATAGTTGTTCATCCTGAGACTGCCATTAAAAATCTAGAATACATTTTAAGAGATTTCTTTATGGATTGAAAAAGTATTTGGGGTCCACACATTCCTTTGGTGGAATATCCTTACAATAATATCTATCACTTAAGAATTCATATGGATCCTTATGAATCCATCTATGGTAGAAAGTTCTGTACTCCAACATGTTGGAATGAATATGGTGAAACAAATCTATTG
This sequence comes from Viscum album, assembly GCA_963277665.1. Taxonomy (NCBI): domain Eukaryota; kingdom Viridiplantae; phylum Streptophyta; class Magnoliopsida; order Santalales; family Viscaceae; genus Viscum; species Viscum album. The sequence goes on along the minus strand of OY728138.1, from coordinate 537,888,889 downwards.
GGTCCTGAGCTAGATGAGTAAATGGAATAAAATTTTAGATCTATTCAGCCACAAATAAGAACATGTAAGATGCAACAAAATGTTTTTTCTGAAAATTGCAAAAAAGATATTGAAATTGATGTTCATGACTAAGTATTCTTAGAAATATCTCCCCATAAGAGGGTGGTGATATTTGGAAATAATGGATGGATAATCACAAGATATATGGGTCCTTTTTAATTTTTTTGATTTAATCTAGATGGTAGTTTATCGATTAGTGCTTCCACTAAATCTCTCTCAAGTCCATGATTGTTCAAAGTATCTCTCATGAGGAAGTACATACCTAATCCTTCACATGTACTAAAATCATAGTTCATACCACAATGGAAAGATATTTTCTAAAATGAATAACTTGTATGGACTTTGAATCATAGATAAATAGTTCTAAAAAACAAGTACACTAACCTGGTTAATGTTTTGTGGTGAAACCACCAATTTGAGGAAGATATGTGGGAACCATAGGATGTGATGAGGCAGAGGTATCATCATATATTTGTATTAGAGTGATGAAATTTCAGAAGAAAATTTATTTTAAGTGGGGTAGAATGTAACACAATGAGATATTTTTATGAAAAAAATTCTCCTTAAATAATTTTATTTATTCATTATCTTGTGTTACATGCAACAATAAGTTTAGATGAACCGTGAAACATTATTAAAAGATTATGTTCTATTATCACTTATTTGGTGTACTGGTTGGTATTATTAGTAAAAAAATATTATGAAGAATATAAATTCTATACATCTATAACATGAATTCATTTATTATAAAACAAAAAAATTAAAAAAATGTTATTTGAAAATAAATGTGATGTTTTATTTCTGAAAAACTATTTTTATGTGTGTAATGTATTTTTATATTAATAAATTATATTAATAACTGTTGGATAATTAATTTATTTAAATATATATATTATTTACTTTATCAAATGTTTCAAAAACTCAGTAATCATTTTTCTTAGCATAATATAAGAATAAATATAGTTTTATGCCAACAAATGTATTTTTTTTTCTAAAAATAATTTTTATTACATTTTGTGTAATTAATTTGAAATTGTTATCTTAAATTTATAGGTATTTAATTAGATAAAAAATAATTACATTTTTAGAATTAAAAATTTCAAATTTATTAAATAGTCCCCATTTATTCCTAGGCAATATGAATAGTAACATTAGTAAAATTTATTATCTCGGTAAAATGTAAATCCCAATAATCTTGGTTAAAAATAAGTGATAATGCCATAATATAACATCATAATTCTTTTTGAAAAAAAGTAAATTAGTCCCTTATCACATTATTCTTTAAATTTATTATTTTAATAGATAAATTTCCATTTTTTTATATTTTTTAGATTAACTAAATTTTAAAAATTTTTCTCTTTGTTTTAATTAACATTTATGTGTACACATAGGAAAAATTAGTAATTAATTAATATTAATATTAATTTTTTAATATTGAAATTATATTCTTGATGGAAATTTATTTCTAATTTTTAGGTATTATATACTTTCCTTAAACTCTTACACAATGCCAAATAGTATTTATATAAATAATGGGAAAATTAAATCAATGATTTTTGAAATATTAAAACTGATATAATTAGTGTAATATATAGTGTTAAAAAAAATTATAGGCTAATATTAAATATTATCGTAGTGTTAAAATATTATCTTCTAATTCAAAATGGTTTCCAAGTCTTTTAGCTCAAATTAAATGAATAGTGTAAAAATTGACATTAATGATCTTCTATAAAAATTATATTTTATTAATTTTTTTAAAAAATCATAAATTTATTAAAATAATATAGTTTGGATATTAGATAGTCAAAAAGTTTATAAATAGTCCATTTATTATCTAATTATAACATTATTAGTAAAAAATTACAACCATTTAGTATTGAAAATTTTATTTCCATAGTTAATATTTAAAATTGCTAAACAAATGGTTCATATAAAATGGTATTGTTTAGAATGATACAAAAAATTGTCTAAATTATACTATTTGATGGTATTAAAACCCAATCCAAAATTATATTTTAATCAATAATCATTTTGAGTCATTTTTATTGAGAATATTTATATAATAATGTAGTGTATTGTGAAATTCCAAATGTTCCTCTCGCCTCAATCATAAAAGGGAACCTACTCCCTCAATTATTTACACCACATTGAGACTTATAGATAAAAAATCAATATAATTTTCTATTATAAACTTCCCTATCCATATCCTAGAGGTTCCATATGCCCAAAAATTATAACCCAATACACCTTTAAAGGTGATATAAAGGATCCGTTTCAAAGAAGTGGTAATCACATTAACCGCTCAATTTTCTTTTTCTAATCTTATTTAAATTAAATAAATCTATCATATTTATCATAATATAACAAATTAATTATCCCCAATATTATGAAATTTCATTATTTTTATGAAAATAACTTCATACATCATCTTTCCTATCAAAATATAAGTGAATGTATCGCTTATGTGTATATACGACTTACCGAATCCACATAGCGATAAAAATAATTTTTCATCACTATATTTTATGGATAGGTATTATGATGGGTTTAATATTTATATATAATATTTATATTAAAATTCAACTTATGGAATTATAGTATAATTTCAACCATATTATCATCCAATTCTTTGGGAAACGATAACATCGCACGTACGTATGTGTGGACTACCACCTCCACAAAGTGATGTGATTAGTTATACATTTATATATTACATTGATGGTTATGATAATGAATTTGATTAATATATATGATATATAAGATTTAATAATGATACTTTAAAGTTTAATTAAATTGTAACTATATTTTTATCAATCTATAAATGAAGAAAACATCGTTCATGTGTACATACTTCAAACCATCTCAGTTAAAGGTATTGTTAAATTTTCTATATAGATTTTTAATGGATGAATATAATATTTATATAATATATCTACTAGATACTTATATAATTATTAATATTATATATACTATGGAATCAAGATAAATGTTGATGTACTGGAACTATTAAGTCGAAATAGTCATGAAAGACAAAACAGTTGACACCCAAAAATAACTATTTTGATATGAATTTATTCATAAAAGAGGTGTTTAAATGTTATAAATGGATCATATATGATAATATAATTATGATAATTAATCTGATATATAATTATAATAATATAAATTTATTATGCATGAGGATAAAGTACTTTCTAAGAACGTTGAACTCAATGTAAGTGTTTTATTTCACAATCTCATTAATATTTGGGATTTGATCATGTTTATGTATTACATGGGGTATATTTTTATTTCATATAAATTTTTTATAAAATATATTTAATATGTTTTTTAAAATTATTATATTATTGTTTAAATTCATTTTACTCATGTTTTACTTTTTTTAAAAATTGATTCAAGGGAATCGTCAAGTTTTTTTCTAAATGTTATACTTTGTGAATTTTCCAAAAAAATATGGTATGAGTGTTTTTAAATTATAATTCATGAAAATATTTAACCTCAAAAATGAACAATTTATTAATGTATGTTTACTTTACATGTTCCCATGGTTATTTTTAAATAAAATTGGGTTCTTCATAACTTCATTTCTTTTAAGAAGAAGTGATCTTAAAATAGGATGGTTATTTTCCTCAAGAATTATTCCTTGTGCCCTTTCAGAATCAATTCCATATAATATTAAATCCATTGATATTACATAATATTCTCTAGGGATATGATGCAAAGAGACTATATTTACTATTTCTATCTATGTTTTATATTCATAATGAAATAATGAAATTTTTATAAATCCCATTTCATTTCCACGGGTTATGGTATGATGAAATGTTCGTGTAACCCATTTATTTTCATAGGGTTTGATAAAATGATTTTTTTGAACATTTTAAAGGTATATTGGAATGAAGTGGAAACCGATGGGTCATGATCAAAATATTTTATCACTAGCGATCGATGTAACAATGGCATCATCGATTAAGAACTATACCAGTTTAATCTGAAGGATCACCTGTGAAGAAGTTTAAGTACAAAAATTAAACCATAAATACCTATTTTGATTTGAAGTCACACTTTCATCATTAATTCATCATTGACAATCACTATTAGAAGAATCTGAAGGTGAGTTCTTTTAGATCTCCCACGCTTGCTTGAAAAATATGTGGGATCATCTATTGTTGAATTGCAGAAGCTAAATTGGAGATTTGACAACACCTTAAACATCCCAATGATAACCATGTTTATGTTCATGTGATACGAGAGGGAGAGATCAATCCCATCACCTAGATCGAGAGGTTCTATCTCTAGAAATTGTGGTTGAATAGAGAACCCCTCAAGAGATTAGAGTAAATAGTAATCATGTGAGAGCCTCTCTCCTCCAATATATAGTGAGTTGAGAAATTACCCAAAAAAGGATCCTTGACCCCCAGATATTTATTATTCACTATATATGCTATAAATGATATATTATGGAAAATGAACTGAATTATAAATATCATTTAAATTTTCATCACTTAGTTATATGATAAAAAAGATATTACATGATAAAATTTATTCATTAACTAGACTTGTATTTTGGGAAAATATTAAATGAAAATTGAATATTAAAATAATATTCATTCAAATAAAATTCCTCATGTATTTAGTTTAATACTTGAAAATACATTTTATAAATAAATTCATTACTAAATATTCTAAACTCATATTACATGAATTTATTTATTCCTTGGTGATCATAAATACATGGATGACTCTCAGACCTCATGGTGGCTCCCATAATGTCATACAAACCAATTCATTAGAAAATAGTATATTCTTGAATATGCATATGTGTGTGACCCTATATAACCTTATCTCAATAGCAGTGAAAACCATTCATAGACCAAGGGAGGAGTCTTGAAACCCACCAAGGCCCTTAAATAGATAAGTAACAGTCATAGCAACAACAACCAACCTATGAACATACACTGTGTAATATAATCTCTTTGCCTTTAGATATACCATAAAGCAGGACACACACTTGTGTCATCATACTTTCATGCATTATTATTTTTTGATCTAACTAGACATATTTATCATTAGCTACCTTGGCCATGGATTTATAAAGTTATATCCATCTTTTTCAAATAGGGATGAGATATCACTTCCTCAACATGAAAGTGAAAAACTCTATATTTACTATTCAACCAATGCCAAACCACCAATAAATCCCCCAAAATAGGATACCTCTCCATAATTTCATTATCATTTATTTTTTTTCATTCATCAATGTATGTGATCAAATGTAACACATTGATAAATATCTCAAGTTAGGAGACCAATACACATGTCTATAGATAGGAACATTGAACGAAACCCAAAACATGTGGTGTCCCTATTGGAAGGTCTGTCCCAATGATCTTACCTACTAGAGATAACCAGTTGATAACTTCATAAGAAGAATTATCAATGATTAGGAGTCCCCAAAACTGTATCACAAGACATAAACTATGTCTATTATGTATAATGTATTTAAACATAAGACACAAATTTAAGATTAATATCATATCAAATTAATGTTCTAATTATAAAATGTGATCTTCTATATTATTTTGGCATGATAAATACTATATGGACGTTAACATTTAAATAGTGGACACATAAATTTATGTACTATAATGGTATGTTTACATCATAATTATCTCATTATATATCTGAAATGGTAATTTAAAAGTACAGTTTAGTTAGTTATAGGGAACCCACTATTATGACTCCCCCACTTCCACTAGATCCAACATTTTGATAATCCTTGTTATCTCTCACATTAGTAAGATCCTATTTCTACAGATTGATGGCTTTAGTTGCTGGGACTGAAAAATCTCTATTGTGGGGATATTCCGTTATGTGTGACCTTATCTCCTGGAGTGAAACTAATCAAGAGATGAAATCACCAAGTTTATACCTTTTTTCTAGTATCCAAACCTGAAATCTTTGATAGTAACTATAATATAATTGTAATCGTAATTCAAATTAACTTACTATGTGGAATTCCAATAAATGGAATAAAAAATGTACCATTTTATACAATACTTCTTTAGGTAATTCATAAGTTCCAATGTACTCTTTATTTCTAGACATGTCTACAATTGGTTTGAATGAGCTTATCATTCTCATTACCTTAGCATAACAGCACTATTATATCCCATTGATCTAAGGAAGTCCAATTTTTATCCCTTCAAAACTAGTATCCACTCATCTCGACATACCAGGTATATATCCTTTTGTAATTTTTCTCAACTATAATTGGATTTTTCAAATTGTTTCCCTTATAGTTGTCCTGAATAAAACATATATTTTCCTATTATAGAGTATTTGTTGGAAATATGATATATTTTAAATGTCATGGAATATGTGATCGACCCATTAGAAAATCATATGGATTTCAAACCACTACATTAATATCATCCTATGCCCATAGATGTATTCTTGGGGATATTAATGCCAGGTTACATTGGTAACAATTATATATCAAATTTCTCCAACTTATTTTTTCCAATACATTTTCAGTATATGTACTATTGAATTGCTCTAAGAAACAATTAGATCCACCTTAGTAGATCTTTTCCCCCCCAAAATAGGTTTCTACATTAAGCTAAGATTTTGTGAATATATATTATTTTAGTCCTATTTAACAATTAGACCAATAAAATTTTTATATATGCTACCAAATAAATTATATGTTAAAAACCATGGATCTCCCAATAACCTTTGATGGACACATTGAAAATATTCACTTTAAATGAATATTATATAATCTTGTTGTATAAATCAATCATAAATTGGGTTTCTGTAACATACATATGTTATAATAATTCTATGATGTCACCATCCCTTTATGGTTTCATTGTATAGACTCCTTCTATGATTGGTGATCTTAAAATAAAATTTTTAATAAAATTATTATAGATGTTATCTATGAAAAGAAAAATTCTAATGGATTTAGTCATAACTAATTGGTATAACTATCCTAGCTTTATTGGTACCATGATTGTACCATCCTTGCATCATCTCTCTTGAAAACCCACCAAAATATTGAAAATAATAAGTACCATGTACATTGATACATGGAATCCATTATTTAATTGTAATTAATATTTTAAATGTTATCTAATTATCATATAATGATTACTTTTAAGATTTATTATTCATAATGAATGACGGATCACCAGAAATGGTGGATACAGAACCATCACTATGGTGTTATACTCCCTATGAAATACATGTCTTTGGAATAGTCTCTTTCCACATGCTCTTGTAGAAAATTTTCCATTGGAAAATATTTTTCCATCAACAATATTGACTAAACCCTAGTGAATCTTACTCTTATTATCTCAAATAGTGATGTGCACACTTTTATAGATATATATCATATCAATTGAAAATAAACTTTAAATCATAGGTATTTCTGTAATATACTTAAAAAACATAGGATGATAACTACAGATGCACATTGTGTTTTTTATTTGAGGAATTTTTTTTATATCCATAATAAAATATTTAAAACTAAAAACATGTTCTTATGGAATAATGGATTTCCATAACATTATAATTCATATGATATATATTTTTTATGATATATGACATATGAGTTTTTTAAAAAACTATTATTTGCGATGCATGTCATCAAAAATAATGGAAGTATCTACAATTCATTAGTATTAAAATGGATTCCCCTTTTACTTACATCATGAATCTGATGTGTATAAGGGAATATGCATTTAAAAATTTCTCCATGATAATTTTTGTTGATAAATTTTAACTTGTAAGATGCACCATCTATCATATTTATTAGCATCATAACCCTAATGAGGAAAATTTAATGTGCATCTGGGAATTACACCAAACTATATTATATTGATCGATGAATTATTGGCCAATATATTTTTAGGAGTACCATCTCGAAGCATCACATATATTTTGTAAATACATATACAATAAATCAAGGATGTGGTTGGATAGGGTATCAAAACAAGGTAAGACTTCTCTGAGGGATCTTCAATTGTGGATCAGCAAGAATCATCAATGGTCATGTGACCTAGATACAATGATTAAGAAAATCTAATGGTTGGGACACACCTTAGAAGATGCTTGGGATGATGATATTTCTGGATATATTTTTAGTTAGATGGCTATTATGGCTGAAATGATTATGAGACAAGAATGTCTGGCTTGAGAGCAAGCAAGAATAAAATAGATCTACGAGGGTGATAAGAACTCAAAATAATTCCATGCAAGTATTAAGGGGAAGAGATGTATCATTCATCCCAACACAAGGATTGATGATGGAACTTTTACCGATGACCGGGATGTGGTCGGGGCATGTTAGAGTCCCACTCCAAAGTGCTTCTTTCTAGTCTTATTCCACGTATTCCTGACTATTATCCGAGGGGCCATCAAGAGATCATGGAATTGATTTCTAAAAGTGATTCAAATCAAGATAATTAAGTGTTGGAAGACTTCCATGATAAGAATAAAATATATGAGGTGATGATGAGCCATGAAAAATAATGTGGTTCAGGCCTAAATGGTTTCATTGTTTTTATGGGGATTTATGGGTTCATATGAGGCATGAACTGTTGGAAGCCATTATGGAATTTTTATGAGTAGGTATTATCCCTAAAGTTTCTAGTGCCAAATCATTTTTTCTTATCCTCAAAAATAAAGGACCCCTCTTCTCTTCATCACCAAAGACCAATAAGCATGTTCAATTACCCATATAAGGTGTCAACCATTATCATGAAAAAAATGATTTCTCCCCTTCTATCTCATTGTATTTTGGATGAACACCATGGTTTTTTGAAAGAGAGATCAATCCAAGGGGAAATTTCTCTAGTTCAGAAGGTGGTTAGTGATCTTAATCTGAAAACTAATGGTTCTAAAATGGAAAAAAAGATGGACATGGACAAGGCCTATGATAGAATTGAGTAGAGATTTATCATCAATGTGTGTGAAAGTATGGGTTTCTCTCCTATGGATACTGATCTTTTTTTTTTCAGGTGCTTCAATTACTCATGGATTCTTATTAGATTTATGGGTAAAGTTGTGGTTTCTTCATGGATAATTATGGTTTGAGATAGATAGATCCATTTCACTTATTATCTCTATTAGTACCCAGGATATCCTTAGCTTTCTAATCAACCAGAGCATTTTGGGGGTATTAATCCTTCTTTATCAGTGTAAATATTGTTCTAACCAGCTTTCTCACGTTATGTTTGTTAATGAAATGATTATATTCAGGAATTACAATAAGATATCAGTTCATGTTATCAATAAAGTACTTGGTGATTATTTCCATTAGCGTTTCCAAATTATTAATCAAACCATGAGAAACTTTTATATTTCATGAATATTCTCAGAAAAGAAGGTCGAATCCATTGAAATAAGTTTTGACATGATTATAGGCACTCTTACCCTAGATTACTTAGGTTCTATGGTTTCCACAAGATGGATCCACATAAAACACTTTAGTCATAATGTTGGGATGAATAATAGCCACATTTTAGAATGGAATAACCATTTCTTATCCTTTGGAGGTAAGATAATCATAGTGAATTTCATCCTACCATACATTCCTATTAATACTCTTTTAGATGTTAAGGTTCCTAAATGTGTTAACTATAATATTTATAATATTCTAGAAGACTTTGTTTTGGATAAAAATTTGGTTGGGAAAAAGAATTAGGTTTCCAGATCAAGAATAGCCAGGTCCCTCTAAGAGGATGGAATTAGTTCTAAGAGTGTTTTAGAAACAATAAAAGGAACACATGCCAAGCTTTCTTGGGAAGTGATTGAAGAGATAAATTTATAGGGAAATTTTATGAACCTGTATGATGAAAGAGTAAGAGGTATATAATACGAAATTATTTTTATTTATCCCATGATTATGCCCTATATTTCACCCTTTAAATTTCAAACTAGATGGATCATGGAGAGCAGGGACCTATCCTTATGGCACTGCAATTAGGCTGGCATCACTCTCAAATTTCCAAGATTCTTGGTCACAAATATCAATTTTAATAATTCTAGTAAGTACCCTATTTTCAAAAAATATGTTTTGGACAGAAACTAGTGGGAGTTTTTCAACCTAATTGACATCTGAAATAACCCAGATATGCGTGTTTTGAAATCCTCATCATTAAGAATCTTCTCTATTAAAATTTTCAAAATGGAAATGGCCTATGAATCCTCATCTGTTATATGGGGAGATATCTTCTAGAGAAAGGAGATATCACTGATGTACAACTTTCTAGTATGGATAATTTGGAATCATGAAATACCTACTAAGGAAAATGTAAAGAGAATGGGTATTAATTTGGCTTCTAAGTGCTTCTATGTAAAGTTTAGCCGGGATGAGACTTCAAATCATCTCTTATTTAAGGGAGAATGGGAAATTGAGATCTAGTGATTTATTGGTGACTTTAATGGAATTATTTCTCTACAGGTTTTAGATCTAACATTTTCCAAGCAGTGGATTCATGGTGTGGGAGACGTTGTCTTAGAGAAGAAGGCTCGATCATTGGTGTTTGCTGTAGGATACTGGGATATATGGCATTCAAGTAACCTGGTCAAATTTGAGGGTATCATCTCTTCACCCAAATCATTGATTTCTATAACAAGAGTCATCTACTGGACATGGTGCGTATTCTTAATAAATGGAAGGATAAGACAACCGACAAACCAATTCAGGCTACCAAAAAATATATCACTACCACTCTTGGATATTCTTGCTCTCATACAATTCTAGAAATAAAATTAATATGGATGTTTCATGTAATATGGTTTTGATGAATGGTGGAGGCATAATGGGAGATAATAGGGGGTGGGGGTGGTATTTTTTGCTTTTACAGACAAAATTGGAAGTGGTCATTTCATACAAGAAGAGGACATGGCCATGTTAGTAGGTCTCCACATTTGTAGGAAAGGTGGAATCAATATAGGTATATTCAAAACTGATTACGTTATCATCTTTAATGCACTACATCATAGAAGTATTACCCTTTGGTCTATATCTTATGCAATTAGACATTATACTTGTATTATCTCTTATCTAATAGATATTCTTCACACTTGGAATGAGGGGAATAGAGTTTCTAACCACCTTGATTCTATCTCTGCCCCTAGTTCAAGTATCAGATGATTTTATAGATTGTCATCTATTTCTATTGAGGGAAAAAATCTGGTGATAGAGAATGCCCTTGAGGTATACTATTTTTGACTAATGTAGTCTTTCTTCTATTGTACATATTTTTATGAACATTTATTTCAATAAATAAATAAATAATGGATGGAGGTGGTAGAAGGAAATTGTGAAGGTTATTTGGAATTCACACTTTTCATTGGATTCCTTTTATTTCAACTTGTTAACCTTAAGACTTAAATACTAATAATTCTTTAATGTTCTTATTTCTAGGGAAGCCCTACCCAAAATGTAATAAAGTGTTTCTCTCCAAACTATTTGTTTTGTAATCTTAAACAAAACTAGATTATATGGGTAAAAATGATATTATAATGGGATGTATTGAAAGATCATGATATTCCTTACATATTTACACATAACTAGTGTAATTATCACCAATTCATATCTCACGTCACATTCTACACATAAGATTCTCAGAGATGAGACGATATGTAAAACCATCAATGTCCTAAAGATTTATCCACAAGTCGCATAATTATTTATTGAAATAAATATGATAAAACCATTATATGTGCTATACATGAGTCTATGACAAGAATTTTTAACACCCTCACTTTTTGAGTTGTATTAATTTGTCATTCCGACACCAAAACTTTCAATTTTTGATGTCATAGTACATTGCACAAGTTCTTGTACCACTCTTTGGAAACTCATAACATTTTGGATATTTAATTATTCAAGTACTATCATAGTGTGTCTTATGTTATTACCATTCATTTTTCTAAAAAATTAAAATTTATCATATTAGTACTTTTATCTTGGTTACTGATTTAGACAATATTGATTAATTAATTAAATCATTAAATGTCTCCCACTATTATATCAAACTCTAGCATCCCCATATACTAGAATCTGAATACTTCGTCACTCATGTATTCTAGCAGAAAGGATCCTTATACCTATCCTCATAGGCTACAATCTATGGATTGGCCACGACTTGGAGATTTCAAGCTAGGGGTTTGACTAACAAATCATATTAAACCGTGGCACCTGGATCATTTGAGTGAAATATCATCTTCTAAAATAATAATTATGGATTTTTGAATGATTTACTCTAAATTTTAGTCAATCTATCTTAGGAAACATCATTTCAACTAAATCTAATTAAGTTAACCCATTATTCTCATAATAATTCTTTAGTAGTATAAGTCACTCTCACATTCGGATGAAAAGCACATCGAACACCTAGTTTTCTTCCAATTAAAATAACGGATGGTGTTTTGTGAATTAATATTTCCCTAAGGATATTTTAAAACTACATGACAAAATTAAGTCATTTCCAATATCATAAGCACCTACATTGTGACTACACACAGAACTGATAATGTAATAAATAGAAAATATCTATCACATCACATGTTTATTTTATCTGTGTTTTCCAGATTATTATTTAATGAAATCATGCATAAAAAATATATATATTTAAAACTATAAACAATGAATAAATAAATTAATATGACATGATCATGATATAACAGTAATGGTTGACCAATTAATTCTATAATGGATTAATATAGACCCTATGAGTTAATCCTTGAGTCATATCACTTACGACTCGAGTTCCAACACTCACCTATCGCATGCATCAAAAACATGTCTGGTGCATATCCAAATATCTGCATGTAGTACCTCACTGCTCATACTCATCATTATAAAACAATACCCATATGTATCAAATGGTATATAAGAAATGAGTAATATAGATAAACACTTTTATCTTTTCATGGAGGCCCTTATATATATAATAATGAAAAGGAGACACACAAATCACCATTTGTTAAAATAATTATTACAAAATGCATTATAATGGTTAAATAAATTAATTAATAAAGAAACACCATACACTCATTGGTAAGTATATGGATCATGATTTGTCAATACACTTTAAACTCATGTATATAAATTATATTCATAGATAAAATTGAATTTGAAATAATTTTTGGGAGTAAAATTTAATTGAATTACCAATTAACTCTTATTTTTAATTCAAAAAATGATATTGTTTTGTCCATATATCAATAAAATTTTACCTCCAAAAATAAAATTAATTAAAAAATATAATTTAATAACTAAATGAAATTAATTTTATATAGAGTATAAAATATTTAATTTTCTGCTCATATTATTATTATATGATCATTGATATCTCCCTTTTTTTACCATTACTTGAGAATTTGACCTCACCATCTTATTATATTTCCATTCCCTAGGTTATGAAGGGTGGTATTAATTATTATATTTATAAAATGGTGATAGTTATGAATAAATATATGAGAGATGATGTAGATATTTTCTGAACTAGTTTTTTTATGTTACCAAGCTTCCAAAGATCATATAAATAAATTATTGGGGAATCTATTGAAATTTTATGTAATGAATTATCATATATTAAGATGTAATATATATGTACAAAAATTATCAGTTTATATTAAACATCTTGGGATAAAGAGTTGATAAATTTATGGTTTTAATTAATCAATTGTCTCTTGTTAAGAATAATAACTTGAATCATAAAAAATTTCCTCCTCCTAAGAGAAATTTTTGGTTTTTTAATTTATATGAAAAAGGCCTCCATAAATTATTGGATCTTATGAGACTCTTATCGAGGAACAATGGAATAACTCCATTGGGAATATATTCTCAATAATAAAATTTTATGAATGGTAAAATTTCACAAATGCCATTTATCACATAGAGGGTGAAGTTGATTAATGGTGGGAAATGATCAGTAAAATGAATACCAAGGTGGAAATAAAATACCTAGAATGTGAAGGATTCAGATAAATATTTTACCCAATATCTTCCTCTTTAAATGAGTATGGAGATCCTTGAAATAAATCAAAAGGAAGATTAGTCTATCATGTATTTTGAGGAAAAATTCACAGGGCCTGCATGATATATCTATGGATTTTCATAAACACTGAATGTATAGTAGAATACTTATTTAGGGGATTTAGTCTTAGATCCTGAAAATCATTGGTTAATTGAAACTTTCATAGCTATAAATAAATTATTCATTATTCCCTTAACGATGAGATTGAGATCAGTGATTCTCTAGGGTCTCATAGGGTTGGAAATAAAATAGAAAAATATAATTTAATTCAAGATGATCACAAGATAAATACCCGAGAGGGAAGAAAACTCAACTTACCAGGTGTCAATAGTCTAGGAGGAGGCATCCTAGATTACTTCTCAATAGATCCGGGATATAATTCATGAGTAGAAAATATGGGAATTGAGTTATTAAATGATGATGGGAGATGAAGAGGCATAGTAATGTGATAGAACAAAAGAATGTTTCAATAAATCCTCATCATATTTTCAAGTGCTTTAGTATTATATAACAATGAAAATATATATTCTAATTCCATATTCCATGGTTTCTTCAATATAATCAATGAAAACAACCTCCATGTACTAGAGAAAATGGTAACACTTATACTATCCTTTTTTTTATGGTGGAAACTAATAATGATGTAGTGAGATAAAATATAGTTATTAATTCAATAATAGATAATGAATTATTTGATGAAAATTTTATAGATTCTTTTATATCTATTAATTTTTTAAGGACAATTCAAAAACCTCCTCAACACATAATGGTTGAGTAATATATGTGAACAAAACAAAAGGAAAATATTGTATCCCAATTATATAACTCCACCCAATCAATGTCTAGGGTCCAAACCTCTCAGAAAATATTTTCATAAACCCTTTAGTGGAATTTAATGATATAGTGGGAATATATTGGTTATCCTTATATAAATCTAATATTTAATGTTGGGAGAGGGAAATCACTCCCCATATAGAGAGTCATACTATGATTCAATTAAATGTTATGTGGAGAATGAATATCCCTTGAAATATTATTCTCAATAATAGAATTTATTTCATTAAAAGAATGCTTATCTATCTCAAATTATTGTGATAAATGAGATAGTAATGTTTGGTGACATTCCCATTATGATGGAATATACTGATGTATTCCTGGAAGAGTTTCATGATATTCCTTATTTTTGAGAGGTTGAGTTATCAATTTTTCTTATAAATGGATATCTACCCACATATAATACTCTCAATAGAATTATTACATTTGATTCAAAAGAACTAAATAAGTAGATACAAGAGAATCTAGAAAATGGTTTTATATGCCTGTGTGCTTCACCATGGGGAGTTCCAGTCATCTTTATCAAAAACAAGGATGATTAAATGCTCTTCTATAGTTATTATCATAACTCAATAAGATCATGATATGGAACAAGTATCCATTACCATAGATTGATGACATGTTTTATTAGACATGTTGGGACCAATACTTCTATAAGTCATATCTCTGTTCGTGAATTATCCAATTAAAGGCAAGGAATGAATATATTTCAATGACTACCAATTGAATAATGTATAGACTCTACGATTTCATAATGATTCCCTTAAAAATAAATAATTATAAAGAAATTATCATCTATTTAACAAATATAGTTTTTAGTGGTCACTTCAAGAAATTGTTTTAGTCATTATAAATGATAATCTGATATACTGAAACAAAAAGAAGGTGCATGAAGATAATATTTATACCATGATAAAGTTGTAATGAATTGAAAAGTCATATTTAATGTAAGAAAACTTGTTATTTTGATAAAAGATGTATTACTCGTAGAGCTTTTTATCACAAATAAAAGTTATATCTATTGTTTTTTCTTAGAAAAAATTTGATGAAGGAGTCAATGAAACCAACTTCTGTGATATAGATCCATAGTTTCCATATATAAGATCGGTATTATTGATGATTTTTTAGAAACTTCTAGAAATTTTATAACTCTCTAACCAAGATAACATAGATCGGAGTGAGGTTTTTCTAGAAGAATGAGTATGAATAGAGCTTCATGTAATTAAAAAACAGTCTTATCACTAAACCAATACTCACACTACCCTCAAGTGGGTAACTATTCATGGTATATATTGATGATTCAAATGTTTTGGGTTTTCTACTAATGAAAAATGGTAAATAGTTAGATTATGCCATAAGGAAACTACATTTCTATGAGATGAACTATCCAATGTATGATATTGAGTTAGCTGTAGTAATATTTGCAATATGTATTTGGTGACATTATCTTTATGAGAAGAAGTGTGAAATATATAAATATTATAAGACCTATAGTATATATTCACATAGAAAAAGCATAATATCTACCCATAAAGATATTCAAAAGTAATAAAGGACTACAAATTATTAATGAAATACCAAACTCTTAAGGAAAATAAAGTGGTAGACACTCTAAGTAGAAATGATCTTATAACCCTACAGATGTAGGGTATTGGGGAACATCTAATATTCTTATACATGTAAATGATGGACATATATGTCATAAATAAAGGAATAATATCCTACCAAGATTAAAGGGGAGATCAAATGTAACACACAATTGTTTTTAAAAAATATTTTATTTAAATAAATTTAATTCTCTAATAGCTTTAATTACACACAATCATGACAATAAATGAACTATGAGACTCCATTAGTATAAAATGACAATTTTTTCATAGCTGTTAGGATAGTAGTAACAAATATGACTAACTTATGAAAATGTACGGTCAAGGAATTCACTAATGATTATTTTTGAAAAATATAAGTCAATTATATATTTGTATTTTTTGTATGAATAAATTGAGTGAATTAATATTATTAAATGAAATTAATGAAACATATTTTTTTATATTTAATAAAATATCTTTGATATTCATCTAAAATATAATTTTTTTCATTTTGTATGTATAAGCCCTATTAGATGTATAGAAACCTATATTTTCCGAATAGGTAATTTTCCTCCTTTTAAATGAGAACACATTTTAAATAAAGATTTTAACACATTAGAAATTTTTATATGAAAAAAAAACATGTTCCTTGGAAGATGGATATTAAAATTTACATTGGATGAATTTTTTATATTTTAAGGATAATTTTAATGCTTTGATGAATAGTAAAAATACACTAAATTTCAAATGAAAAAAACTTTTTTCATTGAAATATTTTATACGGATAAATTATATTATTTAATGGTTTTAATGAATAAATATAATTTATTTTTATCAAATAATATAATATAGGTCATTAGAAATAATTTTAAATTGAATTGTGATGTAAAAACATTTCGATCTTTTGTAATGTTTTATCTTTTAACACCCTTTTTCTCATTTCGACAATGGGATTAATTTCAAATTAATTACTACAACTTATATTTTTTGAATTTTGAAAAAATTGATTCCATATTTTTAATAATTATTTCTAAAAATGTAAATAACTTCATTTTATTTTTGGGATTTAGGAATAGTAACCTCGGTAATTTTTATTAATACGGTTAAAGGGTAAATTGGGTAATTGAGGGTAAAAATAATATTATAAATTACCCTAACACTTGTCATAATATAATTAGATGAGTTATTTTCAACTTAAATCATCCTTAAGTTGATATTTTATCCTTTTTAAGCCACTTGATGAGAATATGACACTTAATTTATTTTATTTAATGAAAAGTTATATATGTATCACTCACATTTTAATAACTATTTCATTTTTAATATAAGGTTATACATAAGATAAAATAAATTAAAAATAATAATTTTAAAGTTAATTTTTTTTATTTATCATGGTAATTTATTTTTAATTTTAGTAAATAAATAATTACCATATTGGTTTAGACATTGATGATGCAGAAATTATTTAATTGATGAAAAGTCAATATTTTTTTTAAAAGAGTAATTACCATTAACAGACACAAAAATGATAAAATATATTATTGGTAGATTATATCTTGACCATGACGTACATTCATATGTATCAATAAACCATAGCCACACTATATAGAGAAGTCATGTAAGGACCCGACCTTAAAACATTCCATAATCTTGAATTAAATGAATAATTCACATGGAGGATCTTTTCAGGTTTAGAGTTTTAGAGAATTAGGCCATAACTATTACATCTCAAAAGATTACAAAGTAGAAATTTCTACTCAATTTCCATTTTTTTTTCATAAAATAAAAAACTCTTAAAAAGAAACATGTCTAGTTCCATGTTTTAGATATCATATCTTTCTTTGATCCTATCCTTGACCCTATTCATCTTTAATTCCTATGGAAAACATTTCAAAAACATGGGATGAGTATAAAAATATCAGTAAGGGATACACAAAGAAAGAAAACATTAGATCATCAATATATACATAACATAATCTTTTTAACATACATCATAAAATAATAAGATTTGTGAAATACATATAGAAATCATAAGACATACAGAAAACTTGAGGCATTCATAACATTCTTACATAGGAACTAACTCTCATGGTTACGTTTGGAATACCCATCACAATATATTCCCTAAATCTATTCAGAGAAACCTTAGAGTTTAACTCCTTTGTGTTACCCAATGCATTGGAGAGCAATCTCAGGCTTACCCACCCTTAGTTTTTCACGGAACCACCCAACTTCATAAACAATGCCCAAGAACTATAACATAATCGTATCACATAAAACATGCATAAAGGAAACATAACATTTACACATTTCAATCACAAGATATCAATACAACACATTGATATAATCAAAAAATTATCAAAACCATTTTCAATACCAAAATAAAATAAAAGTAAAACATGGTATTTACTTTTAATTTAAAAAAGTTGTGGCTTGTAGAGGAAGATGGAACTTAAATAATGGTCACGGTGGCGGAGAAGTCGTTGTCGCCGCATACGTATGAAAAAAAAATTCCTTTTGTCATTTAGTAAAATGATTTGTGTAAAAATATTCCTTTTTAATGAAATTAAAATTCAAAAGGATTTTATACACCATATAAAATAAAGTTTTGTAGAAATCAAAAGATGCCTCAATGAAAGGAGATTAAGATGAAGTCCCGTACAAAGACAGTATCCATAGGTTAAGGATAAATCAATTACATAATTATGTGTGACAAATATAAATACACTCAATATAAGTGGATATTATGTGTAAAACAATCAGAGGTCATCCACACATATTCATAGCATGACATAATCATGAAGTAGAGGTTTAACCCAAAGAATTGAAATAGGGTTAAGAAGTTACCTTATAGAAATTCGACAGCCTAACAACGTCACTTTAAAATTCAGAAAATGAGTTGATGAGAGATAAAAAGGGTATCTAATCACTTGAACATAAAATTTACAGCAATAAGGATATATAAGAACATATCCCAACATAATAATATGTAAATTAAAATACCTAGAAAAAAATGTCTTTTAAAAAGAGGAGGGTGAAAGGTTCCATTAGCGATTTGTGTAACTTTCGAAACATACACCCCATGAAAGAAGGGTCATAAAATGAAGATATAAATACCCATAAATTAAATTATATTACACAAATTATACAATAATGGTCAGTACATACACCACAGAAAAGGAAATAGTTTCAAATGTAGCATGAATCTCCTGGGAATAAAAAGTGAGATGAAAACCCCTTATCTCGTTGTAATCAATCGAGTCATATGACCAAAAGATAATAAACACCAAATGAATCACATAATACCATGAATATAAATAGAATCATGATAATATATATGAAATGGCAGTACACAATACACCACATGCAATAAATAAGTGGCAAACAATGGAAATCTCATGGAATTAAAAGTGAGATAAGAAATCCCCTTACATCAAGTCTGACTTATCTTGTTCATTTCTTTATATTCCTGAATAATAAACATTGGTCAATTTATAATTGATTATGTAATTCCTTTAAAGTTTATTATTCAATTAATATCACATATTATCAAGTTATAATAATTATTTAATTATGTGAGTTCATATCATACGTTTTGTCGATGTTCGGTACATTAGTCAACAATGAATTTCTTTGAACAGAATTGTCCATGTAGTTATAAGTACATAATCTCCGAAATGGTGTTAATGATTTAAATATCATATATATTCAGTATATATTTATTTAATAATATTCAATAATTTTTGGAGATAAGAAATGAAATGTACCGTTCATGGAGACGGTAGGTCGAACGTATGCATGAACGCTACCTTCATTTTTTGTCTTATTAATGGACTTTAAAACTAAATGAGACATATATATATTATAATTATAGTATAATATATATGTTATATATGTAACATAATTTAATCAATTACATTATTTATAAATTACATGTTTTTCATGAACGAGTCACATCACTTGAGGGGGCAGTTGTCCAGACTTCCTCATATGAAATTATTGCATTTTCACAACATGCAAAGCATAAAGGTATGTTTTAAATATAAAATACAGAAGCATTGAGGGGAAATAAATATAATATATATCGTATAAAAATATATTTCCATCATAATGGACACCATGAAAGGTGTTAAAAGAAGATTGAACAATCATCAATTTGTGAGGCAGTAATTCTCCACCCACAGAAACAGTATGTTCTTTAACCATTAGACAGAGGTGTGTGTAAGTGTTGGTAGAATACTTATCATAACAACATCCTAGTATATTTAAGATACTGTTTTTATTATGAGATCAAATAATAATAATATAGTTTTGATAAAATAAGTAAAATAAAAGAAAGAAACTTGAGAGAAGACATTACCTCTAAATCAGGAAACTCTTTTTGATTTGAGCCAAATGATTCCTTGGAAAGACTTCTGCCCAAAGTGAGGCTTCTAGGAGTAATAGAGTGATTTGGAGAGATAACATGAGAAGATTTTGGATGATCCAAGGGCTTGATAGGTTTGGGTAAGTGGGTAGAGGTGGGGGCCTTTTATAAGAGGGAGGTGGGTCACTTTTGGAAAGTCTTGAAATGATACTTTATTATAAAATGATTTTCGGATTTTAAAGGTCCCAAAATTATATATTTTGAGGATAAGGTGATAAGGGTTCGAAATAAACCCATAAAATAGGTTTTTGAAAAGTTTAATTCTTAGATTTTACCTTATCTTTTCATTTTATTTAAGTCATTCATTAATGAGATAATCACTGCATCATCATGATGTCATTAATAAATGTATTTATTAAATGTCTAACAATTATTAAAAATATTACAATGATTTAGGAAATATTTTTAAATTTCCAATGAATATTTATAGTCTAAGAGATTATTTATGCAAAAAAATTAATTTTTTTACTTATGATATACAAACCTTTGTTATATTTCTCTTCTTTTTTAAAAATAATGTCATAAATGTAACTATAACTCCCATGTGACTCCATGGGCCCTCAAGTTTGGTAAAACGATTTCCATGGTTGGACATGACTCAAAAAAGAGGATTTGGACACATGTTGGGGTCATTTTATATTATTATGATATTATTTTATTACCCTTAACTACCCGATTACTAATTAATCATGATAATTAAAGATAATTACCGTCGTTACTATTCATAATGTCCAAAAAAAAAGAATCCTAATTAAATAATTTAGAACATCTGATTCCAAATATGGAATCCATTTTACCAAATTACAAACACAAAAATTTCAGTAATTAATTTAAAAATAATTCCCGTTGTGAGAACCAAAGATGAGTTTTTAAGAAGTAAAATTTATCAAATGATTGACTTGTTTTTTCATCCAATTGAAAACTGAAATTACATCCAATGAACAGAATTGTATTAATTGATAAAAACATAATTCAATTAAACTTTTAAACCAATTAAAAGGACAATTTAACTATATAATTAAATTAGATGAAAAAGCATTTTTGAAGTAAAATGCTTTATTTTTCACTATTCATTAAAAATGAACATTTGTCAGAAAAATACCAAAAAATTATCCAAAGTAAATTTTATATTCCAAATTCAAAAATGATGTCAATTTCACCAAATTCAAAACATATAAGTTGAATTAATTAATTTTATAATTAATTCCCACTATCATGACAAATAACATGTTTTTAAGAAACAATATCTATCAAAAGATTGACATTTGTTTATGTCCAATTTCAAAGTGAAATTAATTCCAATGACCACCATTGTATTGAATAGTAAAAATATATTTTAACTAAACTTTAAACCCAATGAGAAAGATAATCTAAACATATAAATAAATTATATTAAAAAGAGGTTTTGAATTAAAATATAGCATTTTCACTATTCATTAAAAATGAACTTTATCGGAATAATTACAAAACATTACACAAAGTAAATTTTGATGTCCCGATTCTAAAGAAGGATTTTATTTTGTCAAATATAACATATAAAATTGACGAAAAGTAGTTTTAAAAAGGGTTCTCCATCAAAAGGTGGTTAATCGACCTTTTAAAGAATATTAGAATATTTATGCTTAAAATTGGATTCATTCGCATTTTAAGCCTCTATCATTTATTGGGTAATTTTTAAAATATATAACTAACATATATAATCATTTTTTAGTTAGTTCTTTTCATTCCTGCCATTATAACGACTAGGCGTTAACAACCATTTGAAATAATATTATTATATTATTAGTGTGCAACGTAAGATTTCAAAGAAACTCATTGTTGCATATTGGGTATGCCATAAAACATAACATTCCCTTTAAATTAATATTAAAATTTTATTCACAAATATTAATAAATATGAAAATTTCATATTCTTTATTTACCTGGAATGTTACATCCTTCCCCCCTTTTGGGAAATACGTCCTTGCAATTTTAAAATTGGGCTCAAAAACATCATTGAAAGCCCCACATCAGAAAAGGAGTAAATTAAACTTTCAATTTAAAAGAAATAAAGAAAAGTAAAAAGGTAACCTGAGACAACAGATACTAGGATTCCATGAAAACATGGATATGGAGGAGAAAACAAACCATCAAGTTCTGATGGAGAGTGATAGAAAATATGTCTAGGAGAAAGTTAACCACCAGAAAATCACAAACTTGTGATGGGTTAAACAGTATTTGATTCCCCAGTAGGAAAAGTTAACAGACAACGCTTTTGTTTTAAGTTACTTTTTATTGAGGAATTTATTTATGAGCTTAACTAAATCATAAGGAAACATTCTTACTTGTCATGTAGACTTTCATCTCTTACTATATTTCCTACACAAACTCATATTTTCTCCAAAAGATGAGTATTTAGGATGACTTGTTCACATTAAGAGTGCTATAATCAACTTCTTGAGAATCACCTAATCCACAAAAGATGAACTATATATTTCTCATGTCTTTAGACCATAACCAAAACCAAAATTGTTAGTAAAAGATCAGATAATCCCCCAAAGGAAAATTCTTTATAAAAATAAATACTACTATTAATCTCCAAAATTCAACAAAAAGATCCCAAGGTTCAAGAAAGACCCTTAAATAAACAGCTATCCATAAAATTCGTCAAAGTAATCCAAATTAAGATTGAAACCCAAATATCTGAAGGATTTAATCACATAGTCTTCCAAGGTAAATCTTAACATTTATCTCCAAATAACATCAGTTACTCTTAAAGTCTCATACTAAAAAGTAATTAACCTAATCAAATACCCTCCATGATAGGTTAATCATTTCCCCAAATCAATTTATTCCTGATTCATAAGATCATCTAACTAAAAAGAATTTTTCATACTAACCAGGGACTTCAGATAGTCTAGCGGTAGGCAATAAATACTAGTCGCACTTTGGTTGTGGGTTCGATTCCCACAGCTTCATCCGACGCGATGGGTTGTCACACGGTTTTCGTATTGTCCCTTTTCAAAAACTACATAATTTTATAACATTTCCAAAAATAGATTAATTCATCAAAAATAACCATAACATATTTTAACCACAAATGTTATCTAATAACTTTCGGTTTGCATTCCAAAATGTGTTAACCAGTAATTGCCTCAAATTCAAGGATCATATAAACCAAAATGGTTTATTATAACTATATACACAAAAGAAAAGATAATTATTCGTTGAATAAAATTTTCATATATCTAACATCAAGGTTACACATACTATAAAAAGTCTTCTAATGTAATCTCATCATCAAAAGGGTCTTAATAATTTTAAGAATTTCACCATCCTAAAATCTTCTATAACTCTTGAATCCCTTATATGTTGACTTCTTACTCATTCAACATTCTTTATGATCCATTAACCATTCCTTTACAACTTATTCTGAAATACTTCTTTCCTATAAACAAAATCATGAATAATATCCTAAGATTAAATAATATGAAAGAATATGTTAAGAAATAATCTATACCTTTCATTAGTCATTTTCAGTTTCTTTATCCTCAATCGGAATGGCATTAGGTATTGGTAAATGAATATTTGTACAATCCTGGTGATCCCATTCTTGAAACTTCTTCGTAGGACACATGTTTTCATAATTTCCATGTACACCACATTTAAAACATTCAATTGATCCTTCAGAAAGAACTTCTTTCCCTTTCCTAGAGTCAACTAGATGGTTCCTTTTTCCATGGCAGGTTCTTGCTTTATGACCTTCATTTCCACATCTATAGTATCTTTCTTTCCCTTTGAAATATTTTCCAATGTGTTTCTTTCCACATCTTTGACACATAGGTTTTTGAAAATTCTTACATTTATGATTATTACCTGAACTTCTGTAGGGATTTGTTTCTCGGATATATGATGCCTTATAAAAATCACTAATGTTCAGGTGGTCAATCAGGACTCCAGATAGTTGGTTGAGAATAACCACAAGAGTTCTCATTGCAACTCCTATATCATTCAGTTTCTCGTTCAGAAAACCATCACAGTTTTCTTCACATCCACTATTAGTTTGGTGCCTTCTAGATCCATCCATTTACGAAACCAAAAAGGTCAGTGTGAGTATATCATTAAAATCATCATATAATATCTTCTGATGAGGGTAAATACTAAGATATACTTATTCATGTTATCTTAGACTCATTCACTTTATAAAAATAACTATGACTCTTTCTAAAATCCTAACCATTATGGTAATTCCACTTGTGATTAAAGAATACCCTAACCTCTAAAGTTATCTAAACCTAACTTTGATACCAACTATAAGGACCTGGCCTTAAAACATTAAATAATATTGAATTAAATGAATAATTCACATTGAGGATCTTTTCAGGTTAAGAGTAATAGAGAATTAGGCCATAACTATTACATCTCAAAAGATTACAAAGTAGACACTTCTACTCAGTTGCCATTTTTTTCATAAAATAAAAAACTATTAAAAAGAAACATGTCTAGTTCCATATTTTAGATATCATGTCTTTCCTTGATCCCATCCTTGACCCTATTCATCTTTAAGTCATGTGGAAAACATTTCAAAAACTTGGGATAAGCATAAAAAACTCAGTAAGGGATACACAAAGAAAGAAAACGTTAGATCATCAATATATAAACAACATAAGCTTTTTAACATACCTCATGAAATCATAATATTTGTGAAATACACATAGAAATCATAAGACATAAAGGTAACTTGAGGCATTCATAACATTCTTACATAGGGAGTAACCCTCATGGTTACATTTGGAATACCCATCATAGTATATTCCCTAAATATCTTCAGATAAACCTTAGAATTTAACTCCTTTAGGTTACCCAATGCATTAGAGAGCTATCTAAGGCTCACCCTCCATTAGTTTATCACGGAACCACTAAACTTCATAAAAAATGCCCAAGGACCACATAAAACATGCATAAAGGAAACATAAAATTTCCACATTTCAATTAAAAGATATCAATACAACACATTGATATAATAAAAATATTACTGGAACCATTTTCAATACGAAAATAAAATAAAAGTAAAACATTGTATTTAGTTTTCATTTAAAAAATTTATGGTTTGTATAGGAAGCTAAAACTCAAATAATGGTCATGGTGGCGGAGAAGTCGTTGTCACCGCATACGTAAGACAAAAAAATTCCTTTTGTCATTTTTTAAAAAAAATTGTAAACATATTCCTTTTGAATGAAATTAAAATTCAAAAGGGTTTTATACACCATATAAAATAATGTCTTGTAGTAATCAAAAGATGCCTCAATGAAAGGATATTGAGACGAATTCCCGTACAAAGACGGTATCCTTAGATTAAGGATAAATCAATTACATAATTATTTGTGAAAAATATAAATACACTAAATATAAGTGGATATTAAGTGTAAAACAATCAGAGGTCATCCACACATATTCATAGCATGGCATAATCAAGAAGTAGAGGTTCAATCCAAAGAATTGAAATTGGGTTAAGAAGTTCCTTTACAGAAATTCGACAGCCTAACGACGTCAATTTAAAATTTAGAAAATGTGTTGATGAGAGATAAAAAGGGTGTATCATCACTTGGACATAAAATTTATAGAAATAAAGATATATAATAACATATCCCAATATAAGAAGATTTAAATTAAAAGACCTAACAAAAAGAAGTCTTTTAAAAAGAGGAGGGTGAAAGGTTCCCTTACTGATTTGGGCAACTTTCAAAACGTAAACCCCAAGAAAGAAGGGTCATACAATGAAGATATAAATACCCATAAATTAATTTATATTACACAAATTATACAATAATGGTCAGTACATACACCACACAAAAGGAAATAGTGGAAAATGTAGCATTAATCTCATGGGAATAAAAATTGAGATAAAAACCCCTTACCTCATTGTAATCAATCGAGTCGTATGACCAAAAGATAATAAAAACCAAATGAATCACAAAATAACATGAATATAAATAGAATCATGATAATATATATGAAATGGAATTACACAATACCCCACATGCAACAAATAAGTGGAGAACAATGGAAATCTCACGGAATTAGAAGTGAGATAAGAAATCCCCTTACCTCAAGTCCGACTTGTCTTGTTCGTTTCTTTATATTCCTGAATAATAAACTTTGGTAAATTTATAATTGAATAAGTAATTCCATTATAGTTTATTATTCAATTCATATCACATATTATCATGTTATAATAATTAGTTAATTATGTGAGTTCATATCATATGTTTTGTCGATGTTTGGTACATTAGTCAACAATAAACTTGTTTAAAGAGAATTGTCCATGTAGATATAATTACATCATCTCCAGAATGGTTTTCATGTTTTAAATATCATATATATTCAGTATATATTTATTTAATAATATTCCATAATGTTTGGAGATAATAAATGAAATGTACCGTTCATGTAGACTATAGGCCGTACATACGCATGAACGCTACTTTCATTTTTTTCATATTAATGAACATTAAAACTAAATGAGACATAGATATGTTATAATTAAAGTATGATATATATGTTATATAGGTATCATAATTTCATTAATTACATTCTTTATAAATTCTATGTTTGGCATGAACGAGGCACATCACTTGAGGTGGCAGTTGTCCACACTTCCTTATATGAAATTATCGCATTTGCACAAAATGAAAATCATAAAGGTATGTTTTAAATATAAAATAAATAAGAATATAGGGGACATAAATTTAATATATATCATATAAAAATATATTTCTATCATAATGGCCACCATGAAAGGTGTTAAAAGAATATTGAACTATCATCGTTTTGTGAGGCAGTAATTCGCCACCCACAGAAACAGTATGTTCTTTAACCATTAGACTGAGGTGTGTGTAATTTTAGGTAAAATAATTATCATAAAAAAATACTAGTATATTTATTATATTGGATTTATTATGGGATCAAATAATAATAAGATAGTGGTGAGAGAAGAAGGAAAATAAAAGATAGAAACTCGAGAGAAGACATTACCTCTAAATCGGGAAACTCTTTTTGAGTTGAGCCAAAGGATTCTGTGGAAAGAATTCTACCCAAGGTGAGGCTTATATGAGTAATAGATGGATGTTTAGAGATAACATTATTATATTTTGGATGATCCAATGGCTTGAGAGGTGTGGGTAAGGGGGTATAGGTGGGAGCCTTTTATAAGAGGGAGGGGGTCACTTTTGGAAAGTCTTGAAATGTTACTTTATTTTTAAATTATTTTCGGATTTTAAATGTCCCAAAATGATATATTCTGAGG
This sequence comes from Viscum album, assembly GCA_963277665.1. Taxonomy (NCBI): domain Eukaryota; kingdom Viridiplantae; phylum Streptophyta; class Magnoliopsida; order Santalales; family Viscaceae; genus Viscum; species Viscum album. The sequence continues at coordinate 537,860,635 of OY728138.1, read as the reverse complement.
ATAAGGTGATAAGGGTTCAAAATACACCCATACAATAAGTTTTCTACAAGTTTAAGACTTATATTTTACCTTATCGTTTCATTTTATTTAAATCGTTCATTAATGAGGTAATAACTGGATCATCATGGTGTTATAAATAAATTTATTTATTTAATGTCTAAAAATTATAAAATAAATTCCATGATGTAGGAAATATTTTTATCTTTCCAATGAATATTTATAGTCTAAGATATCATTTATGTAAACAAAATTTAAATAGTCTTACTTAGGATATACAAACCTTTACTATATTTCTCTTCTTTTTAAAAAATAATGTCATAAATGTCACTATCACTCCTATGTGACTACATGGGCCCTAATGTTTGGTAAAAATCTTCCCATGGTCGTCCATGACTTAAAATTTGGACACATGTTGGGATAATTTTATATTATTATGATATTATTTTATTACCCTTAACTACCCGATGACTAATTAATCACGATAATTAAAGATAATTACCATCGTTACTATTCATAATGTCAAAAAAAGAGTATTAATTAAATAATTTGTACTTTATTATTAAAAATATAGAATCCATTTTACCAAATTCCAAACAGATAAATTTCAGTAATTAATTTAAAAATAATTCCCGTTGTCACAACCAAAGATGGGTTTTTAAGAAGTAAAATTTATCCAAAGATTGACTTGTTTTTACATCCAATTGAAAAGTGAAATTACTTCCAATGAACAACATTGTATTAAGTGATAAAACCATAATTCAATTAAACATTAAAAAAAATTAAAAGAACAATCTAACTATATAATTAAATTAGATGAAGAAGCAGTTTTGAAGTAAAATGCAGTATTTTTCACTATTCATTAAAAATGAACATTTGTCAGAAAAATACCGAAAATATATCCAAATTAAATTTAATATTCTAAATTCAAAAATTATGTCCATTTAACCAAATTAAAAACATAGAAGTTTCATTAATTAATTATATAATTAATTCCCACTGTCAAGACAAATAGCGTGTTTTTAAGAAACAATATATATCCAAAGATTGACACTTGTTTAAGTCTAATTTCAAAGTGAAATTAATTCCAATGACCACCATTAGATTGAATAGTAAAAATATATTTTAACTACACTTTAAACCCAATTAAAAATATAATCTAACCATACAAATAAATTATATTAAAATGAGGTTTTGAATTACAATACAATATTTTCACTATTCATTAAAAATGAACTTTATCGGAATAATAACAAAAATTTATACAAAGTAAATTTTTTTGTCTCGATTCTAAAGAAGGATTTTATTTTTTCAAATATAACATATAAAATTGACAAAAATTAGTTTTAAAAAGGGTTCACCATCAAAAGATGGTTAATTGACCTTTTAAAGAATATTAGAATATTTATGTTTAAAATTGGCTTCATTCTCATTTTAAGCCTCTATCATTTATTGGGTAATTGTTAAAATATTTAACAAACATATATAATTATTTTGTAGTTTGTTCTGTTCATTCCCACCATTCCAAAGGCTAGCCGTTAACTACCATTTAAAATAATATTATTACATTATTAGTGTGCAACATAAGATTTCAATGAAACTCGTTGTTGCATATTGGGTACGCCATCGAACATAGAATTACCTTTAAATTATTATTAACATTTTATTCACAAATATTAATAAATTTAAAAATGTCATATTCTTTATTTACCTGGGATGTTACAAGTCAAGTATCACATGACCACACTGTATAGTGAGTTATAAATAGCAAGGACCAGATCCAAGGTGTTAGAAAACCAAGGCATCAAAGTAATTAATTCTAGACCACAGAGGGATATATGTAAGGAGCATGTCTATGTTATCCCATCGAGTCCCATGGGAATCCCTGGTGGAAACTCAGTTAGGCACTTGTTTGTGTCCTAAGAGCATGGCATTAGCAAGTCCTACGTGAGCTCAAGAAAGATGAATCCATGGGGTACCAAGGCCCGACGCATCCCACAAAATCAAGACCCAAGTGGAAGAATCAACCCAAGTCATCCACAATCACATTCCAGATCTATGGCGAGCAGTCCATGGAATTTATCAAACCATTCAATCAAGTATTCAAGAATATACATTAAACAATCATTAACATGTGAGTATACCCACTCACTTCAACAAGAACAAGCCATGCGTATACCCACACATGCAAACCATTTACCATTTACCAAATAATATGGGCCTACCCTCCCATATAATCGATCGAGCATGGAATTAGTCATTTCATATAGGTACACCCACCCATATTATCCATTTAACATGCCAAACTATTAGAACAGTTAAGGCATTATGTTATATTCATTACAAAAGGAGGTAGTACATCTCTTAAACAATATAATCAAGATATCAAGTCCTATAAAGGATTCTTCTAACTAGTAAAGCACCAGAACACACCCCTTGGATGGTTTAATTAGGAATAAACAAGGTTTTTCTTTAAATATCACCCCTCCGGTGACCTCGAAACAAGGAATGGGTACTAAAACACCTAAATGGAACCCATAATCAACCTCACTAGGTCACATTACAGAAACTATAAGATACTCGCTCAATAAATGAGACCTCTCCAAAATGTACAATGGATGAAATATTGTTCAATCACCTGAAAAATAGAATGTAAAACCGAAACAAAGAATAGACCACCTAACTCACCTAGATAGTAAACAACTCATCCAGTATCGAGCCTTGATTCATCCTAGTTTGGGAGATATTTGATGAACGAATGAAGAATGGAATATTAGGGAATATTATTCTAAATACGAATAGTGTTATTGTTGTTCCAAAGAATCAAGAATGACTAAAAATGAATCGAGGATTACCATTTTGGATCCGATGATATGATCGATGATCAAAATGGAAGTCGGATGAAGAGTAAGGATCAAAGAGTACATTAGGTACCACAAGAGAGATCTAGGAGGCATCATGTGCATGGGAGTAGAAAAACCTATTGGGATTAAAAAGGAAAAATAAAATTTTATTTTAAAATTAGAAAAGACACACAATAGGGTCGAACAATTTACCCACATGGTTTCCCAAACCGTGCACACCTCACTGCCTAGGAGGGGCACTCCACACAGTTACCCGACATGATTTTACTAACCATGCACAAACCCTACTAATGTGCTCTGACCAAAACATGCACTTTTCATACCTTTCACATGATTTAGGCTAACTGTGTGCAGTCTATGTAGAAACCATGCACCATGTCATTTTCTTCCCAAAACATAGTTCCGAACGTCGAACAACCCCCAAACACCTCCAAAAAACTCATGATAAAGTTAGGAATTCACAAAAGGACATAATAATTGTAAATACTCAGATATTTCAAGGAAATGTTTTTCTTAATTTCATTGGAATTTTACGAGTTTGCAGTTTCTCACAGCGCCTGATTCTGAGGCCCGGTGTGCCCAGAATCAAAATATGAAGCTTTGTTTGGGTGCGTTCAGTAAACGTACGTGTGAGTTTTTCTCTCTTTTGAACTGGTGCTCAGAATTGAAATCTGAGGACACCGATGAACTCACAGTGCTGATATTTTCTTAAAGGAACCTTTACCGCATTTGCGTTTTACACGGGTTGAGAGTTAATTTTTTTTGGAAAATTGGAAATAGTTAAATAAAATTGTTGGAACAATTTTATATATATCCCTGGAAGTTATTTCCTTCCATGGGAAGTTGTCGGTGGGGCCCACATCCACCTAACGTCCCATGTGTGGATATTTGAGAGGTGGGGCCCACACGAGCCCCAACGTTTCACCTCCCATAACTCTTTTCAAATCCCCTTTAAACTCTCTTGTTGAATGTGATAACCCCCATTATTTATGAGGATCCCTTCCTCTTCCTCTATCCCTATTAATTGTTTTCCAAGACACCCTAATTAATAAATTCAACCTCTTCACTTAATTAATCAAGTGATTTGAATTTTGAATTTTTAAGTTTCATGTGTTAATTGAATAATAGGTTAGGCTAATTATTTTATTTTTGGGGAAATCGTTGAGTTAAGAAGAGTGGGGGAGAGAGCTTTTGAGAAGGGAGAAAGGTATTCCTCTCCTCAACGAAGAATGATATTATTCTCCGATGAGGAACACTCACCTTAAACGAAGAATGACTCGGCAAAGAACGCTCCACATTTCTTCAATCCTTTTTCTTCCTCTGTATCAATGGAGGAGACACCAACACAGAGAACATGCCAACGATGATGGTTCTTTCTCCGACGTTGATGAAGCAACATCGCTTTCTGCGTCTACGACGAAGAAACCATATTTGAGGTAGGGTGGATTGCTTCAATTTTATTTAAATAAAATTGTTATTCGTTCTATGTGAAACCATGATTAACTTTGTCCAAATTATAATGCCTAACACAGAGGGAGCGGGCCGAACAAACACTGCCCGACGACCCTCCGAAGGTTGTTTGTCTGTGCGTGGATTGACGGGCGATGACGAAACGGGGCCGCAACGGAAATTTGAAGCCGAAGCAGTGTAGAGCATGACCCGAGAAGGCCGTGGGCATAGGCGGAAGCTAAAAGGACCACCGGAGTGACTCCGGTGGCCCGTGAAATGTCGTGGCGGCGCGGGTTGCCGGCGCGGCGGTGCCAGCGCCCAGAGGCGGCGGCCGGTGCCGGCTGACCACCGGGATGTGGCGGCGCCCCAGCGTTCCACCGGAGGAAGTCCGTCGCGGTTTTTCCCGCGTCGGTGAGGCGACAGATCCCGCGGCCTCGTGGGATTTGGTATGGCGGGGCGGCGCCAGCCGGAACCGTCGGTTCCAATCAACAGGGGGCCGCACCCCACCGCTTTGCGCAAACCACTCGGCCAGGTCGGCTGAGCAGCGGTCGGCCGCGCCAGCCGCGGGCCGGGTAGGGCCGTACCTAGCTGGGCTGGGCCGCGCCCTACCAAGCTGGACCTGGACCTAGGTCAGGTTGACTCGGTTCGGGCCGACCCAGGGTGGGTTGGGCTGGGTTGGATAGGGCCCAGACCCCACTTTTTCGGACCAAATTCGTTTAAAATACCCACAAATTGAGATACAGACCTCTGATCGATGAACCATAAATGTTGTAGGATTCCTCGGATCGAGACGGTCGTTTCGGTATATTACACTCAATGTTTCAGCGAAGTTTGGGTATGACCCGGTTGGTTCGAACCCGAAACCGACCGGGCCCTCGGAGCGGAAACTCTTATAACTTAAGGATTGGATGTCCGATTGATGTTCCATCAAATACGTTGGTTTTATTTTGATTAGACGGTTCTTTCGGAATACTCCACTTGAGGGTTGGATGCAGTTGGAGTATTTCCAGGTTGGATTGTACCCGAAATACAACCGAGCCCCTAGAATGGAAAAGCCAATAACTCTCAGACCAGACGTCCATTTGACGAACCGTCAGTGGAACTGGTAATCTCTTTGAGAAATGGTCCCTTTGAGTGTACCCCATGGGAGTTCGAGGTACATTTGAGATATGGTCGGGTTAGTTCGTACACGAATACAACTGGGCCCCCGGGATAAAACGGTTAATAACTCACAGACTGGTTGTCCGATTGACGTGTCGTATATTGCGTTTTGACCCCTATGATGAGGCGTTCCTATGAGATACTTCCACATGATATTAAGTGACACTTGGAAATATCTACCTGTAGCTTTTGGATAGGATCCTCATAGAGACGAGTGTACGGAGTACGAAGACCTTGTAGCTGGCTGAGACCTGATGACTGCCTGTCCGATTCGATTCGAAGTGACTTGATGAGCCCAGTGGAGAGCACTACTATGATGGGGTGGAAAACACATGGCATAAGAGAGCTACTGTGTTGGGGTTCCAGACCTGCAGTACTCGATAGAAGGAGTACTTCTGTAGGCTATGAGAGGGTGCGCTTAGTTGTAGCGGCAGACCCATAGCGGGGAATTGCTACTGTGTTGGGGTGACAGACCCACAGTACTCAACAGAGGAGGAGTACCTCAGCAGCCTAAGGTTATAGAGTAGCACCTTAGATTCGTGACCGGACGAATGTGCTCGACAGAGGAGGAGTTCTCCAGCAACCGTGTTTTCAACAACATGAATGAAAATATTGGTTTGAGTTGAGTCAATGACTTTTGTGTTTTCCTCATGATTGAGATGGGTTACTTGATAACTTAGGTATATGTATGGGCATATAACTATGTAAAGGTTATATGTTGAGATATTTCTTTGTGGTATCCTTGTTGGATTTTGTGAGACCTTGAGGGTCTCAGGGTCCCTACTGAGTATCGTTATACTCACCCTTGCACGGGCTATGCCCGTACCTCGTTGTGTTGGATGCAGACGACGGACAGCGCTGACTGAGGTAGAGTGTACAAGGACTGGACGGTACCTAGAGGTGGACACTCGACATGACGACACACGGAGAAGACCGATATATGCAGAGTGCTGAGGTGGAAAACTGTACCTACCCTTCAGGTAGGAACCTAGAGGATGATCCAGGAGTTGCTTCACCATTCAGTTGTTTGTCTTTCAGCTGTACTTTCTTTCGGTTGTAGCTGTACCTTTCTGTTGGGCTTGTATTCCATCCCATTTGTACTTTCATCACACTTGTTATTCTGCTTTACTTAGTTTTTCCTTCCACTTGTACTCTGGTTGTGTGTGTTTACGTTTCATAAAAACAATCCCTTCCCTTTTTATCAGGATTTACACCTTTGCTGCTAGTCACCAGCCCCTGGCCTATAGAAGGCAGGCTTGGGGTAGTCATGGCACGGGCCACGAGAACGGTTCGTGACAATAAGGCATTTAAACTGAAAAGTAAAGGATCCACAACTCGTATGAAAACTCGAGTACTTACAATGTAAATAGATAGAAAGCTCCCAAAAATACACCACCCACACTCCAAAGTTTTAAATACATTTAGTAATAGAATTATGCTAAAAATTCCAAAATTTGAAGTTTAATGATAATTAAAATCTACATCAACAACCTCTTAATCCAACATAGTAAGGAAAATATCATTTGATCACTGTTTCTGATGGGGGGTATGTTAATTTCATGGTTAAGGTATTGTTAGAAAACACTCTAGATATACTAATGTCTTATTTGATTTTATATATACCCCATAATTTATATCTAAATAATATTATATAGGTAATATATTAATAACTGAAAAATTATATGTTCTTTTAGAAAAAACCCCCTAATGGAAAGATGATGGAATCCCAAGTCTATGATTCTTGTTAGGTTGAAGTGTTTTAGAATTCATTTCATGCAAATATTGTCATTATTCATTTAGTTGTACTCGATGTTATTTTGGGAATAAAATGGATTTCTTTACATAAATCCCAAATCATTTTTGAAGGAAGTTAAGAAAAACTTGATAATATAGAACAATCTATGATATTGTATTAAGGTAATGAAAAAATGAACTTCTGATGGAAATTACATCAATCATACGAGTCATTATTCATATTAAAAAGGAGAATTTATATCATTTGTTTAGGGATAAACATTACTTAAATGATAGGACTATAATTTTAGTGTTTATTGATTTCTTTCATGAAGAGTTTCCTAGTCATCCAAAAAATCATGAAGGTATGTTTTCAATAGAATTCAAACACAGTGATACACCTATTTTCAAGACCCCATATACAATATACTCTATTTAGTTATAAGTGTTGAAGAAGAAACTCTGATAGAATCTTGAAAGGGGATTCATTCACCCATATGTTTCACCTTGGGGTGCACCTCTTCTATTTTTTTTTAAAGAAATATGGATCAATTTAACTATTCATTTATTATCATGTACTTATGAAAACAATATCAAGAAAAAGTATCCTCTTACACATATTTATTACTTGTTTGATCCACTACATAGAGATTAATAATTTTCCATTATTTATCATCATTTTAGATATAATCAATTTAGGGCGAAGAAGGATGATATAAATAAGAATACATTCTATAAAAGGTATAGAATCTCTAAATTATTAGCAATGCCATTTGGACTTATTAATTCCCATACTATCATTAAAGATTTAATGAACAATTCCTTTAGAGATTACCTTGATTAGTTCATAGTAGTATTTATAGACGATATTATTATATATTAAATGTGTAAGGAAGAGAATGAAGATCATTTGATAATTTTCTTATAGACCATGAATAATGAGAATATTTTGGGAATATTTACCATGTTAGAATGTTGGATTTAGAAATATTCATTATTTGTTCATGTAATGTCATGTGAGGGTATATCAGTAAACCCATCAAAGATAGAAGTTATTGAACATTGACTTTGACCAATTACTGTGACTACGAGATATAGTTTTCTTGGTTTGGCTATATATTATCAGAAAAATTTGGAAATTTTTCTATCGTTATAAAATACACTAACCTAATTAACTCATAAGGGATCCATGTTCTTTTGAATAGATGAATGTGATGAATTTTTAATGGAACTTAAGATAAGACCTTTCAGTGCACCTATGACAACACTAACCTATATTTGTGAAGGTTTTAAAATCTATAGCGATGATTTAGATGATGGGATTGGGATGTGTTCTCATTTATAATAATATGGTTACAGCTTATTCCTCAAAATAATTGACTATCCTTGATCAAAATTAACCAATTAATGATTTGGAATTACATTTGGTATTTTTGTATTAAAAATATGTAGGAATTATCAATATGGGGAATGGTGTGACATATATACTGATGATAAAATTTTATATAATATTTTCAATAAAAATTACCTAAAAATGCACCAAAAAAGATAGTTGGAGGTAATTAAACATTATATCTCTTCAGTTCCTTACCAACCTAGGAAGGTGAACACTATGGGAGATGCTCTGAGTTTAATGGATCATTCTATCTTGTTTATTATTAGGATCCCAAACCAATCAAATATTTAGGGACTAAAAAACTATGGATCTTGAAATATTTATGTAAGGGGAGAAATTTTTTCTTTCACGATTGAATATTCAAATATCATTCCATGTAAATATTAAAGATGAAAATGACTATGTAGAGCTATAAAATAACGTGAGAAATGTTATTGAATTCAACCATGACTGTTATGAAATAATTTGGTTGTGGAACCTTATATATGTCCCTTTTTTACAATATTTGATGATATCTATCCTAGAAGATATTTGAAAGAGTATTTTTGATGGGATATCATAAAGAGAGATAGTTTCAAGTTTATTTATCAGTTCATGGTATGCCAAAAAGTTAAGGGTGAGAAATATAATTCTATGGGGATGTTACAACCATTACTATACCAAAATAGGAACGGTAATACATCACAATGTACTTTGGCATCGAACACCCCAAAAAATATAAAGTGAATATTGATATTTGGGTTATTTTCAATCTCCATAAAAATTCATCACACATCATTTCCATTAGATAATATTTTTCCCTTTATCAATAAACTTGGTTATTCATTAAGAAATGGTAAGATTTGATGGCTCACCACTCTTAATTGTATCAGATTAGGATCTGAGATTTACCTTGATGTTTTGGATAAGTATTTAACATGAACTAGATATAGATTTAAGTTTAAAAAATACTTATCATCCTCAGATAGTTGTTCATCCTGAGACTACCATTAAAAATCTAGAATACATTTTAAGAGATTTCTTTATGGATTGAAAAAGTATTTGGGGTCCGCACATTCCTTTGGTGGAATATCCTTACAATAATATCTATCACTTAAGAATTCATATGGATCCTTATGAATCCATCTATGGTAGAAAGTTCTGTACTCCAACATGTTGGAATGAATATGGTGAAACAAATCTATTGGGTCCTGAGCTAGATGAGTAAATGGAATAAAATCTTAGATCTATTCAGCCACAAATAAGAACATGTAAGATGCAACAAAATGTTTTTTCTGAAAATTGCAAAAAAGATATTGAAATTGATGTTCATGACTAAGTATTCTTAAAAATATCTCCCCATAAGAGGGTGGTGATATTTGGAAATAATGGATGGATAATCACAAGATATATGGGTCCTTTTTAATTTTTTTGATTTAATCTAGATGGTAGTTTATCGATTAGTGCTTCCACTAAATCTCTCTCAAGTCCATGATTGTTCAAAGTATCTCTCATGAGGAAGTACATACCTAATCCTTCACATGTACTAAAATCAGAGTTCATACCACAATGTAAAGATATTTTCTAAAATGAATAACTTGTATGGACTCTGAATCATAGATAAATAGTTCTAAAAAACAAGTACACTAACCTGGTTAATGTTTTGTGGTGAAACCACCAATTTGACGAAGATATGTGGGAACCATAGGATGTGATGAGGCAGAGGTATCATCATATATTTGTATTAGAGTGATGAAATTTCAGAAGAAAATTTATTTTAAGTGGGGTAGAATGTAACACACTGAGATATTTTTATGAAAAAAATTCTCCTTAAATAATTTTATTTATTCATTATCTTGTGTTACATGCAACAATAAGTTTAGATGAACCGTGAAACATTATTAAAAGATTATGTTCTATTATCACTTATTTGGTGTACTGGTTGGTATTATTAGTAAAAAAATATTATGAAACATATAAATTCTATACATCTATAACATGAATTCATTTATTATAAAACGAAAAAATTAAAAAAATGTTATTTGAAAATAAATGTGTTGTTTTATTTCTGAAAAACTATTTTTATGTGTGTAATGTATTTATATATTAATAAATTATATTAATAACTGTTGGATAATTAATTTATTTAAATATATATATTATTTACTTTATCAAATGTTTCAAAAACTCAGTAATCATTTTTCTTTGCATAATGTAAGAATAAATATAGTTTTATGCCAACAAATGTATTTTTTTTTCTAAAAATAATTTTTATCACATTTTGTGTAATTAATTTGAAATTATTATCTTAAATTTATAGGTATTTAATTAGATAAAAAATAATTACATTTTTAGAATTAAAAATTTCAAATTTATTAAATAGTCCCCATTTATTTCTAGGCAATATGAATAGTAACATTAGTAAAATTTATTATCTCGGTAAAATGTAAATCCCATTAATCTTGGTTAAAAATAAGTGATAATGCCATAATATAACATCATAATTCTTTTTGAAAAAAAGTAAATTAGTCCCTTATCACATTATTCTTTAAATTTATTATTTTAATAGATAAATTTCCATTTTTTTATATTTTTTAGATTAACTAAATTTAAAAAATTTTGCTCTTTGTTTTAATTAACATTTATGTGTACACATAGGAAAAATTAGTAATTAATTAATATTAATATTAATTTTTTAATTTTGAAATTATATTCTTGATGGAAATTTATTTCTAATTTTTAGGTATTATATACTTTCCTTAAACTCTTACACAATGCCAAATAGTATTTATATAAATAATGGGAAAATTAAATCAATGATTTTTGAAATATTAAAACTGATATAATTAGTGTAATATATAGTGTTAAAAAACAATATAGGCTAATATTAAATATTATCGTAGTGTTAAAATATTATCTTCTAATTCAAAATGGTTTCCAAGTATTTTAGCTCAAATTAAATGAATAGTGTAAAAATTGACATTAATGATATTCTATAAAAATTATATTTTATTAATTTTTTTAAAAAATCATAAATTTATTAAAATAATATAGTTTGGATATTAGATAGTCAAAAAGTTTATAAATAGTCCATTTATTATCTAATTATAACATTATTAGTAAAAAATTACAACCATTTAGTATTGAAAATTTTATTTCCATAGTTAATATTTAAAATTGCTAAACAAATGGTTCATATAAAATGGTATTGTTTAGAATGATACAAAAATTTTTCTAAATTATACTATTTGATGGTATTAAAACCCAATCCAAAATTATATTTTAATCAATAATCATTTTGAGTCATTTTTATTGAGAATATTTATATAATAATGTAGTGTATTGTGAAATTCCAAATGTTCCTCCCGCCTCAATCATAAAAGGGAACCTACTCCCTCAATTATTTACACCACATTGAGACTTATAGATAAAAAATCAATATAATTTTCTATTATAAACTTCCCTATCCATATCCTAGAGGTTCCATATGCCCAAAAATTATAACCCAATACACCTTTAAAGGTGATATAAAGGATCCGTTTCAAAGAAGTGGTAATCACATTAACCGCTCAATTTTCTTTTTCTAATCTTATTTAAATTAAATAAATCTATCATATTTATCATAATATAATAAATTAATTATCCCCAATATTATGAAATTTCATTATTTTTATGAAAATAACTTCATACATCATCTTTCCTATCAAAATATAAGTGAATGTATCGCTTATGTGTATATACGACTTACCGTATCCACATAGCGATAAAAATAATTTTTCATCACTATATTTTATGGATAGGTATTATGATGGGTTTAATATTTATATATAATATTTATATTAAAATTCAACTTATGGAATTATAGTATAATTTCAACCATATTATCATCCAATTCTTTGGGAAACGATAACATCGCACGTACGTATGTGTGGACTACCACCTCCAGAAAGCGATGTGATTCGTTATACATTTATATATTACATGGATGGTTATGATAATGAATTTGATTAATATATATGATATATAAGATTTAATAATGATACTTTAATGTTTAATTAAATTGTAACTATATTTTTATCAATCTATAAATGAAGAAAACATCGTTCATGTGTACATACTTCACACTGTCTCAGTTAAAGGTATTGTTAAATTTTCTATATAGATTTTTAATGGATGAATATAATATTTATATAATATATCTACTAGATACTTATATAATTATTAATATTATATATACTATGGAATCAAGATAAATGTTGATGTACTGGAACTATTAAGTCGAAATAGTCATGAAAGACAAAACAGTTGACACCCAAAAATAACTATTTTGATATGAATTTATTCATAAAAGAGGTGTTTAAATGTTATAAATGGATCATATATGATAATATAATTATGATAATTAATCTGATATATAATTATAATAATATAAATTTATTATGCATGAGGATAAAGTACTTTCTAAGAACGTTGAACTCAATGTAAGTGTTTTATTTCACAATCTCATTAATATTTGGGATTTGATTATGTTTATGTATTCCATGGGGTATATTTGTATTTCATATAAATTTTTTATAAAATATATTTAATATGTTTTTTAAAATTATTATATTATTGTTTAAATTCATTTTACTCATGTTTTACTTTTTTAAAAAATTGATTCAAGGGAATCGTCAAGTTTTTTTCTAAATGTTATACTTTGTGAATTTTCCAAAAAAATATGGTATGAGTGTTTTTAAATTATAATTCATGAAAATATTTAACCTCAAAAATGAACAATTTATTAATGTATGTTTACTTTACATGTTCCCATGGTTATTTTTAAATAAAATGGGGTTCTTCGTAACTTCATTTCTTTTAAGAAGAAGTGATCTTAAAATAGGATGGTTATTTTCCTCAAGAATTATTCCATGTGCCCTTTCAGAATCAATTCCATATAATATTAAATCCATTGATATTACATAATATTCTCTAGGGATATGATGCAAAGAGACTATATTTACTCTTTCTATCTATGTTTTATATTCATAATGAAATAATGAAATTTTTACAAATCCCATTTCATTTCCACGGGTTATGGTATGATGAAATGTTCGTGTAACCCATTTATTTTCATAGGGTTTGATAAAATGATTTTTTTGAACATTTTAAAGGTATATTGGAATGAAGTGGAAACCGATGGGTCATGATCAAAATATTTTATCACTAGCGATCGACGTAACAATGGCATCATCGATGAAGAACTATCCCAGTTTAATCTGAAGGATCACCTGTGAAGAAGTTAAAGTACAAAAATTAAACCATAAATACCTATTTTGATTTGAAGTCACACTTTCATCATTAATTCATCATTGACAATCACTATTAGAATAATCTGAAGGTGATTTCTTGTAGATCTCCCACGCTTGCTTGAAAAATATGTGGGATCATCTATTGTTGAATTGCAGAAGCTAAATTGGAGATTTGACAACACCTTAAACATCCCAATGATAACCATGTTAATGTTCATGTGATACGAGAGGGAGAGATCAATCCCATCACCTAGATCGAGAGGTTCTATCTCTAGAAATTGTGGTTGAATAGAGAACCCCTCAAGAGATTAGAGTAAATAGTAATCATGTGAGAGCCTCTCTCCTCCAATATACAGTGAGTTGAGAAATTACCCAAAAAAGGATCCTTGACCCCCAGATATTTATTATTCACTATATATGCTATAAATGATATAATATGGAAAATGGACTGAATGATAAATATCATTTAAATTTTCATCACTTAGTTATATGATAATAAAGATATTACATGATAAAATTTATTCATTAACTAGACTTGTATTTTGGGAAAATATTAAATGAAAATTGAATATTATAATAATATTCATTCAAATAAAATTCCTCATGTATTTAGTTTAATACTTGAAAATACATTTTATAAATAAATTCATTACTAAATATTCTAAACTCATATTACATGAATTTATTTATTCCTTGGTGATCATAAATACATGGATGACTCTCAGACCTCATGGTGGCTCCCATAATGTCATACAAACCAATTCATTAGAAAATAGTATATTCTTGAATATGCATATGTGTGTGACCCTCTATAACCTTATCTCAATAGCAGTGAAAACCATTCATAGACCAAGGGAGGAGTCTTGAAACCCACCAAGGACCTTAAATAGATAAGTAATAGTCATAGCAACAACAACCAACCTATGAACATACACTGTGTAATATAATCTCTTTGCCTTTAGATATACCATAAAGCAGGACACACACTTGTGTCATCATACTTTCATGCATTATTATTTTTTGATCTAACTAGACATATTTATCATTAGCTACCTTGGCCATGGATTTATAAAGTTATATCCATCTTTGTCAAATAGGGATGAGATATCACTTCCTCAACATGAAAGTGAAAAACTCTATATTTACTATTCAACCAATGCCAAACCACCAATAAATCCCCCAAAATAGGATACCTCTCCATAATTTCATTATCATTTATTTTTTTTCATTCATCAATGTATGTGATCAAATGTAACACATTGATAAATATCTCAAGTTAGGAGACCAATACACATGTCTATAGATAGGAACATTGAAAGAAACCCAAAACATGTGGTGTCCCTATTGGAAGGTCTGTCCCAATGATCTTACCTACTAGAGATAACCAGTTGATAACTTCATAAGAAGAATTATCAATGATTAGGAGTCCCCAAAACTGTATCACAAGACATAAACTATGTCTATTATGTATAATGTATTTAAACATAAGACACAAATTTAAGATTAATATCATATCAAATTAATGTTCTAATTATAAAATGTGATCTTCTATATTATTTTGGCATGATAAATACTATATGGACGTTAACATTTAAATAGTGGACACATAAATTTATGTACTATAATGGTATGTTTACATCATCATTATCTCATTATATATCTGAAATGGTAATTGAAAAGTACAGTTTAGTTAGTTATAGGGAACCCACTATTATGACTCTCCCACTTCCACTAGATCCAACATTTTGATAATCCTTGTTATCTCTCACATTAGTAAGATCCTATTTCTACAGATTGATGGCTTTAGTTGCTGGGACTGAAAAATCTCTATTGTGGGGATATTCCGTTAGGTGTGACCTTATCTCCTGGAGTGAAACTAATCAAGAGATGAAATCACCAAGTTTATACCTTTTTTCTAGTATCCAAACCTGAAATCTTTGATAGTAACAATAATATAATTGTAATCGTAATTCAAATTAACTTACTATGTGGAATTCCAATAAATGGAATAAAAAATGTAACATTTTATACAATACTTCTTTAGGTAATTCATAAGTTCCAATGTACTCTTTATTTCTAGACATGTCTACAATTGGTTTGAATGAGCTTATCATTCTCATTACCTTAGCATAACAGCATTATTATATCCCATTGATCTAAGGAAGCCCAATTTTTATCCCTTCAAAACTAGTATCCACTCATCTTGACATACCAGGTATATATCCTTTTGTAATTTTTCTCAACTATAATTGGATTTTTCAAATTGTTTCCCTTATAGTTGTCCTGAATAAAACATATATTTTCCTATTATAGAGTATTTGTTGGAAATATGATATATTTTAAATGTCATGGAATATGTGATCGACCCATTAGAAAATCATATGGATTTCAAACCACTACATTAATATCATCCTATGCCCATAGATGTATTCTTGGGGATATTAATGCCAGGTTACATTGGTAACAATTATATATCAAATTTCTCTAACTTATTTTTTCCAATACATTTTCAGTATATGTACTATTGAATTGCTCTAAGAAACAATTAGATCCACCTTAGTAGATCTTTTCCCCCCCAAAATAGGTTTCTACATTAAGCTAATCTTTTGTGTATTAATATTATTTTAGTCCTATTTAACAATTAGACCAATAAAAGTTTTATATATGTTACCAAATAAATTATATGTTAAAAACCATGGATCTCCCAATAACCTCTGATGGACACATTGAAAATATTCACTTTAAATGAATATTATATAATCTTGTTGTATAAATCAATCATAAATTGGGTTTCTGTAACATACATATGTTATAATAATTCTATGATGTCACCATCCCTTTATGGTTTCATTGTATAGACTCCTTCTATGATTGGTGATCTTAAAATAAAATTTTTAATAAAATTATTATAGATGTTATCTATGAAAAGAAAAATTCTAATGGATTTAGTCATAACTAATTGGTATAACTATCCTAGCTTTATTGGTACCATGATTGTACCATCCTTAGATCATCTCTCTTGAAAACCCACCAAAATATTGAAAATAATAAGTACCATGTACATTGATACATGGAATCCATTATTTAATTGTAATTAATATTTTAAATGTTATCTAATTATCATATAATGATTACTTTTAAGAATTATTATTCGTAATGAATGATGGATCACCAGAAATGGTGGATACAGAACCATCACTATGGTGTTATACTCCCTATGAAATACATGTCTTTGGAATAGTCTCTTTCCACATGCTCTTGTAGAAAATTTTCCATTGGAAAATATTTTTCCATCAACAATATTGACTAAACCCTAGTGAATCTTACTCTTATTATCTCAAATAGTGATGTGCACACTTTTATAGATATATATCATATCACTTGAAAATTAACTTTAAATCATAGGTATTTTTGTAATATACTTAAAAAACATAGGATGATAACTACAGATGCACATTGTGTTTTTTATTTGAGGAATTTTTTTTATATCCATAATAAAATATTTAAAACTAAAAACATGTTCTTATGGAATAATGGATTTCCATAACATTATAATTCATATGATATATATTTTTTATGATATATGACATATGAGTTTTTTAAAAAACTATTATTTGCGATGCATGTCATCAAAAATAATGGAAGTATCTACAATTCATTAGTATTAAAACGGATTCCCCTTTTACTTACATCATGAATCTGATGTGTATAAGGGAATATGCATTTAAAAATTTCTCCATGATAATTTTTGTTGATAAATTTTAACTTGTAAGACGCACCATCTATCATATTTATTAGCATCATAACCCTAATGAGGAAAATTTAATGTGCATCTGGGAATTACACCAAACTATATTATATTGATCGATGAATTATTGGCCAATATATTTTTAGGAGTACCATCTCGAAGCATCACATATATTTTTTAAATACATATACAATAAATCAAGGATGTGGTTGGATAGGGTATCAAAACAAGGTAAGACTTCTCTGAGGGATCTTCATTTGTGGATCAGCAAGAATCATCGATGGTCATGTGACCTAGATACAATGATTAAGAAAATCTAATGGTTGGGACACACCTTAGAAGATGCTTGGGATGATGATATTTTTGGATATATTTTTAGTTAGATGGCTATTATGGCTGAAATGATTATGAGACAAGAATGTCTGGCTTGAGAGCAAGCAAGAATAAAATAGATCTACGAGGGTGATAAGAACTCAAAATAATTCCATGCATGTATTAAGGGGAAGAGATGTATCATTCATCCCAACACAAGGATTGATGATGGAACTTTTACCGATGACCGGGATGTGGTCGGGGCATGTTAGAGTCCCACTCCAAAGTGCTTCTTTCTAGTCTTATTCCACGTATTCCTGACTATTATCCGAGGGGCCATCAAGAGATCATGGAATTGATTTCTAAAAGTGATTCAAATCAAGATAATTAAGTTTTGGAAGACTTCCATGATAAGAATAAAATATATGAGGTGATGATGAGCCATGAAAAATAAAGTGGTTCAGGCCCAAATGGTTTCATTGTTTTTATGGGGATTTATGGGTTCATATGAGGCATGAACTGTTGGAAGCCATTATGGAATTTTTATGAGTAGGTATTATCCCTAATGTTTCTAGTGCCAAATCATTTTTTCTTATCCTCAAAAATAAAGGACCCCTCTTCTCTTCATCACCAAAGACCAATAAGCATGTTCAATTACCCATATAAGGTGTCAACCATTATCATGAAAAAAATGATTTCTCCCCTTCTATCTCATTGTATTTTGGATGAACACCATGGTTTTTTGAAAGAGAGATCAATCCAAGGGGAAATTTCTCTAGTTCAGAAGGTGGTTAGTGATCTTAATCTGAAAACTAATGGTTCTAAAATGGAAAAAAAGATGGACATGGACAAGGCCTATGATAGAATTGAGTAGAGATTTATCATCAATGTGTGTGAAAGTATGGGTTTCTCTCCTATGGATACTGATCTTTTTTTTTTCCGGTGCTTCAATTACTCATGGATTCTTATTAGATTTATGGGTAAAGTTGTGGTTTCTTCATGGATAATTATGGTTTGAGATAGAGAGATCCATTTCTCTTATTATCTCTATTAGTACCCAGGATATCCTTAGCTTTCTAATCAACCGGAGCATTTTGGGGGTATTAATCCTTCTTTATCAGTGTAAATATTGTTCTAACCAGCTTTCTCACGTTATGTTTGTTAATGAAATGATTATATTCGGGAATTACAATAAGATATCAGTTCATGTTATTAATAAAGTACTTGGTGATTATTTCCATTAGCGTTTCCAAATTATTAATCAAACCATGAGAAACTTTAATATTTCATGAATATTCTCAGAAAAGAAGGTCGAATCCATTGAAATAAGTTTTGACATGATTATAGGCACTCTTAACCTAGATTACTTAGGTTCTATGGTTTCCACAAGATGGATCCACATAAAACACTTTAGTCATAATGTTGGGATGAATAATAGCCACATTTTAGAATGGAATAACCATTTCTTATCCTTTGGAGGTAAGATAATCATAGTGAATTTCATCCTACCATACATTCCTATTAATACTCTTTTAGATGTTAAGGTTCCTAAATGTGTTAACTATAATATTTATAATATTCTAGAAGACTTTGTTTTGGATAAAAATTTGGTTGGGAAAAAGAATTAGGTTTCCAGATCAAGAATAGCCAGGTCCCTCTAAGAGGATGGAATTAGTTCTAAGAGTGTTTTAGAAACAATAAAAGGAACACATGCCAAGCTTTCTTGGGAAGTGATTGAAGAGATAAATTTATAGGGAAATTTTATGAACCTGTATGATGAAAGAGTAAGAGGTATATAATACGAAATTATTTTTATTTATCCCATGATTATGACCTATATTTCACCCTTTAAATTTCACACTAGATGGATCATGGGGAGCAGGGACCTATCATTATGGCACCGCAATTAGGCTGGCATCACTCTCAAATTTCCAAGATTCTTGGTCACAAATATCAATTTTAATAATTCTAGTAAGTACCCTATTTTCAAAAAATATGTTTTAGACAAAAACTAGTGGGAGTTTTTCAACCTAATTGACATCTGAAATAACCCAGATATGCGTGTTTTGAAATCCTCATCATTAAGAATCTTCTCTATTAAAATGTTCAAAATGGAAATGGCCTATGAATCCTCATCTGTTATATGGGGAGAGATTTTCTAGAGAAAGGAGATATCACTGATGTACAACTTTCTAGTATGGATAATTTGGAATCATGAAATACCTACTGAGGAAAATGTAAAGAGAATGGGTATTAATTTGGCTTCTAAGTGCTCCTATGTAAAGTTTAGCCGGGATGAGACTTCAAATCATCTCTTATTTAAGGGAGAATGGGAAATTGAGATCTAGAGATTTATTGGTGACTTTAATGGAATTATTTCTCTACAGGTTTTAGACCTAACATTTTCCAAGCAGTGGATTCATGGTGTGGGAGACGTTGTCTTAGAGAAGAAGGCTCGATCATTGGTGTTTGCTGTAGGATACTGGGATATATGGCATTCAAGTAACCTGGTCAAATTTGAGGGTATCATCTCTTCACCCAAATCATTGATTTCTATAACAAGAGTCATCTACTGGACATGGTGCGTATTCTTAATAAATGGAAGGATAAGCCAACTGACAAACCAATTCAGGCTACCAAAAAATATATCACTACCACTCTTGGATATGCTTGCTCTCGTACAATTCTAGAAATAAAATTAATATGGATGGTTCATGTAATATGGTTTTGATGAATGATGGAGGCATAATGGGAGATAATAGGGGGTGGGGGTGGTATTTTTTTCTTTTACAGACAACATTGGAAGTGGTCATTTCATACAAGAAGAGGACATGGCCATGTTAGTAGGTCTCCACATTTGTAGGAAAGGTGGAATCAAGATAGGTATATTCAAAACTGATTACGTTATCATCTTTAATGCACTACATCATAGAAGTATTACCCTTTGGTCTATATCTTATGCAATTAGACATTATACTTGTATTATCTCTTATCTAATAGATATTCTTCACACTTGGAATGAGGGGAATAGAGTTTCTAACCACCTTGCTTCTATCTCTGCCCCTAGTTCAAGTATCAGATGATTTTATAGATTGTCATCTATTTCTATTGAGGGAAAAAATCTGGTGATAGAGAATGCCCTTGAGGTATACTATTTTTGACTAATGTAGTCTTTCCTCTATTGTACATATTTTTATGAACTTTTATTTCAATAAATAAATAAATAATGGATGGAGGTGGTAAAAGGAAATTGTGAAGGTTATTTGGAATTCACACTTTTCATTGGATTCCTTTTATTTCAACTTGTTAACCTTAAGACTTAAATACTAATAATTCTTTAATGTTCTTATTTCTAGGGAAGCCCTACCCAAAATGTAGTAAAGTGTTTATCTCCAAACTATTTGTTTTGTAATCTTAAACAAAACTAGATTATATGGGTAAAAATGATATTATAATGGGATGTATTGAAAGATCATGATATTCCTTACATATTTACACATAACTAGTGTAATTATCACCAATTCATATCTCACATCACATTCTACACATAAGATTCTCAGAGATGAGACGATATGTAAAACCATCAATGTCCTAAAGATTTATCCACAAGTCGCATAATTATTTATTGAAATAAATATGATAAAACCATTATATGTGCTATACATGAGTCTACGACAAGAATTTTTAACACCCTCACTTTTTGAGTTGTATTAATTTGTCATTCCGACACTAAAACATTCAATTTTTGATGTCATAGTACATTGCACAAGTTCTTGTACCACTCTTTGGAAACTCATAACATTTTGGATATTTAATTATTCAAGCACTATCATAGTGTGTCTTATGTTATTACCATCCATTTTTCTAAAAAATTAAAATTTATCATATTAGTACTTTTATCTTGGTTACTGATTTAGACAATATTGATTAATTAATTAAATCATTAAATGTCTCCCACTATTATATCAAACTCTAGCATCCCCATATACTAGAATCTGAATACTTCGTCACTCATGTATTCTAGCAGAAAGGATCCTTATACCTATCCTCATAGGCTACAATCTATGGATTGGCCACGACTTGGAGATTTCAAGCTAGGGGTTTGACTAACAAATCATATTAAATCGTGGCACCTGGATCATTTGAGTGAAATATCATCTTCTAAAATAATAATTATGGATTTTTGAATGATTTACTCAAAATTTTAGTCAATCTATCTTGGGAAACATCATTTCTACTAAATCTAATTAAGTTAACCCATTATTCTCATAATAATTCTTTAGTAGTGTAAGTCACTCTCACATTCGGATGAAAAGCACATCGAACACCTAGTTTTCTTCCAATCAAAATAACGGATGGTGTTTTGTGAATTAATATTTCCTTAAGGATATTTTAAAACTACATGACAAAATTAAGTCATTTCCAATATCATAAGCACCTACATTGTGACTACACACAGAACTGATAATGTAATAAATAGAAAATATCTATCACATCACATGTTTATTTTATCTGTGTTTTCCAGATTATTATTTAATGAAATCATGCATAAAAATATATATATTTAAAACTATAAACAATGAATAAATAAATTAATATGACATGATCATGATATAACAGTAATGGTTGACCAATTAAGTCTATAATGGATTAATATAGACCCTATGGGTTACTCCTTGAGTCATATCACTTACGACTCGAGTTCCAACACTCACCTATCGCATGCATCAAAAACATGTCTGGTGCATATCCAAATTTCTGCATGTAGTACCTCACTGCTCATACTCATCATTATAAAACAATACCCACATGTAGCAAATGGTATATAAGAAATGAGTAATATAGATAAACACTTTTATCTTTTCATGGAGGCCCTTATATATATAATAATGAAAAGGAGACACACAAATCACCATTTGTTAAAATAATTATTACAAAATGCATTATAATGGTTAAATAAATTAATTAATAAAGAAACACCATACACTCATCGGTAAGTCTATGGATCATGATTTGTCAATACACTTTAAACTCATGTATATAAATTATATTCATAGATAAAATTTAATTTGAATTAATTTTTGGGAGTAAAATTTAATTGAATTACCAATTAACTCTTATTTTAAATTCAAAAAATGACATTGTTTTGTCCATATATCAATAAAATTTTACCTCCAAAAATAAAATTAATTAAAAAATATAATTTAATAACTAAATGAAATTAATTTTATATAGAGTATAAAATATTTAATTTTCTGCTCATATTATTATTATATGATCATTGATATCTCCCTTTTTTTACCATTACTTGAGAATTTGACCTCACCATCTTATTATATTTCCATTACCTAGGTTATGAAGGGTGGTATTAATTATTATATTTATAAAATGGTGATAGTTATGAATAAATATATGAGAGATGATGTAGATATTTTCTGAACTAGTTTTTTTATGTTACCAAGCTTCCAAAGATCATATAAATAAATTATTGGGGAATCTATTGAAATTTTATGTAATGAATTATCATATATTAAGATGTAATATATATGTACAAAAAGTATCAGTTTATATTAAACATCTTGGGATATGGAGTTGACAAATTTATGGTTTTAATTAATCAATTGACTCTTGTTAAGAATAATAACTTGAATCATAAAAAATTTCCTCCTCCTAAGAGAAATTTTTGGTTTTTTAATTTATATGAAAAAGGCCTCCATAAATTATTGGATCTTATGAGACTCTTATCGAGGAACAATGGAATAACTCCATTGGGAATATATTCTCAATAATAAAATTTTATTAATGATAAAATTTCACAAATTCCATTTATCACATAGAGGGTGGAGTTGATTAATGGTGGGAAATGATCAGTAAAATGAATACCAAGGTGGAAATAAAATACCTAGAATGTGAAGGATTAAGATAAATATTTTACCCAATATCTTCCTCTTTAAATGAGTATGGAGATCCTTGAAATAAATCAAAAGGAAGATGAGTCTATCATGTATTTTGAGGAAAAATTCACAGGGCCTACATGATATATCTATGGATTTTCATAAACACTGAATGTATAGTAGAATAATTATTTAGGGGATTTAGTCTTAGATCCTGAAAATCATTGGTTAATTGAAACTTTCATAGCTATAAATAAATTATTCATTATTCCCTTAACGATGATATTGAGATCAGTGATTCTCTAGGGTCTCATAGGGTTGGAAATAAAATAGAAAAATATAATTTAATTCAAGATGATCACAAGATAAATACCCGGGAGGGAAGAAAACTCAACTTACCAGGTGTCAATAGTCTAGGAGGAGGCATCCTAGATTACTTCTCAATAGATCCGGGATATAATTCATGAGTAGAAAATATGGGAATTGAGTTGTTAAATGATGATGGGAGATGAAGAGGCATAGTAATGTGATAGAACAAAAGAATGTTTCAATAAATCCTCATCATGTTTTCAAATGCTTTAGTATTATATAACAATGAAAATATATATTCTAATTCCATATTCCATGGTTTCTTCAATATAATCAATGAAAACAACCTCCATGTACTAGAGAAAATGGTAACACTTATACTATCCTTTTTTTATGGTGGAAACTAATAATGATGTAGTGAGATAAAATATAGTTATTAATTCAATAATAGATAATGAATTATTTGATGAAAATTTTATAGATTCTTTTATATCTATTAATTTTTTAAGGACAATTCAAACACCTCCTCAACACATTATGGTTGAGTAATATATGTGAACAAAACAAAAGAAAAATATTGTATCCCAATTATATAACTCCACCCAATCAATGTCTAGGGTCCAAACCTCTCAGAAAATATTTTCATAAACCCTTTAGTGAAATTTAATTATATAGTGGGAATATATTGGTTATCCTTATATAAATCTAATATTTAATGTTGGGAGAGGGAAATCACTCCCCATATCGAGAGTCATACTATGATTCAATTAAATGTTATGTGGAGAATGAATATCCCTTTAAATATTATTCTCAATAATAGAATTTATTTCATTAAAAGAATGCTTATCTATCTCAAATTATTGTGATAAATGAGATAGTCATGTTTGGTGACATTCCCATTATGATGGAATATAGTGATGTATTCCTGGAAGAGTTTCATGATATTCCTTATTTTTGAGAGGTTGAGTTATCAATTTTTCTTATAAATGGATATCTACCCACATATAATACTCTCAATAGAATTATTACATTTGATTCAAAAGAACTAAATAAGTAGATACAAGAGAATCTAGAAAATGGTTTTATATGCCTGTGTGCTTCACCATGGGGAGTTCCAGTCATCTTTATCAAAAACAAGGATGATTAAATGCTCTTCTATAGTTATTATCATAACTCAATAAGATCATGATATGGAACAAGTATCCATTACCATAGATTGATGACATGTTTTATTAGACATGTTGGGACCAATACTTCTATAAGTCATATCTCTGTTCGTGAATTATCCAATTAAAGGCAAGGAATGAATATATTTCAATGACTACCAATTGAATAATGTATAGACTCTACGATTTCATAATGATTCCCTTAAAAATAAATAATTCTAAAGAAATTATCATCTATTTAACAAATATAGTTTTTAGTGGTCACTTCAAGAAATTGTTTTAGTCATTATAAATGATAATCTGATATACTGAAACAAAAAGAAGGTGCATGAAGATAATATTTATACTATGATAAAGTTGTAATGAATTGAAAAGTCATATTTAATGTAAGAAAACTTGTTATTTTGATAAAAGATGTATTACTCGTAGAGCTTTTTATCACAAATAAAAGTTATATCTATTGTTTTTTCTTAGAAAAAATTTGATGAAGGAGTCAATGAAACCAACTTCTGTGATATAGATCCATAGTTTCCATATATAAGATCGGTATTATTGATGATTTTTTAGAAACTTCTAGAAATTTTATAACTCTCTAACCAAGATAACATAGATCGGAGTGAGGTTTTTCTAGAAAAATGAGTATGAATAGAGCTTCATGTAATTAAAAAACAGTCTTATCACTAAACCAATACTCACACTACCCTCAAGTGGGTAACTATTCATGGTATATATTGATGATTCAAATGTTTTGGGTTTTCTACTAATGAAAAATGGTAAATAGTTAGATTATTCCATAAGGAAACTACATTTCTATGAGATGAACTATCCAATGTATGATATTGAGTTAGCTGTAGTAATATTTGCAATATGTATTTGGTGACATTATCTTTATGAGAAGAAGTGTGAAATATATAAATATTATAAGAGCCTATAGTATATATTCACATAGAAAAAGCATAATATCTACCCATAAAGATATTCAAAAGTAATAAAGGACTACAAATTATTAATGAAATACTATACTCTTAAGGAAAATAAAGTGGTAGACACTCTAAGTAGAAATGATCTTATAACCCTACAGATGTAGGGTATTGGGGAACATCTAATATTCTTATACATGTAAATGATGGACATATATGTCATAAATAAAGGAATAATATCCTACCAAGATTAAAGGGGAGATCAAATGTAACACACAATTGTTTTTAAAAAATATTTTATTTAAATAAATTTAATTCTCCAATAGCTTTAATTACACACAATCATGACAATAAATGAACTATGAGACTCCATTAGTATAAAATGACAATTGTTTCATAGCTGTTAGGATAGTAGTAACAAATATGACTAACTTATGAAAATGTACGGTCAAGGAATTCACTACTTATTATTTTTGAAAAATATAAGTCAATTATAAATTTGTATTTTTTGTATGAATAAATTGAGTGAATTAATATTATTAAATGAAATTAATGAAACATATTTTTTTATATTTAATAAAATATCTTTGATATTCATATAAAATATAATTTTTTTCATTTTGTATGTATAAGCCCTATTAGATGTATAGAAACCTATATTTTCCGAATAGGTAATTTTCCTCCTTTTAAATGAGAACACATTTTAAATAAAGATGTTAACACATTAGAAATTTTTATATGAAAAAAAACATGTTCCTTGGAAGATGGATATTAAAATTTACATTGGATGAATTTTTTATATTTTAAGGATAATTTTAATGCTTTGATGAATAGTAAAAATACACTAAATTTTAAATGAAAAAAACTTTTTTCATTGAAATATTTAATATGGATAAATTATATTATTTAATGGTTTTAATGAATAAATATAATTTATTTTTATCAAATAATATAATATAGGTCATTAGAAATAATTTTAAATTGAATTGTGATGTAAAAACATTTCGATCTTTTGTAATGTTTTATCTTTTAACACCCTTTTTCTCATTTCGACAATGGGATTAATTTCAAATTAATTACTAAAACTTATATTTTTTGAATTTTGAAAAAATTGATTCCATATTTTTAATAATTATTTCTAAATTATGTAAATAACTTCATTTTATTTTTGGGATTTAGGAATAGTAACCTCAGTAATTTTTATTAATACGGTTAAAGGGTAAATTGGGTAATTGAGGGTAAAAATAATATTATAAATTACCCTAACACTTGTCATAATATAATTAGATGAGTTATTTTCAACTTAAATCATCCTTAAGTTGATATTTTATCCTTTTTAAGCCACTTTGATGAGAATATGACACTTAATTTATTTTATTTAATGAAAAGTTATATATGTATCACTCACATTTTAATAACTATTTCATTTTTAATATAAGGTTATACATAAGATAAAATAAATTAAAAATAATAATTTTAAAGTTAATTTTTTTTATTTATCATGGTAATTTATTTTTAATTTTAGTAAATAAATAATTACCATATTGGTTTAGACATTGATGATGCAGAAATTAATTAATTGATGAAAAGTCAATATTTTTTTTAAAAGAGTAATTACCATTAACCGACACAAAAATGATAAAATATATTATTGGTAGATTATATCTTGACCAAAACCATCCAAGTGTCTAGTTACTAAATATTACACCATTTTAATATTTAAATATTTGTTACCATAGGTAAAATGAAATAGAATAAGTAAGTGTTAATTACAATGATAATGTTTAAATTGACATGAAAACTTATATAAAATTTATTGGATGATTAGATTAAAACTCTATCTCATATAATCTTTGAAATTGGTTAGTTTTTTAGGTTTTTGGGTGGGGTTTTATTTTATTATAAATTCATATTTTGGGAGTTCTCAAAAGTGATCCCCTCTTCAATTATAAAAGGGAACCTCATCCCTCACCCCTTTACTTCACATTGAACTTTAAAGCTTTTTCATAACCTAAAAAGTTCACTTATAAAATTCACTAGTTATATTCTATCTTTTTTGGTCTTCTTCAAATACTAACTCTAGTTCTTTTAGGGGAGATTTAGAGGGAGAACGTTGAAGAATAGGTAATCTCCTCTACTTATTCTTTCATACATATTTTTTATTCTTCTTCCACTTCTAGATTTGATTCATTATATTGTAATAACTCCATTATTAATGACATGATAATATGTTATTAATATTATGAAACAACAATAATCCACCTTCTATCCATCCAAAGAAAAATGAAATCACCCTTCATGCGTACGTACGACTAAACATCTTCGCGTCGTGGTGTAATCTATGTTTCCCCACCACCTTACTTAGATGGGTATAATGATAGGAATAATAAATATATGTGATTATTATAACATGATAATGATTCTGTAAAGTTATACACCATCCTCCCCAAATACCATTCAACAATTAGTGGAATGATATCGTCACTCGTGCATACGTACGACCAACCATCTCCACGATTCGATGTGATTAATTATACTTGATCTTCATTAAGGAATTATTATATAATTGAATTTAATGAATAAATATGATATATTATATACTAATATCATTCTAAAACTTATATAACTCTATCCTAAGAAGAGAAAAAATAACTAATCAGAAAAAAACATGTGTAAAAAAATAAAGGAGTTAACACCTGTTGGATGAGTGATAATGATACTAAAAAACAAATGACAATATGATCATATATGATATCATAAAAAATAATATGACTATGGAATAATTCAATTTCATTATTTAAAAAAAATTAGATTTTTAAGATACATACGAAGGAAATATGACCTCAGTTATGGGATAATTTCGCAATCTCATTATTTTCTGAGATTATTTATATGTAAGTATTTAATGGAGTATTTTTATCGTCCAGTTCCATGTTTCCTAATTAGGTAATAAAAAATATTCTTTCTATTCTTGAAAAAAATTTATACTCAATTTTACCCATTGTTTAATTTTTATTAAATGGTATTAATGTAATCCTCTTTCGTTTTTGATACGAGGTACTTTTTGTCTTTTTAGGTAGAAGTATAAGGAGAATGATTTATTAAAATATATTTCATGAACTAATTTTTTATGTTTTAACAATACCTTATTTCAGTGAAGCTTAATCTACATGATTTCATGTTTATTTTAAAATAAATTCTTTTATTTTAAAATTTTGTTTCCTTTTTAGAAAAGAATACTTTTTTGAAGGACACAGTATACTTTCATCTAGAATTAATTTTAAGTGTTATAATAAAATTATTTTCCACCAAAGATGAAATTATTTAATATTGTTTTGTTTCAAGTATAATATCCTTATTTTTCCAATTATTTTATTGTGTTTATATGATATTTATGAAATCTATTTGTTTTACAATGATTATGTTATGGGGGAATGATGTTTAAGGAAACTCGTTTTATTCATTGGGTTATTAGGAATGGTTTAGGTTATTGTGGTGCACTTTAGATTGATTTAATTATGAGATGTGTGGTACCTATATCACTAGAAAATTCATTGTGTAAAGATTTATAACACATTATATATATAGGGTTGGAATGGAAAATGATCTTGTTTAAGTAATATAGTTCCAGAACGTTGACTAATCTCAATTCAGTAGTGGAATTTGTCCACAATGATGGTATTGTCAATGATCCTTGACTAATATGAAATTATTTTACACCCTTTTGTGTATTTAATAAAATTTTATGTCTTATTTTATATCTTTTTGGATTATGTTCATTTATTATTATGAACTTATATAATTTATCCCATGACATGATATCATGATCAATAGTATACATGATTGGATTTTCAAATGTTATGTTATTTTGTGTTATAATTATGATATGATTGATATCTCCCTACTTATCTATATTTATAATCTGATCTCACTCTTTCTTATATTTCATTTCCACGGGTCATGAAGAAGCATATTAAGTATGATATGTCAAAAGGGGTCTAGTTTTTATTAAATAAGAGGGAAATAATGATAATGTCTTATGAATGAGTTGTTTATCTTTCACTATTTCTAAATACACTATACTTATATGATCCTATTGTGGATTTGTTATATTTTGTAATGAATATTCATAAATTTTGAAGTAATATTTATATATTTAAAGTATTGTTCATTATATATAGTGTTAGAGGAAAGGTATAGCCAGCTTGGGAAACTGGTATGAGAAAACCTTAGTAATAACCCACAGGATATGTCGATGTATAGGTTATAATCATTGTGTTTTTTAAATGATCATTAATAAACTTGGATAAAACCTAGAGTGTCCTAAATTTAAATTTTATTCTTGATTATATGGTTTTACCATTATCATTAGTGTTTTTCACACTATGCTTCTTGGTTTTAGTCAATGGCTAGAACCCAAGGGGACTACATCAATGTAGATTGTGATAGAAAATTATATGAATATCCTATTAAGCAACCAAATGTTATGGGTGAGTGAATGAAAAACATTGTATCTATTCTCACACAACATTCTCAAGATATAAATCACGCATGACTTCCAAACGAACAGTGGGAACAACATTATATTGAGTCCATCATGAGGCAACACCCAACTTCCTTCAGCAGGTCATCTGATCCACTAGTGGATAGAAAATAGATCGGTACAACTGAAAAGATATTTTTAGCTCTCTAGTATTTAGAATATGATAATTTCATCTTATCTGTCTATCATTTGGAAGGTGAAGCTAATAAATGGTGAATCCTTATCATAAATATGAGTTAAAGAGATGAAATTTAATACTTGGAATTAGATACGTTAAATAACTTATTTTTCAATAAGTACACTCCTCTTATTCATCAAACAAAGATATAGATGGAGTTCCTTGAGATTAAGAAAAAGTATGATGAATCCTTTTGAACCTAAAAAGAAAATTTTACAAGACTTTCAAGGTATAAATCAGGAATTATTATCTAACCTGATATTAAAATTGATCAATTATTTGGTAGCTTAAAACCAAGTCTATGAAGGGAATTATCCATAAGGGACTTCAATAGCTACAATGAAATTGTTCACTGTGATCTGAAGGTGGAGATGGAGATTTGAGTAACCCATAAGTCCTATAGGTTTGATAAGAAGAGAAAAATGAAATTCAAGAGAAAATTTAAAGACCACAATGAAAATAATATGTGTTTTCTATAATGATCAAATTGTTGAAAGAAACATGGAGGAAATTTACTTAAAGGGACTAGAAAATGTTTTATGTTTGGTAGAGAAGGTTATTGATCAGTTGAACGTCGAAGTGATGGAAAAAAAGTCTAATGATGCGAATAGAGAAAAATATAAAATGAATTCACATCCTAAACTTCAATGTTATAAGTACGTGGAAATGGATAATTCTACCAATAAATTCCCTAATACTAGGGTTATTGATTATGGTAGACATCAACATTCTCTTAAGGACAAAGTCAAAAGCAAGTCCCATTCGATCACTATCAATGATGTAGAGTATGATAATAAAGTGGTAAAAGGTACAAATACCATCTACTATAATTTATAAAATTTTCTTTTTGATTTTGGATCCACCGACTATTTTATTTATGATGAACTTTCTAAGGCTATCTCCGTATTACCTCAAAAATTAGATGTTGAGTTAGCTGTGACAAATCTTAGTGGAAAAATGGTTTCATCAAAAGTTTATAATTCTTCTCCGGTTGATTTATGTGAATAAGTACTTCATGAAAATCTTATGACCATTCATATAGTGGAATTTTATGTGATTCTTGGCATGGTTTTTCTTTCTCTCTATGTAGCTCGTACCAATTTCCAAGGAAGCGAAGTCTTATTTCAAATTCTAGGTCACTATATAATCATCTATCGATGCAAGGATTATTATAACATTCTAGTAGAAATTTATTCTATCATATGTTTATTGATTCCTATAAATGATGTTTATCTATCTCAAATGGTTGGGGAGAAAATCACAATAAATAATACACCCATTGTATGGGAGTTTGATGATGTATTTCTGGAAGAATTGCTAGGTCTTCCACCAAATTGTGAAGTTGATCTTTTAATAGAAATCATACTGGGTGATATGACTATTTACAATACACCTTATAGTATGATACCAATATATTTTTAAGAAATGAAGAAGGAATTCTATGTGAATCTTGAGAAGGGACATAAATTACCTAGTGCATCAACTTGGGGTTCACCTACTCTATATGTTAAAATAAAGATGGATCAGTGAGACATTATATTGATTATCAAGAACTTAACAAGATCACTACCAAGAAAAAATATCCTCTTCCCCACATTTAAGTCTTATTAGACCAAATATGTGGAGCTAAATAATTTTTCAAGAGTGATCTTTGTTCATGATATCATCAATTAAGGGTTAAGAATGAAGATATTCTAAAGACGACATTTGATACAAGATATGGAAATTATGAATTTATAATGATTCTTTTTGGTCTTACAATTACCCCCACTATCTTCATGAATCTAATGAATGTAGTATTTAGAGACTATATTGTTTAATTTTTTGTATTCTTGATATAAAACATTCATTTCTATTTGATGATAAAGGAAGATAATGAATCACTTGAGAATTATACAGAAGAACCTGAGAAAGGAGAAGCTTTTTGAAAAATTTAGGAAATGTGGATTTTGGTTTCCGAGAGTTTCATTTTTGGGTCACATAATCCCAAGAGAGTGGATATCTATGGATCTAGAAAACACATAAGTTATTTAATGTTGGCCAAGACCAACAACAGTAACTGAGATATGATGTTTTTTTAGTTTTGCTGGAGATTATCGATGTTTTGTAAAAGATTATTCACAATTATCAAATCAAATTTCAAATTATACTCTGAAAGGAGTTAAGTATGTATTGATGGATTAATGTGAAGATAATTTCAAGGATCTAAGATTAAGGTTAGAATGTTCACATGTGCCACACTACCTTGTAGTGGATAAAGGGTTGTGATCTATAATGATGTATCTAAGAAGGGGTGGGTTGTTTTCTCGTGCAAAATGGTATAGTGATAACTTGTGACTTAGGACAATTTATAATACATGAGTAAAATAACCCAACTCATGATTTGGAGTTTATTGTGGTAATATATTCACTAAGGATATGGATGCATTTTCTTTATGGTGAAAGGTGTGATATTTATACTTATCATAAAAGTTCAAAGTATATTTTCACATAAAAGGGGATGAATATGAATCAAAGAATATGGTTTTATTTGATTAAATATTACAAATACTTGATACATTACCACCCTATGAAATCTATCAAGGTGGCTGATGCTTTGAGTCAAAAAGGCCATGCCAGCCTATCCATTTTGAAGATCACCAAAGATCCAACATTTTTAGATTTGTGAAGGATGGATATAGAAATTTTAACGTAAGGGGTGAAATATTATCTTTCTAAAATTAATGTTTAACCATATATAAAATTGATGATTAAGGATGCATTGAAGGAATATGTATATCTACCAAATAAGTTGAGAAATATTCCTAAATTCAACCTTGATTGGGATGGAATAATAAGGTTTATGAACTAGGTTTGTATTTATCCCATATCAGAATTAAGGAAGGATATGATGGATGAGGATAATATTTCCTCACTATCTATTCATCACTGACGAAAGAAGATGTATAAGAACCGGAGAAGTAATTATGGTGGGATGACATGAAAAGAGATGTTTCCAAATATGTCTCTTGGTTCTTGGTTTGTCTACAAGTTAAGGCTGAACGATAGAAGTCTAAGGGGATGTTACAACCATTACCCAAACCGAAATGGAAATGGGAAAACATCGCTATAGACATTGTCATCTGTATTCCCAAAACATCTAAAGGCCATAATTCTCTATGGTATATAGTTGATTACCTTATAAATTTGGTACACTTCATTGTTATTAGAGAGTATTTCTCTCTTGATCAGCTTTCCAGGATACATGTAAAGGAAGTGGTAAGATTTAATAGAGTACCACATTCCTTTATATCTGATCAAGATATGAGGTTACCTAAATGTTTAGGAAATGTATTCAAATAAGACCTAGAAATAGAGTTATGTTTTATCACTTCTTATCATCCTTAGACAGAAGGCTATTCAGAGAGGACAATTCAAACTCTATAAGTCATGTTGAGATCTTGCTCTTTGGATTCCAAAGGTGGTTGGGATCAACCTAAACCTTTGGTGTAATTTTATTGCAATAATAACATTCACTTCAGTATTCAGATGACTCCTTTTTAAGCCTTATATAGAAAAAGGTGTATAAGTCCATCTTGTTAGGATGAAGTTATAGAATAAAAGCTATTAGGACCTGATCTTGTTAATTAAATAGAAGAAAAGGTCAAATCTATTCAACAACACATCAGAGCATCTTAGTGTTGAAAACAAAGTGATGCTGGAAATCGATGAAAAGACCTAGATTTTGATGTGGGATATAAGGTGTTTCTATCCATATCTCCTTGGAAATGAGTAATGAGTTTTGGAAAGAAGGTAAATATGAGCCCATGGTAGGTCGGTCCTTTGGAAATTCCAGATCATGTTAGGAATGTAGCTTAAATATTGGATCTTTTACCGAATATCTCTCAAGTTAATGATGTGTTATATGCATCTCTCCTGATAAAGTACATACAGGATCCTTAACATGTACTAAACTCAATATTCATACGGCTGGATTAAGATCTTAATTATGAAGAACAACCAATAGAGATTCTGGGTCATAGCAAAAAAGTGCTACGAAACAAGACCGCTCTCTTGGTTAATGTTTTATGAAAAAACCACTAATTTGAAGAAGTTATGTGGGAAATTAAATATTTAATGAGGTAGAGGTATCCTCATCTGATTTTATCCAAGTGATGAATTTTGAGGGAGAAATTCAGTTTAACAGGGGTAGAATGTAACACCAAGATGTTTTAATGAAATAATTTCTGTAAATAATTTTAATTCTACAATAGCTTGTGTTGTACATAATCCTGAGCATGAATGAACAACGATCCTACCTTAGTTTAAAATTTCCATTTTGTCCAAGCCTTTATGTTATCAGGAATAAATATAACTCACTTATGAAAATTTATGGTGAATTCATTCAGTAAAAATTATTTATGAAAAATATAAATCTACTCTATATTTGTATTTATTATGAATAAATTGATTGAATTAATTTTATGAAATGAAACTAATGAAAAATATATTTTATAAATTTAAGTTTCATTTATATTCATCAAATAGATATTTTTGTCATTGGGTATGAATAAACCCTATTTGATGTAAAAAACCTATATTTTTCAAAAAAGTAATTTTATGCCTTTTAATGGAAAACCCAATCTAAATTAATATTGTTACATAGTAATAATTCTTATAGGAAAACATAAACATGTTTTTTGGAATGGGGACATAAAAATAAACTTTGGATACATTTTTTATATTTTTCTAATATTTTTATGTTTTGATGAATAGTAGAAACACACAAAATTTTAATTGAAACAACTTTTTTCATCGAAATAATTTATATGGATAAATTATATTATTGAATGGTTTTAAAGTATAAATAGAATTTGTTTTTAATATTTAATATAATACATGTAATTGGAATTAATTTTATGTTGAATTTATATGGAAAAGCTTTTCAATATTTTGTAATCTTTTAACTTTTAAAAACCAATTTCTTATTTCAACAACATGATTAATTTTAAATTTATTAATTCTGCTTCTATATTTTGAATTTAGAAAATTTTATTCTATATTTGGAATCAGTAGGTCCAAATTATGTAAATATCTTTATTTTATTATTTTGGTTTTATGAATAGTAACTTTTGTAATTTTTATTCATACGGTAAAAGAGTAAATCGGGTAATTAAGGGTAAAAAATATTATAAAATTACCATAGCATTTGTCCTAATATCATTGGATAAATTTGGTTTGACCAAAATCATCCTTGGTTCTAAATATTTTCCTTTTTAAGCCACTTGAATGAGATTCAAACATTTAATTTATTTTATTTAAATAAAAGTTTAATATGTCTCACTCAAATTTTAATAACTATATAATTTTTAATATAAGGTTATAAGGAAGATAAAATAGATTATAAATACTCATATAAAATCTAATATTTTATTTTTTATCATTGTAATTTATTCATAATTTATAGGAAATAAATAATTACCATAATGGTTTTTACATTGATGATGCCAAA
The DNA here is from genome assembly GCA_963277665.1 of Viscum album. Taxonomy (NCBI): domain Eukaryota; kingdom Viridiplantae; phylum Streptophyta; class Magnoliopsida; order Santalales; family Viscaceae; genus Viscum; species Viscum album. Next base: position 537,824,203 of record OY728138.1, on the reverse strand, counting down.
ATTATATAATTGAAGAAAAATCAATAATCTAATTATTATTAAAATGATAATAACCCTTAAAAGATACAAAAACATGACAAAATCTTATTGGTAGAGTATATTTAGACCATAATCATCCAAGAGTCAATTTATTGACTATTTGGATCCTTATAGAAGGGAATATGACACTTGTATTATTTTATTTAAAGTGAAGTTAAAGATGTCACATTCATCTTTTAATAAGTATAACATTTTTAATCATAGGTTTTATAGAATTTATTTTCTATTATAAGTATTATTCTAAAATATATTATATTTATAATTATCAGAGTATTTTATTTTTAATTTTTAATCAGTTAGTAAGTGTATTAAATAATTACACAAAACTAATGTTGTAATCATTTTAATAATGGTGATAATAAATAAATTTTATTGAAATTTTAAAATAAATATAATTTGGGATAATTAATATGTAAAATGAATTTTATAGATTCTATTTTCCTCTTATAAATATAATAAAATAATTGGTTTCATGTTTATTTGTTATCATAATATTTTTAAAAATCAATGAATAGAATAGTGTCAAAATTGGCACAATTGATTTTTTATTAAAATAATGTTTTATTAAATTATTTAAAAATACTAAAACATTTTAAAAAATATAGAATAATTATTATATGTTCTAAAATATTCTAAAATATTTTTTATGGTCTAATTTACATCAAATAAGTAAATACATCACCCTTTGAATATTGAAATATTTGTTACTATAGTTAAATATTAAATAGAATAAGTGTTAATTAAAATGATAAGGATTAAATTGATATAATAACTTGTATAAAATTTATTGGTTGATTATATTATTACCCTACACAGCCTCATATTATAAATTGATACATTGTGGATGTTTTTGGATGGGGATTGAGTTTTTTATAAATTAAATTTTTTAGAGAACCCATAGTACCCCTCAACTCAATTATAAAAGAGAAACTCCCCCTCACCCCTTCCCTACACTTTGATCCTTCAAGATCATCCTTCCTCTACCCATTTACATTATCAACTTCCATAGTTACATTCTTGTGGTTATGGACCTCTTCAAAGATCAAATATAGTGCTTTAAGAGGATTTTTAGGGGGAGCACGTCGAAGAAGAGATAATCTCCCCTACCGATTCATTAAAACTCATTTATTATTAAACTTTATCTTATTTAGTTTTTTAATAATAAATAATAAAAATATTATTACTTATATAATTATGTTTAATTATGATTATGAAACAACAATATTCTACCTTTTTTCCATCATATGAAAAACGAAATCACCATGCGTGTATATGTACGACTTACCATCTCCACACTGTAGTGTAATCTTTTTTTCACCACCACCTTACATTGATGCATATAATTAGAGAAATAGTAACTATCTATTATTTTTATGAAAATATATTGAATCTGATATATTATACACCATCCACTTCATTACCATTCAATAATTAAGGGAATGATATCGTCGCTTGTGTGTACATACAACCTACCATCTCTACGATTCGATGTGATTCATTCTACATGATATTTATTAAATAATGGTTATATAAATGAATGTAATGAATAAATATGATATATATTATACTAATATAATTATTTAAATGATATAATAATAAACTAAGAAGTGTAAAAAGATCTTATCTGACAAAATATGAGTTGGAAAATAAGGAAGTTAACACCCGATGGACGAATAATAATGTTACTAAAAAACATATGATAATATAATCATATATGATATCATAAAAATGAATATAATTCTTGAATAATTAAATGACATTATTTAAATCATTATACAGTAGGTTTTGATATATATAATTGAAATAGGACCTCAGGTAAGGGATAATTTTTCATTCTCATTGTTATCAATGGTTATTTATACATAAGTTTTTAATGGGGAATATTTATCATATCTGTACTTGTTTACTAATTATGTATTCAAAAATATTATTTAAATTATTATAAAATATTTTAGAGTCAATTTTATCCATTGTTTAATTATTATTAAATGGTATGAATGGATTTTTTTGTTTTTGATACAAGGTACTTTTATGTATTTTCATGGAAAAGTAAGAGGAGAATGTTTTTAAGCATATAATGTATAAACATAATTTTTCATTTTAATAAAACCTTTTTCATGTTTTTTTTCAAAATAAATTATTTTCTTTTAAAATTTCACATCATTTTGAGAAAAGAAAACATTTTTGAAGAAGAATGGATATTTTCCTCAAGAATTAATTTGAAGTGTGATATAAAAATTATTTTCCATATAAGAAGGAATTTATTAATAGGGTTATGTTTCAAGTATAATATAAATATTGTTCTAGTTATTTTACTTTTTTATATGCTATTTAGGAAATACATTTTTTACATGGATTAGTCTATATTGGAATGATTCTTATGGAAACCCAATTTTTCTTGGGTTATGATGAATGATTTATGTTATGGTGGAATAAGTAAGAATGATTTCATTATGACATGGGTGGAACCTATATATCTCTCCAATTAATTGGTTATGGATTTATATCTCATGGGATAGAGAGGGATAGAAAGGGAAATGATCTGAGTTCAGTAATACATGGATGGAATGTGGAGTGAGTTTAGTTCTGTAGTGGACTTTGTTCGCTGTGATGGTCTTGGAAATGAGGCTTGACTAATATGAAATGATTTTACATGACTATGTGTATGCCGCAAAATATTTTTTCTTATGTTATGACTTTCAAAATTACGTTAATTTATTCTTATGTTCATTTATTATTTATCTCATGACATGATATCAATATCATTCATATGAAGAATAATATTTTCAAATGTAATGTTCATTTGTGTTATGATTATTATATGATTTATATCTCCCTAGTTACCCTTATAGAGAATATAATCACACCATTTGTTATGTTTCTTTTTCCCATTCCATAAAGAAGGGTATTAAATATGATTTTTAAAAAGTGGTTTAGTTATGATGAAATATATGGGAGACAATGAAGAGGTATTATGAACCATTTTTTTTGTTTCTTAGTTTCTAAAGACATTATACCTATATGTTCAAGTCATGGATTTTTTATATTTTTTAAGAAAAATTATTCGATATTGAATTAATATTTATGTATGAAAAGTATGAGTCGTTATATCAACCATGAATTCTAAAGAAAATAAATGATTTTTAAACATATGATGTGGAAAGATGATAGATTTTAGAAGATATAAAAAATGGAAATCCCCAAAGTTCAAAATTGACATATAAAGAGTAGTGAAATTTGGTTTAAAAAAATATGCACCATAAAATCTCAAGAAAAAGGAGTTATCAAATGATGAAAATAACTTTTGTTGAGTCAATAAGGTTATCTTATGACGTCTCTATTCCTTCGGGTTTTATGTTTTTAAAATCACAAACACTTTTTCTTTAGTTCTATATTTTTTCTTATGTTCTGTTTTTTTCTTAAGATCCATAATTATCATTCCATTATACTTACAGATGTTTCATTGTGATTTCTCATTCTGTTATACTTATAGATGTATCATTTTGATTTTCCATTCTATTAGGTTTACAAATTTTTCATACAGTCTTTATGATACCGATTCCCGTGTATATATGATACCATCTTTATGATACCAATTCCGATATATATGTGATACCGTCTTTATGATACCAATTCCGGTGTATATATGATACAGTCTTTATGATACTGAATCTGGTGTAAATGTGATTCTATTTTATGATACCGAATCTAGTGTATAAGTGATACTGTCATTGCAATACTGATTCTGGTGCAAAAGTGATTCTGTTTTATGATTCTGAATCTGGTGAAAAAGTCATTCCGATTTTATGATTCTGATTCCGGAACAAATGTAATAACGGTTTCACAATCCGATTTACTTTTCCTTATAAATCCATTTTCTTGATAATTTTATTCTTAAGATTACATTTTCTTGATAATGTTAGAGTTATTTAAATGCATCATTCCCATGATATCAGATTCAAAGTATTCTTATAGTTAACATTTATCCTTAACTTAACATCATTTCTCATACTTGAAATTATGTCGTGAAATCTGTTACAAACTGACCATTGTATGTTTGAAACGTGTCTAGGTACCTCCGAAATTTAAGGAAAATTTGACCTTTGGAGTGGAGTCGACTGTTGGAAATCTTTTCCTACAAATACAAGTTCATTTGAATGACCAGAATACAATGTAGAGAGTGAATGAACTTGATGCGTGCGAAAAAGCTGGGTAGTAATTTATAGAGGGAGAGACTCTTTCAAATCTCAGTGCTTCATGTGGATTTCATGAACAACTTGTTTGGGTGTGAAAAACTTGTTCAGACATGCTTTGTGCAGACTCTGATCATGCTGATCATGGGATTCTAGGTTTGGAAGATAGAGGTTCTGATTTCCTTCTAAATCGAGGTCCTGTAGGGATAGCAAGACAGATACTAATCATTGGATTGACGGATTACCTGGGTTTGGGTAAGACATACTTTCTTGAAAGTATAAATCAAGGAAACTTTATCCAAGGTTGTTGGATACCCTTCTCTTTGGGTTAAAAGAATCTTGTTGTTATTTGTTTTCTATTTCAAGTTGTTCTATTTCCGCTGTAATCTTAAATTTGTTAAAGATAGAAAGTATAACTTTCTTATAATTTCTAATTCCATTACTCTGATTATATTACAGATTCTATTTGTTTTAAGGTAGAATCTTTCTTTTAAGAAAATGTTTCTTTAATAGGTTTTGTGAATGTTTGTTTAACCTTGTTAAACTTAACATTAGAGATTCCAAATGAATTTTTAAAGTATACAATTCACCCCCCTCTTGTATATTGAGCATTTAATTCATTATTTTGATCCTACAATTGGTATCAAAGGAGGTCTCGGAAATACTTATATTCATATATATGTTTTCTTGCTCAGGTTTTCTTTTTCTTAACTTTTTTAAAACTTTACTTCTAATTAGTTTTGTAGAAAGATTTTTTTAAGTATGGCAGGAATTCATGTTGGATCTATTGATAATATCAATCCTACAAGAACACCATTCTTCGATGGAAATTAATATGAGTAATGGAGAGACAGAATGAAGACATTTTTGATAAACACTGGTGTAGACAACTACATTTTCTTAACTGGAGATTATAAGATTCCTGATAAGGAACTTAGAACCTTTACTAATCTGGAAAAGGTGGAATACCAATTGAACTTTAAGGTATGTAATACGTTGACTTATTCAAAGACTAGAAATATATTTATCCAAATTTCATCTTGTGAAGCTTCAAATAGTATTTGGAAGAAGCTTGAAGTAACTCACTTCAGAACTTCCAAAGTTATCAAAACTAAAAGAGCTATTCTCAGAGCTGAGTATCATGGTTTCTGCTTTTTTTACGGAGAACCCGTATGTAAGGTATGACAAAGATTCTTGACTATTTTCAACAGCTTACAATCAATGGGTGAGAAAGGATTAGATGATGAAGCTCTTGTAGACAGGATTATAGACATCATGTCCAACAAATGGGAATCCAAGAGAACTATTATAGATGAAAATAGAAAAGTTACATAGATTTCTCTTGATGAACTATTTGGAACCCTTCTTCAACATGAAAATATAATTAAGAGAGAAGATGATAATATTAAAAAGATGAATGGGAATGGAGGTGTTTCTTTTATAACTACTCCAAATAATACGAAATCCAAGACTCCTGAGAGAGTTACAAAATCTAAATCTAAGAAGGTTGTTGTTCAATCTGATTCTAGTGAAAGTGAAACTTCGGAAAATGAGTTAGCCAATCTTGCTCGGAGGATGAACAATATTGTTGGGAAAAATAACATTCAATATAGATACAAAATGATAGATGGAAAAGATAAAAAATATGGATAAGTGACATGCTATGAATGTATAAGAACTGGTTAAATCAGATCGGATTTTCCCTTACTCAAGAAAAGAGACAAGAAGGACAGGAATTCTAAGAGAAACAAGAAGAAGTTCTACATATAAATAAATAAAAAAGTCCTAAAATCCAATGAAACTTAGAGTGCTAGTGGTGGAGATTATTCTGAAAATTCTTCATATTATGAATCTTTTGAGCAAAAAAATATTGGTTTAATATCCCGATCTCCATTTCTAAATTAACGTCTTATGGATAAGGTATGAACTGCTGAATCCTTAACCAATATATCTTTGAGTGGAAATTTTCCTGATAATGATTTTTCTTTAGATGATTAATCTTCTTCATCAAATAATTATAAATATTTACCTTCCTATGAGGATGTTTCTATATTTTCTAAGTTTCTATAGATAAAAAAATTCAAAGTTTCTAAGAAATGTTAAAAAGAAAATTCTAGAGAATTAATTTTGACAAAATAAATTTTGGATCATTTCAAAGATCTTGATAAGAAAAATTATGTTTTAAAAAATCTTTCTAAGAAACTTGAGGAAGCTAATTCTGAGAAGGATAAGATTTCTAAAGATCTTAAAAATTTGTTTTTTTGAAAAAGATTTTTTAGTGGATAAAGTTAACTCTAATTCTATTATTCTAGAGGATAGGAATTTAGTCCTAAGACTAAAGCCTAAATTTGTTTCTTTGAAGAAACTTCATGAAAAATTTAATTTTAGTAAGGAAAATTTTGACAAGATGAATTCTCAGATCTGACCTCATGGTAATAATCAAGGATTAGGTTATTCTCATGAAAAAACTGTTTTAAGAAACAATTATTTTGTTCCTCCAAGAGCCCATTTTTGCACCAAATGCGAAAGTTGTGGGAATTGGAAGAAGAATTTTTCATTAAAAAATGTTTAGTCTCTTGGGTTTCATAAAGGTTACTTTCATAAAAAAATGTGGATACCCAAAATTTTATTTTCTAACAATTCTGGGTCCATGCAAGTTTGGATTCTGAAAACCTAACTCTGCTTTTTCAGGTCAATGAAAGAAGTACCAACGACATATAGTACATGGATATTGGATGTTCTTGGAACATGACTGGAAACAAATACTTTTTCAAAAATATTTTAAAGGCTAAAGGTGGAAAAGTAACCTTTGGAGATAACTCTCAAGGGGAAATTGTCAGTATAGGTAACATTATTCTTCTTGGAAAATATTTAATTTCAAACGTTTTATTTGGTAAAGGTCTTAAGAACAACCTCATCAGCATAAGTCAATTATGTGATGAAGGATACCTTTTTAATTTTAGGAAATAAAAGTTCTTATTACACAATTCCGAGGATGAATTTATTCTCTCATCCCATAGGTAAGATAATATATACACACTAAACCTAGAAGACCTTAGAGGTCAAGATCTTACTTGACTAAGTGAAATTGAAGATCAATATTTGCTTTGGAATAGAAGATAAGGACACTGCAACTTAAGTAATCTTAGTAAACGTTCTAAGAAAGAACTTGTTAAGGATCTACTAGATCTTAGTTTTGATTCTTCAAAAGTCTGTGATCCTTGTCAATATGGTAAGAAACATAAATCTCTCTATAAATCTATAAGTGAAGTTACAACTTCTATTTCTTTATAGCTAGTGCACATGAACTTATTTGGTCTAACACAAACTGGAAGTATTGGAGGCAAATACTATGTGTTTGTTTTAGAGGATGACTACACTTGATTTACTTGGGTATATTTTCTCACAAAGAAATATAAAGCTTTTTCTTATTTGAAAATTTTCAGAGCTCAAGTATGAAATGAGAAAAACCTTCCATTGATAACTATTCATAGTGATCATGGAGGAGAATTTCAAAATTATGATTTTGAAAGTTTTTGTAGTAAAAAAGGTAATACTCATAACTTTTCATCTCTAATAACGCCTCAACATAGTGGTGTTATTGAAAGAAGAAATCATATTCTTCAAGAAATGACTAGAACAATGTTGAGTGAATATTCTATAGCTAAACATTTTTGGGCTGAAGCTGTAAGTACTGCCTATAATACTATAAATTGAGTTTTAGTTAGACCTCTTCTTAATAAAACATCTTATGAGTTATAGAATGGATGAAAACTGAAATTATATTACTTTAATGTTTTTGGTTGAAAATTATTTATCTTGAATACCAAAGATAACTTACATAAATTTTCACCCAAATCTGATGAAGGAATCTTCTTAGGCTACTCTACTAACTCTAAGGCATATAGAGTTTTCAATAAAAACTCTTGAACTGTTGAATAAACAGTACATGTTAATTTTGATGAAAATGATCCTTTTGTTTTCAAACAACCTGAAATTATTTTTGACATATTTTCTAAAACATATCACCAAACTTTTATAGAATACATTTCATATAAGGATAATTTTCAAGAAAATGTTTCTGAAACAATTTCCCCAGAATAAGTTCTGCCATATACTGATGATCAAGTTATTCAAAACCCATATCAGTTTTTACTTAGAAATAATCCTAGTAATAATATCATTGGAATTATTAATCCACTAGTAAGAACTAGAAGTTCTTTAAGGAAAGAAGTTGAACATGTTTATTTTCTTTCTCAATTTGAACCTAAGACTCCTGAACAATCCTTAGGTGATAAATATTGGATAAAGGTTATGCAATATAAACTCAATGAATTCGTAAGGATTCAGGTTTGGACCTTGGTTGAAAAACCTAAAAAAACTTCTGTTATTGGAGTAAAATGGGTTTTTAGAAATAAATGCGATGAAAATGGAGTTAGTTTTAAAAGTAAATCAATATTAGTTTCTAAAGACTATAACCAACAAGAAGTCATAGACTATGAAGAAACCTATTCTCCTGTAGCAAGACTTGAATCTATTCGTATTCTTCTATTCTTTGCAGCATTCTTTAATTTCAAAATCTATCAAATGGATGTAAAGTGTGCTTTTCTTAACAGATATGTACTCACGGAAGTCTATTTAGATCAACCCTCTATATTTAAAGATACAAAACGTCCTAATAATGTTTATAAACATACCAATTATTTGTATAGACTTAAACAAGACCCTAGAGCTTGGTATGATTGAGTTTCAGGATTTTTACTTCAAAATAACTATGTTAAGGGAACTACTAATCAAACCCTTTTTATTAAGAAAAATAATAAAGATGTTTTGATTGTCCAAATTTTTGTTGATGAAATAATCTTTAGATCAAATCAACAATCCTTAACTGATTCCTTTGCGAATATTATGAAACATTAGTTCGAGATGAGTATGATGGTTGAGTTAACCTTTTTCTTGGTTTTCAAATTTCTCAAAAACCAGAGGGAACTCACATATCTCAATATAATTATATCAAATACCTTCTTAAGAAGTTCAGGTATGATAATGATAAGAGTATAAGTACTCTTATTGGAACCTCTACTACTCTTGATATTGATGAAGCTGGGAAACCTGTGGATCATACATCTTATAGAGGGATGATAGGAAGTATACATTACATAATAGCTAGTCGACCTGAATTAATGTTCCTAGTATACTTATGTGCAAGATTCAAAGAAAATATTAAATAATCTCATCTAAAGGAAGTGAAAAGAATTATTTACTACTTAAATGGAACTTTAGATTTTGGACTTTTTTATTCCTCTGGAAATAATTTTTAACTTTAATGTTTTTCAGATGCTGACTTCGGAGGTTGTAAAATGGATAGAAAAAGTACATCCGGAACATGCCATTTTTTAGGAGATTCTTTAGTTTCTTGGTCATATAGGAAACAACATTCTGTAGCACATTCCACTACTGAAGCTGAATATGTAGCAGCTGGAAGTTGTTGTTTTCAAGTGTTGTGGATGCGACACACACTCACAAACTATGGTATGAGTTTTACTAAGACTCAAACAATGTGTGATAACTCAAGTTCCATTGCCCTAAGTAAAAAATCCTAAACATCACTCTCCTACAAAGCACATATATATTAGACATCACTTTCTTAAGGATCACACACTTAAAGGAGATATTATTCTTTAATTCATCAGAATGCAAGAATAACTTGCTGATATTTTTATAAAACCATTATCTTCAGATATATTTGAATACATTAAACCAAATCTAGGAAGGATTTATATAAGGTATTCATTGATATCTACTTCTTATTTAAATTATCTCCTAACATTATACTACTACTTATTTCCGGGGGAGTACATATGATTTCTTGTTTTTAATATATTCTTAAGAATTTTTTTTAAAAAAATATATCTTTCTCTATGTTTTTTTTTTAAAAAAAATTATTGGAAATTTCGGTTTTGGAAATTTCCGTATTGGAAATTTTTGTATTGGAAATTTCAGTATTGGAAATTTTGGTATTGGAATCAAGGATTTGAAAACATCCAAGAAAATTCTTACAATACAGACAAACTCTTTAGAGTATTTCAAAAGGTAAATTCTGTTGCTGTTTATTTTCTTATCATAAGTCCCAATTGTTGGTATTTCAAAATTTTCAATTTCGATTTACATTACCACAAAATATCGGAATTCATATTTCCTATATCCATCCTCAACAACCAGGTCATATCAGGTTATGATCAACCATTTGTTTATCTTATGGAAGATGAAAATCCATAGCCACGTCTATATAAGGGGTGCCTCATTTATAATCTCCACACCATCCTTACTGATCTTTGTGCCGAAGCTCTATTGCCATCAAAGTTTTCATTCAGATTCCATTGTCTCTATCTCCCTGAATGACTCCTGAATCCTCAGTAGACCAGATGCTGACTAGCTAGGAAATAAAGGACTGGTCAATCTTTAGGGAAATGTTGGTTTTCCCTAACATCTCTTCAAAATACAACTCCCTTATTTATAAGGTAATAAAAACAAATGGATAGGAAAGTGTTTGTGTGTTTAAAGAGAAAAGTCAGGATCTGATTTATCCTGACTTGGTCATTCAGTTCTATGAATCTGTTACATTCTTCCATAGGGATGGTAAGGATATAATTAAGTTCAAGTGTTATGATAAGACATATAAAATCCCTTATAAGAAGGAAACAAATATTCTTAACATTCCTTATGAAGGGGAAGCTATTCTATGCTCTCAAAAGCTCTCTGAGAAAGAAGGTTATTTTGAGAAGGTCAATGTTCTAGATTATCTTGGTCTCAAGTATGTTAATAACTTGAATATTACGAATCTCTCAATAAGCCACAAGATGGTAGCTCTCTAGATGCAATTATTTCTTATACCAGGAAAAGGAGATAAGGAATCTCTAAAGATATGTGATATATTTTTGTTAGAATTTCTCATCAACTTAAGGAAAATAAAATTTGTGACGTAAATCTTTCTCACCATCCAAGAAATAAAAGGTGGATCCATCAGTTCTCAAATACTTATTTATCTGACAACTATCTCCAGGATTATTTTCATGTTCCTTCAAGAGTTAAATGTTCCATACTGATCAGTCTAAAAGCCTTTCAAGATTTTGTTCCATATTTATGACACTCTAAGAAGGATTAAGGTAGAGTTCTTACAGGAATCCAAGAGTTTTTAAGAAATGGTTATCCAGAACAAGGGATATGTTCTAGAATATTCAAAATTGGTACCCAAGAAAAGGAAATATGAAGAACATAGCATGCCTATACCAGTTCCTTATGTCCCGGTATCAGCACCTCCTTCTATAAAGAAACCGAAAGCCTATTTGGATGAAATAGTGAAAAAGTGGAGAGAAATGGAATCTACTAGAAAGGAAGGAGATCCTTCCTTTGGATTAAATACTACAGAGGCTAAGGCCTTGAAAATCAAGCAAGCTGAAAATCTCAAGAAAGAAAATAAGGAGAAGAAGATAAAGAAGAAATCCTTAGAATCTCAAGTGTGTCAGTCCATTATAAAAGCTATAGAAAAGAAGAATCAACAAGTACATGGATCTGAAGTTTCTTATATGAAACCGGTTTCCACTCCGGAAATCCAGAAATCCAAGAAATTTCAATCTATATCAAAACCTGTTCAATAAATAGAAGATCAGATAGTTAAAAGAAGACTGTGATGATGTTTTAATGGAAGTAGAAGACTATATTGGAACTCCTTAGAGTTCAGTATCTAAATCTATTTCAGAAGAATGAGTTGAAGAAAAAGTTGAAGAAAAAGTTGAGGAAAAGGTAGAAATTGTGGAAGAAGTAGAATTTGAAGAAGAAGAACAAGTAGAAACTAAAGTGGAAGTAGAAGGGAAAGAAGAGGTTGATCATCAAAGTGGTGAAGAAGAATAATATCAAGAGAAAGAAAATGAACAGGGAGATCTAAATTTTATTCAAGTTTCAGATTAACAATCTGCAGTTCAAAATTATTCCAAAGGCAAATGTGTTTTGGTCGCCTCATCTGAAAAAAACTCCTCAGAAGACTTTCAAGAGAAAAGAAAAATCAGTTTCCTTAACTCCAAGAAGAGCTCAGAAAGGAAATTTGTTTTAGGTTCTGAATCCTCTTCATTTATTGAAAATGACTTTGACAATATATCTTTAAAAAAGTTGGTCAGAACCATTCCTATTGTTGAAAATATAGATGTCCACAGTCAAATGATGAAAGAAACTCTGAATCAATAGATAGAATCGACCAATATGCTTATGGACATGGTAGTCAAGCAAGAAGTAGACTTCAGTAATATTTTGAATTATTATAAATCTCTGAAGGTCACTTGTAATAAAGTCTTTAACCACACCAAGATGATCAATGAAGATTTAAGACAGTTCGGTGACTTTAAATATTCAACAAATGGAGATTTCAATACTTATGAAACTAAGTTCAATAAGGTCAAGGCATCAATCTCTAAGAATGATAGTAAACTAAATTATGTTTCCCAATCTTTTAGCAGTGAGAAAGAAGTAAAAGATGAATTATAATGAAAGGTGGCTGCTCAAGATGAAAGGATCTTTTCATTAGAAAAGAAGAATCCAGATCAGGATATCTTGTTGATGGAGTTTGAAAAAGATCATAAGAAAGTGAATAAACTCAAAGCCATAATAAAGAAGATGTTGTCTGAGAAAAAGAAGGATGGATGGGTTTTCTTACATTCTGATGTTTTGTTGTAATCTAAACCTTATTTCCAAAATTCACTTAAGAAGATACTTGAATTTCTTTCTTTTGGTCTCAAATGTATGCTTGCTTAACCTTACAGGTACATCTTATACATCTCCATTCCTTTCCCTCTTTTTGAAAATCACAAAGGGGGGGAATTTATTCAAAGGATGAATATAATGAAGATATCAAAAGAGGAGAATCTATTAAGGGAAAGTATGGTAAGAAAGGATAATGTCCAAGTAAGGGTGAGTTTTCTGTTAAGAAGTGATGTTAATCTAAGGGGGAGATTTATTCTTAAAAAATTAAACTAGATACTAAAGATCAAGAATACGATCCTTAGGAAACATAACCTAAGGGGGAGTTAGTCGTATTCATCAGAAATATCATTCAAAGGGGGAGATAAGTTTTTTCATACATGATTTTCTATGTCAATATATTCTTCCTTAGAAAAGTTTGTGATTTCCAAAAAGGGGGAGATTGTTGAGTCAATCAGTTTATCTTATGAATTCTCCATTCCTTAGGGTTTTATGTTTTAAAAATCACAAACACTTTTTCTTAAGTTCTGTTTTTTTCTTAAGTTTTGTTTTTCTCTTAAGATCCATAATTGTCATTCCATTATACATACAGATGTATCATTACGATTTCTCATTCGGTTATACTTAAATATGTATCATTGTGATTTTCTATTCTATTAAGTTAACATATTTTCATACCATCTTAATGATACCGATTCCAGTGTATATATGATACCGTCCTTATGATACCGATTCCGATGCATATATGACACCGTCTTTATGAAATCGATTCTAGTGTATATATGATACCATCATTATGATACAGATTTCGGTGTAAATGTGATTCTGTTTTATGATACCGAATCTGGTGTATAAGTGATACCGTCTTTGTAATACCAATTCTGGTGCCAAAGTGATTCTGTTTTATGATTCTGAATCCAGTGCAAAAGCCATTCCGATTTTATGATTCTGATTCCACAACAATTATAATACCGGTTTCACAATCCGATTTACATTTCCTTATGAATCCATTTTCTTGATAATTTTATTCTTAAGATTATGTCTTCTTGATAATGTTACAGTTGGTAAAATTTATAATTCCAATGATATCAGATTCTAAGTGGTCTTATACTTAACATTTATCCTTAACTTAACATTGTTTCTCATACTTCAAACGATTTTGTGCAATCTGTTACAAAATAACCATTGTATGTTTGACATGTGTCCAGGTCCCTCTGAAATTTAAGAAAAATATGACCGTTGGAGTGGAGCTGACCATTGGAAAGCTTTGCATACAAATATAAGTTCATTTTAATGAGCATAATACAATGTATAGAGTGGACGAACTTGATGCATGTGAAAAAGATGTGAATTGATTTATAGAGAGATAGGCTCTTTCAACTCTCAGTGCTTCGTGAAGATGTCATGAACAGCTTGTTTGGGTGTTAAAAACTTGTTCAAACTTTCTTTGTGTAGACTCTGATCGTTCTGATCGTGGGCTTCCTAGTTTGGAAGATAGAGGTTCTAATTTCCATCTAAATCGAGGGCTTTCCAGGATAGCAAGACAGATACCGATCTTCGGATTGAGGGATTACCTGGGTTTGAGTAAGACAGACTTTCTTGAAAGTATAAATCATGGATATTTTATCCAAGGTTGTTGGATACCCTTTTCTTTGGGTTAAAAAATCTTGTTGTTACTTGTTTTATATTTCAAGTTTTTCTATTACCACTTTAATCTTAACTATGTTAAATATGGAAAGTATAACTTTCTTATTCTTTCTAAATCTATTACTCTGATTATATTACTGATTCTATTCTCTTTAAGGTAAAATCATTATTTTAAGAAAATGTTTCTTTAAAAGGATTATTGAATGTTTGTTTAACCTTGTTAAACATAACTTTAAAGGTTCCAAATGGATTTTTAAAGTATACAATTCACCCCTATTGTATATTGAGCATCTACATTAATTATTTCGATCCTACAACTTGAAATTATTATTACACCCAAGAAGAATGAAAATATATCAAGATCACTGATAAAATTATTGGTGGGAGAATATTAATAAGGATATCACCAAATTTTCATCAAAGTGATAGTTATGTTAAAAAATGATGGAAGAGAGGAAAATTTCCCAGGGAATAATGCACCAATTACACATACCAATATGTAAATAAGATAAAATCTCCTGATAATTTCATATAGGACTTTTAAATACATCCATGGAATATAATTAAATATGGATTGTGGCGAGTCCTCTTCAAAATACTAATCAATTTACTACAATTTGAGAGTAATTATCACTTGATCAAATTGAAATGATATGTATGAGGGAAGTGTTGAGGCTATATGGGACATAATTATTGATTATATTCGACCGAGTGTAAGGTTTAACTTCACATTCTTGAAAAATATTCAATATTTTATAAACATGGAGGTGAAATTCAATACAAATTATAACCACCAAATTGATGGTCAATATGAGTGGAATATCCTAACACATGAGTAAATGTTTAGAGAATTCTTAAGGAACTTAAATGTGGTAAAGGATTAAATTTTTTCTCTTGGTGAGATATTATAAAATAATTTTACCCACTCAACTATCTAAATATCTCCATATGAATCACTTTTTTGGCATTTATGTAAAACATATGAATGTTTGGATAAAGTTATTGAACACAATCAACTAGGACATGAAATTGATGAAGAATAATATATAATGTCAAGACCATTCATCAAAACATTAGGACAACTTAAAGTAAATAAAATATTTAAATTGATAACCATCAAAGAGACATAAAGTTTTTTGGTGGAGTTAAAGTGTTCCATTACATATATCTATGGAATAGAGTCCTATGATTTGGTAATAAGGGAAAACTATTTTCTAGATGCATTTGTCTAATTTAGATTCTTGATCGGATCAGGGTTTTTACCTATCTAATGGAACTCCCAAAAACTCTATCTCAAGTACATTATTTATTCCCTATGTCCTTATTGAAGAAGTACATATTATAACCCTAACATGTATTAAATTTGGAGTTCTTATGGTTTGAGTGTTACTGCTGTTATGAGTAGCAATGAGTGAAGATCTTGGAATGTAGATAAAAGGTTCTATGTAATATGGTTACTCACCTAGTCAAAGTATTAATGTGAAAACATAAGTGTAAAGAGGTTTCAAGGGAACCTAAGGAAGTAATAAAACATAATTACCCTTATTTGTTTTCATCTTAGTGGGGAAAATGAAAATTTTTGGGAGAAATTTATTATGGAGGGGAAGCATGTAATAAGCTAGAATTTTTTTCTTTATAGTTTATATTGTAATTATAAAAACATGACATGTTTGGTAATGTAGTGTTATATAAAACACATAAACCATATAATGAAACACAATAATAAATTATTTTATTAAATGAAAAAATAAAATTTGATAATAAATATAGCCATAAAAAATTGAAATTGTTATAATGGATCCAAAAATAGAAAACAACATAAGTATAATTTGAAAAATCAAATGTTATCAATCCCATAAAATTATCACACTCATGAAAAAAACTTCAAAAATAAAACAAATTTTTTTTAATGAGATATTAATTTTCAAAATGAAAATATATATAAACATGAGAGAAAATAGAAGTAAATAAATAACGATTCAAATATAATTTATTTAATGATAGTAATGAACACATATCACTCTTAAAAATCTAATAGTTGGAATAGTAATATAACCATTAGAATAGTAATATTTCCATTAGGAAAAATAGCATGACTGTTATAATGGAAAACTCATCTATTAAATTTTAATATAAATTTTAATTATATTTTAAAAAGAAAATATATCGTAACTATCTTCTGATACAAATAAATAAATGTTTCAAGAATGATAAAATAAGTGTTTGGGTTTTTGTAAAATATATTTTTATTATTTAAAATTATATTATAAATTAAAAAATAATAATATATATTTTAATTTTTTGTATAAAATAACATTAATTTTCATTATAATGATAATATAATTTTACGGTAAAAAAAATATTTTTTCGAAGGGTAATAAAATTGATTATAATATTAAATGTTTAATATTTTTATTAAATAAGTTTTTTATTTAAAAATTATTTTACTCATATTTATAAAAAATTCAATTTTTGTTTATTTTTGAAATCTACACATCAAAAAATGATTGGGGTTAATTTTCTATATCAATCTAAAATAGATGATATTTTTTAGTGAAAAGTGAAATAATTCAAAATACAATATTTAACATTATAAGTTAAAAACATGAATTAGTGAGTCATGGATGATGTATGAAACCATTAGAAAAAAATAAAATGCATGTATTAAGTTATATTTTCACAATAATTAACCATATTGGTAGTCTTGAGTAAAAATAATAAACTAATTAATATTATATTAAATAAATTATATTCTTTCCTTATTAATACCACCCCTCTCCACCATTTATCCCTAAAATTTATATGATTTTTATCTTTCCCATTTTCTGAACTAATATATCCCCAACCCTCTCTCCTCATCCAATAATTTATGGTCTCACCAAAATCCCATACCAAGGTGTCTTAGGGATTCCTCCAGGAGAGGACATCCAAAGATGTAATATTCTTAACCGAACTATCCTTTAAACTTCTATTCTTCTACTTCCTCTTCATTTCATAAATATAACAAATAATCATTAATCCATTATAATAAATATTCTTTAATTTCATTTTGTTAATGAAATATAATGTAAAACCCCTATTTTCATTTCATTATAAAATGAAAATGATAGTTTGTTTATGGTGGGTTCACAACCTCTAGAAACAATGTACTTATTTTTTATCCATCACCATCATGGATGGTTATGGAAAAAAATATTAAGGTTAAATATGATAATGATATGTGTTTTATAATTATTTAATGTTCTATAACATCTAATAATCATAGAATTAAATAAAATTTATATAGTTTTTGATTTTAGGTATAAAACGCAGAAATAAACAATATATATAACCATAAAATTTATATTAATGAATCATCCCGTTTTCATATAACATAAGAATACTTGGGACCATTTAGACATCTTGATGGACATGAATATCATTTCATTTAACTTGTTTAGTTGTATTTACATTCAAAAAGAACTTTAATAATTATCAACAATCTAAAGTGACATTGGAACCTTGAAATAAACACCATCTGGTGAGTAGGAATAAGTATGATGTCTTAATAAAATGTTTTTTAACAAACAAATAAGATTATTAATAAAGAAAATATAGATGAAAAATGTTCTTGATAATTTATTTAATAAATTTAATTTGATTATCCAGGATGTTTGGGGATCATACCATGAAATTCAAGGAACTGAGGTAAAGGAACTCTCCAAACCACCCTATTTTATTTCAGTTATACCTTATCTTTATCTACCATTCACACACTCTCTTAGTAATATCATGATTAAAACATTTTATATTTTTTATATATTAACCCTTAATATATACCATGTTCATCATTTTTTTATTAACTGGAGAATCTCTCACTGTAAAATCTGTGTGACTTTTCAAAACAAGAATATATCACAGTTCAACTAAATAGAATTTCACTAACAAGTTATATAGGGAAAACCAATATAAGTTATTTAATAATCATTAAAAAATTTACCCATTCCATTTGTAAAATCAATAATAAATAAGCATATTCATGTCATGTGAATACTACATTCCAAACATGATTCATGGAAAAAGGCTACTTTCCACTCCAGAAAAAGAGCCAAAATCCTAAATTATGATATCCAATAATATAATAACATTTGAATAGGAAAATAAAACATAATATAAAAAACCAAATAAGTCATCATATAACCCTAGTAACCTTTATTTCCCATATCAAAGTGTACATGACTCACAATTCTTAGGTCCATCACAAGCTTTTAATAACCCCTATTCCCTGGCTAACAAATCCGCAAATAGTAATAATAATGAAAAAGATGATCTGATGCCATTTTGTATTCCTTTCCATGATAACACTCACCAGTGTCTCAGATAGATAATCACATAATCTCATAAGCACCACCCCGTATTCTAGAGGTTTATTACTAGTGGATAATGGCTAAATCATATGTTTTTTAGATTATGAACCTCGTATCATGTCATGAAAACTTTTAAAATAATAAAAAATAATTCAAAATAATAATGAAAATATGTATAAAAAATAATATATATTAATTCTATATAAAATTAATGTGGAAGTAAAAAATTATGCATCAATTGGTTTCCCACCATTTTGATCAAAAATAAAAAATAAAATAATAAAATAAAATAAAAAATAGGATCTAATTTAATCTACAAGCCTCACCTCAATCCCCATATCCATATACTATTGAGATCCTCCTATTCGATCAACTACAAATCCGATACATAAACAAATAAATGTGATATTAGGACCATACACTTATTAGAGATCCCATGTAGGGTATGATAAATACATTTATGCTAGTTCTAACCAAGTCACTGTATTAAATTTTTTCATATACTTGTGTATTCAAGAGGGAAAAAAGTTATAATAAAAATAACATGAATGTTGATTGATCATGTGCTAACTCGCTTGACATGACAACCAACCACACACACTTCATCAAATTCCAAAAACCAATTTGCTCATTCAACATATATCAACCCATACAAATATACTTTTAGTAGGGTTACCTATTAAACCAAATAATATCACTTCTAACTCAATTGAGGTCCATTACAACACCATATCACTCAAGATAAGGCTAATATACTTTTCTCAAACACTACCTTAATACTTATGGTAGGGACTATCATTTATGTCACGAATAAATGAAAACCCCAACCATAACATAATCAATCAATGATGGGTATGACCATCACCTTCTCAATAAAGATAAGGCCATTATTGGAACCTATAATGTGGGGTAATGTATTGTTCTAGACTATTTCCTATCTTTATTGAGAATGAGTTGGCTGATGTAATGGACCACATTATTTCTGGTTGTAAAATTCATAGGAAATATCATATGTTGATCATAGAGAAGTTATTTTTTCATGAATTTGGGTTCTGATTGGGAATGATATAATTTTGAAATTTCATGGAGATTTTTTAATGAGTAAATAATGTTGGTTGGTGGATCATGTTCTCTAAGAAGCATCCGAGCAGGGATAGGGTTTTTGAGTGATGAATTTTAGTATCCTATTGAAAATCACGTCATGACCAATTTGGGTTGTGCTATGAATATCCCTATATGTGGGAGGCTTGATGATCTAGAATACATTATTCCATTAATGGTACTAGGTATATAGATTTACGTTGTGATTGGATAGGGGTCCTTTCATGGGACTTATGTCTAGTATGATTTACTCCTTGACCCCTATTCACACAATGAATTCTTTGAACTTTGGTTCCTTCAACATTGAGGCCCTCATAGGCATGTTGCGGTTGAGGCCTAGGTGTTTGTTTTGTAATAATGGATGATATGTAATATTCTTGTAAAAACATTAAATTTAGTTGAGTAGAGGAATTGGTAGACGCCGTTTTGCAGGATCTCCTCTTCCCTATCCTCCCATGGATCCCCTATGACAATGGGTTGTTCTTGAGGCATTCATATGGTGATATAAGACACATCCTTCCAATATTCATCCAATATTGCTTCTCCATAATATCCCTATAATTAATTTCTGTTTCAACTTGGGTTTATTGATAATTATTACCAAATAATGTGTGAGATTCCACTATGGTTGTCTCGGTAGAAGCTTCCAGTTGATTTGTGGGTGTTGGTAGATTTCTAGGGTTTTGGGTGGATGCCTATATAATGAATATTATTTTTTCATCCTTGGATGAGGGTAGATAAATTATTATTTTGGGGGGTAATATTGAAAAGCCAGAGGTTCATGGTTTGTGGGTTATTTTAATGAGCTTATATTATGTGGGACACGTCTCACGAGAGTGTGAGTTAGGTTGTGTGATCTTGCTATACGAAAGCATGTAACCATTGGGTTTGAGTGATATGGGGTTAGATTCAAAGAGGGGACTAGAGATAGGTACCTGGTAGATCACTCCAACTATAGAATAGTAGAGTTAGTGTTAGAATGTATTTTTATGAAAGGTATCATTTTATGAGGGATGTTTTGTTCTAGGTACCTGATCATACCACGATTCACTATTTTATTTCACCCATATACCAATGAATTAAATTAGTTTTGTATTGAAAATTAAAAGTATAATAACAAATTTCACTCCATTTTTTATTCAATTATTTTGTGTTTAACACTGTTAAAAATGGAATTGTTACTTTTTTTGAAAAATATATTATAGGTGGAGGTGATTTTGAGGACTTATGATGGATTCCAAGAAAAACGGGCCAATCTGCACATGATCCAAGCACACCATTGGACTAAAATGCACGATTATACTAAACCGTGCATTAAAATGGGATGAAACATTGTGGGCTGGTCAAAACTTGAATTAGCTCCATTTTATAAGAAGGAACCTAAGCCCAATTTGTTTATTAAGAGGCCTATATAAACTGATCTGTTTAATAAATAGGATCTGCACGATGTCAACACATTGCCTCAGTATTTTAGAGATATCTCTTATTATATTTCATATCTAGCTGCAAACTTTTACATGGAGGTAGACAAGGTTTCAGTAAAAAACTCTATAGTTTTTTCCAAAGTGATTTAAGACTTTATGACTAGAAAAGACCATGGACCAAGCAGATTAGTTAAATCAGGGTTCCCAAAACCACTTCCCACTTTGCCTATAAATTTGTACCTTAGGCACCCCATTTGGTAGTTTGAACCAGAGGCAAGGTGATTCCATTTTGGAGTCCCAAAGGATTCCTACCACCAATATTTGAAGTTATGGAGGAAATAGGAAGTTCCACCTCAACATATTTCTCTTCCTCCTCTCCAATGGGTTTCTAAACCCCTTGTGATCATCCAGAGGGGAATAAGATGTAATCCCGGGCTTCATGTTAGCATTATTTTGAATGATCTTTTTAATTCCAGGTTGTATGTTGTTTTTATTCATCCTCTATTTTAATTTAATTGAGTTATATACTGGTATGTTATACTCAAACTCAAATGATCATGTTTTGGGGTACACTATCATGTGATGTTTCACACATCGTTCATCCTTTTTTCTTCCCTCATTCAATTGTGGAGTTTGTGTGGTTCATATTGTTTAATTGAACTCAAATAAGAACTATCAAGGCCATGTAAATTTATGTCATATTATCACAACTAAATATCATACAAACCTTGACATCACTTCGTGTTCTTCATGTATTTCCTTGATGAGTTTCAGATATGATGTCGAACAAAAATCCCCCAATCATTGGTGGTGTCCAGTGAGTCATTGTGTGTTTTTGAATGAACCCAAGGAGGTATCCTAGTATAAACACTGTTAAATTCAGTTTCTTGGTGTTAAAAACCATATATTAGAAGATCATAACCCTATATCATGATGTGATGAAGGATTAACATCATGAGAGTACCCTAGGTTGATCACGCTTAATTAATTATGATAATTTCTATTTTGTTTTATCGCTTTCATTTATTATTTTCATCTTCAATCATAAAACCCCTAGTTTTAAAAAACATCATTCCCCTTATATTTTCATTATCAAGACCCTCTTTTTAAATAATGATCTATGGCTCTGCCGAGAGACAACCTAGGGTTGCTGCTATACTGCATAAATTCTAGTTAAAAATAAACATCTAATTTGACGCGCTCAACAACGCAATAAAATTTTGGTTCCGTTGTTGGGGATCCATGATCATATTTTTATTTTATTTTATTTATTTATTTTACTTCTTAATTATTACCCCTTTCAATACGCCACCCCCATTCTATTTTTTTTGTTTTGGTTTTTGTTTCTATTTTTGGTTGTTTTTGTGTGTTTTTCATCTCTCTCTATATTTCTTATTCTTCTCCATATCTCTCTCTAATTTTGTAGTATGAAATTTTATTTTATTTACTCTTTTAATTTCCTATGTATTTTTATTTCATTCATCTTCAATAATTTTTTTAAAAAAATCAAATAAAAAAACAACAATCAATCAATCAATCAAACTGGACTTCATTGTTTAATGACATGATCTGGTAAAGAAACATTACTTGAATGTGATCCTGAAATTGAAAAATCAATCCATTCACAAATTAAGGAATCTATAGAAGGAAAATCAAGTAACACTGAGGAACCACTTTTGTAACCTCAAGTCGCCATAAACCAATCAAAAATTGAACCCAATCAAACCTAAAAAAACATGGCTGCAAATAATCAAACCTTAAAAGAACTGACCACCCCAGATGTGGAGTATCAACCTACTTCCCAAATTCCATGGTTTTCCTAGTGAGACCCTCATAAATAGCTTAAGTAGTTTCCCATATTGTGCTCCACCATAAAACTCCAAAATGTTTGTAAGGACCTAATTAAGTTTAGGGCCTTCCCTTTATCCCATGATGGTGTAGCCACAGATTGGATATACTATTTTCCTACCACAATTGGTGGCTGTAATTACTTAACAAGACTATTTTTATAGAATTTCTTCCCTACCTCCCGAATTGCATCAATTAGGAAAGAAAATTGTGGCATTTGGAAATCACAAGGAGATACCCTTCATGAATACTGGGAGAGATTCAAAAGACTTTTCCCAAGCTTCCCCTACCACCAGATTAGTGAACCACTATTAGTCCAATATTTCTATGAGGGACTTATCCCCATGGATCATGGAATGATTGACGTTCTAGTAGGTGGTGCCCTAGTTGATAAAACTCCTTTCGCTTCTTGTGAATAAATAGACAACATGGCTCAAAATGCACAACAATCTGGTACATGAGAAATTGTGCCAACCTAAGGAGTTTATGAGGTATGACATTAATCTCTAGAACAAAAGGTAGATACAAATCTTAATGAGATACGTACTCTTGTAAGGCATTTATCTCAAGAACAAGGTAACTCACAATCTCCTCTAGTTCCATTAAAATGTGGTATTTATTCTGAAAATACTCATTTTTATGACCAGTTCTCACAACTTCAAGATTCACCTTTGTCTTGGGTAGCCCTGTTCCTAGGGTGTCTATTCCAACAAGCACTTCCCTTCAAGAAAAAACCATTCAGGCCAAATCCAAACCCCGGATGGCAAGCAGAACCCTAATAATAACAAAAAGGAAACTCATGATACCCCAAGTAGGATTGGTATCAACAAGTATAAGGTATGAAACCATATTATCCTTCAAATTCTCAAAAACAATCATCCTCATCCACCCAAATCTGAACCGAGCATTGAGGACATGGTGAGAAAAATGGAAACTGAGAACCTCCAGTTCCAACAGACAACACAATAGGAAATTTAATACCTATGAATTCAAGTGGGAAAGTGGGAGAACACCATTGATGAGCTTAAGATTCAAGGTTATAGACAACTACAATCCCAATCCATTTTCAATCTGAAGGGAAAAGGTAACATATTTGTACATACACTTTGTAGTGGTATAGATTTTTCTCCTTTAACTAAATCTACGTAACAGGTATGTCCCCCTCTTGAAAACACTCTTTCTCCACCCATAATAGATTCCAATAAAAAACAAAATAAAAAGAGTAATGAAATTATCATTGGTGATTCAAATGAACAATCTATTACTCTTCCTTTTCCCCAAAGACTCTCTAAATCGATGAAAAATTATGATAATGAGATTGATACTAAAATAATGGATATATTTAAAAAAGTTCAAGTTAATATTCCATTACTGGATGTAGTGAAGAAAATTCACTATTATGCCAAATTTATCAAAGAACATTTCACCCATAGAAGGTGGCTAAAAGGGAATGAGAGAGTCTACTTGGGAAGGAATGTCTCAGCTTTGATTCAACTAGAAATTCCAGCAAAATGAAAGGATCTGAGCTTATTTACAATACTGAGTACCATTGGGGAGACATTATTTTCCAATGCTATGTTAGATTTAGGTGCTTCTACTAATGTAATGTATCAATCCATGTATACTTCTCTATATGTTGGAGAACATCAACCAACAGGCATTGTCGTGAAACTTTCCAATCAGAGTACAATGCATCCAACAAGAGTGATTGAGGATGTCCTTGTCAGTGTAAATAATCTCATCTTCCTCGCTGATTTCTATATGCTTGAGATGGAAGATTCCTGATCCCAAGGACATGACCCTCTCATAAAAGGGATGACATTCTCAAAAAAACAAGGACAATCATCAAGGTCCACAATGGTTTGTTTTCTATGGAGTTCGGTGGAGAAAGGGTAAGTTTTAATATCCTTGAGGCTATGAAACACCTCATTGAAGATCACTCCACTCTTCTTGTCTATTCGATAGAAGTGATCTAAAATGATGCACACACACAATTCTCTCCTCATCCCATACTCTGATTCATTTTCGTCTTCATCACCCTTGGATGATTTGAGTTATGAGTCATGTTTTTAGAGTTGTGTGGGTTCTGAAAAGTGTAAGTTTTGTGCTTTAATTGATGAGTCTGTTCATTCTGAAGTACCCATGACCGTTGATGATTCTTCAAATATCATTTCTATAGATTCTCAATCTTTAGAGAATAAACATTATTAGATAGGCAGATTAATGGACCTCACTCCCCCTAAATCCCCTCCCTTAGTCCAAAAACCCATGGTGTTGAAACTTAAACCACTTCCTTTTAATTTAAAATATGCCTATATTTAGGTTATTGACCAATTTCTCGTCATTATTTCCAGTAAACTCTCTCAAAAACAGGAATCAAAACTACTTCATCTTTTGAGAGAGAATAAAAAGGAAATAAGCTGGACAATGGCTGATATTCTCAGGCTTAGCCCATCTATTTGTATACACCATATACTTTTGGATGATGACGCTAATCCTGTAATACAATCTCAACGCCAGTTGATTCCCACTCTCCTTGAAGTGGTAAAATTGGATGTCAGTAAATTACTTGATGCAGGGATAATTTATCCTATATCTGATACAAAATTGGTTAGCATAGTGAAAATTATGACTAAAAAAATAGAAATAAAAGGTGTGTAAAATGAAAAGAATGAATTGGTTTAAATACGTGTGAAAAATAGTTGTCAAGTTTGTATTTACTACGCTAAATTGAATCAATCCACACGAAAGGACCACCTTCCTCTTCCTTTTATTGAGAAAATGTTTGAACGATTTTCTAGTAAGTCCCATTATTCTTTCCTTGATGGCTATTATGGTTATTTTCAAATCTATATAGCCCTTGAGGATCAAGGAAAGACAATATTTACCTTTCCATTTGGCACATTTACATACAAAAGGATGCCTTTTGGTATTTGTAATGCTCCTGATACTTTTCAGCGTTGTATGTTGAGTATTTTTTCTGAGTACCTAGAGAATTTCATGGAAGTTTTTATGGATGATTTCATAGTTTATGGAACATCCTTTGATAACTGTTTGTCTCACCTAGGTTATATCCTTTGTCATTGCATAGAAAAAGATCTTGTATTAAATTACGAGAAATTTCATTTCATGGTTGAATGGGGGATAGTTCTTGGACATGATATTTCAAAAGAGGAAATTCAAGTTGATAAATCAAAAATTGAATTAATTTCAACCCTTCCATATCGAAAATGTGTTTGTGAGGTGAGATATTTCTTGGTTCATGATGGCTTTTACCGTCGATTCATTAAAGACTTCAGTAAGATCACACTTCTCTTGTCCTGATTATTACAAAAGGATTATGAGTTTTTATTTGAAAACAATTGTGATAATGCGTTCAATTCACTAAAAAGGTGTCCCACATCACCTCCCATCAACCAACCACCAAGGTGGGATCTCCCCATCGAGTTTATGTATGATTCCTCTAACTTTGCAGTTGGGGAAGTTTTATTACAAAGGGTTGAGAAGGCTCCTCATGTCATTGCATATGCCTCACGTACCCTTGAACCTAACCAGGTAAAATACACAACCACTGAAAAATAACTCTTTTATATTGTGTTTTCCTTGGAAAAATTTACTTTATATCTTCTTGGGTAAAAAATTACTGTGTTTTCAGACCTTGCTGACCTTCGATTCATCTTAAAGAAACCTAAAGCTAAGCCCCACCTCAAAAGGTGGATGCTCATCCTCCAAGAGTTTGACCTTGATATTGGATATAATAAATAAGTGTAAAATGTGGTAGCTGACCACATAAGTAGGATTTCCCCACCATTGAAACATCATGTTGACTCATCCCTCCCCATTGGAGAATTCTTCCCTCACGAGAACCTTTGTGATATTGTGGACCTTACCCCATGGTATACAGAAATTGTGAAATTTATAAAAACATCTAGCGACCCCACTGATTTAAGAACTTCCCTCTCATAGAGACTTAAACATTATTATTGGTGGTATATTTGGGATGAACAATATTGGGGGAGAATTTGTGGTGACCAAGTAGTTCATCAGTGTGTCCCTAACTACGAGTTCACCTCTGTTTTGACCTTCTGCCACACTTTGGCATGTGGATTCCACTTTTTCTCTCAATGTATATCTTTAAAGGTCCTTGAATCAGTAATTTATTGGCCAACATTGTATTGGGTGCCCATATATTTTTCAAGTCACGTAGTTTTTGTCAATTCATAGGGAATATCTCCAAGAGGAATGAAATGCACCAACAACCCATGTTATTCGGTGAAATATTTGATGCATGGCGCATTGACTTCATGGTGACTTTTCCAAAATCCATAGGATTTATGTAAATATTTTTAGATGTGGAATAAGTGTCTAAAAGTGTGGAAGTAAAGACAAATTGGACCGATGAATCTCTAGTTTTTGTTGATTTTGTGAGGTCCCAAATTTTTAGTCGGTTTGGTTTACTGAGATTCATCATTAGTGATTGGGGATCTCATTTTTGTGATCACAACATGAAAAACATTCTTTGTAAGTATGGGGTTGATCATAAAGTCTATACTTCATTTCACCCCCAAACTAATAGACAAGAAGAAATATAAAATCAAGAAGTTATGATAATCTTGGAAAAAATGGTACAACCCAATAAGAATGATTGGTGTTTGCACCTAGATGATGCAATTTGGGCATAACATAAGACTTTTAAAACCACAATCAGAATGTCACCATACAATATTGTGTTGGAAACATCTTGTCACCTCCTGGTGGTAGTAGAACACCATGGATATTAGGCTGTTAAACAATGTAATATGAATCTTTCAGATTCAGGTGAGCATATGAAGCTACAGATTCAAGAGTTGGAAGAAATTTGACGTGATTCATATGATATCTCCTGAATCTATAAAGAAAAGACAAAGGCTATCCATGATAGCATGATTCAGCAGTGGTAGTTCTATATTGGTGAGAAGGTACTCATGTACAATTCTCGGCTAAATCTTCACCCAGGTAATCTTCGTTCCCAATGTCTCGGTCCTTATACTATTACTGATGTTTTCCCTTTTAGGCATATACCGGGTTTTCATGAGAAGAGTGGACAGAGGATTATTGTCAATGGGAAGATTTTGAAACACTTCTATGAGGATTTTCCATAGCATCTCATGGAGGAAATCCAACTAATAGATGACACATATGACACCACTTAGTTGGCTATACCTTCTCCATACCTTTATTTACTTGTCTATTTATTTAAAATACATTCATTGTAGACAATGTAAATTTTAGTTATGGGGGAGGGTTTCATGTCATAGTTAGGATTAAAAAAATTATTAAAAAATATTTAAAAAAAATTAAAAAAAATTAAAAAAAAAAGAAAAATGTGTTTTCATTTTGGACTTCTTTATTCTGTGTTTCTAGATAAAAATTTATCTTAAAAAGAATATCCAAAATCATTTTTTAGGCTTGAATATAATGTATAGAAAATTCCATTGTTTTTGGAAATATTTTTTTCAGAGGATGTTGATTTAGAATCTTTTTCTATAATTTTTATTATCAAATCATTCTTATGTGTTTAATGGATTTTTGAATCACATGCCTCATTAGAATTGACCAATATTTTAATCCCTTACCTAAGAAACATTTTAAACCCTTTAATTCATATTCTTCCTTTTAATAACTTTCATGAGAGTCTTGGGTCATGAAGTGAAACTAGAACTTTCCTTGATTCTATTTGAAGCCATAAGATTCAAGTATTCTACATTCATGATAGAGGAAATTGTTCATTAAAAATACCTCTATACAATTATCCTCTATTTTTGTCCACCTTTAAATTTTATCCTTATTAATCCCTAGATTCCATGGAATGGCTACTAGGTAGCCACATTACAACCTAATTTATCCCTACCTACCCATCTATTGTGTATATTCTTGTTTATTTGTAGCAAGTGTGGGTGAGAGGGTGTTTCCATGGGAATTATGGGGAGAGAATCATTCTTATGGGTTGATATAAAGGGTGCCTAAATTTTCCATGGGCAATGGGTTCAAAATCCATATTACATCATTATTTTACACAAGTTTCCCTCTTTATCTTCAAAAAAATTGTACAAAAAAAAATAGTTCTGTACATTGAAAAAATAGAACAGAAGAAAAATATGGATAAAAGAGGATCATTACTCATTATTATTCACTACTTGGTTGTGAACCACAAAAATAGACAATAGGGAGAGTGAGTTGGAGGGGATACACTTTTTGAGGGATTGAGTGTGTACATTCATTGTGAACACTTGATGAATTTTGACATGTTTTGTACATAAGATATTAAACACTCATATTCAGTCTCAAATTTTTAAACATTAAATCCTACCAACCCTTGAACCTCAGAACGACCTTTTGGAAGTCCTCTTGAGTAGCACACTAGTTTTTACATTTATAGAACATAGAATCATGAATAGAGTATGGTAAGATCACATGAAATCTTGGAAAATATAATAACTCCACATTCATATGTTCCTTGAGTGACGATGGAAAATTTATAAGTGAGGCAGGTTGTGACATGTTGTATGGGTGAACAAATGAAGTTGAACAAATTATAATGTGATAAAATAAATATGAAATGAAAAATAATTCCATAAATGAGACATGATGAATTTCATTTCAAAATAATCTTGGATTTTTTCATGCCTTTGATTTAGTAGTGGGACATGATAAGGATATTATACTTTTCCCAGAAGTGTCAATGTTTAGGTGTGGGGGTGTGATCGTTCCACGATTCACTTTTTTTTTTCAAGCTTATACCAATGTATTAATCTGGTTTTGTATTGATAATTACAAGTATAATAACAAATTTCACTCCATGTTTGATTCAAATATTTTGTGTTTAACAATATTATAAAGGTCAATGCTACTTTTTTTTGATAATTTTTTTATAGGTGGAGGTGATTTGTAGGACCTATGGTGAAGTTCAAGAAAAATGGGCCAATCTGCACATGATCCAAGAACACCAGTGGACTAAAATTCTTTCTTCTACTTAACTATTCATTCAAATGGGATGAAACACTGTGGGATGGTCCAAAATTGAATTATCTCAATTTCATATGAAGTAACTAAAGCCCAATTAATTCATTAAAAGGCCTATACAAACTGATCTGTTCCATAAAGTGGATCTGCATGGGGTCAGAACTTTTCTTATGTATTTTGGAAATATCCATTATTATAGTCCATATCTGGTTGCCAAAACTTTGGACCAATGTGTCGGTCAAAAAATATTTAGTTTTAACCAAAGTGATTTAAGATATTCTGACCAGACAAAACTCTGGAGCAATCTTATTAATGAAATTAGGGTGCCTAAAACCACATCCCACATTGCCTATAAATTGGCACCTTGGGCACCCCATTTGGGAGTTCGAACTGGAGGAAAGGTGTTGCCATTTTGGAGTCCCAAAGGATTCCTACCACTAATATTTGATGTTATGGTGGCAATTGGAAGTTCTACCTCAACATATTTCTCTTCCTTCTCTCCCACGGGTTTCTAAACCCCTTGTGCTCAACCGGGGAGGAACATGATGTAATCCCGAGCATCATGTTTGTATTATTTTGAATGATCTTTTTAATTAAAGGTTGGATGTTGTTTTTATTAATCATCTCTTTTAATTTAATTGAGTTATATACTCGTATGTTATACTCAAACTCAAATGATCATGTTTGGTGGTACCCGTTCATTTGATGTTCCACACACCATTCATCCTTTTTTTCTTCCCTCATTCAACTGTAGTGTTTGTGTGGTTGATATTGGTCAATTGAACTCACATAAGAACTTTCAAGGAAATGTAAATTTATGTCATGGTATGACAAAGAAATAACATAAAATCCTTGACAACACCTCAATTTATTTATGTGTTTCCTTGGTGAGTTTCAGTTATGAAGTCGAACACAAATCAACCAATAATCAGCAGTGTTCGGTGAATCATTGCGTGTTTTCAACTAAACCCTTGGAGGTATCCTAGTATAAACTCAGAAAAATTCTGGTTCTAGGTGTTAAAAACTAGGTATTAAAATATCATAGCCCTATATCATGAAGCGATGAAGGATGAACATCATGAGAGTACCCCGGGTTGATCACACTTAACTAATTATGTTAATTTCGATTTTGTTTTATCACTTTCATTTTCTATTTTCATCTTCAATCCTAAAACCCCCATGTTTTAAGAAACCTCATTCCCCTTTCACATTTATAATCAAATGACTCTTTTTAAATTAATCATCTAAGGCTCTGTCGAGAGATGACCTAGCGTTGCTGCTATATTTTAGAAATTCTAGTTAAAAATAAATATCTAATTTGACATGCTCGATAATGAGATCAGTACCCATAGTGCTCAGTCATGTTTTAGGTCAGTGAACAACACATATGAAAGATATTTATAAATTTTTTAGGTTGTGTATGAACATGAACAATCATGTGGTGGTAATGCGGTGGTGAGAAACTCATATAAATGGCATCCCATCGTGTCTAATGAGGTTGGGTGACAACAGTAAGTTATCAGGGTACCATGGAATAATAGACTAAAGGGTTTTTATTGACACAAATTTTTATGGAGGCATGATAATATTACACATTAGGGTAATAAATTGAATATAATTCTAAATAAATCCATATAGTGGATAAGACAACATTGTTTATCCTGCATCACATTCCTAGTGAGATTGGAATTAGAGACTGTGGTGTTTTTCATTAGTGATCGAATATGAGAGGCATGAACCTTTCCTATAATTATGTTTATTTATAGATAAAATAACGTCCATACAAATCATAATTTTTTTCAATTTAGTAACTATGATTATACTGCTTATGTGAGGCTTATTGAATTAGTTTTGGGGTTATGAATCTCTTATTGGGTTGGTCGTGGGTCTTGAAAAACTGGTTGGTATAGGGTATATGTGGAACTATGATACTGCTTTATATGAAGATATATAGATATGTAATTCCTTAAGTAAAAATAGAATTGAAATGAAGATTAGGTACCAAGTGTATTCGGTGCATGGCATTGGGCTTGGATTAGAGTGGACGTGATCTAAACATGAGTCAGATCAGGGGTGCACCAATTCCCAAGTTATAGCATGATAGATGGAACATGTGGCTGGTGATTCAGCTTTGGAATTACACTAAGTGTTTCTTTTAGACACTGCTGTGGGAATTTAAATGACAAAATAATTTTCCATGTTTTTAAATAATCATTAGTAGGTGGTATAATTATGTGTCATGGGTGTAGATAAGAGTTTTTAATCGGGTAAGGCGAGGAGGAACCTATGTCAAGAGTGTAGCTAGATAGCTATAAAAGTGTTTTCATATATTTCCTATAGTGTGGACCACCATGGTTTCGTATCAGACATTTGGATTAGAGGTTTAATGAAGGGAGAACCATAATCATTATGTTAGATTGGTTGAAGATGCCATGATTTTGTGGGATAGATGAGTGTAGTTGAGTACCCACATGGTGTATGTCATGGCGATGGGTGTGTGGTTTGTCTTCATGTTAATAGTGTGATTTTGGGTTTGGAGATATGTGGTGAAATAATTTTTGGAAATTTTATATGGAATATAGTTTTTCCTTGGAAAATAGTTGAAAATGGTATGTTCAAAATGAAGGATAGAGGACTACCATAGCTCACCGAGAATGTGAAGTGTTGTGGTGGGAAGTTTGTAAAGACCTACGTAATTGTGGGTTGTGAAATTCATAGGAAATTCAAATTTCAATCCACGAGTAGGGGTCATTATGTCATTTGTGATATGGATTGGGAATTTGAGAATCGGGAGATCTCCTGGAGATATTTTTGGGTGAGGAATGAATCCCAGTTAGTGGTTTGGGTTCTTGGGGAAGGCTCAATGTAAGTTTTTAGTGGAAGGCTATTGAATTTTAGAAGCCTATAGCATATCATGAAGTGATCTATGTGGTCCATGCCAGAATCAATCCTAGCCTAGGTAGGATAACAAATCTATTGGCTATCACAATATAAATGTAATTAGGTGTAATGTTTCATGAAAGGCTTATTTCTATATTTCTTCACTCAATGACCCATGGTCAACTTTTTGAAATTTTAAAGTGAATGTTCCCTTTGATAAATTATCCTTTTGAACGTTATGTGTCCATGGATCGTGTGGTTTTTAAAGTAAGGGTATAACAATAATTTACCAATCACACCTCTCAAATTTCATAATAGAATAGGCATTGATAGAGGACATTTCCCTGGAACTCCCTCTTCCACTTCCCCCATTGGATCTCTCATTAGAGGGAATGTTCTTAAGGAATTTATATGGTGATAAAAGGTATTTCATTCTATTATTATTCCATTATCCATTTACTTTTGTATCCATCTGGTATTATGGTGTTCTGGTTAGGTTTTATCAATGTTTCCCCTAGATCATAGTGTAAATTGTCTATAATGATGAGATTTTCATTCGCGGTGGCTAGAGGAGGACCTGAAAGGATGATCACACATCATATTTTTTCTATTTATATTGAGGTATGTTTTTTTCCTTAATATATTTAATGTATTCTATTAAATTGGATGAAATTGTTGATTAACCAAGTTCTAGGTGGATAGTGATTTTTCTCATGTTGGTATCTAGGTTATTACAAATTCCATCTTGGTGAAACTAGTTGTGGTTTCGATGTGATGATGGGGTATAATGAGTTTTACATCCATTATACATCATAGGATTAATTAAAAAAGATTAACTATAATTATTTGAAAATAATAATTAGTTATTTAGGCTCTTTACACTAGATTGTAGCCTCTAGAATACAAGGCGTCATGCCTGAGTTCATGTGACACTCCACCCATGACACTGGTGAGTGGTCTCAGATCGGGGTGTGGCATGTATTTATCTTTGTGTGTATATATATCTCACATATAAAAAATAATATATTGTGAAATATCAACACACACATACAATATTTACAAAAATCTAATATTAACAAAAATAAATAATATGTACATACAATGAACAAAAAAAGAGTATATAAATAAATCAATATATATATTTATATAATTTACACACACACACATATATAATTAAATTAATATATATATAATATTAAACACACACAGACAGATATATATATATATACACTTTATAAAAAAATAAAAAATAAAAAATAAAATAATATATACATAATATATATAAAATTATATACTGTAAATAGAATATATATATATATATATATATTATAATAAACATATGTTTTTTTCTAAGTTCATATTTATATTTATTTGTTTGTCTGTATATAAAAAACATATATTTACAAATAAATACACAATATATATATATATATATTCATTGGAGGTAGCCAGAGGAACCTTAGAGGAGGAGGAAGAAATTCAGGTTACATCACAATTGAAATAGGAATTCTCAATTTTTTAAGTACCACCATTAGTAAACCATACTTTTCTTAATGATAACTATCACTGAGAAAAAAATTTCCGTTCTCAAATCAAAATAATTATTGAGAAACGGTGACATTTTTTCCAATATTTTTTATAATGTATTCATTGGTATCTTTTAGATACCAGCAACCCCTCTTATAGAGTTATTAGAGGAAATCCTTTTCATGACTAATATTTTTAAAGTAAAACAATGATCAGTTTTTCTATAATGGGTAATCTTCCACATTTAGTGGCTTGAATTATTTTTACCTTTTGATTATCAATTAGGTCATTTTACTAATTGCTTGGTTTTTTATAAGTGACAAATTATACTATTTAATGTGCATCTACCTATTCATATTGTTTAATATAAAAAATTAATTACATAATGCAAACATTTCGATATTTTTTTATTGATTATACTTTAGTTATAATTAATAACATGGGAATGACCTTCATGTAAAAAAATTAGTAATAAATGAGACGAGTGTTCCTTTATAAAGTATAAATTATATAAAATCGTTTTCTTATCTTTGTGATTACATGTGTTCATATAAACTAGAACTACGTTGATTTTTCTACTTATTTATTTAATTTTCCATTGTTTGATGGACATGTTGATGAATTTGTAGAATTACTATATTTTTTAGATGATGAAACTATAAATGACCAATGTTTTCAAAATTTATCTTTGATATAATATACATATTTATATGCATAGTTTTAAAAACATAAAAATATAATAAAACAAATTGAAAATATTCATTTTATATTTTTCCTTATATTAATATACTACAACTCTCTTTAAAAATTAAAATACAATATTCTTAAAATATGTAAATAGTATGAAATTTAAGTAGTGTCAATTTTTTTCTGAATAAACACATAAAGAATAAATTTTGTATTAAACCAATTAAATAAGTGAAAAAATTATATTAACTACCAAAATGTGGTAAACATAAAAAAAGGATCCAACCATTTATTAAAATTTAGATTTTTTTATAATTTTACGATAGTATAGTTATTCCAAAGATAATATACTTCCTTATCAACAGAAAGAATGAGTAATCAAAATTTTATATATTTTAAATTTTGTTTTAGAATTATTTTTTATATTAAATTTATCTTGATGTGGTTTTATTATCTTAACTATATTAATTTTTTATTTTAGAATTCTTTCAGATCATAAAATTATATTTTTTATGTTTGTTTATTCATATAACTCATCGTACCAACAATATATTAATTTGTTTGGTAGGAGAATTTGTATCATGTCATTCCTTTATTATAAATGTGATTTTTTCTTGTAAATTGATATTAAATTATGTTCATGATGGAATTGTAACGGAGGAATGAAGGATTTGAATGCTTGAAAAACCTTGAAAATAACTACATGAAAATTCAGATGGTAAGATCCTATTAAAAATAATGAATTATTAGATTAATGAAATTATTTCTAAGTTATTATTTTAAATTTTTGTTGTTTACTAGTTTTTATTCTATCAATATATTTATTTTGACTCTTGTTTATTTATATTATAAGACAATATTTTGGTGGAAACATTTCAACACTAATGTGATAAATACTTCATGATCAAAACAAATTGTCTAAAACAACTTCAATTTCATTACACTATTTTTATTGAAATTGAATATTACTAAAAATTGTGACATTGGATCCAAAATTAAATTTTATATATTTTTTCATGCAATTTTAGTTTTTTCAATATTTTTCTTATGACATATTTTTGTATAGTATTTTTCCTTTTTTATGTGATTTAATTACATTTTAATTTCAAGAATAAATAAATGATTTTATAATTTGTATTATAAATGGAGTTGATTTATTCCAATCATTTTTCTCATTCCAATGAATGAATTCCAAGATGTGGTTTCATATTTTTATCCTCCATTTTAGATACATTCATTCATTGATCGATCTTGTTAACTATGAGACCTAAATGAATATATTTATTTAGGTTTGGTAGTTGTTGATTATGTTCTTTAATTGAAAATATTTTTTCTTTAGAATATGGATATGTTTCAAGGATAATGTATATTTATACTGAGTTGGACTATGTTATTTTAGATTTATTATTTTTTCATTTTTAATTTGATTTGCACTATAATATCATACTCATTTTTAAATTTTTTCCATGTTATCATTAAATTTAATTGACTTCGATAGTTTATGGTCATTTTTGAATTCCTTTTTATTAGTGAAGTTATTAAATTTTTTTTTGAAATACTATCATCTATTACTATATTTATTATTCGCTGGTGGGAATAAAAACAAAAAACAAGCACACACCTCTCATTTTCAGTAGATGGTTTGCCCTTATCTCTTCCAACAAAGATTTGAAAACACTCACTAGGATTATTTACTACAGTTTGAAATATCCCGATAGCCCTGTGGTGGTCTAAAAACCCATATCAACCTAGTTCAAATGGCCAAAATAAATCATTTTTTCCATTACTACTAGAACTAGTGAACTTTGTCCCCCATTTCAAAGCTCCACAACCCTTGCTAGGGTCACCAACCATGCAGTCTGACCACCTCTTTCAACATGATTCTATTTCCAACCCCTACCATCAATTAGGGGTAATTTTTCATCATGTTGGACATCAAACCTTTATCAAACCTCTATATATTCAAAATTATGCCATCAAACACCACCAACTAATGCTTCTGTTAAGTTATCAGTGTCCCTACACTTTCCTGCGTCACATGTCTCGGTACCAATCCCACAATCTACAACATTGATAGTTGTTATTACTTACATGATGGAAAATCACATACAAATACCTACTATACTATTCCATTCAACTCTACAATGATGTTTTCCTCCACCCAAGGGACCCTATCAATCTTCAACCGACTGTAGTATGAAGTCAACCCATATTGGGAAATAATGTTCCATTTCCCAACATTAATTTGCAAAATCATGAACGTGCCAACCCCCTAATGAGATACTATACATCGATGGTTTCTCCACTCAAACACATATCCATTAGAATTATCATGTACTACTATAAAAATAATTTTCGAAAAATAACACAAAAGGCTTAGATTTTTAAAAATTTTATTAGATCACATAAGTTTTTTTTTCATTTTATGTGATGACTTATTCTTATTTGAAAGATTTCAGGAATAAAATAGAGCATACAATAATTATCAGTACTATTTATCATTTTTTTAGACTTTGGGTTTTTAGGACTCTTAATAATAGTTTTATAGGGCATATTTTTTATGTTTAGGTTAATTTTTCATCCTACTGCAAATCATTCAAAAATACCTATTATTTAATAAACTTAATTTTCATGTGATCCACTATGACCTAATATAAATACTCATATTTTTTAGTTATGTTTATTATTATAATTATCATGTGGTAGTTAATTTTTTTATAATGATATATATTTTCTTAAGAAAATATGAAATAGATACCCACATTAATAGTCAATAATACTCAAATTTTGTTTCACAAAATAAGTGGAGCCCACCAAAATTTGTCTCTAAAATGAGGAGACCAACAAAAGAATTTTTAAAGATTCGGTAACATCCAAAAGTTGTTATAAATACTAAAAGGCTACCAAAATTGGTCTCCAATACATAATGAAAACCTTATGTGGTCTCTAAAACTTGAAGGACACACAAAGAAGTTTTCAACAATGAGTGAGTGCCAAAATTTGTCACCAAGGCCTAGAAATAATAAAAATAAATTTCTAATATTTATTAACAAATAAAATCATTCATGAATACACCATTAGATACAACACCTATGGAAATCACGAAATTTATTCACTAAGAGATATCAAAAACCTTTTTTTGACAACTTTTAGTTGTTAATGAGTGGCTTTTTTATTATAATGACATGATCAATTAGAGTATGTGAATCATAGTAAAATACAAGATTTATTTTAGTAAATAATTCAATAATATCGTGTCCTAATGATGTATGAAAAATGTTTTTTTTGATATGTCATTGTGATTAGTATGGTCTATCTATGAATCAAATAACAATATCAACCACATTAAAAAATATTCAGCATTATCAAAGATTTATATTTTAACATTTCAATAATTCTTTTCAAATATGTCTAATTTTATAGATCATTTCTAATTTCATTCATCATATCCAATTGGTCCATTAGTATAATTCTTATTACATTTAGTAAATCCACCTTGATGATCTTAACAATATAGTTTTTAAATTAATATTATGAAATAAATATTTCATTGATATTATTATTTATTTCAATGGAAACGTAATTGGAAATTAGTGTCATATTTTTTTTATTTCACATTGATTAATCATTGATTTGAGAAATTATGATATATTACTCTAAAATTTAATATAAATATAAATTTTTATATACATATATAAAAATTAATATATCATTTATAGTGATTTAATTTGTATATATTGTGTTCCTATAAAAACATATTTAGAATAATGTTATAGAATATATCAGTAAATTTATCTAAACTAAACACTGAACACCTGTATTAATCTATGTAATGTTTTTTATTCAACTTATACAGTTGAAATTTGTATCATTTTCCAATATAACTAAGCAGTTAATTAATGAATAATTATTCTTGAATCAAATCATTCAAAAAGAAAATTTTTCATACATATTATTAACTTTTCACTATTTTTATGTTATGAGCACATAATCATCAAATGGTTCCCATTCTTGAAATTGATGAGGCTTCCATAAAACAAAAAATTCAATGTTTTTCATTGTAATTATTTACAATTATAATTCCTTTGAAATATTCCACCTAACTATCATGCATTTATTTTTTCTTATAAAAATATTGAGATTTATTTATTTCTAGGAATATCTTAAAGAAGAAAATTTTCACATGTCATTTTTCTCTATAGAATAAATCTGATAAATAATTTCTTAAAAAAAATATAAAATTTTCCACATATATGAATAAAATTACATATAAATATATAATCAAACAAGATATATCTAATATATATTTTTTATATCACCTTTATTGTAATTATAAGTTTAAATATCAATATTGGTCCAATTAATGGAATGGAAATTAGCTCCTATAGGCATCTCCAAGAAGTGTAAATTGAAAATAGAAATTCAAAACATAATATTTTAAATTCATTCATAAATAAAAAAATTAGCGTAAAAATAATAGATAATGAAGTATAAAAATCCATTTTTTGAAAGATAAATTGATTAGAAAAATTATGAAATGGAATTTACAATACATTAAATGTCACAGAAATTAATTATTGTATAATTAAATATATGTATTCTTATTATAACATTATATATTATGAAAAATATCTAAGATAATAAACGCAAATAAAGTAAATACAAAAATTGAATGAAATTCCTACTTATAAAGAGTGATTGGTTTTGTATATTTTTCATACATGATCAGGTTTTTTAAAAGATATTGAATAGATGAAAACAAAAAGGTATGAAAATTTTAATAAAGATAATAAAATTTTAAAAACTTTTAAAGGAATGGATATATGAAATGAAAATATGATTTCATTTAAGTAAACGAAATTCATCTATTTTTATAAAAAAAAGTTCACATCCTTAAAAGTTATTCAATTTTAACTCAAAATGGTAAAAGGACCGTATACCAAAATATAGAAAACATAGAGTTAAACCAGTGCCCAATGTTAATTACATAAAAATGTACATATCTCTAAGACTTGTTCAGTCAATGATCAGAGGAATGTAATGTCCTTGTATCCAAGTATTATTTGATAAACTGATTTCTAGAAGGAAAGTAGAAACCCCCTACACGAAATTGATTAGAAGTTTTGGGGATGGAATCATTGATATATTAAAATCATAGAATAATTATATCATTTCTGACTGAATATAAAATAGGGATATGGATATGGTATAATGGTATGTAGTGAATGATATGAAATCCCAAAATATAAATATTTATCAAGTTAGGTGATGATGAAGAAGTGAAATAAAAGGAGGATTCATAATTCATGAGAACTTCTTAAATGAACTCAATGTTTTAAACCAATTCATATCACATCTATTAGATAAATTTGTATTTATATTCAGAAAAAATATATGTTCTATGAATGATCTCTCCTTAGTTCATTATGTATATTATAGAATTTTATAATTGAGGAGTTTTTTCATAGGTTTTTATTATGGATTCTCATATGTCCATTGTTCATTTAAGGGTTGAAGCTGATGTATCATCTCATATAGTAATTTATTAATATGATTTTTATAGTGATCATTTCCCCTATTATGATTATTATTGATTCATTTTTTTTCACACTAATAATTTATCAAATTATCTGAATGATAAATATGTTTTTTAAAGAAATTATGAACTATAAGAAATTTGTTCATTAGACTACGTTGTTTAGTTTTAAACATTAAATCATCAGTATCATTGATTAGTCATATAATAAACAAGTTCTAGTAGTCTTATAATGTTGAATATAATTCCCATTTTTTATTCTGAATTTTAAGAGATATTCTATGTATATTCAATTTTACATAGAACACGATATTCTATTACAGTAAGTAATTCTTATCTAATGATGTTTATGGAATAACAATTTTCACATAACTCTGATTCATCCATTCATTATTTTATCTTCTTCCCTAGAATCTCCCTTAATAAATATACATTGGATAACAATTTTTATTAGAGTAAAGTCATTGATCTATTTTTTCATAATATTTATTACACCATCAATTTTATGTTCCACCAGATGTTAAGATTAATTTAATAAATTTGTTTCCATAGATTTATGCATTATTTTTTAGGTGTGTTATCCACATTTATTATCATATTACCATAAAATAGTGTTTTGAAGGGGAATCATTTTATGTATATAATAGACCATACTTTTCATACAAATACATTACATATAAACATTATAATATTCATTAGAGAATATACAAAAACCATATCAGGATCGTGTAGATTTAGTGTCTTAAGATACAATAAAACTTAATCAAATAGTTATGAAAAAAATATATATGATCCCCTTCTTGTTCCTTCATATATAGAACCATTTTTTGACAAATATTACTTAGTAAACTTTTTATATCATGGGGAAAAGAAACATAAGAAAGGGTGAGATAAGATTCTCAGTAAGGGTAAACAAGGGAGATAACAATCATATCATAATCATAAGACAAACGAATATAAAAATAACATTTGAAAATAAAATACATAATATCATAGAATGATATTAAGATAATATATAGCATATTTATTTATTATATAAATTTATATAATCATTCATTAATGGTGATCTTGGATATTTAATCACACCATGTCGTGAAGAAGGTTGGTCATAGGTACGCATGAGGGATGATATCATTCCCTTAATGGTGAAATGATATGGAAGTGTATGTTATATATTTTGGTCAGGAAGAAGTTTTATGTTATAATTATAATATATATTTATTATTTCTATCATTATACCCATCCATGTAAGGTGGTTATGAAAAATTGATTACACCATGATGTGGAGGTGGTAGGTCGTACATACGCACTGGTAGAACATTAATTTATTGTAGGATGTATAAAATATGGAATTCGGTTATGCCATAATCATAATTACATATAATCATAATAAAATATAATCATATAAGTCATATGGGAGTTATAACTTTATAATGGAAACACCATATAAAGAGAAAGTAGAAGAAGAACCAGTATTGAAAGAGTCGGTGAACGAGATTACATCTTCGTCAGCAAGTTCCCTCTAGATCTATTCTTTGGGACCCAAGAGTAGGTATTTTAAAAAGAAAATAGCCTCTATAATGAGACTATGGATGATGATAAGGGATATGGGTATCATAGGGTCTAGCTTTATGGATCATAGGGATGTGAATAAGTGAGGGAGGAGTTGCCCTTTTATAAATGATGTAAGGGGGATTTTTGGAATTTATGAAAATATTAATTTATAATAATTTCAATATCAATCAAAATAACTCAAATATTACATGGATTAGAATATAATATGGGATAATGTTGTAATCCTATCATCCAATAGAAATCTAACAAGTTTGATTATTTTATATTCCTTATCATTTTGATTAACCATTAGTAAACATATTTTAATTTTAACTAAGGTGTCCAAATTTTCTACATTAAAAGATTATAAGTTTTACTCATTTGATATAAATTAGACCATAAATGTTCAATTTAGAATATTTAAGAAATAATTAGAATTATTTTTTATTTTTAAAGATGTTTTACTATTTTAAAATAATTTAATAAAAATTATATTGTTAAAATATCAATAGTATCAATTTCGACCCTATTCAGTTCTTGGATTTTTATAAATATCAATATAATTAGTTAACATATAACCAAATATTTTATTAAAACCCTAAGATATCAAGGTAATATAGAGTTTTCTATTACATTAATTATATCAAAATAAATTTATTTCAACAATTCTAATAACATTAATTTGGTATTTTCTATAAAAAATAATTACTACTTCAACATTGGGTAATTATTTAATATAATTATATATTTACTAATTGTAAAAAATAAAATAAATTTATGAAGATAAATATTATATATTTCATAATAATGTTTATCATAAAATTTATCTATTGTATAACCGTAAAATAAAAATGATATAGATATTAAAAGCATGGATGTGATATCATTAAGTTATTGTAAAATAAAATATCATAATTTTTATATTCTCACCCATGTGGCCCATAACGTCAAAAATAATTTTATATGATGAAAATATGTTCATTAAGTTAATAATTTACATTTATATTCATTCATAGCGTACTCTTCTTCTAATGAGGACACAAAATAGTTATTAAAGACAAATAAAATGACATTGTGTCATTCATTGCTTTAAATATTGTATAAGTCATTTACATAGAGAAGTAATTATCAAATTATTTCATTTTATTTATTAAGTGTTAATTTTCAAATTTCATTCATCTAAATTTTTTTTGGCACTTTTAGTGTCATTTAAATGTCTTTATAAATTTTTATCCTAAATTTAAATATTTACCCTTTACCATGGTAACAAAATTTTACCAAGGGCACCATTCATATTGGCGAAAAATAAAAGGGGACTAGAAACTAAATTTTGAATTTTTGTATCTAAATTTGGTATCCATTTTTCAAATTTAAAGCACAGTAGTTACAGAATTTAATTTAATATATAACCAATAAAATTCAATGAAAAATAGTTTTTTTAAATTCCATTTTAAAACATAAAATATTATTATAATAAATTCATGT
This sequence comes from Viscum album, assembly GCA_963277665.1. Classification (NCBI taxonomy): domain Eukaryota; kingdom Viridiplantae; phylum Streptophyta; class Magnoliopsida; order Santalales; family Viscaceae; genus Viscum; species Viscum album. The sequence continues at coordinate 537,780,183 of OY728138.1, read as the reverse complement.
ATAAAATTGTTTTAAAAACCACAATAAAAATAATCTAATTAAATTTTAGAACAAATCCAAAACATAATTATACCATATAAATACTTTTAAAAAATATAGTTTTCAATTAAAAATATTATTTTCACTATTCCATAAATGCTTTCATAATATTACAATAAAATAATTATAAAATAATTTTGAAATAATTAATTAAAAATTAAATTATTTTTTGAAAATATATTTTATAAAATTCTAAAATTTAATATTCACTCATAAAATGAAAATAAACTCATATTTGAAGAAAATGTATTTTTTAAGAATAAAGTGATTTTACTAAAAATGTGTGACTATTTTCTAGGAATGTGAAAATAAATTTACATTGATTTGGGACTTTATGTTTTTTCTTAAATTAGTTATTCGTACTTATTTTTTCTAATTTAAAAGTGATGTTATAGAGATATTTTTATACTAATAGTGTCTCGTAGCTCTCTTAAACTCACGATTGCATGCAATGCAATCTATTTAAGAATTAAAATTATTTAAAAATAAATATTTATTACAATATAATGGTGTTACATTATAACCCCTAAAAATAAATTTCACCCAAAAAATTAATCACTTGGACAAAACCAGAAGTGGATACCTCTAATTCATCACATCATTTGGTTCCCTCATAGTTTCATCAAATTGGTGGTTCTGCCATTAAACATTAACTAAGTGAGTGGTCTTATTTCGTAGAACATTTCCACTATGATCTAGAATTTCAATCTGCTGTTTTTCATATGAAATATCTTTCTTGAATGGTATGAATTATTAGTTTAGTACATGTGAAGGATCCGGTATGTACTTTTAAAGAGAGATACATGGAACTTCTCATGAACTTGAGAGAGTTTTGGTGGAAGAGTCAATTTATAGGATACCTTCCCAACATGATATAGAATATAAAAAGGACTAATATACCAAGGGATTATCATTCCCTTGTTTCCAAATCTAATCACTCACTTCTATGGAGGTTTTTATAGAAACACCTTGTCCGCCAATTCAAACTCTAGATATTTTCATTGATTTTCACCATAACTATATTGTGATCTTTGAGCTGCTCTTATGTGTTGTTGAATAGATATAATCTTCTCATCTAACTCCTCAACTAGATTAGGACCTAATAGGTTTCTTTACCTAACTTCATCTATAATGATCTAGATATTCCATGTATTTTTTTTGAAATATGTGGGATTATTTTGAGACCAGGAAGTGAGAAGACACATGATTCTGAGGCCCGATGATCTCAGAATAAATGTTATAACTTTTTTAGTTAATTAAAGAAGCATTCATGACAGGTTTTGGAAACTTCTAAATGGATACTCTGATTAACAATCTACGGGCACCATTGTGTCTAGAATGAAGACTTTACCTAAGAAAGGATCTAACCTTGACCTGACCGGGTTGAGGGTAAATGTTATTTTTTGAGCATTTTAAAGAAAAATAAAATAAACATAAGATTGTTTATTTTATTCAGAGTTTTTTTTGTGATGCATCATCAATAAAACTTTGTCATATGAGATTGTTGGAATGATTCAAGAGTTGCACTAAATATTTGGAGGGTTTTTCTGGAAAACAAAGAAAAAAATCATCAACAACATCACGAAATCCTACTCCTCTTAGAAATATATTGCCCATGATGATGGATCAAGGAAATTCGTGGAAGAATATCTACACAAAAAGAACACTTTTTTTCAACGAGCAATCTGATTTCCAAGTAAGTGGTTTAATTCTAAGTGATTTTATTCTTTCCCCATTCTTTGGTTTGAGAAAATAATGTGGATCAAACCATGAACAATTTGAACCATAGACTAATCACATATCTTGTAGGATGGGTTTTCTTTATGGGGATTTAAGGGAAGTTAGATCCATGTATTGATTATATCCTTCATTAAAACATCAAAGAAGGATCAATCATACCATCTCAAATAAATATCATGGTCCATTATTCACGTTTTCTTTGAGTATTCTTCTCTTTATTATTTTTCCTTTCCATTATCTATGATTCGATGGAAACCACGATCCAGGAGGTACCACAATGGTAGATCAACCTACGGTAAGAGGCCTCAATAGATGGCAATACCAGGTGAATGACCATATATATGGGAGATGGAGGTGGTGGAGGGCCACCGACAGGTGGGCCACGGTGGTGATAGAAGGCTATGGTGGTGAAAATGGCCTTTGTCTTGATGGTTGGTGGTAGTGGTTGGTATAGGCTTGAACAAACATGGATGGGAGCTGAATCATGTGGTGGAGGGCCGCAATGTAGTTGAACCGTGGAAGGACCCCATGACTTTGTTGTAGGGTGGTTACGCGGTGGCCCACATGGCTCAGATGAACACAGAACTCACCATGTCTTAGTTGGATAAGAATATCCCACTAGTGTGGGATGGGAAAAAGTGGGACATGGCAACTTGGGGGCCCAATATGGTAAAAACCAGCCAGCCAGTGCGGGCCAGGATAAATGAAGACCAAGCTGTTGGTCAGCCCGGTGGGCTGGACTCGCAGCTTAATGGGCCTGATCAGATTGGGTCAGGACAGAACCGACCGGGTCGGGTAGGGTTCGATGAACTGAGTCAGGAAATGTCAGGTTGGGTTGGTCAGGCCGGGTCGGATCAAGTCCACACCCAACAAGACCCATCTTCATTAAAAGTCTCATAAATTCCAAACCGCACGTCTGATTGATGATCTATTTGTAGAATTTGGATCCTCACGACAAGGTGGTCCTTTTGATATACTCTAAATGGGGTTTAATGGTAGTAGAGATATGACAGAGGGATTAAGGATTTGATTCTCCTAGAATCAAGCATGCTATGAGAGGGAATACTGCAAATGGTTGTAATGAGAAGACTATGATGAGTAGGTCAACATGAACTTAGAAGACAAAGTGACAAGCAAGTATAGATGAATAAGTGGTCCAAAGTGATGAGCAAGTCTAGGTGACCTAGCTAGCATAAGTCACTTGCGGGTTTAGGTGACCTAGGAGGCCTAAATAGTGACTGGGTCGAGGTGACCACGCGAGCCTTGTTGACTCATCAGAGATGAGTGTCTCAGTAGTACAAGGTGCTCAGTATTTACCACTGATAGTCTTTCTTTCCATATGTTATATTATAACTGTGTGGGATGACAACAATTTATGCATATCATATTTTTTGGTATTACCTTTTTGTTTTGGGGTACTTATTGAGTATTGTGTGACTCACCCCTACACGGTCTCTATCCACTCGTGTCCTATTTATGCAGTTGACAGATGCTTCGATAGTGACCCTGGTGGTCCGATACCTAGTAGTGCCTAGTGTGATCTGATAGACGAGGCATACTTCTACATCTTTAGGCATCACCCCGTTCACCAACCCTTCATATAGGGTTTATCATAAAAGGAATTCATGAGCTTTTACTTGTCTTTTGTTAGACTTTTATTCTATCCCCTTTAAATTCAGTTTTGTACTGTTACTCTCATTGGTTGTCTTAGTGGCATGCATGTTTACTTTTCAGCATTGTGGGTTGGGGATGTGTGTGTGTGTGCATATAGGTACTCAAGAAAATTCCTCCCACTTGCGATATAATGCCTTTGGTGCTAGTTTCTTTCCCCTGGCCTTTGGGAGGTGGGTTTGGGGTAGTCACGATAGAATCCTTGGAAGATGGGTCGTGAAATAGTGGTATTAGAGGTGTTCAGTTCTACATTAATGACCGAGAGTGTGTGGTTTTTTTGGGGACACTATTTTGAATGTTTCGAGTTATATTTTTAGGATCAGGGAGTCCGGGGTTAGTGCTATGGCTGACGTATCCATACACCAAGACCATGAAAATCTAGTTTTTAGCTCGGTACATGAAAACCTTGGTTGCATGAATCATATAGGAATTGAGTGTGTCCTTATTGGGTAAGCTTATGAGGAATACTCTATTGACCTTGATTAATCATGATCTATTATAGGATTCCAGCACCTAGAAAGCCAGCCAGGATTCCAGTGTGTGACCATGAGGATGGTACGCCTAGTGATGAGGCATTGGTATAGGGACAAGTGCTTGAAATGGCCCCAATGGGTGCTGCACCAGTCTTACCTCAACTCGTGGATGAATAGTCCCTATCGGCACACCAGTAGAGGATGCGCATAGGCTCAATTCCATACAAAAATTCTTGATGTAGAGACCTCCCATGTTCAGGGGTGAGACTGATCCCCAGGTAGTTGAGGATTAGCTTGATGTGGTTACACGATTCTTCTGCCTAGTAAGGATGCCTCTAAACTAGATGGTGATCTTAACTATGGGACTATTCAGGAAATAGTGGGTATATGGTGGAGCTAGAAGATCTAGAAACATGATGTGGAGACCCTCACCTAGATAGAATTTTAGTGCTTTTTCAGAGAGTAGTTCATTCCAGTGACGTTACACTCTATGCTTATATAAGATCTAATCCACCTACAATAGGGTAGGATGACAGTATCAGAGTACCTAGTGAGACTGACCAACCTTTCTTGCTAATCCACCGAAATGGTGTGATACCTATTATTCATAGATTTAGCTTTTGATTAGGGACTATGTTGAGATATCATGGCATACATGGTATCCCTAAGTGCTCTTACTCAAGCTAGGGTGATAGAGCAAGATCTACTCATGGAGAGCTTCTTGCCAGGGCAGGTTCCAGTAGTAGGAGATAGCATTAAACACTAGGTGGTAGAGTCTTCAACAGTGGGTAGAAGTTAGAATACATGGGGAAACAAGTGGGTAAATCCTTTTAGGGGATGGACCTAGGACACATGGTTGATATTGTGAGGATCCCAGGGCAGAGAGAGTTAGTAGAGGAGTATAGTGTGAAACTCATGTGGCTATCATGGTCACATGGATCATGATTGTCAGACATTCTATGAAGACGACCATCTAAAAGTTGAGGGACCATTGAGTCAGAGGCAGAGGGTCGAGAAGGGTGGTCTGTAGGGTGTTAGACAAGCCATGGGAGTAGGAAGAGTTGCAGGCGATGGGTGGAGGTTCGAGGTACTATCGCCACCACAACTAGATGGTCCACCACGGGCTCCGGGAGCAGGTAGAAATGGGCAGGCCCAACTTCAAGAAATAGAGGCCTATGATCCCGACACTCCAAGGATGACTAAGCTATGATCTCTATCTTTTACACTTTATCTATATTTCTTATTGACATAGGTTTCAGTTACATTTTCCTTATAACATACCATGTTCGGAGCTCGAATATTCTGGTAGATCCATTGGCTCGATCCTTATGATTAGAGACTCAAACGAGAGGTGATTCTACAATCACACACTAGGGACAAATGTGTGACATTACTCTTGGAGGCAAGAGCTTTGACTAAGATCTCCTAATAGTGGCATCTATCACTTACGATGTCATTCTTGTATGGACTGTTTATCTATTTTCCATGCTCAGATTGACATTTTTAGGTGCAGAGTGTGGTGTGTCAATGGAGGTGTGGCCATGTTCTTATTTACCAATGAAAAAGGAAATCTTGAATCACATGAATGACTTTCTAAGAGGAGGGTGCATATGATCTCTCACCAGTTAGCTATCCTTACCCTTAGTGTAGTGGATGAGAGGAGTCCTCAATTTCTTGCAGTGGTGGAAGAGTATGAGGAAATAATTGTTGAGGAAGTTTCGGGATTACCTCCTCATAGAGAGGTTAAATTATGAATCTATTTGTACCCTGGGATTACACTAATATTCACACTCGCAAATCAGATGGATCATGAGGAGCTTCGTGAGTTGAGGGTATAACTAGATTACTTTCAAAGGTTGGGCTTCATAGGGCCCAATGTTTTATCTTTAGAGGCCCCAATTCAATTTTCCATGAAGGCAGACAAGAGCTTGAGACTATGTGTAGACTATCAGTGCAGAAATCAGGTGACCATAAAGATCAAATATACACTGCCAAAAATTGATGACCTCTTTGACCAACTAAAGTGAGTGAGGTGGTTCTCGAAGATAGACCTCAGGTCTGGCTATCATCAACTTCATATACAGGATGAGGATGTACCAAAGATTGCCTTTAGATGTCAGTATGAATATTATGAGTTATTCATGATTACATTTGGAAAGTCCAAAGCCCCATAAGTGTTCATGGGACTCATGAACATGATCTTCTATCCTTACGTTGATTAGTTCATCATTGTCTTCATTGATGACATCCTAGTGTACTCTGTGTACAAGAAAGAACACACGACACACATGATGATAGTCTTGGATGCACTATGAGAGAAAAAGATTTATGGGAATCTATCTAAGTGTCATTTCTAGATTTATGAGGTCCACTTTTTGGGACACATCATTCAAAATGATGGAGTTTAAGAGTATCCGGTGAAGATAGAGGTGGTGCTTTCTTGCAATCCACCCAAGAGAATGACCGAGGTGCAGATTTTCTTGGGTTTGGATAGACACTAACAGAGGTTTTTTCTTGAAATTTACAATATAGAATCACACTTATTAGCTTTAACATAGAAGGGACATCCCTTCTTGTGGATGAAGAAGTGCCAAAAGAGTTTCAAGGAGTTGAGGTGGAGACTGACGAGCACCCCTATATTGAAACTACCATAGGATGGTGTGGGGTATATAGTGTTCTATTATGAATCTAGGAATGGAATAGGGTGTTTCCAAATGTATGGGAATGTGGTGATTGCCTATGGTTCTCAACAGTTGTGGCATCATGAGGAGATCTATGTGACTTTTTATCTTAAGCTAGTAGTAGTGGTCTTGACTTTATAGATGTGGAGACACTACTAGATGGGTGAGCGGTTTACAATATACTACATCACAAAAGTCATTGTAATATCTTCTCCCTGAAGGACCAGAACATGAGTAAATGGTGGTGTCTAGAGTTCCTCTACGATAATGACTTCAAGATAGTCTATACTGCTGGGATCAAGAATGTGGTAGTGGAAACACTCAGCAGGAGAACTAGGTTGTAGTTTCTGAGTGAGTCATTAGAGTAGTTAGTCGCGGTGCAGATAACCATCATTGATGGTGAGGGAGTATATTACTTTCAATTGATGGTTTTCACTACCCCACTCTTAAAGAGAGTTAGGTAGGTACAACATGGGGATGTCGACTGTGAGGCCCGACATGATTACTTATCCATAGGGAATTCCACTGATGGGTATTCGATAGGTGGGGAGAACATCATCCTTTTTAGGGGCACATCGTTGTACTAGTGGAATTACAAGAGGAGGTTGTGGGGTATTTCCACACACCCCACATTGGTGATGCATCTAGGAGTGTAAAAGTTGTACCAAGATCTCCGACGTTAGTACTAGTAGATGGGGATGAAGAAGGAAGTGGAAGAGTTCATTTTTGGATGCCTCACTTGTTAGGAAGTGAAGGCAGAGCATCAAACTTCAACAGGAATGGATCAGCCACATGAGGTACCAGAGTGGGAGTGGGATGGTATATCGATGGACTTCATGTTAGGTTTATTATGCATGCCGAAGGGACACGATACGCTATGGGTGATCATTGAATGACTCACCATGTCGGCCCACTTCCTATCCATTCGAGAGCAGAGTTCCATAGACAGCTTGGGATGCCTCTATGTTTAGGAGATAGATCAAATACATTGGGTGAATTTAATTATTGTTTCAGACCATGATGCTCGCTTCACATACTGGTTTTTGAATGGGTTATAGGAGGCGTTTGGGATTCAGTGGCTTTTGTGCACAGAATTTCATCCCCATATGGATGGTCAGACAGACAGGACTATATAGGTTTTGGATGATATGCTTTATGCTTGCATCTGGAACTTTGGTTTCTATTGGGAGGACCACCTACCACTAGTGGAGTCTGCATAAAACAATATCTACCTGTCCCCAATTGTTATGACACTATTCAAGGCACTATAAGGGAGACCATACAGATCACCGTTATGCTGGACATACCTAGGGGTTTCACCACTCATGGGTCCAGATTTGGTATGGGCCACTACAGAGAAGATGTAGATCATCCAGGGGTAGATGTGGACTACATAGACCAGGAAAAATCTTATGTAGATAGTATACTAATGACCTTTGAGTCTGAGGAGGTGGACCATGTGTTCTCTCAGGTCTCACCTTGAAGGGGATTGCATAAATTTGGCTAAGGCACCAAGTTGTATCAAAGATTCATCGACCATTTCAATATTTTGAGTAGTGTTGGAGAGGTGGAATACATTCTAGATATTACAACATATATGAATCAAGTGCATAATTTATTTCACATGTCGTAGCTGAGGAGTTACGTGCAAGACCTATCTCTCGTCGTCGACTAGGGCGAGCTAGACTTTGACAATGAGGAGATGTTTGTAGAGTTCCTAGTAGAGTTTGAGGATCATAAGAAGTGGGTCATTCATTGGTGGTCTATTACTCTAGTGCACATTTGATGGTAGAATAGTCATCTACAACAAAGAACATGGGAGTGGGCGGCTTAGCTTTGTGCTCAATACACCCATTTGTTTGTTTAGATTTTTTTTTTGGATTTTGAGGATGTAATGCCCAACAGTGGAGAGAATTTAACGTCCCTAAAAATCCATGATTTTTTTAAATTATATGGAATTATTTTGAGGTTAGGAGCTATGAAGACACATGATTATAAAGCCATATGTGCCCGAAATAAATGTTTTAACTTTTTTAGTTAATTAAAATAGATCACATGCATGATTTTGAAAACTTCTAAACAGATTCTAGGATTAAAAACCGAAGGGAACTATTGTGTCCAGAATAACAACTTTACCTAATAAAAGACATAACCTCAACTTGAATGGGTCAAGGGTAAAAGTTATTTTTTGAGTGCTTTAATGAAAAATAAAACAAAAAAATAAAGTTAATTTTATTCAATGTTTGTTTCTCTATGACGCATCATCGAGTAGACTATTTCATTTTATAAATAAAATATAGCAACGATGAAAGGACTCAACTTAACAGAAAGGATGAAATTAATTTCCACCATTTATTTATTTAACAGTTATATGAGATCACTGGAACATATTTATAATCTCTATGAGGCTCTGGAAGATTTTCATCGAAGAACGACGAACGGAAAATTTCCAATGACATCAAACACCCCACATATTCGAATGATCTTTCCCATGACGACAGTTCAAGGATGTTTTCATATATATATCGACCAATAATGAACTCTTTACATCAATGAGCTATCCAATTTCCATGTAAGGGGTTTAATTATAAGTGAATTGTTTCTTTCCCCATTATTTGGTTTGAGCAATGAATGCTGATAAACCCACAAACATGTTGACCTACAGACCGATCGCATATCTTGCAAGATGAGTTTTCTTTATGAGGATTTATGGGAAGTTAGATCTATGTATTGATTCTATCCTTTTTCAAATATTATAACAAGTATGAATCACACCAACACGAACAAAGTTCATGGTCAATTATTTGTATGTTATTTGTTTGTTATTCTCCTCTGACTTTTTTCTTTCCATTCCTCACAACATAAACGGTAACTACTGTCCATACAGGACAACATCAGTGGATCAACCTGCAATAGGAAGATGTGGAAGATAGCGGCGCCAGGTGAACGACCATAGACAAGGTAACCAGTGGTTGAGGAGGGATATGGCCGGGCAGGCCGTACTGGAAATGGAAGGCCATGGCAGTGTTTAGGGTCTCTAGCTCAAAGCCCAGTGGCTGATGGCACTATGAAAACCTCCATGGTTGGAAGATGTGGGCCACCAATAGTGGTTAGTGATGGCTAGGCCAAACAAGGCAAGGAGCTGCGTCACATGGAAGGACACCACATCATGCGGTAGACCCACATGATTTTGTTGTATGGAAGTTATGTGGTGAACTGTCACATTAAACATGACGGCCTGTGTGGATCAAACAGAGATGACAATTGTCATGCTCAAGCTGGACAGGACTGGCCTGCCAGTGCAGGCAAGTCTGGAAGAAGACCGAGCCATTGGGAAGACTGGTGGGCTAGACTTGTCGCCCAATATGCCAAATAGGGTTAGGCCAGACGCCCTGAGTCTGTTCAGGTTGGTACTACAGGGTTTGATCGGGTCCGGACACAAACAGACCCCTTTTCACATAAAGTCTCATAACATTCAAAACACACATATGATTGATTAGCTATTTGGGGTGTTGGGAACCTATTGAATTTGAATTCATTTTGATATATTATAAGTTTGTTTTGTGGAAGTTTAGATATTACTGAAGGTTTGAAGAGTATAATATCACAGAATCAAGCATGCTATGCGCAGGATTCATACAGTTGGCTCTGACGAGAAGACTATGAAGAGTGTGTCTTGGTTACCAAGCTGGACGATGTGACAATCGAGTCTAGATTACTCATCAAGCCAAAGTGACAAGGGGGTCTAGGTGACATAGAAGGTATATGTGACATGCGAGACTATGTGACCTAACATGCCTAATTTTTGAGTGGGTCTAGGTGACCCAGCAAGCCTATGTGACTAAAGAGGGATGAGTGTGACAACAATACAAGGTGTTTAGTATTTATTATTGATAGTCTTACATTACATACATTAGATTATACCTTAGTGAGCTGGAAACACTTTGAACATACTTTCCTTTATGGTATTACCTTTTTTTTGGGATCCTTACTGAGTATTTTGTTACACACCCAAGGAAGTCCTCCACACACACATGTCATGTCTTTTTCACATGATAGAAACTTTGATAGAGACATTGGTTGTCCATGACTAGGTGGTTCCCAGTGAGATCCAACAAATGAGGCATAGTTCTACAGCTTCAAGAATCACCCCATTGACCTCCCATTCAGGTAGGGTTTACCGCAGATGGAATATAGGAGCTTATACTCATCTTTTTTATTCAAGTATTCTGGGCACTTTACTTTCAGTTTTGTACTTTTACTCTATGTGGTTTTCTTAGTGTAATGAATGTTCAATTTTCAGAATTGTGGTTTTTGGGTGTGTGTATGCGTGAAAACAGGTACTTAGGAAAATTCCTCCCATTTGCGGGATAATTCCTATGGTGCTATTCTCCATCCCATGGCCTTTGGGATGTGTGCTTTGGGTAGTCACAAAATTGGTCTCAGGGATGGTTCATGACATCATCCCATCATGTTGGAATTATAAACAAATTATTTTAGAGAGATTCTTAAGGAGATATGTTAATACTAGAGTGAATGATATTTTTGTTAGAAAATTCAACCAAATGTTGGTGTTGATCCGGAACAACATTGAAATCCATAGGGATATCTATTAACAATTATTTTAGATTTTTAATTTTCATCTCAGATTGACCATATGTATGAGGATGATAAGAAATGTGGAAATTGAACTCTGTATCTGGAGCCTTTTGGAAACTTATCTAGAACATCGAGATAAACCTCAGACCCCGATCGAATATAATGGAATGTCGGGCACCCTGAGACATTACCACTTTTATAATTCCTTTATATATATACGTGCAAGATGGTCAAGATTGAAATATTCTATGGTATAAATTATTTTTTTTTAATTCATAAGGTGATCATCTATAACCCATATAGCATTATGAACTTTAGATGTTTTAGGCTGTCTGATGAAAATGTGCATGGTGATGTTTTCGATTTTCTATTCTGGTATGCGTATTGGTTGTAGCATCCCCTTTGAATTCTGTCAAATATCCTTAACATTCTAACAAACCAAGAACTATGAAATATATTCTATAATATCTTTCTTCATTCCATCCCACCAGAAACACTCTTTCAGATCATTATTTTTTTTACTTCCCAGAGGAATGGAGAATGACGAACTGTGAGCCTCATCCAACAACTCCATTAATTCTATTATGGTAGGAATACAAACATGGTTTCTAAAGCATATTATTCCATCAATACAAATGTTGAAATTAGGAACATCAGTCACCTTGTTTTATAGTTCCACATATTCTTTTAGGGCTTCCTAAATCTTTATTTGTATATATGGTTGAATATTAATTTTAGAAAAATAATATTTCTTCCAATTATTTAAGAATTTTAGATCTTTTATTTGAGAATCCATAAATATTGGATATTTTTTGGTTCCCATCATACATTTACTATCATATACTTGTGAAATCAAAGAATATGCCACCTTGTTCACTTTCCCAAGGTGGTATTGTATTAAGAAATCAAAACCATTAATCAACTCCAACATCTAATTTGGCACTTATTCATCTTATTTTGGTTGAAGGTATAAATTAAACTTTTATAATATATATATATATCTATATATATATATATATCAAACCATTAACTATAATGATAATTCATCCATATATTTAACTTAAAGACTACTATAGTTGACTTGAAATCAGGAGATGTGTAAATTTTATCATGGATTTTCAATTGTTGTAAGGCATAAGCTATCAGAATATCATTTTTCATGAGAACAAATATCATCCCCTTATGGGATGCATTAATGTATATGAAAATCCTATCTACAGTACAAGGAAATGTGAGTATTGTTTTATTAACTATCCTTTTTTTATGCTCCTTGAAATTATCTTCACCTTCTTCCATACATATGAACAGAACTCATTTCCAAGTAAAATAGATGGGTGGATTTGATAATCATGAGAAATATTTCGAAAAATGATGATAATATCAATACAAACCAAAAAAAATTTAAATCCTAGTCACTACTATTGGTCGAGACCAATTTTCAATAACTCATATCTTTTATAGATCCATCAATTTACCCCTTTTGATATTATGTGACCCAAAAATGTATCTTTTTGAAGCAAAAATTTTCACTTGAAATTTTTTTCACAATGATTCTCTTTTATTAGGATCTTTAGTATAATTTTTGTGTGACATTCATGTTCTTATTTTACCATTTAATATACTAGAATATCATCAAGAAATACTATAAAATACTAATCAAGATAGACTCTGAAGACTCTATTCATAATATCTATAATGATAACATGGACATTTTTAAGGCCAAAAGGAATCACAATAAATTCATAGTGTCCATACCTTGTATGGAATTACTTAATTGTTATATCCTTCTTATATACCCTTAATGGACAATATCCGTATCAAAGACTAGTCTTGGAAAAGTTCTAAGCTCAACATATTTGGTCAAATAAGTCATCAATACATGAAAGTGGATAATTTTTCTTAAAAGAGATCATGTTATGTTCTTGATAATCAATGTAGAGTCTCATTGATCCGTATATATTATTATCAAATAGAATAGGTGAACCTCAAGGTGTATCACTGGGGAATATGAATCCCTTTTCAATGTTCTATTGGAGTTGTTCTACAATTCCTACAACTCTATTGGGGCAATTCTATATGGAGTATTTCAAATAGGCATATCACTGAATACGAGTTCTATTGAAAAATAAACTTCACGATTGGATAGAAGACCTAGAAATTATTCAATAAATACATCGTCAAACTCCCATAAAATAGTTTTATCATTAATCATGAGTTTATACCCAACCATATGAGATACTAACCTTCATTTATAAGAATCAAGACCTATAATATGGAAGAAATTTCCACTAGAAGTTCATATTCATAATTGTGTTGATAGATGATCATAAATTCATTAAAAATATGAAATGTGACTTAACTTCTTTAACAATTTATATGATCTACATATATATAAATTCAATCCATGTGAATAATCACATCAAATTCAATTTTAGGGAGAATCACGATATTGGCAGGAATAAATTTCAGAAAACATCAATCAGAGAAGAATTACAAACTTTTGATACAGTCATTGTTCCCATAAAGTTTTCAAAAATTACTCAACATATAATCATCATGGTAATATGGTGATTCCATTAGAAAAATCTATAGAAATAAATGATTGGGAGGATCTAGAATCATATAAAAAATTAGTTTTTTGGGAGTGGATCGTAAGTGTACCTTCCACCACTTAATTTTCATAATCTACATTTCCAATAGTTTTCGCATGAGGTTTTTCTTTATATAAATCCATAAGAGTAGTTTACCTCAATCTTCATTAATAAACCATTTAATATAGAAATTTTTAAGTATAACTCCCTATTTCTTTGCATTTTTAGCATTTAAGTGTGGGAGGTGCATTTTATTTATCCTTTTGTCTATTCTCTTAATTAGATATCCTTTTACCATCACATTGGAAGTCAAATGCCTAATGGACATATTTACTACACTTAAATCATTTACTAGTCTCTTTAAGAAAATTTCTTCAATGTTTCCTTCAACGTTTTGACCATAAAATAAATCTCAAATTATTAAAACTATGGTTTTTAGATTTCTCATTGAATTCAATTTACTCATTTTATTGAACCCATGAGATTGAGGGATAAATCCAATCTCCTATACATCCTTGAGAGCACATCAAACAGTTTACTTATATCAACCAAAGTCCCTTATGGATAAATCCAATTGGATTCTGGGTTTTATGCCACTAAAGAATTGATCAATTTTATATAGAGGTTGATCGATAATTCCAGATGTATACCTTTAATGTTTTGGAAAATTTTCTTTGTAGGTACGAACAGATTCCTCATCCAATTTCTTATGTTAAAGGAACTCCTTTAGAATCTTTGTTCAAGGAATACAAGGAAAGTATTTATTAAAAAATAATTTGTTGAACTCGTCCCATTCCATGGGTTCAATTTTATCTTGGTGCCTTGTATTATTGATAATGATCCACCATTGATCCACTTTATCTTCGAAATAATAGATTTCTATGATGAATTTATCATGTTCTGAACATTGAATAATTGAAAATATAATTTCTGTGGTACAAATCCATTGTTCAACCACATGTAGATTAAAATACAACCATTAAATGAAGGTGTACTCCACATCCAAAAGGACTCAATAGAATTTTGTTCCATCCATTACTATTTTTCATGTCCTTCATTTTTAATTGATTGAGAAATGTGTCTGATCATAGAAACAAGAATTTTGATTCTAGATCCCATAACATTCTGCTACTCAGTTAGACAATCAATATAATATCAAGTATCATTCATCATTAACACAATTCCTTTGGTTTATAAAAATTTACTAAACCCAGGAAGCATAGTTTGAGAAACTCTGATCATAAAGGGAAAAATACATCATAAAAGGAAATTTCGTATTAAATTTCAATTCCAGACACCTTAAGTTTTATCCTAGGTTATTTATGACTATCACCAAAACTTTAAGATTGTATCCTACACATAGAATAATCCTTAGGGTTCTTGCTAAAGTTTTTTCATCAAATTATCTAAAGGTTAACTTATACTTTGATCTGATACAAACTATAACATCCTATAATTTTCATACATATACATTACTTATAAATAAAAAAATATTCATTACACTACATAAAAAAACACACTCCAAGACCGTATTGATTTAGTGTCTTTAGAATCTAGGAAACACAAACAACTAATTCATCATAAATCTTTGTCATCTCCCACTTATTCATTCATTTCTAGAACCACTTTGAACACATCATAATTAATACACATCTTCAAATCACAGGGATAGGAAACATAAGAAATGTTGAGCTAAGATGCTTAGAAAGGGTAAAAGAGGGAGATATAATTCATATAATAATCATAAGATATAATAACATAAACATAACATTTGAAAATTAAATATTTCATTTGGGGATCATGATATCATGTCATGGGATAAATAATATAATCTTATCAAAGAATGTATTATCACAGAGAATTACATTAGACATATAATTTCAAGCATATACATAAGCTGATAAAATCAATTCCATATTAGTAAAGGTTCATTTCCAAGACCATAATAGTGTAAAAATGCATTTACTAAACCGGTATCACTTCCCATTACATCACCATATTACCGAATCAAGATCATTTCCCATTACAATAACTTATATATCATGAGATAAAAATATTCACCAAATGAATTAGTGGGAGATATATGTCCCATCCATCGAATAATGAAAATAGACATATGTGTGCCCCAAGAATATATGCTAGTCATCATATCATATCACCTGAAAATAAATGGATTTTCCTAAACATCATTCAATCATAATATAACCCATGTAAAAGAAATGGGTTTCATATTTAAAATTCCATCATAAACATAAAAAAACACATGAATAATAGAAATAGTATCCTAG
Source organism: Viscum album (assembly GCA_963277665.1). Classification (NCBI taxonomy): domain Eukaryota; kingdom Viridiplantae; phylum Streptophyta; class Magnoliopsida; order Santalales; family Viscaceae; genus Viscum; species Viscum album. The sequence continues at coordinate 537,764,101 of OY728138.1, read as the reverse complement.
AAAAATATTCCCATTAAAACATAAGTAACATCAAATAATTTCATCATATATTGAAAATAATTTTAAAAGATCACATAAAAACATTTCGTGAGGAAAATAAACTTTCTTATTTTAAAATACTTCATTTTATTAAAACGATATAGAAATTTAAAATAAAATATTTTCATTGAAAATAAAATTTTAAACTTTTAAGGGTTGATTAAAATAGTTAAGTCATCATGGAAGTAAAAAAATACATTCATGCCATATAAGTTAAAAACATTATCCTCATAATTTTTCTAGATATGTCAAAAAAGTTCCTTGTTAGGAAAATGAAAAAACGTTTTTCTTACATACTGTTTAGTAAAAAGTAATATGTGGGTAAAATGAACATAAAAAATTATTGAAGAATAGTAATAATATTTTGGAATTTGTTTTACGAAACATGGACATGGATGAAAAATGTCCCCTAGTAAATACTTATATATAAATAGTCCCTGAAAATAATGAGATTGTGAAATTAACCTTTACCTTATATACAATTCAATTTTTACGTATATGAAACTCATATATATTAGATTTTATAATTTTTATAATTTATAATAGAACCATATTTATATATATGATATCATATATTACTATCTTATTACACTTTTGTTATTAATATTTCATTATTACACTTCTTTTGGGTGTTAACTACTTTATTTTACTATTCATGTCTTGTTGTATAAGTCTTAGTTATTGGGAATAGGATATAGTTCCTTCACATAGAAAATGATATTAAGATAGTATATAACATATTTGTTCATTATATACATTTATTTATTCATTATTTAATTGTTATTTTTAATATTGAATCACATCAGGTCGTGGAGACAGTACACTATACGTACACACGAGCAATGATATCATTCTTTTAATGGTGGAATGATATGGAAGTGGATGATGTATATTCTATTAAAAAATAAATATCGTATTATAATTAACATATATATTTAATATGTCCATCATTATACCCATCCATGTAAAGTGATTACAAGAAAAATCATACACCATGGTGTGGAGACATTAAGCATTACGTATGCACACACGATACTTTCATTTTTTGTAAGATGGATAAAAGGGGGAAATTTTTTGTTACATAATCAAAATAAAATAAAAGAATAAATTTTATACTAGGAATATTACTTTTTATAATTGGAAAAATATAAAGAGTAAGTATAAGAAGAAGTAATCTTGAAAGAGTTGGTGAATGAGATTACCTTTTATTCAGTGAGTTCCCTCTAGATCACTTCTTAGGGACACTAGAGTTGGACTCTTGAGAAGAACAAAACCTATAAATGTGACCAAGGATATTTAGAAGATAAATAGTCATAATATGATCATGTTTAAAGGATCGGATGGATGTTAATAAGTTAGAGAGCAAGTTCCCTTTTATAATTTAAGTGAGGGTACCTTTTGGAATTTCAGAAAAAAAAATTTATAGTAATTTAAATATAAATAGAAATACCTCAAAAAGAGAATTTATTCATAGATAATATAATATAATGTTGTAATATAAAAAAATTATTTTTCACAATTTTTGTTATTGTTTTAAACCTCCAAATTTTGATTAACCCTTAGTTGATATATTTTAGTTTTAACTAAGGTAACAAATTATTCAATATTAAATGATTGTTAATTTTACTTATTTTATGTAAAATAAACCATAAATGAACTATTTAGAACTTTTTTGACAAAATTATATACTTTTTTGGAATTTTTTAATTTGATGCATGTTTTCTAATTAATTTAATAAAACATTATCTTGATAAAATATCAATAGTGTTAATTTTTACCCTTTTCAATTATTAGATTTTAAAAAATATCAAGATTAAAAGTTTATAGGGAAACAAATATTTTTTAAATCCATAAGATGGAAAGGTCATATATATTATTCGTTGATCACATTAAATATCTGAAATGACCATCATTTAAAAATTATTAACAACATTTATTTGGTATTTCCATTAATAAAATAATTTCTACATGAACATTGTGTAATTATTTAATATAATTATTAATAAAAAATTAAAAATAAAAGAAAATTATGAATATAAAAATTATAGATTTAATAAGAATATTAATAGTCAAATTATCTACTGTCTAACCATAAAATAAAAATTGTATAATTATTAAAAACATGAATGTGACATCTTTAAAATCTTATTAAATATTATATTAGAAATTTTATAATTTCTCCCAAGTGGCCCAAAACATTAGAAATAATTTTATATCATGAAATTTTTTTATTATGTAAATAATATAAATTTATATTCTTTTATAACATACTTTCTTCCCTATATGGACACATAAGAGATATTAAAGACAAATAAAATGATATTTTGTTTCTTTCTTGGATTTAAATATTAAATAATTCATTTTCATGGTAAAATTCCCATTAAATGAGTTAATATTGATCCTTTTGTGTTAAAAGTACATTTCCAATCAGAAAATAATTTTTTACATTTTCAGGGTCATTTTATTGTATTTATAATGGTATTTAATGACTAAATTTAACATTTACCATGGTAATTTTTTTTACAAAAGTTACTATTTATATAGGATAAAAACAAAAAGTACCTATTCATTAAATTTTTTCCTTATGAATCTAAATTGTTCATTAATTTTTTAAAATTTAAAATAGAGAAGCAATAAAATTTAATTTAAACTAAAACCTGTAAAATTCCATGAAAAATAGTTTTTCACAAAAATTCCCTTTTAAAACATAAAATATCTTTGTAATAAAATCATTTATAAAAACCTTTTGGAAATCCACATTAAAAATAAACTAAATAAAAATTAAAACAAATACAATACAAAAAATTTCATTGTAAACACATTAATTGGAAAATACAGTATTCAATAAAAATAAGTATTTTCACAATTCCATAAATATATAATTATAATTATAATAAAATAATTTTAAGATAATTTTGACATGGTGAATTCAAAAATTAAATTAATTTTGTCAAATATATATTTACAAAATTCTATTAATTAATATTCCCTCATAAAAAAGAAATAAGCCCATTTTTGAAGAAAATATATTTTTGAAGAATAAAGTAATTTTACTAATAATTGTTTGATTATTTTCTAATTACTTACCCATAAATTTATATTGAATAGGAAATTTATGTTTATTTCATAAATTAGTTATTCATATTAATTCATGCCAATTTAACATCTAGGTTTTAACAATCATTTTATAATAATTTAGTCTCATAGTTCACCTAAACTAATGGCTGCATAGAAATAATGTTACTAAATAATTAAAATTATTTAAAGAGAAATATTTATTAAAACATTGGTGTGTTACGATGTAGTAATACTTTCTTGGATTCTAATAATTCATTTAATTTTTAAAATGATTTCACATACCTCCATCAACAAGTTTTTTGGTTATAGTATGTTTTAATATTGTTCTTTTTCTATGTATCTATCATTTAATATTTCTTGGGATAAAAAACATGTCGTTCCAATAGATTTTAATTACGATATCTACAGTATTACCCAACAATATCCTCCTTATTATGACCATATTACTTGGTACATTAATTTTTAAATTAGGAATAAAAAAGGTTCATTGAGTTTAATCCAAGAATTTGTATACTATTTTAAATCATAAATGGATGAAAAAATTATTATATCTGAATGTTCCCAGAGTCTGGTTTCGACAGAAATATAAGATATTGTTATTCTAAAAGGATAGGGTAATGATATAAGAATTTATATTCTCCCATTTGGACTCACTCTCACCATATTCCCCTCTTTTGACGAGGAAATATGTTTCATATTTGTCTCACCACCACTAAAAAATAGGTTTTAACAGAGCTTATAAAGGGACATTAATTGTGATAAGAATGTTCTTTCTACACAATAAATGTTAAAGGGAAGTCTTTAACTATTCTCATAAAAAGGGATACTAAAGTGGATATTAATCGCACTAAAAAAGTGTGGTCAATGTCACCCTTTAACAATTCATTCATAAATTAATTAAAATATGTAAAATTATATTATTTAGGCATATATGAGAATGAACCCTTTATCAAACCTTCCATAACCCCATTAATAGCACTACGCCCCCTTTATCAGCACTTTTAATCACTCCGCCCCTTTAACATCACTTTGTGAATTTCTATCATCCTCGATACACCTGGATTCGAGCCCTACACCTATCCTTTGAAGATGAAACACAATTAACGCTACACCATGTTATTTTTCTATCTGTTTAATGAGATTTAGATATATATATATAATTGGATATATATTTTTTATTCATATATTTATATAATTATTATTAAATACATTTTGAAATTATATTATCTTGTGTTAGTTATATATACATATATTTATTTAAATATATTCTGTATTATATTCATTTACACATAATATAATAGAATATAAATATATATATCTTATTTTTAATACACACATATATGTATATATAAACATTATATTTATTTATAATTTTAAAAATGTTTAGATGTTGTATTAGATACATTTTTTGAACATGTATTTATTTACATATATTAGAATTTATATACATATATTTTTGTTTATTGACACATATATATTTATATATAAACATTACTTGTATAGGTATATATATACATATTTTTTCATTTTTATAAGTTAAATAAAATAGATAGTTTGTTACATTAATTAAAATGAATAATATATAGTTAGTTTATATATTTTATAACACATTTCCACGTAAATATATTGCAATATATATTTATAAAAGTGATTTATTATAAGTAAATGTAATAAAATATGAAATTATTTAATTATAAATAAAACCACACTGTGAAAAATTGATAAAACTTCAAAACCATAATATCAATATGACCGTAAGCCCTGAGAATAAATTCATCCACCACCCCAAATACAATAACAACCCCTTAAATGAGGTTGAATTTCAATAAAATGTTAAAACATTGGGATACCCTAAGAACAAATTTTATTTGGTGAACTTCTGGGGCCTTTTTTACCATGAAAAACCTGAACATGGATCTCCCATGGGAAAAAGGGTGTATATATTGTCATGACTATTTTATAAAAGTTTTCATAAAGTCCACCCTTTAACATTGTTTTTAGTACTATTACATACACCCTTTAATATCATTAAAAATGCTATTGGGGTCCCACATTAATAATATTTTTCTATCACTGACCAAGGGGGTCTTTAACATCATTTTTAACATGTACTGTTAAAGACCACTCAATAGATAAACTTAGTTTTGTTGAAGTTACCCCATTAGATAAGAAATGAAGAAGGATTGAATACAACTCTCCCTTATGAAAATTAGATGCTAAAATCGTTTTTGTAACAATGTAAGACACCTTTGAAAAATAATTTCATGCTAAATGGGATTTGAAATTCATGAATCTAGGAAAATAATAGTGTAAAATTATTATAACACATACATTCATAGATTAAATTATAAATGACTATGATAATAATTACAAAAAATTAAAATTATAGTTAAGAAAGTATAAAATTTTCATAAATTTTACCATCTTACATGGTGTAATAACATAATCATTTTTATTGAAATGGACTCTTAATATTTTTTGGTAAATTTTTCCTAGTGATTTTGTCTAATTTTTTCAAGAAAGTGTGTAGTTATGGTGATATTGTTTAATTTAATTTAATTTAATTTTTATATAAATATAGTTCTCAGGAACTTTGTGACTTGGAATCTATTTTCATTTGTTTTTATTTTATTTATGTGTTAATATTTTATTCATGTAATTAATAATTTTTATGTCACAAATTTTGTAGGTATACCATGATTATTACAAGATATATTGAACTTTAAAATTATATATTTTTGAAGAAAAATATTTCGATCAAACTGATAAGGAAATAAAGGCAGAAAAAACATTATTATAGAATTTATATATGTAAAAAGTCATAAAGAAGATAAAAATGAAATGAATAATATTTCTTTCTTACAATCCAGTCACTTATATATTTTTCCTCTTGTAACTTTAACTATTAGACGCTTATTTCATTAATATTTCACCAATCTAATATCATCTCAAACTTTTATTTCCTTTTGAATCATTGAGGATCAAATTATGAAAATTTTAATTATTTTATAGTTGATTAAAACATTCTTACTATACTACAAACATTCTCATATGAAACATAAATAAGCTAAATCCATAGTGATTTCTTTTATCATAGATATAACTAACCCAATAAACCTTGTAAACATATCATTTCTAAAATTCTTGAAGTATTTGTAATATTTCATAATAAAGTTCAATGAAGGGTAGAAAACTCCATAAGAAAAGAAAAAAAGAAATGTTATCTTTGAATGGAAAGAATTACGAGAAAGGATGGATTTTGTGAAATGGAATTAGGGAATTTAGAAGAAAATTTCATGAAGTAGAGTTGATAATTTTTCAATAATGGATTTCAAATGAAGGTTATAATACACTATTTGTATCCATAAAATGGGATCATTAAATTCTATAAATAATTAATGATTGGAGTGAAAAATGAAATTCCATATAGGATATATCCATTGAATCCAGTCATCAACGATCCAACTATGAAACCAAATCATCATCATTATGATTTAGGTTTTGAAAATCTTAACTAATTCAACCAATAAAGTAATGAATAATAAATATAAATGGATTTATGTCACTATATCAATTATAAATTTGGTAAAATTAAATTGATATAACTAGATGTTAATATCAAATTGGTGATAACACCTTGAGGGGGGGTGAATCCAGATATAGGTTATTATTTCTTTGTTAAGGGTTTTTTCTTTCACCCTAAGGAACACTTATATTTATATCTAAAATTACCATAAAAGAGAGATGATAGAAGTAACCATCACAATAGATTTTACTTACTCACTTTAATTAGGATATATCCATGGGCCATTCAATCTAATGCACTTATACACCCAATTCACTATATAATAACTACTTTACATTAAATAACTTCGGGTGGTATCATTATACCTCATGGTTTAATACCATAGAAAATTAGAGAACAATACACTCTCCTTTATCGAGGAACATACAATTCCATACACTGAATCCTCCCTCTTTGTAGAAGGATGATCTAAACATTGACCCACATTGGTGTTTCTCTTCACATAATCAATAATAATTTATAGTTAAGATGATACTCCGTTAGTAATTCCTTCTTTGAACTTCAATGTTACATATGAGATCGGGAACAATACCTTTGGAAATTGGTTCTAGAAAAGCACTATGACTCTGCTTGTGTTATTTCTGAAAAACTCCTTTAGTTTGCTGATGTTATTTATTAGACTATCTATTATTGTACAATGTCCCTTCTTCCAATTTGGAATCCAATATAATGGATGAATCCAATATAATGGATAATATTTTTTATTCTATTTCCATTAATGTTTTTATTTCCCCTTTGTTTATTTGGGTCATCATCTACTATAAAATTAGAATTGACTATTGAGGGTTTCAACTCATAACTCCTCCTCACATAAGACAATGAGTAGTTAGAAATGGCCCACATACGGTGTGACAATGTATTTCATAGGGTAATATATATTATTTCTTATATACTATGGTGTGGGATTTATCAATATGATGCACAAATTCCTCATGTGGTATGGTTAATATTACTATGACATGGAGACTTCTATTTTCCTTGATCCCCTTTTACTATACATATCTCTTCCAATAACATACCTCGCTTATATGATATCATTGAATCATATTTTAAAAAATAATTAATTATAGTGTTTACAAAAATTCTATTTCATAACCAACTTTAGTAAGTAAGATCCCTTAATTATTATCTAATACAAAATTCAGACACTATATGTCGCAGGCACAACCCCGGCGTGTAAAATTTATTGTCCAATGACGTTGTGGTGTAGCCCTTACTTATACACATCAGACCCTTTTAAGACTAAGATAATAGAATTAAATTATTTTTAAAATTTTATACACCCCAAAACACAATTCATAGCCATTCTTTGGAAAAATTCTTCTCAAAGGAAACAACTATGTATCCCTTCATGCAACGACATGGGAACCCTGATAACTCCAGTAGCAATGAATTCTCGTGGAACCCAATCTACATCATGGGGAATATGGAAATGGTATAGGATAAAAATATCGAGTCCCACATCATAATATACTCTATAAATCCAACATTATATTAGTTATCTAATTATATTGACTAAATAGATACAAGTATCATGGTCCACTCCCATCCTTAGCTATGTTGCAGACCCGCATCATGGACCACTTCCTTTGCATTGCTAATCATATATTACAGAACAATACTCCATTAACTTGTTGACCCACATGTATTTTCCTCATCCCTATAGTGCCTCCATGTCTATCTAGCCCGACTAATTATCATTTTTTCCAATATTTCTCCCACATATATAGGGTCGATCCATCTTAGCTTCCTATCTAATTATTTCATTATTTGTACAGGACAACAATAAATGTTTCATTGTAACAATGATGACCATGGAATGCCTCTATCCTATTGTTATAATCCCAATAAAAGTACCCTTATTCACTTTTTCATCATACACAACTCATAGAAATATCTAAAAGGGATTATTGACAACAATCCACTTTTTTGGGTCTATTAAAAAATCATTAAGTTGTCAAACTACATTCAAGGAGAACACATTTTCATAAAGTATATCAAAGATCCACTAGTCATGAATTCTTAGAACACATGAGTAATTAATTATGTGAGAAAAAAGAATTGAATAACTATTTTCATGATCACCATTGGATAATTTCATCCACATATAAGCTCCCCCTAAGTTATCTTTGACATAATGTCCCACTACCACTCAACCTTTTTCTTCCTTTGTCCACCTCAGCTAGATCTTTGTATCTCATTTTTTCATGAACCTATGAGTTCAATTCTCTAAAATTTTATGAATATGGGATTATGAATAGATCATATTGAGGTGATAAAACATACCATACTAATTTAATCATATGTGGGAAGTGGGGATCTAGCATGAAAATAATTATGTAAATGGATATGGTTGGAATCCAAGAGAAAATCAATGCTTCTCAAATACCACTTCAGGTTGTACCTTTGTTAAGACCTATTCTACTTGATATTGTGTTGAAACACACTCAAAAACCACAAATTCTAAATCTACTTTCTCCTTTATGAAATGATATTTGATCTCAATGTGTTAGGTCTACAAAGATTTGATATTATTTTTTATAATATTGATCTCTTCTGAGTTGTCACACATAATTGGAATGTGATAACTTACTTAAACACACATTGCATAATGTTTTGGTTTCATACATATAAATTGGGTTCGTGATTGAACTTCATCAATGTACTCAGCCTCTATAGTGCTTAAATAAATAAAATATTGATTCTGAATTTTCCATGAAATACATGAACTTGCAAGATAAAACTAACCACTAAAATATGATTTTATGACATATAATAAACTAGATCACTTCACATCAGTAAATAATACCATTTTTATTATGATTCATTGTGATTTTACAAAACAAAGGTCATTTATTGATGAATTTATTTATGAAATATTTTCTTATTTTTCATGTGGATCTCCATGGGATAACTCAAATAATGATTTTCTTGATAAGTATAAAATAATATATCAAGTAATGTGGCTTTAAAATGGAGTACACTATAAATAATTTTACTATACATGGTCATAAAAACCTTGTTTCCTAGTTGATATTTTGATACTTTCAGGGTAGTCTCCAGCGGAGGTTCTCCGGGCCTTGATTCCTATATCTCAAACCTTCTTACAACATCCATGGTATATTTATTTTGTGATATTAATATCCTATATAATAATTGAACTACATGAATGATAATTAATAAAATACACAAATTAAAGACATCTAAAATTCCCACCTCATCAGTTTTTAATACTTCTTTCATTGGCTGACATATGAGCATCCAAAAATTATGTTGTCAATATAAATAAGCACCATTAGTAACCATTCATTCTATTTCATGATATAGAGAGAGTGATCAACTCCTCCTCAATGAAAAATCATATTCTTTAGACATTTTTATAATTTATAATACCATTCCATTAGTGCTTTCTTGAGGCCATACGTGACCTTATTTAGAAAAAAACTTTTCCTTCATATTCATTAAAGGGAAACCCATCTTGTTGGTGAATATAAATTTTTTATTTAAGGAAACAATTTAGAAAAGGATTATTTGACACCCATTTGATAAATTTTCAACATATTATTAATTTATATGTCTATAAATAGGTACATAGTTTCAATCGATGAAATAGGTGAATATGTCGCATCCATATCAATTCCTTCGATTTGGGAATAACTTTTGTCACAAAAGTCATTCTTTGTTCATAATCACTATATTATCTTCATTTAGCTGGTTTTTGAACACCCACTTGGTTACATTTACATTATTATAACAATTCCATAGAAAAAATCCCATGTATTGTTCCTATCTATTTGGTTAGTCTCTTCATTTATAGAATCAAATAATTTTAAAACACTATAAAAGATTTGGTTCATCCAATGAAGAAAACATACTTGCTAGAGAGACCTCATTATTTTGGTTTGAACTAGGGCTCTATGGTCTTTGATAATGTTTATATTGATGATGTTATCCTTGTTTGTTTGTCTCTATGAACCTTTTAAAATTGATAGAATTCTATCAAAATCAAAATCTTTATCATAGTTCTCCCCACACATTGTAATTCTCCATGAACTTTATAATTATTCATCACTCTCAAATTCATAAATTTATTGAAAATAATGAAAAATAATCTTATATCTTTCTAGTATTTTTCCATGTTCAACCACCACAATGTCATTTATTTCAATCATCTACTAAGGATTATTTTATAAACCCTGTCATCTATAGACATCGATGAGTATCTATTAAATATGACTATACCTTCTTAGATTTAAAAATTCTCCACTTTTTCTTATAGAGAATAAAACATTTACTTAGAAACTCACAAAATTATTTGAGTGTAGGATTCTATCCATACCAAATTTTATATTTATTTCTCTCGAAATTTGTATATAGAAAATGTCTATTGGAGATGTAAACCATTTAATGAACAATTTCGTTTCAATATCTTTCCTGATAAGACCTTTATATCATCATTGTTCATCATATGTTATTGATTATATGACTACTTATGTCCACAAATTATTTTTTGGGTGTTTTTGACAGCGGATACCTATTATTGAATACCATTATTATCTAGATATTCTTGAATTTGATGATTTTTGAATTCTTTCTAATTTTCAGCTTGGAATTTATAGAACTTTACCTCATGCATATTTTTATCTCTCTTATGATAGAGATTGATATATTATTAAACCTCAGTCTTATGAGTTATAGGAATAATCCATTCCGTTTTTTTGTATTCATCTATAAATATATCAAAATATTTCTTTTTCACTATGTTTCTTTGGGTTAAATTATCCAATATATTTCCACGTGAACACTCTTAAATAACCATGACACACTGATCTTCATTGTCCTATATGACTTCTAGATAATGTTAAATTTTTGACATGAATGACATATGTGATTTTGATCATAAGTGAGATGGAAAAATCATGTTCTCCATTTACATTAAACAAGATTTCTATAAATTATGGATCAAATGGATAGGACATCTATTCCATAACATTTTCTTATCTTCATTGGATAGTATACTACTATTTCCATCTTCAACAAGGTATATATTTTCGATAGATATTTTTCTGTAGAGAATAAGTTTACTATATTTTTCATTTATGGTACAATACTTTTGACTAAATTCCATTTCATTTATATGGTTACAAAAATAGATGAAACTTATAAGATTATGAATCATCCCATTAAATAATAGATGTCAGTTCACCTAATTTTTTTTTAATTTTGGGTTTTTCAAAACAAAAAATCTTAAGTACCTCATCATTCTTGATACAAACGATCTCTTCTTTATCTTTTATAAAATTCACAATGAGGTTATTTTTTATTCTTATGTGTGATGTTTATCCAATATCCAATATCAATGATAAAAAAAATATCCACTTATCTAAAGTAAATATATAAAAAATTATCCTTTTCTAAACTCCCCTTTATCACCCATGTTGGTGTTGAGTTCAACTTCTCATTAGACGGCCCTATAAGTTATCCTTCAAAATGGGAAAATAAGAAAACATGTTTTGTATTTAAATTTACATCTATGAAGGATCCATTTTTATTTATTACACTTCTAGTAATTAATGATGAAACTTGTTTCATTCACAAATCATAATTAACTTCCATATTCCTGAAGCCTTTATAATAGAAATAATAACCATTTAAAGAAAAATTATAGTCAATGATTCTTCTTGGATATTGAGATTAATGTTTCTCATGAAAAAACCTATAAGTTGTAAAGAACACATATAATGCGTGTTATATATTTACATATAATAATCTTATAACTCTTGAATAATTAAAATCATTTTGGGGACATGGTCAGTTTCTTTTTTAGGGTTGTGTAGATTAGTGTTCTTTTAAGGAGTTGATTCATGTGGTTTGGAAACAATCACATATCTTCCTCTATCATTGAACAACTCAGACTGAGGAATAGTCATGTATTAATCCCACATAATTCCATTGTAGTGGCATGATGATTATGCCTATATATTTATTTTCAGTATTCTAGGTGTCAATAATCACTATTTATCTTTAAACATAAAATTCCAATTCTTAACATCACCCAGTTCCACAAATATCTTCATTATATTGTTGATGGTTATATCCAAACCATCATTGATTTGGGGTTGTTATTATATTTTAATATTTAGTTTAACTTCATTATATGAATTTTATAATCATCTAAATTTGAGTATTTCAAATAAAAAATTCATATCTAAAATTTCATATTATTGTTGTTGTATATAGAGGGTAGAATCAAGCACCACTTCATTGGCATTATTAGTCATTTTTATCTAGACATCAAGTTATTAAAGTCCCCCCTCATGTTATTCTTAGATATAAACCTTTACAATGACTGTTACACTATCATCATCATTATAATCATTTGTGTTATTATTTTCAATAACCATTAACACACCCTTATATTTACAGTTTTCAAATTATTATACGCCACTTTCTACATAACTATCAACTTATTTATAAATGATATTTTCACCTTTTAAGAACATACATTGAGAATTCTTGGAACATTATTTTTTCATATTATTGAGATTTTTTATTCATCATTGTCTTCTTGATAATTTTTGGGGACATTCGTATGCAATATTTCCGACTTTTCCACACATGAAGAAAGAAAGGGAATGCTAACCCTTAAACAATCCTCTTTGTCTTCTAATATTATAATAATGTAACATCATCAACTCATCAACATCCACATATTTGTAAATTTCCATAATTTATAGCTTCTTCATGGAATTAAATTACACCTCCATAGTACTTTCCTTCATTATGGATTATTTTCATGTGTTGAATTTCATAAGATAAAAATCTTCTATTCATTCTATCAAGAGATATAAATTTTGGATCTTTGTCCTTTAGAACCTAAAATTTTTCAGTTAAATGAGAAGGTAGTATTCAAATTATTCTTTTAACAAACATTTCATATTTTATATTATCATTGAGACCTAACATATCTTCAACAAAAAAATATAGATGAATAAAAATCCATCAATCACATCATTTGAATTCATTCTCAAATATATATACTTGTTCCACAAATCCTATATCGTGGCCTCCTAAACCATTGAATCCCCTCATAAATATTCAAAATCATTTCACACATAATAGGGGAGGTTTCTTAGTACATGATTATTTCAATATGTGATTAGAAAAAAAAATGACAACATTAATATATTGGGAATCCACATCTCATTCTTGATGATCTATTTCGGTGAAGGCTCCACGTTCAATATTCCTTTTGATTTCATAGAGGGATACAATGTACACATACATCCCAAGGATCAGAAACATTATTACTTCTGGATATTATATTTGTATAAATTACTAAATTCAAAGATAGAAAACCCATTATGGTTGAAAATCATTGAAATTCATCCAAGAGACCAGAAGAATAAATTCCCCTATGATACTAATAGTTATAATGATATAAGATATAACACCATGAGGGGGTGGGGGTTCATTATGGAATATGTTATTCTTACTTTGATATCGGGACTACTGTTTGAACTTGATGAACACTTCAATTTCTCTCTACCTTTCCCATGATGAATGCTGAAAGTGGTAAACAACAAAATATATTTTATTAGGTTCACCCATAATGGGATTTGTCCAAGGATCGTGTACAATAATTCACAATTGCACTAAGAACACTAAAATATCATTGTTCTATAGTTTCCAATTTGGTGAAGTCTAACTAACCCAACCAGTTCACTATCATTAGAAATTATAGAACTCATTACTCTCCTTCAATGGTGAAATCACATCTCTATCTGTTTAATCCTCCATATTTATATAAGGATGACATAAACATACACCCTCAATGTGGTTTCAATTATAAAAACTACATATATTTATATTAAGGATGATACCCCTAGAATAACTCTTTATATTACCTAAAAACTTATAGATTACACCTGATATAATACATATCAAAATCTATTTTAGAAAAACTCTCTAAAACTTCCTCTTTTTTTTTATATAAAACTATTTATATTTTCATAGTATCCATTGTTCATATTTTAATATAAATCAAATTGTTAGTATAAATTATTATAATTCTCATATTATTTCGATTATCCCCTAAGATTATTGTGGACATCATGAACCATAAAATACAAATTAAACATTGGGGGTTTCAACTCATAAATACCCCTGACATAAAACCATTAATATTCTAAAATGGCCCAGATGTGGCATGGGCATGTATTACAAGGTAAAGTATAGATTATTTCAGATATACAATGGTTTGGCACTTATCACTATAGTTCAACCATATTTACTGTAGACTAGATAATATTAATGCATTTTAGAGACTTCTGTTTAGTCAAATCCACTTTTCTCTTTCATAACTCCATAAATAAATTCCACCACATTATTTCATTCATTTCCTCCATGAACCTCAACTCACACCGAACTGACTATAAAATGAACATATTTGATATGGCATAGAATCTTATAGAAAAAGAGATCCCTTAAATATTATATTCTTATAAATTTATACTCTCCACATCAAAAGTCAAGGTTGTAACATAAAAAACTTCTATCCAAAATATTGGTGGTGTAACCCTTCATATTATCGTTTGAAATCATGTATGTTTGAGATATATAAATTTATTTCTTCTTATAATTTTTGAAAATCCATGTTATAATTCATACATAGGAATGGAAAACGTCTTCTTAAGGGGGGCTATGGAATACCCTTTAATATTGTGGAGTGGTAACCCCAAAATCTCTAGTGTAACCAAAATCTCATGGAACCAGCTTTACGCATGGTGACCTTGGCTACAAAATAACCTAAACATCTCAAGTCCCAAATAAAAAATTAATCGTAAAATACTACATCACATAATTTGTCTCAATACATTGACTGGTCATATATGAGTAATTGGGTCTGCTCCTAGCCTCCCCCATAGTGCTGCTCTACACCACAGACCACTTACTCTATTCCACAACCCTACAGTGAATACCACTACTACTTGTGCATTCCAACTTACATGTGTACTCACATATCCAATGTTACTACCACGGCTAGCTTGGGTGTGTTTTATAATGTTCCCACCAATACATGGTTGATATGTATTCAATACCTTTCCATGGTTGCCCTTATTTTTTTAGTATAACTATTAAATATTTTTTGTAGTCAGTATGACTATGGTGTGGCAATTTTATAAGTGATATAATCCTACTAAAACCATTGTTCATCACTTTTTCAAAAAACTCAACTCTTAAGAACATCAAAATGGAATTTAGCTTAATACTATAAGTGTTGATCTATAACAAATTATTGATTGATGATGTACCTAGTAATAGATTCTCTTTCTATTTTGTATTATGACTCATAATAAGTATATAAATTGCTACCCATATCATAATTTCTATGATACTTGTAGAAAAATATTACTTCAGAATATATGGATTCCTTGATTCATTTTATTTGGAATTCATATTGGATAAAAACTATTTCACATATATGAAGATTTGAGTAATAAACAAACTTTTCATTTTCATCAGCTTAAATATCTGAGTGTTTCATTTAGAGATATAGAGATATCCATATATGGTTATTTATTTAATAAATAAATGTATTCTTGTAATGTAATTTTGGGTATCTCAATTTGTTATTAATATAATATGTGATTATAAATCTATACATAAATGGAATGTTTAGTTCTTCCTATTTAACTATATCTTTTTATTGTTCTATATTTTTATTAAAAACATATTTAGGTCATCGATTTCTAACAATTTACTATTTTCTTCATTTATATATTCGTAGTGGGATCTTATGTAGGAGGTATCCTTGATAGATTTTTTCATTTATAAGTACATGGATACTCGAAAAACGTTTTGAAAATTGATAACATGGGAATATAATTTACTTATGTTATTATCCTAAGTCATTCAGTTGATCTAGATTCATTTCCTTTAATTTTGTAATATCTTGATCAATATCATGAGTATTTCTATTAAAATTTATAAACATAGAGTATTCCTCATTGCCTTCTTTGGAGGTAGGATCTTTATTAAATGACTTATATTTTTATTTCTTCTTCAATATAAAAGTACTTTGATTATACATAATGATTAGAGGTTTCAATATACATTTATCAATATAAAAATTCATTGGAATTATATTCAAGAATCCATTCTTATTAATTATTCTTCAGATGTTTGGGAGATGTCCTGGAGCCTATGCATAAATAATGAATTAGTAAATCATCCATTTTATTTTTGAACTTCATTGATTATTTAAAGGATCCTATGATAAAAAATATTTAATAAAAAAACACCTAGTTAAAAACTATTTTTATTGATTCATATATAAGATAATTTTCATTGTGGTCACCTAATCAAATTCCATTATTTAGAATTTGAAAGTTTCTTTTGATTGAATTTCGTCATATAAATATTTACATATTTTCTCTTGGAATTCTTCAATATCAAAAGTATTATTTATCTCTAGTATATTCATAAAAAAATTTAATCTTAAAAAATATATTTCATTATTGGTCTAATGTGGTGAAACTATATTTTATACTCACAGCTGAGGCAAATTATTAAAATGTTTTTAATAATTATATTTGAATAAAAATTGATATTTTGTTAGGGGTAAATGAATATTCTATTTTATAATAGGTAATATGATCTCATAATTATAATCCACCTTTATAGACACCCACATACATATAATTATTCTATCGAGTCCTTCCAGTAAAATAATCTATAAGAATGAGAAGAAAAAAGCCATTAAAATTTTCCAAAAATGTAAACATAGATAAATAATCCATATTTTTAGGGAAAAAATATCATTATCACATATAAATCATGATTTGGGTAATTTTTTTAATTGAATATTAAACTGGTGTGATCCATACACTACTTACATGTCATTTTATATGGGAACACATCCCCATCTTTTATTTGATGCATTAACATATATCAAAAAACCTTATCCACTTTATTTTAGTTTAAGCATAGGTTCATTAAATAAACAACTCTTAATCTCCTTGATTGTTTTTTTCAGATTCATCCATCAAAAGGATCATAACTCCCTTTAGAGAGAACATGGGTTATGGGATTTATATCCATTGGAAATTATTAAAAAAAACAACAATAGTATTTATTCAATCCATGAACACTCTAAATTTCACTTATAGTGGCTTGTCTAGGGTATTTCTCAATAACTAACATATTAGAAAGATCTATCAATATATCTTGTCATATTATTATATGGCCCAATAATGATTCATTTTGGATACAAAATTATCATTTTCTAAATTTTGAATAGCATTTATTCTTCTTCAAGGTCATATACAAAATTAAAAAATGATCATTTTTCACTTACTTTAAATGTGAATATATAGGAATATCAACTCTAAATACAACCAAAAATTGATCATGATAATCTCTAGAGAATCTATTAATTAGATCCATGAAGATAAATATGGTATTTTAGTGTTCAAATATAATCACTCCATATTCTTAGTCTTCATAGCTCATATGGAAGGTTATTATAGGTATGTCATCCCTTATGACCCTCAAATGATCATATCCATAATGAAGGTAATTTTTTGAAAAGTATTATTTTCCACATAGTTTATTTAAAAAATCATTAATAGGGGTTATAGAATACATATTATTGATAATAATATAATTAGTTTCTTGATTAAAAATACAGATATTGTTTTACCCATCATTTTTCATAAAAAAGAACTGGTATACCCTATGGTAAATCACTAGAGAACACAAATACCTTATCAAGAATATGTTAGAGTATTTTTAACATTTATCAAACCTCAAATGGGGTATTTTTATAAGGATTATTTGAATTTTTTTTATCTCATGGTATATGTTCTTTTAAAAACAATACTTCAATATTTTTAGTGAGACTAGGAAAAAGCTTAAGAAATACATTGTCATATTCATGAAAAATAAAAATATCATCAAAATTTATTTTATCACTAACTATTTGAATTAAATATACCCTATACATATGTATTAATAACCATATAATTGAAGTAATTTCAACTACAAGTTCATGTTCATCCTCACATAAATAAATGATCATCAGTTAATTCATGATAAGAAAAATGACTTCTGTTCATTAAAAATAGATATGGGCTCTATGTTGAGAATGAAAATCCATTCCCAAATCATATAAAATTAATATATAAGGATAATAATATGATTTACTATAAGAACATTCCAAAAATCCATTAGAAAAGAGATATTATAGACATGAGATGAAATCACTATACCATTTAGTTTTTCCTCTTAGATTTTAATATATTATCATTGAGGTGGGGAAGCAATACTTTTTAAAAATTCCTGAAATATAAAAGGTTGGGTAGAACAAGAATCCAATAATAATTTTATAGTTCATAAGTAGATGATAGGTTTACCATTGACAATATTAATTCATGATCCACTTGAGAAAATGATATTTCATTGTATTTCCCATTATCCATTGGATTTAGGGGGTTTTGGGGCCTATTATCATCATTAATACTTGTATAAGGGTATTTATTCTCATAATTTCAATCTACTTGAATTTGAATCATTGATGTTCATTAGTTTGAACTGTATTCTCCAATGTTGTTTTTTGGTCTTTTTATATCTTTTTGTAAATAATGTTCTTGGTGGTTATCTCTACCACATTTAAGGAATCATCTCGTACTTTTAAACAATTTCCCAAAGTACAACATTCCACAATTTTTTCATGTAGGTAGTTGATTTTTATTTACATTATGTGATCCATTTTTATGTTACCATAGAACTCCACAATCCTATTATTATCACCAAAACCATGAGAATATTCCAAATTTCCATATTTAGTTTCCACCATGAGAGAAAAAAATGAATATTTTGTTGGATCCCAATAACCTTAGGGATAATGTATTTCGGATACATGGATTTAAGTCACTAAAGAACTATTCTATTTTTATTTCATGATAAATGATAAAACCATAATCATGCCCTAAAATTATTTTAAAGTTTGATTCATATGTACCAATGGATTCATCATCCTTCCACTTCTTCTATTTAAAGTCCTCCTCTATTTTAGTATAAAGACATAAAAGAAAATAATTATTAAGAAATACCCTATTTAAATACATACATTCTAGGGATTGGATTTATTTATATTGATTCATGTTCTAGATGAGAGTCCATTGTTGATAAGTCTCTACCTCCAAGAAATAGATAGTTAAAGAAACTCTAATGGTCTTAGTGATATTGAATAGAAAATATATTTTCAATAACATTGATCAATTATTAATAAATTAGTCGATTTGGGGACCCAAAAAAGTAGGTGGATGTTTTAAAACAAAATGATTAATTATAAATTTCTCATTCCATAGTGTTCTTCAATTCTCAATATAGTTTAGGGTTTTTTTCATTTAGAAAGAGTGTCACAAATAAAATTCAATGAGGTTTTGTATTTTAACTGCCATTTTGTTTGGTTTCTCATGAGGCAGTCACTTCACTACACTTCACATTTACTATTAAAAATATCCTACATGGATAAAACCACTAAATAAAACCAAAATGGTTATTATAAGTACTTAAGAAACAATAATCAGAGTGAGCAGTCATATAATAAGGAAATCAATCATGTGAATTATGTCTCTTTATGTTCATACAATATAACTTTTGGTTCAATATAGTTTTTTATGTTATATCCTTCTATTATTAATAAACCAATCTCTAAAATTAGTTAATCATATTTTTATACCATTGTAGGTGATCCAAGAATTACATACAAACTTATTACATCATTGTTTATGAATATTCAAAAGATTTCACAATATTACAATGCCGATAACTTTGAAGGTTTAGTGTCCCCAGAGACTAGATATATAGAGAAATTATTTACAGAAATGTCTTCAACATCTCTCACAATGTTCATAATGTAGAATACCCCAATTATAAATATACTACATAAAACCATTATTTTTAAACTATTGAAATGAACATATTAGAAAGGGTAAGATAAAATTCTCAATAAGGGTAAACATTGAATATGTCACTCAAAGATCATATGTGATAATAAGATTAGAATTAATAAATTTGAATTTAATTCAATTAATAAAAAATAGAATCATTCCCAGAAGTAAAAAACACACAACTTAAGGTTCCAAGAATAAATATCTTCACAACATGAAGTGGGGATGTCAAAACAAAATCATTTTCATTATCCATGAAAAAATTAGTTAAACTTGTAGTAAAACATAATAATGTAGTATGAACATAAGCATATGAAATCATGACATTGTGGTTTATTAATATCTTATTAAAACCATTACATAATGGATCTAGAATCCTCACCAGTATCCTATATCATAATGGATCTAGTAGAATCCCCAGAATCCATTTGTATAATGGATCAAACATTATTACCAACATCCCTAAGTATATTGGATGATTCATTATTAACATCATCAATTATGATATTGTATCAGGAATTATTACTAACACCCCTTAATAATATAGTGATATATATTACCTTTAACCAATGAATTAGAGAGATATAATAGACCCACCAATCAAATAATGATAAACCATAAAAATATGTGAAATAAGAAAATAACATTTATGATTCCATCAAGACATAATAAACCCATAGAATGGAATGGATTTCCTGATAAATTTCATAATGCATATTTTTAGTCCATCTACACAATATGGGGGATATTATGAATATGGAATAACCTATGTGAATCCTACAAATCATTTGAATATGTTCACATATATGAAAATAACATTATAAAACTTTTTGAAAGATGATTTAAATAATAGTTAAAAAATATCCTTATCTTTTTGTGACTTAGGAAAACTATATATTTAATAAAAAATGGGAATATAGTTTTCCTTATAAAATTAAAGTCAAGTAAATAATTAATCATAACAAATAAAGGAAACAATGATTTTAATTTCCATTCATTCCATATACATTAAAAATAAAATATTAATTTCACACTTTTGTAAAAGGTCAAAATTGATATAGACATATAAATTTGAAATGTTTCATTTTTTTAATCTATAATTAATATCAAAGGTTTTATTAAATATTATTATCCAATATTTATATATAATAAAAACATCGATAAATTAATTTTAATATAATATATTGTTGAGTCAATAAGGATTTCCTTATGAATTTTTCTTTCCTTCTTGTTTTGAAAATCACAAACACCTTATCTTTAAGCAAATATGTTTTTACCCCTATTTTAATTCTCTAAGGAAAATTTCCTTATGGAAATTTACCTCTATATTTCTTTCATTGTTCATATCAATATTTTTCTTTCGTGTAAAAATTGGATTCATATCTATATTCTAGGAATCGTATAATACTTAGATATGAAGAATTCTGTTTCAGGATCTGAATTCTCATTCTGAATTCTGCAATGAATTCTCATTACGAATTCTAATACAGAATACCCATTACGAATTCTAATGATGAATTCTCATTATGAATTCTGACGACGAATTCTCATTACAAATTCTGTGATGAATTCTCATTACAAATTTTGTGATGAATTCTCATTAAGAATTCTGTGATGAATTCTCATTACGAATTCCGTTATGAATTCTCATTAAGAATTCTGTGATGAATTCTCATTACGAATTATGTGATGAATTCTCATTATGAATTCTGATGACAAATTCTCATTACAAATTCTAGCGACAAATTCTCATTACAAATTCTGATGACAAATTCTCATTACGAATTCTGTGATGAATTCTCATTACGAATTCTTTAATGAATTCTCATTACGGATTTTGTGATGAATTCTCATTACGAATTCGGTGATGAATTCTCATTATGAATTATGTGATGAATTTTCATTACGAATTATAATGATGAATTCTCATTATGAATTCTAGTGTATAATTCTCATTACGAATTTAGATTGTGAATTCTGACTACAAATTTTGGATAAAAACTTTTATTAAGTTCGACTCCAAATTATTCTGATAAACAGAATCTGAATATCCTTGTAATATAGACTCTGACTATAATTTTTTGTTCGACTCCGAAATTTTTTCTTACACTCCGATTTGTTAAGGTTATTATAAAACGATGTCATGCTTTCAGTTACAAATGTTTTGTAATAAAATGATGTCATCCATTCTATTTTTTAACTAACCGTTGGTTGAGTGACACATGTACAAGTCCCTCCGAAATTTAAGGAAAATATGACCGTTGGAGGAGGGACCCGACCATTGCTACCAAGCCTATAAATATGAGATCATTTGAAAGATATCAATAACATGTTGATCACTCTAGCGACCACACGCTGTCAAGGTTATTTCTAAAGAGAGAAGCTTTTCATGCCTTGTGCGTACTAAACTGCTTGTTCAGATTGCTTCGTGCGACTCCGAATGATGGTGATTACATTTGAGGGCTTACCCGGGTGTGGGTAAGACATGCTTTCTTGAAATTATAATTCAAGGGACCTTTATCCAAGGTTGTTGGATACCCTTCTCTTTGGGTCAAAATATTTATATCTTGTTACTTGTTTTTTTAGAAGTTTATCTTTTCCGCTGCATTTTGTATGTTTAAGAAAGTATAACCATCTTATACTTCCTTACACTTGTATACTCTGATTCAGTTAGATTCTATACACTTTAAGGTAGAATCTCATATTGTAAACTTTGGTTAAGTTTCATTTTCCGGATCCATACTATTGGAACCAGTTTTTTAGAATCACTTTCCAGATTGAAGAAAGTTTATAGAACGAGAAGTTTGTAACTTCATACTTTGTCCCAATATGTCAATTGGTGTTATAGGTGTTGTGAATTTTCTTAGTTTAACTTTGATAAACTTAGATCTTTCTTTGTTTAAGGAAATTTTTAAAGTGTACAATTCACCCCCCCCCTCTTGTATATTGAGCATCTACATCATAATTTCGATCCTACAATTGGTATCAGAGGGGGTCTCTGAAATACTTATACTCACATATATGTTTTTCTTGCTTAGTTTTTCATTGTTCTATATTTTTCTTGCTTAGGAATATTCTCCTTGAATCCAAACTTTTGTTATTAACAAGTTTTTATGTAGAATGATTTTTTAAGATGGCATGAATCAATGTTGGTTCCATCGACAACCAAAATCCTACAAGACCACCAATTTTTTATGGTAATGATTATGAGTATTGGAGAGATCGAATGAAGACTTTTGTTATCAATACTGGAGTAGAAAATTTCATTTTGCTTACTGTAGGTTATCGAATTCCTGATAAGGAATTTAGTACTTTCACAAATCAAGAGAAGAACGATTATCAATTAAACTATTAGGTATGCAATACTTTACTATGTTAAATGACTAGGAATATATATATATCCAAATTTCTTCTTGTGAAGCAGATAACTGTATATAGAAGAAACTCTATGTTACACATTTTGGTACATCCAAAGTGATTGAGAATAGAAGATCCATGCTTAGAGATGAGTATCATGGTTTTATCTTTCCTTATGGAGAACCCATTTGTAAGGTACAACAAAGGTTTATGACTATTGTAAATAGCTTACAATCTATGGGGTAAAAAGGTCTCGATGATGAAGCTCTTGTTGACAAGATCATTGATATTATTCCCAACGAGTGGGAATCAAAGAGAAAAACAATTGATGAAAATAGGAAGGTCACTCAAATTTCCTTCGATGAACTTTTTGGAAATCTTCTCCAACATAAAACAAGGATGAAGAGAGATGCAACCAACATCAAAAAGAATAATAGGAATGGTATTGTTGCTTTTACTACAACATAAAATCACATGAAAGCTAAGACTCTTGAGAGAGTAACTAGATCAAAATATAATAAGGTTTTTATCCAATCTAAATCTAGTGAGAGTGATGTCATAGAGAATGATTTAGCAAATCTTTCTCGATGGATGAACAAGATAGCTGCACAAAGAAATTTCCAATCCAAGTATAAGAAGAAGGAATGGAAAGATAAGAATGATTTATAAGTCACATGCTATGAATTCAAGAGAGCTGGACACAAAAGACCTGATTGTACTTTGCTCAAGAAGAAAGAAAGAAAAGAGAGACATTCTGAAAGGAATAGGAAGAAGTATTATAAAGATAAAGCTAAGAAAGTTCTGAAAGCTAATGATACTTGGAGTGCCAGTGGTGGTGACTCTTCAGATGAATCTTCAGATTATGAATCTTCTGGAGAGAAGAATCTTGGTTTTATAGCCAGATTGCCTATTGAAAATCGTTGATTTATGGCTAAAGTACACAATGCTGAATCATTGACCAATGTTTCTTTAAATTCTAATGATAATTAATATTATAAATCTTCCGATGAAGAATCATCTTCTGATAAATAAAATACTTTACCTACCTATGAAGAAGTTTTTAGGTTTGCTGAACTTCTTGAGATTGAGAATTCAAAACTTAATAAAAAACATGATAAGGCAAACTCTAGGAATATTATTCTTACTAAGGAAATATCAGATCTTTCTAAAGATCTTGATAAGAAAAATGCTGATTTTATAAGTATTTCAAAAAGTCTTGAGGAAGTAAATTCTGAGAAGAATAAAATTTCTAAAGATCTAGAAAAATTAATTTCTAGGAAAAGTGTTTTAGAGCCTATCTCTAGTTCCAAATATAATTATTTTGAAGATAAAAACTTGGTTATAAAACTCAAGTCCGAAATATTTTCCTTAAAGAAGTGTTTGTCAAACTTTACCTTAGGTAATGAAAATTTTGATAAGATGTATTCACAAATACGACCTTTAAGAAACAAGTCTAAATTTTGTTATACCCATGCTAAACCAATTTTTAGTAACAACTACATTGTTCCTCAAAGTGACCCATTTTGTACCAAGTGGCAATGTGGTGGTCACTAGGAAAATAATTGTTCTTTAAACAAAACCCAATATTTAGGTTTTCATAAGGCTTATTTTTCTAAAATGATTTGGGTAACCAAAATTTTACTTTCTGAAAATATCAGATCCAAACAAGTTTGGATTCCGAAAACCTAAATTTTATCTCATTTTTAGGAAGATAAATGAAGTACCAACAGAAATACATGGTACATGGATAGTGGAAGTTCCTGACATATGATTGGTGACAAAAACTATTTTGAAAATATTATCAAGATGAAAGGAAGAAAAGTAACTTTCAAAGAAAATGCTCAGGGAGAAATTGTTATTATAGGTAATATTGTTATTCTCAGTAAAACTTTGATTTCAAACGTTTTTTTTGTTAAGGGTCTTAAGCACAACCTTATTAGCATAACTCAATTATGTGATGAAGGACACCTTGTGAATTTTAGGAATGATAAGTTCTTAGTACACAATTCCAAGGAAGAGTTTAATCTCTCTGCCCATAGGAAAGATAATGTTTACACATTGATCTTAGAAGACCTAAGGAGCCAAGACTTACCTTGTCTAAGTGAAATGGAAGATCATTCTTGGTTATGGTATAGAATACTAGGTCATTGTAACCTTAGAAACTTATGTAAACTCTCTAAGAAGAAACTAGTTAAGGATCTACCGGAGCTTAGATTTGATTTTTCTAAAGTTTTTGATCCCTGTTAATATGGAAAGAAACATAAATCTAGTTTTAAATCAATTAGCGAGGTCTCAACAACTGATGTGTTATAGTTAGTGAACATGGATCTTTTTGTTCCAACACAAACTGGAAGCATTGGAGGAAAATAATATATATTTTTTCTAGTCGATGATTACACTAGATTTACATGGGTCTATTTTATAGCAAAGAAGTCTGAAGATTTTTCTTATTTCAAAATTTTTAGAGCCCAAGTTAATAATGAGAAAAACCTTCCACTAAAAACTATTCATAGTGATCATGGAGGAGAATTTCAAAATTCTGATTTTTGAACTTTTTGTAGTAGAAAACGTATTACTCACAACTTTTCAGCACCTATAACTCTAAAAAAAATGTTGTTGTTGAAAGAAGAAATAGAATTCTTCAAGAGATAACTAGAACCATGTTGAGTGAATATTCAATAGCTAGAAATTTTTGGGCAGAAGCTATAAATACTTCTTGTTGTACTATAAATCGAGTTTTGATTAGACCTTTTCAAAATAAAACTCCTTATGAGTTATGTAATGGTAGAAAACCCAGACTTTCCTACTTCAAGGTTTTTGGATGCAAGGTATTCATCCTGAATACTAAAGATAATATACAATAATTCACACAAAAATATGATGAAGGAATTTTCTTCGGTTACTCCACAACTTCTAAGGCTTATAGAGTTTTCAATAAAAACACTTGTAATGTTGAGGAAACAGTACATGTAAAATTTGATGAGTCTGATCCTTTTTTTTAAACCATCCCAACCTACATCCTTGGATGTGTCTTCAAAAACTAATTATCAACATTTGTTAGAAGATCCTTCTGATAAGGAAAATTTTTTAGAAAATAATTCTGAAACATTTGCCCCAGAAGACTTTCTACCCTATGTTGATGAACAAGTTTTACAAAACCCAAGTCAGGTGTTTCTTAAGAATCATCCAAGTGATAGTATCATTGGTGATGTAAATCAACCTGTAAGGACTAGAAGTTCCTTGAGTAATGAAGTAAAACATATAACATTTCTTTCCTAATTAGAACAAAAAAGCACCGATGAAGCTTTAGGTGATAATGATTAGATCAAAGCCATGCAAGATGAGCTAAATGAATTCTAAAGGAATAATGTCTGGACCTCGATTGAAATATCTAAGGAAAATTCTGTTATTGGAGTAAAGTGGGTCTTTAGAAATAAGTGTGATGAAAATGGATTAATTATTAGAAATAAATCTAGACTAGTTGTTAAAGGCTATAATCTGCAAGAGGGAATAAACTAGGAAGAAACCTATGCTCCAGTAGAAAGACTTGAATATATTCATATATTACTTTCGTTTTCAGCATTCCTCAATTTTAATATTTTTCAAATGGATGTGAAATGTTCTTTTCTTAACGGTTATGTCTAAG
Organism: Viscum album; assembly: GCA_963277665.1. NCBI lineage: Eukaryota > Viridiplantae > Streptophyta > Magnoliopsida > Santalales > Viscaceae > Viscum > Viscum album. The sequence goes on along the minus strand of OY728138.1, from coordinate 537,736,437 downwards.
AGGAAGTTTTTGTTGAACAACCTCTTGGCTTAGAAGACACAAATCATCCTGATCATTTTTTTAAACTTACCAATGCTTTGTATGGACTTAAAAAAGCCCCACGATCCTAGTATGATAGACTAACATATTTTTTCTTCAAAAATAACTATGTTAAGGGAAATTCAGATCCAACCCTTTTTATAAAGAAATACAAGAAAAATGTTTTTATTGTTCAAATATTTGTTGATGACATCATATTTGGTTCAACTTAGCAATCATTTACTAATTATTTTGCAAATATAATGAAATATGAGTTTGAAATGAGTATGATGGGTGAGTTAATATTTTTCCTTGGTTTTCAAATTTCACAAAAACCAGAAGGAACCTATATATCTCAACATAAGTATATTAAGAATCTTCTTAAAAACTATGGATATGACAACACACAATGTGTTAGTATTCCCATTTGTACCTCAAACACACTTGATATTGTTGAAGCTAGGAAACCAGTTGATTAAACATCTTTTAGAGGTATGATAGGAAGCCTACTATACTTGACAGCTAATCATTCAGACTTAATGTTTTCAGTATGCTTATGTGCCAGATATCAATCCAATCCTAAGAAATCTCATTTAAAGGCCGTGAAAAGAATTTTTCTCTACTTAAAGGGAACCATGTATCTAGGATTATTTAATAATTCTATAAATGATTTTATCTTAAAGAGTTTTTTAGATGCTGACTTTGGTGGGTGTAGAATGGATAGAAAAAGTACATCCGGAATTTGTCATTTCTTAAGAGATTCATTAGTTTCTTGGTCATGCATGAAGTAACACTCAGTTTCACTATCCACTGATAAAGATGAATATGTAGCAGCTGAAAGATGTTGTGCTCAAGTGTTGTGGATGCAACACACACTCACATACTATGGCTTGAGTTTTAGTAAGACTCGAATTTTGTGTGATAACACAATTTCCATTTCCCTTAGTAAAAACCCTGCACATCACTCCCGTGCAAATAACATAGATATTAGGCATCACTTTCTTAGGGATCACACAAAAAAGGAGATATCATTTTTCAGTTTATCGGAATGCAAGATCAACTTGAAGATATTTTCACAAAATATTTACCTTCTGATAGATTTGAATACATTAAAAAGAAGTTTAAAATGATAATTCATTGGTAATATTTCTTCATTAACTTCTTTTTGAAACAATCTCCTTACAGTAATAAACTCTTTTTCATAGGGGGAGAATATTTGTTTGTTACCTTTTCAAAAAATTTCGTAATGAGCTTTCAAAAAAATTTCGTAATGAGGTTTTGAAACTGTTTTCGTAATGAGATTTTTAAATCTTTTGTTATAAAATTTTTGTATTGGAATTTTCCTAATGAAATTTCTGTACTGAGAACTTTCGTAATGAAATTTTCATACTGGAACTTTCATAATGAAATTTTCATATTGGAACTTTCGTAATGAAATTTTTGTACTGGAACTTTCTTAATGAAATTTTTGTACTGGAACTTTCATAATGAAATTTTCATACTAGAACTTTTGTAATGAAATTTTCATACTGGAACATTCGTAATGAAATTTTTATACTAAGAATTTTCTTGAGGAAGTTTTCGTACTGAGTTTATTTTCTTCTTAATAATTTTTTTCGTACTCATGTTTTTTGTACTGAGTTTTTTGTAGTAAGATTTTTGTAGTCAAATTTTTCTTCAAGAAGAATGTCACCTATTACGAACAATCTTTCTAGCCAATCTGAAGGTATTATTTCCTTAAATAATTCTTTGTAATCATATTTTACTTTCTGGTATTGTCTTATATGTTTTTAAATTTTTTGGATTCTAGCTTTCTTAAATCTGAAAGTTTTTTTTAAAACCTCAAAAGATCGGAGACAAGTTTTCCTTGCGGATTGTTTCTCAACCGTCAGATGAAATCTCAATGTATCTCAACCGTTCAATCAACCATATAAGTTGAACATCATCGTAGTACCTATATAAAGGGGACCCCCGAGGGTTGTCCCATATTGGATATCAAGATTTTGTGTCTCGAAGCTCTGTCCTTCTTACTTAAGGTCATTCCGATCTTTCCCAATCATATTCTGATTTCTTCAGAAGAGTTCAGTTCCAAATGTCTGTAAAAGCCACTTCTCAAGATATGTCAACTGTGAAGCCCATCTCTAAGTGTTCAGTTTATATAGAGAGGTTATTGCATCCGAATTTCTACAAGTATGATTCTCTTATATCTAAGAATATCAGATTGATTGGCTGGGAGAAAGTATGCTTATAAAAGCCAGCGAATCAGGATCTGATTTTTACAGATTTTCTTGTAGAATTTTATGAGTATGTTTCCTTCCTTGAGGAAGATGGCAGAGAGATGTTTTCTTTCAAGTCCTACGGGAAGAATTATAAACTTTCTTACACCAAGGATGCAAGCTTGGAGGGTCTATCATATGAAGGTGAAGCTGAATTTTTCTCACATAAGCTGTCGTATGAGCATGGAAGTTTCAATAAAGTTAAGGTCATAGAATTCCTTGGACTTAAATATGTTAAGACCACTAATATTGCTCATCTCTCTTCGAATAATCAGATTCTACAGCTGTGGGTACAAGTTTTTTTCTTACCGAGAAGATGTGATAAGGATAACCTCAAGAAAAGGGACATTTATATCCTAGATTTCTTGGTAAATCTAAGGATGTTAAATTTGATGAGGCGTGTTTTGATTATAGTTAAGAACATTAAAGAATAGAATATGAAAGCTCAGATGATAATGTATCCGGACTTGCTTTCTAAGCTTATTATCATGTGTCTTGATTCGTTTAAAATTGCTTGCACTTTCAAGCCAAGAAATTGCAAGGTAATGCTGGTTAGTGACGATATGTTGTAGAGGATGAAGATGGCCTTTTCTGTTAAATCTGAAGAATTCTATTCTTTTCCAGAGGAAGAGGCTGAGGCATTTCAGAAAGATCAACAAAAATCCAGAACCATCAAAGAAATCTGGGAAGAAAAGGAAATTGAAGGAAGTGGAAGTTGCTGAGAAAACCCCCAAGTCTAAGGAAACTCAATCAGCACCCCCTAAACCCAAGAAACAAACAGATTATCTAGATGAGGTAGTTACCAAGTGGAGGCGAGATAAATAAAAAATAAAAGAAGGGGAGCCTCAATTCGGATTTGACCCTGCTGAAGCTAAGGCCTTGAAAGAGAAAGCGACTGATGAATTAGAAAAGCATGACATGGAGAAGAAGATGAAGAAAAATATGTTAGAGGCAGATATTTTTCAATATCTTCTTAAATCCACTGAAGTATCATCCGAAAATTTACCCATTCCGAAATCCTTTTTGGTTGAAGGTTTTCCTGAAACTCTGGGTGAGAAGACTCTAAAAATTTCTAAAAAGAAGAAAGCTGAGAATGATTTGATGCTGAGAGTTCAGCAAGTTGTGGAAGAAATCCAGCAAGCGAAGAGCAGTGGTGGCTCTGGTGATGTAATAAAACATGTTGAAGACTATCATGAGAAGGATAGTGCTTCCGAGAAATTTTTACTCTAAAATTACCATGATGGATCCTCAAAAATTCCTACACCTAGAGCTGATGAGAAAGGTGAAGAGGAAGTGAACAAGATGTCTGAGGAAGAAATTCAAAATCATAACTTTATACAGCTTGAAGATGTTGAAGCTGGAGCACAGAAGGAGAAAGTTGACGAAGATGAGATTTTTCAACTTTCAAAATGTGAGCAAGAATCTCTTGATGAACAGACAGCTCCAAAAGTTGATAAGGGAAAACAAGTGGTTTTTGACACTCCAACGAAAGATATTATAAGAAGGAAAGAATATGGAGGATCATTGAAAAGGAAGCTGATATAGTCAGAGGAAGATCCATCTCTAACCAGAATATCATATTCGTAGTCATCTGTCTTTCGACATGACTTTGTTGAACAATCCCTAAAGAAGCTGGTGGACATCATTCTGTTTTTTCAAGCAATAGAATCCAGATACCAGATGATTCAGCATAGCATAAATCAGGAATCAGACTCTGTATCCATGGTGATGGATAGGTGTGCTAAGCTTGAGGCTGATCATAAAAACATTCTTATCAATTAAGATGCTCATATATTTTCTTGCAAGAATTTAACCAAATGGTATAAGAAAGTTGTTCACAAGATGGCAGAGCTCGATCAATTCCAAGTATATGTTAAAGATTCCTTTGATACCGAAGACTCTAAAATCAAGGATCTTACAAATTCTTTTGATAATAAGTTAACTCTTGAGCTGGATTTTCAGATGCAGGAGGTCAAGGATCTGAATGGGAATCAAAGTTCTCTTGTCCAATACTACAGGGAATAAAAAGATATTTGGATTCAGTTGGAAGAAAAGGTTGTAAAGAAAGATGAAGCTCTTAATGCTCAGGCAGTGGCAATGGAGGCTCAAGATGCAAGAATCATTTCTTTAGAGAAGCAAGTGGAGGAGGACCACAAAGAAATAAATAATCTGAAGACAATTGTCAAAATGCTTATACCCAAGGAAAAATAAACAAAATAGACCACTCCAATCTTTTATTGAACTGTTTTCCTTGTATTATTTCTTTCCAATAGTAATAAAATTTTGGTTACTTATCTTTTGGTTGGTTTCATGTACTAATATTTTGGGTAATTTATTATCTTTTCCATTCCCTCAATTATTTTTGAAAATCACAAAGGGGGAGAAGGAAAAATAATTACTCAAAATGGGGAGAAGGAAGAATCTAAAAGGGATAAAAAAATTATAAGTAAAGAAGAACTATCCCTAAGTAAGGGGGAGCTTATCTAAGGGGGAGGTTCTCATTAAGAAGTTTTTCATTCTTATGATAATGAAAATCCCATTCCAGAAATCCTGAATACAATCCTTAGAGTTCCAAAGCCCATGGGGCAGTTAGTTGTATTCACTATCATCCACAAACAAAGGGAGATAAGCTTTAATTTCAATGTCTAGAAATTTATTCTAAGTCCTTATATTATTTTTCATAAGGATGTTTGTGATTTCCAAAAAGGGGGAGATTCTTGAGTCAATAAGGCTTTCCTTATGACTTTTCCATTCCTTCTTGTTTTGAAAATCACAAACACCTTATCTTTAAGAAAATATGTTTTTACCCCTGGTTTACTTCTCTAAGGAAAATTTCATTAAGGAAATTTACCTCTATCTTGTTTTCATTGTTTATGTCAATATTTTTCTTAAGTATGAAAATCGGATTCATATCTATATTCTCAAAATCATATAATACTTAGATATGAAGAATTCTGTTTTTGGATCTGAATTCTCATTCCGAATTCTAATGCAGAATACTCATTACGAATTCTGATGACGAATTCTCATTATGAATTCTGAGGACGAATTCTCATTATGAATTCCGTGATGAATTCTCATTACGAATTCTGTGATGAATTCTCATTATGAATTCTGTGATGAATTCTCATTACGAATTCTATGATGAATTCTCATTACGAATTCTCTGATGAATTCTCATTACGAATTATGTGATGAATTCTCATTACAATTTCTAATAACGAATTCTCATTACGAATTCTAATGACGAATTCTCATTATGAATTCTGATGTTGAATTCTCATTACGAATTATGTGATGAATTCTAATTATGAATTATGTGATGAATTCTCATTACGAATTGCGTGATGAATTATCATTACAAATTCTGTGATGAATTCTCATTACAAATTCTGTGATGAATTCTCATTACAAATTCTGTGATGAATTCTAATGACGAATTCTCATTACGAATTCCAGTGTAGAATTGTTGTTATGAATTCTTATTGTGAATTCTGATTATGAATTTTGGAAATGAACTTTTATTAAGTTCGACTCTGAATTCTTCTTATAAACAAAATCCGAATATCCTTGTAATATAGACTCCGAATATAATTTTTGGTTAGACTGCGAACTATTTTCTTACACCCTGATTTGTAAAGTTTATTATAAAAATATTTCGTGCTTTTAGTTACACATGTTTTCTTATAAAATGATGTCATTCATTCTGTTTTTTAACTAACCTTTGGTTGAGTGACACGTGTACATGTCCCTCTGAAATTTAAGGAAAATATGACCATTGGAGGAGGGATATGACCGTTGCTACCAAGCCTATAAATAGGAGCTCATTCGAAAGAGATCAACAACATGTTGATCACTCTAGCGACCACACACTGTCAGGGTGATTTCTAGAGAGATAAGCTTTTCATCCCTTGTGCATACTGAACTGCTTGTTCAGATTGCTTCGTGCGACTCTGACTGTTTATGATTACATTTGAGGGCTTCCGGGGATAGGAAGACAGAGGTGCCGACTACCTTGAAGTTTAAGGGATGCCTTGCTGAGGAAGACAGAGGTTCCAACTACCTTGAAGTTGAGGGCTTGCGGGGATAGCAAGACAGAGACTCCAATATTCATATCGAGGGCTTACCCAGGTGTGGGTAAGACAGACTTTCTTGAAAGTATAAATCAAGGGACCTTTATCCAAGGTTGTTGGATACCCTTCTCTTTGGGTTAAAAGATTTATATCTTGTTACTTGTTTTTGTTACAAGTTTATCTTTTCCACTGCATTTTGTATCTTTAAGAGAGTATAACCATATTATACTTCCTTACACTTGTATAATATGATTCAGTTAGATTCTATACGCTTTAAGGTAGAATCTAATATTCTAAACATTGGTTAAGTTTCATTTTCCGGATCCATATTTCCAGAATCAGTTTTTCAGAATCACTTTCCAGATTTAAGTAAGTCTATAGAACTAGAAGTTTGTAACTTCATACTTTGTCCCAATCTTTCAATTAGTGTTAGAGGTGTTGTGAATTTTCTTAGTTTAACTTTGTCAAACATAGATCTTTCCTTGTTTAAGGAAATTTTTAACGTGTAAAATTCACCCCCTCTTGTATATTGAGCATGTACATCATTATTTCTATCCTACATATATGTTGAGAAAAAATATTCCATACCTAAAATTATAAATAACGCATTTTTTTCATAAAAATGATTTTTCAATATTTTTTAAAACTAAAGAGAAGAATATAAAATAAATACTTGAAATACCAAAAATATCCATATGATAAGAATATAAATGATGATTTAGTGAGTGATATCATATGATTTCAAAAATTGGAATTTAAATTGAACAATACAAATTAAAAAAAGGTTGTAACATAAAGCTTACCTCTTATATTGAATTTATTCACACACTCTAAAATAAGGTATAATAAATTTATAATTTTATAAATATATTATAAAAATTTTCCATAATTATATTACAATATAGCAATTCCTTACAATTTCAAATTTCCCATGAACAAATAATGCTTCATAAAAATCATTATTCTGGGTGTTCACTATTCTATTTTTCATGTTTATTTTTCGTATATTGATTCTAGTAATTTAACATTGGTAATGGTTTCATAGTATATATAACATAAATAATTTCAAATTTATAATATTTATTCACCAAATAAATTTTTTATTTCTATACATAAATGATGCTGATGAAAAATATATTACATCATTTTGAAGAGGTGGTACTCTGTACGTACCCACGGGTGATGTTTCCGTCTTCCAATGGATGTAAATAAAGAATGATAAACAATAATTTAACTTTATAGAATTGTGAATATATCATATATACCTATATATTCCATAAATTTACCTATATAAAAACCAAATGGATATGAAAATTAAAAATAAAGTATATTTCTTCATGGAGATTATAGTATGTACAAGAACATGAGTGATATTTTTATTTTCAATTAAAGGGAATGGAAATATAAATTGGGTTAAACATGAAAATAAAAATATTTAAAACTTTAAATTTATTTATTTTATTATGTTAATGTGGTTATAGGAAACTTTTAGGATGAATAATAAGACATAAACTGGAAAGGGCATCATTAAGATGACTTCCTTTTCCTCGGGTACCTTATTTTTTCTTAAACTATAAGAATTATTGAGTTGGAATTTTTATGAGGCTAGGAACTATATGATTTGGGTAATATGGTTTTAATGTTATTTGGATAAATATTTATTATTAGATGGTTTTAATTTTGTTTTAAAACGCTAGAAGAGGAGGTTCTCTTTTATAAGTGAGGGTAGTGTCATTATTGTAAATAATACGAAATATTAATTAAAATAATTGTCTTTATCATAAAAAGTGGCTGAAAATTAGTCTAGTTTCAATGATATTTTGAGGTAAGCATTAAAGGAACAAAAAAATTAGATAAAGATAATATATTTGGATTTAGTAATCCGTATCCCATAGTTTAATCCGTTTTAACCCATTATAACCTTAATCGTAGTGACAATATTATTACGGTGATAACTATTATTTATGGATAAAAGTTAAATTGAAATTATTAAAAAGTATTTAATATTGAGAATAAAAATATTTATTTCATTTAATAGTATTCCATTCATATAGGTGGTGTAAATAAAATCAAATATTCATGGGAAAAATGTGTAAAACCCAATTTTAGAAAAAAAAGTGTTTTTAGAATAAATTATTTTATTCGAATTCATTGCTAAGAAATATACAATAGTTTAATTTTTATATATTTTCTTAAATATATTATATTCACAATTAAACAAGTTAATTTATCAATATTTATTATTTCAATTTATTAAGATAAAATACAATGTGCATAGTAAAAATAGTTTTATGAAAAATATATCTTTTTACCTTTAAAACTTTTAATCATTTTTAACCATTTAAAAATAAATATATAAATGATCATTTAAATTTTTATATCCATTAAGAATATATTTAATAATTTTTTTCAGTCATGATCAATGTATTTTAATTAGAAAGAATAAATAATCTTTTGAAAAAAAAATCAAGTTAAATTAGGTCTTATATAATTTTTTTCTTTGAGTATTTTTTTCATTAGCATTATTAAACAAATCATATTAAAGAAAAAACTCATAAATATATTCTATAATATATTAACTCTAAATTATTTTAGGAAATTTAATATCTCGGTAATAACAATTATTATTATTAATAAAAAATAGAATGGTTTTTATATGCTCTATTTTGTATATAAAGACATTTTTATGCTACATATATTTGTATTAAAAGAAAATATATTCCAAAATCATGAATTTTTAAACCTTGGAAATATAATAATTCAAACTCTATGACAAACCTAATTTCATAATGGAAAAAGATTCTTTTTTTCAAGCTAGGCACAACCATATCTCTGTATATGACATCCCATACTATACACAACCATATATTTAAAAATGATGGATTTCAAATGATCTATTTGAAAAAATACCATATATCAAAAATAATGACCATATCTTATCATATGAAATCATATATGAAAATAAAATCCATATTTTAAATATATAATCATTTCTTATGTTATACCAAATAGCCATTATAAACCTAGTTTAGAACATTGAACTATTTAATGTTAGGAAATAAAACTAAAAAAATTCTAAAAATGATTCTTCACTTTGAAAAAAATTGAATCAAAACACCTAATGATTATTTGATTCTGTGAAAGGGTTTATTAGGATAATTCGACACTCATTTAAGGAATGTGAATAAATTATAAACCCTATACCATAATAAACAATGAAATGAACCTAACCAATTCTATACATAAAATGAAGAACACATTCATACCATTCACTGAAGATCACTAATGTATTTTCCTTCATTCACATGGATGATGATGAATACTAATAGGTATAAATCCAAATTCCTCCCCTATAGAGTATCCATGGGCTGAATTGAATCACCAATTGACTGGTTATGATTATTATCTATTCTCACAACATGCTAGTGTCTCTTGGGGTAAAGAGAAAAGAAAAGAGCTCTTTGGGGATAATCATTGGTGGGTCAAGAAAGCCCATTATATCCCCATATCCCAGTGATTAATGCCTTATATGTCCCATAGGTATGCAATAGAGTTAAACCACATTAAAATAGATTTTAAATATCAAATGATTTAATGTTTTTCCAATTAATGCATTCATCTTTTAAATGTGGGTTGATATTCCCATAGCTTTTTAAATAAATTCAAAATTATAGTTTATGTTGAAGAAAAATATGGATGTTAAAAATTAATTATTGAATTACATGAATAATCATAAGATGCAATATGAATCATACATTATGATTTGAGACTCTAAAATATTCTTGTATCATTGCATATGATATACCAAAAATATTCATTATGATATATCTATAATATAATAAATTATATTACCTTTCATGGAATATTAATTTCAATGCTGACACACATACAACATTCCCAAATTGTACATTATGATATAATATAAAATTTATAATATAAATATTATTCTTTAAGGAATATCATCATTAATAATTTCCTATAAATAAGAAATCATCATCTAAATAAAATTATGTTCATTTTTTTTATAATTTCAAATATTTTTTATGATAAATTCACATTATATACTAGTCAGTTTCTATGTGACACATTTGTCATCCTTGATTAACGGTATTTATATGGTGGTTTTTTTCACATTTATTACACTACAAACACATTTATAATTTTTAAAATAAATAAAATATATAAACATATAAAATTTAGTCATATCATGTATAATCAAATAAAATCATGTTAAATATTTCTTAAATTTATCCTCATAACATCAATTAATTGAAATTGTTCAATTTTATTTGAATATAAAACTGTAATATATCATTGGTGGGTGAGGATTGGCCTTCCCATTACCATATCTCTGGTATTTTGTGGAAAATATGGCTCCGAAGGATTTATGAACCTCTATTGTATCATTAAAAATGTAATTAGTTCTAAAGTTTTCAACAAAAAGGTACTCTAACAAAATAATCTATATTTCTTGACTGGGTCTAAATGAAAATAGTGTAATATTAAGTCATAGGTTACCAAAATGTCCCCCAACCCATTTTCATTATTTTTAATATGACATTAAAAAAAGTATCTATGTTGACTAGAATGTTTAATAAGATACTATCACTAATTTAACTATTAAAGATTAAACTACTTACAATTTTAATATATTCTTATTTTGTTAAATAATTTGGATAATATCATCATCTAATATTTCTATAATTTATATTCTTTTAGACAAGGTATAAATTTTTCCTCACACTGGTATCACTTAAATATTTCATATAATAATGATTAATGTCATGTGACAGACCAGACAAGTCCAGTGTGAGGGAAAAAACCTTTGACCATTTATTAAGAAGAAAAGAAAAGTATATAAAGAGGATGTGGTATACAACTTTCCCATATCCAACAAAAAAAGGATTACATTTTATAATTATATAAGTGATTCTAAAAAATATATTTATAAATAGTTTCCCATTACAATGGAGAATTATCTTGACTGAATTAATTGAACGCCTAAATATTAATCTTCTTTAATAGTAAAGATATGGTAGACCCATTCCATGGGGGTATTGGAGGAGTCCTTCCTCAAAATTCTCTTTGTTGGCTCAGATATGAGGCCTTCACTGTTAGTATATTCCGGCATCCCTTTTATGAAAATTTCATTAAATGTAGATTTATAGAATTTCAGGGCCTCATAGGTATTGTTTTCCATCTCATTTCCCTGATTCTCATCCCTCAAATCCCCAAAAGGCATCACCAAAATCACATGTTTCACAAATCCATGTCCCATGAATTGTGGATGAGCATTATTTTCCTAAAAAACCAAGAATTAAGATTATAAATTATTATTTTGACCTTAAAATGCATTGGAAATAGATTTCATGGTGGATCTAGTTTCCATTAGAAGTAGTAAATGATAGAAATCCTTTCTCTATTTATTATTTACTTTCTGACATTGCATCCACCTCGAATAGGAGATCAAGCTATCATGGAATTCATTAGTAGCTTCAACAAAATTATAACCTCGAGACTCCTCATTGGGCTCATACATGGGGACTCCTTGCCCATCCAAGGGAACCACCTAAGCTATTTAATACTGTTGATCTGGTTCTTCATCCACCAATCCTGTGAAATTATTTCCATGATTAGTACATTTCATCTCCTTCCCAGGACTCAAGCTCATCCTATTTGTAATTGTTACTCACTCGACACTACCTCTATTTGATCCACCTTCCATAAGAACCCACAGGTGTTTTTCATTGACATGATCACCCCACCTCTTCATTACAACCTGAAGGATCTTAAATGTATTGTGGTACCACCACTCATTCAATTTCAATACCCATGTCCACTGTATTATCTTTTCTCACCATTTTCCATCGATTGGACGCCTCCAGGTCACGATTTAAACTTCCAAACACAATGATAACTCTAAGGATCAAAGTAAGAACCATTATCTGTCTCAAGGTGTCATGTGATGCATCATCAATACCAAGACTAGACCCTATAAACACCTTAATATCCATGCATTGATTCACCTATTGAGTACAATAACCAGATACATCACTTGTTTTCAAACCCTCATCCAACATTAGTTTCAACTTCCCGCCTCTACACATTAAAAGTTGATGCCCCATTTTTCAAGCACCGAGAGTAGTAATCAAATCATGAATTAAACAAAACCGACTATTTATACATAATATAATCACCAAAAACAATAAAAAATTATTTCTCCAGATGTGAAGAGACATCCACTTCGTCATAGATTCTATGTGAAACAAGGTGACAAATTTCTAAAGTCCTACTGTCAGAGCATATGTATAGACCAACACGATATACAAGCATATAAGTAATATATGGATTCTAATAGGGAATCAAGAGTTTTATAAACCTTAACCATATTTCCGTGATTGGAGAGTCTCATTTCATGTGTCAGTCGTACAACCATATGAAGAGGATAAACAAGGAACCATTATAGGATTGAGAAGCACTTGACCACACCAATACCAGATCTTCTTAAGAGGAAAAATAGATCATGATGTTCCTAGAGTCCAGGAGACCCATAGTAGAATTCTCATGTAGGAACCAAGATCCAAAGGTGAATCAGTCTATGAAATCCACAAATGGATGTCATTTCTTGAATCGTGCTATCAGAGTCATATTCAATAATGAAGAAGCATCAGTGAATTCTTGAGCCAAAATCGAAAGTTGCAGAATCCCATAAAAAATTTAAAGAACATTGGGAGAAAGGAAGATTTATAGGAAAGAGGAAAATAATATAAAATCTGATAAGGTGGAGAAATAGGAGCATCAATCTACATAAAGAGGTGGCGAAGGTCCCTCCCCCGCCAAGGGGGGAGGGGCCAGATCCCAGACCATCACTGCCTAGATTTGAGGTGGAGATTGACATTGGCAGTGCACCCTTCCCATTGGATCTAATCATACATCATGTGATCGAGAATACATTATCATTATAACATTTTAAAAAACATAAAATAGAAAACATAATTTTTTTAACAAAAATAATATAAATTATAAAAATTTATATATGAAACACCCAAGTAATTGAAACATATCTTTTTAAATAATCATTTTATTATTAACATTTGAATTGTTTTTTTCGATCTATATATTATACAAATACCCTCTATATCCTCACCTTTAGCTTACTGTACATCATCTCCATTGAGTAGAAAATATGTTTCTTGTTATTTCACAAGGAAAGGATCATTCTCCAATGAATTGATTCTCAATTATGTATTTGGGTATTGATTATAAAATAACAATGAACAGATTTTAATTTGTAGGATCATGTGTATAAAACACTTATTCAACTTGATATTAAATTATGACAAGATTATATTTGTATACTTCATTTCTATTATTTACTTTTACGAATCCCAATTCATTAAATATTACAAAAACTGTATTATCATCACATATGTATTGAAATATTAGCACATGAAATTCCATACAGTGAAAAACTCATATTTTTCATCAAATTACACATTAGATATATTTCTCTGAATAATATTTTTCCCATGAAACTAATTCATAGTTAACTTCTCCTACAATATTTACTCCAATAATTTTAATTGTACAACATTAATTATGTTCCTTTATATACAATATATTACCATTAATTATTTTTCCATCATATGATAATATATGAATAGTGAACCTTTAATTAAGCATTATAATTTCTAGGATATAGATTTATGATTTTTTATAATAGTTTATAAATGTGTTCTGAAATCCAACTAATAAACCATTTGTTATTTGTATTTGATATCGGTATTTTATCCCTTATTGGATTGGAATTACTTGTATCCTCATTATGATATTGAACATATGGAACCACTTCAACATTATTATAGAAAACATATAGCTCAATTTTTTCTAAGTCTCTTATATATATTTGAAAATCATTTATTCTAAGGATTTATGAACCTATAGTGATAAAATCATAATGATATTTTTTAAGATATTTTTTTCCACTTTAGATAAGTATTTTATATACAATTCTTCTTCTTCTTCTACAATATACCTACCCATAATACAAATTTCTAAATATTATTAATTTTGGATTTACCCTTTTAATATCTTAATATAGAATTCAATAGGTAATATCCATTGAAATTTTAATGGAGAATATTGTGGGATAACATATAATAAATGAACCACTAAGAGGGATATAAAATCAAAGGTAATGTTGGGAATACTGTATGTAGATCAAAAAATATAAAAAAAAAATATTTTACCTTTTTTTAATCATTTATTAGTCTATGAAATTTAAAGTTATCGGTTTGAAAAATAAACAGAACTTAGTAATTTTGTGTTGAAATACTTTCATCAGTATTCAACATATTTCCCTTGTTTAAAAATATGGAATCAAAATATTAAATTAATGTGATTATACACCTTTTATCTTTAGTTCATTCATCGATACAAAATTCTTAATATTTAAGGAATACCAATATGGAATTATTATATCATTTAAAATGTTTCAAAGATTAAATATATATTTACAAGAAAAGTAGTGGTCCACTAAATAAATTAATTTTTTTCTCATACACTTTACTAGGGTTAACTCTCCCATAATTACTATTTTAATCATTTATATCATAAACATGATTTCAAATTTTATCTTCCTTTGTGTTTTTAGTATCATATCAATAATATCATCTCATATATTTTATTTGATATACCTAATTTCTTGAAAATATTACCTAAATAATTATAGTAATGTTGTTGAAAAAATAATAATAAATTTTTTTGACCCTCCATTTTAATGATTTTATAGAAATGTTTATCAAAATAATTTTCTATATCCATGTATTAATCAACTAATTCCATGATTGTAAATAAATAAGGTTAAAATTAATCTTCTGAGTTCCCATAAAATAGTTTTATCCATGACTATTATTGATGTCAATAATGTAAAATCCTTTGATGTCAAATGAACACAACTTCAAGAATATTTATTAAGTTAATTATGCATGTAATTTCTCCAAAAATAGGACACTATAGGCATATTTAACTATTATACCATCACAAATTACCATAAATTAGAGAGTCATTTATCACACTGAAGAATTTGGAACCAAAATATAAGACTTATTTTTTTATGAACTATAAATCATAACATCCCAATCTAAAAAATTTAAAATATTAAATAAGTGGTGGAAAATAAATTTTAATTACATTAAAAAATTATTTTTATCCTAAAATATGGAATGAAAATATAATGTACTTATAAATCATGAACAACCATAACAGAAAATTATAATTTACCAACGTAAACAACCATGTTCTACGACTGTTACTTTCTACACCATGAAGATTAATGTGTTCCAAGGATAACAAAACATTAATTCCATATAGATCATACCAATGTTTTACATACCATTATTTAATTTTCTATAATTGAGGAGTATTTTCTATATTTCAATGTTTATGGTTTTTAATTAATTTATCTTTGTTCCATGTAAACTGAGTTACAATCTATAATCTTCCATGCGATCATAAATATATAGGATTGATTAAAAAATAACAATATTTTTTATGAACATGATTTATTTTCTAGGTATCAAGATGCATAACACTTGGTTCATTTCTTATAAATATTCACAAATTTATTTAAATGACATACAATCATTATGAAAAATGTGAATATTACCATTGATCATAAGCATGGAATTTAAAATTCATCTATATTCAAATATTAGACCAGTGATTTCATTGTTATTTAATAATATATCATTCACTGAATAAAGAACAATTATAAAACATTCATCACACAATTAGTTCCCTATTAATAGGTTCTATAGGTTTCGTACAATGCATAATGTTCTATATTTGGTATAACCATAATACAATGATATATAAACATATTTATTTAATCTTTCTAATATTTTAGAACAATATTTTTATTAAAATTAAAGAACCGTTATAATTTCTTCCATAAGATCTAAATCATCATATAGTCATGCACTGATATAATATGATCTATAATTTTTTTATCAGTCAACTAACTAGATATATTTACATTTATTCTAGGTTTTATACGAAAAATATATATTTTCCCAATTCCATAATAGATCAAGTGATGTTTAATTTTAGATTGATCAATTATTATTAAATAGTAACAATGCTGACATGGACACATTTTTTTAAAGGGTTGTTTATAGGGTCTGTTTCAAATTTGATGAACTATTTTCAACTTCTTTATAATATTTGGTCATATGATTAACATCCGTCCATTGTTTATTAATATAAATCATTTATCATTAAAGAAAGTTTGAAACTAATATATATATATATATAACTTTTTTATATAATAATAAATAATGGAAAACATATATATATATATATATATATTAGATATAAAGAACACATATAGAGACAATATATATATATGTAAACTATTTTCAATATAATATATATACATAAAAACTATGAATATACATATATATAATGAAAATATATATTTTTAAATAGTATAAATAATATATATATATATACATATGTATATTATTTATATTATTTATTTATCTATTTGTATTATATATGTATTATCATGCCCTGGACAGAGACCACTCAACATTGTCCTGAACAGAGTATCCCATGACCACATGAATACATTCCTGTATACTAGAGGCTATTAACTAGTAGAAAAATCCCTAATTAAACATTTGGGAGACCATTCATTCAATATCATTACAATGATAAATAATAAAATTAAAAAACATCAACCATAATAAATAGTTAGGTTATGTGAAATAAATAAAACAAATCCATGATATATAAAATGGAATATAGAATCATACAATCATAAATGAAATGATCTCCCACAAGGTGGGCCAAAAATAAAATATACACCAAATAAAAAAATAATGAAGTTGTTATACTTCCATCCTAAATCATGACCTCCACCCCAATATGTATTCTTATCAGTATTTCCCTACTCGATCTATAATACAATTTGGGAACAAATATATAATGTTTAAAAAGGGTATAAAATTACATCATGGTGCCAATTAATTGTTTGAGAAATACTAATTAAGAGTGTCTCACCATGTTCTCTTAATATAGAAAATAATTTATATATTTGAACAAGGAAAAATAAATAGTAGAAAATAAATAGGTGTGTAGTTTTTTTACTAACCATGATACCCTGACACTTGACTTTACCTTCAAATGCCTATAATGAAACCCAATAACCCCATTCCACACATACCAACCTATTCTTGAAGACTCTAGGTGTGGTGTTAATAAAAATCTCTAACAAGACCTATCACTCAAGTGGTCCTTTAAACGCCTTCTCACTCATGGTGAGCCCACAATCCCGATCCCGATCACTACCATATCATTGAAGGTAGAGTCCATCATATACGTTACACATCCCTGCACCACCTTACCACTACTATATTAGTCAAGATAGGAATCAACTAGAACCATCCCACCCAGTTCGAGGATATTATCTTCACCGCTACCTTACCACTTAAGGAACTATTTGATATAAATTCACAACCTAAATAAAACATTATCACCAAGTGAAGGGTTAAATCAACAACTTTACACTAAAAATGAGGCCATTATCCATATCAATACCTTTATAATATTGTCAGGGTCTGATATCACTACAAAAACTAACCACTAACTAATCTATAATGGTACGGTTTAACTAGTTGTTTCTTACACATGATGAAGTCATTAACCTAAAAACAACATTATCACTACTTTCAAGGCTTGACACTACATATAAATTTAACCACTATTGTATCTCCCAAGGTGGGGTTAAACCAACACCTTCTCTATGAAGATAATGGTCATTATCCTTCCCACTAGTTGATAAAAGAATTTAGGTTCTTATATCACATCACAAATTAACCAATAACAAATCACTAATGGTGGGATTCAATTGGAACCTTATCACTCACAATGAGGCAATTATCTTAGAAATTACCTTATTAAATAAGGTTAGGTTCAATATCACATCATAACCTAACCACTAACATATCACTAGAGGTTGGTTTTAACCTACCACATCACACTTCAGGAAAGGCCATCCAGTCTCTTCTTCTAATATAAACAAAATGGTAACATGAATTTTATAAAAAACCAGGCACACAACAAATAAAACAACTGATAACTCATTATATATGTGCTAACTACTATAGTCACAACCCCACACCTATACTCAAATGAAATAATCCATATAGACTCATGGGAAAATATCTCTAGACCATTTTGTGCTTTCATCATCGACAACAAGACTTACCCTCTACTATGGTGTTTCCAGATCCCTTAAAATCTTCTATTAATGGGGCATAAGGACCAATAAAAATCCACTTCATAATAATGAGTCACAACCCAGTCATGTAGACTATGGATTCCCTTGTGCTAACCTTCCCTAATCTACTTAAAAACTCAATTTCATGTCTTCAAAAAAATTCCCTCAACCCGTACATTTTTTCCATTTCACCTCTCACTTAAGAGATATATTGAGTGAAAAAACTAGACGAATCCACCACCACTATACCATATCTAGTCCTGGAGGACTCTCCCCACTCATAGGGAATAATGAGATTTTAATCCATCCTTGATGGGTGTTCCTATAATGGATGATGCTTAACATCATCAAACCCATCTCTTTTAGGCCCAAGACTCTCATGCTTTCCAAAAACCACCTATATTACATGATAAAAATCCAAAATCTTATCCCATTGGTAACATACAAAATTAACCCATGTTTTAAAGATCACTTACAACATCTATTTATCTTTGACACGCTTGGTCATTATCACTTTTCCCAGTCCCTTTAAAATATAAAGTCATTCACACACCTACGTAAAAGAATTTTCTTTAAAAGGGACAAAATACCTCAACCATAGAGTTACCACCCTTACAATGCTTCTCTCATCATCCATAATTTCCACCATTCCTCATCAAAACTTGCACCAATTTCCAAGATTTTATCTCACACCACAACATAGAAATAGTTAATTATGAAAATTTATAATTAATTATTTATTTTATAAAAACTATACATAATAATTAAAAATCTCACTAATAAATGCAACATCATTGTCATTACATGAAACCTTGACCATTTATAATCTTATGATATTATCTAGCCATAACATGTAAAATTCCCATCATCTCGGGTTAACCCACCATTATCTGATGAAAACATCATGAATCCCCTAGATGGAACCCCATAAAAACATAGAAATTAATCAAGAAGAAGAAAATAGTTAACTATGGGAGGAAATCACCTATAATAACAACAATGAATTCTATCTTGTCACCCTACCCCTAGGGGGGTCAAGCACGGGGAAGAGGAGGGGGAGAGCCCAATGAAATGGCCCACTTCTAGTACCACACTCGACATAAATTCATAATGGATTTTACTATGAAATGATTTATTTTCCATATATTTAATATTAAGAATGATACATAATCATGAAATGACATAAAGGTATCATGGTGTGAAACCATCTACTCGACAAACGTCATGGAATTGACTCAAGGGTAAAAGAATTAAAAACATAAATTGGGTAGATCCCAAATAAATTATAGCCTTGCCTCATTACAGAGTTCCCCTAGTCACTACATATCTCAAACCCCATGGAAAGAATTAAAACACTAAGGTCCTAGACCCTATGGATTTCCCCTATCCCTCAATATCGGTGCCTCTCCAATGTGGAAATCACAACAATCAAAGATAAGATCCCTTGAGCACATACATAAGGTTCATAGTCTTGGAATGATACCATCATCATAGAATAGAAATATATAAGGGTATTTACCTTACAAAAACCCATAATTTTTTTTAAACATAATATACCCTCTGATTTTACAAAATTTTTGTATTTAGTAATGTTGTATTATATAATACACATTCTCTACATAAGGAAAATCCGTAATATTTTTATATATAAATTCAAACATTACATTTAGAGAACAACTATAGCCATAATAATTTAAATTTTTATAATGGAAAAAAATATATAATAAGATAACCATAATATGAATACCTAGATTTGGTCAACCCCCTTGAATGATTTCTCTCATGAAAAACACTATAGAAACAAAATAGAACATTATTAATGAAATAATAATTTTTTAAATTAAAATCTTTATAACCTTGATAGAAAATAGAATTGAATTATTATTTAATTAAATATGAAGTATTTATAGTATGCAATGAACCCATACTACCGTTACAATTATGGCAGTCAGAAAAGTAATAAGACAGATGGAATAGTAATATTACCACTAGAAATTATAACTTTACTCTTAGAATAAGACGCCGACCTATGTATTTGTAAGATAATTTTTAGTTATCTTATAAAATGGAAATATAGAATATTCATATCATGATACAATTAAATTAATGTTATAAAAATAATTAAATAAGTATTTTTATTTTTTATAAAACACATATATTTTATTTAAATATTTATGAAAATTTTAAAAACTAAAAAAAAATTATTTCCCTTATGTTTTTATAAATTAATATTTTGTTTCATTATAATGATCATATAATTCTATGAGTCCATAACTAATTTTTCAAAGCATCATAAATTTGAAAATAATATTAAAATAATATGTATCTAATAAATAATTATTTTATATAAAAATTAATATTATAATATTAATTATATTATATTCATAAAATGGGTTTCATTTTTGTATTCAAAATATTAAATAATGGATATGGTAAAATTTTATTATTTTTTAAAAATAGTTGATTGTTTTGTGAATATTGAAAAACAAAAAAATATACTATTTAACATTATAGGTTAAAGAAATTAATTTGTGAGTCATAGCTGATATAAGAATCCTTTTATCAAACTCAAATTCACTAATTACTTTATGTAGTAATAATAATAAACACTATTTCTAGTCTATAGAAAAACTAATAAACTAATCAATGTTATATTAAAAAATGCTCAGCCCCTCCACTTATAAATACCACCCCTCTCCCCATAATTTATATACTTATTAGATTTATCATGATCTACCAAAATTATAATTAAGTACTATCCTCACATCCATGGATTTATAGTCATTTCAAAATACCATACCAATGTTTCTTAAGGTGTTGTCCAAGTGATGAAATCCAATGAGGTAATCTTCTTAACCAAACATTCCTTTAATATTTTCTTACTCTACCTCCTCCAAAACTATTCCATAAAACAAGAAATAATTAATCCAATATATTAAATAAACTTATTTTATTACTCTAATGGAATATAAATTAACAAAACCTTATTCATTACATTATAAAATGAAATCTATAGTTTATATTTTTGGTGGGTTGACCTCCTATGGGAACAAAATACTTCATTTTTCTCTACTCCCATCACGACAGGTTTTAGAAATAATATTATGGTTAAATATGATGATAATAATTATTTAAAAATTATTTTATTATCTATAATTTATTAATAATCATAAAATTAATTGAAAAAAGCTAGTTCATGATGGTCGATAAAAATGCCTAAATAAAAGAACTCTATAACAATAACATTTATACTAAAAGAATCATCTCTATAAGAACACATATAGATATTTGGGACTATTTAAATTTCAAGAAGTAAATTAATATCATTTAATTTAAATTTATTAATTATTATCGCATTTAAAAAAACTTAAATAATTAGTTAAAAACTAAAATGATTTGGGATCAATAAAACAAACACCCACAAGAGAGTATAAATAAACCTGATATGTTAACAAATGATATTAAAAAATCATAAAAAAATTTAATGAATGAGATAGAGATGAAAAGTTCAATAAAAAATGTATCTAATAAATTAAATTTTATTTCCCAGGAAGTTAGGCATTCATAGCTATAATTTTAAGGGTCTGGGGTAAAAGAACTCTCTGAACCACCCTCTTTTCAATGGGTTATGATTTAACTCTCCCTACCTCAGTATATTTATCTATTTGTTTTATTAAAACCATATATTTTATATATATAAAAAACTTTCATATATACCTAAGTAATTATTATTTTCTTTTCTAGGTATATGCATTCATTTAAAGTTCTCCTCCCAAATCATTCCTTTAAGTAACCTGAGTTATGGTTACATCATATTTATTATTTCAAATGATAAAATTGCATATAATTTTTTTATCATAAAAAGTCTCTTAGAAATACTGATTTTTTAAGAGAACCCTCTTATTTATATTTTGGTACTATTAAAAATATGCTACTCGTACCTTCTATAAATTATCCTTACCATTTTTTTAAAACATCCCTAACAAAGTCCAATTCTAAACTAACTAATTCCACATATGTAATGAAATTATCTTCCAATAAAATCTTTATCCGAGACGTTTTTTGTTAAAAAAATATTAAAATCAATAGATTTAATTAATTTTTCTCTTTTGAAACATTATAATATAACCTTTTATTTACATTTGGTGAAATATTATGTAACCCACAACATTCAATGGGAATTTCTTATTCTTTTAACTCTTGTTGGATTTACTTATGTCTAACACATGTGCATTTACATGTTATTATGGGTTCCCCCTAATTTCACTCCAATTACTTCAGTAATTTTAATATCTCATGAGATGATATATATGACATTTGGGGGTAAACCCAAACCATTATGGGACTCTGTCCACTATGTTATGATGTCTCAATTGTGAGAATTGACTACTGCTTATGGTATCATGAATCATGTTGTGCCAAAACTATATGATTCAATTCATCTATTGTTATTTATGTTATATATCCTAGTGAAAATTCTTACCTGTTTTCCTTTATAATATCAAATCATTCCATTTAACTCCTATGTAATTCTCTTCTATCATCCTTATTCCCTTACTGGTACTTCTAGCTCACCCATTTTTTATATTCTAAATGGAATCAAATGATGTTTTATAAGATAAAAGTTATCTAATAAAATATTAGGTAGTTTAAAATAAAGTTATTCAGCATCATGTTTATGATTTATGGACCTAATCACTCAAATACCCTAGACATCTTAATACATCGGTTGTGTTTGTTGGATATTTATGTAAATAATCATGTAATAATAAATGTATGAGGCTTTCCTCACTACAGTATGCATACAATAAGAAAAAATACCCCTTATTCATGTTGTAAAAAATTTCCCCATTATAGTGGTGACTCATAGGACATGTATTTACTCATAAATAACCCCTTGTGAAAGTGTGAGCTTCCCCTATAGTGGAATAGTAAACCAAAAATAGAAAAAATCAGCAAAGGGGTCCCCCTAAACCCCCCTATAATACACCAAAAGTATCTAAAACATCTATTATTCTCCAAAAAATACCCAAAAATATCTTCAAGAGATGTTCTAACCCTATAAATCCTAATTTGATTCTTGATTATTGAAACTCACATTGATCAAGAATGAAAAGTCAAATTTCCCTTTAAAATATTAACTCAAAAATATGTTCTCCATTACAAATTATATTTCGTAAAGATTCTCAACCTTGACATTCTATGTTTATCCTGTAACCATCATTCCAAAATAACATTAGTCATTAATTCATCATTAACTCATTATGTTCTATCCTCAAGTTATAAAAAATCATTCACAGTGAAACTCCAAAAATTGAGAGCACTATTCACTAATAACTAAGTCACTCACTCATCAAAATATTTAATATTGAGATGGTGCTCAACCACATTCTACTATACCAATATACTGATGTGTCATCAACCAATTTAACCATATTTTTTTGTGCTCCCAACCATATAATTATAATTACATTTTTCTAATTCCTAGTTAAGGTTCTCCCCAACATAGAAATCACCTAGCAAGACACACATTATAGACTCAGTGGACATGTTTGACGTAGTTTCAACATCATAATTCACAATTCATTTCAAATCACTAGTCATTCCTCTCTGTATAGGATTCACAAAAAAAATATTAGCCTCAACCACTGACGCATCAACACTTCATCTGATATTGATGATTTAATTCCAAGAGGTATCAGAAGATCATATAAACTCTCACCCTAATGCACTAAAAGGGATTTTTTTTAATTATATGGTTGGGTTCTCAAATACCCACACCATCGATCATACTCTCATAGTGGACACTAGAGCACCACTAATATGACTCAATATAGGGTCACCCCAACTATGTCCCAACCCCAATACCAACATGTGAAGTCCAACCAACACCACATCTAAATTCCCAATTTTTTATTTATCAAGGAACCGAGTTAGATATATATATATATATATATATATATGTGTGTGTGTGTGTGTATATAGTAACTTCATGGCTTCATCTAAACCTTTCTCTTAACTATTTCACTCCATCCATGAGGGTTTTTACATGGAGGTTATATATATGTGATCGACAAAATTCTACCAACCATGGGAGGATCCATATCATCACCTAGTTGATCAAAAACTCAGTCTCCATATCCCATGATCTATATAAAAACCTATATATTTATATTTTTTTCATTATATAATTAAATAGTTAAATTCATTATAAATTTATAATGAAATAAGTTGTATTTATAGAAATTAAGTATTCTATACCAATGGAATAGTATACTAAACATTGGAATTGAAATTTTAATATTAGGAATAGTAATATACCATTAGAATAAAAATCTGACATATGAAAGAATAAATAAAATTTAGATATGTCATAAATTAAAAGAAGATAAATTTATATAATGGAAGAGGTGAAATTGTTTTTTCAAAATTAAAAATTAGGTGTTGGTATTTTTTTCAAATGTAGATGTTTATTTACAATTTTATAGTTAATATAATTGTTTAAAAAAATATTTATTTTCATAAAATATGTTCATAAATTTATAATTTGTTATATTATAATGATACATTATTTAATTATTCAAAGTGTTATATACCCGATTATAATATTAAAATCAGTGTTTTTTAAATAAATGACGATTTTTGATAAAATTTATATGTATCCTTTTTTAAAAATTATTTTCATAAAATGGATTCCTTTTTTGAAATCTCTACATGAAAAAATAGTTAGGAAAAATTTTGGGTATTTTTCTAAAATAGTTGATTTTTTGTGAATAGTGAAATACCGTAATTTACGATATTTAATATTATAAGTTAATAAATGAATTTTTGAATCATTGGTGAGTCATGGATGAAGTAAGTTCAAATTACTTTGAACTCAAATGATCCAGTTACAAAATATTTTCATGGTAATCAATAATATTTCATGTCTTAATCCAAAATAAAAAACAAATGTTAAAATATTCAAAAACACCCTTCTCACCCTATAAATAACTCCCATTCTCCTCGCACCCCAAAATCCTTGTAGATTGTATAAATTTATCCCATTTACCTTACCAAGAGAATTCCACACATCCAAGACCAACAATTCTCACCAAAATACGAAATGCTGGTTCTTTAAGTGTGTTCTTAAGGAGATGATATTCAAGAGGTAATATCCTCATTCTTTCCCATTTTAAATTATCTATTTCTGGTAACTTACCCTCACCTCCCTTATCCAAAGTGACATTAAAACACCATTATCATACATATAATGTCATATTATTGTGTTAATTGAATATCTATAATCAAATCTACTATCTTCCCCTTTTATCTTAAAAATTAAAACATTATCCATGATATATCGATTCACTACCTACGTGGATGACAAATTTTCATTTTTCCATTACCATGTTCTAGTATAGTAATAAAACTATTGTAATGGTTAAATAATATTTTAATAAGTATATTATAACTTATTTAATTTTTTTGAACTAATATATAGTCATGATATTAAAAAAAGAAATATTTTTTGATTTTAAAAAACTGAAAAATAGAGTAAACAATTATCATTAATGTTTTATCAAGTGAATCATTCTCATAAAATAATGTAAAAAGATATGTGGTACTATTTAAACATGTGGAGGAATATTAATACCATATAATATCACTTTAGGAGTCCTATTTTTATTTTGATAATTACATCCATAAATATATACTAGTTAACCAACAACAAAGCCATGAAATGAACGCACCTAGAACGATGATTTTGATGTTTATAACTCATAAAATATATCCATAAATGAACATAATAAAATGATAATAAATAAAATAAATGTGTAATAGTTACTTAATTATGTAATTAATGAATCTAATTTTTTTATCCAAGATATTATGTGTAAGTACAGAATTCTTTTTGGAATAAGGTAAGGGAATTGTTAACACAATTTCTATTTTTGGGTTAACCATATACTTTATTTATTATTTCATTCTAAGATTTACTTGAAATGAATTTTGATTATATGATGTTTTATTATGTGTATTTATAAGGAATATAAATCTTCCTTTCATTTTATTAGTTCTCACTTCTATAATATGATATTTAAAAGGGGATTTCCATTAAAATCCTCGTTACTGTCACTTTTTTACAAAAATAAAAATAATGTTTTTAAACATATTATACATGAGAGGATTTTCCCAATTTTATAATGTATTAATGTTTTCAGGATTACATTACAATATTACATAGTTACTTTCAATGAATTTATTTTTCATTGTGAGTGCACAACATTCATTCAAAATAAGGGATTTCCTAGGAAGTATGTTTCTATGATGCAGACATTCATGTTTTATGATCTGGTATTGGTTTATGGGAATTTATTATGATAGGGTTTGGTTCTATTATAAACCATTGTTGGGTTTGTGTTTTCTACCCCTCTAAAGCATTGGGTATTTTTAAAGTTGACCGTAATAGTTATTCTATGTGTAACTACAATGTTTACATCATAGGGTGTCTGTGAGGGTTATAATCATAAAGTATCCATTAGGGTTACAATAATATGGTATATTTTTGGGTTACATCATTAGTATGAGTGATAATAGAATGATTACCCAAGTTACCTATATGTTTTATTTATTCATGAAATGTTTTTTCAATAATCTCTTTCTTAAATAAGGTATGTTATTATGTTGATGTTAAAATAAAAAAAATTTATAAGTATTTATGGACTAATGGTTTCATTATTTCTATTTTATGTCTCTCATTGAAAATTTTAATCCTCATCCCACATTTAAAAATGTTTTTCCCTAGGGCTATGGATTGGTAAAGGAAAGGAATAATTCAATTTTAATGTTGTAAAGTTTTATTATTGAAAGAAATCATGTTTTATTTCTCATTGTGAACAAATTGATATTGAGTATAACTATTGAATTTTTAATATATATGTATCTATGTATAAATTATAACCTAATTATAAAAAACTCTACATATAAAGGATGTTTCAGAATGTAAGAATGATAATTCTAGTTGAATTTCCTAGATTACATAATGTTTAAGGCTATGTATTTAAATTTTTTCCATTACCAAACACAATTAATGGATTTGAATAACCTAATCATACTAAAGAACCTATTTTAATCAACAATCACTACCCATTTCTTTATCGCCAAAATCATCATACATAGATGACTTAAAATTAATCTTCAACTAGGGTCATGTTATACAACAACCAATGGTGAAATCCCCCACTATATGGTTTCCATTACATAGCCTACTGAGTGAAATTCTGGATAGGGTCTAGATCAAATGTATGTCACTCTTCTCAAGAAACGATCACCCATCCCAATAATCACTATCAAGGAACAACCTTAAATCGACTATGCTATGGTACTTTAACCCCACCATGATATCATTATCAATCATAGGGAAACATCTTTGGTCCTAACTGTAAACACTAATCCACCAAGCTCATAAAGATATTATATAATCCCTCAAACCTCTACCTATTCATGACCTCCCAAAAATCCATAAATTTATTGATGATTCCTGTGCTAATGTTAAATTTATCCCACACCCCAAGGTTTAAAAAAAATCTATTCCAAAAATCACTATCCTATTCCTATGTAGAGTAAATCTTTAATAATCTTCTCACATTTTATTACATACAATATATCAAGATCTCATATAAACCAAATGGGTTTATAGTCTTGTACTACCCAATAACAAAAAAAACTCATTTTAACATGTTTCATATCCCCTTAAACAATGGCTCATATGCCTAAACCTCCAATCATTCTACCCTAGTTGGTTAATATCATCTAGTAAAAATAAAACATTGATTATTTCTATAAAATAAACTTATGGAATCTAACTTCTATCAAGGAAAACCATGAAATCAAACACAACTTGAACATTGGTAAAAAAACTAAAAAATGTATATTTAAGCTCTATGTGTGAATAATCTGACAAATATGATCATGATCCAAAATTTTATCCATTCAACTAATCTTTCCATTGAAAACCTGAACTTAATATCAAATCACCTCAAGTTATTTAAACATAAAAATCACGTGTCATCTCCCACTAATATCCTCAACCCTCAAAGTGGTAACCACATCCCCAAGGAATTTCACTCCCATTCTTGGATCACAACATCCATACATACCAAACAGACACTAAACCAACTATATTTCATCACAAAGGAATAAAATGCATGCACTAAATCACCAGTGGTTATTGTACATTCCATGAATGAAGGGAATTCATATCCACCACTAGATAAAATCTCTTCACAAGTTCAACATGAATTTATAAAAAATAAATATATTATAGTCTAACTTACTATAATATAACTAACATGTTATATGGGAAAACAATATATAATTTGTTTCTGAATGTTCAAACATTTGATAGCCAATTATATGTAAAATCAAGTACACATATGCCGATGTATGTCATGTCAATCCGAATTTAAAAAAATGATTCTTGGAAATGACCCTCTTCCCATTTTAGACCTAGTATAAAAATAATTCATAATGATTAAAAATAAATGTATCATGTTTGAATAATCATCTCAACCATAATCAATAAAACTGAAAGAGTAATAATATAACCATGGTAAAATATATTTCCCATAAGAAATGTGTAAACAAATCACAAGCATGAGGTACATCACAAGTGTAGAAACATCCCTATTCTATAAATACCACATCCCCAAATAGGAATAAATAATATAAAAGATTCTTTGATACTACTTAATCATTCCCTAGTCTAATACAACTCACTAGTGTAAAATTAGATCAGGACATCTCCTCATTTGTGTGCCATTGCATACTCAAAATTCCATTATCCAGAAGAAAGGTATAAAATAATAGTTTTTCTAGAATTTTCAATTGATATCATGACATTAATAATTGTGAAATAATAAAACATAATCCATAATAATAATCTGAGTAAGAATACAAAATAAATGATATAAATACTATAACATATTAATGAGGAATCATAAAATTATGTTGTCCTAAATTGAACCACCAGGTCCTACCTTGATGGTGATAAGAAGAGTTTTAATACCCCAATAGATCCTCTAAAGGGCTAGGGGCTAGTGGACAACACTGATTTGGCATAAAAATAATATTGGAGGCCTTAGCCAAAGGTACATGTACACACACAAATATCCAAGACAATTAAATTATAAAATGTAAAAAAAAACAAATACTGATTCATACATACCTATAAATCCTAAAATAAGAGTACGATAATAATACTATAAATCATTAAGGACCAAAGAAAATCCCACAAAAAAACTGAAAATAAGTTCAACCAGATAGTTTGAGGGGACTATAGAAAAATTTGACTACTAGAAAGAACCATGAGTTTTCTAGAAAAATCTATGATTTTTATTCTCCAAGTCTATTAAGAACACCATAAAAGAGATGTTCATTTATATAATATATGCGATGTGTAAAAAGATCCCATGTACAAGTGAGTATAACAATACACAATAAGATACCATGAAATCGATTAGTGTTAAGAATCAAGAGTAGACTGCTGATCACATGAGTTTTCAATCATAAAGAGAGACATATAATAAAACATATAGAGATATTAATTTTAAAAAATATGTATCAATGTAATTTCATAATCACATTTCCATCCAAAAATTCTACTCGAGAGTCTGTAACCACAATCACCATGGAGAACTGAATACATAAGTCTGATAACACTAATGGCATTCATCCAAGATGTCATTTTCATCACATATATCCATAAAGGCATACATGAATTAATTTTTATGATGTTGATACTCATATGGGGATCACACTTAGATCTATGGGGTACACAAAGAATCCAATCTAGATTATTTCAATATATTGGGGATTTATCCACATGTATAGTCAGTCACGACGATTATGAGAACCCCAAATAGGGAAAAAGATGATATGTGATCCCATAATAGACCCTTGACGGGATGGATTCTTAAAAATATATTTGAATATAATCCCTTACATAATATCACAATCCTAGGACTAGGATGTAATACCACACTATACAATCACATGGATGGTTTGAGGGAACACACTAAAAAGGAAACTAGTCCACGTTGAGGAGAATAAGGTCTCCAAGGAATACTTAAATAATTAAACAGAATGTATAAAGGTAAAACTATATGTACCACCTATCCTAGACCTTATAGTGTGCTATTTCTCATGCACGTGTATATATGGTCATGCACGTGTATTGAGGTCATCCATGTACCATGTATTGTTTGTGTACCATGTTGTGTCTGTTTACTCCACCCATACCCATATACATAGATGTGTCTGTGACCGTGTACCCACCAAGATACATTTTTGATCCCCTATGTATGCTTCACAAACCATGTGACATGTTTGATTTGTTTTTTGATACTTTTCTTCCCCACAGAAACCCTATCACCACATCCAGGGTCCCACACAACATTTACTTTCAGATTATGCATTGTGTAGTTCATAAATTTATTGAATTCAAAAATTAATCATGTATAGATCATCTACATCGACACTACTAATAAATATGCTGAAAATAACTCGATTTAATTTTATATTAGGGTCAAATATTCCCTAACATTATTACAGAACTGTTTCTGACTATTCTAATCGATCATGAAACACTCATGTTGCTCATGTCATTATCCTGTACCCAGCCTAGAAAAATGAAAAATGTTAGCATGATCTAGATAAATTAATCCAATTCTATCATTTACCCTTCATCATAGCCTCAATAAAAAGTCTTACCAATGGTATTGATCTGTTGTGTCAATGTACAAGAACACAATGTATGAATACTGGGTATCTATAAAAACATGTTTCAAAATAATTTATTACATTGAATGTATAATGAAGAAAGGTAGAAAACCATAAACATTAGCTGTGAGTAATAGAACTTGATATTTTTTTGTTTTCACCTCAATCCATTTTTATAGAATAAATGAACATAGAGGATAAAAATCAATCATAAATGAAAAAATAATACAACTATAATTAAATCGATCAGCTATTTGTGAATCTATCCTTATTTGTGGAATTGATCTATGTTAAACATGGGATAAATAAAATGTATTAAAAAACATCCAACTATGAGTTCATATTGTTCATTGATGAATAATGATCTTACATCACCATTGTTGGTGATATCAATGAACGCCAACGTTCTTGGCGATCCTTGAGATATTTATTCGATCCTCTGATACAATGTCATTATCCAGCACCTCCCTAAAATCTCCTATCTAGGTCTCTAGGATTGTTAAACTAACCCTAAAACTCACCTATAATGGGGTATTTATATATTATTACTTTTTTTCTCTTGGGTCAAGAAGTAACAATAAATTAAAAAATTATTTATCAGTTTTCAATGCCTGTGACAATGTTTTCTCAAATGTACGATGCTGAAAAAAGTCATGTCACACATAGGGTAACACCCACATTCTATAATCAATGTTAAACTTGAATTTCCTATCCAGGGTTAATTTTTTGTTTTATTCCTCTATTTTAGGAAAATAGTGTGTGTTTGACGTTAATATATTAAAAATTTATTAAATAAAAATTTTGGGCTCACCGGGTATCAGAATCTCATGCTATCTCATCTATTGGTTCTAAAAATATTATGAGAGATATTATAATGACTTAGAAGGAATGAACCAATACATTATAGTCTCCACACCTTAGGTACTTTCGTCTTGAAAATAGAAAATGACTACACGAAATGTTGTGGGGTACTAAGCTTGCATCTGAATTTTCTATTTCCGAGTGATCACATGAAGATTTTGGTTCCACCGCTAGAAACACACTAAAAAATAGCTCCCTTATATTATCTTATATTTTTTATACTAAATTTCCACAGGGTACACTACAAAGGTAAATATGTCCTCTATGTCCATCCCTCCCTACTCGATAATATGTGCCAGGTCCTCCACATATCTCATCAACTGCAACACATGGAAGATGTCGTGTACCCTATTTAACTATGGTGGTAGAGATAAGCGATAAGCCACATCATTGAATATTTTCACTATAAATAATGGGAAAATTAATCTCATAGAGATATTTTCACCTCAATCCAATCTCTATAATCCATGTTAAGGTGATTCCTTTGGGAACACATGGCCTCCCTCATCAAACCACAAGAGTCTATGTCATTGGTGAGAATAGAAATTTTGATGGATTTTTTTTTCATCGTTGTCCACTCTTGGATGATGTACACATTTCATATCTCATATTTCATCAAATCTTATCCCATGAGTACTGACTCACCAGGATCAGTCCAAAAACATTCCATCATGCAGGGCCAACCATACAAGGACTCGAAGTGTTTTATACCGATAGTGGAATGGTAGTTGTTATTATATGAAAAATATACCAAGGGTATATGATCATCCTATTGATGAAAAAGTCAAATATAAAATCCTATAAAATTTCCTCAAATACTTAAATGGATTTCTCTGTCTGCCTATCGGTATGGGGATGAAACACCACACTCAAATTCAACTTAATCCCAAAGACATCATTAAATCCTCCCTATTACCATAATGTAAAGTGTTAATATTATAATGAAATGATAATAAACTAGACTCCATGGAGTCATACTATCTATTGAATTTAAAGTCATTACATTCTTTATATATAACCCTTCTCTCAAATATCTATGAAGTGTGATGACATAGTGATACGATCTATAATCACCTAAATAGAATCATGTCCTCTGGATGTACATGGTATCCCCAACATGAATGATGATACATATTAGGGACTAAATTCATGGATTAATTTCATATAGATCTCATACATTGATCACTACCCAAGGCTTTATATAGTTGTATTATTAATTATAATATGAGAAATAATGAGAATATTCTTTTGGAACTTCATACTTTGATTCACTATGTGGATGAGGACATGGGGAATGATAAAACCAATGTCCCCATGTAGAATAAAAAAATATAGAAGAAGGATAATGGGACCAACACTCATAACAAATCAAAATCTCATGATCACCTTCCATCTAAGAAGAAGAAGATCAAGAGGTATGGTCAGGAAAATGTGGATGTATGTTTTTTATGTTGAAAGTAAGGAAACTATAAGAAGAACTACACCCTAAGAAAAGGAGTAGCTAAAGGTGTTTTCATTATCAAGTGAAACATTTTATATCTAATCATTGGTTATTAGATATAGATTGTGTTTATCACATCTCTATAAAAATTCTAGAGCCAAGTAGATTATGAATAATTTATAGTGGAGTGGTATATTTTTGAGCTGATAATGGTGTGAGTCTGGATGCTCTATACATCGGAGACTACCAAAATACATTTCCAGTGGGAATTATTTGGGTTTTAAAAATTGTTATTATGTACCAACTTTTACCAAGAACATAATTTCTATATCACGTCTAGATATAGATTTTTTTTATTTTAATGTTTTGAAGGATTTTTTTATTTTATAAATACAATATATATGATGGTATGAAACATTTAAATAATGGTATTTATGTTTTAAATTTTGAAAACCATGTATTAAAAATTGATAATGAATCATGTTCAGATGACTCTTATTACACCCAGTAATGGAATCACCTCCATGTTCATGTAAATAAGTATCATTTGACAAAGATTTATCAAGATGGTTATTTAGACCCGTCTAATCTGGAACCACTTGAATGATGTTGTGCCTATTTACAAGAAATAATGACCAAACCTCTACTTTATAGACATGGTGAATGGGCCACATAACTTCTTTGATTGGTGCACACTGATCTATGTAGAACATTTCTAGTATAAAAAGGAAATTATTAGTACTTCATAATTTTTACTAATGACTTTATTATATATAGTTATTTATAATCGATGAGGTATAAGTCCATGTCTTTTGAGAAATTCAAGGAAATATACAATTAATTATAGAATCAACATGGAAGGAATATAAAGAAAATTCCATCAGATCAAGCTGTTGAATATTTCATATAAGACTTTATTATCTTTCTTTGAGTGTTTGGAACTCTATCTCAACTCACTCTACCTTACACACACAAAAATTGAATGATGTTAGTGAAAGGAAGAATTATACCTTGTTTTACATGGTAAGGTTGATAATGAGTCTTGAAGATCATCCATTATCCTTTTGGGGATACACATTACAAACTGTAGCACACACATTAAACAGAGTACAAACTAAAGTGGAAAATAGAATTCACTTTGAGCTATATAATGGAAAGAAACAATTTTTTCACATTTATGTGTATGGATTTACGATGAATTTGGTAAATCCTTATAAAGAAAAAAAATTTCACCCTGGGGTACAATGTGTATATTTATAGAATATTCCTTGGAAAAAATCATACTTCCTTTATAACCCCTTAGGAAGGAAAATGATATTCACCAAAAAATCAAAATTTCTTGAGAGGGATAAAATCCTTAAAAGGGATATTAGGTGAAATATTATGTTTGTTGAAGTTGATGATAAAGATACCCAATAGTTTGTACTAGAATGATTCCATAGGTCCTAGAGGAAGAATTAGTCTCTAAAATAGAACTATTACATCAGAGAAAACTTGATGTAAGACAACCAGATAGATATGTTTTGTTAGTTACCAAATATGGTGACTCGTTATTGATTGATAATGATGAATATATAAACTCCATAATGGAATTAGAGAGATAAAAATCTACAATATGAAAATAAGCAATGAATTCTGAATTGGATTCCATGTCTCAGAACCAATTTTTGGTTCTGGTCGATAAAACAGTTGATGTAAATGTTATTTGGAGGAAATGGGTATTCAAGAGAAAACAATACATGGAATGTAATTCAAATACCTATAAATAAAGGAAAGTGGATAAAGGGTTTAAATATCATGATTTAATTTACAATTATGAATCATTTAAACCATTTGACAAGTTTAGAACCATTTGAATTATACTTTATATAACAGCTTACCGTGACTATGAAATTTGGAATCTGGATGTCAAAATTTTGTTCCTTATTGGGAACCTTCAGGAAAATGTTAATATGACACAAACAACAAGTTTTGTGACTTCGAGTGACTCCAATAATATGTCCAAGTTATAGAGATCCATTTAAGGATTGAAGAAAGAATCCAAATCAACGAACATTCAATTTGATGAAGCTATAAAGGATATTCTTTCATTAAGAAATAATGTATTCCATTTGTTTACAATAGGTTTAGTGGGAATTAATTCATTATACTAGTAGTATATTTTGATAACATTTTACATAATAGAAATGACATCAGTGCCTTTAGTCTTTTAAGGTCGGGTGAAAAATTTATTTCTCTATAAATTAATTAGGTGAGGAAAACTATATTATTGGGATCAAGATCATTTTTTATAGATCAAAATGTATAAATAGACTAATTTAAAGTACATACATTGACCAAATACTAAAGAGATTTAGTATGGAACAATCCAAGAGGGTATTGGTTCAATTGTCACATTATTTATATCTTTCTATGAAAATGTGTCCTCAGACACAATAAGAGAAAGATACAATGAGTAAGATTCTATAAGATTCAGTGATAGGATAAATCATTTTATACATGTTATTTACTAAAATTGATGTTTCCTATTAATTGATCATGGTGGGATGATATCAAAAAGATCTAGTAGAACAAAATTGGTTTATAGTTAAGACTCTCTTCAATTATTTGAGAAGAAGTAAGGATATGTTACAGGTGTATAGAGGATATGGTCATTAGGGGTTATACTTATTCTAGTTTCCAAAAAGAATAGAATGATCTGAAGTGGATGTCCGGATATGTTATCTATCTCAATGGATGGGCTGTGAGAAGGAATGGTTCAAAGTAGCCAATTTTCGCTGATTCTATAGAAGAGACTGGTTATATAACAACTTCTAATACATCCAATGATTCTATTTGTATACAAATATTTTTCTAGGAGATTTATGTGGTACAAAGTAGTAAAGACCCTTCCACATTGATTTTTGATAATATTTAACCATTTCATTTTGAAAATGAGCCTAAGTCACAGTAGCAAACAAATAATATACTACAGAAGTATCACCTCTTGAGAGATTTTAATCAAAGGGGTAACATTGAATTATGAAGAGTACTAATATAATAGAACATAGTGGACCCCATGACTAATGTTCTATGTCATAATAATCTTGAGTATCATGTAAGACCTGCCATACTGATGGTGGTTAGAAGATGGATCTAGTGAAAGTTGGTGTTTGAAAGAGTTAGTTCCCTAGATTAAATTTTTATGTAATTTATGATAACATGAATTTATATTTCTGAATATTAATAAACCCATTATCACATAATTAATGTTCTTCTATGTAACTCAATATTTGATAATCTCTTAAGAGTAGGTGTTTCATGAAAAGGGAAAAAAGTGCTCAACTATGATAAGAAACTAGTAGTGCGGAAACACTATTCTTAAATATATGTTCTATAATATGGTGATATCATTTGAGGTTCAAATAAGATATATGATATCAAGGGAGATACCCATAATAAATTTAGGCACTTTCTCATGGTGTACATCCTTGGTAATATCCAGTGTAGGATATTATGAGAAATAGGATGGCTAGTCAGAAATCTATATTTATATGTTTCATCAGATGTTACTTTGTATAGACATGTTTATTGATACTTATAATTTAATATTATTATTGATGAGTATTATATGTCTTGTACCTTGTTGTGTTGACAAAAAATATGATCACATATCTTCGCGGTGTGTTAGGATATGTTGGGTGCACCGTGAGTAATACTGCATTAATGAATAATGTGAGAAAATATATTTACCATATGTTCTTTCAGGAAAGTTGATATCTCATTACCTTTGATGTAAATTATATAACCTAAAAAATCTATGTACATAGTGTTCAATATAAAAGTTCAATTTCAAGGATATTCATCAGAGACATTGAGCACGTTGGTAGATGGCACCGACATGCGACCTTATTGAATGCAGAGGTTGGGTTAAGATGATTATATTACATAGTAAGTACCGTTTGAGGTATTATTTAATTGTTCTATAAAATTTATTCTCTACGGGCTTCATGGAGTGTTGCTAGATGCTATATTTTGATGTTAGTCTACTTCACCTAGTGGCATTAAGAAAGAGTCCTATAGGGTCACACAGTAAGTGTATCTAGAATCATTGTTAGAAAATATATTATTATTTATTATTTATAAGTTAGAATAAATATTATTCCCACACATGGTTTAGTAATTATTTATGTATTCATGATCGCTTATATTCAATCACCAGTTACTCTAGAGAATATTATGTGAGCATAATATTTAATAAATTTTTATTTTCTATTTATTGATTATAAAATTTATCTATTTATTGGAAAACAGTGTTGTGATATTTATTTATTATAAAAATAATCAATATTCAAGACCCGATATATTAAGGAGGAATGGAGAACCAAGTTCTTAGGTCTAGTGAGAAATTATATATTTTAAATATTACTTTATTAAATAATATATAATTTAATTTCAATGTTATGATCATTTCAATAAGATATTAATAATATTGGTTTTTTGAAGTGGGTTTCCACAAGGTATTAAATAAATATAAAAGTGAACTTGTTCAAATATTTATTTCTAATCCAAATCATTATTTAACCCAAATTATTATTTTTTCCTAAAGAGTCAATTCATTTAGTGTTGTGCACAATGCCAGTTAGAGAGAATCATCTAAATTGGTAGAGATCTCCCACTCTAAGAATACTCCTAAGAACGGAGAGTGATCATCAAACACATCCCAATATCGAGTCTAGATAGATAAAGGATAATTATTAGGAAGTTATTCTCATATAGATCAATTGATAATGACCCAAATGATAGAATTTTTTATGCTACCTCATGGAGATTCCAACAATTATGTTTGAAGAATTTGGAATCATGTGTCGATCACCACTAGTGGGAATATTCCCTTTATTAATACAATGCAACGACAGTGCAACAATGATCTATTGTCTGCTCCATCAATAAAGAGATAATTCCCACAAGGTAATTATTAAATAAATTTATTAATTATAAAAATATTTTATGATCTTATGTTTGGTTACTATATTCTATCCCTTATCTATTTATCTGTGATTCAATTTTATTGACCATGATGTTTATCATTGTGTAAATATCTGATGGATCACAGATTATGAAAAAATAAATTTTAGGAATGACCTATCACATGCTTCCACTGTACCTAATACCTACAGTATCTATGTTTAGCTCACTCAAAGGTCCATGCCTGAGTGAATGGATCCCAAACCATATATATTGAGTATTGTGAGAGGTCAATAAACCTAGATGAAAATTTAGACACAATCATGCTACACTATAATAGAAATAGGATATCATGGATGCACACTTATCGCATTATAGCTAAATTGTACTCCTCCCTGAAGGGAAAGTCAAAATCTATCCAAGAATGAGTCACCTCATCATATGGAAGAACCAAAGGGTTCCACCAATTCCATACAGTACCATGAAGAAAGTTCACCTCCAGGACCACCATCAGGTCTACATGTGTCTTGATGAAAAGAAATACTATCATAACCACTGCAATACAATACTATACCTCTAGTGGATCTTCTCCAACATGAAACAAGGATGAAGAGAGATGCAACCAACATCAAAAAGAATAATAGGAATGGTATTGTTGCTTTTACTACAACATAAAATCACATGAAAGCTAAGACTCTTTAGAGAGTAACTAGATCAAAATATAATAAGGTTGTTATCCAATCTAAATCTAGTGAGAGTGATGTCTTAGAGAATGAGTTAGCAAATCTTTCTTGATGGATGAACAAGATAGCTGCACAAAGAAATTTCTAATCCAAGTATAAGAAGAAGGAAAGGAAAGATAAGAATGATTTATAAGTCACATGCTATGGATTAAAGAGAGCTGGACACAAAAGACCTGATTGTACTTTGCTCAAGAAGAAAGAAAGAAAAGAGAGACATTCTGAAAGGAATAAGAAGAAGTATTATAAAGATAAAGCTAAGAATGTTCTGAAAGCTAATGATACTTGGAGTGCCAGTGGTGGTGACTCTTCAGATGAATCTTCAGATTATGAATCTTCTGGAGAGAAGAATCTTGGTTTTATAGCCAGATTACCTATTGACAATCGTTGATTTATGGCTAAAGTACACAATGCTGAATCATTGACCAATGTTTCTTTAAATTCTAATGATAATAAATATTATAAATCTTCCGATGAAGAATCATCTTCTGATAAATAAAATACTTTACCTACCTATGAAGAAGTTTTTAGGTTTGCTGAACTTCTTGAGATTGAGAATTCAAAACATAATAAAAAACATGATAAGGCAAACTCTAGGAATATTATTCTTACTAAGGAAATATCAGATCTTTCTAAAGATCTTGATAAGAAAAATGCTGATTTTATAAGTATTTCAAAAAGTCTTGAGGAAGTAAATTCTGAGAAGAATAAAATTTCTAAAGATCTAGAAAAATTAATTTCTAAGAAAAGTGTTTTAGAGCCTATCTCTAGTTCCAAATATAATTATTTTGAAGATAAAAACTTGGTTATAAAACTCAAGTCTGAAATATTTTCCTTAAAGAAGTGTTTGTCAAACTTTACCTTAGGTAATGAAAATTTTGATAAGATGTATTCACAAATACGACCTTTAAGAAACAAGTATAAATTTTGTTATACCCATGCTAAACTAATTTTTAGTAACAACTACATTGTTCCTCAAAGTGACCCATTTTGTACCATGTGGCAATGTGTTGGTCACTAGGAAAATAATTGTTCTTTAAACAAAACCCAATATTTAGGTTTTCATAAGGCTTATTTTTCTAAAATTATTTGGGTAACCAAAATTTTACTTTCTGAAAATATCAGATCCAAACAAGTTTGGATTCCGAAAACCTAACTTTTATATCATTTTTAGGAAGATAAATGAAGTACCAACAGAAATACATGGTACATGGATAGTGGAAGTTCCTGACATATGATTGGTGACAAAAACTATTTTGAAAATATTATCAAGATGAAAGGAAGAAAAGTAACTTTCAAAGAAAATGCTCAGGGAGAAATTGTTATTATAGGTAATATTGTTATTCTCAGTAAAACTTTGATTTCAAACGTTTTTTTTGTTAAGGGTCTTAAGCACAACCTTATTAGCATAACTCAATTATGTGATGAAGGACACCTTGTGAATTTTAGGAATGATAAGTTCTTAGTACACAATTCCAACGAAGAGTTTAATCTCTCTGCCCATAGGCAAGATAATGTTTACACATTGAACTTAGAAGACCTAAGGAGCCAAGACTTACCTTGTCTAAGTGAAATGGAAGATCATTCTTGGTTATGGTATAGAATACTAGGTCACTGTAACCTTAGAAACTTATGTAAACTCTCTAAGAAGAAACTAGTTAAGGATCTACCGGAGCTTAGATTTGATTCTTCTAAAGTTTTTGATCCCTGTTAATATGGAAAGAAACATAAATCTAGTTTTAAATCAATTAGTGAGGTCTCAACAACTGATGTGTTATAGTTAGTGAACATGGATCTTTTTGTTCCAACACAAACTGGAAGCATTGGAGGAAAATAATATATATTTGTTCTAGTCGATGATTACACTAGATTTACATGGGTCTATTTTATAGCAAAGAAGTCTGAAGATTTTTCTTATTTCAAAATTTTTAGAGCCCAAGTTAATAATGAGAAAAACCTTCCACTAAAAACTATTCATAGTGATCATGGAGGAGAATTTCAAAATTCTGATTTTTGAACTTTTTGTAGTAGAAAAGGTATTACTCACAACTTTTCAGCACCTATAACTCTAAAAAAAATGTTGTTGTTGAAAGAAGAAATAGAATTCTTCAAGAGATAACTAGAACCATGTTGAGTGAATATTCAATAGCTAGACATTTTTGGGCAGAAGCTATAAGTACTGCTTGTTGTACTATAAATCGAGTTTTGATTAGACCTTTTCAAAATAAAACTCCTTATGAGTTATGAAATGGTAGAAAACCCAGAATTTCCTACTTCAAGATTTTTGGATGCAAGGTATTCATCCTGAATACTAAAGATAATATACAATAATTCACACAAAAATATGATGAAGGAATTTTCTTAGGTTACTCCACAACTTCTAAGGCTTATAGAGTTTTCAATAAAAACTCTTGTAATGTTTGGGAAATAGTAAATGTAAAATTTGATGAGTCTGATCCTTTATTTATAAACCATCCCAACCTACATCCTTGGATGTGTCTTCAAAAACTAATTATCAACATTTGTTAGAAGATCCTTCTGATAAGGAAAATTTTTTAGAAAATAATTCTGAAACATTTACCCCAGAAGACTTTCTACCCTATGTTGATGAACAAGTTTTACAAAACCCAAGTCAGGTGTTTCTTAAGAATCATCCCAGTGATAGTATCATTGGTGATGTAAATCAACCTGTAAGGACTAGAAGTTCCTTGAGTAATGAAGTAAAACATATAGCATTTCTTTCCTAATTAGAACAAAAAAAGCACCGATGAAGCTTTAGGTGATAATGATTAGATCAAAGCCATGCAAGATGAGCTAAATGAATTCTAAAGGAATAATGTCTGGACCTCGATTGAAATACCTTAGGAAAATTCTGTTATTGGAGTAAAGTGGGTCTTCAGAAATAAGTGTGATGAAAATGGATTAATTTTTAGAAATAAATCTAGACTAGTTGATAAAGGCTATAATCCGCAAGAGGGAATAAACTATGAAGAAACCTATGCTCCAGTAGAAAGACTTGAATCTATTCATATATTACTTTCGTTTTCAACATTCTTCAATTTTAATCTTTTTCAAATGGATGTGAAATGTTCTTTTCTTAACGGTTATGTCTAAGAGGAAGTTTTTGTTGAACAACCTCTTGGATTAGAAGACACAAAACATCCTAATCATTTTTTTAAACTTACCAACGCTTTGTATGGACTTAAAAAAGCCCCATGATCATAGTATGATAGACTAACATATTTTTTTCTTCAAAATAACTATGTTAAGGGAAATTTAGATTTAACCCTTTTTATAAATAAATACAAGAAAAATGTTTTTGTTGTTCAAATATTTGTTGATGACATCATATTTGGTTCAACTTAGCAATCATTTACTGATTATTTTGCAAATATAATGAAATATGAGTTTGAAATGAGTATGATGGGTGAGTTAATATTTTCCCTTGGTTTTCAAATTTCACAAAAACCAGAAGGAACCTATATATC
Organism: Viscum album; assembly: GCA_963277665.1. NCBI lineage: Eukaryota > Viridiplantae > Streptophyta > Magnoliopsida > Santalales > Viscaceae > Viscum > Viscum album. Next base: position 537,693,548 of record OY728138.1, on the reverse strand, counting down.
TCATCATAAGTATATTAAGAATCTTCTTAAAAACTATGGATATGACAACACAAAAAGTGTTAGTATTCCCATTGGTACCTCAAACACACTTGATATTGTTGAAGCTGGGAAACCAGTTGATCAAACATCTTTTAGAGGTATGATAGGAAGCCTACTATACTTGACAGCTAATCATTCAGACTTAATGTTTTCAGTATGCTTATGTGCCAGATATCAATCCAATCCTAAGAAATCTCATTTAAAGGCCGTGAAAAGAATTTTTCTCTACTTAAAGGGAACCGTGTATCTAGGATTATTTAATACTTCTATAAATGATTGTATCTTAAAGAGTTTTTTAGATGCTGACTTTGGTGGGTGTAGAATGGATAGAAAAAGTACATCCGGAATTTGTCATTTCTTAGGAGATTCATTAGTTTCTTGGTCATGCACGAAGTAACACTCAGTTTCACTATCCACTGCTAAAGATGAATATGTAGCAGCTGAAAGATGTTGTGCTCAAGTGTTGTGGATGCAACACACACTCACATACTATGGCTTGAGTTTTAGTAAGACTCAAATTTTGTGTGATAACACAATTTCCATTTCCCTTAGTAAAAACCCTGCACATCACTCCCGTGCAAAGAACATAGATATTAGGCATCACTTTCTTAGGGATCACACAAAAAAAGAGATATCATTCTTCAGTTTATCGGAATGCAAGATCAACTTGCTGATATTTTCACAAAATATTTACCTTATGATAGATTTGAATACATTAAAAAGAAGTTTAGAATGATAATTGTATGGTAATATTTCTTCATTAACTTCTTTTTGAAACAATCTCCATACAGTAATAAACTCTTTTTCATAGGGGGAGAATATTTGTTCGTTACCTTTTCAAAATATTTCGTAATGAGCTTTCAAAAAAATTTCGTAATGAGGTTTTGAAACTGTTTTCGTAATGAGCTTTTTAAATATTTTGTAATAAAAGTTTTGTATTGGAATTTTCCTAATGAAATTTTTGTACTGAGAACTTTCGTAATGAAATTTTTATACTGGAACTTTCATAATGAAATTTTCATATTGGAACTTTCGTAATGAAATTTTTGTACTGGAACTTTCTTAATGAAATTTTCGTACTGGAACTTTCATAATGAAATTTCCATACTAGAAATTTTGTAATGAAATTTTCATACTGGAACATTCGTAATGAAATTTTCATACTAAGAATTTTCTTGAGGAAGTTTTCGTACTGAGTTTTTTTTCTTCTTAATAATTTTTTTCGTACTCATGTTTTTTGTACTGAGTTTTTTGTCGTAAGATTTTTGTAGTCAAATTTTTCTTCAAGAAGAATGTCACCTATTACGAACAATCTTTCTAGCCAATCTGAAGGTATTATTTCCTTACATAATTCTTTGTAATCATATTTTACTTTCTGGTATTGTCCTATATGTTTTTAAATTTTTTGGATTCTAGCTTTCTTAAATCTGAATGTTTTTTTTAAAACCTCAAAAGATCGGAGTCAAGTTTTCCTTGCGGATTGTTTCTCAACCGTCAGATCAAATCTCAATGTATCTCAACCGTTCAATCAACCATAGAAGTTGAACACCGTCTCAATGCCTATATAAAGGGGACCCCCGAGGGTTGTCCCATATTGGATATCAAGATTTTGTGTCTCGAAGCTCTGTCCTTCTTACTTAAGGTCGTTCCGATCTTTCCCAATCATGTTCTGATTTCTTCAGAAGAGTTCAGTTCCAAATGTCTGTAAAAGCCACTTCTCAAGATATGTCAACTGTGAAGCCCATCTCTAAGTGTTCAGTTTATATAGAAAGGTTATTACATCCGAATTTCTACAAGTATGATTCTCTTATATCTAAGAATATCAGATTGAATGGCTGGGAGAAAGTATGCTTATAAAAGCCTACGAATCAGGATCTGATTTTTACAGATTTGCTTGTAGAATTTTATGAGTATGTTTCCTTCCTTGAGGAAGATGGCAAAGAGATGTTTTCTTTCAAGTCCTACGGGAAGACTTATAAAATTTCTTACACCAAGGATGCAAGCTTGGTGGGTATATCATATGAAGGTGAAGCTGAATTTTTCTCACATAAGATGTCGTATGAGCAAGGAAGTTTCAATAAAGTTAAGGTCATAGAATGCCTTGGACTTAAATATGTTAAGACCACTAATATTGCTCATCTCTCTTTGAATAATCAGATTCTACAGCTGTGGGTACAAGTTTTTTTCTTACCGAGAAGAGGTGATAAGGATAACCACAAGAAAAGGGACATTTATATCCTAGATTTCTTGGTAAATCTAAGGATGTTAAATTTGATGAGGCATGTTTTGATTATAGTTAAGAACATTAAAGAATAGAATATGAAAGCTCAGATGATAATGTATCCGGACTTTCTTTCTAAGCTTATTATCATGTGTCTTGATTCGTTTAAAATTGCTTACACTTCCAAGCCAAGAAATTGCAAGGTAATGCTGGTTAGTGACGATATGTTGAAGAGGATGAAGATGGCCTTTTCTGTTAAATCTGAAGAATTCTATTCTTTTCCAGAGGAAGAGGATGAGGCATTTCAGAAAGATCAACAAAAATCCAGAACCATCAAAGAAATCTGGGAAGAAAAGGAAATTGAAGGAAGTGGAAGTTGCTGAGAAAACACCCAAGTCTAAGGAAACTCAATCAGCACCCCCTAAACCCAAGAAACAAACGGATTATCTAGATGAGGTAGTTACCAAGTAGAGGCGAGATAAATAAAAAAGAAAAGAAGGGGAGCCTCAATTCTGATTTGACCCTGCTGAAGCTAAGGCCTTGAAAGAGAAAGCGACTGATGAATTAGAAAAGCATGACATGGAGAAGAAGATGAAGAAAAATATGTTAGAGGCAGATATTTTTCAATATATTCTTAAATCCACTGAAGTATCATCCGAAAATTTACCCATTCCGAAATCCTTTATGGTTGAAGGTTTTCATGAAACTCTGGGTGAGAAGACTCTAAAAATTTCTAAAAAGAAGAAAGCTGAGAAGGATTTGATGCTGAGAGTTCAGCAAGTTGTGGAAGAAATCCAGCAAGCGGAGAGCAGTGGTGGCTCTGGTGATGTAATAAAACATGTTGAAGACTATCATGAGAAGGATAGTGCTTCCGAGAAATTTTCACTCTACAATTACCAAGATGGATCCTCAAAAATTCCTACACCTAGAGCTGATGAGAAAGGTGAAGAAGAAGTGAACAAGCTGTCTGAGGAAGAAATTCAAAATCATGACTTTATACAGCTTGAAGATGTTGAAGATGGAGCACAGAAGGAGAAAGTTGACGAAGATGAGATTGTTCAACTTTCAAAATGTGAGCAAGAATCTCTTGATGAACAGACAGCTCCAAAAGTTGATAAGGGAAAACAAGTGGTTTTTGACACTCCAACGAAAGATATTATAAGAAGGAAAGAATATGGAGGATCATTGAAAAGGAAGCTGATACAGTCAGAGGAAGATCCATCTTTAACCAGAATATCATATTCGTAGTCATCTGTCTTTCGACATGACTTTGTTGAACAATCCCTCAAGAAGCTGGTGGACATCATTCTGATTTTTCAAGCAATAGAATCCAGATGCCAGATGATTCAACATAGCATAAATCAGGAATCAGACTCTGTATCCATGGTGATGGATAGGTGTGCTAAGCTTGAGGCTGATCATAAAAACATTCTTATCAATTAAGATGCTCATATATTTTCTTGCAGGAATTTAACCAAATGGTATAAGAAAGTTGTTCACAAGATGGCAGAGCTCGATCAATTCCAAGTATATGTTAAAGATTCCTTTGATACTGAAGACACTAAAATCAAGGATCTTACAAATTCTTTTTAGAATAAGTTAACTCTTGAGCTGGATTTTCAGATGCAGGAGGTCAAGGATCTGAATGGGAATCAAAGTTCTCTTGTCCAATACTACAGGGAATAAAAAGATCTTTGGATTCAGTTGGAAGAAAAGGTTGTAAAGAAAGATGAAGCTCTTAATGCTCAGGCAGTGGCAATGGAGGCTCAAGATGCAAGAATCATTTCTTTAGAGAAGCAAGTGGAGGAGGACCACAAAGAAATAAATAATCTGAAGACAATTGTCTAAATGCTTATACCCAAGGAAAAATAAACAAAATAGACCACTCCAATCTTTTATTGAACTGTTTTCCATGTATTATTTCTTTCCAATAGTAATAAAATTTTGGTTACTTATCTTTTGGTTGGTTTCATGTACTAATATTTTGGGTAATTTATTATCTTTTCCATTCCCTCAATTATTTTTGAAAATCACAAAGGGGGAGAAGGAAAAATAATTACTCAAAATGGGGAGAAGGAAGAATCTAAAAGGGATAAAAAAATTATAAGTAAAGAAGAACTATCCCTAAGTAAGGGGGAGCTTATCTAAGGGGGAGGTTCTCATTAAGAAGTTTTTCATTCTTATGATAATGAAAATCCCATTCCAGAAATCCTGAATACAATCCTTAGAGTTCCAAAGCCCAAGGGGCAGTTAGTTGTATTCACTATCATCCACAAACAAAGGGAGATAAGCTTTAATTTCAATGTCTAGAAATTTATTCTAAGTCCTTATATTATTTTTCGTAAGGATGTTTGTGATTTCCAAAAAGGGGGAGATTCTTGAGTCAATAAGTATTTCCTTATGACTTTTCCATTCCTTCTTGTTTTGAAAATCACAAACACCTTATCTTTAAGAAAATATGTTTTTACCCCTGGTTTACTTCTCTAAGGAAAATTTCATTAAGGAAATTTACCTCTATCTTGTTTTCATTGTTTATGTCAATATTTTTCTTAAGTATGAAAACCGGATTCATATCTATATTCTCAAAATCATATAATACTTAGATATGAAGAATTCTGTTTTGGGATCTGAATTCTCATTCCGAATTCTAATGCAGAATACTCATTACGAATTCTGATGACGAATTCTCATTATGAATTCTGAGGACGAATTCTCATTATGAATTCCGTGATGAATTCTCATTACGAATTCTGTGATGAATTCTCATTATGAATTCTGTGATGAATTCTCATTACGAATTCTCTGATGAATTCTCATTACGAATTCTCTGATGAATTCTCATTACGAATTATGTGATGAATTCTCATTACAAATTCTAATAACGAATTCTCATTACGAATTCTAATGACGAATTCTCATTATGAATTCTGATGTTGAATTCTCATTACGAATTATGTGATGAATTCTAATTACGAATTATGTGATGAATTCTCATTACGAATTGCGTGATGAATTATCATTACAAATTCTGTGATGAATTCTCATTACAAATTCTGTGATGAATTCTCATTACAAATTCTGTGATGAATTCTAATGACGAATTCTCATTACGAATTCCAGTGTGGAATTCTTGTTATGAATTCTTATTGTGAATTCTGATTATGAATTTTGGAAATGAACTGTTATTAAGTTCGACTCTGAATTCTTCTTATAAACAAAAATCCGAATATCCTTGTAATATAGACTCCGAATATAATTTTTGGTTAGACTGCGAACTTTTTTCTTACACCCTGATTTGTAAAGTTTATTATAAAACTATTTCGTGCTTTCAGTTACACATGTTTTCTTATAAAATGATGTCATTCATTCTGTTTTTTAAATAACCTTTGGTTGAGTGACACGTGTACATGTCCCTCTGAAATTTAAGGAAAATATGACCATTGGAGGAGGGATATGACCGTTGCTACCAAGACTATAAATAGGAGCTCATTCGAAAGAGATCAACAACAAGTTGATCACTCTAGCTACCACACACTGTCAGGGTGATTTCTAGAGAGATAAGCTTTTCATCCCTTGTGCATACTGAACTGCTTGTTCAGATTGCTTCGTGCGACTCCGACTGTTTATGATTACATTTGAGGGCTTCCGGGGATAGGAAGACAGAGGTGCCGACTACCTTGAAGTTTGAGGGATTCCTTGCTGAGGAAGACAGAGGTTCCAACTACCTTGAAGTTGAGGGCTTGCGGGGATAGTAAGACAGAGACTCCAATCTTCATATCGAGGGCTTACCCAGCTGTGGGTAAGACAGACTTTCTTGAAAGTATAAATCAAGGGACCTTTATCCAAGGTTGTTGGATACCCTTCTCTTTGGGTTAAAAGATTTATATCTTGTTACTTGTTTTTGTTACAAGTTTATCTTTTCCACTGCATTTTGTATCTTTAAGAGAGTATAACCATATTATACTTCCGTACACTTGTATAATATGATTCAGTTAGATTCTATACGCTTTAAGGTAGAATCTAATATTCTAAACATTGGTTAAGTTTCATTTTCCGGATCCATATTTCCAGAATCAGTTTTTCAGAATCACTTTCCAGATTTAAGTAAGTCTATAGAACTAGAAGTTTGTAACTTCATACTTTGTCCCAATCTTTCAATTAGTGTTAGAGGTGTTGTGAATTTGCTTAGTTTAACTTTGTCAAACATAGATCTTTCCTTGTTTAAGGAAATTTTTAACGTGTAAAATTCACCCCCTCTTGTATATTGTGCATGTACATCATTATTTCTATCCTACATATATGTTGAGAAAAAATATTCCATACCTAAAATTATAAATAACGCATTTTTTTCATAAAAATGATTTTTCAATATTTTTTAAAACTAAAGATAAGAATATAAAATAAATACTTGAAATACCAAAAATATCCATATGATAAGAATATAAATGATGATTTAGTGAGTGATATCATATGATTTCAAAAATTGGAATTTAAATTGAACAATACAAATTAAAAAAAAGGTTGTAACATAAAGCTTACCTCTTATATTGAATTTATTCACACACTCTAAAATAAGGTATAATAAATTTATAATTTTATAAATATATTATAAAATTTTTCCATAATTATATTACAATATATCAATTCCTTACAATTTCAAATTTCCCATGAACAAATAATACTTCATAAAAATCATTATTCTGGGTGTTCACTATTCTATTTTTCATGTTTATTTTTCGTATATTGATTCTAGTAATTTAACATTGGTAATGATTTCATAGTATATATAACATAAATAATTTCAAATTTATAATATTTATTCACCAAATAAATTTTTTATTTCTATACATAAATGATGCAGATGAAAAATATATTACATCATTTTGAAGAGGTGGTACTCTGTACGTACCCACGGGTGATGTTTCCGTTTTCCAATGGATGTAAATAAAGAATGATAAACAATAATTTAACTTTATAGAATTGTAAATATATCATATATACCTATATATTCCATAAATTTACCTATATAAAAACCAAATAGATATGAAAATTAAAAATAAAGTATATTTCTTCATGGAGATTATAGTATGTACAAGAACATGAGTGATATTTTTATTTTCAATTAAAGGGAATGGAAATATAAATTGGGTTAAACATGAAAATAAAAATATTTAAAACTTTAAATTTATTTATTTTATTATGTTAATGGGGTTATAGGAAACTTTTAGGATGAATAATAAGACATAAACTAGAAAGGGCATCATTAAGATGACTTCCTTTTCCTCTGGTACCTTATTTTTTCTTAAACTATAAGAATTATTGAGTTGGAATTTTTATGAGGCTAGGAACTATATGATTTGGGTAATATGGTTTTAATGTTATTTGGATAAATATTTATTATTAGATGGTTTTAATTTTGTTTTAAAATGCTAGAAGAGGAGGTTCCCTTTTATAAGTGAGGGTAGTGTCATTATTGTAAATAATACGAAATATTAATTAAAATAATTGTCTTTATCATAAAAAGTGGCTGAAAATTAGTCTAGTTTCAATGATATTTTGAGGTTAGCATTAAAGGAACAAAAAAATTTAGATAAAGATAATATATTTGGATTTAGTAATCCGTATCCCATAGTTTAATCCGTTTTAACCCATTATAACCTTAATCGTAGTGACAATATTATTACCGTGATAACTATTATTTATGGATAAAAGTTAAATTGAAATTATTAAAAAGTATTTAATATTGAGAATAAAAATATTAATTTCATTTAATAGTATTCCATTCATATAGGTGGTGTAAATAAAATCAAATATTCATGGGAAAAATGTGTAAAACCCAGTTTTAGAAAAAAAAGTGTTTTTTAGAATAAATTATTTTATTCAAATTCATTGCTAAGAAATATACAATAGTTTAATTTTTATATATTTTCTTAAATATATTATATTCACAATTAAACAAGTTAATTTATCAATATTTATTATTTCAATTTATTAAGATAAAATACAATGTGCATAGTAAAAATAGTTTTATGAAAAATACATCTTTTTACCTTTAAAACTTTTAATCATTTTTAACCATTTAAAAATAAATATATAAATGATCATTAAAATTTTTAAATCCATTAAGAATATATTTAATAATTTTTTTCAGTCGCGATCAATGTATTTTAATTAGAAAGAATAAATAATCTTTTGAAAAAAAATCAAGTTAAATTAGGTCTTATATAATTTTTTTCTTTGAGTATTTTTTTCATTAGCATTATTAAACAAATCATATTAAAGAAAAAACTCATAAATATATTCCATAATATATTAACTCTAAATTATGTTAGGAAATTTAATATCTCGGTAATAACAATTATTATTATTAATAAAAAATAGAATGGTTTTTATAAGCTCTATTTTGTATATAAAGACATTTTTATGCTACATATATTTGTATTAAAAGAAAATATATTCCAAATTCATGAATTTTTAAAACTTGGGAATATAATAATTCAAACTCTATGAGAAACCTAATTTCATAATGGAAAAAGATTCTTTTTTTCAAGCTAGGCACAACCATATCTCTGTATATGACATCCCATACTATACACAACCATATATTTAAAAATGATGGATTTCAAATGATCTATTTGAAAAAATACCATATATCAAAAATAGTGACCATATCTTATCATATGAAATCATATATGATAATAAAATCCATATTTTAAATATATAATCATTTCTTATGTTATACCAAATAGCCATTATAAACCTAGTTTAGAACATTGAACTATTTAATGTTAGGAAATATAACTAAAAAAATGCTAAAAATGATTCTTCACTTTGAAAAAAATTGAATCAAAACACCTAATGATTATTTGATTCTGTGAAAGGGTTTATTAGGATAATTCGACACTCATTTAAGGAATGTGAATAAATTATAAACCCCATACCATAATAAACAATGAAATGAACCTAACCAATTCTATACATAAAATGAAGAACACATTCATACCATTCACTGAAGATCACTAATGTATTTTCCTTCATTCACATGGATGATGATGAATAGTAATAGGTATAAATCCAAATTCCTCCCCTATAGAGTATCCATGGGCTGAATTGAATCACCAATTGACTGGTTATGATTATTATCTATTCTCACAACATGCTAGTGTCTCTTGGGGTAAAGAGAAAAGAAAAGAGCTCTTTGGGGATAATCATGGGTGGGTCAAGAAAGCCCATTATATCCCCATATCCCAGTGATTAATGCCTTATATGTCCCATAGGTATGCAATAGAGTTAAAACACATTAAAATAGATTTTAAATATCAAATGATTTAATGTTTTTTCCAATTAATGCATTCATCTTTTAAATGTGGGTTGATATTCCCATAGCTTTTTAAATAAATTCATAATTATAGTTTATGTTGAAGAAAAATATGGATGTTAAAAATTAATTATTGAATTACATGAATAATCATAAGATGCAATATGAATCATACATTATGATTTGAGACTCTAAAATATTCTTGTATCATTGCATATGATACACCAAAAATATTCATTATGATATATCTATAATATAATAAATTATATTACCTTTCATGGAATATTAATTTCAATGCTGACACACATACAACATTCCCAAATTGTACATTATGATATAGTATAAAATTTATAATATAAATATTATTCTTTAAGGAATATCATCATTAATAATTTCCTATAAATAAGAAATCATCATCTAAATAAAATTATGTTCAATTTTTTTATAATTTCAAATACTTTTTATGATAAATTCACATTATATACTAGTCAGTTTCTATGTGACACATTTGTCATCCTTGATTAACGGTATTTATATGGTGGTTTTTTTCACATTTATTACACTACAAACACATTTATAATTTTTAAAATAAATAAAATATATAAACATATAAAATTTAGTCATATCATGTATAATCAAATAAAATCATGTTAAATATTTCTTAAATTTATCCTCATAACAACAATTAATTGAAATTATTCAATTTTATTAGAATATAAAACTGTAATATATCATTGGTGGGTGAGGATTGGCCTTCCCATTAGCATATATCTGGTATTTTGTGGAAAATATGGCTCCGAAGGATTTATGAACCTTTATTGTATCATTAAAAATGTAATTAGTTCTAAAGTTTTCAACAAAAAGGTACTCTAACAAAATAATCTATATTTCTTGACTGGGTCTAAATGAAAATAGTGTAATATTAAGTCATAGGTTACCAAAATGTCCCCCAACCCATTTTCATTATTTTTAATATGACATTAAAAAAAGTATCTATGTTGACTAGAATGTTTAATAAGATACTATCACTAATTTAACTATTAAAGATTAAACTACTTACAATTTTAATATATTCTTATTTTGTTAAATAATTTGGATAATATCATCATCTAATATTTCTATAATTTATATTCTTTTAGACAAGGTATAAATTTTTCCTCACACTGGTATCACTTAAATATTTCATATAAGAATGATTAATGTCATGTGACAGACTAGACAAGTCCAGTGTGAGGGAAAAAACCTTTGACCATTTATTAAGAAGAAAAGAAAAGTATAGAAAGAGGATGTGGTATACAACTTTCCCATATCCAACAAAAAAAGGATTACATTTTATAATTATATAAGTGATTCTAAAAAATATATTTATAAATAGTTTCCCATTACAATGGAGAATTATCTTGACTGAATTAATTGAACGCCTAAATATTAATCTTCTTTAATAGTAAAGATATGGTAGACCCATTCCATGGGGTATTGGAGGAGTGCTTCCTCAAAATTCTCTTTGTTGGCTCAGATATGAGGCCTTCACTGTTAGTATATTCCGGCATCCCTTTTATGAAAATTTCATTAAATGTAGATTTATAGAATTTCAGGGCCTCATAGGTATTGTTTCCCATCTCATTTCCCGGATTCTCATCCCTCAAATCCCCAAAAGGCATCACCAAAATCACATGTTTCACAAATCCATGTCCCATGAATTGTGGATGAGCATTATTTTCCTAAAAAACCAAGCATTAAGATTATAAATTATTATTTTGACCTTAAAATGCCTTGGAAATAGATTTCATGGTGGATCTAGTTTCCATTAGAAGTAGTAAATGATAGAAATCCTTTCTCTATTTATTATTTACTTTCTGACATTGCATCCACCTCGAATAAAAGATCATGCTATCTTGGAATTCATTAGTAGCTTCAACAAAATTATAACCTCGAGACTCCTCATTGGGCTCATACTTGGGGACTCCTTGCCCATCCAAGGGAACCACCTAAGCTATTTAATACTCTTGATCTGGTTCTTCATCCACCAATCCTGTGAAATTATTTCCATGCTTAGTACATTTCACCTCCTTCCCAAGACTCAAGATCATCCTATTTGTAATTGTTACTCACTCGACACTACCTCTATTTGATCCGCCTTCCATAAGAACCCATAGGTGTTTTTCATTGACATGATCACCCCACCTCTTCATTACAACCTAAAGGATCTTAAATGTATTGTGGTACCACCACTCATTCAATTTCAATACCCATGTCCACTGTATTATCTTTTCTCACCATTTTCCATCGATTGGACGCCTCCAGGTCAAGATTTAAACTTCCAAACACAATGATAACTCTAAGGATCAAAGTAAGAACCATTATCTGTCTCAAGGTGTCATGTGATGCATCATCAATACCAAGACTAGACCCTATAAACACCTTAATATCCATGCATTGATTCACCTATTGAGTACAATAACCAGATACATCACTTGTTTTCAAACCCTCATCCAACATTAGTTTCAACTTCCCGCCTCTACACATTTAAAGTTGATGCCCCATTTTTCAAGCACCGAGAGTAGTAATCAAATAATGAATTAAACAAAACCGACTATTTATACCTAATATAATCACCAAAAACAATAAAAAATTATTTCTCCAGATGTGAAGAGACATCCACTTCGTCATAGATTCTATGTGAAACAAGGTGACAAATTTCTAAAGTCCTACTGTCAGAGCATATGTATAGACCAACACGATATACAAGCATATAAGTAATATATGGATTCTAATAGGTAATCAAGAGTTTTATAAACCTTAACCATATTTCCGTGATTGGAGAGTCTCATTTCATGTGTCAGTCGTACAACCATATGAAGAGGATAAACAAGGAACCATTATAGGATTGAGAAGCACTTGACCACACCAATACCAGATCTTCATAAGAGGAAAAATAGATCATGATGTTCCTAGAGTCCAGGAGACCCATAGTAGCATGCTCATGTAGGCACCAAGATCCAAAGGTGAATCAGTCTATGAAATCCACAAACGAATGTCATTTCTTGAATCGTGCTATCAGAGTCATATTCAATAATGAAGAAGCATCAGTGAATTCTTGAGCCAAAATTGAAAGTTGCAGAATCCCATAAAAAATTTAAAGAACATTGGGAGAAAGGAAGATTTATAGGAAAGAGGAAAATAATATAAAATCTGATAAGGGGGAGAAATAGGAGCATCAATCTACATAAAGAGGTGGCGAAGGTCCCTCCCCCGCCAAGGGGGGAGGGGCTAGATCCCAGACCATCACTGGCTAGATTTGAGGTGGAGATTGACATTGGCAGTGCACCCTTCACATTGGATCTAATCATACATCATGTGATCGAGAATACATTATCATTATCACATTTTAAAAAACATAAAATAGAAAACATAATTTTTTTTAACAAAAATAATATAAATTATAGAAATTTATATATGAAACACCCTAGTAATTGAAACATATCTTTTTAAATAATCATTTTATTATTAACATTTGAATTGTTTTTTTCGATCTATATATTATTCAAATACCCTCTATATCCTCACCTTTAGCTTACTGTACATCATCTCCATTGATTAGAAAATATGTTTCTTGTTATTTCACAAGGAATGGATCATTCTCCAATGAATTGATTCTCAATTATGTATTTGGGTATTGATTATAAAATAACAATGTACAGATTTTAATTTGTAGGATCATGTGTATAAAACACTTATTCAACTTGATATTAAATTATGACAAGATTATATTTGTATACTTCATTTCTATTATTTACTTTTATGAATCCCAATTCATTAAATATTACAAAAACTGTATTATCATCACATATGTATTGAAATATTAGCACATGAAATTCCATACAGTCAAAAACTCATATTTTTCATCAAATTACACATTAGATATATTTTTCTGAATAATATTTTTTTCCATGAAACTAATTCATAGTTAACTTCTCCTACAATATTTACTCCAATAATTTTAATTGTACAACATTAATTATGTTCCTTTATATACAATATATTACCATTAATTATTTTTCCATCATATGATAATATATGAATAGTGAACCTTTAATTAAGCATTATAATTTCTAGGATATAGATTTATGATTTTTTATAATAGTTTATAAATGTGTTCTGAAATCCAACTAATAAACCATTTGTTATTTGTATTTGATATCGGTATTTTATCCCTTATTGGATTGGAATTACTTGTATCCTCATTATGATATTGAACATATGGAACCACTTCAACATTATTATAGAAAACATATAGCTCAATTTTTTCTAACTCTCTTATATATATTTGAAAATCATATATTCTAAGGATTTATGAACCTATGGTGATAAAATCATAATGATATTTTTTAAGATATTTTTTTCCACTTTAGATAAGTATTTTATATACAATTCTTCTTCTTCTTCTACAATATACCTACCCATAATACAAATTTCTAAATATTATTAATTTTGGATTTACACTTTTAATATCTTAATATAGAATTCAATAGGTAATATCCATTGAAATTTTAATGGAGAATATTGTGGGATAACATATAATAAATGAACCACTAAGAGGGCTATAAAATCAAAGGTAATGTTGGGAATACTGTATGTAGATCAAAAAATATTAAAAAAAATTATTTTACCTTTTTTTAATCATCTCTTAGTCTATGAAATTTAAAGTTATCGGTTTGAAAAATAAACAGAACTTAGTAATTTTGTGTTGAAATACTTTCATCAGTATTCAACATATTTCCCTTTTTTAAAAATATGGAATCAAAATATTAAATTAATGTTATTATACACCTTTTATCTTTAGTTCATTCATCGATACAAAATTCTTAATATTTAAGGAATACCAATATGGAATTATTATATCATTTAAAATGTTTCAAAGATTAAATATATATTTACAAGAAAAGTAGTGGTCCACTAAATAAATTAATTTTTTTCTCATACACTTTACTAGGGTTAACTCTCCCATAATTACTATTTTAATCATTTATATCATAAACATGATTTCAAATTTTATCTTCCTTTGTGTTTTTAGTATCATATCAATAATATCACCTCATATATTTTATTTGATATACCTAATTTCTTGAAAATATTACCTAAATAATTATAGTAAAGTTGTTGAAAAAATAATAATAAATTTTTTTGACCCTCCATTTTAATTATTTTATAGAAATGTTTATCAAAATAATTTTCTATATCCATGTATTAATCAACTAATTCCATGATTGTAAATAAATAAGGTTAAAATTAATCTTCTGAGTTCCCATAAAATAGTTTTATCCATGACTATTATTGATGTCAATAATGTAAAATCCTTTGATGTCAAATGAACACAACTTCAAGAATATTTATTAAGTTAATTAGGCATGTAATTTCTCCAAAAATAGGACACTATAGGCATATTTAACTATTATACCATCACAAATTACCATAAGTTAGAGAGTCATTTATCACACTGAAGAATTTGGAACCAAAATATAAGATTTATTTTTTTATGAACTATAAATCATAACATCCCAATCTAAAAAATTTAAAATATTAAATAAGTGGTGGAAAATAAATTTTAATTACATTAAAAAATTATTTTTATCCTAAAATATGGAATGAAAATATAATGTACTTATGAATCATGAAAAACCATAACAGAAAATTATAATTTACCAATGTAAACAACCATGTTCTACGACTGTTACTTTCTACACCATGAAGATTAATGTGTTCCAAGGATAACAAAACATTAATTCCATATAGATCATACCAAAGTTTTACATACCATTATTTAATTTTCTATAATTGAGGAGTATTTTCTATATTTCAATGTTTATGGTTTTTAATTAATTTATCTTTGTTCCATGTAAACTGAGTTACAATCTATAATATTCCATGCGATCCTAAATATATAGGATTGATTAAAAAATAACATTATTTTTTATGAACATGATTTATTTTCTAGGTATCAAGATGCATAACACTTGGTTCATTTCTTATAAATATTCACAAATTTATTTAAATGACATACAATCATTATGAAAAATGTGAATATTACCATTGATCATAAGCATGGAATTTAAAATTCATCTATATTCAAATATTAGACCAGTGATTTCATTGTTATTTAATAATATATCATTCACTGAATAAAGAACAATTATAAAACATTCATCACACAATTAGTTCCCTATTAATAGGTTCTATAGGTTTCGTACAATGCATAATGTTCTATATTTGGTATAACCATAATACAATGATATATAAACATATTTATTTAATCTTTCTAATATTTTATAACAATATTTTTATTAAAATTAAAGAACCGTTATAATTTCTTCCATAAGATCTAAATCATCATATAGTCATGCACTGATATAATATGATCTATAATTTTTTTATCAGTCAACTAACTAGATATATTTACATTTATTCTAGGTTTTATACGAAAAATATATATTTTCCCAATTCCATAATAGATCAAGTGATGTTTAATTTTAGATTGATCAATTATTCTTAAATAGTAACAATACTGACATGGACACATTTTTTTAAAGGGTTGTTTATAGGGTATGTTTCAAATTTGATGAAATATTTTCAACTTCTTTATAATATTTGGTCATATGATTAACATCCGTCCATTGTTTATTAATATAAATCATTTATCATTAAATAAAGTTTGAAACTAATATATATATATATATATATATATAACTTTTTTATATAATAATAAATAATGGAAAACATATATATATATATATATATTAGATATAAAGAACACATATAGAGACAATATATATATATGTAAACTATTTTCCATATAATATATATACATAAAAACTATGAATATACATATATATAATGAAAATATATATTTTTAAATAGTATAAATAATATATATATATATACATATGTATATTATTTATATTATTTATTTATCTATTTGTATTATATATGTATTATCATGCCCAGGACAGAGACCACTCAACATTGTCCTGAACAGAGTATCCCATGACCACATGAATACATCCCTTTATACTAGAGGCTATTAACTAGTAGCAAAATCCCTAATTAAACATTTGGGAGACCATTCATTCAATATCATTACAATGATAAATAATAAAATTAAAAAACATCAACCATAATAAATAGTTAGGTTATGTGAAATAAATAAAACAAATCCATGATATATAAAATGGAATATAGAATCATACAATAATAAATGAAATGATCTCCCACAAGGTGGGCCAAAAATAAAATATACACCAAATAAAAAAATAATGAAGTTGTTATACTTCCATCCTAAATCATGACCTCCACCCCAATATGTATTCTTATCAGTATTTCCCTACTCGATCTATAATACAATTTGGGAACAAATATATAATGTTTAAAAAAGGTATAAAATTACATCATGGTGCCAATTAAGTGTTTGAGAAATACTAATTAAGAGTGTCTCACCATGTTCTCTTAATATAGAAAATAATTTATATTTTTGAACAAGGAAAAATAAATAGTAGAAAATAAATAGGTGTGTAGTTTTTTTTACTAACCATGATACCCTGACACTTGACTTTACCTTCAAATGCCTATATTGAAACCCAATAAACCCATTCCACACATACCAACCTATTCTTGAAGACTCTAGGTGTGGTGTTAATAAAAACCTCTAACAAGACCTATCACTCAAGTGGTCCTTTAAACGCCTTCTCACTCATGGTGAGCCCACAATCCCGATCCCGATCACTACCATATCATTGAAGGTAGAGTCCATCATATACGTTACACATCACTGCACCACCTTACCACTACTATATTAGTCAAGATAGGAATCAACTAGAACCATCCCACCCAGTACGAGGATATTATCTTTACCGCTACCTTACCATTTAAGGAACTATTTGATATAAATTCACAACCTAAATAAAACATTATCACCACGTAAAGGGATAAATCAGCAACTTTACACTAAAAATGAGGCCATTATCCGTATCAATACCTTTATAATATTGTCAGGGTCTGATATCACTACACAAACTAACCACTAACTAATCTATAATGGTAGGGTTTAACTAGTTGTTTCTTACACATGATGAAGTCATTAACCTAAAAACAACATTATCACTACTTTCAAGGCTTGACACTACATATAAATTTAACCACTATTGTATCTCCCAAGGTGGGGTTAAACCAACACCTTCCCTATGAAGATAATGGTCATTATCCTTCCCACAAGTTGATAAAAAAATTTAGGTTCTTATATCACATCACAAATTAACCAATAACAAATCACTAATGGTAGGATTCAATTGGAACCTTATCACTCACAATGAGGCAATTATCTTAGAAATTACCTTATTAAATAAGGTTAGGTTCAATATCACATCATAACCTAACCACTAACATATCACTAGAGGTTGGTTTTAGCCTACCCCATCACACTTCAGGAAAGGCCATCTAGTCTCTTCTTCTAATATAAACAAAATGGTAACATGAATTTTATAAAAAACCAGGCACACAACAAATAAAACAACTGATAACTCATTATATATGTGCTATCTACCATAGTCACAACCCCACACCTACACTCAAATGAAATAATCCATATAGACTCATGGGAAAATATCTCTAGACCATTTTGTGCTTTCATCATCGACAACAAGACTTACCCTCTCCTATGGTGTTTCCAGATCCCCTAAAATCTTCTATTAATGGGGCATAAGGACCAATAAAAATCCACTTCATAATAATGAGTCACAACCCAGTCATGTAGACTATGGATTCCCTTGTGCTAACCTTCCCTAATCTTCTTAAAAACTCAATTTCATGTCTTCAAAAAAATTCCCTCAACCCGTACATTTTTTCCATTTCACCTCTCACTTAAGAGATATATTGAGTGAAAAAACTAGACGAATCCACCACCACTATACCATATTTATTCTTGGAGGACTCTCCCCACTCATAGGGAATAATGAGATTTTAATCCATCCTTGATGGGTGTTCCTATAATGGATGATGCTTAACATCATCAAACCCATCTCTTTTAGGCCTAAGACTCTCATGCATTCCAAAAACCACCTATATTACATGATAAAAATCCAAAATCTTATCCCATTGGTAACATACAAAATTAACCCATGTTTTAAAGATCACTTACAACATCTATTTATCTTTGACACGCTTGGTCATTATCACTTTTCCCAGTCCCTTTAAAATATAAAGTCATTCACACACCTACGTAAAAGAATTTTCTTTAAAAGGGACAAAATACCTCAACCATAGAGTTACCACCCTTACAATGCTTCTCTCATCCTCCATAATTTCCACCATGCCTCATCAAAACTTGCACCAATTTCCAAGATTTTATCTCACACCACAACATACAAATAGTTAATTATGAAAATTTATAATTAATTATTTATTTTATAAAAATTATACATAATAATTAAAAATCTCACTAATAAATGCAACATCATTGTCATTACATGAAACCTTTAATATTTATAATCTTATGATATTCTCTAGCCATAACATGTAAAATTCCCATCATCTCAGGTTAACCCACCATTATCTGATGAAAACATCATGAATCCCCTAGATGGAACCCCATAAAAACATAGAAATCAATCAAGAAGAAGAAAATAGTTAACTATGGGAGGAAATCACCTATAATAACAATAATAAATTCTATCTTGTCACCCTACCCCTAGGGGGGTCAAGCACGGGGAAGAGGAGGGGGAGAGCCCAATGAAATGGCCCACTTCTAGTACCACACTCGACATAAATTCATAATGGATTTGACTATGAAATGATTTATTTTCCATATATTTAATATTAAGAATGATACATAATCATGAAATGACATAAAGGTATCATGGTGTGAAACCATCTACCCGACAACCGTCATGGAATTGACTCAAGGGTAAAAGAATTAAAAACATAAATTGGGTAGATCCCAAATAAATTATAGCCTTGCCTCATTACAGAGTTCCCCTAGTCACTACATATCTCAAACCCCATGGAAAGAATTAAAACACTAAGGTCCTAGACCCTATGGATTTCCCCTATCCCTCAATATTGGTGCCTCTCCAATGTGGAAATCACAACAATCAAAGATAAGATCCCTTGAGCACATACATAAGGTTCATAGTCTTGGAATGATACCATCATCATAGAATGGAAATATATAAGGGTATTTACCTTACAAAAACCCATAATTTTTTTAAACATAATATACCCTCTGATTTTATAAATGTTTTGTATTTAGTAATGTTGTATTATATAATACACATTCTCCACATAAGGAAAATCCGTAATATTTTTATATATAAATTCAAACATTACATTTAGAGAACAACTATAGCCATAATAATTTAAATTTTTATAATGGAAAAAAATATATAATAAGATAACCATAATATGAAGACCTAGATTTGTTCAACCCCCTTGAATGATTTCTCTCATGAAAAACACTATAGAAACAAAATAGAACATTATTAATGAAATAATAATTTTTTAAATTAAAATCTTTATAACCTTGATAGAAAATAGAATTGAATTATTATTTAATTAAATATGAAGTATTTATAGTATGCAATGAACCCATACTACCGTTACAATTATGGCAGTCAGAAAAGTAATAAGACAGATGGAATAGTAATATTACCACTAGAAATTATAACTTTACTCTTAGAATAATACGCCCACCTATGTATTTGTAAGATAATTTTTAGTTATCTTATAAAATGGAAATATAGAATATTCATATCATGATACAATTAAATAAATGTTTTAAAAATAATTAAATAAGTATTTTTATTTTTTATAAAACACATATATTTTATTTAAATATATTTGAAAAATTTAAAAACTAAAAAAAAAATTATTTCCCTTATGTTTTTATAAATTAATATTTTGTTTCATTATAATGATCATATAATTCTATGAGTCCATAACTAATTTTTCAAAGCATCATAAATTTGAAAATAATATTAAAATAATATGTATCTAATAAATAATTATTTTATATAAAAATTAATATTACAATATTAATTATATTATATTCATAAAATGGGTTTCATTTTTGTATTCAAAATATTAAATAATGGATATGGTAAAATTTTATTAATTTTTAAAAATAGTTGATTGTTTTGTGAATATTGAAAAACAAAAAAATATACTATTTAACATTATAGGTTAAAGAAATTAATTTGTGAGTCATAGCTGATGTAAGAATCCTTTTATCAAACTCAAATTCACTAATTACTTTATGTAGTAATAATAATAAACACTATTTCTAGTCTATAGAAAAACTAATAAACTAATCAATGTTATATTAAAAAATGCTCAGCCCCTCCACTTATAAATACCACCCTCTCCCCATAATTTATATACTTATTAGATTTATCATGATCTACCAAAATTATAATTATGTTCTATCCTCACATCCATGGATTTATAGTCATTTCAAAATACCATACCAATGTTTCTTAAGGTGTTGTCCAAGTGATGAAATCCAATGAGGTAATCTTTTTAACCAAACATTCCTTTAATATTTTCTTACTCTACCTCCTCCAAAACTATTCCATAAAACAAGAAATAATTAATCCAATATATTAAATAAACTTATTTTATTACTCTAATGGAATATAAATTAACAAAACCTTATTCATTACATTATAAAATGAAATCTATAGTTTATATTTTTGGTGGGTTGACCTCCTATGGGAACAAAATACTTCATTTTTCTCTACTCCCATCACGACAGGTTCTAGAAATAATATTATGGTTAAATATGATGATAATAATTATTTAAAAATTATTTTATTATCTATAATTTATTAATAATCATAAAATTAATTGAAAAAAGCTAGTTCATGTTGGTCGATAAAAATGCCTAAATAAAAGAACTCTATGACAATAACATTTATACTAAAAGAATCATCTCTATAAGAACACATATAGATATTTGGGACTATTTAAATTTCAAGAAGTAAATTAATATCATTTAATTTAAATTTATTAATTATTATCGCATTTAAAAAAAACTTAAATAATTAGTCAAAAACTAAAATGATTTGGGATCAATAAAACAAACACCCACAAGAGAGTATAAATAAACCTGATATGTTAACAAATGATATTAAAAAATCATAAAAAAATTTAATGAATGAGATAGAGATGAAAAGTTCTATAAAAAATGTATCTAATAAATTAAATTTTATTTCCCAGGAAGTTAGGCATTCATAGCTATAATTTTAAGGGTCTGGGGTAAAAGAACTCTCTGAACCACCCTCTTTTCAATGGGTTATGATTTATCTCTCCCTACCTCAGTATATTTATCTATTTGTTTTATTAAAACCATATATTTTATATATATATAAAACTTTCATATATACCTAAGTAATTATTATTTTCTTTTCTAGGTATATGCATTCATTTAAAGTTCTCCTCCCAAATCATTCCTTTAAGTAACATGAGTTATGGTTACATCATATTTATTATTTCAAATGATAAAATTGCATATAATCTATTTATCATAAAAAGTCTCTTAGAAATACTGAATTTTTAAGAGAACCCTCTTATTTATATTTTGGTACTATTAAAAATATGCTACTCTTAACTTCTATAAATTATCCTTACCATTTTTTTAAAACATCCCTAACAAAGTCCAATTCTAAACTAACTAATTCCACATATGTAATGAAATTATCTTCCAAAGAAATATTTATCCGAGACGTTTTTTGTTAAAAAAAAATATAAAAATCAATAGATTTAATTAATTTTTCTCTTTTGGAACATTATAATATAACCTTTGATTTTCATTTGGTGAAATATTATGTAACCCACAACATTCAATTGGAATTTCTTATTCTTTTAACTCTTGTTGGATTTACTTATGTGGAACACATGTGCATTTACATGTTATAATGGGTTCCCCCTAATTTCACTCCAATTACTTCAGTAATTTTAATATCTCATGAGATGATATATATGACATTTAGGGGTAAACCCAAACCATTATGGGACTCTGTCCACTATGTTATGATGTCTCAATTGTGAGAATTGACTACTGCTTATGGTATCATGAATCATGTTGTGCCAAAACTATATGATTCAATTCATCTATTGTTATTTATGTTATATATCCTAGTGAAAATTCTTATCTGTTTTCCTTTATAATATCAAATCATTCCATTTAACTCCTATGTAATTCTCTTCTATCACCCTTATTCCCTTACTGGTACTTCTAGCTCACCCATTTTTTATATTCTAAATGGAATCAAATGATGTTTTATAAGATAAAAGTTATCTAATAAAATATTATGTAGTTTAAAATAAAGTTATTCAGCATCATGTTTATGATTTATGGACCTAATCACTCAAATACACTAGACATCTTAATACATCGGTTGTGTTTGTTAGATATTTATGTAAATAATCATGTAATAATAAATGTATGAGGCTTTCCTCACTACAGTATGCATACAATAAGAAAAAATACCCCTTATTCATGTTGTAAACAATTTCCCCATTATAGTGGTGACTCATAGGACATGTATTTACTCATAAATAACCCCTTGTGAAATTGTGAGCTTCCCCTATAGTGGAATAGTAAACCAAAAATAGAAAAAATCAGCAAAGGGGTCCCCCTAAACCCCCCTATAATACACCAAAAGTATCTAAAACATCTATTATTCTCCAAAAAATACCCAAAAATATCTTCAATAGATGTTCTAACCCTATAAATCCTAATTTGATTCTTGATTATTGAAACTCACATTGATCAAGAATGAAAAGTCAAATTTACCTTTAAAATATTAACTCAAAAATATGTTGTCCATTACAAATTATATTTCGTAAAGATTCTCAACCTTAACATTCTATGTTTATCCTATAACCATCATTCCAAAATAACATCTGTCATTAATTCATCATTAACTCATTATGTTCTATCCTCAAGTTATAAAAAATCCTTCATAGTGAAACTCCAAAAATTGAGAGCACTATTCACTAATAACTAAGTCACTCACTCATCAAAATATTTAATATTGAGATGGTGCTCAACCACATCCTAATATACCAATATACTGATGTGTCATCAACCAATTTAACCATATTTTTTTGTGCTCCCAACCATATAATTATAATTACATTTTTCTAATTCCTAGTTATGGTTCTCCCCAACATAGAAATCACCTAGCAAGACACACATTATAGACTCAGTGGACATGTTTGACGTAGTTTCAACATCATAATTCACAATTCATTTCAAATCACTAGTCATTCCTCTCTGTATAGGATTCACAAAAAAATATTAGCCTCAACCACTGACGCATCAACACTTCATCTGATATTGATGATTTAATTCCAAGAGGTATCAAAAGATCATATAAACTCTCACCCTAATGTACTAAAAGGGATTTTTTTTAATTATATGGTTGGGTTCTCAAATACCCACACCATCGATCATACTCTCATAGTGGACACTAGAGCACCACTAATATGACTCAATATAGGGTCACCCCAACTATGTCCCAACCCCAATACCAACATGTGAAGTCCAACCAACACCACATCTAAATTCCCAATTTTTTATTTATCAAGGAACCGAGTTAGATATATATATATATATATATGTGTGTGTGTGTGTGTGTGTGTGTATATATAGTAACTTCATGGCTTCATCTAAACCTTTCTCTTAACTATTTCACTCCATCCATGAGGGTTTTTACATGGAGGTTATATATATGTGATCGACAAAATTCTACCCACCATGGGAGGATCCATATCATCACCTAGTTGATCAAAAACTCAGTCTCCATATCCCATGATCTATATAAAAACCTATATATTTATATTTTTTTCATTATATAATTAAATAGTTAAATTCATTATAAATTTATAATGAAATAAGTTGTATTTATAGAAATTAAGTATTCTATACCAATGGAATAGTATACTAAACATTGGAATTGAAATTTTAATATTAGGAATAGTAATATACCATTAGAATAAAAATCTGACATATGAAAGAATAAATAAAATTTAGATATGTCATAAATTAAAAGAAGATAAATTTATATAATGGAAGAGGTGAAATTGTTTTTTCAAAATTAAAAATTAGGTGTTGGTATTTTTTTCAAATGTAGATGTTTATTTACAATTTTATAGTTAATATAATTGTTTAAAAAAATATTTATTTTCAAAAAATATGTTCATAAATTTATAATTTGTTATATTATAATGATACATTATTTAATTATTCAAAGTGTTATATACCCGATTATAATATTAAAATCAGTGTTTTTTAAATAAATGACGATTTTTGATAAAATTTATATGTATCCTTTTTTAAAAATTATTTTCATAAAATGGATTCCTTTTTTGAAATCTCTACATGAAAAAATAGTTATGAAAAATTTTGGGAATTTTTCTAAAATAGTTGATTTTTTGTGAATAGTGAAATACCGTAATTTACGATATTTAATATTATAAGTAAATAAATGAATTTTTGAGTCATTGGTGAGTCATGGATGAAGTAAGTTCAAATTACTTTGAACTCAAATGATCCAGTTACAAAATATTTTCATGGTAATCAATAATATTTCATGTCTTAATCCAAAATAAAAAACAAATGTTAAAATATTCAAAAACACCCCTCTCACCCTATAAATAACTCCCATTCTCCTCGCACCCCCAAATCCTTGTAGATTGTATAAATTTATCCCATTTACCTTACCAAGAGAATTCCACACATCCAAGACCAACAATTCTCACCAAAATACGAAATGCTGGTTCTTTAAGTGTGTTCTTAAGGAGATGATATTCAAGAGGTAATATCCTCATTCTTTCCCATTTTAAATTATCTATTTCTTGTAACTTACCCTCACCTCCCTTATCCAAAGTGACATTAAAACACCATTATCATACATATAATGTCATCTTATTGTGTTAATTGAATATCTATAATCAAATCTACTATCTTCCCCTTTTATCTTAAAAATTAAAACATTATCCATGATATATCGATTCACTACCTACGTGGATGACAAATTTTCATTTTTCCATTACCATGTTCTAGTATAGTAATAAAACTATTGTAATGGTTAAATAATATTTTAATAAGTATATTATAACTTATTTAATTTTTTTGAACTAATATATAGTCATGATATTAAAAAAAGAAATATTTTTTGATTTTAAAAAACTGAAAAATAGAGTAAACAATTATCATTAATGTTTTATCAAGTGAATCATTCTCATAAAAGAATAGAAAAAGATATATGGGACTATTTAAACATGTGGAGGAATATTAATACCATATAATATCACTTTATGTGTCCTATTTTTATTTTGATAATTACATCCATAAATATACACTAGTTAACCAACAACAAAGCCATGAAATGAATGCACCTAGAACGATGATTCTGATGTTTATAACTCATAAAATATATCCATAAATGAACATAATAAAATGATAATAAATAAAATAAATGTGTAATAGTTACTTAATTATGTAATTAATGAATCTAATTTTTTTATCCAAGATATTATGTGTAAGTACAGAATGCTTTTTGGAATAAGGTAAGGGAATTGTTAACACAATTTCTATTTTTGGGTCAACCATATACATTATTTATTATTTCATTCTAAGATTTACTTGAAATGAATTTTGATTATATGATGTTTTATTATGTGTATTTATAAGGAATATAAATCTTCCATTCATTTTATTAGTTCTCACTTCTATAATATGATATTTAAAAGGGGATTTCCATTAAAATCCTCGTTACTGTCACTTTTTTACAAAAATAAAAATAATGTTTTTAAACATATTATACATGAGAGGATTTTACCAATTTTATAATGTATTAATGTTTTCAGGATTATATTACAATATTACATAGTTACTTTCAATGAATTTTTTTTTCATTGTGAGTGCGCAACATTCATTCAAAATAAGGGATTTCCTAGAAAGTATGTTTCTATGATGCAGGCATTCATGTTTTATGATCTGGTATTGGTTTATGGGAATTTATTATGATAGGGGTTGGTTCTATTATAAACCATTTTTGGGTTTGTGTTTTCTACCCCTCTAAAGCATTGGGTATTTTTAAAGTTGATCGTAATAGTTATTCTATGTGTAACTACAATGTTTACATCATAGGGTGTCTGTGAGAGTTATAATCATAAAGTATCCATTAGGGTTACAATAATATGGTATATTTTTGGGTTACATCATTAGTATGTGTGATAATAGAATGATTACCCAAGTTACCTATATGTTTTATTTATTCATGAAATGTTTTTAGAATAATCTCTTTCTTAAATAAGGTATGTTATTATGTTGATGTTAAAAGAAAAAAAATTTATAAGTATTTATGGACTAATGGTTTCATTATTTCCATTTTATGTCTCTCATTGAAAATTTTAATCCTCATCCCACATTTAAAAATGTTTTTCCCTAGGGTTATGGATTGGTAAAGGAAATGAATAATTCAATTTTAATGTTGTAAAGTTTTATTATTGAAAGAAATCATGTTTTATTTCTCATTGTGAAAAAATTGATATTGAGTAGAACTATTTAATTTTTAATATATATGTATCTATGTATAAATTATAACCTAATTATAAAAAACTCTACATATAAAGGATGTTTCAGAATGTAAGAATGATAATTCTAGTTCAATTTCCTAGATTACATAATGTTTAAGGCTATGTATTTAAATTATTTCCATTACCAAACACAATTAATGGATTTAAATAACCTAATCATACTAAAGAACCTATTTTAATCAACAATAACTACCCATTTCTTTATCGCCAAAATCATCATACATAGATGACTTAAAATTAATCTTCAACTAGGGTCATGTTATACAACAACCAATGGTGAACTCCCCCACTATATGGTTTCCATTACATAGCCTACTGAGTGAAATTCTGGATAGGGTCTAGATCAAATGTATGTCACTCTTCTCAAGAAACGATCACCCGTCCCAATAATCACTATCAAGGAACAACCTTAAATCGACTATGCTATGGTACTTTAACCCCACCATGATATCATTATCAATCATAGGGAAACATCTTTGGTCCTAACTGTAAACACTAATCCACCAAGCTCATAAAGATATTATATAATCCCTCAAACCTCTACCTATTCATGACCTCTCAAAAATCCATAAATTTATTGATGATTCCTGTGCTAGTGTTAAATTTATCCCACACCCCAAGGTTTAAAAAAAATCTATTCTAAAAATCACTATCATATTCCAATGTAGAGTAAATCTTTAATAATCTTCTCACATTTTATTACCTACAATATATCAAGATCTCATATAAACCAAATGGGTTTATAGTCTTGTACTACCCAATAACAGAAAAAACTCATTTTAACATGTTTCATATCCCCTTAAACAATGGATCATATGACTAAACCTCCAATCATTCTACCCTAGTTGGTTAATATCATCTAGTAAAAATAAAACATTGATTATTTCTATAAAATAAACTTATGGAATCTAACTTCTATCAAGGAAAACCATGAAATCAAACACAACTTGAACATTGGTAAAAAAACTAAAAAATGTATATTTAAGCTCTATGTGTGAATAATCTGACAAATATGATCATGATCCAAAATTTTATCCATTAAAATAATCCTTCCATTGAAAACCTGAACTTAATATCAAATCACCTCAAGTTATTTAAACATAAAAATCCCGTGTCATCTCCCACTAATATCCTCAACCCTCAAAGTGGTAACCAAATCCCCAAGGAATTTCACTCCCATTCTTGGATCACAACTTCCATACATACCAAACAGACACTAAACCAACTATATTTCATCACAAAGGAATAAAATGCATGCACTAAATCACCAGTGGTTATTGTACATTCCATGAATGAAGGGAATTCATATCCACCACTAGATAAAATCTCTTCATAAGTTCAACATGAATTTACAAAAAATAAATATATTACAGTCTAACTTACTATAATATAACTAACATGTTATATGGGAAAACAATATATAATTTGTTTTTGAATGTTCAAACAGTTGATAGCCAATTATATTTAAAATCAAGTACACATATGCCGATGTATGTCATGTCAATCAGAATTTAAAAAAATGATTCTTGGAAATGACCCTCTTCCCATTTTAGACCTAGTATAAAAATAATTCATAATGATTAAAAATAAATGTATCATGTTTGAATAATCATCTCAACCATAATCAATAAAACTAAAAGAGTAATAATATAACCATGGTAAAATATATTTCCCATAAGAAATGTGTAAACAAATCACAAGCATGAGGTACATCACAAGTGTAGAAACATCCCTATTCTATAAATACCACATCCCCAAATAGGAATAAATAATATAAAAGATTCTTTGATACTACTTAATCATTCCCTAGTCTAATATAACTCACTAGTGTAAAATTAGATCAGGACATCACCTCATTTGTGTGCCATTGCATACTCAAAATTCCATTATCCAGAAGAAAGGTATAAAATAATAGTTTTTCTAGAATTTTCAATTGATATCATGACATTAATAATTGTGAAATAATAAAACATAATCCATAATAATAATCTGAGTACGAATACAAAATAAATGATATAAATACTATAACATATTAATGAGGAAACATAAAATTATGATGTCCTAAATTGAACCACCAGGTCCTACCTTGATGGCGATAAGATGAGTGTTAATACCCCAATAGATCCTCTAAAGGGCTAGGGGCTAGTGGACATCACTGATTTGGCATAAAAATAATATTGGAGGCCTTAGCCAAAGGTACATGTACACACACAAATATCCAAGACAAATAAATTATAAAATGTTAAAAAAAACAAATACTGATTCATGCATACCTATAAATCCTAAAATAAGAGTACGATAATAATACTATAAATCATTAAGGACCAAAGAAAATCCCACAAAAAAACTGTAAATAAGTTCAACCAGATAGTTTGAGGGGACTATAGAAAAATTTGACTACTAGAAAGAACCATGAGTTTTCTAGAAAAATCTATGATTTTTATTCTCCAAGTCTATTAAGAACCCCATAAAATAGATGTTCATATATATAATATATGCGATGTGTAAAAAGATCCCATGTACAAGTGAGTATATCAATACACAATAAGATACCTTGAAATCGATTAGTGTTAAGAATCAAGAGTAGACTGCTGATCACATGAGTTTTCAATCATAATGCGAGACATATAATAAAACATATAGATATATTAATTTTAAAAAATATGTTTCAATGTAATTTCATAATCACATTTCCATCCAAAAATTCTACTCGAGAGTCTGTAACCACAATCACCATGGAGAACTGAATACATAAGTCTGATAACACTAATGGCATTCATCCAAGATGTCATTTTCATCACATATATCCATAAAGGCATACATGAATTAATTTTTATGATGTTGATACTCATATGGGGATCACACTTAGATCTATGGGGTACACAAAGAATCCAATCTAGATTATTTCAATATATTGGGGATTTATCCACATGTATAGTCAGTCACGACGATTATGAGAACCCCAAATAGGGAAAAAGATGATATGTGATCCCATAATAGACCCTTGATGGGATGGATTCTTAAAAATATATTTGAATATAATCCCTTACATAATATCACAATCCTAGGACTAGGATGTAATACCACACTATACAATCACATGGATGGTTTGAGGGAACACACTAAAAAGGAAACTAGTCCACGTTGAGGAGAATAAGGTCTCCAAGGAATACTTTAATAATTAAATAGAATGTATAAAGGTAAAACTATATGTACCACCTATCCTAGACCTTATAGTGTGCTATTTCTCATGCACGTGTATATATGGTCATGCACGTGTATTGAGGTCATCCATGTACCATGTATTGTTTGTGTACCATGTTGTGTCTGTTTACTCCACCCATACCCATATACATAGATGTGTCTGTGACCGTGTACCCACCAAGATACATTTTTGATCCCCTATGTATGCTTCACAAGCCATGTGACATGTTTGATTTGTTTTCTGATACTTTTCTTCCCCACAGAAACCCTATCACCACATCCAGGGTCCCACACAACATTTACTTTCAGATTACGCATTGTGTAGTTCATAAATTTATTGAATTCAAAAATTAATCATGTATAGATCATCTACATCGACACTACTAATAAATATGCTGAAAATAACTCGATTTAATTTTATATTAGGGTCAAATATTCCCTAACATTATTACAGAACTGTTTCTGACTATTCTAATCGATCATGAAACACTCATGTTGCTCATGTCATTATCTTGTACCCAGCCTAGAAAAATGAAAAATGTTAGCATGATCTAGATTAATTAATCCAATTCTATCAGTTACCCTTCATCATAGCCTCAATAAAAAGTCTTACCAATGGTATTGATCTGTTGTGTCAATGTACAAGAACACAATGTATGAATACTGGGTATCTATAAAAACATGTTTCAAAATAATTTATTACATTGAATGTATAATGAAGAAAGTTAGAAAACCATAAACAATAGCTGTGAGTAATAGAACTTGATATTTTTTTGTTTTCACCTCAATCCATTTTTATAGAATAAATGAACATAGAGGATAAAAATCAATCATAAATGAAAAAATAATACAACTATAATTAAATCGATCAGCTATTTGTGAATCTATCCTTATTTGTGGAATTGATCTATGTTAAACATGGGATATATAAAATGGATTAATATGATAAAAAACATCCAATTATGAGTTTATATTGTTCATTGATGAATAATGATCTTACATCACCATTGTTGGTGATATCAATGAACGCCAACGTTCTTGGCGATCCTTGAGATATTTATTTGATCCTCTGATACAATGTCATTATCCAGCACCTCCCTAAAATCTCCTATCTAGGTCTCTAGGATTGTTCAACTAACCCTAAAACTCACCTATAATGGGGTATTTATATATTATTACTTTTTTTCTATTGGGTCAAGAAGTAACAATAAATTAAAAAATTATTTATCAGTTTTCAATGCCTGTGACAATGTTTTCTCAAATGTACGATGCTGAAAAAAGTCATGTCACACATAGGGTAACACCCACATTCTATAATCAATGTTAAACTTGAATTTCCTATCCAGGGTTAATTTTTTGTTTTATTCCTCTATTTTAGGAAAATAGTGTGTGTTTGACGTTAATATATTAAAAATTTATTAAATAAAAAATTTGGGCTCACCGGGTATCAGAATCTCATGCTATCTCATCTATTGGTTCTAAAAATATTATGAGAGATATTATAATGACTTAAAAGGAATGAACCAATACATTATAGTCTCCACACCTTAGGTACTTTCGTCTTGAAAATAGAAAATGACTACACGAAATGTTGTGGGGTACTAAGCTTGCATCTGAATTTTCTATTTCCGAGTGATCACATGAAGATTTTGGTTCCACCGCTAGAAACACACTAAAAAAATAGCTCCCTTATATTATCTTATATTTTTTATACTAAATTTCCACAGGGTACACTACAAAGGTAAATATGTCCTCTATGTCCATCCCTCCCTACTCGATAATATGTGCCAGGTCCTCCACATATCTCATCAACTGCGACACATGGAAGATGTCGTGTACCCTATTTAACTATGGTGGTAGAGATAAGCGATAAGCCACATCATTGAATATTTTCACTATAAATAATGGGAAAATTAATCTCATAGAGATATTTTCACCTCAATCCAATCTCTATAATCCATGTTAAGGTGATTCCTTTGGGAACACATGGCCTTCCTCATCAAACCACAAGAGTCTATGTCATTGGTGAGAATAGAAATTTTGATGGATTTTTTTTCATCGTTGTCCACTCTTGGATGATGTACACATTTCATATCTCATATTTCATCAAATCTTATCCCATGAGTACTGACTCACCAGGATCAGTCCAAAAACATTCCATCATGCAGGGCCAACCATACAAGGACTCGAAGTGTTTTATACCGATAGTGGAATGGTAGTTGTTATTATATGAAAAATATACCAAGGGTATATGATCATCCTATCGATGAAAAAGTCAAATATAAAATCCTATAAAATCTTCTCAAATACTTAAATGGATTGCTCTGTCTGCCCATCGGTATGGGGATGAAACACCACACTCAAATTCAACTTAATCCCAAAGACATCATTAAGTCCTCTCTATTACCATAATGTAAAGTGTTAATATTATAATGAAATGATAATAAACTAGACTCCATGGAGTCATACTATCTATTGAATTTAAAGTCATTACATTCTTTATATATAACCCTTCTCTCAAATAGCTATGAAGTGTGATGACATAGTGAGACGATCTATAATCACCTAAATAGAATCATGTCCTCTGGATGTACATGGTATCCCCAACATGAATGATGAGACATATTAGGGACTAAATTCATGGATTAATTTCATATAGATCTCATACATTGATCACTACCCAAGGCTTTATATAGTTGTATTATTAATTATAATATGATAAATAATGAGAATATTCTTTTGGAACTTCATACTATGATTCACTATGTGGATGAGGACATGGGGAATGATAAAACCAATGTCCCCATGTAGAATAAAAAAATATAGAAGAAGGATAATGGGACCAACACTCATAACAAATCAAAATCTCATAATCACCTTCCATCTAAGAAGAAGAAGATCAAGAGGTATGGTCAGGAAAATGTGGATGTATGTTTTTTATGTGGAAAGTAAGGAAACTATAAGAAGAACTACACCCTAGGAAAAGGAGTAGCTAAAGGTGTTTTCATTATCAAGTGAAACATTTTATATCTAATCATTGGTTATTAGATATAGATTGTGTTTATCACATCTCTATAAAAATTCTAGAGCCAAGTAGATTATGAATAATTTATAGTGGAGTGGTATATTTTTGAGCTGATAATGGTGTGTGTCTGGCTGCTCTATACATCGGAGACTACCAAAATACATTTCCAGTGGGAATTATTTGGGTTTTAAAAATTGTTATTATGTACCAACTTTTACCAAGAACATAATTTCTATATCACGTCTAGATATAGATTTTTTTATTTTAATGTTTTGAAGGATTTTTTATTTTATAAATACAATATATATGATGGTATGAAACATTTAAATAATGGTATTTATGTTTTAAATTTTGAAAACCATGTATTAAAAATTGATAATGAATCATGTTCACATGACTCTTATTACACCCAGTAATGGAATCACCTTCATGTTCATGTAAATAAGTATCATTTGACAAAGATTTATCAAGATGGTTATTTAGACTCGTCTAATCTGGAACCACTTGAATGATGTTGTGCCTATTTACAAGAAATAATGACCAAACCTCTACTTGATAGACATGGTGAATGGGCCACATAACTTCTTTGATTGGTGCACACTGATCTATGTAGAACATTTCTAGTATAAAAAGGAAATTATTAGTACTTCATAATTTTTACTAATGACTTTATTATATATAGTTATTTATACTCGATGAGGTATAAGTCCATGTCTTTTGAGAAATTCAAGGAAATATATAATTAATTATAGAATCAACATGGAAGGAATATAAAGAAAATTCCATCAGATCAAGCTGTTGAATATTTCATATAAGAATTTATTATCTTTCTTTGAGTGTTTGGAACTCTATCTCAACTCACTCTACCTTACACACACAAAAGTTGAATGATGTTAGTGAAAGGAAGAATTATACCTTATTTTACATGGTAAGGTTGATAATGAGTCTTGAAGATAATCCATTATCCTTTTGGGGATACACATTACAAACTGTAGCACACACATTAAACAGAGTACAAACTAAAGTGGAAAATAGAATTCACTTTGAGCTATATAATGGAAAGAAACAATTTTTTCACATTTATGTGTATGGATTTACGATGAATTTGGTATATCCTTATAAAGAAAAAAAATTTCACCCTGGGGTACAATGTGTATATTTATAGAATATTCCTTGGAAAAAATCATACTTCCTTTATAACCCCTTAGGAAGGAAAATGATATTCACCAAAAAATCGAAATTTCTTGAGAGGGATAAAATCCTTAAAAGGGATATTAGGTGAAATATTATGTTTGTTGAAGTTGATGATCAAGATACCCAATAGTTTGTACTAGAATGATTCCATAGGTCCTAGAGGAAGAATTAGTCTCTAAAATAGAACTATTACATCAGAGAAAACGTGATGTAAGACAACCAGATAGATATGTTTTGTTAGTTACCAAATATGGTGACTCGTTATTGATTGATAATGATGAATATATAAACTCCATAATGGAATTAGAGAGATCAAAATCTACAATATGAAAATATGCAATGAATTCTGAATTGGATTCCATGTCTCAGAACCAATTTTTGGTTCTGGTCGATAAAACAGTTGATGTAAATGTTATTTGGATGAAATGGGTATTCAAGAGAAAACAATACATGGAATGTAATTCAAATACCTATAAAGAAAGGAAAGTGGATAAAGGGTTTAAATATCATGATTTAATTGACAATTATGAATCATTTAAACCATTTGACAAGTTTAGAACCATTTGAATTATACTTTATATAACAGCTTACCGTGACTATGAAATTTGGAATCTGGATGTAAAAATTTTGTTCCTTATTGGGAACCTTCAGGAAAATGTTAATATGACACAAAGAAAAAGTTTTGTGACTTCGAGTGACTCCAATAATATGTCCAAGTTATAGAGATCCA
The DNA here is from genome assembly GCA_963277665.1 of Viscum album. Taxonomy (NCBI): domain Eukaryota; kingdom Viridiplantae; phylum Streptophyta; class Magnoliopsida; order Santalales; family Viscaceae; genus Viscum; species Viscum album. The sequence goes on along the minus strand of OY728138.1, from coordinate 537,658,165 downwards.
TTTAAGGATTGAAGCAAGAATCCAAATCAACTAACATTCAATTTGATGAAGCTATAAAGGATATTCATTCATTAAGAAATAATGTATTCCATTTGTTTACAATAGGTTTAGTGGGAAGTAATTCATTATACTAGTTGTATATTTTGATAACATTTTACATAATAGAAATTACATCAGTGCCTTTAGTCTTTTAAGGTCGGGTGAAAAATTTATTTCTCTATAAATTAATTAGGTGAGGAAAACTATATTATTGGGATCAAGATCATTTTTTATAGATCAAAAAGGCTAAATAGACTAATTTAAAGTACATACATTGACCAAATACTAAATAGATTTAGTATGGAACAATCCAAGAGGGTATTGGTTCAATTGTCACATTATTTATATCTTACTAAGAAAATGTGTCCTCAGACACAATAAGAGAAAGATACAATGAGTAAGATTCTATAAGATTCAGTGATAGGATAAATCATTTTATACATGTTATTTACTAAAATTGATGTTTCCTATTAATTGATCATGGTGGGATGATATCAAAAAGATCTAGTAGAACAAAATTGGTTTATAGTTAAGACTCTCTTCAATTATTTGAGAAGAAGTAAGGATATGTTATAGGTGTATAGAGGATATGGTCATTAGGGGTTATACTTTTTCTAGTTTCCACAAAGAATAGAATGATCTGAAGTGGATGTCCGGATATGTTATCTATCTCAATGGATGAGCTGTGAGAAGGAATGGTTCAAAGTAGCCAATTTTCGCTGATTCTATAGAAGAGACTGGTTATATAACAACTTCTAATACATCCAATGATTCTATTTGTATACAAATATTTTTCTAGGATATTTATGTGGTACAAAGTAGTAAAGACCCTTCCACATTTATTTGTGATAATAGTTAACCATTTCATTTTGAAAATGAGCCTAAGTCACAGTAGGAAACAAATAATATACTACAGAAGTATCACCTCTTGAGAGATTTTAATCAAAGGGGTAACATTGAATTATGAAGTGTAATAATATAATAGAACATAGTGGACCCCATGACTAATGTTCTATGTCATAATAATCTTGAGTATCATGTAAGACCTACCATACTGATGGTGGTTAGAAGATGGATCTAGTGAAAGTTGGTGTTTGAAAGAGTTAGTTCCCTAGATTAAATTTTTATGTAATTAATGATAACATGAATTTATATTTCTGAATATTAATAAACCCATTATCACATAATTAATGTTCTTCTATGTAACTCAATATTTGATAATCTCTTAAGAGTAGGTGTTTCATGAAAAGGGAAAAAAGTTCTCAACTATGATAAGAAACTAGAAGTGCGGAAACACTATTCTTAAATATATGTTCTATAATATGGTGATATCATTTGAGGTTCAAATAAGATACATGATATCAAGGGAGATACCCATAATAAATTTAGGCACTTTCTCATGGTGAACATCCTTGGTAATATCCAGTGTAGGATATTACGAGAAATAGGGTGGCTAGTCAGAAATCTATATTTATATGTTTCATCAGATGTTACTTTGTATAGACATGTTTATTGATACTTATAATTTAATATTATTATTGATGAGTATTATATGTCTTGTACCTTGTTGTGTTGACAAAAAATATGATCACATATCTTCGCGGTGTGTTAGGATATGTTGGGTGCACCGTGAGTAATACTGCATTAATGAATAATGTGAGAAAATATATTTACCATATGTTCTTTCAGGAAAGTTGATATCTCATTACCTTTGATGTAAATTATATAACCTAAAAAATCTATGTACATAGTGTTCAATATAAAAGTTCAATTTCAAGGATATTCATCAGAGACATTGAGCACGTTGGTAGATGGCACCGACAAGCGACCTTATTGAATGCAGAGGTTCGGTTAAGATGATTATATTACATAGTAAGTACCGTTTGAGGTATTATTTCATTGTGCTATAAAATTTATTCTCTACGGGCTTCATGGAGTGTTGCAAGATTCTATATTTTGATTTTAGTCTACTTCACCTAGTGGCATTAAGAAAGAGTCCTATAGGGTCACACAGTAAGTGTATCTAGAATCATAGTTAGAAAATATATTATTATTTATTATTTATAAGGTAGAATAAATATTATTCCCACACATGGTTTAGTAATTATTTGTGTATTCATGATCGCTTATATTCAATCACCAGTTACTATAGAGAATATTATGTGAGCATAATATTTAATAAATTTTTATTTTCTATTTATTGATTATAAAATTTATCTATTTATTGGAAAACAATGTTGTGATATTTATTTATTATAAAAATAATCAATATTCAAGACCCGATATATTAAGGAGGAATGGAGAACCAAGTTCTTAGGTCTAGTGAGAAATTATATATTTTAAATATTACTTTATTAAATAATATATAATTTAATTTCAATGTTATGATAATTTCAATAAGATATTAATAATATTGGTTTTTTGAAGTGGGTTTCCACAAGGTATTAAATAAATATAAAAGTGAACTTGTTCAAATATTTATTTCTAATCCAAATCATTATTTAACCCAAATTATTATTTTTTCCTAAAGAGTCAATTCATTTAGTGTTGTACACAATTCCAGTTAGAGAGAATCCTCTAAATTGGTAGAGATCTCCCACTCTAAGAATACTCCTAAGAACGGAGAGTGATCATCAAACACATCCCAATATCGAGTCTAGATAGATCAAGGATAATTATTAGGAAGTTATTCTCATATAGATCAATTGATAATGACCCAAATGATAGAATTTTTTATGCTACCTCATGGAGATTCCAACAATTATGTTTGAAGAATTTGGAATCATGTGTCGATCACCACTAGTGGGAATATTCCCTTTATTAATACAATGCAACGACAGTGCAACAATGATCTATTGTCTGCTCCATCAATAAAGAGATAATTCCCACAAGGTAATTATTAAATAAATTTATTAATTATAAAAATATTTTATGATCTTATGTTTGGTTACTATATTCTATCCCTTATCTATTTATCTGTGATTCAATTTTATTGACCATGATGTTTATCATTGTGTAAATATCTGATGGATCAAAGATTATGAAAAAATAAATTTTGGGAATGACCTATCACATGCTTCCACTATACCTAATACCTACAGTATCTATGTTTAGCTCACTCAAAGGTCCATGCCTGAGTGAATGGATCCCAAACCATATCTATTGAGTATTGTGAGAGGTCAATAAACCTAGATGAAAATTTAGACACAATCATGCTACACTATAAAAGAAATAGGATATCATGGATGCACACTTATCACATTATAGCTAAATTGTACTCCTCCCTGAAGGGAAAGTCAAAATCTATCCAAGAATGAGTCACCTCATCATATGGAAGAACCAAAGGGTTCCACCAATTCCATACAATACCATGAAGAAAGTTCACCTCCATGACCACCATCAGGTCTACATGTGTCTTGATGAAAAGAAATACTATCATAACCACTGCAATACAATACTATACCTCTAGTGGATCTAGATAACTCCTAAACATGAGGGGCCAATGACACTAAAAATCATAAAGTGTTCGCTGCATGAACACCTCATCTGCTAATACTGTGGGTACTGTTCGATTCTCAATGGTTGGAGGTAGAGATGTAAAACCACCCAGAGGCAGTAACTCCAAAAGTGGTCCCTATATTGAATCCCTTTAATTAAGGGGTTCATCCTCACAACCATGCTTCAAAATCATTGCTAAAAAACATTATGAATGTATCTTTAAATAGAATAGATGTACTAGAGTCTATAAATATATCTAGGTAGTTGACTCATGGAAGAAATGGAAAGAAAAATCATTCCAATATGATTCATACACAAATGTTTTCCCTACATACAATGTATACATGTACTGAATAAATAGGTAGATAATAAGAGATATGGTTTATGGATATGTCAGTCGTCATCCCAACACTGGAGTCCTTGGCCTAAAATCTGAACTTGAAAAACTAAACAATGTTATCATAATACTCAAACCAATATCATAACTATAAAAAACTCCAAACAGTAGTACTTAGATGGAACACTTCCTCTAAAAATAGTCTTTCACTACCTAACCCATTAGGGATCTCATGAACATTGATAAACTGAGTGTGACTACCCCATGTCCACCTCCAATAGGTCGAGGGCTGGTGACCAACACAGTGTTGGCATAACAAACACTTGGGAGTTCATATACAAGTGTGCCTATAGGCACACATATATCTGCACACCAACACAATGTTGAAATGAAAAAGAAACTAATAAAAAAACAAAATTAATATAAATCCCAAAATTATAGTATATCGATAATACTAGAAACAATAAAAGGCCAAATACATGCCCACCAAAAAAATTTAATAAGTCTAAGATACTAGTAGGAGGGAACTATAGTAAAATGTAACTCCAAGTATGAAAACCATTATGTCTATCAAAATCTATGGTTCATCCACTCATAGTCTATAAAGAACCCCACTGGATTCCCTATCTTTTTTGTAAGACATGAAATGTGTGGGAAGATCTCATGCAAGGATAAGTATATCAATACCCATTAAGACACCCCAAAACCACTAAGTATGAAGAATAATTAGTAGTAATTTCATTAAAATATATTTCCATAGTAATATTATGAATAAAATAAAAAAATATAAATACTCATGTAAGACACTAAGTCTCAAGGTAAGGTCACAAAGACATTGCAAGCCTAATATTATTCTCAATGTCTGTAACCACACTCGCTTAGGACAACTAGCTCTATAAGTCTGATTGCACTGATGGAATCCATATGAGATTTCATGATCATCAATTTTCTATATAATTAATTTTATGCTAGATGTATGAAGGGATCATTATAAATTTGAGGATCACACCTAGGACAATCGGGTATAGCAGTACATCAATCCAGATTAACCCTCTATGCATGGGATCAATGACAATGTATAGTTGGTCATACCAATTTTAAGAACCCAACAAAGGGAGAAAGACAATATAGGATCCCATTCTAGGCCTATAAGGGGTGGTATTATTATAAATATATCAAAAAATAATTCCTAAGATTAGATGAAAATCCTATGATTTGGACGTAATTACATAATATACCCTCATGATGATCGATCAAGAGAACACAACCTTACGAAAAATATTCTACACTAAGGGGAATCGGATATCCAAGTCATATTCGAAGAAGGAAAAAAATTATAAGTAGGAAAATGGAATGTATCACTAATTCTAGTAATTAATGTGTCTGTGAATGTGTAACCATGCCCATGAACATTTACATATGGTCATACTCATATACTAAGGTCGTGTTGTGTACATATCCATGTCTCTGTACCTGGTCATGCCCATGTACACAACTCGAGCCCATGTACCCTGCTATGTATGTGCCTGTGTATCATTTTAGACACTCTTTGATCCACTAGGTAGGTTAATGTGGAATGTGACACATGTCACATGGTGTTTGATACATTTATTCAACACAAAAATCATAGTTCCACATCTAGGGCCCCACAAGGTATGTATCTTTGGATTACATTCCATGTAGTTCATAAATTTCCGGAATGTATAGTTACCTCATGTGTTGTCCATCCATGTTTCCACCACTATTAAATCTAATTCAATTCCAAATAAAAGATTGATGATCTAGGTTAATTGTGCCCTTCCATTGATAGATATATGTTGCAGATCATTCAAAGCAGCCGGGAAACAGTCTTATTTCTTGTTTCCTCATTTCACACCATTCCAAGAAAATAGAAACAATTAGTTTGATCTACCTCCATTCATCCTCTAAAACCATAGATACTTGATCATAGCCTGAATCCCATGTTGTACCAATTTTATCAATCTGTTTCACTAGTGAAAGGTCTTGAAATGATCGAATAACAGGTATCTATTTATCCATGGGCCAATGAAATTTTCCAAGATGAATGTGTCGAAATGTTAGGGAGAAATACTTAAACAATAAACACAAGGAACAAAAATAGACCTTTATTCATTTCAAAATCAATCCATTTTCACAGAATAGATGAACGAAATAGAAAACAATCAATAAAAAATGTGCAAAAACATCAATAATAATTAATTCAACCATCAATGAAAGAATCAATTCTTGTTCATCGAATTGATCCACATTAAACATGGGATAAATAAACTTGATGAATCCAAAAAATAGATATTTCCTTTATTGAGTTTAGTTCATTCACTGATGATGATCTATCCAAATTCATAGCCATTAGAACGATCCAAAAACATTGATCTCATTGGTAATACTTATTATATCGATTCTATTAGACACCTCTATTTTTAATTCTTGAAAATCATGCCGAATAAAATTCTATCAAGGTTTCGTAGTCTAGGATGTATCCTATAGAGACATTTGGGTCTTGTAATGTCACAAAGCCTACGTGAAATGTAATGTAAGAGTTCCCCTTAAGCCCTTTAAAAAGAGTATTATCAAAAATTAATATAAAATGAAGACCTTTGGTCTATTCATGACGTCAAATGAGATTAGAATTTTCTATTAGTTTTTATAACATAACCCAAGTTGCTAATATTTGACACTGTATGAGAAACTGATAAGGTAGATATACTATTGATATGGACTCACAAACACCGCTATGTATGAGAACTAATAAAGTGAACTCACTTTTGGATATATCACCACTAGAATCAAGTTACAAACACGATGAGTTACTGATGGAATTATACTTTTTGAAATGTATGAGTCAATGATGTGTCAAGATACCGATGCACTATGTCACCGATACATCAACCTATCGATAGCTCAATGCATAGTTTTTTCAAAGGACAAGGCACTGTCATATTGAATTATCGATAGTTGACATACCCTCAGACTGATCTATCGATCTAGAGTTATTGCTACCTGACCTACCTATTGTTGAGTCACCCTTAAGTCAACCAATTGACAAACAGACCTACCGATCCTAACTAACCATTCCTAAGTCACTATTACTCGACTCACCATTCCAGATTGAAGAATTCTCTAAGTCGGAAATACTAGTTCTAAGTCACCATTCCCAACCTGCCGGTCCGAGATTCCATCATTCCTTCCTTTTCTATTTAAGTTCAAAATTATTTCTAATGGTCATATTTATGAAAAATATTACCGTCATTTATTTTAATTAATTTTTATGCCTTTTTTAGAAAACATTTAATGGATGTGAAAATATAGTATGAAGCATATGGTATATACTACTTGTCGGTTGTAATATATAAAGCTATTACTAGATCAAAATAAATGTATCGCCAAATAAATATACTAAAATATTCATGTTCCTGAGAAAAAATAAAGAATTGAAAATTTTATATACATGAATAAAAGATGTTGTAAACTCAAACTAAAGTTGTTCTTGAAGAAAAATACTATGAAAAAAGAGGATCTCATCTTCAAAATCATAAAAATTTCTGGATACAGAAAATATAAGCTCTCATGACACTTTGTTTTGAAATCTATTTCTATAAGTTGACTAAAGATTCTTTTAAACACATATTTCTACTCTCACAATCTACATAGAAAATCAAACAAAGCCTTTTAAATTTCTCCTCTTTAATTTATTCTTTGTTTGTGAACTATTTTATCATTCAAGCAATGTGTGTGTATCAATATAACAACTGAACATTGAATCCTATGAAAAAATATAAGATACATAAATATTATCACAAAATATATATTTCACATCACACTACCCATATATAATAGTGTAAGACATCCCTCTATGGCTTGTTTTTTATACTTTCTCAAAAACTATGGAAGAGGTATTGTGAACCTGGAATGTTTTGTATACTATCTTTTCCCCGGATCTAGGATGGGGATAAAAACATATTTATATATACTGCTTGGTGGATGGTGATCACCAAGTGGATAGAACTAAGTTTCATCTTGAGACTGAACCTCCTATTTTAATGCTGCTATGACTTTCAAAGTTATTTTTTAGCTAATTTATCTATTTACAGAAGAAAACATCTCTTTCACTCTAATATTTAATATTATATAGTTTTTTTATTTGAATTTTATTTAGTAGATAAATTTAAAATGTTAAAATACTAATTATAGTTGTTTTAACTGAGAACTAATTACTTTTTGAGAAGTCATTCAAAAGATCAAAACTGTATAGATCTACTACTTTGGTTTACTGGGCCAATTTTGTTTTTAAAATGAAAAACCTTTAAATAAAATATTTTAGGTAGAAATTTTCATAGGAACTCAATTCACCCCTATTATGTGTCCTAATATAACTAGAATTTGGTATCAGAGGTTTAAAACCTTTTTCAAATCTCTTTTCTACTATGATTTTAGTTGTGTTTTTAAGATCTCTAAATTTATATCAGTTCAGAATTTGTAGATCATTATTTTTTTTAAATGGAAAATAAACATTAAGGGGTTGCTACCAAGTAACCTCCCTATTTCAAAGGCAAAAACTATGGTAAATGTAAATTAATTTAGAAAGCATGGGATTTTAAATAAGGTATTCTATAGTAGATAAATATAATATTTCATCTACTACAAGAAACACTTGGGATGATGACACTAAGGAAACATAAAATAATAATTATGAAGCTATTAATTACTTATATTGTGCTCTAAGTGATGATGAATTCAATATGATTTCTACATGCAAAACATCCATTGAAATTTGGGACACATTATTTATTTCACATGAAAGAACCACTAATTTTAAGTAAATGAGGCTTAATACATATACCATTAAATATGGTAACTTCAAAATGAATCCTAGAGAACCTATCTTTGACATGTATCTCAAGTTTAATGAAACTTTAAATACAATGCGTACAATGGGGAAACCATTTACTGAAAAGGAACAAATCATGCAGCTACATATATGTTTACTAGAAAAGTGGAGACGAACCTCAGTATTAACAAGAGTTTCCTACAATATTATTTTGATTCCAATCAAGGAGTAGATTTTCAATTTAATGATATATGATAATTAAATTAAGGTCAATAGAGATGAAGAATATGAACCTAAACGAATTCAAAGGATTTCAAAAACCACTACATCCATACATAAGGAAAAAATTAAAGTTCATGCTGAATGTTCCAGCAATGAAGATGCATCCGGTGATAGTGATGATGAAATGGATCAACTATATAATAGATTTAAGAAGTTATATAGAATGAAGAAGTTATTTTGAAATACTAAATATAAAAGGATGTATGAAAAAAGGTAACTAGAAAATAGACTTTAAATGGAATTATAATACCAATGTGATTGTCTGATATGAATGAAAAATAAGAGGACATGGGAAGGGTGATTGTCCAATGATAAAGTATAGGAAGAAATATGAGGACATGGATATGAAGTACAAGATGGATATGAAGGATACATGGAGTGCTTATGAGGAATACTCCAGTGACTCAAAATCATCTCATTATAAAAATACTGACAAATCCAATATGCATTTTATGAAACACACATCTCTGTAAACCCTGTCATCTCTAACAGAGGATCCTTATTATTTTAGAGATGAATGTGAATATAACTCTAAAAATATAACTAATAAATAAATGTTTGAATATTGTAAAATACTTTAGTATACTTGAAATGTGCTGAAGGATAAATATAAGTTATTAAAGAAATATAATTCTCTTAGTTACACTATTAAATCAGAGATTACTAAAAGAAAAGAAAATAATCATCAATTTATTGATGAAAATAATGAAAATAAAATTTCTAATGACCTTTTAAATAAGGATTTAGATAAATTTAGAAATGATAAAGATATCATAGTTCAAATTCTTGTCAAATAAAGTTAATTTAAATATAATACTGGTATTTTTTATTAACATGGGAAGATATTTTTTTAAATATAACATTATATCTAAATCTAGAAAACCTTGATTTATGCCTAGTTCTAGAAAATTTTCTTCATGTCACAGATGTTGAACATTTTTTAATTCTTCTATTTATTTTGGTCCTAATGGAGTTTGTTTCCAAAATATAAAAAACTACTTATAAGAAACCCATGATGAAATTTTGGGTTCCAAAATATTTAATTACAACTATTACTGGACCCTAGAAAGTATGGGTACAAATGTATTTTCTTGTTTAAATTTTTTATAGGAAAGTTGTTTGAAGAGATCTCGTAAAAGCATATAGTAGTTAGATAGTGGCCGTTAAATACACATGATAGTGTAACAATATTTCTCCATGAATCAAACAAATATTGATGGTGGACATGTCACATTTAGTGACAATACAAAAATAAAAATAATCGGTCTTGGTCAAATTGGTGTTACTAATAAAGTTTTAATTTCTAAAGTTCTTTATGTTGATGGTCTTAAGTATAATTTTCTTTTCATTTCATAGTTATGTGATGATTTATTTCATTTTATGTATGAAATTTTATGCACATAAAGCTTTTAATTCCAAAAATGATTTATTATTTATTGCTTTTGTGAATGATAATGTTTATGCTGTTAATATGGATTCTTTATTCTCAAAAAATGGTTCTTTCTTATGTTCCTTTCATAAAGAGTCTTGGCTCTCGAATAAGAGTCTTAGAAACAATAACATTTACTCTCTTAGAAATATTAATAGAAAATTACATGTCAAGGATCTACCTAATATTGAGTTTCTCAATGATAATGTCGATAATAATTGTCAAAAAAGTAAACACCGCAAAATATCGTTCAAACCAGAGAACAATGTTTCAACTTCTCAACCACTTGATTTGGTTCACAGGGATTTTTTTGACCTTTTAGAGATTAAATTTTGACTAGGATGCACTATTTATATGTTCTAGTAGATGACTTTTCTAGGTATACATGGACTTTCTTTCTTATATCATAAAATTGAAGCTTGTTCCTATTTCATCAGGTATGCTAGGTCAGTAGAAAACATAAGTGGACATATAATGAAAACCGTAAAAAGTGATCATGTTCATGAGTTTGAAAATAAAGAGTTTGAATCTTTTTTATCACAAAATGGCAATAGTCATAACTTCTCTGCTACATGGACACCCTAAAAGAATGGATTTGTAGAAAGGAAAAATAAAACATTTTAAGAAATATCCCAAACTATTCTTAATGAATATGATCTATCTATATATCTTTGGGAATAGATGTGAATACATATTTATATATAATCAATAGAGCTTTAATAATATCTATCCTAAAGAAACCACACATATGTATTGTGGAATAATAGGGAACTAAGATTAACTACATCAGTGATTTTGGTTTTAAAGTCTTTATTCTCAATACAAAATACAATCTTGAAAATTTTTCCTCCAAGAATTATCAACGAATTTGACTATGTTATTAAATTTCTAGTGAAGCCAATAGAGTCTTTAATAAGAGAACAAAGGGTGGGAAAGTGTCTATGAATTTACAATTTTATGAAATAGATCCACATGAACCCAAAACCTCCCTAAAAAACCATGATGATAATCTATCCAGTCTAGACATAAATCATAAACATTATGATTCTGTTGTTATTGAACCAATAAAATCAGTTTCGGGAAACTCTCTAGATTCCATCCAAAGGGAACCTGGACCAATAGATAAACCAGAAATAACCAGACCTTCTTTCTCTAGATCTATTAGAACTCTCAAAAACCACCCTTTAGATGCTGTAGTTGGAGACTTAGGAAAAGGAACACAAAATAGAGCTTCTCTAAGAAACCAGGTTGAACATAGAGTCTTTTTGTCACAACTTGAACCTAAGAACATCAATGATGCAATAAATGATGAATTATAGATGATTTATATGAAATAATAGTTAAATTAGTTTGAAAGAATAAAAAATTGGAAACTTTTTGTTAGTCCCAATGACTCCTTGACAATAGGCACTATATGGGTGTTCAAAAATAATGTAAATAAAGACGATACTAATGTAAGAAATAAATATGGACTGGTTTAATATAGTTATATTCAAGAAGAAGTAACAGACAATTAATAATACTTTTCATCTATTTTATGACTAGAATCCATTAGAATACTACTAGATTATGAAAAACATCTAAATTTCAATCCAATAAAAAGGATTTCAAAATTGAATTCTTAAATTGTTATATAGTTGAGGTTGTTTTTTTGGGAATCACCCTAGTTTTACAAATCCTTATTTTCTAAATCATGTTTTTAAATTAAATTATTCTTTTTATGGTTTAAAATAGGCTCTAAGAGCTAGGTATGATAAGATCTGCACATTAAATATTTCTAATGGTTTTATTGAAGAAATTGATGATCCTACTATTTCTATAAAAATAATTTATAAATATGTTTCATATGTTCAAATAAAAGTTGATGATATTATTTTTTTATCTTCAAAAAATTCGTAATGTATTGATTTTTTAAAAATGATGCAAAATTTTTTTGAAATGATTTTAATGAGTGAACCCAAATTAATTATTTTATTTCCTAACTTTAAAACAAAGGATGGTATTATTTTAAATCATGGAAAATATAAAAAAAATTAAAACGTTTAAACATGGATAAAACTAAAATTAGTGATACTCCTATTGGATCTAGATGAAAATATTAAAACAGTATATCAAACCAATTATAGAGGTATGATTGGATGTCTTCTCTAATTGATTCCTATCCAACCTGATATTATGTTTATCATGTGTATGTGTGCTCATTTTTAAGAAAATAATAAATAGTAACATTTACATATTGGTAAAATAAATGTTGAATACTTCACGTATAATATCAACATCGGAAAGTTCTACCCTAGAGGAAAACCATTTAACTCAGTTTATTATTATGATGTTGGTTTTGGAAGTTTAATGTTATATTGAAGAAGTATTTATGAACATGTCACTTTTGGGAAAGTCTCTAGTTTCATCATGTAGTAAAAAGAAAAAATCGGTTCCATTATCGACTACTGATGATGAATACATAGTTTTTTGTATTTGTTGTGATCAAATTTTTTTGATGAAACACATATTACTAGACTATGGTTATCAACATAGATGTGTTCCTATAAATTTTCACAACACAAGTGCAATTAACATTTCTATGAATTCGATTTCTCATTAAATAAAGAAATATATAGATGTAGGACATCAATTTTTGAGAGATCATTATCAAAAAGAAGATATATCTTTAGAATTAATTGGAACTGAACATCCTCTTGCAAAAATTTTTACTAATCCACTAACTTATCAAAGAATGGGTTAAATCACACCTGAGTTTGTGATGAACAAATTTGAGTGTCTCACCATTTATGTCTCATCGTTGATGTCTCACCGTTGATGAATCACCATTGATGACACAAAATTGATGTCTAATCATTGATGTATCACCATTTATGACTCACTATTGATGACTCACTAATAGGACTCACTGTTATGTCACACCGTTTTATACATTGATATTTTTTTTACTGAAAGTTAAAACGTTGCAGTTTCATTTGATTCAATTTTTTTGAATCCACATTTCTTGATTTATGATTTCAAAATCCCTAAATGATATAACTAAAATCAATCAAACTCACTTGCTTATTATGACACTATGATATTCTCAGTCTTCTCTCCTAAACTACTTCCCTTCTCCTTTAAACTAAAACATAAAAATATCACCAATAGATCGAGTTATACATTTCAATGATATGTATATGGATGATTCACATTCTTTAAGAAGTAAAATGGTGAATATAATAAATAACAAACCAAAACCTATCAATCCCAAAATCACGTTATAGACTTCACTCCCAAAATGGGCTTCTAATATGAATGGTTATTTTCATGTAAGTTTCTCTTGTTTAATGTGTTACAAGAACAAGGGTGGATTGATTGGTTCTCTAATAAAAGGAGACTATTTTATCATAAGCTTGTACACAAGTTGTATTTGTATATAGAGTTCATTCTCGAAGGCAGAGAAGAATTTTGGATTACATCATGGATAAATGGCGAAAGAGTTTCCTTTTCTACAAAGTAGTTGTAAGAATGCTTGAATGTACCTCATGAAGGTATTTTTAATGATTTATAAGGAAGTGTACCTCATCCTAGAGATATTTTTGGTTTTTAGAAATCAATGATAGAGATTACTAGAAATAGAGTTCTAAGAAGACCAATAGCAACAGAGCTTAATTGTGAATATAAGTTATTTTTCAAATTTATACAGCACCAGTTGTGTCCATGGAAGGAGGATTTTCCACTCTAAAATACCAAGATGTATATTTTTAATATTTTATGAAGGAAAGACATAAGATAAATTTTTTTGGTATCTAATGGTGTATATGAATAAAATGATGAAACCTCAATCCTTGTTAAATTCTGTGTTTTACCCAACGTGTATTTCTACAATGTTGAAACTCAAAATTTTTGTGAATGAGGAAGAAGAATCAGTAAGTGATTTTAGTGGATTTTACATCACAATGTCTACTTTTAAGAGGATTAAGATAAATTAGAATCTGGGGAAAAAATAGTTGGTTGAATACAATGATAATCTTTATGAGGTATTCAATCCTGTTGAGCATGCATAAAGGCCAAGAGACATGGTTGATCTAGGTTTAGGACTAGATGAAGCTGGGGAGTATTCTGATGATGATGAAGAAGAAGATAAATCAAATCAAGGATATGAATCTTCTATTGGTGATAGAGGTGACCCAGATATTGAATTATGTCTTGAAATAATGACTTATGGACTTGGTATCCCTCATAATCCTCTTCCTACAAAAGAAAATCTCATACCAAAAGATGTTGATTAAGTGACTGAAGAATCAGAGAATGTTGAATATTTTAATAAGAGAGTAAGTGACAAATATGTGGAGTCTAATTGTGATGAATAAGATGAAGATGATGGATAGAATACGGTGAGAAAAATTTAGATTATGCAAATGATGAGTAAAATAAGTATTTAGTGAATATGACTTTGGATCAGACCATCTAGATGATGATCACGGTCCTGTTACAGAACCTATTGATCTTACTCTAGATTATGTTGTGCTTGAAAATCTTACTGATATTTATTTAGTGGAAAAATAGTAAGTTTTGGTTTAGGATAGATCTCTATATGTTTATATTCATATTAAAGCACATGTTGAAAAAGAAGTACCAATATATTTAGTGAAATAAAAGGTTTATGTTAGAAAGAAATTATCTATTTAGGGGGAGAAATCAAAAACAGTAAGAGTTAATAGTCTCATTCCTCATGATGTGACTGCCAAGGAATGGGAAACATATAATGGATATGTCACTCTTGTATTATAATATAATGATTCATATAATGTTTTATCTGATCCTAAGGGAGCTGTGGTTGAATCACTAGATCATTCTCAAAGAATTCTAGTTGGAACAACTATAGAAATAAAACCTACTCTAGTAGTAGCTCCTGCTCATGTTTATGCTCATCCTATTTCACTAGTACCTGTATAATAGGTGACTCATAATGATTTAAAAATGTTTATGGAATTGTTTTTCTTAGTAGTTAGATCTTTCCTTCCACCTCAACCAACTCTTATTTCAATTCACAGTGAAACTAATGCAGTTATGCTTTTAGAAAATTTTGATTCTCAGATTTGACCTCGCATGCTTTCAGTGCTTGAATAAATATTAAAGTAAAATAAGTATTTAAGTAATTAATTGGTTTCTATTGTTTCTACAATTAATAGTTCGACCATTGAATATAGAGTATCATTAGACAAAGTTCTGTAAACCCTTGGAGATACAAATTTGGAGTCTTCTAAGGATGATTCTCCTCCTCCAACTATCGATCTAGATATTTTAAAACTAGTTGTCAAAGTTATTGTTAACAATGACTCGACCTTTTTTGCTCCTTATACACCCATTGTTGATATTGAATTGATTAGAACTATGTTAAGAGAGGAACTTCATACCATGATGGGTGGCACAGATCCAAATATCCTAAACAAAATTTGAAAGAATAGTGACCATGTGCATGATATGGTATAGTTTTACATGAAAGGGGCCACAAATTCTCAAGAGGATATTACAATGAAATTATATTACTACTTTAATAGGATCTACATCAAACATCGGTTGGACAATAATTTCATTTATTTGGTTGAGAATATAATAATTCCTCCTACCACACATGCTTTCAAGGAGTAAGAGAAACAGATCAAGGAGCTAACACCTTGTCTTCATATGTTTATAGAGAATAAGGATGATTTTTAAAGTATATAGAGAAAGGTGAGATGATAATCATAGACTTTATAATCCATTTGAATCCTTACCTGCTTCATTAGAGTACTACTATTGTAGCACCCGAGGCATTCCCTATTCTACCAGTTTTTGAGAATTTACCTTTAGGCTTAATCTACAGATTTCTTGTTCCCCAGTTAAGAGATACTATGACATTAAATCTTTTTTCTCGTTTACCTAGAACCCTTTAACCATTCCACATGTTTTCAACATAGTCTCTTAGTCATCTAAGTCCTGTGATCTATAGAGAACTTACATATCCTTCCTCTTCTACTTGAATTTCTACCCCAGTTGTACCCTTAAGAGTTCCCATTCATCAGTTATATACCTATTCTTCATCTACCCCTACTGTTCCTCTGTCTACTGCTTCTGATAATGGAAAAGAACTCATGGATCATTCCATAGAGAAAATGAGATTGGGTTTAACTTTGATAGGGATTCAATTTTTTCTTCTTATAATCTATTTTACTATACTTTTATCATGAAATAAATTATATATTTTTATAAATTATATATTTTTTATCTATTTTTATTTAGTCTTTGCCATATTTTTTATTTGTTCTCATTTTTGATATTCCCAAAAGGGGGAGAAATATGGTATGGCTTTTTGGTTGTATTTAATTTGTGTATGTCTATTATCATAATTTAATCTCACTTAACCATTATGATCTTTTAAGTAGAATATTTGTAACATTTACTTTGGTTATTATGTATGGATTATTTATTCCATGATTTATGATTATAAAACAGTGGTAGATTATTGGAATCCTCTAGTTTTAATTCCCACAAATCATGCATAATCCTATTTCATCAAGATAAATTATGTTTACACTTATTTAACCATATTTATATATAATCTTAATCATTTTTTAGTATTTCATAGCATAAGACGTGTTTCCAATATTTGAAAAAGTATGGGAAACTATTAAGGTTGAGGTACCATTGATATGGTCTCACTGACATCACTATATATGAGTCATCGATAAGGTAAACTCACTATTAGGCATCTCACTATTGGAATCATGTTACCAACATGATAAACTAGCAATTGAATATAACTTTTAGCCAAGTATGAGTCACCAATGTATAAATATACTGATGAAATTAGTCACTGATGAATCAACCTATAGACAACTAAACTAAGAATTTTGGCAAAGGAAGAGACATCATCACATTGAACTATCGATAGTTGACCTGACATCATACTGATCTACCGATCCTCAATCACCACTACCTAAACTACTTATAGTTGAGTCACCATATAGTCGACCTACCGAAAGACTGGCCTACCAATCATGACTCACCATTCTAGAGCTACCGTTCTTAAATCACCACTACACGACTCACCATTCTAGATTGCATAATTCTCTATGTTTGAGACACCCGTTCTAGGTCACTATTCTTAACCTTTGGCTATAGGAAACCATCTTTCCTTACATTTCTATTAAAATTCAAAATTATTTTTAATGTTCATATTTATGAAACTTTGTAACATTATTTATTTTAATGACTTTTTTTTATTTTGTATACAACATTAAATGGATGCTAGAATATTGTATGATGTATGAGGTACATTCTCCTAGTCAGTTGTAGTGTATAAAGTTTTGGCTAGATAAAAAGAAATGTACGACTAGAGAAATATACCATGATGATTGTGTGCCTGAGAAAAACTCAAGACCAAAAAACTATAGATACACAAAGAAAAGATATTGTGAACACAAAATGAAGGACACTTGCAGTAACATACAATGACATTTGAATATCACATCTTCCAAATCATAAAATTTACTGGATATAGAAAATAAAATCTCTCACGACACTTTTTTTTGCTGTATGTTTCTATAAGTTGACTAAAGTTTCTTTTTTAAAACATCCTTCTAGAGTATCAAGATGCATATGAAAGCACACAGAGCCTTCAAACTCTATCATTTTAAATTTAGTCTATGTTTGTGAACTATTATATCTTTCGAATAGTGTGTGTGTCTCAGTCTAATAAACACACATTGTATCCTATGAAAAATAAGAATATATATATATATATATATCTTCACAAACCATATTTTTCACATCACACTAACCATGAATAATAGTGTAAGAGGTCCCTACCTAGACTAGTTGTTTTTTCACTCCCATGAAAACTGTGGAAGAGGTCTTGTGAACCTGGAAATTTTTCTATACTATTTTTTACCATGATACAGGGAGTGGATAATAATTTATTTGTATATACTGCTTAGTGGATGATGATATCCCAGTAGAGAGGACTAAGTCTCAACTTAAGACCGAACGTCTTGTTTTAATTCCTTTGTTCCATTCAATGTTTTCATTTCACTACATTGTATATTTATAAAATAAAACATTTCCTTCTCTTTGATAGCTAATATTAGATAGTTTTTGTATTAGAATTTTATTTAGTAAATAGATTAAAAAAGTTAAAATAATTAGTCGAGTTCTTTTAACTATAACTAATCAAACTTTGAGAAATCTTTCAACGGATCAAAAAATTTATAAATCCGATACTTTGGTTGATGGGGACAATTTTTTTCAAATTGGGTAACATTTAAATAAAAATATTAGACCACATTTTTTATAGGAACTTAACTCTCCCCCTCTTGAGTGCCATTATCCCACCAAAAAATTCGATCCTTAAATATGATGTTGTTTTCCAACACTTCTCCAAGATCTCATCTCTGTGTGTCTAGGGTTTTGTGGATAACCTTGAGACTCACCCATTAAGTGTTATTTATAAATTATTAATTTATACCACTCCATAAACAAATTAAAAAATATGAAATACATTATTTATTTATCTTTAATGCACATGATATATTTCTAACAAACACCCATTGTATGCAAAGGTTACATAGCGTGTATGGAAAAACATGCATTCAGAACTCAATAGTGAAATTGTATTTCAAATACAAGACTCCATTCAGTTTTAATTACATGTTTTCAAGAGACATTTTCAAGAATTATATTCATATAATTAATATTTTTCAAATATATTTTTCGGGATCATTAGACCTCAGAATCCTACATTGTTTGATCACATGACTCATAAAATATTGATTGATATATGTCAAAGAATTACATGAAAAAACTAAGACATTTAAAATACATATACTGATTTAAAACTAGTTTGATAATAAATAATAAATAATAGAAAAAATTAAATTGATAATAGTGTACACTTCCATCCCCAAGCCTCCCCTAAATCCCCATCTCAAGTATCTATTGATATCCTCCTATCTGATATACTGATGAATTCAAGAATAGACCTATAAATAAAATATTTGGTCTATATGTTTATTAGAGTTCATGTAGAGTGTATAATAAATACAACTCTTTTGGCTCACATCGAGTTCCCCTAACATATGTTCTCATATACATGTGTATGCATGAGGAAAATAAATAACAAGAAAGTAAAAAATGAATGTTGATCCATCATGTGCTATATAAGATGAAATGAATCATAACCAAACCTATACCATATAATTCAATTAAGAATTCATCTCATGACACACATAAAAACCCATACTCAAATAATTTTTTAGTTGTCCATATTAAATCCAAAACCAGAATTTCTCACTCAAGGAAGTTTCATTCCAACACCTTCTCACCGAAGGTGTGGCCAACCACCTTCTCATCGAAGGTGTGGAAAACAACCATGTCTCAACCACTACATTATCCCTAAAGGTGTGTTCTATCATATATTTCTCACATGACAATAAACCATTACAACTATCTTATCACTCAATTTAGGGTTTATCCAACACCTTATGAATCAATATGAGTCCATTATTTGACCCCACCATGAGTGATAATGTAGAGGTCATGATAATTGCCTCATGTTGGAGGAGATAGTGTTGGACAATATAACAATCCTCATCATTGTGATTGTGAAATTAATTTTAGATTCTATCTTTGATCCATAGTCAAGTTCAATACACTAATTGGTGTTTGGATTTGAAATTAAAGAATTGTGACATATCATAAACATGTTTTAATGATGATAAATGTTCATTTAATGGTATAGGTTCTACGAGAAGATTAAAAGCATGGCTGGGGTGGTTTATTAATTTATTTAATTAGTCTATTTTAGTTAAAAACATTAACCAGGTTTGTCACACCATAAAGGACCACAGTTATGGGATGTCCCTCAATCAAGTGGCCTTCATACCATAAAGGGAAAATGGCATGTGGATTCATTCCATGAAGGTCCATAGGCCCTTGGACTAGCCATCTATCCATAGTTCTTTGTATTTTGACCCATAATCATGATACAAATTGTTGGGATGGATGTTACCTTTGCATTATGACCATACTAGTCTCATCATAACTAAAGAATATGTGGTTCTTTTAAAAAGGTGAAAACTAGTAATCTACCAAGTAGAACTGTCAAATTTTAGAGGATCAGATTCATCAAGACAATCCATTTGGATAGATCTACACCTTCCCCTTCCCCTAGTGATATCCTATAATAAGGACGTGTTCTTGGGGTGCACTTATGGTGATCATTAATATTTCATGTTATTCCTTCCAAATTTTTGATTCCCCTTCACCGCCATTCAATTTTTATCATTTTTGTTATGTTTTATTATGGATTTTTACCAGATAATGCAAGAGATGCATGGGTTGGGCTGAGAATAGAATCTTTTTTATGGTGTTGTGGGGATGTGGGTAAGTTCCCGTTGTTTTAGATCGACATCATATAGAGGATTTATATGTTTTTAGACTTATAAAAGTTAAATTACAAGGAATTGTTTGGATTGATACTGAACTATGAGATGTTCATGGTAAATGGGTTAGGTTCATAACCTTAGGTCTATTAGGATATGCCTCATGTGAGTGTGAGTATGGTTGGGTTATAAGGTTATGTGGGAGTATGCATCAATTAGGTTTGTGCTATATTAGGTTAGATTTAATTTGGGAACCCGTGATAGGTTATTGATGGATCACGAATCCTCTAAAAGGGAAATCCATGTGTTGGTATGTATTTTCAATGAAAAAAATCATTTTTAAAAGGTAGGTGCATGGTGGATAACTGTGCTACCATATAATATTTTAGATTAGTGAATTACATGTGTTTGGCCTAGTTGAGAATCATTATGGTCATATGTGTACCCAAATAGTATTGTGGTGATAATTTAGTGGTGAAATTATCCCAAGAATGAAATATGATGTTTGTTGATTGATGTTGTGTGACATCGATAAGGTATGAGGGTATCATAGTATAGCTGACCTAAGTGTGTTCCTTTTCATGAATTATCATGTAAGTGTGATGATAAGATCTGATGGGGAAGGGAAATGAGGATTTGTGAAAGGAAATTTATATGGTGGGTATGACACTATTAGTTGTTGAGGGTGATTCTCCTAGTGACCTTAGAATGGGTGGTGGTGGTGCTTATTGATGGTACTCGGGTATTGGAGGGATTTTTATATCCATTCATTTATATCTATAATAGATGTATCATGGGATATAAGGATTGGTTTCTAGTTTAACATATTGAATATGAGAATACTTCTTGTCTCAAGATTATTAAACTAGTTACGATAGTGTGACCCTTATGTTTGATGAGTTGTGGGTGTATTGAGACTGGTCGGTGGATGGTTGTGGTGGAATCCTGATACCTATGTGTGGTATTATCTATAGATATATGGTTATTTAGGTACTTTTAGATTCAAAATTCATATGTAGTTAAATGTCGAGTTGTTTCATTAACATTGGGCTTGGGTTTAAGTTAGCATGTCCTAATCATGAGTCATATTAGTGGTGCACTGATACATAAAGTGTGATCATAACGGAAGGAGAAGATGGTTAGTGATGAAATATGAAATTACACCTAATTTCATGTTTTGACTATGATATTGGATTTCAATGACCACATGATGCCTTTAGTGTATAATAAATCTTTATTAAATGGTTTCATGATGTATAAATGGGATTAGCTAAGTGTTTTGTGGAAAAGGTTTCTAGAAATGTTTCAGTTATGTTTTTTAATAGTTTTGGGTGAGGATAGATAGAAACCATATCATGTGAATAGATGGAAAACAAGAAAACAATTGGTAGTTGATTCATATAGTACAGAGATCCATGGAATCAAATTAGTTATTAGTCGTGTATTCATATAGTCAAGAGAATTATAATACTCATGATAGATTGGTCAAAGAAACCATAGTGTCTTAGGAGAGATGGGTGAGGTTAAGAACCATCTTTGTGTTGGAATTTGTGATGAGTGTGTGGTTCAAAATTTTCTGGATAGTGTGATTCTATATTTGGAGTTGTGCAACAAATGAGTGTTAGGAATTTATAGATGGAAAAATAGGAGTCTTTTGAAAATTGGATACTATGGTTGGATTGGAAGGATGGATGGAGGACTACTATTGCTTCTTGAGAATGATAAGTCATAACGGTTAGGAGTTCACAATTAACTATATCATTATGGTTTGTGAATTTATAAGGATATTCAAATTACATCCCAGAGTGGGTTTTTGTCTATATATTGTAATTTAAGTCAAAAAAATTAATATTTTTACATCTAAAAGTGAGGTTTTTGGATGTGAAACAAATCCAGGATTGTGGTTCTGTTTCACATGCAAGTGTCTAAGTAGGGTCGAGTAGAAATGTACACTAAATTTTAGAAGACTGTAGTAGATATTTCCAAGAACTATCTATGTCATTTCAAAAAAATATATATGAAGGAGGCCCATCGTCCTTGTCTCTATCACTCCGTGAAGGAAATTGGGAGTGAGGATTCATGTCATGAAGGGACTTCTATCTAGATTTATTTATTCTATGACCCATGGTCACATCAATATTTTTTTCAGATTATTCTTATAATTTCATGACCCTCATAATCATATCAACACCATGTACTCTATGGGTATTTTTAAAAGTGGGTTAAAGTAGTAATTTACTAGACAACACCCTAAATATTTAGAGGAGCATATGGGTCAAAAGAGACTATTTGACCAAACCTCCCTCATCAATTTCCCTGGTGGTTCAACCATTATAGAGGGATGTTCTTAAGGAATTACAATAAATACCCACGTTATCTCCTTCCATTATTCCTTTATTCCCACTTTCTATTTGTATCTCTCCAGTTTTATGGAGTTTTAGTTAGGTCTTATCAATTATTTAATTTTTATCATTATGTAAATTGCACATCACGATGGGGTTTTAATGCATGGTGGCTAGATAAGGGAACAAAAATTTGATGACATATCACATTTTTTTAATTTCAATATATATAAGTTAGTTCTTTAATTTATTTTTTCTATTTCATTAAATGGGATATATTTTAATTCCTATCGATTGTTGGGTGGATATATATTTTTATCAAGATGGTTCGAGGGGCATGTCTGCGACCTTTCTAGTGCTGCCAGTTATAGTTTAATTATGATGAAAGAGACTGATGAGTTATCCATTAATTAATACACTTTTTAAAAATAAAATAAGTAATTATGAATAGTTACATCTAATTACTTATGATTTAAGGATTGAGATGAGAGCTCATTTGGTTGTATGAGCTTTGATGAGGCATTGGAAGGATTAAGAGAGTGTGTATGAATCATTTTGAAGATAGAATTCCATGTTCTATATTTTTTCCATTTGATACAAATCCATAAACAAATTATGCATGATTATTTCCATCAGGCGAGTTCAAACGGATAAAATAGAGGAATAAGGGAAAATATTTCATTTGATAGAAAAAATAAGATGATTTTGGATGTCTTATGTTTTGGATAAGTTATCAATATCACTTTGATGATTTTAAATTTCACATCAACTATGTCTCCATGTGTATAGGGTGTTGGTTTAATTAATGATTTACTTTTTTGTGTCCTTGGAAGTTATATGAGACTAGGTATCCCATGTAATTTTTCATAAGTATAATAATGCATTATGGGGAGTCATAGTAGTAAAGAAAAGATGATTAAGATGGTTGTATGTTTCATTATTAGTGAGAAACACCATTTTGTGTGTGTCATGAGTCTTGGGGAGTTATTTGAGTGGGACACAACACCTTAGAATAGATGAGATGAAGTAGAGAGTTTTTTCACATGATTAACTAAATAAGTGATACCCCTTTAGATATTTGAGATAGGAACTAGGTGTGAGATATGGGAATGATTTGGAAAATAGCATTAGATTCCAAGGTCCTTAGAGATAAATAATATATAATGGTCCATAAGTAGTGATACCACGAGTGTTTATGGTCTTTAATGAAGTTGGAACAATCCTTGTGATATGGGTCAGATGATTTTAGGGGTACTATTGCAACTAATGGGTGATGGACTTGAGATATTGTTTTCAAGTTAAGATTTGATGGTTCTAGAGAATATTCCATAATGGGAAATGTGATATATTATTCATGGTGTAAGTTTGTGTCTAAGTGGCTATCACCGGGGTGAAAAGCTAGTGAAATGGTGTGATGGGATTCGTGACTTAATTTTTTTTCATGTGATTTTGATAAGTGATAGACTTGGTGTGGGAGAGGTATTCTAAGGCATGACCCTGCCTTGAGTGATATGGTGTTGGATGGAATCCCATCATTGAGAGAGTGGCATCCTTATCATGATATGGACCAATCCTTTTGAGGATTGGGTTTTGGTATTGGAACTTTCCTTGAATGCTCTTGACTCATTACAACAGATAGCTTTGAGTGAGAGGTATGGGTTATAGAATGATGGATGATTTGAATAATGGATAGTACCATGAGTGATAAGGTAGTGGTTTGTGACTTTGACATAGGAATAATGTATTTTCCTTCATGTTGTCTGACGAGGTCTTGGATGATTGCTACCCTAATTTTTCAAAAATGGTATGGGTAAGTGTATGAGTTCAACGGTATAAGATGAGACAACTATGAAATAATATCATGGTGTCTAATTGTTCATGTTCAAGTGTTGTGGTGGGATGATTATAATATAGTGACTTTACATAAAAGGATTAATGGTGGTCTGGTTAGAACAGGATGTCCAACTAGCTTATGTGATAAAAAAATTTCCCCCATGAATACACTTATATGATGATTTATACAAGATGAACATGGTTAGAACCTACATAGATATATTTATTTTACTATACATGGGAACCCCATAGTGCATGAAGACTTTATATCTGATTAAATGTGATGATAACATGTTGTACAATGGATTATCCTAATGTAAGTTGATAGGTATTTCTGATTACTATGAGTATAGGGATAGTAATATGGTCAGTTTTTATTTTGTTTCACCGGTTTATTCTATAAATGTTATTGGTCAACTTGTAAATCAGTTCAAATTCTGTTTGATGAAGTGTCTATAGGTTTCAGTAATTTTTTTATAGAATTGATTTTATTTTATTATACATACTTTGATTCGGGGTTTTGGTTTTTTAGTAATTTCTAATTCTCTAATACATTGATTCTAGGGAATAGTATCTCCATATATGGATTTTTTTAACAAGTAGTTAAAATCCTTTGGCATATGTGGATGTAAACATGAGGCTTGTAGAAACCATACTATGAGGCACATTTGAGTGGTTCTTAGGCTACAAAGTAACAAATAAATCCAACCATTAGTGATAAGGTAGTGGATAATGTGTGTTGGGATTTGAGATTTGGATTAATAACCCTATATTAAGTGATAAGGTACCAGAAAGGATGTGGATGTTGTCATGACCATAAGGGAGAAGTTATTGGCATAGACCTACCTTGATTGAAAAAGTATTGTTCTATATTTTCTATTGAACCTTAACTGTATTCCTTAAATATGGTTCAATATTCATTTCATGGGGTGACTAGTTTCCATCATTGTCCAACGTAGGTATGTTCGAGCGATGTAGTTTCCTGGTTAGAACATGATAACATGTAGCACATGTTTTTTTTCTTGTTGTTTCTCAGAGTAGAGTTGTCATGAGTGGGTGAATTTAGAATTCATTAAAAAAATCATGTTTTATCCCATATTAAAAAAATCCACTAATTTATAAAATACTTAGTTAACAAATTTAGTTGGTATAACTAGTTTAATATTTTGAAATAACCTCTTAATGGTATGGAAAAAATTACTTAGAATAACATGATACTATCCAAATATTTATCGATAAATCTACTCAAATTGAACAGTATCCATAAAACTAGAAATATATAGTTATTAGAGTATTATTTTTTAAATTAAATTCTACAAATCTGATCAATATTATATTTTAAATATGTACAATGTTAATGTAAAATGGTTTTAAAATAGAGAAATAAAATAAATTTCTCATAGAATAAAAAAAACTAGTGGTTACGTATCAAAATTATACTTATTCCTCTCCCTTACCAATACATATATACCAACAGTTTGAAAAAACCGTTGTTATAGGTCCCCTTTCCCAACGGCTTGGCCAAATCTGTGGTAAAATCCTACTTTGAGGCCATGTTTTCTAATGGTTTGGCCAAAACCGTTTAGAAAGCCATACCCTTTCCCAACGTTTTGACCAAACAGTTCGAAAAAGCTCACTTTGAGGCCACTTTTTTTCAATAGTTTGTCCAAACTGTTGGGAAAGTGTGGGTACCTATCCCAACAGTTCTCAAAACCATTGGTAAATGCCTATCCCAATGGTTTTGAGAACCGTTGGGATATGTACCCTTGTTTTTTATGAATTCTTTTGTCGAATATCATCAAATAAATCAATATATAAATTATATATGTATATATATCCAAATATATTCACAAAGGTAATTGTAGGATAGTGGTAAAGTCTTTGATATATAACCGAGAGGTTGTGGGTTCAAACCTCCACTGTAACTTTTTTTAATATACTTATACCAACAGTTTGGTAAACCATTGGGTGATTTGGCATGGGGATAGACCTATCCCAATGGTTTGGGGAAAGCCCTTGGTAAAGACCTATACTAATGGTTTTCCCCATACCATTGGGATAGTTATATCCCCATGCCAAATCACCCAACGGTTTCCCAAACCGTTGGTATAGGCTATACCAACGGCTCAGGGACCTATACCAATGGTTCCAAATCGTTGGTTTATATAATTTTTCCATTAGTGTCTTCACCTTATACTAACCCACCATAATGAATTTTTATTATAATAAATAGGATGATCTAAAACTGGGATTAGTTATATATAGTACAATACCATATAGGTTGGTCCAGGATTTCACTAATCTATATCCACAGATTTCAAGGGAACATGAAATCAAATTAAATTACAGAAATACTATCAAACTAATCCTTAATTTTTCACATGAATATTTGTTAAAAATATATATAGAATAAACTAATAAAAACTCAAAAGTAAATAAAAATATATATAGCTACAAAGAGATAATGTTAGATGATGATTTTCAACAGATTGAGTTTTGGTTGATCTAAATGGTGCTCCACTATTCCTATAGTATTCCTTCAGTCTTGATAGTAGATGATAGGATCCAAAATGTTCTCTTAATCTTTTCAATGATTCTCCATGAAAACATATTGCCAGAGATTTTAAAAACATATTACAATTGTGATTTCTATCCTCAATATCTCTTTTTCTTATTAGACCATGAACTATTTCTTATTTAAATAGGGAAACTACACCTTCAAATATCCATTGAAGAATAATTATTTAAGGATCCCCATATTCATCATGAAATATGGAATCCATAAATGAGATGATTTTTCATTTAATTACATAAAATTTTATCCATTGAAATATATTTATAAAATGTTATTACAATTAGGAATGGTCAATTTATGTCAACCAAATAAGATTAATACCTCACTAATGATCTAAAATCATGGAAATGGTATAATTGATTCCATTGAATGGTCACAGGGTTGTTTATTTGTACATGTTTTTACTTCACTCCAACTAGAGGTCACTCAATGAAATTACATTGTCACATCATAATGTTCCTATTTTTAAAATTCTATTGTGAAGCCACTTGGTTTAAACGTATGGTTTATTTGTCATAACATGCGGTTACTCAGATACATGTTGTCTCTTTGATATATTACCACATGACTAATACTATTGATTAGATATACCATGTAGTCAATTTTGTTCATCTGGATTCTAGGATTACAATTAATTTTCATTGGATTACTCTTGTACTCACATGGGAAAGTGTGTGATATTTCAACCATACTTGATCGATCAGTCATACGGTCGATCACCTTATCCATGCAGTGACTTCCATCACTCTCAAAATTCTATATATTTTTTGAATTATTTCATGTGGTATATTGAATCATACTTGTGTTTGATCAGGTAATCATGATGTCAGCAGAGTACTTAGAGAAATTTAAATTATCTAACACATGATACTTTTCTATTCATGTTATCAAATGAGTTTCATTATGTAGTTTATTAATGGATTTAAGGGGGATTTGACACATTGGAAAATTTTCACATTTATCTGGAAAGTATATGTTACTAGAATAGAACATCGAATTCATTAATAATGAAATAGAATTGATTGAGATCATGAAAAAATGAATTGATGGACCAATCCAATATTCTCCCACTATTTTATGATCACAACACATGAAATAAATAATTAAATGAAATAAACTGATAAATAATTCGGATCAAGATTTATTCCACATCGTTACATCCATTTTTGGTATTATCAAAAAGTACAATGAAGTGTTTTGTAATATTGATGTAAAAAACAATAGAACATTAAATGATGTTTTCAAGAAACAAAAAAGGATATAAGATGAAATATAAATGTAAACAAGAATAAAGATATATATTTTATGGACATTAAAAAGTTATAAATTTAGAAAATATCTTTATCATTTTCCTTAAGTAGGGTCTATGTCTACAGGGTCTTCAATACTTATATGATTAAGAGGATATTTTACATTATATTTATTTAGAGAATAAGAACATGTAGATGATTGTGGAAGTGAATAAATATCAATCCGAATCAATATGAGTTTATATATAGGTATGATATAGTGGATATCCTAATGTTGAGTAAGAAAAAAAATTATCGGATCTATAAAAGATGGAGTTTTAGATGTTGAAACACTTTTCATAGAAAGAGATGGAGGTGCTATGATTGCAGTGTTGGATGGTAAAAGTTATGATACAAAGTGATATTAGACAAAGATCTAGATCCATGCCCAATGATCTAGAGGAATTCATCCTTTTCAATCATAAAATGATCCAACAATGGATCCATGATCAATTTTTTTTTCCATTATTGACATATAATCCTAAGTTAATTGTGGAATACTAATATAATTTCTCAAATATCTAAAAAAAATTAGAATAAACTTACTAAAATTTCATCTTAGGTAACACATGATGGAAACTTTTATAGTAAATTTATCCTTGGAAGTCAAACTTTCTTAGCCATAATGACATCAAAAAACTTCTAAACATGATAAACTTGACCAATCTACCACAAATTCAATTTTTCATAGAAAAATTACAAAATATATTTCATCTCCTCATGTATAATCCTTCGAATGATATTTTCCTTAAGAGACATAGGTGATAAAGTATGAGGAGATATAGAAGCACTGAAGGAATAATTAGGATAGATATGTTACATCTTATTCATCATATCCAACAATTCTTCTTCCATAGTTCCAAATTGTACTATTATATATGAAATTTATGAGTAATATGATAAATAATTAGAAATAAAAATTTCTAAATGTCCAAAAAAACAATATAATTTATAAATTCATTATCTTCTTAACTACAATACTCACCAAGACTTCCCAAACCCAAAATTATTTCATCCAAAACTTCCAAAAATCATATTATAAACTATATGAAGTCATCCAAGGAAATTAAAGAAGGAGAAGATGCTAGAGGACATGGTTTATAACTAGGGTTGAATTCATTAGAAACCGTATATGAGGGTCCCAATATTGGTCCTTCATCATAAGTTAATCCAAACTTATTTATATTAATATATAGAATCGAACTATAAAATATTTTATTTTAATAATAGTGGTAAGAGGATACGAATCATAAATTAGATCACACTAGATGGATACATCTATGAAATATTTTGGTGAAGATGGCATAACCGGTTAGTGGTTGTTGGACCAAACATATCCTTTATAACATCATCAAATGAGAGTTCTAGTAGGAATTGTTTTCCATATGAAAAAAAATATAACGAATACTTCCCAAAGTTTACTAGGGAACTATGAACTAGATATCTGTCATGTCCAATAGGTTTAGGGGGGAATTATTCCATTTTGATCATCCCCGCCACCACTATCTGCTGAAAAATTACCCAAATAAATTAAACAGTTTTCAATAGATTTAACCACTCTAACATGTGTACGGTAAAAGATTAGAAATCCACCTCTTTCAAATATAGAAGAACAATCTATATCAAAATTCTCATTTTCATTACTTCTTAAATCAGTGATATTCTGTTTAAAATATCTAAGAGGACTCTCCCCCTTAAGAGTTACTACTCCTTCCTTGGGTCCTATATCATTTTAAGTTTTGTAAAAGGAGTGTTAATCATGTTTTCTCCACATTCCCTAAAGGATTCATCATAAAGAAAAATTACCACAACTTCTATACTTTAATCAAAAGAAAAGATAGATTCAACCACTTGATATTGTTCAAAATCTGGATGAATTGTTTCATTTGGTCTGGTTGGATTTTTCACCGAATTTTAATTCTCATTCAATTTATTCTCATCTAAAAAAAGAAAATTATTACATTTATTCAATCATATTTTCATTCCTTTTTAGGTGGATTTAATCAATAAAATTCCACTATAAGTAGAATATTTTTCCTCTGACTAGGGAACAAGTCCCTTAAAATCTTATAAAGATGATATAAACTCTAGATAAGTGAGATAAATGAATTAGTATGAGGACTTTTTAGCTTATCCGTATATTTAAAAATAAATCTTGTGGGACTTATATTCACTCTTTGCACCATCATGGAAAAAAATCATATCTCTTGATTCCTTAAAATGTTAAAATATCCTTTGCTAGGATAAATAACATGATAAATAAACATAAGAAATAACCAATACTCAATATTAAATGGGTTTATGATTGATAAACATAAGAATGTGATCCAATCATTCACCATCTAAAAAATAATATTCATTTAGAAAATTTTTATTAAATGAGGTTATAAGGGACTATCTCTTTCAAAGAACTACTTAGTCAATCCTTATTTTTTCATAAATTTTCATAATAAGGATTGAATTGATCTAATCCATTACAAATTAACTTTATTTTATATAATAAATTCCCTAGACAATATATGATGCTTTAAGGGATTTACAATTCCATTAGAACTTTTTTTTCGATATTTTAGAAGTACCCAAATCCTGTAGAGATACATCTTCAAGGGAATGATTCGTTTTAACTCTTATTTATGGAGATTATAGTGTTGGAAGGATAGAGTTTTATTATTAAAGAATGGTCAATTCATATAGGCATAAGTTTTGAGGGAAAATTGTCGATTCAGAATCTATTTTGGGATCCCCAAAACACATTTATTACTTTGTAAATTGTAATGTATAAGAATGTAATAAAATAGACATAAAATAATTTTAAAACCGATATGGAATCTTGACATAAGAAATAATAATATGTTATGACTAATTAACAAAAAATAAAGGTAAAAATTTAAATTGAACATATCAATTTTTTTTCAAATGTATCTTAAATATAAAAATTAATGTAATATTATCATATTAAATATAAAAAAACAAAATAAATTAGATAAATCACATAAATAAAATCCCATAGATAAAATAACGTACACCAAATGTAATATTAATCATAAATGTAAGAACCTGAATCTTTGTTTTTAGGTATGTATTTCCTTTTCCTGGAGTTTTTGAGAAAAGATGAGTTTCTAGAAATTTTTGAAGTACACGCTGTGTACTTTATGAGTAAACTCCATGTACTTTATGAGTACACGCCATGTACTCCTTTGCTGCTCGAGGCCGTGTGATGGCCCTGTCTGAGCCACACACATAGTGTGTAAGGGTGATGTAGAGGCCGCTTAAAGAAGAGTACGGAAAAGCTGAGTACACGCCATGTACCCTAGAAGTACACACCGTGTATTTTCTTTTTTTTAATTAAACGTACCAGGGTCATGTCTAATTGCCAGAACGACCTTATTCTAGGTCTCGTTTGGCTGAGAGCATCCGTACGACATCGATCCTTCTCTGAGCCCCCGAGCTTCTGTCTGATCTCTATTTCAGTCACCGTCGATTGCGTTGGGATCGCCTCGGTAAGCTCTCTCTTCTGCTTTAGCCTTGTTACATGATTTTCCCTCTTTATCATGATATCATGGGTTGAGTGTTTTGGATTTTTTCTCATATCTTCAATGTTCTATGAAGAATCAATCATCGTGGTTCAAGTATATCGATCTCCTAACATCGAGCTATGTGGTTTGTGTATTTCTGTAGGAAGTCTTTGAATATTTTGTGCAAGTCCACCAATTCCCTTGAACAGGGTATTGTGTGTTTCCTATTTTTTCCCCGTTGTTTTCCTGCTTTTCTTGATTTCTTGAGTAGAGGTCAATTCTTGTGAATAGGGTAATTTTTTACTGTGCTGTGGATGTTTTGCCATTCATGTTTTTTCTATTAGGCATTTTTCTAGTTCCCATGCCTAGTTGTAGGACAATGGAACTGTTGTAATGTTACACTATTGTGCCTTTGATTGATAGCCAAGTAGCTCTTGAGGTTTACTTGGGGCGATACACGCACTATGCATGTTTGTTTTACCCAGGGCTGAGAGAACATAGTGTAGTGGACCATAGGGAGAATCGACGTAAGGGCTTCTCGAGAGTGTCTTTAATTTTCGATGTGAGACAAAAGGGGGAATTGACGTTGAGTGCTTCCCTAGAGTGTCTTTAGTTCCTCGACGTGGGCCACATGAAGAATAAGACATTTAGTGCTTCCCTAGAGATCCTTTAGTATGATACGAGACTATAGGGGGAATTGACGATGGGTGCTTACTTAGAGAGTCTATTCTTCAGTTGAACCAAAGGGGTGAGACTGTGTGTGTCTCCCATAGGGTTGCTAGTACTTGTAGGTTGAACCCAAAGGGTTAAGCTGTGAGAACTACCCAAAGGGTTACCTATTGTTCTACTTGTTGATTGGCTATTACTTGTGTACTTTATATGGTAGACACTGTGGATTGTAGCTGCTGTGTTCTTTCCTATTTACTGCTTCCTGTACTTTTACTTTCCATGTATTCACTGACTATTAAGCCCAGATCTTTGGGTGGTTGCCTACTAGGACCTCGTTTCACACCCTGTTTGGGCCATGCTTTTGGGCCCAAACAGACTACATTGTAGGTATAGATAAGGGCAAGAGCCCTTCTACTTCAGGTACTTGACTTGCTGTGGGGCAGAAGAGCATGGGACCAAGCTATGTCTTGTGATGCTGAGGAGTTTACCTGTTTTCTTTTTCACTTTGGTTTAGTATTGTATTCAACATTGTGACTTGTTTGGTAGCTTTCCTAGACATATGTATCCTGCATCATCTTATATACATGTGTGTGTGCTCCAGTTGTTTACTATTAGTCTTTCGTTGTTTATCATTTACTCTTGTACGGATGGTTACGATTTTTGTTGTTGTCTATTTGTTTTTCATCCACTGTGTACTATTCCAATGAGGGCATAGTTTCCCCAGAATCACACCCAAGTCCCTCACTATTAGTCGGCAGCCTCTGGTGTTTGGGGAAATGCGCTTGTGGCCATGTGACCAATAGGGTACGGGGTGCCTCTGGGTGGCTTCCTGAACCAGGATGTTACAAAGTGGTATAAGAGGGTTTATTTTCTCTTGATTTACTGTTTGAAGCCATTATCTAGGGATAAGACCGATTCAGTGCTTGGTATTAAGCTGTGATCGGGATTAGCTAACCCGTGTACAGGGAAAAGCGATTCTACCTCTCTTATTATAGTTTTTGGTTTTGCTATGTTATAGTTGATCCGATTTCATCAAGAGTGATTCACATGCTTTTTGTTGTTATTGTTGTTGATATTTTGGTTCTATTTCTATCACAAACCAATGAGATGAAGGTATGCCATCTCATGCATCATATTGGAACTTTTTAGAAATCGCATGCCATGCATTATTGCCATTCCATATAGGGTGCATTAGCAATTGTATGTTGTTGTGATAGACATTGTGTAGATTATGCATGTTGTTGTGATAGATTCTTTTATAGAATCCCTACAGTTTGATAGAGAGGTTTTTTTTATTGTACCTTGTTTAAATGAATGCAAAATTTTGGTTCTTGAGGTGTTATGGGCCCCCATGAATTGGAACTTGGTGGGACATTGACTTGTTTCCCTTATATATAATATGTAAGAGATGCTAATTTTTGATTCACGGAGAGTATGGTCCCTCATGGATCGGAATTTGGCACCTCCATTCTTGTTTTTCAGTGTTTTCTGGGCTTTGGTGCAGTTTTAGAGCTACTGCTAGGAAAAACCCAGAATACGTGCCGTGTACATTATATATACATGCCGTGTATTTTTTTAAACCGTGTCACTAACTATGTGAGCAGAAACACGGGTTGTGAAAAAATCTCCAGGAACATGGAGTGTACAGTAGGTACATGCCGTGTAGTAGTGAGTCGTGTACCCGGTCGTGTCACTAACAACACGAGTCGGGGAAGCTCAGGTAATACACGCCGGGTAGCCTTGTTCTCGGTACCCGACCATGTCCCAAACAACATGGGATGGTGTTATCCCCTTCTATACACGGCATGTTTGTTCGGAACACGCCGTGTAAGTGTCAGTCGTGTACCCGGACGTGTCACAAACAACACGGGTCATGAAAAATCTTCAAGTATATGCCGTGTTTGTTCAGAACATGTCGTGTAGTCTCAGCCGTGTAACTAGCCGTGTAACTAACAACACAGGTCGTTGAAAGCTTGTCTACTACACGCTGTTTCCACAGGGAACACACTGTGTAGTCTCAGTTTAAGATGACAGTGAGGGTTATCCATGTAGAGAGACTCGGGAAGGGGAATAGAGTTCAAGTACACGCCATGAGTGGGGAAAACAGGCCGTGTAGTTTGGGGTGTTACACGACTAGAGGTGGAAGGAGTACACCCCCATGTGTATGGTTTAAGTGAACATGCCGTGTAGTTTTTATACACACCGTGTAGTCATGTTTTTCTAAACTTGAGTGTTTCCATCTCCAATTTCCATTTTGTACTCCTTTTTTCTCTGTCCTTGATATTCCTGATCTAGGGTATGCTTTTGATCTTTCAAAGCTATGCCTCCGAGACGTCCTCCGGTTTTATGTTAGTTGCCAGATAGTGATCAGACACCAGATATGGATGACCAGGGACTTCCTACCGATCATCCAGTCGAGCCAGCCTTGGCATCGGCTGCCATACCAGTTTCAGGAACTGATGCATAGTTTAGGGAAGGCTTTATGAGGATGATGTAGACCCTTCAGAGAGAACTGCCTCCTGCCACGACTATGGCATACTTGACATGGGTTTTCCAGTAGAAGTATCCTTCTACTTTCTCAGGGAAAGGAGGACCACAGGCTGTAGAGTAATGGATGGAAGCCATACTGACTATCTTTGAGCATCTAAAAATGCCTCCAGAGAGGCGGGTCAAGCTCGCTACATATATGCTACGAGACTCCGCCAAGAGGTGGTGGGACGTGATCTCACAGGTGGGTCATCAGCAGGTTATGGTTTGGGAGGAGTTCTAGTGCGTGTTTTATGACTACTTCTACCCAGAGACCCTGGGTGCCGATCGAGCCCGAGAGTTCCTGAGTCTAGAGTTGGGTACTCTTTCTATTATGGAGTATTCCTCTCATTTCACCGAGCTGCAGTGTTTCACACCCCTCCGGGTGGATATGGGATGTTCTTAGCAATTAAGTTTGAGGATTTTCTCAGGCAGGAAATCCGCTTGCAGGTGGAAATCTTCTAGTTGACTTCCATCACTTTTATCATCAACCAGGAACTGATTGCGGAGCGCAATCTGAGAGACTTCGGAGCTACGAGCCAGGGCGGTTCTACTTTTAGAGCTAGTGTTCCTCCATTTAACAGCAAGAATCTCCGTAGGGAGTCTACGTGTGGTGATCCAAGAAGGCAAGATACATCTTCATATAGCCAGGTAGTAAGCTACCAGTGTGGAAGGGCAGGGCACACGAGGCCGCAGTGCCAGAGAGACCAAGTGGAGTGCCGATATTGAGGCAAGATGGGTCACCTTCAGCGTTTCTGCCTGGTTTTCTCACTAGTAGCTAGTGACGGGGTTTCTTCCATTTCTCCTCATTCAAGAGAAGCACCACCAGTTTCTCACCAGTTGGGGAACTGGAGTTCTTCCGGCCATTCGGGACGAGGTGGAGGTTGAGGATATGGTGGTCAGTCACCAGTCTTTCAGCGTCAGCAGTGAGGATCAGCTCAGAGTGGTTAGGTAGGGTCACACGGCCGTGGGGTAGGACAGACTTTTGCGGTGGAGAAGACCTATCAGGAGCAGGATCCCATACCTTCTACAGTTCGAGGTACAAATTTAGTAGCCTCAGTTTTATCTTCAACTCTTTTCAATACTGGTGCTACGCATAGCTTTATCTCTGTTGTTGTTGTTGTGGAGAGCCTTGGGCTCTGTATCTTTTCTTCTGTCGACTTGTTGACACTAGAAACACCTTTGGGGATGAGGAAATCTAGTGTACATCAGTGCAGAGAGTGCCCTCTCGAGTTTGCAGGGTATTGTTTCTTATGGGATCTCTATGTCCTAGAGATGACAGGCTATGATTTCATTCTCAAGATGGACTGGTTGGTTCCCTTACAGGCAGTCATTGACTGTTATCGCAATAGGGTGAGTTTAATTTCACATTAGGGTGAATATTTTATTCATAGAGGAA
Organism: Viscum album; assembly: GCA_963277665.1. Taxonomy (NCBI): domain Eukaryota; kingdom Viridiplantae; phylum Streptophyta; class Magnoliopsida; order Santalales; family Viscaceae; genus Viscum; species Viscum album. The sequence continues at coordinate 537,621,177 of OY728138.1, read as the reverse complement.
AATGGGATGTTCAGTCGAGTCGAGTAGGACTCAAGCATCATGGGCTTGGAAGGGTTATGACCCAGATTTCTAGTCTTTATCTGGATGATTAGGGTACTTCACAGTTAGACTTTTTTCCAGTGGTGGATCATTTCAGGGATGTCTTTCTAAAAAACTTTTCAGGTTTTCCTCTAGAGTGTGAGGTATATTATTCTATTGAGCTCGTACCAGGAGAGGCACCAGTGTCTATTCCTCCTTATAGGATGGATAAACCTAATTTTCAGGAGCTCAATAAGCTGTTGGAGGAGTTGCAGGCAAAGGGTTTCATCCAACCCAGTACTTATCCTTGGGGTTTTCCTGTCCTGTTTGTGAAGAAGGCAGAAAGTACCCTTAGGACTTGTTTGGATTATCGAAAGATGATCCAGTTGACGGTCTAGAAATGATATCCCTTACCGAGGATATATTATCACTTCGATCATCTTCAAGGAGCTCAGGTATTCTCAAAGATCGATTTGAGGTCCGATTATCATCAGTTGCATGTTAGACCATCAGATATACCTTTTACAGCCTTCAAGAGCATGTATAGTCTCTACGAGTATATGTTTATGTCGTTCAGTCTCACTAATGCACCAGTAGTTTTCATGGCACTGATGAACCTAGTGTTCCATCCTAACTTGAATTCCTTCATCGTGTTCTTCATGGATGATATCTTGTTTTACTCTCACACTCGACACGACCATGATACCCATCTTGAGATCATTCTGAGTACACTGAGAGAGCATTAGCTTTATGCTAAACTCTCGAAGTGAAACTTTTGGATGGAACAGATTCACTTCTTGGGTCACGTCATCTTAGAGGTAGGAGTATCTGTGGACCCAGATAAAGTAAGAGATTTAGTTTCCTGGGAGCACCCGACAAATGTTTGTGAGGTACAAGGTTTCCTATGGCTGGTTGGATACTACATACTCTTCATTTAGGACTGTTCACGCCTAGAAGTATCATTGGAAGGTCTAACCAAGAAGGGGGAGAAGTTCTTATGGTCATATTCTTGTGAGACAACCTTTTTGGAGCTGAAGGGAAGGTTGAATTCAGCACCGATACTAGTCTTGCCAGAGCCAGGCAAGATCTATACTGTTATTGTGATGCTTCAGGTATCGGGCTGGGTGCTGTTCTTATGCAGGGAGATGGAGTCGTTGCGTACGAGTCTCGGCAGTTGAGGCCACATTAGAGGAACTACCCGATGCACGATCTGGAGTTGGGAGATGTTGTTCATTCCTTATTATATTAAAGACATTACCTTTTGGGAGATCACTTTGTGGTTTTCACCAACCACCAGATTCTAAAATAAATCCTCACTCAGTATGATCTGAATCTGAGACAGCGCAGGTAGGTCAAGTATCTTCAGTATTTTAATTTCAAGCTTGCCTATACACTGAGAAAGGGAAACGCTGTGGCAGATGCGTTGAGTAAGAGAACTTAGATTCAGGCAGTTCAGGAAGCCAGCAGTGAGTGGCAGCTTATGGCTCTATTCTATGAGATGCATCTAGAGGTGCATGACAGACATGGATAGACATACCTAACTTCTGAAGCTGTTACCTCTACACTTCTTGATCGGGTACAGATGAGGAAGCTATCAAACTTAGAAGGATTAGTCCTATGGGAGAGTGTGTCAGGAGAGGACCCTCTTCCTGGATGGACAGTGGGTGAGGACGAGATCTTGCATTTCCCGGGACGCGTATGGGTGCGAGTAGATATACGTGAGGAGCTGATGCGTGATTTTCATTCCTCAGTTTGGGCAGTTCATTCTGGCATCACCAAGATGTATCCGGATCTTCATCACCAGTACTGGTGTCCAGGTATGAAGAGAGATGTCGCTGGTTTCGTCTTGAGGTGTTCTACTTGTCAGCAAGTAAAGGAGGAGCATCAGTGACCACCATGCCTTTTACATTAGTTACCCATTCCGAAGTGGAAGTGAAATGATGTCACGATGGACTTAGTGACCAGTTTGCCGAGGTTGGCTCGAGGGAACGATTCTGTTTGGGTTTTCATCGATAGGCTTATGAAGGTTACTAAATTCTTACCGATCAAGGATACCTTCAGTATTGATGATTTGGGACGACTATACATTCGAGAGATTGTACGTCTATATGGAGTTCCACATTCTATTGTTTTAGACAAGGATGCACGCTTTAATTCTCCGTTCTGGTAGGGGCTTCAGAGGGCTATGGGTACATGGGTGCTTTTGAGTACAACATACCATCCCCGGATAGATGGTCATTCTGAGCGTACAGTCTAGGTGCTTTAGGATATGCTCCGATCATGTATTCAAGATTTTGGTGGTTTTTAGGAGAAGCATATCCCTCTTGTGGAGTTCGCCTACAACAACAGTTTTTAGGCGACTATTCAGATGGAACCTTACGAGGCTTTGTACGGTAGGCCATTTCGATCACCTTTATACTGGATAGAGGTAGGAGAATCAGCTTTACTAGGACCTCGTCTTGTTCATGAGACCTTAGAGTAGATAGAGTTGATTCGGAAGAGGATGGATATAACACAATATAGATAGAAGACTTATGCTAATCAGCAGAGATGACCTCTAGAGTTCATGGTCAGGGATCATGTTTTCCTTCATGTCGCACCGAGGTTGGGACACAAGAGGATTCGAAGACAGGGAAATATCTCACCATGGTATGTCGGGCCGTTTGAGGTATTGGAGAGTGTTGGGGCGGTTTCCTATCAGTTGTAGTTACCTCAGAGGTATCGGTCCATGCACGACGTCTTCCATGTCTCTCAAATCCGACGTTACTTTTCAGACCCATTTGATGTCTTTCAGCCCGAGGTGGTTGATCTCGAAGTAGATACATTGTTTGAGGAGCATCCTATACAGATTGTTGATCGCAGTACGATGGTTCCCCATGGGCGGTCTGTCCCTCTAGTACAGGTCTTATGGATGCACGGGCGAGTACCGGAAGAAACCTGAGAGAGGGAGGCCGATGTACAATCGCAGTGGCTGGAGCTGTTCGGGTTTTCTTCTTCAACTCCTCGTTAGGGAAATTCGGGGACAAATTTCTTTAAGGGGGGATTTTTTTTAAGAACCAAGATCTTCGTTTTCAGGAAAGTCTTTTCTTTACTTGGAGTTTTTGATAAAAGAGGAGTTTTTGGAAATTTTTGAAGTACACACAGTGTACTTTATGAGTACATTCCATATACTCCTTTGCCGCTCGATGCCATGTTTTGGCCATGTCTAGGACACACACACGATGTGTAGTGGTCAAGTGGAGGCTACTTAAAGCTGAGTACGGAAAATCTGAGTTCACACTGTGTACCCCATAAGTACACGTCGTGTATTTTATTTTTTTTCATTAAATACAATTGGGTTGCGTCTAATCGCCAGAACAACCTTCTTCTAGGTCTCGTTCGGTGGAGAGCTTCCGTACGGCCGTGATCATTCTCTGAGCCCCCGAGCTTCCGTCTGATCTCAATTTTAGCTGCCATCGATTGCGTTGGGATCTCCTCGGTAAGCTCTCTCTTCTACTTTATCCTTGTTCCATGATTTAATATCTTTATCAAGATATCATGGGTTGATCATTTTGGACGTTTTCCTATATCTTCGATGTTCTAAGGAGAATCAATCATCGTGGTTCATGTATATCAATCTCCTATAATTGAGGTAGGTGGTTTGTGCCTTTTTGTAGGATGTCTTTGAATATTTTGTGCAATTACACTAATTCCCTTGAACGGGGTATAGTGTGTTTCCTATTTTTGCACCGTTGTTTTCCTACTTTTCTTGATTGCTTGAGTAGAGGTCAATGCTTGTGAATAGGGTAATTTTTTACTGTGCTCTGGATGTTTTTCCATGCATGTTTTTCCTGTTAGGCATTTTCCCAGTTGTCATGCCTATTTGTAGGATAATGGAACTGTTGTACTATTACACTGTTGTGCCTTAGATTGATAGCCAAGTAGTTCTTGAGTTTTACTTGGGGCGATACGCGTGCTATGAAATTTTGTTTTACACAGGGCTGAGAGAAACTAATGTAGTGGACCATAGGGAGAATGGACGTAAGGGCATCTACAGAGTGTCTTTAATTTAATATACGAGACCAAAGGGGGAATTGACGTTGAGTGCTCCCTCAGAGTGTCTGTATTCCTCGATGCGGGACATAGGGGGAATGAGATGTTGAGTGCTACCTCAAAGAGACTTTAGTATGATACAAGACTATAGGGGGAATTTATAGTGAGTTCTTCCTCAAAGAGTCTATTCTTCAACTGAATCATAGGGGTGAGAATGTGTGTGCCTCCTAGAGGGTTTCAAGTACATGTAGGTTGAACCATAAGGGTTAGGATTTGAGAAATACCAATGGGGTTACCTGTTGTTCTACTTGTTGATTGGATGTTGCTTATGTACTTTATATTCTAAACACCGTGGATTGTAGCTGCTGTGTGCTTTCTTGTTTACTGCTTCCTGTACATTTACTTGCCAGGTATTCACTGACTGTTATGAACAAATCTTTGGGTGGTTTTCTAATGGGACCTTGTCTCACACCCTGTTTGTGCCATGCTTTTAGGCCCAAATAGACTATATTGTTGCAGGTATAGATAAGGTCAACCACCCTTATACTTCAGGTACTTGACTTGCTGTGGAGATGGAGAGCATGGGACCAAGCTATGGCTTGCGATGCTGAGGAGTTTACCTGTTTTCTTTTGAACATTGGTTTAGGATTATATTCAGCATTGTGATTTGTTTGGATGCTTTCCCAGACATATGTATCATGCATCATCTTATATACATGTGTGTGCTCCAGTTGTTTACTATTAGTCTTCCGCTGTTTATCATTTACTCATGTATGGATGGTTACAATTTCTGCTCTTGTCTATTTGTTTTTCTTCCACTGTATACTCTGCCAATGAGGGTATAGTTTCGCCACTATGACACCCAAGGCCCTCACTACTAGTCGGCAGCCTCTGGGGTTTCGGGAAATGTGCTTGAGGTCATGTGACCCACCGGGTACGGGGTGCCTCTGGGTGGCTTCCAGAACCGGGATGTTACAATAAAATTATTTGATATAGTTAATCATTAAAAATTTGGATTAGATATATTTTAATCTCTAATAATTCATATATTTTTTTGAAGATGTTAGGAAGATAATGTTTAGTTCCAATAAAATGAAGTGTGAAATACCGTTTTTTAAAATCATATCCTAAAAAGTGATTTCTTATATCAGTAAGTTTTTTCCATGAATGAGATACATAAATCTTAGAAATATTAACAACATTATTAACGGCATGATTTATAAGGGCGTGTATAAATTGATATCCGTAATTAAGAAATATTTGCTTCATCCATTGAATTTGTGCACGAAAATTTCTTGTTGTTATGAATACAACTTCAGTAGTGGATAATACAACAAAATTCTTTTTCTCACTACTCCATGATACTATAATGTTTTTAAAATAGTGACAGGTTCAACAGGTGAAACTTTTATTTAACATAAATCAAGAAATTTCAGCATTAGAATTATTTAATTATTCAAAAAATATCCTCTAGAGTAAAATAGTAAACAATTAATTTCCTTATCGTGTTATATAAAAATTAATTTAACATAATTTAGATCAGTTTCCCTTGCATTTTTTAAAAAACTGGCCCACAGAAAAACTCTATAGAAAATTTCATGCCAGCAAGAAGTTATATATAGTAAACGTCCATTATTTACTATATAAGAATATTAGTAAACAATTTTTAAAATTTATCGAAATCTAATATATAGTTTATACACATAAGAGTGCCACTACCTTTCATGATACCCACTCCAAATTATTTTACAAGATCTCTTTTTTATTTAATTTTATTCAAAATATTTCCATACTTATTTTATAAAATTAGGAAATTGAGAAAAATATTTAACTCAACCATTAAATAGAATTCAAATAAATTTTCCATTATTTAAAAAAAATTAATTCACCAAGAGCCTATAGAGGAGCCAAAAATATTATCATTAACTTATATTTGAGCTACTAAAAAATCATAATATTTCCTTTTTATTAGTAGTGTAGGATCATTTATTACTTCTAAAAATCCATTAGAAATCAATAAAGACTTGTTCCTATCATACGAATATATAGGATCTTGTTTTAAAAAGAAAAATATTTAAAAGGTTTAAAATGATAATTTTTAAAATATGGATTTTAGAGCCTAAGGAGTTTTTCAGAAAAAACATCCAAAAAAATATAACTAATAAGGAAATCAATATTTTCATCAATTTGATTTAATTTTAATTTTATATGTGCAAAATAGGAATGAATAATTTTAATATATTTGTATTTATCTATTACTGCAAAGGTTTGTTCATAATCAACTCGTTTTTATTGAATATAACCTTGTGTAAATAATCCTAGTTTATGTTTAAATATAGTACCAGATTCATCATCCTTGTTTTTAAAAACCCATTTAGTGCCATTATATATATAGACTTTAGGTATTTAAAATAGTTTCTAGAAATTATTCCTTTCAAACTGATTAACTATTCATGGATATCCATTACCCAAAATTCATCATTGATAGATTCATCAATGTTTTTATGATCAAGCTATGATATGAATACTTGATGTTCAACATGTATTTTTAAAGAATCTCTAGTATGAGTACCTATATGCAGTTCTTTGAAAAAATAATATAAAATTTTATTTATGGGTTCTAATGGTTTTTCATAATAGATTTAATTGGTTTATCTAGGTCTTTCTCAGGATCAGGTTGATATATTAGTCTATAGTGGGTGATTTTTGGGTAAATAATTATAATAGTCACTAGTTTTGGTTGTATTATTTATATTTTAATAATTAATATCCTACCATATATTTCATAAATTTTTTTTAGGATCCTATAGAAAAGTTTCCTCAAAGGTGACATTCATAGATTATATCAGAAAATTTTCTCCCCTGTTGATTATTCCATATGATTTACTAGAAATTTAATATGTTAGAAAAATAACTACAACACTTTTTGGAAAACTTTAACCATATTCATTTATATATTACAAATAGTTTCTAAATATCAATTGAATTTAATTTTTTTTACCATAGTTTTTATACCATCCGATAATTTATAGGGGTAATTTTTAAATTTCTTTTTATAAAAACCCAATTAATGATATATGAAGATGTGTTGATAGATAATGAAATAAAATATTTATGTAATTCATAATTATTAATAATATTCCAGGAAATATCAGGAAGATTTCTATTTCTCCTTTCAATCATTATATTTTGTTGAGGTGTTCTAAGAGTAGATAGGTTGTGATTATATCCAATTGGTTACCATTATATCCCAAAATACTGATTTTCCAATATAAATCCAATATCATTTATCTAATGGTGAGTGAAATAAGGTTTTCCAAAAACATGATTTTTTTTAAAATCATTCACATGATACATTTTTTTGAGATATGATATAAACCCAAGTGAAATTTAAGTAATCATCAAAAATCACATCATTATAATGCTTTCTTTCTAAAATAGAAACTCTGAAAAAACCATATAAATCCATATGAAACAACTCTATTGGTAAACAGATATAAAAATATTTCATTAATTTCAATCAAATTTTAGGATAATTCACTTTTTGAAAAGGATTTCAAAATTTATCTTATAGGAATTATTGTTTTGGATAATCCAGGAATAAATATTTCTTTCATATCTCTCTAAGTGGATGAATATTATAGTGTCCTAGTATCCTATGACACAACCAATATTCTTTATGAAAGTTACTTAATAGAGAAAATTTTAAAAAAATCAAACAACATATATTAACAGTATACAAATGATCATTTGATATGGATGTAAATACCATGTTATACATATAATCCTAAGGATTATAGTAATTATTCCGGACATAACATGAGAATATTCATAAAAATTATGATAAATACTAAGTAAATTATATTCTAAATGGTCAATATGAAATACTCAAGAAATTTGAATAGATAAAGAGTTACTAATTTGTCTACGAACAATAATCATGCCATTAGCATTTCCACCAAACATGAAAGGCCCACCATGAACATTCAGATGAATCCTGAAAAATAATAAGAACCAATTCAAATATCTGAAAAAATACTACTTAGAATGATAAGTTCTTTATGGTACACATCAATAAATTCTACTAAAAAAATTTAATTATAAAATTATTTTGGTAATACTATTTTCATAGGTTAAAAAATGTAAGAATATATGGAGTTATGAATTAAAAAATTCTTGACACATATTTGAATAAAAAAATTATGTATTCTATAAATTAATACCTTAATAAAAAAATTAAATTTTTTTAAAAAATGTATTATTTTTAACTATGAACCAAAAATATTTTATGAATTTTACATTAACGAGGTTGATAACCAATTCTGATTGTATTTCTTGGTGTAGTTTATTTACGTAGCATGATAATCAATGTTTATCTTCCTTGGGTGAAATTTTCAAGTTCATTCTTAAGTTTTTAATTATATAATTTATTTTCATTATATTTATTTAGTAGTAAGGCATTCTTTTCCTTTTTCAATAGTAAGATATGTTTTATCAGTGACCCAAATAACCAGAATCATTTTTAAATCATTATGTTTATTTAAATGTTCAATTATAGTGATAGATATGATAAATGATTTTTAAAAAATTATTCATTATACATAATAATCCATATGAAATTAATTTTTTTGAAAATATTGAGTCAATATTATTTCCTCAGTTGTGGAAGCCTCGAAATAGAGGTTGGATTTCTCAGCAGTCCCATCCCAATAATTTTTTGAAGCACTATAGGTATCTTTTAAAACTATCGTTATATCCTTAATTTATTTCATATATTTATTTTCACTATCATCATACTTGTTATTTTATTTTGGGTTTTGTATATATATTTTATTTTTCCCTTTTCATTTTTCATTCCCAGTATGCTACATCACCAAACTGGTCATCCTTTGTCCAGGTTCACATTCTATCATATTCTCCATTTTAATTGTATTATTTTGATATAATGTTTCATTGAATAATGTTTCTTAAACCATTTGTCCAGAAGAGCCATATCTTCATTAATATTGGAATTAGATTCAAACCTATTATTGTTGTTATCTTTAATATCATCCTATTATTTTAACTAAGATACCTTAAAAGTAATAGTATTTTTGGGTTTAGTATTCTCATCAGTGGTTACCTTTAATATTTCCTCATAAATCATTAGTTTTCTAATTACTTCCTTAACTATAAATTCATTGATGTCACAAAACACTCAAGTGGAAACCCTAATTCCTTCCCATAAATCAAATATACATATTAAGTTCCATAGTATTTGTGCATTTTCATAAAATTTTTATCCAAAAGAAAACATGTTATTATTGATTTCGTGGAACCTAAGATGCTTTTCATAAATATATTCCTCATGATTCATAAAAAAATCTATAATATTTAATTGTATCGGTATTCATTTTCATTTCATTAATATTTTATGTTCTTTCATGAGATACCAAATGAGTATCCTAGATTTTAAATGTAGTATAATGAGAGGATATTATATGAAACACATATTCACATAAATCACACTAAAGAGTTAATGTATTTACTATTAAAATCAAAATTAGATTTAGCATCCTCACTCCCAAAATGTATAGAATCATTTGGTTCTTCATATTTTTATTTTATGATAATCCAAATCTCAAGACCCATACCCTCGAGATGAATATTCATTTTAATTACGTAGGCATCCTAGTTTTTTCCACAAAAATAGGGTAGCCTATCTATATCGCGAACTTTATATCTAAAGGATTACTTAAGTATAAGATTATAATTATAATAAAAAATATAAATATTTTCTAGGTTAATTGAATAAGGTCTGATATAAAATAGACAAAGGAAACTAATGAAATTATTCATTTGATGCTAAATGTTTTTCAGAGTTGAGTGCATAGGAGGAGATGAATTGATCACACCTTAAATTTTTTTTGTTAAAAACTACCTTTATAAAAAAACCCCTAATAAAAAACTGTTAGTTAACTAGTATAATTGTATAAAAAAAATTATTTTTTGAAATAACATCTTTAGGGCCTGACCAAAAAACTTTTAAATTAACTTCATATTATCCTAAAATTTCAGGATTATTCTACTCACGTTAAATAGATGATATATCACTGGTAAAATATAGATATTAAAATATTATTTTTATAATGTTATTTGACAAAAATATTAGAAATATTATATTTTAAATATATATATTTTGAATGTTAAATAGTTTTACAAAATTATTGGTAAAACAAAAATTAAAAAAAATAAGAAATAAAAAATAATTGATTTAGTATAAATCTAAGACTTATTCTAGTTTAAATAACCACAACACAATGTCAAGCATGATTATTACAATAAACTGGATGATCAACAACATGGATATAGAATACAAATTACGACACCACAAATGGTTGTCCAAGGTATAACTTAGCCTCTTCCACTTTTTTATGTGGGAAAATGAAACTAAAGAAATATTTTCCATGTACTCTACAATGTAGTAACTGATTATTTTATATATAGATATACATAAGGAAATATTTATTACTAAAATGAAATGATATATGAAGAGAGATATAGTGACATAAAGTTCGATGCATATATGAAACTAATCAGGTTTTTTTTATGTTTCTCTATGATTGCCATTATTTTACATTGATTATAATATTTGATAAAATGATCATATATATTATTCTAGAGGTTTTAATACTTTTCCAAAAAAATAGTGTCATATATTTTGAAAACATTTTACTCATACATGTGTAATCATTGATATTTAAACCCCAATTTTCTCCTTGACCTCATTCATGTTTAAATTTAGGAAATCAACCACCAAATACAAAGTATAGAAATATAATTAAATGATCAATGTATAAAAAATATAATATAGAATTCCTAATTTTTATGACATTGTATTTAATTCTATAAAACATTAGACACTAGAATATATTATAGAAATATGATTGTACTTAGGAATGGTAAATTTAATACTTCCACTCAACTTAATACGTTATCATTGATCCAATACATGGAAAAAACGTCGATCAAATCCCATGAAAAATCATTTGGTGGATCATTTTCATATATGGTCTATTCACTCTAACAAGTGTTCTCTAGATGTGACAATATGGTTACTTCAGTAATTTGATGATTTGTTCAATTCTTTCACATGAACTCTGTATTTAACCTTACGTTCTACAAGTTGTAGTATGATTTCACTCTGATATATGTGGTTCATCTCTATCTATTCTACACGAATAACATGGTGGATTCAATATTCCATGAGGACATTTCAATATTTATATCGGTTCATTATTAAATCTTTCAGATACTTGGTTTACCCTTGAATTCATTTGTTGTGTTATGAAGATTTCCACTATGATCAATTAATTATTCATACAGTTAGTCCATATTGCTTCATAGTTACTCCCATCATTTTTGAAATTATGTTATTTTTGCAATTACTTTATATAGTCGATTTGACACTTCATGTGGTCGATATATTACTCTTACAATTAGTTGAGTTCTTAGAGATATTACACTTATCTATCACATTATTTATTTTTTATTCATTTGGTTTTTTGAGTTTTTATATGAGGTTAATTTGTCAATTTTTTTTCACTCTAACACATATGAAAATCTTTATACTTCCATAAAAAACTTGTTTCCAACATTGAACATAAAATTCATCAATAATTATATAAACCTAATTTTAGATAAATAAAATAACAAATGTATAGACTAATCCAACACATGTTATTTATTTTTTTCATGCATACACATGTATTTGAAAATGTATACTTGTTGAACTTGTTGAGACCAAACTGATATATATTTATAATATCTTTCCTAGGAATTTTGGTGCACATCAAGTCCTTATTCCTATATTAGATGTCTGATCATAAGTTGAAATACAAAATAAGCTAATGGTGCTAAAGAGTTTTTGGGGATGTGGATGTTTGTGGGGCCTATAGATTGTCGTACAATCCATTATTTATTTTATTCTATTGTTTATTTTATATTTTTGATGATCCATTTTGAAGATTTGTTGATGTTTTACTGTATTAATTTTCATTAATTTTATATGGCATGGATATGTTTTATATTTTAGGATTACCCATATTACTATTGTGGATTAGTTATGGTTATTTTATTATTATTTATGTCCAAATATCATGGGAATGGTCTCCTTGAATACATAATTTTGGCCTCCAGCAATAGGTGAAAGATTCTATAATATATGGATGTGTGCCTAAGGTCAAGTGATACTCCAGATAGGACACTAGTGGGTGGCCTCAAATTGTGGAATCCAGTGTTTATATATGTGTATATAGTTATATATATCACATTAAAAATATAATTTATTGAAAAATTAATAGTACAAGCATATAATATATAAAAAATAGTGTAGAAATTATTCAAAAAATGTACATATAAGAATTACACACACAAATAATCCATATATAAACAAATCCTATATATATATATGAAACACACACACTATAAACACACACACACATAATAGAATAAATAAATATATATATATATACATACATACAAACAACATAAAATACGCACAATGAAATTCAAACATAGACACAGATTTATATAAACAATACATACAAAAATTATTGAATAAATATACACCACATATTTAATATTATATAATATAAATTGAATATATTTATATATATATAAATATATTTACATAAACATATATTTATGTGTGTGTTAATATTTATATTAATCTATGTGTGTGTATATATATTACATATCATTACACTTAAATATGATGTATATGTATATATAACAACACGTGTTCACAAGTGGAAAGGAAGAAGAAGATAAATAATGTTATTTTATAATATAAATAAAATTATTCTTTTCAATGTTTTATGTAAAATCATTAGTAAATCATAATTTTCTCATTGATAATTAATAATTTAATAAATATTTCCATTCTTAGAACTAAATAATTACTGAGAAAGGGTAGAATAATATCTTAATATTCATTATAGTGAAGTAATATTTCCTTTTTTATTTTCATTCACCCCTGAAATAATTTTCATTACTAATATTTTTTGTAAAAAAAATGAATGGTGTTGGTCTTCATGAATAGGTGATCTATAATATCTAGTCACTAAACTTATATTCACTTATTTATTGTCAAATAAGTTTTGAAATAAATATATATATTATTTTATAATAGAAAAATTATACAATTTTATTTACACTTTCTACTTCAAATTATTGAATCTATCAAATTCAAAGTATCATATAAACCTTTAAAAATTTATCAGTTATTATACTTTAGTTATAAACCAAAACATAGGAAGAACATAGCCTAACCTCAGATGTGAAGCAGTGTAGAAAACATCAAATTGTACTCCCTCAGTTGGAAGACAATGAACTCGAGCACTTACTAACTTCAGATTTAGATACTCAAAAGATTCTTGACACTGATCAGTCCATATGAATGCATATTCCTTCCTTGTCAATGCTGCTAGAGGAGTTGAAACTCGAGGGAAATAAACTACGAACCTCCTGTAATATCCTACAAGACCCAGGAAACTTTGCACCTATGACACTATCTTGGGGGATGATGAAGACACAATTGCTTCAATCTTCGATGGATCCACATCTGCTCCTTACTGGGACACAACATTCATGAAGAAACGGAATTCTCGACCCCAAAAATCTCACTTAGAGAACTTCCCAAATAGCTGATGTTGACGAAGAACTCCCAAAATGGCGTGTAGATGCTCAACATACTCCTCCTCAGATGTGGAGTACCCAAAGATGTCATCAATGAAAACCACAACGAACTTTTCCAAGAACTCATAGAACATAGAATTTATAAATTCCAAAAACACAGCTAGAACATTTGTCACATCGAATGACATTACAACAAACTCACAATTCCTATGAGGACAATGGAAACCAGTCTTTGGGATATCCTCATCATTCAAATGCATCAGATGATATCCTAACCACAAGTTGATCTTTGGGAACCAACATTCACCCTCTAGTTGATCAAATAAATCATCAATCCGCGTATGAGGATAATGATTCTTCATTGTCACTTTGTTTAATTGACAATAATCGACACATAACTGCAAACTGCCATCATCCTTCTTCACGAACAAAACTAGTGATCCCCATGGTGAAACACTTGGCTAGAAAAAACTACACTATAACAGACCATGAATATTTATACGTAGTTCTCGTAACTTAGAAGGGGCCATCCTATATGGAGACATAGATATATGAGATGCTCTTGGTTGTATATCAGTACCAAACTCAATCTCTCGTTGAGGGCTTAATGCTACAAACGCTTCTAGAAAGACATCAGGGTACTCTTCTAAAACCCTAGGAAACTGCAACCGCTAACCTTTGAAGAACACAACTTCAACTCAGCCATATTGGATGATAAGGATAGAACAAGCCTCTGACCCATCTAAGGGTCTCGCTCGCCAACAAACACCACCATCTCTTTATTCGCATCGAAGAACACAACCTTCGTCCTGAAGAAATCAACTATAGCAAGCACCGAATACAACCAATCCATGCCAAGAATGACATCATATGGTTGTATCCGTAAACATAAGAAATCTCCCCAAGAGCTGTGTTGCCCCAGCACTAGCTCACAGTCTCAACATACATCAAACAAGTCAGCTCGACCTCCAACTAGCGTAGTCAACTCTAAGGGCACTGGAAGCCTCTCTACCTCAAGTCCCAAAGAATGGAAAAGGGTAGGTGATATGAAGGAGTGTGTCGCTCCTGAATCAAACAAGGCATACAAAAATATAGAAAACAAGTAAAGGGTACCTCAAACGACGTCTGACGTTTTTGGTGTTGGAAACTCTAAATCATGAAGTTGTCAAAAACCTCCTCCACAACCTATTTTACCCTAATAAAGACCACCACCATGGCCGCACTCTACTATCTGAGGACATGGAGTGTCACAGGGATTTCCTATGCCTTCCACATATACCCTCTGCTGATTTAAATCTGGTGAAACTTGCTGCTGTTACCTCGGCTAGAAATGCATCAACGGAGGAACCTGGAGCAGAACACCTGGTGCACGATGACTTCTATGAATGCTCGGGCACTCTTGTTGTTGATGACCTTGACCACCACAATAAAAACAAGTGCCTGATCCCTTTTCATTGGCCTGAGATCTTCCATCCCTGGAGAAATGAGATGTTGAGGGGTGGGACCTACCCCCGACTAAAGGAAACTCTTCTTCCCTAAAACCAGAGAACCCTAGACCGTAGCCCTACTTCACAAGGAATCATGATGACACCCCTATCATGATGATCCGGTTCTAGACAATGTCCTCTCGATAACCTCTCCCCCACCAGCACCTCGATATATTTCTTCATCATAAATGGGGTGACCTGGCGCTGGGTCTCTGGATGCAAAGCTTCCTCGAAATGCCTTGCCTTAGCCACCTCATTTGGCAATAGGTCTAAATCATATCATAAAATTTTCCAGATACATACTCCAAACCCCCACACACAAGAGCTCCCATATAGAAGGGTATGAAGCTCCTGGTGACTAGACGCCTTCACGGTCGAAGAAAGATACTCGACACTAAACTTGTCTCTGAAATCATCCCATGAGATTGTTGACTCCTCAAGATCCCCAAGGAATAAGAACCACCACTGCCTTGCGGATCCATGTAGCATCTTAACCACCAAGGAAACCTAGTGTTCCTTCTGATAACGGATTTAACTAAAGCCAATATCGATCTCCTACAACTAGTCTTTCGTGACTACTTATTAAATGGATCCCTCATACTTCTGTAGACTATGGCACTGAAACCCTCAGAGTCTCCTCCTCTAATTGTCATCATCGTCATCCTCTACCCTACGACGATCTAATGGAACAACCTGCTTGAAATATTCTATGAAATCCTGATGAAGATGTCGACCTGGATCCATACCTAAAAAATAAAAAATAGTTAGAGATCCTCAAACAGGAATATAGAAGACTTGGAAATAATTATTTAATTGTTTTCTTTTATCCAATTTTAGATAACCTATACCATAGTCTACACATTCAAACACAGGCATAAAGAAGAATGAGGCATGATCCTTTCCTAGGTCTCTACCCTGCAACTAGTATCACCTCGTTTACTATCCATTGTAAACATAAATGTTCATACATCATATCATAGGGGTCCCTAAATACCTATGTCATAGTCGGTCTCAAGTGTTTACATCACTTTCTAGACTTGACTGACACTGTTTATCTACCAACCCATGCAACCTCACATGTTCCTAACTCCAAACTCCATTCTATCCCTCAACCTCCCTTTGATACCACTCTCTCACGACCCCCTCCCCACGAAGTGTACCCCCCCTGGGCCTGAAATATGAGAAGGGAGATAATGACCCTCGAGTCCCATCTCCAGTAGACACCGAGTGGGAAACTAGCACCTAGGGTTTATTAAACACACAGATGGGAGGCATTACCCTATAAGATAACAAATGCGGATGAGAGAGATAAGATAGAAACCAAGAAAATCCATCTCAGACATAAATATACAAGAAATCCAAAGTAAAAATATGTAATATCACGTAAAACTACTACAACTGAAAGGGGAAAACTTCAAGTAACCAAAAGAAAGTAAAAAAAACAGCGACCACAAAGCCCAAACAGCTCCTACAACCCCATGATAGTAGAAACCAACCTGACCTCAAACCAGATCTAAGTAACCTGAAAATAGTTTTTATAGACATAGGGTGAGTAAAATAATATACTCAGTAGGATCCTCCCTGAAAACTCTCACCCAAAACTAAAGAAAACATGTTAAAGCCCAGTGAACAACAACTGAAAATAACTCATCAACTAAATAGGTATACTTAGTTCCCAACATCACCATGGATACTCTCACCATGTAACGTTTACAAGAGTATATAATATAATTAATAATATCAAGGGTACCCCGCTACTACTTCCCCTCTATTTTGCTGCTTTTCCCCAATGTCGCATGTCTTAAGCATCTCTCTCCAGAAAGGCTTTCCCAAAAACACCAGGCAAAGCACCACAACATACACCTCGTTCAAAAAAACCACCACGTCCACAAATGAAAGTAGCCAGGTAGTTTTCGAGAGATACCAAAGCTCGCATAATGTGTATCATAAATCAGGCATTATACCTCAAGCCTTTCCATCCCACACACTGAGTAAGAATCCTCAAGACATCACAGCCTATACACGTTACTCATATAGTAGTCCACATGATACTATATACAGAATATATGTGTGTGAATAACCACAAGCCATTATATCCCTAAATAAACATATATGGGAAATACAAACTAATGTTCCTACCAGCCCAAGTAACTACCAAGAGATGAGATCGAGGCCAAAGGGGGTAGTCAGCCATCCATCCTCCCACAAGAATGTTGGGGAAAACACCCCCAGGGCTCAGAATCCCTAGTGTGTCAGTTTCCCTAACTAACGAGGTTGAGTTGTGTATAAAAACACAAAAAGTACAGAATATACTATATCTCACAACCAAAAAATGATAATAACCAAGTCTTAGAATCAAAAAAAATTAACATCTCTCAGACTCTCAACTACCACATCTAATATTAGGTATCCTATAAGCACATAACCATTTAAAAAAATTAATTACATTACTTCATTCCCTTTTTATTAGTTCCACTTTAAGTTAGTTAATTCTTTAAACATTAATTAAACATTAAAAATTCCACATTAAATTTCATTAGCATCACACCCAAAGTCTATTGTCCCTTTAAAATTGTAACCTCATCATTACACCCCAACAAGCTCCAACCCCATGGGATAACATCATTTATTAAATTATTTATTTACAGTATTACTTTCCCATATTCTTAAGAATTCTAGAAAAACATTATATGCTACTAAACACAAGGGGGCTCAACACGATGAGTAGATGAACTACCCTTCAAGTCTTTGCCGCCTATAGCTAGAGCATAGACACATCCTTCCTTGAGTAGAGAAAAACACAGAAAGAACGTGCTATACCCTGATGATCTTTGCCCCTTTTTGAAAGATGGTAAGAAAAACCAGCTGCCTTGAGTATTGGGGAATGTAAAACAGATAAAAAACTAATAAGAATCATAAAGCATCTGAACATTCACATCCAACCCGTTTCATCATCCCTGGTGTCCACCCTGACACCAACATGCATAAACTGATGCATCTCGCCACTCTAGGCATCAACTACTTCCATAACTAGTAGGCCTCCCTACCCCATATATCACAACAACCATCCAGGCTCACATCACAACACAAGAATAAGGAAAAAAAACATATTATCAATTGGGCTCTTGGTCCTTAAACAAGCAATAGGGTAACTCAGATCCCTACAAATAATTATATTTTATCAAACAACCAGTTATTTAATCTTTCTTGGATTAACCAATTTATTATTATTATTTTCCAACTTCAGGAAACCTAAACAGTAAGCTATCACAAATAATTAAACATGCTTACTGCACTAATTTAATTAACAGTAAATTAAAACAAGAAGAACCAGATTCATTTACATGCCTCATTATCTTTATCCAAACAATTGTCAATTAATTATATCTTTACATTCTTTACCAATTTTCATCAAGAACAAAAATCTAAACAAAGAAAGACTAGATATAACACTATCTAGAAAAACAAGAGGCAATAACATATGATCATATCAATTTATTTATCTGGTTCAAACATTAATTATGTCAATTCCATTGAGATCTAGTGGGAAAAAACATGATAACTATACAAGTGCACTTAAAATAAATGAGAAGCAACTAATCCCCTACCTTAAATGGTTCTTGACGTACTTTATATGAGAATGATCCACACAACGGCTTATGATATCTTCCCCTATGACAACTATGACCACCCAAGGATGCAAAGACACCACCACACCGGTCACACCCATGAAATGTTCATTAGGAATATAGAGATAGAATTCTATAAAAGGTAAAGGATAAATAGAAGGAGATGAATCCAAAAGAATGATGGTAGATCAAACCTTATATCGAAGATTGATCGATACTGCTTGGTTGCATCAAAATTAGAGGGGAACCAATCCAAGGAAAAAAGTTTGATAGTATAACTCCTACAGGATTGAATGAACAGTTCGAGCGTCTCATAATCGAGAACAAGAAGGAAGAACTAGGGAGGAAGATATATAGTCCTATTAAAAGATTTAATGGAGTAGTGATTTAAGATAAGTTGGATTTTCCATTAAAAGAAGTTTGAATTAAACCACACAGTTTGACCATGTAAAAGAATACCGAGCATTAGGGAAATTAATATAGGATTTATGGCCTTTGAATCAGCCTTAGAGTCCTTAATACAAGGCTATAAATGAATTTTACGTCAAAGGAAATGTTTAAGTGGCAAAACTATAAGAAGATGGAAACACTGTTCATGAACACGAAATTTGGAAAAAGAAATAGAGGCTACCGTTAGACCTCACCATTCTGGAAACACAATTCTTGAACTCAAAATTTGGAAAAGGAAATAGAGGCTACCATTGAGCCTCACCATTCTGGAAACACTGTTCATGAACTCAAAATTTGGCAAAGGAAATGGAGGCTACCGTTGGACCTCACCGTTATGGAAACACTCTTCATGAACTCAAAATTTTCCAAAGGAAATAAAGGCTACCATTGGAACCTCATTGTTCTAAAAACACTGTTCTTGAACTAAAAATTTTCAGTGGAAATAGAGTCTACCATTGGACCATACTGTTCTGGAAACACTGTTCATGAACTCAAAATTTGGCAATGGAAATAGAGGTTACCATTGGAACCTCACCGTTCTAGAAACACAGTTTATGATCTCAAAATTTGGAAAAGGAAATATAGGCTACCGTTAGAACCACACCATTCTAGAAACACTATTCATGAACTCAAAATTTGGCAAAGGAAAGAGGTCACTGTTGGAACCTCACCGTTCTAGAAACACTATTCACAAACTCCAAATTTGGAAAAGGAAAGAGGTCATTGTTGGAACCTCACCATTGGACTATTCACATATGGTTACCATTATACTGTTCATATAAGGCTACTGATGAAACTGTTCACATAATGTCACCTGCACTATTCACATATGGGTACCGATGACACTGTTCACATAAGGTCACCATTATACTATTCACCTAAGGCTACCGATGACACTGTTCACATAAGGTCACCGTTGCACTGTTCACCTAAGGTTACTGATGACACTGTTCACATAAAGTCACCATTTCACTATTCAAAGAAGGGTACCGATGACACTGTTCAAATAAGGTCATCCTTGCACTGTTCAAATAAGGCTACCAATTTCAATATTCACATAAGGTCACTATTGCATGTTCACATAAGGTTACTGATGACACTGTTCACAGAATGTCACCATTCCACTATTCACATTAGGATACAGATGAAATTGTTCACAAAAGGTTACAATTGGAATTATTCCTCAAATTTGAAATTTTGCAATGTGTTGGGGATAAGTCCCCTTGACCTCCCAAAACTCCTCAAACACCATATTTTAGCAATGTATTAGAGCAGAGAGGTCTGAGCCATTACATTATAAACTTTGAATGATCACAGAATGAAAATTTAGAATACAATGATTCTTAATAAAATTTAATAAATTTTTTCTAAATTGTTTTATTGTATTCTTTTCATTTATAGTGTTCGGTAAAAAATTATTTAGGGTATGGGATTTTTTTCTTTTTTCCAATGGTGAACTGATAACTATTATTTTATATAATTATGTTTTATCAGAGTCCTCAAGACCTGAACAAAACCTTATAAATTGATGTTTTTTATCCAAATTATTATTTTTATTTAGTTTTAGTAAAAAAAATTATATAGTTATTCTTAAATATTTTATGGAAATAAATAGTAGAGAATGTCAATAGTAGCCTCTAATTCTCATATTTTTTTATAAAATAAGTGGTGACACCAACAGTGGTCTCTAAAAGGAAGATTCCAAAAAAGTAGCTTCCAACTACTAGATACCATCTAGAAGTGTTTATAAATATTGTGGAAATATCTAAAAAGTTGTCCCCTTACATTGTGAGCCCTATAAAGGGTCCATAATACATGAAGTCTAGATAAAGAGGTATTCCATATATAGTGAGTTCCAAAAGAGGTCACCAATGAAAATATTAAACTGAAATTAATTTCTAATAATTTTTTACTGTTAAAAGTAGTCATGAACACACCATTAATTACCCTTCCTAACAAAACAAAAAAATTAGGTCACCAAGTGGTAACCCAAAACCTTTGGTAACATCTTTTCTTTGTAGAAGAATTTAGTTTTCTGTTACCCTGTGCCTAATTAGTGTTTTTATATCCTACGAAACTAAAAAAATAGAGAAAAATATTAATTATATTTCGTACTAGTTACGTAAAAAATTGTGTTTTGATACATATAATTATGATTGGAAAGGTCTATACATGAGTCAAGTAATAATACTGACCGTGATTATTATTATTACTTTATTAGATAGAAATTTTAATGTTTCTACAAAATATTTCAAATAAATGTGATGTTTTATAACATTTCTACTTTTATTCATCATAGAAATTATTCTATCTTTAGAGTTTATATCAGATAGAGAAACTCCACCTTTAAGAGATTAAAAATATCAATTTCTTTTCAAAATTTTGAAATTAATATACAATTATTAGTATTATCTCTATCAAATGAAATAAAAATGGAAATAGATAACATTTTTTTCAGTTTTACTGATCAGTATTTCATAAATTTGGAAATATTACTCTGAAATTTCCTATAAATAGAAATTCATATATAAAAACTAAAAAAATTGATATATCATTTCTTTTGATTTGATATGTACACATTATCAAAACCTAAAGATTATTAAAAAATAATGTTTTATAATATATCAGTAAATATATCGATAATACTAAATAAAACCTTGTTTTAATCCATGAAATGATTTTATTGCACTTGTAATGTTTACATTCATATAATTTTCTTACATAACCAAGTGGTTTCTTCCTGAATACTTATTATTAAAGAATATCATTTAGAATATATAAATTGATACACATATTATGAATTTTTAACCAATTTATGTAGTGATTACATGATCTTTTAAATGGATCTCATTATACACTACCACAAAATTGGGTTTCGCAGTGCCAACCTTTAACATTGCTAGAAAAGACCTGAAAAAGTGCACTTTTAATAGCGCTAAAAAAGTGCAGTTAAAAGTGACCCTTTATTAGTGCTTTTTTAGAACTGATAAATTCACCCCCTTTATCAGTGCTTTTTTAGCGCTCTTAAAAAGGCCCCCATTATCAGTGCTTTTTTAGTAGTCCAGATAAAGGGGAAGCTTTATCAGCACTTTTCCCTAGCGCTGATAAATTATATATTTCAAAAAATAATAATTTTTCATAAAAAACAATATATATATATAAGTATATGTATAATGACATAAATATAATATATATATTTTAAATATGTTTTATATAAGTATCATTATACATTTTCACTTAATATGTAAGATATATAGTGAAAATGGATTATAAAATATCTTTAAAAATTATTAATTAATAATTTTCTAATTATCATTTTTTTATAATAATTTAATAACAATTTAAATACACATAAAATAAAAAAAGAAGAAAAA
Organism: Viscum album; assembly: GCA_963277665.1. Lineage (NCBI taxonomy): Eukaryota > Viridiplantae > Streptophyta > Magnoliopsida > Santalales > Viscaceae > Viscum > Viscum album. Next base: position 537,598,509 of record OY728138.1, on the reverse strand, counting down.
AATAAGTTGAAAATGAAACTCAAAAATGAAACAACCATAACTTTTGATCCAGGTGTCAGTTTGAGCTCTACAACATATCTAATCAAAGCTCATGATGAGATCTACACACTAGTGATTGAAGGAAATCTTTTTCTCCATTTTACAGGGCAAAAAAGGCCCTTATGGCCTCCAAAACTGTGTTTTTAGTTGGGATACGACGTTTTTTAACATTCAAACTACTATAACTTTTGATCTTGAAGTCCATTATGCATGAACCACATATCATATTGAATATTGTATTATGTTCTTCGATTTTCATGGTTTTGGAGTTGAAACAGACTTTTGGATTAGAAATTATTGTCATTTTATCATTCTATGGATTTTCCGATATACATATATATGTATTTATTCGTATATATATATATATACATACATATATATATATATATCAATATATCTGTGTGTGGGTGTGTGTGAATGTATGTTGTATATATGTATCTATGTATGTATGTATTTATTTCTTTATATATTTATAAACACACATAAGAAATCATATTTTATAAATGTTTTTAAAATTAATCTTATAAATATATATTATTATGCTTATAAATATACAGATAAATAATTATAACTAAATATATATATATATATATATATATTAATATATGAATAAATATATATATATATATATATTAACATATGAATATATATATATATATTAATATAACTAAATATATATATATATATATTAATATACGAATACATATATATTAATATAACTAAATATATATAAATTAATATAACTAAATATATATATTAATATACCTTAGTATATATATTAATATAATTAAATATATATATTAATATAAATATATTTATGTTCATATAAATATATATATATATATTAATATATATATATATTAATATACGAGGAAATATAACTATATATATATAAATATATATATATACTAATAAATGAAATGAAAATCAATATGGTGGAGTGGTAAAGGCTTAGACGCACAGACAACAGGTCCTGAGTTCGAATCTAGGGGTAGGCAGGTTGCGCCTGAGGTTGGGGAATTATGGATAGCACTGTTAAAGGGGGTTGGGACACTGTAAAAGGCTTTGTGGGTGTGGGGGGTCACTGGGGTGTGCAGGCTGGGGTGGGGTGGCATGGCGTTGATAAAGGGGGATTTAAGTGCCAATGAAGCCCATGAACGAATTACAGAAATATTTTTTTCACTTTTATCAGTGCTTTTGTTTAGTGCTGATAATGGACCCCTTTTATCATCTCTTTTTTGCACTGATAAAAGGGGTCTATATTAGTGATTGTTTAGTGCAGTTATAGGGGACCCCCCATTATCTTCGTCTTAGTTGACAACACTCTTTAGCACTATTAATTCCCTTTTCCAGCACTGATAAAGAAAATATTTGTAGTAATGATAGATATTATTTAGAATAATATAAAACCAAAAATTCATGGTGTTTTCATGTAGTATTATTAAAATAATATTTTAATAAAATATTCTACCTAAAAACCAAGTCTTTATTTTTTACAATACACCAACATTATATTAAATGTTTTCTAATAATATTATAAATAACTCAATTTTCACATATCAATTTTCTCAATTTAATGAATCTCATCTTCCATTTCTTGATAATACAGTCATAATTCATCACATGTGCATAGAAAATTGGATTTCGATTTATGAATAAAAAAATATTTTATAATATATATATATATATATTATATCACCATCAGTGTAGTTATAAGTTGAATACATAATTTTTTTCTGCAAAAAATTGAAAAGAAATTAACTCTATGAATCCTCTTTAAGATGGGATAGCTGAAAAGTTGAAGCCAAACACAAAATTTTACATTCATGTATAAATAAAAAAATAGGGTAAACAAAATAAAGTGAATAATGGAAAAATTTTGTGAATACATAAATAGATATTGAGTGTTAAGATATTAAATTTATATGAAAATTATTTTCCATGAAATTAGTTTTTGGATAATTAAAACGGTTTATTTGGATTGTAATATGATCCTTTGAGACAAATATTTAATATAAAAATGGAAATAAATTATATATATATTCATATAAACTACTATGAATATAGAGTTAATGGATTTAGCACTATTTTCATCCATCATCATGCTTTATAAAAGATATCTAACATGTGAAAATATGGAGATGTAATGAATTTAAAATATATAATCTAATTAAAAGAAAATCTTTATGAAAAGGATACATGAATCTATAATGTGTTTTATGATTATAAACCCCTATGACCTATATTTATTTTTTTAAACAAGTTACCATCTTTAAAACATCATCAAACTTATCCCATAATTATAGGAGGATATTATATCCCAATCCAGACAACACAAAATAGATAGAGTGCCCAATTTTCATTACATATACATTTCCATATCAATTAAAATTATTCAATCAATGAGCATAAGAACTTATATTTCTTATCACCATGTCTTAATTGATATTAATTTGTCTAGATGTAAATTTATAATCCACAGGACTTCCATGACTAAAAAATCAGGGGATTCAATCATGAATATATCAAAATGGTGGAATAATTGTGTCATTTTGAATTGGATAAAAAACAAGGATAAATACATGGCATAATGGGATATAATGAAAAATATAAAATTCTGCAATAATTTATTTTATCAATGATTAAGATTAAGAAGATATGGAATAAAGGGATGTGTCATAATTCATTGCCAATTCTAAAATACTTTTTTTATTCCGAATTTATTTTTCTATTATCTATATGATCAATTATTATTTATATTTATTCTTATTTTCCATGCTTTGAATGATATCTCTTTATTACATTATATATATTTTGAAATTTTACATTGGATGAATTATTTCATTAGTTTTTAACAAAAATTATAACATAACCATTGTTCTTTTTAATGTTGTTGCTAAAAGAAATTATTTTATAATCATATATTTATCTATATATATTATAACCATCATGTCTATATTATGATCAATGTGGATATATTGATCTATTAGTAAAATTACTTATCAAATTAATTGAATGAGAAATATAATTTTAATATGGAGATGCTAAATTGGTTAAAATATAGTTGTTTTACTACACTTTATATTTGTTAAAGTACAATCAAAATTATATTTGATAAATCATCCAATAAAGAAGATATATTAGGGGTAATATGGTGAAGTTAGTTTTAATTAGGTCTTTATTATTTTTAGAGATATTCTAGGAAATTTCCATGATCATTTGAACGTGAAATTCTCATCCAGTAAATTATGTATGCATGATGAATTTTTTCCCATATAAAATTTCCTCTGAATTTGATTCAACCATTAATTATTATTTTAACTTCCATTGATGTTCCCCTAAAAAATATATTTAATAGGATAATGTTGATCTCATAGATGTCTTTGATAGACTTTTTCTTTATCAAATTTATTGCACTATCCATATGACGTGCCTCTAAATGTTGAGATAGATTTCATAGAATTCTATCACCAATTTTGTCTCATTTTGAGTGATTTGATAATGATTTTTTATTATGATACCATGAAATAGAGTTTAGGAGAAGTTTCAATTTCTATAAGAATCGTTAATAGGATTAAAATTATTTATTTATTATATAAAATAATTTTTTTATCCACTATCCACATTTTTTTGCTTCTAGTATGTTATGATCTGGTTCTTTTTTCATGTACCTATCATTTTATATTTCTTGTGATATAAATCATGTAATTAAAAAGGATGAGAACTGTGTTATCTATAGTATGATGCAAGAATATTTTAATATTTATGATCAAATGACGGGTAAAATGAAATAATATATCAAACACATATAAGGTTCACTGAGTTTATCGAATTAGTTTATTAGTTCAAGTGAAAAGGAATGAAAAAATTATAATCAATGATTGTTTAAAGAGTTTTGTTTGAACTAACCTCTTCCATTTTGGGGTTATCCGGAGGATTGGGGAATAATATAGGAATATATATTCTCACCTTTTACTACACTCTTTTCATATTCTACTCTTATTATATGGAAATAAATTTTATATCTATCACCCCATTTGGGAAAGAAATAATGAAGGGTCGAACACAACTCTCCCTCCTAAAAAATATATTCTATATTTATTTTGTAAAGAGATAAAAACACTTCTTTTAGAATAATGATAATACTAGTGGATATACCAATGTCATTTATACATGAATATAAAAACATAATTCCATGTTAAAACATATATTCTAAGCTTGATGTCTAAATGATCATAAGAAAATTTTACAAAAATTAAAATTACTGTTAAGGAAGTTTAATGTTTTGAAAAATATTACCCTCTTACAAATATTCAAAACATTAACATTTAGATCAAAATTACATCAAAATATTTTATATAATATTTTTTCCAGATGAAATTTTTTAAATTTTTTTCTAGTAGTGTGTGAAATTATAGTGATTATATTATATTTTATTTTATTTTATTTATCTATGAATATATTTATCAATATATTTGAAACATGAAAATGATTTATTTTTATATTTATTTATTTAGGAGCTAAATATTAATTCATGTATTAATTAATGTTCAGTTCATAAATACTATAATTACGGTATGATTAGAAAACAATATATATGACTTTAGAATCACATATTTTGATTGAAAATCTATTTCAATTAAAATATATATAGGGGAATAAAATATTAAAAAATATAGGTATATTATTTATATATGTAAAAATATAATTAAATATATTAAATTTATATTAATCATTAATCATTATTCTCATCCATTCAATTATATATTCTTCTTTTTGTCACTTTATTTATGTTTCACTTATTTCAATAATCTACCACCTATCAAAAATTAACAAAATCATTGATTTCATTCCAGAACATTTAGTGTCAAACTAATAAAATATTTATTATTTTATAGTTGATGAAAATTTCTATACTATACCTAAAACTAGTTTCATTAAAAGAGAAATAAGGGTGATCTTTATTAATCGCTTTTATTGAAGAGACAGTTATCCAAAAAAAATGAAAAATTACATAATTTTAAAAATTTTAATTGTTTCTAAGAAAACATATAAAAATTTGTTGATTACTTCGGAAATACATAATAAAATTAATAATATGAAATATGACCTCTTATTGGGATGAACTATGAAAAGTTAGATATTTCTTAAGAGGGAAATAAATACTTTTGATTAGGATTTCAGGGCGAATAAACTGAGAATTTCCCATGAATTGATATCAAATGAAAAAGAGGAATCACTACTTATAGAATTATAATTTAAACTATATTTTAAAAATAATAATAATTAAATTCATATAAAATGAAATTCCATGTATTATATTTCCATTACATTCAGTCATTAATTACCTAATGAATAATTAAATTGGCCATCATTATAATGGTTTCATTGAAAATAAAAACAAATTAAAAAATTAAAATAAAGAATAATAAATATAGATTTATTTATTTCCCCATATCTTTTAGATGTTTGAGAATATTAAAATGATATTACTAGACGTGTTGATCTGTCATTGTTGATTTACCGATGAAGTTTCTGGTAAGATATTTTATATCTATTAGATATGATTAGTCTTAAATATGATAGAAATTAGGGCCCATATCTGGTTCTTTCTGATATTTGTAACACATATGGCCTTTAGAATTTATATTATCCTTAACTCCTTTTATTTTAAAATTATCTCATATTACACTTATTTCTTAGGGATTAAGACTCAATTAGTATAAAATAGTTTCATTTAAATCATCCATGATATCTTTGTAGTATGTCTACAGATACGGAAATATTCAAATATGGTAATCAATTTAAACCATATATTTTTGGATGCTTCTTTGGATTATCTCATTTTCATCCTAGAATATCTAATTCATGATCATTCAACAAATGGTTTTAAGAGTTCTTATAATTTCTATAAGTTATTCATTTGTTATATAATTCAAGTCATTTTATTTTTTAGATCATAATATATTATATTTCATATTATTTACTTCCTTCTAATATTAAATATAATATTTTCAAAAGGATGTATCGTTTTTGTATTTTTTCACGTAAAAGATTATGGTTTATTGACATAGTTTCTGAAATATTGTGAACAAAGTACCATGATTTAATTAAGTTATAATTACAAATTATTCTATAGATTATGATTTATGTCCTTAAATTTAATAATTTATGTATCAATATCAAAAGTATATCTATAATTATTTAGGAAATTGTACTATCCATCATAATTATATTTGGAGGATAGATCTTATTTAAATGAATCTTATATTTTTATTTCTTATTCATTTTCAAAATATTATGAATATACATATTATTTATATGTATTAATATCATTTCAAGAAGATAAATATTCATTGGAAATATATTAAACAATTTATTCTTCTTATTTATTCTTTAGATTCATGGAAGATTAAGTTCCACTAAGTATAACAAATGATTTATTAGATTATCCCATTTATCATTTACATTCATCAATTCAATAAAAGAATCAAGTGATAAAAAATATAGAAATAAAAAACATATCATTAGTATCATTTTTTTATTGATTTATAGATGAGGTAATATTAATTGAGGCAATCAAATAATATTACACTATTGATTATTTGAATGTTACTTTTGATATAATTTGATCATGAAAATATTTTATTATTTTTTTCTGGCACTGTTAAGCATCAAAATTATTAATTCTCTACACTAGATTCCTTCCAATGGTAAGTTCTGAAAAATTATAGACTTATTAAGTAACCAAATGTAATGAATAATTTTTTTATACACTACTACTCATGAAAGAAATTATGATATTATGAATAGAAACGTTTAAATAATAAATTTATGTTTCCTCAAGTGTAATGTAATATTATTATAATAAGATTTTATTCGGACCTCAAAATGAAAATACAATTGAAAAATATTATATATATAAAATGATTCTATAAATTCATTCCTATAAAAAAAATAAATTCCATAAAAAGTAAAATAGAATAAAAAACCATGAAATATGATGAAAAATGAAATTATATTGTACTAAATCGAGAAAAAAGATAATAACTAACAAAAGGTTCTTGATTCATAGGGTTATAATTTATAAAAAAATCATAAACATGTTAGAGATTTGATTATAATATAATTTATTAGAAATAATGAGAATGTATAAAGAGATAAAAATTTATAAGAATTTTTCTATACAAGAGAGATATTGGAGGTTTATATGAAGGTTTCAACTCTTTACATGATAGTCTTTTAACACCCTGCATCTATATGTGATAATATTTTGATTTAAATTTCAATAGAAATTATTTATTTATTTGACTTCATGGGTGGTATATGTGTTGGTAGAGGTTGGTTTTCATATTGAAAAATGGGTTAGGTTCTTCTATATATTTCCTTAACATTTATTATTCGGAACATAGTAAACCTGTAAAAAGTACTGAGTGGTGGTAAAAGGGGAGGTTATATCTCCAGTTGGGTTGTTGGGTAGCTATTGACCTTGGAGTAAGAACTCTGTGGATGGATGGTAGGAAGCCAATATTACTCTTGTTTTTCTGAAAAATATAATTAAATAATTATCTAATAACTCTTAATTATTTTAAATGTGAATCAACAACATCAAAGATCAACTATCCAATTCTATTGGATTCCATTCTTCGAAGGGGGATAACTCATTTATCAGTGGTCAAATATTTATTGTTTCTATCATTGGAGGTCATCAGTGATGGGGATTTGAATCATCTTATAATACCCTATTCTTGTTGTTACTCACCATTTCCCTTGTTATAGTGAAGTAAGGAATCAATCACACCTTATAATATTCTAGAGGTATTCAACTATAAGTGAGAGAATAAATCATCCGTTTATGATACTATTACCTTGAATTAGGGTAATTAAAACAATAGAAATATCCAAACATCCTACATATCTATAATCAAGAGATTTCAAATAAATTAGTAAACAACATTGCAATAAAAAAGTACACCATATAGGAACATACCATCATATATTATATCAGATTTCCTATTGACCCAATAACCTATACAGAAATAAATAAAGTAAAAATACACAAGTGGGACTAATTCCATCCTTGAACCTCATATCATCCTTTTCTCTAATAACCATCGATTCTCCCATCCCGATACAATATAACTCATGTATCATGGGATAAAAAGTAGATATGAGGACTACACATTTAATAGATATCCAGTGAATGATGTGTGAAAAAAATCTCAGCCAGGTCTCAACAAGTGCCCCTAATATATTTCATTATACATGTATAAGGATAAGGAATGTAATAACGCTCACAAAATTTCTTATCAATATCATGTGGAAACCACGACACCATGACACATGCTTATCAGGTCATTGTGTGCTAATAAACGAACCATGAATGATAATCATAACTACTTAATCCTTATTCTAGAATCCATTCACCTTGAACTATTATATTATATTTCCGTCTGTACCCAAAGACTCAAGGTACAGAACCAGCATTATTAAACCACTACCTAATTTTATAAGTTTAGAACCATATTCATATCCTTTTACTTAACTTCCCACCCATGGTGACCCCAAATCCAAATCATAGACCCTCTTTTATTGCTCATGGAAGGTCTCCAATCAAACCCTAACCACTACACTATCACTCAATGTAGGGATATGATTCCATTACCATACTCCACCAAATAAAACATGGGATGGTAAATCATCCAAATCTCTTCCAAATAAACTGTCAAACATAATGTTTTCCCAAATATTGATTACTACATTAACACCCCATGATTTTAGTTTGTAATCTCTATTATATAAAATGAGTATATACAATAGCTTTTGATAAATGCAACATCAATATAAAAATAAATGACATATTTTTTTGGGCTTGGAATATTATAATAAATAATGAACTCTAACACATTATGTTGACACAATATGAAACCAAATTAAGAAAAAAATAAGTGGATTAAATGTACCCGAATATAAAAATACCCCAAATGTAAAAATCTTATCCTCTTTGTTCTCCATGAAAATCATAAGTTAAGAATTGATTATGTAAAAAGGGAAAATAATTATAAATAAAATATATATGTTGAATGAAAATTAAATGAGTAAGATGAATGAATTTTAGTGAATCAAGTAAGGCTATATATAGTAATGGAATATAGTCATTAGAGATATAGTTATTGGACTTATGGTCATTATAGTTATTATCCTTAGATATATAGTCATAAGTTATATTTAAATACAATTGTTTTAATTTTTCTATAATGAATTAAAAATAATATAATTCACAATAATCAGGTAGTAAGTATTTTATATGTATTAGTGTTAGGAATTATTAATGTTAAAAAGAGTTTTTCTATAATAAATTGTTTTTCATTATATTTTTTGGTTTCATGTAAAATATAAATTTATAAATATTAGATTTTATATTTGATAAAGTAATCCCCATTTTTTGTTTACATATACATTATTATATTATGGTGTGTTTATGGGGTTTTTCTAAAATTTTATATTTTCATGTAAAGAGTGAAAAATTTGTTTTTACATATACCATCACTATTAAGATGTCAGCATGATATAATAATGACTTATAAGATCACAAAATATTTTGTTTAGTCAATTTATTTTCATATGGAGAAAATTAAAGAAAATAAAAAATATATTTTTTAAATAACCATGTTTGACATTTCAGAACATAGTTAATGCTTTATTCCAATAAAATAAATATTTTTCATCCATTCCATTAATTAAGTAACTTCAAGATTACATTTGGTTTTTAAATTTTTTAAAATAAACTTAAATCTATTTATTTTATTACAAAAAAAACTAATTTCAAGAGATTCAGTTCTATAAAATATTTTGGTATAAATTAAATTTTATGTCTTAAATTATATTTTTCTAAAAAATATTTTTAATAAGTTATGAATTCATTCATAAAAATTAATTTTTACCACCGTTACTAAATGAATCCTATAAAATAGATTATGTTTTAGGAATTAAAATATTAAGTTATATAATATGGAAAATTTAATCTTTATTTATAATGAATAATTATAATGAGAAACAAAATTTTATCATTGTAAGGGATAAAAGCACAAATGACAGGTTTAAACTAAGATACAACTCTTCAAATATAACTAAAATATTTCAAAATTTTATTGGTTGAGTAGATAATTTTTGAAAATAAAATATATTTTAAATTTTTTCAATTTGGTGGAAAATCCCAATGAAAATGAATTTATACTATTTTAATGTTTTGAGTATTTAAAAAAGAATCACCCATCTCACTTATAAAAGGGATACCCACTCCTTTATTTTCACATAACCAAAGATCCCTTAGCTCAACCAAAATATGCCAAATTGCCCTTGAAAAAACCTTATCTATTACCTAGAGGGTCTTGTCATATTGAACATCTAATCCAAGAAGTGTTAAGGTGTTTTTCAAATGAGATTATTCAAGGAAGAGGTATATGTTCTTGTCACGCTCTTCCATATATATTTTTTCTTAAAACATCTCCAAATATTCAATGATCATATTAATATAATGAAATAAGTATATTTAATATACTATATATATTTTTATTTTATCAGTACAACTATTATCAATCTCATTTCCATCTAATGAAGAATGTAAATACCACTTATGTATATGTGTAGACTGCCGCCTCTATGAAGTGAAATATTTTGTTTTTCACCATCGCCACACTCAAAAATTTATATATATTCATTTAAAATATATATATATTATATTGATAAAATTATAATGATTTTATACTATAAAATTATTTTATAATATCCTTCCCTCACATCCATTTGTAAATGTAAATTTCTCTTGTGTGTACTTATGGACTAACACCTCCAGGATGTGATGTAATTCATTTTTTGTCACCACTTGATATGGATGGGACTATCCATTGAATTAGTGAATAAATATGGTATTTATGAAAGAATTAATGTTCAATAATGTGAAATAATTATCTAACTTCTTTTATTGTATGTGTTGATAAATGAAAATATCGCTTATGCATACCTACAGACTAATGCCATCATAAAATACATATTTTATTTTTCATTAGTGAATTACATAGATTGTTCTAAAAGTGTATTTAATGTTTAAATATGATATATATGAAATTATTAACATTAATTATTTGATTAAACACTAACAAAAAATTAATGACCATGACCTAGGAATAAAACATGCACATGAAGTAGAACAGTTTTCACTGAAATAAACTATTTTAGCAATGAATAATGAGTAATTGAGTAAAATAATGTTATAAATGTAAAAACTCAGAATCCAAAAACCTATATCAATTAGTAATATTTTATTATTTTTATATAATAAAAGTTTTCCCTCAGGATAAAATAACTTAGTAGTATTGGAATAATATATATAGAACTGTTTTTACTTATTACACTTGAAAGCATAAAATACAGGAAAAATATCCATGAGAACAATATTAAACCATCTAGAATATCAATAAAAACTAAAAATAGTAATATTACTGGTTTTTTGTAGAAAGGAAAATAATATAAGAGTGTGTTCAGATTCATAGTAAGGTACAATTTACAGGGCAAGATATCACAACATAACCCTAGTATGAATAGTATACAAGAAATAAATGATCTAGATAATACCATAATCAATGGAAAATTAAATAATACTATATCCATGATAATAAATTAAGTACATGGATAATTAGTATTGGTCTGAGACTAATGGAATACATAATTTTGAATATCATAAATATACAGTCGAGGACTAGTGTGAGGTAATCATTCATAAATGGGTATGGAATATACATCTAGTCTTTCTCATGATACCTACCAGTTCAATGAGGGTCCATCTATAGTAGAACCTACCATGAATATTTATTTCCAATTCATTCCTCATATAAGTTAACAATACATTTACTATAATTCCCTAGCTTACCAATTAATTAAATATGTCCAACAAAAATACTGGTTATTTTTATAATGGAAATATGAAAAACAAATATTTATCAAATCTGGGGAATAATGTGGATATATAACAGAATATCCTAAAATCAACATACAAACTATAGGGTATTTTTAATGTAATAATAAGTAACATTATCAATATAATGTAGATAAGGTTGTGAAAGGGTATCTTGGAAAGTGATTGGTTATCAACATAAGATATTAAATTAGTTTAGTAGTCTGCGATGGAAGGAAACCAAAAAATGGAAGGAAAATTTTCAATTATGGTTCAAAATACAATTTTAATTAGTTAAAGAATTTCCCCAAGAGTTTCTATCTAGGTTTTCAATATGAGGCCAACTCATCATGAACTTAGTGTATATTCATTTGATAATAAACATGAAACATTATTGTGACTACCCCTAGGTGAATATATTCCCTGAATTCAATGATATTCCCATGTCCTTGTAGGTATTCAATATGCAGGAAAACCATACAAATGAATATATTAAAAAATTTAGGATTTTTTCATTATCATGGTTTTAGGTAAATTCAATCAAAACCCATTTAAAATACCAAGATTTTAATTGATCAAAAAATATAATAAATAAAATTTAATTCATGATATAATAGAGAAAATATGAAATATATATAATGTATAATTTAGATTGGGTTCATAATAAAAAACATGACCCAAGGAAAATAATTTTCTGATTAAAAGTCCCTTACTATTAATCTTTCTTATTCGAATGTGCTCTCATATCATGGGTAAAAAAATTCTATCATATTAAAAAAAATTAAAAACTTATTCATACCTATTTCCGTTGATAAAATTTATATATAACCATTTATTATAAATATCTTAATTATATATATTTTATTCTTATCATCCAATGTTATTATCCTTGATTGTTTGATTAGAAATAGTTTTGAAAGGGAAGTGTTGGTACATGATTATATATTTATTTTTAATCATTCCAAGATAAATGTTGATACTATAATATATTTTTTATCATAATATATATCATTATAAGTTCACCCTATAAATGTTTTATTCATGATTTGTAATGGTGTGATTTATACTGATATTTTTTTATTATTTTGAGGAACAAAGGGTGGTATATAAATAATAATTTTCATTTTAATATAAGATTTACCAAACTATAAAATAGAATTAATTTTATCATTAATTTTTAATAACAGAAGTAGTTAGGATTTCATATTCATCCATGGTAGAAATTTAAATCATTGTTTATGTAGGGGTTAAGCAAACCCAAAAAATAATTTATTATAATTTATGGCACAGTGTGGTTAATAAATTGAATATGTTGGGATAATATCATTATTAAAGAATCAAAATGATATTATTTAGATACTTTTAAAGATATTTATTGGGTTATATGAGAGTTAGTTACATAATAAAACATTGGTTTGAAAAATAAAATACACCATGCTCACGATGGTGGTAGTCAACACCTATGGCCAGGGTGGTATGTTAATTTATAAATAGAATAAAGAAGGTAAGAATTAGTTTATATTTTCATAATATTAGCAAGGTTTTGATTATTATATTTAAATATTAAATATTCACTTTAAAAAATCCTTGAATTTTTATTTTGAAATATGTATATCGTCTCTTATGAAGGAGAGAGTCTGCACGTTACACAAGTAACATTTTCCATTTTCAAATTGTTGGTAGGATGGTAAAAAATGATATTAAATAATTATAATAAAATTTATAACTATAATTATTACATGTTTAAATATAAATTCATGTATATAATTGGTTTGATGTGGTAGAATAAGAAATGAAATTGGAGATATTAGTTCAGAATATTACGAATCCCTTTGGATGTAATCTCTTGGGTCATAACTAAATGAACTATAGACTTGTATTTTGAAAATAAAAAATCTTATATGATGTGAGAAGAGTGTTTTTCAGACACTTGGATTGATTCTTGATCAATTTAATAGTTTTTAAATGGTGGAGAAAAGTGGTGGAAGTGAGTTCCTTTTATATGTGAAGAATGTGTAATTTTTCTAAATACTCATTACATTTTCAATAATGGAATGAAAATATTAAAGGTTCAATGGATCCATAAGTAGTAAATAATGATTATTGGGGTGATATATCATTGATTAAAATTCTAAAATTCATTTTCAAACAATTTATTAACATTTTTATATCCTTTTTTAAATTGTTTTTTTGTTATAATCTTTTCATATTTGCCTTAGTAAGAGGTTTCTACCCATGTAATATATATTTATTAAAAAAATAATGTTACCTATATTAATTATTTTTCTTTTTTTGATCTATAATATAATATATATATAATCTAGTTCAATTCCAAAAAAAATTAATTATTAAAATTTATCATTTAAGGAATTTAAAAACAATTTTGTAGAAAAATGTTGAATTTAATACTAATTATACATAATTTTACTTTTTATTGATTAAAAATTTAATTAGTGTTAAAATATTTATATATAGGTTTGAAAAATATATTATTTTAATTTTTGATGGGTGATTAATTTTTTTGGTTAGATAATATTCACACAATGTTAATGAAATAATTCCTTGTATATAAGCATTTTTGAATTTTTCAGTTATTAATTGTATACCTAGTAATCTAATTTTTTTCCATAAAAATTAAAGTAATCATATTACATAATATGAAGATTATGTTCTAAAATATGAAATCCATTATTTAATATTTAATTTCTATAAATGATGGAATATAATTTTTATTATAAGAGATAAATAAGATTTTTTGGAGTAAAATATTTCATATGTTTCCAAAATGTTAGACCTGGTTTTTAAAAATTAAATAGTATTATTAAAATAATAATTTAATATAAAAAATAAAATTTTCATCATGAATTTTTTTTTTAAATTTATACTAAATTATTTATATAATCACGAAGACCTTGATTATAGTAAAAACTCTATATTTCACTATTCACTAAAAAATGAATTGTTTAAGCAATATCATAAAAATTCCCCTAAGATAATTTTACATGATTAGTCAAAATATAATACCCTTTTATAAAATTCAAATCATATAATTTTTTAAAAATAACTTTTATATATAATCCTAATTAATGGATTTTTAGAGTGTGTACTGTGAAATATTTTTCAGACGTGATGTTTTCCTTCTCTAGTAAGGTATCTAGTATTATATTCTCTCCACCTTAAATAATTCTTTCCTTAAAATTAAAATATATGATAGCTACATAAATTTTGGGTATTCCTTCCTCATAGTGTAACGACCCAAAGTTTCATTAATGGAAAATCCCTCTTGATCCAGTTAAATGTTTCTTTGTGAAAAAAATGTTTTTATAAGATGTCAACTTCTTTAGTTTTATGTTAAGATTTGTGATCGTTACTTTTATAGTCGTTGAACAGTGATCATCTGAGTAGTATAAATATAAGGCTTTAACGAAACCATTTCTACTCAGACAAAGGAAGCGATGGCCTCATCCAGTAGAATTGCCCCTTACGAAGCCCATTTGTCGGAGCTCGGAAAAGAGGTGGCATCTTTGGGCTTTTCCCTTGACCAAGCCCAAGCTGAGCTTCATCAAGTCAAGCTCGAACGTGATCGTCTACGGGAAAAATGGAAGTTGATATAGATTACCACTCGAGCGATGTTATCCGAGCAACCCCAAGAGTCTGTCACCATCGCACACCTTACCCTTAGGTCTTATGCAGCTATTTTAAGGGGTTATGTAACAAATAAGTAGCACCATGTTCATGTACATTATTTTTGTATATAATAATGGATATAATTTCTAGTCATTTTTTGATACATTGTAATTAGTTTTTAAAGTACAAATGGAGTTTTTAGTTATTATTTAATTAAGAATTATATTTTATTAAATTAAAGGATTTTTGAATTAAATAATATTTTAATAAAATATTATTTTTAATATTAAATGAATTTTTATTAAATATAAATGATCTTATAATTTTATGAATGAAATTAAAATTTTTATTAAGGTTTGAAAGCCATTTCTGTCAAAACCCGTGAATTTTTTATAAAAGTCGGTTTTTATTTTAAAAGTGAAAATTCACATATTTAGAAAATTATTTAGATAAAATAAATATTATTTTTGGAATCAGGACGTCGAAATTATCCAACGGTGAATTTTTCATAATTTTCTGAGACAATCAAATTTTTGTTTAAAAATTAAATACCATTGAAATATATAATGTGTTTTATGACATCATAATTACCCAATGGTGATGTAATAAAATACCATAATCCTTATGTTCGGCCAATATGTGTTTTATCATTAAAATAATGAGGTTTTGGGTTTGTTTGACTTACTTTTCAAAGCATTAATGGAGCCCTCAAGACTTATTCAACACTTTGCCTTTTTAAATTAATTTCCATGGGAGTGTGACTCACCTCCACATAAGCAACCCTAATTTTTTTATTAAGTTCGGACCTTGGCCTTGTAAAATATTGTTTTCCTCTTTCCTTTTCCAGAAACCATGGGCAAATACCATGGGATGGTTTGTGGTTTGGATTATTTTAATATAAGGGGTCCCAAACGTAAATAATAAAGAATTCTCTCACCTTTCCTATATAAACCCACCCAAACTCCCACTTCCTCCTCACTCAAAGCCCTTGAAGTTCATCCAACCTCTTCCCTACTCTCTCTAGAATCCTCTCAAGGTTCCCCAAGCTCCCAAGAAGCCTCTCACAAGCCTCTCTCTAGCCTTTGGATGCACACTTCCAAGTAAGGGGTTTTCTTCCTTTCTCATTTTTGTAAATTTTCTTTAAGTTGTATTGCCTTTTTTTATTTCAATTATGAATGTTGGGGTATGGTTTTTCACCTCCCCCATACTGCCCTCTTATTGTTTGAATGATGGGATAACCCTTTCTCTCTCATTAAATGCCTCCCATGTACACCCGTTACTATGCCGAAATTCCGAAAGGAACTTCTCTCTATTCTTTTACATTCAAGCAATACTTTTGT
Organism: Viscum album; assembly: GCA_963277665.1. Taxonomy (NCBI): domain Eukaryota; kingdom Viridiplantae; phylum Streptophyta; class Magnoliopsida; order Santalales; family Viscaceae; genus Viscum; species Viscum album. The sequence goes on along the minus strand of OY728138.1, from coordinate 537,581,550 downwards.
ATCATGAATCTAAATTCCATTTCTATTGTTGGGACATGTATATATATGATCTCCTTACTGTCCATTACATGTAAATATGATGAGGAACCCCTTTCTCTCTCAGAAACCTTTTTTATGAATTCTTATGTCACGCCGTTACGCTGCTGAAATCACACTGATTTTCTAAGCCAATATCATTGTGTAGTGAATACCATTCCCATTTCTCCATCAAGGGTATTCACCTTTATGCACATTTACTTATTGATTATAAAGTTTCATGTATGAATTCCACATTCCTTTATCGTGGAATAAATGATTATGTTTTATGAATCCATGTTTTATGATCCATGTGGCACACTTATGCATGAAATGAAATGTTTAAGAAGGGTGCGCCCTGATAGCGCTCCAATGCATTGGGTAAAGTATAGTGTCATGATACGTCATGTGCAATGAGTGTTTACTCATGCTAATTCAAGTGCAACGACGGTTTACTCGTGCTTCAAGTGCAATGAGGGTTTACTCATGCTCCATGTGCAATGAGCCTTGGATCATGCTAATTCAATGTTAAGTGTTGTTGCCACATTTCCATGTTATGATTATCATGCTTTATCATGCCTTTATGTTCATGTTTCAATTATGCTCTATTGATATGCCTATTTCCTAACATGTATTTCACTCCTCATGTTATTCATTGTTTACTCCCTTACTGGGCTTTATAGCTCACCCTTTTCTTATGCATGTCCTCAGGTTATCCCATGCAATGCTAAGTACGAAGGAATGTAGTGGTCATGTAAAGGATGTTTTCAATAAAGATGTTGTATTTCAAGTTTAAAGTTTTTATGTAATGATCCTAAGCCCCAAAGACACTAAACCTCTCGATCTTCTTTATTGGATCAAGTGAAGTTTTATGTAATAAATCATGTTTAAGTTGTAATAAAAAGCAGGGTTATCATAGTTGGTATCAGAAGATAGGTTTAGTTATTTTTGGGATTAGGAAACCCTAGTAAAGCCTTAGATACAAGACTAAGAATAATAAAAACATCCCTAAGTTTTGGTAAATACTAAGTAAGTGGTTTATCAAACAAATACATCCCTGTCTGGATACGAGAAGGTAGAGGCGGCTCTGGCACAGATGTATCCTAGGGGTAAAACCCGAAAACACTGCTTTGAGCTAGACTCGAACGGGAACTGGTGCACGACAACGGGCCTTGCTGCACTCTTGGTTACGACACTCCCGGGGGATGTGTTTTGATAAATTCACAATCTTAGTATGAACCCTTATTAAGGGAAAAATGCCCCTAAGAATATATGTTAGAAGGAAGATCATGAAAAGCCTGGATTGAATCCTATAGACTCATGAGTTAAAGAGATTAAAGTTTATTTATAAGTCATCAACTTTTGTCTTTCGATTACCCTTTATGTGTTACCCCTAACTTTCCTTTTATTCCAGCCAATGGCCGGTAATAGGAGAACTCAGGCTAACAACCGTTGTGAAGATCAGTGTGATGATTGTACTTATGAGATTCCCAATCCAATGGGAGCGGGAATCGTGAACTTTGTCACGCTTCTCTCTCAGCTAACTCAAGTTTTGAATAGAAACACTGGTCAAGAGGAATGTTCAACCCCCCCTAAGAAAGAACAAGTCGCTATTGAAAGCTTCATGAGACAAAGGCCTCCCACTTTTAGTGGATCATCCGATCCCACGATTGCTGAACAATGGATCAACTCCATTGAAAAGATATTCTCTATCCTCCAATGCTCTAAAAAAGAGAAGGTTCTCCTGGAGGCTTATCGTATGGAGGGTGAAGTTGATCAATGGTGGATGTTGATCAAAAGTACGAAGCCTGAGGTGGAGATCGAGGCTTTGGAATGGAAGGAATTCCGGAAGATGTTTTTCGATAAATATTTTCCACGCACCCTCATTCTTAAGATGGAAAGGGACTTCCTTTCCCTCAAGCAGAAAGATGAAGAATCTGTGGGAGCGTACGAGGAAAACTTCACAAGGCTTGCACGATACACTTCCGGCTTTGTCGTTACCCCCGAATGCAAAGTTGACCGCTTCTTTGGTGGGCTGAAGCCTAGCTTGCGGAAAGCATTAGCGATCCGTGACTTCGACAGCTATGAGGAAATTGTTCGAGTGCCCTCAAGGATGAAATGGAGATCGGAGAATCACAGGGGTATCATGGGGACAAGAAGCGTAAGGTGGACTTCAATGTTGGTGGTCTGATGGATAAATCCAATGGCGCTAAGAAATTCCAGCACCCCACTTGCCAAAAGTGTGGAAAGAAGCACCCTGGAAATTGCCTTAGGGGGACAAGAAAATGCTTCAAGTGTGGAAGAGAAGGGAACCTAGCTGTTAACTGTCAGCAAGAAGGACCCGCGGCTGCGACAGAGGAGAGGAATGCTCCGTTCGAACCTCAACACGTTGTTCAATGCTTCAAATGCAATGAACTGGGTGATTTTGCGAATCAGTGCCCTAATCTAAGGGTTATCGGAGGCAATCAACAACCTCCAAGACAGCAAGGAAGAGCTTTTGTCATCACTTCTGCCGAAGTGAACCCCGACAATGAAGTGGTGATAGGTACGCTAGTTATTCATTCAAGAATAGCGAACATACTTTTTGATTCAGGTTCTACGCATTCTTTTATATCTCAAAAGTTTAGTAGAACAATCCCTGCACCACCACAAATCATGGAAGTAAAGATGTCGGTGAGTACGGCAAATGGGGCAATCATTGCATCCCATGAGTATAAGTCCTCCCCTGTTATAATATGTGGATTGAATTTCCCAGGGAACCTCGTCATACTCCCTTTGGTGGAATTTGATGCAATTCTTGGCATGGATTGGCTTTCCTTATATAGAGCCAACATAAATTGTCGGGAGAGGGAAATCACACTCCATATGGAGAATCGACCCCCGATTCTTTACAAGTGTCAGGAGGAAGATGAATCTCCTTTAGCTCCATCATCTCAAGTATGGATATTACTGCCTTATGAGCTCGCATATCTGGCTCAGATTATTAAGTCCAAGGAAGAAACCACCCTTGAAGAAATGCCTATTGTGAGGGAATTCGCTGAAGTATTTCCCGAGGAACTTCCTGGTCTTCCTATAAGAAGAGATGTTGAGTTCTCAATTGAACTTATACCTGGGGCGCTACCAATATCCAAGACTCCATATAGAATGGCTGTTGTTGAGCTTGAAGAGTTGAAGAAACAACTACAGGAGAATCTGGATAACGGGTTTATACGCCCAAGTGCATCACAATGGGGTGCACCAGTCCTCTTCGTCAAGAAGAAGGATGGGTCAATGCGGCTTTGCATCGATTATCGTGAACTTAACAAAATCACGATAAAGAACAAGTATCCTCTCCCAAGAATCGATGACTTGTTTGATCAGCTGCGTGGAGCACAATACTTCTCCAAGGTCGACTTGCGGTCGGGATATTATCAAGTAAGGATGAAGAAGGAAGATATCCCCAAGACTGCTTTTCGTACAAGGTACATGCACTATGAATTCATAGTAATGCCTTTCGGACTCAGCAATGCTCCAGCAATATTCATGGACTTGATGAATAGTGTCTTTAGAGATTACCTAGACAAATTTGTGGTAGTCTTTATAGATGATATTCTAATATACTCCAAAACCAAGGAGGACCGTGAGGAGCATTTAAAAACTGTACTAGAGACTTTGCGCAAAAAGAATCTCTATTCAAAGTACAGCAAGTGTGAGTTTTGGTTGAAGGAAGTCTCATTCTTGGGCCATATCATCACAAGCAATGGGATATCTGTGGACCCCTCCAAAACAGATGCAATTGAGGGATGGCCGAGGCCAACATCGGTAACTGATATCCGTAGCTTCTTGGGGTTAGCTGGATATTATCGACGATTTGTGAGAAATTTCTCACGATTGTCCAACCCTCTTACCAAGCTAACTTGAAAGTGAGTAAAGTTTGCTTGGAGTGATGAATGTGAAGAAAGCTTCAAGGAGTTGAAAAGGAGGCTTATCACTGCACCCGTGCTCACTTTACCCACAAGTGGGGAGCTTTTTGTGGTATTCAGTGATGCTTCGAAGAAGGGATTAGGATGTGTGCTGATGCAGAATGATAAAGTGATATCCTATGCCTCAAGGCAGTTGAAAATCCATGAGAAAAACTATCCAACACATGATCTGGAGTTGGTGGCGGTGATCTTTTCCTTGAAAATCTAGCGGCATTATCTCTATGGAGAGAAATGTGAGATATATACTGACCACAAGAGTCTTAAATATATATTCACACAGAAAGAGCTTAATATGCGCCAGAGAAGATGGATAGAGCTCATTAAGGATTATGACTGTTCATTACATTACCACCCTGGGAAGGCGAACAAGGTGGCGGATGCCCTAAGTAGAAAGGATCTAGCAATTCTATCAATGATGAGAATTGAGAAGGATCCAATCTTCTTAGAGTTGATGAAGATGGACGTGGGAATCATAAATAAGGGAACATCATCAATCCTTTCACAAATGATTGCTCAACCATCTCTTTTGGAAAGGTTAAAGGATGCTCAAAAGGATGATGCGAGAATCCAAGAAAAAGTGGAAGCTATCAAAAAGGGAAAATCCTCAGAGTTTAATGTTAATGAAGAAGGAATTGTGCGGTTTGGGAAAAGACTATGTGTTCCATAAAGTTCGGAGCTGAAGAAGGAACTTTTGGATGATGCACATAGTTCAAATTTCTCTATTCACCCAGGGAGCACAAAGATGTATCGAGATCTCCGAGAAAACTTTTGGTGGGATAATATGAAGAAGGAGATCGCTGAATATACATCAAAGTGTTTGGTGTGTCAGAAAGTGAAGGCAGAGAGGCAAAAGTCTAAGGGGATGATGCAACCATTGCCCATACCAGAATGGAAATGGGAGAACATCACCATGGACTTTTTCACTGGACTTCCAAGGACATCCAAAGGCAACAATGCAATCTGGGTTGTTGTGGATCGTCTTACAAAGACTGCACACTTCATTGCTATTCGAGAGGATTTCTCTTTGGATCAACTGGCACGGATATATATCAGGGAAGTGGTACGGTTGCATGGAGTACCACTATCTATTGTGTCTGACCGAGATCCACAATTTACCTCTAAGTTTTGGAAGAGTCTTCAACATGCTCTGAATACTGAACTAAACTTCAGTACGGCCTATCATCCTCAAACTGATGGCCAATCCGAGCGGACTATCCAAACACTTGAGGATATGTTGAGAGAGTGCTCAATGGACTTTAAAAGAGGATGGGATCAACATCTTCCTCTGGTTGAGTTCTCTTATAATAATAGTTTCCACTCGAGCATCCAAATGGTACCATATGAAGCCCTGTATGGGAAAAGTTGTAGAACACCGGCATGTTGGGATGAGGTCGGTGAACGTAAGCTGCTTTGACCAGAAATGGTCGAAGAAATGGTGGAGAAGGTGAAAACCATTCAGCAGCATATCAAGGCAGCCCAAAGTCGACAGAAGAGTTATGCAGATAATCGTCGATGAGACCTTGAGTTTAAAGTCGGTGACATGGTGTTTTTACGCATATCTCCGTGGAAGAAGGTCATGAGGTTTGGAAAGAAAGGGAAGTTATGTCCAAGGTACATCGGCCCCTTCGAGATTCTTGATCGTGTTGGGGCTGTGGCCTATCGACTAGCACTTCCACCTACTATGTCTAAGGTGCATGATGTCTTTCATGTATCCCTCTTAAGGAAGTACATACCGGACCCTTCACATGTACTCTCTTCCGAGGCGGTACAATTGGAATATGATCTTTCTTATGAGGAGCAACCAGTGAAGATCTTAGATCGTAGAGAAAAAGTCTACGAAATAAGACAATGCCCCTCGTCAAGGTGTTGTGGAGAAACCACAAGTTTGAAGAAGCAACTTGGGAGTCGGAGGATATGATGAAGCTAAGTTACCCACATTTGTTTTAGTGTGGGAAAAGTAAAATTTCGAGGGAGAAATTTCTTAAGGGGGGAATGTTGTAACGACCCAAAGTTTCATTAATGGAAAATCCCTCTTGATCCAGTTAAATGTTTCTTTGTGAAAAGAATGTTTTTATATGATGTCAACTTCTTTAGTTTTATGTTAAGATTTGTGACCGTTACTTTTATAGCCATTGAACAGTGATCATCTGAGTAGTATAAATATAAGGCTTTAAAGAAACCATTTTTACTCAGACAAAGGAAGCGATGGCCTCATCCAGTAGAATTGACCCTTACGAAGCCCATTTGTCGGAGCTCGGAAAAGAGGTGGCGTCTTTGGGTATTTCCCTTGACCAAGCCCAAGCTGAGCTTCATCAAGTCAAGCTCTAACGTGATCGTCTACGGGAAAAATGGAAGTTGATAGAGATTACCACTCGAGCGATGTTATCCGAGCAACCCCAAGAGTCTGTCACCATCGCACACCTTACCCTTAGGTCTTATGCAGCTATTTTAAGGGGTTATGTAACAAATAAGTAGCACCATGTTCATGTACATTATTTTTGTATATAATAATGAATATAATTTCTAGTCATTTTTTGATACATTGTAATTAGTTTTTAAAGTACAAATGGTGTTTTTAGTTATTATTTAATTAAGAATTATATTTTATTAAATTAAAGGATTTTTGAATTAAATAATATTTTAATTAAATATTATTATTAATATTAAATCAATTTTTATTAAATATAAATGATCTTATAATTTTATGAATGCAATTAAAATTTTTATTAACGTTTGACAGCCATTTCTGTCAAAACCCGTGAATTTTTTATAAATGTCGGTTTTTATTTTAAAAGTGAAAATTCACATATTTAGAAAATTATTTAGATAAAATAAATATTATTTTTGGAATCAGGACGTCGAAATTATCCAATGGTGAATTTTTCATAATTTTCTGAGAGAGTCAAATTTTTGGGTAAAAATTAAATACCATTTAAATATATAATGTGTTTTATGACATCATAATGACCCAATGGGGATGTAATAAAATACGATAATCCTTATGTTCGGCCAATATGTGTTTTATCATTAAAATAATGAGGTTTTGGGTTTGTTTGACTTACTTTTCAAAGCATTAATGGAGCCCTCAAGACTTATTCAACACTTTGCCTTTTTAAATTAATTTCCATGGGAGTGTGACTCACCTCCACATAAGCAACCCTAATTTTTTTATTAAGTTCGGACCTTGGCCTTGTAAAATATTGTTTTCCTCTTTCCTGTTCCAGAAACCATGGGCAAATACCATGGGATGGTTTGTGGTTTGGATTATTTTAATATAAGGGGTCCCAAACCTAAATAATAAAGAATTCTCTCACCTTTCCTATATAAACCCACCAAAGCTCCCACTTCCTCCTCACTCAAAGCCCTTGAAGTTCGTCCAACCTCTGCCCTACTCTCTCTAGAATCCTCTCAAGGTTCCCCAAGCTCCCAAGAAGCCTCTCACAATCCTCTCTCTAGCCTTTGGAAGCACACTTCCAAGTAAGGGGTTTTCTTCCTTTCTCATTTTTGTAAATTTTCTTTAAGTTGTATTGCATTTTTTTATTTCAATTATGAATGTTGGGTTATGGTTTTTCACCTCCCCCATACTGCCCTCTTATTGTTTGAATGATGGGAGAACCCTTTCTCTCTCATTAAATGCCTCCCATGTACACCCGTTACTATGCCGAAATTCCGAAAGGAACTTCTCTCTCTTCTTTTACATTCAAGCAATACTTTTGTATCATGAATCTAAATTACATTTCTATTGTTGGGACATGTATATATATGATCTCCTTACTGTCCATTACATGTAAATATGATGAGGAACCCCTTTATCTCTCATCAACCTTTTTTATGAATTCTTATGTCACGCCGTTACGCTGCCGAAATCACACCGATTTTCTAAGCCAATATCATTGTGTAGTGAATACAATTCTCATTTCTCCATCAAGGGTATTCACCTTTATGCACATTTACTTATTGATTATAAAGTTTCATGTATGAATTCCACATTCCTTTATCGTGGAATAAATGATTATGTTTTATGAATCCATGTTTTATGATCCATGTGGCACACTTATGCATGAAATGAAATGTTTAAGAAGGGTGCGCCCTGATAGCGCTCCAATGCATTGGGTAAAGTATAGTATCATGATACGTCATGTGCAATGAGTGTTTACTCATTCTAATTCAAGTGCAATGAGGGTTTACTCGTGCTTCAAGTGCAATGAGGGTTTACTCATGCTCCATGTGCAATGAGCCTTGGCTCATGCTAATTCAATGTTAAGTGTTGTTGCCACATTTCCATGTTATGATTATCATGCTTTATCATGTCTTTATGTTCATGTTTCTATTATGCTCTATTGATATGCCTATTGCCTAACATGTATTTCACTCCTCATGTTATTCATTGTTTACTCCCTTACTGGGCCTTATAACTCACCCTTTTCTTATGCATGTCCTCAGGTAATCCCATGCAATGCTAAGTATGAAGGAATGTAGTGGTCATGTAAAGGAAGTTTTCAATAAAGATGTTGTATTTCAAGTTTAAAGTTTTTATGTAATGATCCTAAGCCCCAAAGACACTAAACCTCTCAATCTTCTTTGTTGGATCAAGTGAAGTTGTATGTAATAAAGCATGTTTAAGTTGTAATAAAAAGCATGGTTGTCATACATAGCTTCTACATGGAAACCTACGATACTTTAGTTTTTTATTTATCCAGTGGATATTCACCAGTCGAATTGTCTGATACTGCCACACCTGATATCTTTTGTTAATGATCTAGGTAGGATCCTCATTATAAGACAAGTATGGTTAAAAATTTCCCATAAAATGTTATTAAATTCATTGTATAGAAATTTATTTCCATACTAATGCAACATGGAAGACAATATTTAATTCAGAAATGTTTGGTGGCATCATCAATTAGTATGCTACAACAATATTCCTTTAAAATTTTCAAAAGGCCTAATGTGCTTAGGTATTAAAATCCAGTTTTTACTAAATATTATAACCTAATTTCAATGATAACCCTTTTAGAATACAAGATACCATACTTGAAAATCAAAAAACTCTACCTAAATTATAAAAATATATATATTATCTTATTTGTGCTACTTTAATAAGATTCTTAACATTTTTTAATTTCATAGTATTCTCCAACACATGTTTTAAACATACTATGTTCCTTTATAAAAAATCTTCTCTATAATTTATATTATTATTTTTTTTCCCATATAATGATTTCTAATAATCCACCAGGATTCGTGAATGAAAGTGATTTTTGTATAAAAATTCAAGCATTGGTAGATAATAACCCCATTTTACATAATATTCAATGGAACGTGATCTAAAACTGTCATCTAGTGTCAGAATATTCCTTTAAGACTACCCATTAGTATGGGGATGATTAATTCTTCTTGATTACACATTGGTGTTGAGGTCCTTTAAAATAATCTTTTATCATTTCAATTTGAAATGAATGTCACAATATGATAAAATTGATAGTTGGGTCCCATAAAGTTTCTCAATTTTTTGGATATAGAGATTGTTAAGGATTTAAAGTTTCAGGTTCTCCCATACATGTATGAAATGTGAAGACATATTATGGAAGGTAAAGATGAATGATATTACATGATTCTTACTTGTTGTTTACCGAAGTTTGGGGACTAAGTCCATTATAATATTATCCCACTTCTATAAAGGAATATGAAGAGGTTTCATAACATCCATAACATGTTCCCTTCCATCGTTTATTTGTTGGTATACAATGTTTTTTAAAAAATAATCTGAAATTTACTTTTTTATACTATCTCACCATAAATTTTATAATAAATCCCAATACATATTTCTATTTCCAAGGTGTATAGAGAAATTTGTGATATTATCCTTATCTATTAGTTCCCTATTAAACTCTGGTATATTAATAGATTAGGTCTGTAAATTTCCCATTATTCATGACATTAATTTTAAATTTTAAATTCTTATCATCATATCATGTGTTTTATATCATTTATAAAAAATATATTTTATCAATTTATTGAAAAAAGAGCGATGGATCACCTTTCCTAAAAATCAGTATTAGCATCATTATTAGATGCCTAAATATATAATCTTTATTAATATGAATCATAGTCAGAACCCCATGGAACCTCCTACTATGTGTATTGAAATACTTGTTATAATTACTAGTGTAGTACTATATCAAGAAATCATATTCCTTTAGTAATTATAACCATATTCTTTACCTCATGTTGATATTTTTATGAGTTGAAATTTACTTCAAACTCTTCTGGATTGGGAATATTTCACATCTTTCATCATAGATATATTACCACTATACAATAAAGGGAAATATTACTATTTATAAATCAAATTCATGTTTTATATAGTTATATTCTTGGACCTACAATTTCCAAGGGGCATAATAATGAAATTTATAATTCCACATTTGGGAACAATTCCCTGCATTAATAAATGCATCAACATTTATTTCAAATACTTTCGTTCCTATTAGAAAATTATATATTGTTTCATTAATAAATCTCCTATATATATCATCAATATAATCTCCACATTATATCAACAACTTGAATTTAGTCCCATTACATGTAAAATTGGTAAATCTGTTAGATAATAAGGAAAAGCTTTAATAAATCGTTGATATTAAGAAGTAAAATAATAGAATTTACACATCTAAATTGTATTTTTTTTGTAGATATTTATTTGACTACCCTTGTATTTTGACGATAAAAAATATTCCCTTCATTCAGACAATATTGACATAAAAATAAACATCATAGTGAAAAAATCTCACTTACTAAATTTCCCACATATTCCAATTTCTCTAAGGGTATTTTGAAATATTCATAAATAGTTCTCATGCTATCTATATATTTTAGATTATTTCATGATATCACTAATTAATAACACCATAATGTTATTAAGAAAATCCATGATTAATTTATTTAATGGATCTATAAAAACAGAAGGTCTATTAGTCAATCTAAGGGGATTACTGTAAGCTTATGATGTTTATACCTCATTCAAAATTTCACCTTCATTATACCTCCATTCTTTACCCCTAACTATGGATTACCATAGTGATGATTGAACTTTGAAAACTATTTTGATCCTTGAAGTTTATCAAATAAATAATCAAAATATGTTAAAGGGGACTTACAATTTATAGTAATGGAGTTGATTTATCTATATTCAATGCACAATGTCAATGTCCCATCCTTATTAATTAAAAAAATAGGGGATCCCAATGGAAAACACTAGGGAGTATAAATACATTATCAAATAAATACCATAGTTTTTCCTTCAACTCTATCAAAATGACTTGTTTTATTCATTAGGGAGTTATAGATATTGTTCTTACATTGGAAATGGGTTCAACTGAAAAAAATTAATGCTCTGATGGATGACCACATAATTACTCTAAAAATAAATCAATGTTTGTTTGTATAATGCATACATCCTATAAAAATTGAATGTCTTCCCCATCCACTAATAGTGATTTCTCATCCTCTTGTACAATTATTTCAAAAAGGTGAGGTGGGTATAGAAAAGACTGATGGGATAAAGACTCTCCCTTCAAAACAAGGGACGATATACCCTCTTCACAAATTATGATCTCCTTCTCTCAACAATAAATTCTTTTAGTATAAACTTCATTATAATATATAATAGGAACTATGTCATAATAAACTATAGTTATAACAATCATATTTTCCAGTAGTGTATAGCTATGAATATTAATATATTCTATTTTGTAAACCATCACTGCGTTAAAATTTTCATTGGGTGTATAACCCATAAATCCTTTCTTAGAGTATTACGGGATGATTCAATTATATCAAAAAATATGTATGATATAAAGGACTATATATACCCGTTACAAAATAAATATTTATCAAAATTTAAATTTGGGATAAATATTACAACTATACCATCATTTGGGACTTCAAAAATAGATGTAGTTATTTGAAATCTCAAAATTATTTCATCATCCTTTTCTAAGGTAAATTCTATTCTCTTTTGGGGAATTAGTTTTCATTTCACCTCATTCTATATAGTTAAATCATTGAACCTAAAAAGCTTATGACTTTCATTTTCATTCCATATCATGATTGTCCTATAATTCAAGCTTAAAAAACTCTAATTCACTTCAAACAAGTCCTCAAGAGTCTCTACAATATTTATTACTATAAAAAATTCCACTATTACTTTCATCCTTGTTCCAACAATTCAGTGTCCTTGATTTTCTATTGATATCACCTTGTGAGGATTTCTATTGATGATGTATGTCTTAAAAAACTCATTTTCTACATTAGTGGTTCTAGATAATATATACTTATACGATATAAATAATTGAATGATAAATTTCATTTGAATTGTTTCCTTTAGGCCATCAAATAAATGGTCAATAATACTCCCTGATCTAGGGAAAAAGTCCAAAACATGTTTTGATGAACTTGTAATGTTACCCTCAAAATCAACAACATTTTACTCCTACTTCAATATGAGATTGAAGAATTTTCATTCAATTTCATACCTTATCTTGGGAGGAAGGTAACATTCATATAATATCTCCTTTAAAGTTCTACATTGTGATGTGCTATATCTACACTTCTTACATAGTTTTTTGAATTAGTATCAACCATTAATTTTCATCTCACTATATAAAATATACCACCACTCTGAATTTTTCCCTTTCACTACATCCAAAATCATGAAATATATTTTCAAGAGACAAAATAAAATAGTTAAATATCAATTGTTTAGTAGTTCCATTGAATGATTTATGTTTTCATCGTACAAATTTGTCCAACACAGTTTCACCATACTACAAACCAACAATAATCTCTATAATGGTGAGGTTATTTGTTGTAACCTGGGTCAACCTCTAGAATATCTTTATGGTCTGATCAACTCCTTCTCTAACCTCATTGAAATGAATAGGAGGAAGATCCATAAATTGATGATGGGTGTTGATACAATTTATATTCCTTTCTCTAGTCACTATATCTAAACAATGGAATACACAAAATTAGAGCATAATATTTTATTATAAAACATAATTCATGTTAGGGTTTCAATAAATTTTCCTTGAAATTTAAATAATTTTTGTAAAAAAATTGCATCCTAGGTAGGGTCCTCTAAATCTAGTCCACATGGTTTCTACTAATATTATATTGATACAAAATATAACAACCTTATCTCAAGAAACCCAAAGCCAATGATAAAATTATATTTTTGGTATAGAATACATGAGTTCTCTTAGGATCCAATATTTTTATAGTCTTGTAATAATATATATATTCATGTCTTTCCCATTATACATTATAAAATTAAACACAACATAAAACCTTCATGAGAAAATTATTTTCTATTCAATCATATCATTGAAAAATTATCATAGTAATCTTCCATGTTTCCTAGGAAATAAATAATTATATGGTTGGTCTCGAATTCTATGTAAGGAGTAGTGCACAATATAAGTTTTCATAGAATGGGCATGACATAAATAATAAGGCAGAAAAAAATTATCAGTATAATAGAATAATCCAATAAAACATAGGGAAAACAATATTCTTAAAATTAAATAAAAATATGGGTAAGAATTATTTATCTCATACTAATGAAAAATTTAATACTGTAAATCAAAAATCCTATATAATGGCCTTGTGCTTGGAAATTTTGAAATTTAAGTTATAAGAAATATTTTGAATAAGGATATTTTGAGTTCGCATTGGGAAGTAGTATTTGGATGTAGTGTTTACCTTCTATAGTGAGGTCTTGAGTATTGAAATGAATAAATGATATACAAAAAGACATATAAAAATATAGAAATTATATAGATGATTAATAAATATAATTTTATTATATAATATATTGATATGAGTCTAACTAAGTGGAAATCTAAGGTAAGGGTTTTGTTCTCAATATAACATTTAATTTGGGTTATTTATAATTGATACTCCATCAATGTAATTATATTATCTTTCTTTCATAAACCCAATCTATTTTACTCTCATTTAGTTATTTATATGTTTTATCAATATTCTTTGGGTTTTTCTTCTTATTGGTAGTCAAAACCCAAGAACGAATGTTTATATGAATAACTGAACCTGAATGACTTTTTGATTAGGAATATTTCTCTTAAATATCCATATTCTTTATTATTTTCTTTAGTAATTTTCTTTTCTTCACTATAATTATTTATGAAGATCAAATTATGTTAACTTTACCTTTCTATTGAAATGTTTTAAATGAATCTTTTGAACATTTTCTTAATGTTTAATTTGTAAATCTGTTTACAAAAGTGTTAAAAGAAGGTTTATATTATCATTTTCCGCTTGACTGTAATTTACCAAAATTATATTTGTTATTATTTATCAAGATTCATATACAAACATCTATAGTTTTTAAAATAAAATAATAATCCCATTATTTTATGATTTGTTTACATTTACCAAAAATAAAGTTATATTATTCTCCCAAAATATTTAAAGTTGGGATTTTATTTTATATTTATATATTTTCATCTTCCACAATAGATTTTATTACAAAATAAGAATTATGTTTCAAGAATCTTGTATTTTAAATTATTTTAAAATTAGTGCTTCAAAAGTCTCATTGGAACCTCTGGATGATAGTTTAAGAAATGTCATATATAATTATTTTTACAATAATGATACAAAAGTAGGAAGAGAGTTTTCTCTATCAAACATAAATTTTTATTATTAACGATGAAAAAGTCATAGGAGTCAATGGGCCTAAAGTGGTGGAGGCCCTGGGTGAATCCACTAATATCATCCTTACAATCTTGATTGAGGGAATCAATTACATTGGAGACAACAATTGCGGAGCGGATGAGCCCGTAAAGGGCACCGAAATTTTAGGGTTTCCCCTCGTCGCTGCCCTCTCCTTCCATCGGTCCAGCTCGACTCCGCTCCTCTCTTCATTATCGGCGAGCTCGTGATGACGTCTTCCTGTCACGGTGGTGTCGTGCGGCTTCATGGACTCATCCATCTTGGCATTTTACATTGCTGTTGGCCTCCTTCTCGCTCAACTCCTTTTTGTAGGATAGGGCATCCATGGGGGCGTGATGTTGGTACAATGGTCGAGATCCATCTGTCGCAACTTGAGGGTGCTGCTTCTGTTGAGGTTCAGCCCGCATCTTGGTGTTTCCAGATTTGAGATAAGATATGTTTTTGAATAATAGATATCTTTTATCATATCACACAGATAAGGCTGCATGTGTATCTCATGGGGAGATATATCTTATCTATTTAGATGAGATAAGTGTTTGAATCTTAACATGGCAGATACATGGTGAATTAGAGATATAAGATATAATATTTCATATCTTATCTGCATTATGAAAAAGGAAACATCAAAGGCTTTAAAAGGGGAAGCGGCTGGTGGCAAACAAGAGGTGTGCCAGCAAGATGTAGCCGAGATAGTGAACCCAGGAAGGGGTTGCCGCGTTTGCGGTGGCCCGTGTGGCACGACGACGATGACGCGTTGGCGTTTGACAGGTGCGGTGCAGCAACAACACAATTGATGATCGGGGTCACGTATTGAAAGTCTGCCTGACAGCGGTGATCAGGTGGCGTGTCCCGATTAGAGATCGGTGATACATCATCATGGCGAGAACTTTCGGGTGTCGCAAGCTGATGCGAGGCTGACTCATGTTCGGGTGAAAATCTCCGAGGTAGTGATGTTTCGTCGACAGAAGGGTGGCATTTTGTCACAGATTGATTTTCCGATACATGGCGTCAGCGGGATGTTTATTAGAGAGATGGAAGAGACGTATCAGGGTGAGGTTTTCACACAGGTTTTCTACGCTCTCTCATTTGTAATTCAAGTTCGGGCATTACTTGGATTCTTGTATTCTCTGATTCATAGTGGATATTTTGGGAATTGCCCCGTGGTTTTTTTAATCCTCTACATGGGAGGGTTTTTCCACGTTAAAAAAATCTTGCGTGTTGACATCTTCATTCTTCTTATATCGCTTCCATATTTCGACGAGTTTCTCACGAATTTTTGGCAAGCAATTTTCGGCCCGGATTCGGGATTCTCCCCCAACAAGTGGTATCAAAGGTGATGGTTTGGGCTTGCAATTTGTGGTGAGATTTTTTTTTGGAATATTCAAAGAGGATCGATGGTGCGTGCGTGAGACAGAATAAGGTTTCGAAAGCAGGTTGAAGGAGGTGTTCCAGATCTTACACCTAATTCTTTTCTTCAGTGAGACTAAGTGAAGAAAGAATTAAAATTTGAAGATCGAGGTGATACGCTAGGTGCTCGAGATTTTGATCAGGGGGAGCAAAGAATTCCTGCAGGTGCTCCAGATTTTGTGGCGATCACGATTTTGAGGGAACCAGATATTGTTGATTCCGGTATTGGCGGTGCAGACACGGGTATGACGAAGACTTCGGCATTTGAGTTTCTTTTGCAGGGGGGAGCAGTCAGGTTTCTGCCAAAGTTGCAAAAGGGAGTCGTCATTTTTCTGCAGAGGACGGTGGTTGGTGCGATACCAACAAGTTTTTTGGTCCAACTGAGTTTGTTGGATGGTATCTCCATTGACGGGCTGAAGGGGGAGATTGTTGAGGTTCAGCCCGCATCTTGGTGTTTCCAGATTTGAGATAAGATATGTTTTTGAATAATAGATATCTTTTATCATATCACACAGATAAGGCTGCATGGGTATCTCATGGGGAGATATATCTTATCTATTTAGATGAGATAAGTGTTTGAATCTTAACATGGCAGATACATGGTGAATTAGAGATATAAGATATAATATTTCATATCTTATCTGCATTATGAAAAAGGATACATCAAAGGCTTTAAAAGGGGAAGAGGCTGGTGGGAAACAAGAGGTGTGCCAACAAGATGTAGCTGAGATAGTGAACCCGGGAAGGGGTTGCCGCGTTTGCGGTGGCCCTTGTGGCACGACGACGATGACGCGTCGGCGTTTGACAGGTGCGGTGCAGCAACAACACAATTGATGATCGGGGTCACGTATCGAAAGTCTGCCTGATAGCGGTGATCAGGTGGCGTGTCCCGATTAGAGATCGGCGGTACATCATCATGGCGAGATCTTTCGGGTGTCGCAAGCTGATGCGAGGCTGACGCATGTTCGGGTGAAGATCTCTGAGGTAGTGACGTTTCGTCGACAGAAGGGTGGCATTTTGTCACAGATTGATTTTCCGATACATGGCGTCAGCGGGATGTTTATCAGAGAGATGGAAGAGACGTATCAGGGTGTGGTTTTCACACAGGTTTTCTACGCTCTCTCATTTGTAATTCACGTTCGGGCATTACTTGGATTCTTGTATTCTCTGATTCATAGTGGATATTTTGGGAATTTCCCCGTGGTTTTTTTTAATCCTCTGCATGGGAGGGTTTTTCCACGTTAAAAAAATCTTGCGTGTTGACATCTTCATTCTTCTTATATCGCTTCCATATTTCGACGAGTTTCTCACGAATTTTTGGCAAGCAATTTTCGGATCGGATTCGGGATTCTCCCCCAACAGCTTCGTCTCCGGATGTGCGTTGGGAGGTATCGGGGTCTTCTCGGGCGACATGGCTGGCGGCGACGGGGTTTGGGTTTGGATTGTGACTGGTTTTTTTCTACATGGGCGCTACTTATGGTTTCTGATTCTTCCTTTTTTTTGCTTCTGATTTTTGTTTTAGTCTGCTTTGTGCCCAGATCTGGGGTTGCATTTCATCTTAAGGTTGATTTGGATACTATTTCAGTTTGAGTCGAGGCCAATTGTTGTTGGAGTTGGATTTTTTGCATGGTGGTGTTTTTTTTTCTGGCGGCGTTGCTGAGCATATTCAAGTGATGGTGAAGTAGTGAATAATTTTTGAGGATGGTGGTCTTGATCTGTGGAATAATTGGTGGTGTCATGGATCTGAAACACTGGTGTTGATTTTGGTGTGAGGTAATCTGAGCTTTTTGTTGATCTCGGTGTTCTACAGTAGAGGGTTCAGCGGATTTTGGTCGCCAATTTTCCATTGTGGTGATGATTTTGGCATTAACAGGGGAGGTTCTTGGATGTGGCATTCCCAATCATGGTAGTGGGAGGTTGAGGTATGCTGTGTAGATTTTTCCTCATAGTTTTCTTCGGTCTGGTTGCATTTGGATTCAATGTATGGACGATGAAATTGGATTGTTGTTTGTTCTTGCTATTTTTTGATGATGAGATTGAGAGCTGCAGTAAGTGGAGCCACATCATGGCGTTGGAGGTTCTTTGGTTCTTTATTTTTGTTTGGAGTAATGACAAAACAGTTGGGAGAGTTGAATCATTTCAGCCCTTGATGTTTGGTAATTTTTGATGATGGATTGGTCCATACTTTCTACAATGAAATGCTTCAGATGAGGACTCAGAGCAGGTATCTTCCACTATGCATGGTTATTCAGATTTGGATGATTGAGAGGGTATGACCCAGCCATCGGTACCAGGATCGTGTATTTTTGCACGGGACAGTTTGCTGAGTAGTCATGCATTGGTGGAGGCTTGCCATAATAATTTTGATGTTGGGGAGGGACATTTCTAGTAGTTTGTTTTGGTACTAGGTTATATTTATGTATCCATTTCATTGAAGTCATGTGAGGTTTCCTCCTTTTTCCTTAAAATGGGTTTTATCAAAAATAAATAAAAAATGAGGCCTTCGGGCCATTCAGTCAATTACATGAAAAATAAAAATGTTATCATTGGAATTTACATCACATGAATTTTATATACCAATTTCAACATAGATACTTATTTATACTATGTAATGTTGATTATTTATTATGTTGTTGTTTATATATTTCATATGAAAAATTTACTAGACTTGGTCAGTGATGGGTAGGTCCAATATTAGATAGTCTACCAATCCATTGGTAGGTCTCACATGATAAATTAGCATGCATATTCAGTTTTTGCTAGCCTGATTGTGTATAATTATTTGGTTGATACCTAGACGGTATGTGTGTTGTATTGGATAAGGTATTGATGATAATATTATAATATCATATAGTATGAATTCCATATTTATGAAATTAGTTATTGTGTTCGATGTGGTCATTAATGTTTTAATGTTACCCATTGAAATAATTCATGATTATAATATAAGTTAAATAGAACATTGGATTATCACTTACCCATTCCATATAGTTCATTCCTTTTCCATTATATGATAGATTCCTCTATGCACATTCAAATTACTGAGCATCTATACAATTTTGTTCCTCTCATCAACGCTTCTTCTTGGAGATCTCAGGGCATGCAATTCCTTTTTTAGTGGTGGTGTTGACGACCTCACGGGCTCGAATGTCTTGCATATTTGCATCATATTTTGGAAAGTTTCACACCCTTCAACCTTTAATAGAGAGTGATTCCTTTGGTGGGGCGTTGAATCTCCAGTGGCCGAGATCCATCTTCTACGGTCTCAGGGTTGCCACTACATTTTCTGTGTTCGCTGGGAGTGTATGTGGTGGTTCCTTGTGGTCTCTATGAGTAGTATGAATGGAAGTGATAGGATTTTTGGATTTGGTTTGTGGTAGGGCCTTCATGGAGTTTGGTGATATTTGTAGAACAAGGAGAGCTGTTTATGAATTGATGTTTGATGGTCATAAGGTATTTTTGTGGCATCGCTATCGTCGGAGTACCCCTGCACCTTTTAGCTAGTTTCCTCCAGTGTTGGATGGTGTCAAAGATTTCTTTTGGCTTCATCTTATGACCGGAATGTTGATTTTTTTTGGTATAGTAGTCCTGATAGTTTCATGGTGAAAGAGGATTTGGTCTGTGAAAATTTTGCGGTGTGTTGATTTTTAAAAAATTTTGAATAGTTTTTGTGAGTGTGCTTTTTAGCTGTGTGGTTCGTGGCTTATGGGACAGTGCAACCAGTTCTACTATAAGGGACTGCTCCCGAAGAGGTTCATAGTAAAGAGTTTTCACCCAAACATTGTTATCTAGAATTAGAAATTTGAGAGGGTATGTCATTTTCCATCGATACTAGGTGCAGTGCCCTAAGGGTTTTAAAAAAATTAAATTGAAATGCATGAAACAATGTTTTATGTAGATATTTATTACTAGACTTTAAAAATTATTTTTCTACTTCTACATTTTGAATTTCGAATAATGGATATACACGACTATGATCAATAAGTTATTTAGAGTCTGATAAGAAAAAATTAATTTTTAGTGAATAGTAAGATAATATTTTGAATAGTAATGTTACCCTTATGAATAGTAACATAACATTATGAATATTGACATCACTTTTGATAATATATATATGATTTAATTAATGTTATGATATACCCATATCTTGGAATAAGTATATAAATGTTTAAATATTGTTATTTTTGGAATAAAATATTATTTTATTTAAACATTAAATTAATCATATTTAAAAAATTATTTCCAAAAAATGGAGTTCATTTTTGAATTACACATGTCTAAAAATGGATAGGGTTAATTTTTGGGTTTTTTCTAAAATATTTGAATTTTTTGATAAATAGTGGAATGTCGTAAAATATAGTATATATAAATAATTAGTCAGATACACTATTTTTAACATCATGGCTAATGTAAGCACACTTGGTTAAAACTCACATTCTCTCTTTACTATTTTTTAGTAGAATTTTGACTATTCATATTCTTGAAAAATAATATTAAACTAATGACTAAATTAATGTAAAACTCTTTCTCTCCGCCACTATAAATACCACCCATTCCCCCCCTCTTTCTCACACACATCTCATGCCTTGATCCTTAACTATGTTCTACCGCATATTCCTCTCAAGATCCTTACCCATGTCTAAGACCTTCTGGTCTTTCCAAAAGGTCAAAAACATTGTTTTTAAAAAGGATCTCAAGGAGAAGAGATCAAGAGGTAAACATCCTCTTTTGTGTTCTTTCTTTTCTTTTCATTTTCATTCCTATTATTCTTCATTACTAACCTCCCATTATCCTAAAATAATGAAGGATCCAATATCTTAAATATTATGGATTTCATTATGTTTATGGAAGATTCCCCAATATACTTCTTCCCCCCTCGAACATATTCTAGAATATAAAACATCGTCTCTGATGTGTCGATTTACTCACATCATGGTGATGGGATTTCAATTTCCATTAATTCATTCAAGGCTGATCAAGAAATGAAATTTATGGTTAAAAGAAATTATAATTTATATTTATTATCTTATATAAGGTTCATGAATCATTTTATACATAAGTTATTAATTTATAAAACAAAATGAGTTCATTATGATCGAAGAATCGCCAAAATGACCGAAACAAATATCAATAATGTTTTATCTTATGAATCATCATCACATTAAAATTAAAAATGATAAATGTTTTAATTTATGGTTCTTTAAATATATAAATACCATTCCATTCTAATTATAGTGTTCCACTTCCAAGCTATTTGAATATCCATCATTAACTGATCATGGAATCCAAGTCAACAATGCACACAAAAACAATGTAATTAACAAAATATTTTTAATGAATGGGTGGAATGATCATTTAAAAATATCATTAAAGGTATTATAAACATTAATATGTTTATGTAAAATATTAATAACACTATTTTCACCTTCATACAGGTGGTTTAAACCTGTTTGAGTGAAGTCGATCCCGAGGTAAGGGATCCTCTCTTTCTCACATTTATTCAAGAATAACCACTATGCTATGATCTTTAATTTTTTTCCAAATGATAGTGTATGTTTTTGAACCATCCCCATAATGACTTTATGAAATATTAATGACGAGATACCCCATTTTGATCTCATTAATCACTCTCATGTACACCTGTTACCATTTCCTATGTGAATACTAAACCAAATTTCCATTCATTAGGTTAACCTTTATCATCAATGGTTTTATCGAAATAAGAGGATTTGAGAAATACAATTTAATTATATTATGTCGTATTATGTGTATTTACCATATATATTCATATTACCTTCATTTAATGAATTCACTCTTAAATGTTATGGTACTTGTAATGGACATTCCTCTTAAAATAATTTTATATGTCTCCTTTTTGAAATACAAAGATATTGTTTCTTTTTTTCTTATGCTGTGAGTGTTCTCTTATGATTTCATGATATTTTAATACAATAGTTCCTCCATTATATGTTTTATAGTTATTTTTAAGTACTAGGTTTTCATTATTTTGTGTTTCGGTGTTTATGTTCTTAGAGTGATTTTTACGAAAAAGGGTATTTTGAAATGTGAATGTGTTTTATTAGCGACACGTCAGTCCAACATTCCCGCTCATTCCCTTACTCTCTTACTTTACTCTCTTTATAGTGTCAATAAATTCTTTCAAGTGGGGATTATTTTTGGTGTTTTTCTTATAGGGATGATGGTGGTTGCGGAAGTCCCCGTATACTTATTCCCTTCTCTAACCTTGCATTCCTTTGCGCCTCTCTAGGTTGGATCTAGAGCAAAGAATAAAATGTGGTTTTGGGATATATAGGTTGGTGGTAAAGTGTTTTTCAAGAGCACCCATCTCGACTATTCTTGGTTTGGATTCTGGGTTCATTCCTAGTGAGATACTATTGCAGCGGCATCGACTGCTCCTTTCCCTGCCCTGACCCTGAGACCTTATGCTCCTCTCTAAGTTCGTTCTGGAGCAGTGTTTCCTCAATGGTTTTGGGAGGTGGGATTTGGTGGACAAAGATGCTTATTGGGTGACATCTTTTGGACCTATAGAAGGATTTTATGGTGAAGATTTTGATCTATTATCTAGTATGGTCTTGTTCTAGTTTTGTTATCATTGTGGTCGTTAGTTATTCATGATGGTGCTACATAGTTTAGGTAGACCTTTGATTGTATTTGGAAACTAGTGGATTAGTCAGTGACATTGCCAGATTATGTTTGCGATATCGAAGACAATATTTCTTTATGCTCATGTTTGGTATTGGGACTTAGATAAAGTAGTTGTTTATGATGGCGATGACGAACTCCGGTGGAAGGTCTTGCCGGCGATGTAGAAAGGGATCAGTGATGATGTAGACTCTAGTGAGAAGGCTGTGAAGATTCTGGTGGGTCTCGCCCACATTGTAATAATTGGGAGGCATAAGGTCAGGGTGATGCGATGGGTGTACAACTCAATGTAGGCTCTTGAATGAGGATGACATATGGGTGATGATGACTTTTGAATTTTGAAAATTGAATATTGTGGATGCACACTATTTTTATTCAATTCTTTTGAAATGTTATCTTACGGATAACCCTTAAATTGACTTTTTAGAAAATGAAAACAAATGTACTTGTGATTTCTTTTGATGAAGGGTGTGAATGAGTTATGAAGTGATTTATTCATGATATGTTCCTTGAAAATTATTTAAGTTGGATTGAGGCCATTATAGATCAATATATGATGGGTGTTCCCCGTTATTTCTCAATATATGTTGGGTTGAGCCCATTATAGCTCACGATATGACAAGTGAGTCCTATTAGAGCTCTCCAATGCATTAGGTACTCCAGAGATAGAATTTGACCAAAAGGTTATTCCATGCGTAAGGGATAATGTAAGAGTGATATGGTTAATATGTCCCAAGGAAACTACCAGATGTTTCTATGCATGTTAACGAGTTTATATGAAATGGGTTTTATTAGTTTTTATGTTATCACTTGGAAAAAAATTTCCTTCTTTTTATATCCCTTACTGAGTTTTGTACTCATACCATGTTTTTAAATTTTTTTCATAGTTTATAAGGATGTGTAAGTGGAATAATGAAGACAAATTAAATTTCACGAAGATTTGTCAAAGAAATCATGTTTTATTTTTAATTTTTCATACTTTAAAAAAATGAATATTTTTAATATTATCAACATGCATGATTATGAAATGTTATGTATTTTTTATTTCCTAATTACCTAAAAATATAAACATGATAATATACTCAATGTTTAAGAATGTATGTTCTTGTAAAAAAATCATGATTAAGTTACATTTTCAATCTGGGTCCTTATAGTTGGTACTAGAGGATGGTTTAAATAAATTTAAGGGTTAAGATGACGTTGAAAGAATACCAAAAATTATTTTTACTCTATGGTTAATTTGACATGTTATGGAATTTAAATATTACCATGTTGTATCATCTATGATATGTCTATTCAGAATTGTTTTTTACAGAAGAAACAGGGGAGCTGAATTAGGAAGGCACAAAGAGGCTGATGTCTGTCTGAATTTGCATCCTAGAATGGTGGGAATCAGAACAAAGTAGTTTGTGACAACAATGGCACATATAACATAGGAGATAAATGGTGGCAATATCCAGGATAGATAGAAACATGATCTACCATGAAGAAACATGTCTTTCTTGGAGCATTTTATATGGCAGAGTCCTCTGACGTTCAATGGAACAATAGATTCAGTGATTACCAAAGGGTGGATCTATTCTCTAGAAAAGATATTTTATATAACGGGATGTTCAAAATGTATAATCGTTATACTTACCATTTGTCAAATGGAATGTGAAGTAGATAAATGGTGGTATGTAGTTAATAATACTAGAGAAATAGGTGATCATGATAGTCTGGAAAGGGATGATTTTAAGAGTCTTTTTCAAGAAAAATATTTTACTACTAATTTTTGAATTAGAATGGAGAAAAAATATTTGAATTAAAGTAGAAAGATGATGTTTTTTGGCAGTATATAATGCCTATTTTACAAGACTAGCCAAATATATACCATATTTTTCTTAGGATGTTGATAATAAAATTAATATATTTTACTCTAGTCTGAAACAATTTTTACGAAGATATTTGGATTCACGATAGTTTAAAATCTATGAGAAACTTGTTCTTTGTTAAGAAAACATTGAGATGGAGTTTTCTGACACATATGTGCCTTATGATGACAAGAATAAGAAGCGGTCAGGTTGGCTGTATTTGGGGAAGAATTAATCAAATAAACATGGATGTAAGAAAATGAATATCTCTTCTTGTGAAATGTGTGGTAAAAGGAATCCAAGTGATTGTCTTATAAATTCTGGGAAATGTTACTGATGTGGAATGTATGGAAACATGTCTCGTTAGATCATGGATAATGGTCAGAAAAATAATGAGAAGATGACGGTGAAATTCTTTAACTATAAGGACTTGGGTCATTATGATATTGTTTTTCCAAATCTAGTCACTCAGGTAGGAAATCAGCATGATCAGTAGTAAATGGGTAGGGAAAATCCTTTGTGACAACTTTAGAAGATTTTGATTTAAAAATGAAGTGGTATCAGGTGCATTATTTTTTACTCATATTTTTCTAAAGTCTTGTTTGATAAGGGGTCCACAAATTCCTTCATTTGTGAACATCTTATATCAAATTAGAAATTGATCGTCAAGAAATAAATCTAGAACTTATTGTAAAAACACCTAAAAGAAATATTGTGGAAAAAATTAATTATAATAATCTTCTATCATTGTCCATAGAAAGTCAATACATGAAAACTTTATTGTTTATACCTTGGTAGAGTTTGATTTTATACTAGGTATGGATTGGATTTTTTTATAATGGAATGATTTATTTTAGAGCTAAAGAAGTTTTTTTCAGAATGAGTTTTCAGTTTGTGTAAAAGAACAAACCCATAAAATTGATAAAATATTAGAAAATTGAGAAACTTTTGATAGATGTAAATGAAATTTATCTGGATAATATCATTGAAATTTAGGGAACTATTCAGATTACTGATGTTCTAGTGGTAAATGAATAGTGTGATGTTTTTCTTGATGGGGTACCAAGTTTTCTACCTGTTTGGGAAGCCGAATTGACAATTGGCACAATTCTTGATGGTAATCCAATTTCGAAATTCCCATATCGAATTACTCAAATGGAACTTATGAAGTTGAAAAATCAGTTTCATGATTTTTTTGATAAAGGCTTCATTCGACATAACACTCCCCCATGGGGTTCTCCTATATTATGTCAAAAATAATGATGGTTCAATGAGTGCATTCATTATAATGATTTTAAAAGCAGTTAACTTATGAATAAGTTTTCATTACCTCATATCGATGACTTATTTAATCAGCTCCTGGGAGCTCAATATTTTTTTACTATTGATTTGAGATCTGGGTACCATCAACTGAAAGTGAACTTGGTTGACATTCTGAAAACAACTTTCCATAACAGATATGGTCATTCTGATTTTTTTGTTATGCCCTTTGGTTTGAAAAATGCACCTGTTGTATTCATGGATCTTATGAATAGAATATTTTATGATTACATGGACAAATTTTTGGATGTGATTATTAAGGAAATTATTTTATATTCTTAATGTAATGGGGAGAATTAATAACATTTAAGGGTTGTTTTGAAAAACTTAAAATAGATGAATCTCTATGAAAAATTTAGCATGTGTGAATTATATTTGTACCAAATTTATTTTTCATGGTCACATTGTTCCTAATGATGGAATAACAGTTGATATTTTTAAATTTTTTTTGAAGAATGGCCAAGACCCATAAATATATCGGAGATTCATAGAATCCTTGGTCAGGCGAGCTATTAATGACGGTTTTTTGAAAACATTGCATGGTTATCCAGCCCAATGACTATGTTATATCGAAAAGGTGTAAAGTTCTTATAGATATTAGAATGTGATGATTATTTTCTGGAATTTAAAATAAGATTGGTGAATGATCCAATTTTTATTCTACCTTCTTGAAATGATGAATTTTTGATCTATAATGATCCTTCTTTGAAGAGACTTGGTTGTGTTTAGATGCAGAATGATCTGGAAATTGCTTATGCTTCACGACAGTTGAATCATCTTGAGTTAAATTACCCTACACATTATTTGGAATTAGCTACTATTGTTTTTATAAGAACAATTTTGAGGCATAGTTTATATGGATCCAAATGTGAAATATATACTGACCATAAATTTTTGAAGTATATATTCACATAGAAGGAATTGATCATGAGGCAGATAAGATGGCTTGAAGTGAAAATGGATTGTGACTTCATGTTCAATTACAATCTAGGAAAATCAAACAAAGCGGTAAATGCTTTGAGTTAAAAACATCATGAATCATGTACCATGTTACATCTTAAACATGACACTTGATTAATGATTAGATGAATTTTTGTTTAGAAGTTGTTGGGGCAGTAAATACATCAATTTTGTTTCAGGTATCAGTACAATAATTGCTATAAGACAGAATAAAGAATGTTTAAAAGGAAAGACTTCTATTTCAAGGTAGGTGACCATGTTTTCCTTCAAATATATCCTTGGAAAAGTGTGATACATTTTGGTAATAAAGAATTTATAAGTCCATAGTTCATTGGACCTTTTGATATTCCAGAGAAAGTTGGACCAGTCGCCTACTGAGTAGATTTTCCTCAAGGTATGTCTTAGGTACACTATGTTTTTCATGTTTTGATGTTTGGAAAGTATGTGCCAGATTCATCTCATATTTTGAGCCTAGAAAGAATTCAACTTGAAAATAACCTTTCTTATGAAGAGAAACCTATTGAAATTATTGATCGCCAAGAGAAAGTATTGTGGATTAAGTTAATACACTAGTTAAATGTTATTTGGAGAAACCGTATGGTTGAAGAAGAAACATGAGAACCTGAATATTCTATGAGGGAAAGTTACCCTCACTTGTTTAATAATTAAATAAAATTGTGAGGATGCAATTTCCTACAGGAGGGGAAAATTTAACATCCCATGTTTAAAAAAAATAATAAATTGAAATTCATGAAAGATTGTTTTAACTATGTAGTTATAACTTGCCTTTAAAAATAATTTTTCTCCTTCAACATTTTGAATTTTGAAAATCGTACATACATGATTGTGATTAGTAAGTTATTTTGAGTCTGATAATATCAACTTAATTTCAAGTGAATTGTAAGATACCCTTATAAATAGTAATGTTACCATTATAAACAGTAACCTCACCTATTAATGTGTATATATATATATATGATTTAATTCAATTTATGATATACCCATATATTGGAAGATGTAAATAAATGTTTAAAATTGATAATTTTGGAATATAGTTCTATTTTATTTAAAAATTAAATTAATAATATATAGAAAATTATTTCTGAAAAACAGAGTATATTTTTGAATTATACACGTCTAAAAATGGGTACGGTGATTTTCTAGGTTTTTTTCTGAAATAACTGAATTTTTGAAAAATAGTGAAATATGATAAAATACTGTATATTTAAATAATTAGTTAAATACAATATTTTTTACATCATAGAAGATGTAAGAACAAAAGGTTCAAACTCACATACTGTCATTACTATTTTTTCACAAGAATTTACACTATTCATATTCTGGGTCAATATTTTTAATTAATGAGTAAAATAATGTAAAACACATCCTATCCTCTACTATACATACCAACTATTTCCCCCCTCTCCACACACACATATAAAGCCTTGAGACATACCTAAGTTCTGCAAAATACCCCTCTAAATCACCTTAGCCACATATAAGTCCTTCTGGTCTCACCAAAATGCCAAAACCAAGGGCCTTAAGAAAGATCTCGAGGAGAAGAGATCAATAAGTAAACATCCTATTTTGTTTTCTTTCATTTATTTTCATTTTCTTTTCTATTATTCTTTGATACTCAACTACCCTTATCCAAGAGGAATTAATGATATAGTATCTTAAATATTCTTTATTTCATCATGTTTATGGAATATTCACCATTATAATTCTTCTCCTCTCCCACTTATTCATGGAATTAAAACCCCTTCCATGATGTGTAGATTTACTAAAATCATGGATGATGTGATTTCAATTTTATTTACATCATTCAAGGATGGTCATGATACACTTTTTATGGTTTAAAAAGATTATAATTTATGTATTATATCTTATATTATGTTCTGGAATAATTATATACACATGTTATTAATTTATAAAAGAAATGTGTTCACTATGATATAAGAATCACCAAAATGACCTAAACAAATATAAATAATGTATTAACTTATGAATCATCGTAATGAAAAAAATAAAATTGATAAATGGTATAATTTGTGGTTATGGAAATAAATAAATTCCATTCCATTATAATTCTATAGTTTCACTTCCAATCAAAATGAATATCCATCATGAACTGATCATAAAAGACATGCGGAGAACACACTTGAAAATAGTGCAATTAACAAAATATTTTTATTGGATGGGAATAATGATGTTATGAATTGATCATGAAAGGTGTTATAAAAATGAATATGGTTTTTTAAAATATTAATAATACTAATTTAACCTTTATATAAGAGGTTTAAACACGTTTGAGGGACGTTGAACCTCTGATAAGGATCCTCTCTTTCTCACTTTTATTCAAGAATCACCCCTATGTTATGTTCTTTAATTTCTTAACTCATAATGACGGTGTATGTTTTGTCACCATCCCTAAACTTCACTTATGATATATTAATTATGTGATACCCCATTTATATCTCATTATGATCACTCATGTACCCCCGTTACCATTTCTTATGTGAAATCAAAACCCAGTTTCCATTCTTTAGGTTAACCATCATCTTCAATGGTTTTATCATGATAAGAGGATTTGTGAAATATAATTTGAATATATTATTTTGGATTATGTTTATTTATAGTATATATACATATTCCCTTCATTTAATAAATTCTATCTTAAATGTTATGGTACTTGTAAAGGATATTCCCCTTAAAATCCTTTTAGATGTGTCCTTTATGAAATCCAAATAGATTGTTTCTTTTTTATGTTATGAGTGTTGTCTTATGATTTAATTATTTATTAATAAAATATTGTCTCCAATATAAATTTTATAGTTATTTTTCAATAATATGTTATCAATATTTTGTGTGCAAAGTGTTTATGTTATTACGGTGACTTTTAAGATAAAAAGTATTTTGAAATGTGAATGTGTTTTTATCAAGGGTGTAAATGAGTTATGAATTTAATTATTCATGATAGGTTCCTTGGACATCATTTATGTTGGGTTGATCCCATTATAGCTCAAGATATGATGAGTTATCCCCATTTAATATCTCCAATGAATTTGGTACTCTTGAGATGAAAGTTAACCAAATGGTTATTCTATGTATACAGGTGAATGTAAGAGTGATATGGTAAATATGTCCCAAGGGAACTACATGATATTTCCATGCATGTTAATGAGTTTTTATGAAATGGGTTTTATTGGTTTTTATGTTATCATTTGACTATTTATTTTTTTATTTTTATATCCATTATTGAGTTTGGTACCCATACCATGTCTTTAAATGTTTTTTTACTGGTTATAAGGATGTGTAAATGAAAGAAGGAATAATATTCAATATCATTAAGTTTTTTCAAGGAAATAGTGTTTTATTTCTAATTTTTCATACTTTGAAAAAAACTGATATTGTTTTAATAGTATACACATGTATGATTATGAGATTACATGTATGTTTTATATATTAATTACCTAAGACTATAAAACTAAAAATATTCTCACTATGTAATAATGTATGTTATTATATAAAATTCAAGATTAAGTAATGTTTTAAGGACATGTCCTTATACCAGTCTGTGCATCCCCACCCGAGACAACTTGTTAGGAGGTAATGAGAAGGTGGAAGCTAGTATTAATGTTTTTGATGATGTGGAAGGACTTTTCTTTATAGACTTGAATTATGTTGTATTTGGCTTTATGCCTATGGATTGTGGGGCATGGTTTTTTTATTCATCAAGTCATATTGGGTTCCCCCTCATCCCTAAAAAGGGGGTCTATGTAAATAAAAAATTAATTTTTAATCATATGATAGATCTATAAGGGTATCATCTATGTGGAATTTTATAGGGCATGTTTATAGATTAATATAGATTAATAAAATCTAAATATAGTGGAAAAAATTCAATTATGTGATAGATATATTGTTTTTGTTAGGTAAAAATTATCCTAAATATATAAATGTATAAACATTAAACATTATGGAGGTATTTTGGTGAGTCACTAATTTCTTTTGATTGTGGTTGGTTAAAATTGGGTATCATAAGATGGTATCAAGCCTGTATATTAGGTGTGTGATTTTAGAACTGTATTTGGGTTTATAGTCTATTATAACAAAATTGGTATTAGGGTATGTTTTAGATAACTTTTTAGGAAAGGATGTTATCAGATAGGGATAATTTAAGTGTTATAGATATCATCCGATGTATATTTGTTCTTGGTTGATCAAAATATCAAAGGCATAGGCACACTTTGTAGGATATATGTGTTTATATTTTGAAGGTATTATTGAAAT
Organism: Viscum album; assembly: GCA_963277665.1. NCBI lineage: Eukaryota > Viridiplantae > Streptophyta > Magnoliopsida > Santalales > Viscaceae > Viscum > Viscum album. The sequence continues at coordinate 537,550,319 of OY728138.1, read as the reverse complement.
TTTTGACACATTTATGGGGTGATGAAAGTAGTCCAGATTATGGTAGATGTAATATTTTTGTTCAGACTATGAATTTGTGAGGAAATTATATGAGATGCATTTTGTTTTTTTTGTATGTAAGAAAAAGTTATAGATAGACTATTTGTTTAATTCCTTATCTGATGTTGTGGTAATTATGGTCAATCAGGACAACAAGTAATCATTTCTTTTTCAAATTATAGGATTAATATTAATGGTAAATAATTTAATTTTATTTTATTTTTATTCAAAGTGGTTGATATTAATTAAGTAATTATTGTTGAGTTAAATTTTTGAAGTCTATTTTATTTTATATTGTTTTATATATTTTTTATTCAGATTATTTTAGTAAATAGTTGGTATATTTTGGATGATATATGATTAGGGTACACACATTTTTATATGTGAACTTTTGAGAGATCAAAATTGTTTGGAGATATATGTTAATTTTATTTTGTAAGAGTATGTGAGAAAATATTTATAATATTTTTGTTTTTTTATTATGGTTGGGAATATTTTTAATGGTTTTAATGTTAGTTTTTTATGAAATTATTTAACTTTAATTTTTTTATTAATTGGGATAAAAACTAATTTATTATTTCTTTATTTTAATTTTTACTAATAACTAATTTTTCTATTATCCTAACTTATACTAACCAATTTTGGTTTTAGTAAATGTTTAGTGATGGGAGGAATAATATCCCATTTTATTTTGGGATTATATAATCAATTAAAATTTAATTTTAATTCTTAATGAATGAAATATTCCACACGGTTATTTTTCTTTCTTAATATAATAAAAAGTATAGGTGAAAAAATAATTGAAAAAAAACCAAATTATGAAATTATTCCTATAGAATGGTTAAAAGTCCTGTATGTACATTTTTTAACATTAAATATCTAGATTTAAAAATAATTCATCAACTAAAAGAATAGGAAGATAATTCTATCTAGTGATATGTGTAAAAATTTCCCTCTACAATCAAGGCATCATTTTCAAAACTCTGTAAAAGTCTAATAATGAAACATAAATTGTTTTAAAAATATATAACTACGAAATATTAGGTTTGTTATTCTAACATTGAAATTACATATCTATAAATATGATTATACCTATGTGATTATAAATATTTGATGAAAAAAAATTAAAATTTAAATAAAACAATTTATCTTGGGGAGAATGTAACACCCTAAAATTTTTGTTTGTTTTTTACTTAAAATAATGTAAGTATGTAAGAGATATTATGATACATGAAACATAAAAATAAAATACATGGTGATTTATTTTATTAAGATAAAATATAATGATATGGATGAGAAATAATATTTTATTATGTTATAATATGAAACAATATTTCCGAAATTACAAGTGGAGTAAATACACATGTATAAAAAAATACGATGGACATAAAATATGCATCCTCATGGTTATAAATGAAAATCATAACCCAATATAAAACTATGGAATGTTGACCAAAATTGGAAATATACTAGGAATTTTGGGGGAAAAGGCAAATGAATAATATGAGTAAATTTTAGTGAAGTACATAAAGCTATATATAGAAAAAGAATATGGTCCTTGTACATATGACATTTATTCATATCATCTTTAGACATGGAGTTGTTGTATATATTGTTGATAGATATATAGTCATTAATAATATCTAAAAAAATAGAATGTAACTTTATATAATAAATTATAAAATAATATATTTAACAACACTCATGTAATTATCAATTTATATGAAATCTAGTTTGGAATAATTAATGTTTAAAAAACATTTAAAAAAATAGTTATCATTACTATCAATATTTTTTATTAAAATTAAAAATTAAAAATTTTATAATTTTAATTTCATAATATAAAAATATATTTTTTACATATCATGAAAAACTATATTTGTATAAATTTTTATATTTTTTTGAAATAATCTATTGAAGGTTAATAGAGAAAAATAATATTTTTGAAAATACTGTCACTTTTAAAATATCATCATTATATAAGAATTATTTATGAATTTTATGAAGAATTTTTCTTGGACCTAATTTGTCTTCATGAAGAAAATTAATTAATATAAATATATTATGTGAAATTTAGGAAACCATGTTCTAAATTTTAGAACCTATAAAATGTTTTATTCTCATGACATATTTAGTTTTTATTTATCTAAATAATAAAGTAATTACAAGGATTAATTTTATTTGCAATAGGTTTTAAAGTCTCAAAAAAACATTTTTATATTATGAACCTAAATAATTTCATGTGAATCAATTGTATACTTGAATTTGGTATAAATTTATATTTATTTATACAAAATATTTTTATAAAAAATATTTTTCATTGCATTTTGTGGACTTATATTAAAAATAATTTTAACCATAATAAGTGAATGAATATTTTAAAATGGACTCAATATTTTGCATCACCACATATAAATTATTTAGTAATTTCCATCTCATTAATACCGATAATAAATATTTACTCGGATATTATTTATTTCACCCCAGTAAAGGTCAAAGGAGTTAATGAAGAGGTTAAAATAAGATATATATATTAAAATTTAACCAAAACATGATTAAATTTTATTTTAAAAGTGGGTATAAGAATAAAAAATCTAATAGATTAATATTTTTACATTTCTTAAGCATTTACATTAAAATGACAATAAATTATTTTAATGTTTAAAACATTTACAAAAGTGACACCCCTCTTACTTATAAAAGGTAAATTACTCTCCTTTATTGGACACACACTTAATCTCCAATTAGATATAAAAACTTTAGACTAAATAACCTCATGAAAACAATATCCCTTATATAGAGTTTTTTCATCCCAAAAAATCCATCTGAGAATCCTCAAGGTGTTTTTCCAAGGACATTATCCAAAGAATAGGTCTATGTTCTTACCAATAAATTTTTAAGATTATTTCTTCTTAAAAATACAATAAATATTATATTAAAATATTAAAAAATGAAATAATTATCTTTAATATAATTTTTTAATTTTAATTTTATAACCACTTACTCTCTCATATCTATCTAATGGAATTTGAAAACACTATGTATGTGTACATGCACACTACCATCTCTATTAAGCAATGTATTTAATTTTTCACCACCACCATTCATGAATGGTTATATAGATGGATTTAATGATTATTTTTGATATTTATAAATAATTATTTTTCTATAATGATTATTTTTAATCACATTTCCTTCCATACCATCCCTTAGAGAATGGAAGCACCACTTGTGTGTACGTGTAGATTATTTCCTCCACAAAGTGATCTTATCAATTTTTCATAACCAATTCACATGTAAGATTATATAGATAAAATTAATTAATAAATATGGTATTTATGAAATAATAACTCCATTTTTTAATATAAATCTTTATATTACATATTTTCATCCATCCATTTAAAATAGAATACGTTACTCATGCTTATGTGCGGACAACCACCTCCATGAATGAAATATTTACTTTTTTATAACAATATGACATGGATATTTCTAAATATTTACATGAAATATAAATTATATATATATATATGTATTAAATTATTAACATTATTTAGGTGATAAAACAATGAACAACGTGCAGGTAGAAGAAACATTAAATTAAAATATACATAAGAAAGATAAAAGTTAACACCTAAATAGTTTATTTAAACAAATAATTAGGTGAAAAATGGGTAAAAATAATTTATGAATAATTAATATCTAGAAATATATTGATAAATATTTATCTTATATATGAATAATAAAAATAAATTTATTATACATACCGAAGGAATGCATCCGATCTAGAAGGAATTTGTGGGATATGTTTAAGTAATAATCTTGATTTTAAGAAAGAATGATTATGTTTGAACCTATATTGAGGGGATTATGTTATCTCTATCTAATAACCCACATTTATTTTATTATAATTTTTTTTCTATTAGTTAAAATTATTCTTTCTATCCCCGCCTTTATGGTATTCAAAAGAAAAAAAAATTATTTTTATAGGAAAAGAATAACTCATTTTTTCTTTTGGTCAAGAATAATTCTCTTCTATATCCATATTCTTTATTTTTTTCATGTATATTTTTTAAAAAACATTAAGAAAATATTAAATTCCGATTATATTATTTTTCAATTTATATTGAATCATTTTAAATAACTATTTTCGAAAAACATATACGTTTTTTACTCTATTTAAAAAAGTTTTAAAATAATGGGTTATTTTAAATTTACCCCTTGAATGAAATTCCAGATAACCATATCTATTATTTATTATCATATTTTATTTAAAAATTTATATGGTTTTTAATTATAATCCTAATCCTATTACTCTAAGAAATTTTCATTTATAAAAGATGCAAAAATGAAAGAGATTTTATTCTATAAAAAACATTAAATGTGTTGTTTAAATTTTTTATATATATTTCCAATTTACAATATAAATTTTTTTATATAATAATATTTTATTTTCATGACTATATAATTTTAAATTATTATACAATTATTTAAATTACAATTTCTATATAATAATTTTTTTGAAAATTACATATATCATAATTTTTTAAATAATGTTTAAAAAGTTTTAAGAAACTTATTTTCATGGTTTTTCAACCATTAACCTATTTAATTAAAAATAATAATTGACTATACTTGGGAAAAAATAATTCAAAATGAGTTTTTCATCTCCCTTCATATTTTATTGATTTATGGGTTTTACGCAACATCACCTACGTGAATGATTCTCTGGTTATTTTAATCCTTGAAGTTATTTTTTCTATCATTATCTATTGTTATTCATTAATTATCTCAGTATTATTTTGTATCATGGATATTTTTATCATTTTAATATAGTCATAGTAGTATAAAATTTCTATTTATGGTATAATATACAGGAATATTACAAATAATGTTTTTTTATTGATGATAGAATATTGAAATTATATATATGGGACATAACATATATATTAAATTATCATTATGAAGTAATGTTTATGTATTTCACTATTACTATTTTTTTTAATATGATGAATTAATTGTACGTAATATGTGGTAGGTGGGGCCTGACATTAAATGGTCCTTGAATTCATTAGTTGGTCTCATGAGGAAAACTAGCTTGAGTAATCAGTGCTTGCCTGCCAAATTATTTATGATGTCCTAATAGAGTCTTTAGATTTTAATATAGAGATATTACATATTTTTATATGAATAATAATTATATTAAACACGAAAAAATGAGTATTATAATGGTATAGTTCCTTTGGAATCATTTAAACATAGAAAAATGGTTCATAACAGTTCTACATCATCTCCCACATAGTTAATCATAACTAACATCCTTATTATTCATATCACATGTAATAAATGTCATTATAACATGAGAAAAAAACATAATAATGGGAAATATCATATTCCCAGTTAACAAAAACACGGGAAATATTTAAATATAATGTGAGCATGAGGGTATAATTACATGAGAATAACATATGAAAACCATACCCTTCATATAAAATATCAAAATCATGATTCATGGAATAACTATTAGATGTTCATAAGACATGAATAACATAGAAATCAATAAACATGAGCAATGATAGAATAACATTAAAATAATAATTTTAATTTTGGTATACACACAATAATTGAAAACCTTATGTCTATGCCACCTGCCAATACATTGTAAATATGTTAGGCTTGGGCTTACCACCCCTGTACCTACCTCAAGATTTCAATAATCTCATTTGTACCCTCTTTCCATGAATTAGATAACCTCCAATGTACCTTATGAGAATATATAAATTTAATAACAACCCAATTTACTTGAGATAAATATAGGTTCATTATGTCTTTAATTACATCCTAACCACAATAATTAATTATAATATAACCAATCTCACATATTAAAAATAACACATAAGTGTGCCGTAAAATTTTAAAAAAATCACCATATCAGAATCCATTAAAATAAATAGGCTTCATATCAAATTTATCCTATTAACCCAGATGTAAAGAAATCGGATTCCTAAATATTTAATTATATCCAATAATTTGAAATTAAATGGGCTTCAAAAATCATTTTATCATAGCATATCTTGAGCAAAAGAAACATGCTTCATAATCATATTTTCATAATAAATATAAAAAATCCATATAAAGATTAAAAATGTTATTATTGGATATTATCCTCATTAAATCATAAGTAAAATTGAAGGATACCATCATAGATGGAAGATGATTATGAAATATTAGTTAAAAGATTTCCTATGAAAAATATCATTTCTTCATTGAAATTCACTTTTTAAAAACCTAAAACATTTTCAAAATACTGTTCTTTGAATATAACATTGGAAAACTATATAGAAATCCTTAAAAATGAATTAAAAAATTTATTGTTGGAAATATACTTATAACATTAAAAAAATTAAAACATAAAACAATTTCAAAATACTTTTATTTGAAAATAATTATGGAATAATGTAAATGAAACATTAAATATCATTATAAAATTTTGCCGAGGAAAATATAATTTCATTACAAATAATGATTTGAAAGACAAAATTATTAAAAAATATATAAATAATTTTATTTTAATGTTAATTTTTAATCATATAATTGAATAATTAAAACATTTAGTTTCCATGATTATAGTGGGAAATTCCATTAATGTTATATATGTAAAAAAATATTCCTTTCAAAAAAATTTAAATGAAAAACATGCCTTATTTCAAAAATTCCACGAGTATTCCATTCAATTTTTTTAAGAATAAATTAAAACATACATAATTTTTTTAATAAATCATCATAAGAATCGTAAAAAAATTCTGCAAATATTTTTTGAAAATAAGGTTTCAGAAGAAAAATGATTTCTGACTAAAGAGAGAAATGAAGTCGGTTTTCATTAAAAAAGATTACTCAATAATTTTAATCACCATAGAGATGAATATGGTTCTATTAATTGAAAAAATAATTTATAACTAGAGTAAAAGAAAATTAAATGTCTTTATTATACAATGATCAAAAAAATTCATTTAATAAATATTAAATTACAAACAAACTCAATTAAAATGATATTGAACCATAAATCTCTAGAAACATTTGTAAATTTTGAATACTAATCCCCATGAAAGTAATAAAATCATATAAAACATTAAATAAAATTAATATAAATATAATCCTTGTATAACATTTCAAAAGTGGTATTGTATACACCAAACAATGAAATATGTGGTGAATATTACATATACTAACAAAAGTAAAAGTGAGGTGATAAACCCTTACCTTAAGTAAAAAATTCCATCTTATAGATTCCAACATGTTGAATAAGATATTTTATTTTATTATAAATCTACTCATGAACCAAGATATTATATATTATACCATATATGATTTACTTTGACCTTTCATTACCCATTTTTTTAATAATTCCACATTAAAATCCCATTTTGGGTAGTAAATGAATTTTTTCATGCATGTTTTGATTTATTATTTTCATTCATATTACATTGATCATGGTTCCACATAATCAAGGAAATTAAACATCATATAAATATAATATATATGTTCAATATATATGTATTTAGATAAATACACACAATTTAGAGATTAAAAATGAAATACATCATTCATCGAGATGGTAGGTCGTATGTACAGATGAATTTTATTCCAATTATATTGAAGGGTTAAGTGAAATAAAGTTATATAATGTAATAAATTAAAAAAATAGTTTTATATATCTCAAATATATTAATTATATTTACTATAATTACCATTCATTAAAATCATATAAGAAAAACAAATCACATCGCTCTACGGGGTTATAGTTCACCGTACACACGAATGACATTATAATATCCCCCAAGTAATTGGAATTAATAAGTTATATGTCATATAATTGTGTAAAAATAATTATGTTACAACTATAATATATATTAATTTAATATATAATTTTAACCATCCATGTGAAATATAAATGAAAACCACATCACATCGGTTCACGAGAAGGTAGTCTACCACACAGTCCACTAATGGTATATTATCCAACAGGTTGGGAAGTAAGCAGTAAATGTGGTATTATAATTAAAAATTTATCATAATATAAATAAAAAAATACATAAAAAATAAATCCTCCATTATATCCAATCGGGATATATACTGATAGAAAATGAATAACCTCGGTTCGTGAGGAGGAAGTCTTCCGTACAAACGAATAACAGTTTCGTATCCCATATGATAGATGAGTATGAGGATATAAGTCATGAAATTAAGATAGAAACATATAAGAATATGGTACTTAATTTTTTTATTATATACTCATTATTGAATAATAATTTAATGAGTTATAAGAAGAAGTAATACAGAAATGCATAGTTTAATACATTAACTCTTCTTCAGACAACCTCTTTAGTTTTACATTAAAGCCATCCTAGATTTTATTTCTGATATCAATGAGGCCTATAGAATTTTATTTGTTATAATTTATAAATACATCCATAAATTGGTTTTGTAAAATTTTATGGTTCATTTTATACCTTATATTTTTTGCTTCATCCCCTTGTAAACCAATTTTAACCTTAACGATAATAATTATTTTTAACTACTTTTACAATTCATTTTGACCAAAAATTAAGAGGAAATTATTATGAAATATAAATTATTTAGATTAAAATTATCAAATAATTGTTTCCAAATTCCATTCATATAAGTGGAAAATTTTAATTTAAAATTAATCTTATAGAAGTGATGATAGCATTGTTTTAAAAAAATACCTAAAAGGAAAAAACATTTTTGATGAAAATTAATTATGAAATTTATTTCAAAGACCTAAATTTTATTCATAAATATATTATTGAACAAATTTTAGTTTTTTAAATATATAAAAAAATCTATCATGCAATTTTTTTAAATGAAATGGAACTTTTTTACAAAACCCATTATTTTTAATTATTCACTAGAAATATTATAAGTTCATAAAATTCTCATTAATTAATTCAAATATAATTGTGAAAATATTATTTAAAAACTTAATATTATTTTTCCCAATAATGTTTCAAAGAGTGTTAAAATTTTATTCTGAAATATGTGTCTATTATTTGAAAATAGTTTTTTTTTGAAAAATAAAATTTTAAGTGTAAAATTTGGTTTATTCTTATATAATGTCTAAAAAAACATAATATGAATTTAAAATTATTTACTGAATATAAAAAATATGCACTTTATTAAAATAATTCACCATAATTTATTTATTTAATTTATTATTTAAAACACATTTGTGTGCAGAAAAATTGATTTTCAAAAAAATATTTTCATTGTTTTAAAATGGTTTTTATTTTTACTTCTATATAATATATAATAAAATTATTCGTTTTATATATAATATTGAACAATATATTTTAATAATTTAGTTAATATTATTCATACCTGTCATTATAAAATCAAGATGATAAAATCTACATTATATAGTAATATTTTAATAGTATTCCTCATTTTATAAAAACATATTGTTGTGTGTAGCTCATCCTATTAGTGAAATTAAATATATTGAAAAATAATAAAAAATCATTGTGTGTTTCATTATACCCACCTTGAAATGAATTTATCCCTTGTCATTTTTTCACCATGGTATAAATTACTGATAATACTTCCCCTTCATCAAATCCTCATGTTATATTGTAGATTACTTAAGATTTTAGTTTTTCCACAACACATATATTAGTTGAGTGTTCTAGTTCAATAGAAAATTCTCTCAATGATATAGAATCTACAATTATTGTTCCTCACAATAATGGTCTATCAACTATACTAAAACAATTATGTTTAGTACATGGGGATTATTTGGTATTTAATTCCTTATGAGAGATACAATGAACACCTCAGGGACTTGAGAGAGGTTCGGTGGAAGCACCCATTGATAGAATATAGTCCTAATCCGATCATGAATGTCCAAGGGAATTATATACTTAGGTATTATCATTCCTTTATATCATAATAATAATTTCATCATTTGGTTGTACTTTAGAAAATTTCCAATTCATCTCCAAATCAATGAAATGATGTTGAAAATGTTATGCCTGAAGTAATAATGGATTATAGGGTTCATAATATAATGAAAATAATTACATTTATCTCATGTTATCGTCATAAAAAATGGTTAGAAAAAGTAATCTAATGACATCCAAATGTTGAATTAAAAAATTCCATTAAAATATAACCTTATGTCTCCAAAAAGTTTGAATAAAATTAAAATACCATAAAATAGAAATTGGCCAAAATATTTTTAAAATAAACATATCATTATTCCCATGAACAACCTAACTATCTCTTAATTCCACATAGGAAATATGTGAATATATCTATCAAAATTTCTCTCTCGAGATGATAATATCTATAATTACTATAAAACAATAATGAAAAATTAAGTGCTTTAAAAAATTAACTCTTTCCTCATTCCGTAAATAAAATCATATATTATTGATTATATTCTAAAATTTTAAAAAATATGTAAACCCCAATAATTATTACATAAAACACTATTTCTAAAAATCATTAATCACTTCCAAGTTAATAAATACTATTCAATTTAAATTATCAATATTAGTAGTCTATTTATCGAATCTAAAAACCATTATCTAATCATTGGGAACATATTAAGGGTTTTCTTAAGTAGGTAATGTGTTTATCCTAAAATGTAAAAATGTTACTAAATCTCTTTTCTTGTTTAACTATACCATTAAATATATTATTGAAAATACACAATGAAAAAATTCTACAAAACATTAAATATTTACATTTCAATATTCACATATGTTATGAAATTACAATATAAAAACACAGTAGTCATTATTATTAAAGAATTAACTAGTCTCCATTATCTTATTCCATAATACATTCTCCCACTCATATGACATTTTTAGTATCAACATCATCAACAACGAAACCTTTACTCATACAATATTTTTAATCCTCACCTTGAACATTACCCATAGGACATAACCTTTTATGATTCCCTTAGTTTCCTTAATGAAAACATTCATCCATTTATAATTTCATAGAAATAATAATATTCTAATCCATTTCATTTAATGTAATTTTGATTTTTCCTCTACAATTAATTTTCATATGAACATCCTCTACACATATAAAAAATCTCCTTGTTTGTTTTGAGGCCTTCCATTAAATTATTAATTATGATTATCTATATATTGAAAACTTAATATTATTTCTTACATAGTCTCCACTACCTGTGTACTCTGTGATACTTTTATTTATATTCATTGGTGAGTCCATGATTTGGTTAATGATCCAGTTTTTAATCATATATCATGATAACTATTTGGGAATAATCACATTATCCTTTACTATGGTAATTATCACATTTTTTTCCCATAAATAAATATTCTACCACATTAAATGTTATCCCAGTTCATTATAGTTTCTTTGATTGAAAAAAACAAAAAATAAATAGTTTTAGAAAAAATATTCCTAGTATAAACCACATAGTCATTAAAAATTTAAAATATTTGTATATAATTCGTCTATCTTTTTGTCATATGACTCCTTAGCTTTAACCTAGTCCATCCATGATTACCAGAAATTCTAATACTTCACAATTCCTCATAAAGAAATTTTTTATTAACAAATGCATTCCCCCTATAGGTTAAAACCATGTTCATAGTATGGTTTATTTTCATGTACCAAGTAATTGACAATTCCTGATCGATAAACCTCTTTCCAATTTTTTACCCCCAAGTACATCTATATCACAACCACATCAACTAGTAGAATCAGGATAGGGATGTATTTCTAGTTAAACCACATAATATCTTCATTTCCAAAACATTATGATGTTATCTAATACATAAAGTTATCCAAATGGGATATCACTAAAGTTTTATCATCCCAATTTTCAGTGGTTAACTATACCAGTCCTCTAATACAAACTATAGATTACAAGGATTTTTAAACATAGATATTACATATTTTTGAATGAATATTTATTAAATTACCAAAACACACAATTTAAGACCATAAATTTATAGTACCTTTTGAAACATGGAAACATAAACAATATGATTATATGAGTTCTATATCATCTCTGACTTAGTCACTCATAACCGAGATCTGTATTATACATATTAAATGTGATAAATACAACTATAACATCAGGAAACAAAACAAAACAAAAGTTGAGATTAGATTCTCAATAAGGGTATACATAAGAAATAAATAAATATAATGTTATCATAAGGGTATGAGAACATGATAAAAACAAATGAAAACCATACCCTATGAATTAGAGAACAAAATATTGAGTCACAGAATAAATATTGGTATTTCATAATACATGAAACATAAATAAGTCAAATAACATGATCCATGGGAGAATAACATTGATATAATACACGTAATTGTAGAATACACATAGTAATATAAATAATTATGTCAAATATACCCACCAAGGCATTCATAACATGTCAGGTTTGGGATAACAACCCATATAACTGCTTTGAGCTTTATATAATCGACCCATACACTCCTTTCAGCTTAAAAACCCTCATCTATACCCTCTAAGGATATCTAAAATTAATAATTTCACAATGCATTGGATGGATATATAGATCGAACCTATATTTGGTTATTAAATAACCTCCATTATTGGTTATGAAAAAACCACTTTCACGCAAAGAAAATTATTCATTAGTGTGCCAATAGATCATAAATAAATATTCATTTCAGATCCCATGAAATGAAATTGTATTATTAACACATTTATGGTATCCAGATTGATTAAAATAAATGGGATTCATAAATAATTCATAATAGTAGAACCCATTAAAAATATTGGGTTAAAAAAACACTTCATTATAGCATTACTAATGTAAAATAAACTGGTTCATAAATATATCTTTATCATAAAAACAATCCATCCATATAATAAATAACAATTCTATTACTAGTCCAGATCCCCAATAAAACATAAGTAAAAAAACATTATCTCATCTTAGATAGATTTTTTAAAATATCACTTGGAACATTTCTTGGGGAAAATATTCCTTCCAACTTAGAAATTAATTTAAAAAAATAATAAAATTCAAATTCCACTAATTTCAAAATAACATTGGGAACATATCAGAGAATAAATAAAAAAAATTTAAATATTTTCTTGAGAAAAATATACATTCCAATTTTAAAAAAACTTTTTAAAATAGAAAACATTTTCAAAAAATATCTTCTTTGAAAATAATCATTGAAAATTCTAAATAATGATTTAAATATCATTTAAAACATTTTTTATAGAAAATTACATTTATTTGAAATGAACCTTTAAAAACTAAAGAAACAATTGATTTTGGAAATGATTTTCTTTTAAAATAAAATTTTGAACATATAATGCAATCATTAAAAAAACTTATTTTCCATGAAATAAGTAAATTTTATCTATGGTATACAATTTATAACAAATATCAATTTCACATATTTGGAAAATTATAAATAGAAATTGTTTAGAAAGCAGAATGGATATTAAATTATTTTTTTAAGAATGAAAAAATGGGTAAAAAAATTATTTAATAAATAATTTGGATAATTTTCCATCAAATATAGAATATATTTTTGAAAATATAGTTTTGAAAGAAAAGGTATTTTTTTAGATGATATAAATTATGTTAGATTTTATTCAAAACATTTTCTCAAACCTTTTATATACCAAAGGAATTAATATTGTAATATTAAATGAAAAAAATCATGAATAACCATAGGAGAACTAAATAAAAGTGTTTTCTTTTAAAATGATCAAATAATTTCTTTTATTGGAAATTACAGTATAAATAACCGTGATTAATATGAGATCGAAACATAAATCTATTTCATATTTGGTAACAACTGTATCAAAAGCCCTATGAGATGTATAAAATGAAATGAAACATTAAATACAATAAAGATAAATATATTCATGACATAAAATATCAAATGGGTATGTATATAAACAACACAATGTAATAAGTGGTGAATATGGCATATGTCTCATAGAAGTAAAAGTGAGGTGAGAAACCCTTACCAGAAGTCTCGACATCCTTCATACATGTTCAAACATATAGTGTAATAAAAATATGTTTAAAATAAACCCATTATATATACATAATTATATATATTTAAATCACATTTTATATTATTAACTTATTACCTTATATTACCAATTTATTAACAATTTGATGTTAAAATCACATTTTAGACACCCGTTTCTTTGTTTTTCATGTCTGTATTCATTTTTCATTTTATATTCGCATACAATGATTATGGTTCAATAATAAGAAAAATATAAATCATGATATAAAAATAATATACATTCACTATATATATATGTAACACCCCATGATTTCAAAGTACGTTATTTCCTTGAAGTAATTCAACAACATGCACTACACGCAACACCGAGTTCAAGCGTACCACAACATACCAAACTAGCCGTTCAAAAGCTGGTATGAATAGTATTAACTAAATTTTGAAATTTATATAATAATTATAATTTTAGATTCCATATTATGAGTTTCTTAGACATAATGTAAGAACAAATACATTTTTTCAGATAAAAGAATTATTTTTCAAAAAAATGCAATTTTACCTCCTTTTAATGTAGAACCCTTTTTAAATCCAATATTTGAAACTTTTATGAATTAAATTTGACAAAATAAAATTCTTCTTTAGAATCAGGAAATAATAATTTAGTTTCAATATATTTTTGGTGCTTTTCTGATATCTTTTATATTTGGGTGAATAGTGAAAAATACTATATTTTAACTGAAAAAAACTTTTTTTAATCAAAATAATTTATAGTGTTGAATTATAGATTTTAATGTTTTGGAAGTATAATTAAATTATATTTTTACCCTTTAATCCAATGTTGGTCATTGGAATTAATTTCACATTGAAATTATACATAAATAAGTGTCAATATTTTGATAGTTACTATTTCTTAAAGACACGCTATTTATTTTGACAACGAGAATTAATTTTAAATTAATAAATGAAACTTATATGTTTTTAATTTGGTAAAATAGACTTCATTTTTGGATTTGGAATATCAAAATTAGCCTAAGGATGAAGTATATGTATTTTATTGAAAACGTTCAATTTTTGACGAATAGTGAAAAAAACACTAAGTTATCGTTTAAAACCGAATTTTTATTTAAATAATAATTTATTTTATTTAAATATATTTTAGGTCAAAATAGATACATAGTACCTATATAAGTTCATTGTATTTCATAAGAGTCAATTTATAATAAATTTAGATATATAAAAATTTTATCAAACTTTTACCGTCTTTTACCCACCTCTATGAGCATTTGCAAATTCACATAAAACATAATTTTACCGCATCTGTGAGTTGAATTTTGAAAATGTGAGAGACATTGTTAATATAAATGAGTAAAATTTGGTTCAATAAGATAAAAATAATTTTTGGTGAATAGTATCTTTTTACTTTTATTTACCACGGTTAAAAGTAAATAAGGTAATCAAGGGTAAAAATGATATTATTATTACCCTAACACATGTCCTAATTCTATTTGATAAGTGTAATTCAACAAAAAACAACCTTATAAATAAAATATTGCCCTTTAGGTCCACTTGGATTAGATTAAGACATTTATAATTATTTTGTTTAAAGAAGAGTTAAAATAGTTAAAATCAAAGTTTAATGACTAAACCATTTTTAATATAGGGTTATACATAAGATAAATTCTAATATAAATATTCATTAGAAAGATAAAAATATTTCCTATATAATGGTATTTTATTTATAATTTTTAGAGATTAAATAATTAAATTTATTAATGACAAAATAATGATGCAGTAATTACCTTATTAATGAAAGAATCAAATAAATGGTATTATAAATACTAAAATAAATATAATTTCAAAGTTTTTATGAAATAAAAGAATTTTATAGGTGAATATGACATGTTAGGATTTATTAAATGTATTTTTTTTGAAGTAATAATGCTGCTATTATATTAACAAAAAACAAATACCCAATAGTGTCAAAATTGACATAAAAGAGTTTTTAAAACAAATATTATATTATTAATTGATATAATGGTCCTAAAAAAATAATATTCTTCCAAAAGACTTATATAATAATACATATGACATTAATGAACCAATTGGGGTTCAATTGGTAGTATATAGTAAGTTCATTAACCATATAGTGTAAGAATACAAGAAGACGGTAAAAGTTAAATTATTTAACTTAGAGTTAAATATAAATTATAAGGTTAAAATGGTAACATAAACTTGTCTAAAACCTATTGTTTGAGTGGTTTTCGACCAATAACTACCTTATAATTTATATAATACATTTTGGTGCCATTATAAACCTAATATGAATTTATTATAAAATAATATTTTAAGTTTTTCCAAAGGTTCCCCTCACCCATCTTATAAAAGGTCACTTCCCCTTATCTCAAAATGACACCTCAAAAGCCATTTGGATCAGCCAAACTATGCCCAAATACTCTCTCAACTATCCTCACTTCATCCTAGTGGCCCTCCAATACTCATAAAACCAACTTAAAGGATCCCTTTTGATCAAATCAAAAGGAAGAACCTGAAGAACAAGTAATAATTTCACCACCCTCTTTCATGTTCTTTTCTTCTTCCACTTCTTATTTATTTGTTATTTCCATTATATAATAATAACTCCAGTATATTATATATACTGTGACGTTATTATAAATATGTCACAACTTTATTCATTATTCTATTCATCTTATGAATGATAATGTCACTATGCGTCCGTACGTATGGCTTACCGTCTCCACGCCGTGGTGTAATTTGTTATTAAACACTATGTTATTTGGATGGATATAATGATGAGTAATATGTATATAAATAATGAAAATAACATGATTATGTCTCTGTAAAATTAATATATCATCCAATTCCACACCTTTAAGGAAATGATATTGTCGCTTGTGCGTACGTACAGATTACCGTCTCCACGACGTGATGAGATTCATTTCCACGTTCACCATTCATCGACAATTATAAAAATATATATATTACAAATAAGTATGTAATATATGAAATAATAATGCTACTATATATATATATATTTGTATGTATGTTCTTACATATATCTTATTCACTTAGTTCCATTCCAAATGATATGATAACGGAAACAGCGTTTATGCGTACATACGGACTACCTTCTCCATAAATGAGGTTTTTCATTTAATATATATGTCTATTATAAATATTTATATTATAAATATATATGATATATAAATCACGTTTTATATTCTAGTAGTATATAAATCTTGGTCTAAGTGATAAAATCAAGAGTAACAAGTTAAAACACGAACGATAAAGAAAGCGATTATTACCTGACATGTTAATTTAACATGGAAATTATTATTAAATGGGTAGTATAAAGTCATAAATGAATCATGTATGATATCATAAATATTAATATGGTTCTGGTATAATTTAATAACATACTACGATCTTCATACATGAGGTTAAATGTACCCTCGACCAAAGGAATGTGCAAGGTAAGGGTCAATTGCTCAACATCATTATTATCAGAGATTGTTTATGTATAAGTATTTACTGGGACATTTTTATCATCCATTACCATTTCTCATAAAAATTATTTTAAAATGAATATTTTAAAGTTTTTTTAAAGGTACTCTTTATCAAGATCAGAATTTTAAATGTTTTAAATATTTATCTTTCTAAATATTTTTAATTAATGTCCATTTTTTCAAAATGATTTTAAGGATTTATTTATATGGACATGAATGTTTTTAAATGATAATTCTTCTCAAAAGTTTCAATGTGGTATGTGAAACTTTGATTCAAAAATAACTTTTAAATTACTTCCATAATAAATGTGTGACTTTTAAATTATTTTACAAAAAAGGATATCTCTCTCAAAAAGTTTTACTCATCATTTTCAACTATGTCAGCATCCTTTACTGGATATTATTTTTGATTGAGGTTGATTTATTATAATAAAATATACCATATTGTATTGAATGAGTTATGTTATGTTTGACTATGGATGTTCTATTTTTATACCATTCATGGTTTATGGTTAATGTATTGAAATTTCGTATGCTAGTTTTAATACAAATGTTTATGTTATGTTTCAACTATTCATATAAGGAATGCAGTGGACTTAGTAAGTGACAGGTGGAGCCTGCTATAGCTCTTTGATGCATCGGTAGGTCTCATGAGAAAAACTAGTGTCTTGTCATACGACCTTGAAAAAAAATCATTTTTAGTCTTGGCACGAGGCCTTGACTATGTGGTAACAATGTCTGGTATTAGGAATTCCATCATTGTGAAATTAGTTATTACATGTGATTATTTGACTAGTATAATATCCATGTGCATGTTTATATGGTAATGTTTCATTTATTTTTACCATATTATGTTCAAGTTTATTTTTTAAAGGCTTTTTTTATTACACATGTTGCCTTAAAATTTATAGCTTCTGCAAAATTATTTACCCTTACTGAGCATCTGAGATCACCCCTTTCTTATGTTTTATTGTCTGAGGATTCCAAGAAGTGTATTATGATTGATATGCAGGGTTAAGGTACAGAGAAAAATGGAATTCTCAATGAACTATCTATGTTTGGTTTTATGTTTCAAATTGTAATGTAAAGTTAATGTATGTAATCTATTTTCCAATACTGCTAAACTGATCGGTCCTTCGAGACATGATTCCTTGTAGTTGTGCCAATGTATTAAAAAAATCCATGAGATCTGGGTAACTGAGGTCAGGGCATTACAGTAGGTATCATAAAAAGTTTAGTAACAACCTTTGAAGCTAGATTTATATAAACTCTTATTAGGGAACATATACCTAAGATAGACTTTGAGGATTAGTATAGAAGGACTTCCTAGAATTTTGGTAATTTAGAGATTTTGTGAGTTTTCCAAGAAAATATATCCCTTTTTGGATACGAGCAGGTAGAGGCAACTCTTGAACAGATGTAACTAGGGTAAAAATCCAAAAAACAATGCTTTGAGCTAGACTCAAACGGGAACTGGTGCACGACAACGGGCCTTGCTACACTCTTGGTTACGACACTCTTGGGGGATATGATTAGGATAATTCTCAATTTCTTTACAAACCACTATAAAGGGTTTATGAGTATATACCTACTCAATGAAAACATTTTTGTGATTATGGATTATATCCATAAACTGTTCAATTTACGTTAGGTATTTTACGTGTATAGAATTATGAATTGCGATTCGTAAACTGACCTAGTGTATGCCATTGTTTAGAAATGACGCCCAGTAGAAGGAATGAGAACTCCAACAATACATATGATCCAAATTGTAAGAAGGATCATATCTTCCACAGTAATAAGGCATAATTTAGAAGGGAAATATTCTCCCATTTATTTCCAACATATGAAGAAATAATATCTTGTGCTAGTAAGATAAGTAAATAATTCTCGGAATCCTATGACTTTGAAGGAAATTTTGAGAAGAAAAGGATGGTAGAAAAAAGATGGATAATGGGAAAGAAGGACATTCTAATATGTGATAAATCTGGAATGAATCAACTTTGTAAATGCTTGTAGGGAATGGTATTTTGTTATAAGTGTGGAGAAAAAGGACTCTATGTACATGATTTCAAGGGTAAGAAAAAGTTTTCAAATGTAAAATTCTTCATATGCAAGGCGTTGAGACACTACGTGAATCAATGTCCCATTCATAAGAGTATACCACAAATGATGTTCTTGGATAATAATCAAGTTATGATACTACCTCAGATTCGGAAGAATGACTAGTTTTATTAGGTTTTTATTATAGAATTATTTCATTTGAGTTTTGAATCAAAATTATACTGGTTACATGAATTATGGAGATAAATAAAGATTCTAATACAGTACTATTTCATTGGTAATTTGAGATTATATGGTATTGATACTAAGGTAGTAATTTTGGAATAAGAGATGGTTGATTTTGGTAATTCAGGATGTTGCAGTGTTGTAAAAGAATACACGATGAAGTGTTCACGTGTTATTACATAGAAAAAAGGATCCTCATTATATTTAACTTCCTTATAAACTTTGGACTAAGAGTTTGGATATAAGTATTTTGGATAATTCTAAAGGTTGGAATGGATTAAGTTTGAAATCAGAAACTATTATTAAGGTTATTTTTAAATTTCCATAAAGAGGACAACCC
The DNA here is from genome assembly GCA_963277665.1 of Viscum album. NCBI lineage: Eukaryota > Viridiplantae > Streptophyta > Magnoliopsida > Santalales > Viscaceae > Viscum > Viscum album. The sequence continues at coordinate 537,530,087 of OY728138.1, read as the reverse complement.
GGATGTCGGGTGGAAACCAGTCACGTCTGGTAAGGTCGTGAGACTTGAACCCGCAACCGAAGGGAGGAAAGGGTTTATCACCTATCACTGACCCACGTGATGTCCTGGATTGAATAATGTAGTTTTTATAAAGGTTCTGAAATTTGAATTATAAATTCACTATTTTTGGAACCCTATATGATTAGGATAAATATAATATATATTTATTTATTTTTCGAAATCTTTTAGAGTGAAAGATGAGTTTGTGGTAGGAATTAGTTGAAGGATGATACTCTAATTGTCAAGTATACACACACACACACATATATATATATATATATATTTTCCCTCTTTTTTATGGATAAAATAATAATTTAATATTAGGGAAGAGATCTTAAAACAAAAAATGTGTTATCCTAATACCGTACGTTTTATTCAACCGATGGTTTTTAAAATCATCATAGATTGGTGGATTTGAGACCCAAAAATCTAAAATTGTTTATGTTTGATTACCATAATCACTCCCTATAAATATTTACGTTTTCCCTCCAATTATGTGTCTCTAATTTCCACCAATATTCTCATAATCGAAATCATAATTTGGTGGTGACTTTTTCATTTCCCTTTTCTTCTTATTAAGACTAAATTTTTTTAACCCAATTTCCTATGTGGGTTTTCCCACAAAGGTATTTTCTATTTTCAACCTCTTATTTTTGAAGAACAATTTTGAATTGTGAGAACACATTTTATTGAAGGAGGGAAGAATGTAACACCCCAAGATTTCAAAGTATGTTATTTCTTCAAAGTAATTCAATAACTTGCAGTACACGCAACACCGAGTTCAAGTGCACCAAAACTTACCAATATAGACATTCAAAAGTAGTTATGAATAGTATTAACTGAATTTTGATCTTTATATTATCATTATAATTTTAGAATCCATATTATGAGTTTCTTAGACATAATGTAAGAACAAATACATTTTTTCAGATAAAAGAATTATTTTTCAAAAAAATGCATTTTACCACCTTTTAATGGAAAAACCTTTTTAAATACAATATTTGAAACTTTTATATATTCAATTTGAAAAAATAAACACCTTCTTTAGAATCAGGACTTAAGAATTTTTTTTTCAATAAATTTTTTGGGGTTTTCTGATAACTTTCATATTTGGGTGAATAGTGAAAAATACTATATTTTAATTGAAAACAACTTTTTTAATAAAAATAATATATAGTGTTGAATTATACATTTTAATGTTTTGGAAGTATAATTAGTTTATATTTTTACCATTTAATCTAATGTTGGTCATTGGAATTAATTTCACTTTGAAATTATACATAAACAAGTGTCAATATTTTGATAGTTACTGTTTTTAAAAACACGCTATTTATTTTGGCAACGAGAATTAATTTTAAATTAATAAATAAAACTTTTATGTTTTGAATTTGGTAAAATAGACTTCATTTTTGGATTTGGAATATTGAAATTATCTTAGGTTAAAGGTTATGTATTTTACTGAAAACGTTCAATTTTTGATTAATAGTGAAAAAAACACTGAGTTATCATTTAAAACTGAATTTTTATTAAAATAATTATATCTTTTATTTAAATTTTTGTTAGATCAAAATAGATACATAATAACTATATAAGTTCATTGTAATTAATTGGATTCAATTTATAATAATTTTATATATATAAAACTTTTATCGAACTTTTATCGTCTTTTACCCACCTTCTAGAAGCATTTGCAAATTCAATAAAACTTAATTTTACCGCTTCTACGAGTTGAATTTCGAAAATCCAATATACATGGTTAATATAAAGTAGTAAAATGTGGTTCAATAAGATAAAAATATTTTTTGGTGAATAGTAACTTTTTTACTTTTATTTACCAGGGTTAAAAGTAAATAGGGTAATTAAGGGTAAAAATTATATTATTATTACCCTAACACATGTTCTAATTCTATTGGATAAGTGAAATTCGACCAAAAAAACCTTAGAAATAAAATATGACCCTTTAGGCCCACTTGGATTAGATTAAGACATTTATTATTATTTTATTTAAAGAAGAGTTAAAAGAGTTAAAATCAATGTTTAATGACTAAACCATTTTTAATATTGGGTTATAAATAGGATAAATTCGAATATAAATATTCATTAGAAATCTAAAAATATTTTCTACATAATGCTATTTTATTTATTATTTTGAGAGATTAAATAATTAAATTTATTAATGAAACAATAATGATGCAGTAATTACCTTATTAATGAAAGAATCAAATAAATGGTATTATAAATATTAAATTAAATATAATTTCAAAGTTTTTATGACATCCAAAAAGTTTATTGGTGAATATGACATGTTAGTGTTGATTCAATGTATTTTTTTGAAGTAATCATGCTTTTATTATTAAAAAAATACCTAATAGTGTCAAAATTGACATAAAACAGTTTTTAAAACAAATATTATATTATTAATTAATATAATGGTCCTAAAAATCTATGGTTCATCCAAAATACATATATAATAATATATATGACATTAATGAACAAATTGGGGTTCGATTTGTAGTATATAGTAAGTTTATTATCCATATAGTGTAATAATACAAGAAGACACAGTAAAAGTTAAATAATTTAACTTAGAGTAAAATATAAATGATAAGGTTAAAATGGTAACCTAAACTTGTGTAAAACCTATTTTTGAGTGGTTTTAGACCCATACACACCTTATACTTTAAATAATACATTTTGGAGCTATTATAAACTGAATATGATTTTATTATAAAAGAATATTTTATGTTTTTCCAAAGCTGCCCCTCACCCCTCTTATAAAAGGAAACTTCCCATTCTCTCACATTCACTCCTCCAAAGACATTTGGCTTGGCCAAAATCTTCCCAAATACTCTCTAAAATATCCTCCCTTCATCCTAGATTCCCTCCTTTAGTCAGAAATGAAACTTAAGAAGCCCTTTTGATCAAATCAAATGGAAGAAACCGAAGAATATGTAATAATTTCACCACCCTCTTTCAAGTTCTTTTCTTCTTCCACTTCTTATTTCATTGTTATTTACATTCTAGAATAATAACTCCAGAATCTTCTATATACTATGATGTTATTATAAATATGTCACAACTTTATTCAATATTCTATATATCTCATGAATGATAATGTCACCATGCGTTCGTACGTACAACTAACCGTCTCCACACCGTGGTGTAATTTGTTATTGAACACTATGTTATTTGGATGGATATAATGATGAGTAATATGTATATAAATAATGAAAAAACATGCTAATGTCTCTATAAAATTAATATACCATCCAATTCCACGCATTTAAGGAAATGATATTGTCGCTCGTGCGTACGTACGGATTACCGTCTCCACGACGCGATGAGATTCATTTCCACATTTACTATTCATCAACAATTATAAAAATAAATATATTACAAATAAGTATTTAATATATGAAATAATAATTCTACTGGAGATATATATATAGATATAGATATATATATGTGTGTGTGTGTGTACTTACATATATCTTATTCACTAAGTTCCATTCAGCACGATATGAAAACGGAAACAGCGTTTATGCGTACGTACGGACTACCATCTCCATAAATGGGGTTTTTATTTTCATATATATGTCTATTATACATATTTATATTCTAAATATATATGATATTTAAATCATGTTTTATATTCAAGAAGTATTTAAATCTTGGTCTAAGTGATATAATCTAGAGTAACATGTTAAAACACGTACGATAAAGAAAGCGATTATTACCCGAAATGTTAATTTACCATGGAAATTATTATTAAATGGGTAGTATAATGTCATAAATGAATAATGCCTGATATCATAAATATTAATATGGTTTTGGTATAATTTAATAATATACTACGATATTCATACATGAGGTTAAACGAACCCTCGACCAAAGGAAAGTGCATGGTAATGGTTAATTGCTTAATCTCATTATTATCAGAGATTTTTTATGTGTAAGTATTTATTGGGAAATTTTTATCATCCATTACCATTTTTCATAAAAATGATTTCAAAATTAATATTTTAACGATTTTTTGAAAGGTACTCTTTATCATTATCAGAATTTTAAATGTTTTAAAGGTTTATCTTTCTAAATCATTTTAATTGATGCCTATGTTTTCAAAATTATTTTAAGGATTAATTTATATAGACATGAATGTTTTGAAATGATAAATATTTTTAAAAGTTTCAAAGTGTTATGGGACAATTTTATTAAAAAATCTATTTTAAATGACTTCCTTTATAAATGTGTGACTTTTAAATGATTGTATAAAAAAGGATATTTCTCTAAAAACAATTTACTAATCATTTTCAACTATGTCAGCATCCTTTACTGGATATTATTTTTGATTGAGGTTGATTTATTATGATAAAATATTCCATATTGTATTGAATGAGTTATTATATGTTTGACAGTGGATGTTCTATTTTTATACCATTCATGGTTTATGGTTAATGTATTGACATTTCATATTCTAGTTTTAATACGAATGTTTATGTTAAGTTTCAACTATTCATATGAGTAATGCAATGGACTTAGTAATTGATGGGTGGAGCCCGCTATAGCTTCTCGATGCATCAGTAGGTATCATGAGACAAACTAGTGTCCTGGCACAAGGCCTTGAAAAGAAATTTATTTGTAGTCTTGGCACGAGGCCTTGACTATGTGGTACTGATGTCTGGTATTAGGCATTCCCTAATTGTAAAATTAGTTATTACATTTGATTATTCAACTAGTATAATATCCATGTGCATGTTTATATGGTAATTTTTCATTTATTTTTACCATATTATGTTCATGTCTATGTTTAAAAGGCTTTTTTTTATTACACATCTTGCCTTAAAATTTTATAGCTTCTGCTAAATTATTTACCCTTACTGAGAATTTGAGCTCACCCCTTTCTTATGTTTTATTTTACTAGGATTCCAAGAAGTGTATTATGATTGATATGCAGGGTTAAGCTATAGGAAAAAATGGAATTCTCAAAGAAGTATCTATGTTGTGATTTATGTTTCAAATTTTAATCTAATGTTAATATATGTAATATATTTTCCAAGACTGGTAAACTGATCGGTCCTTTGGGACTTGATTCCTTGTAATCATGCCAATGCATTAAAATAATGCACTGGATCTAGGAAACTAGGGCCGGGGCATTACAATGTATCTAGAGTAATCCAAAATAACAAGTTATATAAAATGAAATACATTGTTCATAGAGAGGGTCGGTTATACGTATTCATGGTCGTTGTTTCTTTATTCTATAAATATGAAATTAAATAAAATTAAACTATAAATTACCATTTTAGAATACTTTTTTTATATAACACATATATTCATTAAATTACCCTTAATTAACTTCCATTCAATGTGTTACTGAAAAATGAATAACATCGCTTCACGAGGGGGTAATTCGTGGTACACATGAACGATGTTATCATACACCCCATGGAATGAAAATAACGAAGATATATTTGAAATAATAATTAGATAATAATTATTATTTCAAAAATAATATATATATTAAATTAACATATCCTTATTATGATACAATTAAAACAGAAATGAAAAACAAATCACATTGGTTCACAGTGCGGTAGTTGTCCATACATAAGAGCGACATTATTGTTTTCCATAATATTGGGTGGTAAGAACCTATATGAGTTATTATAATTATAGATATACAATAATATAACAAATATAAAATATTGACATTAAATCCATCATTTTATCTTCTATAAGAGGTACTGATGGAAAACAAATAACATAAGTTTGCGAGGTGGTAGTCTATCGTACACAAGAATGATGATTTCGTATACCATTTAATGAATGGTGAGATGGATTGATTTATTATATTAACATAATAAAATCTATGCATATTATAGATAATATTTTAATTATATCATCATATTTTAAGAATATTTTAGGGAGTTATAATAAGAAGTAAAATAAATATACATAGATTAAAACATTGCCTCTTCTTTGGAAAACCTCTTTAGGTTTATCCTAAAACCATAATAGAATGGATTTATGATCTGAAAAAGGAATATAGTATGTGTTGATGGATTTAAGAAAGTTATTTTTGAAATTTATATTCTGAATCAATGGGTTATTGATTTGTGAATAGAAGATGATATGGGGTCGATTTTATTAGTGTATGAGAGGACATACAAGGATTTTTTTTTAAATAATAAAGACTACCCAAATCATTCAATAGTCCAAAGGATCTATATTTGATCATTGCTAAAAATTTAATGGTATATGTTTCAAATATATTAATAATTTTTTTAAATTTTTATAGGTCATTTTACACTATATTTTTTTTAGCCCCTTGAAAACCTATTTTTATCTTTAACCATGGAAAATAATTTTTTTTGTTTGTACAATTCATTTTGAAAAAAAATTAAGTTTAGAATATTTTTTAATATAAATTATTAAGAGACTAAATATATAATCTTGTTTTATAAATGTATTCATATAAATGAAAAAATATAATTAAAATTAAACTAGAATACATGAAGTGAATGTTTTTTTCCAAATAGAAAAAGATAAAAATTTAAAAAAAAATCAATAAAAAATAACTATGAAATTTATTAAAAAGAAATAAATGGTTTAAATAGATATAAAATTGAACTAATTTTACTTTGGAACCCATATAAATATGAAATTAATCTTTCAAATGATTTCAATAAAAATGTAGTTTTTAATAAAAACTAGTATTTTTCACTTTTCACTGAGATAATTGTATTTTTAGAAAATTTTCAAAAAATTAATTCCATGATAATTTTGAAATTATGATTTAAATATGGAATATTATTTTTTCAAATATATTTTATAAATGTGTAAAAAATTAATTCTTAAAAAATTGTACAACATGTGATCAAATTTCATTTTAGATAAATAATTTTCTATGCATAAAATTGGATTTATTCTTATATCATATCTTTAAAAAAATAAGAATATTAAATTTTTCATTGAATATAGAATAAATTTATTTCATTAAAATCATCCATTTAATTTTTTTTCATTAAATTTTTGAGGTGAAAAAAAATTTGAGTAGAAAAAATAGTTTATCAAAAAAAATATTTCTCATATTTTCAAGTGGTTCTTATTTTTATTTTTAACTAATTGTTACCAAACAATTAGTTTTATAAACATTTGAATATCATATATAATATTAATTTTTATAATACTATTCTCACCCACTATTTTGATGTCCAGATGATAAGAATAATATTAAAAAAATAATATTTTATATGTGTGTTGTGTTTCGTTAAAACTCATTATGTCTTATAGTGTTATCTGTGAAAGAAATAAAATATATTAAAAATACAATTTCATAAAAAATCAAGGTTTTACAATCATAGATGAGGCCTTGAAAATAAGTATTATTTCTTGTATGGGGCCTCAATTGTAAAATTAGGATGTCCACTATTATTTTTTCCAACATTATGAAATCAATTATTATTTTACACGTGATTATTTATGTTTTTATATTATACATGAAAATAATTCATTATCATGATGTATGTTATGTGCTGTGTTTTATTATTACTTACTCCTACCATATTGCTGAAGCCTTGTTCATTGTATGATAGATTCTACTATAAACTATCCCATTATGATAATTTTATCTCACCCTTCTTATGTTTCCATTTCACCAAGTTATAAATAATATTAGTAAATATTATATATCTATAAGGGTATCATGTTTATATTTGTTTTGGGAGATCCTGAAGAATAATTATAGAATATTAATATATAGTTATAGTGTGAAAAATTTAAATTGTGTGAGAATGATATTGGTTATTTTTATGTAATTATTTTATTAATTATCAATAGATCTAAACCTAAAAATGTATTTGGTATTTAAGTGACTCAATGGTTTCTTTTGATTGTGGATTGACGAAATTGGGTCTCATCAGTTTGTCATAAGATTTTATGTAAAGGGTATTTTTATCACCAAATTCAGGTGTATGAGTCTCAGATACATAAAATACATTGTAACTCAAGGTAGGTTCTGATATTACACAATAATATTATCCCTATATTCCATTTCATGTTAGCGTTAGACAAACTCATTCTCACTCAAGGTGGGGTCATCTGGTCTCATACCAAACTTTCCCATTCAATATAGGCCTAACCATCATGCATAATAGGAATCCATATCACTCATTTTAGATCATCCGGTTCTGTATCACTCATGGAGTGGAAATGACTTAGGATACACATCACCCCAATCAGAATTCATCACTCATCAAAAGACCCACTATGAAACATAGGCATGGATCACACCCCATTAGATAAGAGCCTCAGTTTATCATAGGGTTCTAGTAGATCAATACCTAACCCCTATCTCAAAAACATCTCATCATTTAGGTATGACACACTGGTCCTCTCAATATTTTCATATCACGTCAAAGGGAAACCAATAGGTTCTTCTTGACCAATATCAACTCATCATTAACATCTCCAATCTATCTCCCCTGAATGGCCCTGTGGCATAGAGGCTCTACCAAACATAGGACCCAAGAATTTTGTCCATATCATCTCTATGATTGTCACGTGTTTCATATCTCAAATCCCTTTTAGAAGATTAATCAGCCCATCACCCAGAGGAACACTATGTAATTCTTCTACTCACAACTCCCACCAAGACCAATCCCACCTAAAGAGGGTTCTCCTAACCATGTGTGAGATGTATGGACAACTATCCCTTCCCATTATTCCCAAGCCTCACATACCCACCTGACTAGCCTAAGGGGAACTAATATTGGATATCAATAATTAATCTCACATCCCAAGGCCTACATGAGGTATCTCATCAACTATTCCAACACATTTTCTCCTAAGTAATGTGATCATTGAGGGATCCCAATTACCCATGTGGTAAAGGGTACTTACCCCATTTCAAGAAGAACTAATATCATCCTATAACTTTCTTTAAGTTACTCTCAACCCATATCCCTCTATTCAATCTCTTGTAACATTTATGTAATAAATCAGACATGATTAAATAGGAATACATTCTTTTATTATATGGACTAACTACATAAAACATGAAGTTATTACCCAGTCTAATCTATGCACAACCCCGGCTAAATCCATCGATGGCACATCCATGATCATACCCCCATTAAATATCCTATCTCATAACCCACATCATAAATAATTAATAATTACATGTTATAATTAATTATTTAAATTAATCAAAAGAGGCATAATAGCGGAAACTTGACTGATCATCATCCAATTAGAAAAACATTTAAAAATTACTTACGAAAGTTATATAGAGAATGCTTGACACAATCCTAAAAAATATCCATATCACCCATCACTGGGTCAATCTCTATTTCCACCCATTCTAATCTAATACTATAAATAATTTAGGAAATTGACATAAATTTGTCAAAATTTTGATAAGTAATTTATAATCACGCTCTTGGGTCCTTCTCTATCTAATATAAACCAATGTCCCATCAACCTCACTCAATTCCACAATGCTCTAGTGGAATCCACATCGAAACACTATTAGAAAAAACCCATGTCCAAGGAAAGAGAACAAAAACTAAAATTAATAAAAAAAAGTGGGAAGAAGACAACAAAAATCAACATATAAATGTACTAAAAACTATCCCCTACTATGGGGGATTATTGTTAGGAAGTGGGGGTAGTTATCATCTTGATTAAATCCTCTCCCATGAGCCCCTACACAAAATAATGAAAGAAAAATTACATCAAATTGATGATTTTATAAATCTTGTATATATATAACATATACCTTGGTCACTGCACAACCATAAGCTTATAGTGAAACTCCACTCCATATTTGGGGGTCATAACCCTACCTATGCATCATTAGGTTATACTAAAAAAATAATGGAATGATTCCCCTTTTCATTATATGATGAGGTTTTAACTCCCACTATCAAGACAATGTCCATCATGAAACATGTTTTATTTCCCCTAGTTCTATCCATCATGCTATGATCAAGGGGTTGTGATGTGACACACTTTAGAAAAGATAATTTTAAAAATTATTTTTTACCATACCCTAACACCCACAAAAGAATATTATTAAAAAATTATAACCCTATACAATTTTAAAAACATTTTACAGTCACATACCAATGATTGGACTCCCAATATTAACCTGAATTCATTAAAAAATCCCAATTAAGAATTAAAGTTTAAATTCCCTCAAAAAATTAAGGAACCAAAAATATATAGGTCATTAAAAATACCCCACCATAATTCTTCTTATCATCAAGATTTCATGGAATTCCACCATCCATAATTCTAGAAGTACCATGATTTTTAATCCACTTCCATCTCATAGTGTTTCCTCTCAAATCTAAATCACAATTTTTCCACAAAACTCCAATCATTGGGTGAAATATTCCTAATATGCTTAGTCACACACTCGTCAAAAGATCTATGATTGAGATGAAAATCATCTCTGACCTTCCATCCCAATGAATTAAACAATTATCATCTGATTCTTCCAGAGTCCTATGCTGCTACCCACCATGGGGCTTCGATAAAAAAAGGGTGATCCCAATCCTTGGTTCTGCTCACAATAAAAATACATTTTAGGTATATGAATATAAATTCCATTATTCCATTGATATACTTGATGCAGTTTTACACATCATCATATCGAATTCTATATGAAAATGTAAATCATTCCTCCTCTAGAAGACATCCCATAAATGCTCAACTTCACCCACAAATGTGAACCTCATCTCCCGATCATAATTCCTTAACACTCCTAGGCATAAATGATATTTTCAATACCTCATTAAAGTGAAAACCAAAATATTAAATTTAATACATGGTTAGATCATAAGCCAACTTCAATAGCTTTCATAATTGTACCCTAATCATTAGTGCACCTCAAATCTTTCTCACTCACATATCATATCATAACCACCAAAAAGAAATTATAAAACCTAAACTCTATCAGATACCATATCTTATCTTAAATGTTTTCCGCAAGGATTCATATATTATGGGATCTTAAAACTAATAAAAATTATAGTGAAACCTCGACAATACCCTAACTGATCTTCGAGTAACCATGAATTTTCCAACTCATGGGTCACACACTTATGTTAGATATGATTCTTCACATTACATGCGTATATTTTTTATCTCCAAAGAAAAAAACTATAATAATAAGGGAATAATCTCCATCCATTACCTTACATAATGACTAGATTTTTCCATCCTTCTTGCACTAGAGTGCCTATATGAAAAATCATCTGCCACCTATTCTCATCTCATCAAGAGCATCACTCTTGATACTGACCATATTTCACTAGAAATGTGGGTAAAAACCTATAACAGAAAGTTTTTTACTACTGACCACATGGATTCTCTCACAACTCTCTTCATGTATAACTCACAACACACTACATCATCATATGAATATCTCTCCATCCAAGTCATGCTCACTAATCCCTGAAAAACCTATGAAGAATCAAACATCCCAACCAACACACTTACAAGTGCCTCCCTGAACCCATTAGTTCTTATCCCACACAAGGTAGCTTCACAATTAATAAAAAAATAGTAACACACATAACCTATTAGGATTTATCTCACGCACTAAGTCTTTTATAGAAAATTCTTACGATACTAAAGTTGTTCTTCTCAATTTTGATTAATCCTCTATAGAATCTACCCACATGTTATCACCCACTACCTACTTTGATGTCACATGAACATAATAGTTGTATATCTTTATAGAACCACATCTCACACCTAATTCATGCACCCATGATAACATACTTCTGAACATAATCATGAGAAACTAACCCATTGTCTATGTTTCTCTCATAGGTCAATCTCTCCCAGCATCCTATGGAATCATTCAAATGTAATGGATAACCACCTGATCATATACCATAGGGATTCCATCCAAAAACCACAGACTCAGCCCATACTCCCCCATGCCACCAAAAGCACTTCCATCATAAAGTTATGATCATATCTCCCAAATATTACCATCCGAAAATTGGCATTGATACGAAGAACAAGGCATTCCATAAATTTCGTTATTATATTGTCTTGGTTTTGTAGAGTGCCACCAAGGTTCTAAATAGGAAAACAACATATATGTTATTATTAAAACATTAAGAAACCAAACCCACATAGTCACGAAACCTCATGACCATCCTCATATCATTCCTAAAGCATATAATTATTATATTAACTCAATATGGGTCACAATACATCCCATATGAAAATGTACACTAAAATAACTGCCAATAATTATCCTATATCATGATCTAAGTAAACTACCATAAAACAAGAATTCGGTTGTGAGAGTAGAAGGCCCCCAAAAAATGGATGATAAAACATTGAATATGTTGTGATTGATAATTATAAAAATTAAAACCCTTCATTATGAAAATAATTACACAAAATAAAACATATATAATGTGAATCCTATATTACAACTGTAATGTATATTATTCCACTTAACACTATATGGAAATATTAATAAGAGGAAAATAAAATCTATGGTAAAAAATCATATTTAAAAAATATCACAATCATAAAATCACACACCAAGAACAAAAATATCAACCCTTTGGAAACCATGACATCCAATTGGAAAAGGATTTCATAGACCAAAAGCTTGAGGTCCATTATAATCTCTGACACATTACTAGAAATCATGTCCACCGTTCCCCAAAATAGCAAGACAATGAAAAATATTCTCTAACACTACGGTATAATTTCCAAATCCAAAATCCACTACCTTGTAACTTGAATAAGGTTATATGAGGTATCAATTTACCTCCACATATTCCAGAGTATATCGGCTATCATTGAAGTCCTAAATAATACATTTGGTAGAATATGAATTCAAATTACCATTAATAAGAAATAGAAAAACAGAAAACATAATACATATACATAATCATTCTAGTACACAAAAATAAAAGAATAGGAATGTTACAAATAATATACCTTGCAAGAAAATACACTCATACATCATAGCTAATTTCCAACTACACCGATCACATATTCAAAATAAACAAATAAAAAAATATAAATGAGGCTCTATTGTCATCACGATGCCCCACATAATCCATTTCTCCAAGACCTATAATGCTATATGAGCTAGATCGACTATAAATTCAATGATATAAACTAAATAAATACAGAATTTCTTGATACAAACCTGTGTTATTGTTTAGTGTATGAGAATGAAATCAATGTATTGATGGTGTCATACATGGATCTCTCCAATACAGGGGGATGTGAACCAATTTTGGAAAACATTTATTCTAATTTAACTATTATCCATTTATCACATCAACACTTTTTCAGTATATGGAAATATCCCTTTATTTATCTCTTATTTTGTCTATATAGAATAAGCTATACAATAGAATTGAGGTATAAGAGAATAATAGGTTTTGTTTATGAAAATTTCCACCATAAGGATGACTATATATATGGTACGCCATAGTTATTATTTCATGAACACAATACACTTACTATTATCAGAAAATGAATGAGAAATGGTATGTACATCGACTTATTTTCTTATCACAAACCAATTTTAAATAATGTAACTGATTTTGTTCTATTTTTATAAGAGAATGGTCTTTCATTTCAATAAAGTAATATCACTTATGTTATCTCTAGTCCCTCAAGGAATACTTGGATTTATATTCTTTGAAACATGTATCAATCAATGTATTTGTGATAATCAATATAATTAAATAGAAAAATGGTTATAGATTGAATATGTGACATCTTCTTCATCTAAAATTGAATCAATGGTCTTACAGGATAGAATATGCATTCATCCTTCCTTACTTCTTCAACAGTGTGAATGAAATCTTATAAAACTGTATCTTCTTCTTTAATTTTGAACTAAGAGTATAGATATCACATATATATAGATATTAATACCTTTTTTTCTTTGGTACTCAGGTTATGAAATATAGTTTTTTGTGTGGTCATATGAACCTTTATTATAATTATATATTATGAAGTAAAAATACAATCAAACCATCTAATTTCATTCTTTTTATTCCCATATTTTTATATTTTAATATTACTCTCTAAAATCAAAATTCTACTGCCCATAGATTTTGGCCTTTAAGGTCTTTAAATCCCTCATATCCAATTATCCATATTCTTTGACCTTAAAAAAATATTCAAACATCATAAAATTTCAAGATAATTTTGAATGTCAGTGTATCATTCTCTAATTAAATTATCTCAAAATTCAATATGTTTATTTGAAAATCACAACAATTAAATCAATGATGTAGAGATCACCATGATAGAAATTGGACCTTCTCATTTTCAGATCCTGTCATATTTCTAAAAAAAGAAACATGATGTGGTATACAAAATATTTTATTATAAGGTATCCCTAATCTTGAAACACTCATCACTATAGTGAATCATTCATTATTTGACCATTTTGAAAATAAAACTCTCTCTACGTATTCCACTATGAAATGGTCTTTATTATTTCATAATTTTATAATCATCATGACTTCGAAGATTCTTATTATTCCTCATCATGAAGAAACTCACCCAAAACTCTCATTAACATGACCTAAACATATCATTGTTTCTCATAAGTAGTTTTTCAACCCACCAAAATCATCATTTCATCATTGTCTACTCAAACGGACCATTTAAAAAATTATCTGATGTCACGACTCAACCTGAAGGAGTCTGAGCCTTAAATCCCTAATCCCGCCTCCAATAGGCTATGTGATGGAAACTACCACCGAGATGGAATATCACTAACATTAAATGAGTTTCCTACATACCTATGTGCATGTACACATATCCAATCTCAAGAAATACTGAATTTTAAAATCTAAAATCTACCAATGCATACATACATATATATCGCACAACCAGAGTACCCCAAATGAACTGAAAGTGAAATAACGGAAAAATATTTCTCCCAAAAGAAAAATATAAATGTGTCCAACCTACTCTGAAGGAGGGAATCACTATAAACAACATTTATAGGAATGATCCTCATCCATTCTCTAGTAACCACCTCTTTCTGTCTAGCTCACTAAGCTCAACCGGCCTAGGTCCTCTGTGGACTCCATCAAAAGGTATGCTGTCTATACAAGACACAATACATGTGTGGGAAAATCCCATATAGGGGTTAGTATAAAAAATAATCATTAGGCTCCCCAAACACCCAAACAATATGGAGAAATTGAATGGCCATAGTCTCTCAACCTATCCATAGGAAACCCCAATCAAGATAGGAACTCCATATCGAACTATCCTTGATTGTAAATTCAAAGTCAACTCAGTCTAGAGGGGGTGTAAACCATGGCATGTGACAACACCAGTAGGATTCCTAGAAATCATCCAGATATACATGCCTCAAATAAAATCTCTCATGAGGTTCTATCCCGTTATTTAGTAACAATTTCCTCTTCTTAGGCTCTAAACACTAAATAAAACAAAGAAAACACACTCCATGAGCTCAACAATCCAAGATTGCTCATGTCTGAGAGATTTACTCTATTGGGAAGAACTGTGCCATTCATAGTGGTACATTCAAGAGAATGTTCCCCATAAGAAAGATATTACTAGGTCAGGATCTAGTGCCCAACACCCGGGGCCCTATAATCATTACCTTTCTCCCATTAGAAGCTATGTATACTTAAGTGAAGAGGCCCCCCATAACCATTGTACACAGTTGAGGGAGCACTACTCCAGAATATATACCATGTGCATCATCTAAAATAAGAGAGAATAGAGGGGATCACGCCTCACCACTACCCTACTATCTAGGGAGTACAACTGGTAACTAATAAGAGAAACCATTATTGATCTTATAAGGAGTGGCTCTCACAACAGTCCATTGAGCAAGCAATAACCTGAATCTAGTTATCGTTCACATCTAGTGGATGGGCTTGCTCCTCATAATTTTATCCCAAAGCCAAGGGATCTACAAATATAATGGAAGAACCACTCCATGCTGATACATGGAGACGGGGGAGTAATACTTTATAAGAGAGGCCCCACACCCTGATCCAATAGATGAGTACTACTCACAAAGGACCCAAAACCTGATATGACACGGTGTACCACATCATAAATTGAGGACCCACACCATAACTCGGTAAGGGAGTACCACTCATTGACAGGAGAACCTGCACCATGGGAAAACATAAGAGTACCGACTCTGCCAGCTCATTCACTATGGGTGACCCACACCATGACACAATAGGGGAGTACTAACCACATGCCTGAGGACATACTCCCAGAAATGGAACAAGAGTGTCGACTCTGCCGGGATAAAACGTCTGGAGGACCTACACCCTGGAACAAAATGGGTAGACCGACTCTAATAATAGATGACCCTCAAACTACCCCTATATAGGAGTACCCACTCTATTTATATGTTATAAATAGAGGACCCACACCCTGGTCAAATAGTGGAGTATATACTCTATAGATAGAAGTCCCTATTCCTAGTCCAATAGGGGAGTACCTACTATACCATAACAAACATCACAGGGAAACCTGCATCCTAGTCCATTAGTGTAATAACACCCCAAACAAAACTACCCAAAGGTAACAAACCCATTCCCATGATGTGGTTAGTACTATATCTACCTATGTTGGGAGGTAAGAGAAACTCTCACCCTAGTCCATCAGGGGATTAGTAGTCGTAGTGTCTCTCTATATGAACCACACCGATCACCAAAATCAACTCAGTACCGCTCCAAAAGAATCATGATTGATTTTCACCACCTCATTTCCCATAAGTGACAATGGAGGAAACCATCACATCCTATGCGTAAAACCAATCAGGATATACTACTCAAAATTTTAAATCCATGTTCCGGAGAAGGAGATACGGAAGCTGGATGATCTCCGATGAATCCTCTAGGAGTACATTATGTACATCGAGGGAAACATGACATATGAGACAACCAGAGAACATTCCCATGTATCTGGTCTTCACAGGTCCCAAACCTTGTAGGGGTACACGACATGTAAAGGAGGTACATACCTTTTCCCTTATATCTCAGCCCTTGGCTGTGTTCCTCTTCTACATGGATTGTGTCCCTCACATGCCATATATCCCCTAATACACATCATGTTTAGATAAAAGGTGACCTCCATATGTATTTTTCCCATGAATGTGTACTGGACACTATGTTCATGTATCATGGATGTGTGTTAGTACACTTTTAGGTGTTTTCGGACGTTTATCACAAGCCATGTCACATGGTCATGGGGTTTAAGGAACTATAAATCGTGTAACCCCTATACATGACATGTAGTCCCAAAATTTCATCTTCCATGAATAGGAAGAGATACATGTTGTGTTTCACTGGAATACACAGCATGAATATTGTAATTACAGTCGTTAATTACATGAAAAATGCCCAGATTCATGCCGTTCTTCCCCAAAACTCACAGATATACCTTGTAGAGATCTATAACAATTGTATTTCTTTACTAGAACCTTTAAAAATACATAAACAAGGGTATTAGGAACAAAACATATATTATCCTACCTCATTGGTGAAATGATGAATCCTTGGATAAATAATAATGCCATAATCATTTTGGTTCTTGATCTAATGATGATCTTCTATAGAAATGAGGACGACTGTCACCTCGTAGCATGCATTTGGATCTGTTTCCGTCCATTTCCAAAGGGATGAGGAGAGGAGAGGTGAAGATAAACTTTGAGTTTTCAACACCATATGTGAGGCTAGGGGGATTCATAGATTCCATTTATGTTTAGGTATCAATTAATTAAATAAATTCTCATTTAATTGTTTATTCTTCCATAAATCAACCTGGTAACCCGACTTTGACCACACCCCCTAGAACAGAAATTTTTTGGTTTTTCCTAGAGTAAACATGATGTTCTAGACTCAACCACAGTCTTAAAAAAATGATATGAGTCTTCACATAGGAATAATTTACATTTCAATATAAAATTTATGTGTGAAAAAAATAATATTTAATTTTTTTAATATCACCGCACCAAGGATCAATGGGCCCCAAAATCCCACACTGACTCAATACCTGACTCTGTAAATATTTTCCTAAATCTTATAAATTTATTCAGGTCAAAACCTGGGAAATTACATTCTCCACACCATAGGGAGTTTTTTCACTGAAAATATAAATCCTAAGCATTAGAGAAGATACTAAGCTCCCCATAAGACTCCCACACCATAGAGCTCACCAAATATTTCTATATTAGCTTACAGACATGCATACTGAGGAACAACCGACATCAAACCACTACTATATCCACCTTCTACTAGGATAACATCATGAAACAAATGGTAACATGTCTCCTTAGCTACAGTAGGTGGTAAATAAATAATCACCATAGTCTATTTATAGTTAGGGGGTCCTGTGGTACACCACCTCCCTAGTCCTGATGATTAAATTAACGGAACCCCACAATTCACATCCACCCCTAGATAGACAGAACAAAAACCTCATCAAGTGTTTTTAATTCAAGATTGATGCTAAATGCGTGAGGGATTTCATGGAAAATATAGGGTTTCCCAAGAGTAAACACTTGGTCTTACTGGGCCCTTTTTCTACAAACCTCCAACTGCAACATATCTCACCAAAATAGATACACTACCATGCCTACTAGTGGAATCCTAGATGAGTACGGGTGGTAGGAAAACAATAAACTTTGTGAAAACATTATAGGTTCTAAATCTACGACTATGAAACAATTCTAAGAAAGGCTCTCCCTACCCCCTACCTTCCAAACTAAATGTTGTAAAGTAGGAAAACTCTGTTATCATGACCAAGACGTTCTCCGAAACATCCTTTCAGAAACTATCAAAGGACATGAAAGTCTAAGGAAACCACACACCACACCTTGATACAGAATACTTTTTGTGGCATGGAATTGCACACATGCTTTTGATTGCCACACAAATATGCATTTCAGTGGGCAAAGTGTTCCGTATCACTCATGAGTTCAAAGATACAATAAACTCCCCCGCATCTTCCATGGCCATGTCAAATACAAAGATGACGCAAAACACATGAGTGTACTAATGAAAAATAAAGGGCTCCCCAAAAAAACCCTAGGCCTTATTGGGCCCTCTGACGTAGCTACCAACATGGGGTTCTACTGACACCCCACATCACCTTGGTTAAACCTTGACCAAGAGTAGAAAGAAAAGAGTACCCAAGATAGTGTTTACCAATTTCTATAACATAAAGTATAATGGAAACAAGGAATACCTATATTCATCCTTAGAGCTTTCAGATCAAAGCCCTCTATGACCTATAACTTTCCTTTCCCACATCCTCTAGCTCACAGAGCATGGAACAGACAACCTGAGGCTGGTGGTGGATACACCCTGAACTAATTGCCACCACTAGCCACCCTTCCAGATCCTCCACCTCATTTTCAACCTTATGGGACTCCTTTCTCCATGTGTTGTCTCTTCCCAGGAAAATCAACTGAAGAATCCCCCTCAGTAGCACGAGTAGTCAGAAAATCTCATGCAAGATACCCCCAAACGTCTCATGTGTAATGCCTATTTTCCTATGTCTGATCTAATCCTTAGCGTTTCTCCTATGCTACTGACCTACACGTATGTGTATGGTCATGGGTATGCCTCCTAAGTCATGATACTATTACTTTTCATATGTCAGCTCTTATAAATGTCTCGTCCTCATGTCCACTGATGTGTGTCACATTCACATATTCCTTAGCTTGGAAAAATTACACCACTAGAGCCCTCTCTAACACTCCAGTGTTGGAGTGAATGTAGAGCAGAATGATACAGTCTCTGCTTTCCTAATGCATGACATGGTGGAATTTCCATGATATGAAGAATGGATATGAAACCATTTCCAGGGCGTATCATGACCTATCTATGAATCTCATTGAATAATCTGCCATTGTCATGATACACTGTCGATGCTGAAGAAGATCTTAGATATTTACTTATCTCAACATGGATGTGTAAAACTCTTCCCTAAGGAGTCATTCAAAATCCCCCAAGTGAACGTCACCTCATCATGAGTATGTATCACCAGATTCCACCATCTCTCGGATGAACCCTATAGAAACCTCACCGCTAGGATCACTAGCTTATCAAGATTTATTGTTACTAAGTAGAAAACTCGTGTGACTTCCTTAAGCCAGTATTCTAATGCGTGGGGGTCTAAATCACCCCGGTTCCTCAGAGCTCACTACATCTGGAACTTGTACATCACACTAATCCTGAATGCATATTTGGCCTAAACTGTTGGTAAAAGCTATTTCTCAATAGGCGGTGACACTATAGGTGGACCACCTAGAGGTAACACCTCCGATTCAATGCCCTATAATGTAGCCTCATCAAGGAGAATATTTTCATCACAATCAGTTTGTAGAATCCTGTTTAGATGTCTTCATAGAGGCATCCTGAATTACAATCACAAAGTAGCGCGACCAAAGAATATATCTACGAAGATGACTCAAGAAGGACATGAAAAACCAAATCCTAGTCCTGTATGATGCATGTACCATTTATTTCCCAGTGACCAGTATCATATTGTACCCTGTCAAAAATAACATTATTAGTGTCATGGTGAATGGATACGTCGACCACCACATTGAAACTAGAACATATGGCCTAATAGAAGAACTTGAAACATCCTAACCTTATCACTATGCAACACAAACAAAGCTTTCAACACTACGGTCCCAATGTGTAACCGTCCACCTCTGATACAACTTGGTCATGACCTGACCAGACAGGGCCTGGGCCGAAACTCCCTACGCCCACATCAAATATTCTAGGGGATGAAGATGAGCACTGAGAACACATATCACTAACATGGGAGCAATTTACTATTTACCTATTCACACACACACACACAAATCTCCAAGATCACAAAATTCTAAAATGTAAAATCCAAAAGCAACAAATTCATTCATAAATCTATATCTCACAAACAGAGTAGAACATATATTTTTAAAGTGTGTGAAGGAAAACAATGCCCAACAAAGAAAATAGTAAAAGAAACCAACCTAATTAGAAGGTGCAGATCACATTCAACTATAACTATCAGAAATCTCCACAACCAAGATCTAGTAAACTCCTCGATCAGTTAGGCTCAATATAAATTGCCTACCTCAGGTCCTCCATAGACTTCATCGGGAGGGAAGTGTTCTTCAAAAGACACAAAACATGTGTGAGAAAATATTGTGCATGGGTGAGTATAAAAATAAACAATAAGATCCCCAAAACCCCAAAAGAATGGAGAAACTAAAAGGCAAATGTACGCTCAACCTAGTTAGTGGTAACCCCAATCGAGAGAGAAAATACATCTCAAACCAACCATAGCAGTACATGATGAGTTAGCTCGGTCTACAGGTGTGTCAACCCCAACAAGTTAAAACACCACTAGGACTCCCATAAATCACCAAAATATACTTGTCTTCGATAGTAAGTTTTCATGAGGTTCCATCCTCATAGGCAAAAATAATATTGTCTTTGTAGGATCTGACTATAAAAAATAAACTAGGCGAACACACTTTACGAGCTCATCCATCCCAGATGGAACCCATCCGAGAGATTCCCTCCATCGAGAACAACTCTACCATTCCTAGAGGTGAATTTGAGAAAATGTTCCCCATTAGGAACATATTACTAGGCCCAAATCTGGTGCCAAACCCCAGGGGTTCTATCATTATTACCTTGGGCCCAACGCAAGATATGAAAACCCATGTGAAGAGTCCCACCCCTCAACACTACACAAAGTGGAAGGGACAATAATCCATACTATGTACCATGTGAATACTCTCTAACAAGAGATATAGAAAGAACTCAAGACTCGCCATATCCACGTATTCAAGTGAGTACTTGTCCTAACTAACCCTCATAACGACCATCGCTCTTGTAAAAAGTTTCATGCACCTCATTCCTTTGAGGAAGCACTAACCCTGATTTTGGTATCATTCAAATCTTGTGAATGAGTTTGATCCTCATAACTGTATCTTACATATGAGAGAGTTCAAATAACAATTGAGGAAACACTCCCAACTTCTACTCGAAGGTGTGGGAGTAGTACTACATAAGCAAGGACCCACACCCTGATCCAACAGGGGAGTACTACTCATGATGGACTTGTACCCTGCTAAGATAGGGGAGTAACAATTTGTAAATTTAAGACATGAAACCTAACCCAATAGGGGAATGCCAATCATTGAATAGTGGTCCCACACCTCGCTATGATAGGGGAGTACTATCTCTTCTAGCTGGTTCACTATGGGGGACCCTCACCCTAATACGATTAGGGAGTACTGAACCCAGGCTTGAGGACCCTCTCCCTAATGCAGCAGGGGAGCACCGACTCGACTGAAATAACAAGTATGGAGGAATTTTTCTCCAAACCGATATGGGAGTAACAACTCCTAGAATAGGGGACCCACACCCTACCTTAATAGAGGAGTACCCACTCTATCTATACATCATATATAGAGGACCCACACCCTGGTGCACATGGGAGTATTGACTCCATGGAGAGTGGACCCACTCCCTAGTCTAATAGGGTAGTACCTACTCTTCCCTCACGAATGTCATAGGGAAACCCACAACCTTGTCTATCAGGGATTTAAAACAACCAGAGGAAACTATCCAAATCCAAGGAACCCACAACCATGATGTGGGGGAGTCTTTTCTCTACCTATGCAGAGAGGTAAGGGAAACACTCCCCCTAGTTTATAAGGGGAGTAACAGTCCTAGAATCCTTATATTTGAAAAACATTGATCTCCAACATTGGCTCAGTACCGCACCACAATAGTCTTTCTCTATTTACACCACCTATTATCTAATATGAAATAATGGATTCCCCCATTATATCCTACATAGAAAACCACTCAGGACATACTTCACACAAGCCTGCATTCAAGTCCTAGGGAAGGATATATGAAAATCGGAAGATATAAGTAGGATCTTCTTGGAGTACACAGCTTGCACCGTGGCACACACGGTGTGTGAGCCCAACCGAGAACCTACCCATGTATTTATTCCACATGGGTTCCAACCCATTTATGGGTAAAGCACATGTAAGTAGGTACATGTCATGTCCCTCATCTCTCATTCCTTGGATGTGTTCCTTTTTTACATGAATCTACCGATTGTGTCCCTCACACGTCATGTATCCCACACTACACGGTGTGTTTGGATAGATGGTCACCAACCTATGTAGTTTTTCAATTTCCATGTACCAGAACCTGTGTTCATGTATCTTTATTGTGTATTTTTACATGACTATTTTTCCTATAGATATCCCAATCCTGGTCCCATGGTCAAATAGTTTAGGGAACTAAACGGTATGTAACCCCTATACACAACGTGTAGTCCCAAATGTTCATCTTCCCCGAACAAGAAGAGATACATGATTTGTGTCACTAAATAACATGCCATTTAGAGGGATATTCTAGTATGTAATTACCTAAAAAATACCCCAATTCTTCCAATTCATCCCCAAAACTCATAGATCTACCTAGACGAGATCTTTATAAATCCCATTTGGGTTTAGAACATTAAAAAATATATAAACATGGGGACCATGACCAAAAAAATCCACCTTAATCTTTGGTGAAATGAAAAATAATTGGATTAAGAACAATACTCATATCATTGTGGTTCATAATATGATCCCAATATATGTCGGAAATGGGGATTTACGACACCTCGTAGGGTGGATTTGACTTAATTTCTACTCACTGCCAAAGGGAGGAGGATAGGAGAGGTGCATCTCTCCTTTGGATAATTCCCAAAAAACATGAGGTGGGGGAGTATTGGATTAGTTTTATGTTTAGGATTTAATTAATTAATTCAATTCTCATTTAATTAATTATTCTTCCATAAATGAACCAACTAACCAACATTCCATGAATCCTCTTGGAACAGACAATTTAATGTCATGATTAGGGTAAACACAGTGTTCTGAACTCAACCGTTGTCTCAGAAATATGATATGAGTCTTTGAGTGGGAGTTATTTACATTACACATGAAAATGTTATTGTGTGAGAAAAGATATTTAATATTTTTTATATCACTTCACTGAGGCTCCTTGGTCCCCGACATCCCACGTTGACTCAATGACCGACTTAAAAAAATGTTATAAAATATTCCGATGTCATTTTAGTCAAAACTTGGATCATTAAATCTGAATAAAATTAGTCTCCTAGTAACACATAAAGAAAAATCATAAATTAAATAATCACATAGAAAATCATGATGAAAATTCTGATATTGTTTTATAGACACCATAATGAATTCCTTCTTCTTTTAGATGTTGTATCACTTCATACTTCAGAACTAGAATTGGAAGGACTCCCGTACACCTTGATTCTTCATTAATAATTCATTGTCTTGAATAATGGATAACTCACAATATTAATGTGATATTTCCACCTCAATTACACATCAGTTTCATGATCATCATTAAATAAGATCATAATGATCATAATTTTTCAACAACATCTCACAAATAGTGGGTCAATAATATCATGAAATGATGGTTATGCCTATCATCTATTCAAATATCTATTTTATGTAAATTATACTTATGTAATTCATATTAACAAAATTATAAAATATATGCATAAACACTTAATAAGTATCTCTATGATGTTTTATGAGATTATTACTAGTTATTTTGATATCTACATCATAATGTGATGATTTTAGATTAAATGGATGATTTTTTCCATGGTGTATTTATTTATATAAGTTGGTTATTGTAGGAATCACAGCATGAAACTCACACATGGTGTGATATTGAAGAAAGGTAATGATGAAATCATTATATCTTACATCACGCATGTCTATATATTTTTATGTGGGATAATACTTCAAAAATTTACTTTGTTTCACATAGAAGCATCATTAGGATGTAGAACTAATTTATTTCTAAATATAAACTATCAATAATGTGATGAAGTCTAATTGGAGTCAGTGCTCTTCCATAACAAACCCTAAATACCCACACATGTGGATGCTAAGAACCCTTCATCCAACATACACCTGTTCCAACCCATGCATGTGATATTTACCCTTTATTCAAATATCAATTACCTCTTATCTATAATGTGGTTATCCACTAATGTTGGCCAAGATATATGGTTGGTTGAGTTGGCTAAAAATTGGGAAAAAATATTTTCCCCATAAAAAACATGTCTTTACCTAAATATATAGAACCGGATAGCTCCATATTCGCACCATCATCCCTTCAATCCTTTTAATATAAAGATGGAATTATTTTACCAAACTCTTCAATTTGATATTTTTGGTCATGATAATACACAAAATATCATGTATATATATATATATATTATTTATATGAATTAATATTTATAAAATAGAATGGGAATATTTTCTTTCTTGTGAACTTTACACTCAATCAAAACATGATTGGGAACTCCAAAACATCTTCCAAGATTCTCTTTGTCATCAAATTTATAAAACTCACATTTTTTTTACATATTGATCAAAAATAAAAAAAACCAAAATTAGACTCCAAAATATCCACTTATTTATTTTTTATCAACATCTATATTAGAAAAATTATATTTAAAAAATTTAGTGATATCTTCAGTCATTGATTCATCATATTTTATCCTCATTTATAATTGTCTTATTTAATTCTTTTCTATACCACTTTTGTATAAAAAATACCTTTATTCGAAAGAAGGTGGTATCAAGTCATTCTTTTGAAATGTTACAACATCCATCGCACTCAAAGTATACCATAGTAACTCTTACTATATATAATATGAGGGTCTATAATTAGACTACAACATATTTAATAACATGAAGAATTTGATAAAAACTAATAAAAATGATCACAAATCATTAAAGGATGTTCAATTTGTCTCTACAGTGAAACCAAATATTTCCTATTAATAACATATATGTTATTGTAATAATTACATGAAATTATTCACTCATCTGAATAAACTTGTTAAAAAAATTCAAGTATATATAGTAAATTTTACACGCGGTCCCTTTGATATCCTCAAATTTTCATATTTTTCCTATCATTGATTTAACGAATTTCTCCCTAATTTAAAATATTAATCTTTAGAATCTAGAGAGTAAAAAATATCAAGACCTAACATACAATGAAAATTTCATGAACCTTTTATATTTATTTAAACTACATACTTTGGATAACTTTTCAAAATAAACTCCCACTCAAGGGATGACCAAATATTTCCTTTACCATGCTGTATTTTTTCTCATGATGTACATTGAAATATTATTTGATAAATCATATAAACATGGTGACTTGTTAATGCTTATATCAATTTTGTACAACATACATGTCATCAACTACAATTAGTTATAATGAATGAAAAAATTAAAACATAAATAAAATGGGAATAATGTAGAACCAATTTTTATTTTTTAGAGTGAGAAATGAGGATAAAAATCACTTCTAAACCATCAATTTCTTATTTTTATTCACCAGTATTAGGATTGTTATTTGGAATTAAATTTTTCTATTTAAAACTATTTCTAAACATCATATAAACCATCATTTTCTACATGTGTTGGGTATTATTATTCACAATAGAAAAAAATCTATAAGCATAACAAATTTCTGTATTCGTATTCATGTATGCTTCTTCATGGGATAATGAAATTGTTATAAAACCATTTTATTTGTGTCCATATTACCTACACCTAAAACATGTCTCCTTATTCCTGCAAGTTACTTTTTATTATTATTCAGAATAGAACAACAAAACAAGGGGCCTCCCTTCAAGGAGGTCGAAAGTGGTGGAGTCCAAGGGAGTCTCCCTGCACTATAGTAAAGCACTCAATTGGGAGGGAGTTCAAACTTCTAAAAATTACAAGAGGCTCTTCCTGTCTGCCCAAGCGGGCTAGAGCATCTGCCGCAAAGTTAGATTGCCTCCAACTGTGATGAATGACCCTTCCATGATTAGTATCCGCCTTGCATCTACGAATGAGATAAGTCAAATCCCACGGAATGCAGTGACCTCCCTGTAACATCTTCACAAGAAACACAGAATCAAATTCCACCTCTTCCACATGCATTCCTCTACGCCTACACACCACCAACCCAGATGCAAGCGCCCAGACCTCTGCACCCAGCGAGTTCCCTGGACCGTAAAAGGAACTAAAAGCCAGTAGGACCGAACCCCAACAATCCTTCAGCAACCCACCACCCCTCATGACCCCCTCCATGCAGGATCCATCAATATTCAGCTTCAGACCCTGGTTCGGTGGTAGCCACCTCACCCATCTTCCTCTTCCTCTATGCTGAATGAGGGGTTGATTGAGCAGGTTTCACACTATCTCTGAAGTTATCCCTCATTTGACAAGAGATGCAAGCTCGAAAATGAGTGACTTAAACTGGACCTGGATAGACACCAAAGACATTTTAACACCACTCTTGAAATTTGAATTCTTCATAAGGAACCCTTTAATTACCTTTAGCACATTACTTATCTTGTTGATCTATATTTCTTGATTTTCAAGATCAGAGGTACAAATGATTAAACATTTATTGGGTGTGTTCTTATCCTCCCTTTTTATTCCATATGGTGGATCATGTATGTTCATTGAAAATTATGTCATTTTATATTTTTCTTAGACTAATTTAATAATATTCTTTAGATTACCTCTATCAATTTAAACTTCCATGTCCTGTTTGTATGTCTCTATGTCATGTCATATTTTCCAAGAATATAAGTATCTATATATTCATTGTGTGGTTCCCTTATTTGTTATCTTAGTGTTTTTTGAGTTACAATCCATTTCTATTGTTCTATTATTGTTGAATCTCCTCTCTCCTTCTTTGAAACCTTCATAAGACTATTTTGTTTACTTTAAAAATTTAGATTATTTCTTAAGGCCGTATTACTTTTATTTATCTTTGTTTTTGGTATTTTATCTCCATTTTACTTGGAAACATGCTTTGATAAATATGAATTACTTATGAGGCCACTTATATATCACACACCATAGTTATTTTCAAGTCATTTAAATTTATTTTTACTATACAGATTATTCTTCTTCACTTTTGTTTATTACCTCACTTTAGACATTACCCCCCTTGATTTATGCTATCATTTTAGTTTATAGGATGGAATATGATTCCAATATTCAATATCCATTGTTTTAAATCTTTTATAGTAAAATTAACTGCCTAAATAAAATTTGAACTACTTTTGATCTATAATTTTTTTTATAAATTTCAAAACTATGAGCATACTGTTTTTGAGTATTTTAATCAATTTTAGGTTCTATTTAAGGAAAAAATCTACAGGTACATTATTTAATAAACAGTATATGTAATGGTGGGTCATATCTATTTTCTTCATCCATTTTTTATTGGATTTATGTTTGATAATTCATTTTACAAGGAAATATATTTATCACAAATATTGTTTTGGAGCATGATGGTACATTATCTTTTTTGGATTCTATTTATTTATTATTATATGATATTAGAATGTTTAAAAAACTATATCTATTTACATTACCATTTGATTTATCCTTGTTATAAGGTGTGGCAATAAATATTCTTCATAGATTGTTATGCAGAATTAATTTACATGGTTTCTATATTTTCATGCTAGATATGAAGAACAAGGATTTTCATGATAAGGGAATTTTTATCATCCTCAAATATCCTAAATTTTCTTCAATAGTATTTCTAATCTCTTTTAATTGAAATTCATGAAATTAGTTGTTTTATTATTTTAAACTATGATATTTTACATTGTTAGCTTCATCCTCACGTTGGGAATTCATGATATTGTTAATTCACTTTTTCTTCACCTCTAATGAATGGAACCTTTTTTCAACACTTTTCAAGGATTTTTCACTATCATGTATTTCTTTCTAAAAATACAACACATGTATATCAATTTTCCCCATTTTCCAAATTCCCAATTCCTTTTCTCTCTGTTTAATTGGTAATTATTTCAAATTGAATCTCATTTTTTGATATGGATTTGTCCTTCAATTATAATTTCATTCCATAGTGATGAAATTATTCCTGAAATTATTTAAGGGATATAAAAATAAAATAATAAACATCTTTGGTAAAATCATATAGTATTTTATTAAATTACATTTATAAAAATAACCCTTATCAAATAGATATAAAAATATTTAGTCCTCACCAGATGTTTTTGATTCATCATAGGAATTATATAAATATGAATTTATAATGACCTTATATATATGAGAGTAGTATTATTGAATTTAATTTAAAAATTTATCTATCTACTTTAAATTTTACTTTAAATCCAATTATTTAATATTCAGTCATTGTTGGATAACATCATGATGGTATCAAGCTGAAGTTGGGTTTTTCCTCTTTTCACATGTGTGAAATAAATTTATTCCTTCTCGACACCTTCATTATATTATTTTTAGATATGTAAGATATAACAATCTAGCTAGTATTCTATATGAATACTCTATGTTTGTACTCTATATAGCCTTTGATAGGGGAACACAAGAATAAATTAAAGATAAAAAATAGTAGAGAATGCAAAATTGGGTTGTGACTATATCTATGATATTAAATATTATGATCACATAGTGATTTTCCAATAGTAAGAGTGGGGTTGACATAATATCATTATACTTTTAGTCCAATTTAAACATTTATCATTTTTCACCACTTATATTATTCATTAGTCATTTATCGTTTTTTATTTATCTCTCCATTTCCCACTATGTTTAAATATATAAAATAGAATAATAGTAAATGAGAATATAATATTTTGTTAATGAGTTTCACATACCAAATGTTAACTAAATACCCATAACCTAATGGTTATTATCCCCCACACCAAACATCCATACAATTATCATTAAAAGGATGAGAAAGGGTATGGGTTGGAACTTTTTATCCTAGAACATACCAATTAGAAGGTTATAAATTCCATGTTTTCCTTTAATATAAAAGAATGGGATTTTACCAATATGAAGTAAGATCACATGTTTTGGCATGAGTACCACCTAGAAAATATATATCGATCTTATTACTCATATAAATAATTTAAGGGCCTACTATAGAACCATCTGGAATGTACAAAAAATTATTGATGTTGGATGAATTTCCCATCTTTTCAAACCAATATATAATCAACTTTAGTTAAGGCTAAAATATCATTTATTAAAAATATTATTCTTATTTAGTGGGAAAGGAATATTGCATCACTATATTTGTAGTTGGGTCTCTTCATCTTGATTTTATACTTGGGTTATGAGGCATAGTTTGGTATCAATTCATATCCACAGTTTATTGAGTTGATAACTTATAGTAGGGTGAAATCAAACAACATGCTTTGATTTTTATTTTTATCATATTTATATTCACTGTATGTGATTATTGTAATAAATATTTTCAATTTAAATTACCATTAATTGTGACCATTTAAACTTCTTAGATATCGGTTGTTAAATTATTTATCTTCTTTAGTCTTCTTAAAGGATCAAACATATTTATTTTATTCAGGATATTTTTCAATATCCAGACCCCCTTATCCATGTAAATGTTCTAATATATATATATATATATATATATTCAAATTATATGTATTCATGGAAATCTCATTGAAACTGTATCCATAGTGTGGATCTCCCCTTCTCAGAACATGGAGATTCTCATGTTCAGAGAATCACAAAACATAGAAAAAATAAACCATGGTGTGGTCCACCTCAAAATTTTCTAAAGGGGATCTTTCATCTTGAAATGATAATAAAAAAAACAAGTAAATAATTATCTTACCATTTTAACCAAAATCCTCACCATATATTTCTCTATAGTGTAGTGTACATTTTTTTGGTTTAAAAACATAATGAATTTTGAGGGTTTCATTATTCCTAATCTTAAAGAAACTCTTTATAAACACACAGTACAATGGAGTAAACAAGTCATTGTTTCAAATAAATAGATTTCCAACATGACATAATCATTATATGATCTTTGTCACCTCCAACTCGACATTTTTTTAGCTTTTTTTGACTTCAATGACTCTTAATATAACACAAAGAGAAACATATCACATTAAAATGTTACTTACTTTGACGAAGTCCCCATGATCCTCCCATTTTTTTGATACCATGCGGCGGTACATCTTCTTATAAATATTGTACATTTTCATATTTTTTTTCTATCTTTGGATAGAATGTATGCCATATTTATTCTTTATTTCTAAAATAATTTTCTTGAATCATGGCGAACTCATAATAATATCATGATATTTCTACCATGAACATATAAAATTTTTACTATCATTTATAAACAATATCAAAAGGTTATTCATTTTTTCTTAGAATATCATAAACTATTGATCTATTCCCCACATGAAATGGTGGTTATCCAAAAGATGTTTATGTAAATGAAGTTTTCAAAAACCATTTTATGTAGTCAAAGAATTCATGGATATTCACATTTTAATAATAAATTCCATGATCCATAGGATTATTAATATTTATTTTGATATCAACATCATGTTGTAAGGATTTATAATGTGATAGAATCATAATTAGTATTGGATATATTCTTATAAGTTAAATGTTATAGGAATTAGGGAAAGAAACTCTCCTGTGGCGTGAGATTTGATTGAACTAAAGATCAAATTGCTTAAGTTTTCTTCTCTGGTGGCCATAAATGTTTATGTCAGTGAAAAAATCCTGCACTCACTCAGTCCCACATTAAAACATCCCTACGATGTATAGATATATTAGTTCCTAATGTACTTAATATACAATTCAATAAAGTCATCCTAGAGCTGGTACACTCATGGGGTCCCTTGTGCTAGCTCACATGTGTGGATGTTAATATTCCTTCAATCAACTCACACCAATGTTGAATCATGGCTATGTTATTTGACATCTTGACCACAATTTTATTGAGAATGCATTTAAACTTGTTCAACTAGAAATGGTGTCTATGATGCATGGATAGTGGATATGGTTAATATTTTGCTAACTATTTCTTCTTGTAGACACACATTTCTCTTCCAAAACATGTGAAACCATCAAAACACCTATCCTCAACTTCATTATTTATATATTCATATCAGTATTTTTAATAATATTATATAACACCTTCACCACACTCTTTTTTATTTTTTATTATTCACATTTTTATGAAAGAAACTCATATATATATATATATATCTGTTGTAATTGACTAGATTGAACATGTATATAATAGAATGTGTATATTTTATTTCTCTAGAAATTCTAACTCAATCCCAAAAATATTGGTAACTTAAAAACATATTCTAGGTTTCAATTCAATAATATATTAAAATAAATCATCTTCTCTTACATATTTAAAACAAATACAACAAAAACAAAAAAGTGGACTCCACATGTAGGGACTCACCATCTTACCCTATTATACACGATTATATATAAGTATACAAGATAAATATAAACATTCTAATAAATGAACCTCCAAACATCATGTTCTAACTGGGACACCATGACCCAAGGCCCAACTGGTCATCATGTGTTAACCAGACAACCATAACACACAATTATACCTACATGATCACCATTATAGAATATAATAACCTTATTCCAAAATATAAATATCCCAGTCCATACATGATGTCATAGAGTATGTATTCCCGATGTCTTTGACCATTACCCAAAGGTACCAGGTCTCATTGAATCCCTTGATGTACATAATCACCTAACGTGGTCCCACATCAAAAACCAAAACTATCCATTATCACTCAGGATAGTTCATTTATCAATCCCCAAAAACAATCTTACCACACAATGTAGGTACAATATTTCATGTCCCAAACTTTCCATTATCACTCAAGGTACGGTTCATAATCCACATTTCTTCCTTTAAAACCATATAATGAAAGGTTTTCCCACATCTCACCCACTACCTTAACAATTAATATAGGGTCCAATACTACAAAAAAATATAACCATTTCCTTTTCACCCATGATAGGTTTTAGTTATCACTTTATCACTCAATATGATACCGTCTAGTTATAAGATACACCTTCTCACTCAAGGTGGCCCAAATTTCTGGCACACTATGAATCAATATCACACATGGGAGTCTTACCAGCATTGTATCACTCATGTATAAGTTTGGAATTAGGGCCCCCATTACCCCTATTTAAATTCACAGCATATTACAATAACACGTATACATCACAGGAAGGTTTTAAACCCAGTTCTAAAATATCACCAGCTCATCACTAGGATTTACTCACTGCAGTCTTATCCCCTAATATCCACCCAGTCTCATTATCCTGACATGACTTGTGGGTCAAACCTAAATTCTAATTTATCCCTTAATGGTGTCTAATAGGGTCCTCATAAACCCTATCAACTCATTAATACCATGTCCAATATGTCACCCCTTGGTGACACCCTATCAAAAGGCTCTATCCAATATAGGCCATAAGATATAGGTCTACATCCTCACCATGACCCTCAGAGATGTACCTTATTACATGAATCTAAAAAGATACCTCATCACATCCAATAAATTACCCCCCATTAAACCAAATATAGTCCCAAATTACATATCTAACTCATAGTTCTCACTGATATCAATCAGCCCTTATGAGGGTTCTTATAATAAGGAAATAGATATATGACTTTCCCACCATTACCACTAGACATATACCTCACATACCATGCCAAATAGACTTAAGTAAATCATAATAGGATTCCCATATCTTCTATATAATCCTAATACCTACCTGAGGACTCTCATTAACTCATTTGATACCTTCTCCCCTTGGAGACATTATCTATTGTTAATAAAAATTATCCATTTCCCCAATGGGACATATTGCATGGCTAGAAGTCCCAAACCTATCATATATCATTATATAAGGATATGATAGACCCATTCCTTATAACAAGACCCATGTAAGTTACATTCATATAAGAATTCATGGATAAATAGACTTACAAGATTGTATTGTAGGGACCACCTATATCAAACATTGTTACCATCCACACAAATCTCCAAAAAAATCTAATCCATGCCTCATAATCTCATACTAACTTACTTTCTTATTGTAAAAAACCAAAAAATTTATAATAAAAATATATAATTAATTATTTAAATTAATATTTAAAGGAATAATGGAAAAAAACTCACCATCTGTATCCTAATCACTAAAGACCCAACGAATCAAACTCAGTGTGTCCATGGAGAACCCATTACACCATACCAAGAAAAATTATTTTCACCCATAACCTGACAGATATCAAACCCATTACAATTAAATCAAAAACCATAAATAAAATGGGGTAGTAAATTACCTCATTCAAAATGTAGAATGCTGACATTAGATCATCCTATATGAATATTGTTTATCCATGTCATGTTAAAGATACAATTTCATCACATGATTTCTCTATGATATAGTGGAATTAACATTGAAACAATAGAAAAATCATCCAAATCAGTGGATAGGAAAAAATAAAACTAAATGGGTGAAAATAGAGGGGGAAAGACACTAGAAATCACCACAGAAATGATCTAAAAACCACCCCACTCTGTGGGGGATAAAAGGGGATACATGGAATGGTAAATGCAGATGATAAAACCTTCTGACATGTATCCCTAGACCAATTAATGATGGGGGAATAAACACTTATAGATAATTTTCCCCCAACTTAAAACCCCATTCCTCAGTCTTGGTGGGATGCCTCTTTAGATCGAGGGGCCTTCCCCATGCCTCACACCATTGTGGTGTGACCACATTACCATGCCGTGGTGCCCATTTTAACCAATGGAGGAGAAGTTTCCTCTATCCACTTTGATATAGTTCACTATGCCACACCCCATGATTCCCTTAATATTGTCCACTTTTGTAGGACCAATTGGTTATGGAATGACATTCTCATGCCTCATGATTTTTTATGAACCATCTAAAAATGTATATGACTCCCACAAGTGAACCCAAACATATATCCAAGCCTCAAACCATCATAAAAAACTATTAGATATGTGTCATTTCATGGATTCCTATTCTAAATTATAATTCATGAAATGAACCATAGTCTAAATCAAGAATTTAAATTCATAAAACAAAATTATGTCCCTAAAATATCATGTTTTTTTGTACATCCTCACACAATTTATAATTTCTACCAATTAATGCACACCTTCCATTAATTATTTCAGAATATGAGAATTTCTTTTAAAATTTATCATTATCAACAATTTATATCATAATTAATTAATGGTTTCCATCAATAAGGTTTTCATTATACAATTGAAGATGGTCCATAAACCATTCCTAATGGATTATACATGACTCATCTGACATGTGATACATTATCAAACCACAAGGGTGAAAAATTTGGAAAATAAAATAAATTAATGTCCCTTGATACATATGCGTAGGGTAAAAATTTATAAGGCCACGTTAGACCCTCATAGAACCATGTATTTATATTCTAGTAAATGATTCCCATGTGAATTAATTAATATGTGTAGTACTAAATTGTTAGAACCCAACGGGATGTCCATTAATATATAATTAAACATAAATATCCTCGATTAGAGTTGTTAAAATCAATTGATATAAGAGAGGTAGTTAGTTGAGATAGGTGATCTTGAATATTGAACCTCAATGTAAAGTAATGATTCCTTAAATTCTCATTGATTTTTTCTATTAAAATTTGGTAAAGAGTTCATTATAACAATAATTTATTAAAATTAGTTATGTATTACCTTAGGTTAGAACATGGATATTTTTTAGGAATTTGATGACCAACCCGGCCTGAACCTATAGTGTGTATGATATTTTATAATTAATAATTTAAACTAATAATACTTTATTTACTGAGCCATTTATTATTCATTATGTTCATTTTGATTATGTTTTTATAATGAAATTTTAAATTTTTGATAGATTGAATTGATTGTATTGAATTGGAATTTTGTAGTTATTTTTTAATGATGTTGAATTTTATGCCCATTTATTAGTATGTTTGTGACTATGATTCCATGTTTTTCATTAATTTAGGAAATACACATTTGGTTGTGGAACATAATGCACACGTGACCATGGTAAAGATGATCAAGGGACACTACATCGATCTTTTTATTGTTTCATATGGAAGTGAGATATTCTCAAAATGTTGTCATAAATATATGGAAGGGGACAAATTGATTGTATTTGTATGGTTATGTGTGGGATGTGATGCCATTTCTTATCATATTACCTTAGAATAGTGATTCTTTCCCCCTTGTGAGATACTCATAGATATGGATGCTATGTTGTATTTTAATTATATCATATAGAAAAGATAGTGGCATGTATTAGGTATCTAAGAGAACCTATGATCACAATGGGTTTTGTGTTATGGGGATGTGTTGGGAAAATATTTGACATGGTTATTAGGATGTACTTCTCATGTATTTATTTTTATGATGTCAAAGGATATAATTACAAATGATGTAAATTATTTATCAAGAAACATAATCCATGAATTATTTACTTTTAATGATAAGATGTTATGATAATGATTACGAATTAGGATTTTATTCCAATCCTATACTATAGTGATATATTTAGAGACACCCTAACATTGATCAATGTAGTTATAGTACTTACCAGGTGGAAGATTAATTCATGTGTATGTAAAATATTTCTGACTTATACTATTGCATATTATTTTTTTGAAAAAATCACCCTATAAATGTACTTATAATTACTAGATCTGTTTATAGAAATCGTTTTTGGTGACCTATTAAGAAATTTTCAAATGATACTCAGGTGTCCTGGTGCATTAGAAAATTTATTATGAGACAACCACAACTCTAGTAACCCAGTGTTGGTTTATACTTTATTATATAGTCATAAAATACAAGGGATAAATTCTTTAAGGACTTACTAGATGAATGGATTTGATGTTTTATAAAAATACCAGATTCCCATTTTACATTGGAAATAAAATATGAAACATAACACACGAAATTGTTCGATATCCCTGATACTCATTTAAATAATTTTTCTTTATATATTGAGGAATGGAAATTGAATAAGGGTGAGATCAAATTCTTATTATGGGTTTTGTATAACGAAATGTATAATGGGAAAATAAGTAAAAATCAGTTTGTAAAAGTATATTGAAAAAAGTAATTTACATTTAATAAAGAACATAAGCATGGAAATCATCTGTTTATAATATCAAATGAAATATTCTCAGGTATAATAATAACTAAATTAATCATAAATTAAATTAATAATTATGGAAATCATAATCTTACCAATAATGATATTTTTACTTCCAATACAATGCAACATGAAATTTTATTGTATGGTTATATACACACAAAAATCTAATTTAATTTGGTGAACCGATTGGTCTCATCAGACCCATTGACACATCGAGGGGTTTTATAATGTTTGGCTCCTCCATTCACAATATGTCCAATTAATTACCCATATATTTAATGATTAATTAAATTCATGAACAATTTTCATTATTAATAAATGGCTGCATTGATTAAAGATAAGGGAATATCAAAATTTCCACAATCAATGAAATATCATTCATAATAAAATAGAGTATGTTGAAATGGTATATGTCTTAAGAAATAATCATATCCATGATACAATGAAAATTTATATTTATGATTAATATGATATCTAAATATCATAATAGAATGAAAATTTTAATAGAAAGTTAACGACCAAAAAATAAACAATTGATAATAGGTGATGATCAATTCATTATAAAAATAGGTTTTATAATAAAATATTGTGTTTTAGTGAAATAAGGAAAATTGTATTCAAATAATAAATTAATATTTCATTAATGTGTTTCTTTTTTAAAAACAATGATATCTTAAAGAATAATATATGAACATAAAATGTTTATATTGTAGGGAAATTCATTTGACACCGTATATTTTAAAAACATTATTTTTAACTGTCTATAAAGAAATTGAAAACCAACCCTTTAAGATAAAATTATAAATATTCATTTATATATATATTTAAAAACACATGAATAACATAAAATTTATTTAGATTAATTAAAAAAGTAATTTTGAATTTTTTTTTTAAAAACAAGGACATTGATGAAAAATGTAGTCGATCAAATGGAAAATAAGATCATTTTTTCATTAAATTGTTTCCATTAATGATTTAAGTAAAAAATTGAGGATAAATTTGAAAAATGTATAATCCAAAAATATATTAATTAAATATATTTTTTTAACTATATATAGATTATAGGATTCCTTTAATGAAAATTAAAGGAATTCTAAATATGAGATAGTAAATAAATTCTTACCAGATTGGTATCATTCAAATTATAACTCGTTGAAAGATTAAAATATAAATTAAATGTCAGTTATCTAGAATAAATAGATAAACATGTTAAATACATAAAATTTCCTGTATATGAACGACATGAATATTAATAAGTTCATAATAGAGAATATGGATCAACAGATTGAAAATTTAGATAAAAACCATTACCTCACATTTATCCATATTTTAATATGATTTCACATTATATATGATGTATTTAAACATATTATTAATTTATAACCAAACCATATGTATATTTATAATATTATATACGATCCAATTATAATGTCATTTCACCCTTTCTCTTAAAATCCTTTATTATTATCATTATTTTAGGTGTTAAATGCTTTATTTTGACGTGCAAGTTTTGTCCTTGAAGTTATTGTACATGTACACTTATTATGGTTCCAAAATCTATATAATTTTAACAATTATATAAATATAATATATATTAATTAAGTTTATCTCTATTAAAATCCATGAAAAGTGGAAATTAAAAATAGATGATATTGCTTTTGGAGGTGCTAGTACACACAAACACATGAGAAATGATATCATTTCCCAATGGACTTGATTGTAGGAAGTACCATGTGATATTATAATTTCTAAAGAATAATTATGTCATAAATATCCTATATATTAATTATTTTCTTATCTATAACCATTTAAGTAAAAAAAAATCAAAAAATGAATTACATCGCTACTTTTAGATGCTAATATATATATATATGCATTAGTAACTTTTTCACTTTTTTTAGATAGAAAATAAATGAAATATGATTATACAATAATAATAATGACCTAATAATTTATTTTTGATAATTGAGTAATTATTTTAAAATGGGTAACAATATTTGGAGTAACTATTAGAAGAATGAAATTTGAAAGAGTTGGTAAAGATGATTACCTCTTCTTTATTAGAATTCCATTAGATCTTCTATTAAGGGATCTAGGGTGGGCCATATATATGGTAAATAACCTATATAACCTGAATATGAATTTTTATAAGGTAAATGGGAAGGGTTTAGTTAAACTAGGTTTCTTAATGGTGTGTAATGTGAAGAGAGAATGGGTTCTCTTTTATAAGTGAGGGGATGGTTACTCTTTGAATAACAAAAAGTATTCAAATTATATAAATTATTTTTATTATAAAAATAGCTTATAATTGAAATAATTTTTATATAAGATTAGTTTGAGTATAAATAATCCAATAAAATAAATTCAAGAAACATTAGGTCATTTTTTTACCGTAATCTCTTTGTTTTAACCCTTTTTAACCCTTTTAACAATTATCATAATATAAAAGTTTCAAACACTTCAAGTTAGAAAAATTTTACCATAAAAGGGAAATTGGTATATAACTAGACATGGGATTGATTTTTTGACGATATATTATCTTACTTTTCCTTTTTAAATATTATTATTATTTTAATAGATTTTAAAAAATATTAATTTCAAAAAATAAGATTAATGTGATTTTTGACAATATTCACTTAATGTAACTTCAAAAACATCGTTTAAAAATGAAATTTGAATATAATACTTTAAAAAATATCCAATATGTTTTATCTTATAATAAAAGTCTTGGAACATTACAATTAATCATAATTATATTACACTTTATGTTTTTGAAATAATTATTTTATTTTTATACTAATTGAATAAATGCAGTATCGACATTGCGTAAGAATTTAGATAAATTATTAAATCAAAAAAAAATCCGTCTTAAAAATAAATAAATTATGTTCAATATAATCTTATATATTAATTCAAAACATATTATTATCCTTTTTGATCATATTATGGATGTTAAAAGAAAAAGGGTGACATTTTTAAATTTTCTTGACATAAAATATTATAAATGTCATTATGATGGTAAAATGGGAAAAATTATATATATTAGAATTTGGGATGGATATAGATGAATAAAAACTATAAAATTTAACAATGGAAATTTTTGTGTTGTTTTTTAATTCTTTTTCACATTTTTTAACCATAATTAACTAATTTATCCATTAAAAATTTGATAAGTTTACCACAATTACTATTCAAATTTCCAAATAATAAAATTGAATTATTTTTAAAAATTATACCTAAAGATTAAAAATATTGAAACCTTTTTCAATTATTTAATTTCTATACGTGGTATAAATTAAAATATGATTAAAACCAAAAACACAAAATACACTTTTTGAGAAAAATTATTTTTAAGAATATAAATGATTTGATAATAATTTTACTAATAAATGTGACTCTCATGAACATAAATAGATAATTAATAATATAAGATAACTAATTTTTATTTGTAACTTTTATAAACCAAAATGAAAGCCTATAAATTCTTAATAAAATATGAAAAATAGTATTTTCACAATTATTTGAAAAATCAATTTTATAAAAAATATCAAAAAAATTTCCCTACGATAATTTTAACATGATAATTGAAAATGTTAATGAAATTTTTAAAAAATAACTTTTAAAATTTTAGAATTTAAATTTTAATCAGATCATTAACAAAACTATGTTTATCATTATATTTTTTTCTTTTCAAAATAAAATATTACTATAATTGAAGCTCTAGGGTTACATTTATTCATTATAAATAATTTTATCCATAATGTTTAAAAAATGTCACCCCATGAAAATATTTGGGTTGTTTTTCATTAAAATTTATTCATGCTCCCACCTCACCTATTCTATCTCATGGTTTATGTAAATAACCTTTTCTAGCCAAGTCATCATATTACTCAACAAATGTTATTTAGAGTCTAGAATCTAGATAGGAACATCATGGTAATATAAATCATGTTACAACTCTATTTCATCATAGATGGCCACATGCATTGGATTTGAAATGCAATTTTCTAAAAAGGTGATATGAAACACATCACATACTTTTAAGATGTTATGATTTATTTCTATTTTAATTCCAAAAATCCAATTCATTATATAATTTCAAATGGTCTGGTATATTTGGGGACATATTTACCTTTCTTACCAAGACATATAACACCCTTCTATAGAGATAATTTTAGAAAAACATGATCTCCCACTGGAATTTTAATATATTTACTTTGTTTATTATAATAACTC
The DNA here is from genome assembly GCA_963277665.1 of Viscum album. Classification (NCBI taxonomy): domain Eukaryota; kingdom Viridiplantae; phylum Streptophyta; class Magnoliopsida; order Santalales; family Viscaceae; genus Viscum; species Viscum album. The sequence continues at coordinate 537,488,608 of OY728138.1, read as the reverse complement.
TTTCACCTAAATTGAGATTCCTTAATATGGGTTTGAATTGTGTTTACCTTCCCCATTGTCTCCTAAATGGGTTTTATACCCACTATTTATCTGTCAAAAACTTCATTCCAATATGTTTGAGTAAGAAAAATATTTCCTTATAATGTCTAATAAATGTCCATTTGAATAGATGAATTGATACTATTGTTATAGTAACACTTCCCAAAAGTTAAATAATGATCCCATATACCTTTTAAGTCAATTGAGGATTAACACAACATATATTATAATTTTATAATAGTTTTTATAGATTTTCCATCCATTTGAGGGTTAAAAGCATTACTCAAGTAGGAATAATATCAAGAGACATATATAGGAATTTTCATAATTATGTTGTAAATTTTTTATCACTAGCATACAAAATTAATATAAGTATAACATGAAGTATTAAAACATAATTAACATAGATTGGGTTATCCATCTCAAGAGGTAAATCATCTCTTATGAAGAGAATATATGATGATTTGGTTTTACAATAAACAATATAACATATTTAATAAATTTTTCTTGGAGTCATTGTTAATATAATGTCACATTTGACTATAATTTCATCCCATTTAGACATTAGAATATGTATATGTTTTTTTAATATTCTAGGATGTTGTGTATTAGTCTTCATATATTATCAACAAAAAAATCATGGCATATAATCATTAATTTCTGACTACATATTATCTGGAAAATATTTCCTTCCTATTTATATATTTCCTCTAACTGCCATGGTGTATAGGGGGATTATATCATTGTACATCATTTAATAATTACATTTTTGGCTTAGGTATATATTTAACACAAAGCTTCCATCCAAATTTAGAAATTCAATATTCATATAGAAAGTCCTTCAAGTTCCCATCATTCAAAACATTAATATTCATTTGAAAATTGTTAGCATTATTCTAAAACATTTTTTTATTTTCCAATAAATATTTTTTGGTAATAATTTTAAAAATTATTTTTGATTTCCCTTCTTCAATATTTACTATATCTATATTTACTAAATACATCAACATAGGATTCCAGTCAATCCTCATTTTGGTCAGGACTCCATGATATTTCCTTCTCAATACATATTCTACCTTATTTTCCATCCCAATGTGGTAGTTTATTGGGGAATCGTAACCCATGGTTAGCTTGATCCGTCACCTATTCCTTATATTGATCTCTTTCAAAAAATAATTTATTTTAGGATATTATGTTTTGTTTATATCTAATATCTTACACCATATAGATAATATCTCTACATCATTTAACGAAAAGATTATGGTTTCCTACAGAAGATCAAGAGTTAGAAAGTTATGCACATTTAATATTAACTAGATCGATGCACATGTAATGAATTTATCATTATTAATATGTAAAAAACTAATTCCCTTATTTGATGAGTCAATATATATCACTAATCTGTCACTTTTTAAAGGTATAGTGAAAACTTTAGTATTGATCACTATCTTCTTCAATTCTTGAAAGCTTTATATGTATTCCATTGTACATGTGAACTTAACCCCTTTACAAGTATTCTTGGTAAACATATTAGAAAAATAGGGAAAATTATTAACAAGTCATCTAGACTAACCTACTAATCCAACGAAACTACCCACCTTGGTTAAGTTTGTTGTTATAGGTGATTTATTGACAAATTTTATCTTTATAAGATCAAATGAGATTGCATCCTTGTATATAATAAGGTTTAGAAGGGAAAAATTATGATGGTAGAATCCAAACTTGTAGATGTTTCCATGTAACTATTTTTTATGAGTTGCACTAATGATCCATATGGGATTCACATAGTCTTCATATATGTTATACTACAGCAAGATATCATCAATACATAACAAAAGAAATATCAATATATTCCTTTAATACTTTGTTTATAATATCCATAAAACTAGAGAGTGGATTATTAAATCCTAATGGAATTTCCATAAATTCATATTGTCATACCTAATATAAAATTTCATCTTCATAATATCTTCTTCCTTAACCAATATTGTTGACATCGAGAATAATGGTAAATTCTTTAAAACTACTGTTCTCTAGGAACTCGGTCAAAAAAGTCATTAGTTTAAGGAATATAAAACTTTTTATTTATTATAATATAATTTATTTAACTCTAATAAATGAAGAAACTCATGATCCATCATTTGTCTTAAAAAATAGGGGTTCCCTAAGGTGAAGAACAAGGGTTTATAAATCCTATTACACACAACTCCAAAAGTTGTTTCTTCAGTTCCACTATGTCTATAATGTATATTTTATAGGGAGTCTTTGATATAGTCCATTCCTCATGGATTAAATAAATGGAAAACTCATCTTAATGTTTCTTGTTGATTTCCAGCTAATTCATTAAGAAATATATAAATATATTATAATACGATAGGTATATCCCCAATATGAAGATTAACCTTTTCATGCATTGATTGTTTCTTCTCTACATCCCCATGAATCACATTCAAATGAGCTATTGGAGTTGGATCTAGACATAAATCAGATTATGATGTCTCACCTCCCAAGAAAATTAATTCTACATCATTATCAAGAATCATAATTTACTTACAATTTCTATAATTTTATTTCATTATATTTTTATACACAAACTGTAATAAAGATAATTTTAATTTTTATCATATTTAGAATAAATAATCTTCTAATAGGGCATGCTAATGTGTCAAAATGTTAATTGAATGATGCAACCTTTTTGTGGTGATATTTTCTCTATTAATTTTGACTAAAAACTCCTTTCCTAAGGTTCTAAGTAAATATCTAATTACATTTCAAATAATGGTAAATATAAAAGATTGTGATGATCCAGAATAAAATAAAGAATTAAAAAATTTGAATATATGAATAATGTTCCAATCACTACATAATTAGGGACTTCAATAATAGCTATAGTGAATATATAATCTTGAAATTCTCCCATTAGAAGATTCAATGGTAATTTTAATTGATTCATTTGAATATTTTTTAATAACACCCTATTTCATTATAGTTTAAGATATAGATATTATTTTTTTCTTTAAATTCATTATATTCATTAAAAATATGTCCATTATGTCCACTCTTAATATAAACTCACACACCATTCAATAATTTTCCAGGATGTTTCATTCTAAAAATATTATATGATTGAAATTTATTTATTCACATATTATTATTTGACATGTCATAATTTTTCTAATTTACAACTGATAACCTTTTTTGGATTTCTATTAAATATAATTGATAATGAAAATTAATTCTACATTTTGATGTAACATAAAATTATTTCATCATATGTGGAAAACATTCTTCAGATACTTTGATTAATCCCATTATAGAAATAGTCAATATTTCTTTTTATATTACACATGTAATTTATAGGATACCACTATAATCTTTTAATTATAGAATCATATTCCAAAAAAATTTATCCTTCTATTTTATTTAAGATGATTAACATTATCTTCATTTCATTTTGTTTTTCATTAGGAAATTATTTCATAAAGACTATTATTTTAAATGATATCCATACCTTAAATCATATATATTTTCTACCCATATTATTTTGGACGAAAGAACACAATTGATCAAAATATACCTATCATGATACAATTCTAGCATAACGTTTTCACTTTCACTAAATCCCTATACGAGAAATATATCTTCAAGGGTCTTAATTTATTTATCAAAAACCACTAGATTAGTTATTAACCTAAAAATATGGAGGCATATGTCATATTAAACAATCCAACATAGCTGCATCACAATTTGAAACATGATTTTTCTCCATATGTACAAGTTTATTAGTCATTAAGTCTGTCAGATTCCCTAATATGGTCATGATATTTTTAGATCAAACACAAGTTTTATTGGATTTTTAATAGGTAAATTTCTACAATATCCATGTGTATTAATTCCATTCATTCTACCATTAAACACTTTAAAAAATGGAATAGAATAGATTAGGTGATAATATTATAAAGTATAAATCATAATATATTTCTAAACCTAATGTAACACTTATCATAAAATAAAATCTTATGCATTGTAAATATTGGATCCTATACATGGTTTCTTTTGGAATAATTTTTCAAAATGAGAATACATTAAAATATTTCATTATTGTTCATAAATAAAATGTGAATTAACCAATAAAAAACCCCTAGGAGTTTCAAACTAGGTTCATAGAAAGTGCTCAATGACCATGCACTATAATCATGGATGAGATATATTCAACCAACTATTTTCAGGGTAATTACCCCTATATACATCTATTCCAAAACCATGTCCACCTATAGTATCCACAGAAGGATTTATTTATAGAAAAGTAGCTTAATATTTTCCTTACAAAAAATTTAGGATATACTTAGTATCTTTTAAAAGGTTATGGTCCATAATTTATGTTTTTCTAAGTTTAGTTCCCATAGTTTCTATAAAACAACCTTTAATATAAACTTAAATAGCCCCAAATATAGTAACCTAGAGTGATGTCTACATTATTATATTTTCATATGATAAAAGGGATCTAATCTTGGAGGTCTAATCATTTTGATAGTATTTAATATAAAATAAATACATTATTTTCATTCTAAATTGAAAAAAAATATAAAACATAACTAAAGAAAATGTTTTCCACCCCTAAAACTCATTCAATGATTTATTCATCATATCCTAGGTAAAGTAGAAAGAATAAGGGTGAGCTCAAATTCTCATTAAGGGTTAATTAAAATGGAATATATTATGAGAAAATAAGGCATAATAAATATGGAAAGGGAAATTATAGAAAAAACATACTATTTAATGACTAACATGTGAAATAATTGCATCCAAGGAAAATATAAATGAAAAAATATCAGGGATAATAATAAATACATTTTTAATAAAGGTAATGTGTACTATTGGATTTATGGATCTCGTACATGGTGATATCTTCACTATAAAGACCTTACATTAAGATAATTTATAATATAGGTAGTTATACACCCCAAACCCATTAAATTTGGAAAATTTATTTATCTGGTAATACCTATCGACACATCAAGGGGATATATAATTTCTTTCCCCACCCATAAATATATTTTAATTGCATTCCTCATATATTTAATGAATGATTTCACTCATAAACAATAAGTCTTACCATATAAAAGTTTCCATTGAATAAAAAATATATAATATCAATATTTACCCAGTCAATTATTTAACTTGCAATGTAGAAATACATATATAGGTAAATTATGCCTCAAGAAGTAATAATTTCTATTATAAAAAAGAATATGTATTTTAAAGATAAATTTAATGTCCAATGGTCCTATAATGATGAATCTTTCAAGATATAGTTAATAATAAAAATTTAGTAAGAGATAATATATGACAATCCTTTGATCAAAAAAAGGTTTTTGCTAGAATCATATACATTAAAGAAATGGGTAAAATAGAAGATAAATATTAAATTAATTTTCATTAAATAGGTTTTTTAAAACCACTATTTTTTTGTAATAATATTAGAGTGTAAAACATTTATGGTGACATGAATGCCTGTTAATTGCATATACATTAAGAAAATCTCATTTTACTTTATATATTTTTTTTTTTGAAAAATACCTTTTGAAAACCCATATAAAGATTACATTCATTTCTTAAGGAAATTCATGTATAACAAAAAATTTACTTTGAGTAAATAAAATTGTATTTTTTAATTTTTAAAAAAATATATACATGGAACAAAGATTTACCTGACAAAAAAAATAAGATTGGATTTTATTTTAAAAATTTAATTATATCATTTATGTTCTAAATAGTGGAAAATTTGGATGAAATATTGAAAATAATGAAAAAATAGATTATTATAAAAAAATAGTAATTTATGAAAAATGGTTTATAATATTTCTTAAAGAAAATAAGTGAAATCTAAAAAGTGATACTATAAAATAAATTCTTACCTATTTAGTAACTTTTAAATAGAAAAAATACATGAATCAGTAAACCAAAAATAAATCTTAAATCATTATGAAAATGTATATATTCATTTTAAATACCAAAAAGGGGAATTATATACACCTAATTAAAATAAACAGTTGCATTATTCCAAATATGTCTCAATGGAGTAGAAATTGATATGAAATATCATTTCTCACATTTATCATTAATTAAAAATTATTTAACACCTTCATGATGGTTTTAAATAAATTATTAATTTATAAGATAACCATATTTGTATTTATAATATCATATATGATCCTATTATAACATCTTATCACCTTTTTGTTAACAATATTTCATTATTACCATTATTTCAGGTGTTTATTGATTTATTTTCATATTCATGTTTCGTCATGAAATATCTAGTCATTTTACATTGATTATAGTTAAATAGTCTATAAAATTAAATTCATGATATAAATTTCATATATATAAATTAAATATTTCCTTATTACCATCCATATAAAGTGGAAATGAAACAGTGATGACATCTCCTTCTGGAAGTTGTAATCCACACATACGCATGAGCGACATTATATTTTTTCCAACAAATTGAATGATAAAAAGGTTGGTATGGTATTATAATAATATAAGAATAATAATGTCACAAATATCATATAAATTCATTATTTTCATATTTATAAACATCCATGTATAATGGTGATGAATAATTAATTGCAGCACTATGTGGATACGGTAAGCTGTATATACGCATGAGCGACCTTTTGAATTTCTATGAGATGGAAAAGCGGTGAACAATAGTTTTACCATAATAATAATAATATAATAATATATTTAGGATACCAAATTAATTAATTTATTATTTTTAAAACACATTTAGATAGTGTATGATAAGTTCAAAATATGGAAGAGTCTCTAAGGATGGTTACCTCTTTTTTTATAGAATTCTATTTAGATCTCTTATGAAAGGATATATGGATAGTATTTTGTAAATATAATCATATATATAACATTTAAAATGATATTTATAATAGAAATGGAAATTTTTTCATCATTCTTGGTGGCTCAATGTGGTGTAAAGAGAATTGAGAAGGGAATCTCTTTTATAAGTGATGGAGGGGTACACTTGGAATTTAGTATTTTATTAAATTAATATTAATTATTTATCAGGTAAAAATGGATAAAAATTAATATAAAAATTAGATAAGATTTTTTTTAGAATAAATCATGTCATATAAGAAAATTAAGACATGTTTAGGTGATATATTCACCTATATTTATTTGTTTTAATGCCCACTAACATTTCTAATAGTGACCATAATATACATGTTTTATACACAGTGGAAAATATTTCACCATAAACGTAAAATTGTATTATAAATAGACAATGTATTAAATTTTGACCATATTTTATCCCCGTTATCCATGTTTTAGATTTTCATGTTTTTTAAATTATGAAATAAAAATAATATTTTCATAAAAAACAATTAACGTCATTTTTTGACAGTTTTAATTTGATTTGACTATAAAAACATGAATAAAAATATTAAATTAGAATATAACCCTTTAAAACAATACTAGTATTTTATATCTATGTATAAAATTAATGAAAATCAGTAAGACATCCAAATTTTATTACATTTAATATTTTAAATATCATGTATTTGTTTTCTATTAATTGAATAAATATTATGTCTATGTTGTGTTAGAATTTATGCTAATTATTAAATCACTAAAAATTGAATTAAAATTATCTTTCTAAAAATAAATTTATCTTGTTAAAAATAATATTTTACATTAATTAAAACATATTTGTTTCCTTATGTGAGCACATAAAATAAGCTAAAATAAATAAACATAAATTTTGAAATCTTCTTTACTTAAAATAATTTAAACGTAATTACTATTTCCAAATGGAATAAAAATTCCATATATTGGAATTATGGATTGAATTAGTATAATTCCACCCATCCAATATAAATAAATTAATTTTTTTGGTTTATTTCTAATGCCTTATAACATTATTTTAATACTAAATTACAAAATTTAACCTTTACTAATGCGATACATTTTTCCACCGTACCTATGATAATGCTAAAAAAAGGTTAATATTTTAAAAAATAACATAGATATTCCAAATATGGAATAATTTTTTATAATTCAATTTTTGTATGTGGAAGATACTAATTTAAGTTAAATACACAAAGAAAATTTACTATAATATTTAAAAAAAATACCTTCTTATGTATGATTTTTTTAATACCAGATTCAAACATAAAATTTATTCCAATTAACATATTTAGTTTATTATTAATAATAAAAATCTAATATCACTTTTAATCAATTTTAAAAAATCGATATATTTAAATTCATGAGTTTAGATTACAATTTTTTAACGAAAATATTTTTTACTATTTATAGGAAAATCTGTTTTTAGAAAAAGAAAAAAAATCACTATAAGATAATTTTAATATAGTAATTACAAAAAAATTAATTTAAGAAAATAATAATCAAATAGTTTTATAATTTTAATACTAATCACATTCTTTCTAAAACTATATGTACTATGCAATTGTTTTTTATATTGAAATGATTAATCTATTTGCATCTTAGGTGGTACATTATTCCCTCCATAAAAAATGTACATCATAAAATTTTATCTAATGTTAACTCAATAATAAATTTCAGTAGTATTTACTCATAATTGTTTTTAGTTACAATCTCACCAATTCTATTATTTTATTTTCTAAAGTACCATAACCACATGGGTTATCAAATTCTTCAATAGTTGTTCTCTAGTGTCCCAGATCTGGATAGTATATTCAAAGTTAAATAAGCCAGTTCAAATATACTTCCAAAGAGTTGAGTACATGAAATGGATCAGGCATGTACATTCATAAATAGAATATATGGAACACATCATATACTTAAGTGTCTAGGTAGAATTGCTAAATAGTAATCCACAACTACATTTCATTCTATAATTTCAATAGGCTTGGATTACATGGGTATAAGTATATATTTATTATAGTACCTTATAAGACCTTTATAAGTAGATAATTTCATGAAACCATTATCTCCCACTCTAAATTCCAAATATTTCTTTGGGTTATTAGAATTGGACATTTTCCTGCTTTGAGATACTTTAATATGATTTGGAAAATTACTTACCTTCACCATTGAATCCTAAACTAGTTAGGGGACCAAAATATTTCATTCACCATCTTCATCTCAATAAGCTAGAGTATGACATATCTTTCTATATAATGTTTCATATGTAATCTTTTAATACTTGAATGTAATCTATTTTTACAGGAAAACTCCACCAAATATAAATACTGACCCCATATACCTTGAAATTCATGTTATCATGAGCTTAATATTTATTCTAATGTTCTAATAGATATTTTGGAATGTGCATTTTTTAGAGCGATATGGAGTGATAAAATGAATCTCAACATCTAGATAATTTTAAAAACTTTTCCATAATTTCATTACAAATCATGGATCATGATCAAAATAAATTAAAGGAATAGAAACATAAAACATAATAGCTTTATTAATATAGAGTCTTTCAACGTGCCTAAGTTCCAAATATTCTCTTATATTAAGGGAATCTGTAGGTTTGGTGAGGTGACAATAATAAACCAAATTTTAAAATTATGTCTTAGATTCATTAGTAATATAAATAAAAGGTACAAAGTAACATCATCCCCATTGAAAAATTGAAATAGGTATAGGTTGCATGATTCTTGTAGGACATTATTTATCGGCCTTCACCTATTGATAAATAATACATATTGAAATATAATCATCAATTTCTACCATCATATCTTCCTACAAAAAATTTTCCTTGAAATATCTATACGTATTTTGAATACCATGGTGTATAGAGAAATTTGAGTAATGATAATCATCTAATAATTCAATTTAAATCTTAGGTATTGATGTAAAACATTTCCTCCTTCAAAATATCATAACACCATATTCATATATTATTTATTATAATTTCCTATTATTCACATCATTAATTTTATTTTTCAAATTATCATTATCAAGATGATAACTTGTTATAGTTTATAATAAATATTTATGGGCCATCATCTAAAAAAAGAGTATTGTTTTCCCTTCCATAATAATTCACAAATAAATCTTTGATAAATATATAAATATAGTATCCTTATCATTCCTTATATTTTTTAAGACTCTATGATCATTTTTTAATTTCCTTGGTTAGTTTATTTTTCTTCCCAGGTTTTAGTTTATTTATAAATCATAACACATCAGAATCTTGATCCATCTCCTTTACTACATATTCATCAATTTATAAAAAGAGATGTATTTTAGACTCTTATGGTCTGCGTATCTCTCACTTCAATCACTATTGATATAATATCTCCATAAAATAATAGAAAACCTTATATATTCAAACTTGAGATAATTAGTTAGATAGTTATGTTCATGTGCCTTTAAATTTCCAGATGCATAATATATAATGTAATCATTATGGATAAAAAACAACCAATAAAATTCTTTGATGCATCACTATATTTCTCAAACCACTCACTTGATGATGGTATAGTAAAAAATATATCACTGAACAATGTCCTCTTCAATTATTTAAAATATTTGGCACATTCCATTATGTATATGAACGTAACCCCTTTACCTGTAAACTTTGATAATTTGTTTTTCAATATGGATATTTTTTTAGAAAATCACTTATATTAAACTTCCAAAGAAATGTAACTAGATAACTATATAATGGTTTTTGGTGTAAAAAATTCTTTGAATTCCATTTTCTTTTCAGGATCTACTGAAATTCCATGTTTGGAGATTATATAAAAAATGAAATAAGAATTCTGAAGCCAGTTTTCAAACATTTTAATTTAAAATATAGATCTTTTCTCTAAGAATTTCAATAGTGAATCCCTTGTGATTCTCATTGAGCCCATGTCATTAAGAAAACATAAATATTTCATCAATAAATACCACAAAATATATTAATATATACCTCAAATAACCCATTCATTAGATCTATAAAAATAGAGTCTATATTATGTAATCCGAATGGAATTCATGTAAAATTTTATTGTCCATACCTCATATGAAATACCATCATTGAAATATATTCATTCATCAATCATAATTAATGATACCCAAAATGATGTCCAATCATTGAATTATATCAAGTTCCACGATGATTATTTAATAATTCATCAAAGCAAGGAACATGAATCGTTTTTATTATCATAATGGTATTGATTGACATATAATCTATGCAGATTATAATATTTTTTAATGAAAATATCATGGACTCCCCAAGGTGAAACACTAGGATATATAAATCCTGTTTCAAAAAAGAAATTTAATTGTTTCATAAATTATACAAATTTCATAATGTCGATTCTATATGGAGTCTTTGATATAGTTCTTCTCTCATGGATTAAATCAAAGGAAAACCCATATTCACATTCTAGTTGATTTATATGTAATTCCTTATAAAATATATCAGTATATTCTTATATAATTGGTATATCATCAATTTTGATATTAACATTTTCATCCATAGATTTTTTTACTCTTCTTAAACAATAATCTCACTTAAAAGTTCTATTGGGGGGTGTTTCACAACATGAATCAGATGATGAAGTCTCTCTATAAAGACAACTAATTCTATATGTTCATTAAGAATACAAATTTAAGTCTATTTCAAATATTTTTTCATTATATTTGAAATACATTCCTTACCAAGGATTATATAAAATTCAATAATAGGTATAATAATAATGTATACAAAAAATGAAACACTTTTCTATCAAAATATGAACTCACTAATGCGTCCTTATTGAGATGATATTTCAAAAAACTATTTCTAATAAAAATGATATTCTTATATTGTTAGGGAAATACCAAATTTTTAGTGAAAATATTGATGGTATAAATGAGTATAAAGAACCATATTAAAATAAATAATTATCAAAATGAAAATATTTTATTAAAGTTATTTCCACCATATATATAAGAATTTTATCATCATTAATATTGATCACATATGCTTTGTATTCCCCATAAAACCTCTTATTAATTATTTTTCCTTCATTCTTAGGATACTAGATTGACAAATTTCCCATTTCATTAGAGTTTACACATCATAAAATAATAGTCTATTTATTTCTCTTACATTAATTAACAAGATTACCCTTATCTTTGTAAATATAATAAACTTCCATTACCTTTAATCATTATCTATTATGTATCTTTCCAAAATTTTCACTTGATGGAATTTTTTACACTATCTTATTATTCTTTGGTGGATTCCCTTTTTCTTGATGTTTTTTGAGGGAATTAATTTCTATATTTACCTTGAATAAAAATTATCTATTAAATTCACTGTATATTTATGTGGCACATAATACTATTTCATTATATGATGAAATAGATTGAGAATCCAGTTCTTTTTAGACAATTGGGTTACCACATTTAATTAAGTGGTCCACCTTAGTATCCATATTATGTATATAATCTTTATTATAACTGGATAGTCTTGTAGAGGAATCCTAAAAATTCACATTATTATTTTCCTCCTTTTAATTTAATGTGAGGAAAATTAAATTATTTTTCATTTCATTTCTAATGAGAAAAATATTTATCCAATATTTTTACATTAAATGATATAAATTCTATATTATCTATTTCTTCTTCCTCCCATGTATTGTAGGATAGTGACCACCATTGATCAATATCACCATTAAGATAATAAAATTTGATCATGAACTTGTACCTTTATTTTCATACCAAATACATAATATATTTTCAAGGGACTTAGTGAGTTTCTCACCTATTATTGTATTAGTACTTCCACTAACATTTGGAGGATTTTTTCATATAAAACAATCTAACATATTTCAACCATGTCTTGATAAATCATGTTTCTCAATATGTGCAAGGTTGTTATTCATAACCTTTATCAACTTACATAATGTGGTAATGAACTGTTCACCCCAACACAAACTATATTAATTTTATCAGTAGGTAAATTTATACATAGTTTATTATTAAGGATACAATTATTTCTACCATGAACCATTTCTAAATAATGGAATAAACTGGATAACCATATTACATTACAAATTTTAAATCATTATATATTATACTTTGTAAGAACACAATTTGTCTTTGATGTGCATATCCTATTCTTTATAGATTAATTCCATGGGTTTATCCATATATAAATTCCTACATTGGTCCTGGAGAAAACATGGGTTTTCGAGGATTGTAAGTAGCTCAGTGACTGAGATTTTGGAGGAGGAATCTGGTCCACACAGTTAGTAGAATCCATATCTCCCAATTCAAATGGTTAAACAAAATTATGTAGGGTATCCCTATGTATTTTCCTTGGCCACATTGTTTGATGAAACCACGAAGCCCATGTTGCATGTCCATGTGTTTTCTATATATTTTTTATTGATGGTATATTATTTCATCATTGTACGGTTTGTCTAACCATACACCATGACCATCCGAGAAGGGGTGGATAGGAATTGAGTTAATAAAGGTTGTTTCATGGTTTGTACAACTATGATAAAAAACTCTACAAACCATTAATTATGGGTAAATGGAACTTTTTACCTTAAAGGATTTATGTGTTTAAACCCCTCTCCATTTTATTATTTATCCATCAGTGGTCACCCATTTCTCTTGTTTGTAGCAATCCAATGTAATCCTCGTCATCTTTATGATATATTCCCCATCCAACCTCAGAATCATGATTTGTTTGTCTCGTTGGATAGCATCCAGTAATCTCTATAATACATGGGAAACCAAGTTTATTTATCTTTTTATCGATGATACTATTTTGGTGATAGGTCATATACCCTATTTTTAGGGAATTCTTATGATCTTCCATTTTCATTCGATCTTGGAAAACCCCAGGGCTGATACAATATGATGAATCTACAAAGGGAATAAGAAAGGTGGTATATTCCATTCCCATTAAATACTTTTTTTTACATTTTGGTCTTTGTGTCCCATGATGGACACTCCATTTTCTCTTTGTAAATTGAATTTTTTTTAAGAAAATGTGAAAATATATATTATGATTTTACATGACACCATTATAGTAGTTTTGTTGTGGACATGACCATAGTATCCCATAGATAGTGTTTTCTTTATTGCATTAGAAAAAGATATAAGGAATCACATCCTAAGGGATAGAATTGATTTTTACTCATGGTAAATTAGATATATACATAATTATAAATTTACATTTGAATACATACATTATAGTATATATTTTTTAGAATAAATCTATTTCATCTATCATATCACTACATATCAGTCATTGTCAGCTATATTTAATTATAGTAAATGGAAAAAAATAAGGGTAAGATAAAATTCTCAACGAGGATTAACAACAAAGGAAGAAATCATGAATCAAAAATCATAATCAACATGTAATGATACATAACTGAACACACATTCAATTTAAATAGTGTGACTATCTTGGTATGATAGGGTTTAATCAATATGGGAAGGTAACTAAGTAAGAACACTTATCATTTAATCTACATAAAAATAATGCAACACACATATAAATAATATCATTGTGAAAATATAATGTATAGTAATAGATGAATTATTAATGATGGAATTCATAATTATGGACATCTAAAATAGACAATTAAGGCATTTTTTAAAGAAATCTAATAACGCTAAGGCTTCATTCTATGAAATCTAACACCATTAATGATTCTTTCCAAGACAACTATATAAACGAGTAGAGTCTCAACCAAAACCATTTCTAGTTTATCTCATGATACCTATTGATGCATAAAGGTTCTATATAGAACCCCAACCATCACATATATAGACAATTTATTTCCACAGATATCTATTAATAGATTTATTTCATAATCAATGTTTCTTATCACAATGTAACTGTATTGAGTAAATGATACATATTAATCAATATTTCCCCAGAAAATCAAATTGATTTAAAAGTAAATGTATATATAATAATAGTATAAGTTTTTGGAAATAATCATATCTATCACACAATAATATGAATATTTATAATAATTATATTTTATATTGAAAAATTATAATAATATATTTATTATTTGAAAAGAAAGATAACACGCATAAAAGAAAGTGAGATTGCATAGCAGCTTTAAAAACATCATAATTTCCAGGTCCAATCACTGTGGATTAAATTATACCATTAATTTTGAATCAATCATTATATTACATGTAAAATTGGTAGTATATATTCCAAATAAAATTTATTTGGATCATAGTAACAAATAAGTCTCAATGGAACGTAAATTGAGGTGAAATATCGTACCAGAAACTTTGTTTTGGTCGAACATGCTTTAACCTCTTATATAGTGGGGTTAGAAATGCAATTATATTATTCTATAAACATATAAATTTTTTTATACCATGTATGATCCCTTTAAAATATTTTATCACTATTTTTAATAAGAATTCATTATTTTCATTATATTGGGTGATAATTGCATTGTTTTCTCAATCATGTTTTGTCATTAATAATATAGTTATTGAACATATTATATAGTATTATCATATAAATAATAATATTAATAATATAATTATCATATTGTATCATTTACTTTAATTTTAAAACCAATCATGAGTGGTGGTTTTGAAAAATGAAGTACGTTATGATCATAGAGACAGTAGGTTGAATGTACGTTTGAGAAAAGTTTCCATTTTTCATTGAAAATTTTGGAAATTAGGTATATCAAATTTTAACATTAAATCATGATAATTATATCATTAATACCATATTATATAATAATATAAATCATCCATTTTTTTTGATGGAATGATACTCACATCGCTTTGTGAAGTCTGTAATCCACATGTACACAAACTACTTTATCATATTTCATTGAGTGAAAAAGTAAGAAACTAAAATGATATATTATCTTTGTAGAATGATAAATATGTAATTAATATTGTAATTATTTCATTTATATCATATATAATTTTTAAAATTATGCTTATCACCTTACATGTGAAGCATTAGTGAGCGACAAGTCAAATCGCTTCGCAAGGCGGTAGTCTGCCGTACACATGAGCGACATTATCATATCTCTTATAGAATATACGGTAAAAAATTATATATATATATGATATACTTAATAAATAGGTATAAATATATTTAAAATATCATATATATATATATATTAAATCCATCATCATACCTTTCCTTGAGAGGAGGTAATGGAAAACGAATGACATCAGTTCATGCGGCAACAATCTTCTATATACATGAACATTGGTTTCGTAATGCATTTAATTTTAGTTGTTATGGTTTTAGGTCAAGGAATTATTATGATGAAAAAATATATTTATGATAATAGTTTTCTTATATCATTATAGTGTAATAAAAATTGAATGATATGGATAAATAAATAAAATATAAAGGATTGTTGAAGGACATTGCCTCTTCATTGGGTATCCTCATTAGGTTTGTACTAAATAGTTAATAAGAAGAATTTATACCAAAACATTGATTCTATTATTATAGGATGGAATTTATTAAGTGATTTGGGTAGGTATTCATGGAATCAATTTGGTTTGAATGCGTGAAGATGTGAGGAGAGTCTCTTCCTTTTTATATTTTAGGAGGAGTGATATTCTTGTAAATACCCAAAAGTATTCAATATTGGGAGGTCTCACTTATGTGAATCCATATAGATCAAAAATGGTCGTAATAGTTTATTTGGATAATAAACACCTCCACCAAAAAACATAAATACATTTTTACTATGTTATTCCTTAGTCTTTATGTTTAATCAATTTTACCCTTTTTGTTTTTACCATGTTAAATTATATCTTTTTATTTACCTAGGTAAGATATCATTTAAGAATAAACATTCAATGATATTTATTAGAAAAATTAGAACAAATTATTCTTAATATTATATACAATTTATTAAATAAATATCTTATGTGTGTGAAAAAATAGTTTTAATAAAAACACATGTACTGCACAAAATCCTATGTTGACATTAACCGCGGGGTAATTAGTTTTAACTATTTTCACTATAAATAATAGTGAGAAATTAAGGTTAAATTATTCTATAATATACTTTTTATGATTAAAAATATTTAATCCATTTATCCAAGTTTAACTCACTAAAGTGGAAGAGTTTAATTTAAATTAATTCGGCTGATGTAAAGAGAAAAAGGGTAATTAAAATAAAAATATTCAAATGATTATAATGCCTTTAAAAAAATATTAAATAGGAAAATTATTCAAATGAATTAAAGTGGATTAATTTCTATAAAATCAATCTAATTTTAGTTTAATATAAATAAAAAATATATTTCAACAATATAATTATTTAATAAAAAATTAGATTTAAATTAAAATTAATAATTTTTATCTATTCATTAAAAATTGAAGCTTCTCTAAAAAAATATAATAAAACTTAACAAGTTTAATATTAAAATTTCAAAAAATATATTTGTTAATCAAATAAAATTTATAAAATTGGACAAATTTAATTTTATATTACGTGTTCAGGGTGGAACTGAATCTAATAGAAAAAATAATGTTTTTTTTTTAAATATTCCTATTTTTTAAAATGATAATTATTTTACTTCTAATCATTTAAAAAAATTAAGAAAAATTTTTAAAAATTATTTTAATTAGTTATGTAATTTTTTTCACACCCTCCATTCTAATGACTTTGTGAGAATTAAAATAATTAACGATAATATTTTTATTAGTATATTGTTGTTTGGTAAAACTCAGTCATGCGTATAGAAATGAATTTGAAGAAACTCATTTTTAAATTTAATGAATCTATAATATATGCTATATGTACTAAAATATATTAAATAGATTTAATTTATTTTTAAATTAATATATCATAAGGTCATTGGTTGTTATATTCCCCTTTATTCTTGGAGTTTCATGTAATATACACTATCGAATGCAATGTTATTATTCTAAAATTTCAGGGTGTTACATTCCCCCCACCTTGAATAAATCACATTTTCATAATAAAAAAATTATCTCAGAAATTAAGGGTTCTATATTTGAAAACACCATTTTGAAAAACCTGTATCGAGAAATGTTTAATAAAAAACCTCTTAATAAGAGAGAATTATAAATGAAATTGAAATATGAAATAATTAAATCACCAGGCTTCAATGTTCATGAACATTAGTGTAAATTAATGATACAAACATGGAGGAAAATAATAAATAATTATAGAGCATGATAAAGGTAATTGATCATAATAAAGTGATTGATCAATGTAATTTTACAGTCTTCAAAACCCAAAATTTTATGACTTAAAAGACAAAGTAATTCATTATATATAATATAAAAGGATAAACTTTTTTACTAGATACTTTTACTATAGTCGAGTTACTATTTTTCTATCTAATAATATAATTAAATATACTTTAGTGATAGAGTTACATTTCATAATCAAAAAAATATCCTTTGGTTATGTTTTAACCAATTTTAAATCCACTTCTTACTCTATGAAATAAAAATCCCAAATAAATTTATTTTATGCCTAAAGAAAAAGAATTCACATTTAATAGATCATAAGATCTATATAAATTGTATTTACATCTTTGTATAATTATTTTCCAAAAACAATATAGTTAGTACATGTCCCAAAATATAATAAATTTATCTATAAAGAACAAAATTATCACCACTATGTAATCAGTATTATTTATTTTTAGAATCAATTAACTGAAAAAAAAATATTAAAAAGGAAATTACATAGCCTAGTCTAATGAATGAAAAATTTATCATCGTTTGATCCTGGGATCAATAATGACTTCCTTGAATGATGTGACATATTTTAACCTAGATTATGGGTTATAATTTTTCTTAAAATATATCAATATATTTCGGATACTTCTCCCAAAACAATATGATCAACATCCTTAAAAAATTAATCAATAAACTGACTTTCTATAGTTATTTTCAATACAACTAATTTGTTTAATTTTTTTTAAAAAATCTAATAATATTATTCGACTATTATTAACATTTCATTAATGATCCTGTGAAACTTAAATGTTTTAAATACCTTTAAAATTATTTCTATAAAATTTAATTTCATTATTCCTCAAATAACATTTTTACTAAAACATAAGCTTTCATTAAATTTTTCCAAAAAATTTTAATCTTGGTAGAATCCAATCACATAAAACCTAATTTTATGTGTTTAAGACATTGAACATATGATCAATAATTAAGTCTTAACCTACGATGGTATCCCTAACACTTAATTTAAATAAGACATATATGATTCTAACAACATCCAAAAAAAATTCATGATTCATATAAGAATAACACCATTTGTAAAAATACTTCAATATTTTAATTTTTTTGAATACAAATACAAAAAAAAATATTCTGTTTTATTTCCAAACAATTTATTCTCTTAGTACAGGGTTTAAGCTACACCATTCATTATCATTATCTATTCAAATCCCTCATAATATTTTGAAAATAAAATGTGAATTACCCTAAGCATATACCATAATAATATCACACCAGCTGTACTGTGAGGCCCATTTTCAACCACGATGTGATTATTAGGTCAATCCTAATGTGACCATTTTAGATTTATTAACCCCAGATAAAATTATTCTAGAACCATGTCCCAATTTATTATCTTGAAAGTGACATATTTCTTTGAATGAAAACATAATCTCTATTATAACAAAAATTGACAAATATTCTTCTATACTTATCCTAATGTATTTCATAGTTCCATGTTCATTATTAAATTTTTTCTAAAATATATTTACCATGATTTATTCTAAACATCCTCTAATACCAAATGTTGCGACCCTAACCCTATTATCCTAAATCCAGTGTCTACTTCATTAAATTGGTAAAAGAATCATTGAATCACATCCCAAAATACCAAATAGTTTATTAGTCTTGGTAAACTAGATATAGACATGGGTCTTCCATTACATTAGAATACAAATTGTTTAACATTACTTATTTGATAATATATTTATTACTTCTATCATATCCCTACACGTTAATCATAATAGACTTTAAAGAATCATTGGGAAAAGAATCAAAATAAGGGTGATCTCAAACACTCAATAAGGGTTTTGTACATTAGAATCTATCATGAATCAATAAGCCCATTCAACTTGAAAGGGTAAATAACTAATCACATATTCTATTAAAATAACTTTAACTATCAATGTAATATAATGATAGACAAAAATGGTAAGGTAAATAATGGGTAACACATGCTATTTAATCAATAAGCTGAGAATAAAATACAACAATAGATAATATAAAATGAAAATATCGTGGAATATAATAGATGTAATAAAAATGATGTAATTCATAATGATGGAAATCTAAAACATTTCATCGACGCTTTATTATAATATGTATAATAGTGTCATTATTTCATTCTAAGACATCTAATACCATTGTGGATTCATTCCAAGACATCCATATAAATGGGGAAGGCCCCAACCAAAAAAATATAGTTTTTCTCATGAGAACTAATGATTCATTTATTGGATATAACATGACCTTCCAATTAAATTAATATTACAATTCATTCCTCTTAAATTTAATAATCTTATTATTTCATAATCAACGTGCCTTATCAAAATGTATCAATATTGATTATAGGATACATATTTTTTTAATGTTTCCCTAGATAATAAAATAAATTTAAATGCAAAAACCATATGAAAATAAGGTATATGGTTTAGGAAATAATAATATCCACAACACAATAATATTTAGATTTATGATAAATGTAATATCCAATGAAAAATTATCAAATAAGAGTGACTATTTTAAGAGAAATATATCAATTAGAGAAGAATGTGAGATTGTTCATTTTATTTTACCCCTTAGCAATATTCAAGTAAAACAGCCTTAGATGAAATGATTCCATGAAGGGTTAATTAATCATGATATTATATGTAAATGTGAAATTATATAAACCACATAAAAGTGAGTTGGTGAATAAGAAGAAATAGTTTCCAATGGAATGTAAATTGAGATGAAATCCCTTACCTCATGCTTTCTTTTGGTTGAAATTAATTTAACCTCATGTATAGTGGTTTCGAATATGTTGTTAAATTATTATAGAACTATTTTAATAATAATTTTATCTTATATAATCCTTTATATCATCATATCAGCTATTTGATAATAATATTTCATTATTTTCATTATTTTAGGTTGTAATTATCTTGTTTTCTCATGCATGTTTTTTCATTAAGGATCTGGTTCATAATCATATTATATTGTTCAATCTTATATATAAGAATAATAATGACATAATTACTATATGTTTTACATCAATTTTACTTCTCAAACCAATAATGAATGTTTTTTAGAAAAAATAAAGTTTATTACGATCATGGAGAGGGATGGTTTTATGTACACATGTCACGAACCGTCCCATGGGGCCCGGACTTGACTACCCCAAGCCCGCCGTCCATATGCTAGGGGTAGGTGACTAGAATCTAAAGGATTTTCCTGAATAGGTAAGGCATTGCCTTAGATATATGTACACACTAAAAAGGGGAAACTAAAGTAAATAACCAAAAAAGATAATGTATTACCACAAGAGTAATGTACAACCACAAATACAACCGTAAACTGAAAATAGTGTGCTGAGATATAAGCCCTAGAAACCGAAAAGAAAGTAAACAGGTGTCACATCTTCCCTGGAGCTCTACCTATAGGTTAGTATCTATAAGTTTTAATTCGAATAAGAGGATCTTGAATTCTCCCTTACCACCAAGCTCCACAATGTCCAAACCTCTACAGTCTGCCTCGGAGCGTCAGTAGTCTACACCAGAAACACAAGTGCTGGCGGAACCCATGCAGTGGTGAGTATAACAACTCAGTAGGGGACCCCAAGAACCCCAAATTTCTATCAGTAATCCAAAAATTAAAAAATCATAGGAAATATCACAAAGTTAATTTCATAAGCTTGATCCAAATCATGAATCACTAATAAAAAGAGATAACTCACTCTAACGGTGTGACTTCAAGGTTACATGGATATGGATGATAAGTTGTAAATCTAGATCATCCTATCCATACTAACTCTACTTCTGACCTATAAGGTTTACTGTATGCTGACCCGTATTGGTCTCTAGATGTTAAACCATATTGGTCGTTGGTGCGGACCCGTATTAGTCGTTAGTGTCAAGCCGTATTGGTCTCTAGTGTGACCTGTATTGGTTGCTGGTGCTGACCCATGTTGGTCACTGGTGCTGACCCATCTTAGTCATTGGTTCTGAACCGTATTGTTCACTGGTGTTCACCCATATTGATCATTGGTTTAGATGTAGGTATTATTAGTCGTACAACTAGATCAACCCACTCTAGTGTTTCTGACGCTAACTCGTATTGGTAGCTCTTCTTTTTTCATGTCACAAACATCCACGGGATTCTTGCATGAAGCACTCTTGATCTCTAGAAGAATTTTCTCCATAATCCATTAGTAATATTTCAACTGGTACAAAGACTGCAAAAAACATACCAAAGGAACTGCCCCGTCATAGGGGTCCTAACGCGAGAGACGGAGTGTCGATCGGACGACCAGTCTGTGAGATGTGGGAACTTTTCTAAAAAGGAACCGGGTGGATTCAAGACTGGTCCAAACCAAGTCACATGTCAAAAATTGTCAAAACCCCCATAGATTATCTCCAAAGGACCTCCTTTTCACAAGGGTCCTTATTCCATATACATCACATCGATCGGACACTCGGTCTGGTAGTTACACCACATTCCGTAAAACAGGTGTGATCACACATCGGTGTGGCCCCGCTCAGTCCGACCCGACTCAGTCTAGCCTGATAGAATATTCCAAAGGGAGTGATTCACAAATGGGGTATCAACAGAATTGATGACATGTTGAATAGACAACTAGTTCGTCAGTTAATGGGGTTACATTTTTGAGGGGCCGGTTGGGTATGGTCTTGGTCCGACTCTATCAGACCAGCTTGACGCAATGGGTCATGGGATCTACCTGACCATGCCTAGGTCCATCCCCTAAAGAGTCATCCCGGTTAAATAGTTCTATCCTATTTGGTTCATGAGCATGGGTTGCGGTTCACCCAGCCCACCGGGTGGGGCTTAGACCACCTGTGCGGGCCCATTAGGCCGCCGGTCCGGCACGTTCGACCGACCCGCATCTGGCCCAGTCCGCCTGATGGCGTACCGTTCCTCCAGCTGGCCCCAATGATGTGGGAACATTTCATACAGAAGGTGGGGTTCTTCCCCAACCATGTGAAATGGTCATCCAGATGGCTTACTGGTCTCCAGCCCACACGACACAGTTCGGGATCGTGCCTCCCCCGCCTGTTGTGGCCCGTTGGCCGTGTGTGCTATCACCAGAGGCACCTGCCGGTGCCACCCTTCTCCCCCATGACCGGCTCGTGTCAAACACCTGAGGACACCATGGAGTGCCTCCTTCCTATCGCTCATGTCTGGTTTCCAAGGGACTTCTTTGACCACCACCGGCAAAGCACGCCCATGGTTCTTTCCACGAGCCACCAGACGTGCTTCAATTGTCCGTTCTTGGGGTCGTCTCTACCTACACACCATTATAGTCACCACCGCTACTACGTGACCATTATCCTTGCCTTTCTGTCGCATCACCCAACCATTCACGAGAATCACAAGAACAACAAGATCAGTGGAGGGTCCGAGCCTTATTCAGATTGGCGCACATCCTCCGTGTAAGCATTTTAACAAGGGGTGTTGGAAACAATCAGAGAATTTAGAAATAACACCAAACTTGTAACCCCACAGCAACCTCCCTTGTTTATTGAATTATCCATAGATCAACCCGTTGGTCAGTTCATACATGTTCTTTATATAAATAAAGAACAAGGAAGGAAGAATATTAAAATATAAAAAAACAAAAAGCCCTACCTAGATGAGACATCTGCTGACAACGATCGATGGAACCTCCTTTGTTGTTGTCTCCAATTCTTGATTAGATGGATCTCGTCACCACTTGATAAATCTAGTCTCATCCACTAAGTGGATTTTTATACAGGACATCACCATAGTTTCCTCACATGAAGAATCCATGGAAAAAACCCACCATGAGATCAATTTAAATAGGAGGGGGAAAAGATGAGTAACACATTGAGGAATTAATGAGGTTATTTGAATGAATTAATGAAAATATTTTAATTCACAATGGTGGAGTTATGCGGTTTATGAGTCAAGCCTTTAAATGGCTTGACAAGTCACTGGTCCCACAACTGTTGCTCATCTGTTGCCAAAAAAGAAAAGAAAATAGCTATTAAATGTTATTTTTTTTAAAAAGTGCAAAAACTAACTTTTTCTCCTGACCTAAAATGGTCAATGTGAAGATTACATTAATAGAATCCTAGAAATATGGATTCAATGGTGACCTCATATTTTTTATTTGATCACCAATTCAAAATATATAAAATTCCACCCACACATTTACTGAATGTACCATTAAAAAGTTCAAAAATTCCTTCTAGGCTCACTAGGCTTCATAATTGTGTGACATAAATTTTATAAGACTCATAATAATTTGAAATAATTTAAGAAAAATTACATGTAATTTTCAGGACAATACATTCTCCCCACCATGGGGATTTACGTCCCCAGAATCCAAACAAGACTAGACAAACAAAGAGGGGCACTGGGCATGCATATGAGCCTCTCGATCCAATTTTCTCTCTTGGAGATTCTCGTGCTATCACAGAACGTGCATCGGAGGTATCAACCGCCCACAAAGGATCTGATCCTATTGATCATCTATCTCCACTGGGTACTCCACAAAATTCTCCTCATTGTCAATATCTAGTTCGCCATGATCAATGATGTGAGATGGGTTATGCACGTATCTCCTCAGCTGGAATACGTGGAAGACGTCATGCACCCTCTCCAACTGTGTTGGAAGTTCCAAGTGGTACGCCACCTTGACAATCCTCTGAAGTGTCAAGAATGGTCTGATAAACATTGGGGATAGTTTTCCACATAGGCCAAATCACTTTAGTCCCAGTCACGGGGAGACCCGCAAGAATACATGGTCCACCTCCTGCAACTACAGTGGTCTCCGTCATCTATCAGTATAGGTCTTTTTTGGCTCTAGACCATCTTAATATGATCTCATATGACCTTCGCCATTTCAGTGGTAGCTCATACCATCTCTGGGCCCACAAGTGCTGGCTCTCTTGGATCCATCTAGCACAAGGGCGATCTTCACATTTGTCTGTACAACGCCTCAAATGGGTCCATACCAATGGTTGATTGATTGATATTATTGTACAAAAACTATACCAAGGGTAGGTGGTCCTCCCATCTATGACCAAAATCTAGGACACATGTACAAAGCATGTCCTCCATGGTTTGGATGGTCCGCTCAGTCTGACCATCTGTCTCCGGGTGAAAAGCTATTCTCAACTAATGCTGAGTCCTGAAAAACTCTTGTAATCCTTTACACAACCGAGATGTGAAGCATGTGTCATGGTATGAGAATATCGTCGAAGGAACACTATGAAGTTTCACGATATCTTGAATGTAGAGACTTCCCATGCTCTCTATCGAACGCTTTTCTCGAAAAGAAAAGACGTTTGCCAACTTGGTGAGTGGGTCAATGATCAACCAGATGGTTTCATACCCTATGGACATACGTGTTAACCCCTTCATGATGTAAATAGATACCCCTTCCCACATCCCCTTAGCAATCTCGAGGGGTTGGGTCAATCTTGCTACTACATGGAGCTTGGCCTTCACTTGCTGGTAAGTGAGGAATCTAGTAACAAACTCTGCCATATCTTTATTCATCCCTGGACACTAGTAATGATGTGAGAGGTCCTGATACAACTTCATCATGCATGGATGTACTACCAAGGGGGATGTATGGAACTAACTCAGAACCTACTCTCATAGCGCCACTGGTATAACTTTACGTCATCTTAAGAAAATAGTATTCTTCCCACCGTCTAAATATCTATCATGTGAATGGTCATAGGATATCTAAGCACATGTAGCCCCACAACTACTGTCTCTATGTTGTGCCTCCCTGACTCTCTAAAAGAGTGGAGGGGAAATTTCCATTGACTATAGGTGGACTGTCTCATCTCTATCCATATCGGATATCTGTAGAGAGGCTAACATCTCTGAATCCTCATTTTGTAGATGCAAAATCAATAATTTACTAAGTGCATATTCCACTATGTTCCTCTTTCAAGGAATATAGATGATCTAAAATTCATTTTCCTAGAGGAACTCTATCCAATGTCACTATCTTACATTCAGATCTTCTGTGTGTATATATAACTGATAATCTTTTGGTCTGAGTAAACAATGAACCACTCTCCCATCAATTAGTATTGCCACATCTTCAGTTCGAACACTACTACTGAAAAATACAATTCATTAGTCACATAGTTCTTCTCATGAGGCCTCAGTTGTTGTGAGCCATAAGAAATCACAGCATCATCCTGAATCTGGACATAACTGAGTCTGGTCCATTATGCATCACAATAAACCAAGTATTCAGTGCCCTCCTCTGGTAACCTCATAATGGGATTGTTGTTCAAGCTCTTTCTCAGCTGTTGAAATCTCTAATGGCATGTCTCTGACCACAAGAAGGGTTTCCCCTTCTTCTTCAAGGTAGTCATAGGGGGTGGTACTCTATAGAAATCGAGTACGAACCTCTGATAGTAGCCTTATAATCCAAGGAAGCTCCTCACCTCTGTAACACTCCTATGTGGATTCCAATAATGTATTGCCTTAATCTTTGCTAGATCCACTGCAAATCCAGCCTCTGAGATGACATGTCCCAAGAAGTGGACCTTCTGTATCCAGTACTCACACTTCGAGGACTTCCCATATAAATGGTGCTCCCATATTGTGTCAAGAACTATCCTCAATTATACAATTTGTTATTCCTAAGATGTTGAGTACAACTAGGTGTCATTAATGAAGAACACCACAAAGATATTGAGGTATGGATGAAAGATCTAGTTCATGAGCCCAACAAAAATGGCTGGAGCATTGGTCATGCCGAAAGGCATCACCAAGAATACATAATGGCCATACTGACATTTGAAGGATGTCTTCGGTACATCCTTGTCCCATACCCTGAGCTGATGATAACCTGATCTGAGGTCTATATTTGAGAACCAATTCCCTCCTTTCAATTAATCAAATAGATCGTCAATCATTGTAATTGGATACTTGCTCTTCATGGTCACACTGTTTAGGGTCTGGAAGTCCATGCATAGCCTTAGACTTCTGTTTGCCTTCTTGGAAAACAACACTAGGGATGCCCATGGAGAAACACTAGTCCTTACAATTCCCTACCTCTGTATGTTATCCAATTATACCCTCTTTACCCGGAGATCCTCATGGGAAATCCGATATGCTGGTGTAGATGTCAGTGCTGTTACTGGGTACAAATCAAATTGGTTGTCTACCTCTCTATGAGGAGGTAGTCTGGGGAAATCTTCTGAAAAGACATCCTCATACTCATCCACCACTGCTAGGAACTATGGATTTTCCTCATCCTTCATGTCGAATGTCATGAAACCCTACCGATAGGTAATCGACTACACCCTTCATAGTGAAAGTCCATCTCGTGCTGCTCTATTTTCCTTCTCCCCAAAAATAGAAAAATGGCCTCCATCTCTAAATGTACATCACACTGTACGTCTCAAACAGCCAATCTGAGCTTGAACTACTGATAGCTAGTCCATGCTTAGAAGGATGTCATAGGGATTCAATGCCTATACTATAAGATCCCATATGAAACTCTCTCCTCTGATTGTAATATCACACTATTGGCACCAGTGTGAGACCTCTATATATACTCTCTTGTGAGTATCCAAATGCAAAGGTCGAGAAAAAAGCTATGTCAAAATCTCAGAGTCTTGAACTAAGTCCATGAAAAGAAAATAATGGCTAGCACTTGTGTCTATAAGCACTGTTTCTAAAGAAGAGAAGATATAGATCAAACCTTGTATCATCTCAGGGACGTCAGGTTCATGATAATCCACTGCATGTAGGTGGGCCTATCCCCATCCACCCACTCCCTGAGCTTGTGGTGGACTACCTGGTGGTTTTGGTGGTAGTGCATGGTAACCCTGAAAACCTCTCATTACACATCCAACTCCCCTTCCTTGTCCACCACCTAGTTTACACTCATTCTCCTACCACTGTAACTGCCTCGGTGTACCCTCCACTGTCTGCTGATCATTCACGTGGGGTGTCAGACAATTACGAGCTCTTGACCCTGCCCCCCATAAGAAAAAAATATCATGCCTCACTAGTGGATCACATGCCCTCTTGATCCTCACACCTCTGACCATGCATCCTGTGGTGGCCCTCTAGAAGGTCTAGCCCACTTAGGCTTCTGCGTCATCTTCTACTGCCATCTGCAGATGACTCTACTACATGTCATCCGGTAGGGGCTCCATTGTCGGTGCCTACCCAGTAAGGAATCTCTTCATCAGCAATGCTCGGTTTGGCACCCCAGCCTGCGTCAGGATGCTGAGAGGAACTGTCGCATCCATGATCTCTCATCGGAGCCCCTACTCAAATGTTTGGTCCCAGAAGTAAGGGACCCTTACCTTTTCGTTGGAGTATCAGGATACTTTAGAAAATATTACCGAGTACTGATCCACAATATGGCTTCCCTGCTGCAGATGCATCAAATCCGGAATACGCATAGAGCGTAGTGTCACTAGCTCAAAATCCACCCTGAAAAGGCTCTTATAGTCCTTCTAGGTGAGGGTTTTCTCCTCATGCACCGGGAGTTTCGAGCTCCACCATCTTCCTATCGATCCCTGAAGAAGTCTAGTAGCCAAGATCTATGTCTACTCAGTGGTTGTCTCCACTAAGTGAATGACACACGAAACCAAATAAACCAAGTCATATACTTCTTGTGGGTCTGTCTCACCTCAACACCTTGGTGGACTATTTCTCTAGAACAAACACATTTCGCTCAGCCGAGGTGCATGATCCACTAGTAGCATCTACTGATCAATAAGTGGTGGTGCTGCTGGTACACCCTAGAAGGTTCCATCACTGTGAGTGGTCTATGTACTGATGCCTCGTAGCTCAGTGGGCCATTGTCACGATCTTTAACTAGAATCCTGGGGAGATGTCTTCATGGAGGCATCCTGTAAGAAACATATGCACCACATTCAATAAGTTATACCTAGTGAGATGACTCAAGAAAGATCATGAAAACTTTTCAATACACCAGTAACTGGTGTTTTCATGTACCGATTCGGAAAACAAAATTTAGGGTCTTAGTGTATGGATACGTCAGCCTCCACACCAACACTATACTCCTTATATAGAAAAAAAAATCAAAAAACTATAAACCGTTGCTTCAATAAAAGTAGACTCTTAGTTCTTCAGGTAGAACTAACCTCCCTTTGATACCAATTTGTCATGACCCGTCCCATGGGACCCATAAGTGACTACCACAATCCCACCTTCCAAAGGCCAGAAGTTGCTAACTAGCACCAAAAGGCTTTTCCAAAATAGGGAATGCATTTCCTTAGATATATTTACACACTCAAAAGGGGAAACTAAAATAAAAAACCAACAAAATTAAGGTATAACCACGAGAGTAATGTACAACCACAAATACAACTATAAACTGAAAACAGTTGGTCAGGATACAAGCACTAAAAACTGAAAATAATGTAAATAGATTTCACATATACCCTTGATCTCTACCTGGAGTGTAGAAGTTGTATGTTTGAATTAGAAGAAGAGGATCTTGACTACTCCCATCGTACCAAGCTCCACCATGTCTTGAGCCTCCAAATATTTCCTCAAAGCATCTGTAGTCTGCACCAGACACACACGTGCGGGTGGAGATCGAGTATGGGTGAGTATAACACATCATTAGGGGACATAAAGACCCCCAAAGGTCTCTTATTAATCCATAATGGGAAACATCATAATAAATACCACAAATGTAATATCACAAGAATGATCGAAATTATTATGCAAAAAAAAGAGACAGCTCACTCTAATGGTATAACTTCATGTTTACTAGGATAGGGATGAATTTACATAATACCAGATCATCCTATCTGTAGAAAATCTACTACTAACCCATATAGGTCACTTTATGCTGACCTGTATTGGTCTCTAGATGGTGACTCATATTGGTCTCTGGTGATGACCCGTATTGGTCGCTGGTGCTGACCAGTATTGGTCGCTGGTGCTGACCCGTATTGGTCGCTGGTGCTGACCCGTATTGGCCGCTCGTGCTAGCCCATATTGGTCCCTGGTGTTGGCCATTATTGGTTACTAGTACAAAGGTAGGGTTGATTAGTCATATAGCTATATAATCCCGCTCGGGAGTTTCTGATTCTGACTCGTATTATTTTCTCTTCTTTTTCATATCACATCCTGCCACTGGATTCTCGTACGAAGCACACCTGATCTCTAGAAGATTAAGCACCATAAGAAATCGCTCATATTGACACCGGTATGAAGTCCACAAAATGCATACCCAATGGACCACTCTATCATAGGGGTCCCAATGTGAAGATGGAGTGTCGATCAGACGCCCGGTCTGTGAGATATTGGCTTTTTAGTAAATAGGGACTGGTTGGATTCAAGTCTTATCCAACACAGGTCACATGTAAAACTCCTTCAAAACTCACATAGATTATCTCCAAAGGACCACCATTACATAAGGGCCCTTATTCCTTGGACAGAGCATCGATCGGATGACCCGTCTATTTGTTACACCCCATTCCGTGAAGCAGGGGTGATCGCACCTTGGTCCGGCTCAGCTCGGTCGGGCCCGCCAAAATATGCCAAAGAGACTGGTTCCCAAAGGGGGTCCCAAATCCTTTGAAGAAATGTAAAACATACACCATTTTCATTAGTTATGGGCATTCCTTTATTTGGGGTCCGGTTGATTCTGGGCCCGATCTGACTCAGTTAGGTCATTCCAATGCAATGGGTCCTAGGGTCTACCTAACCCCGCCCAGGTTTGGCCCGTTAAGGGTCGTGCCGATTCACTAGGTCCAGCCCATTGGGGTCGGTCCGACTGGTTCACGGGTCCGGGATGCCGTTTGTCCACCCCACCGGGTGGGGCTTGGCCCACTAGTGCTGGCCCACGAGACTGCAGGTCCGATTAGTTCAGCCAGCCCACGTCCGGTCCACTCCACCAAATGGCGGACCGTTCCTCTAGCTAGCCCAATAAACACAGGGCCGTTTCTTTTAGCTAATGGGGAGCGGCCCCACAATGTGCAATGGTCATCCAGATGGCCGATCAGTCTCCCACCGATGCGGCATGGCATGGGGCCATGCCGCCTCGTCCTGCCTCAGCCCGCGGACTACAACAAATGCCGCCGACGGTAACTGCAGGCTCCGCCCTTCTCCGGTGCGGCTGTCCTGGGCCGGCCGCCTCTATCCACCATGGTGCACGATGAAGCGCCTCCTTCCCAACACCCATGGTTGGTTGTCGCGGGCCACCTCTAGCCACTTCCGGTGGTATGGCCCACTGAAGGATCTTTTCGCAGGCCACCAGAAGTGATCTGGTGGTCTTTTTTTTGTGTCGTCTAGGGATATGAGCCTTTCAGGTCACCACCACCACTATGTAACCCCTATTTCTACCATGCTTTCACATTTCCTAGCTGCACACGAGAAACACAAGAACAACAAGATCATTGGAGGGTATGGGCCTTGTTCGGATTGGACCTCATCCTCCGTGTTATTGTTTAAACAAGGGGTGTTAGTACTAATCATAGAATTTAGAAATAAATCATGACTTGTAACCGAGCATCAACCTCCCATGTTTAAGGAATGATCCATTGATCAACTCGTTGGTAATTTGATCCACACTCTTCGTATAAATGAAGAACGGAGAAGGAGGAATATTTCAATATCAAAATCAAAACCCCTACCTAGATGAGACATCCGGTGATGACGATCTATGAAACCTCATTCATCGTTGTTGTCAGTTTGTGATTTGGGGGTGCTCGTCACCGCTTGCAAAATCTGGTCTCATCCTCTAGGTGGATGTCTCTGTAGGACTTTTCCAGAGTTTCCTCGCTTGAATTAGTCATGCCAAAACCCCACCCCGAGCTCTATTTATATATGAGGGGGAAAATGTGAGTAACACATTGAGGAATTAATGAGGTTAATTAAATGAATTAATGAACCTCTTTTAATTCACAATGGTGGAGTTACGTAGTTGATGAGTCAAGCCATTAAATGGCTTGACAAGTTACCAGTCCCACCACCGCGGCTCATCCGTTGGAGAAAATAAAAATAATATAACAATTACATGTTATTTTTTTTCTTTAAAAAGTCCAAAAACTAACTTTTTCTTCTGACCTACTGTGGTTGAAGTGAAGCTTATCTTAAGAGAATCTCGGTGCTGCAGATTCAATACTGCCCCTAGATTTTTAATCAGAGCACCG
The DNA here is from genome assembly GCA_963277665.1 of Viscum album. Classification (NCBI taxonomy): domain Eukaryota; kingdom Viridiplantae; phylum Streptophyta; class Magnoliopsida; order Santalales; family Viscaceae; genus Viscum; species Viscum album. Next base: position 537,456,178 of record OY728138.1, on the reverse strand, counting down.
GTTCAAAAGATAGAAAATGTGGCCTGTACGTTTACTGAACGCACATTACAAAATGTTAATAACTAAATTCAGGGAAAACCAAGCCTCCGAAACACATTCTTTCAATTTTTGAAGACTCATAATAACTCCAAATAATTTAAAAAATAATGGAATTTTTTGGTTTTTACAACACATGACTAACATTTCCACATTAAAATTATCAACATGGAATGGATATATGTAATGTTTTTACATTACTTAATTATCATAATATCATTAATACCTTATTTTATAAATAAATAAATCATCCATGAGGGGTGGTGATGGAAAGATAGTCACATCACTTTGTGAATGTGGTAGTCCATAACTACATGTAAGACATTATCATCTTTCGTAGAGTGAATTATTAAGAAAAATTGAATTATATATTAATTTTATAAAATGATAATAATTTCATTAATATAATAATTATTTTATTTATGTCACCTGTAATAATTAATTTTTTTATCTCCTTCTATGCGAACCATTTGTGAAAGATTAATTACATCACTTTGTGAGGTTGTAGTTTGTCGTACACGTGGGCGACAATATCGTATGTCTTATGTCTCAGATGGTTAAAATATATATATATATATATATATTATGCTATAATTACTATAAAGTTATGATTATGTTATAAATATCAAATATGTAGTTTATATCCATCATCATACCCATCATTGATAGGTTGAAATGGAGAAATGAACGATCGTGGTTCGTGAGGGGGTATTCTGTCAAACACACGAACGATGATTTCGTAACACATTTGTTGAAAGTGGATAGTTTTTAGGTTATTAACATACTATAACAACATAAATATATTCATAAGATTATAATGATATTATCTCAATATGGTTTATTAAGAATTTAAGGAGGTGGATAAAGAAATAAAATAATTAATCTCATTGAAGGACATTACCTCATATTCGGGTATCCTCCACAGGGTTTCACTATGAATTTGAAGGATGTATTTATGAATTAAATAAGGTTTATATGATTATTTTAGGGATGTTGGGATGTCTTTAAGGTAGGTATTGGTTGAGGAAATAGTGGTTTTGTGGTGGTAATAAGTGAGGGGAGTTAGTGTCCTTTTATAATTGTGGTTTGGTGGGATTCTTATAAATACCCAAAAGTATTCACTACTGGGAGGTCTACCTTACCTAATGTGAATAAAAAATAGATCAATAAACTATGGGATGGTTAATGTGGTCTTTAATTATCTCCACTACACAAAAAGTAAATAAATTTTTATCATTTCATTATGATGTCTTTAAGTTTACTCAATTTTACTCTTTTACTTTTTACTACAATAAATTGAATATTTTTAATTACCTAGGTATGATATCCTTTGAATATAAATTTTAAAAAAGATTTATTAGATTATTTAGACGTAATTATCCTAAATATGAAATCTAATTTATTAAAAAACACTTTTTCTATGTTAAATATGTTTTATTACGAAAACATGTAATGTGAAAAACCCAAATTAATATTAACTACCATAATTAATTTTAACTATTTTCACTAATAATTATTGTAAAAAATTAAGATGACCTTATTATATAATATAAACATTTATGATTAAATATATTGAATCTATATTTTCAAATTCAGGCCACATAAATTTCATAAATTAATTAAAATTAATCTCTTAGATGCGACGAGAAAGAAGTTTTAAAAAAATTGAATTGATGAAAAGATTGAAAATTTTTTATATTGAAATTCATTATGAAAATTATTCCAATTTCACATATTTGATTAATGGATATAAATTTAATTTTTTACTTTTTGATATAATTAAAATAAAATTTATGATAATAATTAATTTAAATTAAATGTATTTTTTTCTTTTAAAATTATGTATGTTTTACAATTCATAAAAAATGTCCCTTTTAAGAAAATTTCATAAAAAATATAATAAAAATAATATTTATATTAAAATTTAAAAAATGAATTTATTTTTCAAATAACATTTCTAGAAGTGGTAAAAAGTAATTTTAATTTATGTGTCCAAGGCGTGAGTATATCGACTTTTAGAAAAAGTACAGTTTTCTAGAAAAAATCCCATTTTTTAAAATAATCACAATTTTTTTATAATTAATATATTAATAATAAACATTTGTAAAATGTATATTTTCATAAGTTAGTTAATAATATTCATACATTCCATCTAAACATCCAGGGTATAATTATCATCTTATATCATAATTTTAATAGTATATTACAATTTAGTAAAAATTGATCTTTAATGTAACAAAATATTTTAAAGAAACTCATTGTTGAATGAAATGAAATATAAAAATAGTGTTATTTTTAATGAAATCTATTTAATATATTTAATATATTTAAAAATAAATATATGAAAATGTATCAGTGTGTTATATTTTATTCTACTCATGGTGTTGTGTGTCATATACAATATCGAATACAATGTTATTATTATAAAATCAAAGGTAATTACAAGGTTGGAGGTTGTTTTTATCAACCTGCAACTCCCCTTGGGTGGGTTCTTTACATTGACTATGAATTTTCCTCCCTTGGTTTGAGTTGATATTTCTTTCCATTACTGGGAATCAAATATAAAAAAATGTTAATTTTTAGTGGTTGTAAGAGCCATTAAATGACTTACCATTTTTATATTAAAGGTATGAAATGGATAATACTTCATTATGAATGTGATTATGATAAGATTAGTGAGATGAAAAATTAAATGGTTTCTAAAATGATAAATTAATTGATTATAATGAAAATGGATGGCATAGTGTCGCACTGATGCGATAATCATGGTATAGATCTACTAAGTGGGTTTATGTATGGAACTGATGAACCATTTTTATGACTTATACAATTATACTCCATGTATATAGATTACATGAATACCAGAGAAATCTCTAGTACATGGATCCATCTTACATGGATCACATTGATATTTATAATCCATGGGTCTGAATTACTTGGATGCAATTGATATTTCTACTACATGGATCCGAATTACATTTATTCCAAGGACATTTATACTCCATAGGTATAGAATACATGGATTTCTTCAACATTATTACTCATTAGATCCTAACCATGCTGGTCTAAAACAAGATTACTCAGAATTGTCCTTTGATGTTGCTTTACCTTTCTTTATAGTTAGCCCATATGATATGGATTCTGGATCACTATAAGATTTAGAATACAAGAAAATATCACTTTACATTTATCATTTTTATTAAAGATATATATGGGAACTACATGAACATATATCCACAGACTGTATGTGTTATAAAACAAATTGCTGGTGGATAGTTGAGTGTTATCTCACAGCCAATTTAGGCCGTTGTTTGTTACTAGAACAAACTTCATGTATGTAGGTACAGATTGTGGAAAGTGCCTTCTTAGTGATGCTTGATTGAGCATTTCATAGGAGAAGTGGATCATTGGACAAGGCATGAACTAATGAATATATAAACAGATAGTATCATTTTATTATTTTTGTAGTATTGATAAAGATATTGTACAATATTCCTAATACCATGCATTACCTATCTTTTTTATAGCACCATGAAATTCATATCATTTTGTATATGATGCTGCCCTTTGATTTGATTTTTATTATTTTTTGGATGATTTAGCATCTTTGGCTTGTTGATACTTTGATTCCCCGTTTTATACATTTTTAATACCACTATATTACTCTAATTATGTGTTTATTGTCTCCCCATCATACTATCACAGACTGTGAATACTTTTTAGAGGCCTCTGGCTTATGTGGGGGGGGGGGGGATGCTTGAGGTCGTGTGACCTACCAAAATTTGGAACCATTTAGTGCCTTAAAGGATAGGATGTTGCATTATAAATCTATTTTAACACTTAATGTAATTATTTCCATTTTCCCATTATATTATATTGTCATTTTGGGATTTTGGCGGTGTTTGTGGAATGTTCTGGGAGTTTTTGGTGGAGGTTGTATGTGCAAAAGATCTGCTTTCATAAATACACACCACACATTGTCTATAGGACATGTAATGGTGGTTCACATGTTGTGTAGCTCAAATTTTTGTATCCTTTATGATTTTAAGTGGAATCTTGTGGAAATGGTACACATTTTGTAAGTGGAATTCTTAACATATAAGAAATTCCCTTACTAAAACCATAAATGAATCACATTTATTTGTGAAAGTGGAAATTTTTTGGAAACCCAAGGATTACATGTTGTGTAATAGTTATATGAAATTTAACTGGCATGATATGGATTATTTTATAGCCCTTCATGCCAAATATTTATTTTTTCAAACACCTCCCTTCTCTATCATTTTGGAAGAGCCCTAGGTACCTCTAGGAGTTCTCCAATACCTCATCCATCTACATTGATCCTTTAGTTTTTTGGATCATCATTATAAATCCATGGTACGTTCTCCTCCATTTCTTGTTTGTATTTCTTTCTATTCTACATTAGAGGATTCAGTGTGGTGATTTTTCTGGTTCAAGGTGTGTGTTAGATATAATTTTTATTCTATTTGTTAGAAGTGTAGTTAGATCTATAGTGTCTTATGGTGTAGTTGTTGTTGGAGGGGGTTTCATATTCATCCTTCAGTGCACACTGTGTTGGAAATCTACTTTTAGGTTGGAAAACTATTATTTCCCATTATTGTGTATGATGCAAGAGGGGTTTTCCCTTTATTATAAATGTGTTATAGTTGTAATGTATTAATAAAAAATAAGGAATGGGTTAAATTAAAATTAACGGTTAAATTAGTGATTTACATGTTTTTATAGATTTTTTATTACTTTGATATTCTGATTATAGGTCCCTGATGCCCTGCTGAAAATTAGGGCTATTGGGGGAATTGTTTTCACTGTATGATATGTTTTTTAAGTTATGTTTTGTTTTAATTTTTATGTGATCACACTAAAATTTTTATTGACTAACCACATAAATTTTACAAATTAAATGTTTCCCATGATTATTTATTATGTAATAAAACCCATAAAATATAATGGAATGTGAAAAAAACAACTTTTTAAACCTGTTAATATTCATTTTATGGGATGTGATGTTCATTATTTTGGGGTAACGATGTGTGGTTGATGTTGTTTTAGAGAATATGTGGATTAAAGTTTTTTGTAATGATTTTAATGATAGAATGAGGTGGTTTGTTTGGACCAGATCTTGGTGAGATGATGTGGTGGTTGTTTGGCCATGATTGTGGGGAGGCAGGGTCATTAAATGATGGAGATGACGAGCTATTTGTTGTGTGTAATTATGTTGTGCTAGATGCTCAGTAATAATTTAATTATTTAATATTTTAAATTTTAAATGGATGGGGTTTGGTTTATTTTATGGGATGGAAATGGATAATGAATTAATAAATTTTGTGATGTATAGAAAAATTTGGATAATGTTTAATAATGAAATGAATTGGTTAGATAATAGGAAGTGGCTGGTGATGTGATGTTACTATAATTTTTGGGTAGTGTGGTATACAGAAGTGGTGGGAGTACTATGAAATATGACGTTGTTATGAAAGAGTTTCATACCATTGGGAATGTAATGTGGGGTACCCTTTTAATAACATGAATCATTTAATTTTATATTACATGGATTACATTATTTAGTGAGCTTGAATCAGTGAGGTTGGGAAATATATTTGACCTATTTAAGTGTTGTTGGTTTAGTGTCTTTCTCACAGGTGCATTAATATACTTAATTAACATGTGCATGAGAGACTTTGGTTTTATTTGTGATAATATTGTATGCTCACCCTAATTATATAATTGTTTTTAGGTTTCTAGGAGGAATATTCGTACAATGTTGGACATTACAGGAACATACTTTAGATAGATGCTAGGTTGCAGCTTTATCATTACTTTTTGGTATTTACTTTTGGATATATTTATCTATATCAGTTTTATTTATTCATTCATGTGGGATGGTTTGGGTTTATTTTTATATTATTCAATGGACTAGATTAACCTTATCTCTTAATCCTGTATTATTATGGATGGTAATTAATCCCATTTCATGATATTTTTTACCCTTGATTCTAGTCACCAACCTAGGGCCTAATAGAGGTAGGGCTCCATGGTTATTATCTTTATCCCCACCTCATGGTGTCTTTGGGTGGATTGGGTCACAATAGAGTGGCATTTGAGTTTAATGTTGTGATATAAGATGAATTTTTGTGTTTGGGATAGTGTGGATAGCCTAAGTAGGTATGGAAGCAGTGCTAGTTGGCCATAGTGAATGAAAAAGGATGGAGTTACCATCCAGGACTTGGGAATTTAGGGCCCCATTCATCTAGTACATTGAATCTAAGCTTATTGAACATTCAAATGAGGTGGCATTGCATGCCATGTAGATATATAAGAGAGGTACATGCATCATGATGACTTATGTTCTTATTTTAATTTCTTATTTTTGCATCTGGGAAATTTGAATCAAGATAAAATTAATAATAAAACTTAATAATAATTCAATACTATCAATATTATGATGGTCATGTTTTATTTTTTAGTTATGGATCATGTTCTTCATATGCATGTGGCTAAGGCAGTTATGGTTTAGTAGGCTAATCCAATTGATCATCGAAGGTTTGATCTGGTTGAGGAGGATGATCTATGGAAGATGATGATGTGATATTTCTAGTAGAAGGATTTGGGGAAGTTTGAGGGACTTATTTTTGATGTGGATATATAGATATGGATAAAGGAGATGGAGATCACTTTTAGTTTGATCTAGGCCCAAATGGAGTAGTATGTCCCATTGGGAGTTATTCAGATGTGAGGAGCTTCTCATCAATGGTGGACAATGTATCTATAGGAGTGGATGGAGGTATATGTTTCACGGGTCAACATTTAGAAGGAGTTTTGAGAAGTGTTCATTTTGTCAACTATGAAGGCAAGGAAGAGGAAGTACTTTTTTCTTTTTAGTAGGGGTGTTTTTCTGTGTGAGTGTTTTTAATGATTTTAAATTTTCCCTATATCTTTTTTCCGATGAAGAGTCTTATGTGATTTATCTTGAGGAGGAACTCTTCCCTTCTATTCAGTAAGTACTTTTTTCCTTTTATGTTGTGGATGTATCTGGAGGATCATAAGAAGGAAGAGGTGATTCGAAAGATGAACTCAAAATGAGGTATTCTGTGATAGCGAATCCATTAGGGTATCCCAAAGATAATAGTTATAAGTTATAGGTACCAGTCACCGAAAACATCATGGTTTCAACCAGGATATGGTTTGTCTAAGAAACTAACTGTCTTTCCTCTTCTTATTTTTTAGATAGTTATTTTAAACTCTAGAGATGGTTGTAATTTCAAGAACCAATGCCAAATGTTTACCCAAACATAGTTTGGTCAAGGTGGTAGTTTCATAGGAATTTTCAGCAATAGTTTCTAAAGAAGCTTATTGAGTAGAATGGTCATCTGGCTTATTCTCCACGTAGGAAAGATGTGATAGGAAGAGGGAGATCTCTTGATTTTCCTCATGGTTAGAGACCTAAAATGGATTTTTGATATGAAGGTGGTATTTAGTAGAATGTTAGTGGGGTTGGACAAGGTCAATGTTATGGAGTAGAGGTGGTAGCTCAAGAGGGGTAAGTGATCATTTTAGGTAAGATTAGTTAGTTGTGTTCCTTTATTTATGATTCTTTATTTAGGCATGGTGGTTTTTGAGATTTTCCCTTTTGTGATGTGTGATTAGAAGGATAAAAAATGTGAATAACTAGAAACATAATCCAAAATATAAATGTGTTAAATTGTTTCTCAATTTTAATAGTGTGGGTGATTCAGTGATGGTAAAATCATATAATATTTTGACACGGGAAAGGTAATTTCTTTATTTGTGTTCTTAAAGGTTTTATATGTGATGTTGGGCCTTTTTTCATATGAGATGTGATATTTTCTTAATGTGAGATAAATTCATGACTTATGAAAAGGGGAGGACTTGATTCCTAATAGAGATGAATTAATTAGGATGCTATTACACTCATATGGGCGAGTATGTGAATCCCAGATAAAATAGTATCTTGAAATGGATGATGGAATTCCATGATTTTCATGATCTATATGGTGGGGTTAGTACGTTATGAAGGTTTTTGGTTTGGTATATGTGGATGTTGTGATAGTTTTTTCATTCCGTGGTTATGTGAGATCAGGTGGTTTTTGGATGTGTGATGATGAGGTTGCGGGGGATGTTTTGAAGAAGTTTTTTTTGGCATGTTTGGATGGTGGTAGAGATTGATGTATGATAAGGTCTGTGAGAGGTATCTCATGGGATGGCTGTACATACTCAATTACTTTTGTGTTTTTTAGGATTATAGAGGGAGATAATTCTTTGAGAGGTATCTTATATAACCGTAAAGTCCTTCTAGGTCTGTTACATTTCCAGTTTTGTTTTTTATAGGTATTCTTGGAAGGTTTTTGATGTTTTTGATGGAGGTTGGAGGTACAATATAGATTCTTCATCACATACAAGCCATGTGGTGTCTACATGACATGTAATAGTGGTTCACATATTGTGTAGCCTATTGGTTCATGTCATATACACGGATATGGGGTATCATATGAAAATGGTACACATCATGTAAGTTGGATTTAATACCTGTATTAAATTTGGGGTTTAATGCCTTAGATGAGACAGATTTATTATTTATTTTTGAATTTTTATTGAAACCCTACTATTTAACATTTTTTAATGGTTACATGACTTGTAACCTTCTTGATCGAGGTTATTTTATAACCCTTATATCTGAATATTGTTTCATTTAGCTGCCTCCCATATCCCCCATTTTGGAAGATCCCTATGTGTCCCACATAGTTCATTAATCCATCATGATTGTGTTTTGATCCTTTGGATCTGGTGAATCATCATCAGAAATCCAGGATATGTTCTCCTTCCTTTATTGGTCATTTTTTAGTAATTATTCTTCCATAGATTCATAACGTGATATTTTTTTGGTTTAGGGTGTGTGTTGGGTTGCATTGTGATGGTATTTGGCTGATGTGAAGGTTTATCCAAAGAATATATTGGTGCGGTTGTTATTGGAGGGTGTTTCCTCTTTTCCCTATTGTGCTTACTACATTTGAAATTAGCGTTGAGGCAACGAATCCCTCATCTATCTTCATTATGTATCATGTAGGAGGGGTTCTCTCTAACTAACATATGGGTTATCATATTTATGTCTAAATAAAAGATAAAGTATTTATTAAATTAAAATTTAATGGAAATGGGGTGATTCACATATTTTCAAACATTATTATTATTGATATATTGTGATTTTATAGGCTTAATGCTGCAATGAAAATTGTGGCTACTGGGGGAATTATTTGTGCTAGATAATTTGTGATATGATATCTATAGTTGTTGTGTTTTTTTAATATCAACCTAAAATGGAAATCAGTTAAAAAAATAAATTTTTCTTAATGGAATGTTTACACCATGGTTATTTTTTATGTGATAACACCCCAAAAATATTGTGTAATGTGATGAAATCCTCTTCGAAAATTAGTAAATTAGATTTGGATATGATGTGATGTGTGTTAATTATTTTGGATTGTGGTGAGTTGTAAATGTGTGATTGATAAATGTGGGGATGATGGGTTTTTGACCATTATTTTAGGGTGGGGAGGTGATGGTTTGTTTTTTACACTTTTGGGGTGACCATATGGTGGTCTTTTTCCATACTTGTGTGATGGTGGGGAGATGGTATTATTGATATGATGAAAAGATTTTTTGTGTGTTTGTGTTGTGATAGATTCATAAATGTAATTAAATTATTTAATAATGTTAATTTGAAATGGATTGGGGGTTGGTTTTTTTAATGGGACAGAAATGGATAAAAAATAAATAAATTTTTGGTTGCGTGTTTAAATACAGATAATTCTTAATAATGAAATGACTGAGTTGGTTAATTGGATTTGGTTGGTGATATGATGCAAACATTCTTATTGGGTGGTGTGGTATACAAAAGATATGTGAGCGCCAAAATATGTAGTGTTTGTGGGTGAGAGTAGCATAGGAGTGGGAATCCGGTTTTGGTAAACATTTATCAATTTGATTCATGTCTTATTATATCACATGGATTGCATTTTTTGGTGAGAGTTCCTTGGTGAGGTTGAGATAGATAATTAACTTTCTTTAGTGTTGTTTGTTTTGAGGTTTTATCATTGTTGTAATAATATTCTACTTTCAAATGTCCATGATAGACTATGGTTTTCCTACTAATTATTATTGTATGATCACCTTATCTATATACCAATTTTTAGAATTCCAAGAGGAATATGTGGACCGTGATGAAAATTACCATCTCTTTCATTGGATATGTAACGCCCCGACCCCAGTTACCCAGAGTCTGTGCGTTATTGCGTAACATTGGCATGATCACAAAAGATCAAGTCTCAAAAGAACAATTAGGTTAGTAGCCTTGGAAACACTAGATACATTCATAAATATTACATTACATCATGAAGTGAAAAATCACAATAACATAGTCTCCATAGTCCACACTTCTATCCCCTTCAGACTATCCCTGTAGGTCATTCATAAAATATTTCTTCACATCCTGGGAAAAATAAAACATTGAAAGGGGTGAGCTCAGATGCTCAGTAAGGATAACAATATAGCGGAAGATTTCAAAAATAAACATAAACATCTAAGGGAATGTATGACTAAAAAAATCCTTTTAAACTTGAACTTCAACATAATATAGAAAAAGTAAAATGAGATAATGCCATTTACTTATTCACATGGATATTCTACTGGTCGAATAATCACATGCAATATCAATAACCACTTTCATAATGATGGAATGCATAATGCCAGACTATCATAACCACGTAGCCAAGGCCTCGTGCCAAGACTACAAATAATATTTTGTCAAGGCCTCGTGCCAAGACACTAGTTTGTCTCATGAGACCTGCCGATGCATCGAGGAGCTATAGCGGGCTCCACCCATCACTTATTAAGTCCAATGCATTCCTCATATGAACAGGTTTAAACATATCATAAACCATAACATAATTGTATCACATAAAACATGCATAAAGGAAACATAACATTTTCAAATTTCAATCACAAGATATCAATACAACACATTGATATAAAAAAACACTTTCAAAACCATTTTCAAAACCAAAATAAAAGAAAAGTAAAACTTGGTATTTATTTTTCATTTAAAAAAATTATGGCTTATAGAGGAAGCCAAAACTCAAATAACGGTCACGGCGGCAGAGAAGTAACTGTCGCCGCATACATACAACAAGAAAAACATTCCTTTTTATTTTTTAGTAAAATGCTTCGTATAAAAAGATTCCTTTTGAATAAACGTAAAAGTCAAAGGGGTTTATACACCGTATAAAAGAAATTTGTGTATAAAACAAAATATGCCTCAATGAATGGAGATTGAGACGAAGTCCCATAAAAAAATCATTTTTAAATAAAATAGATCTATTATGTGTATTCACTATAAGTACACATAAAGAAAGTACAAATACAAGATAGGACATAATAATATCATGGCATAATTTGAAAGTATGAGATTAACCCAAAGAATGAAAATTGGGTTAAGAAGTTCCCTTACCTCGTGTCCGTCTGGACTCGACCGTTCTTTAAACTCTTGAATAATAAACTAGAGTTAATATCTACTTGATTAAAAACCTTTTTCAAGTTCATTAACTCTTTTATATCACTTATTACCATGTTTGGAAAATTATGTAGTCATTTAAGTTAATAACGGTTGTTTTGTCGATCTTTGGTACTTGAGTCAAATATAAACTTCTTATAATTACAAGTTGTTTGTGTGGTAAAATATCCATTATATGCAGAATTATATTCATGATATAGATATCATATATATCATATATATCCATTATATACATTCATTCATAATATTACGTAACATTTAGAGGTAAGAAATGAAATGCACCATTCATGGAGACGGTAAGCCGTACGTACGCATGAACGATAATTTCATTTCTATTTCATATTTAATGGAATAAAATCATAATGATATAAAGCTATATTATAATTCAAGTATAATATCATATATAATATCATTTAATCCATCTTTTATACGTCCCACATATGGCATTAATGATTCAAATCACTTTGAGGGGGCGGTAGTCCGCACTTTCTAAAATAAAATTATTGCGTTTACCCATAATGGAAATCATAAAGGTATGCCATAAATTAGAAATAAAGAAGCATAAGGAAAACATAAACATAATATATATATCATATATGAAAATAGTTTCATCAAAATTGCCACCATTAGAGGTGTTAAAAGAATATTGAACAATCATCGTTTTGTGAGGCAGTATTTCGCCACCCAGAGAAACAGTATGTTCTTTAACCATTATACGAAGGTGTGTGTAAGTGTAAATAAAATACTTATCATAACAAAATCCTAGTATATTTTATATACTGGTGTTGTTACAAAATAAAGTAATAAAAAGATTTTAAGGGGTTGTAGAAGCAGAATAAAACAAAATAACACAAGAGAAGACATTACCTTGAAATCGGGTAACTCTTTTTGATTTGAGCCAAAGGATTCTTTGGGAATACTTCTGCCAAAAGTGAGGCTTCTAGGAGTAAGAGAGGGAAGTTGAGAGAGTATTTGGTCAGAGTCTAGCTGAGCCAAATGTCTTGTATGGTGTGAATAAGGTGGTAGTGGTGGGGGCCTTTTATAAGAGGAGAGGAGGGGCACTCTTGGAAAGTCATGAAATGTTACATTATTATGAAATGATTTTCGGATTTTAAAGGTCCAAAAATGATATATTTCCACTATAAGGTGATAAAGGTTCGATATATACTCATCCAATAGGTTTTTGACAAGTGTATGTATTTTATTTTACATTATCTTTTCATTTTATTTAAATCATTAATTAATTAGGTAATCGCTGTATCATCATTGTGTCATAAAAATTTTAATTTATTTAATGTCCAAAAATTATAAAAAATTACCATTATGTAGGAAAACTTTTGAGATTTCCAATTAATATTTATAGTAAAAATTTTAACTTATATAACTCTATATAATAACTGTTTTAGTAAAACAACACATGTTTGTGACAATTTTATTTTTACTTTAAATAAAAAGTTATTAATGTCATTTTGTTACCCAAGTGGCACCATGGGGTCCCCAAGTTGACCCATTTATTGTCTTGGTCGGCCATGAATCATCAAATAAGGGTAGGACAAGTGTTAAGATATGTTCATATTTTTATAATATCATTTTTAAATTAAATTTCACTAATAACCTTTAATCGCGATTAATTAAACTTAAAAGTTACTATTCACCAAAAAATTATTTTAATCCCATTGAACCACATTTTAATTCCTAATGACAAACATGTATGTCGTATTTTTGAAAATAAAATCACAGAAGTGGTAATGTTTCATTTAAACTAAAAATCAATTTTTTTAACCACCACATAGTGGTTTCACTATTAATCAAAAATTGAAGTTTTTCAGAACAATGCCAAAATTTCACCCTAATCTATAATTGATTTTCCGAATTCAAAAATTATTTCTATTTTAAAAAATTCCAAACATATAAGTTGCTTTAATTAATTTTATAATTAATTCTTGCTGTCACAACAAATAGCGTGTTTTTAAGAAACAATATATATCAAAAGATTGACAATTGTTTATGTCCAATTTCAAAGTGAAATTAATTATAATGACCACCATTGGATAAAATGGTGAAAATATATTATAATTATACTTTAAAACCACTCAATAGTATAATTTATAACTATAAATTATTTTTATTAAATAAGTTGTTTTTAAGTATTTTTCACTATTCATACAAAATTGGAAGTTCTCAGAAAAATACCAAAACTTCAACATAGGCTAATTTCGATATTCTGAATCCAAAAAATGATGTCGATTTTGAAATATAAAATATATATAATTTCAAAATGTGGGTATTACTATTCATAATGGCTATTTTGATTTGTCGCGGTGTGTTAGAATCTTGAACTTGCGTACAATGCAAGCTATTGCATTATTGAAGGAGAAGCGTATCATGGAAGCTTAGGGTGTTACATTCTCCCCTCCTTTAATAATTTGCTTCCTCACAATTTGAAATTGTTCTTTAAAAATAAAAGGTTGAAAATAGAAAATACCTTTTTGGAAAACCCACATCGAAAATAAGGTTAATAAAAATATAACTTTAAAAGAAAGAAAGAGAAGTACAAAGGTCGCCCGAGATAGCCCATACTAGGATTCTATGAAAATATGGATATGGAGGAAAAACAAATCATCAAGGTCTGATGGAGAGTTGTAGAAAACATTATTAGGAGAAAGTTAACCATAAGAAAATCACAAACTTGTGATTGGTTAAACGATCATTGAATCCCCAGTTGGAAAAGTTGACTGACAACATTTTTGTTTTAAGTTACCTTTAATAAAGTTGAGGAATTTATTTAAGAGATTTACTAAGAATGTAAGGAAATACACTTGTCATGTAGACTTTCATTCTTTAATAATTTTTTACCACAAACCCATCTTTCACTCCAAATGGTAACAGAACTCAAAAATATTCTATTTATCCTAATTGTATAAGGTTCCAAATATTACCACATACCATTTAGATTAGAAAAACTATTTTTTAATAACCAGGGACTTCCTGTAGGCTAGTGGTAGGTAATAAAGGCCTGTCACACTATAGTTGTGGGTTCGATTCCAATAGCTTTGTCCGATGTGAAGGTTTATCCCCCGACTAGAAGGTTGTCCTTTTCCTAAAACTATAGTATTATAATATTTAAAAAATAATCTTCAGAAATGTTTTAACCTTAAACAATACTATCCAAAGTTTAACTTAATCTATTCCAACCTTTATAGTTAATCTAAATACCTCTGTCTAGACTTTCTCTAAAAGGTCTCTAAATTCCAAAAGCAATTCATCAGATTCCCCCAACAAAGTAAAGTTTCTCTTATTATCACATACTAAAAATATGATTACCTTCATCATATTAAAACCTTAATGAAAACAACAAGTACTACAATACAATCCTTATATATATCACATTATTCTTATAACCAGAATATAATCCTTGAGTCCAAAAGCACCAATAAATTAATTATTCCACTTCAACTGTAGTAACAGCATAAGACTGTCCTTGATCCCTTGGCATTTTCTGAGGTAAGTTTTCCTGACGCTTAGGACACTCATTTGTATAATTCCCCATTTCCCTACAATTGTAGCATTAAACATTGATAGCATCTTTCTTTCCCTTGTAATCACGAGCCTGGTGACCTTTTTCCCCAGATTTATAACAAACTCCCATTCCTTTTTGACAAGTACCAGGGTGATTCTTTCCACAATTATCGAATAATGGAAAATCCATTTTTCTATTTTTCCCTTTATCTATCTATTGTTTCATTATTCTCTTATTCTCTTGCTTTACTTTATTGTCATAAGATTTATAGAATTCCTTTTCTGTCTTGATAGCACATGAGACAATATCTTCGTACGACAAGAAGGTTTGTGAGACTAATGCTCGACAGAGAAATGGTTTTAACCCATCAAAGAAACAATCAATCTTACTTCTTTGGTTATGTATATAATCTAGAGCATGCCTCACTAACCTTGTGAAGTTAGACTCATACTTTTCGACATTCTCATCCTCCTTCTGTCTCAGACTCAGAAATTGCCTTTCCATATCTGCTCAATGGTCATGTGGAAAGTATTTTTCTAATAAAAGATCTTTTAACTCCCTCCATTCCATATTCTTTACTTAATCATCTTCCTTTGTGTTTTGAATCAATGACCACCATTGATCAGAATCTCTAGTGAAGCGGTAAACTGCCATGATAACCTTTTCCCTTTCACTACTCCCCAAGGCATGAAATATTTTCTCTAAAGAGTTTATCCATTTCTCAGCTACTAATGGATTTTTACCCCCATTAAATGTTGGTGGTTGCTACCTCATGAAGCGGTCTAACATTGATCCTCCATGTTGCGGATCAGGGTGCTCCATACGAGTAAGGTTATTATTCATAACCTGAGTGATTTCTCCCCGTATGGTTATAAGTTGATCAGCACCAGTTGTATCACCAGCTCCATTATAATTATTTTGAGCAGGAGTTAAATCCCTACATGGAGTGCGTGCATTTATACATTTTACATTCCTCCCACTAGGTGACATTTCTAAAAAATGGCATAAACTAGATTAGTTTATGAATCGAAATAAATAATAACAAACTTTCAAAACACTTAACATAAATTGAACTATTTATGGATATAATCCATAATCATAAAAATGTTTTCTTTGAGAAATTATATACTCATAAACCCTTCATAATGATTTTTAAAGAAAATGAGAATTATCTTAAGCATATCCCCCAGGAGTGTCGTATCCAAGAGTGCAACAAGGCCCGTTGTCATGCACCCGTTTCCATTCGAGTCTATCTCAAAGTCGTGTTTTCATGTTTTACCCCTTGGTAAATCTGTGCCAGATCCGCCTCTACCAGCTCATATCCAGACAGGGATGTATTACTCATAAAACTCACAAAATCTCTGTAATACCAAAATTCTAGGAAGTTCTTCTATACTAATCCTCAAAGTCTATCTTAGGGCTATGTGCTCTAATCAGAGTTTATCTAAATCTAGCTTCCAAGGTTAGTACTAAACTGCCTCTGATACCAACTGTAACGCCCCGACCCTAGTTACCCAAAGTCGGTGCGTTATTGCGTAACATTCTCATGATCACAAAAGATCAAGTCTCGAAAGACCGATTAGTTTAGTAGACATGGAAACACTAGATACATTCATAAATGTTACATTACATTATAAAGTGAAAAATCACAATAACATAGTCTATATAGTCCAAACTTCTATCCCCTTCAGAATATCCCTGTAGGTCAGTCATAAAATATTTCTTCACATCCTGAGAAAAATAAAACATTGAAAGGGGTGAGCTTAGATGCTCAGTAAGGATAACAATATATTGGAAGCTTTTATAAATAAACATAAACATTTAAGGCAATGTATGACTAAAACAATAGCCTTTTAAACTGGAACTTCAAAATAATATGGCAAAAGTAAAATGAGATAATTCCATTTACTTATTCACATGGATATTCTACTGGTCGAATAATCACATGAAATATCAATAACCACTTTCATAATGATGGAATTCATAATGTCAGACTATCATAACCACGTAGCCAAGGCCTCATGCCAAGACTACAAATAAGATTTTTCAGGGCCTCGTGCCAAGACACTAGGTTGTCTGATGAGAACTGCTGATGCATCGAGGAGCTATAGAGGGCTCCACCTGTCACTTATTAATTCCAATGCATTCCTCATATGAACAAATTTAAACATATCATAAACCATAACATAATCGTATCACAACAAACATGCATAAAGGAAACATAACATTTCCACATTTCAATCACAAGATATCAATACAACACATTGATATAAAAAAACACTTTCAAAACCATTTTCAAAACCAAAATAAAAGAAAAGTAAAACTTGGTATTTATTTTTCATTTAAAAAGAATTATGGCTTGTTGAGGAAGCCGAAACTCAAATAATGGTCATGGCGGCGGAGAATTCCTTGTCACCGCATACGTAATACAAGAAAAACATTAATTTTTGTCATTTATTAAAACACTTCGTATAAAAAGATTCCTTCTGGATAAACGAAAAATTCAAAGGGGTTTATACACCGTATAAAAGAAATTTGTGTATAAAAAAAATATGTCACAATGAATGGAGATTGAGACGAAGTCCCTTACAAAGATCATTTTTATATAAAATAGATCTATTATGTGTATTTAGTATAAGTAGACATAAAGAAAGTAAAAATACAATATAGGACATAATAATATCATGACATAATTTGAAAGTAGGAGACTAACCCAAAGAACAAAAAACTGGGTTAAGAAGTTCCCTTACCCCGTGTCCGTCTTGACTCGACCGTTCTTTAAACTCCTGAATAATAAACTAGAGTTAATATCTACTTGCTTAAGAACCTTTTTCAAGTTCATTAACCCTTTTATATCACTTATTACCATGTTATGAAAATTATTTCGTCATTTAAGTTAATAATGGTCGTTTTGTCGATATTTGGAACTTGAGTCAAATATAAACTTCTTAAAATTACAAGTTGTTTATGTGGTAAAATATCCATTATATCCAGAATTATATTCATTATGTAGATATCATATATATAATATATATCCAGTATATACATTCATTCATAATATTACATAACATTTAGAGGTAATAAATGAAATTCACCGTTCATGGAGACGGTAAGCCGTACGTACGCATGACCGCTACTTTCATTTCTATTTCATATTTAATGGAATGAAATCATAATGATATAAAGTTATATTATAATTCCAGTATAATATCATATATAATATAATTTAATCCATCCTTTATACTTCCCCCATATGGAATTAACGATTCCAATCACTTTGAGGGGGCAGTAGTCCTCACTTCCTAAAATGAAATTATCGCGTTTACCCATAATGGAAATCATAAAAGTATGCCATAAATGAGAAATAAAGAAGCATAAGGAAAATATAAACATAATATATATATCATATATGAAAATAGTGTCATCAAAATGGCCACCATTAGAGGTGTTAAAAGAATATTGAACAATCATCGTTTCGTGAGGCAGTATTTCGCCACCCACAGAAGCAGTATGTTCTTTAAACATTAGATGAAGGTGTGTGTAAGTGTAAATAAAATAATTATCATAACAACATCCTAGTATATTTTATATACTGGTGTTGTTACAAAAGAAAGTAATAAAAAGATTTTAAGGGTTGGAGAAGCAGAATAAAACAAAATAACACAAGAGAAGACATTACCTTGAAATCGGGTAACACTTTTTGATTTGAGACGAAGGCTTCCTTGGAAAGACTTATTCCCAAAGTGAGGCTTCTAGGAGTAAGAGAGGGAAGTTTAGAGAGTATTTGGGAAGAGTTTGGCCGAGCCAAATGGCTTGTATGGTGTAAATAAGGTGGTAGTCGTGGGGGCCTTTTATAAGTGGAGAGGAGGGGCACTCTTGGAAAGTCATGAAATGTTACATTATTATGAAATGATTTTCGGATTTTAAAGGTCCCACAATGATATATTTAGAGTATAAGGTGATAAGGGTTATAAATATACTCATCCAATAGGTTTTTGACAAGTGTACGTCATAGATTTTACAATATCTTTTCATTTTATTTAAATCGTTAATTAGTGAGGTAATAGCTGCATCATCATTATGTCATAAAAAATTTAATTTATTTAATGTCAAAAAATTATAAAAAAATTACCATGATGTAGTAAATCTTTTTATATTTCCAATTAATATTTATAGTAAAAAGGTTAACTTATATAACCCCATGTAATAATTGTTTTAGTAAAACAACACATGTTTGTGACAATTTTATTTTAACTTTAAATAAAAAGTTATTAATGTAATTTTCTTACCCAAGTGGCTATATGGAATCCCCAAGTTGACCCATGGATTGTCATGGTCGGCCATGACTCATCCAATAAGGGTAGGACAAGTTTCAATATATTTTCATATTTTTATAATATCATTTTGACCTTAATTTTCACTAATAACCTTTAATCGTGATTAATTAAACTTAAAAGTTAATATTCACCAAAAAATTAATTTAATCCCATTGAACCACATTTTACTTCTTAATGACAACCATGTATGTCAGATTTTTGAAAATAAAATCACAGAAGTGGTAATGTTTCATTTAAACTAAAAATCAGTTTTTTTATTTACCACTTAGTGGTTTCACTATTCATCAAAAATTGAAGTTTTTTAGAACAATGCCAAAATTTCACCCTAAGCTATAATTGATATTCCAAATTCAAAAATGATGTCTATTTTACAAAATTCCAAAAAAATAATTTTCATTAATTAATTTTATAATTAATTTCCGCTGTCACAACAAATAGCATGTTTTTATGAAACAATATATATCAAAAGATTGACAATTGTTTATGTCCAATTTCAAAGTGAAATTAATTATAATGACCACAATTGGATAAAATGGTAAAAATATATTCTAATTATACTTTAAAACCACTCAATATTATAATTTATCACTATAAATTATTTTGATTAAAAATGTTGTTTTTAAGTATTTTTCACTATTCATAAAAAATTGGAAGTTCTCAGAAAAATACCAAAAATTCAACATAGGCTAATTTCGATATTCCGAATCCAAAAATGAAGTAAATTTTGAAATATAAAATATATATAATTTTAAAAAGTGGGTATTACTATTCATAATGGCTATTTTTATTGGTCGTGGTGTGTTAGAATCTCAAACTTGCGTACAATGCAAGCTATAACATTATTGAAGGAGAAGCGTATAGTTGAAGATTGGGGTGTTACAGGATAGTTGCTCTATCACCTCTTTATCTTTTATTTATGATATTTAATATTAGAGACTTTTATCTATATAAATTTTATTTATGAATTTTTGTAGGAGGGTATTGTTTTATTGAAATTATTTAATAGAGTTATTTGTTGATGATTCATCTTTTATCCAAATCCTATTTTATTATATTGGTTAATACATCAAATTTAGTGATATCTTCATACCCGTAGTACTAGTCACCAACTAGGGTGATACTAGATGTGGTACTTAGTGGTCATTATATCTCTCCCCACATTTTGTTATATTTTTTAGGAGGGGGACATGAAAGATAAATGAAATTGAATATTTATGCATCATCAATATCAAAGTCATAAAATTGATTTATTAGGGAATATATTAAATTTGTTAAAAAAAATTTAAATCCTTCATAATGGTTTGTAACAAAAATATGAAATAACCAAATAATATCCTCTAAGAGTGTCGAACTAGGTGTACAATATGGGTGCATTGAACATGCACTAGAATGAAAGATGTTATATACTCAACCAAATATTTTTTGGGCCATTACCTATTAATGTATATGTGCCAAAACCATGTCCACTTTTACTATCTGATCTTGGATATATTTCTATAAAAACAACATAATCATCATCCAAAAAAAATAATTTAGCGTATTTTCTAAAAATAATACATATCCAAAAATCATGTCATCCTGTAATGTTTCCAAATCTACGATTCCTGAAACCTTTTTTCCCAATGTTTTTAAAAAAACATCCATTGATAAAAACTGTAATAAACCTAGCCACTTCTTTTAAAACCCCATTACCAATAGTTTAGAATAATTTTTATAGGTCTCCAAATCATTGGAATAGACTATTCCAATAGTTTGGAGGGGTTTTGGATATTCTGGTGTTGCTATAGACCGATACCAATGGGTTTCCAAAACTGTCTTTATTGGTCATAGGGGAATTTAATACCAACATTTTTGAAAACCATTGGTATATGTAATGAAAAGAATAAAATTGAGCTTTTTTATCCCAAAACCTCCAAACCATATTCCAATGACCTAACCACCAAGATACGATGTATTTTGTGAAAATAATTTGATATATATATATTTATGTGTGTGTTTGTGTGTGTGTATAATTACAAGTAATTTATCATTTTATTTATTTAATGTTATTTAACAAAAGAATACATAAAAAAATGGGTACCTACACTAACAGTTTTGAGAACATTTGGAAAAGGTACCTGAATTTTTAGGACATATACTAGTGGTTTCATAAAAGTTCATTTTTATAGGACCTTTATAAGATATTTATACCAATGGTTTTGAATAAAACCATTTTAATACAGTATCAATAAGGGACATATATGGACATTTTTTCCAAGAAACTTAGAATAAGGTCCCATCAAGGGACCTATACCTTTTGTTTTAGACAAAACAATTGGTATAGGGTATCTACAAGATACATATACCAATTTTACTTACAAACCCATTGATGTTGGGTTTCTACAAGGGTACAATACCCATAGGTTGGTTGAATAATTTGTGTAGGTGGATTGTTATAAATCCAATTTCTACTAGTGATCTCCCACAAACCATATATGATATTTACATTTGTTTATTGTCAATAAAATCAAGGTATATAATATTTATTGATCACTCTATTTAATATACTTGAAGAACCAGATACATACATGATCCCAATTTTATGTTTGAAATATAATATAAAACAAAACATAATAAAATGTTCTGAATCATTGAAACACATTAAACAAATTTTTATCCATATCCTAAGGAAATGAAAGAGATTAGGCATTAGTTCAAATTATGAGTACGAATTCAGTAAAAATGAAGTGATGATAAAAATATAAAATCATTATCAATATGGTAAGATAATTAACTAAAACCCCAATCTATTTAATCAATTAATTGAGCAAGAAATGTATCCATGGATAATATTAAATAAAATAATCTCAAGGATTATAATAAAAAATTTTGAATGAATGAAATGTATATTATTAAATAATGTGCTCTTAGACTTCATGATACCTCTATTGTGAAGACATTGTGACAATATCTTTTAAAACATGGTAATGTATACACCAAAAACCATTTTAATTTTCCAACTAATTTATATCATTAGACCTATCAATTCATCAATGTGATTTATAATTTCAAGACTAACTATCCACTTCATTTCAAAGGAATTCCTTATATATTGAATGATAACATTTGTCACAAACAGTATTACTTATTAATATATTTCTCTATTGTGTTTGGATTATAGGATATCAATAAATCCAGTTAATCAAAATACATTAAAGGTAAAAAGACCTATATATAAATTGAATATGTTTTAGGAAACAATCATAACCATGATACAAATAATATATTTATTTAGGGGAAATTAAAATCCAATTATCATAATAATATTTATGTATCAAGAGGGAATTAATGACCAAACAATTAATATGAGTATAAATATTTAAATTTATTCATATGAAATAAATGTTTTATAATAAAATAACTTCTTTTGGATAAATAAGTAAAATTAATGATAAATATTCAAATAATATTTCATTATGGAGATTTATTTGAAAACAATTGAAAAATTATAGAATAATATATGATCAGAAAACAATTGTGGGGCTGAAAATTTTCATTTAGCATCTTATATATCTAATAATTACTTCTTATTACTTTTGGTAATGAAATAAAAAAATTAAAATTTTGGAAAACACTAGAAATATTATTTAAAATAAATTCAAAGATAACATGAAATATCAATTTAGTAAATAAAGAGGACTTGTTTAAAACAATTCTAATAAAATTTGACTTGAAAGAAGAACGTACCCAATCCCAAAAGAAATAAGATTATATATTTTTTTAAATTCATATTTTCTTGATTTAAGTGTAATAAATAAGTGATAATTAAAGAATAAATGAAGGGACTTTAAATATAAAGTGGATAAGAAAATATATTGAGTTCAATAACGATATATTATATGATTCCATTGTTTAAAATCAGAGAACTCCCAAAAATGACATTCTTAAATGAATTCTTACCTCCTTGGTACATTAAATTTGAAAACTATTGATAGAGAAAACATGAAATGAAACATTAATAATAATAAATATATATATATTCATGTTAAATAACACATAGAGTTTGTATATAAACCACATCCAAATAAATAGTTCCATAATTCCAAATATGGCTCAATGGAGTGGAAAAAGAGACGAAATCCCCTACCTCATGTTTCTCTTTAGTTGGACATGGTTTAACATCCTATAGGATAGTTTTAAGCATCTTATTAATTTATAACAAAACCATATTCATATTTATAATATCATATATGATCCTTATATACCATATGATCCTGAGTAATCTAAAAATCATTCAATATTATTGTTGATTCAACCGTTACTTCTTTATTTTCCCATTCTTGATTTTTCATGAATGTTTTGTTCCTTATACATTGATTATAGTTCCATAATAACAAAAATTTTAACCATGATATAAATATCATATATATTTCTTAAATTTATCTTTATTAACATCCTTGTAAATTGTAATTGAAAAATGGATCACATTATTTTATGGAGGCGATAGTGCACACGTACACATGAGAGATGTTATTGGTTTCCAATGTATTGGTAGGTAAGAAGGTATTTATGATATTATAATTTCATAATATTAAATATGTAATATATATCATATATATTAATTATTTCAATCATTATAAAAATCAATTTAAAGTAATGATTAAAGACAAATTACACTTCTATGTGGAGATGGTATGTTGTACGTTCACATGAAAGATGTTTTCTATTTAAATATTATGGAAAAGTGGTGTATCATTGTAGTACCATAATCATAAAAAAATATTAATTTATTAATAATAATATATTAATTGTTTTTAAATATGTAAAAAATATTTCTGGGATGTTGTAGAATTAATAATATTAAAGTTGTCAGTAATTACGTTTACCTCTTCTCAGGTAGACTTCATTTAGATCTAAAAATAAAGGATATATAGGTGGTATTTTGGAAATAATAGAAAATATAGATCTTTTCAAATAATGTTGATAAGAAAAATAATAATTTTTTAGATATATGTTTTTAAATATATTGTAAATAAAATATAGAAGGGGTTCTAGTTTATAAGTTATGGGAGGGTCACTCTTGTAATTGCATAAATTATTAAATTAATAAGAATTAAATTTCATATATAAATGAAAAAAGATGTTGAAAATCATAAATAAGATGACTGTGATCTGAAACACTCTCATAAAATAATATTTATGATCTTTTAGGTGATCCTTTGACTCTTATCTCTTTGTTTTAACTCTCATTAACCATTTTACTAATAATTAGAATATAAATGTCTTACAGCAATTAAGGGCCATGTATGTTACCATAAAATTAAAATTAGACAAAAAATGGTCAAGGGATGTAATTTTAGACTATATATTATCTTATTTATCCTAGTATCAAATTTTTATTACTTTTAAATATTTTCATAAAATAACACTAATGTAATTATTGACACTATTTATTTAATTTGACAATAAAAACATCAATAAATATATAGAATTAAAAAAAATCCATTGAAACATCAATAATATTTAATATTTCACTATAAAATTATTGTGAAAAAATCCTTCAACTAAGTTGTATCACTTATAATATTTTTTGAATAATTTATTTAATTTTTCAATTAAATAAATATATATTTTTTTGGAATTGATTAGTAATTTTGGATAATTATTAAATCAGTATAAATTAATAATAAATAACATGATAAAAATAATGTAATAAATTTCTTAAATAATATTATATATTCAATTAATATATAATTATTATTAATTTAACATATGAAAAATGTAAACGTAAGAGAGTGAAATTATATAATTTTGATTAAATAAAATAATATAAATGTCAATACCAAAATAAAATGTGAAGTGGCTAAGGATCTGTTAGATACAAATTAGAGGGGGGAGAAAGAATGAAATTTTATTTTTTAAAAATATTTTACTTTTCATTCAACCAATGAAATTAATTAAAGTTTCAATCCCTCAACATTAATATTCAGACTCACCCAGTATGAAATAAAAAGTATAAAATATAGAACACATGGATTTAAAATGTTTGGTAAAAATACCCACTCTTTTACATGTTTGATAGACCCCATGCTTGGATTCTCCACTATATCTGAAGTTTATTACAATAGTAATCGGATAGACCCCCCCCCCCCCATTACGAACTACTTATACCACCCAATTCAAATCTACCTTCAACCATTGTTAATACCCACTAATTGTAACTTATTCATAGTGCTTGGTTTGAACCATTAATCATAATATTCACCAATTGGATAGACCCCCAGTGTCACGATTCAACTTTGGATGACTGATCAAATGTAGGAATATCAATTTAAGATCCTCTGCCACAATCTTGTTGGTTCACACATGCTCATTTAAAATTTCATGTCTGTTATCATAGATTATGGACATGCTCAAATAATATCCGATCACGGAAAATAATCTACGGCCTTAGTAAAAAACATATCGAGAATCAATTATTTGATCTATTGAAGTCCTGGCCTCACTAAACATTGAAAAACATGGACACTCAATTTCTACTGAATCACTGATAGAAAATTTTTTCTGGGATCAGTCTCAAAACTCCACAGACTAATTAAGAAAAATTATTACATATTCGCATCTTGAATCGTCATTCATGTATACAATACAGTACATGTAATTCATAATTAGTGAAATAAGAGACACATAAAATAAGTATACTTTCATAAAGTCCAAATTATTTGTTCATATATTTTCTAAAAAGATTTATCCCCCTAAACTTATTTATTTTCATCTTCACTATCAACAAACTCTATTGTTCATCTATTAAGAGTAGTATTCAATAAATCCTATATGAAAATTATCAATATTTAGTTACTCAATTCATGTATATCCGTGTATCGTAAAATGCCTACTAACTTCATGTATAATTATTATGTACTTCCCACTCCAAAAACTCATTTTCATAAGTTTTCTTCAAATATAATGCATTCTATGCACAATCACAAAATGATTCTTCTAATATATTAATTTTCTCATGCCAGTTTCTCTTCATGAAATAGTATATGAACCTTGAAATTTTGGTAATGTTCTTGTGATACACACTCCTTCTCCCAGAACAACATACTCTCACTGCATCTTAAACAAATAAATCCTTTTCATGATCATCATTTCATACATTATACTATTATACTACCAGATAACATAATACAAGAATCTCATATTAAGAAATTATTCATTTCATAATTGTAAATATTTCCTTCTCTTGAATATCACCCAATCTAGAATAATACACGAGAAGAGAATTGTGCTTCCTCATCTGGATTCAAGGAATAATCTCATCATAAATCTATTTTGAGAGTGATATACCCTTATTAAATACCTGAAGGATCTTCTTCTAATTAGAAAAATACATTACCCAATTTCTTCTTATCTTTTAAAAAAAATATGTGGAAACAACCCAATTGCTTCTCAGATGAGATCTTTTTCTTCTTGTACCTTACTGGTTCAATGTTCATTACTGAATCCAAAGAGATATGTATGTGAGTCTTACTATCTTGAATGATTCATGGAACATAGATCATGGAAATGTATATGTAGTCTAAAATGAACATATAGTTTTCTGATGGGATGAATTCATCTTCGCAGAAAAGAAAATATCATTGAAACTTTTGTTAACCAGATGCTCATGATGCTTCAATTATCCAGAAATGATACCTTCTAAAAATTAAAAAACATCTAAATCATGACCTTTTATTGGTATTTATAGGCAAAAAATATCATCATAGAACCTTCAAGAATCATGGATTACCACTTTTTATCATTGGCTCAAACACTTATACAAACACATGTTTGGTTCACATGAAATCACCATCTCTAGATAAATGATATTTTCCTATTCATACATTTCACCAATTTAATCTTTGATTTATTATGAAAATGAAATTTCATCATATTTTTAGAATCCTAAAATTTTTATAATAATTAATTAATGATGAGATGTAAAGACCCATAAAATTCAAGGTAAATTTTTTCTTAATTTTCATTGGAATTTTACAAGAACGCAGTTTCAGACGGCACTTGATTCCGAGGCCCGGAGTGCCCGAAATTTCTATCCAAAGTTTAGCTCAGGTACGTTCAGTGAACGAACGAGCAGGAATTTATAACTTCTGAACTGATGCCCGGAATCGAATTCTGAGGGCACCGATGGAACCGCAGCGCCGATAATTGCTTAGAAACTCCTGTTCCGGAGTTGCGTTATCATGGGTGTGGATGATAAAAATTGTGGAAATTAATTTATTATTATTCTAAAATTTTTATTCTAAGTGTTTAGTTCTTAATGGAAGTTGGGTAACCACCCAACCTCCCTTGGGAGGTTATGATGGGTGGTGGGGCCCACATGAACCCCACCCCTTCATATCCACTAACCCCTCTCAACTCCCATTAAATGTTGATAACTTAAGTTTACTTAACTTATGGAATTAATGTGGTGAGTTAAATGTATGTTTTTGAAATACAAACCCTTGAATTTTCAAAAGGCTTGTTGTGTTAATAAAATAATAAAGGAGCTTATTTTATTTTGTTGTTAGAGTTTTGTCGTTGAGAGGTTTTGGGAAGAACATCTTCTTCTTCGACGAAGAACATGAAGAACACCTCGAACTCCAACGAAGAACACCGTTCTTCAATGAAGAACATTTCCGCCGAAGAATGCGGAGAACTTCTTCCATGACGTTCTTCCTCCGTGACGTTTCCTCTTCGGACGCACCTTGACGAGAACGGAATCGACGTTCGTTCTCCGCGACATCGACCCACGACACGACGTCTCTTTCTGTAATGATTCTTCCACGAAGCCGTTTCCGCGACACGACTTCCTCCTTCCAAGTCACCTCTTTCCGCGATGGTTTTACCGTGATGTTTTCACATCGACAAACCTCCGAACAAGCTCCGCTCTTGAAACCAAGGTAGGGGTTTTTATTTTATTTAATTACTTCCGTTCATGATTCTAGTTTGTCGATCTTCGTGGATTTTCGACTAAATGTTTTCGTTTAACGAGAGGGGTCCGGACCACACAAACATGGACGACCCTCCTCTTTATCCATGTTGATACTTTTTGGATTGGACAGAATGGCGTGTTACCGTCGCACCACGTGCAAATCGCACGACAAGTACTTCGCGGCGCCGTCGAGCCGCGCCGTGAAGTTGAACAAGACGCGATGCCTTCACGCCACGTCAAAGAAAAACGAAGACGCCGCGGCCGGAGCGGGGATGCGGCAGAGGGGTGCGGTGCCGTCAAACCGCGCCAGACGACAAGGACCGCGGCTGGTTCCGGGCCGCGGCGGAGCAAGGTGACCGGCGGTCAGACCGGGCCGCCGACGTCGGAGCTGGAAGGGGACCGACCATCGCCGGTCCCGTTGAGCTGGAACCGGCTAGCCAGGTCGGGCCGACTGGATAGGGAGGAGCCGGGGGAATTAATTCCCCCGGCCGGACATCAAAGCGGCCCCAATTAAGGGTCCGCAGTTACAGAAAACCGAGGGGGCAGCCCCCCCCCCCCCCACCCCGCGCGAGCCAAAACGGCTCGGCCATTTTGGCCGAGCACCGACCAGCGCGCCTAGCGTGCGGGTCACCGGTCTGGGCCGGGCCGACCCGGACCCGGGGTGGGTCGAACCGGTTCGGGCCGACCGGGGGGTCTCGGGCCGGGTCGGTCCGGGCCCGAAACCCCAGTTTTTGGACCGTTTGGGTTCAATTGCCCATAACTCGGGCTACAGACCTTCGATCGACACGCCGTCAGCGGAAACACGATCTTTGGAACGAGACGGTCATTTCAGTATATCGCACTCAAGGTTTCGAAATACTTTGGGTTCGTCCGGGTTGGTTCATACACGAAACCAACCGGGCCCTCAGAGCAGAAACACTCATATCTTGAGCTTCGGACGTCCGATTGACGTGCCGTTGACTTTGTTGAATTCCTCTAAGTGAGACAGATCTTTTGGAATACTCCGCCCGAGGTTTAGACGCAGGTGGAGTATGGTCGGGTTGGTTTTGCCTTAAAAACCAACTGGGCCCCTGGGATGAAAAAGCCAATAACTCTCAGACCGGGCATCTGATTGACGCGCCGTCTGCGACGTTGAGTTTTTGTTGACGATACAGAACTTTTGGATACATTTACTCCGGAGTATGTGTCAGTTGATATATCAGCCTCTCGGCTCGTGGAGCGGACCCTCCCGAACGAGGTTGTTGTGTGCGGGTACCCTAGTGTTGGCTGTGACTGCTACTGTGACTGTGACGACGACTGTGCAGAGATCCTCAGTGGATTCGACGACGACGACTACATCACTCAGCGATCCTTTGTGGATCAGTGCTATCGATCTTGTGTGGGTCCGATCCTGTGTGGGTCCGATCCTGTGTGGGTCTTTGCGGGGGTTAGTACCTATCGATCCTTTGTGGGTCAGACGACTTAGATGGATCAGTGATCATCTCTATCGTCTTTCAAAGAAGTATACCTGTGTGAGCTGAATCCTGTTTTACTTTCCTGTGTGGATTGTGTAGTGCTATCCTGTGTGGATTTCGTTTTTCTTTCCTGTGTGGAATACGTATGCTTTCCTGTGTGGACTGGGTTGTACTTTGACTCGGAGGTTGGAGCATATTGGAATTGATGACTTAGGTATATGTATGGGCATATACCTAAGCAGTGTCTGTTGTTACTTCGTGATTGTGTATTTATTTTGTGGTTTATCCTTTGTGGATTTTGGGAGACCTTCGGGGGTCTCGGGGTCCCTATTGAGTAGCTTATACTCACCCTTTCACGGGCTATGCCCGCACTACGTTGTGTTGGTTGCAGACGACAGACAACGTTGATCGTGGTGGAGGCTTGCGGAGCAGGACGGTACCTGGAGGTGGACCCCGGGGCAGGACGTACTCGGAGCGGTCGGCTGGACCCGAGGAGCAGTGGAGGATTTCTGTACCCACCCTTCAGGTGGGATTCTCAGTGGACAGCTCATCGTTGCGACTTTACCTTTCTGTTGCTGTTTTCCCTTTCGAGTTGTACTTTACTTTCAGTTTGGGTTTGTATACTGGCCCACTTACTTTTCCGCACTTCACTCTTGTACCAGCTTTTACTTAGTATTTACTTTTTCCACTTGCCTACTCTGTGGCGCTTGTTACTTTTCAAAGGCAATGCCTTCCCTTTACCGTAATTTACGCCTTGGTGCTAGTCGCCAGCCCCTGGCCTATGGAAGGCGGGCTTGGGGTAGTCACGGCACGGGCCCCGAGGACGGGTCGTGACATGAGAGGCCTTGGATAGAGATTTGATCTGCATAGCTTGGAGATCCTCAATGAATAGAATACTCAGGAGATGCTTGCTGGAGGAGACAACATTAAATGAGATCGAATGGTTTAGAGAAATAAATCAATGTTGTAAAAAATGTGTCGATTTTACTTGTTATTGACCTATGTTTTATTAAATACAAACTAGTTATGAAATCTTATGATTTAAACATTTAAAAAAATATTGAAATTATTTACCAAACACTCATTGGAAACAAATTCAATTAACTGCACAATTCAATCTCCCCTTCGTATTTGTTGGCAATACCAAAGTGATTTCTATATGTTTACTTTTATTTCTCCCCTTATTGGAAATGAATTAAAAGGTTAGTATAAGAGTTTAAAGTTAACGAAAATTATTATCCATTTCATAAAGAATGAAACATCGCATAACAAATGAAATGAGATTTTTAGTTAATGAACTTTAGGTCTACATGGGAAACCCCAATGTAGAATAAATGAGATATGTCACATAAGAATCAATAATATTTAAATGTTATAATATAATATTGATATCAAACTTGTTTAAAAAACATCATATTAGGGAAAATTTTAAACAAGAATACAAAGTGATTTCTTGCACACATCTCAACAAATGAATTAGAAAGTTCAATTGAAAATATAGCTTCCTCTTTAAAATTCAGAGAAAATGTATGAGAGTAATCATCATTTTCCTAAGATTGTAAAAAAATGACAGCATCAAATCATCAATTCCCCCCTCGCACAGGATGAATCAATATCCATCAATTCAATTAATGTTAGTAAAAAACAATTGATAAATGTGAATAAGGATGAACACGTTTGGTTCTTAGAAAAAACACTTTGGCTGGGATATTCCTACGAACCATTTTTTCCGTTCATCCTTTTAAACACTGATTTGGAGGATTTATCCTTAATCTATTCGGTTGTTATAAGTATAATTCAATGTTTTATGTCATTCAAAATTTCATAATATTTTTACACTTCATAATTTTCATGTAATCATTTTTCGGTGACTCGTCGTCATCATTTAATTCCTCATATGTCACCATTTTCTCTTCTTTTGATCTAAGAAGCTTCTAAACATTTTCTTATTGTTTTAGTTTCTCAATAAATTCAATGGTGATTGTATATTTATTAAAATTATTCCTTTTTCCTCATATTCATTATGTGGAATATCACATGACAGACAAACTCTTCATTTTTTACCTTGGTGAACTTCTTGACCACATCTTCCACAAAATTCATTCTAGAATTCATTTATGTTCTGTATTGATTGTTTAAATAAATTCATGAACAAATTCTTCTCTTTCTAACAATCTAATCTCATCTACTCATAATTGACCCCCATTCATTCATGACTCATCCTCGGTAGTGACATGCTATACAAGCATGAATAAGATTTATGACCAAGCACTCAACAACACAAATATTACCCTCTGAACCTTGATATTCAATACTGATATAAATTTTGATATGAATATTTTAGATATTTATCTTTCATTGACTATGGATTTATATTCTTAGGAGGAAATAATCTAGAAGAATTAGTACAGTGTTCCTCTATGATAAATGTTAACTGATTTGTTCTTTTGGACCATTTCAGTTTAGACTTTTCTTTAAGATGTGTATTTTTTGAAATATAAAAAGTACATTGAGATTAATTTGGTTTAGAATCAAATTTATTCCACGAAACCTTATTCTAAATATATTTATAAGATTCACCCTTAATCTCAAAATATTTTGTGTAGTCTTCATTCATCTTCATCAACTCACTTTTATCTACAATGCACATGGATTGTGTATCCGATTATTATTCCTCATTCCCTATATGTATTTCTTCATGAAATTTCACCGTTTTCAGAAATTCCGATGTTTTCAAACTATTTTTTATTATCTTCAATAAATGTTGATTCTTCCTTATCACGGTATTTATTTTCAATGGATTTAGTTTCCCTTCTATCTCAGTTATCATCATCTTGTTTTCTCTTATTTCATTAAGACACATCTTCTCTTTCCTAACATGTTCATTATTGTCAAAAGTGATCATATCAATTTATTTATTCTGTTTTTATTTTCCATATTGAGATGTATATTTTCTATAATAGTATATTCCAAGTTATCTTTTAATATTCATTTTAAATCAGTTCTTTTTTCACCTTCATCGCCTTCAAATAAGTCTCCATATTTCTTGCATTTACCCATAAAGAACATTTGATTCTTCAAATATATTCCATCTTAAAAACCACTACATGATTATATAAGTTCATATATTTCATGACTCATTATATTTATCTTCCTGGAAGTGAACTACTTCTTTTTCTTCTTCCACTTCCTTTTTTTATATTTCTTTTCCTCTCAATCCGAGTTAGTTTCACCAGCCTTCTTCTTTAGAAAGTCACAAGAAAAATTAACACTGTTATGAAAATTAAAAATCTTTTGTTATTGTTTTTATTTCCTTTCAATATTCTAATTTTAAAAATTCATGAAAAAGGCCATTATTTTATTAAAACCATCTTTAGCTTCTTCATACATAGAATCAATTGATTACGGATATTCTTTGATTCTTGTTTTACCTTTTATCATGGATAAAAAAGTCATCTCATCTATTTTGTTTTTCTTGAATGATGGATCTTTTCATATTTAATAATATATGAGAGAATTATGAGGTTTATCTAATAATAAATTTTCTCTCTATTATAGTGTATAAATCATTGAGTGGAATCTATTTGGGAAATTTATCATATGTTTTTTCACAATTGTAGAATCATCCAGATTCTCTGAAAAACCTTTGATATTACTAAAAATTTCATTTAATCTTGTAAATCAATCCTCAATAATTTCATTGTAATCCATTTTAATATTATAAAAATTGTTTCAATATGTCTTTACTTTGTGTTCTCTAACTTTGATAATTTTTCATCACTGTTTATCAATTTATCCCAGAACTCCTTGGAAGTTTGAAGGCCCATCACTTTAGTATAAAAATTTTTAGATGGAGCCATAAATATTGCATCATGATCCTTTCCGCCAACATCCAAATTTAAATATTCAGTTTGAGTCATAGAAACGTCCATATTGATAGGTGGTAAATGCATTTTTTGATTCATCTCTCACTTCTAGGCCCATAGATAAAAGGTAAGGAAGCATCATATTCCTCCAAATTTGGTAGTTCATTCTATCAAAAGTATGAATTCCTCACCTATTCATTAAATTCAAATTATCCATTTCTCATAAAGTTTTTTGGATATAAAAAGTGTACCTTATTCTCTAATACAAATTAAAGTGGCCAAGGATGAGTTATATAACATTGAGAGTGGGGGGGGGTAACTAATTGGTATGATCTTTCTACAAAATATTTTACCTTTGATTCAGCATCTGTGACTGATTAAAGTCTCGATCCCTCATCATTAATACTCAAACTCAAACTACATGAAATAGAAAATGAAGAAAACACATCACAAATGTATTTATAAGGTTAGGTACATAGACCTACTCCTTTATATGTTGGTTAGACCCCCCCATGTGGATTCTCCAGTACATCAGAAGGTGATTATAGTAATAATTGGTTAAACCCTCCAATTAAATACTTATTATACCCCCAGTTCTAATTAGCCTTCAATAATTGGTTAACCCCCCCCCCAAATGTGATTTCATCGTGGTGAATGGTTAGAACTCCCTAATCACAATATTCATCAACTAATCAAACCCCCTAAGCTTTTCCTTTCAACATCATCTGTTTGATCCACTGTAGAAAGATCAATTGATGATCCTCCTCCACAATATTTCTAGATCACACAGGCTTATGTTAAATTTTATTTTCCTTGAAAAAATGAAAGAATTTATAAAATAATACCTAATCATAACAAATAATCTTCTACCTTAGTACAAAACTACACGATAAATAATTCTTTCCTTAGTTGAAGACCCTACATCACTAAATACTAAAAAACCCGAACACACAATTTCATATGAAACACTGATAGAAAAAGTTTCCCATAATTAGTGTCAAAACATTTACCACTGATTAAGAAGAAAATATTTCATTTTCAATTATTAAATATTCATGAATGTATATAATACCTTACATGTTCTTATTAATTTGTGTAACAACACACATGAAAAACCGTTATATGTTTATAAAATTTAACCATTATATAGTTGTTGTATTGAGTTATCACACTAAACATCTGCACTTTAATCTCCACATCCAATCGAGTCTAATGTTATTCTATTTAAATTTGTGTTTTTTAAATATAATAAACACATATTAATATATTTTTAACACAAAACTTCTACTTGTATGTACCATGCACATCCTACATACCTCATGTATGAGTACCAAGTACATACATGGAAAAATCTTGTGCACTGGTGTCCTTCAAACACACATCCTTATGTGCACACATAGAGAAAATAATTTTTTATACATTCACTCCCTTATGAAGATTTCCCTCTGTGAAATAGTATATGCACATGGTATGTTTTGGAAAGTACTTGTGATATAAACTCCTTCTTGCAAAATAAAAAACTCCATATATATGTGTCATAAATCCATCATTCACATCAACATAGTTTTATACATTATTATCATATAATATCACATAAAAGAATATGATAAAATATTATTCCAAAATTCCTCTTCATGTAATAGTAAACGTGGCCTTCTCTTGATGATCACGCAAACTAGAAGAAAACACAAGAAAAGTATCATGCTACCTCATGTGGGTTTTAGAACATGTTCAACACAAAGCAATTTCAAGAGTGATATAAACTTATCAAAGACCCATGGATTCTCCTTGTACTTCATAAAACATGGTACATAGTGTATTCAAATCAATCAAAAAACACAACACAGAAATAACCCATGTCATTTACGGATAAAATCTTTTTTTATCATACCTTTATGGTTAAATGTTGTTTTGTCAAGCTCGAGATATACACATGGTAATTGTAGTACCTCAAAATAATAAAAAAACATAGGTTATCGTGAAGAAGAACTAGTGTTCACTTCAAAGATAGTTCGCTCACAAGATGAATTCACATTCACCAAAAATATAATAGCATAGAAACCTTCACAAAACAGATGTTCATCGTGCTTCATTTCTCTAGAAATGAGAGCATCTAAAAACCAATCAACATCAGAATCGTGATCCTTGAGTGGTATTTATAATAAATTAACATCTTTATAAAACCTTATAGAACCATGGATGATCACATTTCATCATTGGATCATACACTTATACAAACTCATGTTCGGTTTTCAAGATATCACAAACCTAAGAAAAATGATATTTTCTAATACCTTCATTTCATCGATTTAATCTTATACATATGATTAAAATGAAATTTTATCAAATTTTATCATCCTATAATTTTTATAATGATTAATATATGATGATAGGAAAATGATTGATTTTCATTTGGCATAGGTTGGAGCTCCTCGATGAACAGAATACTCTAAAGAGGTTTGCTAGAGATCACTAGATGAAGTGATATTGAATCATTCATAAAAAATGGAATCGGGAAATTGTATGATTGAGAGACTCTATGAGATGATAGATGACCA
The DNA here is from genome assembly GCA_963277665.1 of Viscum album. NCBI lineage: Eukaryota > Viridiplantae > Streptophyta > Magnoliopsida > Santalales > Viscaceae > Viscum > Viscum album. The sequence goes on along the minus strand of OY728138.1, from coordinate 537,419,849 downwards.
TGATAAATAAAATGACATATCAGATATTCATGGATCAATTGGTTCTCAAAAACTACTTCATGGAGCCACCCATCGTCTTCTTGTCTAACTTGATATGCATGGAATTATTTAAACACTAAACTAGAAAATATTCTCAAATACTACATAATGAAAGGATAAAACAATCCATCTTTCTATTGAAAATAAAACCATATTTATTCCAATTTAAGTAGACTCAATTCATCACTATTTAATGTTCAATCATAAATTTGAAAACTTATTAGGATTCTCAAAATACTACTCATGCAAAACAAATAATATTTTTCATTGATCTTCTTAGGTTCAAATCAATGTTATAAAAAAATTTTCTATTTAATACACTAATTTCACATTTTTTATTAAATAAAACATGTTTTATAATATTATGATTTATAAATCATAAATCATATTGAAATCTTTCACTAAACACTCTTCAAAATCAAATTAAGTTAACTGCAAAATTAATAATGGAACTAATATACTAAATATTTGTATTTATAATGGATATGACCAAATTAATTCAGTAAAATAAAAAAAATTAATGTTTAGGTTGATTTTTATAGCCTTGTCTCATTTTTTGTATCCTTAATTACCTAATTTATCTATTATCGATGTGATACATTTTACCCCAATAACTATTCACACTGACTAAAAATAAAAGTTATGAAATTATCAAATGAAGACTTCATAACTTCCAAAATTGAATCAATTTATCGATAATTAATTTTGGAATCTATTTTGAAACTTATGTTTGAGAATAACTAACCAAAGTTTGGTGAAAGTACAAATCACTTGGGATATGATTTTTGATCTAATAATTACACATTATGAATTTATGATTTATATAATATGATGAATTGGATTATTTATTTATGCTTTATGGTTTTACTAATGACTCATAGTGGTAAGAGTGCATACATTACTGAATCATTCCTGGAATACTGGATCCAAAAAACCTTCATGTGCACCACTTTGGATATGATACAGGGTTATTTTATTTAATTTTTGAACAAAAAAATAGATTTATTTTCCTATATAACATGATGGGTAATTATAATTAACTAATCCCAAAAATTGTTCTACTATAATAAAATAGTGAAAGTGATTAACATTTATATCGGACTCTAACCATGAGAGTTCGTAGTCAGTGACAGAGAGAGTGGTTGAGGTCATGTATGACCCCAAGTATGCTAGAGTTTATGTATAAAATAATGGTAATCATTTACTATTACTACTTATTCTATATGTTGTGTTCATACTAGTTATAAATGTTATATTGGGTCACTAATTTTATATATAGAGACATACCACCATATTAATCTCAGATTTAGCACTAGGATTGCTAGGATTAATATACCCACCAAATTTATATTCTAAATCCCCCATTTATACATGAAATTCATATTAATCAGTAGTATCATGAGGGTATTCTATATGTGATTTAGTTTTTGGTATGTGGGGATCAATGTGATGACCCTTCTATGTAATATTTAACAAGAGAGTTTCAACTGTTAGGACAACCTTTCTTTTTATGAGAGGGTGGCCCGTAGTTTTTATTGTTTTGAGATGATAATATAAAAATTACTTTTGACCATCTTGAAGACCTACCTAAAATGTAGGTGATAATTTCATTATATATTCATTATGGGATAGAAATTCATTGGTCTAATGACCTAGTGAAGGACCACCATTATGTGGGGAGTCTCAAGAATGTATATTAGCCTCATTAATTTTATAATTCTTTCTAGATATGTTACTATCTAATAGGGTTTTGGAATTTATGTATCTTATTTGGTTGGGCATTTCATTGGTGGATTATGTGGCTTGATTTACTGAGTTTATTTAGTTTTCTCTTTCACTGGTTAGTGATGATATGATTGAGGTTCTACATTTTAAAGAAGAGATGATTTATTCCATTCAGTATTTGGTGAAAATATTTTTACCCTACTGATTTTTTGAGGATGTGAATCAGGTCATCCTTATATAGGGGAACATTATCATGTAGAGATTCTATAGAAGGACTTTTTTATTCTTTTTCAAGGAGTGGTTATTCTTCTAGCCAGGTGGGAAAGAGGTTTGGGGTCTATACTAATCGTATATAACTCATGTAAATCATTATAATACATGGGATGAACCTCCTATAATGGCGGCTAGTTGCATACCTAAATACCTTCAACATTAATATGGATTATACCTCTATATATTAGAATTTGTTTTCACATTCAATGAGTATGAAAACTCATGCTCATGTAGTGGAAGAGGCTATTAATTAGTGGTAGTTGATGAGCCTCTTTAATGAAACATATATGAATATTTGGACTTTTCATGATAGATTGTATGTTTTTTGGGTTTTACCTCCTCACTATTTTTGTGTGTAATGAATAGTAAGATATACAATTTTTATTGTACTATTTTGAGGGACTGTATATATTATAGATATCCATAACCTGATTGGTCATAATATAATGACTAGAAAATTTATGTGTGCTAGATAGTTATGATTCCAATGACAATTCCTTAGGAGATAATGTGGGATTCACATGCCATGTGAGAGGTTTTTTACTCATAAATACCTAGATGTATTAGGTTATGCATAACCAGAACTAGTGTACCATGATAAAGAAATATATTATGAGGTTTATCATATAATTTTAAACCTATTAATGAGCGATGAACTAGTACAAAAATAGGATTTTATATCGGTTATTTTTTCTTTTTCACATCTATTTTGAACAGATGTGTTTGCGAGCGATGTTACGAATATTTTTTTTAACGTCAGTTAATTACTAACTGATGTTATAAATATTTTTTTCATGATTTTTCATGTCGTTTATTTAAAAACCGACATGAAAGACCATCCATTTTTTTTAAATAAAGTTGAAACTCTATTTTTCATGTCGGTTTTTAAATAACCTACGTGAAAATAAAAAAAAACATTTTCACATTGGTTATTTAATAATGGACATAAATTTTTCATTTGATTTTTCACATTGGTTATTTAAAATCCGATGTGAAAAACCATTCGTTTTAAAAAAATGACGATTGAACTCTATTTTTCACATTGGGTTTTAAACAACCTTCATTAAAAGGAATTTTTTACATCGGTTATTTAATAACCGACATGGAAAATTTTAACCATATTGTAAATAATTTTCGAACTTTTATTTGATAGGTCATAGTGCTGAAACAGAGTTACGATTCAAAAGTTATGACTATCAGAAGAATGAAATTTTTTCCGAGGAATCATCGAATGAGCCAACGAAAGATTTGTCTTAAAAGGATTTTTTGAATCTGAAGGAGGACATGTAGTTTTACCCTGATAAGAAACCTTATTATTGATTATAATAAAATAATAATCATTAAATTGTATATGAATTAAGAAAACTAATCATAAAAAACATAAATCATGAAAAAATAATAATGAATGCCTTGATGAGATCGTGGAGTGAAGAACTTCATATTAAAAGAATTTTTTTAATCTGAAGGATGAACTGTAGTTTTACCATGATATGAAATATTATTATTAATTATAATAAAATAAGAATACTTAAACGGTATAATAATTAAGAAAACTAATCATAAAAAATATAAATAATGGAAAAGTAATAAAAAATACCTTGATAAGATCGCAAAAAGAAGAAATAATGGATTCATGATGAAGATCAAATGAGTCGACTTGGTTGGATGGTGATTTTTGAATAAAATTATTGTAATAAATTTTATCCATATGTGCATAATGAAAACAAATAAATGATACGGTAAAATAAAATTTGGTATTAAAAGTTTTAGGCGCCAATCAAAAATGTTTATTTTGCACTGTAAAAAATTGAAATTCCGCATTAGCGGGATATAAAACTTATCATTCACGTCAGGTTATATGATAACCATCATAAAAATATATTAAAATTCCCATGCTTTCAGGATATATAAAACAATTTTCCATCACTTTTTATCATCGGTTATTTAATAATCCACTTGAAAATTTGATGGAAAATTTATTTTTCACATCGGTTATTAAATCAATGACATCAAAAATCAATAAAAAAAATGAAGTTAATTTCCTAATCTTCTAGTTCACTGGTCCCGTAGCTCAAATGTAGTTACAGATAAAAATTTATATCCATCGACATTTTATCACTTCTAAATGAAGTCTTAAAGAATGTCAAATTCCGATGGCCATATCTTTTGATACATAACTCCGTTTGAGCTTCTCGACCACTCAAAACGAAGCATGTAAAATTATCTACAAGTTTGTAAACATTTTTCTTGTCGGTTATTTAATAACCTACATGAAAATCACTTTTAAATTTGGTTATTTAATAACCGACATGAAAACTCAACTTTCATTCAATTTTTAACGTTGGTTATTAAATAACCGAAGTTAACAGTCATTATCCACATCGGTTATTAAATAGACGACATGAAAAATATTTACAAACATGAAGATAATTTTCTATGATTTTTTTGACTAGTCATGGAGCTCAAACAGAGTTACGAATCAGAAGTTATGGCAATCAGAAGATGACATTCATTAAGACTTTGTTTAGAGATGATCAAATTTAAATGGCCATAAAATTTGATCTGTAACTCTGTTGGATCTTTGGGACCTGTCAAATAGAATATTAGGAAATTAACTACATGTTTTTTATCGAGTTTTCACATCAGTTATTTAATAACCGACGTGAAAAAAGTAAAAAGAATTTAATTTTCACATTGGTTATATAATAACTCACGTGAAAAATCAGCAAATATTTCTTGAAAATAAATTACCAGTACACGAAATATTAGGAGGAAATCGAAAATTTCAATGCGGCAATGTAACAAAATTGATCTCATTATTGGTGTGATTAAAAATTTTAACTTTCACGTCGGTTTTTTTAGAACCAACCTGATAAAATCATTTATTAGGTCAGTTATTATATAAACGACCTAAAAATTGGATTTTCCAAGTCGGTTATTTTATAACTGAAGTGATAAATCAAGATAATGAATTTATCACGTCGGTTATAAAAAAACCGACGTGATAAATCAACAAAATTCATTTTTAACATCGGTTATATTATAAATGACATTATGAATCAATTATACATATTTTCACATCCGTTATAAATAACCAATGTAAAAAGTGACGATGTATAAAAAATTTTGTACTAGTGATGGTTGAGTAGTAGTGATGATAAATTTTAATTCACTTGATACCACTTCTTGAGTTTAAATCTGATGATGTTATTATGGTTTTTGTAATATGGCTATCATGGTCACCTCCCAAAATATATTTGGTATTGCTTGATGTGGATTGGTTGAACAATCTTAAAGATTTACATACCATGATTGATACCCACTTTATTGATGATCTTGGGAGTTTATATGTCTTTTATCTTGTAGTATACATAGAATTTTGTAGGGAATCATTTCAGATCAGGATTCATTGTTTACATCTTACTTCTAGGTTATTAAATAGAATCCACATAATACAAAAGTGTAGTTGAGTGAAACAAGACATCCTCTGACTAACGGGATGTCTTACTATACTATAAAACTTCTAAATAATCATATATTACTATGTTTCCTAGAATTTAGTGGGGTTTTATAGAGTAGTTTCTCTTAATATGAGTTTTCTGATAATAATAGTAATCAACCATTGATAGGGATGGAACACTTTGAGGACTTGTATAAAGGTAATTCCATTTAGCTCTATGTTAGTTTGGGGAAATGAAATTGAAAATATTTGATAGATATTCCTTCATAAAACCTTGAATAATATTTTATTGTTTTGAAATAGATTCGAAATTGGGAATTGTAGGTAACATTCATAAAAAGACTGGGGCACATTCCTCTAGCATTTGAGGTAGGGGACTGGGTTTTCATGTGTGTTTCACAGTGTTTAGAAAACTATAATATTTATAGTCATGTTTAATTGATTCCCATATATCTATGCCTCTTGGATACTATTTAGAGGTAATATACTATGGTATACAAAACAGTTCTTTCTCAAGATTGTTGTACTATGCATAATGAATTCCATGTATCTCAACATATGATATACTACCCTAATCATTCTTATGTGATTTATGTTGATAATTTGAATGTTCATCAGGATTCATCATTTTAGTAATGAACCATTCATATACTTATATTTGGTCAGAGTGATATTTCTATTCATGTGAAGATAGTGCCTCTAGTGTGAGTAAAGTTGATGTATAGTCATATTCTGGATGGTACAAGGAAGTATAAGTCTTATATGTAAGATTAGTGTATAATATTGTTTACTGAAGAGGTTTGGTGATGCATATCATTGATTAACATAACAATTTTAGGGTTAGTAACAGACCACATTCATAAAATATTCCATTTTGATTTAGATTTTTCATAAACTCAGGTATTTTGGTATTCATAGAGTGTTAGAGGTGCGGGTTGGGGAATAGGTGGTCCATTTTAGTAAAAATGGCATGGTATTATGCCACTATCTTTAAAAAGATGCCACCAGGTATTTTATCGACTTATACCAAGTACCCAATAGAGTTAGAGGGTTAGTCAGTTTTTTTAGTGGGCTTCCAAAAGGTTGATGCCCCAGTAAAAACTACATTTTAGACATCAGCTTCTATATTAATGGCTACTGGTTTCCCAATGGGTTCTCTATAGATTTTATAAAATTAATAATTAATTGATATAAATTATTTTAAATGAAATTCTATTTCCCATTTCTAACTAGGTGTTTCTGACTTCCCATCTACATTTTATTGTCTTCTCCTCATCGAATTGGGAGAATTCTTATTTATTGTATAAATTTTGATACAATATATTACCAGAGGTTATCAATGACAAGGCTAAAACTCCTATTCCATATATATTTTTATAAAATTTATTTAGTATCATAAAATGATTATTCATTACTCAATTTATTTTTCAAAATTTATTGATTTATATCATTTGAAAACGAACTGTCTTATGGTTTATTCTGAGTGGGATTACTTTCGATTGAGGTATATATTCCCTAAAATTCCAAGTAGGTCAATTCATTATTCTTGAGACATATAATGAAAAGTGTCAATAAAAATTTGTAATAGAATTTAATTCCCCTTACCTCTATGTGTTAGGTAATGGAAATCAAGGCCATGATAAACTAAATATCATTCCCTTGATATGTGTATGTCCTCTTCCCATGGTAATTTATATAAATAGGTTAAATTAATTCTTTCTGAACCCTATTCTCAAAACCATATAGTCTTTACATTGAATTATTTTATGAAATTAAATATATATATATATATATATATATATATATTTATTTATTCCATTGGGATCCATTAATATAGGATATATAGGTAGTTTTGAGGGGTCTTCTAAAGGCATTATTATTAAGGTACTATTAAGTATCCCTAAATCCTTTTTCCATTTTTGTATTGTATATGGGATGAGTTTTATGTTCAAATAATTTTTTTTAAAAAGAAGTAGGTATTAATCTAGGTTGGATCTTGGAATTTTATAGGGCTTGTGGGGACCAACCAATCATGGAATTATAGTCCACAATGTAATTTTAAATTTTTATATGGGAATAAATTCACAATATGATTTTTGATCAAATCGATAAGAATTAAAAATGAATTTTTATTATTTTATTAAGGATAAAAATACTATCCCCTTTAGTTGGTACGTTCAAGACTCAGATAAAATGGTAGTTTTTATGAGGCAAGATTCCCATCATGCAATTGAATGTAATCCCATTTGACATTGGTTATGATGATCATTCCATGTTATGCCCAATTACTTTTTATTACCCATGATATGTAATGTATTGTGTATATTGTGACAATTACATGGAAGGGGATGAAATGAGCATATATTTATTGTGACATATGGGATGTGATTCCCTTACTAATGATGTGGCATGGGACTAAAGTTGTTTTAACCGCTTACGATCTTGTCAATTTTAGTGACACTATGTCCCCAATGATTATGTAATTAGAACATGATTCAAAATTTTATATGGTTTCTCAAGGATTATTATCCAATTATGGGTTAGATTCACAATGATGAATTTCCTTGAAATATGACATGGTTACTATGAAGTACAATCCATGTATTAATTTGTATTATATCAGAATATGATATTCCCACTATTATAACTTTCTTGTCGAGATGCAATACCCATGAGTTGTTAACCTTATATGATGTGATGTTATTCCCATTACTATGAATTGGTTGTTGATTCCAATTCAATACTTTAATGATATTTTTAGATACACCCTAACATTTGTTAAAGTAGGTAAACTCACTCTTGGGTTGTGGAGTAGTACCCATGGCATAGACATTTTTTAAATCATTAATTTTTTGTTATTTTTAAGAGTATATCATATCATACATAAACCTTTATTTAGTATGTATATTAAAATATACCAATGGTGGTGAAATATAGAGTTTTCCTCACACCTAGATCATGTCACCTAGTACTCGAGTAGACTTTATGGACTACGATCCAAGTGGTGGACAAGGTCCCTAATATTGATGGATGGGATATAAAGTAAATTCATTGATATGAAATGGGATTCTAAATTGACATTGGTTTTTTTTCCACGAATCCCCAATATATTATTTAATTTTACTTTGTGTAATAAATAATGTAACATAGTAGATCTTGTTCATACATTTATGACAATGTGACATAAATATAATTATTTTTTACATAATGGGAGTGTTATTTATATACTGACTTCATATGGTTATGATATTACCACTAATTTTTTTTTATTATGATGATATTTATTTATTATTTAATCTACTATGATTTATGTGTACCAATACTAAATAAGTTATAGTATAACAACTTTATATAAAAACCATTTTTACGATGTAAATATTTTATGTAAATTTCCTTTCAAATACTCTTGAAAATTTTGTTAACTTTCCTTACAAGCAATCCCAATTTTAAATGAAGACTAATAAATTAACAAATTATTATATAACAAATAAATGAGAACGTTTAATAACAAATTAATAAAAAAAATTATAATTATTTGAAATAATTCAAATATTCTGATTACTAAATAATATATAAATACCCAATTTTTAGAAAAGTCATTATATGAGAAAAAATATGTTTTCATCAAAAAATGTTTGTATTTAATTATGTTCATGAAAATTATAATCTATTTATACCTTTTATTAAATTTTATTTTATTAAATTAATATAATTTTTTTAAATAAAAATTTCAATATTATCTTTGTTTAAATTTTTATGATTATTATTAAAATATTTATTTTTCAATGAATAGTGAAATAAATTAATTTTTGTAAAAAAACCATTGATTTTTAGGTATTGGTATAATTAAAATTTGAAATTTAGATTAAAGAAACATATGAGAAATTTAATTGGAAACAATATATTTAGTTACATAGGAGTATTTATTATACATGATGTTGGTTTGATTTCATTTTTTTATTAAGAACTCATTTCTCTAAAAACTATTTTTATACACACAATGTGTTTTTATATTAAAAAATTAAATAAATATTTTATAATTAATATTATTAATTAAATATATATATTATGTAATCAATAATATATTTTATCATTCATTTTATTTAAAAGGAATGTAAAAAAAGTATATTTTGTATTGTACTTAAAAATGAATTTCACTAAAATAGGTTTTTTTGTTGCGGGTTGTGTGATTATTTAAAATTAAATTCTTCCCAAAATATAAATTTAACATAATAAAATGGATTATATGGTGTTAATATTAATAATTAACATATTTTAATGGGGTAAAATTAATGTTTTCCATAATAAATAATAAAATTAGTAAAATTAGGTTACTTAGGTTAAGGTTAAAATAAGTTTACCAGGGAGGAGGGGTTAGACCAAAAGATTAGGAACAAAATGCCAGTTAAACAATATATATTTTATTTTATAAAACTATTTAAGACTTATATTGTACTAAACATTTATAATTATAAATTTTTAGACACTTTCCCATGAAATTTACCTTATATCAAAGAAATTTGTTTATGAAATTTCATATGTGTACCACCCCTCACTTATAAAATGGAAGGTATTTTCTTATATTATTGACAACAATTTTCCTTATATTTTTTCCAATATCTATTAAAAAACATCATATATTCATTTCCTTTATCATGGAGCTTCAATTATTCTTTTCATATGAATCCTTCAAGGTTTATGATTTATGTCAAATGAGGTCTCTCAAAGAAGATGTCAAAATCATAACTGAGATCTTTTGATTTTATTTATTATGATACTTGATAGAAACATATTGTATGAATTAAAAAATGATAAATCAAGGTTCATCCATATACTGAGATTTTACTATGATGATATGATAACCATTTCCCACCTCTTCTTAATCAAACGGTAGATAATTGTACCACTCGTGCATATATGTGGAATACTGCATCCACATAATGATATGATTCATTTTCCACCACTATATTTCATGTATTATTATTATAATAGACTTAATTTTTATATATTATATATATATCATATAATAATAATTCCTTAGTGGTTAATTTTTATTTTCATTTCTTTAATTCAATTCGTCAAAAAATGTAAACATAACTCATGCATACATACAAACTACCATCCTCACAAAGCGATGAAATTAAAATTCCATCATCACATTATATGAATTGTTATAAACATTTAAGTAATGGATATTTATTATATTTATATCATTATTAAAAAAATTTATATGATGTATTCATGGTCACAGTTTGAGGAACGTAACTATAGAACAAAAACACACCTGAGAAACGAAGCAATGAATCCTTGAAATGCTAATGATGATAATTAAACAATTTTAACCAACAAGTGATAAGATTTCATAAGTAAAAAATTTATGATATTATATGTATTATTATGTATTTAATATATAATTAAAATAATGTTATAATTCTCAAACAGGAGGAAAGAGCGTTAACCAAAAAAGATGGACTTGAGTTAAGGGTTTTTTGTTACAATCCCTTTTCATACGTGTTTAACATTCAAAAAGTGATATAATAAAAAATATACTAAATAAAAACCACAACTATACATAAAAATAAAAAAATAATACAGATTTCATTATTAAATGATTTCTCCATTATATTACATCCCATAATCATTCAAGACATAATCATTAAAACATCATTTCCATAAGAGATTAAATCAACTTCACTAGTAACATGTCCTAATGATTTAATTAGTAAGTGGATGTATTTTGATAAATATAATTTGTTTTAAAAAATATTAAGAATGTAATAGATATAATATATTCTTATTAAATCCATTATGGTAACAAATAATGATGGGTTTTCCTGAAAAATGAAATTCTTCATTCATGGAGGTGGTAGTACACACAGACACACAGTTAACAATCTTATTTCCCATTGAATTTATGGAATGGTGGTAAGTTGAAAATAATCATTTGATAATATTATTTTCGGTATAGAAGACATATTTATTCATCAAATAAATCCTTTATACCATCCATGATAGGTGTTTATAAAACATGACCTACATTGAATCATGGACATGGTAGTCCCCATGTACACAAGATCAATGTTTCAATCTCTCTTACGTGATGAAAACTAAAGAATAATAGTTTTTCAATTTATATAATGAAATTAAATTGCCATAATTATATTTATTGTTTTATATTAATATTTATGGGGAATATTAGGATGATTAAGAATTAAAAAAGAAAAAAAATATAGTAAAACATATATTGAGAGGTCGAGTTTTCCCTTAGAAATCTCCTTAGAAATAGAGGGATTAGAAAACTAATTGTGACCTTGGGATTTGGTCATGGGAGATGGTTATATTATTGAAAAATGGAAATATTTTCAAGAATAAATTTTAAAAAATATTTTATAATTAAGGGGTGTAAGTGATCCCATTTTTTAAGTTAGCGAAGGGTAGTTTTGGAAGCGAATTTTACATTTCAATTATATAATTTCACTATTAAAGGTTAATAACTACACAATTTTTAAAAAATGGATCCTGGAATATTTTGTGGAAAAAATATAATCTTGTCTTTTTTGGAGAAACATTTGGCTGATTTATAGAATTTTGACATTACATTTCACTTTAACAAAAATGTTATTTTACATAGGTAAAATTTCTAATACATGGTAATTAATCTAAATAACCATAATTAAATTTGGAATTTTTAAAAAACCATATAATTTTAATCCAAAATTTGAAAATAATTTTATGAATTAAAATGTTCAATGGTTTATAGAACATAATATCAAAATAAATACATATAAAGCATAATAATAGTTTTTAAGAAATGTGTGTTTTTTGGATTACATTTCAGTGGTTGAGAAAACTTCATTTTCAATGGTGATAAGATGATGTGGTGGTTCATATTAATTTTTTTGATCCATGATCTATATGGGCTAGATCTTCTCTCACTTATAGTTTTTCTTGTGCTTATGTAGATGGATATCATTAGGGGCTTGGTCAAAGAAAGTTCCTTGTGATTCTACCTCCCAAAGAATCTCCATTAAAAGGTCTTTATAGGTTATGATCCTACTAGTTGAGGCAATCACGTTCTTTTCCTATGTCAACTAGATTTGTTAAAACTAAATATTTATACTAATCATGTTACCAATGTTAAATGGATATAAAATTGACAATAATGATACTTAAATGGATTTTAAATTGGATGGGATATAATAAAATAAAATATGTGATTTTTTCTGAATCCATAATATATAATAATAAATTTAATTAAATAAAATGGTATATTTAATTTATAAATGTCCGTGTCCTTAAAATATTCACCACTTTAGAATCCCCCCCTCAAAATTTTCATTTCCCACTCTAAAATAGAATATGGTATATTTTTTTCATCAATTCCTATTCTCCCACGCTGCTTCTTCCTAAATATGGTTTCTCCACGTCAATTTTAGTAGGTGAATTATCTTATTCTATAGAACATTTTCTCTAAAATATAATATCTTCACTAAATGGTCCTCATATTAGAGATAATTCCAAAATATAACCACCTCTGGATTGAGTACATGTGAGTGGTCTAGTATTTACTTCCCTAGGTGGGTTACGTGGAATACATCCTATAATTTTGATTGGTTCGGTGGGATTTCAAGGCGATAGGCCACTGATTTAATGAGTTCAAGGATCACAAGGGGATTGATGTATCTTGGATTAAGTTTTCTCTTCTTCCCACATCACATGAAATTCTTCTATAGAGATATATGTTGGAATAAAATGTCTCTAATCTCGAATTCTAGGTCTCATCGATGATTATTAGAATAAAACTTTTGTCAACATTGAGTAGCCTTGATGTGTTGCTAAATTCTATAGACCTATTCTATAAATTTTCACCCATTTTTGGACCTATCAGTTTGTGTACCCCAACTTTATCCCGAAAGGATGGTGTTCTGCTCCTCTTCCTGTAAATAAATTTATAAGGATCTGTTTGGATGCTTGAGTGGAAACTATTATTTTATGAGAACTCAACTAGAGGAATATGTTGGTCCATTTATCATTTTAAGCCAATTTATCAGGATCAAAACATATCTAAGAGTTTATGGATATTCCGCACAGATTTTCCATCAGTTTTAGGGTGATAAGAAATGAATATGGTCAACTCAGTATTTGGAGCATGTTTGAGACTCTTCCAGAACATGGAGGTAAATATTAGGTCTTAATCAGATAAAATTGATTGTGGTGTTCCATGTAGCCTTAAAACTTCAAAAATGTATACTCTTTCATGTGGATCAACTTATAAGCCCTCTAAAATTTAAATAATATGGGCAGTATTAGTAAGATGATTCACCACAACCCATATAACATTATCTCATCTTGAAGACTTTGGAAGACCAAGAATAGATTCTATGATGATTTACCCATTTATATGTTTGTATATATGATGGTTTAATTATACTCTTGGATGTTTTCATTTCTACCTTCATTTTCTAACATACAAGACATCATGAAATTAATTCTATGATATCCTTCTTCTCATTTTCCCACCAATAGAGATATTGGTGATATATATACATCTTTTTCTTCCTAGGTGGATGTAGATGTTTTATCTATGTTCATCATCCAACAAACCCTTCTTTAATTCAAGATTTTATGGTAAACATTTTTATGATCCAAATATAATAACTTCTTTTTTCATTAACATCGATCTCCACAGATTTACCTTTTTCTATAGATTCAACTTTATTCTAAATGTCCACATGAACTCTTTGAGCACCCATTATCTTTTCTTAAAGGGATAACCGAGCAATTATTTTTGAAATGTTTAATGATGTTACTTCCTATGTGATTCCCATATCAGTCCTTTTTTATGTCCAATAAGATCATATCCTTCTCAATTCCCATCAATGATAGAATTATATGATTCTTTATACTTATAGAATCTTCCACATTATTTAATTTCCCATGATGGTAGGGGATTGAGAAGTCATATTCCTTGATCTTATCTAACCATATTCATTGGAACATATTCATATCTTTCTATGGGAATATATATTTGTGTCTTTTGGGATCTTTATATATTTCAGAAATCCCCCCAGAGAGTTGATTACACTAGATTATAATCTACTAATAACACTAAAGAAAACTCATTATCATGTCTTGGTAGTTCAATTTTTCAACCTTCAACTTCCATTAAGTATAGGCTATCACTTTCCCATTTCACAATAATAGACCACCCAATCCCTTCATCGATGTGTTTTTGTATACCATAAAGGTTTCTCCACTTTTGGGTAGTTTGAGTACATATGGGATAATAAACCTCTTCAAAAACTCGTTGAAGATATCTTTAGATTCATTTTCACAAAAAAAACATGACTCCATTCAGAGTTACCTTGGTTAGGGAATATGATGATTATGTGAAATTTATCACAAATTGACAATAATACTCTTATAATCCAAGGAAAATACATATATTTTTCATATTTGTTTTCCTCAAACATCCTTATTTTTTTTCTATCATCGAAGATTCTATAGATATACCATTTATTGTGATAATATTATCTATAAATCATAATTACTTAAACTAGAAATCATTTTTTTACTTTGTATAATGTGGATCCATTAGTAAGGTTTTTAGAATTGTACACATATGATCCATCATAATTTTGGAGTATATTATAATATCATCTATAATGACTATAAGAAATTTAACAAAGTAATCTATAAATTATGTATCCATCAATTCCATGAATATTTCATGAGAATTAGTTAGTCCTAGTGGCATTAATATGAACTCATAGTTCCCTTACAATGTCTAGAATGTGGTAATGGAGATATCTTCCTCTTACACCCTTGATAATATTCCAACTATATATCCATGTTGTAGAACTATGAACCATGTAACGGATTGAGCAAGTTATAAATATGTGGTAGATGATAATTTTTTTATCATGATCTTGTTGTGCTCATGATAATCACTGGCAAGAAACATTAACCCATCCTACTTTTTTTAAAAATAGGATTGGTACAATCAAAGGTGAAGCACTTGGACATATGAATCCTTTATCTATATTTTTCTGTAGTTGTTTCTTTAGCTCCCCATGTTCCACAACATCCATTTTATTCAGAGTTATTCTTACGATAAACATCATCGATGTATGATATATTGTAAATTAAAATTATTGGCTGTGAGGAATATGAGAAAATTATTCTATAAACACATCAGTGTAATCCCTCACATTGGGCATGTTATCAAGGATGTTCATTTACTTATAAAGAATAATTTTATCTAGAAATTATTTATTGTAGGGAAATAATATCCCTGATTGTGATGTTAGCGCTTTAGAAGATTCATCATACTCCTTTCACTTTTACAGAAGAAGGAGATGCGTCATTATAAAATGAGTGATTTCTTTCTCATGTAATTTATTTTGGCTCTATATAGGTAAAGTGAATCCATACCCCGAATATCAAAAAATTCTACCAAAGGGAGTATCACATAGAGCTTTGTGAATTTTATTCCATAAAATTGTATATTGTAGAAGTTATATACTTGGGGTGAAATAATTTATACATTTTTAATTTTCACTGATAGCTCTAATTTAATTCATTTTGGTGGTGCATGAATAGTTTTAAAAAATTTGATGACATTAAGGAATTAGTATAAAAATGAAGGATAACCCTACCTTTATCTTTTCATTAAATTTATAACAATTTACATTATCCAAATTAAATTTAGGGTCTTTTATTTTTAAACTTTTGTATGTTAATACAATGAAATTTAAGGGATAACATATAAATGACATTTATTCCATAACTTATGAATTTATAGGTATAAATATATTTTATACATGATATATTTGTAAAAATAGACACTTGTGTGATTTTTTCCCTTAATAATGTTCATTAATGATATTTTGAATTTACCAATGCATATCTCCGAAGAGTGTCAACCCATATTTGAAGAAAATCCCACTATTGTGTACCAGTTCCCAATTAAGTGTTTCTCAATGAAATGTTTTTCGGTTTTAGTACTATGTACATATGTTTGAGAGCCACATCCACTTGTAATTTTTACAAAGTAATTTATTGTTTTAGAAACCAATTAATCTACACATTACAAAAAATTTGGGATGTGTTTTTATGTTTATTATTATACCTAAGGATTTATCTCGAGCTTTCTAGTCCCAATCCCAATAAATACTAAACAGAAATTTGATTCCAACTGTGATAGACCTGGTTGTTATTAAAATTTATTTCATTATTTATTATATAATGTTACACATAATACAACCCAGAAGATCAATACGTATAGTGTTTTTTGGAATTAGGTATATATAATAACTTCCTGATCATGGGATATAACAATCTTATTGAAAACATTCTTAACATTCTTATAAAATTCCTTTGTATTTAAAAAATTAAGGGATAACTGGGTGACATACATAATTAAGAAAGGGGTGAGAAATAAATATTTGTAAGGAAATAAACAAGTAATAATGTGAATATATTAATACATGCTAGAAAATAGGTAAATCAATGGGGAATAAAAGGACTGAGATTCCTAAACCTAAATTATGAGGCATTATATAACATGATAATCATAAAGGTAACATGGTAAATGTGGAGACAAATTAACACACTACATCATAAAAATTTATAAATGATAAATTCCTAGAAATAATGATAGAAAAAGGTTCATGATGGATTGGTTTCTCTCAATAATACATTTAATGACATAGGGAGATACTAAAATATTACCCGATACATTGGAGGGCTAAATAATTCTAGGCTCACCCATCACTTTTATTTCATTCTCATCCTCAGTTGTTCTGCATAGATCATAAAACATGTAATCATTAATAATCATATATTATTATAGGATCAAGAAGCACACAATACAAACATATAGATACCAAACTAAATAAGTACATGTTCATAAAGTTGAACACCCTTGATATTAAGTGGATATGGGTATTCACTACCCATTTGTTTGTCATCGAACATTCTGGTGAAATTTTTATAGAATAATGGAATTGTATAATGATTCATAACATTTTATATGATTGAGAAATTATTATATCATAATTTTTACCCAAAATGGATAATAATAGTAACATTTAAAAACATATTCCAACAGTATGAATTAGAAATATAAGGCATAATATAATTTAGAAACATGAATAAAAAGTAAAAGGAAATGACCCCCTTCCTTGAGATGGTGATGAAAAATTCTCAAGAGGAACTTCATGGGAGATTAAAGAACATTAAGAGAAATATAGAGAGGGTATAGAAGATTATGTATATGCTCCAGGGATATTTAGTGAAGGTAAATGGGAGATTGGGTGGGTATATGTAGTAAAAGAGAGGGGAATATGCTATTATTTCTCAAACATACGTTTTGGAATATATAATAAAATAACCTGGACCACAAACCATTTGATGGTTTTACCCATGGTTTCTACCAAATATGGGGGGTTTTGATATGTTTATAAGTCTATGGGTTGAAAATTATAAAATATTTCTACTTTTTATGTAGTGGTGATTCATACTCTTAAAAAATGATTTTAAAACATTAAAATATGTTATATGTTTTGGATGATTCATGTAGGCTCTTTAAAATTAATAAAATTATCTAGAAATAAGATTGTGTTAAAGGTGAAACATATATTTGGTCACTAATACCTTTTTTAATCTATTACATCATTTTTGGGTCTTCATGATGTCATAATACACACTCTATATTTATTGTGTATTTAATTTTTAGTGAAAAAGTTTGATTGTCTCTGAAAATTATGAAAAATTCCACATTTTATAATTTTAATATTATGATTCAAAAAATTATATTAATTTTATGAAAATAATTATATATATTCATATATTAATTTTCAATTTAAAATGGATTCGACAATTATTGAGAAATGTTGTGTTTTTTTATAATAACTATTTTAAGACCTTAGAAAAATTACATTTGACTTGATAAAATTTATTTGATCCTTTATATTAACTAAAATTTATTTAATAATAAAATAATAATAAATATAATTTATTTAAATAATGAATTAATTCATAAAAATAAAAATAATTATTAAAATTGATTATTAATTAAAATATGGAATTTTGTTTTAAGGCATAAATATCCCTAATCATTAATAAAGTAACAATATTAAAATGAAAATATATTAATTATAATTTAAAAAATACTTATTAATTTTATTATGCTCCTTATACATAGTCATTTAATAAACCATAATACACCCTAATATTAAGGTGCATGATGGTGAAACTTTCATGGGGTGGTTCAACGTACATGGTGTGGTCCATGTCCACAATGATCTTGCACTTCTCTTATAAACTATCCCACTGGTTCTTATGTTGTTGGATCAAAATTTTGGATTTTACAAGGTAAAGTATCTTAAATACTCTCTCCTTTGTAAGCTCTATCAAAAAGGCTTCATATGGTATGATCCTATTGGTTGATCACATCACTTCCGATGTATGTATCAATTGGATTTTTTAAACCCTGTATTTATATGAATCGTGTGATCATCGTTAAACGAATATATTATCAATGTTAATTATGCATAAAAAACATTTAAATATTATATTATTTAATAAAATAAAATAATATCATCTCTTTTTTAATATACATAATATAAATTAAGAAATTTAATTAAATAACCTGTAGAATTTCATTTATAAATGTTCAAGTCGTTATATTTTTAGATAATGAGTTTATTTAGTTCTCTAAAAAACTAAAGCTAAAAGATTATAAAAATGTATTAAAATGAAAAATTTTATTTAAGACTTGTAATTATATAGTCATGTTCAAGGGGATTCATAGTTGTTATCAAGGTAAGGATTGTATAACTTTAATAATTATGATGTTTTTAGTTATTGTAATTTAAGAGTTAAAGATGTCTTCAAAGTTGATAAGATAGGGAATTTTATAATTTAATAAGTATTCATAAACATTTAGGTTACTCATGGTAATATTTAATATTTTATGTTTTTTAATTATTAAGGTAAAAGAGCATTAGAAAGTATAACTGATAATTCTATGTGTTGGTTTCCATCCTAAAATATTGGTGATTTTTTTGAAAATGTGGGTTTCCAAATGATGAAATAACATTATAGATACTACATGTAGATTCATGGAATGAAATATAATTACCAATGGGTAATTACCCTAAAATTTGTGTGTTGGTTATTAACTAAATAGTCACCTAGTTCATAAAAAAGAGGCCTAATTTCAAACATAGTTTGAAACATTTTGGTGATATTAAATTCCTATCATATTTCCTTTAATTAAAAATCATGAAGTATTTGAGTATGATCATAAAATATTAGGTTAGAGAAATAAACCAGAAATGATCATGCATAAAAATTATTGTATAGAGAGTACCACTGGTTAGACATAAAGAATCATATATGACATTTAATTGTTATATCGGGAGAGACATCTTAAGATTTATGTTTTCATATTCATGTTTTTGAAATTATCAGAACCATTTTTTTATTTGGTTGAAATAGGATAAAAAAATTAATATAATAAAGGTCTGAATATAGAAACCAATATTTATTATAACTGAATAAGGGATCATACTTAAATGGTTGAGAATATTATTATATTCATATTATGATATAAAAGGTTAGTTTCCTCTTATTTTCTAATATAGTAAAGTAGATATATTAATAGAAATTAATTCATAATACTCTAGTATCCCTTCAATAGTGATGGACACTTATCGATGATGTTAGAAAATATTATAAATTTTATAAAATTAATGTGAAATTTCATCATATTTATTTAGCAACTATTTTTTATAGGTTTGGAAACATATATAAAATCTTATCAATAACTCTAAAAATATATTACATGAAAATGATTTATTTTTAGGGGAAACTAATGAAGAAAACATGATTTTGTTATGGATAACACTTGGGATTAATATATTCTTGATTTTGAGATATTTAATGGTTGATTTATATTGAGTAAAGTGAGTTAGTTTGTTTTGATAGCTTATAAATTGATTATTGTTTTTTTGGAAAATTGATATATAAATTTTTTGATGATGTTTATCTCATTTTAATGATTTAAATATATATTGATGTGTGTATGGATTTAGAAAATAGTGATTAACACATTCATATGATAAAGATAGAGTCAATTTTTCGATTAATATATGATTTCTCTATTATTTAATATCATAGAGATTCAAAGGGTTTTGGGAAAGGTTTTTTATAGAAAATATATGATTAGAGAATATACATCTTGGTGTATGTGATTTATTGAATGATAATTATTTTTGAGGAAATATAAGTAAATTGATATATCCTAAGATAATAAAATTTATTTAATATCTGAAGTTATATATTGAAGGATATATATGTTATGAATACCTTCCCAAAAATTCACTAGGGAGAAATAATTAAAATTATGAGGAAAAATTTTCTTTAATGAGGAAGAATTTAATGAATCCGTATTTTGGACCCTTTAAATTAATATTAACTTAAATATCTAGTGTTATATGCAACCCCAAACCAACAGAACACTCAAATAAAATGTACTACGTATTATTACAATTATATTAGGAATATAACCACTGTTAGCTAAATATATAATAATCAAATAATATAATTAGAAATTAATATTTTTATATGGTTAATATTTTAAATTTTTTCATTTATAAATATGAATTTATTAAAAGTTGTCATATTTTTATATAGAATATAAAATTGAACACAGTAAAAATTTTAATATAATATGTGATATTTATATTTATAAACTAATATTCGAACATTCAATTATTTATAAATTTTGTATGAAATATGATTAAAACCTATGAATTTTAAAATATTCATTATTTAATAAAATAACTTCATATATATATATATATATTATTATTATTTAATAACTAAATTAATAAATTAATGAATTATAATTTTTTTTAGAAAAATATTTTTATAAAAAATGACCATATTAGATAAGGATAATTTTTCTGAGATTTTTCTAAAATAATTAATTTTTATTTGAATGGTTAAAAAATTTGTTTTTCTAAAATGATCACATTCAAGAAAGTATCATAATGTAGAATTACTAATACTTTGAAAAAATTTTACCTATAATTATATATATTTAAAAAGTAATATAAATATTTAAATAATACTATGTGAAATTTATTTAACCTATATCTAAAGCTTTAGACTAAATTTTTTTCTTAATATATTATATTAAAAAAATAGTTTTCATCAAAAATATGAGTTTAATATATAAAAATGGGTTAGATATATTTTATAAAAAACTATTATTATTTAATTATCTAATTTTCATCTTTGGTTATAAAATTACGATTATAAATATTAAAGTTAATGACCATGATAATTGTTAACCTGTTATTTTCGAATGACTATATTATTAATATAATGTAATTTTACTAATTTGAAATAAATTAATATATTTTAAAAAATTAACATAATATAATTTTAAAACATTTTTAAAAATATATTTCCACTCAATCAATTGGTAATCAATACAAAACAAGATTAATAATAATTAATGGTGAAAATAATATTTTTTCTACAAAACAGTTTTTATACATATTAGATTTTTTAATTTAAATATAAATTTTCTCTTATTTATAAATGTGATAATATTAAATTGGGATTAAAATTAGATACAAAAAAACCAAAATTTTGTAAGAAAATTTACCAATTATTTTTAATAACATATAAAATAATAGGGTAAACTCTAGTTATCAAGGTAAAAACCAAAATTGTAAAATGTGAAAACAATTTTTCCAAAAGATTGAAACAAGTATAAAACATGATGAAAAAATGGATTTTGGTGGATTTCTAGAACTTTTTACTCCAAAAATAATTCATTTATCACATTTTGATCCATTTTACTTTGAATAGAGAAATTCTATTATTGAAAAAATAGGTGTTCTCAAAAGTTCATATTCTTAAATTATAAAAGGAGTTAACATCGATCCTTTTTTAATCGAAAATTACCTTCATAATTTCCATGAAAACTGAACCAATTTTCTTCTAATATAATTTCTTTTTTTATCTAAATCCCCTGGTCTCTATAATTTATTCTCATCCCTTATTTTTCAATGAGACATTAAATAGAAATTTCTAGGTACCAAAGTGGGTGTTACGTAATCCTTATCTTTTTATTCTTAATCATTATATAAAAAACAATCCATTGAAAGAATAATATATTTAAAAATGTAAAACTATTATACATAATTATTTTAAAATTAGGTAATAACTATTATTTATTCTATCCCATTCATTTAGAATAAAATTACATCAAACATTGGATTTGTAGACTTTCTCCATCATAATGTAACATTTTTTTTATTTTTATGTTAAATTTCATTATATATAAAAGAAAAATAAATTATGAATCAAAAAAATAAATTCTTCTCAAAAATATAAATATTATTAAGTTAAAATTATATTATACACTTCCTTAACCATAATCACTCATTATGTTATTAAATGTTCTTATTTGACTTAATTTAATAACCAACATGAATGTCTGTATAAAACACTATCATAGATGAATATGGGGAATAAAATAGTAATATTGTTAAATGTTAATAAAAAATACCGATGGTTTTATTTTTATAATATTTGTTTAATAATAATTCTACGAATTATTAAAATATATTATTCGATTGCAAATAATTGTAGAGAAATACGACACGAAACAAATTCTCATTTAAACATAAGAAAAAAATAGATATAAAATAATTATAATTGGTCGATATTAAAAAATATATATGAATAATGTTAGATAAAATTTATCTTATTAACTTAACATTATTGTAAATTAATATAGGTGCATTTATAAAATGAATCTGTACAATAGTAAGGGTTTTTTGTCTCAATTTTTCAATCCCTTGAGACAAACATCTTAATATACACATTGTTTCATTTGTAAAGGTTTATATACTAACCCACTAAATTTTTTTATCATTATAAAATTATTATTATTTTTATTTAATATTTCATTTCAAATCACATCCTTCAAGGGGTTTCTATTTTAATGTTTCTTATATTATAAGGGTTTACTGTAATTGAATTTTCCTCTATTGAGTTACAAAAAATTTCTGTTGAACACTATTGTTCTAAGTTTTTTATTCTATATATTGATTAATTTATTATATTTATTCCATATTTTTTAATGTTTTACAATTACTCTGTATAACCACATTATTAATGGATTCTTACATCAATGATTATGACTCTCGAAACAATTTCTTGGTCTCAAATCACTTTTATTGTGTAATTCTTCATATTATAATACAATTTAATTAAAATGGAATATATACTAAAAATATGTTATATCATATCATTAAGTATATTTTGTCCTAGAATTTTAAATTTAATTCCTTTCTCTTTCTATTTGTTAGTTTTTGATTTAAATGTTATTCAATTCATAATAGATTTTCACACAATTTTTTTTAATCTTGTGGAATGGATTCTTAACTAGGTTATAATATTATAATCCCCATTATACATTTATATTTCCTTTTTTAGAATGGTAATTTCCATTTTTATCATGGGATGTTACATCATTTCACCTGTATCACCTTCTTTTATGAAACATAATCTCAAATATAATTTCTATATTGGTAAGAATAACTCCTATTATTTCTTATGGATCATTCTTTTCCACATTTTTATTTTATATAGCACTAAAGTTTTAGTCACATTATTTGAACTCTACTATATATTTATTCATTTTATCCTCTTACTTATCATCTACAATTTTCAAATGAAAATTTTATTTCTCAATTAAAGATTTGGTTTTTCAATAATGGTGTTTCAAAATAATAAATGCTTTTATATATCATGATATATTTATTATCATTCACTCCATGCTTTCATTATAAATTCATTATATCTTTTTCAAGACTATGTTGTTGAATATTTTTTAAGAGATTGGTTTTAAAATATAAAATATTTATTCTTTCCATCCTTTTAAAATGAATTTTCAAAATAAATTGCTGAAATTGTTACTAAGACAATCATTAAAAAAAGAAAAGAAGATTCTTTTTAAAAAAATTATCTTAATAATGTGTTTCCCATAATTTTGAATATTAATTACAATTTTTTATAGACTTCGAATTTAAATTATTTTTCCTCTATTATATGAGTTTTATTTAAAAGTTTTTCTTTGGAAAAAGTTCATATTAATCATTATTTCAATATAAGATATTGTTATTCTCCTAAATTTAATCTTCATCCAATTATTTATTGTTTACATTTCTTGTAAAAATATAAATATTAAATACATATTTTAAAAAAGATCTTCATCTATTTTTTTCCAGCATAATCACCATTAGTATATATCCATAATTTTTTATCAATTTTATTCTAATGCGAATGTTGTATCTTATATTTCTTTTATTAATGTGTGTTCACCTATATGTTATATATTTATTGGTTCGGGATATTATTGACTCAATTTTATACACATTAATTACATGGAGAAAAAACTATATTCTTTTTTATCATTATAGAATGTAATTTGACTAAAATGTTACTTAATATCTTTACATACCCATTTATTTTCCATGGGTTTAAATTTTTGTTATTATTACTAAAATTATGAATGATTTTTTTATTTAATTAATTTTAAAATTATATAAATCCTATTTAATTCCAATGTATTATCATAATTTTTTGAATAAATGATATTTTTTGGCACACATATACACTAATGATAATGAGTGGGGTCATATATCACCATCAAATGATTTTTTAAAGATGTTAAATCTTATAAAATATTTATACAAAAGAACAATTTAGTTTCTCACCGAGGGTTCTAGAAACAGTGGAAGCACCTGCATAGAATGACTAACACATATTTTAGTCTAAAATTATGAATAAATGTCAATACACAATACAAAACGAATTTTCCAATAGAATATATATTATACATGACTAGAGGAAAAATTTAGAACCATAAAAGGAGGATCTTCGCATGTTATTTATTTTTAATTAATGAGAAGATATATAACTACCTAAAACTGTAATTCACTCTTCATTGATTATCTGGTTGACCAGATATTATTGTAACATAATTGAACAATAAGATCTTAGTGATGAATATCTATATTATTTACCCACACATACACCAAAATCAATAAAAATTTCCATAGAATCATTGGGTCCTATCGCAGATGGCCTGATCACATGTGTGGTTTGTGTTTTATTATAGAATAACTCATATTGGTGGAAGAACTCTTAGTGTTTTCTCAATGGACTGATAGAGGAGGAAGATATATCATAATCTTAATCTCTAATTACCCCCATAGTTATTTTTATATTCTATTTCTATTCATTGTTTTAAAACATTAGTAATTATATAATGTGATATAAATGGATATTTATTCTAATAAGTTTAGTGTTGGAAAATCCCAAACATGCCCCTTTCCAACGTAAGAATTCTTAGTTGGCCATATGTCGAATAATAATAGTACCATTATTATTAATCAAAAAACATATAGAAAACATTAATAATATTAATAATAATTATTTATACCATTTCCAATTTCAAATTTAAACTCAGTATGCTTTCCCTCATAGACTTTTACTGATAATTTCATAATAACTAATTAATTAATAAATAAATTTCTTGGATTTATTGGTCGATAAATATAATAAATTTTATATATTATAAAACATGAAAACAAATATTTATTATTATTTAGTAAATATATTATTATAAATAACTTGTGATTAAATAATGGTGATCACCCAAACCTGATGAAATATTATTTATTCTAACTTGTTAAACTCAACAATAAATTTGTCTATGATTATGGATAAACAATGTCTATGACCCTCTTGGACCATTTCAAATTAAAATTAGTCACTAATACCTAATTTTCAACAATAACATCAAAAAAATTCTGATGAACCGATATAGAAATAGTTTAATGCTCCAAAAACATCTAAATTCCTACAAATGCTTAAAATGACATATAGTCTCATTCTCATGGTATCTCAAATCTCATAGGTTTGATGCTAGTTCCATCATCGTATATACCTAAAATTTCTTTATATAATTTTATAGAATGAACTCTCCCATTTTATACCATGTACAAGAACATATATACATATTATCATTAAATAAAACTTCTTGAGATATTAACAACCATCAAGGGATAGAGGGGATAAAACCTTTATCGCATTATCATTTATTTCATTATCCATTTTGATACACCATGTTTATTATACATATCAATAACAATATTCCATCATATTATTCACCAATAGATCAACATAAAATTATCATGATGTCCATTAAAATTGATCATATATTATAAGGATCAATACATACATCTGTAGATAGGAAAATTAAACGAAACATAGAAATGTGGCTTTACTATTGAAGAGAATGTTCTCATAACCCATTATAATGGATATTTCCAAGGGGGAACACCCAAATAAAATGTCTCAATGTATTATGAACCTCCTACACTATATATCCTATATCATCTATTTCCCAACACACAATTTCTTCCATCCATAAAAAAATTCATGAATGACGTCGTGGAACCTCCTAGATCTCATCATAGTGGTGAAATTCCATGACCATTTAGTGAAACATTTATTATTAGGATATTATCACATACCAATTTTTATGGATTAAAAATAATAACATGATAAAAATATTCATTAACAATATAAAACTTCTAATCAATTTCTAAAAATTTCTGATATTGGGCACCAACCCCAACAGATACCCACTTTTAATAGAGGCAACTAATTACAACTATAAATTCACTAGATCTGACATGAAACTCATGTCTATACTAAGATACATCCTTTATTAAGCAGTCCACAACATTTTCATTTATATTAAATATTTTCACTACAAATTTTAATCATTGGGAAACAATCAACATGATATGAAACTTTTAAAGTGTGTATATTTTCTTATAATATGATCTTGGATCCATATAAAGGGCCAATGATGCAATGTTATTAATGTAAAAAATGATAGTGTATTGAAAATTATCCACCACCTCAAGATATTGGAAAGATTTGTGAATATAATTATCATATAGTTATATGTTGAAATACACAATATTCTCATAATATACTATAGAATCGATGCCGACTGAATACTATAAACTTCTATAGATTACATCCCTGTAATTGAGAAAAAAAGTAAAATATTGGATGTAATGTGATATCATTCAAATATATATGAATTCGTTCATCTTTATAAAACTTAATAACATTCTCTTTATCCCTTTAATACACTTGAAACTTATCCTTAGTTTTTATCAATACATACAGATAGCATTAGCTAAAGTCTCATGTTTTTCACATGGATATTCTTGATGTTTTCCTAATAATATTAAATCATTGTAAAATTAAAGCATCATACATAATATGGATTAAATGATGGATAATATAATTAATGTTTATGGGATCTTACTCATTTTTTGTACCACCTCATGTGTTTGAGGAAACATTTTTTAGAAAGATGTATAACACAAAACATTAGGACCAATCCCATTTTCGATTGTTCAGTACTGATAATTTTTACTCTATGGTCAATATATATACCTTGAAATAGTCCTAGACACCTCATATATCTACCTTTCATGATCTTCTTCCAAATAATATAGGTTTATTCACCTAAATGATTTATGTATATGCACATTTTTGTCCATGACTAATCCTCCTTTAGGGAAATTATCTCATTTACTATAAGTAATATGCCATCAATATATACTAATATGAAGAAAATTGTACTCCCACTTATGAACATATAAACACATGGTTTATATTCAATCTATATTAAAACAATTTACTTTATGGATTCATCGAACAAAATCTTCCATGACTCGAAAGCTTCCATTAATCCATAAATAGATCACTATAAGTATTATATATTTTCTTAATTTCTTGGGGTCATAAACTCTTCTAGTTGTGTCATATACATATCTTCTGAAAAATTCCCACTAAGGAAACCAATTTTGGCATCAATATGCCAAATACCCTTGTTATGGAATGATATTATGGAAAGAATAAATTTAATGAGTTTCAACTTAGAAACTAGACAAAAGGGTTTTACATATTTAAGGAATTGAAATAGACTAACCATTTAGCCACTATCCATGCATTTTATTCATTTTCTTTACCGCTCATTTCTATTTTTCTCTTGAATACCCATTTACATAAAAGAATATCTACATCTACTAGAACATCGATATGAAAACAAACATGGTTTTGATATACATTATGATTTATTGAATTAATTGATTCATTCCATCTTATTGATTTTGAGATCACTAATTGCACGTTGTATAATATAGGATCACTATTGTCCACCAATAATGAGTCACCAACATCGGTGACTTGAAATTTTTTTATCTATCTGGTTCTCTTACCTCCCTATCTCTCTTACAGAGTAATTTTTTTTCATGAATATCTTCTTCACCGAATAGTTATGGAATCTATTCATGTATTACCTATCATGTATCTTTATAACCATCGTCATTTTCATAAATATTTCTCCCATTATCCTCCATTAGGATGTCCTCCCCCTCAAGAATGACATGTTATTGTGTAATAGTTCATTTATTATATGAAGGGTTTTATAGATTATTTCACCATGTTTCATTAGGAATCTCTATAAATAAACACTTCATTCGTAGGGGTCATAATTTGTTTCTTTATCCAACAACAACAAACACCGGGAAACACCATGCATGAAAATATGAAAAAATAGTTTTATTTCCAATTTGTAACTCAAAGGGGATAACATTTTCTACTTAAGATGGTAATTGGATTAGTTTGTATGAATTCATCTATAATGAATATCCCTAAAATGGTAATGGGAGTCTTTTGTGAATCATTGATGACATTTATATGCCTAGTTGTACATAGGTCCTCCTTTCACAAACACCATTCCACTATAGTATATATGGTGGAGTGAGTTGAGATAAAATCACAACCTCTCATAGAATATAGATAAACTCATGGTTATTATATTGGCCACCTCGACCAATCAATGTTTATTTATCTTCATATTAGGATGTACATTAACTTTATTATTGAAATCTTTTAACTTCTAAAATTATTCATAAATATAAATCATATTGTAGATATAACCATTCATACTTAATTCAATGTTAAAAGTGATATTGTATTAGAGTCATCCTCTATATTAGGAATGATTTAATACACACACATCACTTTGGGCCGATTCTATAAGAACTTTTTTCCCATTCTCCTTAACCAGTGAATTGTAGTTTTATATCCTTCCATATGACCAATTATTATATCTTTCACGTGATTTCACCTCAATAATGTCTAAGTATACATCCTAGAAGAGAATTAAAAAATGCATTTCATTTACATGTTGAAAACTGTGATGCCGTTACTGGGGACTAAATGAGTCATGCATATTTTTTAAATTGTTAGTTGCAAATATGTTTTTTTCCATAATTGGATATATATTTACCATTATTCAACTATTTTATACTACAACATAATATACCATTATAAAAAAATTATCTCTTATTTATAATTGTAAAAAATAAATCCATTCAAGTCTAAATAAGAGATAGATATAATGTTCTTGGTAATAATAGAAACATACTAAAAATTATTTAAACCCAAAATTAATTATGTTGAAAATGTGATATTGTAGTCTCCAATGACTATAAAATTCTTTCTCTCCCAATTGTATGACCATGGATCAACCTCACCTTTGGAAATCTTCCAAAATATACATGGTTTCAATATTTAGATAAAAATGTGACAACAAGAAGTAGTATTTCATACCAAACTTATATATATGTAAATATTACACTCATAAAAAATGCACCTGAAGATTTCCATTGCTTATTCGGTTTGATTAAATACCTTTTCAAGTGGTTATTATTTACTTATTATGTTCATACCACATCTGGTTCCATTCTTTTCCTTTATATTTTATTCATCTTGGATAGATGGTTCTATATAGACTTTTACATGGAATGTGTCTTCATACAATTTTTGTTATTAAGCATCGTATTTACCATATGTGCTACGAGTTTATCACACCTTATTTATTTATCAATGAGGTAAATATGTGTTTGAAACTCTAAAAGTTCCTTCTCAAAATTAATCATATAATAATTCACAATAAAATGTGAGATGTTTTTATGTAGTGACTAAAAAATGAAATAATTGTGTAACTCATCGAGGATCTTAATCCTCATGATGTCCAAGAACTCAATTTAGAAAATGATATTAACTATACGTATCCTATATGGCACTGAATCTATAATAATAAAAATGAACAATACATTTGAGATCTCATATCTATCTGATCTCACCTTCTATTGACAAAGATCCCAAATGTGATAAATATTGATATTAGAATCCATATACTCATATTACTTTAGAATCTCATTTTACATAGAGGATTTCATGAGAAATTAGACATACACAACATCATATATATATTTTTTTATATATAGATAATTCATCATTACAATCTTCATTGGAGAGAGACTCATGAAGTCTGGTTTCGAGCACCTATAATTTCCATTCATGGAATAGTATGACACAAAATAACCTATACGATTTCATGAAATTTTTGTTGGGGATAAGGTTATTATTCTCTTATATGGACAATGGTAGTATTTTAGAAGTAGATTGATTATCCATTTATAAAAATTAAAATACTATAAATATATCTTCTTTGGTTACAAAATTTATATTGATTTGAAAAAATCTCCAACTATATTTTCATGACTAAATTGTCCTCTAAAATAGTTTTGGAATATCTGATCACTTACATATTCTAGTTTAAAGGTTCCATATTCAACTTATCATAAACCATATGTGGTATTCACAAGTTATTTTAAATATTTTAGTTTGTTTTTTTACCTACTAAAAACATTAACTCACAGTTCCTTCATCCTCTATGTGGACTACAAAATCCTGAAATCTTTAATAGATATTTCTTAAACCATTTCCTCTCAAATAAACCAAGTCTACTTTGGGAAAGTTAATAATTTGTGTAAACCATTTTAAGTTAACTAAAAAAATAACATAACAATTCCATGATAATTTAAAGCACCCTAAATTGGTTTGGTCAAGAATATTTAACTATTAGAACAATTTTAACTTAATTAGTGGAAGGCTATACAAATTTAAAATATTACATGAGGTTTTTTATCTTTATACATAAAATACCATTCTTATATTATAATAATAACTATAAATATTAAGTAGAAATTACATATGTGATTTCCTATGTTTCATAAAAAATAAACACATAATCTATTTTTATTTTATTAAATATTCCATGAGTCATAATTAATTTACTAAATGATTATGATATATCAACATACTTAAATAAATATCCATTCAACTAATACAAATATAACATAAGAGGAATAATCATGAGATTCCATAATATTAATTTTATATAAAAATTAATAAAATTAATCTAGACCATAGAGGAAAAAATCATGAACCTATAACAACTAGAGATTTACAAAAACTTTTATTTTAAAATTAAATCAATTTCATTGATATGTTCTGATACAAATGACACCTTGTTTTAGAAAATCATAATATAATATTAATATTACTATTCAAACCAAATTTTTTAACGTAACCATTAATTTTATGGGTATCAATATAGACGAATAAATTATGAAATTTACATGGTTTAAATATGAATAAATTAAATTCATTTTAATCAACTTATTGAAAGTTGAATAATAACATTTAAATGTAAATGGAATATATTTTTTCTAATAACAGTTTTTATGAACATGATATATGTTTATCTAAATAAATTAAATTATTCACTATTATTGAATTTTTGTAAGGAAATTTATTTGGTATATATTCAATCAATGTTTTTCTCTTTTATATGATATTTATTTCTAAGCGTGGGATAAAAATAAATTAAGTATTGTGTTTGAAAATGTATTTTTTTCTAAAGAGCAGTTCCATCATGTTCTATAAACTTATTTTAAAACAATTTTTGACATTTTAGAAATAATATTTTAATAAATTAATTTTATGTTTAAAATGACCATTCCAAATTTAAAATATATTTGTTTTCTGATAATTTTTTTAAAATGATTAATTATTTTGTGAATGGTGAAAAAAAATAATTTTTATTGGAAAACTCATTTTCATTTAAAATTGTTATAACATAAACCTATATTTTAATATGGGTTTAAGAGTAAAATTATGTCAATAATATTATTAACATTCAAATTTAGTTCAT
Source organism: Viscum album (assembly GCA_963277665.1). NCBI lineage: Eukaryota > Viridiplantae > Streptophyta > Magnoliopsida > Santalales > Viscaceae > Viscum > Viscum album. Next base: position 537,387,099 of record OY728138.1, on the reverse strand, counting down.
TATAATCAATTTTATGTTGATTTTTTAAAAAAGTATTCTATACTTAATGTAAAACATTAATTGGAAAATTTTTCTTGTTATATATTCCATTTAAATTTATATTATATTCTACCACATATGATTATTGATTTATGTAAAATAGATTCCGTATATTTAATTACCTTAATTATTATATTTTAAAAATAGATTGTTAATTTTTTCCATAATTTATTTTGAAAACTGTAAAAAATAAATACTGTTGTAAAGGTTAAAACATGTTTACATGGATGTTAAACAAAAATATATGGGTATATCTTACAATAAAACATTTCTATATCCAGTTTTTTCGAAATATTTCACATTATGTTGTCAAAAATTAGAGTATATTTAAATTTGTAATAAGTTTTCATGGTAATTAATTTCTAATTTTTGATTCTTTGGGGGTATTTCAATGTAGTGTCAAGGTGGATCCCTCTCCTCACTTATAAAAGTACATATCCTCAAATCTCATATCAACCCTTAAAGATAATTTTTTTTTCCAGAAAATTATGTCAAAAATTAATTCTATAATTATCTCACAATATAATAGAGTTCTTATTTTTATTATGAAACCATCTGAAGAAGGAAATTGTTATAGTCTTAATGATGCTCTCCATAGAAGAGGTACAACTCTTACCCATCTGTTATCATTTTATTTATTATTCAATCCACATAAAATATTATTCAAAAATAATATTTTAATAACATAATTACATCCTATATAATGTTTTTTTATTATATTAGTATCATAACATATATACATATACACTTCCATCAAATGGGAAATAACTGTTTTTCGTGTCAACGGCGGACTACTGTATCGCGAACTAATGTAATATTTTTTCCATCTCTCTAGCATGGATGTATATAATGATAATTTTTAAATATTAAGTTGATATTTATGAATTAATTATAATTTAGCAATTACAAAATAACTTCCACCTTCTTACCTTTCAATCCATTGAAAAAATACTATGTCACTCGTGCGTGCATGTAGACTCCTACCTCTACGATGTGATGAGATATGTTTTTCATTTTAAATTGAATATAGAAGGTAAAAATTTCTATATAATGAATATATATTATATAAATGATATAAAATATATTATTTAAATTTTAAATAATATTATCATTTTCTTCATTTCATCCATTGAGGAAATGGATAAAACATTAATTCGTACGTATGACCCACCATCTCTAAGAATAGTATAATTCATTTTCCTATATCAAAATCTCATGGATGATGATAAAAAAATATATAATGAATATATAAGATATTTATATAATGTAAGAAAATAAATATATTATGGAACCAATATCAAATTCAAATCCCTAAAACTACCAAATGAAAACATTTGTGAAAAATAAAGCACTTATTACAAAAAACGTGATTTTAATAATCAATTTCTAATAAGTGGGTGAAAAGTGTGTAAGTAAATAATATATTGTATTATATATATGATTAAAATTATATAATATATATATATATATAACAAACCTCTATTTATTATATTGTAGTTTCAAGCGTATAAGAAGAAATTCGATACATGATGTAAGAGAATATCTTGTTAAATTTCCTTCATTGGAAAATATGATATGATAGGAAAAAATATTAATTAATGGGGGTGTATATATATATACCATTTTAGATGATATAATATTAATTTATTTAATCACTTTATATTTAAATTTTATTTTTACTTTATTCTTTGATGGGTATTTTGATTCAAAAAGATACGACAACTTGTAAGGTATTTTTTTATAACTTTTATATTTTTGGGACACATAGTACATTCACCGGATTGTTAATTTTTGTGGTTTATATTCTACATATTAATGTATTTAATTATTAATCTCATGAAATTTATTTATATATATATATATATATCTCTCTAAGGTTCCATATTCTTGGGGTTTCTAATTTAAATGTTACCAATGTGGTAAGGGTTGTACATTTGAATCTCATTTTTTATTAGTATTGTTTACGATGATGAAATCATAATATGTATCGTTCATTAACATAATTAACTTTCTAATCATGTTTAAATATTTAAGAATACATGTTTTCAATCATTTTATTTTCTTCATGTACTAAAGAGTCTAAAAGAATGTTTTTATAAAAAATTGACTTTATTTATCTCTTCTGTTGAAAATCATTTTTTATTCATACATTTTTTTTCTAAAAATTATAATATAGTTTTTAATATTATTCCATTAATTTTGAAAGAATTTCTTATGCAAGTTGTAATTTTTATAAAATGGTTTAAATTGAACCTTCTTTTCTTTTTTGGAACAAGTGTATTTTAACTTTTTACATAAATTGTGATCAAAATCATTATTTTCATTATAATAACTGATTTATTTTTCTGATTGTTATAACCTATCAATTATTTAATGATTAATTAAAATTTTGACAAGATTATTTTAAAGGAAAAAATTTTCATTACTATTTTGGAATTTTACTGCATTCTATATTAGTTATTTCAAATTAGAATATATATTTCTAAATAAATTTTCCAAGTGATATTCAAAAACATGATTTCCAAAATACATGGGATCTTTTGTGGTGATGTATTCTTTATTAGGGATATGATCTAATGATACACTACTTTTTATTTCTCTATATAGTTTATGATCATGTTGACATGATGTTTATGAAACCCATTTCTTTCCCATGGGATATACTATGATGAAATGATTTCAAAACCATTACCCATTTATGGGTTATGACCTGATGAATTTACTTGGATCTTTTGGAACATAAATTTATGGATTAATTGAAGGGTATGACCTATATCACCCTCAAATTCATTTCGTATTGGTGGATAACTCATGATTAAATTATGTTTTGTGTGAAAATGATTTAATTTTAATTGATATGTGTCTGGACATAGAATAAAGTCCATAAGGATATGTGTGGACATAGTTTCTATTCCATAATGATATATGTAGACCTACTTTCATGTCCATAAGGTTTTTTTGTGTCCTTTTTTCTTGTACATAATGTTATGTGTGAACCTGGTTTCATGTTCATAAAGTTCTATACTAACCTAGTTTCAAGTTGATAAGTTAATGTGAGGGCCAACTTTCATGTCCAAAACAATTTGAGTAAAAATATTTCTATTTATACCTATTGAAAATGTTATAAGTTTATATGTTTTCTATATTATTATTTATAGCTTATTCCCTTATGTATTTTATTCATTTATTCCCTTTATGTTTCATATCTTATGAACTAACAAGATTTATTCCTCGAATAAATATTATGGTCATTTTTTTTGTTATGGTTTTCAAATATTAATATTATATTATCATACCTACATTCTTATGTTATGGCTATTTTGTAATTCATATGTCCATTTTTACCTGTATAGAGCATCTGATATCACCCTTTATTATGTTTCCTTGTACCAGGTTTGGAGAAAATTTTTAATCTCAGTATGTCTAAGAAAAGTAATATATGGGAGGTATTTTTTGGAAAATGTTGAATATCATTCAATATATAAGAAGTTTTAGTATCTAGTCTCTAAATACACAGGTCATTTATTTTCCTTCGTCATTTATCTGTTAGATGGTTTGAATATTATTCTAAAAATGTGTTATATATATGTATAAAAAATATGGGTCCTTATATTTTATATCAAATAAAATATTTTGCAATCCTTTAGAACTAGCATGGGAAAACTGTAGTAAGAATTATAGTTACAAGTCAAATGATATATTACCATATAGTAAAATTCCTCATATTTGTTTAGGAAATTACATCCCTATCAGGATACTACTAATTGATGCAGTTTTGGAATAGTTGTACCTAGGGGAAATAAATTTAAAAAGGGTGAAATATGATTTAACTCTATTTCACCTAGTTCATGAGAAGATGCCTTACAATGCACATGATTTTACACTCATAGGGGATATTTCTTGGAAATTCATAAACTAATTACATTATTTAATTAAATATTTTAATTCATGATGAACACAAATGACCAAGGTCAAACCAAAGGGTTTTATATATTAGAAAATTTGTTTCTTGATTTATAAATCCTATAAATGATTTTTCATGATTATGTGATTTTTCATATTAACTATTTTACTATAATATTATTTTCTCAATTATTAAATTTCTAGAACCTAAACAAATCATGTGAAAAATAAATTTAATGTTTATTTGGAGCTTTATTCTTTTGAGAATCAATTTTTTCACAGAATCTATAAAGGAATATTTTATATCCGTTTTCATTGAACTCTATCAAGATAAAATAGGTAACAAGGGTCATGTTCAAATTCATAATTTACCCATGTATCATCATTCCATTGAATATTTTTTTCAAAAATTTTCACCCCTTTAATAGTACTTCTAATATATTGGTTTTTGAGAAATGGATCAGGGTGATTGTAATTTTATTTTCCATTATTCAGTGCTTGGACTATGAAATTGTTATCCTAGTTGTTTATTGTTTGGAAGGTGAAGTAGATCAATTGTAGAATGTTATTAAGAATACGAGGTAAGAAAATGAAATTGACAAATGGGAATATTTTTCATTATTCACTTTTATAATGTTCTAAATATAGTAATATATAATGAGATCTTTGATCCTTGGAACAAGATTAATGAATCCATTCATTCATGTGAGAATAATTTTACTAGACATGCATGGAATGTTTTTTAATCATCACCCCATAATGAAAAATTGTTATATATTTCAGTGGTCTAAAAATGATTCTATGAATGGAATTATGCATAATTGAATTCTAAAGCGATAGTAAAATCCTTCGATTTAAACTCAATGTGGAAATAGAATTTGAGATCCCTCACTTATTAGTGTTAATAAATAGAAGTTGAAGTTTAATGGAAGGTCTATTAGTAAGTAAAATGGTGGGGGTGTTTCAACCTCATACTTTCCAAAATATTAGGAAGGATCAATCTTGTGAATTCTATAAAGGATTAAGAAAATGTTTCATGTTTGATAAACTTGGTCATAAAAAAAATATTTTCGAATTAATGTGAAGAGTATAATAAAGGAATCTATTGAAGAGAGGGTTCAAATAAATACACAGACCACACATTAGTTCTAAATATAAAATATTTTTTTATTATGAAAATCAATTCACTAATACAAGGGTTAATGAGGATTACAGGCCACAACAACCTCTGATGACAAAGAACAAAGGGAATTTTTTTAAAATCACAATAGCTGATGTGTATAATGATAATTATGTAAAGTTTATCATCCAATCTAATTTTGGGAAATTCATATTATATTTTGTGTAAATAGAAAAAATGAAATCTTTTTTTTACAATTCACTGAATGTTTACATGATTTGGAGCGTTGCGTAACTATCCACAAATAAATTCTTGAATAATGAAATTTTATATTTTATTATGCATTAATAAATGATCATCTATCATTAAAAGGATAAACATGATCATATAATTGATTTTTTTTTAATATATTTTCTTATTTATGGAATATAGGGTTAATTATTTTTGAATGTATATGTATTTTTAATGGAAAACGGTACGAGTTTTTATATTTTTGTATGATACTTTATGAGTGATTAAAAGTTTATCAGGATAATTGATATATTGATCTTAGAAGTATGTGAGATCAAATAATTACAATCATTAGGATTTAATTTTAGTCAGAATTATTTTAGAGGATCCTTAGGTTCATCTATTTGTGGAATGTTTTAAGTTTAACATTGGAAGTTATTGTTGAATTTACAGAAATTAATGCTTCATACCTATCCATATTCAATCACATATATTTACCATTTAATTTCTTGTAGAAATATAGAGATATTTGGAGTGATTTTAAATCCTTTTATGGATATTAAGATCCATTAAAATTTAATTTTAGTGTATTGGGATTCTAAAAACATATTCTATATTCATTTCTTGGAGTAAGATTTTTTTGAAGAAATTAATTGAATAAAAACCAAAGGATGAGATTAGGGATATAATATATAAATAAATCATGTATTTATATCTTCGAATAAAAATTAATCAACTTTAGGAAATGGTTCTTGAAATAAAATTTTTATACACATAACATTATCTCTTATGAATGAAGAGTCTTTTCACCCATCACAGATTTATGGATTTTTGGTTGTTAGCTTTCTCCTAACCAAGTTATATGTCATATTCTATTAATATGATGTGATAGTTTTCTATTTCATCTTAATATTTTCAAATCAAATAAATTGAATCATATTTTGAAAACTATTAATGTTTTATTCCAAATGACCTTCAAATTTTAATTTCATTCTTTCTTGGAGGATGTTTTATTGAACATTTTTAGAGTGTGGGTTTTCCACGAAGTACTTTTCAATTATCAAATCATCTTATAACATGTTTAAATTATAAAAATGAAATTATTAAATAGGTATATAATGTAACACCATGTTTTTTATAATGTATATATATATATATATATTTCTATTAAATTTAATTTCTACAATAGATTGGGATACATGAAACCAAATGTTTTAGTGAAACAAAATACACTATTAATATTATTATTCATTCCTAACAATTAAAAACTAACCATTTAACTGAGGGTAATGAATTGAAAAAAATAAAATATGAATTATATATTATTTACATACAAATAAAATAAATTCATTTTTTTAAATTATTATAAATAAAAAAAAGTGAAAAAAATCTTTTTTTTGAAAAACTGTATTTAAGTATAAAAATTGTTTTTATCTTAATAAATTAAATTAATTACTATTTTCTATTGATTTTAATGAAATTTATATATTATATATAGAGTATAATATTTTATTCTTCATCAGAAAAAATAATTATGAATTGGATAAAAATAAATCCAGTTTTTTATTTAAAAATGTATTTTTTCTACAGAGGGGTTTCATCATTATCTGGGCACTTATTTTAAAACTATTTTTGTATAGTTCCAGAATTTTTTTTTGAAATAATAAAGACAATTTTTCAAATAATCTGTTTAAAATTATCATATATTTAATTAATGATAATTTTATAAATTTTTTTATGATTTGTGAATGTACTGATTTTTATTGAAATTTTCTTTTCATTTGAAGTATTGAAAATTTTAAATTATAATTTGAATTTATAAAAATTTAAATTTAGGTCATTTATATTTTTAATAATAAAATTTAGCTCGTTTGAGTAAATGGTATGATTATGTTTGATATCAAAAAATTCATACATGAAGATTTGATAACATTTGAAACCCAATTTTTTGTCATGTCCATCGATTTAATTTTAAAATAAATTATACCACTTATGTAAAGTGATTTCAGTAAAGTAGATTTAAAATTTGGAATAATATTAATTAATATTTCTTAATAATTTCAACTTTTTTTTCATAATGAATTGTGGAAATAATAAAAATTAATTATTGCATTTATGGTCAAAACTGATTTACTAAGGGGTTTAACCCAATGCTAATGAGATGTTTTCTAATAAAAAAAATTTTAAATCTTATTTTATTGCCACATTTAAATCATATTTTATTCCAAAATATAGTCTATATATATTTGTGTAATTTTCTTAGGGTTTAATTTATAATTGTGAATTATTTTATGAAATTTCAATGTTGTTTCCAATGGGTTTTCCCCACATATAAATGGACATCCATTGTCCTCTCTAATCCACACTCGAAGATAATTTTGTTTTATAATATAAATAATAAAATTACATAAATAATTCCACTACCACATCATAGGGTCCCTAATTTTATTTTCAAACCCTCCTTTAAATACATTAGCTGTGAACCTAAAGTGTCTCTCTAAAGAAGAGGTATAACTCTTAACCTTCAGTAATAATTTTTTTCTTAATCCATATCCATAAAATAGTATTATTTTCTTGGATATAATTAAATAAATATATATATATTATAAATTTATTTTATTATTTTAGGTTCATAACCTATAACTATCTCCACTTCCATCAAATGTGAAATGAATACCATGGATCGAGTGTATGACGAACTACCTCCTTAAAAACTAGTGGGATTTTATTTATCAACATCTCTAATGACTGGATATAATAATGGATTGAAACTATTTAGGTTATATTCGTGAAATAATTATTATTTTGTATATATAACAACATATATAGCTTCTTATCTTCAAATCCAATGAAAAATGTTAATTTTTCGTGTGCATACGTGTGGAAAACCACTTCCATGAAGAGATGTGTCTTGTTTTTAATATAATTTTTACATTGATGGTGGAAAGGATATATATAATCAATATATAAGATATATAAAATAAAACAATTATTCTATATGGGTGAATTAATATTTTTGTTTCCTTTATTCTATCCAATGAAGAAATGGAAACAATGTTCATTTGTACTTACATCCTACCATCTACAAGAATGATGTGATTCATTTTTCAATATCTAAATTTTTTGGAAGATTTTAAATACATATCTACTGAATTAATATGATATTTATATCAGGGATAATATTGTTTAGATTATTAAACCATCATCATTGCAAAAGGGGCACAACTACAAACCAAAACATATGTTACAAATGAAACAAAATTACATGAAAAAAAATTAACCATGATTTTTTAATAAGAAAGTGATAAAATATTATAATTAAATCATATATTGTATGATATATATGAATATGGTTCTAAAATACATATATAATAGAAGTATAATTATTATATAGATATGAAGAATGTGAATAATTGAGGTAAGGTAATTTCATCTCAAATTGAATTGTTTGGGACATGTATTATCTTATTCACATATCATCATTTATGAGGTATATATACAACCACATTGATCTATTATAACATGAATTTATTTATTATAAATGTTTTAAATGTTTAATTTTACAACATTATATCATGGTTATTAATGTTAAAATGGTATCATATCAGGTAATCTAATTTCATTAGACTTCAATTTCCATGAGACACATATATTATTCAACACATGTTTGTTTTGTGTGGTGTATATATTGAACATGAAATTATTTTATGAATTTTACCAGGAAAATTAAGGGGTTATACATATACTTATATATTTCTCTCTTTCCTGGGGTTTATGATATCAGAATTACTATAGTTTTAAAGGTATTATTTTACAATCTCATTATTCATTGGGATTTTATTTATGATTATGTTTCTGATATTGAAATAATATTATCCATATTTCAAGAAAATCATTAATGTTTTTATAATGTAGTTATTTCAGGATAATACATATTTTTATTTAATTTTCTAATCAATAAAGAATAAATAGACCAAACTAATCTTTTTAAGTAAAATAATATTTATTTATCTCTTTGGTCGAAAATCCTTTTTCTTTCATTTCCATGTTATCTAAAATTGTATAAAAGAATGTTTTTAATATTCTAAAATTATTTTTTAATGAATTTTTTTAACCATGTTTAAATTTTCTTAATAGGATCCTTCTTACAATTTTTTTTCAACAACATTCATTTGATATTTTACTGAAATATTAAATGAATTTTCTTTTTAACATGTACAAAATGAACTCTATTTCCCACCCCCATGACATCTCAAGGATTTAATGATTTATTTATAAGTTTCAAATATTAATATAAAGTATGTTTATATTTGATATATGTTAATTTTTTGGATTTTAAATATGTTATTTAGAAGTAAAAAGGATAATTTCCTCCAATTTTTTTTAAGTGATCATTAAAATACATTTTCTATCTAAGATAACATATTTTGATATTATATAAGCAATACAAGTGATATTATCCAGTGATAGCATCATTTTTATTTCTCTAGTTGGATAACTATTATGATGTAATTATTTTTATAAAACCAATTGTTTCATAATGGTTATTCTATGATGTATTGTTTATTAAACTCATATTATTTTTATAGGTTATGATATAATAAGTTTATTATGATATTCTGGCACCCACTTTTATGGATTATATGATGGGTTGGATCTATATCTCCCACTATTGCATTAGGAAAAAATGGATATCCCATGATTTAAATATGGTATGCTTGAATGTGATTTCATGTATACATTGTTTTGTGAAGATATAGTTTCATATCAATAAGTTTATGTGTCGTCATGGTTTCATGTCCATTAGGTAATGTGTGGACTTGTTTCATTTTCCATAGAGAAATGTATAGACCAGTTTTAATTACTATAAGGTTATGTGTGCTCTTGGTTTCATTTACATAATTTTATTCATAGAATTAGATTCAGGTCCCTATGTTTATGTAATGGTCGGATTTCATGTACTTAACTTAATGAGTGTCCCATTATTCTATTTGTAAATTTTTAAAAAGTTAAAATACTATGTTTTTTTTCACATTCTTATGTCTATGTTATACCATCACTACATATATTCACTTATTTCATTTTTGATTCATGTCTTGTTAAAATATGTGATTTATGCCTTCACTGAATATTATGATTATTGTTTTTAGGTTATGGTTTTGAAATGTTATGCTCATGTTCTTATACCCTAATGATGATGTTGTTCTAATTTTGTCATTAATATCTCCCTTGATTACCCTTACAAAGAGTATAACCTCAAAATTTCTTATGGATCCTTTCCATAGGTTTGAAGAATTGTTTTAAAAAGTGTATTTCAATGAGTTATTATATATTGGAAGATATTTTTCGGATATGTTGAAGTTATTTCAAGAAATAAGAAGACTGAGTATCGAGTCTCCAAATACAATAAACCATTACAATACACTAGAGAGTATTTTTGAGTTGTATTGAATATTTATCTAAAAATATGTAATATTTATGTTTGAAATGTTTAGTTTGTTATAAAACTATATCCTTTCTCGGGTTTAAGGAATTCTCATTGGCTATTATATATCACCTCGATTGGTTTTTCCTTAACCCTAAGAAAAGGTCCACCACCTCTCACCTGGTAACTCCTAAGCATTAAAAATGTCTCCCTCAAATCAAAATGATAAGATCCAAGACATTGGTTATATGGGTGTTGCATAAAAGAATTTTTAATCATGTAGGACCTTATATAATAAGATCAAGGGGATGACATGCAAATCATCAAATTTAAATTTAATCCTACAAAAATAAAAGAAACAAATCACATCCATAGGGATGATTTAATATCATGATCAACAACATAATGTGATAAAATGATATATTATCAATCTAGTTATCAATGTCATTGATTGAATCATTATTTAATACATAATTCCTTAAATTAATAGAATTAATTTTATTAATATTTATTTCTTCAAAGATTCCTAAACTCATCAACACACATAATGTTTTTTAAAAAATCATTTAAAATAATTTAACTACCAGACTTATGTTAGAGTAAATTGATTACACACATCCAAATCACCAAGACTGGAAGATTTAAAATTTAATACAAAAATGGATAAAATTTATAATAATCAATTGATCATATAGAGTGTACCATAAAATAAATAGAATATAAAACATATGTAAATAGGATTAATCATATATTTAAATTTTTTTCACATACTAAATTAGGTACACTATATGAACTAGATATTACTATGTAACTATGTTATAGGATGTGAAATTTATTATTGTATTTTACATAGTACAAACCTATGTGCTTGATATGTATCCTATTGTGGATGAGTTCAATATACAAGGCATGTTATACGTCATTAATGGTGTGTATCACTATAGTTTAGGGATGTCAATAACCATGTCGTCTATTCGATACTTGAAATAATGGGACCCCATTTTCTTGACTATGAGAAAATGGGACTACACATGTGTATAGTGGTTACACATGTGTAGTTCTTTAAACCATGATTCAGTTTGTCAGGATCAACACTTCAATCCAATACTATCATATATGAACTTATATGTAGAGATACATTTGAGATATAATATATATGGTTTGTATACATGAATTAAAGGCCCTATAGTCTGGTGTTGTTTTGGAAGAACCTTTGGCACCAACAAATGTTGTTTTTCAAATGCATCACATATTTTAATATTAACAGTTTACTTATTATGTTAGCATGAGTAAAGAGGGGAAGAGAAGATTATTTTCATATATACAAAAATGAATTGATCTAAAGTAAAATAAATCACAAACACATGTCAAAAATAAAAAGTAGTAAATTATTATAAATTAATTTTGTTTTCTACTGTAAAACAACATGAGGGTTCTGGGTGTTACAGAAGTGAATTAATGTCATTACTGATTAAGATTTTAATCATATCATAAGAATAATTGTTACTAAAGAAGATAAATTTTAATTTGCAATAAAAACCATCGATTTCTTAAGTAGATAGAAATTCAGGATCCATAAGAGGAGTATGTTGAAATTTATTATTTAATTAATTTATAAAATGATAGAGAATTACCCCTATTTATAATTTCCTCTTCACTGATGATTTGGTTTACTAAATATCATCGTACCATCTTTTCACTAAAGGATCCATTGAATAATCACATTAGTTTTGATCACCATTTAAACTACAATATTTGAATATCATCATATAATAATCAGGTACTAACATTAATAATCTTGGTCACTTGTGTTTTTCATGGATGATCTCAATAAAACAATTTTTCAAAGAAGAAGAAATATTCATATTCTCTCAATGGATTTAGAGAGTTGGAATGGAGGTAATATTATATAAATATATATCTCCCTCTAATTCTTGAGGGAGTGTCTATCTATCTATTTTTCACAAAATATTCACTTTGGAAGGTGATATATTTATATATTTTTTATGGTAGGTTTATGGTAGTTAAATTCTACAATACCCCCTTTACAACATTGTATTTTTATTTAACCTCATGCCCAATAATAAAAATATTTTATTGTTTACATTCACACCACTTGAAGAATATAAATAAATATAATCTAAACAATTTCCAGCCTTTCCATTACATATAGTCATCTTTCCCTCATTGACACTTACCAATCTCGATATAATGAATATTTATTTAATAAATAAATTTTACTACATTTTTCATTGATAAATTTAATAAAAATGACATTTTTCAAACCTTGAAAGTATATTTATTAAAATTTAACTCCCATAATCCATTGAATAAATATTGATTAAATGATGGAAATAAACTACAACTGAAAAAATATAATTTATTTTACCTTATTAAAATCAGCACTAAATTTAATTAAGATTACGAATAAACATGGTCTATGGCACACTACGCCAATTTCTCAGTGGAATTTTTAATAATTAACTAAATTCCACTATTTTTATCTTAAAAAATTCAATGGCTCCCATAGAGATATAATTTAATGACACAATTAAATGAATCCCCTTTAAAATCCATATGTTTAATACTATATATTTAACTTTATATCTCCAATGAAGTAGTTTTCATTCTAGTTTCATAAACCTATATAATTGATGTCTCGTTGATTGAATTTATAAAATGGTCTTTTCCATTAATTCTATGGTAATGTTTTTATATAGAATGTTATATTCAATCAAATGATCTGAGATATTAACTTCTATCAAGAGATGGAAGGGACAAATACTTTCTAATAAAATCCATTAATTTTATATCACACATGTTGAACCCAACAGATACTATCTCACCATGATAATATTTCATCATGTTTTTCTTTAATTCATCAATGTAAACACATCATGATATCAATTAATGATATTTTTAAATTTGATTGATCAATACATTCATCGATAGATGGTAACATAAAATGAATCATGGAAATGTGGATTTCTTATTGGAAAGTTTGTTATCATAAACCCATATATTGGATAATATTTAGGTTTAACACCATTATAAGGTTTCCTAATGTTCTATATGATTATTAAACCTTATATCATATATTTTCTAAGTCTTATTAAGCAATTTATTCTAATAATATAACAATATTCATGACTAATTCAATTGAATAACCATGTTATCATCATATTAATTAATTTCCATGACCCTTCAATGTGATATATATTAATAATACTATCACATAAAAATTTCAAATAGAGTCAAAATTATTATGTGATAAATAAACTTCATTAGTAATAATAATCATGTAATCAATAATAATGAAATTTTGTTTTTGGGAATGAATGCCAACACTAATAAGTGTGTGTGAAAGCATGTTACTCATCAAGGATATGTATTAATGTGTAAAATGAAGTTACCTCATAAGCATGGTGGAAATATTATGAATCATGGAGGATATTGTTCTCAATATATATTTATTTCTAAAATTATATATGTATTATTTGATTCTATGATATATTGAAATTTCATATTGTTTTTCTATTTTTTTTACTATGACCTATGCCATAATTTATGATCTATTCTTTTCTGGTGTTGATTTATTATGTATTGTGATTATTATGAAATTACCTACTTATTCTCATTTATTATCATTTATTGTTATATCTTATTTTTATCCTTACTAAACATATGTGCTCACCATTTCTTATTTTTCCATTTTCCTATGTTATAAGGATTAGTATAAAGTATGAAATTCTTAAAATAGTATCCTGTGTTGAGAAGTTTTGATAGGTATTAAAGACTTATTATATATTAAGAGGTTTCTTATATAGTGGAAAATATTCCCATAGATAAAAATGATATGGGTTTTATTTTTTAATGTTTTTCTTCATTCACTAAAATTATAAACCTAAAATATCATGGGAACATACTAAAATGAAATTTCATATTTTTTTAATTAGATTGTCAAACCCTTGAGGTTTTATAGTTACATTATCTATGTAATAGGGAATGGGGGTTGTAGGTATGTGGGTGTTTTTTTGTGGTTATGACTATGGGATGGTCCTAACAGGGATTAACATGAGTAATTTCCTTTATTACATTATTCTCCATGAAATAGAGGTATGTGGTATGTTTTATTATGGGATAATTAAATTATAACATCTTTTGTGTCCCCAACAATTATATACTTCACTTTTCATTATAAATCATTATTATCTTACCTGGTTTCATCTAATAAATCCATTTTCACATGAAAAGTCAAAAAGGAAACCTAGTGTTATATCATTTTTATCTTGGAATCCATGGTGTCTACATCATTAATAGTGGAAACAGATCTGTTTAATATAGCAGTATAAGTGTTTGTGTGTGAGGGAGAATGGGTGGTAACTTAAATGGGATGTCTAGTGTCTAAAAAAATCTTTCCTAGGAGTCCTATGATATATACCAAAACGTCCTTTGCAACTAATCATCACCGACTATGACATGAGAGGATGTGTGGGGGTTATGTAGGATTGGATTTTGATTTTATGAAAGTTGTTGGTTAATAATGATAATTAGAAGGATACTTTACCCTCCAAATCATTATCCTTATCTTTGGAAATCTCCTCAAACCACATGTATTTTCACTTTTCTAGTTCAAATACCTCTTAGATAACTATAAGAGAAAAATTGATAAACCATTACCCAATGAGTCTAGTAAAAAAAATTACTCTAACAGTCATAAATATTTTCCCATGTACATGAAAATTTTTCCACCGATCACAATTCCTCTATTCTTATTTAAGATTCCATAAAATGTTTTTCAAAAACTTTTATTTTATATTCATTTTCATTCATTTCATCATGATTTGTAGAATAAGGATATCAAGATAGAAAATGATATATCCACTATTTCATTCTCTGAACCATGTGTTGGTAATTATTCCATGAAGTATATAAATTTTGGTGGTATTTAGTTTGGTGATTTTTTTTAATTTTTTACATCATGTGTAATAGTTGGGTAATTATCATATTGAATAATTTCTCAAGTACATTTTTCATATATAAATTCAGCACCAATTGAGAATATTAGATTTTTTTACAAAAGTAATGCTATGAAATCCAATTATTACTATAAAAATAATTCATTGTCGTGTTTTAAATTTTCATTCGAATGTATCAACATATTCATACTCAAATTTTGTTAAAACTCCCATGTTAACCAAATATAAGACTTTTACCAAACTAATAATATTTTCCCCGTCTATAATTTGTTAATGGTGATGAGGATTATATTATCCATTCCAATATTTTCCAATATGACAAAGACCAAAATCAAACTTTTTATCATATTTCTAAATTACACTAAATCTATTATATCACATTTTATTTTTCCTTAAGATATGAGTATGGATGATGATCTTTGAATGAATAATTCATGGAGGATGAATAATGGTGGATGGTTGGGGATACTATGGGTTGGGTTAGGATTCTATATTTATAGTTCTTGATAAGGGATACATGTTAGGTATAGCCTCGGTTGGTTGTTTAGATTTGGGAATGGTAGATTATGTGGGGGTTCAATATACATCCTCTATTATAATAAATAAGTGAAATATTTATTTTATAACCTATAGTTTATATGGAAGTGAATAGTAGTTTTGTGGGCTTGGGATCCAATTATATACTATGATAGTGGATATTAAAAACATGGTGTCAATTTTGAGAAATTATGGATTGTTGGTGAAATGGTGCATAGGTTGGGGATAAAGGGATGATATAAAAGAAGTGAATCATCTAGGGATGTTCAGAATATTTTCCTTGACCATTTGAGAAATAAATATTTATAATACACATCCTATATATGATGAGTCCAAAGCATTAACTATTTTCATAAGAGTAAAACAATGGTTCAATTTATGGTTTTCAATAAAGAATTTAATGTTGTTTCCTTTATTACGATGTAACAAAATACATTGTAATATGATTATTTAGGGAAGAGCCTTGTGATTTTAGTTAATTTTATAATATAAAGTTCATGTAGACATATTTAATTTTTTAAAAAATATATTATGATGTTTTTTTGAATTTGGTAACCTAAAATATTTTATGACATAACTGGTAAATATCATCAGGACAACTATGGGTGATTTTGTATCTTGATTATTTTCGGTTAATGTTTATTACTTATACTTTGGTTATTATGGAATAATTAATACTCATTTTTACACCTTATATATTTTTCCCTCAATTACCATGAGTCATTGTGGAATACTATATAAACAATGATTTTTTATAAGTAGGTTTATCTATTGAACTATGTGAATTGTATAGTGATTATAGACCATGAACAGAAAATTTTCATTCAATCACATATGTCAACATAGTAATGTGATTTTTCAAGATAATAGGGTTTCTATAAGGATGATTATATCTTTTCAACATAAAAACCACATCATAATAATACCCTATAATTTCCATTACAAAAATTGATTCTCATCACATTGATTCATCATAATCATTGCAGTTTAATAAATTAATATAAGATTGTAGCTAAACATTAGGATATATAGGGGACATATGATACAATGTAAATAATTCAATTACATTGTTCTTCCACTAATTTTCAAACATATCTATCAAACCATTGACCCTTTATTCTGACCAAAAGGTACACTATTTTTTCAAAAAAAAATTAAAAGTGTTAGAGTACACTAGTAGTTGTATTGAAGTATTCTCAATGTATAAATTAAAGAAAATGAAAATTCATACATCAAAATCCTACCTTGGTTTTCTTAAGAAGTTGAAATATTATAGATACTAAAGGACATATGTGGGTTACAATCGAAATATTTTTTAAAATATAGATATACATGAGATTTATCATATTATAGAAGGATAAAAAGAGCTAACCACTCTTGAAAATATATGAATATTAGAAGTCTTAGCTTGTTCCATTTTAATATTCATTGTCTCTTTTATTTAATTGGATGTTGTACCCCATTTTTTACTCCCTTTCTTATTATTGCGTGGGACCACCAATAATTTATATATCTTTAAGATTAAAATAAATTAATCATAATTATTATTATGGTAAAAATATATAGGTCATATTTTTTCTTATTGGTAGGTCTCTAAGAATCATGGGTATAAACTACTAGGTAGACCATAGTTAGTGATTTGTTTTCAAATTTTCTTGAATATTCACTTTTCAATAAAACTATTATAATATCACTCTTTTTCTCATAATTTTTTATTTTCTATGAATATATCATACTATTATTCCATTAAGAGTGTTCACTGTCACTTTTTTAAACGAGAATCTATAAGGGGATTATGTTTTACATGTTTTTAGAGACATGAAATGAGATTTAACTATCCTGGATATTGATATTTTCTCTCATATTTATAAGGGATCCATACCCCAAATCAATTTCACATTCCTATATTACTCATTTGGATGTATTAAATAATTAATTAAAAATTAATATATTACAACTATCACTATAAAAAAATAAATATCCCATTTTCTTATATTATATATCCACTTGGATATTATTTATACCCTTTTTGAAATTAACACTCATTAATCAAACTTTTATAGTGACTAGATGACATAACACTAAAACTAACCCCATGACTTCAAGGAAATTTACTAATTTTTCATGAAACCATTATTATAATTAATTAAACAGATATATGGATCTAAAATCATGTGTGGGATCTTCATATTTACCATAACAAAACCCATATTTCTAAGATAAATTGTTCAAATGTCATATATGTTCTTATATTAAAGGAATACTTTATGGAATTGGGTGTACATGGTCATTTTTAAAATTAACTCAATGAATTCAATGATGCTCTGTAACTATGTTGACATCTACATGATCATGTAATATAGAGCACCCACAATTGCATGTCACCTCTCTTATAGAAGGTATGGTTTTCCTGTAAGGCTATACATTGGTCTTTCTGAGTTATCATCTTTATCCATTTTCTACACAACAACCATTCATTATTATTTTAGATATACTACAATAAATTCCTATATTTATATTACCTTAATATCCTATTTACTATTTTTAGTATCTTAACCATAAACTCTTTTTAAATCCTCAATTTTATTAATGACACCACTATCCTCAAATCCTCACTATTTCTTGATATAATATTGGGAAGTAATCCTATAAAATTATGCATTGTTTCCCCATGTTATTTTAATGTTTATAATCGATGATTTTGTATTTTTAAAGATAATTCCATGAAATTGAATCTAGTTTCCATCAATATTAATGTGTTTTTATCTTCTTCATATGATTATTCAACCTCTTGGTATTGTGGTTGACATTTTTTTGTGGTGGTGATTCACCTATGATATTGGTGGATAAAATAGATGGAATATGTGGAAAAGAACATGTATTATTTATGGGAACCCTAGTGGACATAGAGTATATTTGGTATTTTTCACAAATTATAACTTCTTTCATCAATGGTATTGATTCGACTTCCTCTATTATTATCTGTATCGTTTTTTTATGAAATTATGGGTATTTATACACATAAAAAGTTAAAATATATTATTTTTATATCATTACATTTTGTTTGAAAATCATGGAATGTTTTTTCTCCACCACACATATCACATGAAAATAGTACCATCACAGTTGTTTTTTCAATACATTGAATATGTTGAAATGGTTCTAATTTTAATGAAATGGTTTAATCTTGGGTCACTAGCATGGAACACACCTCTACATGATTAATTTATCCCTTTTGATAGAATTATTCTCATTTACATTCAAATACCTTTCATAAAAATTCTTCCAATTTTTCTTGATAGATGACTATTGTATATTTCAGTAATCCTTTATGGATGGAATCATGAATGAAAACTCCTGAATTTTGTAATAATACCATGTAAAAAATATAGAGATATATCTAAAGTATTTATATATACTGACAGAACAATATAAGTATCATCATAAATAATTCTTTTGAATCTAAAATATTTTATTAATATTTTTAACAAACCTTTTAAAATTATTCAAAAGTTAAACTATATTTTATGGTGATGTATATGTTTCTAAAAACATAATTTCTAATTTGAACAATGATATAAATTATTAATGAAATAATACTTCCATAAATTTTAGTGACTAAATTAATAAGATAAGAAATCAATTTATCTTAATTTCATCATCAATGATGTTCTTATTCATGAATTAGTCACATATCACAAAATAGTTTTGAATCATCAAGAGGAAAATACTCAATTTTAATTCCTACAATCTTTATAGAAATTTTAATCAATTAAATACATCAGGATTAATATCAATATTATAGTCCTGAATTTTTTACCTTATGAATATTTGGGTAACCCCTTAGATCAAGGGTATTCTATAGTCTATTATTGTTATATCTCTTTTCATAATTTGAAAGTCTCCAACAAGATATCATATTACACTCCCATTTATTTTATGGATATTTTTTTAACCATCGTCAATACTTGGTGGATTAACAGATATCTCTCACACTCAATATTAAAGTCTAATAGATTAGTATAACCAACCATATGGGACCGAATAATATTCATTTTGTTATAGTACTTGTGTTTACAATAAAATATATGGATATCACCACTTAACTACCTTTTATCCAAATCATCTTCTAACTTCTCATTTTAAAATACATAGTTCTAATTATATTCCATAACCAAAAAAATATTACCCCACGTGATTCATATTTATTTAGGCCCCCCTTAGAATATCAATTTTTAAATTTTATAACCATAATTATTTATCTAAAAATATCATTCATTATTTCTCAGTCTTTGAGTTGGTTAAATAATTATGGGTGGTTCATTATGGTGTGATTTATTCAATGCACCTCTATCCTCAACTCTATCTCTATTTTAGTGCAGTTTTTTCCTTGAAATATAAAAATTAAACATTATATGAAATTCAAACTGTAATCTACATACCATTATGGTACAATATATCTGCGTTCAAATCACTAATTTCAGATTCATGTGCATTCCCGAACAATAAAATACAATTATATCATTATATTAACATTTTATTTCCATCATTTATGACAAAAATAACTACACTATAATAAAATTTTGGTTTAATGTGATTTTTTATTAAAATATTTAAAATAATAAAAACTTTTCCATACTGATCATCAAATTTAAAAAGAAAAATAAATAATTTTATTTAATGATAAAATTCGTATTAAAAATATATTTATAGATTTATTTCATAAAAAAATCAATTTATTGTGATGAAATATACTTCCAGTAGCAGTTTTCGTATTTACATTCTTTTCTATCCTAAAATTATCAATGGTTTTATATTATCTTCAAATGTAAACTTTTTTTAGACATATAAAAATATAGTTTTGAATTTATATCTCTAAAAAATGTTCCCAAAATCCATTAAATTTATTTTTAGTTTGTGAAAACATGTAAATCCATAGCTTAACCATATATGTGACAAGGATAATTCAGGTTGACACCTTGTAAACATCTTTAGTTTAAACCATGTGACATTGAAATGGATCCTCAATGTATGATACATAGCCATTGAAATAATTTTTTATTTAGACTTAAAAATGAACTTATCACCCATTAGATTTTATTAACTAAAAAATAATATGATTTCTAGATTTTATCCATGGAATAGTTAAATTTTTTGAAATATAAGGAATTATTATTTTTTGCTACTCATATATCATTGATTTTTTCAATGATTCATCCTAGATTGGTTTATGAAATAAAAAACATTATCAAAAGATGAAAAAAGGTTCTCTACATATTTTATTCATAAAACATTTAAAGCACCCCTTATAATATGAATCCATGATAATGTCGTCAAAGCATCTGCTTCACATGACATTAAACAAATATCCAATGTATCATTATTATCCCCAAAACTATTCGTTGTTCGATTTCATTTATTATATGACTTAATGAATTATGTATATTTATCTATAATCAATTTTCTATCTCTAAATATGCAATTTTATACTTTTTTTTAGTTTCAAAAGTTAACATTTAATGGAAGGAATTTATAACATGTCAAATCAAATGAAAATATTTTTTTCTTCATTATAAACAATAACACGACCATCAATATAAAAACATCACATCCAAAATTATACTAGTCATATGGAATATCACTAAACTATTGCTTTTAAAAGGACTATGATATTTTCAGAACTTGTAATTCATCATCTAATGATTCCATTATGTTCTTGAAAAGATGTAGATTTCAAAAATAATACAATTGAATGATGAATCTATTGTTTGTGTTACAATAGAAAAAATTGATCATTGACAATTACATAAAATATAAACCTAAGATATCACCTTTATTAAATAAATGTGATTTATATGAAAAATTTTAACGACTAATTTCCCATGATATATTATTATATTTCTATAAGTGGAAGCTCTCACAATCATCATTCCCTTACTTACCCATGATTAGTTCTTATATTCTATTTTAACATGAAGGTTAGTCATTTTAAAATTTGATTTTCTAATTCCAAAAGTCAGTGAGAACCTATATGGGTAAGATAAAATTATTTTATCTATGGAATTTATATCAACCATTGATTTCTGGAAATGATGAATTATAAATATTTGGTATGAAATTTTATATGTCATAATTAATTTTTTTAAATACATTATTTTCACACCGATTGATCTATAGTGTTTTTTGGTCATTCCTCTACTGAATAAGTAATGTTATTTTATTATTAAACATAAAAAATGTTTATAATAATTATTGTAACACTTTTTTATTTCATGTAAATGCGATCAAGATATAAATATATCTTTTTGGAGTAATATATAATAGATATTAAAATTTTCTAACCAGACAAATTATAAGATTTCATTTTATTTTTTTGTATTAAAAATTATGGTTTTATACATTTCAAGTTTTTTAGAAAATATATATGAGAAATTACATTATATAATTAGAAAAATAATATAATTTTGGTTAATGTGGGGAATTTTAAAACATCAGTGGTACATCACTAGGGCCAAGATGTTTTGAGTAGTTTTATTGCACCACTACCCCTTACATTGAGAATCTGATAGTTTCCACAGAAAAGATAATTTGGGTCTAACTAAAGACTAATGTTGAGGCTTTACACTAAGATAATTTGGGTGAATTTTATTCTTTAATAGGGGTGTTTTTTATACCTCTTTTGAAGTTATCTATTAAAACAATTTACCAAAAAGGGGAGCCACACCATTTTCAACCATATCCCTATTCTATTTTACTCAACCAATTCATTTTGTTTTGAAAAAATGTAGTTCAATGAATTTAATAATTCACACCTCTTTTATCAAATATAATTCTTTTCCTTTTTCCTTTTATAAAATTTTATAATTAGTTTCAGATTTAGAGTGTGTGATCAAACTAAATCATAGTGAAATCACTCTAATTGATGTCCCATTTCATGTTGTATCCAAAGAAGTTATAGAGGGGTATAATACTTCACATCTATTGGTGTTTTATTAAAGATTAATCACTAGTGAATAATTCTATAATTTTTATTGAATTTTTAATTGTATACAATGATTTTAGAATAATTTTTTTAATTTTTTTCTAATTGGATGATTGGAAGTCCAACGTAGGTTTTAATTACTCTATTAATATTTTTTTCGCATTGTTAGGCCACATGGGGATCATGTTCATCAAGGAATGATAGTAATAATATGAATTAATAATGGTAAAATCATATTATGTAGATGATCCTCAGTATTTTATTTTTTTAAAGTTTTTTGTGTCTTTTATATGAAATGGGAGAATATATTAGTGTGTTTGAGAGACAAAAAATGAATATTGTAAGAAACATGTTCTTATTCTTGAGGTACGAGTTTCTTCATTTCCTTTTTCCATAAGTTTTTTTGAGAAAATAAGGAAAATATGGGAAAATCACAAAATTTGTGGGTACACGCCATGTACTTTTCCACACGCCGTGTACATTGGCTGTGGGGGATGAGTATACAGGCGTGTAAGCCTGCCAGCGATGAAAAGTGTAAAAACTGACTAAACGATGTGTACTTGGTATATAAACTATATGTAATCAGTTGGAAGGTGAACAGTAAGGTGGTGGGAGTATCCACCTGTGGAATGGTGGTACACACCATGTACTGCAAAATACACATCATGTAACCAAGTCGGCTAATGAATAGTGAGGCGGTGGAAAGTGGCCACTAGAGGAATAGTTAATGAAATGGAAAGTACACACCATGTACTTGAGAGTACACACTGTGTAGTTATGTTTTTTCGCTTAAAACAGACAGTACCCTCCTCTTTCGATAGAGGAAGCATAGAACACCCAAGAGCCGTAGGAGAGAAGGAAGGATCTTGGAAGAGCTCCTGACCGCACACTGGGACTCTGATTCCTTCACTGACGATCTCGTTTGAACTAAACAGGTGACTTATTCTCTCTTATTGATTGTTTCCTTCCAATTCATTCTCTAGGGGAAGTTATTTACATTTGAACGGGTGAAAGTTTATCCCAGATCTACGCCTTTATTGGTTGATTCGGGATGCATCATTCACGGATAACGATCAGAGGAGATTGAGGTAGGTGGTCTAGTGTTTTTTTGAAATGTTGAGTTGATTTTTTGTACTTTTATGCTACACTCACATGTATGGGGTGTTGTATGGTTGAGGCCTTAGCTTATAAAACATCTAGAATTGTATTGATAGTCTAATGATAAATAAACTGTTGTTTGTGACCGTTTTTTGGATCCAGGGCCACCCCATGGTTGTGGTTCCCTTGTTTAGATGTTTGTCCAGGATACCTATGGGTATGCCATAATGACATCATGTTTTGAGTTTTCTTGATAGGAAATATATTTATTGCTTTCTTTTGTGTTGGGATAGGCCTGGTTATTTTCTTAGCCTGAGGGAAGTGTTTCGTTTATCCTGAGGGAAACTTTTATCATGCCTATGGGTAGTAGCTTTTGTGCCTAAGGAAGACATCTCGTAATCCTGAGGGAAATATTCATTATGCATGTGGGCAGTCACCTGTGGGTTTCAATTCTTCTTACCTGAGGGTAAGGATTTTTATGTCTGAGGACACATTAAATTTGAATATTAACTGTGGTGATTTATTATGTTGTACCTTCCAAGCTAAAGCACAAGCTTGGTATTTATAAATAATTATTAAAATGGAAATGTAACTAGTAGAGATAGTTACTTTTGAGTACTGCCAAGTTTACTGCATTTTATTATTGCACACTGTTGTTTCACATTTTCACTAAAAGTTGGGCATGGGCCTTCGGTGGTTGCCTACTGGGATTTATTTCTCACACCCTGTTTGGATCATGGCTTGGGCCCAAAAAGATTATATTTTTGCAGGTATTGATAAGGGCAATGGTCCCTAAACAGGTATTTGATTATTACAGAGGTGTAGGAGAGCCTCGGGCTGAGCTTAGGCTTGATATGGTGTTGAGTTCATGTTGCAATATTTTAGTTTTTCTTTGATGTACTTTGTACTTTGTACTATATTGTATTTGATTTCTGTGTATCCAGTTTTGACTGCTTTCTTAGAAATATGACATATTGTATCATCATATATATATATATATGACTGTAGGTTATCTTTTGCTTCAGTATCATTATCCTTTAAGCTTTGTATTGTTCACTGATTCCGCTTTTGGTATGTTTAAATCTTTCTACTGTGCTACACTTTGAAAAATGAGGGCATAGTTTCCCCACTATCAGACCTAGGCTCTGGCTTCTAGTTGGTATCCTCTGGCGTTTGGGGGAATGCGCTTGTGGTCGTGTGACCAACCAGGTTCGGGGCACTCATTGAGTGGCACCCGGATCTGGGATGTTACAAAGTGGTATCAGAGGATTTATTTTCTTTGACTTACTGTTTGGAGCCTTTAGTTAGGGATATGATGGAATTGGTATTTGGTAATATGTTTTTCCCGGGAGTAGCTAACCTGTGTACAGGGAATAGCCAATTTACCTCATGTTGCAATTTTTATTTTTTTTCAATTTTACAGTTGATTCAATTTCACTGTTGGGTGACACACTTGTGGTGTGTTGTTTATCCTTTTTTATACTAGGTTCTATTTAGTCTCAACCCAATGAGATGAGGGTATTCCATCTCATGCATCATTTAGGAACTTGTTATAATCACATTCCATGCATAGTTTCCATGCTATGTAGGTTCATTAGAAATTGCCTATTGTTGTGATTGATTTTGCTCTAGAAAATGCATGCTGTTGTGATAGGTGCCTTGATAGATACACCTACTATTGATAGGGTATTGGTACATGTTATAGTTTGGTTTATGGATGCTAAACTTTGGATCTTGAGAAGTATGGGCTCTATTGGGCTGGAATTTAGCAGATTATGATCCAGCCTTTTGTTGTGTTTTTTTCTACAAAGTGAAAGGTCGGGCACTAAACTTTGATTCGCGGGGAGTATGAGCCCCCACAGATCAGAATTTGGCATAACGACACTTGAAATTAAAGAAAAAGGGGTTCCATAGTAGTTTATGAGGTGTACTATCCTGAAACCCAGACAACACGACATGTGGTTCTATGAACACACGCCATGTGCTATTCTGTTCGGGAAGAACTAAAAAAAATTTAAGTACACGTCGGGTACCCTATGTACACACCTTGTAGTTTCTAACTTTGTAATTGGCTGTGTGGTCAGAAACACGGTATAAGAAAACTCTTGAGGGAACACGCCATGTACCAGTTGTACACACCCTGTCATGTTGACCCTCTGTCCGCTATGTGACTAACAACACGGATGGAGAAATATGAGTTTATACACGCTGTGTCAATGCTGAACACACTGTGTAGTGTGATCTTGGGACTTGACCATGTAACTAACAACACGGGTCGGTGCTACCTCTTCTAGTACATGTCGTGTCCATACAGAACACGCCGTGTAGTATGAGCCATATATCCAGCCGTGTCACAAACTACTTGGGTCGGTGGAGCTTGTCTAGTACATGCCATGTACCAGTGGGACATGTCATGTAGTCTTGATCGGTAAGATACCATGTAGACACGATCGTGTGGCTATGGGAGACAGAGTGGTGTAAACATTATGTGCGGGTGTAACACGCCATGTACGTAGGGTTGAGACACGCCCATGCCAGCAACAGAACACGACCATGTAAGGGATTAAGAGTATACACTGTGTAGACCTTATACACGCCATGTAGTCTCGTTCACAAGAGAGCCATGTGGCTTAGCCGTGTAGAAGGACTTGGGTAGGGGAAGAAAATTCAAGTACACACCGTGTGTGCAGAGAACACGTTGTGTGTTTGGGGTGTTACATGACCTGTTCTGGCAGGAGTACATGGAAATGTGAAAGACTTAGGGGAACGCGCCATGTAGTTATTATACATGCCATGTAATCTTGTTTTGTAAAACATGAATTTTTTCTGCTACCTGTTCTCTTATTACGTTTCCAGTTCTTAGTCTTTAACGACCATAATCTAAGGCGTGTGTTTGAAATTGTAGAGTCATGTCACCGAGATGACCACAAGTTGTTTTCCAAGAGAGTGGAAACAATTATACTCCAAAGGTGGTAGGCCAAGGGATACCGATGTATCCTACAGCAGAGCTAGATGCGGTGCTAGCCATTATACAAGATGAAGGTGCGGAAGCCTAGTTCCATGAAGGGTTCATGCAGTTTATACAGACCTTCCAGTGAGCACCGCCGACCGCCACATCTATGGCAGAGCTGACACAAATATTCTAGCAGCAGCATCCATCTACATATTTAGGGGATGGCGGACCACATGTTGTAGAGTCAGGGATGGATTTATTCCAGACTATCTTCGAGGATCTTGAGACACCTCCAGGGAGGAGTGTCAGGCTTTCTACTTACATGCTGCGTGATTCTTCCAAGAGATGGTGGGATGTTACCACCAAGACTAAGAATCACTAAGACATGGAATGGAAAAATTTTCAAGTATTATTCTATGATTTTTTCTTTCCAGAGATGTTAAGGGCATAGAGAGCTCGAGAGTTCATTAATCTATTGTAGGGTGCCATGTGAGTGATGGATTATTCTGCCCGCTTCACCGAGATACATCATTTTTCACTTGTTCTAGAAGGTGATGAGACGTTGAGGGCTAGGCACATTGAGGATGGTCTTCAGTATGATATCTGAGCTCTTGTGAATGTTTTTAGGTTGCCTATAGTGCATGCAATTGTGAACCAGACACTGATTACTGATTGTAACCTGTGGAATGCTAGTGGTGCGAACCAGGGCAGTTCGACACCGATCTTTGGTAAAATTTATACCGGAAAGAGGATGGGGCAGATGTATTTCTCTCATGGTGGCAGTACTAGCTAGAATAATTCTTCAAGTGGCTAGGTCATGAGCTACCAATGTGGTAAAGAGGGGAACAAGAGACGTCAATGTCCACATGACCCAACAGAGTGCCGAATTTGAGGTAAGGTGGGCTATCTTCAGTGATTTTTCAGGGC
Source organism: Viscum album (assembly GCA_963277665.1). NCBI lineage: Eukaryota > Viridiplantae > Streptophyta > Magnoliopsida > Santalales > Viscaceae > Viscum > Viscum album. The sequence continues at coordinate 537,358,905 of OY728138.1, read as the reverse complement.
GTTTCCACAAGTCACTAGTGAGAGGGGTTTTGTGCAGACTCCACATGTGGGAGTAGGGCCAGCATCTTCTTACTAGTCCTGGAATTAGAATATGTCACGATGTTCAGGAAGAGGTGGTGGTTGCGGTCATGGTAGCTAGATAATAGGATCTTAGAGATAGCTGGAAGCTTCAGCTCTGGGTACCCAGGCTGTGTTGCGGGGCCGTGGAACTGGGCAGGCATATGCAGTGTAAAAGACCCAACAGGAGCAGGATCCAAGACCTTCCACTGTCATAGGTACTATTCTAGTTTCTTATGTTTTGTCTTTAGTACTATTCGATACTGGTTCTATACATAGTTTTATATCTATTCCCATTGTGGAGAGCCTTTGGCTATGTGTTTTCTCTTCTTTTTATTTTATGACGCTAGACACTATATTGGGGATGAGAAGGGAAGGTGTGCGTTAGTGCAAGTAGTTTTCCCTAGAGGTTGGTGGGTGTCCCTTTCTATGGGGCCTCTATGTCTTAGAGATGAAGAGATATGATGTCATTCTCAGAATGGACTGGTTGGTACCCTTTCGTTCCATTATAGAATTCTATCATCGTAGGGTGAATTTCACGTCACCATAGGACGGATAGTTTTTATACAAGGGAGAATGGGATTTCCAGATGAGCTGAGCTCGACCCGAGCATTGTGGGTGAGGTGGAGTGACAACCCAGATTGCGAGTTTATATCTGGACAACTAGGGAACATTTCATAAGGATTTCCCTCCAATGGTTGATCGTTTCAGGGATGTCTTACCGAAAAACATTTCAGGTCTACCTCCTGAGCGAGAGGTGGATTTATCTATTCAGTTTGTGGTCGGAGCGACACTAGTGCCATTCCTCCTTATAGAATGGCTACAACAGAAGTAAAAGACCTCAAGAAGCAGTTAGAGGAGTTGTAGGAAAAAGTTTTCATCTGACCCAGTACATCTCCTTGGGGTTCACCTGTCTTGTTTATGAAAAAGGCGGACGGTACCCTCAGACTCTGTGTGTATTATGGGAAGCCGAACCAGTTGATGGTCAAGAATAGATATCCCTTATGAAATATTGATGATCTTTTTGATCAACTTCAAGGAGAATGAGTGTTCTCGAATATTGAATTGAGATCCAGAAATCATCAGCCGCGCGTTAGACAATTGGACATACCGCTTATAGCTTTTCAGAGAAGATATGGTCTATACGAGTACTTGGTCATGCCGTTCGGACATAGAAACGCACACACAGTTTTCATGTCTCTGATGAATCATGTGTTCCATCCATATCTGGATTATTTTTTGGTAGTCTTTGTGGATGATATCTTGGTGTACTCTCATAATCGACATGACCATGCCACCAATCTTGAGATCGTATTTAGTACACTGAGAGAGAATCAGTTATATGCTAATCTCTCAAAGTGCAATTTTTGGATGGACTAGATTCACTTCCTGTGTCATATTATATAAGAGGTAGGAGTTGTAGTAGACCCAGAGAAAGTGAGAGTTGTAGTTTCCTAGGAGCAGCCTAAGAATGTGTTTGAAATATAGAGTTTCTTGGGGATTGGTGGTTACTAAAGGATCTTGATATAGGTCTTCTCTCGCATTGCAACAACATTTACAAGTTTGACTAAGAAGGGTGTTAAGTTTTTTTGGTCAGAAGCTTGCAAGACATCCTTTCAGGAGATTAAGGGAAGGTTGACATTAGCACTAGTCCTAATACTTAAAAATCAAATAAAGAGCTATACATTTTATTGTGATGCATAAGGTATTGGGCTGGGAGCAGTGTTGAAGTAGGGCGATTGAGTAATTGCATAAGGGTCTCTGCAATTGAGGCCAAATTAGAGGAATTACTTGATGTGTGATCTTGAGTTGGCTGCAGTTGTACATGCGTTACACTGTTGGAGATATTATCTCTTGGGAGAAAATTTTGTGGTGTTTACGGACCAAAAAAGTCCGAAATACATCTTTACCTAGTGTGAATTGAATTTGGGACAGTGAAGGTGGGTTGAATACCTTCAATACTTTGACTTTGAGCTTGCCTATACACCTGCTAAGGATAATGTAGTAGCTGATGCACTGAGTAGGAGGACTCAGATACAAGCGGTGCAAGAGGCTAGTGGTGAGTGGCAGCTTATGGATTTGTTCTCTGAGATTCATTTAAAGGTACATGACAGTTAGGGGAAAACCTATCTTTCATCCTTAACTATGACTTCTACCCTCCTGGATAGAGTGAGGATGAGACATCTATCCGATCCAGAAGGCCTAGTTTTATGGGAGTTGGTGGAAAGTGAGGACCATCCTCCTGGTTGGACAGTAGGTGATGACGAGGTACTACGTATCCATGGATGAATCTGGATTCCAGGGGATATACACGAGGAGTTGATGCGGGAATTTCATGCTTCAGATTTGGATGTGCATCTCAGCGTAACCAAAATGTTCCATGACTTTAGACGTCAGTACTGGTGGCTGGGTATGAAGAACGATTTAACTGGTTTTGTTAGAAGATGTTCCACCGGTCAGCAGGTGAAGGTGGAGCATCAGAGGCTAGTCATACTGTTACAATAGTTACCTATTCCAGAATGGATATGGGATGATGTCGTTAGAGACTTCATGATTGGATTGTTGATGTTACCTTAGGCAATGATGATGTGTGGGTTGTTGTGGACAAACATACGAAGGTTTCTGACTTTTTACCGATCAAGGAGGCCTTCGATGTAGACGATCTTGGGAAGTTGTAGATCTGAGAGTTAGTACATCTTCATGGGGTCCCTCGTTCTATCGTTTCGGACAGGGATGGTCATTTTATGTCTTGTTTCTAGCAGAGACTTTAGAGGGAACTAGGTACACATGTTCTTCTTAGCGAAACATTCCACCCTCAGACTAATGGCCATTCAGAGCGTATGATACATGTGCTAGAGGACATGTTGAGTTCATGTGTCCTAGACTTTGGGGGCTCTTGGGAGAGGCACATACCCCTGGTCAAGTTTTACTACAACAATAGTTTTTAGGAAACTATTGAGATGGCACATTACAAGGCATTATATGGTAGGTCATGCCGATCACCTTTGTGATGGTTGGAGGCAGGTGAAGCAGCTTTAATAGGACTACATCTCATACAGGAGACTTCAGAGCAGGTCCAGTTAATACAGAAGCGGATGGATACTGCACAGTCTCGTCATAAATCTTATGCTGATCGTCGAATATGACCCTTGGAGTTCGTGGATGGGGATCAGTTTTTCCTGTGTGTTTCACCGAGGTTGGGACACAAGAGGATCATGAGATAGAGTAAACTTTCACCGAGGTATGTGGGGCTGTTTGAGATTCTTGAGAGATTCAGGCTTGTTGCCAATCAGTTTCAGTTACCGTAGAGGTACCGGGCCAAGAAAGACGTTTTCCACATATCTCAGTTGCACCATTATCACTCAGAACCAACTCACATTTTTCAGCTTGAGGAGGTTGAACTTCAGGTTGATGCATCTTTTGAGGAGCATCCAATTTGTATTGTTGATAGGAGCATGGAGGTTCTTCGAGGCTAGTCAGTTTCTCTCGTACGGGTGCTATGGCAGCATGGCTGAGTGTAGGATGAAACCTGGGAGCGGGATACCGACATACGTGCTTAGTGGAAAGAGTTGTTCATATCTTTATCTTCACCACCCTTGGGAGGGTAATTCTGGGATGAATTTATTTACGGGGGGAAGTTTGTAAGAATCCGGTTCTTATTCTTGAGGTATGAGTTTCTTCTATTACTTTTTCCCTAAGTTTTTTTGAGAAAATAAGGAAAATGGGGAAAAATCCAAAAATTTGTGGGTACACACCGTGTACATTTCTACACTCCGTGTACTTTGGCCATGTGGGAAGAGTATATAGGGTGTGTAGGCCTGTCGGCGATGAAGGTTGTACAAAATGACTATACACCTTGTACGTATACACACGTCGTGTAATCAGTTGACAGGTGAATAGTAAGGTAGTGGGAGTAGCTGCCAACAAAACAGTGTTACATGCCATGTACTAAGAAATACACATCATGTAACGAAGTAAGATGATGAACAATGAGGTGGTGGAATGTGGCCACCAGAGCAACGGTTAAAAAATGGAAATTACACGCCGTGTACTTGAGAGTACACGCTGTGTAGTTATGTTTTTTAGATTAAAATTGGATGTAGCCTCAACTTTTGACTACGTAAGCTTAGAACACCCAAGAGCCATGGGAGAGAAGGCTAGATCTTGTATGATCCCTCAACCGTACACTGAGACTTTGATTCCTTCACCGACGATCTCGTTTGAACCGCGCAGGTAAGTTCTTCTCTCTTCCTGAGTGTTTCTTTCCAATTCTTTCATTAGGGGATGTTAGTTACATTTTAACGGTTGAATTTTTATCCCATATCTATGTTGTTCTTGGTTGATTCAGGAGGCTTAATTCACATATAACGATCATAGGAGATTGAGGTAGGTGGTCTGGTGTTTTTTTTTCAACTATTGAGTTGATTTTGTGTTCTATTGTGCTACGCACCCATGTTCGGGGTGTCGTATGGCTGAGGCCTTAGCAGATAAAAAATATAGAATTGCATAGATAATCTACTGATAAATAAACTATTTTTTGGGACTGTTGCTTCGATCCAAGGCCACCCCTTGGGTACGTTTCCCGTCTTTAGCCATTTGGCCTGGATACCTGTGGGTATGCCCTAATGATAGAATGTTTTGAGTTTTCTTGAGAAGAAACATATTAATTGCTTTCTTATGTGTTTGGATTAGGACGGTTATTTTATTAGCCTGAGGGTAGTGTTTCTTTTATCCTAAGGGAAACTTTTCTCATGCTTGTGGGTAGTAGCTTATGTGCCTGAGGGTGAAATCTCATAAGCCTGAGTGCAATATTTGGAATGCCTATGGGAAATCACCTGTGGGTTTCAATTCTGCTTACTTGATAGGTAAGGATTTGCATACCGGAGGAGAATTTTACTTTGAATATTCACTTTGGTGATTTATTATGTTATACCTACCAAGCTAAAGCACAATCTTGAGATTGATAAATAATTATTAAAATGGAAATGTAAATGGTAGAGATAGTTACTCCTGAGTACTGCCTAGTTTACTGCATTTTATTATTTCACACTACTGTTGCATATTTTCACTAACAGTTGGGAATGAGCCATTGGTGGTTGCATACTGGGATTTATTTCCCACACCCTATTTAGGTCATGTCTCGGGCTTAAAAATATTATATTGATGCATGTATTGATAAGCGAAAGGGTCCCTATATGGGTATTTGATTGTTGTAGAGGAGTAGGAGAGCATGGGACCAAGATTAGGCTTGAGATACTGCTGAGTAGTTATTGCACTGTTTTAGTTTTTCTTTGTTGTACTTGGTAGGTTGTACTATATTGTATTTGATTTCAGTGTATCTTGTTTTTACTGCATTCTTTGAAATATAGCATATTGCATCAAGACACTCATATATATATATGACTGTTGGTTATCTTTTGCTTTAGTACCACTATCCTTTCAATTTTTTATTGTTTACTGCTTCCGTTATTGGTATGTTTATATATTTCTGCTATGCTACACGCCGTGTACTAAGAAATACACATCGTTTAACCAAGTCGGCTGATGAACAGTGTGGCGGTGGAAAGTGGCTTCCAGAGGAACAGTTGAAAAAATGGAAAGCACACGTCGTGTACTTGAGAGTACACACCATGTAGTTATGTTTTTTGGTTAAAACAGGAAGTACCCTCCTCTTTAAAATGTGGTAGATTAGAATGCCTGATAGCCACGGGAGAGAAGGCCAAATCATGGAAGAGATCCCTACCACACACCTGGACTATGATTCCTTTGTCGACGATCTCATTTGAACTGTGTGGGTGAGTACTTCTCTCTTCTTGAGTTTTTCCTTCCAATTATTTCCCAAGGTGATGTTATTTACGTTTGATTAGGTGAACGTTTATCCTAGATCTATGCTGTTCTTGGTTGATTCGGGAGGTGTCGTTCACTTATAATGATCATAGGAGATTGAGGTAGGTGGTCTGGTGTTTTTTTCCAACTGTTGAGTTGATTTTGTGTACCGTTGTGCTAGGATCTCATGTTTGCGGTGTCGTATGGCTGAGGCCTTAGCTGATAATATATCTAGAAATGCATAGATAATCTAATGATAAATAAACTGCTATTTGGGACCATTTCTTGGATCTAGGGCCACCTCATGGGTGTGTTTCCCTTGTTTAGCCATTTGGCTAGGATACCCATGGGTATGCTGTAATGATAGAATGTTAATAGGTTTCTTGAGAGGAAACATATTTATTTATGGCTTATGTGTTGGTCTTGGCCTGATTATTTTCTTAGCCTGAGGCAGTGTTTCATTTTTCCTAATGGTAAATTTTCTCATGCCTGTGGGTAGTAGATTCTGTGACTGAGGGAGACATCTCGTAAGCCTGAGGGAAATATTTGTAATGCCTATGGGAAGTCACCTGTGGGTTTTGATTCTTCTTACAAGACAGGTAAGAATTTTCATATCTAATGACACGTTTACTTTGAATATTAACTGTGGTGATTTATTATGTTGGACCTGCCAAGCTAAAGCACAAGCATGGGATTGATAAATAATTATTAAAATGGAAATGTAACTGGTAAAGATAATTACTTCTGAGTACTGCCTAGTTTACTGCATTTTATTATTGCACACTGCAGTTGCACATTTTCCCTGATAGTTGTGCATGGGCCTTTGGTGGTTGCCTACTAGGATTTATTTCTCACACCCTGTTTGGGTCATGTCTTGGGCTCAAACAGATTATATTTCTACAAGAATTGATAAGGGAAAGGGTTTCTATACAGGTATTTTATGGTTTTAGTGTATTAGGAGAGAATGAGAATGAGATTAGGCTTGACATGTTGCTGAGTTCCTATTACGCTGTTTTAGTTTTGCTTTGCTATACTTGGCACTTTGTACTGTATTGTATTTGATTTCAGTGTATCATATTTTTACTAATTTCTTATAAATAGGGCATATTGCATCGTAATATATATATATTACTTTTGGTTATCTTTTTCTTCAGTACCATTTTCCTTTCATCTTTTTATTATTTACTGTTTCCGCTTTGGTATGTTTTTATCTTTCTGTTGCACTACACTTTGACAAATGAGGGCATAGTTTCCCCAGTATCAGACCTAGGACCTTGCTGCTAGTCAGCAGCCTCTTGCATTTGGGGAAATTCACTTGAGGTCATTTGACCAACCGGGTTCGGGGAACCCATTGTGTGGCACCCGGATCCAGGGCTTTACAAATATATACGAGTATTTATATACATTAGAGAATATTTGATAACAATTTTTGTTGTGGTGGAGTTTTGTTCATTTTTTCTCATATTTAATGTTTCATCCATCTCTCTTTAAATTATGATACATGTTTATAATTTTCCAATAAACCAATATAGGGTGTCTAATTTTGAAAAATATTTTAGGAATCCTTATGTTGTCCAATAAATTGATTTGTGACACTTCATTAAGTGTAGTGAGATACTTGGGAGTTAAGATATGTGTTCCTTTATTCATTTTATAATGAAATAGGTTCACAATGAGAGGTTTAGTAATAACATGGATAAAGGTATTCATTTTAATCCTCTCTAGTGTTAGTATTATTTTATTTGGGGTTATACCGTGGGTAAATAAGGTAGTTTTCCTCTTGGGAAGTAGATCACCATAGGGGGTTTGTGGCCAGGAAGATATCGAGATGGTCCTTAATGTAAATTTTACCACTACATCAGTGAAATCATATATATACATAAAATAAATAATAAATTTAATTTCTAGACTAGTATAACCATGATAGATGACCTACTATGTTATTAATATTAGGTTTACTATCAACAGATAGGTTTTTCAGAAGACATTGGGTGTGTAAATTATATGTCACATCCAAATAAATCATGTTCTTTAGGGAGATTGTTCTAGATGGTTTCAAACTATTATTGGAATGGATGAGCTCAATGTATTGTGTTTAGGTTACCCAGTATAATATATGTGATGGTTATTATTATATTAGTTCAAATAGATTTAAATGTTATAATAAATTATGCCTGATATGTAGTAGAATATTATCCCATGACTTATATGTTTGTTTGTGTGAGGCCTTATGACTATAATTTCTTTACCATTCATTTTATGTGACAGTGTGATAAAATGATTTAATTGAGGGATGAGAATGATTATATATTAATATCTAATCAAAAATATGTTGTTTGGTAGTAAATATATATTCCACCCAAGATTCTAAAGATAGTTCCAAGGGGTTTTTAACTCATCAAACCTACTATCAAAATGAATATTATTTGGTTCAGATATTTTTTCAACCAGCGAGTTAGAAGAAAAATTTCAATGGTCAGGATATATTGATGAAACATCTGATATTGATTGAAATTATAAATGTTAGAAAAGTATGATAATTTTCTATATATATTATTTTAAATAGATGGATATGTTCATTAATTCTCCTCATTTAGAGAACATTACTTTATGGTGGAAAAATTATATTGACACATTTCTCTATAGAATATTATTAGGTTTTAGTGACATTATCGACCAACAATTTGGATAGTCTATGGTTGATATAATCAACCATCCATGTTTGAGGTTGTTCCACATTAAACACGAAGCACCATATCACATCTTGTTCAATGAACTGAACCTTCACACACTTTTCAAATGAAAGGATATTCATATATTCACTGATTAATTGATTATGTGAATTTAATTTTTCTTTAGATCAATTTGATAATGTTATAAAATATTAAATGATTCTCTATTTGTTAAATTAGTGTAAGGATGAGTATAAAATTATAAAAGTGAATTTTAATGTAATTAGAGGTTTAAAAATTGGATAATTGTTGTATAGTGTTAAAATGGTACCCTGTATAGAGTGGTAAAGTACCTGATTGAATAACTACTATGGTTTCATATTTTTTTTGGCCACTAGATTTCTAATGGATTGCCAGTGGGATTCAAAATACTAACTTTTTTCTAACAAGTGCTCGATGAGATCTTACTAGGTACTTTTCAAGCCACTGTTTTTTAAAGGAAATAATGTTGAATTTTTATAGGGTCCATCTCTAGCCCTAGTATTCTTCAATACTGTAGTCTGGATGACAGGATATTATCACCCCGGTTTTACTTTTACCATCCCCTATCTTGTTTAAATACAGATTTACTTGGACTGATTCATTGCATGGATATTATGTTATCCCTGATTATTCTTATTCAATTACTCCCCTTATTTTTTCTATTTATTTTTTCTTTGGCTTCTTAATTTTTAGATATCTGATTCAACTTGATCTTGTAGGAATCACATTTTATTCATGGGGGATTCATGTGAGGATCATATATGAGGATTTTAATCAATACATTGTCTCTATTTTACATTTTTATCTAGAGTTATGTCACTCGGTATATTTATTTTGTAATTTGAATAAAATTAGATGAAATTACACATCAATTCGAGTTCATTTTTTGGGAATTTTCAAGGGTTTTTTCCAAGTTTGCATCAATATTTGATTGTACATCATTTCTCAAGGTCTTAATTTTATAGGGAAACCCAATATATTTAGAGTTCATTATATTGTAAATTTATTTATTTTTAATTAATTCAATTGTTGATTTATAAGATATTTGTGACGACATAGATGTTATTGGGTGTGATAGTGGTGAGCATTATCTTAGGGTTAAATAGATTACATAATTATTATAGGCATATTCTTATGTTTTCATGATTATAATTTTATTACATTAATGTGTGTTTGAAATTAAATTTATCCAAAAAATAGGATCGTATCAAGGAAGCCTAATAATTACTAAATGATATATTCCTTTTAAATGTTAATTTCGATAAACAATTATTGAATGAGTGTTATTAGCTTATATTTTTGGCTTGTTTGGTTGTGTGAGATGGCATACGATTGGGATTTCTAAAAAAAGAATTATCAATCTTTTTGAAAGGGAGTTTATAAATTAATTTTCATTAAAATATATTTAAAAAAGGGTTTAAATTTAAAATGGCATTTTAATGGAATTTTGAATTTTAAAATTGTATTTCAAATATATGAATAGTTTAAAATGGATTTTTTATAATTTGAATTAAATATAGGTAGATTCATGTTTTCCAAGTATTTTTTGTTAGGTTTGGCATATATCCTGGATCATTGACACGAGAATTTGATTACATTTTTAAATGTTTTTTAAATTGGGTTTTACATTTATTTTAAATGAAATAAAATGGGATTTATTTTAAAGAATTATTTGATCTTTCATAACTTTTGAGTGAGATGTTTTATTTTCCATAGTCTATATTACTCTATATGTGCCTTTGATTATAGTTTCTTTGTATATTATCTTTTTTTCTATGATGGTGTTTTATATCCTAAGATACATATATACTATTATCTTACCTTAATAAATGGGTTGGTCAGTCTTGGATGGGTTTTACAAAGACACTATAGTTATCAGATATTAACAGGACCATGATAGATATCCTTTTGTATAGCGGTCATGTACATGACTCTTGATATGCCTCAAAGGATTGAATTGGGTCATGGGATTCAGTACCTGTTTTTATTATTGACCACATATGGAATGTTAATGGGTAATTTGGTGTCCTTAGGTGGTATATGACACTTTCTCATCAAGTTACATATGAGACTAACTATTCACTATCAATGTGTGATCAATGTATGGAAATATTGGGGAGTTTTCTGGACTATTTAGACCATATAAAACTACCCACTTTATTTAACACAATGATAGAGGTATAGAAATTCTATGTGATGTTTATATATATTGTGAAGGTTAGTTTAATGGGAATTATAACTTATAAGGGTGACACACAGATTTATTAAATTATTTTAAAATCATAGGAATCTTGAAATTTTTGTTCGGTTAAAGGCACATTTGAACAATCCATAGATAAGATGAGGTGGGGAATAATTGGAAATCCTAAAGAAATGTTTTCAAAGATGAACTAAATATATAATGGTGACACCCATATTTATTTATTAGATGATGATACTCAAATCATTCAAGGCTTCTACAACGTCCACCAATTAGGTGGCCTTATGGATAGAAGCACTATTTCCTAGTAGGACATAGCATCTTACCAGTGATCCCACACTGGCTCAATGGTGAGGCAAAAAAGTAGATTTTCTACCTAGAAGGTCCCACATTCTAGTAGTTTATCTTACAATTAGTTGTTTATGGTCTACCAAAAAACAGGTGTGGTGCGCTAATCATATTTCTCTAAATAGAGGGGCTTTTTTTATTTTTATCCATAATGTCAAACTCGAGTTTGAACTCCTTGGATAAATATTTTATGATTTGTTTGGTTATGTTGTCATATATTTCTCCCTCATAGATATTACCTTGATCCAGTATTGATCTATTGGAGACCCAAGGGTGTATTTGGGGTGAGTTACATAATTATTCTTCAATATTTCTATCACTCAACCACATGTGGGGGTTGGTTGTATTACCATTCATCATGTGAGAATCTACTCAATATGTTACCATTTGGGATATAATTATTACTCAATTCATCTTTAATCCTCAGTGGTTTTTCCTTGATAAGTTATTGATAATTTTATATATCTCAATTAGATTATTAGATTATAATTACATCAAATCGTTATGGAATTTTTATGAGAATGATGGATATTCGGATTAGAATTGGTAAAGGATTTTTCAAGATAATGAACTATTTGAATTTATTGTTGTTTAGATGAAGGTTTGTCCTTTTATGGTCTCTTCTAAGGTTTTTAGGTATTTTTAATGAATCTTCCACCATATAATGGAATTTATATGGTGTTATTGGTCATTTTAGAATTATAGGTATGCTAGGAGTGGCTAGAATTACATTTGACAATGTTTCATATATGGTACATGAAATGGTTGAAATAATATGATTTTTTCAATCTAATTATACTCAATTGGCCTTTTCCTAATTTCAATGATATATGGAATTTTTCCATAATGAATTTCGATGAATTATGAAGACCATATTTGGTGATTTGGTTGGGTTTCTAGATAAGAATAGACATTTGATTCATATGGTTATTGGTGGAGGATGAATAGAATTGGTTTACATGAAAAAGATGCTATAATTTGCTTGGATTGGAGTTGACTTCATTTTAGGTTGGTGGTTTCGTGTACTCTACCCATCAGTTTTATTCATGTTTTATTGGAATATGTTATGTGACCATGCAAATCATGGGTGTTTGACCATGAGATTCATGTAAATCTTAAAATACACAATGGAATATCCAAAAACAAATTTTAGTTTATTCATCTAATCAACTAATATTAGGGACAAAATGTTATGTGTGCATGTAGCCTTGAGACACATGTTTGATATTGATCAAATGTTTTTGTTCATATCCCCATGAAACTTATGTTTGATGATTTATCTTATATTGTTTATTATGGTCGTGAATCTTGACTAATATGACTTTATGTTTGATTCATAATCCTATTTACATGTTTGTAGTTGATGTATCTTAGTCTTCTATAGTTGACTATGTAGGTTGATTTATATTGGATACCCCCATAAGAGGGACATGGAAGATGAGTGTTCAGGATGTACATGGGATATACAGTATATTATGACATTTCGAACATGTTTTTTGGTTATCTCATTAAGGGGTTTCAAACATGGTATATTGATTCACAGTCTATCATTGAGCAGAAGCATGTATGACTAAGGTTCATGGAATCATGTGTTTACCCAACTACTCAGTATGTGGGTTTTTATTATATACTTGTGTATCAATAAATATATATTATTCCTGTGTAATTATGTATTGTTTTATTAATTTCTCTTGATTTTATCACATGAAAATAAAAATGTTTTTTACTTGCTGGGTACTATTCTATGTTGGTGGTATCCTACTGAGTTGTATTCACACACATCCTACTCGGTCGTGGCACATGGGTACCCAATAAGGACTCACATGGGGTAGATAGAGGTTGGGATGAGACTTGGGTATGATCATTGAGCATGATAGTTCAATATGATCCCAGAGAATGGGATGAGGTTAGGCATTGTTTATCAGAACCTCTTATACCTTTTTTCCATTTTCCTATTTGATCATGTGATCATCATTTTGGGTAGATATTGTTCTTCATTAGTTATGACCATTAATGTCTTATCTTTCAACATACATCCATTATGGATGGTGTGTTATTGGTTTCCATTTACATCGATTATATTAGGTGTACATTATATGGTTGTTTATTATTGAGCCCCATTTACGAGTTTGTGGTGGTAGGGGTTTGGGGTTTGGGCTGGAAGTCTGGGGTTAAGGCTCTTGGATGGTTTTTTTATTTATATCCATTGTAATTAAAAACATTTACATAGTTTTTATTTGTAAATTTTTACTCTGATTATGGGTATAATCTCCCCAGAGTTCCACCTTAGATGCTTGCTCATTGTCGTCAGCCTCTAGCATACAGAGTGGCATACTAGAGGTTATATGGTATTCATGATAGGACCCAGTTACATAGATTGGGATGCCAAAAAAATTGTATCAAAGGCACATGAGTCTTATTTTACCCTTTTGGGATGTTGGTAGATATGAATCAAGGTTATGTGTCACAGATTGAGATGAAACTCAGCCTGGTTCATTGTGAACCACTTTTTGAAGGGATTTCTAAGTTACTAGGGCATATGACTTATTTTCATGGTTTTTTATGCTCCTGGTCTGTGATTTCATATATATTTTAGGTTTAGTTGTATCTTCCATAGGCATTTCATTCCATATATCTACCACATAGGTTTCTCATGACATATATATTATCTTGGTGATATTCTTTTTATTATGGTGGAATATACACCTTAAGTGTCAATAAGTTATATCATGATATCACATATGATTCCATGGTGAAATTTTTTAATATTAACCACTATAAATATCTAATTCTAATAGCTGGTCATGTGACATTATGGTGAGGTGAACATGGGTTATGATTAATGCGGTGACAATGAGAATACTAATGATACATTGAATATATGCATAGATGAAATAGTGTATCTTGTTGGATCAAATTTTTAGATTCATTAACCTTATTTAAAAAATGTATGTGAGTATCCATAAAATCATCTTGATAATTAAGGATCCAATTATTTATTATGTGAGGTTATCCAACAATCACCCATTTCAATTTAGTTTAACCAAACCCAACTTCGTTGTCCCTGATGTGGGGTTTCTATGAGAGAAGTTATCATGGAATATCTCTAAATTTGTAACTAGATAACATTTATTTTTTATAATCCATACAGAAACTTTTTGTGAGATTCATCTATTAACTTGTGTCCATGGATATGTTACTCTGGTTACTAGTGACTTGGTGTCTCGTGCTTTTGGAAGGTAATATGGTGATGATATTCCTTGTGAAGGAATATTCAAGGGTTATGCCTTTAGGGATGCTTTGTTTATTAAAATTAATTGTTAATGTGAGTTTCCATTAAATGGATTAAAGGAAGGACTTGTAATTTACTTTGAAATAGGATTATGGAGCACTTTGAGTTCTATTATTCATGATACAAGGTTTGGTTTTGTTGTAGTAGCCTATATAATTTGAAGAGTCTTATCAAGATTAGAATTCATAACTCATTCATAGGATATTGGAGAATGTTATTCACATCACGAATCAATAATTGATTGAAGTATACTACATTCTGTGAATCAATGTGTTCTTAACACATGGTTTTGGTTGATAATCATGTATGAATCATTAAACATTCTTAGTTATCCAATTTGGTGATGAACTAGTTATGTTAGGGTACATGGAAGTGCATATGATGAGGTAAAGATTAAGATACTAAAACAGTGGGGAGAATCAATGTGGTCATGTGTGAAAAAACAATTTTGAAAAGGGTTATGTTAGTGAGTAATACTAACCATTATATAATCGTGGTAACTCAAAGAGACTAATGTTTGATAGATCCGATAGTATCAAGTTCCATGCTGAATATCTTATATTTAATTCATATATCTCACTTAATAATAAACAAATGTGGGTTTTGGAATCCGGGAAAAATTGGTACAACTAGATAGGGAGTTTGAGCATAGGTACCTTGGTGCATGGTTGAGGGGATTATTGAAGGCGTAGGTTGTTGGTAAACCTAGCAAGGAAAATCTTCCAGAGTGGGTTAAGAGTTGGGTATGGATTTTGGATTGACTAAATTATTCCTATGAGACCTAATACATCATGATGAGTGTTTCATAGAGTACTTTTTTTAGGATAGCTACCTTTGTTTGTAGTCAAAAGGAAGTGAACCGACCCGTGTATCTAGGTTAACCATAAGGTTTTTGTGGAGACCACATCAAGAATGTCATCACAAGTATGAATAAAGTGTTTATGAATATTTTAAGAACATACTAGAAATGTTTTAATGATCTGGTTATTTTTATTTTGAATTACTCAATAGTTTATATCAAAATTAGGAACATAGTTTTCATATAAATTGATAATAATCTTTATTTTATTTGATCGAGGGTGAAAGAACTAAACTACATGAGGAATGAAGCTGTGTATCTAGATTATCGTTCCATATGATGATGCCAATAGTGTGTATAATATTCATTCTTTACGAATAATCATTTGAAGACACCATGACATGTCATGTTTGATATATATGGTGATCATTGTCTCGATGTTATTTGATAACATGTTTTTAGGACCAATTTTGGTATTCATGATTAGGGTCATTCCATGGATTCATGATAAATTTTTAGAAATGATTAAGACCTTCTAGTGGGGAGTTTATGTTCAAGGATAGAGCTTAAATAACTCCTTAAGGATAACAATCATGGAATATTATCAGTCATGATTCCCATGATACCAAAACTTCTAGAGGATGATAAGTTCTATGGTGTATGGATTTTAATGACCCAAATAATTATGGGTTGTGAATTCCAAAGGAATCATCAAATTTTCATATGGTTCAGAAATTAGTTGGGGAACCTGATGAGGAAATCATGTTCACCAACTTTAAACATATTGAATATACTTTTCTAGAAATCATTGGATGACACTATGATGAATTATGTATTGAGTTCTCAATAGAGGAGTATTTAGAGCTTCTGGGACTACTACAACAACCAACAAATAACTTATTTCCACAACTAGCTAGCTGGTGGGATGGGCAGAAGCTAGGATACCTAGTATGCCTCATGAGTCAAATGATGAAGATAAACTAATGATCCGGCGTTGGAGGTAGTCATCTTAGTATCGATTATGGATAATTGGAAAACTACAAAGTCTAAACTGGGTAGATGGTGGGGCATTCTAGGTGGATCTAAATGGAGGGACTTTATATATTATATTAATCAAGACCTGTCTAGGTTTTAACACATCATAATTAATTTTTTTGAATAATATGAATGTGTTCTCCTCTATCACTCCCTATAAGATCTTTCCTTTTTCTGTGGTGAATCATGGAAAGATACAATGTAGAATCCAGGTGAGATCCTTTATTCATCATTAATCCCCATCTTATTCTTCCTCATGTGGTGTAGGTTTGTGAATTTATACGTCATTCATGAAACCTACTAGTATGTTTTATACTTCTATACCCTTTTATGTTTTAATTATCATTGAATACTCTTATATTTCGTTTTATTGATCATTGGTATATTTTTGGATAGATCTTTATTATAGAATCAGATGGAAATTCATTTAGATCTTGATGGAATTGTTTTAAAAAATGTATCTTTGGATCGACATAACTAGAGGATCTCTCATGATGATGAATGTCTGTATTTGATGTGTATTTCAGTGAAGGAATGTCCCTTTATGATCACTTCAATGGTTATCGGTAATTTTTATTTTAATAACTCATATTTTTCCCAATCCTTTACTTTATGAAAATTCAGTGTTTGTGGTGTTCCGAGGCGTTGTCAGAGACTCATTTCAAGAGTTTTCCAAATTTACAGTTTTTCAATTAGTGACTCAGGGTGTCGGCATCAACATGTAAATGCATCAGCATGTTAGTGTGTTTCCATATCATTGTGTCGGCATGTCATTGTGTCATTAAGACAAGGGCGTCAACATTGGTGAGTCAAGGGACTTGGCATAGGTGAGTCAGGGGAATCAACATTAGTGAATAAGGGTCGTCAAAATCAGTTCGTTGGGGGAGTTTCCATTAGTGAGTCAGGGGCATTGGGATTGGTGATTCAGAGGTGTCATCATCGATGCGCTGAGGGTGTCAGTGTTGGTAGGTCGAGGATTCAGTAAGTCATTGGGTCAGTGACTCACTTTTTGGTATCTCAATATTGGTGGCTTAGTGTCATTAGGTATCATCAGTATCTCAACATCGTTGACTCACCCATCAGTGACTCACCCATCGGTGACTCACCCACCGGTGACTCACCCATTGGTGAATCATTTCCAATTTTTCATTTTTTCCACAATTTTCCAGTTTCACCCCACTTAAGTTTTATTTGATGTAAATTGAGTTTAAAGGATTGTATGAGAATTTTTAATAGAGTTTTAAATGTTATTAATTATATCTTTAATATCCTAACATTTAGGGTAATTTGACATACTCAAATCACATTACCTTGACCACGATACAAAGATTAATGACTTTTGGAAAATGTTCTTCCTTTAAAATAGAATCTGGCAATTCAAAGACAGGATTTTCCCTTCCCGGTATGTTTTTCATTACCACTTGGTGTGTCTAGAGCCTTTCTCCCTAGATGAGTCATGCACCTATTCTAGATCCCCTCCTTATTGGTTTTCTTGGAGAACTTTCATACTAAATGCATGATCATTTGTTCATGGAACATGGATGAACATTAATCCCTTGATCATCCAAATAGTAATTTCATCTGTCTCTATTTAATAATGAATCATGTGGGTGGGTATACCAATTATTCTTTGTGAGGAACAGATAAATAGTTTAATTAAAAACATGAAATAGATCATTACCCAATTTGGTCAAAATATTACATGGGTAAATAAATGAATGGGAAGTGAGTGGATGATGTTGATCTTCTATTTTATTTATTATCTTTGATTCTGTTATGTTTTTCATGCCTATATTCTTTCTAAAAAACATGGTTGTTGGTGTTCATTTCTTTAACTCTAGTGATATTATGTTTTGTTGAGATTCTTGAATAAATGAATCTAAAAAAAATCATCTAAATCACATATACATGCTTAAATAAATTTATTCCCCCGAATAAAGAATGTTCTATGATCTCCCAAGTAATATTAAATGGAATTAAAGAACATCTATTGGTTAACTTGAATACACTTGGATTAATGGATGTGGTTATGCACTATGAGATCTATTTTGGGTTTTTTGGGAATAATATTTGAGGTTCTATAGGGGGTGTGTTTCTATCCCAGTTTGAGAGACTGATTGATTGTGTAATGGATTCACTTATAGGCAATGTTACTTCCATTATTGTGTTGTGACTAAAAAGTGATTTTGGGATAAGAGACTACAGAATGGTTATGAACTCATTTTATAGTGAGATGACATCTAGGAATTGTTTCGGCAGTGTGGTTGTAGGGATGGGTTGTGAGAGAAGTATTATGTTGGTAAATTTTGAAGATTGGTTGTTGGAAAAGGATGAACATGTATCTATGAAAAAGGGGTGTGTAGTGGGACTTCGGGTTGGTTATTCTCTATTTTTTAGGAATTGGAGATAAAATGGATTTCTTACATAGGTCCCTAGTTCATTGTTTACATTGGTGGTGTTTAGTAGATTTTAGTCTTCTAAAAACAGTTGCAGTTTTTTTTCTTGATAGTTTCCATGGGTAGTACTGTAAAAAATTAATGTAACACTTTAATTATCAAATGGAAAGTGGTTAGATGAAATGGTATTCAGCTTTTTTCTTATTGTGGCTATTTGTGTGGATATTCATATAGGGGTAACATCATATGTTATTTTTGTGGGATGGTTGTTAGTTTTGGTACCTGTTTGTTGGGATGAGTTTCTGATTACCTATATTTATAAATGTTAGTTCCTTGTGATTTCTATATGTACCCCTCCCTTGTTGAGAACAATGTCCTGAAAACCTCCCTTCAATGGGGGATGGTGTCTTTACCAACATCCTGGTGGGAGGATGTATTGATGGTTACTCGTTATCTTCACCGCACCCTCTTGTGGGTTCTTTTTTCTTGAGCATATTTGGGGAGGTTGTAATGGCTTTAGTCTTACCATAGTCCATGATTTATTGGGTGAGGGTTTTTTGTGGATGATATTCCTAGGTGTTTTTGAGCCAAGTAAGTTATCTTAAGTGTCTTTGGGAGGAGGACCATGTGTCTTCAGGTGAGTGGTGTGGTTGTTATGGCCCAAGTGTCTGCGGGTGGGATTGTGTGTGGTCTGAGGCCCATGTGCGTGCGGCTAGGTTGTGGGAGTGGGACTGTTTATAGGAATATTGGTTGCATCAAGATGTTAACTATTATAAATGAGCAGTTAACAGGTGGGAATGTGGTTCGAGCTACCCAATTGTCAATGTTATTATATTATTACTTAACTTTACATGCGTTAGTTTGTGAGTGTGATTTGGTGGGGCATGACTGGTTATAATTCCTTGAAAGGTGCATTGAGGTTCTCATATTTTCTCACAGGGAAATTATTATGTTCCTCCACTTGTGTCTGGGTAGCCTTACTTTCACTACTGAGTATACTTATATTCTCACCCTATATATGTAAAACAGTTTTAATGTTTCGATGTAAACTTTCAGTACCATGCTTTACATTACTAGATCGAGTAGTGGGATTAGTTATTATGGCTGCTTAGTATCTTCTATTTTGGTAATATATTTTGGTGACATATTGTACTTGGTATTAGATTTAATTTCTGAACATTCATGTGTGAAGGGATTTTGATTTTGGGTCTTCTTTTACCTTTATTATTTGGTGTTATATGGGATTTACCGTGTTATCTCGTGATCATGTTAAATAAAATGGGCAATTCGTTCTAATTTTGTGTGAGATTTTATACCCTTGGTGCTAGTGGCCACTCTGGGGCCTATTGGAGGGGGGATCCGGGGGTCATTTTATCTTTTTAATCGTGATGAAGTTATGTTAGGGAACATTTTCATATGTTCCCTCATCTTGGAGAAGGTGGGTCATAACAAATGGTATTAGAGGCATGTTTTGGGAGTTTGAGGGATAGAGTGGAGTTTGGAGTTAGGCACAATGAGGATTTCATGGGATGGTATTTCAATAGAGTTATGAAATCTTGGTGCATGAAATAGGATATGGAAGACTAGCTAGGAGCCATGATTCTTGGGCCCCCGTGATCTTATGTAAAGACTCTGGACATATTTAACGACCAAGTGAAGCTACACCAATTTCATGGTGGATGCCCTAGAGAATGGTACATGCATCATAACAACTTGTGTTCTTGTGTGTCTTGGGTATTTTGGGAATTTAAAAGAAATTAATTTTTAAAACAAATTTAAAAGAGAATTTTGGTACTACCTGAGCGTAATATTTCCATGTTTAATTTTCAGCTATTGAACTCAGAAATCATCCACGTGTGGTACGAGTAGTTGAGGCCTAGTAGGTTGACTTTTTTGATCAGTGGAGGGTTGATCTAGAGAATGAAGATGACTGGTGGAAAAAGTCACTTTATACCTTCCAGTGGAAAACTCTGGGGATGTATGAGGGTGGTGTCTCAAACATGGAGACAGAAACTGGGCATGAGGAGCTGGTAATTGCTTTAAGATTGATTCGTGCTCCAATATAGTACTATGTTACTCTGTCAGTGAACCATATATGAGGAACACCATGTCAGTGCTAGATGATTTACCTCGAGGAGAGGAAGTAAACTGAGGTTTCATGGTATGACCTTGAGAAGAAGTTCCAAGCAGAATTACATTCTTCTTTAGTGAATGTTGAGAAGATGCAAGAGCTACTCTCCCTCTAGTAGGGGAGTATTCTAGTAAGTTAACCGGGTATCTATTTCAAGGATCTTATATGATTTCCTTTATATATATTCCAAGATGAGGAGTTGTGAGTGATGTGCTTGGAAGATGCACTCTGAACTTCTCTTCAGTATGTTTTTACACCGTTTACGCTGTCGACATACTTAGAGGTTTAGAAGAAGGATGATTTGGTGGAAAGGATTCACTCCCAAGTGGGTGTTCCATGAGAAGGGATCTAGCTAAGCACATTGAAGGTGAAGGTAGTTAGTAGTAGGTCTTCGGCATCTGGGCCTTCCAAGTTTTAGCCAAAGTGGAGCAGACCTTAGCAGTTCCAGTTCTAAACTCATGGTCCTCGCCCTTTCCCCATGATATATGGAATGAGGTTCTTTATTTGTGTGGGCCATGGACATCTTTGAAACCAGTGCCCAATTCCAACATAGTACAGTGGAGGTTAGGAGGTTCAACACCCACCTCAATAGTAATATTTTCCAGTCAGGCCTTTCCAGCAGTAGGGGTAGTGAGATCCCACTCCAATTAGGGTAGATGGCACTAAAGGAGGAGGAACTCAGGGTTCTCCTCAGGAACATTGACCAGGTCATGGTCAAGGAGGTGGAAAAAAGAAGATATTGGGGGGAGATGGGTGTGGGTAGTTTCATGCTGCATAGGGAGAAATTCCAGTAGGGTCGGATTTTCCTCAAGGTACAATCAGTGTGTTTAGTACACTTGTGTGTTCTATGATTGATTAATGATCTTCATAGTCCTTTTTTCACCTATTATATTCCTTTTTCTACTTTTAGACAGAGATAGAAATTTCATGCCCCATGTGATTAGTACACTAGTTGGAGGATAGACCAATCTGGTTGATGTTTTTTGGGTATGTAGACTATTGTTGGGACCATTTCAGTCTAGGGGGATCTTTTTCGGCAATAGATGCAGCCATACAATGTCATCCTAGGCATAAATTGGTTGTTTTCTGTACAAGTTGTTTTGTACTTCTTCTCGAGAATAACATTTTCTCATATATGGATGGCCAGAATGTGGAGTTCGTTTGCCAGCAGAGTTATTAGGTGGTAAGCTCGATGTGGATCCTCTTTCTTCTTTGTTATCCAAGATGACAATATTATTAGTTGAAACAGATATGATAGAAGTTATGATGGTTTTCAAAGATTCAATGGATGTATTTCTATATGATTATGTGACTTTACCCTCTTAATGTGACGTCAAGTTGGAAATAGGCATACAACCCTACATCCATCCGATTTCAATGGATACCTATCAGATGCTTCCTTCGGAGTTGGGGGATTTGCAGATTCATATTTATGACCTGATGATGAAGGGTTCCATCTGGCCAAGTGTGTCATCGTGGGGTGCTTTAGTCTTGTTTGCGAAGATGGAGGTTGATGGCCTAGGACTGGGCGTAAATTACCAAAGACGGAATCAATTGATGGTCACGAACTGTTAGCCCTCCCAAGAATATAAAATCATTTCGACTAGTTAATTGGAGTAGGATGGTTCCTAAGATCGCCCCATGATCAGGATATCACTAGTTGAGGTTAAAGGAGGGTGACATCCTGAATACTTCTTTCAGGTGAAGGTATATACACTTTAAGATTTTGGTCATCTCGTTCAGTGTTACTAACGCACCAGCTATGTTCTTAGGGCTCATGATCTCTTTTTTTCTTGAGTACTTGGACTGTTTCATCATTGTGTTCATCGATGATATCCTGTTCTACTCAAGGTTAGATAAAGAGAACGCTGAGGATTTGAGGACCATCTTGGAGGTCCTTCGACAACACCAGCTATATGGAATGTTATCCAAGTGAATATTCTTGACATGAGTGTACACTTCCTTGGATATGTGGTGTCCCAGTAGGGGATAACAGTGGACCTGTCAAAGATTGAAGCAATTCTTTTATGGGTAGAAACCAAGAATATGGTAGAGATTCATTATTTCTGGGGTCTGGTGGGATGTTACCTAATATTACTGCCTGACTTCTCTCATTTAGTGTCTCTGTTGATATCTTTAACAAGAAAATAATAAGCCTTCTTGTGAATTGGTAATTTTCCGACAGCTTTAAGCTACATGATGGGGAATTTGGTCTATGCCCCAGTGCATGGGTTTCTATAGGATTTGGTGATGTTCAAGGTTTTCTCTAACACTTTTGTCTTAGGTATGGGGTGTGTGTTAATACATCAATGAGGAGTGGTCTCTTATGGGTTTAGGTAGTTACATCCTCAAAAACATAATTATACCACCCATTATTTAAAGATTATTATAGTCGTGTCCTTGCTGAGGTTGTGAAGGTATTACCTCTATGGGGAGTGCATTATTTTCATCACATATCACAAGAGCCCGAGGTATATCTTCTCCAAGCGAGACCTAAACTTGAAAAAACGAAGGTGGATGGATTTTCTCCAGGACAAATACATTGAGATCTCTTATAACCTTGGAAAAGGGAATGTGGGGACTGATGCCTTTAGCAGGATTTCACAGAAGAAGGTGGTTCGGGAATCTCCAGATGCTTGGATGGAAAAGGGTGAGTTGCTCGCTTTTCATATGGATGTGAGAGTGGATGGAGAAAGAGGCAGTATATTTTAGATGACAGTGCAGTCTTACATAGTGTAGAGGGAGGAGGTGTCTTAGTGGGGAGACTAATTGACTGAAGTGATGTGTAATCACGCTGTCCTGGGAGATAATCCAGAGGGATGGTCGGAGGATTTCAAGAATTAGATTTTGTTCTATGGGAATTTGTTTGTCCTAGTGGTAGTGCATGGGTATGTTCTCTGTGAGTTTCATTACTCACCCCTAGAGGTACATCAAAGGGTTTTTAAAATGTACCAAGACTTGAAGAAATAGTTCCGGTGGCCTAAGGTGAAGCGGGCAGTGGCGGAGTTTATGGAGAGGTGCCTAGTGTGTGAGCAAGTGAAGGCTGAGCATTGTGTACCTGGAATTATTTTCCATCCCTTAGATATTCTCGAGTGGATGTGGGATGGCGTATCTATGGATCTCATTACATGGCTACCTCGGGCTCAGTGAGACTATGTTTCTATCTAGGTAGGGGGGATCGATTAATAGAATCATGTCACTTATTTGTGATCAAGGAGTAAAGCACAGTGTATGCATCAACACAGATGTTTGTATGTGAAGTAGTGTGACTGCATGAAGTTCCATGATTCATCACCTTGTATCGAGATGTACGGTTTACCTCACGAGTTTGGAAGGTGATACAACATGCATTTGGCTCTCATTTATGCCTTATCAGTGATTTCCACCATAATATGAATGGGCAGACGAAGAGAACCATCCAGATGTCGGATGATATACTGCGATCATGTGTTCTGGACATCAGAGGATCGTGCGTATGACACTTTTCCCTGGTGGAATTTTCTTACAACAACAACAACTATATCTCTGTCATTGGCATTGAACTGTTTGAATCCTTGTACAGAAGACTATGTTGTTCATCTGTGTACTGGATATAGGTTGGTTAGGTTGGTGTTCTTAGCCCAGAGGTGGTGCAGAGATAGACAGAGAAGGTTCAACTTATGAAAGAGATGATTAAGGTTGATCTAGACTGGTATTAGTCATATACCGATCATAGGAGGAGGCCTTTGGAGATCGAGGATCGAGACCATATGTTCATAAAGGGTTTCCCTCAACATGGGAAATGGAGGTTTGGTAATGTAAGAAAGATTTCTCCCTGGTTCATCAGACCATTCACAATGTTGGGAAGAGTTAGAGAGGTGTCATATTATCTGGAATTTCCAAAATGGTTAGATATGATCCACTATGACTTTCATGTCTCTCATTTCTTTCAGTATCTATATGATGACTCCCACATCATTGAAAAGGGGAAGTTGGGTATCGAGGATGATGCAACATTCATGGAGAGACTAGTATGAATTTATGATCTTGAGGACAAGGTGTTGTGTGGACGTACCATGTATTTGGTTCCTTTGCTCTAGAGGCATGGTGGCCTTGAGGAGTGTACATGGGAATGGGAGGAACATATGTTTACGCTGTACCCAAAGTACATTTGAGTTTTTCGTGTATGCCATGTTTTTGTTCCTTTCTTGTGATTTAATTATGGAACTATTTTGTTATGAGATGAACCATTTCCATGAATATGTGTGTGGAATGTCTTGATGTGTGGGTAATGAAGGACCTGATTCCAAATCAAGACATATTAATACAGATTTGAATAAACCCATGCAGTTGATTCAGTGCCGCCCAAAGTGAATAGTATATTGATATGGAGGAAGGAGCTCCCTAATTTTTGTGTTGTTACAATGTGATCTTTAAGGGTTGTGTAAGTTCATGGGGTAGTATAGACTTAGCGTTTTATTGTTTTTCTAAAGGTAGATTTCAAGGAGATGTTCTTGGATGATGAGGGTTTCACTCCACCTTTAGAATAACACAAATGTGGTTTGATCCAGAGAGGTATATTATACATTGTTTTTTCATACCCCTCTTTCTTATAGTTTACTTTTGAAGATGAGAATAGTTTGAGTGGTATGTAATGTAATAACCTATATTTTATCCATTTATTTCATTTGTGAAAATCCATGGTTTGGGGTGTTCGGGGGGGGGATGTCGGTGACTCATTTCAAGAGATTACGAATTTCTTGTTTTTTGTAGGTGACTCATGGAATTTGCATCCGCATGTCAGTGTGTCGACATGTCAATTTGTCAAAATGTCAGTGAGTTAGAATGTCTGTTCGTCGTCATGTCGTTGTTTCAGTGAGTCATGGGTGTCAGCATCGGTTAGTCAAGGGAGTCGAAATCATTGTTTTAGGGGAATTAACATTGGTTAGTCAAGGGTGTCATCCTCAATGAGTTAGGAGAGTTTACATTAGTGAGTAAGTGGAATCATAATCATTGAGTCAGTGGTGTCAACAATGGTGAGTCAGGGGCGTCGACATCGGTGAGACAAGGGTGTCAGTGTTGGTAAATCGAGGCATTAGAAGGTCGTTGCATCAGTACATTTTTTCATTTGTGGCTCACTCATTGGTAGCTCATCACTAGTGGCTCAACACTAGTGGTTTTCATTGGTATCTCTTCATTAGTTTCTCACCCATCGATGACTCACCTGTCAGTGACTCATATCCCATTTTTCTAGTTTTCCCAGTTTTCTAGTTTCACCCCTCTTACATTTTATTTGACATAAATTGAGTTTAAAGGCATGTTTGCGCATTTTTAAGTGTTTTAAAAGATATTAAGTATATCTTTATTATCCTAACACTCAGATAAATTTTAGATACTCAAACTGTGTTACCTTGACCATGATCCCATGAATAATGACTTTTGGAAACCGTTCATCCTTTAAAATAGGATCTGAATCTTCAAAGATAGTATTTTCCCTCCTGAGTATGTTTTTCGTTTGCTCTTGGTGCATCTAGATTCTTACTCTCTAGACGATTCATGCTCCTGTTCTAGAGCCCCTCTTACTCATTTTTCATTGATATCTTTCATGCTACTCGCACAATCCCCTGTTCTTGGCTCATGGGTGAACATAGATCCCTCGATCATCTAGGAATTGGTTTATTCTATCTCTCTTTAATTATGCATCATGCAAGGTGGGTATACCAATGATTACTTGTGAAGAATGGATGAATAAATTTATTAAAAATAAGAAATATATAAGAACTGAATTTGATCAGAAGAAAACATGGGTAACTAAAATAATGGGCAGGGAGTGGCTGATGTTGAGGGCCTATTTTATTTGTTATATTGGATTCTGTTACGGTTGTTGTGGATATTTTCCTTCTGAAAATCATTGTCATTGCTGGTATTTTATTTCACACTAGTGATGTTATATTTTAATCATATTCTTGAATAAATGACTATAGCATAAAATATGCTTAATCAAATATACTTGTTTAAATAAATGGATGCACCCTGATAAAGCATGTTCTGTAATAACCCGGAATATATTAACGTTGAATTAAAGAACTTATTTCGGTTAAATTTGAATACAATTGTATTTGAAGATGCAGTTACACATTGGGGGTTGTTGTTAGGGTTTAATGGGATTAGTATGTGGGGTGGTATAGGGGGTGTGTTGTTATCCCAGTTTGAGAGATTGATTGGTTATTAAATGGATTATCTTATAGTCCATTGAACTTCCATTGTTGTGTTGTGACCACAAACCGATGTTGGGCTGTGAGACTACAGTATAGTTATGAACTCTTTTTTGCAGTGAGACTAAATTTGTGAATTGTTTGGGAAGTGGGGATGTAGGGATGGGTTGCGAGAGAAGGATTGTTCGGATTAATTTTAAAGAATGATCGTTTGAAATGGATAAACATGTATCTAAGAAAAAATGGGGTGTATAGTGGGACTACAGTTTGGTTTTCCTCAGTTGTTTTTATGAATGGGTGGTAAAATCGGTTTCTTTACCTTGGTCCCCAATTCCATGTTTTCGGTGGTGTTTTTAGTGGCTTTTAGCCTTCTAAAAAAGGTTTTAGATTTTGTTCTTTTATGTTTCCTTAGTTAGTGCCGGAATAAATAAAATTAACCACTAAATTAAGGAATGGAAAGTGGTTAAATGAAAAGGTGTTAGGTTTGAGTCTTATTGCAGATTTTTGTGTGGTTGTGCATATAATGGTAACTATGTATGTGGTTTGTGTGGGTTTGTTATTTATATTGGGACATGAATGTTGGGCAGAGAGTTTGATTACCTACATGTATAAATTTTATTTCGTTGTGATTTCTATACACACCCCAACCTTGTTGAGCACTGTGTTCTGAAATCCTTTATTTCATGGGGGGGGGGGAGGGGGGGTTCTTTCCCAACATCCCAGTGGGAGGATGGATTACTGGTTACTAACATTCTTCCTCGCACACTTTTACAGGATCTTAACACTGAAGAATATATGTACAAACTATAATGGCTTGAGTCTTACCATAGTCGAATATTATTTGGGTGAGGGTTTGTTTTGGATGAGAGGCCTAGATTTTTTCAAGGCATGATTGTTTTCCCGAGTCTTCAGGATAAGGACAAAGTTTCCTCAGGAGAGTGTGGTGGTTGTTGTGGCCTATGTGTCTTTGAGCAGGATTTTGTGTGGTTTTATGCCCATATTTGTGTGGGTAGGTTGTTGTAATAGGACAAAGTATGTGAAAAGTTGTATCATCAAGATGTTAACGGTTAGAAATGAGTAGTTAACCAGTGAAAAAATGGCGCAGGGTACCCAAATGTCGATTTTCTTACACTATTACTTTACAAGACTTGTGTTAGTTATAGAGTGTGCCTTAGTGAGGATTTCTTGGATCAAATTCCATGGTAGGTGCTTTGAGGTTCTACTATTTTCTCATAGGGACATTTGTATGTTTCCCCACATGTGAATGGGTAGCCTTAGTTTTCCTACTGACTATACATGTATTCTCAACCAATTTATATTAAATTGTTTTCAGGTTTCCAGGTGACATTTAAGACCATGCTGGACTTTACTAGATCAGGTGTCATGATTAGTTGTTTTTTCTTCTAAGTATATTTTCATTTGGTACATTACATTGGAGTGTTGTGGTAAATTTTAAAAGTTTTTTTTAGCATGAGTGTGGGAATTTATTTTGATTTTGGATAAACATTTACATTTTGTATTTGGAGTTGTGTGGGATTTACAATCTTATCTCCTGATCTTGTTAAATAAAAAGAATAATGCCTTCCAATTTTGTGTCATATTCCATACCCTTGGTTCTATTCTCCACTCTAGGGCCTATTGAAGGTGGGACTTAGTGCGTCACAATCTCTCCTTCATCTTGATGAAGGAAGGGTGGGGAACTTTGTCGTCCCCTCCCTCATCTTGATGATGGTGGGTCTTAACAATTATTCATTCAAACATTATAACATGGAACTAATTTTTGGATTTTTACCATCATGGGATCAAGTGTATGTCAGAAGTGGCTCGAACTCCATAGAATGTATTTGTAGAAAAGGTAAGTTTCCTGATTGAAATAGTATAATGCTTGTATTTTGGTCATATTAAATTGGAATTTTTTCTTATTGTTGTGTGAAAAGAATTCAATGAATGAAGTTGGAAGATTTTTATGGACCTTCTATGGGTTTTTAGTTAATTTTCTATATAGGTGATGATATTTGAACCACATGAGAGTTGATGGATGCTAAATAGACTTTAATAAGTTGGAAAAAAACTTACGGGATTTTTTTATTTTGGATTTGGATTTTTTTAATTAGGTGGATCTATGTGATCTACCATGTGATTTTATTATTGGTTTATTAGAATGTGGTATGAAATTATGCCACTCATGGGTGGTAGAACATGATTTTCATGTATTTCCTTGAAAAAAATATAATATACCCATCCAGATATTTTAGTCAACTTATGTGAAAAATAATATTAGAAACCTAGTGAAATGATTAATTATTTCATGAATTTACAATCATAACTAATTAAATGGATATACTAAATAAACTGACATGTAACGACCCAAAATTTCATTAATGGAAAATCCCTCTTGATCCAGTTAAATGTTTCTTTATGAAAAAAAAATGTTTTTATATGATATCAACTTTTTTAGTTTTACTTTAAGATTTGTGACCGTTACGTTTATAGTCGTTGAACAGTGATCATCTGGGTAGTTTAAATATAAGGCTTTAACGAACCAATTTTCTGCTCAGACAAAGGAAGCGATGGCCTCATCCAGTAGAATTTCCCCTTACGAAGCCCATTTGTCGGAGCTCGGAAAGGAGGTGGCGTCTTTGGGCTTTTCCCTTGACCAAGCCCAAGCTGAGCTTCATCAAGTCAAGCTCGAACGTGATCGTCTACGGGAAAAATGGAAGTTGATAAAGATTACCACTCGAGCAATGTTATCCGAGCAACCCCAAGAGTCTGTCACCATCGCACACCTTACCCTTAGGTCTTATGCGGCTATTTTAAGGGGTTATGTAACAAATAAGTAGCACCATGTTCATGTACATTATTTTTGTATATAATAATGAATATAATTTCTAGTCATTTTTGATACATTGTAATTAGTTTTTAAAGTACAAACGGTGTTTTTAGTTATTATTTAATTAAGAATTATATTTTATTAAATTAAAGGATTTTTGAATTAAATAATATTTTAATAAAATATTACTATTAATATTAAATTAATTTTTATTAAATATAAATGATCTTATAATTTTATGAATGCAATTAAAATTTTTATTAAGGTTTGAAAGCCATTTCTGTCAAAACCCGTGAATTTTTTATAAATGTCTGTTTTTAATTTAAAAGTGAAAATTCACATATTTAGAAATATATATAGATAAAATAAATATTATTTTTGGAATCAGGACGTCGAAATTATCTAAAGGTGAATTTTTCATAATTTTCTGAGACAGTCAAATTTTTGGGTAAAAATTAAATACCATTTAAATATATAATGTGTTTTATGACATCATAATGACCCAATGGTGATGTAATAAAATACCATAATCCTTATGTTCGGACAATATGTGTTTTATCATTAAAATAATGAGGTTTTGGGTTTGTTTGACTCACTTTTTAAAGCATTAATGGAGCCCTCAAGACTTATTCAACACTTTGCCTTTTTAAATTAATTTCCATGGGAGTGTGACTCACCTCCACATAAGCAACCCTAATTTTTTAATACGTTCGGACCTTGGACTTGTAAAATATTGTTTTCCTCTTTCCTTTTCCAGAAACCATGGGAAAATACCATGGGATGGTTTGTGGTTTGGATTATTTTAATATAAGGGGTCCCAAACCTAAATAATAAAGAATTCTCTCACCTTTCCTATATAAACCCACCCAAGCTCCCACTTCCTCCTCACTCAAAGCCCTTGAAGTTCGTCCAACCTCTGCCCTACTCTCTCTAGAATCCTCTCAAGGTGCCCCAAGCTCCCAAGAAGCCTCTCACAAGCCTCTCTCTAGCCTTTGGAAGCACACTTCCAAGTAAGGGGTTTTCTTCCTTTCTCATTTTTTGTCAATTTTCTTTAAGTTGTATTGCCTTTTTATTTCAATTATGAATGTTGGGGTATGGTTTCGCACCTCCCCCATACTGCCCTCTTATTGTTTGAATGATGGGAGAACCCTTTCTCTCTCATTAAATGCCTCCCATGTACACCCGTTACTATGCCGAAATTCCGAAAGGAACTTCTCTCTCTTCTTTTACATTCAAGCAATACTTTTGTATCATGAATCTAAATTCCATTTCTATTGTTGGGACATGTATGTATATGATCTCCTTACTTTCCATTATATGTAAATATGATGAGGAACCCCTTTCTCACTCATCAACCTTTTTTTATGAATTCTTATGTCACGCCGTTACGCTGCCGAAATCGCAACGATTTTCTAAGCCAATGTCTTTGTGTAGTGAATACCATGCCCATTTCTCCATCAAGGGTATTAACCTTTATGCACATTTACTTATTGATTATAAAGTTTCATGTATGAATTCCACATTCCTTTATCATGGAATAAATGATTATTTTTTATGAATCCATGTTTTATGATCCATGTGGCACACTTCTGCATGAAATGAAATGTTTAAGAAGGGTGTGCCCTTTATAGCGCTCCAATGCATTGGGTAAAGTATAGTATCATGATACGTCATGTGCAATGAGTGTTTACTCATGCTAATTCAAGTGCAACGAGGGTTTACTCGTGCTTCAAGTGCAATGAGGGTTTACTCATGCTCCATGTGCAATGAGCCTTGGCTCATGCTAATTCAATGTTAAGTGTTGTTGCCACATTTCCATGTTATGATTATCATGCTTTATCATGCCTTTATGTTCATGCCTCTCTTATGCTCTATTGATATGCCTATTGCCTAACATGTATTGTACTCCTCATGTTATTCATTGTGTACTCCCTTACTGGGCTTTATAGCTCACCCTTTTCTTATGCATGTCCTCAGGTTATCCCATGCAATGCTAAGTACGAAGGAATGTAGTGGTCATGTAAAGGAAGTTTTCAATAAGGATGTTGTATTTCAAGTTCAAAGTTTTTATGTAATGATCCTAAGCCCCAAAGACACTAAACCTCTCGATCTTCTTTGTTGTATCAAGTGATGTTTTATGTAATAAAGCATGCTTAAGTTGTAATAAAAAGCAGGGTTGTCATAGTTGGTATCAGAGGGAGGTTTAGTTATTTTTGGGATTAGGAAACCCTAGTAAAGCCTTAGATAAAAGACTAAGCATTATAAAAACATCCCTAATTTTTGGTAAATACTAAGTAAGTTTTTTATCAAACAAATACATCCCTGTCTGGATACGAGCAGGTAGAGGCGGCTCTGGCACAGATGTATCCTAGGGGTAAAACCCGAAAACACCGCCTTGAGCTAGACTCAAACGGGAACTGGTGCACGACAACGGGCCTTGCTGCACTCTTGGTTAAGACACTCCCGGGGGATATGTTTTGATAAATTCACTATCTTAGTATGAACCCTTATTAAGGGAAAAATGCCCCTAAGAATATATTTTAGAAGGATGATCATGAAAAGCCTGGATTGAATCCTATAGACTCATGAGTTAAAGAGATTAACGTTTATTTATAATTCATCAACTTTTGTCTTTGGATTAACCTTTATGTGTTACCCCTAACTTTCTTTTATTCCAGCCAATGGCTGGTAATAGGAGAACTCGGGCTAACAACCGTTGTGAAGATCAGTGTGATGATTGTACTTATGAGATGCCCAATCCAATGGGAGCGGGAATCGCGAACTTTGTCAAGCTTCTCTCTCAGCTAAATCAAGTTTTGAATAGAAACACTGCTCCAGAGGAACGTTCAACCCCCCCTAAGAAAGAACAATTCGCTATTGAAAGCTTCATGAGTCAAAGGCCTCCTAATTTTAGTGGATCATCTGATCCCACGATTGCTGAACAATGGATCAACTCCATTGAAAAGATATTCTCCATCCTCCAATGCTCTGAAAAAGAGAAGGTTCTCCTGGCTGCTTATCGTATGGAGGGTGAAGCTGATCAATGGTGGACGTTGATCAAAAATACGAAGCCTGAGGAGGAGATCGAGGCTTTGGAATGGAAGGTATTCCGGAAGATGTTTTTCGATAAATATTTTCCATGCACCCTCCGTCTTAAGATGGAAAGGGACTTCCTTTCCCTCAAGCAGAAAGATGAGGAATCTGTGGGAGCGTACGAGGCAAACTTCACAAGGCTTGCACGATACGCTTCCGGCTTTGTCGTTACCCCCGAATGCAAGGTTGACCGCTTCTTTGGTGGGCGGAAGCCTAGCTTGCGGAAAGCATTAGCAATCCATGACATTGACAGATATGAGGAAATTGTCCGATGTGCCCTCAAGGTTGAAATGGAGATCGGAGAATCACAGGGGTATCATGGGGACAAGAAGCGGAAGGTGGACTTCAATGCTGGTGGTCCGATGGATAAATCCAACGGCGCTAAGAAATTCCAGCACCCCACTTGCCAAAAGTGTGGAAAGAAGCACCCTGGAAATTGCCTTAGGGGGACAAGAAAATGCTTCAAGTGTGGAAGAGAAGGGCACCTAGCTGTTAACTGTCAGCAAGAAGGACCCGCGGCTGCGAAAGAGGAGAGGAACGCTCCGTTCGAACCTCAACGCGTTGTTCAATGCTTCAAATGAAAAGAACCGGGTCATTTTGCGAATCAGTGCCCTAATCCAAGGGTTATCGGAGGCAATCAACAACCTCCAAGACAGCAAGGAAGAGATTTTGCCATCACTTCTGCCGAAGTGAACCCCGACAACGAAGTGGTGACAGGTACGCTAGTTATTCATTCAAGAATAGAGAACGTACTTTTTGATTCAGGTTCTACGCATTGTTTTATATCTCAAAAGTTTAGTAGAACAATCCCTGCACCACCACAAATCATGGAAGTAAAGATGTCGGTGAGTACGGAAAATGGGGCAATCATTGCATCCCATGAGTATAAGTCCTCCCCTGTTATAATCTGTGGATTGAATTTCCCGGCGAACCTCGTCATACTCCCTTTGGTGGAATTTGATGCAATTCTTGGCATGGATTGGCTTTCCTTATATAGAGCCAACATAAATTGTCAGGAGAGGGAAATCACACTCCATATGGAGAATCAACCCCCGATTCTTTACAAGTGTCAGGAGGAAGATGAATCTCATTTAGCTCCATCATCTCAAGCATGGATATTACTACCTTATGAGCACGCATATCTGGCTCAGATGATTGAGTCCAAGGAAGAAACCACCCTTGAAGAAATGCCTATTGTGAAGGAATTCGCTGAAGTATTTCCCAAGGAACTTCCTGGTCTTCCTCCAAGAAGAGATGTTGAGTTCTCAATTGAACTTATACCTGGGGCGCTACCAATATCCAAGACTCCATATAGAATGGCTGTGGTTGAGCTTGAAAAACTGAAGAAACAACTACAGGAGAATCTGGATAAAGGGTTTATACGCCCAAGTGCATCACCATGGGGTGCACCAGTCCTCTTCGTCAAGAAGAAGGATGGGTCAATGCGGCTTTGCATCGATTATCGTGAACTTAACAAAATCACGATAAAGAACAAGTATCCTCTCCCAAGAATCGATGACTTGTTTGATCAGCTACGTGGAGCACAATACTTCTCCAAGGTCGACTTGCGGACGGGATATTATCAAGTAAGGGTGAAGAAGGAAGATATCCCCAAGACTACTTTTCGTACAAGGTACGGGCACTATGAATTCATAGTAATGCCTTTTGGACTCACCAATGCTCCAGCAATATTCATGGACTTGATGAATAGAGTCTTTAGAGATTACCTAGACAAATTTGTGGTAGTCTTTATAGATCATATTCTAATATACTCCAAAACCAAGGAGGACCATGAGGAGCATTTAAAAACTGTACTAGAGACTTTGCGCAAGGAGAAGCTCTATGAAAAGTACAACAAGTGTGAGTTTTGGTTGAAGGAAGTCTCATTCTTGGGTCATATCATCACAAGCAATGGGATATCTGTGGACCCCTCCAAAACAGATGCAATTGAGGGATGGCCGAGGCCAACATCGGTAACTGATATCCGTAGCTTCTTGGGGTTAGCTGGATATTATCGACGATTTGTGAGAAATTTCTCACGATTGTCCAACCCTCTTACCAAGCTAACTCAAAAGGGAGTAAAGTTTTCTTGGAGTGATGAATGCGAAGAAAGCTTCAAGGAGTTGAAAAGGAGGCTTATCACTGCACCCGTGCTCACTTTACCCACAAGTGGGGAGCTTTTTGTGGTATTCAGTGATGCTTCGAAGAAGGGCTTAGGATGTGTGCTGATGCAGAATGATAAAGTGATATCCTATGCCTCAAGACAGTTGAAAATCCATGAGCGAAACTATCCAACGCATGATCTGGAGTTGGCGGCGGTGATCTTTGCCTTGAAAATCTGGCGGCATTATCTCTATGGAGAGAAATGTGAGATATATACTGACCACAAGAGTCTTAAATATATATTCACACAGAAAGAGCTTAATATGTGCCAGAGAAGATGGATAGAGCTCATAAAGGATTATGACTGTTCAATACATTACCACCCTGGGAAGGCGAACAAGGTGGCGGATGCCCTAAGTAGAAAGGATCCAGCAATTCTATCAATGATGAGAATTGAGAAGGATCCAATCTTCTTAGACTTGATGAAGATGGATGTGGGAATCATAAAGAAGGGAGCATCATCAATCCATTCACAAATGATTGCTCAACCATCTCTTTTGGAAAGGTTAAAGGATGCTGAAAAGGATGATGCGAGAATCCAAGATAAAGTGGAAGCTATCAAAAAGGGAAAATCCTCAGAGTTTAATGTTAATGAAGAAGGAATTGTGCGGTTTGGGAAAAGACTATGTGTTCCATCAAGTTCGGAGCTGAAGAAGGAACTTTTGGATGATGCACATAGTTCAAATTTCTCTATTCACCCAGGGAGCACAAAGATGTATCGAGATCTCCGAGAAAACTTTTGGTGGGATAATATGAAGAAGGAGATCACCGAATATACATCAAAGTGCCTGGTGTGTCAGCAAGTGAAGGCAGAGAGGCAGAAGTCTAAGGGGATGATGCAACCATTGCCCATACCAGAATGGAAATGGGAGAACATCACCATGGACTTCGTCACTGGACTTCCAAAGACATCCAAAAGCAACAATACAATCTGGGTTATTGTGGATCGTCTTACAAAGACTGCACACTTCATTGCTATTCGAGAGGATTTCTCTTTGGATCAACTGGCACGAATATATATCAGGGAAGTGGTACGGTTGCATGGATTACCACTATCTATTGTGTCTGACCGAGATCCAAGATTTACCTCTAAGTTTTGGAAGAGTCTTCAACTTGCTCTGAATACTGAACTGAACTTCAGTACGGCCTATCATCCTCAAACTGATGGCCAATCCGAGCGGACTATCCAAACACTTGAGGATATGTTGAGAGCGTGCTCAATGGACTTTAAAGGAGGGTGGGATCAACATCTTCCTCTAGTTGAGTTCTCTTATAATAATAGTTTCCACTCGAGCATCCAAATGGCACCATATGAAGCCCTGTATGGGAAAAGGTGTAGAACACCGGCATGTTGGGATGAGGTCGGTGAACGTAAGCTGCTTGGACCAGAAATGGTCGAAGAAATGGTGGAGAAGGTGAAAACCATTCAGCAGCATATCAATGCAGCCCAAAGTTGACAGAAGAGTTATGCAGATAATCGTCGACGAGACCTTGAGTTTAAAGTCGGAGACATGGTGTTTTTACGCATATCTCCGTGGAAGAAGGTCATGAGGTTTGGAAAGAAAGGGAAGTTAAGTCCAAGTTACATCGGCCCCTTAGAGATTCTTGATCGTGTTGGGGCTGTGGCCTATCGACTAGCACTTCCACCTACTATGGCCATGGTGCATGATGTCTTCCATGTATCCCTCTTATGGAAGTACATACCAAACCCTTCACATGTACTCTCTTCCGAGGTGGTACAATTAGAAGATGATCTTTCTTATGAGGAGCAACCAGTGAAGATCTTAGATTGTAGAGAAAAAGTTCTACGAAATAAGACAATGCCCCTCGTCAAGGTGTTGTGGAGAAACCACAAGTTTGAAGAAGCAACTTGGGAGTCGGAGGATATTATGAAGCTAAGTTACCCACATTTGTTTTAGTGTGGGAAAAGGAAAATTTCGAGGGCGAAATTTCTTAAGGGGGGAATGTTGTAACGACCCAAAATTTCATTAATGGAAAATCCCTCTTGATCCAGTTAAATGTTTCTTTATGAAAAAAAAATGTTTTTATAAGATATCAACTTTTTTAGTTTTACTTTAAGATTTGTGACCGTTACGTTTATAGCCGTTGAACAGTGATCATCTGGGTAGTTTAAATATAAGGCTTTAACAAACCAATTTTCTACTCAGACAAAGGAAGCGATGGCCTCATCCAGTAGAATTGCCCCATACGAAGCCCATTTGTCGGAGCTCAGAAAGGAGGTGGCGTCTTTGGGCTTTTCCCTTGACCAAGCCCAAGCTGAGCTTCATCAAGTCAAGCTCGAACGTGATCGTCTACGGGAAAAATGGATGTTGATAGAGATTACCACTCGAGCAATCTTATCCGAGCAACCCCAAGAGTCTGTCACCATCGCACACCTTACCCTTAGGTCTTATGCGGCTATTTTAAGGGGTTATGTGACAAATAAGTAGCACCATGTTCATGTACATTATTTTTGTATATAATAATGAATATAATTTCTAGTCATTTTTGATACATTGTAATTAGTTTTTAAAGTACAAACGGTGTTTTTAGTTATTATTTAATTAAAAATTATATTTTATTAAATTAAAGGATTTTTGAATTAAATAATATTTTAATAAAATATTACTATTAATATTAAATTAATTTTTATTAAATATAAAAGATCTTATAATTTTATGAATGCAATTAAAATTTTTATTAAGGTTTGAAAGCCATTTCTGTCAAAACCCGTGAATTTTTTATAAATGTCAGTTTTTATTTTAAAAGTTAAAATTCACATATTTAGAAAATTATTTAGATAAAATAAATATTATTTTTGGAATCAGGACGTCGAAATTATCCAAAGGTGAATTTTTCATAATTTTCTGAGACAGTCAAATTTTTGGGTAAAAATTAAATACCATTTAAATATATAATGTGTTTTATGACATCATAATGACCCAATGGTGATGTAATAAAATACCATAATCCTTATGTTCGGACAATATGTGTTTTATCATTAAAATAATGAGGTTTTGGGTTTATTTGACTCACTTTTCAAAGCATTAATGGAGCCCTCAAGACTTATTCAACACTTTGCCTTTTTAAATTAATTTCCATGGGAGTGTGACTCACCTCCACATAAGCAACCCTAATTTTTTAATAAGTTCGGACCTTGGACTTGTAAAATATTGTTTTCCTCTTTCCTTTTCCAGAAACCCTGGGCAAATACCATGGGATGGTTTGTGGTTTGGATTATTTTAATATAAGGGGTCCCAAACCTAAATAATAAAGAATTCTCTCACCTTTCCTATATAAACCCACCCAAGCTCCCACTTCCTCCTCACTCAAAGCCCTTTAAGTTCGTCCAACCTCTGACCTACTCTCTCTAGAATCCTCTCAAGGTGCCCCAAGCTCCCAAGAAGCCTCTCACAAGCCTCTCTCTAGCCTTTGGAAGCACACTTCCAAGTAAGGGGTTTTCTTCTTTTCTCATTTTTTTGACAATTTTCTTTAAGTTGTATTGCCTTTTTATTTCAATTATGAATGTTGGGGTATGGTTTCTCACCTCCCCCATACTTCCCTCTTATTGTTTGAATGATGGGAGAACCCTTTCTCTCTCATTAAATGCCTCCCATGTACACCCGTTACTATGCCGAAATTCCGAAAGGAACTTCTCTCTCTTCTTTTACATTCAAGCAATACTTTTGTATCATGAATCTAAATTCCATTTCTATTGTTGGGACATGTATATATATGATCTCCTTACTGTCCATTATATGTAAATATGATGAGGAACCCCTTTCTCTCTCATCAACCTTTTTTTATGAATTCTTATGTCACGCCGTTACGCTGCCGAAATCGCACCGATTTTCTAAGCCAATGTCTTTGTGTAGTGAATACCATGCCCATTTCTCCATCAAGGGTAATCACCTTTATGCACATTTACTTATTGATTATAAAGTTTCATGTATGAATTCCACATTCCTTTATCATGGAATAAATGATTATGTTTTATGAATCCATGTTTTATGATCCATGTGGCACACTTATGCATGAAATGAAATGTTTAAGAAGGGTGCGCCCTTTATAGCGCTCCAATGCATTGGATAAAGTATAGTATAATGATACGTCATGTGCCATGAGTGTTTACTCATGCTAATTCAAGTGCAACGAGGGTTTACTCGTGCTTCAAGTGCAATGAGGGTTTACTCATGCTCCATGTGCAATAAGCCTTGGCTCATGCTAATTCAATGTTAAGTGTTGTTGCCACATTTCCATGTTATGATTATCATGCTTTATCATGCCTTTATGTTCATGCCTCTCTTATGCTCTATTGATATGCCTATTGCCTAACATGTATTGTACTCCTCATGTTATTCATTGTGTACTCCCTTACTGGGCTTTATAGCTCACCCTTTTCTTATGCATGTCCTCAGGTTATCCCATGCAATGCTAAGTACGAAGGA
This sequence comes from Viscum album, assembly GCA_963277665.1. Classification (NCBI taxonomy): domain Eukaryota; kingdom Viridiplantae; phylum Streptophyta; class Magnoliopsida; order Santalales; family Viscaceae; genus Viscum; species Viscum album. The sequence goes on along the minus strand of OY728138.1, from coordinate 537,319,379 downwards.
ATGTAGTGGTCATGTAAAGGAAGTTTTCAATAAGGATGTTGTATTTCAAGTTTAAAGTTTTTATGTAATGATCCTAAGCCTCAAAGACACTAAACCTCTCGATCTTCTTTGTTGTATCAAGTGAAGTTTTATGTAATAAATCATGCTTAAGTTGTAATAAAAAGCAGGGTTGTCATATGACATGTTTTCATAGGCCATGTTAGACATTGGGTTTTTTCTTACAGTCAGACCACCTATAGACAATACTTTTCCAAATGTGCGTGTGTATGTGTTATTATCCAATTAGATAATGTTTTATTACATGATCACGTATGTGTGTCTATCCATGTGACCCATGTTTGACATTTACTGCCTTTTTCTACCTGTGTATCCCCATGAAACCCATGTCTAATGTTTTCTGGAATATGATTTATTATTTCTATAAATGTATCATTATATGACATGATATTTAATTTCCATAATATATATATTTTTTCATGTGTTGTTTCTGTATCTTCTTTAGCAGGGTATGTTGGTTGAGCCATATGAACTATCTACTTGAGAAAGACGTGTGAGATGAGATTTTTGAATATGCATGGGATATCCTATCTAGTGGGATGTGTCAAAATATTTTTGGGGTATCCCTTAAAATTGATGTGTTATTGACATAGATAGATTAATATCTTTTAGGTATAGAGATGAAGAATGTATGGTAAGTGTTTGTGGATGCTCAATGAGTGCTCAACTACTTTTCATATTGGTGTTTATTTCTTACTTGTACATTAGTGATTATATGTTATTCTTGAAAATTAATTTAAAATATATTTACATTCTATTGATCTTATCAAATGCACATGTTTTTTATTTTTATTAGTTTGGTACTGGAGTATGCTAGTGGTGTCCTAATCAGTTGTGCTCAAAGCCTTCTCATGTGTCCATGGAAATTGGCTACTTGAGAACACTTCACATCTAGTAGGTACATGTTTGGCTTGGACCCATGAAACATTATTAGGTGGGATAGTTCCACATTAGTCTAGATACTGAGATGTGGGGAGTCTTGGTGATATATATCCTCGTATACCTTTTAATATTTCTTACTTGTATGTGTTATTGGCCTAGTGGGAGATTACTGCACCGCCTCTGATATGACCATTTGAGGATTTTGCTTCGACTTTCATCCACAACTGATGGTAAGTTATCAGTTTCCTATTACTATGATTATAATATATTTAAATTTTTTAGTTATTTAATTTTATTATTTACACTAATTGATGGTATTGTCTCCCCAGGGTTCCACATTAGTCCCTTACTACATATTCATAGCCTCAAGAATATGTGGTGGTGGAGATAATGTCATGTGGAATTCTATATTGTACTAGGTTACTCGGATGGGATGTTACATGGGTAACCTCCTCAATATTATTAAAAGGTGTATATTTGTATCCTCTATCCTAATATTATTGAATATTTTAATGAGATAGTGAAATTAGGATAATATATTATGAGTTAGTGACACATTTTTTATCGACATATTGATTAGGATATGACCCACATGCGAGGTAATGCCTACAAAAAATTTTTGTTTTATATTTTTCTCTTTAGAGCATAACTATGTCACTAATTTTTTTTTGACATAGTAATGATACACATTGTTGATAATGATAACTCTACTAGTAGTTCACTACATTATTAGAAAATAAACATAGTGTGATGCTTCATGTGGATCATGGAAGGCAAGGCATTTCATTGATATATCTAATAGAACCTACATTATAAGATGTTCTCTTTCATAATGATACACCATTCTCTGAACAATCCCATATCACGAATACTATTTATGATGATGATATTGAACACAATATAAGGGACTAGTATGATAATGATATGGGATCATATTGATCAATGTATAGTTTTGGAGACATACTTCAATGTAGTTTGATTCATACCAATGATATGAAATTATATGGCAAAGAACATGTGGTTTATTATGGGTTTCCAATGATAGATCTAGTGATGATCAATGATTTTATATGAGGTCTATCATGAGTAAAGATATTGTTATTCCATGTAGTTGTGACCCATTATTTTTTTGTACATTGATTTTATCATTGCATTAATATTTTTATGATATTTGATACATTAGGAACACATTGATTAACGTTTTGGGTTTTTACTTTCATTTGATGGTTATAATTTATGGTTTTACCCTTTTTATTTCCTATTTTTTTATTTTAATATGATCTTCATTTCTTATTATACATTTTGGTATATGGTTATTCACAGGTAGTGATATAACCAAGAGATCAAATGGGGATCTGATAATATAGTATTTATATATTTATTTTTACCTGTATACAGTACTATTTAATGAGAAGGGTGGGGTTATGTGGAATTACACATATGTTCCTGAGGGAATATACATTTATGATTATAACAATGCATAGACATGGGCTGAATGGGATGCTTTAGATGTGTCAACCTGGTTTGTGACTCTTTCATACAATTGTTTCTTGTAGGTATGGAATTATTTAAAAAGGTGATGGATATATTTCTAGTGGTGGGTTATACTTAAATAGAAATTCATTCACCATGATCAAGAACATGGTTCCAAATAATCACTAGTACTAAATTAGTTGGATTCTGTGGGAGAATCCTACTAGATATTTGAAATATAAATAGAATCATGTTCTGTGTAAATGGGTAGAAAATAATGATTCATCTCAAAAAGTGGTTTCAAATTGAAGTAAGATTAATGGATTAGGTTGTTCATTATATCAAATGTTCAAATATTTATAGGATTAAGTTATTAGAGTTGGACGGGAGGTTTATGTATATAATTTTTCGTTTTATGTCATATGTATATTCTAAGGAGAATACATTTTATTTAAATGATATTTGTTAGGTACTTTTTTTGGTTATTTCTAAATTATATGTTGATACATTACTTGAACTATTGTTTTTTTATTATGGACTATAGGACACCCTTTTATAAATATATATATTTTTATATAGTTTTCTGGAATGTTTTTTAAACATACAGGATATACCAAAATTTTGGTATGTTTTTACATGACCCATGTTCTAGTATTTCATGGAATAGTTTCCACACAACAATTCATGGTCCTAAATTCAATTTATAAAACTCTTTCATATTGTGGGGTAGACCTGAGTTCATGTATACCTTATGACAACCCTTCTCTTCATTACACATTAAATCATGATTTAATACCTAAGATTACACATAGTACAACTCTAAAGATAAATAGGTTTAGTTTCTTTGGTAATTAGGTAAATTACATAACTATTTAAAATATAAAAATATCATCATTATTGAAAACATCCTTAACATGATCGCAGTTAAAACTGCATAGAATAGCATGGGGATATACATAAGTAAGAGGATAGTTATAAATCTCTATAAGGGAATAAATATGGAATAAATTGGAGAGGAAATGTATATTATAAAATAGGAATATAAATCAAGGATAAAACATGTGAGAATCATAAACTTGAAAAGTAAGGCATGACATAACATGACAATATTAAGTTAACAAGGGAAACATGGAAAAAACATAAGAAAATCCATCATAAACATAGTTCATGGATAACTACCAAGAAATCATGATGGAAAAAGTACCATAAATAAATATGGGTTACTCTGTGTCCCAATATCACATATCATGAGACTATACATTACCCAATGCATTTGAGCGCTATATAATTTCAGGATCACCCATCTCTTTCATTTCATTATATTTCTTATGTGTTCCATGTCGATGACACAACATGTAATCATTTTTCATCACATTGTATTCCACGATTATGAAGTGCGTAATTAATTCATATAAGTCCCCAATCAAAAAATGTTTAGGTTTACAAAGGTGAACACCATTTATAGAAAATGTGTATGGGTATTCACTATAAAATTATTTTGGGGGAATCCCTTAGAGAAAATTTGGTAGCATAACGGGGGAACATAAATGTTCACGGAAGGGATTAATAAGAGTGAAATTGGTCCATATCCAATTATAAATCATAAAGGAAGTATGTTATTTTTTGGAAAAACCTATCCATACATTAAAAATTGAATATAAATGGGCATAAAAGAAAGAATATTCTGGAATAAAGGGGGAAATGAAATAACCCTTACATGAGTGTATGACTCTAAATTATTGGGAGGATCCTCATGAGAGATTGGGGGAACCTTGGAAGGACTCGATAAATGGTAATGTAGAAAAAGGACCTAATCCATGGATTTTGAGTGAAGTGAAATGGGATCCTTGTGGGTTTGTATAGGAAAATATTTGGGATTTCTTTATGAGTTATCAAAAATAGGTTTTGGAATCTATATTGTAAAATAAGAAAAACCAAATCCCTAGACATGGTTTTTTACATAGTTTCTATCAAATAAAAGTTTTTCTAATTATTTTATAAGACCAAGGTATAAACATCATAAAATAATACCCTTTCATATGTGGATGTGAGTTATACTCTTAATGAAATGATCTTAAAACCATAAAATATATTAATGGTTTTAGAGGAATAATAAAGGCTCTATGAAATTAATTAAATAAAAAATCACATAATTTTAAATGTGAAAATTTCATTTTGTTATGGATAACATTTATTGTATTTATTACATTGATTTGGGTCATTATGATGTCACAATACACAATGTATATTTATAGAGTATTTAATGTTTACCTGAATGTTAGACTGACTCTAAAAATAATGCAAAATTCACCGTTGGATAATTTCAAAATCAATATTTCAAGAATAATATTACTTTTACGTAAATAATTTCCTAAATTTCTAAATTTACACTTTTAAAATAAGATTTCACATTTATTTAGAAATGATTGGGTTTTTTATAATAATAGTTTTCGAACACTTATGAAAAATAAATTTGACTTCCTAAAAATTATTATCATTTATAAGTGACAAAAGTTATTTAATAATGATATTTCATTGAAGTATATATTTTTTATAAATAAATTAATTCAAAATAAAATAAAATACATAATACAATTTGAATATTTCATAAAAATAGAATTTGTGCTTTATTGTATCAAAATTTAAATTAATAATAATATAACAATATTATTAGGGAAATATATTTGTTTTTATTTAAAAAATAATTCACATACTCATATTTAAACATATACCTTTAATAAACCATCCAATTTCAATACTGTGTGGTGCTTAATGGTGAGACTTTTATGGGTTGGTTTGGTGTACATGGTTTGGTTCGTGATCTCGATGAGCTTTAACATCTCTCATAAATAGTTTCAGTCATGTTTAAGTTGTAGGATCCCACCTTGGACTTCGTTAAGGAAAAATACCAATGATTCTCTATCCCTCGTAAGATCTGTTAAATGGGCTTCATAGGGTATGATCCTACTGAATGAGACCATCACTTCATTGGTCTATGTCAATTGGATTTACTAAAAACTATATATTCATAAAAATAATTTGATCACTATTCAATAGCTATATTATAAATGGTAAAGATTCTTAATGAGTTTTGAAATATGACAAGATGATATAAAAAATTAGTGAGTGGGTATTCTATAATAATAATTTATAATAATGAATTTAATTAAATTACAAGGATAATTATATTTATATTAGTTTGGGCCGTATAAATATTCCCCTCTTTAGAAATTTCTCCCTCAAAATTTTATTTTTCCACACTAAAAAAGATGATGATAACTATGTTTCAACACCTAACCTAATTCCCATGCTGCTTCTTCAAACTTTTCATTTCTCCAAAGCACACCAGATAGATGAATTTTATTATTCCATATAACATTGTGTCTATGATATAAGATCTTAAGTTACTACACCTCATAAGAAAAATCATTATAAAATGGTATGACCTTTGTATTGAGTATATGTGAGGGGTTTTTTATATACACCTTCAAGAGGAATACAAGGAATACATTATTTAATTGAGATAAGTTAGTTAGTATTTAGAGTTTAAAGGCCACCACTCAGATGGGTTCAAGGATATCAATGGAATTAATGTATCTTGGACTAAGATTTACATTCTTAAAAAAATGTGATAACGTTATTCCATGGAAATATGTTGAGGAATATCATGTCTCCAACATCAAACTCTATGAATCATCGATGACTATTGGTATTTCTCTTTTGTTGACTCTGAGTAGCCTTGATATAATGTTGAATGGTCCTGAAATTTTCCTCCATTTCCTCAAACATTTATGGACCTAACAATTTGTGATACCCAACTTCATACCAACAACGAGTTGTTCTTCATCTCTTCAGATTAAGGGCTTAATTGGGAGCCATTTGGATGCTTGAGGGGAAATTTATATTGTGTGAGAACTCAACCCGAGGAAGATATTAATACTATACTCCTTTAAAGTAAATTGATAATTCTTTATACAAGTCCTAATGTGTCTCGATAGTCTACTCATACTAGGAATCGGTTTTTTGGTGATAATCCATGTTTAAGTTCAATATTTTATTTACATTATATCAGAGACTCTTTCATAACATATAGGTAAATTTGGGATCTCAATTAGATACAATCGATAATGGTGTTTAATGAGGCCTCCCCAATTCCATGATGTATATACTTATATGATTATTGATTGATAAATCCCACTGAATTGAAATGAAGTGATTAGTCCTCCTTAGACAATCCCCCAAAACCCATATAGCACTATTTCCTCTTGATTTCTTCAGAAGAACGATGACAATGTCCATGGTGATGTTTTTTCATTTCCAAAATCGTATGGAGAATGGTTTCATTATCCCTATTTATCTTCTCTTTTCCAAATTCACTTGATAATATAGAATTCATATTCATATAAATTTTGTGATCTCTTTAATAATATTTTCCAACAAATAGTGCTCTTGGATGTCTTGATACATCATTGTGATTCCTGGATATATAAAGAAGGTTAGGCAATTAGAATTGTCCAACAAATACTTTAATTTAGGATCTAATTGTATAAATTTTAGTGACCCAAATCATCAAACTCATTTTCCATTAACATTGAACACCACACATTTTCCCTTTCTTATAGTTTCCTAATTATTTTAATTCTCATATAATTTCGTAGAATTTTTTTTAAAGGGATGGTTGATGAATGATTTATTAAAATATTCATGATTTCCCATCATTTATGATTCCTTTTTTCCATCTATTTTATGTATAATATGATGGGATTCATCCCAATTCTCATCAATTGTGAATTTCATCATCCATTCTACTTAGAGAGTCATCTACATTTGTTCTCATTACTCTGATTGTAGTTGATTGAGAAGTCACAATCCTTAATGATCTCTATCCATCTTTGATAGGGAATATTCATCTCTTTTTATGTGAATACATACTAAGGCTTTTGAGATCAGTATATAATTAAAACATCTCCACATACAGATAGTGATGCTATATTTTTTAAGATAATATAAATTCATCTATATCCAAATAATGTGCTATATAGTTATTTCTATGAACTCTAAAATTCCTTAAATCAAAGGCTATGATTTTTTCATTTTCCATTAATACACATCCCAAACCCTTCATTAAAGCATCTTTGAATACCAAAAATAGTTCTCCACTTGTTGGTAATGTGTTTATGAGTTTAGTGATAATCCTCCTTTTTAACTCCTTGATGATCTCTTCACATTCATCATTCTATGAAAACATAACTTAATTCTGAGTTATCTTGGTTAGAGGGTTTGAAATTCCTGATAAATTACACACAATTCTATGATAATACCCCACCAATCCATGTCATCTGTGGCTATCTATCATGGATTTTGACATAATATATCCTTCAATTTCATCTATTTTTGAAGTGTCTATAAATATCTCATTTTTTATGATGATATTCCCCATGAATGAGGATTACTGCGACCAGAAATCACATTTGTTGTACTTGACATAATTATTCTCCTTTTACAAGGTTTTTAGCATAGTGCTCCATTTTCCCTCATGCTCCTCCATTATTTTTCAGTATATTAAAATTTCATCGATGAAGACTACTTCAAATTTCTCAAGACCATCTCTAAAGACACTATTCGTCAATTCCATGACAATTTTAGAGAATTAGTGAGTACTAAGTACATTACTATGATATCATAGTGCTCTTACCTTGGAAAAAATGTTGTTTAGGGGACACCCTCCATATTCAAACTAACATGGTAATCCCCTAACCATAATTCCTCCTTGGAGAAGAATTATCGACCATGTAGAAAATCGAAAAAGTCCTCAATTCGAGCCATAGGATACTATTCTGTATCAGGAACTCGTTCAGCTCGTGGTAATCAATTAAAAGACCAAATATCACATATTCTTCTTTATGAAGAGTACCGGTGCACTCCATGGTGAAACACTTTAGATTTGAACCATTAATCCAGATTATCCTATAGATGTTTCAGTATCTCCTATAGTTCCTAAAAAACCTTTCTATATGAAGTCATGCATAATGGAAACACCCTATGTATAATTTTGATTGAATATTCAACCTCTCAACTTGGAGTAAGAACATGAAATTCCATGGGAAAAACATCAGCATATTACATCAAAATATGTATATATTAATCGTTGATATTTTCTACATCTTACGTCATTTGTGCTTGATAATCATTCTCGTAGGGAAATAATATCCACGATTAGGATTCTGGTGCTAAAGAAGATTCATCCGCCTCCTTGTACATCTATAAAAATAGGGGTGAATTTACAATTTGGAGACTAACTTCCTTCTTATGGAATTTTAATTTGGATCTATACAGGTAAATGCAATTCATACCTATAATTTCATAAAATTACACCAAATGGAGTATGAAAATTTTTAATTAGAAAGTTCATGCAAAATATTTTGACCCGTGATGGATCATATACCGGGGATGTAATGATGTCCACATTTTATATTTTCACCAACTGATCTACTTCAATGATTTTTTGTGGTCTTTGAATAGTTCTAGTAAACATTAGTTATATGATGGAATTATTAGAAACAGAATAAAAAAGTAAGGTATCTATTCTTGATTTAATAAATAGTGTCACTGTCACCACTTCATTATCATGATTCATCTTAGCAGTTGTTTTGGAAAAGGAATTACCATTCTTCCATGGAGGTTGTTGGTTGTCTATGAGAACCCTCAGGTAAGTTAATCTATTGTCCATGTTCCCTAGTTCCATTAAATTTAAAGTAGTGAACAATGAACTGAGGGTTGACTGGATCATTCATTTCAAACATCACATTACTGGATTTATCTTAACTAAAATCTCTAGATTTGTTCCCTTCCTTTACTCACCTAAAGAATTTCATCATCCCACGGAGGGAATTTTGGGGGTACTTCATTCCACACCTTTGAAAAGTGGGATGTCATAATTTCTTGGAAATTTTATATTTCTAAATTGGGGCATCAGAATTGTATTCCACTTTCAGCTTCGTATCTCTATGATACCCTCGAGATTCGTTGATCTCCATTTCAAATTTGAGGGAACATAACACAGTTTCAATATAGCTTTCAATGTCTTGGATCACTAAATATTTTCATAGAATATGAATTATTCCACCAAAGAATAGTTCAACGATGAATTCTAAGGTAATGAAACATATAATGGTGTATCATTCAAGTCTTGTAAATTAATCCTCTTATTACCTGAAAGATTCATCATATATATTGTTGAGGTAACAAAAATTCGTTTCCATTTTCTGTTGGAGAATGTAATGGATATATTTATCAAATACCATTTTCTAGAATTCCTTTCACCCCATCACATTAATCACTTACACAACCTTTGTATTCTTTATCAATTTTTTCTACTTCTTAGCTCTTCCATCCATATGATAAATTGCCAGAAGAACCTTCTCTTATTCAACAAATTGAACTATAGAGAAGGTATTCCTTATGGATTAGATCCATCATTCCACGATTAAGGGATCATATGAACCATTTAAAGATAGAGGAATCATTATAGAAATTTATTAGTTGCATCTTCTTCTCTCTTAGGGCGATTTCATGCTCTTCTTGATCTAGGTTTCTATATTGAAACTAAGCTAGCTTAGAGTGTGTCAATATAATGATTATGATTCCCGATCCCATTGGGTTGGGTATCTTAATGGGAATGTCATTACATTTTCCTTCACATTGGTTATTTACCTGATTCCCCATATTTTGGCCATTTTCTATAATAAAAGAAAAATTATGGAAGATTGTTTTTTAAATATTTTACACATAAGCATGAATCCAAATATATTAAATTAATAACTTATAAATTATATTTATTTCCTTATCTTATGAATTTTTTGTATTCAATCTATATTATCAATGATATATTTAATGACATATATTATTATAGGGATTTTTTTCCCTTAATATTGTTTTATAATGAGATTATGAATTAAAAAAATTATACCCTCTCGGAGTGTCAAACGATTTCTATAGTAATGCATTTTTCGTGTACCAGTTCATTGTTAAGTCTATCTCATCATTATATTCTTAGGTTTTACCCCTATGTACTTCTCTTACAGATCCACATACACTTTTATTTACTAGATTTGGTTTTATTTTCTCGATAAACCACATACTTTAAACATTCCAAAATTTAGGGATGTTTTCCTATACTAGAACTTATCCTTATGGATTCTTCTTCATTTTTTTAATCTAAATCCCAAAATAATTAAACATTAAAATTAATACTAACTATGAAAACCTATCTATTTATTACATGTTAGTTCATTATTTGGTAAATAAAATTACACATACTACCACCCAGAAGATAGATAAGTATAGTGTCTTTGTGAATTAGGTACATTATATATAATTTTAAAACAAGTAGAAATTACTTTATTGAAAACTTCATTAACATGCATGCACTTAAAACTGCATGGGATAACATGTAGACATACATAAGAAAGGGGAGTGATTTAAATCCTAGAAAGGGAATAAAAAATAGGATGGGGAATTAATACATTTTATATAATATGAATATCAATGGGGGCATAAAATGGGTGATAATCATAAACATGAACAATAAGGCACGATATAACAAGATAACAGAAAGAAAACATGGAAAATGTGGAATAAACTTAAGACAGAAAATCATAAACATATGTCTAGGATTACATAATATAAATCATGATAGAAAATTTAACTAAAATGAATTAGGTTTTATAAATGTCCTTACATGAATTCTCACGTGATAAAACATTACACAATGTGTTAGAGCACTATATAATTCTGGGTACACCAGTCACTTCCATTTCATTCTAATGATTAAGTTTGCCACGTGGATCTTAAAACATGTAATAATTTTTAACAAAATTTATACAACCAGTAAGGAATGTTCAATACAATAATTTAAGTCTCCAATAAAAATTTTTATATTCATAAATATTATCTCCCTTGATAGAATTTGGGTATGGGCCTATGAGTCATGTATTAGGCATGGTATGCCTCTGGGCCTTCAAGTCATGTATTGCGGGTCATGTCGGGCCTTGCGCCATTGGCCTATAGGTCCTGTACGAGTTCCCCTTCATCCCATAAAAAGGGGGATTATCCATAATAAAATATAAAAATAGAAGGTCTTCGGGCCATTCGGGCATTCGGGTATGGGTATTCATTATTGGTTTTTTGGGCATGGAATCCCGCCGTGAAATTTCAGTAGCATAACTAAGGAACATAAATTTTTATAAGAGGGAATAATGAGATTGAAAGGGTATATACAAAATAAAAAAATCATAAGTTATGTATGGTAGATGTTGAAATAAACACTCCATAATTAGGAATTTAAAATGAAATGTCAAAAAATGATGAGGATACATGAATGAAGGGGAGAACGAAATGAACCCTTACTTCAGTGCGTGACTCCAAATCATTAAGATGAGCTTCGTGAGAGATTGAGGTACCTTGGTAGGACTCTGTATATGGGATTGAAGATTAATTACGTTCCATAATTATTTTTAATGAAGATAAATGGGTTCTTGGGTGGGTTTATATAGGAAAAGTGTAGAAATTTATTTATTATTTCTAAAAACATAGAGTTTTTACTTTATATAATAAAATAATGAAAAAAACAAACCATCCCATTGTCTATAACATGGTTTCTACCAAATGGTTTTGAATTTAGTTTTTTTATAAGGAAAAGTTTCTAACTTAACTAAATAATACAGTTTCTTTGGCCGATGTGATCTATACTCTTAAAGAAATGATTTCAAAACGTGATAATATATGATTTGTTTTTGAGGATTCATAATGGATTTATAAAATTAATCAAATAAACATAAAATAAAATTATATATAAGTAAATACTTAAATTTGGTAATGTATACCATTCATTTACTTATTAAATCATATTTTGGTCATTAGGATGTCATAATACACACTTTATATTTATATAGTATTTAATTTTTACCAAAAAAATCTGTTTTCACAAAAAAATATAAAAAATAGACCATCGGTTAATTTCAACATTCTTATTTCAAGAATGATATTAAATTTCGATAAATTATTTTCTAAAAATGTGAATTAAATCTTTAAAAGAGTCAACAATTATTGAAAAATGCTTGTTTTTTTATATAATCGTTTTCAAACCCTTATAAAAATTACATTCGACTTTCTAAAAATCATATCATCATTTATATTTGAAAAAATATATTTAGTAATAATATTTTATTAGATTATTTATTATTTAATAAATCTATAAATTCATGAGAATTAATTTCATAATTGAATTTTATTACCCCAAAATACCATTTGAGTTTTATTGTAACAAAATAAAAATTCATTTATAAACAAACAATTATAGTATGAAAATTTATTAATTATTATATAAAAATAATGTACCATATCCTATTTATAGGGTCTTGATTAATATCACATTAGTACACTATAAAACACCATAATATTAAGGTGTGCGATGGTGAGACTTTCATGGGGTGGTTCTGTGTACATGGTTTGGTCTATGATCTCGATGAGGTTGAACCACTCCTATAAATGGTTTCTATCATGATTAAGTTATTAGATCACAACATGGGATTGGTAATGAGAAAATACCTGTGATTCTATCTCCCTATAAATTTCTATTAAATGGTATTCATATGGTATGATCCATCTAGTTTAGACAATCACTTCCTTAGTCTGTGTCAATTGGATTTTTTAAAAACCCTATATTAATACTAATAATGTGATCACTATTAAATGACTATATCATCAAAATTAAAAATAATTAAAATTATTTTATTTCATATAATATATAATAAAATCAATTAATTGAATGTGTTTTCTATAACCATAACATATAATAAGACATTAAATTAAATCACAAGGAGAACATTGTTCATAACAATTCATCTCGTTACATACCTCTAACTCGAATTAATTTCTGAGTGAACTATTCATGATTCATTAAAACATATATCAAGTCCAATTATTGGGGTGTACAATTTTATTTAGAGGTAGGGAGAGAATTTTTAGAAAATGAGAATTAGTATAGATGTATTCAATACCCTATTGGATTCAATTTGAAACATAAGATACCAGAGGATGTCCCATGTTTGGGATTAAGCACATTAGGTATGAGTGATATTCCATTACAACCAAGTGTTGGATATATGATTCATAGATCTCAACTGGGATCTATTCACATTGTTCATTTATAATGATAGTCACATGATTTGGGCTTGATGCATGAACCTTTGGGTGGTTTTGTTTGAAATAATACTTTTCAAAATCTGCTTTAGAACTAACAAAATTATAATGAATTTGATGAATCCTTAATATTGTATATGGTGTTATTAGATTAATATGGATTAAAGGGTTATATTTTTTTTGTTGAATGAATTTCTAATTTTTTTTAGAATTATAGAGAATTCGTTTTTGTGTGATTTTGATTTTTGAGAAAAATCCAACTTTTCAAAAGATAACTCATACTGTTCCATGTGCTATGTGATTGGTTGTTTTCCTGAAAATTTACCATATAATATAGGAAATTTTTTATTTTAAAGATATTAATAATATTAATGAATGTTATTTTGGAATTAGTTTTTAAAATCTATTTTAATAATTTATTGTTTTGGGTTTCCTAAAAAACCTAGTTCAAACGAATACATCACAAAAAATGGACTATTATAATGCCACAAAATCATTCCCACTTACAACATAAGGGAAAATGACACTCGAGTATTAAATTAAATACAAATTTAAAATTATTTTTTTAAATGAAATAACATTCAATAAAAAGAGAAAACTGAGTAATAATCTATATTATTATGTCTATACAATGGACGTCCTTACATATAAAATAATCCTTTTTAAAAAATAAAACCAATATTGCAGGGAATAATCATCAATCATGAAGAAAAATAATTTTTAAAATATAATGCATATTTTAATAAGGATAGATAACAAGTAAAAAATTAAAATATTGAGACAAATATATAAACACAATAGAAAAAATAATAAAATCCAAAAAAATCCAAAAAATGAAAAACAAACCCAATTATCAGAAAAATCATTTATACAGGATCCATGGTCGCTCATTACATCACAAAAAATTATAAAATTACAAAAAATTCAACTAAATTATGAAATTAAAACACGGAAATAGGTATAAAAACATAATATCTGTATACACATGAAGTTGTGTGAGTTCATTTTGAGATGAACATGCTAAAAAATATTACCCCAAAGAGAGTATGAAATTGATATTATAAATTGTTTCCTAAATTATAGTTTGAACATCATATAAATTGTATGTTTTCCATATAGAAGGAATAGATAAAATAATTAGCATGCATTCATCCCCATAAGGAAAATATTATCCCTTTTTCAAACATATAATGTAAAATATCTTTTTTCAAATAACACAATTCTGAGCATAAAATGATGTCTTTTCACTTTTAAGAATAAACAAACAATTCATATTTACTTTGGAATATTTTTTACCAATCATATTTTAATAAATAATAATAGAAAAAACCAATTTATAAATGAAACACAATAAGATATTATATGATAAATTCCATGTCCTTGGAAACAATATAATACAATTTTTCTTCTTTCAAAACAATTCATATAATTCAATTTTTTATAAAAAATTAAAAATTGAAAATATATTCATTTAAAATTAAGAAAATAGTAAATAGGTAACCATTATATCTCTGATTTTTTAAGAAAACCTTGTTTGATGGATCTTCCTCCGCACTCATATTCGACCTTTTTACCTAGCACTATTCCAGATTTCCCATCTATTATTGGGTGTATTGTTTCCATTGTGGATAGGTTTGAGGTAATCACCACTCCAGAGTTCTAATATGGATAGTTCATTAGAGCTAGGTTGGCTCCCCCTAAGGTTTCATATTCATTGGAACCCCTTTATTTCATGTCCTATCCTTCAGCTCCCCATGATCCTTATAAGGTATTTATCAAATTTGTTTCTTCTCTTGTTGGATATCCAAATTTATTTGGTACCCCAAATCGATAACATCTAGTCCCCTCCATAGGATTACACTTAGGGGTCCTATCAAATAAATTTTACCCTCCCATAAAATACAGTATTCATATAATACCTTATATTCCATTTGGGAATTTATAGGATGAGGATGCGAAAGCTTTTTAGTAAAGACTTTCATTGATGGAGAATTCATGATGGATCCAAAGATTCAAAAATGGTCCTCAATTGATTTTTTTAAAGAATATCACCCATCCCATTCAATCATATCATGTTTCATGAATTCATAGAACATTGATGGTCCTATATCCATTACTATACAAAATTAGAAATACATTTATATACATATTTTCTTGGAATTTGATTTCATCTGGAAAATGGATAATGAAAAAACTATGCGAACAGAGTTCATTATGGTTGTTCCATTTGGTGTTTCCCATATTCTAATGAAGAAACAATGAGAATAGAGTTCATTATGGTTCAATGAATATGTGTTGAGGTAGATTTTGTTTCACCCATTACCTAGTGGATCATTATTCATTCTTGTTCAAACATTCCCTTCTATAAGAAACTTTTATTCTTGAATATTCAATGATTATTTTCCCATTTTACTATCAGATAGAATCTAGCATCAACTATAGAAGGAATATTATCCCTCTCATAGCCATAGATCAATAGAATACTTTTTTATGATATATCTTTACTGATAATTTTTACCACTTCTCACTAGATCCATCCTATCTCACATATCTAAAATTTTAGGTCTCAAGGTAAGTCTTCCCAACATTTTGGAAGTTATCTCTATAGGTTCCTCGTAAAAGAAACAGATTCTACTATAGAAATTAGATGTTCCTTGTAAATGATTATTTCTTCTAGTCTATGATTTAGGGCCCCATCCTATTCTGCCATCAAATTCTAAATCCTCAAAGATACCTTACTCCCCCAATGTGAAATGGTAGTCCTCTAATTTCTCTCCTGAAAATCATATATTTGTTTTTTTCTTAATACATAAGATCCATCACATGATTTTAAGGTAGATTCCCCTTATTTTCGTTCTTATCCCCCTATATATATTCTCTTTTATATGTTTAACACTGTATATAGTTTCTATATCCTTATACATCCTAAAATGATGTTCCATGGATCATATGATTAGAATGTTTTCTTCTTGATATCCGAAATTAGAAATTCTACCCCATATCTCTAGTAAAAGTGAATTCATCCCCAAAATCCATTATAATTTTTGAGAAATTAGATAAGTACCAGGATCAATATATTCATACTCAGATCTGCTATAATTAAACCAACTCCAATACACCATTTTGTGGTATCTTGGTTACTTAGTATTGACTATATCATTGATGGTTAAATTCTCTTCCCAAAAAGAAGTCACTACGGGTATACTGGTATAACCTTCTCATTCATCGTGATATCTAAAATAGTATAGAATTATAGGGTAAGTGTTTCCTCAACCAAAAGTGAGTTCCTATAAAACCATATTCTTCATCACCATGTATCTTTGTTAGAAATTTTGATACATCACTTAAAAGTAGATTCTAACAAAAAAAAAATTGCAGGTAAATATACATGGAAAACTACTTTCAAGGGATCCTATCCAATATCCATATATTAATCTTCTGGGAAAACTAGATGAATGTGAAGTTTATTGATGCTATTCTATGACACATTACCATATGTGTCAATAATTATATGACCATCATATTTTTAACAATAATTAATGATGAATGGGATGGTTTTTAAATTGGTGAAATTGGTAAGTCTCTTTCCATAATTAATCATAGTTTCACTTCATGGATATTATGAAAAAAATTAATATCATCCTCGATTATTATGTAAATAAATTAGTTTTTCATTATTTAAAAGCTTACTAAATGATTTGTTAGGAATTCAAAAATAATATTAGCTTATTTTTTATTGGATATAGTAATGTTAATTTGATGTGGTGTAATAATGGAATTGAATATATTTTAATATAGGTCCTACTCTATAGATGTCAGTATAACTTATATAAAATTTCAATATTATCCCTCTCATAAGACACAAATTTTTCTTGGAACCTATATGATCAATATTATATACTTCTTCATATCCAAAGTTCAAATAAATTTTATTTTGGTTTCAATAATTCCAGTCATTTTATATATTTCAATGGTTTCAATGATATTGTGTGGTCCTCTTAGAAAAAAATTATTCAAGGGTGCGAGAACTTCAAAATTTGTATTGTGGAATAAATTGTGAATTCACCCCATGGATCAACATTCACCAATTCCACATATTCTATATCATATGTCTCAAATAGGAGATCAATGTTCTTGATTTCTTGTTATTGTAAAATATAATGGGGATATTTTCTTTCACCTAACTCATAATCACAATTTTATGGTAGAGAATTTGCATGAGGAAGAATAATGAACGGTAAAACATTGATCTAGAATTTTGTGATGTAGGGAAGTATATAAGAACACAACCTACTACCATTATTTTTTAAAGAATAGGAAATTAATGGGGAAAATTAATATGAAACTATTGGATGGTTCTTCCTCTTGCTATTTCAATACTATAGACCCCTTAGAAGTATCATTTTATTATTTATTACTTATTACCTCTCTAAATAAGAGATATGGGGATCATAGTTAGAGTGATTTTTTTAATTTATTTTGTAATGTAACATAGTCTATTGGAAAATAGGTTTAAATTTTCATGCATTATATTTAGAATGAATATGAGATCATTGGCCTTATTATACGCCTCAACCATGAAAATACCACATGTCCTATTGGTTTTCTAGGATTCTTTTACATATCTTAATGAAGCCTCGTAAAAATTAATTCTTTGAAGAGGTACAATATTATTTCTATGGAGACCCCTCAATATATTATCCTTAACCAAATTTTATTAATCATATCCAAATTAAAAAATAATATCGGATTCGCGCAATTTAATCCCTAAATAATATTTCATTTCTCTTATGATGTGCCTGAAATCATTATAAAAATGCAATCTAATAGATTTCATTCTCTAATCTCATTATAGTAGTATACATTCCTCTAAGACATAAAACTTTTATATGGCATTGTAATATCATGAGAAATGTTTCTAGAACTTGATAGATAGCTTGTTTTCTTAAAATTTATTCTCAAAATAGATTTGGAAAAAGATTAAGAAAATATGGGATGGAACTTTACTTTGATGGTCATGCACTGGTTTGGGTTCTCTATGTGGGTTTATGAACATCCATTTTTTAGTTTCTACCTACCTTGATTTACAATGTAAATTATGGGTAAATGGTTTGGATTCTTTAAAACTGTGGGGTTTTTTCATTAAGGATTTCCCTTTTTTGAGATAAACATTATACTGGGATTATATTTCCTCAGTAAAAACATCAATAAATGTATTGAAATGGACTCATATATCCCTTTAGATGTAGGTATGGATTTATTATACTATCTTATTTATTCTTCACATGTTACATTATCATATTAATTAATGAAAGAAGAAACTCCATGAAAGAGTTTAATCAGATCTTCATTGATAAATTTATTTAAATATTCTAATGTATCAATGAAGGGAAAAGCAGCTTTTATATTTCAAAAAAATACATGGGAAAGATATCAATGATAATTGAGGATTGGCCAGGTATCTATAGAATGGGATTTCTACTGAAATATTTTTTTCTCCAACATATACTTGAATAATCCAAATACTTCATTTTTATGGAATCATTTCATTAACCATAGTATAAAATTTTAATTGGAATATTCATTTCCTATAATTTGGAGGAAATAGTGATATGGGGATCTAATTAATCTTCTCTATTACAATGAATGATTTATCATTGACTATGTCTCCAAAAATAGTTATAAAAAGCAATTGCCGCACCATCGATAATTTCATATTGTATATTAGATAAGAATGATGTATTCATTGGGCCAAATAATATAGAATATTTAAATATTTTAACTAAGAGGGTGTAAATATTAAAATTATTGATGAAAATATAAAACGTATGCCTAAAAATTTATGTTGGGTGTTAATTTCAAGCCAATTTCTTATTTCACATTTGATCATGAATAAATATGTGTACTCCCTTATCTCTTACCCATAGTTCAATATTTGATCTCAAGTGTGATGTATCATTAAATGTTCTATCATTACACACTATGAGTGTTCAAATTTGATTATAGGTAAAGAGGAATTTAGTTTATTGAATAAAAATTTGTATAGGTCCCTCTTCTATATCCAAGGTCATGATAATCTAAATTTTAATTTCAAAAAATCTGCTATTTTCTATGATTTCTTGGATGTGGTTGTCAATGAAATCTAAAAAATGTTCTTAACCATAAACAATAATTCAATGAATTTTATTAATTTATTTATACTCCCTCTCCCAGAAAAAAATTATATAAATTATATTATCAAAAAAACATTCATATATTTCACATATTGATTGAATGGTCTAGAATTATATGAAACAATTCAATTCCCTTAAAACTAAACATCTAGGTTGGGTGTATTTTGAATAATCATAACTCTATTGATGTTATGTTCTAAATAAAAGGTATCAATGTTGTTTTATGTTGTTGGTGTTTCATGAATTTGGAAATGGAATTAGTATTCCACATATTTATTAAAGGTGATTTGATTAACATCATATCTATTTCTATTAGAGGCGTTCCAAAGTAAAATGATTGATATAGTTCCTTGGATCTATTTTGGGATATATATTTTTAAATTTCATACAAGTATGTCCACATAATTTTAAAATTATAATTTTCATTTTATTGTAATTTTCTAGGATATGTGGGAATATAGAAATGTGATTCACCATCATACCATGAACCATGTTGGAACCTATCTCAAAAACTATTATATCTTATTGGAATTTAGTCTCATCACTCTTTTCAAAAAAGATATTCAACCATAGAACCTCAAAATATTATTATATCATCAAAATTAAATATTTTTACACTAGGGAGGTAGTAAATTAGGTGAATTTGAAACTAAATTTACTAGGGATTAGTCATTACACAGAAAATTAAGGTATTCCTGTAGTCATGCAAGGTGGTTCCATAATTTTTCAATGTTAAGGCTCCATCATTCTGGAATTCTTGGCCTTTTAAGGGTAGGTGTAACATCCTGGTTACGGAAGCCACCCAGAGGTGCCCCGTACCCTGTTGGTCACATGGCCTCAAGCGCATTTCCCCAAATGCAAGAGGCTGCCGACTAGTAGCGAGGGCCTTTGGGGAAATGCACTTGAGGCCATGTGACCAACCGGGTATGGGGCGCCTCTGGGTGGCTTCCAGAACTAGGATGTTACAAAGTGGTATCAGATGAATTATTCTCTCTGGATTTATCGTTTGGAGCCTCTATCTAGGGATAGGACGGATTCAGTACTTGGTAATAAGTTGTGCCCAGGAGTTGCTAACCCGTGTAAAAGGAAAAGCCATACTACCTAGTTTATTGCAGTTTTCTGGTTTTGAGATTTTATGGTTGATATGATTTCACCTAGAGTGATTCACATGACTTGTGTTGTTATTGTTGTTGCTATTATTGTTCTATTTCTGTCGGAACCCGATGAGATGAGGGTATGCCATATCATGCATCATATAGACACTTGTTAGAAATCATATGCCATGCATTCATGCCATGCCATATAGGTTGCATTAGCGATTGCATGTTGTTGTGATTGGATTTGTGTAGATTATGAAAGATGTTGTGATAGATGCTTTGATAGAATCCCTGTTGTTTGATAGAGGATAGTTTGTATTGTACTTTGTATAAATGAATGGCAAATTTTGGTTCTTGAGGTGTTATGGGCCCTCTTGAATCAGAAATTGGTGAATCATTAACCTATTTTTCCATATATATGATTTTATTGGATGCCATGCTTTGATTCGAAGGGAGTATGGGCCCTCACAGATCGGAATATAGAACCGTCATGCCTTATTTTCTGTGTTTCTGGGCCTCGGTGCAGTTTCTGAGCCACTGCCCAGAAAAAACCAGAATACACGACGTGTACTTTATGACTATATGCTGTGTAGTTTTATACTGTGTCACTGACTGTGTGAGCAGGAACACATTGTTGAGGAAATGTCTTTAGGAACACACCGTGTATGGTAGGTGCATGCCATGTAGTATAGAGTCGTGTACCTGGCCGTGTCACTAACAACATGGGTCGGGGAAGCTCAAGTAGAACACACCATGTTGGTAAAGAACATTCCATGTAGCCTTGTTCCAGGTACCTGGCTGTGTCACGAACAACATGGGTCAGTGTTATCTCTTTCTATACACACCGTGCTTGTTCAAAACATGCAGTGTAAGGGTCATCCATGTAGTCGGTCGTGTATATAACAAAACGGGTCACCGAAACCTTGTCTAGTACACGCCGTGTCCTTAGTGAACACGCCATGTAGTCTAGGGTTAAGAGGACCATGTGGGTTAGCCGTGTAAAGATACTGGAGCAGAGGAATAGATTTCAAGTACCCGTTGTGTGTGGGAACAACACGCCGTGTAGTTTTGGGTGTTACACGACCAGAGGTGGAAGGAGTACACACCCATGTGTATGGTTTAAGTGAACACTTCATGTTGTTTTTATACATGTCGTGTAATCATTTTTTGTAAAACTTGAATGTTTCTCTCTCCTGTTCCCGTTTTGTACTCCTGTGTTCTCACTTTTTGATAATCCTGATCTAAGGTGTGCTTTTTATCCTTAAGATCCATTCCTTCGAGACATCCTCCGGTTGTATGTTAGTTTCCAGACGGTGATCATACATTGGATATGGACGATCTGGAAGCTCCTGTAGATCCTCCTGCTATGCCAACCTTGGCACCATTAGTCATACCCGTCGCAGGCGCCGATGCGCTATTCAGGGAGGATTTCCTGAGGATGATGCAGACCTTTCAGGGAGCGCCACCTCCTGCCCTGTTGATGGCTGAGTTGACGCGAGTTTTCCTGCAGCAGCATCCTTCTACTTTCTTAGGGGATGGAGGAACCTAGGATACAAAGTCGTGGTTAGAGGCCACACTGACGATCTTTGAGCATCTGAAGATACCCCCATAGAAAAGTGTAAATATGGCTACTTATATGCTCTGAGACACTGCCAAGAGGTGGTGGGAGGTGATATCGCAGTCCGGGCACCAGCAGAGTGTGTCTTGGGATGAGTTTCGACACAACTTCTATGACTACTTTTACCCAGAGACCTTGAGGGATGACCAAGCCCAGGAGTTTATGAGTCTGCAATAGGGTACTCTTTCTATTATGAAGTACTCTCCTCGCTTTACCGAGCTACAATGCTTCACGCCTATCCCAATAGGTGATGAGTTGTTCTTTGCTAGGATGTTCTATGACGGTCTCAGGCAGGAGATCCATTCCCAGGTGAATATTATCAAGTTAAATTCGATATCCTCTATCGTCAACCAGGCATTGATCACTAAGCACAATCTAAGGGATTCTAAAGTAGTGAGCCAGGGCAGTTCGACGTCGATAGTTGGTGTTCCTCCTACAGATATTAGGAAGCGTCGTAGAGAGTCTTCTCGAGGAGATCAGAGTAGTCATGATGTATCTTCTGGAAGCTAGTTTGTATGCTACCAGTGCAGTAGGAGTGAGAATACTAGGCCTCAATGCCAGAGGGACCCAGTGGAGTGCCGATCTTGCGGCAAGATGGGCAATCTTTAGCGCTTTTATCATATCTTCTCACCTTCAGTTGGTGGTAGGGGTTCTTCTATGACCACGCATTCAGTAGATGCTTCGCCAGTTTCTCACCAGTCTGGGAACTGGAGTTCTTCTAGCCGTTCAGGCCGAGGTGGTAGTCGCAGTTGTGGCGGTCAGTCACCAGGTTACCAGCGGCAGCAGAGTGGGTCAACTCTGCATGGTCAGTTAGGGGTGCAGGGCCGCGGTGCAGGCCAGACATTCGTTGTGGAGTAGACCTATCAGGAGCAGGATCCCGACCCCTCTACAGTTAAAGGTACGATCTTAGTAGCCTCAGTTTTATCTTCATCCATTTTCGATATTGGTGCTTCGCATAGTTTTATCTCTGTTGCTATTGTGGAGAGCCTTGGGCTCTGTATCTTTTCATCTGCTGACTTGTTGACTCTAGACATGCCATTGGGAATGAGGACATCTAGCGTACGTCAGTTCAGAGAGTGCCCTCTTGAGGTTGCAGGGTGTCATTTCTTATGGTACCTCTATGTCCTAGAGATGACGTTCTATGAATTCATTCTCGGGATGGACTGGTTGGTTCCCTTCCAGGCAGTCCTCAATTTCTTTCACTGCAGGGTGAGTTTAATATCACCAGAGGGTAGATATTTCCTTCATATAGGCGAGTGGGATGTCCAGGTGGGTAGAGCTGGACCAGAACATCCTTGGATAGGAGGAGTTACAGCCCAGATTTCCAGTCTTTATCTGGATGACCAGGGGACTTTATAGTTAGACTTTCCTCCTGTGGTGGATCATTTCAGGGATGTCTTCCCAGAGGACTTTTCAGGTTTTCCTCCGGAGCGTGATGTTGACTTCTCGATTGAGCTCGTTCCAGGAGCGGCACCGATGTCCATTCCTCTTTATAGGATATCTACACCTGAGTTGCAGGATCTCAAGAAGCAGTCGGAGGAGTTGCAAGCATAGGGTTTCATCTGACCCAGTACTTCTCCTTGGGGTTTGCCTATCCTATTTGAGAAGAACGTAGATGAAACCCTTAGGATTTTCATGGATTATCGAAAGCTGAACAAGTTGACGATCAAGAACCGATATCCATTGTCGAGGATCGATGTCCTTTTTGATCAGCTTTGAGGAGCCCGAGTGTTCTCGGAGATCGATTTGAAGTCCGGTTATCATCAGTTGGGCGTTATACCATTAGATATACCTATTAAATCCTTTAGGAGAAGGTATGGTCTATACGAGTATACAGTCATGCCATTCGGTCTCACGAACACGCTGAAAATTTTTATGGCACGGATGAACTGAGTGTTCCATCCGTACTTAGATACCTTTGTGATGGTTTTTGTAGACCACATCTTGGTGTACTCTGACACTCGACATGACCATGCCACCCATCCTGAGATCATTATGGGTACACTAAGAGAGGATGAGTTATATGCTAAGCTCTCAAAATACCACTTTTGGATCGATCAGATTCACTTTTTGGGTCATGTCATCATAGAGATAGATGTATCAGGGGACCCAGAGAAAGTGAGATCTGTAGTTTCCAGGGACCAGCCAAAGAATGTCTTTGAGGTGTGGGGTTTTATAGGGCTAGCTGGATACTATAGTCGTTTCATATAGGACTTTTCACGCCCAGCATCACCGCTGATAGGTCTGACCAAGAAGGGGGCGATGTTTTTATGGTCAGATTCTTGTGAGTCAGCCTTTTAGGAGCTGAAGGGGAGGTTGAAGTCAGCATCGATACTGGTCTTTCAAGAGCTGGGAAAGGGCTATGCTGTTTACTTTGATGGTTCTGGTATCGTACTGGGAGCTGTGCTTATGCAGGGAGATGGGGTCGTTGCTTATGGGTCTCGTAAGTTGAGGCCACACGAGAGGAACTACACGACACACGATTTGGAGTTGGCAGCTGTTGTTCATGACTTACGCTGTTGGAGACACTACCTTCTAGGAGAGAACTTTGTGCTTTTCAGTAGTTCAACTAAATCTTCACTCAGCGTGATCTGAATCTGAGACAACATAGGTGGGTCGAGTATCTTCAGTCTTTGGACTTTGAGCTCACCTATACACCGATAAAGGGAAACGTAGTGGCTGATGCATTGAGCAGGAGAACTCAGATTTAGGCAGTTCAGTAGGCCAGTAGTGAGTGGCAGCTTATGGATCTGTTCTCTGAGATGCACTTGGAGGTTCACGAAAGGCAGGGACATGCTTTCTTATCTTTTGTAGCTGTTACCTCTTCTCTTCTCGATCGAGTATGGATGAGGCAGATATCAGTCTCTAAAGTCCTAGTCCCGTGGGAGAGTGTTTCAGCAGAGGACCCTCTTCTTATATGGACAGTGGTAGAGGATGAGATCATGCATTTCCAGGGACTCCTATGGGTGCCAGCTGACATACGCGGGGATATGATGTGGTATTTTCATTCCTCCGCTTGGGTCATTCATCATGGCGTCACCAAGATGTATCATGATCTACGCCTCTAGTACTAGTGGCCAGGTATGAAGGGAGATGCTGCTGGTTTTGTCACGAGATGTTCTACTTGTCATCAGGTGGAAGAAGAGCATCAGTGACCAGCATGGCTTTTATACCAGTTACCCATTCTTGAGTGGAAGTGGAACGATGTCGCGATGGACTTCGTGACCGGGTTTCCAAGGTCACTTTGAGGGAGTGATGCTTTTTGGGTTGCCATCGATAGGCTTACGATGGTTTCTCACTTCTTACTGATCAAGGAGACCATCAGTTTTGATGAGTTGGGAAGGTTTTACATCTGAGAGAGTGTATGTCTACATGGGGTTCTACATTCCATTGTTTCAGACTGGGATAAACACTTTAATTCTCTGTTCGGGCAGGGGCTTCAAAAGGCTTTGGGTACACATGTACTTTTGAGTACAACATGCCATCCCCAGACTGATGACCAGTCTGAGCGTATGATCTAGGTTCTTGAGGATATGCTCTGAGCTTGTATTTTAGAATTTGGTGGTTCTTGGGAGAAGCATATACCTCTTGTGGAGTTTTCCGATAACAACAGTTTTTAGGAGACTATTCAGATGGAACCTTACGAGGCTTTGTATGGTAGGCCATGTTGATCACCCTTTATGCTGGCTGGAGGCAGGAGAGGCAACTTTTCTGGGAACTTGTCTTGTTCAGAAGACCTCAGAGTAGATAGAGTTGATTCAGAAGAGGATTTCTATAGTACAATCTAGACAGAAGTCTTTTGCTAATCAGCGGAGACGACTCTGGAGTTCGAGGTCGGGGATCAAGTTTTCTTGCGAGTCGCACCGAGGTTGGGACACAAGAGGATTCAGAGACAAGGTAATATTTCACCACGGTATGTCGGGCTATTTGAGGTGTTGGAGATAGTTGGGACAGTTTCCTATCATTTGTAGCTACCTCAGAGGTACCAGGCTATGCACGACATCTTCCACATTTCTCAGATCCGACGTTATTTTTCAGACCCGTCTCCTGTCTTTCAATGGGAGGAGGTTGAGCTCGAAGCAGATGCATCATTTGAGGAGCATCCTATCTAGATTTTTGATCGTAGTATGAAGGTTCTCTGAGGCTGGTCTGTTCCTCTAGTACGGGTGCTATGGTAGCACGGGCGAGTGCCGGATGAGACTTGGGAGAGGGAGGCCGATGTACGAACGCAGTGGCCAGAGCTTTTCAGGGTTTCTTTTTTTATACCTCGCTAGGAAAATTTGGGGATGAATTATTTTAAGGGGGGAAGTTTGAAATAACACAAATCTTCGTTTTTAGTTATGACTTTCCTTTTCCTGTAGTTTTTGAGAAAAGAGGAGTTTCTGGAAATTTTTGATGCACACGCCGTGTACTTTATGAGTACACGTTGTGTAATACTTTCCCGCTCAAGGCTATGTGCTGGCCGTGTCTGGGCGACACACACGGTGTGTAGGGGTGATGTGGAGGCTGCTTAAAGTGGAGTACATAAAAGCTGAGTACACGCTGTGTACTCAAGAAGTGCACGCCGTGTATTTTCTTTTTTTTCATTAAACGGACTGGGGTCGCGCCTGTCGGACAGAACTCACTTCTTCTTCATGTTCTTTGTCCAAGAGAACCCATATGGCCACGAAACATCTCTGAGACCTCGTGCCTCCATCCATTCTCCGAATCCACCGCCATCAATTGCGTTGGAACCACAGTGGTGAGTTCTTCCTTCTCCTAGAGCTTTGTTTTCCAATTCCTCCTCTTTCATAAGTTATCGTGGGTTGAATGTTTTGTGTTTTTTTATATATCTACACCATTATGAGGATAATAAAGCCTCATGGTTCAATTATATCGATCTCCTAAGATCGAGGTAGGTGGTTTGTGCCTTACAGTTCAAAGAATTTGAGTTTTGTGTGTAAATTCCACCAATACCCGTGAACGGGGTGTTGCATGTTTACAATTTCGCCCCTGTTGTTTTCTTTCCTTGATTTAATTCTTTTGTAGTGGTAATTCAATCATGTTTAAGGATATTTTTTGTTCCTGGATGTTTTTCCAATGCCTTGCTCTATTTACAACCTTTGTGTCTTGTTAGCCTTTGGTTGTTCTACTGGTTTCCATGCCATGTGATCGTAGGATGGAATGATGTTGTTAACATGCTTATTGACCGGTAGACTGTTTGTCCAAGTATCTTTATAGGTATAATTTTGTTATCTAAGTAGATCTATAGGTTTACTTTGGCCTTAAAGAATTAAAATGCACTGACTGGCACGAGACCGTGACAACCTGGTGCTATAGACTACATGGGATAGACCAAGTGAGCTTCCCAGAGAGTCTTAGTTATTATAGATTACATGAGGGTAGACCGAGTGAACTTCCTCAGAGAGTCTTTACTTTGTGTGAATTTCTTTAAAACCTTCCTAGGATAGAGGAGGAATTGACTGAGTGAGCTTCCTTAGAGAGTATGAGGTATAACTAAGGCTATAGGAGGATTGACCGAGTGAGATTCCTTAGAGAGTCTCTAGATCATGGGCCAAGAGGGTTAGACCTCGTGATCTCCCTCAGAGAGTCCCTAACTACCCTAGACTATAAGGGGAATTGACCGAGTGAGCTTCCCCATAGATTCTTATAAATTCATATGACCAAACTAGAGGGGTAAGGCTGAGTGTACTGCCTAGAGGGTTGTGGTACTTCTTGGATAGGACTAGAGGGGATGTCTGTGAGTACTTCCCAGAGGGTTTCCTATTTGTGTTAGCTGTTGATTCACCACTGCTTGTTGTTCTGTGGATTGATCACTGTGGTATATCATTCTGTTTCCTTCTTACTAATTATTTCTTGTAGTGGCTGCTACTGTTTACTTCTTATCATACTATTACCTGACATATTCTCACTGACTATTAGGAATAGATATTCGGGTTGTTGCCTACTGGTATTTAGTCTCACACCCTATTTGGGTTATTCTTTTGGGCCCAAATAGACTATGTTGTTGTAGGTATAGACAAGGCTAAGCGCCCTTTTACTTCTGGAACTTGATTTCTTTGGAGCAGGAGAGCATGGGACCAAACATTAGCATGCGATGCTGAGGAGCTATTTACTTTCTTTTGTACTTGTTTCGGTACTATTGTATTTTTCAGAATTGTGACTTGTTTGGATACATTCCTAGATATTTATCATGTATCATTTCGTATATATACATATGTGCTCCAATTGTTTACTGATTTTGTCTTCTGCTATTTATTATTGTTTTTTATTTACTTCTTCTGCTATTGCATGTTTATTTATTTCCGTTGTGTGCTCTTCCAATGAGGGCATAGTTTCCCCACTATCACACCCAATTCCCTCGCTACTAGTCGGCAGCCTCTGGTGTTTGGGGGAATGTGCTTGAGGCCATGTGATCAACCAGGTATGGGGCGCCTCTAGGTGGCTTCCGAAACTGGGATGTTATAGTAGGCGAGTTATCTTCATGAATATTCTCATTAAATGTTATACAATCTCAATTTAGGTTCCTCATATAACATCAACCTTATATAATTATAATAAAATTAATCTATAGTTGTCAAATATATGTTGTTATGCTCTTTAATCCCCTAGAGGATTTATTAGAAAATCAAAACATGTTATGAAATATTAAACCATATTTTATTTGTCACTCACACATTTCTGGAGTGGAATTAAATGGCTAGTATACTTGCTTCCAAATGTGATCAATAGGAGGGGATTAATCACTTTTTTAACATTATATCATTACCACCGGACTTCGTAAGAATTGTTTAAGGGGATTTTGTTACAATCCACTACTTTGAACCCCCTTGAATTAACATCCCCTATATCCCCCTCCTTCCTCTCTTATTTGGGAGTACATTCTATTGAATTACTTTCATAATAAAAATATTCAAATTTTTAGTGAAGTAAGTAAAACATAAATTGAACTAATTATAGTGGAATAATAATGATAAGATGAGATAACCATGAATAAAATCAAGTGTAATATGAGAATACCTAGGATTATGTCACAAATAATGGTATAGGAATCATGGGTAACTCACTTGTAATCACCAAATATTATCCAATGAATTACTAAAGTGAAACTGACTAACGTATTTTGTTTAATTTTTGAATGAATTACAATATAGCATACTTTCATTATCCTCATTAAGGATACTCCCATATTTTTTGCATCACATGCACTATGTAACACAACCCATAATAGTAATCTATTCTACTTTGGCTTGAATAAAGAGGTCTCACTTAGATACCTCAGGCTCCCCTGATATGATCCAAGTGAAGGTAATTAAACAAAGATCGATATGATTATCATATAAATCAATAGTTAAATATTATAAACAAACCACAACTCACATCTAATGGAAACTCAAGTAATAATCCCATTTTTACACTTTTTAAACATCATATAATCATAAAATTCATCCCATTATGGTAAAGGGTATAGAAAATCTATAATAAAAATGGGATAAAAAAAGGTTTTCACTACAATCAAGTGAATTATTTTTTATATGGATAAATAGAATCTTCAATCCATCTTTAGGGACTAAAAAATATTACCATCCAATTAAAAGCACAACAGTGAAAACAACCTTTTAAAATGAAAGCAGCAAAAATACACCATTAAAAAAATTTGTAAAATAAACTTCCATTATTTAAAATTAATGTGTTTAAAAAAGTTTTGCATCATTTTAAAATTCATTTGAAAATATCCTCTCCAAAATTTATACAAAAATATTTCACGAACAAACAATTATTTAGAAATAATGAAGTAGAAAACAATAGAAATACCTTTACTCTATGTGTTTAAAATAGTGAAAAATTATACATACCCATAAATGGTTTAACTAAAAGGTATAAGATGGTATAATATAGATTTATAATTCATATATGGTTTATGAAATTTCAAATAAAAGGAAACTAAAAAATGAATACCCCACCTTACAAATTCAATTTATATTTGTTGAAGAAATATGGACCAATAAAGAAGAAGTCCCTAAAAGACATAGACAAATAAATTTCCATGATTTATTTTTCTCAAACCCTAAATTTAGAAACTACTAGTGTTAGGGTTCAAGAGAGAAGAAGAAACCATAGTGATGAGGGATACTGAGGATAATGAAAAGAAATAAATGAATAAATTAACTTTTAAATCAACATGTAACAAATAGATGTATGGAATGAATGTAAAGAATATATCGGAGTGAATATCTCTAAATACACCTCTTTGTTGGACACATCAGATAAGGATGATATAAAGGAAAGGAGCTAAAATGTAGTAGTAGTAGATAGGTAAATTTATGACCTTAAAATTCTATATAGATCTAATGGTTTTTCTATATGGCATACATAATTATGCACTAACTTTAGAGATTCCACTAGAATAATTCTACAAGTTCAATAAAAATTTCCCCAAATCGTGTGTATGTTGCAACAAACATAATGTTGAAATCACATATTCTATAACACAAAGTCACGTGATTATTTACAATAATGAATAAACCGTGTTAAAAAAATAAAAACAAAAATCATGTGTAACAATAAAGCATGCAGTCACCCATATGTAAAAATAAACAACACAATTTTAACCAAGGAGGAACTATGTGTAAGTTTATTTGAAATTTTTTATAAGAACATTTGTTCTAACAATGAAATATTCACTATTAGAGGCCCACATATATGAGTTAATTCTGATGGTTACTATCAAACTTGGGGTAGCTATGTGATAAACATAAAAAAAATATTATATTAAAAAACTTATGGTGTATGTTTTAAATATTTAAAATTATTAAATATATTATTCTAATATAATTTATTACATAAAAGTTAGATGGGGTTGTCATATATCCCCCATTGATGCCAGTTATTATCCCAAAAAATTCATTAGTATAGTAGAAAGCAAATATAGTCAAAAAACATTTCACCTAATCCGTGGTTTAATGGTATACTAAAAAAAATAAACAAATTATGTGGATTAAAATGATCCAACACATGAAAGAAAACTCTATCTGTTTTAGACTTACCATATGATAATAATAATAAAAAATATGTCATCACGTACCTATTATGTAAATAAATGAGGTTGGAGCTTCAAGAAAACAAATAGAAAAAACAATAATAGAGTACCAGAAAGAATGAAAATTTACTAAAATCATTGGAATAAATCGAAATTAGCATCATAAAACCCCAAACATGAGAAGATTAAGAATCAAGAGACATGAATTTTAAACAAAACATATAGTTTCAATATGTCTCTCTACTATTTATAATTTGTTTTAAAATGGTGAGATAATGAGATTCACTTTTATAATAAAAGTATCTTAAGAAAACACATCACCTCAAAATACTAAGGAAGATGAAAACCTTCTACCCAAAACAACCATTCTAGAAAATAATAGATATGGTAATATAAAGTTGAATATAAAATAAAACCCAAATGAGTATAAGATAAATTGAATAAATTATCTACTTAATAATAAAAATAAATGTAAAAGAAACGTCAAATTAAAAGCATGGCTCAACATAGAACTACATGATCTCTACCCTTGGTCTATAATGAAGAAGGGGTGTGTAACCTATAAACTAAATTGCATAACACCAACCCAATATAAGGCTAATAAAATTTACAAATAGGTAGAAACTAGTACAAGATCTGTATTAGTGTACCACTCTTCCCAATTTAAGAATCATGTACCAATGGATTTCCCTGAGTAACCATTCAAAAGAAAAATCTCACCAGATGGACAAAATAACATATAAACCATAATAATTATAACTATTCACCATGTAATGGGAATAAAAAATATATTTTTTTTATAAAATATGGACAGTGGAAATACCCAAGAATAAACTAATAATGGATTACTGAAAGCCTAAACTGGATCAAAACTCCTTAAACACAAATCCTATAATATATTTAAATATGGATAAAGTATATCTGAATTTACTATATCATTCTTTAATAATTTAGCTAACAAAATTTTAGAAGCTATCCCATAGGACCACATAAATTATAAGCCCTTATATATCTTAATAAAAAGGGATTATAGTGCCCTAGTTTCCTCTACTAGAATCGATAAAGTGATGTTTTCATCATATGATAAATAGTATCACTATGAGAAAATTGACCTACATCATCTTAATTAGGTGAAATTAAGGAATCAACTATCACAAGTTGTCTTCCCTGTATATTGTTAACTAATGTATCTTTTTAATAACATACTCATTATATTCCATTATTGAATAATATACAGGCACTCTAATTTTTGAAAAAAATACATTTATATAATTGAGTTTTCAAAATTCCTTTAGT
This sequence comes from Viscum album, assembly GCA_963277665.1. Lineage (NCBI taxonomy): Eukaryota > Viridiplantae > Streptophyta > Magnoliopsida > Santalales > Viscaceae > Viscum > Viscum album. The sequence goes on along the minus strand of OY728138.1, from coordinate 537,286,541 downwards.
GACTAAATTGAAATAAAATATTACAAGCTCTGAAATATTATCAGAAAACTAATTTATAATAAATTAAAATTAATAGATTCTCTTGAATTCCATGTATTTATCTACAATTACATCTTTATAATAATTATATTATATATAAATTGTCTTTATGAATTCCCAATATAAGTTATCATGAATACTGTAAGGGATAATAGCATCCTACCACACTCGTCCTGGTCTTTAAAGTAAGCCAATAGAAATATTAATCCTCAAGAATTAAAATGTTTCCAGATAATTGAAGATTATCACAATCCCCACTATCCACCCCCATCCCCTAAAAAGTAACTTTATCAATGTGAATATTAGATGGCTAATTTTTAGAAAATTTATAGATGTGTTCTAAGAGTGGAGAATATTGTAGATACATCACTCATTTTAGAGCCTGGTCTTAGTCAACTAGATTAAAAGCATGACCAAGTTGAAAAATTAATCACCCTGAGGATCATCCATGGATGCATATATTCCACATTCCGTTAAGACACATTTAAGAGATGTATTTTAAATAAAATGATACATGAAACCAATCAATTAATCCGCTATTTTTCGAATAAAATAATATAAAAAACCCAAAGGATAAATACCAAAAGGGAAATTTCCAAAAATAAAAAATAATGATATTTTTTTCAATATAATCAACTTAATTTAAGGGGGGGGGGGCTTGAAACACATTTTTAAATGAATTAAAACATCACTAACACCACACTCAATGAAAATATTTTAAAATATTTTGTCAATTTTTATAAAACTAAACACTTTTGAAAACTATACATCATGTTAAAAATTATTTTTCAAATTAAACATTAAATATGTTCATATAATATCACATAAATCTATAAAAAAATTTTCAACTAACACAAAACATGATCTTACAACATAATCAAAAAAATAACACAAAACTTTAGTCATTACTCTTCCAACAACATTAATACATTACAAATCCCTATTGGATTTTTATCTAAATATTTATAATCAATTTAGGGTAAAATTATAAATAAATTGAGTTCCAAATGTATTCTAGCATGAAGAAAAATATTTGAACTTTTTTGACACACTATTTGGAAGACCCTTACCAACAATTAAATAACCACTATAATTTCTTCAAAATTTGTTCATGAGATCTATATGGTTTTCCAGATCATGTAATCTATATTTTTGTCTATGGTTCAAATATTTTCATAATAAAACTCAATAAAAAGCAAAAGGTATCATAGTTGAAATTATAGGGATCAATTTAGTTTTAGTTTAAAAATTTATATAACAAATATAACCCATAATGAATCTGAATTCAATGCTCCTATCTTAGTAACCAAAGGAAAATCATATTTCAAATTGAAAGGTGGTGATAAAGAACATACTCAGGAACTAACAAATATATTCCACTAGTATTTTATCTGTAATACATGAGTCTCTCAATTAAAAATAGGGTTATTCGATACAGTGGACCCTACATTGTCAACCTATAAAGTCACCAGAATTGGTCATACGAAATGCATAAATCACATTATTGGTCACCACGTTGTTGTGAAAAGAGAATAATATTCAAAATATAACCAAAATATTATTTATTTCAACACTTAATAACATTATATAATCAGTGAAAACAAACTGAAAATATATTATTTTTTATCCGTACATCAGACTACCATGAATATAAAAAAAATAGTTTAAAATAACAAAACACAAAAAAATAGGGAATAACAAATAATAATCAGAAAAAATAATTTTTAAAATAAAAATTTAATGACCATAATGATACATAAAAAGTAAAAAACTAAATTAGATAGGCCAAAACCAAAACATCACTGGCCAAATTGGAAAATATAATAAATATCAAAAAGTTAAAGCGAAAAATCTGAAAAAATGGAAAATAACATCCATTTTACTAATAGGAACTCAACGAATCAAAAATATCCATCAATATACCAAAAAACAATAATTAAATATGGATATTACCACTAATTAAACTATATAAAAAACATAAGAGATACATAAATACAAAGGAGTGACTCTAGTATGTGAGATAAACAAGAACATCTGGATCTCACCAGAGACTCTATATAATTTCATGGATAAAACATTGCATATTCTAGTTTTAAAATCATAGAGAAAGTATTTTTTTCATGATAGGAATCTTAGATAACAAAAATTCATAATTTCAACCAAACAAGGAATGCATTTTCTCTTTCTAAAAAATTGTTACTAATACCAATTTTGTATTATAAATAAATTCTATTTTCTTTCCTTTAATACATTTTACAAAATTTTCCTTTTCCAAAAAATCAAAAAATAGAAATAAACCATAAAAAATGTAAGTATTTTATCAAGTGGGATCCTTAAAATAAAGGATGAAATACATAAATAATAAATTCAATAGATGGCTCCAAAAATATAAGATAAGTTCAAGGTGATACAAACATAGTGTATAGTAATAATTCCCAAGATCATATCATCAAAAATGTAATAGGAATCATGGGTAACCCACTAGGGGAAAATATGAAATGATCCTAAACAATACTTAAGATAAAAAAACTATCAACTTATACTACATTCTTAATGAAATAAAATACCATATTACTCTGAATAACCTCATTTAGGGAGATTTTCAAAAATAAGATAAGGTGTGAAATACACTAGGGGACACAAGGAAGTGTTATAATCTACTATAATGTTGCATAAATTTAAATAACTCAAATAGTTATCTTATATTACCATGAAATGGTATAAATTTTAGGTGAAAAAATGTTCCATATGATTATCAAATAAATATAAATATAAATAAAACATATAAACTATATTTCAATGTAAAGACACTCTTTATTAGTTGAAACTTTTTTACATTTCATAAGCATCTAACAATCATTCAGTTTGTCCCATAGGCTTCATAACTATATAAAATAAATAATACAAAGGTTCTTAGATACATGTGTTACAACTATTATGAAAAAATCTTTTTATATGTTGATAACTAGAACATTAAAACAAACTTTGGATTCTAATCCATATTACCATCCATTGAAAACTCAACCCAAAAAATATATTTAAAAAATAAACCAGTAAGAAATTAACCTCGTGAGAACATCTAGAATTCCCATATTTCTATTACCAAATATAAGTGGAGTCCAAAACACCCCTTGGATTTTAATTTATATTCTATAAGACCATATTCATAATTTATAAAAACACTCGACGTGCTTAGAAAATGTTTTTAACCAATGAAGAACTAAGAAATCATATAAATCCATTTATTCCAAGTATATAACATATAGAAAAAACTTTAGAACCCCATTAATTATATCATAATATTGTATAATTTGATATAAAATATATTTATAAAGGAAAATAATTTCATGTTATATCAAATAAAATGAATCATATAAAAAACCTACCTTATTCTTGGTTATAAACTCACCTTCAGTGGAAAACCCCAAAATAAGAATGTAGATAGGGCCCATAATCCTAAGGGAACCAAATCCACATGATATATTAATTTGAAAGTAATGGGAATACTACCGAAACCCTTATAGGTCATGTGAAAAAAATAAACCAAGAAAAAATTGATGAATACAGGTGTATAAAAAAGTAATATAAGGTCTTACCATTCAAGTTAACTTGAAATCAAAAGAAAAAATCACTTGGAAGAAAAGATGATATGGGATAGAAGCTCCTTCAAGATGCCTTGAATACAAACACACAAAACGAAGAGGTTTGGAGGACCAAATGTTGTTAAAATAAGAAAACATAGATAATTAAACATAAAACTATAAAATTATTTCCATCTCAAATGGTTTTGTGGCATGATAAACAAAACGTTATTCTAATCATATTGGTTATACTACAATAAATATACCACACCATTCATAGGTAAAAGGAATTTTTATTAAAACCATTTTAAATCTATGAACAAGTCATCAAATAGATAACCTTATATGTAAAATATTGTTTTATAGTTTCCCTTATTTGTTCCCTAACCATGTGATAATAGTGTGAAAAAAACCACCACAAAAATAAAAATAGGTCGCCTCTACATCAAAATAAATATCATGGTTACTATAAAGATTGAACTATATAAAATGTTTGTCTATATGGTTTATCAAAAAATATGTAAAAACCATGCATCGATCACTGATGGAGACCCCCATGTGTGAATTGGCTTTCAATTTTACTACTAAAAAAATAATATCATTGTGGTAACCTTGCATCATGGGAAAATTATATAAAAATAAATTTTCATTTGTTAAAGATCTTTTGTAATGCCCCACTTCTAGAAGATCAGAGTTATTGCATTATTTTTTCACATTGGCGTGATTAGAATGAATCTAATCCCAAAGAAATATCATTTTTTCTGTCTTGGAAGACCAAATTACCTTCATGATACCCATAATACTTTGGGAAAAGAATATAAAATATGATCCAATATAAAATAAACTAAACTTCATCCTTGAAATCATATTCAATGTTCCTTCATCATAATATATGGAAAGGAAGTATAAGAAAGGGGTGAGGTTAGATGCTTAGTAAGTGTTTCTAATATAGTGTATGAATAAAAATTAAGGCATGGTGAATAACTAATGGACACATTCCATTAAAATATAATCTTGAGTATAATATGGTAGAAATAAAAGTTCAATAAATAATTCCATAATAAAACATAAAAATAGATATTCTACTATTAAAATAATCCCATGGACTATCGAATACTAGTTCTATAATAATGAGTGAATTCATAATGCGGGACATTATAACCTTTCCATCGATTCCTTGTGTAAATACAGTACATAAAGGGTAAAAACCCAACCTTGTTAGTCTCATGAAACCTACCGATGCCCCTAGGAAATATGTTGGCCCCTCATGACAATTTATAAGTCAAATTAATTCCTCATATGTAGGGGTGAATCAAAATAAATATATACATTCAAATTTAAACTGATAAATGAAATTTAAATAATTCTCCCTAACTAGTAAACATAATCACTAACCATTCAGAGTAATATAATAAATTGTATCAACATCACACCTCAAAATCTAAACTAATCAAAAACCCTTTAATGAAATATATTAAATGATATCACAAGAGATAAACCTCAATTAAACATTATATCCAACAATATATGATGACATAGATGAAAAAACAATTATAAAAACATTAACATTTCATGGTAAAAAAATACCCTTTTACTTTTAAATAATATATTTTAAAGATACACATTTATAAACAAATATATTTAAAAAATATATTTTCTAATCACTATTTCCTATACAACATTGAAACAGTTGAGATTAATTCTAAAATTATTATATTAAAATATTAATTTCCTTAAAAATAAATCTATAATACCCATTTGGAAAATGGGGACTTGAATGAGAATGATTTAGAAGGATAAATATTGCTCACATTTAAAATAATTTTTCACTAAAATATTCCATAGATAAAAACTTAAAAATATTCCATTTGAAAATATTTAAAAAAAGATGGACAAGGGTGATAAATATGTCCCAATAAACACATACATATAAACCATCTAGGATCATAATGAGATTTCAAAATTTACTGTTACGAAGATCGTATCATTAGAGTGAGGAAAAATCAATGATATAAGTAAGTGTGAAAAAAATATACCCACATAGTATAATTTAATATATGGTATAAAAATGAAGAGGACTTTCACACATATTCATGGAAAAAAAACCAACGATATAGATGTTTAACTGAGTAAATGGAAATTGAGTAATGATATCCCAGACCATGGGTCCTAATTCCTTCAAATTTGATCAAAACTCCAGTATAATAGTCTTATTAGTTTTATTAACTTATTATTGAACTGAAATCATATTTATAAAACCTTAAATTATCGTCTTTTTAAAATTTTCCACCCATTTACTTACAATATTGTTTTATTTTCATTGTTTTGAGTGCATTATTCTCATGGTTTCCATAGTGGGTTTATTGTGGTATTCCTATCTAAAAATAAATAATAATCTAGATATAATTACAAATATATATATTATGGTTTTCTTAAACAATTACATCTGAATTTAAAATTTCCTTGATTATGGAACAACGGAAATGAAAAATCATCATCCAAGAAGATGGTGAATTGACACACCAAGAACAACGATTCCATTTTCAAGAATTATAAATAAAGAAGAAGGATTTTTTTGATTAATATAACACAAACACAAAAACATTCTAGTATACAATTTATAGTATACTTGTTGTGAAACATTTGATAAGAGGTTAGGATAAGGTATAAGTGAAAAAGAATTTAAGAGAGAAGAAAACAAAATCTTACGCCTTGATAATTCCTCCTTGAGAACATCCATAAGGTTCTTGGATGTGGTGACTTTGTGAGACTAAGAGTACTATATTGTGGAAAGGGATGAGGTGGATAGAATGAAAGAAGAATATAGTCGAGCAATGAGGCTCACGGTGATGAATATTTTTGAAGGAAGGAACCTTCTTTATTTATTAAGGTGAGGGGTAACTTATGAATTAATCAAATTGTTAAAATATAATAAATCATTTATAGGAAATAAGATTTACAAAAAATAATTAAAACAAAATGAGAAAAAATTTTAGGAGGAATATTATTTTTTTGAATTTTTAATTTTTTTGTTAATTTTTAAATAATTATATAAAATATTTTACTCTTGAAAAATAATTTTTGTAAAAATAAAAACTATTAAAAACAATGAATTTAAACATGCCAATTTTTTTCAATTTCTAATAATTTTTTAGGTCAATGTAATTTCATATTCATCTTGACAATTCATGAATTAACTTAAAAATTTCACATTATTTTTATTTTATTATTTTTAATATCAATAATTTCATTCATTCATTAATTAAATTAATACTTCATCATATTTTGATAGAAATTATTGTATTTATTTGTCATCCTAAAATTAAAAAATAATTCTATAAGAAACATAATATTAATAAATTTCCAAAGACTATTCATTTTTGAATATTTGTTTGGAAAACTATGTCTTAAAATATTATTCATGTTAAAAACGATAATATGAAAAATGGACTTCCTTTTAAAATAAAATATTATAATGGATTTTAATTATTTATTTTATGTCCAAAATGTCCCAAATTTGAATCAAAACTTAATAATGGCCTAAAATTTCTTATATAAAATGTTTTATCCAAAATATGGGTCTGGAATTTATTATTAATATTTTAATTAAAACAACTTTGATTATTTTTCTTATTCTAGTACAAGCACTACATAAGCAATTCATTACCGTTATTGTTAATTATTTCATATATAAAAATTAACGAATTTAATATCATAAAAATAAATAAATTATGTTCAAAATAAATCTATATATTTTTTAATTATTTATATTCACTCATATAAATAACAAGTAAACTTCTTAAATTTCTTATTATTTCTTCTCATACCCTATGCAATCATTACACATGCATTTGGATAAGATCTATATTATATAACTATATAATTCTTAATTATCAGACAAAACTTCTATTATATATAATAATTAATAATAATGAATGAAATTAATTTTTACCTTCTAATTTTTATTTTTAGGGAAACAAATTGGCTTTTTCAGCGCGACGCATGCACTGCATCAAAAATGAAAATGGTTATTTTATACTTATCATGGAAAATATATTTTATTTTTTCTGAATTATTTGTAAATAAAATAAATATTATTACATAATTATTTGTTTATTCCATATTTTTAATAAATTTTAGGGCATAAATATATCTTACTGTTGTCACACAAAAATACCTTATTTTCTTAAAAATATATTTTTTACAATTCATTAAGAATTTAAAAAATTCATAATGATCCAAAACATTCATCTTACAATTTTTAGATGTGTATAATTTAAAAATTTACTCTATTTTTTTAAAATAAGTTTCTATAAATGAGAAATTGAAATCATCATTTACTAAAAAAAATACCAAGTTTAAAATTATAACAAGTTTAATAACAATTTTAAAAATTAACATTGGTATCATAAATTTATCTTATAATCATATGACATCAAAATTTGAACTAATGGTTTTACTTTATGATAATACATTTACTTTTAAATTATTAAATTAATTATTAAATTTTAAATAAAATTTATTGTTTTATAAAAATAATATTACTTAATTATTATTTTCGAAAATATTTATTTACTTATAATATAATAGAATAATTTCATACTTTCATTTATAAGATGCCTATGTTTTGTATATACTTTAATGGGTGAGGTTGCTATTCGTAAGGGTCATATTACTGTTCATAAATGAAACATTACTATTCAAGAGGGAAAAGTTACTACTCACCAAAACATTAACTGGAATCTATTAGATCGTAAAATATTTACTTATCACAATCATGTACGTCTGTTTTTTGAAATTCATTTCATATAATTGAAAAATTATTTTTAGTGTCTTTGTTATGACTATATTATTTAAATAATTATAGTAACGAAGTGTTGTTTCAAAGAGACTTAGTATTTTATGCATTACATTCTATATTAAATTTATTTCTAAACCCATGTGGTTTTACATTCTCCCTTCCTTCATTAAATTTCAGCCTCGCAATTTTAAATTTCACTTCGAAAAAAATTCAATACTGGAAAATACATTTGTGGAAAAACCTCATCAGAAAATAAGGTACTATGATTCCAATTTGTTTGTTTCCATATCCGTTCCCTAAAGTTGAGAAATTATTTCACTCTATAATAATATAACAAAATATGAGTACTTGATAAGTTTCTAAAAATGGAGTCTAATCCTTTGGTTATGTCTTTAACTATTCCAACTTCATTTCATGGAAGAAGTTCTATCAAAGGGTTATATAATCAATAAAACTTTTTCCAAAGATCAAATTCAACCATTTCATAAATCGTTAACATTTTAAAAGTATCCTGATCCATCACTTTATAAATAAGGTCACTTAATTTCTATAATTAACTTATTAAAAAACATGAATTGGTTCTTAATCATAAAATAAAAACAAGTGCTTATATTTTCTTTGTATTGTCTCAAACAGTGAAAATAAAATGAATTAACATTAAATTTTACTGAATGAGTTCATTATTATTTATTTCTATTGTAAAATAATGGAATTTAGATATATTCCTTAAGTATAAAATGTTATAGACTCTACCACTTTGTCGAGTGTCCACTATTTAGATCAAATATAGTAAGTACTATAAAATTTATGTTATCCAAATCAATCATCACTTCATACTGAAATCAATATCTTAGTATCAGAAACATAATAATGGTTTTCTTTCCCTCAACCATATATTTTTCAAAAAGTTTAACTTTCTACTAAGACACTTTCCCTTGGTACCATTCCTTATATGACCTCAAATCCATAATAAAATAATAGTGCAGTCCAATCACTATATACTATATAAATCTTATAACTAGTACATTATTCATTAAAATACTAAAAATACAAAATTATTAAATTTAAACATAAGAACATTAATCATTCCTCTTCCTCTATGGTAGTATCATAATCCCGACTATAGTCCATTTTCTTCTTTTGGTGTATATTACTTTGATGCAAGGGACATTGATTTGTGTAGTGTCCAATCTCCTTGTAGTTGACTATTTGTATATTTGAAAACAGTTTCCTACCCTTACAATCACAAAAATTGTTACCCTTATCTCGAGAAATGAAGAAACTCTTGTTCCATTTAAACCATATAATAATGTTTTTCTTTCCCCAATTATCACATGTGGAAAAATAATTTTTCCCTTTATTTTCATTATATATAATTTTCTAAGTTTTCTTTTTCTTCAATTGCTTCCTTATTAATCCATAATACATAGAAAGATCTTTCTATTTCCTGTTAGGACATTATACAATCTACTCATATAATTAAAATATTTGAGAGACTAGTTTCCTTTGAAAGACTAGCTTAAAACTATTATAGAGATGATCATTTTTACTCTTTGATTAATGTGAATTAATGTGGTTCCCATTCCATCAAGTAGGAAAAATTTCTATAAAATAGCATACAGTAATTAGATCCTAAAATTATGAAACATATTGTATAAATAAAATAATAATAAAATACATAACCTAAACAGAAAAATTTATGTGTAGCTAATCACATAATCATAATCCTTTTTTATTGGGGGCATATTTACTCTTAAAATCCCTAATAATTGTTTGTAATGAAAACGTGAATTATGATAATCATATCCCCCATGACTGTAAAACCATGTGCATTGTAAGGCATGTTGTGGTGTACCAGGTTAACATTAGTTAGGCCCAAGACAACTTGTCTGAGTTGTCACACCTAATTATTTATGTGACAGAACAACACCCACTTATTGTATCTGGATATGGTTTTATTTCTTATAATACACACATAATCTACACTTTACCAAAATTATTGGATATTATTATATAATATTCTAAAATTAAATCTTAGTGTTATATTCTAAAATATAAGTTTTCTAAAACTAGTTTCCAAGATTGCTGCTAAAATTCCTTTGATACCAACTGTAATGCCCCGAACCGAGAAGGTTGGATCTAGTGAAAAAATTTGATTACACTTGAATGATTATGAGGAATCAAATCCTAATGGAATGATCAGTTCAGTAGTCTTGGAAGACCATATTACATTCATGATAACCATGACACATTGGGAAATGGAAATAAAACATGATCCAACCTAAAATGAAAAAAACATCATCCTGGAAAGGTTATTCAATGTTTTCTTCTTCATAACATGTGGAATAGAATCATACGAACAAGGTGATCTCAAATTCCTAGTAAGGTTATGTAATATAGAAGAAGCATAAATAATAAGACAAGGTGAATAACTAAATAGAACATTCTATTAAAACATAATCATGAGCATAATATGATAGGAATAAAAGGTGAATAAATAATTTCATAATAAAACATAAACATGGATAGTCTAGTAGTTGAATAATCACATAGAATATCAAATACTATTTTAATAATGAGGAAATTATTAATGCGAGATATCATAAACTTACCATCAAGGCCTTATTCCAACCATTCATAAATGGGTAAATAACTGAAGTAGTTTGTCTCATGAGACATACTGATTCATCAGGGGTCTATAGAGGGTCCCAACCAACACTTACTAAGTCATATTCATTCTTCATATGAAAGGGGTGAAACATAATCAATATATTCATTCATATAGAAACTAACATATGAATTGTAAAAAACATTCCTCATTTAGTATACACAATCACTAACCATTTAGAGTAATATGGTGAATGGAATCGATGATAGGACATCCATAGTCAAACTAATGATAAACCATTAAATGAAATATGGTAAATAATATCATAAGAGATAAACCTCAATAAAACATTATATCCAATAATATATTAGGACGATGGGGAGAATACATTAATAGAATCATTAAAATTTCTTGATAAAAAATACCCTTTTACATTGAAATAATTTATTCAAAATTCGTGCATTTATAAAAGAATAAATTTAAAATAGATATTTTTGCATCAATATTTCCTACACCAATTTGAAAAATTTCATGGAAATTTAAAAATTAACATTATAAAATATTCATCCCCTCATAAATAAATCTATATAGCACATTTTGAAAACATTTTCATGAAGGAGAAAGATTCCGAATAATAATCCTTCAGAACAATTAAAAATATTTTTAATTAAATATTCATTACATAAATCCATAAAAATATTCATTTTATACGCATGGATGAAAAATACGGCACAATAAATACTTAAATATAAATGGTCTCGAATAATAATGACAATACAAAATTAACCCTAACAAAGATCATATAATTAGAGTGAGGATGAATCAATAAAATAATTATCCCTAAAAAATATAAACCCACATAATATATTTTTATATAAATTACAAAAACTTCTTAGGTCATTCACACATACACTTTTAAAAACATTACCTATGATAATGATTTTTAACTCAATGAATAAAAATTGAGTTAAGATATCCCTTACCATAGGATCAAATTCCTTCAATGTTTTTCAAACCTACTATATAATGGTTCTAATAGTGTTATTAATTTATTAAATAATGTAAATCATGTTTATAATACATTAAATAATATTTTTATAACATTTTCCACCCATTTATTAACCAGAATTTGAATTCCTATTGTTTCTGGTGCGTTCTACTCATGGTTTCCAAGGGGAGTTTATCAAGGTATTCCTTGTAAAAAAGATATAATAATAAAAAATTGATATCATAAATATATTATTAATATTAATCAATTAAATGTGAATTTAAACATTCCTTGATTTATGTAAAAGCGAAATGAGAAATCATCTTCCACGAAGGCAGTGAATTAACACACCACAGATGTCAATTTCATTATGAAGAGTTAAAGAAGAAGATGAAAGATTTTATGATTCATATAATAGAAAAAAATATTCCAGTATACATATTTTATAGTATTTTTAATCAGACATAGCATAGGATGTGAGGATAAGGTATTAGTGAAATATAATTTAAACGAGAAGAAATTGGAATGTTACTTTTTGAAAATTTTTCCATGAGAACCTCTAGAAGGATATTTGAAGAAGTATTTTTGTGATAGGAGGAGCACTAGAATGTGTAAATGGATGAAAAGGGGGGATTTGTTAGAGTATAGTCGAGAAAGAAGGATCTAGGTGATGAATATTTGTGAAGGGAGGGCCCCCCATTTATAAGTAGGGTGAGGGTAACATTGGAATTAATCAAATTATTAAATAAAACTAAATATTTTATATGGTTTGGACTTCCAAAGAGGAATAAAAACTATAGGGGATTATATTTTATAATAAATATTCTTTTATAGATTTTTTAATTATTTTTTTATTTTTAAATAATTGAATAAAATATTTTATTCATGAAAAATAATGTTGGACAAAATAAAAAACTATTCATAACTATGAATTTAAAAACATCAGAAAATGTTTTAAATTCTAATGAATTATTTCATTATGTCATAGGTATGCCATATTTATCTTGGGAATTCATGGATTAACTAAAAAATATAAAAATATTTTATTTTATTATATTTAATATCATTAATTTGATTCATTCATTAATTAAATTAATACCACATCATCTTTGTGAAAGCAATTATGATATTTATTTTTTTTATAAAAATTAAAATAAAATTATATGAGGTATATAATTTTATTAAATATATAACGAAAATTATTTTTTGAATATAATATATGGAAAACCTGATATTAAAATATTATACAAATTAATCACTATAATGCACCAACTTGAGGACCTTTTGAAATAAAATATTTTAAAGGGTTTAAACATATTATTGTAGGTTAAAGATGTCCCAAAATGAAGAAAAACATGACAATGGTAGAAATTTTATTATATAAAATGATTTATCCAAAATAGAGTTCATATAATAATTCTTATAATTTTAATTAAAAATAATTTGTTTATTTTTCTTATTCTTGCACAAGCACTGCATCAGCATAGCATAAAAAGTAATGTTAATTATTGCTAATTCGATATTTAAAAATAAATTATTATAATAAAAAAACTATGCTCAAAATAAATCTCTATATTTTTTTTCAGAATGTATATTCACACAAATATATAATAATTAAACTTCTAGATTTTTTATTTTATATTTACATGCCTTGTGCATGAATTGCATAGGAATTTGGATAAGATTCATTTTATATAACTAAAAACTTAGAAATTATCATTCTAAAACATATATTATATATAATTAATTAATCAAAAGTTAATGAAAATAGTTTTTAGATCTTAATTATTATTTTTAAGGAAACAAAATGGCTTTTCCAGCGCGGCACTGCCACTGCGTCAACAATGAAAATGGCTCTTTTATACTTATAAGGAAAATTATATTTATATGTTATGAACTAATTTTTTAAAAAATTTATGCTATTAAATAATTATTGGCCACCGAGGTGTTTACAAATGAGCCATCCTACGATCCTGATGGAGGCGCTTCAGAAGGTGTGGAGTCCGAGGGGGATGTCGGAGCTGCTAAGGTTCAACAGGAGGGGAAGATCTCAAAGAGGAAGAAAGGGAGGGGGTGCAAGAACTAATCCCAATTTCCAAAACCAATGGAAACACGGTCAGGTAAAAATAAAAATCTTGGAGATATTAGCATTCATGATATGTCCACCAACCAGAAGTCAATGGTTGAGGTTGTTTCTAAGGGAATGTATCCCCTTGATGACCAAGAAAATATGGTGTGGTGTCTTGTTCCGATAGATACTAATATGCACAAAAAGTTAATTGAAAGTGAAGAGGGACTCAAGGGAAATATATCTACACATACGATTGACAAAGGGGGATGTGGTAATGAAAAAGAAAATGTTATTGGAATTTCTAGACCTTCATATAGTGATATAGTTCAAAAAATGGAAAATAAGATTCTTGAATGTGAAGGAATTATGCCAGCTGCTTCAGGGAGAAGGATGAGGAAGGATTATTCTTACCTACCGAAACTAATGAAGACCATGTCTTCTTATAAGAGGGAAAGAGGGGTTTTCCTCTCTTTTAGAAAAGATAGTACGGTCAATTATCCATTTTCTGCACTACTTTCGTCAGAGCAACCAAAGTATACCAATCTCATGTTGCAGTATAACCCAACTTCTGTGTGGGAATCAACCACTATGGAGGAGGATCCTTATGATGGATGTGGTGAAGGTTATGGTTAATATGATATGTAGCTAATGCTTGTAGTTTTTTTTGGTTTGGGTTCATGGTGTTTGAAGGTGGGAATTTTTGATGTCATGTTTGGTTTATCACCTTTCCTTAAAATTATTTGTTGGTTTCCCATTTATTCCTCAAAAGTGGTTGGAAAATAAAATTTTTAATTTTTAGTCAGTCATAAAGTCATCTTATAATCATCATTAATTAAAATATTAAATTATTATTCTTTTTTATGAAAATAAATTTCCTTCTGAATGTTTATATTAGTTATAAAATTATAAATAAATAAATCCTTATAAAAATAATTATACTTAATTAACAATTTATAAAACATATATTTAATTATAATATGGTTTAATTATATTCTACCTTCATTAATAAGATACCTAAATTTTTGTAATACTTTAAAGGGTGAAGTTACTATTCATAAGGGTCATATGTCTATTCATAAGGGTAACAGTACTATTCAAAATGTTCAAGTTTCGATTCACTAAAAAAATTATATTGATCATATGAGACCCTAAATATCTTACTTATTGGCTAGTATATCCATTTTTAAAAATTATAATGACATAAGCAGATAAATTAAGTTCAATGGCTATGTTATAAATATTGTGTTAAAATAATTCTTGAATCAGAGTGTTGTTTCACATAGAGGAGGTGTTTTGTGACTTACATTATATATTAAATTTATTTGTAAATATTTTTTCTTTTACATCTATAATTTAATAATAAATCATAATTATATAATTAATTAGTCAATAAAAACATAAGGTAATCACATTGATTAAATTATCAATTGGTTCAGAGATTTTAGGATTATAGCATTGATGAAACCCTTAGATGCCAATGGAGTTTTGAGAAGACTTCAGGTTTGTTGTAACATTTCTAAAATGATTTGAGATGGATTTTTAATAACAAATCAACTATTTGACAATATTTTTTTTATTTGTGATATATAGTTTAGGGGTGACATGAGTTATTTAAATTTCAAGTCTCCACTTTCATTTTAGTTTTAATTGAAAAGAAATGTGAGACTTTGGCCCATATGAAAAATTCCGATATTTATTTATTTTTGGTTTGGATATCATGTTTTTTTTTCAATTTCTACTTCCTTTTTTAGAGCACCATTTGAGGAGATTATCCTTTATTTTTGATTATTTATGATTGGGAGAATTATATAATAAAATTATCCTTCATAGAATAGTTCCTTTAGATGGGAGTTCTATTATAATTCATATTAATCAATTGTTAGCATTTTATAATGAGTTTGATTATTAATCAAAATAGAGAAATTTTTGTGATCGTTATGATAGGATTGGTCATGGGTATCATATTTTGTAGATGATATCAGTTAACAATTGATTACTGTTAATGGTGTTGTTATTGAGATGGTGATCAAGGAAAGAATAGTGGAATTCTTAATAGTAGGTATGTGAGGCTTTTATGGAATAGATTTATTATGAGTTAGAATCATAAATATAATATGTGATTACTGTTCAGTAATATTACATGGTGAGTAACCAATTTTTTGATGATCAAAAGAGGATAATATTATTTATCTAACAATTGGTGGGTCTTTTATATGACTATAAGTGTTATGGTGTCATGTTTATAATGAACATGACCTTCATGTATTAGTATAATAAGGCATTAGTTAGATTTTCATTGATCTATTGACTAGGGAAATTTGAATATTTTTAATTAATATCAATATGAGGATGTTATGGGAATGTTTAAAATAATTGACAAGAAATTTCATTGGAATAAGTATGGGATAAAGATACAAAAAGTGAATCTTTGGCTTAAAAGGGGATGAAAAAGGGGATAGTGGTGGATACACTATCCATCAAGTACCAAGTAAAGACACATGGGGTTTATTGTGGACAATAATTTTGGAATTCCAAATATATTTGGATATCAGGTTGTTTATGGTCTTCCATCAAGTACCCAGTGGTTTTAGTGGTATGTAGTGGGAGTCTACCGAGTATGTAAGAGACCTTGGATTAATTTTTAAAGGGTTTTTTTTACCTGGGATCCATTTTAATCAATTTTCATTTCTTAAAGTGGCTAACCTGAATATTATTTTGTGAACCATATTTCATCCCCTCTCCATTAATTGTTTAACCCATTTTATATAGGTGTGTCGAGACGAATTAATAGAAAGGTTTTGATGTAATCTATGTAATTCTTTGTACAGTCATATTATTTTTTCCTCCATTTTTTTTGTATTCACCTAGGGTCTTGATATTTTTGGACCTTTATCGGACTTTAGTTAGTGATAACCTAAGAGAGGGGAATCAAGGTAGGAAATGCATTCATATTTACCCATATACCCAACTCCCACTATACTACATGATCTTGACCTCACTTTTTATTATGGTAACTCTTTTGTTCGAAAATTATTTAATTTTATTATTAAATGTTTCACTCATCAAATCCCTATTTATGAAATATTCTTGATCTGTAAATCCACTTGTATTGATTATTTTCCAATATAATATATGAAAACCAAGAATTCCATATAAAATATTTTTATTTGGTTCAGTATAACTATGAAACATCAAAGGATCCCACAAAAATATTATGTCAATCTAAAAATATAAACTAATAATTTTTCAATGGTGTATTTAAGAAAGGTCACACCCCTTTCTAGGGTTACTACCATTACAATAGTTTGGTTCAACTCCCTTCCAAAAATGGTCCATACCCGTTGTATGATCCATTATCTCACTATTTCAAGAGGAAATGTTTTTCCCTCACATGTTACTGCTTGAATTAACTATTTAGTATCCATCGTACTAACTAGTTCTAGTTTATTTTCAAACTTCTCTTTTGTAAAATGATTTTGAACATCTCAACAGCAACTTTCCTTTCATTATGGGATTATACTTCAAGGAAAATCTCTTTTTGAAATGTCTACAATAAGTGCTAATCACATTATGAAATATTTCTCTAATATTAATAGCTAATACCATATTTAATGAAACTATTCAGTTCTCCAAGAAAATATTTCACTTTCACAAAATTTTCCCTATTTCATGAATCATTATACATTATCCAAGAATTTATTGTTTCATGGTACTCTTCAATTTCACTCAAATTCCATGATACATGAAATATTTTAAAAATAATCCTTGGTTTTTAAAGACACATGTTACTTTTTTTGGTGTAACTAAATTTATCATGAATGTATTCACAAAAGACACTTGTTGAAACTGTATCAAGACCATTCTTGAAAAAACTCTTGTTTGTATTATTTATACACACAGTATATACCTTTTGACAACTCATTCGTGAATCTTAGCCTTCATATCATGAAATGGTATGGATTACTCAAATGTGGTGGGTAGCCCAATATTTATATATTTTTTCATCCCATAATAAAACTAACTAATATTAAACACTCTTTGTTTGAAGATATTATAGTTTTTATAACTTAAATGATTTGACAACACCTATAGAATATAACTCAGTATCATTATGAAAGTACTATATGTATTTCATGGGTTCTCATAACTCTAAATTTTTTATGCAACTATGATTTTATTGAAACATGAACTTCAAATACTATTAAAACATTCTAAAAAATCTTATCATTTCCAAATATGAAAATGTAAACTTCGAAACCACACTTTTAAGAAACTTTACACATGTTTGTGTGACTTTTCCTCTTCTCAAGATTGTTCTCCAACCTTCTTTCATTTCGATCTTTTTTATTAGAAATCCGTGATTTTTAATTTTCATCAAACATAATGAAAAATTGAAAACATTCACACATAAAATGTTCAGACACTAAAAACTCTTTCATTTTCCTTATTTTAGTGAAGCGACTACGAAAAACCTTGTTCTCATAGATTCTAATTATCACAATGCTTCTTCCTTTGATTTGTTTTCCTGTGATAAATTTATTCAGGTAAGAAAACAAAACTAGATTTTTTTTAATAATACATCTTGTTATTTGTGCTCTTGGGTCTTCTAAATGAACATTTCATGATGTATCCCTATCTAAGAGCTCATCTTCCATTGATAGATTTAACTCTCTACATTTCATTACTTTGGAAAAAAATATCATGAAGTTGTTCAACTATTGAACAATAAATTCAATATTCTCTACCACACCATGTCAATGAAAAGAATATATCTATTGCGCCAAAATAGTAGGGTTTTTAGGGATATAGTTAAAAATGAGTCCAACACAGAACACATAGAAACAGTGGTTCTTATTGGTGTCCAAAAATCTCCCCTGTCATATTTTCATGGACACACTTTATTGAATATGTTTCCTCTATCATGATTTTGACTAAAAATAATTTGTGGACTCCAATTATCAATGTATACAAATACTAATTAATGAATTTTTTTTATGATTGATATAAACTATTGAATAATGTGTGTCACTTGAGAAGTCCAATTTATCAAAACTGTCATGAAACTCATTTTATTATGATATTCTTATGGGACTTATCTTCATATATGGGAAATAATAAATACTATTATATGTATATCCTTACATTCTAGTACCCCTTATAAAGAAATATCTAGGACCACATATAGGTCTTTTATCCTTTCTACTACTTGTAGAAACTTCACAATGATTCTTGATCCTTTATTCACCCCTATTTTACATAAATCTAATTTATACATTGTGCCATATGAACCACATATAAAATTATAAGAAAACTCCTACCTCAAGAAACAGGGATAAAATCAATTAGATCAGTATGATTATCCCCATATATACATAATGTTAGATAATAATAGCTTCCATTTACTATTACCATTAATAAGATACCTTTTCCCATGAACTCTATCTCATTAATCTATTATGTAAATAGGGGTATTTCTACTTCTCCCTTTATTTCAAAATTTTCCATGTATATAATAAGGAGATATAATTATGCCATTTGATATTCCACCCAATCACTTATTAGGATAACTGGTTAGATACAAACATTTATTTCTTCCCCTATATAATTTCTATACATATACTTGTAGGTTTAAACAATCTCTTTAGTGTAAAAAAATCATTCATTTGTAGCTAATTTAAACAAAATTTTTTATGGGGGAACATACCACATAGAAACGTGCCATCAACAAAACCTATAATCCTACTGAGTCCACACTCAGTGTTGGAAACTAGAGATATAATTAATAACACCATTGTTCTCCATTCCAATTACTTACTACCATACATCTCATGAATCCAAATAAATTCAACATCTTTCAAAGAAGACATAAAAAATTATTTTATAATTTTAAATGTAAATCCAATACCAAATGATGAAATCGAATCCAAATTTATTAGATACAAAAATTATGGATGATACCTTATTTTGAAACAAATACCTATTATTCAAATGATGAGTTTTATGTTTAGTTTTTGAGATCACTTCCTAAATTGTTCTTAGACACAGGTTTCTCTTGTCATACATAGTGTTTCATTCCAT
Organism: Viscum album; assembly: GCA_963277665.1. Classification (NCBI taxonomy): domain Eukaryota; kingdom Viridiplantae; phylum Streptophyta; class Magnoliopsida; order Santalales; family Viscaceae; genus Viscum; species Viscum album. Next base: position 537,266,375 of record OY728138.1, on the reverse strand, counting down.
GATTTTAGGGAATATAGTAGTTAAATTTTCATTTAAGAACTCCCCAATAATTTCACATCTTTGTTACAAAATATAGAACTAAAATTCAATATATGAGTTATCCATCCATATAAATCTCTATTATCCAAATAATAGTCAGATAATACCATATGTTATATAAAAAAATTAAACATGATTGTTGATTTCGTTATTGCTTCCAAAATATTCTATATTCATAATATAAAGATATAATTACTCATTTATATTGAAATCAATGCTTTAGGGATATTGGATCAACTATTCATCAATTAAAATATAATCTTTCAGGACTTGTTGTCATCCATTGCAACTTTTCAATACTACTTACATAATTCTTCAAAAATCATTAATTATAAATATAGATATAGTAAAATTTCAATTTGATTTGAATTAATTCAGTTGGATCTATAGATCATGTTATAACACCACTTGTCATATTTTTATGCAACTTCCTCATGTATCATATCTCGTCAAAAACAAAAAACAATAAACACTAGTTAATAGAATTTAAACAAATAGTGAGAGGGGATGATTTTCTTACTCAGCTTCAGTAATTCGATGGTCTCAGTGGAACACCCTTTAAATATCCCACATTCATTATCCACATTTTAGATTTTATAAATGGAATTTCATCAACTCATATATTTATTTTTGTTTTGACCTTTCTTCAAGGTAATATTATTTAATTCCTTCCAATCATCTCAGTGTTTTGTGATTTCTAGTAGAAAAAAATCATTTTGATGTTTTTGTTTGACTACTCCTCTCATATATTATGAAATTACTTTTAATTTTCACTAGAATCTCAAACTATTTTCCCTTAGATGCTCTAATAGATAAATATCCCCTCACATTTCACTGATTAGATCCTTCTTCTCTATGCCTTCTTACAATTTTTTCCCTTCTTGATCTATTATGTTTCACAACCCATTCCATATTTTGTGATGTCACTTTTAATGGAATGAATTTTGGATAAATATTAGTGTTCCAAATAATCTTTTTATTACCCCATGAACCCTTATGATCAATTCTATATTTATGACATCTCTTTATATCACAATTATTTATTTTCTTAGAGCCCCCATTTTTTTGTCACATAATTTGTATTATATTTCAAAAAACCACTTAGGCATGCACTATGATTATTCCCTTTAACATTAAGTAGATCAAAATCAAACATTTTATTCCTTGGGGAATCCTTAATTACTCATTCATAAATATTTCTAATTATTAGACAATCATCCTTCATTTAAATACCTATTTATTTTCTTTCATTCAACGAGGGATTCTATTAATAAACTAGTGTTGTTTCTTAATTCACCTTTCGTTTAAGTCCCTTAATTTCCATCACTATGGTAGATTTATTATCTATTTTAATAATCTTTTTTTAGTGAAAACATTCATCACATTAGTTGGAAGAATGTAGTATTTACTTATAATATTTTTAGTTCCCTTGTTTATATAATTCATCTAAATAAAACCAAGGAAATAATATATGAAGAAACTCTAAAAACCATAAATTGTATAGTCACACCTCATTTTAGATAATGTTTCAGTCTATATTCACCTTTCCATGAGCCTCTATGCTTCTATGGAAGCACACATGGTATGTCCCAAAATTACACAATAGTATCACTTATCAGATACCTTCTTTTAAGATTCTTTTATTTTAGCTTTATCATGATACTTATTCTTAATTTCAGACTTTGGATTTCAATTTTTTTCTCCACTTATTGATGCCCCTATAGGAGCGATATTATTTTACTCATTAGATATATTTATCCTTCCATAAATCTCCTAGACATTACCATAATTATCTTTTAGTTGGTTATTCCTCTTCTAAATGTTGGACCTTTCTTGTTATATAGATTTTAACATCTTTTATAATTTTTTATAAAGTGATATTTCTATATTTCTAATCCTTATTTATGAGCATGTACTTTTAAACATCATTTAAATCGTCTCCATGTAAGTAACATTGACACTTGAAATTTTCACCCATCTTTATAAAGTCATCATTCTTGTCTAAAATCACTCACCTCAGTCTTTGGTTCACCTCAACCAACTCTTCCATGTATTCAAAAAATTCCTCATTATGTACCATCATATTTTGACCTCCTCTAATTCAATTATATTTTCATTGGATCCATATTTATATATCTACCCTTCTGATGACATATACTCAAATCGTTTGGCTTGAATATAATTTTTATCCCTTATATTTGTGCCCACATCAATTATTATTTGATTTTGGTTTTTCATTTTTTCAACCTCAATTTGGAGAACCATAATATGGATCCCTTGATATTAATTCATATTTTTTTAAATGTTTTTACCTCATCCAAAAAGACAAGTTTTATTAATTTATGTATAAAAGTTATAGGAGTTTAAAAGTGGGACTTTTATTAGAATAATTTTTAAATAGGAAAAATAAATCAAAAGGACTATCATAAAACGATGTGGTGTTGGTGTTGATTCTTTTGTAGGGAATCCCATCCACCATTGAGTTTACCTATCAAAAATATCTGTAATAATGTAGTTTGAGTTGGAAATAAAGAGAAATAATTTCATCCATCGAGCGGTGTGATACCACAAGATATGTGTCAGGTCATTAGGAACATCTTAAAAAATAAGGTGGAGTCGCATTCAATCTAAAGATTATTACATCCTATTTTCCCAGAAAACTAAACCTCATTGATCACTCAAAGAATTCTGGCCTTTAGAGATGACACAGTTCTCAATGACTTTTCCATTTTACGGAATTATTTTGGATTTACACTATATATTCAAATTCATTCTCTTTATTATGTGGGAAAACATATTTCATCTCTAAAAATGGATCTGAACCATTCAAAAAAAACCAAATCAAGAAGGATATATCGATGCTCAGATGAAAATTATGGGACCCATATGGGGTTTTAGTGAGAGATTCCCTAAGAGGATGGTGAATCAGTGTATGAAAATAATTCACATTTCCCGATATAGCCGTGAAAGTCTTCATTTCCTACATGTTTTTACCTCACATGTTAACTAGGTAACTCTCTTTTCCACCTATTAGGTGAAGATATGATTAACTATTTTTCTTATCTTATCATTATTCAAAAAATATTTATGCTCCCTTAATCCGCATTAACAATTTATCATCTAACAAAACATAATAAATGAAATCACATAAGACACAATAATTTTAATTGTTTCACTTTCATTGGGATACGTCTAATTAGTACAGTCTGATGTCATTTTGATGTGCCAAAACCCACTATTTATATTTCAATGGTGGATTTAGGCTAGGTAAATATTATTCCTTAGGTCACTACAATTAAGAGATTTAGGGTCATCTCACTTCCCCCAAGGGTCACACACTTTGTCCTATACCTTTTCACACTACTTTTGGTGGGTGTTATTTTTTGGATAATGGGACATTTAATTATTTTAGTATCTACTTTATGTCACATCTAGCGGTGAATTTTAATCTTTAAAATTCTCAAAAACAATTTTTTTTTAACATCATAATAGTATCTTCAGATTCATTATTGAACTAGTCTTCAAGGAATATCTCCATTCTAAAGATATACAGTAAATTCCAACCACATTATGTACTATTGATTTAATGAAAATACCCAATACTCACATTCACGAAACACTTATCGTTTTCATAGAACTCTTGAAAATTCATTGAACTCCCCCAATGTCAAACACAATATTCCGCATTCTTTCCAATATCATTATGTTGCATAACTCTACACTATCATGAATCTATAATGAGATTTTAAATATTGGTTGAATCTGTCCTGGTATATATATCAACAAGTAACTTTCTCTTAATGAGATTTATTTTTGAATTAATTCAATCAAAAAAATAACTTGGTCTACAAAAAAAATACCTTTCTTCCTGAAACTAATTTTTACATTAATTATTTATTCAAGAAATTATTTCTCACTTTCTTTTCATGAATAATATCATTCAAATCAACAATAAGTACATATTACTCAAATGAGATAATAATTACCCTATTTTTAGATGTTTTTTGGCCCATCACATAGATATATTGTCTATCACCCTCCTTACAGAAAACATTGGTTTTTTTTTATCTTTATCTATTTGACATCGCCTTTAGCCCATAACCCACTTCCAACACACAACTACCATCTATATTTAACGGATTCACACAAATATTACAACGTTGATAAACTCTTATTTTCATGCAACATCACATTCATAAAATATGAATATATTTATAAAAACAATTCCTTTTCAAAATATATACAATAATATATAAAATCCAAAAATTCTAAAAACATTTGTGCATGTTTACACAACTTTTCCTCTTCTTGAAACTATTTAATAAACGTCAGTCAGTTTCTATTTTTTGATCAGGGTCCTTGAGTCAACTCATTCACATATCCTTGAAAAACAATTGATACATTCCATGATAATTTTTTTAACAATCATAATATTTATTCCGTTTCAATATTTTTATGAGGATACTTAGAAAAAGCCTTCTAAAACAAGTTATTATTTTTGGGAGCCTTCTTTATTTTACTTTTTTACAATTCTAAATTCATACACTCATTCAGAAACTTAGAGACCCATTTATCAATGAATACATTAGTCTCTTCATGGTGCTATATTTTCTCAACATATTTTATATAATCTATCCCTTTTAGGTGCTCATATTCCATTGATAGCTCAATTTTCTTTTCTCTCTTAATTAAGAACAATATCATATCATGCCACCGTTGACATGGTGAACATAAAATCCAATATATTTTATCACTCCATATCAATCCCTAAACTGAATCTAACATACCAAAAAACCATGTTTTTTAATGATAGGGTTAAAAATGTATCCAATACACAACCAATGGAAACATAAACTTTATTTAGTGTCCATCAATTTTTGATTACATTGCATCATGGTGGAATAATTTTTTATTATAGGGGATTTCATGTGTAGTGAAAAGAGGATATTTAGGATGGATATGTTATCATTTATTGGGAATTATTTATTATGAGACATGTCATTTGATGGATTTATTTGAAACTTTTAATAAAATTAGCTGAAATTTTCTGTCAATTCAAATTTTTAAATATGCATATATTCATGGCTTAAGATAGGGTGTGCATGGATCATAGACCATTATAGATCCCTAAAATTTATATAGCCAAAGGGTTTCACAGTAAATCTATAATTGGTTATGAAATTTATAGATTTTAAGCTTAAATGAAAATTTTATTAATTTATTGTTGTTTTTATGAGATAGATACTCAATAGTGTAATAGTAGTCAACATTAGCTTGTGATTATTTAATGAATTTCTTTATTGGGGAATTTTTCCTTTATGCCATACAAAGCATTATAATTTCAAAATTGAAGAATAAAGTCTTAATGAAATAAATATCATTTTAATTTTTTGGGAATGTAGCCTTTAAATGAATTTCATATTTGAAGATTATTGATCTTATGTAATAAAAATTAATTTATTTTTTGGTTGTGTGGCCTAACTACCATCATATCATTTTTTTCATGGTTATTATTATTATTATATGGTTGTTGTTGTTGATGATGATGTTGTTATTATTGTTGTAATTATTATTCTTATTATTATTGTTATTGGTGTAACTGGTTGAAATTTAATTTCTCTACAAATGGGATAATACCAATTTATTATTATTATTAAAAAATAATTCATGGCTTGAAAATTAATTTTTTGGTCATGTATTGGTTGAATGACCACCAAAAACACATTTTATGGATCATTCTGTGGCGTGAATTGATACATGTATTTGTTCTTTTAAAATCTGAATCCTTTAAGTTTTTTAAAAAATGTTTAAAAATGGGTTTGTTTAAAATTTATTCTATGGAAAAAAACACACCTTAAAAATGTTAATTTAAACATTGGTAGGACTCTAAAATTTTATTTCAATTGGTTGAATGGTTTAAAATGGGTTTTTTAATTTTATTTGAAAGTATGTATTTATGAGTGTCTTCCAAGAGGTTCTTTACAAGTTTTTAAAGTGTTGTTTATTGTTTGTTGAGAATGTGTGACACCATTTTTTTATTGTTTTATAATAGGGTTGTCCCTATTATTTTAAAGTAAAATGAAGAGTTTTTTTAGAACATATTGGATATGTTTGATCTTATGAGGGTGGTGATATATTTTTGATATATTATAATCCTATATATATGAGTATAGATTATGGTATCCCTGTTCATTATCTTTATTTAAATATGATGTCTGATAGCATAAGATACATATATAATGAGACCTTCCCTTGGGTAATTTTTTTGTTAGACTAAGTTGAATAACTCATAAGGCTTTGGTTATGGGATATACATTTTACCCTGAGAGGTAACCATTCATATTTTGATTGAGTATATGACACTTAATATACCCTGGTGGATTAGAGTTGGTAAAGGGTTCTATTCTAGATTTTTATTTAAGGATTATATATGGGATGTGATAATGTCATTGGGAGACCTTGGAATAATATAAAAACATTTTCATTAATTTATAAATGTGTGAAACTATTCATCAGCACATTATAATTCATGTATGAAACTATATATTAGTTTTTTGGATTCCTTAGTTCTTGTAGGAGTTCCGTATTGATTGACCTTGTTGACAGAGGATAGAGATAGCCCCTATGACGTTTTGATTTACAATGATAGCTGATTAGAGAAGTAGTTACTATATAATTAATGATTTTTTGTGTGGATTTATCTTTTAGATTAATAAGTGGGTGGATCCTGTCATGTTTTTGTTTGATGATGGTTAATTACGTCCCTATTCAAGATATTATCCATGTCTTCTATAAGGTTGATTGATTTCACTTGTAGCCTATGAGGTAGAGATAATTACATGATATATCAAATATTACGATATGACCCCAAGGGTAGGTGATTTTTTTGATGACCTTGTGGTGGATATTATCCTTGCTAGAGATTCCCTATATCATATTTGAGGTTGTCTACAGAGAGGATATTCCATGTTGATTATAAGGACCCGACCTTATTATATACTTAATTATTAATTTAGTCAATGAAACACTTCCTTTTACATTGAATATCTTTTAATGTTTTGATATTTAGAGAATTAGGATAGTACATTCATGACATTACACATTTTTACAGAGTGGATTCCAAAAAAACAGTTTCCATTTCTTTTCAAAATATAAAAAATTAAATCTTAAAAGAAGACTCCTTGAAAATTCTTCAACATTTAACATTTCTTCCTTATTTTTATTACACATCCATTAACTTGTGAAAAATCATTTACAAACTTATGATGAGAACAAAATATTAGTAAGGGATGGAAAAAAGGAAAAAACCACAAGTCCATGAATACTCATAACATATGAAAAAACCTTCAAAAGACATGATTTTCACCCATATATACTTACTTCGTGTAGCATGAGATTTACAAAATATCCACACAAATATGAGAAAATAAATATAATAATAAAGGTATCTTGGGGCATTACTTATATAATCTTTTAACCATCTTGGCTACCTTAAAATTTGTAACCCTCACGGCTACCTTACTTTGTGTAACAATCGCAATTACACTTGGAGTAACCATAAGGACAACCTCCAACTTACTCATACCCAATGTATTGTAGGGAAATATAGGTCCCACCCTTCATCATAAACAATGCACAAGAACCAAAACATAATCACACAACATGAATAATTCCATAAAAACATTACTTTGGAATTTCGTAAAACCAAATTTAAAAAGATGATTTTTAAAGAAAATCCCTTTATAAATATTGTACAACTGAAGAGAGAATTAATAGAGTAGATGGAGTATGTATATATACTATAAATTCACTTAATGAAACAAAATATAAACAGAACCCATCACACAAACAATTTAAATAGCACATGAACAATGAAGTAGAAGGTTAACCCAAAGAATGGGAATCGGGTTAAGAATTCCTTTACCTTGGGTTTTTCTTACTTCCAACTTGTTTAAAACTCTTGTATAATGGTTAAAATAGTGTTATTAATATTTTATAGAAACATTTTCATGTTCATAACATCTTATATGATCATTTCATAATATCTTGTCACCCATAATTGTTAGTATTTTTTCCCTTGCACTGTTTTTTGGTTGAATTCGTTACATGATTTATATGATTGGTTCATGGTGGACATTCTTGTAGATTGGAAGTGAAAATCTAGAATTGGAATGGATTAGTATTTAAATATTTTTAGTACCATAATTTATACCATTTATCACTTTTATTCTTTATATGATAATGACTTATAAGATAAAACATTAATGATGTCCGTTTAGATCATATTAGTGGTTCTTTGATATTAACAACCTCATTTTGTCTTATAAATTAGAACCATGAGTAAAAAAAGAATTCCAGAACCATATATGAGTCATAAAACATATATTATAACCTGTTTCAACCATATAAATGGTTTCATGACCAGACTTGAAATAATTAAGGGAAATTTAAATCACATCGTCCACGATGTCGGTAATTCGACACAAATGGACAATGTTTTTTATTCTTTAAATAAGTGGGAGAAGAGAAGAATAATGATGAGGAATTTTCCATAAACATGAGAAAATAATGAATATAAATTATTATGGAGATTTCATTCCTCATGGATAAGAGGGAGCGAGTAAAGAAGAAAAAGGAATAATGAAATAAAAGAAAATCTTGAGAAATTTCTCATGAAAACTTAGCAGGCTAACAACGTCTCTTAAAATTTCATAAAAACATGATTGATGAGAGGAATGGAATATCTCATCATTCATACAAAATATGGAAAGTAATGGGGGATATTTAATGAAATATCCCAACACAAGACAAAGGGAAAGGAAGAGAATAACATAAAATGAAAGAAAATAAAGAAAATAAAAGAGGATGTTTACCTCTTGATCTCTTCTCCTTGAGATCCTCCTTAAGGGCTTTGATTTTGGTCATTTGGTGAGACCCGAAGATCTAGGAAGTGGGGAAGAAAATTGGGGAGGGAATTTGGAAGAAATTAGCCAATTCTCAAGGCTTGAGAGGTGAGGGAGGAAGATGGGAGTGAAGGTGGTATTTATAGTGGAGGAGGGGAGGTATTTTATATTATTCTAATCATTATTATAATAATTTTATCAAGACTATGAATAATATCAATTCATTTTTCCCCAAATAGTAAAAATATCATGTTAGTTCGAACCAAGTGGGCTTACATCATCCTTGCATCACCTATGATGTAGTAAATCAAGTATTTATAATTTATCATATTTATCGTATTTTACTATTCATAAAAAAATCTTGAATTTCATAAAAATCCCAAAAAATTTCCCTAACCATTTTTCGACGTGTAGAATTCAAAAATGAAGTCCATTTTTTAAAAATAATTTTCTTAATATTAATATTTTAACTTTTAAATAAAATCATACTTAATTCAAAAATTAACAGTTCTAATTCTATAATTGCTTCTTTATCACAATGAAAAGTTAACCAAGATGTTATTATCTTCCAGACATAAGAAAATAAAATAATAATAAAATTTACTATTCATTAGGGTCATATTACTATTCATTTTACTATTCATAAGGGAATGTTACTATTCACAAAAAAACAAGTTGGATTCATCAGACCCCAAATAACATACTAAACATAGTTGTAGATGACAGTTCTTGAAATTCAAAACATTGTGGTAGTAAAGTTATTTTTAAAGGCTAGCTATAAATATATACTCTAAACAAAGTTTCAGGCATTTCAATTTATTTTTAGGAAACCTTGGGGTGTTACATTATCCCCACCTTCTGGAAATTGCGTCCTCACAATTTTATTTACTTATTAAACAATTGAGGATAATTTTCCCTCCTAGCATTTTCAAAATCCAATGTTGCTTCTTCAACCATGTGGTTCCTCGACAAAACCATTACCTAGTGGATTACCTTATTCCTCAATGCCTATTCCCTTCGATCAAGAATATGAACTAGTTTCTCTTCGTAAGAAAGGTTCTCTTCTATTTGAACCGCTTATGGGCTCAAGACATGTGATGAATCTGGCACATACTTCCTCAACATCAAAACATGAAAAACATTGTGTACCTAAAACAAGCTCAAAGGCAAAGCTATGCGGTATGCAACTATTCCAACTTTCTCCATGATTTCAAAAGGACCGAAAAACCGTGGACATAGCTTTTCTTTTTTACCGAAACGCATCACACTTTTCCCAGGAGAGACTTTAAGGAAAACATGGTCACCTACCATGAAAGAGGAGTCTTTCCTTCTATTATCTGCATAACTTTTCTGCCTGCTCTGAGCTATCCTCATGTGCTGATGGATCGACCTCACATTCTCATCCACTTCTTCAACTAATTCTGGCCCCATCAACTTTCTTTTACCGACTTTATCCCAAAACGCTGGATTCCGATATAGCTTCCCATATAAGGCTTCAAAAGGTGCCATCTGAATACTAGAATGAAAACTATTATTATAAGAAAACTCAACTAAAGAAAGATGTTGATCCCAACTTCCCTAATAGTCCATTGAACAAGCTCAAAGCATATCTTCCAAAGTCTGAATCGTTCGTTCTGACAGCCCATCTGATTGAGTATGAAAAGCTGTATTGAAATTTAACTCTGTTCCCAACGACATCTGAAGTCCCTTCCAAAAGTTAGAAGTGAACCTGGGATCTCGGTCAGAAACAATGGAAATAGGAACTCCATGTAACCTGACAATCTCCTTGAGGTACAATCGAGAAAGATGATCCAAAGTCATAGTATCTTGAATAGAAAGAAAATGTGCCGAATTTGTTAGCCAATCAACAATAACCCAACTCACATTGTTACCTCGATAAGTCTTTGGTAGTCCCACCACAAAGTCCATGGATAAATTCTCCCATTTCCACTTTGGCACTGGAAAAGGCTGAAGCATCCCTTTCGGTAACTGCCGCTCTACTTTAACCTGCTGACATGTCAAACATTTCATTGTAAAATCATCAATATCTCTTTTCATCCCATTCCACCAATAATACTCTCGAAGGTCTCTGCACATCTTAGTACTTCCAGGATGAACAGAAAATGGAGAACTATGAGCTTCACACAACAATTATTTCTTCAACTGAGAATCACAAGGCAAAGACAACCTTTTTCCAAATCTTAAAACACAATCTTTATCAAGATTAAATTCTGGAAACTAACCCATTTTAACCAATTCTACATTTTTCTATAGCTCACGGTCTTCCCTCTGCGCTTGCTTAATTCTGTCTGACAATGAAGACTACACTGAAACTTGAAACAAAGCAGATATATTCCCTGCACCAACAACTTCTAAGCCAAAATTCATCAAATCATTAATCAAGGGATCATGTTCCAAACGTAGCATGGTTAATGATGCATGATGTTTCCGAATTAAGGCATACACTACTTTTTTTACATTCCAGGATGGTAATTGATCATGAAGTCATAATCCTTTACCAGTTCTAGCCATCTTCTCTACCTCATGTTTAATTATTTCTGAGTGAATATATACTTTAGACTTTTATGGTCAGTATATATTTTTCATTTGGTTCTGTATAGATGATGCCTCCATATTTTCAAAGAAAATACCACAGCTACCAATTCCAAATCATGCGTGGGATAATTTAGCTCAGGAGGTTAAAGTTGTCTCAAATCATAGGCAATTACATGATCATTCTGCATCAAAAGACAACCAAGTTCCTTCAAAGAAGCATAATTGTAGATGAAAAACTCACCATTCTAGGAAGGTAAGGCCAAAACTGAAGTATTCACCAATCTCTTCATCAGTTCCTAAAAACAAACATAACATTCTTCTGTCCCAACAAATTTAACCCCTTTCTGAGTTGACTTAGTTATCGGGATAGATAACTATACAAAGTTCTTAACAAACCATTGGTAATAACTTGATAAGCCCAGAAAACTACAAATATATATAACATTTGTGGGTCTTGGCCATTCATCAACTACTTTTGTTTTGGCTGGATCAACTGTTATTCCATCCTTATTTACAATGTGCCAAAGAAAAGAAATCTGCTGCAACCAAAAATCACACTTGTGGAATTTTAAAAATAGTTTATTTTCTTTTAAAGTATGCAAAACAACCCTTATATGTTTTTCATTCTCCTCTTTATTTTTAGAAAATACCGTAATTTCATCAATAAATACAACCACAAACTTATCCAAGAACTCATGAAATACTCTATTCATAAGATTCATAAATAAAACAGGTGTATTAGTTAATCCAAACGGCATAACAACAAATTCATAATGCCCATATCAAGCACAAAAAGGCATTTTTTGGGATGTCATCCTCTTTAACCTTTAGCTAATGGTATCTGCATCTCAAGTCAATCTTGGAAAAGTACTAAGCTCCCTGGAGCTGATCAAACAAGTCATCGATATGAGGAAAAGGATACTTGTTTTTAACAGTGATGTTATTCAAAGCTTTATAATCAATGCAAAGTCTCATGGAACCATCTTTATTTTTAAAAAACAAAACAGGGGATCCCCATGGTGAAGTGTTAGGACAAATGAAGACTTTGACAAGAAAATCATGCAACTGGTTTTTTAATTCAAGAAGTTCTATTGGAGATATACGATATAGGGGGTTTGAAGTTGGCTTAGCATCAGGAAATAAGTCAATTGTGAATTCAACTTCTCGATAAGGTATGACACTGGGTAACTCATCATGAAAAACATCAAGGTATTCATTTACCACTAGAACATCATTAATTTGAATAGTTCCCTTGTTTTCTACAATATGAGCAAAATAACTTTCATTTCCATCTTTCAATAATTTCTCAGCTTCTTGATATGTTATCAATTGTATGGGTTAATTATTCTATACAAACTAAAACCCTTTCTGAAAATCAACTTCTTTAGCTCAACAGTCAATCTTAGCATGATAATCAGAAAGCCAGTCCATCCCCAGTATAACATCAAACTCAACTAAGGGTAAAACAACAAGGTTTGTAGGTAAAGTCTTTCCATAGACCACGATAGAAATATTTTTATACTTCCTCTTTTCTATAACATTTCCCCCTGGTGTTTTAACAACAAGTTGAAGTCTCATTTGGTGAGGTGATATTTTCAATTTACCAAAAAATTTCTCAGAGATGAAGGAATGTGTAGACCCCGTATCAAAAAAAACTTTAGCAAAATCTGAGTTAACAAAAAAAGTACCTGATACAACTTCATTGGATGGCCCGACGTCTGCTGATGTAGTTGCAAAGGATCTCACTACACCTTTCTTCTTGTATTCTGGCTTCTTTGCATCATTCAGATCTTTCTTTGGACAAACATTTGCATAGTGAACCATCACACCACATTTAGTACAATTTACAGTTTGCTTATCAGGATTAGTCTTTAGATCATTTTCATTGCAATCTTGGGCCATATTTCCAAACTTACCACATTTAAATCACTTCCCAGTTTTTCTAATACATTCCCCCAGGTGCTTCTTTCCGCACTTTTCACAAACTGGAAATTGTATTTTCTTACCATCAGATTTCTTTGGTTGATTCATGCCCATTTCTTGCCAACTGGACCTCTTCTTCTCTTTTTTTCCAAAATGCACATGATCATCAGAAAAATACATCTCTACCATCTCATCACATTAGAGAAGTTTCTCATAACTTTTGAATTCACGGGATCCCAACGCCCTTCAATACCTTGGATTCAATCCTGAGTAAAAATAGTTGATTTTGCTATCAAGATCCAGAATAAGATTTGGAGCATACCTCACTAGTCATGTGAAGTTAGCTTCATACACAACCACTGAACCTTTCTCCTTATGTTTAAATTCAAGGAATTGCTTCTCCATTCTATGTCTCACCACCTTAGGAAAATATTTTTCCAGGAAAAGACATTTAAATTAATCTAACTCTAAGGCATCAAAATCCTCTCTACCCCTGATTTTCCTTACCATTGACCACCACTGATCAGCTTCCCCTTCAAAATGATACATGGAAATACTTACCTTTTGATGTTCTGAACATCCCATAACATCGAATATCTTTTCAAGGGCATTGATCCATCCTTCAGTTGCTACTGGGTCAGAAGATCCATTGAATGTAGGAGGATGTTGTCTCATAAAATGTTCCACCACTGTCATGTTCCATTGTGGTACCTCAATTGTTCCTCTTGAATGGATTCCACCACCATTTATTTCCTATATTAGCTGGGCCATTACTATCACAAACTGCTCGATTCCAATCCCTACCATTCCGGGCTGTAGATCAGGAATGATGTCATTCTATCGGTGCCTCTCCTCTTCAGCATCCATGTTCCTTCTGCGGACAACCATTCTGATCAAACATGTCCTAGATGAAGAAACATGGTAATCTTTAAATGCTATAACATTTCAAATTAAACATAAAGTAAAAAATCATTTATGGTATTCTATTAACATCACCCTAACCCTTAAAGTTATCTAAACCATCCTATGATACCAACTATAAGGACCCGGCCTTATTACATACATAATCTTGAATTTAGTCAAGAAAACAATTCCATTTACATTGAATATCTTTTCAAGTTTATAGATTTAGAGAATTAGGATACTACATTCATGACATTACACATTATTACAGAGTGGATACCACAAAAACAGTTTCCATTTTTTTACAAAATATAAAACATTAAATCTTAAAACAAGACTCCTTGAAAATTATTCAACATTTAAGGTGTCTTCATTCCTTATATTACACATCCATTAACCTGTGAAAAATCATTTACAAACTTTGTATGATAACAAAATCTCAGTAAGGTATTGAAAAGAAGGAAAAAACCACATTAGTCCATGAATACTCATAACGTATGAAAACACCTTCAAAAGGCATGATTTTCACCCATATATACTTACTTCATGCAGCATGAGATTTACACAAGATCCACACAAATATGTGAACATAAATATAATCATAATGGTATCTTAGGTCATTAATTACATAATCTGGTAACTATCTTGGCTACCTTAAAATTTGTAACCCTCACGGCTACCTTACTTTGTGTAACCATCGTAGTTACACTTCAAGTAACCATATGGCCGACCTCCAACTTACTCATACCCAATGCATTGGAGGGAAATATTGTAACACCCCAGGTAAATAAGGAATATGACATTTTCATATTTATCCATATTTGTGAATAAAATATTAATATGACTTTAAAGGGGACGCTATGCTCGATGGCGTACCCAACACGCAACAACGAGTTTCTTGGAAATCTTACATTACACTCTAATAATAAAATAATATTATTTTAAATAGTAGTTAACATGTAGCCATTGTAATGGCAGTAATGGATAGAAATAACTAAAATATGATTATATATGTTCTTAAATATTTTTACATTTATACAATAAAAGATAAAGGCTTAAAATACGGAAAGAATTCAATTTTAGGTGTATATGCCCTAGTTTTCACTAAAGGTTCACTTATTGCCTTTTAATGGAGAACTGTCATTAAATATAGTTTTGATCACTCTTATACATTATTTTGGACCAGATAAAACTCTTATTAAGAATCGGGATATCAAATTTTACTTTGTGTAATTTTTTGGTATCTTTCCGATAAAGTTCATTTTTTAATGAATAGTGTAAAATGTTGTGTTTTAATTCAAAACCACTTTTTAATCTAATTTATTTATATGATTAGATAATATTTTGAATTGGTTTTAAAGTGAAATTAGAAAATATTTTTACCATTAAATCCAATAGTGGTCTTTGGAATTAATTTCACTTTGAAATCAGACTTAAACTAGTGTCAATCTTTTGATACTTATTGTTTTATAAAAACACGCTATTTGCTCTGACATCGGGAATTAATTATTAAATTAATTAATGTGACTAATATGTTCTGAATTTTGTAAAACAGACTTCATTTTTGAATTTGGAATATCAAATATAGCTTAGGGTGAATTTTTGGGATTTTTCTGAAAAACTTCAATTTTTGATGAATAGTGAAACCACTAAGTGGTACTTATAAAAACTGATTTTCTGTTCAAATGAAATTTTGCCATCATTGTGTTTTGATTTTCAAAAATATGACATACATGTTTGTCATTAAGAAGTAAAATGTGGTTCAATGAGATTAAAATAATTTTTGGTGAATAGTAACTTATTAAATTTTTAATCGCGATTAGTGGTAATTAGTGTAGTTTAAGGTAAAAATAATGCTTTAATAAAATGAGATGAGTTTGAAACATGTCTTACCCTCATTGGTTGTATCATGGCCGACCAAGACAATCCATGGGTCAGCTTGGGGACCCCATGGATCCACTTTGGTTGGGAAATGACATAAATAACATTTTATTTAATGTAAAAGTAAAAATGACACAAACTTGATATGTTTTACTAAAACAATTTTAAGTGCCGTTATACAAGTCATATTTTTTATTATAAATATTCATTGGAAAGATAAAAAGATTTCCTACATCATAGTATTTTTTTATAATTTTTAGACATTAAATAAATTAAATTAGTTATGACATAATAATGATGCAGCGATGACATCATTATTTGACTATTTAAATAAAATGGAAAGATAATGTAAAATCTATGAACTAAACATGTCCAAAACCAATTGGATGAGTGGATTTCGAAGCCTTATCACCTTATCCACGATTTATATCAATGTGGGACCTTTTAAAACCGAAACACATTTTCAAATAAAGTAATATTTCTTACATTCCAAAAGTGCCCCTCCTCTCCTCTTATAAAAGGCCCCCACCTCTACCTCATTTCACACACTCCTCAAGCCTTTGGCTCGGCCAAACACTGCCCATTTACTCTCTCCACATCCCTCTCCTCATCCTAGAGTATTCCTTTTGGGCAGAATCCTTTCAAAGGAAGCCTTTAGGCTCAAATCAAAAGGAGTTACACTTTTAAAGGTAATTCACTCTCTCATGTTCATTTGTTTTATTTTGCTTCTCCAACCCCCTAAACTCTTTTTATTTACTTATTTTGTAACAACACCAGTATCTTCAACATACTAGGATGTTGTTATAATATTTATTCGAGCTACAATCTCACACAACTACATCAAATGGTTAAAGAACATACAGTTTCCGTGGATGGTGAAATTCTGCCTCCCGAAACGATGATTGTTCAATACTCATTTAACACCTTCAAAGGTGGACATTATGATGTCACTATTTTTATATATGATATATAATATGTTTATGTTTTATTTATGCTTCAGTATTTTTCATTTTTGTCTTACCTTTATGGCTTCCATTATGGTTATACGCGATATCTTCATTTAATGAAGTGCGGACTACCGCCCCCTCAAAGTGATTTGATTCGTTAAATACCATATGTGGGATGTATAAAGGATTGAAAGATGATATTATATATTATATTATACTGGAATTATAATATACCTTTATATCATTATTATTCCAATATATAAAATACGAAATAGAAATGAAAGTTGCGTTCATGCGTACGTACGGCTTACCGTCTCCATGAACGGTGCATTTCATTTCTTACCTCTAAATGATTATGTAATGTTATAAATGCATGAATGTACTGGATATATATATGAAATATATTATACCTACATCATGAATACAATTCTGGATATAATAAACATTTGGCCACATGAACAACATGTAATTGTAAGAAGTCCACTTTCGACTTAAGAACCAAATATCGGCAAAACAAATATTATTAACTTAAATGATTACATAATGTTTATGACATGGTAATAAGTGGAATAAAAGGAATAATGAACTTGAAAAGGGTTCTTAATGAAGTAGAAATTAACTCAAGTTTATTATTCAGGAGATTAAAGAATGATCGAGTCATGTCGGACCCGAGGTAAGGGATCCTACAACTCTCTGTCTTTTTAAGTACACTCTTTTATGTCATTTATTTAAAGCTCATCTTTCTTATGATTGGGATGTTCTTTTATATTAAATTTACTGTAATTTTTATGTTCATGTGATGAGAGAATATATTCTCTCTCATCAATCCATTTTGGATGTTTTGAGTGGCGCCGTTAGGCTGCCGAACTTTCGTAAGAGATCTAACCTCTCTCTTTCTTTTTAAGTACTCTCCTTTATATCACTTATTTTAAGCTCCTATTTGTAATGTTGGGGGATGTTATTTTATATTCCTCTTGCTGTAAATTTTATTGTAATGTGATGGGATACCCTATTTGATCTCATCAATCCATATTCGGAAGTTTTATGTGGCGCCGTTAGGCTGCCAAGTTTTCGTAAGGGATTTTTCATCTCACTTTTATTCCCGTGAGATTTATGCTACATTTGCCACAAATTCCATTGAGTGGTGTATGTGCTTCCCATTATTCCACTCTTTGTGTAATATAATTTCATTTATGAGTATTTACATCAATGATCTATTGTCCTTCTTTCATGGGGTGTATGATTTGAAAGATACCCAAGTCGGTAAGGGAACCTTTCACCCTCCTCTTTTTTTTAAAAGACTTCTTTTGTTGGGTCTTTTAATTCACATATTGTTATGTTGGGATATGTTCTCATATATCCTTATTGATGTAAATTTTATTTCCATGTGATGAGATAATATTTTTTATCTCTCATCACCTCTTTTTGATGTGATGTCGTTAGGCTGTCAAGGGAACTTTTTAACCCAATTTCGATTTCTTTGGGTTCAACATGTAGTCATTGAATATGTCATCCATTGAATATGTGTGAATGACCTTTTATTGTTTTACACTTAATATCCACTTATATTGGGTATATTTATATTTGTCACACATATTTCTGAGATTAATTTGTCCTTAATTTAAGGATACCTTCTTTATAAGGGATTTCAACACATTTGACATTTCTATTGAGGGTTCATTGTTGTTATGCACCAATTCACTCTTATATGGTGTATATACTGTCCTTTGGAGTATTATATCATGAATCCATTTATTCTCATGATATTATAAAGTTCTGACTAAATGTTATTCCTCAATTATTGTATTCAAGTGTCTCTAATTTTGGTAAAACCCCTTTAACCAAAATATCGTTTTAAATGTTTTAATTATTTGTTCTTATTAATATCCATGTTTTCAAAATGGTTTTAAGGATTTATTTATATGGATATTAATGGTTTAAAATGATAAAAGCTTCAAGGTGGTATGGGACACTTTGATTCAAAAATCTCTTTATTAAATGTTTTAAATGGTTTTGGAAATGGTTTCTTTTTGAATGGATTCATTATTTCAATATCCTAAAATGTTATATTGTGATTGAAATGTGGAAATGTTATGTTTCCTTTATTCATGTTTATGTGATACGATTATGTTATGGTTCTTGGGAATTGTTATGAAGAACGGGTGGTTCCATGATAAACTAAGGGCGGGTGAGCCCGATATAGCTCTCCAATGCATTGGGTAACGGGAAGGAGTGAAATGTTAGGGTTTCTCCGAAGAGATTTAGGGAATATACTGTGATGGGTATTCCAAACGTAACCAAGAGGGTTACTCCCTACGTAAGAATGTTATGAATGCCTCAAGTTACCTTTATGTCTTATGTTTTCTATGATTTATTCATGATTTGATATGCCTATGTTTTATGGGTAAAGTGTGATTTCATTCTAATGTATATATGAACTCATGCTTCCTTTCCATATTTTTATAACTCTTACTGAGCTTTTTATGCTCATCCCAAGTTTTTGAAATGTTTTTCACAGGTCAAGGGAAAGGTACATGATGTGATGATAGTGTCAAGGATGTGTCAAGAAAGAACCCATGTTTTATTTTAAATATGTTTCCGTTGATGGGAAGAATGAATATTATCTTTTATGTAACCATTTTGTTTAAATGTGGAATGTAATGCAAGTTTCATGATCTAATTCTCTAAAACTCTAAACCTGAAAAGATCCTCAATGTGTAATCTTGTAATAACTCAAGATTAAGTAAGGTTTAAGGCTGGGGCCTTATAAATATAGGTCCCACACTTCATCATAAACAATTCCCAAGAACCAAAACATAATCATACAGCAAGAATAATTCCATAAAAACATTACTTTTGAATTTTGTAAAACCAAATTTAAAAAGGGAATTTTTAAAGAAAATCACCTTATAAATATCGTACAATTGAAGTGAGAATTAATAGAGTGGATAGAGTATGTATATATAGTGTAAATACACTTAATGAAACATAATATAAACAAAACCCATAAAAAAAATTTAAATAGCACATGAAAAATGAAGTAGAAGGTTAACCCAAAGAATGGAAATCAGGTTAAGAATTCCCTTACCTCGGGTTTGTCTTACTTCCAACTTGTTTAAACCTTATGTATCATGGTTTAAAGAGTTTTATTAATATTTTATAGAAACACATTCATGTTTATAACATATTATATGATCATTTCATTACATCTTTTCACCCTTAATTGTTATTATTTTTCCCCTTTCACTGTTTTTTGGTTGAATTCTTTACATGATTTATATGATTGGTTCATGGTGGACATTCTTGTCGATCGGAAGTGAAACTCCAGAATTAGAATGAAGTAGTATTTAAATATTTTTAGTACCATAATTTATACCATTTATCACTTTTATTCTTTATATGAGAATGACTTATAAGTTAAAACATTAATGATGTTCGTTTAGACCATATTAGTGGTTCTTTGATAATAACAACCTCATTTTGTCTTATAAATTAGAACCATGAGTAAAAAATAATTAAAGAACCATATATGTAACATCCTAGAATTTTATGAGAAATATTTTTTTTATATAAATCATCAAAGGAATCTTTCACTACACACAACACTAGCTTGGCTTGCTTTACACGCAACCGCGGCCTTCCTCGATAGCTTGCGTCGTATGCAATACCGAGTCTCACTAAACAACGATATGCTATTAAGATATTATTAAAACTATCCGTTATGAATATTATTTACTGAATTTTTAATTTTATAAAATTTTAATTCAACTTATACATTTTCTAGAATGAGGTATGAAAGCAAAATCAGTTTTTTTGGATAAAAGAAGTATTTTTAAAAAAATGTAGTTTTGCCGCCTTTTGATGGTGCACCCACATTAAATCTAGTCTTTGAAATGTTTATAAGTTCAATTTTACAAAATAAAATTCTTCTTTTAAATCAGGGTATAAAAATTTACTTTGGATAAATTTTTGATATTTTTCTGATAACTTTTATATTTTGATGAATAGTAAAAATACGCTAATTTTTAATTAAAAACAACTTTTTTCATCAAGATAATTTATATGGATAAGTTATAATATTGAATGGTTTTAAAGTATAAATATAATATTTTTTACCATTTAATATAATTTATGCCATTAGCATTAATTTCACATTGAATTCATAGGTAAAAACATTTCAATCTTTGGCAATGTTTTAACTTCTAAAACCCATTTTCTTAACAAAGGGATTTATTTTAAATTAATTACTGAAATTTATAAGTTTTGAATTTGGAAAAATGGATTTCATATTCGGAATCAGTGGGTCCAAATTATGTTAATAGGTTACTTTTTATTTTTGGGCATTATGAATAGTAACAACGATAAATTTTATTTACCATAATTAAAGGTAAATCAGGTAATTAAGGGTAAGTATATGTTTATAAAATTACCCTAACACCTACTAAAATCCTATTGTATGACTAAAATTAGACCCATATCACATAAGGGTCGGATTAGATTCATTTAATGGACTTTTTTCCATGAAAATAATTTAATTATTATTAAAACCAAAGAATGTGACAACATGTAACTTTCTTAAAGCTTATAAGTATAATAATTTTAATTTGTTGATAATATTTATGAAACTACGAACATGAATAGTCTCCAGAAATCTGATAAAATTATCTAAATCATAATAATTTATTTAGAATTTTTAGGGATTAATTAATTATCATTAATTATGACACAATAGTGATGTTGAAATTATTTTATTAATTAAAATATCAAATAAGTGGTTTTAAATATATTAAAATAAATATTATATGAACTATTTAATGTGCTCTAATAATTTTATAGATACATATGACATTTTATGAATCTATTAAATCTTTTATTTTGAACATATCTTCTGTATATATTTTATTTAAATTCAAATAAATGAATAGTGTCAAAATTGACACTATTGTTATTTTATAAAGATAACATATTATAAAATAGTTTTAAAATCAAAAAAATATTTAAAAATTATAAATTAAAATTTATATGGTAGAAAATGTCATAAAGTGTTAAATTATGGAAAATTCACAACAAATATGTAATTATTTATAATAATTTAAAATTTAGAATATTTTTACCACAAATAAAATTAAATTGATAAATAAGGATAAATCAAGTTGATAATGTTTAAAATAAATTGATAAAATGTATAAATTTTATTGGTTGATGGGATTACAAACCTATCTCATCTAATATTTGGATATGAGTCATTTTTGATGTTTTTAAGTGGGGTTGGGATTTAATATAAACTAATATTTATTATATTTCCAAAGGTGCCCCTCTCCTCCCTTATAAAAGGGCACCTCCTACCTCTAATACTCAAACCAATTTGAGCCTTAAATATTGGCCAATCCCTGCCCATTTAACTTTACCACTTCCCTAGAAACATCCTAGAGGTCCTGGTATTCTTCAAAGACTAATTGTAGTGCCCTAAGAGGAGTTCTCAAAGAGGCGCTTCAAAGAAGAGGTACTGCCTGTTACCGATTCTCTCATCTTTATTTCTTCTTCCAATTCTTCTTATTTAGTTGTTTAATTATGAATTAATAACATCAGTATCACTAATATACTGATATGTTTTTATAATTATGAAACAACCCTATTTCACCATCTATCCATCCTACAGAAAACGAAATCACCGCGCGTGCGTACATACGGAATACCGTCTCCACGTCGTGGTGTAATCTATTTTCCCCCACCACCTTACATGGATGGGTATAATTGTGTAAATAATAAATATATATGATTATTTTAATGTGACACTTATTCTAAAATAGTATACATACACTTCAATACAATTCCACGATCATGGGAACGATATCATCGCTCGTGCGTACGTACGGAATACCGTCTCCACGATGTGATGCGACTCGTTCCACATGATCTTCATTGCATAATGATTATAAAAATGAATTGAATGAATAAATATGATATATATTACACTAATACCATTCTGTAAATGAGGTATCTATAACCTAAAGATAAGAATAAGAATTTATTCGACAAAACACGTATAAGAACAAAAAGTAATAAACACCCGAATAACAAGTAATAATGAAATATTACTAACAAGAAACTAAGAATATGACCATATATGATATCATAACAATAAGTATGATTATGGAATAAGTAAATAACATTATTTAAATCATTATACTGGAGGTTTAGACACTTACGAAGCAAATCAAAACTAAGGTAAGGGAAATATCACAATCTTATTTTTTTATCCGAGATTGTTTATACTTTGGTATTTACTGGGGTGTATTTTATCATCCACATCCATGTTTCCTCAATATGTAATATTATTTCCATCCACCTAAAATTTTTTAAATCCATTTTTACACATTTTTGAGTTTTTAGTAAAAGATATGAAAGGAATCTTTTGTCATTTTTCATACGAGGTACTTTTTGACTTTTTCGACAAAAGTATGAGAAGAATGTTTTTTTAAATTATACGGCATGAATGGATTTTTAAAACATTATTTCCAAGAAGCTTCCTTTACAAATTTTCAAGTTTATTTTTAATCAACTTCTTTTAGTTTAGAATTGTATGACATGTTAAGAAAGGAAAAGTGTTTTTGAAGTAGAAAGGATATTTTTCTCAAGAATGGAGTTCAAGTGTTTTATCAAAATTATTTTCCATCTAAGATAATAAAGGGTTATATTTCTATACCTATTATTAAATTTATTTGATTTTGTTGTTATGGAATTATTTTTATGAATTCCTTTATCTTATATGAATTGTTTTATGATGTCACGATGTTTAAGATTCCCATTTTTATTACATGGGTTATGCTATGATGTATGGTTTATGATTTTGTGGAACACATATGAATGGTATCATTATGAGATGGGTGAGACCTATATCTCCCTCCAATTCATTGGTTAAAGATTTTATATCTCATGAGATAGTCATGGCTGGAACGGCAGGTTAAACTGGTTCAGTGAAACAGGACTGAAACGAGGAGTGAACTCGGCCCAGAAATGGACTTTGTCCACTAAGATTGTCTTGGAAATGAGTCTTGACTAATAAGAAATGATTCTCTATGATTATATTTATATGCCAAAAAGTTTCATGTTTTAAGTTATGATTATTGGGATTACATTTCACTACCATTATTTATCCCATGTTAGGAAATTATGATCTCTTTTGCAGGATAAGATTTTAAAAATGTTATGTTCTTATGAATTTGATGTAATTGATATTTCTCTTGTTTACCCTTACTGAGCATTTTAGCTCACCCATTTGTATTTTTTCTTTCCCAAGGCCAGGAAGAAGGGTATTAAGTAAGATATACCAAAAAGAGACTATAGATATGATGAAATAAATGGTAGACAGTGTAGATGCTTTATGAACCAGTTGTTTAGGTTTCCCAGTTTCTAAAGACACTACACCTATACGGTCCTTTCATGGTATTGTTATATGTTGTAATAAGTATGATTTAATTTTTAAGTATTAACCATGTATTTAAAGTATGGGTCGCTATAGTTGGTATCAGAGGAAAGGTATAGTCAACCTTTGGAAACTTGGATGTGAAAGCCTTAGTAAGAAACCTAAGGATATGTCTAAGCATAGAACACAATCATAGTGTTTTAGAAATGGCCATGAACAACCTATGATAAGACCTTAAGTGTGAAATTTTATTCTTGATTATGTGGTTTTCCTATTATAATTAGTGTTTCTCACACTATTCTTCTTGGTTTTAGTCAATGGCTGGAACCCGAAGAAACTGTGTTAATGCGGAATGCGACGGGAAATGCAATGATTGTCCCCCTGAGCAACCAAACGTTATGGGAGATGGAATGAAAAATCTTGTAGCCATTCTCACACAACTTTCTCAAGATATTAATCATGCAGGACTTCCAAATGAGAAAAGGAAGGAGCAAAATTCTGTCGAATCCTTCATGAGGAAGCATCCACCTTCATTCAGCGGGTCTTCTGATCCATTAGTGGCTGAACAATGGATTTGTACCACTGAAAAGATATTTTCAGTTCTTCAGTGTTCTGAACATGATAAAGTCATCTTAGCAGTGTATTGTTTGGAAGGTGATGCTGATCAATGGTGGAATCTTATTAAGAATACAATTCAAAGGGATGAAATTGAGTCCATGGAATGGGACGAGTTCAAGAACATATTTTTCAATAAGTATTTCCCTCATATTCTTCAAAGAAATATGGAGAAGGAGTTTCTTGAACTGAAGAAAAAGGATGATGAATCTGTTGGTACCTATGAAGCAAATTTTACAAGACTTGCAAGGAACACTTCCGGAATTATTATCCAACCTGAGAGTAAGATCGACCGATTCTTTAGTGGCTTAAAACCAAGTCTTCGAAGGGCGTTAGACATAAGGGACTTCAGTATCTATGAGGGAATTGTTCGATGTGCTCTCAAGGTTGAGATGGAGATTGGTGTAACCCATCAGTCACATGGGTTTGATAAGAAGAGGAAATTGGAATTCAAAGTAAAATCTAAAGACCACACTGAAAAGAAGATGAGTTTTCCCTTATGATCAAAGTATGGAAAGAAACATGGAGGAAATTGTCTTAAGGGGACAAGAAAATGTTATAAGTGTGTAAAATAAGGTCATCGGGAAATTGAATGTCGAAATAATGGGAAGAAAATGTCTAATGATGCAGAAAAGGAAGGGATACACAAAATGAACCTACTACACTTCAATGTTTCAAGTCCAAGGAGATGGGGCATTATGCCAATCAATGCCCAAATCCAAGGGTTTATGATGATGATTGATGTCAACAAAATCTTAAGGCCAAAGACAAAGGAATGTCTCATGAAATTACTATCGGTGATGTGGAGTACGACAACGAAGTGGTGAGAGGTACACTTACCATCCACTCTAAAGTAGCAAATGTTTTATTTGATTCTCGATCCACCCTCTCTTTTATTTCTGAAGAATTTTCAAAGGGTATCACCGTATTACCTCAATAATTAGATGTTTAGTTGGCTGTGACAACTTCTAATGGCACAACAGTAGCATCAAAAGTTTACAATTCTTCTCCGATTGAAGTTTGTGGGAAAGTGCTTCCTGAAAATCTTGTGATCCTTCCTATAGTGGAATTTGATGTGATTCTTGGCATGGATTGGATTTCTCTATATGGAGCTCATATCAATTGCCAAAGAAGGGAAGTCACATTTCATATTCCAGATCAATCTATGATCATCTATTGATGCAAGGATGAACATAACATTCCAGTGGAAATTTCATCCATCTTATGGGTCTTGATTCCACTAAATGAAGGTTATTTATCTCAAATGGTTGGAGAGAAACTCACCATTAATAATATGCCCATTGTACGAGAATTTGATGATGTCTTTCTGGAGGAATTTCTAGGTGTTCCACCAAATCATGAAGTTGAGTTTTCAATAGAACTTGTACCAGGTGCTTTGCCTATTTCAAAGACACCTTATAGAATGGCCCCAATTGAGTTGCAGGAATTGAAGAAGCAACTCCAAGAGAATCTTGATAAAGGATTCATATGCCCTAGTGCGTCACCTTGGGGAGCACCTGTTCTGTTTGTTAAGGAGAAAGATGGATCAATGAGACTCTGAATTGATTATAGGGAACTTAACAAGATCACTATCAAGAACAAATATCCTCTCCCACACATTGATGACCTATTTGACCAACTACGCGGTGATCAATACTTTTCCAAGATTGATCTTCATTCAGGGTATCATCAATTAAGGGTCAAAAGGGAGGATATACCAAAGATGGCTTTCCGTACAAGGTATGGACACTATGAATTTATAGTGATGACATTTGGTCTTAATAATTCCCATGCAATCTTCATGGATCTGATGAATAAAGTCTTTAAAGACTATCTAGATCAGTTTGTGGTAGTCTTTATAGATGATATTCTTGTCTATTCAAAGGGCAAGGAGGAACATGAAGATCACTTGATAATTGTATTAAAGACCCTAAGAAAGGATAAGATTTATGCCAAATTTACCAAGTGTGAATTTTGTCTTCAAAAAGTTTCATTTTTGGGTCACATAATCTCAAAAGAGGGGATATATGTGGATCTAAAAAAAAGAGGTTATCGAAAGATGGTCGAGACAAACAATAGTAACCGAGATCCGAAGTTTTCTTTGTTTGGCTGGATTTTACTAACGTTTTGTGAAAGATTGTTCACGATTATCTAATCCACCCACCAGGTTGACTCCAAAAAGAGTTAAGTTTGTTTGGATGGAGGAATGTGAAGAGAATTTCAAGGAGTTGAAAAGAAGGTTAGTCAGTGCACCTGTGCTCACACTACCTTGCAGTGGAGAAAGGTTTGTGATTTACAGTGATGCATCCAAGAAGGGACTGGGATGTGTTCTCAAGCAAAATGATATGGTGATAGCTTATGCCTCACGAAAGTTGAAAATCCATGAGCAAAATAACCCAACTCATGATTTGGAGTTAGCTGCGGTAATCTTTGCATTAAAGATTTGGAGGCATTACCTTTATAGTGAAAGGTGTGATATTTATACTGATCATAAAAGTTAAAAGTATATTTTCACACAAAAGGAGATGAATATGCACCAAAGAAGATGGTTGGAGATGATTAAGGATTACGACTGCTCAATTTATTACCACCCTGAGAAAGTAAACAAAGTGGCAGATGCATTAAGTCGACAAGAACATGCTAGCTTATCCATGATGAGGATCACAAAAGATCCAATATTTATGGATTTATAAAGGATGGATCTTGGAATTATAATGGAAGGGGAAAAATCGTATCTTTCTCAAATGAATGTTCAAATATCTATACATGTGAAGATTAAAGAGGCACAGAAAGAAGATGTAGAGATACACAAGAAGGTGAGAAATGTACCTGAATTCAACCTTGATTGTGATGGGATAATAAAGTTCAAGAATCGGGTTTGTGTTCCTCACATCCCAGAATTAAATAAGGAGCTGCTGGATGAGGCTCATAGTTCTTCATTCTCTATTCATCCGGGAAGCACGAAGATGTATAGGGATATGAAAGAGTACTTCTGGTGGGATGGCATGAAAAGAGATGTTGCTGAGTATGTCTCTCGAGGCTTGGTTTGTCAGCAAGTTAAAGCTGAGAGACAGAAGTCTAAGGGGATGTTAAAAATATTACCCATACCTGAATGGAAATGGGAAAACATCACTATGGACTTTGTCACCGAACTTCCTAAAACATCCAAAGGCAATAATGCTATCTGGGTTATAGTTGATCGTCTTACAAAGTCTGCACACATCATTGCTATTAGAGAGGATTTCTCTCTGGATCAGCTTGCCAGGATATATGTAAAGGAAGTGGTAAGATTGCATGAAGTACCACTTTCTATTATATCTGATTAGGATCTGAGGTTTACCTCAATGTTCTGGAGAAGTTTTCAACATACTCTGGATATAGAGTTGAGTTTCAGCACTGCTTGTCATCCTCAGACAGACGGTCAGTCTGAGAGGACAATTAAAACTCTAGAAGATATGTTGAGAGCTTGCTCTATAGATTTCAAAGGTGGTTGGGATCAACACCTACCATTGGTGGAATTTTCTTATAACAATAGCTTTCACTCTAGTATTCAGATGGCTCCTTATGAAGCTCTCTATGGAAAGAAATGCAAGACTCCAACTTGCTAGGATGAAGTTGGGGAAATAAAGATATTAGGACCTGATCTCATTGATGAAATGGAAGAAAAGGTCATATCTATTCAACAACACATAAGAGAAGCTCAGAGTCTACATAAATGTTATGCCGACAACCGAAGAAAAGTCCTAGAGTTTGAAGTGGGTGATAAAGTGTTCTTACGAATATCTCTCTTGAAGAGGGTCATGAGATTTGTAAAGAAGGGAAAGTTGAGCCCTAGATATATTGGTCCTTTTGAAATTCTGGATCGTGTTGGGAAGGTGGCTTACCGATTGGAACTTCCACTGAATCTCTCTCAAGTTCACGATGTGTTTCATGTATCTCTCCTGAGATAGTACATACCTGATCCTTCACATGTACTCAGCTCAGAAGTTGTACCTCTAGAAAAAGATCTTTCTTATGAAGAAAAACTGATAGAGATTCTGGATCGTAGCGAAAAATTCCTATGGAAAAAGACCACACGCTTGGTGAAAGTTTTATGGAGGAACCACCAATTAGAAGAAGCTACATGGGAGCTTGAGGATATGATGAGGGAGAGGTATCCTCATCTGTTTGTTACAATGTGACGAATTTCGAGGGTGAAATTCATTTTAAGCGGGGTAGAATGTAACACCCGAGAATTTTATGAGAAATATTTTGTTTTTATATAAATCATCAAAGGAATATTTCACTACACACAACACTAGCTTGGCTTGCTTTACACGCAACCGCAACCTTCCTCGATAGCGTGCGTCGTACGCAATACCGAGTCTCACTAAACAATGATATGCTATTAAAATATTATTAAAACTAGCCATTATGAATAGTATTAACTGAATTTTGAATTTTATAACATTTCAATTCAACTTATATATTTTCTAGAATGAGGTATGAAAGAAAAATCAGTTTTTTTTGGATAAAATAAGTATTTTTAAAAAAATGTAGTTTTCCCACCTTTTGATGGTGCACCCACATTAAATCTAGTCTTTGACATGTTTATAAGTTCAATTTGACAAAATAAAATTCTTTTTTTGAATCAAGGTATAAAAATTTTCTTTGGATAAAATTTTGATATTTTTCTGATAACTTTAATATTTTGATGAATAGTAAAAATACGCTAATTTTTAATTAAAAACAACTTTTTTCATCAAGATAATTTATATTGATAAATTATAATATTTAATTTTTTAAAGTATAAATAGAATATATTTTTACCATTTAATATAATGTATTCCATTAGCATTAATTTTACATTGAATTCATACATAAAAACATTTCAATCTTTTGTAATGTTTTAACTTCTAAAACCCGTTTTTTTAACAACGAGATTTATTTTAAATTAATTACTACAATTTATATGTTTTTAATTTGGAATAATTGATTCCATATTCGGAATCAGTAGGTCCAAATTATGTTAATAGGCTACTTTTTATTTTTGGGCATTATGAATAGTAACTATGGTAACTTTTATTTACTATAGTTAAAGGTAAATCAGGTAATTAAGAGTAAATATACGATTATAAAATTACCCTAACATCTGACAAAATCCTATTGGATGAATAAAAGTCGACCCATACCACCTAAGGGTCGGATTAGATTCATTTAATGTACTTTTTTCCATGAAAATAATTTAATTATTATTATTACCAAAGAATGTGACAACATGTCACTTTCTTAAATATTATAAGTATGATAATTTTAATTTGGTGTTAAACTTAATGAAAAATAGAACTTGAATAGTCTCCAGAAATCTAATACAATTATCTACATCATAGGAATTTATTTAGAATTTTTAGGGATTATATAATTATCATTAAATATGACACAATAGTGATGTTGAAATTATTTTATTAATTAAAATATCAAACAAATGGTTTTAAAAATATTAACATAAATATTATATGAACTATTAAATGTGCTCCACTAATTTTCTAGATACATATGACATTTTATGAATATATTAAAGCTTTTAGTTTGAACATATTTTCTGCATATATTTTATTTAAATTCAAATAAATGAATAGGGTCAAAATTGACACTATTGTTATTTTATAAAAATAACATATTATAAAATTGTTTAAAAATCACAAAAATATTTAAAAATTATAAATTAAAATTTATAAGGTCTAAAATGTCATAAATTGTCAAATTATGGAAAATTCACAACACATATGTAATTATTTATAATAATTTAAAATTTAGAATATTATTACCACAAATAAAATTAAATTGATAAATAAGGATAAATCAAGTTGATAATGTTTAAAATAAATTGATAACATGTCTAAATTTTATAGGTTGATGATATTAAAACCCTATATCATCTAATATTCGGATATTAGTCATTTTGGAAGTTTTTACGTGGGGTTGGGATTTAATATAAACTAATATTTCTTATATTTCCAAAGGTGCCCCTCTCCTCCCTTATAAAAGGGCACCTCATCCCTCTTCTCCTCACACTAATTTGAGCCTTCAAGATCGTCCAATCCCTTCCCATTTAACTTCCCCACTTCCCTAGAAATATCCTAGAGGTCTTGGTCTTCTTCAAAGACCAATTTTAGTGCCCTAAGAGGAGATCTCAAAGAGGCGCTTCAAAGAAGAGGTAATGCCCGTTACCGATTCCTTCATCTTTATTTTTTCTTCCACATATTCTTCTTTAGTTGTTTCATTATGAAGTAATAACATCAGTATCACTCATATATTGATATGTTATTATTAGTATGAAACAACCCTATTTCACCATCTATCCATCCTATGGAAAACGAAATCACCGCACGTGCGTACGTACGGAATACCGTCTCCACGCCGTGGTGTATTCTATTTTCCCCCACCACCTTACTTGGATGGGTATAATGGTGTAAATAATAACTATATATGATTATTGTAAAGTGATACTAATTCTGAAATAGTATACGTACACTCCAATACAATTCCATGATTATGGGAATGATATCATCGCTCGTGCGTACGTACGGAATACCGTCTCCACGATGTGATGCGACTCTTTCCACATGATCTTCATTGCATAATGATTATAAAAATGAAATGAATGAATAAATATGATATATACAACACTAATACCATTATAGAAATGAGGTATCTATAACCTAAAGAGAAGAATAAGAATTTATTCGAGAAAACACGCATAAGAACAAAAAGTAATAAACACCCGAATAACAAGTAATAATGAAATATTACTAATAAGAGGCTTAGAATATGACCATATATGATATCATAACAATAATTATTATTCCAGAATAAGACAATAACATTATTTAAATCATTATACAGGAGGTTCAGACACTTACGAAGCAAATCGGACCTAAGGTAAGGGAAATATCACAATCTCATTTTTTTATCCGGGATTGTTTATACTTTGGTATTTACTGGGGTGTATTTTATCATCCACATCCATGTTTACTCAATATGTAATATAATTTCCATTCACCTAAAATTGTATAAATCCATTTTTACCCTTTGGTGAGTTTTTAGTAAAAGATATGAAAGGAATCTTTTGTCGTTTTTCGTACGAGGTACTTTTTGACTTTTCCGAAAAAAGTATGAGAAGAATGTTTTTTTAACTTATACGACTTGAATGGATTTTTAAAACATTATTTCCAACTATATTCCTTTACAAATTTTCAAGTTTATTTTTAATCAACTTCTTTTAGTTTATAATTGTATGACATGTTAAGAAAGGAAAAGTGTTTTTGAAGTAGAAAAAATATTTTCCTCAAGAATGGAGTTCAAGTGTTTTATCAAAATTATTTTCCATCTAAGATAATAAAGGGTTTTGTTTCTATCCCTATTATTACATTGATTTGATTATATTTTCATTGAATTATTTTTTTGAATTCCTTTATCTTATATAAATTGTTTTATGATGTCATGATGTTTAAGATTCCCATTTTTATTACATGGGTTATGCTATGATGTATGGTTTATGATTTTGTGGCACACATAAGAATGGTATAATTAAGAGATGGGTGGGAAATATATCTCCCTCCAATTCATTGGGTAAAGATTTTATATCTCATGATATAGACATGGCTGGAACGGCAGGTTAAACCAGTTCAGTGAAACAGGACTAAAACGAGGAGTGAACTCGGTTCAGAAATGGACTTTGTCCACTAAGATAGTCTTGGAAATGAGTCTTGACTAATAAGAAATGATTCTCTATGATTATGTGTGTATGACAAAAAGTTTCATGTTTTATGTTATGATTATTGGGATTAAATTTCACTACCATGATTTATCCCATGTTATGAAAATATGATCTCTTTTGCAGGATACGATTTTCAAAATGTTATGTTCTTATGAATTTGATGTAATTGATATTTCTCTTGTTTACCCTTACTGAGCATTTGAGCTCACCCTTTTGTATGTTTTCTTTCCCCAGGTCAGGAAGAAGGGTATTAAGTAAGATATTCCAAAAAGGTACTATAGATATGATGAAATAAATGGGAGACAGTGTAGATGCTTTATGAACCAGTTTTTTATGTTTCCCAGTTTCTAAAGACACTATTCCTATACGGTCCTTTCATGGTTTTGTTATATGTTTTAATAAGTATGCTTCAATTTTGAATTATTAACCATGTATGTAAAGTACGGGTAACTATAATATATGTGTCATAAAACATATATTATAACCTGTTTCAACCATATAAATTGTTTCATGACCAGACTTGAAAAAATTAATGGAAATTGAAATCACATCATCCACGATGTCGGTAATTCGACACAAATGGACAATGTTTTTTATTCTTTAAATAAGTGGTAGAAGAGAAGAATAATGATGATGAATTTTCCATAAACATGAGAAAATCATAAATATACATGATTATCGAGATTGAATTCCTCTTTGATAAAAGGGATTGAGGAATGAAGAAAAAGGAATAATGAAATAATAAAAAAATCTTGAAAAATTTCTCACGAAACTTGGCATCCTAATGACGTCACTTAAAATTTCATAAAAACAAGATTCAGGATAGGAATGGAATATCTCATCATTAAAAAAATATGGACATTAAGGGGGGATATTTAATGAAGTTTCCCAACACAAGACAAAGGTAAAGGAACAGAATAACATAAAATGAAAGAAAAGAAAGAAAATAAAAGAGGTTGTTTACCTCTTGATCTCTTCTCTTTGAGATCCTCCTTAAGGGCTTCGATTTTGGACTTTTTGTGAGACCGATAGCTCTAGGACGTGGGGAAGAAGATTGGAGAGGGTATTTGGTAGAAATTGGACAATTCTCATGGCTGGTGAGGTGTGGGAGGAAGATGGGAGTGAAAGTGGTGTTTATAGTGGAGGAGGGGAGGTATTTTAGATTATTTTAATCATTATTATAATAATTTTATCAAGAGTATGAATAATCTCAATTAATGTGACCACTAATAGTAAAAATGTAATGTGAGTTCTAACCAAGTGGGATTAAATCATCCTTTAATCGCCTATAATGCTGTAAATCAAGTATTTAGCATTTATCTTATTTTATTGTATTTTACTAATCATAAAAAATTCTTGAATTTCAGAAATATCCCAAAAACATACCATAACCATTTTTCGACGTGTAGAATTCAAAAATTAAGTCCATTTTTCAAAAATAATTTTCTAAATATTATTTATTTATCTTTTAAATAAAAGAATACTTAATTCAAAAATTAACAGTTCTAATTCTATAACTACTTCTTTATCACAATGAAAAATTAACCAAGATGTTATTATCATCTAGACATAAGAAAATAAAATAATAATAAAATTTCTATTCATTAGGGTAATATTAATATTAATTTCACTATTCATAAGGGTATGTTACTATTCATAAAAAACAAGTTGGTTTTATCAGACCCCAAATAACATACTGAACACTGTTGTAGATGACAGTTTCGTAAAATTCAAAACACTGTGGTAGTAAAGTAATTTTTAAAGTCTAGTTATAAATATCTACTTTAAACAAAGTTTCATGTAGTTCAATTTATTTTAAGAAAACCTTGGGGTGTTACATTGATGATGATGACTCTCTTAGTAAGGCTCTTCATAGTAGGAAACTAAATACAGTTTAGTGGAATATTTTTCACTATGATAGTGGGGTTATTAATTTAAATATACGAAACAACCTTATATTTTTGGGGTTGTATCTATCATGATAGACTATGTTTAGAATGTGGACATGGAACACAAATGTTTATGATAATGATATCAAACTTGATCTGAGGTACTAGTGTGATGATGATATGAGATATAATGGATTATTGTATAGCCATAGAGAGTATTTTAATATAATGAGTTCCATACTCTCTAAAAATATCTTATATAGAATATATTATGGTGTTGTTATATGGTTAGTATAGAAATAAATCTAGCATGGACTAGTGAATTGAATGGGTCTGGGTGTGACTTCAAGGATTTTTTTTCTATTAGGTTTAACATGATTAGTATTCTGGAATATTTTATCATAGGATAAATTTTAGGTTAATACTTTCCATCATTGACCGCCCTTTTGGGGTTTTGTTTTCATCAATTTGTTTTTATTGAGGGTTGGGTCATTTTTTATTGGTCATTGATCTATTTCATGATATATACATTGTATCCAATAATATTTTAGGGTTTTTGATTAATGAAAGATATTGAGATGACCAATGGGTACAATGGGACTTTGATGAGTGATTCTACATGGATATAATGGGACTTCATAATGATAACATCAAACAAAATGAGAGGGATTGTGTGTTATTCGTCATTGAATCACTAGGGAATACATATTTATGGTTATAGGTAGTTATATGAATGACCTAAGTTTGTATCTTTTGTCGGGATCATGGGGTGTATGTGTGTCTTGGCCCAGATTCCATGTGGGTATGACCTTGTTCGATTATGTATGGTATTGGATTTTGGGTGGGTTGAGTTGAACTTTCAAAGAGTTCCCTACTCTATAGATATGTACATGCCTATACATGATCTCTTGTACATGGTGAATCAATAAAGTTGATAGAATCCTAAATTTTCATTGGAAACACACCCTATCAATATATAAAGCATGGTTTTGGATGTGTATGGGTATTCCATCATGTTTTATTTTAGGAGTAGTTTTACATTGGAGTTAGACATATGGATCTGTATTATCAATATATCATAGGTCAATAGTTCGATAGGATCATGTTATTTAAATTGGGATAGTTTCCATTTCATTTACAATTAAATTGTATTACATATATACAAGTCAAGAAGAAACAATTTATATGTTTTAATTTAAATATTTCATTTAATTTATTTTCTTTATAATATTTTTCTATAATATATTGATGCATTATATAGATTTTTTTATATTAGGAGGCCATTTAATTATCTCTTGGATCTTTATTTGTAACTATATATGTTTCATATATGACTGGTATACAAACAAATCATGAAATGTTTTCCCTTGTTTAAGGAATAACCCTTTTACCTATTCTTGATGTAACAGTCTCATAAAAGGTATTATAAATTGCAACTTCTAATTTATAGCATCTATCTTACATGTATTCATGACTAAGGTAACTCATCAACCTAATTTGGATGCAATTTCCATTATTCTGGCATTCATATATTAGAGATTTTTCCTTCCATATTACTAGTGTAGGCCAAATAAGGTAGTTATAATCATTAGGGTGCATTCATGTCCAATTAATGAAGACAATTGTTTGATGATTTTTTTTACCATTTCATTTATATTAAACATTAAATGCATGAAAATATTTAATATATTTATTTTGGTGGTCCTTTGTGATGTCCTAATGAATTTTTACATACAACCTATATGGAGACATAGTAGAGTTGTAAACCACATGCTTCAGATGTATGTATGTAAAGGATCCACTGGATCATGGTTGAGGAATATGATCTCAATGAGGATAATAATATAATATCATGGAGGGGTTATGATATTTATAGTACTGTATCCCCATTGGTGTGCCACATTCTCTATGTACATATTACTTATATAGTTACTCTACCAGGTGATCTCCTCAATGAGATATTACTTATATGGAATGAAATATGTTCATTTTGTACAGCATGGTGTATATTATTTTTATGAACATATTTCCACTACGAATCTTTCTTATATTGAGATATTAATCCTTTAAAAATGATTTTATTATTTGTTTTCACTTATCATTATGATGTTGAGGTAATAGTCTCATTTGGATATCGATTATTCTTTCTCTATTAGTAATCATCCGCTGGAACTTAGGGAGTGGTCTTGACATTACATTATGTTTCCAGATTTGAACCTTATAGATGGGTCACAGGAATGGTATAAAATAAAAATATATATTAGAGATATATCTTTAGTGGGGTATATTATTTAGGATTTTGAATATAGAGATTCATTAGTCAAAATATGTGATTTATGTTGTATTTGTTCCTATACCCAACCAATATAGTAAGATTCTCAGTTAGTAGGGAGTTATGATTATGGTTATTAATAATACTATTATAGGTGATTTCTTTTTTTGGAATTTTTAATGTTTTTGGGTTATAATTTATTATTTTAATATTATCCCAGTATAGAAATAGTATTTTATTACATACATCACACTTAGCACATAGATTAATATGACATGTGCATGACTATGTTAATAAGAAAATTACATTAAAATGATGTTTCAGTTAATTATATTATCTATAAAAACATAATCCATTAATTCATAAGTAACATATTTGTTGAATGTTAATTACCCGAAAAACATAATTAAATTTTTTAGGATACTTGTTTTTTTATAGTGATGATGTTGTGATATGAACATAAGACATTGGAAAAACTCTATAGTAGGAAGTATTGGTATTTGGTAAAACTAATGTTTGTGGGAACCCTAAGATGAATGATTTCGAATTAGATACCTTGATTTATATTTGAATGTATGGTTGCATTTTCATTTATTGGTTTTAACTGTCCTGGTATATATCGTCTATATTAAAAGAAATAGAGTCAATTAATTACATGGTATAACTCATAATGTTGTCTTTTTATTGCATTTAAAATGTACTAAATCATATTTTTCATGATACTTCTTCAAATAGTTTTTAATTTCCACTATGTTGGAAATATTGTGGTATATTCATTTTTGGTATTATATAACTATAATAGAATTGATCTAGACACATGGATACCTATAGATAACATAAATATTAATACATAAGAAGATACATTAATCGGTGTATGTGAAATACAAGTGATGTGTGATCATAGTGATAGTCCACAAATTTGGGTGCCTTAGGTATGTTGAGTTGATCCTTGCCTCTATTTATTTTGTATTGATAATTAATTATACCTATCTTGATTTATTCAATTATGGTTTTTTATATTTTCTATAATT
Organism: Viscum album; assembly: GCA_963277665.1. Taxonomy (NCBI): domain Eukaryota; kingdom Viridiplantae; phylum Streptophyta; class Magnoliopsida; order Santalales; family Viscaceae; genus Viscum; species Viscum album. Next base: position 537,228,231 of record OY728138.1, on the reverse strand, counting down.
TACATTATTTATAATTATTGTTCTCTCATTATTTTTTCTTATTAATTATTTGTTATTTTCATTGTTATTATTATTATTCATCAGTATTATTATGGAATATAGTTTTCCAGATTCTCATAAATTTTATTGAATTAATTTTTTTAATAATATGATATTAGATATTCAAAATAGGTTTGAAGAAAATATTACATATGGGAAATTTTGATACGTACAAGTGCTTACATATAAGAAGACCATTACATAAGATATCAATGTTTGGATATGTAAAAATACTTCTATATTTATTGGATTTTGAAAAATATCATTCATATTGATCTCTTCACAATGTAAAATATATTATACATTGATAATGATTCTTACATATTTAGAAATATCATATATATTGAAATTTTAGCAAGGGATATATCTTAAAAAATAATGAATGGATAATACAAATCATGTTCAGAAAACATTAGGATGTAAATTTGAAAAATTCAAAATCCATTCAAATGGGAGAACACTTAAGTAAACTAGATGAAATTTCTTATGTCAAAAAATATTATTAATCTAGGGATACCATAATATACTCTTATATATTGGAGTAAACTTTTATTAAATGGATTATTTCTATTTTTTATATTATAAATTTCTATTATTTATTAAATTATTTTTATATAAGATTTCAAGAATGAAAATGGAAAGGGATATATATTACATATTGGATAAAATATAGTAGGTATTTATGTCTCAATAGTATGAAAATTTATAAAGGGGTTTCTTATCCTTGTAAATCCTATGACATCTTATGTGTTTGGAAAATTGAATATTGTGAAAGAACACTTACATATTGAAGACTAACTATTACATATTAAGAGTTTTTAAAATTCATAAGTATTGGACGTTATGTATTCAAGTATGAATCATATGAATGATATTTCTGAAGAAAAGTTATATTTCATATTCCAATATTATATTATTAATCATGGGTTATGATATATAGTTTGGGTAAGATTATTCAAAATCAAATATCTATAATTTTAATAATTTTATTACACGTGGGTGAATGGTTTATTCATAGTGTTCAATAATAATTTTCATGGATGATTTATTGATTGTTTAAATGATTATTTTTATGGGTAAGTACATATATATTATTAGGAGTCTACAACTAATAAACATAATGAACTCTGTGGGAATTATTATCATGACATTATTTATATACTATTTATAATATTCAAACACATTATTTATATTTTTTTATTTAAGGGAACAACCATGATAATTAGTTATTGATAATTTATAGTAGCATAACGGAGTTTGAACCAAAGGGAATTAAATGTTACTATACCATCCATATGAAACTGAAATCTATATGGAATCATTATATAAAATTAATTAATAAATTCAAATGTTATGTAAATTTCAAATGTTATATTTTTATCAATATTTTGGAAGATTTAATGATAAAACATCACACAATTAAATTTATAAAGGGACCATGATTATTTATTCTCTAGTAGAGACACAATATACATAACTTCACTAGTTATAATGTTTTTTTCCATATGTCTAATCATTTTACTGTAAATTTTATATTTGGTATAATGACTCACACAATTATTATATGTCTACTAAATGGTATATTTTGGGATATTCTAACCTAATAAAAAATAAAGTCATATTTTCTTCTAAATCTATATTATGGAAATATTTATTACTCCTTCCATTGAAAAAGAAAGGCCTTATGGTAAGAATACTCCTAGAAAGATTGGGTTTGGTTTGCTCATAAAAATGTAGGGTTGTATATAAACCTATAAATAGTAGTTTTGGGGTTTTCCTCTAGGTTTTGAAAGTCATCAAATAAGTCTTTCTTACTTTTCGTTAAAATTATTCTATGTATAGTATATATCTATTTTTTATATTTTTATTAGTAGATGCAAGATTGTTTGGATCCAGACTCCTATAAAATATCTTAAGAATTATATTTTACATTACTCTATTTATACTCTTCATACTCACCACATTATTTATTTTTTATTGACATATTATTATTATTTTCTACATAATTTAAGATTATTTTTTAATTGATATTTATTTTTTCAAGAGTGAAATTTAACCCACCCATTTGTCTCTTTCCATATCTAGTGAGGGATCTTATAATTAAAGTTAGATAATTGGTTCTTTTAGAATTTTTTTAGTAACTGTGTCTTAGTTTTAAACATAAATTTAAATGATCTATCTAAATGATAGTTTAAGGATCTAATGGTACTGATATTCCACATAATCTATCTTTTTTTATAGAAATGACTATAGTTATGGGAAAGAAAATAGAAAATCCTACCTCATCCAATTGAGAATTGAACACGAAACCTAAATGATAAAACTATATAAAATAATAGATCCATATAATAATTCCATATTAGGTGGTGAATAATATATTTATGTTATATTTTATAATATCCTGAATTTTAGGTATTATTATATTTTCAAAAATGATTTTTCTTGTTTTTAACATGTAATAATTATCATGTTATTTTAAAAAAATTCACGTTACACATTTTAGACTAGATAAGATGAAAATAATTCTCATGATATGGGATGAGTATCATGATTTCAAAAAATGGGGAAATGAGACAATAAATATAATGTTCTATAGTTTATCAATCATTGTGAATGAGATGAGTAAACATTGAGAAAAATTTTAAATAATTTTATTGTTTTAAGAGTTCTTGAATCTCTACCCGAAGAAGTGGTATTCATTAAAGATTTTCATTAATGAGATATAGAACATCAATAAATAGAAATATGATTAAAATATTGGTTTAATATAAAAATATGATCTTGGGATTAAGATCATTATTCAATAAAAAAATGAGAAGATAAATGTTATATCCTCAAAATTGTTATCACTATATCTAATTTCATTGATGATAATCTAGTTTCCTAGAGTTGTGAAAAGGATAGGATAACCAAGGTCATGAAAGGAGTATAAAATATATTATAAATAATAATTTAATAATATATAAAAATAATTACAAGAATGATAAAATAAGGGATGACAATAAAGGTAGTTTAAGAATGAAATTATGAAATTCAAATATTACGTGTTATGAGTGTTTGGGTAAAGAACACATCAAACCTGAATATCTATTGCTGAAGAATAAAATAAAAAATAAAAAAGGCAATGATGATGTATAAGAATTATTTAGTCTCCTAAAGTATTTATGAAAATTTAGATTCAGGTCATAAAACCAAATGTGAGAAAAATGATAATGATAAATTTTTTTATGGATAAAATTTATATGGTTGCATTTATAACTTCCCACTCATTTTCTTCAAGTTTATTAAGTGAATACACAAATATTTATAGAAGTTAATGTTTTATTTCTACCATGGATGATATTTGTAATTAAATTTTTATTAGTTTTATGACTTTAACAATGATTTGGGATTTAATAATCCTTGTCTAATAGAGATATAAAATAATTTTTTTATTTATAAGATAGTGTATTCAATTTTAGAGATGCTTACACAAAATAGAAGTGGGATCACAAAAGTTTGAAAAATGATAAAATGAATAAATATTTTTATGTTTCTAAAGATTATAGGAAAAAAATAAAAACATAAGGAATAAAATGAAAATATAAATTACACTAATTCTATTACAAAAAATATATGTAATGATTTGGAGGTTTTTTAAAAGGAAAATGAAAATCTATGGTTGAAGTAGATTTTTTTAATTTAAAATTAATCTAAATAAATTATTCCAAGGAATAGTTTGGTTTAATTAATGATAATGAAAATGATGACTAGAATAAACAGTAACATGAATTATCTTTTTTTATGCAGTTAATTATTCATTATGTACAAATAACCATTTTTAATGGTAAAAGAAATGGTATTTTCCTATTTTGAATTTTTGGTGTTGTTATTTTGGTCATTATGTATCTGATTTTTCATTATAATTTGTTCAATATCTTGTTCACAAGAATTTTTTTCTATCTAAATCAAGATTCAATATTAAATTATATAACCCTTCTCTAGCATGGGATCTTTAAGGATCTCATTCAAATCGGATTGGACCAAATCCTGTTTATAGGTCAAAGTGATTTATTTCTTATAGACAATATGAATTCTTTTTATAGAAAAATTATGTGGTATACTAGTATAATATTTATTTTGTATGTTTCTATTATATATAGTGACCATTTACTTATTATTTTTCTATTTGGTTTACTAGAATGTGTTTAAAAATTGGTAATTTGTATTTAATTCTTTGAAAATATTTGATAATTTATTGGAACTCATTGAAAACATAGTGGATATTAGTAGAATATTTGTTTTTAAGAGTAGTATTAATGATGTATATTCATTATTATATCATTGCAATAAGTGAAAAATATTACTTAGGGGTTCTTATACCTTTTTATTTAACTATTTTTATATCATTTTTATACATGAGTTTACTCCTAATTTTCTTCTATAATTAAATTTTAATAATAATTAAGAATGTTTTTTATATATCTTTTAATCATTTTATTAATGTTACTTATTGTTTCAATATAGGGGAGATTCATTTTAATTATATTTCATACCCTTATTTATTTTTATAAATTTAATTTAATTTATTGTTTTTCATTAATTGAATGATTTTATCATTAATTTTTTATCTTACAAAAGGGGGAGGGATGTTTAAGTTTTTTTAAATATTAAATAGGGGTAGAATATTGATTGTCTCATTGACAATGTTATTTTTTATTTGATAATTACTTCTCTTTATTTTAGTCTATTTATTTATATTTGTATGCTGTTCAATATTGTTTTCATTAGACAATATTATTATTTTCTAGGTATTTTTTCCTATTCAAATTATATTTTGTTAAATAATATATTTCTATTATCAATTAGTATTATTCTCGAATTTATTATTTTGGTTCAAAATATTTTATGTTGAATGAAATTTTCTTAGGTATAGAATATTGTGTATTCATATGAGTTGGGAAGAAAATATAACATATAAAATAATTACCTAACTAAAATTTATTATATTTGGGAGGAACCATAATAATATTTAAATTTTTTGAAAATAGGATAATTAAATATTGTTATATGTATTGGATTTGGAAAAAAAAATTACATATTAATTATTTCACAGTGTAAAATATCGAGTTGTATTATAAATTATATATATTTAAAAAATAATATTTATAAAGAAAATTATATTATGAATAATAAATAAAAATCCTTATGCTCTATAATACGGAAAATCCATTATAAAAATTTATGAATGGACCCTTCGAGAAGAGGATAGAAATTGAAAACATTAAAAAAAATATCAATGTATCCCAAGAGTTTAATCATATGTATTAGAGGACCCTTTTAATAATATAGTAGAGTTGGATTTCTATAAAAGTGAATTAATCTTATGTATAAAAGGTCCATTATAAAATCCTTCAAACATGAAAATTGAGGAAGGATGTATATTACCTATTGGATGAAATATATTAAGAAATGAGTATTCATAAGTATTAAAATCTATATATTGTATTCATATTAAAGGAAGTAATCTTACATATTGATGTTATCTGTCTTACAAATTTCAATGATAGTTCCAAAAGTGAATGATTCAATTGAAAAATAACTTCTGTATTGGGGGTTTGACTAAGGAACAAATATTTTCCATTACCTATTATATATTTTTGATTAACTCTTTCATATTAAAATTTAATCCGATTTGATAATGTATTAGAACATTATGTATTCAAGTATTATAACTACATATGAATCCATAGAGGATAATTATCTATTGTTGTTTATGATTGGATTATCAATCCAATGCAATGAAATATAATTTGCATAAAGATATTGAAATTAAAATGTTTTAAATTTTTATTATGATATCATATGTGATTGCAAGGTTTATTAAATGTTTTTAATGTTTATTCTCATAACAGATTTAATGTTAATTTATATAATGATTTTTAGGGATAACCACATAATTGTAATTGGGTGTATGTGATTAATAAATATAATGAACATTTCATGATTTATGGTAATGATATTATTTCTTTATTATTGATATTTTTTACCATCTCATTATAGTCTATAAATACATATAAATAATCACACATGTGAAGTAATAATTTATTATTTAGTAAATAACCTCAGAGTTTGAATCAATGTGAATTAGTCTGTAACACCCGAGATTTTTATGAGTAATATTTTGTTTTTATATCATCAAAGGAATCATTCACTACACACTTGCTTGGCTTACTTTACACGCAATCACGATCTTCCTCGATAGCTTGCGTCGTACGCAATACCGAGTTTCACTAAACAACGATATGCTATTAAAATATTATTAAAACTAGCCGTTATGAATCGTGTTAACTAAATTTTGAATTTTATAACATTATTATTCATCTTACACATTTCTAGAACATGTTATAAGAACAAAATAATTTTTTCGGGTAAAATAAATATTTTTCAAAAAATGCTGTTTTGCCGCCTTTTGATGGCGCACCTACATTAAATCTAGTTTTTGACATGTTTATATGTTCAATTTGACAAAATACAATTCTTCATTTGAATCAGGATATAAAAATTTACATTAGATAATGTTTTGATATTTTTCCGATAACTTTCATATTTTAATGAATAGTAAAAACACGCTATATTTTAATTAAAAACAACTTTTTTTCATCGTAATATCTTATGTGGTTAAATTATAATATTGAATGGTTTTAAATTATAAATAGAATATATTTTTACCATTTAATATAATGTATGTCATTAGCATTGATTTTACCTTGAATTCGTAGGTTAAATCAATTCAATCTTTTGCAATGTTTTAAAGAAAAACCCGTTTTCCTTCGACAACAGGATTAATTTTAATTTAATTTCTGCATATTTTGTGTATTGAATTTGGAAAAATGGATTACATATTTGGAATCAGTGGGTCCAAATTATGTTAATAAGCTAATTTTTATTTTTTGGGAATTATGAATAGTAATTATGGTAAATTTTATTTACCATAGTTAAAGGTAAATCGAGTAATTAAGGGTAAATATAATATTTTAAAATTACCCTAACAAATGTCAAAATCCTATTGGATGACTAAAAGTCGACCCATATCACCTAAGGTTCGGATTAGATTCATTTAATTAAATTTTGTCAATGAAAATAATTTAATTATTATTAAAACCAAAGAATGTGACAACATGTCACTTTCTTAAATCTTATAAGTATAATAATTTTAATATAGTGATAAACTTCATGAAACTTCGAACATAAATAGTATCCAGAAATCTAATACAATTATCTACATCATAGGAATTTATTTAGAATTTTTAAGGATTAAATAATTATCATTTATTATGACACATAGATGATGCAGTAATTGTCTTATTAATGAAATATTGACAAAATTAATGTTATAAATGCCCAAATAAATGTAATTTGAGACTTTTTATGACTTACACTAATTTTATTGGTTAATGTAACATGTTATTGTTGATTTAAGTAACTTGGTTCGAACTTATCATTCTGTTATGAATTTCATAAAAATCATATACCAAATAGTGTCAAAATTGACATAAAATAGTTTTTAAAACAAATATTATATTATTAATTGTTATTTTATTCCTAAAAATCTACGGTTCGGCCAAATGACTTAGATAAGATTATATATATTAATAATAAACAACTTGGGGTTCTTTTGGCTTGATATAGTAAGTTTATTAACCATATAGTGTAAGAAAACAAAATGACACGGTAAAAGTTAAATTATTTAACTTAGAGTTAAATCTAATTGATAAGGGTAAAATAATAACCTAAACTTGTCTAAATCCTATTTTATGAGAGGATTTCGACCCATCCCCACCTTATCCTCGAAATAAATCAATTTGGATATATTTAAAACCGAACTTGACATTATAATAAAATAATATTTTTAGTTATTCCAAAGGTGCCCCTCTCCTCCCTTATAAAAGGGCACCTCCATCCACCTCCTCCTCACACCAATTTGAGCACTCAAGCTCGGCCAACCCCTGCCATTTTCTCCTTTCCACTTCCCTAGAATAATCCTAGAAGTCCTGGTCTTCTTCAAAGACCAATATTAGTTCCCTAAGTGGAGGATTCAAAGAGGCCTTCCAAAGAAGAGGTAATATCCGTTACCGATCTTTTCAATTTCTTTCTTCTTCAACTTATTCTCCTCTAGTTGTTTCATGATAAAGTAATAACATCAGTATTACTTACATACTGATATGTTATTATAAATATGAAACAACCCTAATTCACCTTCTATCCATCCTACGGAAAAATGAAATCACCGCGCGTGCGTACGTACGGAATACCGTCTCCACGCCGTGGTGTAATCTATTTTCCACCACCACCTTACAAGGATGGTTATAATGGTGTAATGATTAACTATTTATGATTATTATAAAGTAATATTGATACTGAAATAATATATGTATACTCCAATACAATTCCACGGTCATAGGAACGATATCATCACTCGTGCGTACGTACGGAATACCGTCTCCACGATGTGATGCGACTCGTTCTACATGATCATCATTACATAGTAATTATATAAATGAATTGAATGAATAAATATGATATATGTTACACTAATACCATTCTGGATATAAGTTATCTATAACATTAAAAGAAGAATAAGAATTTATTCGGCAAAACACGCATAAGAACAAAAGGCAATAAAGACCCGAGTAACAAGTAACAATGAAATATTACTAACAAGAAGCTAAGAATATGACCATATATGATATCATATCAATATGTATGATTATGGAATAAGTAAATAACATTATTTAAACCATTATACAGGAGATTTGGACACATACAAAGCAAATCAGACCTAAGGTAAGGGAAAATACCACAATCTCATTTTTATCCGAGATTGTTTATTCGTAAGTATTTACTGAGGTGTATTTTATCATCCATATCCATGTTCCCTCAATATGTAATATTGTTTCCATCCACTTACAATAGTTTAAATCCAATTTTACCCTTCGGTGAGTTTTTAGTAAAGAATATGAAAGGAATATTTTGTCGTTTTTTTCGTACAAGGTACTTTTTGACTTTTCCGACAAAAGTACGAAGAATGTTTTTTTTACTTATACGGCATGAATGGATTTTTAAAACATTATTTCCAAGAAGCTTCCTTTACAGGTTTTCAAGTTTATTTTTAATCAACTTCTTTTAGTTTATAATTGTATGACATATTAAGAAAAGAAAAGTGTTTTTGAAGAAGAAAGGATATTTTCCTCAAGAATGGTGTTCAAGTGTTTTATCAAAATTATTTTCCATCTAAGATAATAAAGGGTTCTGTTTTTATCCCTTTAATTACATTGATTTGATTATGTTGTGAGGGAATTATTTTTATGAAGTCATTTGCCTTATAAGATTTGTTTTATGATGTCATGATGTTTCAAGAATCCCATTTTTGTTACATGTGTTATGCGATGATATATGATTTATGATTATGTGGCACAAATAAGAAAGGATTCATTATAAGATGGGTGGGACCTATATCTCCCTCCAATGCATTGGGTAAAGATTTTATATCTCATGAGATAGACAGGGCTGGAACGGTAGGTTATACCAGTTCAGTGAAACAGGACTGAAACGAGGGTTACTCGATTCAGAAAGGGACTTTGTCCACTAAGATAGTCTTCGCAATGAGTCATGACTAACAAGAAATGATTTTCCGAGATTATGTGTGCATGCCACAAAGTTTCAAGTTTCATGTTATGATTATGGGGATCTCATTTTCACTTCTATGATTTATTCCATGTTAAGATATTATGATCTCTTTTGAAGGTTATGATTTTCAAAAAGATATGATATGATTTTTAGTTCCTTTATTTGCCCTTGCTGAGCATTTGAGCTCACCCTTTTATGTTTTCTTTTCCCCAGGTCAGGAAGATGGATATTAAGTAGAATATGCTAAAAGGGACCCTAGATATGTTGAAATAAATGGGAGACACTGTAGAAGATTTATGAACCAGTTGTTTATGTTTCCCAGTTTCTAAAGACACTATACCTATACGGTCCTTTGTGGTTTTGTCATATGTTGTAATAAGTGTGCATCAATTTTGAAGTATTAACAATGTATGTAAAGTATGGGTCGTTATAGTTGGTATCAGAGGAAAGGTATAGTCAACCTTTGAAAACTAGGACGTGAAAGGCTTTGTAAGAACCCTAAGGATAAGTCTAAGAATAGAACACAATCTTAGTGTTTTAGAAATGGCCATGAATAAACTAGGATAAGACCTTAAGCATGAAAATTTTATTCTTGAATTATGTGGTTTTCCTATTATAATTAGTGTTGCTCACACTATTCTTCTTGGTTTTAGTCAATGGCTGGAACCCGAAGGAACCGTGTTAATGCAGAATGCGATGGGCAATGCAATGATTGTCCCCCTGAGCAACCAAATGATATGGGAGCTGGAATGCAAAATTTGTAGCCATGCTCACACAACTTTCTCAAGCTATGAATCATGCAGGACTTCCAAACGAGCAAAAGAAGGAGCAACAATCTGTTGAATCCTTCATGAGGCAGCGTCCACCTTCTTTCAGCGGGTCTACTGATCCATTAGTTGCTGAACAATGGATTAGTACTACTGAAAAGATATTTTCAGTTCTTCAATGTTCTGAACATGATTAAGTCATCCTAGCAGTGTATCGTTTGGAAGGAGATGCTGATCAATGGTGGAATCTTATTAAGAATACGAGGCAAAGGGATGAAATTGAGTCTATGGAATGGGACGAGTTCAAGAACTTATTTTTCAATAAGTACTTCCCTCGTATTCTCCGAACAAAGATGGAGAAAGAGTTTCTTGAACTGAAGCAAAGGGATGATGAATCTGTTAGTACCTATGAAGCAAATTTTACAAGACTTTCAAGGTACGCTTCTGGTATTATTATCCAACCTGAGAGTAAGATCGATCGATTCTTTAGTGGCTTGAAACCAAGTCTTCGAAGGGCGTTAGCCATAAGGGACTTCAATAGCTACGAGGAAATCGTTCGATGTGCTCTCAAAGTTGAGATGGAGATTGGAGTAACCCATCAGTCACATGGGTTTGATAAGAAGAGGAAGATGGAATTCAAAGAAAAATCTAAAGAGCACACGGAAAAGAAGATGAGCTTTTCCTTATGCTCAAAGTGTGGAAAGAAACATGGAGGGAGTTGTCTTAAAGGGACAAGTAAATGTTTCAAATGTGGAAAGGAAGGTCATCGGGCATTTGAATGCCGCGATAATGGGAAGAAGATGTATAATGATGGAAACAAAGGAAGGGATACACAAAATGAACCTACTACACCTCAATGTTTCAAGTGCAAGGAGATGGGGCATTATGCCAATCAATGCCCAAATCCAAGGGTTGATGATGATGGTCGACGTCAACAAAATCTTAAGGCTAAAGACAAAGGAAAGTCACATGCAATTTCTATCAGCGATGTGGAGTATGATAACGAAGTGGTGAAAGGTACACTTACCATCCACTCTAAAGTAGCAAATGTTTTATTTGATTCTGGATCCACCCACTCTTTTATTTATAAAGAATTTTCTAAGGGTATCACCGTATTACCTCAACAATTAGATGTTGAGTTAGCTGTGACAACACCTAATGGCACAACAGTCGCATCAAAAGTTTATAATTCTTCTCCGATCGAAGTTTGTGGGAAAGTGCTTCCTGCAAATCTTGTGATCCTTCCTTTAGTGGAATTTGATGTGATTCTTGGCATGGATTGGCTTTCTCTACATGGAGCTCATATCAATTGCCAAAGAAGGGAAGTCACATTTCATATTCCAGATCAATCTACGATCGTATACCAATGCAAGGATGAACATAACCTTCCAGTGGAAATTCCGTCCATCTTATGGGTATTGATTCCACTAAATGAAGGTTATTTATCTCAAATGGTTGGTGAGAAACTCACGATTAAGAATATGCCCATTGTACGGGAGTTTGATGATGTCTTTCCGGAGGAATTACTGGGTCTTCCACCAAATCGTGAAGTTGAGTTTTCAATAGAACTCGTACCGGGTGCTTTGCCTATTTCAAAGACACCTTATAGAATGGCCCCAATTGAGTTGCAGGAATTGAAGAAGCAACTCCAAGAGAATCTTGACAAGGGATTCATACGCCCTAGTGCGTCACCTTGGGGAGCACCTGTTCTATTTGTTAAGAAGAAAGATGGATCAATGAGACTCTGCATTGATTATCGAGAACTTAACAAGATCACTATCAAGAACAAATATCCTCTCCCACGCATTGATGACTTATTTGACCAACTACGCGGAGCTCAATACTTTTCCAAGATTGATCTTCGTTCAGGGTATCATCAATTAAGGGTCAAAAGGGAGGATATACCAAAGACGGCTTTCCGTACAAGGTATGGACACTATGAATTTATAGTGATTCCATTTGGTCTTACTAATGCCCCTGTTATCTTCATGGATCTAATGAATAGAGTCTTTAGAGACTATCTTGATCAATTTGTGGTAGTCTTTATAGACGATATTCTTGTCTATTCAAAGAGCAAGGAAGAGAATGAAGATCATTTGAGAATTATATTGAAGACCCTGAGAAAGGAGAAGCTTTATGCCAAATTTACCAAGTGTGAATTTTGGCTTCAAAGAGTTGCATTTTTGGGTCACATAATCTCAAAAGAGGGGATATCTGTGGATCCAGCAAAAATAGAGGTTATCGAAAGATGGTCGAGACCAACAACAGTAACTGAGATTCGAAGTTTTCTTGGTTTGGATGGATATTATCGACGTTTTGTAAAGGATTTTGCACGATTATCTAATCCACTCACCAAGTTGACCCGAAAAGGAGTTAAGTTTGTCTGGACGGAAGAATGTGAAGAGAATTTCACGGAGTTGAAAAGAAGGTTATCCAGTGCACCTGTGCTCACACTGCCTTGTAGTGGAGAAAGGTTTGTGATCTACAGTGATGCATCCAAGAAGGGATTGGGGTGGGTTCTTATGCAAAATGATATGGTGATAGCTTATGCCTCACGACAGTTGAAAATCCATGAGCAAAATTACCCAACTCATGATTTGGAGTTGGCTGCGGTAATCTTTGCATTAAATATTTGGAGGCATTACCTTTATGGTGAAAGGTGTGATATTTATACTGATCATAAAAGTTTAAAGTATATTTTCACACAAAAGGAGCTGAATATGCGCCAAAGAAGATGGTTGGAGCTGATTAAGGATTATGACTGCTCAATCCATTACCACCCTGGGAAAGCAAACAAGGTGGCAGATGCATTAAGTCGACAAGACCATGCTAGTTTATCCATGATGATGATCAGAAAAGATCCAATATTTATAGATTTACAAAGGATGGATCTTGGAATTATAATGGAAGGGGAAAAATCATATCTTTCTCAAATGAATGTTCAACCATCTATACATGTGAAGATTAAAGAGGCACAGAAAGGAGATGTTGAGTTACAAAAGAAGGTGAGAAATCTTCCTGAATTCAACCTTGATTGTGATGGGATAATAAAGTTCAGGAATTGGGTTTGTGTTCCTTCCATCCCCGAATTAAAGAAGGATCTGCTGGATGAGGCTCATAGTTCTTCATTCTCTATTCATCCTGGAAGCACGAAGATGTATAGGGACCTGAAAGAGTACTTCTGGTGGGATGGCATGAAAAGAGATGTTGCTAAGTATGTCTCTCGATGCTTGGTTTGTCAACAAGTTAAAGCTGAGAGACAGAAGTCTAAGGGGATGTTACAACCATTACCCATACCCGAATGGAAATGGGAAAACATCACTATGGACTTTGTCACAGGACTTCCTAAAACATCCAAAGGCAATAATGCTATCTGGGTCATAGTTGATCGTCTTACAAAGTCTGCACACTTCATTCCTATTAGAGAGGATTTCTCTCTAGATCAGCTTGCCAGGACATATGTAAAGGAAGTGGTAAGATTGCATGGAGTACCACTTTCTATTATATCTGATCGGGATCCGAGATTTACCTCGAAGTTCTGGCGAAGTCTTCAGCATACTCTGGATACAGAGTTGAGTTTCAACACTGCTTATCATCCCCAGACAGACGGTCAGTCTGAGAGAAAAATTCAAACCCTAGAAGATATGTTGAGAGCCCGCTCTATGGATTTCAAAGGAGGTTGGGATCAACACCTACCTTTGGTGGAATTTTCTTATAATAATAGCTTTCACTCCAGTATTCAGATGGCTCCTTATGAAGCTCTCTATGGAAAGAAATGCAGGACACCAACTTTCTGGGATGAAGTTGGGGAAAGAAAGCTATTAGGACCTGATCTCATTGATGAAATGGTAGAAAAGGTCAGATCTATTCAACAACACATAAGAGCAGCTCAGAGTCGACAGAAAAGTTATGCCGACAACCGAAGAAAAGACCTAGAGTTTTAAGTGGGCGATAAAGTGTTCTTACGAATATCTCCTTGGAAGAGGGTTATGAGATTTGGAAAGAAGGGGAAGTTGAGCCCTAGATATATCGGTCCTTTCGAAATACTGGATCGTGTTGGAAAGGTAGCTTACCTATTGGCGCTTCCACCGAATCTCTCTCAAGTTCACGATGTGTTCCATGTATCTCTCCTGAGAAAGTACATACCAGATCCTTCACATGTACTTAGCTCAGAAGTTGTACCGCTGGAGCAAGATCTTTCTTATGAAGAACAGCCGATAGAGATTCTGGATCGTAGCAAAAAAGTCCTACAAAACAAGACCACTCGTTTGGTGAATGTTTTATGGAGGAACCACCAACTTGAAGAAGCTACATGGGAGCTTGAGGATATGATGAGGGAGAAGTATCCTCATCTGTTTGTTACAAAGTGACGAATTTCGAGGGCGAAATTCTTTTTAAGGGGGGTAGAATGTAACACCTGAGATTTTTATGAGTAATATTTTGTTTTTATATCATCAAAGGAATCTTTCACTACACACTTGCTTGGCTTACTTTACACGCAATCACGATCTTCCTCGAAAGCTTGCGTCGTACGCAATACCGAGTTGCACTAAACAACGATATGCTATTAAAATATTATTAAAACTAGCCGTTATGAATAGTGTTAACTAAATTTTGAATTTTATAACATTATTATTCATCTTACACAATTCTAGAACATGTTATAAGAACAAAATAATTTTTTCGGGTAAAATAAGTATTTTTCAAAAAATGCTGTTTTGCCGCCTTTTGATGGCGTACCCACATTAAATCTAGTTTTTGACATGTTTATATGTTCAATTTTACAAAATAAAATTCTTCATTTGAATCAGGATATAAAAATTTACATTAGATAAAATTTTGATATTTTTCCGATAACTTTCATATTTTAATGAATAGTAAAAATACGCTATATTTTAATTAAAAAAAACTTTTTTTCATCGTAATATCTTATGTGGTTAAATTATAATATTGAATGGTTTTAAATTATAAATAGAATATATTTTTACAATTTAATATAATGTATGTCATTAGCATTGATTTTACCTTGAATTCGTAGGTTAAATCAATTCAATCTTTTGCAATGTTTTAAAGAAGAACCCGTTTTCCTTCGACAACGGGATTAATTTTAATTTAATTTCTGCATCTTTTGTGTATTGAATTTGGAAAAATGGATTACATATTTGGAATCAGTGGGTCCAAATTATGTTAATAAGATACTTTTTATTTTTTGGGAATTATGAATAGTAATTATGGTAAATTTTATTTACCATAGTTAAAGGTAAATCGGGTAATTAAGGGTAAATATAATATTTTAAAATTACCCTAACAAATGTCAAAATCCTATTGAATGACTAAAAGTCGACCCATATCACCTAAGGGTCGGATTAGATTCATTTAATTAAATTTTGTCAATGAAAATAATTTAATTATTATTAAAACCAAAGAATGTGACAACATGTCACTTTCTTAAATATTATAAGTATAATAATTTTAATCTAGTGATAAACTTCATGAAACTTCGAACATAAATAGTCTCCATAAATCTAATACAATTATATACATCATAGGAATTTATTTAGAATTTTTAAGGATTAAATAATTATCATTTATTATGACACATAGATGATGCAGTAATTGTCTTATTAATGAAATATTGACATAATTGATGTTATAAATGCCCAAATAAATGTAATTTGAGACTTTTTATGACTTACACTAATTTTATAGGTTAATTTGACATGTTATTGTTGATGTAAGTAACTTGGTTTGAACTTATAATTCTTTTATGAATTTCATAAAAATCATATACCAAATAGTGTCAAAATTGACATAAAATAGTTTTTAAAACAAATATTATATTATTAATTGTTATTTTATTCCTAAAAATCTAAGGTTCTTCCAAATGACTTAGATAAGATTATATATATTAATAATAAACAACTTGGGGTTCTTTTGGCTTGATATAGTAAGTTTATTAACCATATAGTGTAAGAAAACAAAATGACATGGTAAAAGTTAAATTATTTAACATAGAGTAAAATCTAATTGATAAGGTTAAAATAATAACCTAAACTTGTCTAAATCCTATTGGATGAGAGGATTTCGACCCATCCCCACCTTAGCCTCGAAATAAATCAATTTGGATCTATTTAAAACCGAACTTTACATTATAATAAAATAATATTTTTAGTTATTCCAAAGGTGCCCCTCTCCTCCCTTATAAAAGGGCACCTCCTTCCACCTCCTCCTCACACCAATTTGAGCACTCAAGCTCAGACAAACCCAGCCATTTTCTCCTCTCCACTTCCCTAGAATAATCCTAGAGGTCCTGGTCTTCTTCAAAGACCAATATTAGTTCCCTAAGTGGAGGATTCAAAGAGGCGTTCCAAAGAAGAGGTAATATCCGTTACCGATCTTTTCAATTTCTTTCTTCTTCAACTTATTCTCCTCTAGTTGTTTCATGATAAAGTAATAACATCAGTATTACTTACATACTGATATGTTATTATAAATATGAAACAACCCTAATTCACCTTCTATCCATCATATGGAAAAATGAAATCACCGTGCGTGCGTACGTACGGAATACCGTCTCCACGCCGTGGTGTAATCTATTTTCCACCACCACCTTACAAGGATGGTTATAATGGTGTAATGAGTAACTATTTATGATTATTATAAAGTAATATTGATACTGAAATAATATATGTATACTCCAATACAATTCCACGATCATAGAAACGATATCATCACTCGTGCGTACGTACGGAATACCGTCTCCACGATGTGATGTGACTCGTTCTACATGATCATCATTACATAGTAATTATATAAATGAATTGAATGAATAAATATGATATATGTTACACTAATACCATTCTGGATATAAGTTATCTATAACCTTAAAAGAAGAATAAGAATTTATTCGGCAAAACACGCATAAGAACAAAAGGCAATAAAGACCCGAGTAACAAGTAACAATGAAATATTACTAACAAGAAGCTAAGAATATGACCATATATGATATCATATCAATATGTATGATTCTGGAATAAGTCAATAACATTATTTAAACCATTATACAGGAGATTCGGACACATACAAAGCAAATCGGACCTAAGGTAAGGGAAAATACCACAATCTCATTTTTATCCGAGATTGTTTATTCGTAAGTATTTACTGGGGTGTATTTTATCATCCACATCCATGTTCCCTCAATATGTAATATTCTTTCCATCCACTTACAATAGTTTAAATCCAATTTTACCCTTCGGTGAGTTTTTAGTAAAGAATATGAAAGGAATCTTTTGTCGTTTTTTTCGTACGAGGTACTTTTTGACTTTTCCGACAAAAGTACGAAGAATGTTTTTTTTACTTATACGGCATGAATGGATTTTTAAAACATTATTTCCATGAAGCTTCCTTTACAGGTTTTCATGTTTATTTTTAATCAACTTCTTTTAGTTTATAATTTTATGACATATTAAGAAAAGAAAAGTGTTTTTGAAGAAGAAAGGATATTTTCCTCAAGAATGGTGTTCAAGTGTTTTATCAAAATTATTTTCCATCTAAGATAATAAAGGGTTCTGTTTTTATCCCTTTAATTACATTGATTTGATTATGTTGTGAGGGAATTATTTTTATGAAGTCATTTGCCTTATAAGATTTTTTTTATGATGTCATGATGTTTCAAGAATCCCATTTTTGTTACATGTGTTATGCGATGATGTATGATTTATGATTATATGGCACACATAAGAAAGGATTCATTATAAGATGGGTGGGACCTATATCTCCCTCCAATGCATTGGGTAAAGATTTTATATCTCATGAGATAGAGAGGGCTGGAACGGTAGGTTATACTGGTTCAGTGAAACAGGACTGAAACGAGGGTTACTCGATTCAGAAAGGGACTTTGTCCACTAAGATAGTCTTGGAAATGAGTCATGACTAACAAGATATGATTTTCCGAGATTATGTGTGCATGCCACAAAGTTTCAAGTTTCATGTTATGATTATGGGGATCTCATTTTCACTTCTATGATTTATTCCATGTTAAGATATTATGATCTCTTTTGAAGGTTATGATTTTCAAAAAGATATGATATGATTTTTAGTTCCTTTATTTGCCCTTGCAGATCATTTGAGCTCACCCTTTTATGTTTTCTTTTCCCCAGGTCAGGAAGATGGATATTAAGTAGAATATGCTAAAAGGGACCCTAGATATGATGAAATAAATGGGAGACACTGTAGAAGATTTATGAACCAGTTGTTTATGTTTCCCAGTTTCTAAAGACACTATACCTATACGGTCCTTTGTGGTTTTGTCATATGTTGTAATAAGTGTGCTTCAATTTTGAAGTATTAACAATGTATGTAAAGTATGGGTCGTTATATAGTCACTATTGTATAATATATATCACTACTGAATCTATAAATGGTATTGATATAAATTTAATTTATAAACGTTGAAGTTTTGTTATGTTTAGATGTTCAATTGAATACACACTATTATGTTAGATTTCTAAAATAAACATCACTTAATTATAATTATGATGGGAATAAGGATAGTGTCTCTATATAAGAAATAACATTCAAATCATATCACTTGTTTCAATATAACTTTTAATTATGTTGAAGCATATTTATTGTAAATTTATCAACATTTAAAACAACTCACACCCTATGTATGCCTCTATTAAATGGTATGTGACCAATTATGCTATCTTAATAAAAAATACAGATATATGTTTTTTCCAATACAATATATAGAAAGGATGGTTGTTTGTCCAATTAAATTTGAATGGGTTTAGGTTTGGACTATTCCTAAAAATTATGTGATGGTTTTTATCCTACAAAAGGATAGGTTTTCTTCAGTACAATTAAAAGGTTGTTTTATATTTAGGTATCAGGGTTTATAATACGAAAAATTTAAAAACTTTCCCACATCATTAAAATTTAGGTTTCTATAGTTGATATCTATACTATTGGGTTGAGTGTGTGCGGAGTATATGATGGATTTTTTTATTTCAAGTACTATAAAATATCTTTTACTTCATTTTCTACAATATTCTACATACACACATTCCAATCATTACCAAATATTTTTATTCATAAAGTATTTACTATTATTATCCAGTAGAATTTTAACTATTCTATAAAGTAAAATAATTATATTAAGAGAGATGATTCAGCCCCCCCACCCATTTGTTTCCCTTTACTTATGAAGTCTCGGACCTAATGATTTATTCATTATAATGAAAGGTCAAATAGTTCTTTTGACAAGTTTTGGTACCCATGAAATAATTATACATTTTTTAGATTAATCAATACTTTTTTAAGGATGTAATGTGATATGATTTGTATGGGAATTGTTATTTAATAATGAATTTTAATTGGATTTCATTCTTAATAATACATTAATGTAAATATGTTTTGTGAACTACTATAATTATTTCTTGAAAATAAATCTTGAGTGGAATTATAAGACCCAACTCTATAAGAATTATAATATGTGGGAGTAATCATCATACAAGTGTTGTTGTGTCCATAGAAGTACTTCTATGTAATGGATGTATATATGATCTACCTACTAACGGTTGGTTCTAGTAGTTGATTAAATGCCTCATGGATATTTGATGATCTCCCATTCAACGAAATACATATATTTTTTTTGGATTTTTTTAAAGGCAGATGGTGATTTTCTGTAAATGTTCTATGATTACATGAAATAATCTAGAATAATGGTTTCAAGAAATGATGTTCTTTATTTATCAATAGAATTTATACTACACGGATAGTCTACATGATGGTTTACCAATAACATAGTGTATTTATATGATCATATGATATTCCATTTATATGGAAAATGAAATAATCATAAGAAACTCACCCATTAGAAATTTTTCATTAGGGGAAAATTCATATGAAAATTGGGATTAGCAAAACAAAATAATGGTTGGATCATGTTTAATGTTTTAACTTACATAAGTGAAAATAGTTATACAGAATAAAAATAGAAAAGAAATTCATTATACATGACCCTCATATAAGATATATTATCATATGAGGCTGTTGGAATAATAATATTATCTTATATTTATTTTTAGAAAAGTTGATCTAATAATATAAATTAATTTAACGATTTTTTGAGATATCAATATATTGATAAATCTTAGTGTCATGATTTTTGATATTATAGAAGAAAAAAAACATGAGGGATGGATAATTGTACATTAGAGATTATACATAATTATTTAGTATTTAATCACGATTCAAGAAATGGAATATTAATGATTGTTTCATATCCCAAGTAGGAAGTTCATGTGTCATAAATGCATGATTCCAAGCATGTGGACCAATTTAATTATCTAAAAAGAGACTTATATTATGATTTCAATATTATGATATTGGAATATCATTTAAAATAATAAATCACAAGTCATTAGTGTATTTAAAAAATAATTCTAAAAGTGTTTCTACTTGATTTTGATTGAGGAACCAAATATGAAAACATCTCAAAAATTTCAATGATGATATTGTGTCTACTAAAAATAAATGGAGTTTCAAAATTTGAATAGAAAAAAAATTCACATGATATTATAATGTGGATATAATTATATAGAATAATTATCAATGAAATTAGAACACGTAGATTATTTTCATAGCTCTCATGACTACTTTTTTGGCCTTCAAAATTATTTAGATCCCGATATATTATTATCATTGAGATATAAGGATTCAAAATTAATATGTGTTAAATAATAAAGAGATTTATTTCTTAAACTATAATCCAAAAAGGATAAGGAATATCCATATCACACAAGATCTAGAGGAATTATCAATACCAGAACTACAGCTAAAACTCTTACAGGAGTACAAATATTGACTAATTGAACCATCTTCCTTTAGAGGATGACTAATATCCTATAGATTATATAATACAAATAGAAGTATGAGGGTATTCCATTATTGGATCTTCTTGTTCAATTTGTATTGTATCTTCTTATGGAATCTAGATGTTATTCAGAGAACAATTGACTCTATGTTTTAAACTATTTCAAAATATTTTACAGAATCTATGATGGTGTTATAACAAATATGGGAAGAAGTAGGAATTTAGGACAAACCATATAAATATTTGGTGATTTCCCATTTTTTAATACAATTTAAAATTAATTTAAGGTTAAAAAAACATTGAGTTGATTGGGAAACTAAAAAAGTTTGTGAATGTGTCTTAAAAGAGATAAAACTCAAAAAATGAGAAATGCTTTCTATCTAGTAATATGTTTTTAATGAAATTTGATAAGAAAAAGTTATTTCAAAGCAATGTTTTTTCTAAAAATCCAAAATAATTTACTAAGAAAAAATACTTTGAATATACTAAAAGATACACAAACTAATGAAATAGAATACTATAGTTCCTGTAATCTGATGTCTCCCTAACTCCTTTCACATAGTATCTATGTCAGATATGTTATTATAGTTGATTTTCTAACCGTTACTAAAGATGTTTCTATGAATCAATAATATGTGAGGAGTATAGAGTAATATAGAAATTCTCAAAATATCATTTTAATGAACTTATAAAAACATTATTAAAAAGAGTTATGGGTCCTCAAAAAACAGTGGTGAAATGTGAAAATTTATATAGAAGCTATGAGGGAATTATCAGGGTTATAGAATCCAAGATACAACTTTATCGTGAAAAAATTTCTGATATAAAAATGAATGATAATTATATTGAAGATGACTATTTTTTTAGATTGATTCAGATAGTCAGCTACATTCAATGATTTAGTGACAAACTCATGGACTCCATCATAATTTAGAAGATTATGGGAAACATTTCATATATATTTGATTCTAATGTTTCATCAAGGAATGAAATAAAATAAATTTATTTATATGAACTTCAAAATAGTCTCATTGAAAATTATATGATGAAGGATCAAAAAATAAACTATTAGGAAAAATATGAGATAAAATTTCAATACATTAGAAAAGGAAATGAAAACATGAAGAAGTTGTAGAATATTATCATTGAAATGTTTAGGATGATGGATAATTCGACCAAATAATTTCTGTAAAATTTAAATTATTCAATTAGGGAAAATGGAAAGGTAAAAAAATTCATTTACAAAGAAGTTATAATTATGATAATCTTGGTTTCTTTAAATATTTTCTCAAGGGGAAGGTTGAGATATCAATATTATATGAGGAGGAAGTGAAAAAAAAGTAAGAATATAAATATGAATTTACCTAGAAAAGTAGGAATGTTTATTGGATACAATGAGAAAAGTGACTCATTTATAAATTTTGATGATGAATTCATGTAATTTCCACATGTTAATAAAATATTTGATTAATTAGGTGATAATGAAGGTTGAGAGGAAATGATTAATATTGATTAGGATCTTAAAGGTAAGATGTTATATTGTCTTCATCATATTACCTAACACAATAAGAAAAAAGAATGTAATAAAGTATCAAAATATTTAGTCATAATAAATAGTTGATAAGATCTTGAAGGAAGAGTCAAATGATGATATTAAGAAACCATAGCATAGGGATTCTATTTGAGAAATATATATCAATGACTGTAAATTGAAGATGGATAATAGAGGAGAAGATGTTAGAGATGAAAAATTGGTATGAACATTTGTTTAAAATGAGACAAATAAAGTAATAGAAGATTCTAATAAGTTTAATGATATAAAAGTTGAATCTACCCATGTTGGGGAGAATATTGGTCCCAATAGGAAAGAGAAATATTCACATATTATATAAAATGTTAAATCTATTACCCCTAATAGTACATGTGAAACCCCGTGGTAGAAAGTATTTTGATCAAGAATAATCATTAGATACCTTAATCCCAAATAATGGACGAATGGATACTAAGAAGGCCCCTTCCCCTGAGAATACTAAATGTTGAACTGAAGGAATACATCGCCAAAAAAAATCTTGGATGATTCACTATCAAAATATAAGATCCAATTTAATAGTGTGTTATAACTGATGTAGGAGTTATATATACAAAGACTATAATTTTACTTGATCCAGAACTCTCTCACTTTGACAAATCAGATTTTCTATTGGAACACACATGTGCCTCCCCATATTTCAGAGGATTATCACTAGCATTGGGATGCATGGAACATATTGGGGAGACTAATATCCCTGGTACAGAGTTTAAATACAGTGGGAATTAATAAATATTTGAGTAGTGGTAATTAAAAAAACATATATAATACAAGTTTAAGTTAAATTGTTGAATATTTAAACAAAATAATAAAAAAATTAATATTAGGCCAAAATGTTACAAAAGTACATGTAGTAAGTCATTCAGATAAAAGACCAAGATGGAATATAATAAACTAAAAGTACCCCAGTCTCAAATCCATGGATGGTCTCTTATCTAAGTTCCAAACCATTTAGAAATAAAAAAACAAAATGTTCGTTTTCAAAGGTAAAAACTTTTATACTTGTAATCTGATTAGGTATTAGATGGTGTCATTAATTGGGTGTGGGTATAACATAGTATTTCGATACCACCTTGTCTAAAAAAAAAATCTAATAGTATGTTCTTGAAAAAAAGTGATTCCCACGAGTATTAATTTATCAATTAATACAACATAATAATAAACATCATTTAACACCATCCAAAAATATCTTTGATCATGTAGCATTACCTTGGGAAATGTAACCCAAAGACTAGGGAATAATCATATCACCGATAAATTTCCTATATATAATCATTTCATCAAAACTAGGCCAAGACGTATAATAATTATTTCATAAATGGGCCAAAATAATAATTATTTTTGTATAAATTGGTTGGGACCTCTATATAATCATTTTAGCACAACCGAACTAATCACAATATTCATTATAGAATAACTCGGTCAGACACTATCTATGAAAATTTTATCACAATCGGTCCAAGTCCTCTATATAATTATTTCAACATAATTGGGCCAAGACCTATAATCATTACATCATTAACATACAATGACCTATAAGCATTATTAAATAAGATACAAAAAATGTAATGTAAATAAGAGACCATATATCATGATCACAAAGTTCAATTCATCCAATTACCATTTTTCATTCAATTTCTGTTCATTCACTATGTTATTTCATAACCAAAAAATATTCCAATATACACAATTATATCACATCACTATTACAAGCCAATTTAAAAATTATTTAATGTAATTTCCAATTGTATCCCATCATAACAAATAAATTAAGGTATCATGTTAGACTAATTCATATTTTAAACCAATATCCAATTCATTATTGTTCAAAGGTATGATTACCCTACGTGTAGCCACAATCCAAGTATATTAATTGTGGGATCCAAAGGGATACATGGGGTATACAAAATACCTGATTATCATCAAATATTATTCACTTAGTAAATGAGAACGTTCTTTTAATGTCACTTCATATTATTTCATATAGATAAAAACTTTGAAATGGACCATTTGGATTTGCTCCAGATAACCCAACATTATCAAGTGGTAAATGAAACACTCTCAAAAGGTAATGAAAATGAGGAACAAAGGTGGGGGAGATAACAAGGGAAACGTAGATCATGAGAACATCAATATCATACCCATATTTAAGAAAGTTCCACAGATCACACCTCCATATTAGAAGATAATATAATAAAGGAGGAAACCAAAGTGATGGGACTCACGAGAGACCAAACACTAGACTGATACATATGGAAGGGAATGATTCACTCTAAAATAATCTGTAGTTTTCCAAGGGATCTATAGATGAGTCTACACCATGAATAAAAAATAATCATATGTATAGCATGGTTTAAAACAACTAATCTTAGTATATTCATGATGTGAACCCCTTTTATGATGAGAATTTCACAATTTATAACATATTCTAGAAAATGTGTCGCTTCAGGTCAAAATAACATTGATCAACAATTTCATGATGGGAACCATTTTAATAGTGTGAAAAAATTTCATTCTCTAAACTAGATCATGGAATCTACTAGGTAGTAGGATCCTGTCATTTAACCCATTCAGGAATTGGGGTTTTCTATAAAATTCATCATAACCCCGATTGTGAAGAAAACCCAAAACCACATCCCAAATATTGAAAACCCATGTATAACCCTCAAATCCTTTAAAAAATTTATAAATAGACCCAATTAATTAAAAAAAATATACATCCCCTAATTTTTTGTCATTTCCCCTAGAAAAATCCCTCTCTCCCCAAAGAAAATGATCGAAAACAAATTCTTGAAGAATAGATAAAATCCCAACATAATTTTGTTCATGAAAAACTAATGGGATATTTACTTGGAAATGATGTGATTTTATAACCATCCCTCCATATAACATCTGATCCAAAAATTTCTATAATCATCATTGTGAGGAATCGGTAAAAAATTCTGGACCATATACTCGCATATCAGATTACTTATCCCGTGTCTCCTCTTGAAGACACCCATGATGACACTACACTCTTACTAGAGGTATAGTATTTTCCAAGAGAAACATCTCACTACAGTTTAAAATCTATATCATATTCTTCTGAAAGGATGAATCTAGGACATTCTCAATTTCATCAATGAATATCATGGGTGAAGGGTTGGTATGATATCTCAGAAGCTACGATACATGAAATATTTTGTACATGAAACTATAGTGTTGTCGAACGTCTGATCAGTATCCAACAAGAACAAACCTCCCAATAGTTTAAAATTTTATAAAACAATGGTTCCATGTTTTTTTATTTATTTATATGATTTCTCCTAAACCTTGGATACAACTGAAGGAAATCATGACAACCAACATCAAACCCTGTAGGTCATTTCCATTGAACATTGTAATATTTATTCTCTCTATATGCAGTCACTAGTTGTTTCTTTGTCATATAAACATTATCATACATCTCTATTAAGAGATAAGACAAAAAATTTCTAACTCATCTTCTTCCAATAAATAAATAATTTAATAAAATGTAAAACCATATAAATACTCGAAAGGTTTCATCGGGATTGAATCAAAGAAGCTATCACTATACCCATTTTATATAAGTTCCATGACTTGATCACACAAACTAATAAAATACAACACATAGTCTCATTACATATCATCCAAAAACTAAATTGTCTATTTAGATTTGTTATAATTATGAGGGTGATTGGTTGTACTAAAAAGAAACTACAATACCATATCCTTCTGAAGTACCAACCATAACTTATACATGGAATGTGGATCTACATAAAAATGATAATCTTAGGAACACCATGTGGTTAAAATACATCTTGCACATAGAGACTACCCTGGTCATCAATAGTGAAGGTCTCCGTGATGGGAAAGAAGTAGGAAACTTTCATTAGTCATTCTATGATCACACAAACTATATCATTACATGAGATATCTCGGGTCATTCTATCATGATGTCTATATGAATTGACCCATTTCCATTCAGGTGTGAGAAGAAGATTCAAAATACTCGATGGCCTATGATGCATGGCCTTCACTTACCGATAGATGACACATATGGACATGAATCATACTATCTCTTTCATTATTACAGGCTACTATTTTTAATTATCTAGATCATGATATATCATTTTCATAGCTTAATGTACCTCCCATCAATAAGAATTAAACTCCTCTATAAACTCATTTTATAAGTATATAGGAACCTGTACCTTGTTATGGTGAAGAAGTGTATTTTTTCTGCAAGGAGACCATCTTGATGGTGGATCCCCACCATGTATGTTTTCCTACAACACTAAGACATAAAAATATGATATCTTCTCAGTCTATATATAATAAAAAAGCATGGGTATAATAGATGTTGAATTCAGGTCCCCTCATACATGGGACTCTTGAACATCCAAATATTTATATGTAAGGAGTTCCATCATCACTCACTCATCACAAGAGTCACACATTTCCCATGTATGTGTATTCCAAATAAATGAATCATAAATGATGTTTCTTTACCCACTGTATAATCTAAATCATTGATAAAAGTATATAGATACTTCCTCCACCACTTCTGTTGAAGGTCCATGTCAAACTAGATAAATATACACCTCGTCCTCTTATGGTTTGTGTACACCATGAACATATTGTAGAAAATATAGTGTCTCCATCTTCTCAGGGCTTGTACCACCACAAATAACTAAAAATTATGAGTTGAAAAATTTCTATCTTGTTTTGAAAACTGTTGTGATCCATTTAAAACCACTTAGTTCTCATACAATAGAACCACTCTCAGTCAAATGTTATATGTTTCAAAGTGCACAATATATGCCTTACCCAGCACATGTAAGGAGTAAATTGATAAAGAGATTAACCTTCCTTCATCTCTAGAAAATATATCTCACATGTATCCAATCAATCAAACTTCACCCCTTTCATGGTTATCCAAAAAATAGGTGCTTCTATATATAATAATTTCTATATAAAGTGTTGATAAAAACTTGATAAACCTAAAAATAACTGAATCTCAAATACATAATTAGTCTGATCTAATGATATCATAGCTGCAAACTTATCTGGGTCTAGGGACACTATAGCCTCAACTATGACATGACCCATGAAGTGAACTTTGTCAATCATGAAACTATATTTTGTTTATCATAGTGTTTTGTCGATTCTCTATAAATGTACATAGAATGATGCCAAGATATTAGAAATGATCATCTAAACACTTGGTGTACACAAAGATTTATTTAAAAAAATTACCAAAAACTGATACATAATGGATGGAAAATATGATTCATCAAGGAAATGAATATCACTAATAAATTTTTCAAAGAGAATGGAAACACCAAGAACCCTTAAATGACATACCTTCTCTAAAAATAAATTGGAGGTACGTATGGTGGTCTCACTATTAACTCATGATACCTTGATATCAATTAAATTTTAGAGAAAATATTGAAACCAATGAACTAATATAAGAGATCAACAATGCATGTAAGGGGACACTAGTTCTTAAGAATCATCTAGTTCAATATTTGATAGTCTACACATAAGCACAACGTCTCATATTCCTTCTTGATGAAAATCATGAGAGAACCCCATGGTAATGTACATGGTTATATTATACCCATATATTCTAGATCATTCAAATAAACTTGAAATTATAGAAACTCTTCCAGTTGTATCATATAAGGTAGAATATAAACTGGCTCTACTCTCAGAACCAAATTGACTGTGAACTCGTTCTCCCTCTTGGGTGGTATGGTATAGAACTCCCCTGCAAAAACATCATGAAAATAGTATTCCACTATAGGAAATTGACCGTGATTCATTCCACTACCATATTGAGCATGTACTTATATATGATCCATGAGGAAATCAAATATTCACTTAATTTTTCATCCATGACTATCATAGGTTTTACACTCATCTAGTTGAGAATAGCTACAACCTTTTATAGAGAGAAATGTCACTCCCTTCCCGTAATAGTTGATGTGATCCAATTTTAGATCAATAAAATCAATACAAATAAGAAAATTGAATCTATAATTTCTTGAAGAAAAATATTCAAACGAAATTATAACCACCAATTTCAAGAGAACATGATTGTAAATGTTTGATATTCTCTTACCGAACTCTTGATGGTGTATTGATAGTCAAGTAACCATCCAAGACTCCCATAACCAAACCTAAATCATATGTAAAAATCGAATATATAGTGAAATCGGATCCACCGATATTGTAAAAAACATAGGAAATTGTATATAATATACGTATCATACCTTTGAGGGTATGTGGTCCCACATCCAAAATAGTTAGAGTAGTATCTATATCATGTATCTAACTTTCCCTAATACCCTTGGCTCCAGTCTGACTCCCATATTCTACTCCGTCTAGATGATACTTCCAATCCTACATCGGGTTACCATGTCCCCTTATTTATCAAAAACATCTTGTGGAACTCTACATACATCTCTACTAATGGGTATTTTATTCCTTACTAGAATATGTTACCATTCTTGATCACCTCCCACAACTCCATTATTGTATAATATTACCAAACATCTACAGGTGGCTTATCCTATAGTAAGAATGGCCCTCCAACGAAACATATGAACATTAATTAATATTTCATTCAATCATACCAATATAATTTCTCTATATTATAACATAGTCTTCAGATGTATTCCCATTACCACGAATACTCTATTTATTTTTTTCTGGATGTTATGTATTAGAGAAGTACTTATTTCCACAAGAATAAAAACTCCCTGTTGACCTAACTTAATGAGAATGACCACCACTTGGGGCCCCTCATAGATTTCATTTCATGATGAGAGACTAATTTATCACATATGAAATTCTACTTAAGAGAAAATGTTCACCTGTGTCATGATCATACATAGAAGGACATCCTAGAAAAGCCACATCCTAGAAATATCATCAACTGCAAAAGATTTCAAAAATAAATACTATTTGGTAAACCATCCAACATATTCTATCACTGACATTCCCTCTCGAATCAGTTGAATAATCTCACAGTCCTTCTCATCCCTCAATATTTCATGATATAAGTTGAATATGAAATGTTTCTTGAATTACTTCCTTGATTAATCTTCATACTACCCTTCTTTCTTTATATTGTGCCATAAATTCTATTATGGTCCATGAATCATGTATGTAGTTTGATTCACCGACCAATCTATTGGGTTCTATAGGTTATTAAAGATCATATAGAATAACTCATTCTAGAACTCAACTATCTAGTGGCCTCCCACTAAGAAATCAATGTGGATTATACCACTGAAACTCTCTCATAAACAGATACATTGAATGTATAGTTCAAACAACATCCCTTTCCGTGGATCATATAAATCTTAGTGATATTTCACAAAGCCAAACATCCATCTAATAATCATACGAATAGGAAGAATTAGTTCAACTACCTTAGGGGTATATGGATTTATAATCTCTCGATGCTAAATTTGAAGATGATTAGGAGGGGTTTTCTTTATAGGACAACTACACTCAGAACACTAAATAAACTCAGGGTAAACCTCAATATGTGATACAAATAGAAAACTATTAGCTCATGGCCACTCTAAGGATGGAATAAAAAGTTAATTTTAATGAAATTAATATTATTTTATTTTATTTATAACATATAACAGTTCCTTAATTTCATTTATCAAATATAATATGGATCTCAATTCAAAGCTCACAATGAAAAATTTATAAATTTAATAAACAAGTATGTATCATGAACATATCATTTCAATAAATATACCCATGTTCCTATCATCATAAATGTATGCTCATCTTGTTCCATACCAAGCCCTGATTATAAATCTCAGGAAACAAAAACATCACACAATATGTGAATCACCCAAGGTGAAATAACATCAAACCATAACAATGGAACATTATTCGCAATAATTTTATCCTTTTGCATTTGGATATTCTCCCACACATGGGTTAGATTCTCCGAGTCACAATCCCGTTAAGATATCCTGACACATCCTATTCTCTTTTCGACATTTAAAAAATAGAAATGAAATTGGATGAAAACATACATTCTATATGGATTTTTAATGGTCCCTAATTTTTCCATCTTTTATGTGACCAAATCATGTTGGTTACTGTACCTCAAGAGAACCTACCCATGAAATAAAGGTTCCAAATATTAGTTGAGGTGTGGAGATTATAGTGGGGAGACTATACCACCTCTTACAAAGATCCAATATATAGAAAATAAAAAAATATCTCAATAACAAAAATAATAGAATTAATAAAACATATAACAAGAAGAAAAATGACTATACAAGTAAACAAAATAATAATGAACCAAGTAATGTCATGATGAAATATAACTAAATGACATCCTAGAGTCCATACTGATGAATGGCCAAGATGACAGAAAATACACTCAAAATACCCTGGTCCCAAATCCCTTGTTGGTCTTACCTCGTAGCCCCAACCCATCATGGAATCATAAGTCCAAAATAAGTATTTTTTCACTTTTCCGGTCCTGCATGAGTGGAATCTTCTAGGGTACAAAAAAGCCTACTGAATATGGTGTGATTATAACTCACTTGTTCAGCACAACCATGTGTAAACAAAGCCTGGATAATATAATTTGTATTCAATACAGACATAAACAAGAGTATTAATTTATAAACTAATAAATTATAATAGTCAATCTTATTCAGAACCATCTTATAATATCTCTGAGCATGTATCATTAATATTACAACATAACCAAAAGTCCATATCATAATCACATTACCAGGGAAAGCACTCTATATAAAAATTTCGTCATAATTGGGTCCATCAATAAAAATTTATAGATAAGATGGGCCAATACTTATAATAATTACTATGTAATATGGTCAAACCCTCTATATAATCATTTAAACACAACCGGGCCAGGACCTATAATCATTACATCATAACCAGGACAATGCCTCTATATATGAATTTCCACATAATTGGTAAAACCCTCTATATAAGCATTTCAACATAACTAGATCATGCCCTATAAGCATTACAATATAACTGGACAAAGGCATAAAGTAGTTAAAACATAAGATACACCAAACCCCATAATTAAAAGAATAATTCAACATACTTCATGATCAATAAAGTTGAATTTATTCAATTACCTTTTGTCTTGAAGTTTTATTTTATGTGTGTGGTTATGTCTTCACCCATTAACATTCTACTATACACAACCATATCATATTAGACTAACCAGTAACTTCAATAAAAATGTATTCCATTTTCCAAAGTGATCACATCACAATAAATCACCTAAGGTATCAAGTAATACTAATTAAGGTTATAAGAAAATAGAAAATTCATAATTTTTAAATGGAATGTTCACCATATGTGTATCCACAAGATAAGTTTCACACTAATGGATACAAATGCTACAAAGGAGTAGACCAAATAATAGGATTATCATCACCAATTATTCTATTAGTTAATTCAAATATCATGTGGGTGAAATCACATAGTATTTCACTTACATAATAAATTAAAATCAATCCATAGGGATTTTCTCAAGACAATATAACTTTATTTTCTGTTAAGAGAAACAACCTCAAATAGTAACACTTACAAAGAATAAAGGAAAATAATATCATAATAATGAAAACCTAGATCACACAAACATAAAAAAAGATTCAACAGAGGTAAAGTGATAAAACTCTTTTAATTAAGGATAAAATAATAATGTAGAAAACCAAAGATATGAGACTCACTATAGATAAAATACTAGAACAAGACACCTAGAAAGGAATGAATAGATTCAAAATTGTTTGTAGTCTCCCTTGTGGTCGAGAGAGGTGGTTTCACTATTAATTAAAAGAAATCATATGTGAAGAATGATTTAAAACATCTAATCCAGTGATATTCAAGATGTGGACCCCTCTCATTACATGAATTTATCAATTTATAACTTACAAAGAAAACACATCACCTTGTGTAAAAATATACTTGATCAACCATTTCAAAATGTGAACCAATTTCATAGCATGTAAATTTTTCATTCTCTAAAGAAGATCATGACAAATAAAAGGAAATATGTTCACATCATGTAGTCCATTCAAGACATTAATGTTTCCAAAATATATTTCACGACCTAGATTCTGGAGGCAAATCCAAATCCACCTCCAAAGGCTCCCAAACCCATGGAGAATACTCTTAGGCATTTTAATATTTTTTTATCCACACTTAATTAATTTAAAGAACCATGCATCTCTAAACTTTGACTCCTTTTCCTAGAAAAAACCTCTCCATAAAAAATGAAAAGGATCACCCACCATGGTTTAAATAATATTGTTAAACAAAACTAATAGAGGTTTAACAAAAACTCAATAGTTATGTACCTAGAAAATTTGATATCTTAAAAAACATTTACTCATTAGTTCAATATGATATTTACAATAAATATTCAAAAAACAATGGTTATTTTTTGTGAGCATTTAAGGATAGATTTAAAGATGAATAAATCCAGTGAAATAAAAAATACAATATATCCAAACAAAAAAAATTATTTAGAAGAGGTGTGGGGTATATGTGGACAAGAAAACAAAAAATGAAAGTAGCTAATGATTTGTCTTTTTAGAGGTATTCCATATTATATAAAAGGAATGAAAATTAAATAAAACTAAAAAGGACAATTCATACAATATTAATTATTTCAATAAGATTTGTAATAATATTTAATAATAAGAAAAAATAAAGAATGAATACTTACTCACATGGCCCGACCAATTAGATATGGATAATAAAATAGAGAAAGAATATATGGATTCTAATGTAAAAAGAAAAAAGTTGTTTTATATAAATAAGTATGAAATCCTGAGAAGATAACCACGTATATAGATTTTAGGTTTCAAGTAAAATCATGTGAGATGTGTGGCTAATCATTGAATTGTACATAAGGATATATGAAAATATCAATATCCCAATAATTTATAGTGACAATAATAATTCATTCACAAGGAAATCATGTTTCCATGAAATATGATTTGATGAAACATACTCCACCTGAAAAATAAATCTAGGGAAATATATGGTTAAGATAAAAATTGATATGAAAAATATGATGTTATATATGAATAAATATTCCATTAAAAATATTGAGTGAAAATTGATGTGTTTGGTGATAGAAATTTATCAACTCTATGATTACATATATGGGAAAAACAATGAACCTTTTCATTTATTATTATTCTTTTTTATTTATGAAATTATGAATCAAATTAAAGAAGTGTAATGATTATTTTACTCACTATATAACAAAGAAGCAATTATTCATGGACAATTTTATATTCCATATAAATAAGAAGTGATACATACCATGAGGGGAGGAGGATGAAGGAGGATCTATCAATTAATCAAAATTTGTAAGAATCTAGAAATAATAGAAAATATTGAAAACCCCATGAAATCTAAAGTATATGTTATTTTAATCACACTCACTGCCATTGATTTTTATTATACGAAACATGTTACAAATAAATTGTGTTGGTAGATAAAAAGATGAGATAAATGGGTATTTTTTTCATTTATATGAGCTATTTTTTTCTTGATGATAAGTGTGCGAGAAGATTAATTTTTTTTAAACATCTTTTGATACCAGGGTGAATAAAAATTTCTAATGGACTGGTTTTTAATATTATTCACCAAAATATATATATACATTTTTCATTAAGAGAAGCACTTTTTAGGACAATGTGGGAAACCATACAAGTACGCAAAAGGACAATCATCCAGCATCATAACTAATCACTGAAATGATCCAAACTCTCGTAGAGGTCTAAGGATCCAATATGAATATAATAATAACAAAAATAAATAAATGAGTACCCTATTTGATTTAGAGGTGTGTTTGATTATAGAAAGTATCCAGTTATGTTTAATCAAATGATATGAATAAGAACTACTCTAGATCATCCACACATTCTCCATAAATTCATTCATATATGGATCATCATATTTTTAGTTCTATCATAGAGTTTTGATGATTCATTTGATGTTGCTCTAGTTAACTCGATCTCATCCCATCGATCCACCAAAGTTGTTCTTGGATTGATCACTCAAAATAAAATATTTCATCTCTAGGATGTGGTAGGAGACATAATCTATCATTCTATTAACATGAATGTTCTCAGGATTCATATTCATCTCCGATTTATATAGTAGATGATGAAATGCCTGAATAGGGTTCCCTGATTCCCATTTATTTATCATTATTTGAATAAGAAATAAATAAATAGTTATTGAGAACTAACTGCATCATAAATATTATTTATATTTTATCACATACTTATAATATATATTAAATATATAAAACATGATAAACCTGATCCATTAACATTACTTGTAATTCCTACTAACATTAAATGAACCATGAATATTAAAAAAATATTTATTCATACAATACTATTCAACATATTCACTTCAAACCCATTGAATAATTTTAACAAATAAATACAGACCAATTGTTTTTTAATTGAAAAATAACGAATTTATTAATTTTTTGGTGATCATTTACTTGTACAACACTCAATCCACATGGTGGGGCCTTCTAGGTCCAATATTAATATTCATAAGAATTAATATTGGACCTAGAAGGCCCAACCATGGGGACTGGGACAATAAGATATGTGATATTGGTTCTTACTATAATCCTAAACTTGATTTGAGTAACTTACCCCACTTATTGGTATTCTATGGTTTCACAATACCTTTATGATTGTGTCCTATAAACCACTTCCATCATTGGTAATCCAGACTTCCAATACATAGTAAATGATCCTAGAAATTTGTCATTATGAGTAAAATTATATAGTATTTGGAAATTATTACTTAGTGGGGCTAAACAATCCGTATTGGTACCATGATTTTACTATCCATGTATTTATTCACCTAAATTCCCCCATAATATTCAAAATAATAATCCCCATATACATTTATCAGTAGAACCCATTATTGACTTTTCATTGATCATGTAAATTTTATCCAAGTTCATATATTGCTTAATTATAGGGTTAATTATTCTTAATGAATAATTTATCCCCTACTATATTGAATATAAAACCATATCTATGGTTTTAACCATCCTACAAAAAATGTGTCTCTGAATCATTTTTTACACACCTCTTGTTGAACTCATTCGTATTCCAACTACTTGTTCGTATCTGGGATTAAATGACTCCAAATCAATCTTGCACCCACTATCTCAAGTATTGCTATGAAATATTTTATTGAAATATAATCCATCACTTAAATATAACTATTCTATCATTTTTATTTCTATAATATCCAAAAAAACATTTGGATAATTACACTTCATTAAGTTTGTGTGTTTCTTAATGCATTTTTTTATATCCTAACAATATATTTGAATCTCAACACATGTTCATATGACATAATGTATTCTCCTCATACTGTAAATCATATGATATCTATTAATTATGATTGTTGGAATTTTTAATGGGACAACACCCTTATTTCCTATACATGTCTTAGAGATATTGGAAGTTTCTACAATGCATATTATTCTAAACATTGATGCACCTTTTACTTACATTATGTCCCGAATATGTAAAAGAAAATGTTTATTTATGAGTTACTCCAAATTTAATTATATTGATAAATTTATTCATTTAATAATCAACATTAATCCTATTTATTAGAGTGGTATAATTTATGTGGATAAGGTATTGGGAATTTATGAATTACTCAACACTACATTATTAAAATTGAGGAATGCTTCATCAAGATACACTTGGGGTACACAAGCCTGAAGAAAATCATATCTTCTAACCATGAATATATTTTACTTCAATATTTCATTCCTTAATAACATTTAAAAGAATCATATGAATAATATTATCTCTATGATTTCCCTTAGAAGAATTTACACTCTATAGAAACACTAGTTCCAAAATATTTTTGTCATCCCTTTATTTCTAAGGGTTTATTTGTTTAAAACTAAGTACATAAGTGTAGTGATAATAACGAATATCTTAAACTCTGAAGATTATAAAACCATACTGGGTGTATCTGTGAAAACTATTTTGTGTCTATTAAAATGATTTTATCTTTACAATACTTGGTATATAATACTTTCAGTTTTTATATTCACCATATATTACCTATGATTCATGTATCACTAAACAATTGGTTAAGGATCAGACACCACG
This sequence comes from Viscum album, assembly GCA_963277665.1. NCBI lineage: Eukaryota > Viridiplantae > Streptophyta > Magnoliopsida > Santalales > Viscaceae > Viscum > Viscum album. The sequence continues at coordinate 537,191,073 of OY728138.1, read as the reverse complement.
AACAACATTCATTACATTAATAGTAAAAATTTCCCTTTATGTCCAATGGAAACACGAGATAATTGTTCTATTTATACTGAATAAATGTTCAACTAGAATCATTAATCATAGAAATTAGTAGTTATGTACTTCTCACCATTTACATAGGAAGCTCCCTTTCTCAAACACTTTGATAAAAAAACCTTCTTAAAATGTTTCTATGTATACAACATTAGTTTATCCAAATACACATATTTAATATGCATATATAAATATCAATACACCAAAATTTATTATAGAAAAATTATATACATTTGATGAATATATCTAAAGAAGAAGTGACTGTATGCCTAATGATTTCAATACATTTAATTTAAACTCTCAAAGATTTATTTCTTTATATGAAAAGAAAATAACCTCATATATGGTAAACAACCTATTTTTAGTGAAGGAATTTACAATGGTGACTTTGGTTTCACCCTTTCCATTATATTTTTTAGCATGTGTTTCAACGTTTTAACCACAAGAACAAATGATAATAAATTATTTATTATCATATTTACTTGTTGAAAATTTATCTATAATTTAATGAAGTGTTTTTATTTTATAATTCTGTAATCATAAATTAATCTTCATAAATATGTATCCATTGTAATCATCAACCAATTCATATCTCACATCACATTATCCTCTCAAGCTTATTGGAGATGAAACAACAAGTTAAATTATCCATGTCCTGATGTTGTATCCAAAACTCTAATTGGATAAAGATGTACAGATTATGAAATAAACATGATAAATTTCATACATGGGTCTCATGTAACCATTTTTTTCACCCTCACATCATGAGGAGGCTTAATAGGTATGGGAGACACTATCATCTTAAATATATCATATCATATTAATTTTTGCACGGGTTCATACAACCTCTTTGAAACATATACTATTTTTGAAATCATATCCCAATATTATCACAGTGTAATTTCAGTATTAATTTACATTTTATGATAAAAACCAAATTCAACAGGTTTTTCTTCTATTTTGATTAACTATTTAGACATTATTGATTAACATATTATTTTATTAAATTTATACAGCTATTGTGTTGAAATCTAGAAACCCTTTGAACTAGATCCAAAATATTGTACTTCTTGATTAATCTAGTTGAAAGGTTATTTGAAACCTCTCATAATATTCAAAAATCTATGTCTATTCCACTACTCAGAGAGTTTAATGTGTGAATTTAATAGGACACCCATATTAGCTCGAGGCACTTTGATCTGTTGAGAAAATTTGTATCTTCTGAATCAAAAATTAATTTACTCAATTATTTCCTATGATGATGAAACAACATATCTATAGCTACTTATATTATTCTATAATTAGAAAATTTAACTTATTTTGATCATTACAACCACCTAGTATTAAGAGGTACCATCAAAAATGGAAGAAGACCACCCTGAACACCTAGTTTTATATGAATTCAATTGAAAAAAGGAATTTGTCACATAATATTTCTATGAGGGATTTTATATTTCATAATGAATGTAATAATTTTTTATTAAATATTTTCATACTATGTTTTCTTTCTCAGAAATTAGAATTAATAGAATATATTCATTGTGTTTTTATACATTTTTCTATTATTTATTTTATATGTTCCATTATTTTATGAAAATGAATAAATTATTAACCAATTCATAAAGGACATAGATTCCCAGACTAGTCTTGAGAATATTATATTTTTTTATCCATTTAATCATAATGGATCAACTATTACCTTCGGGTATCATACTTGAGTTAGTTCTTGAATCATGATGTAGGTCATCCCCAATCTTGTGTGCCCATATCATGTCTCATTTTTCCTTGAATAGTAATTGTTAAAAACCTACAATATCATCATAAAATATTATAACAATAATCTCACAAATGTTAGAGGTTCACAATAAGTGAAATATACATATAGATAATGATGGACATATATACTATTATATATGTTGAATAAAAATAACAATACACAGACTATTACAAAATCTAATTAATTATTACAAGCATTAAAAACAAGTAATATGGTTTAGGTCAACCCCACTGAGGCCCGTTATAGGCTATGAAGACACTATTTAGGGGTTTTGTAGGATAGACATAGAACCGTTGACCAATTCTATGTTAGTTCAACCTACCTATGCCCATTGTAAAGAAGACCCGCTAAAGCTAGTAGTAGCCTGGTCGGCATTATATAACAGATGGGTAGAGGGGTTCTTGGGAGGGTCTTAGACGTGGGAATATTGGTTTTGGAAAGTAGTTCATGGTGTAGTTAGACATATGGTTACAATCACTATGATAATTGGTGGACTAATAATAGTGGTGGCATGTGGGAATTGTTGAAGGGGATAGATTTGGAAAAATATGTGGTCCCAGTAGTAGTGTTCTTACTATACATAAGATCACCAGGTTTGAGCGATGATGGACAAAGAAGATAGGGATGGAGATCAAGATTAGGAGGTGGAACCATAATAGTGGGAGGTTTTTATAAGGGTGAATGACTACTAAATGCATTACCAGTATAGAGGTGGCCAAACACAGAGGTGTTAGTGGTTGGACAGGCAGATATGGCTCAAGGGTAATGGGAGAGGAACATGAGGAAAAGGAAGAGGGGGTTATTATGTAAAATCATCATCTAAAATATTTTCATGTTTTAAAAATTTTAAAAAAAATCATATTTCATGCTACCCCTATCCCAAATTTGTTTCTTTGTAGAATTTCCACAACCCATCTAAACATACATCTGCCCTGTTGGAATTCTGTTGTTGTTTTTCTTCAGGCATAAATAATAGGTATTTGAAAAAAAAATCCCCCACCAGACAAGGATTACCCTATCACCAAATAGATGACTTTTAATTACTAAAAAATATTTAAAAATTATTATTTCCAAATTTTTGTAGAAATAGGTCTAGCTGAAGGAATTTCTGCCAACACCCAAATAAACATTTGGCTCCATAATTTCTGGTAACCTATCAAATAACTCTTTATATTTCATTAGGGTAAAACTAATATATAAATAAATATATATCATATTTGATTTAATACCCACAATCAAACTAAAAGTGATCTTTATTATAAATGTATGATGGTCATAACATGGCCTTATGAACACAGATCGATGCGCGGTCTACTCTTTTGGGGTCAAATTTAAAAATTCCTCTTAATTTACTAAAAGATAATTTTTTCATTTTTCTAAACATTAATGTGATTTATTTGATAAAAAATCATTATTTCAAGGCATTAATTGGATGGTGAAGGGATAGGCATATCAAAAATTTGATCAATGGAGTAAAAAATAGACACCATCTTTGGGGATCTAAGCCCTAGTACAGGTTTTACAGATATCACAGGAATTTAATATGTACAAAATTAATTGATTGAGTACATCATCTGATTCAGTGGTTCTTTTAATTGAATCTATTCACTAGTGATTTCTGGTCAATGTATATGAAGGTCAACTCGTATTGATATCCCACACAAGCTCCTTGAATCCACATGGACATTAATCCTCATATTTCCAGTGCTAGCCTGGGGAGTTTTGATGATTCTTTCAATATCATGATTATCACCTCAATATCATCCCTTCGATTTATGGAAGGTGTTCTCAAATCAGCCACACATAGAGATAATTTCCCTATCAGGCATGTAGAGGAGATAGAATGTATCATTCCATTAACAAGAATATTCATCAGAATGATCTTATTTTCTAGTTTTTATATTGTATTCTCAAATACCATGAAAGGGTTCCCCAACACCAATATATTTAACAAACACCATGTATGAAATAAATAAATTTTAATGAAAAAATAATAATTAATAAATATTATTTATATTTTATAACCTGTTCATAAAAAATATTAAATATATTTTACATGAAAACCAAAGTCATTAACTCAACCCACAATTACCTACAAATAATGAAGAAACCATGAGAATTAAGTTAATATCAATTTGTAAAATATTATTCCATATATTCATTTAATAAATTTTGAATAACTTTAATAAATATATTCATCCAAATTATTTTAAATAAAATAATAATGAATTTTTTTATTTCTATATGATCATTTACTTGGAAGACTATCAGACCTCATAGTCTGGCCTATAAAGTCCAATATTCTAATTCACCAGAATTTATAAGACTATTTAATATTCAAAAATGCAGGACCATCTTAGATCCTATCTCAATAATAGTGATTAGTATTCATGTACCAATAGTGGAATAAAGCAACCCATCAATGCCCATACATAGATAAATAGAATTCATAGTAGTGGCTACCATTCTAAGAACTTGTGATGTGTAATATAATCTATTTGTCAAGTGATATATCATAAAGTAGGATGCCTAATTTTGTCACTACCCTTTATTTCATAATTCACTATTGATCTTTATGGAAAGAATAAACTTTGACTACCTTGGCTAGGGATTTATAAAGGTAATACCATTATGATCAACTAAGCCCAAGATATCACTTCCCTAATTCATATGTGAAAAATATTTTCCTAATCATTCAACTAATTACATACCACTAATGATGAACCCAACGAAACCTACCTTAACACGGGTTCAATGTCATGTTTTCTTCTTACATCAATGTAAAGAATCAAATGATTCAAATTGGTAATGATATCATGTTAGGAGACTAATAGACTTGATTTTAGATAGAAAAATGAAATGAAACCTAAAGCATGTTGTGATCCTCTTGGTGGGTTTTTTAATGGTATCGCTTTATAGAGAGTACAAAGTGAGAACATAATGGGAATACGTCTTAATTATTATGATCCCCTAGGACCTAATTTTCATACAACAAATATTTCCATTTAGTATGTTGTATCTAGACCACATGAAATGTATTTATGATTAAGTTAATATTATCACAAGGTTCTCATTATAGCATAAAAACTTCTATAACCTTTTTATATGACCAATAATCTAGGGAAAATTATATTGAAATAGTGGAAATAGAAATTTCAACACTATAATGGTATGTGTAAATCATGTATAAATCACTATATACATAGTTAGGTAATCAAAAAAATACTTCTTAAATGGGTATAAGGATCCCATTTTTACGAGAAAATTCTGTAATAGTAGTCCATGAAAATGTGTTCTGAGAATGATATCACATGGTTTGTTGTTTATGGAAAAAATTATTGACTTTGGAAAAATAAAACTTTTTTACATTAGGTTATCCCAAGTATACTTAGAGTTGATTGACTAAAGGAAAATTAATAAATAAAATAATGGGGATTTATCCTTGTCTCATCAGTGTATTAAGTTGTTAATTAAAGGTGGGTAAGAGGATGATTTGGATTAATGAAATTGGAAAGATGAGAAGACCCCTATATTATATATTTCATATTCTATCAAAAAAGGGGAGAAGCTTAAATTATTCGAGAAAAACATATAATCATTTAGGTGTATTTTTATTGATAATAACATCAAAGGGTGAGATTTTTATTCTTAAGAAATAATTACATTTTCTGAAAATAGTTCATTATGTGTTTAGGGAAAGAATATTATGTTGATTCGTGGAGGTTTGTTATGAATTCATTATTGGCATCAAGTTTAAAGATTAAGAATTTATCCATTTCCATAGGTTGTGTGAGATTATATGATTTGTTATATATAAGATACATTTTGTTTGATGAAAAGGAATGTATGCATAATCATAGATTATTTTTTGTGTAATCATCATTCAAGTGTTACTATGTACACCAGAGTTGATCTATGTAAAGGTCATTCATGTTTTTAATCCACTAACTGTTGATTCTCATGGTTGATTTACTACATAATAGATACATAAATTTCTCATTCTATATTATATATATAGATAGTTTTTTATTTATTTTAATGGTGGTCAGAGATGCCTGTCTAATGTATTTACTCTCTTATGAATTAATCTAGGGTTATAGTTTCTGATGCTAAAATTTGAAATTTATTAAATAATTTTTTCTAACACAGACCATCCAAAAGATAATTTTCCTACAATGTAGTGATTTGTTTTCATCTCATATGATATTTCAGAATTATTAAAAGGAAAATTTAAAAATTCTTTTATGTAGTTAAATTATCATATTTGGCCACCCCATAAGTAATTATTGCATCCCAAAAAAGGATGGATCATGTACATTTTTTTGACTCATGTAAGTGAATTCAACTATGATAACAGAAACTCCAAAAGTAAATCATTATACAAGACCCAAACATAAGATACATAATTGTATAGGGCTACTAGAATATTAAAATGAGTATACAACATTTTTTAAAAAGTGGAGCTCATAATATGAATAAATTTGGGGACTTTTTGAGATCTTGATAGAATAAAATATCTATTTTTCAAATTTTGGACATTAAGAAAGAAAAAAATCAGATGATTCAATGTGAAATGGTCTAAATGTATTATAAAAAATTATAAAAAAATCATTATTCAATTAAAATTATAATAAAAGGGGTTATAAATCACATGATGGAAGTTAATATGGAATTTATGCAAGAATCCATGAAGTTGTATATTTCAAATGAATTAAAAGAAAATTATTTTCTGTATTTTGAGATCATGATATTTGAATATCATAAAAAATATTAAATCTTGGGAAATTATGATATTTAAAAAGGAATTTTTATTTATGGTTTTTAAATATGGAAAAAAATCTTCAAATATCTCCCAGATTTATATGCGGAGATCATGCCAAAAAATGAAAGGAGATTCCAAATTATAATAAAACAAATATTCAGGTGATATTATCATGAGCATATAAGTTTATGGTGTATGTTTCAAATAAAATTGACTATTGATATTACAGTGAGTGTTCTTGTGAATACTATTTACTCCTTGATAATTTTCGAGATCCAGATAAATTATTATCATGTACAGAGAATAATTCAAATCTTGGAGTCGTTAATGAAATTTTATATCTTTTGTGAAGCAGAGTAATTTTTATTTTAGAGGAAGATCTAGACCACCCTTGATATAGACAATGTATTGAGATCATTACCACTACTAAATTTATTAATCTAGTAAATTTAATGTCCTTTGGATCCATCTACTCACAGAGGTGGAATAACATCATGTGGTTCTAAGATCACCATACAAAATATAAGGGTCCTTATTTAATGAATATTTTTGTGACTGTGTTTTCGTGTATTTCAGTGGATTATAAAATTCCTTGAGAATATAGATGGATTGGTTTTGTAAACTATCATTAAATATTTTTGAGAATCTTTATTGGGTGGAACAACCAACAAATAAATAATTAGTCCTTTATACCAAACCATAAAAATATTTTATAATTGTCTCATTTTCAATTAAAATTTACATAAAGGATATGATATAAGAAATATTAGGGTGTATTGAAGTCCCTAAAAATGTATGCATATTACTTTAAAAGGGTATAATTCATATAAATTAAATATGTCCCTGAATCACCTCTTTTCCCACTCAAAGATCAAATCAAATTTGAGAATGACACATAAGATAGATATGTTTGAAATTTATGAAGAATTACTTGCCTATTTTTTTGACTAAGTGACATATTCATAGAGAAAATATAAAACATACTAATTGAATAATATAATAATTTGTTATAGAAAATTATTAAGAATTGAAAATTATTTTAATTTTATTGTGATGTGATGAGAATGCATTTCATTTAATATTAACAACCATTTAAGGAAAATAAGTACATGGGTTTTGTTGGGTTAGGATGTGTGGCAGATTTTTTAGAAACTATATGTTTTTTAGATCCTTGAATGATTCTTATTTGTTAATGATAAATTTTAAGAATATATATTTCAAAAATTATTAGAGGAATTTATAGTTTTCCAATTAATATATAATGGGTAATAACTTACAGTTTGTGATTGTGGTTTGGGATAACCTAGGGAAAATTAGGAGAGAACAATTATTAAAAGATATATGTGTGAGGGAGCTCACCATGTACCTTGTGATATCTCTTAGTATGAAATTGTTTTCTAAAACACATTATTGAGGTATTTGAGGTTGTGATTGTTGAATATGTGAATAAGGATACTAAACAGATTCTCATATCATTTTTATGGATTAATGTAAATCTATCCTTACTCAAGAATTATTGGATGTTGTTGAAGATGAGTTGTATCTTGGAGATAGATCCCACACTACCAATACTTATCAATGATATATAATGTGTTGGGTTTGATAAAAATGTTTTTTAGTGAATCTAGTAATGATGTACAGAAGATTATGACATGTAACATAAAATGATTCACATTCCATAGTCACCATGGTTATGCTATAATGATGTTTACAAGGATGAAAAAATATGGCCAATCCCACTCTAGTACATCCCATGATCACTCTCCAGAAATGTTTTTACCATGATCAGGAACCATTTACATGATTATGTCAGAAGGGGTGTTCAAGTGATCACCTTTTCATATAGCAATGTTTTTGTTTCTGAAGGCCATACACAACACAGGTGAAACATTGAGAAGTGGTTCGTTGAATCTCATGTGAGGTTCAGTGAGGGAGAATGTAGGATAGAACTTGTTCCATTCAGGCCCAAATGGGATACTAATATCCCTCCATTCTTATATAGGTTGATAATTCCATTTTAATTTATATGTGTGACTTTGAGTTGTTTGAGCATTCCATATTCTAGTGAACCATTAAAAAGGGTCCTCTTCTGATATGTTTTTACTATTTTAAATGCCATTGGTAATTTTAGGGTGTCCACAACATGGTTAGCAGGAAACACTATTATTTTATAGAAGATTAGATGATAATGTTGTATATATTCCTATAGTTATATATAGGGTTTATTTAATAGAACCATGGATATCAAGGATTTACAATCCTACTAGAAAAAGTTACTATATTTGAATTGTGGATATGGTCATGTACATGTGCCTACTTCACAGTGTGCTTCAACATGACCTAATGAGAGATAACTAAATAAAGTTTCAATCATATTGAAGGTTACCATTCTTTATATTGTTCTAAAAAGAGTTTGGTTTCCCTATACAAAAAACGAAAATCCAGTAGAAAGACAAATTCAATCATCCTAGCATTTTTGGTTAAAAACTAAAACATAGAGTTGTTAAATAGATTTCAAGGTCTCTAATTAAAATTTAATAGAACATTATGAACAAATATGGTACAAGGTATTTTTGGAATATGCATGTAAAATTTAGATTCAATCCTTACCAATATATCATAGGGTTAAGAGAAGAGAGACTCTCAGTATAGGCTTAAAAGTTTTTTTTGATATACTAGAAAGTTGTGATAATGAATAAAGATTGGATTTATAGGATGGTTATCAAACTAGAACAGTATAAGTGGGTGGGGAAGTGCCACTTCATGTTAATTTTTTTATAAAATTCATAATCTTATTAATATGATCAAGGTGTCTACAAATGGAATAGTCATTTCATCTCTTTATTATGTGGTAGTGAGCTTTATCATCTAGTATGAACAATGAGTTCGGAGGGTCCGTGAGACTACTAAATTGTGTAATACAGATGATGTAGTGTGCTATAAGATTTTGGTGTATTAATATATCATCTCTCTCATTCTTCTTATACAATCCTAGTTATGGTGACCCAATTGGAATTCTTTATGTTAATTTTATTTCTTTTATCATTTTCCAAGATAAATTATCTCATAGAAAATGATATTTCCTTACATCGAGAAGAAAATACCGTGATTAATGGATTAAAAGGTAAACATATGGGTTGCACTAATTCACCACCACCAGTATAATTACATTGATAGGATACCGGTAAATTGTATAAATGGGTTGGTTTCTTCGGGGTTATTCACCGTCAAAAATTGTGGAAGAGGTTACTTTGTTTAGTCATAATGGCATGAAAATTTTAATTGGGAATAATTCCTAGTTATAGAAAAAAATGATACGTCACTACATTATATCATTAGTAATGTGAGTGAAAAAATGATATTTTAATCCAATTAAAATGAACATGAAGATTGGGGTTATATCATAAAGAGACTTAAAAGAATAGGATGGGGATGAATAGAAAATAAATGCACTATGGGATGCATTGGAAACCCCTATTTTGACCAATGAAATATCCATAATACCTCTCATTACACATGGAAAAAACACATGAGTAATTTGAAAAGATATTCCATAGATTGGGATGAAACGATTCATGATCTGTGGAATAAATATGTAGACCTAATGATGAGTTTGACTGAAACTATTTCCACATTTTTTGATCATATGAATACTCTAGTTTAGGAAATATTTTTTCCTATGAAATATATTGATCATAGTGATATCATGAAATTATTATTTAGGATACTTAACCTATAATTTAATTTATATGTTTCAGTAATTATATACAAGGATTCAAATAATGTATCATTAGATAGCCTTTATAACACATTTATTATATATAAAATTAAATAAGATTTCAATGAGTTAATAAAAAAATAACTCACACAAAGTCAATTCAAGTAAATGAATATTTTCTTTATTTAATTATGTATATATGAAGATAAATTCGATAGTGTAGTGGATTTTCATTTCTTTAAGCTTAATACAGAAAATAAAAAATTCAAATGTAAGCTTCCTCTTGCATGATTAGGATATCGAACATTATGTCATCTTACTATTAAGTGAATAAAAAATATCAATATAAAAATGAAAAATTTGTGAATAATTATTTTAGAGACGATAAATGTATGGAAAACAAATAACTAAAATTATTTAAAAAGAATCAGTAATCTCATGAAGATGGAAGATTAGATAATTCTGAAATAGATGATGTTGATGATTTTACCTACCATAGTGAAGGTGCATTGGTAGTAGTTATCGATGATAAGAAATTGATGGATGGAATGTGGAAGATAATTTTTTGTGGGAATATTTTATCTAAAAGATCATATTATGGTACCTCTTGATGAACAAATAAAATAAAAGACTCAAACCAAGAATAAAAATTCTGTTTTTCATTACTCAAAGTATTGTACATGATAACAACAAGAAAATAAGTTAGAATTAAAAATTGAGAATGAATTTTTGTGATTTGGAATTTCTAGAAACTCAGGAAAGGAAGTGGATCTCAAGATAAAAGTGTAGAAATATTTGTAAATCAATTGATTCCTAACCAATACAGTGAAAGAAAATTCCCAGAGGACTACACAACCTGGAGAAGAATTATTGGCATTATAGTATAAGTTTGAGGAATAAGGAAGACTCCTTACACTAAAAATTATATCATGTGGCTCAATGAACCTATTTTTTATCTGAAGATAATGAACACTAAGGATTTACTAGTGTAGATCATATTCCCATTCCAAATGAGCAGTGCATTAAAACAGAATGAAAGCTATGATGGATCATTATCAACAAAAAAAGAGTTTCAATTCATGCCAGGACATTAGATTCAACTCCTAGGAGGAATTTTAATTTGGAAGAATCTCAAAATCATTCTAATCTATAAGTGTTAAATGGAAGAATTATCCCCACAATCTTGCATTGCTTCTAATGTAAAATTAAGAGGCCTCCTATATGTCTTCTCAATTGCTTTATTGTTTTTTAGATATCAAAGACACTAAAAATAAAAAAAATGTTTTAAATCATATTTTTATGATTTTATGGGATATTTATTTTTGGATTATGTATATTGACACAAGGTAGCATATTTTTCCTCTACGTTATAATGATAGGTGACTCATATGACTTGAAAAGTTTGATTTTGATAGATGTGAATTCTTTAAAATACATTGATGTCTGAAATCTAGGTTAGTTTTTTGAAAGAAAAAAAGTAATATAGTAAATGAAAAAGAGATGCATGAGTTTAAATATTTAGAATAACTTAATCAATTTTTAGGTAATAATAATATATAGTTTTATACGGAAAATTTTTATAATGATCTTTTTGGAGAAATACGAGACTCTAGCTTACCAGTTTTATAAAGCAGATATACATGACACATTATTGGAAATGATACTATTGTTATCAAGATTAAAGATTAAAAATAATGAGTCTTTCAGTTTGGAAAAGATGAAGGACTCAAAATTATTAGATTCAAGATATCAAAAGTTTGTGGAAAAGGTATCTTGGAGAAAGATGTGTTCTTATTAGAATGAATTATCCATAGTATACTGAGTTTGAGTCATCTATGTGACTTATGAGATGATTTGGAATTTACTAAGGGGTATAAAGTTAGAGAAAATAATGGCCCACTTATTTTTCATGGAAAAATACCCAAGTGAATCATTATTTGGTTAGTAAGTAAAATTTGTGAGTGTTTTCCAAATAATATTCTTAAAAGCTATAACATAAATGACTAGGACACTTATTCCAAAGGTCCCTAGAAAATTTGTTTAAGCCCGAGGGATCATGAGAGATTCTGAAGCCCACTTATGAAAATGTAAATACATGAGAATCTTGTTAAAAAAGAAAAAATTTCCAGAAAGAAAACAATCCAACAAAAGGAAATTATTAAAAAAAATTGGAACTTATTATTGTAAATGTCTCTAGGAAGATTACTCCAAAATTATTAATTCAAAAAAAGTATTGTGTTTTTTTGTTATTTCACAAGGATGGTTTGGTTTATGGTGAATACTAATAGTACCGAGATATAAAAATGAATAAATTATTGTCAAAAAGAAGCTGATATAATTATTAGGGTTAGAATTCAACCATTTATCACCAAAAATTCATTGAAATTCACAAATACCCAAGTGGATAATTATATATATAAATATTGGAAATAACATCATTTTTTTGAAGTGATAATTCCTCAAAAAATAGTATTTTTAAGGGGAAATTATAATATTAAAAATATATAACATACAATGCACATTGGAAAATCCACAATGGATATGTTTGGGAAGGAATTGGTCATACCAATGTTGTAAACCTCCATTTAGGAATTTATTTTTTTGAATAAATATAAGAATCTATTTGAAATTTTGTGTGGAACTAAACCCATACAAAAATCCTTCAAATTGTTTGGATGTATGTTGTTCATTCATAATAATTAATAGAATAGAAAGTGTGAAGCATATGGATATGATTGGATAATTCGTTGATATTTATCAGATATCAAAGCAGATCAATGATAAAAAAAGGCAGTAAAAATTGATTTTATATTTTTATGTGATCATGGATGAAAATGAGTAGATTTAAAAATTAGATAAGTAGAATTTTCATAGATTCATAGTAGAATGTGAGATGGACAGTGAAGATGAGGTGCCTAGGACTATAAAAATTATAGGGAAGAGATATAATATGATAATAGCTCTAATGGTGAGGAAATTACATCAAGATAATCTAATTCAAGTTAATAGTCTAGTAGAGTTGAAATAACATATAAAAAAATAGTTCATGAACAAACAGCCTTGGTTTAAACTCATATGACGAAGGTACATCAGATAAAATCATTTCTATCTCATATAGAACAAAAACTATTTGATCATGATGCTCAATATGTAATTTGGTTCAATTATATGAATTATTAACATGATAAAATTGATAAAAATATGACATGTTACATTCTTTGGTGGACAGAAAAATAAGTGATCATAACCAAGTGGGTTTTACGAAACAAACACAACGAGGATGGAAAATATATAAAGAACAAGACATGTATCATTCGCAAGAGATACTCCCAAATCTGTGGAATCAACATTGATGAAACATATTCACTAGAGTCCTAGCGTGAATGTATTATATTATTCCTGGTGATGACCATTGAATAGGGAATTAAAGTTCATCAAATGGATTTGAAAATAGTGTTATTGAATGAATTCTAGGAATGGAATGTCTATAGAAAACAACTAGATGTTTTTCTCATCAATTATTATTAAATAAATGTGTTTTAATAGATAAAGAGATATATGGGATGAAATAACCAACACGTACTTGGTACTCAAGTTTGGATCAAAACCAGCCGAATCTTGGTTATCATTGATGAGTGGTTTATCATAACCACTATATCTAGAAGGATAAATGATAGTGGATGGTTATACATATATGTGTTGAATAGATGTTTTTTTGAGGCATGGAGGACACAAAATGTAATAATTTTTCATATCTTATGGGGTGTGAATTTAAAATGTCTCTACTTAGAGAATTATCATTCTTCCTTTGGTGGGAGGTGATTAAAAATAGATTGGACATTTTCCTCCCTGAATAAATATTCCAAGGTGGTGTTTAAATGATTTCAAATATAAGATTCCAAACTAAAGTAAACATCTATAGATACCCAATTAAAATTATATAACAATTGAGAATTTGAGAAAGTGGATGTCACATGCTCTATTAAAATTATCAGCAACCCACTTTCAATGACATCCACTCATCGAGACACTATGTTTTTCACATGTCAATAAATGAAATATAAATGTTTTCCCAAAGAGAGTAACATGAAATATTGTATATGAATATTTCCATATGTCAACCAAATAGTATATTATGGGTTAAAATATTACCTATATTCAAAGAAATTAGTGGTGGGATATACATATGTTGAATGGGAAACATTAGTGGATGATTAAAAATATACCATTAGATGTATGTTCCTCATTGTAATATCTTTCAATTAATTAAAAAATAATAATGTGTAAAACGTGTGTAACACCCCAAGCTTCCACAGTATGCTTCTCTTTGAATAATACAGTAACGTGTATTGTACGCAACTTGAAGTTCTAAAACAACACAACCAATCAAACTAGCCGTTATGAATAGTAATACCCACTTTTTAAAATTTTATAAATTTTATCTTTTAAAATGGACTTCATTTTTGGATTTGGAATATCAAAATAAGTGTAGGGGTAGTTTTTGTTATTTTTTTAAAAAAAAATTAAATTTTTGATGAATAGTGGAAAACACTGAGTTATAGTTTAAAACCAAATTTTTAATTAAATAATTATTTATTTAAATTTTTTTTAGGTCAAAATAGATAAATAATACCTATATAAGTTCAATGTAATTCATTGGAGTCAGTTTATAATAATTTTATATATAAAAAAATTTTATTGAACTTTTTACCGTCTTTTACCCATCTCCTAGGAGAATTTGCAAATTCACATAAAACTTAATTTTACCACTTTTATGAGTGGAATTTTGAAAATATGAGAGACTCGGTTAATATAAAGGAGTAAAATGTGGTTCAATAAGATAAAAATAATTTTTTGTGAATAGTAACTTTTTACTTTTATTTACCACGGTTAAAAGAAAATAAGGTAATTTAGGGTAAAATGATATTATTATTACCTTAACACATTTCCTAATTCTATTGGATAAGTATAATTAGACCAAAAAAACCTTAGGAATAAAATATCAACCTCTTTGGTCCACATGGATTAGATTAAGACATTTATTATTATTTAATTCAAAGAAGTGTTAAAAGAGTTAAAATCACAGATTAATAACTAAAACATTATTAATATTGGGTTATACATAAGATAAAATCTATTATAAATATTCATTAGAAATCTAATAAGATTTTCTACATAATTGTATTTTATTTATAATTTTTAGACATTAGATAATGTAATTTATTTATGACACAATATTAATGAAGAAATTACCTCATTAATCCTGAAAAGTTACTTTTTTTATTATAAAAACACTTTTAAGGAAAAAGTGAGAAACCAAGAGTTCCATCAAAAAAAGCACAAACAATTAAAATAGAGACAAATATAGAACAAACTACAGGATCTGCCCCTCCCCAGCAACTGCGCCATGAAGAATCCTCCACCTAAGCATGACCGTTTGGCAAGCAGTCCCGTGCAGGAATGCACGGGCACGGAACCGATTGCGAAGCCATACCCTCTCGATCATCCAAATCCAAATGGCATGCCTCGGTGAAGGTTATGTGCTCTAAACCTCATTTGAGGCAGATCCAAGTAGAGTGCTAGCATCGCAGCCCCTCAACATGCTATCTCATCCAAACATAAAGCTAAAGCAGAAGCGGTAGCGGACACAACACAAAACCCATCTTCCCCAGACCGAACAACAGATACCAACCATTAAAAGAGGTCATTAAAAATAAATTTAATATTACCAAAATTGGATTCCCAAAACAATTTCTAGGATAAGGATGAAACCTAGATCCCTTTTGACTCCATCATTATCTTTTCAATCCTAGACGCCAGCTGGTCCCTGGACCATATGTATTCCTCAATTCTAATCTTCCCTTTATTGAAGACTCCAACCATAATTAGGTCTTTTTTATCAATACATGAGAATTTATCCTCATTTAGAGTCACATTTAGAGGTCTCCCCATCATATTGGTTTCTTCCTCATCAGTTGCATTAAGCAGCAGGACCTGTTCAGCAACTTCATCTTCAGAACTTAGTAACAAGTCCAAGAATGGAACACCCTGGTCCCCTAAGTTCTGGTGGCAAGTAAGTTCAGTGTGTGTCTTCTTGTCGTTAATCTTTTTAGCAAAACGAGTCTCCCAAGGAGGGGGTAAGAAGGAGTAATCCCTCCTAGCCTTACTCCTCCTCAAACTCCTGTTACCCTTCAGACTTAAGCCTTCCTCTACCGAGTCCTCCTGCCTTCCCTTACACGAATCTTCACCACCCAAACAGACCACCTTTGCATAAGACACAGCAAGAGCAGACTCTTCATCTCCTTCCATCTGCTCCATCACAGCATTGATCCCCTTCCCTTGATCCTCCACTTGAGCCTCGTACTGCTGGAGTGACCCTCCCTCCTCCGGAACACTATCACTATTAGGACCAGCCTGATCCTGCCTCATCATGCTGACCATCTTAGGCAAAGAAACCGGAGTCGAACCAACTTCATTCAGACCTTCAAATCTGTTGCTCACTTTTAAAGGAGTCAGAGACTTCCCACTGGAACCTCTTATTCCCTCCACTCTAACAGGGATGTTCGCCTTCTTAACAGGTGCCTTCCTCACCTTGGTAAAGACTCCATTACCCGCCTGCAGTGCCTCATCAAAGGGAGAAGGGAATTCCCCTACCTCATCACTAGCCCGCTGCTCCATACCAGAAGCACCCTCCTCTAATTGGAGCAGTTCAGAACTCACCCTCACACTCTCCACCTGAAACGGGTCATTGCAGATGCGCTTCCTGCCAAGTTCATGTTTCAGCCTGGCGAAGACTTCAGAGAACTTCGGATTACCAAACTCCTCCGAGTCCTTATTCTTCACAATATTATTAGAACCCATAGCTGGTGTTAAAGCTGCTGAGTCACGGAGTAGAAGATTCTCCTCCTTCGGACTCGATGTCTGTCACTCCTCCAAACCAGCCTGCGATGAATAATCCTTGACACCCCGATCATCACCCTCCATTGCCTTACCTGTCTGATTTAACTTGCCCGCCTCCACACGGACTTCCTCGGCCTTGCCACAGGCACTTCTGGATTCCCATCTAGAAATTCGAGCACCTCGATGGCAGGTACCCGAAGAGTGGCCCAACCGGTTGCAGGAAGAGCAGAAATCCATCCAGTTCTCATACACCACCTATTGCTTTCACCTGTACTCCTCGCCGATAGTTACCCAAATGCACTCAAAAGGGATGTTCGACACATCAACCTCCACGCATATCCGCGGGTTGATAAGATGACATACAGACCTAGTCCGGCTATCAGCACACAGAAACCGTCCAACAAGATTTCCAAGCATCCTAATAACAGAAGGATTTTGAAACGGCAGTGGTAGGTTAGGGAAGCTTACCCAGACCGCAGCGGAAGGAGGATCGCGAACCATGTGGAAATCGAAAGACCAGCGAAATAGGAAGAAACGAAAGCCGTTGCAGCTGCGAGGAGCGCTCGACCAGGCGGTGATGAGGTCCTCCTATGAAGTAAACCAGACCATAATGTGATGGTTATTAATTGAAATTATATTCATAAAAATCTACGGTTCGGCCAAATGACTTATGTAATTATAAGTGTATCACTAATGAACCACTTGGGGTTCTCTTGTATGAATATAGTAAGGTTATTTACCATATATTATAAAAATACAAAGAGACATGGTAAATGCCAAACTATTTAACTATGAGTTAAATATAAATGATAAGGTTAATATATTAACCCATAAAAATATAAAATATATTGGTTGAAAATATTTAGACTCATATCCACCTTAGTCTCTAAATAAGTCACTTTTGAGCCATTATAAACCGAATATGAATTTATTATAAAATAATATTTTATGTTTTTCCTAAGGTGCCCCTCACCCCTCTTATAAAAGGGCACTCCCACTTCTCTCAAATTCATACCTTCAAATCCTTTTGGGTCGGCCAACCCCTGCCCAAATATCCTCTAAACTTCCCTCGCATAATCCTAGAGGCCCTCCTTTGGCCAGAAAGCCAGCTTATGGATCCCTTTTGATCAAATCAAAAAGAATAACCTGAAGAAGAGGTAATGATTTAACCACCCTCATTCAAGGTCCTTTCTTCTTACCCTTATTCATTCTTTGTTATTTCCATTATAAAATAATATCTCCAGTATCTTCTATATACTGTGATGTTATTATAAATATGGTACAACCATATTCAGTATTCTATCCATCCTTTGAATGACATGTCACCATACCTACGTACGTACGGCCTACCGTCTCCACGTCGTGGTGTAATTGTTATTCAATATATTATTATTTGGATGGGTATAATAATGATGTGTAACTCATGTAAATAATAAATATAAAATGATAATGATTCTGTATATATATGATATACCATCCAATTATATATTATTTTAATATCAAAAGAATGATATTGTCACTCTTGCGTACATACGGATTACAGTCTCCACAAACGCGATGAAATTCATTCCCCATCATATCCATTGAAGACTAAATTTCATTTGATTATTAAAAATAATGTTTAGAGATATGATATCATTATAGATATGAATAATATACATCCCATCCATAAAAAATATGTCTCACATAACAAAGAATATAAAGGAAAATGAATCTGTTAACACCTGAAATGACGATAATAATAAGATATTATCAAAACATAAATGTTAAATGATCATATATGATATCATATTAATGTATATTATTCTTTTATAATTCAATAGAAAATATTTCACCATTATACATGAGGTTATCCTACCCTCAACCAAGGAAAAAGTAGAAATTAAGGGGTTTCTTATCTCACTTTTAATTCTGTGAGATTTCCATTGTTCACCACTTATTTATTGCATGTGCTGTGTGTACTTCCCATGATTGTATTCATTATTTAATATAATTTAATTTATTATATCTATATAATAATTGTATGAACCTTCTATCATAGGTGTATGTTTCCGAAGATACCAAATTGATAAGGAAATTTGAAATTTCAATTTCCACTCATTCGGCTTTACACATACTTCATTGATTATTTTACTCCACGATTATGTGTGGAATCACTATTCATTTACTTATGTCATAATTTTAACTCCTCTTTCCATGGATATACTTTTGATACACATAATCACTCAATTGAAAAATTCTCAAGTCATCGATATGAACTTGATAAGAGTAATTTTAACTCAATCTCGATTTGTTGAGTAAAATATCCAATTCATTGGTGTTGTTTTTATAAGAATATGTGTGAATGTACTCTGATTGATTTACAAAGAATATCCTATCATATTGAGTGTATATATATTTGTTACAAATAATTACGTTTTTGATTTATCCTTAACCTAAGGATATAGTCTTTATATGGGATTTCATCTCAATTTACATTCCATTGAGACTTCTTTGTTGTTATACACCAAATCACTATTATATGGTCTATATAATGTACTTTGACATAGTATATCATGAATCCCTTTATTCTAATGATATTAAAAAGTTTTTATTACCTCAATTATTTGTATTCAAGTGTCTCTCTTTTGGTTAGGAACTCTAACTAAAATATCATTTTAAAATGTTTTAAAGATTTATTATTATAAATACTTCTCATTAATGTCCATGTTTTTGAAATGGTTTTCATGAATTATATATATGGACAATAATGTTTTAAAATTAAAACCCCTTTTAAAAGTTTCAATGTGTTATGGGGCACTTTGATTCAAAAATCTATTTTAAATTGCTTCTTGATAAATAGTGATACTTTTAAATGTTTTCAAGAAAAAGGGTGATATTTCTCTCAAATAGTTTTGATGATTATTTTCATCTATATCAATATCCTTCATTATTCTCGATTGAGGTTAATTTGTCACAATAAAATCTTCCAAATTGTATTTAAATAGTTATGTTTGACTATGGATGTGCTATTTTTATACCATTAATGGTTTGTGGGAAAATTATGGACATTTCGTATGCTAGTTTTTATACGAATGTTTATGTTATGTTTCAAACTTTTCATATGAGGAATGAATTGGACAAAGTAAGTGACGGGTGGAGCCCGCTATAGCTCCTCGATGCATCGGTAGGTCTCATGAGACAAACTAGTATCTTGGCAAAAGGCCTTGAAAAAATCTTATTTTTAGTCTTGGCACAAGGCCTTGACTATTTGGTTATGATATTCCAGCATTATGCATTCCATTATTATGAAAGTGGTTATTGATATTTCATGTGAATATTCAACTACTAGAATATCCATGTGAATAAGTAAATGGAATTATTTCATTTTATATTTTCCATATTATGCTGAAGTTCAATTTTAAAAGAATTTTGTTTTAGTTATACATTGCCTTAAATGTTTATGCCTATTTATGAACGTTTCTGCTATATTGTTATTCTTACTGAGCATTTGAGCAAACCCCCTTCTATGTTTTATTTTTCCCAGGATGTGAAGAAGTATTTTAAGAATGACCTGCAGGGATATTATAAGGATATGAGTGTGTTCTATGGAGACAAGATGTTTTTGTAGTTTTTCACTTTATGATGTAATGTAAACATTATGAATGTATCTAGTGATTCCAAGGCTACTAAACTAATCAATCTTTCGAGACATGATCTTTTTTGATCATGAAAATGATACATAATAATGCACCGACTCTGGGTAACTAGGTTCAGGGCGTTACATCTAGTATCAGAGAAAGTTTAGTACAAACATCGAAAACTAGATTTAGATAAACTCTTTTTAGAACACAAATCCCTAAGATGGACTTTGAGAATTAGTATATAAGAAATTCATAGAATTTTGGTATTGTATAGATTTTGTGAGTTCTCCAAGCAATAAATCTCTGTTTGGATACGAGTAGGTAGAGGCGGCTCTGGCATAGATGTACCTAGGGGTAAAACCCAAAAACACCGCTTTTATCTAGACTCGAACGGGAACTGGTGCACGACAACGAGTCTTGCTTCACTCCTGGTTACGACACTCCCGTGGGATATGCCTATGATAATTTACATTTTCATTACAAACTGATTTGACATATTTTAATATTAGATTAGAATAAATGATATTTGTTAATCTTAAGTTGTTTCAAATAAAGATTATTGTGTCATCATATTCTATAAATGATTTTATGACTACTGTTACTCACATAATGCTTTCTAGTTTTAGTCAATGGTTGGATTCCAAGGAAGTCATTGTAAAATTGAGAATGATGTACAAGGTGTGAACGGTGGTGGAAATGAGCAAAAAAATAGAATTTTGATAGGCGTAAAATATATCATGTTCATGCCAAATAAATTTTCCAAATATATGATCAACAACATATATATTAACCAACTAACGAATACAACAAAGAAGTGAAAGGTGATGAATGATAAGAGCTCCCGCAGTGGAGACCATGGAGAAAAGAATCCTTAATTTCCATCATGCAGGAAATGTGGAAGGAGACACCCAGGAAAGTGTCCCAATGGAACAAGTAAATGCTTTACGTGTGGGAAAGAAGAACATAAGGTGAACAATTGCTGAGGAAAAATGAAGAGTACTATGGAACAAAATAAAAATAGTTCCAAGAATCCATTTATAGTCATTTTCCATAAATGTATGGGACCTGGCCATTACCCGAGTGAATGACCAATTCTATAGGATATTTTATTTGTCAAAGAAGAAGCTATGTGGAAATAAATGGTTGGAGAAATGTTTAAAAGTATTAGTGCTCCTTGTTGATGGTATTACTTTGGAATAATTTTCTTTTGTATTTATTACCCTGCAATTTTTCATGTGAGAGTGATATTTGACGAAGACTTATCTTATCTCTTGTGGATATAGTTATAAATAACCATTTGGTTTTATATGATCATTGGTTTTGAGGCAATTACAAGTTATTATATTTTGGGACGAAAATTCATGGTATGAGATAAAATTTGTTGTTAAATTATCTTATGGTTATTTTTAAGAATTTATCTCATTTTGGTAATGTTAAAAAATATAGTTTTTGAAAAAGAAAAACAAACAGATCGTGTAAAAAACTTGCGTGCCAAACAAAGTTGTGGGAATCGAACCCACAACCAAAGTGCGATTTTAGATTTATTGCCTACCACTGCATTACGTAAATTCCCTGGTTAGTGTGACTAATTATTTTTAGTTAAATGATTTTATTGATCAATAATAAGTTGATTTGGGATCTTATGACTTATCAAATGAATACCCTTAGTATAGGAAAATGACTTGGAGATTAAGTGATAAATTTTATTTTGGAATATGTTTGCTTTGTTGGGAACACTATATGCCCAAGAAAAATAGAATACTATGGGATTTCATTTGAGGAGTAATGAGGGTTTTTTATTTATCTTTTTATTGTGGATTTATAGTTATTTTGGTTACTTATGAAAATTATTAACCTATAATAGAGAATTTGTGATTATGTTAATTACTTTTAATTATGTGACTTTAATAGTAGTTGATGTCATTTAGAGATAAAATTTAATGTGGAAGACTACATAACCAAATAATTCTATGTTTTGGGTTTCAATATTAGTTTGGATTATATTGAAGGATTTTAAGGACAATTGTTTATTGAATGATATTGATTTAACTTTGGGGTATTGTTTGTTTAATTTTAGAAATTAAGATTAGTGTTTCTTTCCCTAATGGAATATCATTTTAGGGTATCATCAGATCTTATACCAACCACTTTGGTTTTGATTAATCTCTAAAGACAGGGTAAATATATAGTTTATCCTTCGTGGATCATGTGATTCTATAAGAATTTTATTCTAGCACTTCCAGTGTGACCATGTCTTCTTGAATACTCATCGTTTAAAAATGAGTTAGTAGTAGAAATTTATTAAAGAATGAAACTTTACCTAAAAATTAAGTATATATCTTTATGTTCTTAGTAAATCTAAAAAATAAATTCCTCATCTTTATGTAATGTAACTTAAAACAAAAAAATGTTGTTAGTTTACTTTTCCTACTGGGAAACTAATAACCATTTGTCCCATCAAAAGATTTTTGTTTTCTTGTTGTTAACTTTCTCCTGATCATGTTTTCTATCCCTCTCCATCAGAACATGACACTTAGTTTATCATCCATATCCATGTTTTTCTACATGGACTCCTAGTATAGGTTATCTCGGGTGACCGTTGTACATCTCTTTCTTTATTTTAAAGTCATATTTTTATTGACTCTTTTTCAGATGTGGGACTTTCCATTATATTCCCAAGCCCAATTTTAAAAATTGCGTGGATGCAATTTATTTAAGGAGAAGAGAATTTAACACCCCAATCTTCCACGGTATGCTTCTCTTTGAATAATACAATAGTGTGTCTTGTACGCAACTTCGAGTTCTAATACACCAAAACCAATAAAACTAGCCGTTATGAATATTAATACCCACATTTTGAAATTTTATAAATTTTATCTTTCAAAATGGACTTCATTTTTGGATTCGTAAAATCGAAATAATCTTAGGGTGAATTTTTGTTATTTTTCTGAACACATTCAATTTTTGATGAATAATGAAAAACACTGAGTTATCGTTTAAAACCAAATTTTTAATTAAATAATTATTTATTTAAATTTATTTTTGGTAAAAATAGATACATAATATCTATATAAGTTCAATTTAATTCATTGGAGTCAGTTTATAATAATTTTAGATATATAAAAATTTTCTTGAACTTTTCACCATATTTTACCTATCTCCTAGGAGAAATTGCAAATTTACATAAAACATAATTTTACCACTTATGTGAGTGGAATTTTGAAAATCAGAGAGACACAGTTAATATCAAGGAGTAAAATGTGGTTCAATAAGATAAAAATAATTTTTGGTGAATAGTAACTTTATTACTTTTATTTACCACGGTTAAAAGTAAATAGGGTAATTAAGGGTAAAAATGATATTATTATTACCCTTACTCTTGTCCTAATTCCATTGGATAAGTATAATTAGGACAAAAAAACCTTAGGAATAAAATATCAACCTCTTTGGTCCACTTGGATTAGATTAGGACATTTATTATTATTTAATTCAAAGAAGAGTTAAAAGAGTTAAAATCAATGTTTAATAACTAAAACATTTTTAATATAGGGTTGTACATAAGATAAATTAGATTATAAATATTCATTAGAAATAGAAAATTATTTCTTACATAATGGTATTTTATTTGTAATTTTTAGATGTTAAATAATTTAATTTATTTATGACATAATGGTAATGCAGTAATTACCTCATTAATGAAATATTAAAATAATTGATAATATATATATCAAAATAAATGTAATTTCATACTTTTTATGAATTACACTAATTTTATAGGTTACTATGACATGTTAGTATTGATTAAATGAATCTATTTATAATTAATAAAGTTTTTAGAACTATAACAAAAATGAATTATTAAATAGTTTCAAAATTGACAAAAAAGAGTATTCAAAACAAATATTATATTACTAATTGATATTCCATTTTTAAAAATATAAGGATCGTCCAAAAGACTTATGTATTGATTGGTGTATAATTAATGAACCCCTTGGGGTTCTCTTGGATGTATATAGTATGTTTATTAACCATATATTATAAAAATACAAAGAGACATGGTAAATGTCGAACTATTTAAATAAGAGTTAAATATAAATGATAAGGTTAATATAGTGACCCAAACCTATCTAAAATATATTTGTTGAAAGGATTTTAACCCATACCCACCTTAGCCTCGAAATAAGTCACTTTGGAGCCATTATAATCCATATATGAATTTATTATAAAATAATATTTTATGTTTTTCCTAAGGTGCCCCTCAGCACTCTTATAGAAAGGCACTCCCCCTTCTCTCAAATTCACACATTAAAAGCCATTTGGATCAGACAAAACCTGCCCAAATATCCTTTCAACTTCCCTCACTTCATCCTACATCCCTACTTTGGTCAGAAAGAAAACTTAAGGAGCCCTTTTGATCAAATCAAAAGGAATAACCCAAAGAAGAGGTAATGATTTCACCACCCTCTTTCAAGTTCCTTTATTCTTCCACTTCTTCTTTCTTTGTTATTTCCATTACAAAATAATAACTACATTATCTTCTATATACTATGATGTTATTATAAATATGGTACATCCATATTCATTATTCTATCCATCCTTTGAATGAAATGTCACCATACGTGCGTACGTACGGCCTACCGTCTCCACGTCGTGGTGTAATTGTTATTCAATATATTATTATTTGTATGGTTATAATAATGATGTGTAATTCATGTAAATAATAAATTTAAGATGATAATGATTCTGTATATATGATATATCATCCAATTATATATTATTTTAAAATCAAAAGAATGATATTGTGGCTCGTGCGTATGTACGGATTACCGTCTCCACGAACGCTATGAGATTCATTCCCCATCATATCCATTCAAGACTAAATTTCATTTGATTATTGAAAATAATGTTTAGATACATGATATCATTCTGGATATGAATAATATTCATCCCATCCATAACAAATATGGCTCACCTAATAAATAATATAAAGGAAAATGAATCCGTTAACACCCAAAACGAAGATAATACTAAGATATTATCAACAAATCAATGTTAAAAGATAATATATGATATCATATTAATGTATATGATTCTTGTATAATTAAATAACAATTATTTCACCATTATAAAGAAGGTTAACCAACCCTCGACCAAGGAAATAGTAAAAATTACAGGGTTTCTTTTCTCAATTTTAATTCCGTGAGATTTCCATTGTTCACTACTTATTTATTACATGTGGTGTGTGTACTTCCCATAATTGTATTCATTGTGAAATATACTTTAATTTAGGGATACCTACATCATAATTGTATAATACTTATTTCATGTGTGTATGTTTCTTAAGATACCAAATTGATAATGGAATTTGAAATTTCAATTTCCATTCATTCGGCTTCACCCATACTTCATTGATTATTTTACTCCAAGATTATGTGTGGAATCACTATTAATTTACTTATGTTATCATAAAAAACACCCCTTTCTATGTATATAGTTTTGATACAAATAATCACTCCATTGATAAATTCTCAAGTCATTGATATGAACTTGATAAGAGTAATTTTAACTCAATCTCCACTTGTTGAGTTAAATATCCAATTCATTGGTGTTGTTTTTACAAGAATATGTGTGAATGTACTCTGATTTATTTACACTGAATATCCTATCATATTGACTATATTTATATTTTTCACACATAATTACATCGTTGATTTTGTCACGACCCGTCCTCGGGGCCCGTGCCGTGACAACCCCAAGCCCGCCTTCCATAGGCCAGGGGCTGTCGACTAGCACCAAAGGCGTAAAATCCCGATAACTGGGAAGGCATTGCCTTTATAAAAGAAAACAAGCACCATAGAGTACAAGCGGAAGAAAAACACTAAGTACAAAGAAATGTTGAAAAGTAAAAGGGCCAGAATACAAACCCAAAAGAAAGTACAACTACAACTGAACAAGGTACAACAACAAAAAGACAAACAGCTGGAAGAAGGAAGTAGCTCCTAGGTCGTCCTCCTCGGGTCCTACCTGAAGGGTAGGTACAGATAGCGCAGCTCCTGGTCGTCCACCATGGTTCCTACCTGAAGGGTAGGTACATATAGCCTCCTCCATGCTCTCGTCCGTCAACCTCCTCTGTGAGTCGTCACGTCGTGTAGTCCACCTCCGGGTACTGACTCGTCGTGTAGTCCACCTCCGGGTACCATCCAGTCCTCGAACACTCGGCCTCCTTCAGCACTGCCCGTCGTCTGCAACCAACACAATGAGGTGCGGTCATAGCCTGTGCAGGGGTGAGTATAACGATACTTAGTAGGGACCCCGAGACCCTCAAGGTCTCACTAAACCAACAAGGATAACCACAAATAAGATCTCAACAGATAACCTCTACTTAGGTATATTCCCATACATATACCTAAGTTATCAAGTAACCCATCTCGATCATGAGGAAACACAAGGATTATGAAATCAACGGATAACCACGACCCAGGTATATGCCCATACATATACCTAAGTTAGCAAGTGACCCATCTCAATCATGAGGTAAACAAAAGGTCAAAAGTCTCAGGACAAACCAGGATTTTCATTATCGAAACCGTAACTGCTGAAGAGCTCCGTCTCTGGAGTGTACAGTGGTCCTGTCACGACTCCGAGGTACTGCTCACTAACCTGAGACTGCTGAAGTACTCCTCCTTTCGAGTACCGTGGGTCAGCCACCCAGACACAGTAGTGCTTCCCGCCGAGGTATGTCACCCAAACACAGTAGTGCACACCCCCTAGTAGCCTGCTGAGGTACTCTCCGGACGAGTACCGCGAGTCTGCACTGTCACACAGGTAGTGCTCCGTCCGCCATGGGTCTACACCTCTGAAAGTAGTGCTCCGTCCACTGGGCTAGTCGACTCACTCCAAGTCGAGTAGGTCAAGCAGTTTTCAGGTCTCAGCCAGCTACACGGTCTCCGTACTCCGCACGCTCGTCACTGGGAGGATCCGCTCCATGAGCTACAGGTCAATACTCCAAGTATCTCAAAGTCCCGCGAAGAAGTATCTCAAAGGACCGCCTCGTCATAGGGGTCTCAACGCAACAGACGGCGTGTCAATTGGACGCCCGGTCTGTGAGTTACTTGCCTTTTCGTCCCAGGGGCCCGGTTGGTTTCGTGAGCGAACCAACCCAGCCATATCTCAACTGTACCCCGAACTCTCATAGGGTATACTCAAAGGGACCGTTTCTCCACGTGATCAGCAACACCGCTGACGGTTCGTCAAACGGACGTCCAGTATGAAAGATAACAGCTTTTCCGTTCCAAGAGCCCGGTTGGATTTGGGGTACAATCCATCCTAGCCACTATCCAACTGCATCCAAAACTCGGGAGAAGGATGCCAAAAGTTCCGTATCTTCAACAGGAACGCAACGCAACAGACGGCGCGTCAATCGGACGCCCGGTCTGATGGTTATTGGCATTCTCGTTCCGGGGGCCCGGTTTGTTTTTAAGTTAAAACCAACCCGACCACACTTCGACTGTATCCAAACCTCGAGCGGAGTAAGCCAAAAGATCCATCTCACATAGATGAATTCAACAAAGCTGATGGCACGTCAATCGGACGTCCGTAGCTCAAGATATGAGCGTTTCCGATCCGAGGGCCCGATTGGTTTCGTGTACGAACCAACCCGGCCAAACTCAAAGTAATCCAAAACCTTGAGTGCGATATACCAAAATGACCGCCTCGATCCAAGGATCGCGTTTCCGCTGACGGCGCGTCATTCGGAGGCCCGTAGCCCAACTTACGGTCATTTGACCGAAAGTGGTCCGAAAATGGGGGGTCTGGGCCCGGGGCGACCCGGCCCGACCCCCCCTGGGTCGGCCGAACCGGGTCGACCGGACCCGGGTCCAACCCGGCTGGGCCCGGCCCGGCCCGACCGGCCGGCCGGCCATGGCCAGGCGGTCGCCGCGGAGCGGCGGGGGTGCACGCGGCCACCACCCTTCGCCGTTAATTAAGGTCGGCATTTCGCCGGCCGCCCCTCTTCCAGCGGCGCGCCACCGCCACCGGTTGTCGGCGCCGCCGCGCCGGTGTGGCACGCCGCCGCCGCCTTCCACGGACCACCGGACGCGCTCCGGTGGTCCATTTCTCCTGCCATCTTCGCCTATGGTTCCCCCGGGACCCCACCTTCACTGCGAAGGAAATCAAACGCGAAAACGACCTGCTTCGTCGTCACTCGTCAATCCGCACGTCAAGACGATTAGCGTAGTCTTGTAGTTTTCTAGCGTGACCTGATGGCACCACACCCCTTTCCCGCGGTCCGACTCCGACCGTGGTTCTTTGGTTTTCTTCAATGCGGCGCGATGGCGTCACGTTCTTAAACTTCCTTCCACGGCGTGGCGCGACGGTGCCGCGCGTATCCTTCCGCATGAACCGCGTGGTGCGACAACACGACGCTTTCTCGTACCAACCACAAAGAAACCAAAACGAAAATAAGGAGGAGGGTCAGCCGTGTTCGTGCGGTCCGACCCCCTCACGTTATTCTATATCATTTGGTTTTAAACCACGAAGATCAAATTCGATATCAAATGGTTTTAAACCATGAAGATCATCAAGTTGGAAATTCACGAACAAATATAAATAAATAATAACCCTCAACTTCACGAACAATTAAATAAATAATAACCCTCAACATCAAACCACTTGATCAGACGATCCGCGGATCAACCCGGTATTGGTTGGTATGCGCTTGTCGTTCTTTTCTCAAAAGATAAGAGAATTCCAAAACAAATTCCCCTACCTTGATTCAGATACGGTTCACATCAATCGAATTGCGGATGACGAGCGTCGTGGAAGTCGGGCGTCGTGGAAAATGAACGTCGATTTCGTTGTCGTCGAGGTGCGTTCGAAAGGAAAACGTCGTTGGAAGAAGACGTCGCGTTCTTCGGCGGAGATGTTCTTCGTTGGAGGTGTTCTTCGCGTTCTTCGTCGATGTTGAAGAAGAAGAAGACTTCAAACTTAGCCTTTTATCTCCCAAGTCTCCACCACAAGAACAACTAACCCCAAAATAAAATAATCCTCCCACTTATTTTGTTAACCCAATATAGGTTTTGAATTTCAAGAGTTTGAAAATTCAAAACCCACATTTAACTCACTTAAGTTATTAACATAAGATGTTATAAAATTAAGGAGGTGTTAAGTTATCAAAACTTAAATGGGGGGGTTTAGAGGGGTTAGGAATGTTAAGGAATTTGAAGAGGTGGGGAGGGGTTCGTGTGGGCCCCACCCTTTCAAATATCCACACATGGGAAGTTGGATGGATATGGGCCCACCAACAACTTCCCATGGGAGAAGTTAACAACTTAACATGAAATAAAATTGATTTAACAATTTTATTCACTTTTTTAATTAAACCCCAAAAATTAACTTCTTCTCCCGCACAAACGCAACTACAGTAAAGGTTCCCTTAAGCGATTACCGGCATTGCGAGTTCATCGGTGCAATCAGATTTCAATTCCGAGCACCGGTTCAAAAGATAGAAATTCCCGCTCGCTCGTTCACTGAACGTACCCGAGCAAAACTTCGGAAATTAATTCCGGGCACACCGGGCCTCCGAATCAGGCGCCATCAGAAACTACGTTCTTATAAAATTCCAAAGAAAATTAAGAAAAAAATTTCCTTGAAATTTTCGGGTCTTTACATTACTCCCACCTCAGGGATTTACGTCCCCGTAAAGCTTCAACGCATACTAGGGTCACAAAAGCGGTACAGAGAACGCATCTGAGCCTTCCGCTCCCATGTGCTTACCTGGAGGTTCCGTACTGCCAAAGAAAGTGCACCCAAGGAATCGATCGTCCTCGTAGGATCTGCTCCTGTCGATCCTCGATTCCCACTGGAACCTCCCTGAAAGACACCCCATCGCCATCGTCCATCTCTTCATGGTTGATGATATGTGAAGGGTCGAGCACGTATCTCCTCAGTTGAGATACGTGGAAGTCATCGTGCACCTGGTGCAACTGCGGTGAATGGTTCAAGCGGTAAACCACCCCGCCTACCCAGCTGAGGACCTAAGAAGGTTTGCCGAACCCCGGAGATAACTTGCCGCCTTGGCCACTTCTCCGTAAACCTCGTCGAGGTGAGACCCATATAAGGACGTGATCATCATCCTCGAACTCCAGAGGTCTCCATTTTCTGTTAGAACTGAAACTAAAAAGGCTGCTGCCACAAGGGAATGGTTGAATGACTCAAGAGTGATCGGTCGCACCCTCCTGTGAAAGAGTTTATCCCATGCTGCCTGGGGTTTCCTTTTCGCCATCCAAGGAAAACCCATCAAGACGTTTGCCTAATACCGTCAATTTGAGTATGAACAGTTATTGCCCATTCCATACTTAAACTAACGTCGTAAGGCCTCGACGCTGCCACCAAGAGATTCCAACCGAAACTATCACCTCGAGGGTCAGACCACACCGTCGGCGTAAGTGTGAGTATCGAGTCTCCTCGCAAGGTATCTCCAGACGTGAGGGTCAAGTCCACGGCTTACCGGAAACTCTAGGTCTGGGACAAGATTTGTGAAAGCAAGGAATGATTCATATCGACGTCTGTTACTACAGTAGCTAGTAGTGGACACAGACTATCCCTTGAATCATTTCTAGAGCCATTGGGTCACACTCCTTGACCGCATGCAGCTACACTCTTCCTTCGCCCTCCAGCTCCCTGAGCCTGGCGGGAATAACTAAGGAGGGTGATTGTGACATGTTAGGATGTACACCACCTCATGATTCTCTCCTAGCTCGTCCTCCACGTCTGCTGCTTCGTAGACTCATCTCTCTTTTAAGCTTCTTCTTCTTTAACACGCCCGAGTCTCTAAGACTGGCACCGATTTCCTGTTTCTTACTGCACTGTGCAGTCTTCATCCGCTTTTGGATGACCTGGACCTTCTTTAGCCTCACAAGAGATTCTATGATTTCTTCTTTTCCGATAAGAGAAACCTGGTCTCATCCCCAGGACGAACCACATTTGTTGCCTAATACAGTCAATCCTGACATGAATGATGCATTCATGCCATGGATGACGTCGTAAGGCCTCGACATAACTACTAAGAGATCCAACTGTCACTCTTGCCTCCAAGGGTCGAGTCACACTGTCGGCCTCAGTGTGAGGTAACTGGGTCCCCTCTAGTAGAAATCTCGAAAGTGAGGGTCAATTCAACAGTTTAACCGGGACCACTCAGTATCAAACAAAAAAAAGGACAGGAAATCAAACAAAGATAAGTGTCTTTTTATTATTGCAGCTCATAGTACAAAGACACGAATACCAAAGCAACATGGAACTAGAAGTACAAAGGACGTATCCACTAGTTCCTCTCCTGCCCACCTGCTCTCAGAGATCTACTGCCTTGTCCACTGCTCGGCTGTTGCTCAAGCACCAGCGGATGCTTCTGTCTCTGTGGCTCCTCCAACACCCGCTGATCAACTGTATGAGGATTCAGAAAGTCCAGGTGACCCTTTCCGCTGCATGAGTAACAAAACCTGCTTCTGGTACTCCTAGCTCTGTTCCCACCCCGGGTGCCCTGCACCACCAGTCCTAAAACCCGAGATCTTCCAACTGCTAGTCTGGTCCTCCTAGACCTCTGCATCATCTGTCTACTGCCCACAGATTACTCGGCTATTGATCGAAAAACACGCGACAAAGGAAGAAGCTCCTGTACACGCACAGGGTGTAGAGATTATGGCACAAACTCCACCCTGAAGAAGGTCTCGAAGTCTTCCCATGCGAAGTTCATCCCGTCGCAAAACTGAAACAAGTGGCTCCACCACCTGCCTGCTGCTGCCTGAAGGAGGCTGGTAGCAAAGATCACCATGAAGTCTGCCGGCGTCCCCACTAGCCTGAAGACTCTCACCACAGCCTCCAGCCAAACCTCTGCCGCCTGTGGGTCCGTCTCTCCCCGGAACCTGGGTGGCCTCTGGCGCTGGAACTCGTGCAGAGCGCTCAAGCGTCGTGCATCGCCTACTGCTGGGGCTGGTGGCATCGGTGGCCCAACGGGTAGTAGTACCGCTGGTGCCTCTGCTAGTGCCTCAACTGCAAGAGGGCCCTGTACCGAAGCCTCGTTGCTTGACAGGTTGTCAGCACGCACATCCCTCTGGGCTCTAGCTGGACGTCTGAGAAAAGGCATCCTGAAAGAAACAACGTAACACAGTCAAACGATTATACCTGGTGAGCTGACCTGGTTTGAGATGTTTTAAGGGGAAACCTTTGAAAACACACACGCAATCAGTGTTTTCGTGCAAAAAGTCGGAAATCAGTTGTCAGGGTCCTGGTGTATCGATACGTTGGCCGCCCGCACCAACACTGGACTCCCTGAACTGAAAACCACACTCGGTACTCTTAACACTATTGCTTCACAGAAAGAAAATATCAGAGTTATAAGTTCTGCGGTAGAACCGACTCCTCTGATACCAATTTGTCACGAGCCGTCCTCGGGGCCCATGCCGTGACTACCCCAAGCCCGCCTTCCATAGGCCAGGGGATGGCGACTAGCACCAAAGGCGTAAAATCCCGATAACTTGGAAGGCATTTCCTTTATAAAAGAAAACAAGCACCACAGAGTACAAGCGGAAGAAAAACACTAAGTACAAAGAAATGATGAAAAGTAAAAGGGCCAGAATACAAACCCAAAAGAAAGTACAACTACAACTGAAAAAGGTACAACAACAAAAAGACTAACAGCTGGAAGAAGGAAGCAGCTCCTGGGTCGTCCTCCTCGGGTCCTACCTGAAGGGTAGGTACAGACAGCGTAGCTCCTGGTCGTCCACCACGGTTCCTACCTGAGGGGTAGGTACAGATAGCCTCCTCCACGCTCCCGTCCGTCAACCTCCTCTGTGAGTCTTCACGTCGTGTAGTCCACCTCCGGGTACTGACTCGTCGTGTAGTCCACCTCCGGGTACCATCCAGTCCTCGAACACTCGGCCTCCTTCAGCACTTCCTGTCATCTGCAACTAACACAACGAGGTGCAGGCATAGCCCGTGTAGGGGTGAGTATAACGATACTCAATAGGGACCCCGAGACCCTCAAGGTCTCACTAAACCAACAAGGATAACCACAAAGAAGATCTCAATAGATAACCTCAACTTAGGTATATGCTCATACATATACCTAAGTTATCAAGTAACCCATCTCAATCATGAGGAAACACAAGGATTGTGAAATCAACGGATAACCACAACCCAGGTATATGCCCATACATATACCTAAGTTAGCAAGTGACCCATCTCTATCATGAGGTAAACACAAGGTCAAAAGTCTCAGCTCAAACCAAGATTTTCATTATCAAAACCGTAACTGCTAAAGAGCTCCATCTCTGGAGTGTACAATGGTCCTATCACGACTCCGAGGTACTGCTCACTAACCTAAGACTACTGAAGTACTCCTCCTGTTGAGTACTACGGGTTAGCCACCCAGACAAAGTAGTGATTCCTGCTGAGGTATGTCACCCAAACACAGTAGTGCACACCCCCTAGTAGCCTGCTGAGGTACTCTCCAGACGAGTACCACAGGTTTGCACTGTCACACAGATAGTGCTCCGTCCGCCATGGGTCTGCACCTCTGAAAGTAGTGCTCCGTCCACTGGGCTAGTTGACTCACTTCAAGTCGAGTCGGTCACGCTGTCGTCAGGTCTCAGCCAGCTACACGGTCTCTGTACTCCGCACGCTCGTCACTGGGAGGGTCCGCTCCACGAGCTACAGGTCGATACTCCAAGTATCTCAAAGTCCCACGAATAAGTATCTCAAAGGACCACCTCGTCATAGGGGTCTCAACGCAACAGACGACACGTCAATCGGACGCCCGGTCTGTGACTTACTAGCCTTTTCGTCCCAGTGGCCCGGTTGGTTTCGTGAGCGAACCAACCCGGCCATATCTCAACTGTACCCCGAACTCTCATAGGTTATACTCAAAGGGACCGTTTCTCCACTTGATCACCAACGCCGCTGACGGTTCATCAAACGGACGTCCAGTCTGAAAGATAACAGCTTTTCCGTTCCAAGAGCCCGGTTGGATTTGGGGTACAATCCAACCCCGCCACTATCCAACTGCATCCAAAACTCGGGCGAAGGGTGCCAAAAGTTCCATATCGTCAACAGGAACGCAACACAATAGACGGCGCGTCAATCGAACGCCCGGTCTGGAAGTTATTGGCTTTCTCGTTCCGGGGGCCCGGTTGGTTTTTAAGTTAAAACCAACCCGACCACACTCCGACAGTATCCAAACCTCGAGCGGAGTAAGCCAAAAGATCCGTATCACTTAGAGTAATTCAAAAAAGCTGACGGCACATCAATCGGACGTCCGTAGCTCAAGATATGAGTGTTTCCGCTCTGAGGGCCCGGTTGGTTCCACGTACGAACCAACCCGGCCGAACTCAAAGTAATCCAAAACCTTGAGTGCGATATACCGAAACGACCGACTCGATCCAAGGATCGCGTTGCTGCTGAAGGCGCATCGTTCAGAGGCCCGTAGCCCAAGTTACGGGCATTTGACCGAATGTGGTCTGAAAATGGGGGGTCTGGGCCCGGGGCGACCCGGCCCGACCCCCCCTGGGTCGGCCGAACCGGGTCGACCCGACCCGGGTCCGACCCGGTTGGGCCCGGCCCTGCCCGGCTCGGTCCGGTCCGCCCTGACCGGCCGGCCGGCCGCGGCCCGGCGGTCGCCGCGGAGCGGCGGGGGTGCGCGCGGCCGCCACCCTTCGCCGTTAATTGAGGCCGGCGTTTCGCCGGCCGCCCCTCTTCTGGTGGCGCGCCGCCGCCGCCTTCCGCGGACCACCGGACGCGCTCCGGTGGTCCGTTTCTCCTGCCGTCTTCGCCTATGGTTCCCCCGGGACCCCACCTTCACTGCGAAGGGATTCAAACGCCAAAACGACCTGCTTCGTCGTCGCCCATCAATCCGCACGTCAAAACGATTAGCATTGTCTTGTAGTTTTCCAGCGCGACTCGATGGCGCCGCACCCCTTCGCCGCGGTCCGACACCGACCGTGGTTCTTTGGTTTTCTCTGACGCGGCGCAACAGCATCGTGTTCTTAAACTTCCTTCCACGGCGCGGCGCAACGGCGCGGCGCGTATCCTTCCGCATGAACCGCTTGGTGTGACGGCACGACGCTTTCTCGTACCAACCACAAAGAAACCAAAACGAAAATAAGGAGGAGGGGCGGCTGTGTTCGTGCGGTCCGACCCCCTCACGTTATTCGATATCATTTGGTTTTAGACCACAAAGATCAAATTCGATATCAAATGGTTTTAAACCACGAAGATCATCAAGTCGGAAATTCACGAACAAATATAAATAAATAATAAACCTCAACTTCATGAACAATTAAATAAATAATAACCCTCAATATCAAACCACTTGATTAGATGATCCGCGGATCAACCCGGTATTGTTTGGTCTACGCTCGTCGTTTTTTTCTCAAAAGATAAGAGAATTCCAAAATAAATTCCCCTACCTCGATTCAGATACAGTGCACGTCAATTGAATTGCGGATGCCGAGCGTCATAGAAGTCGGGCGTCGTGGAAAACGAACGTCGATTTCGTTGTCGTCGAGGTGCGTTCGAAGGGAAAACGTCGTTGGAAGAAGACGTCGCATTCTTCGGTGGAGATGTTCTTCGTTGGAGGTGTTCTTCGCGTTCTTCGTCGATGTTGAAGAAGAAGAAGACTTCAAACTTATCCTTTTCTCTCCCAAGTCTCCACCACAAGAACAACTAACCCCAAAATAAAATAATCCTCCCACTTATTTTATTAACCCAATATAGGTTTTGAATTTAAAGAGTTTGAAAATTCAAAACCCACATTTAACTCACTTAAGTTATTAACATAAGATGTTATAAAATTAAGGAGGTGTTAAGTTATCAAAACTTAAATGGGGGGGGGGGTTTAGAGTGGTTAGGAAATTTAAGGAATTTGAAGAGGTGGGGAGGGGTTCGTGTGGGCCCCACCCCTTCAAATATCCACACATGGGAAGTTGGATGGATGTGGGCCCACCACCTACTTCCCATGGGAGAAGTTAACAATTTAACATGAAATAAAATTGATTTAACAATTTTATTCACTTTTTTAATTAAACCCCAAAAATTAACTTCTTCTCCCGCACAAACACTACTATGGTAAAGGTTCCCTTAAGTGATTACCGGCGTTGCGAGTTCATCGGTGCAATCAGATTTCAATTCCGAGCACCGGTTCAAAAGATAGAAATTCCCACTCGCTCGTTCACTGAACGTACCCGAGCCAAACTTCGGAAATTAATTCTGGGCACACCGGGCCCCAGAATCAGGCGCCGTGAGAAACTGCGTTCTTGTAAAATTCCAAAGAAAATTAAGAAAAAAATTTCCTTGAAATTTCCGGGTCATTACAGATTTATCCTTAACCTAAGGATACAGTCTTTATAAGATATTTCATCTCAATTTACATTCCATTGAGACATCTTTGATGTTATTCACCAAATCACTATTATATGGTGTCTATAATGTACTTTGACATAGTATATCATGAATCCCTTTATTCTCATGATATTAAAAAGTTTTTATTACCTCAATTATTTGTATTCATGTGTCTCTCTTTTGGTTAGGAACTCTAACTAAAATATCATTTTAAAATGTTTAAATGATTTATTATTATAAATATTTCTCATTAATGTCCATGTTTTAAAAATGGTTTTAAAGATTTGTTTATATGGACATTAAAGCTTTAAAATTAAAACTCCTTTTAAAAGTTTCAATGTGGTATGGGAAAATTTGATTCAAAAATCTATTTTAAATGGCTTCCTGATAAATAGTGTTACTTTTAAATGTTTTCAAGAAAAAGGGTTATATTTCTCTCAAATAGTTTTGATGATTATTTTCATCTATGTCAATATCTTTCATTATTCTCGATTGAGGTTAATCTGTTACAATAAAATCTTCTAAATTGTAATGAATGAGTTATGTTTGACTGTGGATGTGCTATTTTTATACCATTCATGGTTTGTGGGTAAAGTATTGACATTTCGTATGCTAGTTTTAAAATGAATGTTTATGTTATGTTTCAAACTTTTCATATGAAGAATGAATTCGACATAGTAAGTGATGGGTGGAGCCCGCTATAGATCCTCGATGCATTGGTAGGTCTCATGAGACAAACTGGTGTCTTGGCACAAGGCCTTGAAAAAATATTATTTGTAGTATTGGCACAAGGCCTTGACTATGTGGTTATGATAGACTATAATTATGCATTCCATTATTATGAAAGTGGTTATTGATATTGCATGTGATTATTAGACTAGTAGAATATCCATGTGAATAAGTAAATGGCATAATTTCATTTTATCTTTTCCATATTATGATGAAGTTTAAGCTTAAAAGGCTTTTTTAGTTATTCATTGCCATAAATGTTTAGGTTTATTTATGAAAGTTTCCGCTATATTGTTATCTTCACTGAGCATCTTAGCTCACCCCCTTATATGTTTTAATTCTCCTAGGATGTGAAGAATTATTTTATGAATGACCTTAAGGGATAGTACGAGGATATGAGTTTGGTCTATGGAGACAATATATTGTTGGAGTTATTCACTTTATCACGTAATGTAAAATTTATGAATGATTCTAGTGATTCCAAGGCGACTAAACTAATCAGTCTTTCGAGACTTGATCTTTTGTGATCATTCCAATGATATGTAATAATGCACCAACTCTAGGTAACTAGGGTCGGGGCATTACAACATGACCATAATCTTTATAGATTAGTTCTTTGTAGGGGTAACTCATGTATGCGCAAAGTTTGTATGTATGGAAAAAACATTAATACACCTGTAAATATGTGGAATCTTTGAGTTTTTATGTGTGAAAACTATAGTTCCATAAAAAATATAGAAAAATAAATTTCACCACTATAGGACTGATAACATATAAATAATGTATCATTTCATTAAAAATAATTTGGAGAAATAACTTGTTATGATTGAATATATGTCGAAAAGAGATATTTTTTTAGAAATCTTGGAAAAATATTTTCCAGAAGTTGATTTCAAATGACATAGGTTTGATCTTAGAGTCTAACTAAATCCATCTCTCTAAATAGAATTGGTGATAAAACCCCAATATATCAATTACATCATTAATAAGGTGTTTTTTCTTCCCTATAATAATTTTGTTTATTTCTAAAACTTCTTTTTATATCAGTATGGATGAGTTCTTTAGGTTTGTTGAAAATGGAGGAGTAGATATGTTTGTTAAATGGGGATAATCCGCACTCAAGTGCAGAGTGTTTTTGTAGAAAATAAGATTGTTGGGATCTTATAATGGATGTTTTCAACTTGAAATTCAATTATCTGTTATCATGTGAGAATTCATTCATATTTGATTTTATATCACATAGAGAAATGCCTCTTGTGAACATAATGTTTAATATTGATGAATAATGGTAGCACACAGTGGAAAAGGATTGAAACACACTTATCAATGGGAAAGGAAAAATAATTTTTATTTCACCAAATTATAGTCTTCTGGTTAACCTTAGGTAGTATCTTTAAGTGGAGTTAACACAAAGAAATCTAATCACTTTTTATTTAATTTTTTGAAATATTGGCTTTAATTAATTAGAATAAATTGAGATTAGGAAGAAGTTTGATTTTTTTGATTTTTTAAAAATTGAGAAAGATGGTTACATAAGTTGGTTTGGTGAGACCTAGTGTTGTGTTGTCATGGCTTCCAAATTTAGCCCCTGTTTATTCTGTTGAGAGGAGAGATATATATTCATCTAATTAGTCATTTTTGTCCCTTTTTTCAGATTTATAGTGATAAAATTCCTTTTTAAACCTCAGATTAGTCTACCCTCATTCTTGTGAGTGTGTGTCATTATAGTGGGTTTTCGTGACTAAATACTAAAATCCCTGATCAAGTAATATTGTTCCCTAATAATCAAATATCTCCAACATAAAATCTTGCACCTTCGTTGATGATTGTTTATCACTCCCCATCAACCCCGAATTTGTTTCATCACATACATAAATGAATTTGGTGGATGGATAAATGGATCATTATCTATAGAAAATAAAATTAACCAAATAAAATTATAATGTAACCGCTTTTATAATTTTAAACAAAATTATTAATTAAAACCAGATGAATAATGAACAATGTACCATCTTTAATTGAATCACAAAAATTCAAACAAATAATATAGGTCCTGCCTCCCCCTTACCTGATTAGTCACATAAACTAGCTCATCATGGATGGAATAGTTGATTTGAGTCAGGATAGGGGAGACATCACAAAATGAAATAAAGAATATAAAATGAGTGTAGAGAAATAAAAATACAAAATTCCATTTCTGTATATCCTCACTGATTAATTACTTTCATTCCACCAATATTCTCTTAATTATAGACATGAAAGGGACTTTCGTATTGTCATAAATGAGAAATAATGGTCCTAGAGTCATCACATGGTCAATGAGTATCTTCTCCATTAATTTAAATTGATGCTAAAATTTTTTTAGTCTATCATTAATTTACACATCTTGTAAGTGTTAAAAGATGAGTAATGTTTGGACAAAATTTATGATCTCTAAAATATAATACTTTAGGAATAGAATATTCAGGATGTGTAATATGTGGGACTTTCCTTTTAAGGGATTTTTTCACATCATGTAATTATTCATGTTATATAATGAGAAGGACTTACAGAACATGTAATGTTGATATCTAGTCAGTTTATCTCAGTTCAACCTTCTAATTTATTTATGAGCACGGTGTTTGGTCCCCAACTATGTTGTAACATCAACATATATTCAAAAATTTTGTCCCACACTATGGTATAAAGTAGGGCATCGTGAAGTGGTTTCAACTTACAAAATCTTTCTCCTTTTACTATTTTGAATCAAACTCTATATCCTAGCAAAAAAAATGAACAAAATTAAATGTTGGAATGTTTCATCAACTAATATATTTCAACAAGACATTTCATATACAAAACTAAATGTATAGAATGGGTTTTTCAAGGATCAAAATGTTTTCATGGTTTGTTTTCTGGAATTCCAAATGTGATGTCGAGGATTGTGTAATTTATATTTCCAATTGTTAACAAAACCATGGGGGTGTTATTATCTAGTATAACCATAATGGTGTTTGGGGATTTTGTTTATTGAAAAGGTGAAGAAGGATGATCAGGTGATTTTTGGATTATTTGTATTGATTTGTATGGATCTATCCTTGGTCATGAATTCTAAGAAACTTTCGAAGATGATTTTTATATGTATGGAAAAAACCATACTATATATCCTTATCCATGTTGTAGAATGTGTTTTCATTGCGATTTTCATATCATAGTGTTGTTGTTTATTCTCAAAATAATATGATAGGGGGTAATTCAAAGTGTTTTCCATGGAATAGTCACCATTCTTATGATGCAATGACGTTTGAAATAATGTGAAAAATGGAGATCCCAGTCAAGTATACCAACATAACAACCTCTAATGAAGCTGGTGTAAAACCATAGGTTCCACATAACTAGGAATATTATTTAGGGATAGCTTCTGAGAAACCATTTGTTTTGGAATGGGTGCTTGTCGGGGCATGCCACAATATTGGTGAAGCTGTGAGAGTTGGTTATTATCCTCTCACATTTAGTTCAACATAAGAAGTTTTTGGATAGAAGTAGAACTAGTTAGACTTGAATTAGCTACTAAGAGACATCCATTCTTATATAGAATTTAAATGGTGGATTAATTCCTAATGTGGGACTCTGAGTTATTTCAACATGACTTATTTATGTGAACTATGACATAGGGGACTCATCTAAAAAAATTATGAGTTTTATTTCCATAAGAATATTTAGGGTGTCCATGATATGGCTGGAAGACTACGTCGTTGCTCATTTATAAGATTATAAACCCACACCGCATCTACTCCTTATGTCATTGAGGGTAAATATTTAACATAATTAAGGATCATGATGATTTTTTATCCTTCTATACCTCAGAACAATTTTTTTTATTGTACCATAGTTTTTATTGTGAGTCAATAAGACAGATAAGACCATGTTATAGATCATGGGGGATTATTGGAGGAGTTACTGCATGGGATGTGTAGATCTGGTTAACTATAGTTTCCCATGCTACATCATTCTTCTCTAATCCAACATGAGAGATGATGAAAAACATGTTTCACCATAATTATGGTGACCATATAGAATACTTCAAAAGAAGGTGGTTGGTTTCATTATAGAAACCTTATGCATGCCACAACCACACAATTTCAATAACCCTAGCAATTTTAGTCAAAACCCGAATGAGGGAGTTATTTAGGAGATGCCATTGTGTCTATATAGAATTTAATGGCACATTATGATCCCATTAATGGAAATAGATATATGGAGGATCCCTATAAAAATTTTATTCAATTATAACCTTTGGATTGAAAATATAAGAGTAGAGAGTCTATCCAAATATTAAAATAAGTTTTTCTATATCTATTATAAATTTGAGAGTAGCAATGAATTTTGGATTTCTAGGAGAATCATCTCTCTATAAAATCATAAAAGGTTGTGGGAGATACACAACAATTTAAGTGTATTATTAAAAAACTTATATTGTAAAGATTATAAAGGAGGATACAAATGGAATTGTGAGTTCATATCTTCATCGAGAGGAAATGAAATTTATTATCTCATTTTAGTAGTGAGTTTAAAGGGTCAGTGAGACCAATCCACTATGTAATCCAAACCAATTAGTTCACTCTATTTTTTTTGTGCATCAAAACATCACCGATTGTAAGCTCTTTTGACTAGACTGGTTAGGGTGAACCAAGAAAAATCCTATTTGTTCCTTTTATAACATTTTTTTTCTATAGAATGTAAGAAAGTCAAAAGGATACTTCCTTTAATCTTGTGAAAAGGATCATGATTATCAGATTCAAAGATTAAAATTTGTGTTACATGATTCACCCCACACTACCCCCTATTAGTTTGATTCCATTTGTATGAGACCAATAGATTTTTAGGATCTCTGATATTGTGTGACATAGATACGTTTTCCTTGTACTAATAATGTGAACCAATATTCTTGGAAATAATGGATGAGGTGGGGATAGACCAAAAGTATTTTCATCTTATAATTACATCCATGGTGGGAAGTTAGTCTTAGTGGTATAAATATAAATTAATCTATTTAGATCATTTTGTTAGGATCCAACCAGTGATTTATAGTCCAATTTCCATTATTTGATGTGATCTGGGGGAATATATATTGTACTGGTGTTCCATCATATTATTGCAGGAGATATTCCTTATAGTCCTATTTCATACATGGTTCATTGATGACATTTATCTATTGATATTCATATCCATAATAACTAGTAGGTACTATTAACATTAAATCTATAAAATGAAAGAGATTAAATATGTATAGTTCGGTTGAGATATGACCTAGGGGTTTTTTGGATCATATTTGAGTTAAAATAATTTTCTAATATGGGTGTCTGGTTTGGATTCTTAATATAAACGAATTATAATTTTATTATCAATGAATTCAATAGTATTTAATGAGCTAGGTGGTCCATAACGTGTAATAGTGAGGATAGACATCTTGATTATCAAAATATGAATAGGGTACATAGTTTTGAATTCTAAATATGGATGGATGGGAAATCTGTGATCAAAAAACAAAACAAAACATTAAGTGTGTCTCAAGTGTGGAGAGTAAAAACACATGTAGAATTGTGGGACAAATCATGAAAATTCATTGAGCATTAAGTATAATAAATATGAGTATTATATAAATGTAAATATAAATTATAAATTTAATGCTCTGTCTCAAATCTATTATATTTTCTAATTTTGTTTCTTGTTTTACAATGAGGTTTACAATTTCTAGAAAAAATTTATTCACGA
This sequence comes from Viscum album, assembly GCA_963277665.1. Lineage (NCBI taxonomy): Eukaryota > Viridiplantae > Streptophyta > Magnoliopsida > Santalales > Viscaceae > Viscum > Viscum album. The sequence goes on along the minus strand of OY728138.1, from coordinate 537,147,361 downwards.
TGGGTTATTTTCAATGGAATTGGTACCCATCCCGAATTATAATAATCATCAACTTAAATAAAATGAGATTAAAAAATAATCTTAAAAATCTCAATATAAAGAGTTATTTCCATGGATATTTAATTTTATCACAAATAGACTTTAGGACAATGAATTCAATATAGTGGGATTGATGTATTTGAAACTGACAACCTCATTCCATCACAAAAAAATATTCATTTCCAAAAAAATTATTCTGTCAGACGAAATTTTTTGTCACAAATGTTTTTATTTACAACTGATATCACTCTCCATCATAGTTAATTTATTAAAATATTATATAAAAATGAAATATGACAGTTATAATTAGTGATGGATATCTAAAACTATTGAAAATTTCATTTCATTCATCCCTAAAACATCTTCTGGTGGGAAGTATTTACGACAGATTCCATCACAAATAGTCTATAGAAAATCATCTGACCTATATAAGGCCTCAAGTAACATCTTCTATGTCACTCCAAACTTCTCAAATCCTCTCCACTAATCTCAAATTTATCAACTATTTACGTATAAATTATTATATTAATTTTTTCATAAGTGCATCAATATCTTTCTTGTTATACATGCATCAGTTTTACGGTACATTTTTTAATCAACTTGTATTATTTTATATTAGTAATAATTACTGACAATTTATAATTACAATTATTAATTTTTAATAATTACAAAAGATTACATCTAATTATAAACAACTTGTAACTATTATTAATAATTAAAAATAAATTGTAATAATTACTCGTAATAATAAATATTAGTACTAACCCTTAATAATTCTTCATAATTAGAGATAATAAGTATTAATTAGTCATAATTAGTCACAGTTAGTGATAATTTGTCATAATTATTAATAGGTAGACATAATTATTAATAATTGATAAAAATTTAAATTAATTATCCATATTTTTTAAAAAATATAATTATATATAATTTATAATAATTAGTAATAATTAATGATAATTCATAATAATTGATATTAATTCTTTATAATTATCGATAATTCATAATAATTACAAGTAATTTGTAATAATTGTATGTAATATTGAATAATCATTAGTAATTTTTTATAATCATAGGTAATTCTTAATAATTACATGTAATTTGTAAATATTATTAGTAATAAGTAATAACGGCCAATAATTAAAAATAACTATCACTAAGTGGAAATTACTACCAATAATTATCAATAAGTTTCAATAATTAACAATAACTACATATAATTATCCAAATCTATCGGCTATTAACAATAATGACCAGAAAAAGTAATAACTACTGGAAAGCATCAATAATTAATTATACATATAAATAACTATCAGCAATTATTAATAACTACTGGTAATTACCAATATCTAATTATTAATAATTTATAATAATTTCTAAAAATTACGATTAATTCTAAATAATTTGTAAGAAAACCCACGTAATTAGTTATAATTACTAGTAACTATTAATAATGAACAATAATTAAGAACAATTATCATTAATTAGTAATAACTACCAATACATAGAAATAATGAACAATAATTTGTAAAAATAAAAAATAATTGACTTTAATTAATAATAATTAATAGTAATTAGAAATAATTTCCAATAATTATCAATAATTAAAACTATTAATTTTTATTATGTATAATTATTTATAACTAATAATAATTCTAAAAATATCAATCATTTATCAACTAGATCTAGTAGAGTAGCCCATATCTATTGTTATTTCTAAGGATATCAAAGATCTGGCAGCTTAGTTATAGAGGTATCTCTTACGCCTAAGTGACAATGATTGTTAGTTACATAACTCAATCAACAAGTTTATTCCACCCTCCTTTCCATAGAATTATTATCTTTTGATCATTCCCTCCTCAATAACTATGACAATTTTCCAGCTCATAAATCCTATCCCCCAATAGAATATTTCTATTCTCCCTATCTCTCTAAATGAGAACTCTTATTTTTTCAAATCACTTAAAGACCACCCTTTACTTGATCCATCAGGTGGAGATATTTTTGCATGTTCCATGGATATTTCCTCCCCTATAAATAAAAACTATAATCTATGTTGCATTGTGGAAACAACTAATAACTTTGTTGGGGAAGAGAAATAATCTTCCACTGGTGTCTCTCAAAAATCTGATTTGAATATTGATTCTACCAAAGATGATCAGATGAATTTATCTTAGGATTTGAACACTGAAAAAATGAACCTACAGTCATCATGAACCTAATTAATCTGTAAACTATCTCAAAAAAGAAAGTTTGTTGGGTACATAAATTTTTTCTTGAAGTAGATAGGAATAAAAGGGGGATCACCCCAAATAAAGTTATAAATGACAATGAACTTCTAGAATTTCTAGGGCCTACAAAAAATAAAGGCACAAACATGTCTATAAGGCTCCATATTCAGATTCATAGGACAATTTTTATTGGTTTATATTATCCCAAAAATATCTTCTATACTAGAATTTCTAGTCATGAAAATATTGGATTTTTTTCTCTTCATCGCTAACAATTTCCTTTCAGATGTCTAAATATTATGAATTATGGACCATGCATCCCCAAATAATCTAATTTTGGTTAGTTATAGCTATCAATGTGTGATTTTTTCTTTTTAGGATTTTTTAATTATTCATTACTTCTACTTAATTTTTGCTCAAAATTGTTATCAAGGTTGTCGAGGTCTTTTGTCAAATAATAATTCTCTAAATCTCATTATTGATAGCCTATGGACCATTCTTGGTTACTTTAACATTATTCTTTATTCAGATGAGAAATTTGGTTAGATTTATAAACCTATATAATATAAGGATTTCAAATATTGTATTGAATATAATTAGTTGATTGAGGTTAATATTGTTTGTGCAAAGTTTAGTTGGTGTAGAAGGCACCATAATAGCAAGATTTCTAGAAAACTAGGCAAGGCATTTGTTAGTGAACCTAAGTTAAATTTTTTTAATCCAAATCTTGAATTAAATTAAAAAGGATAAATTTGTACCATCATCCCATTATGTATGATCTTGATGGTAATGAATCAAAGTCTCACCATCCATTTATATTTAATAAATATTGGGTGTCTCACAAGAAATTTGGACAACTTTTTTAGGATGTACGGGGATCAGTTAATTCTGAAGGTAATGGTTTCTCTTTCATTATCATACCAAAGATGCTAAATGAGAATATAATAATTTTGATTAAAGATATACTTATCCTTCTTGATCAGGATATTCCCACAAATGAGGTCTCTCACCACAGTATCAAGGAGCACTTCACTCATGTGTACTTTTGTGACAGTGTTTTGATGGAAATTGACTTGACAACAAAACTCACTAAACTCCTCAACTAGAAGGATTATTTGAAAAATATAAATTTAATTCAAATTGGATAAATGAAATAGAGTTGAATTTTATTTTTTTTTTGACTCACTTTAGAGAGTTAGAAAAACATATCGAATCTTATCTATACTTAATAACAGAGATCAAATCTTGGATAATTGGAAGTATTTATTAGAGAATATTTATTCATCTTACATGTAATTATTTAATGGATCATCCACCAATGCTGATCTAGTTTAGGTCATCATTCAAAATCTTATGAATAATGATGAAAAATTATGACTCAATTATATACCCATGAAACCAGAGATCAAGGATGTTATTGTTTATCTCAATCCCAATAGATCCCCTTGTTCTGATGGTTTTATAAATTATTTCATTCAGTGTTATTGGGATATCATTTTTGGAGATGTTTGTCAGCATGTTCTTCATTTTTTAGAGGTGGATCCCTTTTTTAGGGTTTAAACTGTAAATTCCTTACATTAAATATAATGGATGATAATGCTAATGAAATTCATCTATTTAAGCATTTTTCTTTGATTAACACTATTTACAAAGTCATTACAAAAATTATTGTTACTATATTAGATCCCATATCTTATAAAATTGTTTATTTTAACCAAATTACTTTTATTCAAGGAATTTCTATTCAATATTGTCTTATCACTACTATAGAATGTGCCCATATTCTCAAAAAATGTGTTCATTGAAGGAAAATTTCTATTAAACATGATATAAGAAATATATTGACATGATGTATTGTGTTTTTATTTATTAATTCATTTTCATGTTTAGAATTGATGATCCTTTTTTCAGTTTGATCAAGATTATCGTTGGCTCTACCCACATCCCTATGCTTGTTAATGGTTCCACAGAACTGTATTTCTCTTACTCTTATAGTGTTATTTAGGGTTATCCCCTCTCTCCTATTAGTTTCTCCATTTCTAAGGATTTTTACGACATATTTCTTTCTATCATGGTTAGTAATGGTATGTCGACAAACACAGGTTCTAGTTGGGCTTCTTCTTCCACTACTCCCCTTTTATATATGGATGATCTTGTTATCTTTACACAATGTGATAACAAAAACATTATCATCATCCTGAAATCTCTTTTCAATTATTAGAAGGACCTAGGTCATCTAGTTTGTTGGAAAAAATCCTGTGTTTATTTTTGAAGAAGCATTTCCTCTATTAGGAATATGGAAATTTTAAGTGACCTTGGTATTTTAGAGGTTGTGTTCCCATTAACATATCATGGTGTTTATATGATTTTGGGTCTTCCAAAACTATATAATTTATCTGGAATTCTTGTTCATATTATAAGGATGTTACCCTCTAGGAATGGAAAATCCCTCTCTGTTGTGGGGTGTGTATGCTTGGTTAATGATTTTATAATTTCAAAATTTGTTTATTCGTTCATGGATTATAAATGACCATCCTCCCATTTCAAATATATTAATGAGGACATTAAAAACATCCTCTATAGTGGTATAATCTTAGAGATATATTTGGTTATTGTTCCTCAAAACACTTATTGAATGCCTTTTGAGATAGTGGTCTTTGAATCATAATCCTTGGTTTATTTAATCACTCCTTAAAATCCTCTTTTGTATAGACTTAGGTTAATGTTAATTATACATATCTTACTTTAATAAACATTAGGAACCTATAGAAGATCAAAATTTAGAACATTAATATACTTGATTCCACGGTGTGTACCTCTCTAAAGACTACGTTTCCCTTATTACTTATAATGTAATATGGTCATTTTCTAGTGACTCGTCTTTTCAGTTTTGGATGACTTAATTGAAGGGTGCCCTATGTTGGATTATCATACCCCAGATGATCCCATATTTTTCATTGATATTTTAGTAAATTATCATCACAATATCATGTAAGTAGTACCCAATCAGATCAAGAAGATTGTACATGTGTATAATTTCTCAGAACATGTATACTTTAGGATTTGGTAGCCAAATGAAAATAGAATTCTCATTTCTAAAACATTTTATTCTCAAGATACTAATTATATAATGGGTAAATAGAGGGCTATATAATTTAAAATAAATTATGTATCTTGCTCTCAATTTATTTTGGTTTCGCGATTGGCCTGTAGAAAACATCCTACTGATAACTACCTTCAGGCATATGGAATCTATCTATTCTCATATTTTGATTTTTTTTCATCTACACCTAGAAGATCAAAATCATGTGTTTATAACATACGCTACTGATTCATTCATGTAGAAGGATATTATTAATATTTTTGAGGTCCAAATGCCATGCACTTCTTCTATCCATGATTGTCTAGAATCTTGGTAAGATATTTTACTATCTTAGCCTTTTCATCTCTTCCATGTTACCTCATCTGAAATGGTTAACATTATTTGGATGGTATGAAATTGATTCTTTCATTATGGAGGTTCATTTAATCCATAGTTCGTCGTGGATAGTATTCACATGGTTATAAAAAAGATGATTATTCCACGTAAATCATGTTTCCAAATTTATTTTCATGATCTTCCAATTCTGATGTGTTAGGCCATGCTAATGATGAAGGTGATTTTTTCAAGCGTTTAATTTCATTGTCAAAGGATGTTTTAGGTTAAAATAAATAACATCACTTTGTTATTTATAGAACAATTGTTTTGGTCTTTTTTTTCAAATAAACTGTACTCTCTCATTCAAAAGATTCAAAATCACACAGTCTGTCCATCGTTCTGAGAAATTGGTCATTTTCATAAAAGAAAGAATTAGTTTTAGGGAAAATGTATCTTGTTGGAAGTGAATTTTCATCATTTTTACACTAGAACCGATTTCAAACATGTGTTTTAAATTGTCATTATTATTTCCCATTTTTTTATTTCATATAAATCAGGATTTTATGTGAGAACTTGTGATGCAATCTTGATATGAGAAAGGGGAGTGAAAGAGATGCTACCTATAATCATATTTCAGATTTATTTTATCAAAATAGAAGAGAGAAAGAAGTTTTATGGATATTTTTTCAAAATTATCACATCTATATTAAAGAAACTTTAATGATAAGAAGGCAAAGAGAAAGTACATATTGACATAAAAAACAATTGGATACTGAGATGAAGTAAAGGTTATGGTGCTGATTTGTAATCAAGTGGTGCCGATTATAGGTGGTGTCAAAGGAATATTTGTTGCTAATTTAATATATGGTTCTGAGGAAATGTGGTTCCGATAAAGGTGGTGGTGATGGAAGATGGTTCCAACAAAAAGTGGTGCAGTGAAAGTCGGTGTCAATATAACATGGTGTCGATTGAAAAGTGGTGCTGATTGGAAAGGGGTGCTGATAGATGAGTAAGAGATGGTACTTATTGTTTCTCAAAATGACCATATCTGGGAGAATGTGAAAGAATAGACATGGCATAGATCAAAGATCACTGTTATCCGATTGTAATTGATTGGATCTGGGTGAAAAAGAAGAGATTATATTGATCAAAAAAGAATCATATTCAGAATGTAATAGACCATATTCAGGTAGATGAAAAGGAAAGAGGCGATTATGATCAAGAAGGTATCGTTTTCATATTGTATTGTATTGTATCCAAGAATATAATTGTTTTTAGATTGTATTTGATCATACACAGTGATTGTATGAAGAAATGATCACACCTAGAAATCATTACCAGCAATCATATCTAGAATAATCCTAACTAGAAATGATCGTAACCAGAAATTGTTTTATCCAAAATGGATCATACTATGATTTTTTTTCAAATAACTTCATAATGTGGGGTTAGAGATGAACGTTTTTGTGTTCTAATCATATGAATTTTCAATGGTTCCAAGTTCAATCAATAGAAGAGTACAAGATTAAGTTTCTATTTGAAGTGGATCAAGAGTTTATTGAAGAAAATTGTTTTCTAGAATGAATAGAAAGTCACAATACATTCCAATCAAAGTCAGATGATGCTAAATATGATCATAAATTTTTTCAAAGTCATGAATAAAATAATGATACATGAACTAGTTTTTTAATGAATTATGGTTTCTCAAGTGGATAAAGAGAATATAAAAGGGAAGGATATTGCTGAATTATTTTTTGAGGGGGAGTAAAAATTAGAATAAAGTATTTTGATTGAAATAGGTTCTTATAATTGTATTCAGTAATCGGCATGACGAATTAGACTCAGTTGATCAGATCCATATATTCCTAATAATTGAAATCGGTCCCAAAATTGAAATGTGAGTCTAAGAAAAATGAGTTAAAGATTGTATCTATTTCTAGATGAATCGAGAAGTGTCGATGAAGTCATAATATCTTTTATATTTCAAGAGAAATTTTTATTTGGGTGAATTTAAGTGAGCAGGAATGTGTTTTAGTATTCCGCCCTAAACATTTTTTAGGTCGCCTATAAAATGGAAACAAGTACATTGTACTTTGAGAAGAGGTGTACTGTTCACAAAAGAAGACAAATAACCTTTGTGTTTTCCATGAGATAAAGTTATACTATTTTGTTTTGTATTGAAAAATATTGATACGGATTGTATTCGCCTAGGTTTAGTATCTCGGTGAATTAATTGGAACATGATTTTCCATACTGGGTATCAGTGTATTGAGGATTTTTGGACCGAGGAAGTATCATACTAAGTTTCGTTGTACTAAGTGATTGAAGTGGTTTCAACTTTTTCCCATTACATTTGTTTAAAAAATCGGGCTAGGAGTATTGTTTTGTAACAATCAGACTCTGGGGAATCAGACTCAGAAAAGACTAGAGATGATTTTTCAAAACAAATTCATGGTGATTATTACCATTATTCTGGGTAAGGAATCGATGAATTATATATCAATCGAATACATTTGTTTAATTAAAAATATCCACAGCTAACACGAGTGGTTATAAAACAACTGAATTTTCTTATTGTTCTTAGAGGGAGAAAAAAAACTAGTTGGATTGTTTCACAGTGCTAAATGAGTTGAAGGGTATATCATACTCATTGTAATACAAGGATTGTTCTCTTAGTGTATTTTATGGTATTCGATCATTTTAGAACTTTACCAAGGATGTTTCTATTATTGTTGAATAGTGAACCTTGTAAATATTTGTGATTTTGTAGATGTGTGTTGAGTTATTTTTTTGAAGGGAACTCAAATCACTAACAAGAGGTGAAGGATGATTTAATTGAAAAGAAACATAAGAGAAAAATAGTATCACTAATTCTCCCCCTTCCCCTCCCAGTGATACAATACATTTTCTAGGAGCTTTCAGGTGGTATCAGTGCGAGGTTCCCTTCCCTATTCCCAGATGATGGTGAATTTGAACTGTGTGAATAGTAAAGGTATTCCAGTATTGGATTTAAAGAATTATCCTATCTGAAAATATAGAATGCTACTATATCTCGTGTCTATTCTTTATGATGTTCCTGAAGCTGAAACGGTTGGGTTTCCTCCCAATGATGATAAAACTTCACTTAAAGCTATTGAAAAAGGGTTTCTTGATAATGATGGAAGGGAAGAAAATTCAACATTATCATCACTTTCTAAAAGTTAATTCATTGGATTGAAAGGTGTGGTTACAGCCAAAGGTTTCTGGTACACACTGGAAAACATATAATAAGGCAATACAAATGTCAAGAAGATAAAACATCCAATATTAATATAATGGTATGAAGACTAGAAGATGGGTGAACATGAATCTATTGGGGGTTAATTTACCAAGGTAAATGGCCTTGTAAACACTATCAGATTACTTGGGTAAAAGAAGGATGACTCTGCACATGTTGAAAATATTTTGAGAATCATACCTATAAAATTCAATGCAAAAGTTTCCTCATTAGAAGACAGAGACCTAGAGACATTATATATTTACGACTTGAAAAACACCCTTATCACTTATGAGATGAGAAGAGAGAAAGTTATAAAGAGAAAGAAATATAATGACCGAGAAATGTGATTCAAGTCTATGAAGAATGAAAATTCTATGAATATTCTTATCATATAAGAATATGGTGATCCTGACACTGAAAACAAGGTATGAAAAATTTTTAATGAAATTTTATCCTTGTTTTCAATGAATTTGAAAAGAGGTATATGGAAATAGAAAGGGAAACATCCATTGAAATGATTTGAATGTAGAGGAATTGGTCACATTTTGGCTAATTGACATCGAAGTAAGAATAATGAGGATTGTGATAATGGAGAAAGAAAATCATGAAGATTGTGGAAGAAAAATTCAGACATGAGAAAGGAAAATAAACTCTTCAAAATTAAAAGAAAAATATTCTTGTACAAATATAATGAGGAAGAAGAGCGTGATGCTGAATCCGAAAAATTATTTGAGCATGGTAATGAAAAAACATTCATTAAAATAGTGAATAATGAATAATTCAGATGAATTAGTTTTTAGGAAGAAGAAACTCAAGTTGAAATAAATTTGAAATAATAGTTGAAAGAATGTTTGAGAGTGATCAGAATACTTAAAAAAAAGTTGTAAGATAAATCCTCAAAAAAAGAAAAAAAAAATTCTCATGATAAAGAGAATCTAGTTAAATATATTGATTATTTGAATAAGTATTTTTATGATGAAAATAATCATAATGTTCATTTTGAAATGAAGCTGAAGACCAAAGGAGAAGAGTTGGAAATTGTCCAACAAAAATTATCTAAAGATTAAAAGAAAAGACTTTGTTTCCAAAATTCTATAACTGATGTTTTTGAATGATCTTGTAATGAGAAACTTGAGAAGGTTCAACAAAAGATACATTCAAGTGTGAAAATAAGAGTGGAAATATGTCTAAAAATAATAATGTTGCAAAAATTATATAGGTGGTCAAAGTGATAAATTCATAAGTATCAGAAAATCCGGAATCTGAAAATGATTTTTCTAGATTAGGAAATGTTTCAAAAACTTCCAATCCTATCAAGGATGAAATTAAAATGAATAATTCAATTCAAAGTGAATAGAAGACGGGCTAGAATGTTTTTCACAATAATGATCAGTATAGTGGTTTTAGAGGAAAATACTCTTTCTATGTGTATTGTTTGTATTGTGGGGGATTTATAAACACAACAAGTGTGTGTTGGTTCAATCAAAAACATTATTATTATCCCACTAGTTATGAAAGGTAGAGATTGAGTGAGATTCAATCTACTCAATGATCAAAGAATAGGAATGATATAGTGAAGAAATATGAAAAGAATGAATAACAAATGGAAAATTTGTTTCATATATTGAAAACTATTTTCTTGTGATGTGATCAACTTGGAATCCATGAAAAATGTTGAATTTTTATGTTAACGGATTATAAAATGATTATAAATTCTCTAATGTTTAAGGTGAAGAAAGAAATGAAAGGATAAACGAATCTTGTTGTTGAAACTGCATTGAATGTCACCAAAGGAGAACTAACCTGGATATGTTACATTGGTTGTTTCTCCCACATGATAAAATATTTTAAATTGTTGAATGATGTGAATGATTTTAAAGAAGTCACAGTGGCATTTTTAAATGATGAATCATTGAAAATCAAAGGTTTTGGGTTAGGAATTATTGGAAAAGAAAATATTAAATCAAATAAATAATTATATGTTTATGGACTGAAACAAAATATGATAACTGTTTCATAATTGTGTGATGATGGTAAGAAGGTTATCTTCATGAATGATGGATTTTTTTAAAGAGTGAAGAAGATGGCATGATTATTAAAAAGAGGCCAACGTAAGAAAATAAATTTGTTTCAGGTTGGTGATTCACAAAATTCTTGTTACATGAGTATGGTGAAAGAGAATCTATAATGTAATAAAAGGCTTGAACATATGTTTCAGAGAAACTTGAGAATTTTATTCAAAATCTACAGTGTTTGCGACATTCCAATTTTTACAGGATGAATAGATTGGTGTTTCATTGTTTTCCAAAAAATGATTACAAATATTGGGCCTATGAAAGTTGATATTGGTTCAAAATAACACATGGAGATGATCCATTCTGATATCTGTGGGGCAATGAGAAAAAAATAATCACATAGATATACATACTTCATTACTTTCATTGATGATTTTCCTCACATTACTTGTGTTATGTACATGAAACAAAAATCAGACACCTTGAAATAGTTTAAAAGTTTTAGAAGAAAATATGAGAAAGAATGTGACTATTCTGTGAAGAAATTGAGAACTGATAATGGTAGTGAATACAGAATTGAAGAGCTTTAAGACTATCTTGAGAATCGTAGAATTACGCATGAGTATAGATCTCCATACCCACCCCAACAAATTGGGGTTGCTGAAAGAATGAATTGGTGTCTGTTGAAAATGGTAAGAACCATTTTACTTGAGAATGACCATTCTCATTACTTTTGGAGGGAAGACATGAGTGATGAAATTGATATTTAGAAATATTGTTTCTACATGCCTCAATTAGGTATATCTCCCTGTGAATTGATTTATAGAAGAACTCCATTTTTGATGAACTTTAGAGTTTTTGGGAGTCCTTGTATTATAAAGAATAAAGGTGGAAATTATGGTATGTTTGAGTAGAAAGGTGATGATGGAATCATTCTTGGATACTCTCCAGAAGGAAGAGGATGCAACGGATAAAATAAAGAAACACAAAGAATTATTGATTCAGTTGATGTGGAAGTGATTGATGTATCTGAGAATGATAAACATGTTCAGTTAGACAATGATGTTGAGAAAGCTTATGAAAACAATTCTAATTATAATACAGACAATTGCATTCCTTCTCAGTAAGACGAATCAGACTCAACTATTTCATGTGATGAAGATGATACTCAAAAAACTCATCCCAGGATGAGGAAAGAAGTGGAATCTCATAATATAATTAGTGATGAACACGAAAGGGTTCTAATAAAAAGAAAATAAAATACAATTACTCATACTTTTCTATATTCAAAATTAGAGTTGAATGATATAATAGAATATTTTGAGTTTACAGAATGGTTTCATTCCATGAATAAAGAATATGATCAAATTGAAAAAAATACATGGGAACGCATACCCAGATGTAAAAAAAACATCATTGGGAAAAATGGGTTTTTTCAGATCAAACTGAATGAATAAGGTGATATAATAAGAAACAAAGAATGATAGGTTTGAAAAGGGTATTAACCGATTAAAATAATTTATATTGATGAGTACTTTTCTATAGTGGCCATATTTTAAATAATTTGAATCTTTCTTTCTATTGAAGCACAATTAGGCTATAAGATCATTCATATGGATGGTAAATCTTTATTTCTAAATGGAGATCTTGAAGAGGAGGTTTATATTGACCAAAATAGTGTATTTGTTTTTGGAAAAGAAGAGAATTATGTAATAAAATTGAAGAAATCATTGTATGGGATAAAAAAAGATCTGAGGGACTGATATTCCAAATCGGATACATGCATAAGAAAGATAAACATCAAGAATGTATGAGTGGATAGAAATTTTTATATCGGATAAATTCATTAGTATTATGTCATTATGATCATTTATATTGATGATATTATCTTTTCTTGGAATGATGAAAGAAGATGTGAAATATTTTATAAATAAATAATGAAGGATTTTGAAATGTCCATGGTGGGTGAAATGAAATACTTCGGTGGGTTACAAATTGTTCAAAGGAATGAATATATTTTTACCTCCCATGAAAATTATGCTACAGAACTTCTCAAGAGGTTCGACATGGAAAACTCAAAACCCTTTTCCACACTAATTTCAGTGGGAATAAAGTTGAGGGATGGTGGACATGAAAAAAAATAAGTGGATTAGAATGAGTATCGATAGCTGATTGGAGGCCTATTGTACTTAACTACCTCAAGACCCGAAATTTTATATGTTGTTACCTTATGTACAAGATTTCAATGTTCTCCAAGTGAATCACATCTTACTGCTGGAAAAAGAATTCCTAGATACATTAGAGGAACAACAGAATTTGGAGTCACGATTTTCATCTTAGATAGTACTGAATTATTTGGGTACTCAGACGTAGATTGGGTAGAAATGATGATGATAGAAGATCCACATCTGGTGGGGTATTCCTTTTAGGAAATAATTTTGTTTTCTATCATTCATGGAAATAAAATTCAGTAACTCTTATTAGGGATGAAGCTAAGTACATTGTTTCCACTCAATCCACTACTCAACTCGTGTGGATTAAAACCCAATTGAAATATTTACATGTTGAAGTGATGTTTCCCTTTCCCTTGGTTTGTGATAATCAAATCACAATCAACCTCACTGGGAATCCAATTCAATATACTCATTCAATGAATATTGATTTCAAGTATCATTTCATAAAAGAGCATGTGAAGAATAATCAATTAAAGCTAGAGTATGTTTTAACATCAGAACAAGTTGCTGACATTTTCCCAAACCCTTTGCTGAAGGAATCATTTTCCAGATTGAGGTTGAACATGGGAATTGAACATCTTTCTATTCAAAGATGAGGTATGTGTTTATATCACCTCTTTCATAATATCTTTAGATTGTATAGTCTAGGGGTAGAATTTTATTGTTTCATAAATCAATCTAAGTGATTCATGTAAAAAAGGGGGATCTCTAGGTAAGATGTGATTTCATCATTGCTTGTATGTGAACTATTCTAACTATTTGTGGGAGTGGATGTATGAATGAAGTTATTTTTTTTCCAGGAAGAATGAAGAGAACAAAGAAGTCATAATTTCTTTTTGGACAACATAGTTTGGCTGTCAATGATTTTTTTCCTATAATGAGCTAGCTCACGTAGGCTTACAATTTTTGATATATAATCCATTGCATGAGGTTAAAATTTTTAGTGTTTTATGACACTTGGTTGAAAACAAAATCCAATGGGGGTATTGCTAGGACCAAGCTAATAATGAAGGTGTTTAGTTTTCAAGTGTGGTCTTTGGTTGTCTAGGTTAGTTTTTAATAAAAGGAAGTCACATCACATTGTTTTTTGGAAACAATTTTTTCGGGATTCATTTTTAAAGGAATCATACTCTCCCTTTCAAAAGAATCAGACTCACTCTGTTTGTCCATTTTTATGAGGAATTGATTACTTTCATAAAAGGCAGAATCAATTTTATGTAAAAGGTATCTTCTTAGAAGTTAATTTTAATTATTTCCACACTAGAACCGATGTAAAACACATTTTTTAAATTCTTACGATGCTTTGTGGATCCGTATTTCATATAAATCATGAGTTGAATTGACAAATTTTGATCCAAGATTGATAAAAGAAAGGGGTAGTGAAAGATATGCTTCCAATAAACTTATTAAGATGTATCGTATCCGAATGGTAAAGCGAAAGAAGTGGTATCAATAGTTTTTTAAAACAATCATATCCAAATTGATGAAGTTGTACTAATAAGAAGAGAAAGAGATAGTATCGATTTTCCTTATAAACCCATTGGATATTAAGTGGATGTAAAATATATGGTGATGATTTTTAATAAGGTAGTGCCAATGAAAGGTGTTACTGATGGAATAGGTGATGTTGATTGAATAGTTGGTGTTGATGGAATGTGGTTCCGATGAGAGGTGGTTGTGTTGGAGGATGGTGCCAATTAAAAGTGGTGTCAGTTAGAGTTGGTACTGATGGAAGATGGTGTTGATTGAAAAGTGGTGCCAGTTGGAAAGGGGTGTTGATAGAAGAGTACGAGATAGTAATGATTGTTTCTCAAAATGAATGTATCTCGGTGAAAGTGAACGAATAGACATGATTCTGATCCATGATCATGGTTATCATATTGTAATTGATTGGATCTGGGTGAAAGATAATAGATGATACTGATCAAAAAGGAATCATATTCATAATATAATTGATTATATTCAGGTAGATGAAAAGAAAATATATGATATCGATCAATAATGATTCATTTTCATATTGTATTGTATCTTATCTGGTCAGATCATTATTATTATATCATATTTGATTGTACCCAGTGATCATACAAAGAAATCATCGCACCCATCAATTGTAACCCACAATCATATCTAGAAAAATAGTAACCTGAAATGATTATATCCCAAAAGGATCATACTCTGGTTTTTTTAAGTGACTTCATCAAGTTGGGTAATAGTCAAATTGTTTTGTGTTCACTTAATATAAAATTTCAATGGGGCCATGTACCATCAATAGTATATGACAAGAATAAGATTATATTTTATGTGGATTAAGATTTGTGTGAAGAAAAATGTTTCCTGGAATGAATGGAACATTACAATACTTTCCAATCAAATCCAGACGATGCTAAAGCTAATCCTCAATGTTTTCAAAGTCATCCAATTAGTCATGATACTAGCACTAGTTTTTGAATGATGTATGGTTTTTCATGTGGGATAAGTGAATATAAAAGGGAAGGATATTGGTGAATAAATTTTCAAGGGGGAGCTGAACATTCAATTACAATATTTTGATTCAAATCAGTTCTGAGATTTGTATTCAATAATCTGCAGAAAGAATCTGAATCTGTTGATAGTATCCACGTATTCTGATCAATTGAAATCAGACTTAGAAATTGAAATCAGAGTCTAAATAAAAAATATGCGGAGATTATGGAAATTTTCATAATAATCGAGAAGCATTGACGAAGTCATAACTGCTCTCATATTTCAAAAGAAATTCAGATTTAGGTGAATTTAAGTGAGTGAGATTTTTTTTGGATTCCCACCTAAACATTTTTTAGGTCACCTATAAATAGGAAAAAAGTAGATTGTAATTTGAGAAGAGGTCTACTATTCACCACATAAGAGAGAGAAGCTCTATGTTTTTAGTGAGAGAATGTGACACAATTTTTTCTATAGAATAAATATTGATGAGGAATGTATTCAGTTTGGTTTGGTATTCAGATGAATTAATAATAATGGGATTTTATATATTGGGTACCAACATATTAAATATTTCTAGACTTAGTATGCATCATACTAATTTTCATTGTACTCAAGTATTTAAGTGGTTGTGATTCATTTACATTATATTCTATCAAAAATTCAGACTGGGAGTATTGTTTTGTATATATCGGACTCGGAGTAATCAGAATAAATAAATATCAGTCTCAGTGTTTTTTAAAATGTCCATGTGGTTCTTACCTTTCTTCTAAGTATGGGATTGATGAATTTTATTGTAATTGAATACATTTTTTTCATTTAAAAGATGTGAAGGTAACATGATTTTTCACAAAAGAATGTTATTTCCCTATTGTTCTATGAGAGTGCACACACACTAGTGGGATTATTTCATAGTGCTAAATGGGTGTAAGATTATATTCAACTAGTTGAAATCCATGAATTTTTTTCTTAGTGCATTTTATGGTATTGAATCCATTCCAAACCATACCATGTACGTAGCTATTCTTTTTGAATAGTTAACTTTGTAAATATTTTTGCTCTTGTAGATGTGTGTTGGGTTCGTTTTTACAAGGGAATTGAAATCACTAACTTGACGTGAAGGCTGGTACAATTGAAAAGAAAAAAAATAAAACAAGTATCCTTGATTAGCCCCCTCCCCCTCTTAGTGATACAATACATTGACTAGGAACTTTCATTTGGTGCATTCATATTATAAGTAATTTTCATTTAGTTCTTGGTACTATTTAGGTTCTTTGGATGTCTCCATTTTCTGACAGGATTAAAGTCAATATAGATGGATATTCTACAGGTAACCATAGTCCAGTGGGTTATGGGACTATCCTAAAAAACATTTCAGGTGACATTTCAGGTTGTTTATATGGAATTGGTGGTATTACATCTTCTATAGAAGCCAAGATGCTTTGGGTTTTTACTACAGTGGAATATAATGAAAAATGGGGTTGGAATAGTATATGGAATGAATGAGACTCAACCACTATTTTTCATGCCAGTGAATCTAGATCTAACCATAATCCATAGCGGATTGTCAAAATATGGATCAAATATTTTGATTTTATCTCATCTATTGAATTTTTCATTACTCATGTCTTTAGAGAGGGTAATGTTTTGGATGATTGTATTGCCAAAAAAAGAAGCTAATGGACAGATCCTCATCTAGTCAGATCATCTACTTCTTGATTTAATTCATATTTTTATAGGGATAAATTTTTATTACAGTATTGTAGACTTTTTTGAACTATTTTTCTTTTTCTCTTTATTAATAAAGGATCCATGTTTTTATGAAGGCTCTCATATTACCATTTAAACAATAATGGTGATAAATTTAAAATAATTAGTATTTATTACCAATTATTACTAATAATTAAAATTAATTAACAACATTTGTTAATAACTAATAATAAATTGTAATAATTAATACAAAATATCAACAACTACCCAAAATATGGAATGATTATCTATAATTAGAAATAATTGTAGTAACTGGAGATTTTTATACACAGATCATACATATTTTTCAATGAATATTTAGTACATTTCTCAATGACACACCCAATTATTATAAAATTTTATTTTCCTTATAATAAAGGTACAAAATAATCTAATTTGGTGAATGATATTCAACATATTCGATAAAGATATTCCCATTTAGTACTCTTTATAAACATACCCTACTGAAAACAATTATTCATAAGTTGGGGAAGTGATACCTAATAAAGGATGATCCTTGATGATATGTAAGGGTATGTAAGGGAGATATATAAATGAAATAAAAATAAGGTAATTATAATATAAACATAACATGGGAAAACCATACACCTCATATCAAATATTAAAGTCCTGAGCTATAACCTAATGATTGGTATTTAATAAAACATAAATTATACAAGAATCATAGAACATTATCCATGAGATCATAACGTTATAAAAAGATATAGATTTTTCCCATACACAAAAACATAGAAAAATTTATTGCAAGGTTACCACCCAAGGCATTAATAATTTGTTAGGTTTGTGATAATAACACATGTACCTATTTCGGGCATGGGATAACCTTCCATTTACCCAATTTTGGGCTTGGGATAACCTCATGTATACCCTATTTTTGCCTTTGTATAACCTCTCCAATACTCTCTTTAATGTTTGGTATAACCTCAACTGTATACTCTTTCAGACCTTGGATAACCTCCCATGTTCCCTTTTAGCTCATATTACATTAATCATTAACCAATTCATTGGGGGGAGATATAGGCCACACTCATTAAATATTGAAAATCACACACATGTGTACCACATGATCATAAAAAATTCATCATATCACAACCCATTAACATAAATGGGTTCTATAACCATTTAATCGTAGCTTAAACAATGGAAAAGAAATAGCTTCAAAATTATTTCATCATTTCATAACTGCAAAACATGTGAAGAAATAACCAGGTCCTATATGAATTTTATCATTGTATATCCCATTGAAAAGGATGTGGGGTTTACATGATATATATAATTGTATAACCCATGGAAAAAAAGTGGGGTTCATAATAATTCTAAAACAATATAACCCATGGAAAAAAGAATTGTGTTTCATAACAAATCTATCATGGAATAACTCATTTAAAAAGTATTGATATTCATAATAACTCATAATTTTATAACATCTAAGAGGTAAAGGTCACTCATATTCATACTATTTTCAAAAAAATAAACCATTCCAATAATGATTTAGAAGCGTATCATTAGATAATATCCTTAATAAATCCTAAGAAACTACTATGAATATCAACATAGATAGATAATGATCATAAAGTATAAAAAAACCGGGGACAATTCATATGTAAAATAGAATTTCCAATATAACAAATAAATTTAATACAAAATCTATTAATCAGAATCAATTTATTTAAAATTATTCTTTGAAACTTATAAAGGAATAATTAAATATCATTTTAAAATTTTCATGAGGAAAATATCATTTATAATTTGAAAACCAATTTTTAAAACAAAATTTTTTCTAAAAAACTATCTATTTTAAAGAACATTGAAAATTTACAAATTAATATTCAAATAAAATAATGGTCATGATAGAGGTAATTTTTCTTCATGCCATACAAGTTAAAATAATGATTCATTGAATATTTTTTTTAAAGAAAAATTTTCTTTTTCTAGAAAATGACATGAAATTATTTTCAAAAAAGTATAAAAAAGAAATAAATGGGGATAATTTCCTTAAAAAATAATTTATATAATTTTATAATCATTTTTTATTTTTTTAGAAAATATGTTTTTCCCAGAAAAAAATGATTTTTCAACTGAATAGTGAAATAAAGGCAATTTTTATTAAAAACACTCTTTCGAAATCTTGAGTACATAAAGTGATAAAAAATAGGGAAAAATTTATTCTCATGAAATAACCTTATTAGAAGGAAATTTATGAGTTTCATGAGATATAAATCATAATATCTTATCATTGGAATCATAATCATGAACAATCCTAGTAAACAATGAGATTGTAACATAAATTTTTTACAACTTTAGTAAGTTTAATTCATAATCCCAAAAAAATAATAATATAAAATGAAACATATAATTTCATGAGAATAAACCAATTCATGAAATTAAATCTAAAGGTCATATTATAAACACCTCGTAAAAAAGGATAGATTCATAACATAAAATATGTCTCACAGAATGAAAATTGTGATAAAAAACTCTTAATGATTTGGTAAAATTTGAATAATAAACCCCATGAAATAGATGTACTAAAATGGATATGTCAAAATTGATAATTTTATACAGAATTAGTATAACATACCTTCATGTTTAGTTTATAAACCACATAAAATAAATAGATGGTGAATATGTAATGTGACTCACATATGTAAAAAAGTGAGATGTAAATCTCTTAACTTATGTATTGAATTCCATCGTACTTGTTCAAAATTAAAGTAATAAATATATATTTATTTTATAACTAATAAATTACCATATATATATATATCATACCATATAATATTTTTTGACCTTTTATTTCTTTTTTATTAACAATTCCACGTTGAAGTCGCGTATCGGGAAATAACTGCTTCATTTTTCATGTATGTTTTCATTTTTTATTTTCGTAACTCTTAAATTGATCATGTTTTAATCATATAAATAATTTTAAAGAACATTTACATTTCATATATATATATATATATATATATATATATTTGAGTAATCCATGATATGTAGAGATAGAAAATTAAATACATCATTCATAGAGATGTTAGGTCATACGTACGCATGAATGATGTTTTCATTTTCTCAAAGAATTAATATAAGGAGAGGTAAATAATATATTATCACTATGTTGTCATTTTTATATCATATATATGAGATATTTTCATTAAATATTTCCTAATTAAATTCCATGTAAATCTTGAATGATTCACATCACTATATGATGTGGTAGTTTATCATACACACGAGTGTTGTCATTGTATTCCCATGGAAATGAAAGTAAGAAGTAACATGTGATATCATGATTAAATAAGAATTATAACCTAATAAATATCATATATAAGTAAATAAATCAATAATTATATCCACCTTTGATAGGTAGTAATGGTAACAATGAATGGCATTGGTTCAAAGGGAGGTAGTTCACCTTACACACAAATGATGATTTCATGGCACATTTGATCAGAGAAGATATGGTTGTATGTAATAATAATAAAACAAAAATATATAAAAATATATAATTTATAATGGTTAATAAGCCACAATGGTTTAATAATAATTTAATTTGGTAGTATAATATCTAAAATAAACCACTTTTATAGGGACCTTACGTCTTCTTCGGAAAACTTCTTTTAGTTTGCAACAAAATTATTCTTAGGTTGGATTTATGACTAAAATAAGGATTATTAGATGAGATGAAGAAATTAAATAAGTGATTACTATATCTATTTACTGATCAATTAGGTTTTTATGTATAAGTATGAGAGGGTAGGGGTGTCCTTTTATAGGTAAGCTTGGTGGGAAACTTGTAATTTTTGAAAATAATAAGTTGTATTTCACATGAGAAAAAGGAAACAAATAGCCATTATTTATCTTCTAAGGTTTATGGATTTAATATTTCTATAAAATTGGTGTAAGAAAAATTTTGAGTCATCTTTATCCCTAATATTTTTAGTTTAACCCCCGGTAAACCAGTTTTATCATTAACAATGATAAATATTTTTAAACATATTTTACAATTAATTTTGATAAAACTTTTATGATAACATTATTAGATAATATAAAATATTAATATTAAATTTATGGAATATATTTTTAAAAATTCAATTCCCAAAATTGGAAATTTTCAATTTAAATTTAATCCCATAAACATGAAAAGAAAGTGAATGTTCCCAGAAAAAATATACAAATTCTTAAAAGGTTTTTTATATTAATTTCAATTTTAAATTGATTCTAATCACTTAAACTGGATTAACACACATATATATATAATTTGAATATTTTTTCATTAAAAAACATAGTAAAATTATTTTTAGGTATTTTGAGGAATTAAAATAAATAAATATTCTTAATAAAACCTAGTATTTTCAATTTTCATCCCAAATTAATATTTTTATAAAAATAATAAAACAACCTCAGATAATTCCAACATGATTCATTTTAAAATTAATCTTATTTTAATAAATTACTTTTCTAAAATTTTGAGAAATTATTTTTAAAAAAATTGTGAAAAATACGATAAAACTATTTTT
This sequence comes from Viscum album, assembly GCA_963277665.1. Taxonomy (NCBI): domain Eukaryota; kingdom Viridiplantae; phylum Streptophyta; class Magnoliopsida; order Santalales; family Viscaceae; genus Viscum; species Viscum album. The sequence goes on along the minus strand of OY728138.1, from coordinate 537,125,418 downwards.
TTTAAATATTATTCATAAGAATAAAATTGGATTTATTTTTTTATATTGTCTAAAAACATTAAAATAATGTTAAACATTAAATTTTGTATATAATATATAAATATTTTATTAAAATATTTCACTAATAATTATTTGATTAATTTATTAAAATAAAAAAAATTGTTTGTAAAACAATAGTTTTCCAAAAATAGATTTCCATTATTTATAAATAGTTTTCATTTTCACTTATAAATAATTACTTACCATAGAATTCATTTTGTATAAATGAGTAAAACTTATATTTTCGTAATTTATTTAATCTTATTCGTATTAATCATTCTACCCGCTCGATGATAACAATTATGTAGAATAATAAAATTTTATATTATGCAATGTTATATTTAAACTAAGTGTTTCTTTTATAACATTATAAAATCAGTGTTGTGAGTAATATAAGATAATATCGGTTTTGTTTATATTGAAAAATAAACTCGATTCTTCATGTAACGCAAAATATATATTTTAAAATATTCTTGTATTACATTCCACCCCCACCCCAAAAAAAATTAATTATACCATTGAAATTCATCACTTCAATAATAAAAATGACCATAATTCTTCCTCATTACACCCTAATTTTCCCACATACCTTTGTCATGCTCCTGTTTTTTTAAAAAGAAATACTATAATTGGGTGATTGGTCGAGTTTCGTGTCACTTGTGTATGATATGGAATCTCAACTGATTATTCCATATAAGAATGATCATGCCCTTGTTGTATGACCTTTGAGTTCCTATCATATTAAGGGTTATGTATGTACTTTCTCATTAGAGGTACATGGAACACATTGCAATATAGAGTTAAGTTCTATGGAAGTTCAAAATTATAAGTTACTATCCCTATACAATCAATTATTTCAAAGGGATTGGTATAACAAGGGATTAGTTTTCCCTTATTTCAACCATGATGAAATTCATTGAAATTCCTTCTTCCATACCTCAAATTATAGATCATGAAAATTATTATTATTATAAATTTTCTATTAATTTTTCATTATACTCACTTGTTGTTGAATTTATATAAAATTATCTTCAATATCTTCAACTTTATTTGGTCCTAATAGATTTATTTTTTCAACTTCATTCTAGTATATTGGAATTATACATTTCTTCCCAAAAAGGGTTTCATACAAAGTTATCTAAATGATCAAGTGAAAGTTATTTTTTTCATGAAAACGCATCTAGGTGAAGTTTAAATAACGGAAACCGTTAAAATCCAATGAATATGATCTTAGTATATCTTATAGGGCTTGAATTGTTCTTTTAGACTGACTATCTATCTGATGATGATACATAGTGTTGAAACCCTACTCTATATCGAGATATTTATAATGAATCACCAAAACATAGAGGTAATCATTGGGTCACGATCTAGTGTAATTGAATTTGGTCCTCAATGAAACCTTAACAAATCCTTAATGTATATTCTAATAAGAGATCTTAAGAAAAATATTCTCTAATATGAATGAAGTGTTATGACTTGGTAAGGGGATCTATTATGACCCATAATTACCTCTGTATCAAATATTAGATAAATTATAATGTTTTTAGGTACCTTTAATAATTTTCCAAAACATTAAACACATTATTCCTTGGGTAAAATTGTCTATAAAATAAATATAAAACCAAAGAGTTGTATTTCCATAAATTCATCTTAAAATATCCTTAATCATGATAAACTTTAATGACATAAAAACACCAAATGGGTTGTGAATGATTCTGAAAATATGATCGACCATAAACTCGTAAACCCATGATGGTGTCCATAACTCTTAAGTAAATATGACATGGAGGTATATACCCTCTCAGTAGTTAGTTCACCATTTATTATTTATATAAGTAATTATCTTATACAAAAGTATTTTCATTGTAATATTGGGTTCATACTCTAAATAATATAAATCAAAATAAGATTTAATTATTCTAAAGTCCACGTAGAAGGAGGTAATCACATGAAATTTCACTAACAGATGAACAATAATATATTAATTACACTCCTTTATAAAAAAATCAATAATTAAATTACCAACTAAGGGGGAGAAGGTAAGTATTCACAAATTAGACTGATTCACTTTATCTATTGTGAACATATAAGAATTATTTTTTCCTTTTTCCTTAAAATGTTGTTGTGGATTATCATACACAAAAACCAATGAATTGGGGAATTGATTCACATAATTCCCAAACTCATTGCACCTGAAATAAAAGAATGTGGGTGGTCCATTAGTTTTATTTCAAATCCCTTCTATTGAATTAACTATCCCATTAATCTCATTTCGATATTCAGTCTTTATGACCAACCTTTCCACATATAAATCACATCCTAGTTCCATTCATGAAATTCCATTAATTCTTTTTCCCATATTTTTGGCACGCAGAGGGCTGGAATTTGTTTCCAACATTTGAGTTTTCATGAGACTCGATCTTCCTTTTCATATCAAAACAATATGAATGGGTGAAATATCCAATTTGAATTTCAACATTCAATACACATTGTACAACATCATAATATCCAATAAAGTCTATTATATACAAGGACTATCAAAGACATGGTTTTATTCCACCAAAGATACAATCAATTAATATTTTAGAAATAATGATTAAACTGGAATCATACATTGAAAGTATTGTAAAATTAGATTAATAGGTACCAATAGATTCAGTGTCATTTGGTTTAACATCATTGAATTACTTATCCATATTTCATCATATAATGTTAAAGAATTACATATAATTAAATATATTGATAAAGCCTTCACATTACATAAAATAAGTTTCATATTTTTCCCTTGTCTTATTAACAATATTCCAACAACTATCTACTTCACTATAAAAATGATAAATAGAAAAAATTATTTTTTTATTTCTTAGAATAATGATGAATGAAAAATATCATTTTATTTTTACTAATACATTTATCTAAAACATGTGTACTAGCAGGAACAAAAAATAATTTGATCATCACATTATGATGACTCAAAGAAACATTTTAACTATCTTTGGTGTTAGGAATTTAAAAATTATTTGGAGCTTTTGAAAGATATGAGTGCATAAAGAACATATTTTTCATTTTAGCTTAGTTAAGGTTTTTTTCTCAGGTAGAAAATAAATGCTTTTTTATACTCAATATTAACATAGTTCCTTTCAGTTCCATACATTAAACTAAACTGAAAAGAAATAATTATAAATAATAATCATACTGGAAACTTAGATAATCAAAAATAATCATTTATTGAATATCTAAATCATGACATCTTTTTTACCATCTATGACCCATTTTTCTTAACCATTGTCATTCGTGAACATAATTCTTATCATTCGCGATGGTTTGTAAAGAGTTCATGAATTTATAAAGAATATAACTTATGTGTGTCAAACCTGGTGTGTAGAAAGGCCCATTCTCATGTATGATCTGATGATAAATCTCATCTCAATGTTCATATTTCAATTTTAGCACCCCTTGGTACTTCTGTACAAGAGATACATCTACATATACTATATGGGTAGGAATATAATTACTTGGAACCCCCTTTCAATTTTCTTCATCAAAATTAATGTTAATTTTCCTATACATATAATTATACTTAGAATTATCCATAGAGATATCCCAAGACATATACCTATATATAAATATAGAAAGATATATTTGTATCTCACAAAATAGTTTATAATCATAACATATAATGATTGACAAAATCTCTCCTTTGATAACAACTATTATTACATGGCCTCTTCATACAAAGATATTATATGTTTTTCAAAAAATATTCAATACATTTCACAATCACACACACAAAAACCATAATTTCTTTATGTATTTAGAGACTATGAACACAATATTATAATACGGTGAAATATATTCAAATTCTCCAATAGTGATATTTCCATTTTTTACTCTTCACAAAAATACCTTATTTAAAAACATTGTTCGTAACCTAATGAAAGGAAACATAAAAAGGGTGAGTGCAACTTTTTAGTAGGGTAATAAAGGGAAGTTATATATTCATATTAAGAAAATAAGGATATGATAACTCTCTTATAAAAAGATAAAACCATACCCTATATATCGAAGATCCTAATCTTGATTCCTGTTCTAAATATTGGTAGTTCATAAGAGATGAACCATAAGGGAATCAATAAACACGATATTGGATACAATAACATTAGAATAAGACATAGACTTGCGGTATATACATTAAAAGAAAATATTATTTCAGAGCTACCCAAAAGTACATTTACAACATGTTTTGTTTGGGATAACCACCCATATACCTACTTCAAGCTTGGGATAACCACTCATGTACCCTTTTTTGGGCCTGTTATAACCTCACATGTACCCTCTATCAACCATGGAATACCCTCCCATGTACCCTTTTTAGGGATTGGGATAACCTACTAGTTACCCAGTTTTGTTCTTGGGATAAACTCATATATACCCTTTGAGATCATATAAATGTATTCATAACACAATGCACTATAGATAGATATATTTACCATTAATAAGAAAATTAAAAATCATACATTTGTGTGACATGAGATCATAAAAAATTATTCATATCAAACTCTAAAAAAATAAGTGGATTTCATAAAAACTTCCTCATATTACAACCTGTGGAAATGAAATAGGTTTATATTCATTTTATTATTTCATAAAAGCATGACCAGTTGAAAAATAATTGGGTTTTATAATAATGTTATCATCATATATCTAATTGAAAATGAAGTAGGTTTCATAACAATTATATCATGGTATACCCCATGGAAAATGAATAAGCTATCAAAATTATTCTATCAGTGTATAACCAATAAAAAAATAAGTTTGTTTTATAATAATTAAATCATGGTATAACCTATGGAAAATAAAATGGGTTTCATAAGAAATATATAATTTTATAACACATAGAGGGAAAATTGTTTTTATAAAAAAAATATAATCATAAACATAAACCATTCAGATAAATAATAAGAATTATATCCTTTGATTAAACCTATAGTAAATTATAAGTACCCTCAAATGACAAAATATTATATATAGAATAAATGTGAATGAAAAAGTAAATTAGAAAGTTTCATGAAGAAAATAGATATTGTGCATTAAAAAAAACGTTTTCAAACCTATATTATTTTAAAAATCAGTTTCTTTGAGAATATACTTTGAAACTTATAAGGTATGCATTAAAAATCGACAAAAACCTTCCTAGTTGAAAATATCCTTTCAACATTGAATTTTTTTTTTAAAACAAAGTCAATTATGAAAATAATTTTCATTGAAAATGAATTTGAAAATTTATAATGTAATCATAAAATAAAATAATTTTCATGGTAGTGGTAAATTTTATCAATTCTTTACATGTTAGAACAATGATTTATTTCACATTTTCTGTAAAAATGAAATAGTTGTTATCTAGAAAACAAAAAGAAGATTCTTTTAAAAAAACATAAAAAATAAAAACATTGTTAAAATATTCATTAATAAAAAATTAGATAATTTTATAAAAAATATTAAATTTTATTTGGAAAAATGTTAAGGAAGAAAATTGAGTTTTTATCCAAAGAGGGAAATAAATTCGAGTTTTCTTAAAAATATTATATTGAAATATTAGTTACATAAAGAGAGGAAAATGGAGGAAATATTATATTCACATGAAATAACCATATCATAATAAAATACATGATTTTAATGATAGATATATCATAACGTTTCATCATTAGAAGGATAATCATGCACAATCCCAATAAATGATGATATAGTAATAAAAAAACACCTACAAATATAGTAAATTTAAATCATGATATAGATGAATGAATAATATTAAATGAAACATATAATATTATTACAATAAATAAATTCATGATATTACTTGTAAAATTATTAGTATATAAACCTCTTAAAATAATATAATTTCATAACCAAACATATGTGTCAAAGAAGGGGAATTGAAACAAAAATCCTTTACCGATTTTGTAACCATTGAACCGTAAACCCCATGAGATGGAGATCCTAAAATGGATATGTAAATATCAATAATTTTCATTATCATAATCATAAATTATATTATTTTTTATTATATAAACCACCAAAAAAGAAATAGGTGCTGAATATAGAATTTGTCTCATTGAAGTAAAAACTGACACGGAAATCCATTACCTTAAGTCTTGACATCCATATTACACTTAAAAACCTCATGTATAGTAAATATAATTTTAATATAAATATATTTCATAACCATAATTACATATATCATAACATATATTCTTTTATTATTACCTTTTATAACCCATTTATTAACAATTCCTTGATAAAGTCTCATACCGAGCGATAACTACTTGTATTTTTCATGTGTGTTTTGATTTTTATTTTTTGGTCCTGTTACTCTGATCATGGTTTCATAATCTCCAAAATTTTAACCATGATATAAAAATCTTATATATTTATTTTATATGTTTTTTTATTAGTCTATAATATTTATAAATAAAAAATTAAATACACCGTTTATGGTTTCGGGAGGTCATACATATGCATGAATGTTGTTCTTATTTTCCCAACGGATTGAAATAATTAAAAGTGAATAATATATTATTATTCCACAATATTTTTTATTTTATATATATTACATATTATCATTAAAATAATAAATATTACATTACATTTATATCTTGAAATAATTGAATCGCTTCGTGGGGGCAGTAGTCCACCGTGTACATGAGGGACGTTAACGTATTCCAATGGAATTAAATGTAAGAATTCCATTGTGCTATCTTGATTCTGGATGAAAAAAATTATAATATATATTCATATAATAAAAAAAATTATCATATATATCCATGAGAGGATGTAACGTAAAAATTAATGGCATCGATTTGTAAGGCGATAGTTAACAGTACACACAAATGATAATTTTATAACCCATTTAACAGAAGAGGAGATAGTCATAGGTTATTACCTTAGCATTAAACAATCAAAATATATGGAAGATAAAAAGGGTATTATATAATTATGGATTTATAATAATTAAATTAGGTGGAGTAATAAATAAAATAAAATACTTGATTAAGGATTCTATATCTTAATTGGAAAACTTTTTTATATTTGCACCAAAATGGTTCTCAGCTAAGATTTATGAAAAAAAATAAGGATTATAATATGAGAATATGTAAGTAAGTAAGTTATATGGTAATTTATTTCCATAAATGAATTTTTTAATGTGTTAATTGGAGAAGAGAGAGGGTGGTCTTCTATTAGTCAGATGAGTGGAAGACTTTTAATTTTTAGAAAGATAAAGGTATACCATTGTTTTCCAAATTACTCTATGATAAAAATTTATCTATTCTAGAAAGAATATATTATAATTTATGAATATTTAAATTAAATGGGTGTTAGACATATTTTGGGACATTTAAACCCTTATCATTTTTGTTTGACCCCTTCGTAAATACATTTTTACAGTAACCAAGGTAAATAATATTTACTATTTTTACAATTCATTATGTCAAAAAATATGTTTGAAATATTAGATAATATGAATTATTATAATTATAAATAGGGAGATTATTTCTTCAAATTCCATCCATAGAATTGGGAAATTTTAATTTAAAATTAATCCCACAAACGCAATTAGAATGCGTGTTTTCATATAGAAAATGTTCAATTCTATGTAATGTTTTTATATCAAAATTAAAAATAAAATACATTAAAATGAACTAAATTGGATATATAAATATTTAATTTATCTCATTTAACTTTTAAAACCATGTTAAAATATTTTTTATGTCTCTAAAATCAGTTAAAAAATAAATAATCATTAATAAATACCCGTATTTTCACTATTTATTGAAAAATTGCATTTTCAAAAAAATAAAAAATAATAAAACAATGAAAATTTGGAAATATAAATTTCAAAAATATAATTATTTCATCTAATTAATTTTATAATAGTTTGAAAATTTAATTTCTAATCAAGTGGAAAATAGGAGACAAAGTTAATTTTATGTAAAACACATTTATGCGTGTAACAATAGTTTTCACAAAAAAAGATTTCTTTTATTTTAAAATAGCTGTTATTTATTTATAATTTATTATTCCCAAATAATTAATTGTATATTCGTTTTTAAACCATAAGTTTTCATAATTTATTTAATTCTATTCATACATTTCTATCTAATGGCTATGTGATAACTATCATGCCAAATAATAATATTTTAATAGTATTTCATGTTTCATTTAAAATTGGCGTTGCTTCTAATGCATGAAAAATGTGGTGTTTCTTGTAATGATTCCTAATTTCAATGTTTTGTGTAATGAATTATCAACATTTTGTTTCATGTGACACAAAATATCCTAGAAATTAAATTTATTCAAAAAATATATATTTTCCATAATCTCATGGGGTTACAATAGATACAAATACTTAGAAACGATTATTAGCAAATAGAAATAATTAAAAATAATTTCTGTTAATTATTTATAATTACAAATAATTAGAAATAATTTCAATTAATTAGTAATATATATCAATAACTACCATAAAATAGGAATAATTATAACTGTTTAACATAGATAGAAATAATTATGAGTAATTCATAGAAAAATTGAATAATAATAAATAATTATGAATAATAACAAAAAATAACACATAATTTAAAATAATAATTAATAATTAATAATAATGGGTTATAATTATAAGAAATTAGTAATAATTAATAATAATTATAATAAATTTTCAATAATTAATAATCTTTCTTTTTAATTAGTAATAACAACCAATACATAGAAATAATTTCCCATAATGTTTTAATGATTACTAGAATTATCCATAATTATTTAGAAATCATGATAATTTGTGGGAATTATTTGTTATTATTAATATTAATTGGTAATTTGTATTAATTTTTTGTAATTACAAACAACTAGTAATTGTTACTAGATATTACCATTATTTTAAAATAGTTACTCTAATAAAATATAATTGGTAAAAAGTAACTGTAATTACTAATAATAAATAATATATAAAAATAATTTTTAATAATTACAAGTAATTACAAATAATTTTCATAATTAAAAGTAATTATTAATTTTAGTGTCTTCTATTATTACTGTTAATATGAATATCCCTAAAAAATAATTGAATGGGTCATAATAATTGAAATGTTGATGATGTAATAAAAAATAAATTATCATTATTTAATTAGCCTCGACATGGTTTTGGTGGAGTTCATGATTGATGGATTTCAGAAGATAAAAAACCCAAGCCGCATACCTATATTCTTCATAATTGAGAATAAATGACATGATTTGTATAGTGAGTTCTTCATTTTTCCATTCTTTATAGTTTTTAATGTCAATTAATGTTAATTCATTTTTTGATTATATGATGATCATATTAAGAAACATCTCACATGAATTACATCGATCTCTCTTAAAGAACACTAATAGTGTAATTTTTCCTACCAGTTTCAACGGTTTTTATAGTAAATAATTGTGTTTGAATATTTAAAATTTATTAAGTAATTAATATATTTTTTATTATTTTTTTAATTTTTCTAGTATTGAAAGATGTAGGAAGAATTGATAACCAATTATGTGAATGAATTGACCCACCATCCAAATTGGTTAAATATTATAATACATAGTGGTTACAGGATTTAGATTCTAGAAATAGTAATATATTGGATAATAAATTAGTGTTTTCTTGAAAGGATCTCATTATTCAAATATAAAAGATGACTTTTATGGAATATTGAATTAATTAATTTAGTTATGTTATCTACAATAGAATTATGTAACAATGTATTAATAAATTTCATTTAATACTGATATCGGTTTGAAAATTCATCCACAATATGGAATCATTGAAATTAAATAAAAATTTTAATTTAAATAAAGTTAAAATTTAAGATAGCTTATTAAGTATATCAAATTTATAATGAAAATTATTATGCTACATCAAGAAATTTAATTAACTGGTGGAGTATAATTGAAATTTGATCTCTTGAAGATAAATTTTTGTTTTAGATGCTTAGAGAAGATACAAATGAGATATTTTGTGCACCCATAGATGTTTTCCTTCCAAGTTAATATCTTTATGAACCATCATCTGACCCAGGGGTTTCTACCACTTCATTGCGAACATAGAGGTGATATGGTCTAGCAAGAATGATGATTTATGACCGTATTTATGAACTACATCTTCTGGATAATTTCTAACCATGCTTGTAAATGTTTATTTAGGTTTGTGTTATAAAAATTTTTCTTAATTTCATTTACATATATATTGTTTTTTTATTGGTTTTTTTATTTTTCACATATTGTTGTTGGATATGAATGTTTGATCTGACATATTTATTTTTCTAGAACAAGGGAGGTGTGGGGGTGAAATTTCTAATGATTTTCACCATGGCATGATTGATAATTTTATGGGACATAATTTAATAATATATATTTTAAAATTTATTAAATTATTAGCGTTAAATAATTAATATTTTTTAGTTTTTACGATATCCCATCCATGAAATAATGAGTGACTCTATCTTGCAGTCATGGGATATTTGTATAGATGAGATTTGTTCCCAGTTTTTAAACAAATATCGAAAAAGAGCAACGAAGGGAGACATATTAAAATTTTATTATTAGTCTTTTTGTAGTCATCGACCTAATTATGTCTCACACCGGGTTTATGATTGATTTTTCTCCTTCTTGATAGGAGAGGGTTTTCAGGGGAGATCATCACCATGTCAATGTGGCTATAGATATTGGAGGTCACAGAAAAGTTGGGAGTTGAGTTTATAGTATTCAATGATGTCATATGGTAATTAATTTTTTTTAATAATTTATATATACATTAACTGTAAAATTATTATTTATATCAATATAGGAAATTGATTTTCTCAATGTTATAGAATTAAATGTTTAATAGAAGTTTTACATTCATACAACGAATATGGAGATTACTAGTGTTTGACATTGCGATGTAGAGGTTAGTATATATTTTTAAAATAACATAAATTAATATTTAAAAAACTTTAATTTATAATTCCATTTGAATATGGAATATGGTGCAGTGAATTATCATGTTTATGGGGCTTTGTTTGAGACAGGGGGTTAGGAAACATGTGATTTTGGTTTTGATGATGTATACTGGATGTGGGAGACTAAGAGTGCTATCAAGAATGTATGATTTATTGGTGTTGGTTATCAATGTATGACTTATAGTAATTATAGTTTTGTTTGATTTTAATCATCCATCTCAGGGGGGTCGTGATGAACCATCAGCATCTTCAAAGTATGAGGATAGGTTGTATACTCTAAATTATATTACACAGAGCACGTGTAGATCATAGAAGTAGTGTTGACAGTAGGAGAAGTAGAAGGAGGATAAAATATTATATATGTATAACTAGTATGATAAGATGATGTAATTCATGTGATGAATTATTCATTATTTAATAATAGACTTCCCTCATCCCGATACGTTAGCTGATCATTCTCTCCCGTAGTGATCCATGATAATTTTTTGGTAAATATAGTTTTTAAATTTTTGTATTCACATATTATATGTTGATTTTTTCTTAATTAATTTTTAAAAAAATTTATATATTTTATTTTTTAAATTATTTTAATTTTAATTTTTAATTGTTTAAAAAAAATTGTGATGGAATTTTATTTCCATAAAAAAAAATTATTTATGATGAATACTATTTTCCAAATAAAATAATTATTTTGGATGGTGCTATATTTCCACTGTAACTATTTTTTTAATTTTTGATGAGTTTGATATCCATCACAGAAAACAATTTGTGATGGGGAAAAATATTCATCAAAAAACAATTGGGGCAGGTGGTCACAAAACAATAATTTTACAAAATCATTTTACACCACATGTCGATTTTTATTGACTCCTTTCTTAATTATATTTTTTTCAATGGGATACTATCACAATTAACATATCCCTAATTGTATAGAATGTTTTATTTTCAATGGTTTCTTATTAGAGATTGGTGTCATTTGTATTTTATTTGGTAAAATTAATAAATAATGTCCTAGTAGTAGCACCACAAGGCCTCACGAATTAAATGTCACAAGCCAGAGGCTATGAAAAAGAAGTGATCCTAAATCATATGTTGGGAATATTAATCCCTAGATATCATAACCATAAATAAGAAAAATTATCAAATAACATCCCCAATATACATTAATATTATTCATAAATTAACCACATAACCATGCTATAAACATGAAATATAGTCATAAAATCATACACCCCACTTATCACCCAATGAGATGACCACATATTAAAAATAAATATAGTAATAAACACATATAGAGTCTCTAATACATCCCCTAAGCCTCATATATATCCCATTTATAAATATTAATCACGTTTCTTATCCTGATCAACACAATAATTTTTTATAATTCCTATATAATACATACAATGTTTATATGGTCAATATAGTTCTTATAGTGGGTGTGAGAGATAGATCATTGAATATTCAAACCATGTTTCCCTAATATAAATCATTAGATAATTTTGTATGCATAATTAAAATAAACAAAATAAATAACTACAAACAAGTACACACATGGGGTTATCATTTAATTGTTATTCCACCTTGACAAAAGAACATAACATATTTTCCATCACCATAGATGAAACATAAATTAAAATCCATAATCTAGGAGTTTTGTTAAATGCTTATACATGACTTGGAAGGTACCCTCCATCTTTGGGTAGGTTCTACACCAATCCTGTAAAGACCCGTAAATTTCAAGGAAATTTTTTTCTTAATTTTCTTTGGAATTTTACAAGAACGCAGTTTCTGACGGCACCTGATTCCGAGGCCCGGAGTGCCCGGAATCATTTTCTGAAGTTTTGGCTCGGGTACGTTCAGTGAACGGACGAGCGGGTTTTTCTAACTTTTGAACCGGTGCCCGGAATCGAATTCTGAGGGCACCGATGAAATCGCAGCGCCGGTATTCGCTTAGAAACGCCTCTTCCGGAGTTGCGTTTGCTCGGATGTGGTTTTTAATTTTCGGGCTTAGAGTTAAGAAATAAAATAATTTTGCGACAACTTTATTTTATTTCGCTTAAGCCACTTGGAAGCCACTTGAAGCCACTTAAAGGCGGCTTGAACTGAGTTGAACTGGATAGGATGCTATCCAGAAATATCCTACCCCTTGGTAGGATATTTGTGAGGTGGGGCCCACACGAGCCCCGCCGTTTCTTTCGCTAAGTAACGCACCCGCGAAAACCCGTCAAAGTAACTGAAAAGTCAACCGACGCGTTTTCTTTAATTCTTAACAGACCATTTAATTGGGCGGTTTATTTCGTGAATTAAATGGACTGTTTCTTTCGTGGATTTAATGGGTCGTTTCTTTCGAATTGATGGATCGTTTCTTAACCGGTTTCGTGTGTTGGCATGTTTATAAAATAAGACCAACCTAAAAATCCTTTGAAAGGATTTGAGAGGATCTTTGTTTCTTCATCTCCCCGCGAAGAACGCGAAGAACGCGAAGAACGCCGGCGACCGGATTTTGACGACGCACACCGTGATCTGCGACGTCAACGAGCCTTACCCGCGACGTTCTTCGGCGACGCCTCTTCTTCCGCGGCCGATCCTCGTTCGGCAACTAAGGTGAGAATCGGATCTTTTCTTCTCCCTTTTTAATTTCAATATCAACGGATTTAAACTAATTAAATCCGTTTGATCTTGATCCGGAGATTGGCGACGCGACGCCGGATACCGCGTCGACGCGACGATCCCCCTTCTTCCGCGACGAGCAATCCCGCGACGACCTCTCGTCCGACGACGACGACAAGGTAGGGGTTGTCGATTTCTTTTGGTTTCCTTATTTTATTCTTCATCGTGATTTTATCAAGACTATCGTGTGACTTGATTTAATTTTGAGTTGCGTTATTATTTTAACGTGAGGGGGGCCGGACCGCACGAACACGGCCGAACCCCCCCCTCCATTATTGTTGTTTAATTCTTGCGGTGGAAGCAAGTGGCGTGGTGCCGTCGCACCACGCGGATGATCGTGCTTATAATTTACGCAACGCCGTCGCGCTACGCCGAGGAGAATCTTCAAGAACGCGACGCCGTCGCGCCGCGTTGGAAGGGATCATGGCACGGCGAAAGGGGCGCGGTGCCGTCGCACCGCGCCGGACGACGAATACCGCGGCCGGTTCCGGGCCGCGGCGGGACGAGAAGACCGCGGCCGGTTCCGGGCCGCGGCGGGACGAGGAGACCGCGGCCGGTTCCGGGCCGCGGCGGAAGGAAAGACCGGCGGCCGGGCCGCCGGCGTCGGAAGTCGAGGGCGGGACCGGAATTTCCGGTCCCGTTGGTAAAAACCGGCCGGCCAGCGGGCCGGCCGGATGTCATAAAAACCAGGGGATTAATCCCCCGGCCGGTCCTTCAAGACCCCCCTCTTAATGAGGGGGGGCGGTTCTTTTAAAGGAGGGGGGGGCAAAGCCCCCCCGGTTCGTCCAGCCGGCCCCCACTTGCGGGGGCCGTTTTTTGGCAAAGGCACGGCTTAAAGCCGTGCCGCCCTGTGCAATCAGCGGGGGCAATCAAGCCCCCCCGCGTGACCACCCCGTGCGGCGCCCGCCGCCGCCAGCGCGGCCCGCCGCCGCCGCCGCCAGCGCGGCCCACCGCCGCCTCCGCCGCGCCACCACCGCGCGCCGCCGCGCGCCGCCACCGGCCGCCGCACCGCCGCCGCCTCCGCCGCGCCGCCACCGCGCGCCGCCGCGCGCCGCCACCGGCCGCCGCACCGCCGCCGCCCGCCGCCGCCGGCCGCCACCTCCGGCCACCGCGCCGCCCGGGGGGGGGGGGGGGGTCGGGCCGGGTCGGCCCGGACCCGGACCCCCCGTTTCGAACCAGTTTTGGTTTTCGGCTCATAACTTGAGCCTCGGACCTCCGAACGACGAACCGTCTGCGGCAACGCGATCCTTGGATCGAGACGGTCGTTTCGGTATATCGCACTCAAGGTTTCGGGTTACTTTGAGTTCGGTCGGGTTGGTTCGTTCACGAAACCAACCGGACCTTCGGAGCGGAAACGCTCATATCTTGAGCCACGAACGTCCGATTGACGCACCGTCAGTCGCGTTGCGTTCCTCTTAATGAGACGGATCTTTTGGCATACTCCGCCCGAGGTTTGGACGCAGGTGGAGTACGGTCGGGTTGGTTTTGCTTTAAAAACCAACCGGGCCCCGGAGACGAAAATGCCAATAACTCACAGACCGGGCGTCCGATTGACGCGCCGTCTGTTTCGTTGACTTCCTCTTGATGAGACGGAACTTTTGACATACTCCGCCCCAGTTTTGGATGCAGTCGGAGTATGGCCGGGTTGGATTGTTCCCGAAATCCAACCGGGCCCCTGGAACGGGAAAGCTGATATCTTTCAGACAGGACGTCCGCTTGACGAGCCGTCAGCGGCGTTGGTGGTTACGTTGAGTAACGGTCCCTTTGAGTTTACCCTATGGGAGTTCGGGGTGCAGTTGAGATACGGCCGGGTTTGGTTTCGCTCATGAAACCAACCGGGCCCCTGGGACGAAAAGGCTAATAACTCACAGACCGGGCGTCCGATCGACGCGCCGTCTGTTGCGTTGAGACCCCTGTGACGAGACGGTTCTTTGAGACACTTCTTCGCGGGACCTTGTGATACTTGGAGTATCGACCAGTAGCTCGTGGAGCGGACCCGTGGTACTTGACAGTGGTGATGCGCTTGGATGCAGCAGCAGACCCTTGGCGGTGGAGAGCTTAGTTGTAGCGGCGGACCCGCGATACTCTACGGAGTGTGTGCGCTTGGTTGTAGCGACAGACCCGCGACGGTTGAGACGAGCGTGCAGTGTACGGAGACCGTGTAGCCGGCTGAGACCTGACGACTGCTTGACCGACACGACTTGGAGTGAGTCGACTAGCCCAGTGGACGGAGCACTACTTTCTGAGGTGCAGACCCATGGCGGACGGAGCACTACCTGAGTGACAGTGCAGACCCGCGGTGCTCGTCCGGAGAGTACCCCAGCAGGCTATCTGGGTAGCGCCCGGTATTTGGCGACAGACCCTCAGCGGACGGAGCGCCAGGTAGTTGGCCGCAAACCCGCAGTACTCGACAGGAGGAGTACTTCAGCAGTCTTAGGTTAGTGAGCAGTACCTCGGAGTCGTGACAGGACTACTGCACACTTCAGGGACGGGGCTCTTCAGCAGTTACGGTTTCGATAATGAAAATCCTGGTTTGAGCTGAGACCTTTGACCTTTGTGTTTCCTCATGATTGAGATGGGTCGCTTGATAACTTAGGTATATGTATGGGCATATACCTGGGTGATGGTTATTCGTTGATTTCATGATTTTTGTGTATCCTTGAGATTGGATGGGTTACTTGATGACTTAGGTATATGTATGGGCGTATACCTAGGTAGAGTCTGATGTTACTTCGTGATTGCTGCCTTTACTTTGTGGATATCCATGTTGGTTTTAGTGAGACCTTAAGGGTCTCGGGGTCCCTACTGAGTAGCTTATACTCACCCCTGCACGGGCTATGCCCGCACTTCGTTGTGTTGGTTGCAGACGACGGACAGCGCAGATCGCAGTTGAGACTTGCGGAGCAGGTCGGTACCCGGAGGTGGACCTCTGGGCGGACGTACCCGGAGTAGACGACAGGACCTGTGGAGTAGAGGAGCTATCTGTACCTACCCTTCAGGTAGGATCCGTGGTGGACGATCCAGGAGCTGAGCCATCTGTACCTACCCTTCAGGTAGGAATCGAGGCGGACGACCCAGGAGCCGCTTCGTTCTTGCAGCTGCTGTTTTTCCCTTTCGAGTTGTACTTTACAGTTGGGCTTGTATTTCCGGCCCCCTTTACTTTTCTGCACTTGTAGTTACTTTCCGCTTGCTGACTCTGTGGTGGTTGTTACTTATAAAGGCAATGCCTTCCCTGTTATCGGGATTTACGCCTTTGGTGCTAGTCGCCAGCCCCTGGCCTATGGAAGGCGGGCTTGGGGTAGTCACGGCACGGGCCCCGAGGACGGGTCGTGACAAATTGGTATCAGAGGCGGTCGGTTCTACCGCAGACTCTGATCGTCTTTTCTTTCTATGTGAAGCAATAGTGTTAAGGGTACCGAGTGTGGTTTTCAGTTCAGGGAGTCCAGTGTTGGTGCGGGCGGCCGACGTATCCATACACCAGGACCCTGACAACTGATTTCCGACTTTGTGCACGAAAACACTGATTGCGTGTGTGTTTTCAAAGGTTTCCCCCCTTAAAACAGCTCAAACCAGGTCAGCTCACCAGGTATAATCGTTTGATCGTGTTACGTTGTTTCTTTCAGGATGTCTTTTCTCAGACGATCAGCTAGAGCCCGGAGGGATGAGCGTGACGACAGCCCACCGAGCGACGAGGCCTCGGTGCAGGGCCCTTTGTCAGCAGTGGCACCGGCGGTAGCTCTACCCGCCGAGCCCCCGATGCTTCCAGCAGCAGCCGCTGACGATGCACGTCGCCTCAGCGCACTGCACGAGTTCCAGCACCAGAGGCCACCCAGGTTCCGGGGAGAGACGGACCCGCAGGCGGCTGAGGTTTGGCTGGAGGCTGTGGTGAGAGTCTTCAGGCTAGTGGGGACGCCGGCAGACTTCATGGTGACCTTTGCTGCCAGCCTTCTTCAGGCAGCAGCAGGCAGGTGGTGGAGCCACTTGTTCCAGTTTTGCGATGGAATGGCTTTCACATGGGAAGACTTTGAGACCTTCTTCAGGGTGGAGTTTGTGCCAGTAGCTCTACACCCCGAGCGTGATCAGGAGCTGCTGCCTTTGCCACGTGTTTCTCGATCAGAAGCCGAGTCATCTGTGGGCAGTAGACAGATGATGCAGAGGTCCAGGAGGACCAGACCAGCAGTTGGGCGATCTCGGGTTTTAGGACCGGTGGTGCGGGGCACCCGAGGTGGGGTCAGAGCCAGGCGTGCCAGAAACGGACAATGTTACTCCTGTGGCGGAAAGGGTCACCTGGCACGTGACTGTCCGACTCCTCGATCCGCAGGCTTGGAGGGAGCCACCGAGGTTGAGGCAGCGACAAATGCTGGAGCTCTGGGAGCAGATGGACAGGGGAGGAACTAGTGGATACGTCTTTTGTACTTCTAGTTCCATGTTGATGTTACTTTTGTGTAGCGTCTTGTAATATGAGCTGCAATAATAAAAGACGCATACCCTTGTGATGTTTTCTTTCCTGTCCTCTTTTGTGATGTTACTAAGAGGTTCCAGTTGACTGTTGACTTGACCCTCACTTGTGAGACATCTACTGGAGGAGACCAGTTACCACACACTGATGCCGACAGTGTGACTCAACCCTTGGAGGCGAGAGTAACGGTTGGATCTCTTAGTAGTAGCGTCGAGGCCTTACGACGTCATCCTTGGTATGGATTAGTATCATCCATGTTAGGATTGACTGTTTTAGGCAAAGAATGTGGTTCATCCAGGGGATGAGACCAGGTTTCTCTTATCGGCAAAGAAGAAATCTCGCAGCTCATGTGGGACCAGAGATGGTCCGGGCCACGTCAGAAGAGGTCCACGTCATCCAGGAGCGGATGAGGAAAACACAGAGCCGGCAGAAGTCTTACACTGACAGGAGGCGGAGGCCACTAGAGTTCGAGGATGGTGACCACGTCTTCTTGCGGGTCTCACCTCGACGTGGTAAACAGAGTTTTGGCTGAGGCGGCAAGTTATCTCCGCGCTTCATCGGACCCTTCCAGGTCCTCTACAGGGTTGGTGAGGTGGCTTATCGCCTGGCTCTACCACCTCAGTTGCACCGGGTGCACGATGTCTTCCACGTATCCCAGCTGAGGAGATACGTACTCGACCCCCCCTTCGCATATCATCGACCATGAGGAGCTAGACAGTGGCGATGAGTGTCTTATACGGAGGTCCCGGTGGAGATAGAGGATCGACAGGAGCGGGTCCTACATGGGCGATCGATTCCTCTTGTGCGCAACAGATGGCGGCACGGGAATCTCCAGGTGAGCACATGGGATCGGAAGGCTCTGATGCGTGCTCAGTACCGCTTTGTTTCCCTAAGTCTGTGGTGAAGCTTTACGGGGACGTAAAGCCCTGTGGTGGGAGTAATGTAAAGACCCGTAAATTTCAAGGAAATTTTTTTCTTAATTTTCTTTGGAATTTTACAAGAACGCAGTTTCTGACGACACCTGATTCCGAGGCCCGGAGTGCCCGGAATCATTTTCTGAAGTTTTGGCTCGGGTACGTTCAGTGAACGGACGAGCGGGTTTTTCTAACTTTTGAACCGGTGCCCGGAATCGAATTCTGAGGGCACCGATGAAATCGCAGCGCCGGTATTCGCTTAGAAACGCCTCTTCCGGAGTTGCGTTTGCTCGGATGTGGTTTTTAATTTTCGGGCTTAGAGTTAAGAAATAAAATAATTTTGCGACAACTTTATTTTATTTCGCTTAAGCCACTTGGAAGCCACTTGAAGCCACTTAAAGGCGGCTTGAACTGAGTTGAACTGGATAGGATGCTATCCAGAAATATCCTACCCCTTGGTAGGATATTTGTGAGGTGGGGCCCGCACGAGCCCCGCCGTTTCTTTCGCTAAGTAACGCACCCGCGAAAACCCGTCAAAGTAACTGAAAAGTCAACCGACGCGTTTTCTTTAATTCTTAACAGACCATTTAATTGGGCGGTTTATTTCGTGAATTAAATGGACTGTTTCTTTCGTGGATTTAATGGGTTGTTTCTTTCGAATTGATGGATCGTTTCTTAACCGGTTTCGTGTGTTGGCATGTTTATAAAATAAGACCAACCTAAAAATCCTTTGAAAGGATTTGAGAGGATCTTTGTTTCTTCATCTCCCCGCGAAGAACGCGAAGAACGCGAAGAACGCCGGCGACCGGATTTTGACGACGCACACCGTGATCTGCGACGTCAACGAGCCTTACCCGCGACGTTCTTCGGTGACGCCTCTTCTTCCGCGGCCGATCCTCGTTCGGCAACTAAGGTGAGAATCAGATCTTTTCTTCTCCCTTTTTAATTTCAATATCAACGGATTTAAACTAATTAAATCCGTTTGATCTTGATCTGGAGATTGGCGACGCGACGCCGGATACCGCGTCGACGCGACGATCCCCCTTCTTCCGCGACGAGCAATCCCGCGACGACCTCTCGTCCGACGACGACGACAAGGTAGGGGTTGTCGATTTCTTTTGGTTTCCTTATTTTATTCTTGATCGTGATTTTATCAAGACTATCGTGTGACTTGATTTAATTTTGAGTTGCGTTATTATTTTAACGTGAGGGGGGCCGGACCGCACGAACACGGCCGAACCCCCCCCTCCATTATTGTTGTTTAATTCTTGCGGTGGAAGCAAGTGGCGTGGTGCCGTCGCACCACGCGGATGATCGTGCTTATAATTTACGCAACGCCGTCGCGCTACGCCGAGGAGAATCTTCAAGAACGCGACGCCGTCGCGCCGCGTTGGAAGGGATCATGGCACGGCGAAAGGGGCGCGGTGCCGTCGCACCGCGCCGGACGACGAATACCGCGGCCGGTTCCGGGCCGCGGCCGGACGAGAAGACCGCGGCCGGTTCCGGGCCGCGGCGGGACGAGGAGACCGCGGCCGGTTCCGGGCCGCAGCGGAAGGAAAGATCGGCGGCCGGGCCGCCGGCGTCGGAAGTCGAGGGCGGGACCGGAATTTCCGGTCCCGTTGGTAAAAACCGGCCGGCCAGCGGGCCGGCCGGATGTCATAAAAACCGGGGGATTAAACCCCCGGCCGGTCCTTCAAGACCCCCCTCTTAATGAGGGGGGGCGGTTCTTTTAAAGGAGGGGGGGGGGGGCAAAGCCCCCCCGGTTCGTCCAGCCGGCCCCCACTTGCGGGGGCCGTTTTTTGGCAAAGGCACGGCTTAAAGCCGTGCCGCCCTGTGCAATCAGCGGGGGCAATCAAGCCCCCCCGCGTGACCACCCCGTGCGGCGCCCGCCGCCGCCAGCGCGGCCCGCCGCCGCCGCCGCCAGCGCGGCCCCCCGCCGCCTCCGCCGCGCCGCCACCGCGCGCCGCCGCGCGCCGCCACCGGCCGCCGCGCCGCCGCGCGCCGCCACCGGCCGCCGCGCCGCCGCCGCCTCCGCCGCGCCGCCACCGCGCGCCGCCGCGCGCCGCCACCGGCCGCCGCACCGCCGCCGCCCGCCGCCGCCGCCCGCCGCCGCCGGCCACCGCGCCGCCCGGGGGGGGGGGGGGGGGGGGGGGGGTCGGCCCGGACCCGGACCCCCCGTTTCGAACCAGTTTTGGTTTTCGGCTCATAACTTGAGCCTCGGACCTCCGAACGACGAACCGTCTGCGGAAACGCGATCCTTGGATCGAGACGGTCGTTTCGGTATATCGCACTCAAGGTTTCGGGTTACTTTGAGTTCGGTCGGGTTGGTTCGTTCACGAAACCAACCGGACCTTCGGAGCGGAAACGCTCATATCTTGAGCCACGAACGTCCGATTGACGCACCGTCAGTCGCTTTGCGTTCCTCTTAATGAGACGGATCTTTTGGAATACTCCGCCCGAGGTTTGGACGCAGGTGGAGTACGGTCGGGTTGGTTTTGCTTTAAAAACCAACCGGGCCCCGGAGACGAAAATGCCAATAACTCACAGACCGGGCGTCCGATTGACGCGCCGTCTGTTTCGTTGACTTCCTCTTGATGAGACGGAACTTTTGACATATTCCGCCCGAGTTTTGGATGCAGTCGGAGTATGGCCGGGTTGGATTGTTCCCGAAATCCAACCGGGCCCCTGGAACGGGAAAGCTGATATCTTTCAGACATGACGTCCGCTTGACGAGCCGTCAGCGGCGTTGGTGGTTACGTTGAGTAACGGTCCCTTTGAGTTTACCCTATGGGAGTTCGGGGTGCAGTTGAGATACGGCCGGGTTTGGTTTCGCTCATGAAACCAACCGGGCCCCTGGGACGAAAAGGCTAATAACTCACAGACCGGGCGTCCGATCGACGCGCCGTCTGTTGCGTTGAGACCCCTGTGACGAGACGGTTCTTTGAGACACTTCTTCGCGGGACCTTGTGATACTTGGAGTATCGACCAGTAGCTCGTGGAGCGGACCCGTGGTACTTGACAGTGGTGATGCGCTTGGATGCAGCAGCAGACCCTTGGCGGTGGAGAGCTTAGTTGTAGCGGCGGACCCGCGATACTCTACGGAGTGTGTGCGCTTGGTTGTAGCGACAGACCCGCGACGGTGGAGACGAGCGTGCAGTGTACGGAGACCGTGTAGCCGGCTGAGACCTGACGACTGCTTGACTGACACGACTTGGAGTGAGTCGACTAGCCCAGTGGACGGAGCACTACTTTCTGAGGTGCAGACCCATGGCGGACGGAGCACTACCTGAGTGACAGTGCAGACCCGCGGTGCTCGTCCGGAGAGTACCTCAGCAGGCTATCTGGGTAGCGCCCGGTATTTGGCGACAGACCCTCAGCGGACGGAGCGCCAGGTAGTTGGCCGCAAACCCGCAGTACTCGACAGGAGGAGTACTTCAGCAGTCTTAGGTTAGTGAGCAGTACCTCGGAGTCGTGACAGGACTACTGCACACTTCAGGGACGGGGCTCTTCAGCAGTTACGGTTTCGATAATGAAAATCCTGGTTTGAGCTGAGACCTTTGACCTTTGTGTTTCCTCATGATTGAGATGGGTCGCTTGATAACTTAGGTATATGTATGGGCATATACCTGGGTGATGGTTATCCGTTGATTTCATGATTTTTGTGTATCCTTGAGATTGGATGGGTTACTTGATGACTTAGGTATATGTATGGGCGTATACCTAGGTAGAGTCTGATGTTACTTCGTGATTTCTGCCTTTACTTTGTGGATATCCATGTTGGTTTTAGTGAGACCTTAAGGGTCTCGTGGTCCCTACTGAGTAGCTTATACTCACCCCTGCACGGGCTATGCCCGCACTTCGTTGTGTTGGTTGCAGACGACGGACAGCGCAGATCGCAGTTGAGACTTGCGGAGCAGGTCGGTACCCGGAGGTGGACCTCTGGGCGGACGTACCCGGAGTAGACGACAGGACCTGTGGAGTAGAGGAGCTATCTGTACCTACCCTTCAGGTAGGATCCGTGGTGGACGATCCAGGAGCTGAGCCATCTGTACCTACCCTTCAGGTAGGAATCGAGGCGGACGACCCAGGAGCCGTTTCGTTCTTCCAGCTGCTGTTTTTCCCTTTCGAGTTGTACTTTACAGTTGGGCTTGTATTTCCGGCCCCCTTTACTTTTCTGCACTTGTAGTTACTTTCCGCTTGCTGACTCTGTGGTGGTTGTTACTTATAAAGGCAATGCCTTCCCTGTTATCGGGATTTACGCCTTTGGTGCTAGTCGCCAGCCCCTGGCCTATGGAAGGCGGGCTTGGGGTAGTCACGGCACGGGCCCTGAGGACGGGTCGTGACAAATCCCATATTTGACATTCCATGTTGAACCATAACCACCCTAATACTCTCAAATAATGTGTGAGGTCCATACCATGCCTAATTCACTAACCCAGTGACCTCTATCCTCTCACATGGGATGGGTCTCATTACCACATCATAAATAAAAAGTGATCCAACAAGGTACCATTATATCTGACCTCTCACATAGTCAAACCATCCCATTAGGGTAAGGTCCCAGGGAATTAACTCATAATATAGAATGCACAATAATTGATCTAAGTAGGGAATAAAAACATCCAACCACTCACCTATTAAGAACTTAACCATAACTAAGTACTTCATAAGGTTGATGTCATATCTCAACATCCCAATAGCAATATGAGTTGGTAATATAAAAGAAAAACTATTACATGTTCGAAACAACAACATAAATATTTCGTACCCATGGATAAAGATATATCCAAAGGAAAAATGAGTTATGAGGAAGAAATTTCGACAACCCAATTCTCACATAAAATAATCCACAACTTTACTAGTTTGACCTAGGGATGGTAAAAATTCCATGAGGTCAAAGTTTTTAGGTTTCCTATAACATCTTCATTTCTTAATCTTTATGTTGAAAGTAATCATCAATTTATCATTATATTATCATCTACCCAAGACTATCATGTTCTATCAATAAAAACATATAAAATCCATTGGAATTATCATATTTCTGATAATTGAATCTATTAAGTTCTCTAAAACCCACCTGGTCTCTTCTCATCAATGCCAACTTGCACACTTTTCCCATGGATGACACTTCATACTAAAAATACTTATTTTTGGTCATCTAGAATACTCTTCTACTTTATCTTTATAAATTTTCCCCATAAACCAGGGGTTGTGTCGATCTATCTCACACCAAGCCCCTTAAAAACAAATCCCATGTCATCCAAAAAATTCCATGAACTCACACATAGGACCAATCAGACAAATTCTCTTACATATCTCTCAAGTCCATCCTATGTAAAAAATCATCAACATTCCAAATATGTCCTTGATTATAGTATGCCTTTAATCATACACACAAAGTCTCCAAACCACCTTCAATAGTGTATTTCCAATCATGCGTGATATCTACAGTTATATCACCAATCACAACTAGGTTAATGCCTCTCATATCTTTCTTACACCCCATTGGTGACCAATTCGTTTGGTGATTTAAATATTCCCATATTCAATAGATCCCTCACCCCATCTATAATAGGATAAGAGTCTTCAAATACCTTACATAGTGTGCACTAAATCCACCCTTTTATTTCATCCCACACTATAATACATTCATTCACTATCATTCATAAGCATTCATATGTTTTTTTTATTACAGAAAGAACCTAATGTAAAAAAGAACTTACCCCTTTATTATGCCCCACTCACCCTTGACCAATATCATCCATTCACCTCCCAATATCGAACAAATTTTCAAGACCCTATCTCGTGACACCTCCTCCAAAAAAATTAATTACAATGATTTATATTTAATATCAAATGAAACTAAAGATGAATAATGAAAAAAATCCTCATTTAGAAATATCTGCAAAAAAACGTGAGCAATAGAACACCAACCACCCATGACATTATCAAAGAACCCCAAAAAACAGAATCCCCATCATATGACATATAATTAGGCAAACATTCCACACAAAATTGATGAAAACACGATTAAAATACATTATAACACATTAATAAAATGAAATATTGAAAGACAATATGTATTTATCATTATTGGACATCATTTAGACATCTTGAGTAAAATATACAGTATCTCATCCTGGATCAACTGTCATCTTATGAATTTTAAGCAAAACCTATCCCAATTATACTAGAATCATTGCATAATTATGGGGAATTTTGGGTAAAAAATAAGAGGAAGGACTTACATAAAATCAACCTAAAATCTCTATGAAAACCCTTATCAAGGGAATACAAAGACATAAATAAAGTGTGTGGTTTTTTCCCTTCGAAATATTTCACATCCAAAAAAATTAAACCAATAAATGTTTTCAAATTTAAAATTGGAAATTATTACTCAATCCCTACCTTAAAATAATGAAAAAAATCATGAACTACCTTGACCCTAATCTTCTTGGAACAATTCCACATCCTGGTGTAAGATTGTGGTGTGAACCATAGGATCTTATAGACCACCACCCCATGGCCTCCCCAAATGGAAAGATCCAACTAGTTATGGAATAAAATTAATCATATAGGTAAAAAAACAATCTAAAGATTCATACTAAGGCCTCCTCTCCTCACAATGTTTCATTCCCTATTAACCCACTCTCATGGATTATCTATTATTCTCCACATAATGATGCATATAACTAATTGTACCTGAATGGTGTGACCTATAGGGTTAAAGGGAGACCATCATTCTTCATGAAATTTATGAAGGAATAGAGTTTGAGTTCCTATAAATTTTAAGTAAGGGTCATCGTCATGGGAAAGAACCCTCTTTTGTGATGTGCATTCAAAAACAATATTTAATGTTCACCAAAATTAATATGTGAAATGAATCATCAAACAATGGATTCCTCTATCCTAAAATAACTATCATACACAAGATTTGTTCCACTTAACAATTGAAATACATAAATCTTATCTCCATGACTTGACAGAATCTAATGTAGACATACCTATTACATAAGAGACTTTATCATTTCAAGAAACCCAATATATAATGGTAACCAAAATGGGATGAGCCCTACATCATGGTTTGATAAATTACATACTAGTTATCATCATGATGTTACATCCTCAACCATGGCCTCACATTTCATAACACTTATGTAAACACACCACACCAAAAATCCCAAATTTTTTGACACCCACTAGTCGTAGATATACCATCCTCCATCATATCATGATTCCTCCCTCAGATATGGTTTGACCCTTGATCATCACCATGGCATAACATAACCCTCCCTCATCATGGTGTGAAGATCCACCTTTAAAAAAATTATAATAGGCCACCCTAACACTTCTTTAGGACCAAAAAATCAAATTTACTAAAAATTTCACAATCTATAATGGAATAATTCATTAAAATATAGACACTATAATACTTATTATCCTTGAGAATAACTATAAAAAGACATTCAACATAGAGTACATTGATTAGAAAATGATTCTTCTCCATGTTCTTAATTCTTAACTATAATTGGAATAGATTAACTACACAAGAACCCTTCCATTATTAAATGATATTTTAAAAAAATTACTATATTTTAATTACCTTAAAACACCCATAATAAATGATACTATACACATAATGAAATGTCCTCCACGACACATCGAATCATTCAAGAAAACATCTATTGGTCCCCCTAGGTTATCTTTCTCTGAAAAAATTATCACTCTCACAGGTCATGCATCATAACATCTCTCAATCACGATGGTTAAATTTCTAGTGGAATGAAGATATATTATTAAAACCCACCCTAGATTCTAAATATGATACTCAATCCAACACCATGGGTGAATCCCTAACCAACCCAACCCACTACCATGATATATACATGAGTATAGACGTGTCTTCAATATGAATCACTCTTAGATCACACCGAATTCCATATTGAGCATAATTTCTACAAAGATATTCCATATGAAATTTCATATGATTCTAAACTCTAGTATGTTTTAGAAAACATTATATGATCTCAGTATAATGATTACACTTTTGATATGAGTGTTCCAAATTTGTGACCAATTTGACGCTACCCCAAGAAGAGTATAATTATTTTCACCCCACTAAATTGAAACAACCAATCTCTAATTAAAAAATACTATATATTTATTATCATAATGATTCGATGTTGCCACCCCATTTATACCAAAACACATACAAAAAACATCTATCAATAAATGTTTCCAACATACTTGGAACTTCATCCTAAAAATTAACCAAAATCAATATATAAAAAGGTTTACACCGTAGAATATCCTATACATTGATTCCCACTAAATAGATTCCCATAGAAAAATCCTAGATCTCCACAAATAATGGTTTTGAAATCACACACATGTCACTCTTCTCAATACATGATCACCCAATTCCTAAGGAATCATTACATAGAACATACATGAACTTACCATACCAAGGTACTCAAATTGAAACTCTCTTCTATACTCTTATAAAATAGGTACACCCCATCCATATGAACACCTCATGTTTAGATACCTTTAGGTGTATCATTTAATTTATATTTCCTTGGCCCACACATATCACCTCACAAATCCACAAACAAAATGGTCATTGTGCGTAAATAGTGTGCACTCTCCCCCACACATCGATTGTTTTTCGTAAAATCCCTACAACACTCACTATACTCCTCCTGAGGTCGAGATATTATGCTAAATAAATTTGTAATAGGTTCTCACACTCTATATATCTTGATATTATCCCATCTAAATGGGAGTACACACCTATACCACTCGGATTCACCACCATACTTGTGATTCAGTGAGTTTAATTCCATTAAACCTAGGCACAACCCCATAAATAATATACAATTTTCCACTTTCATGTCCACCTCATCTAACTAAAACACCCTGAATTCTTCCTTTATAATAATACCAAAGTAATTTCTCTCATAATTTGGTCATCCAAAAGAACACTCGATATGCAGACATTGAATTGAAACCACAAAGTAGGTACCTATTAATTACCCATCCTAGATCCATCCATCCATGATCCTGATCCACTATGCCATCAAAATAAAAAATAAAAAAACAATAATTCTTGGAATACAACCAATTATACTATTTAAACCTGAACATAACACCAAAATTTCTCAATGGGATTTATATCTCTAATGAAAAAATCATTCCACATGCCTTTTTCCACTACCGATATAAGTGTATCATTCTCATCACAGAAACTCATGGATATCCAAACCGTATTTAAATCACAAATCAACTATACCAAGCTTGCAACATACATCTAGATCCTAGAACATCACAAAATGATTCATTATATATCTTTTGGATTAGAGGACTATATGTCTATCACTAATGAACATACCTTCTTAATATCCAAATGATATATTATCTGAATAACCCACAAGAATTAAGATTATTGTTAATTGATTATAATTCCCCCAACAATTTACATAATAAAACACAATATTTGAAATTTTTGACATTTCAAACATAATTAATTTACTTCATCATAAAAATAAATTATACAAATATAATGGAATTTCATATGAATGATACATGGAAAAAGTGATTCATGAATACACACCACTTTCCACTTCAGACAATGAAAATCAATAAATCATAAAATCCTTAAACATAATAATTTTCCCAAATGAAAAAAAACCATCATAGTGAAAACCAATAATAGAAAACACATAAACATAGTAAATTACACTTCCCACTAGAAACGATTTTTTGATCCACCAATCCAATGTCCATCACAAGATCTTATACGATCCTATTATGAGTCTACCATATCCCAAATAGTATCATTAAGGAAAATGGACTCTGGTTCCATGTTTTAATTCCTAATATAAAATAAATTTTCAATATCTTAACTAGGACCATGAGGCCTATCGTATGAATCCCTATAAGATAGAGGCTACAAATCAATGTTTAAGGCCTAAATCATATATTACAAAGACTATGAACATGATATCATAACCATCAGTTGAAAAAATAACCAAAAAATATACATAATATATAATCAAAACATAGGTAAATCTTTAGAAAATTCACAATAAAACAAGTGTAATGTAGTAATATATTCATACATCCCATTGATCATCCACTGAGATGATCATATATAAATAATATATATATATATATATATATATATTGAGATAGATCCAGAGAGGGGTGGTATAACTATCCTTGATTTTCACCTCTATCACATCTCCAAATACTTATCGATCATATATATTCTAATCCACTTGAAAAACTATGATCAGACCTCTCTAAAATAAATTATATCTATATGTGCATTGGAGTTCACATGAATTTTGGGAGAAATACATTTATGTATGGTCTCACCAAATCGAATTAATATACATTTTCATATAAATGTTTATGTATGAAAAATGTAAATAAAACACAAACTTGCATAATAGCATGTCTGTCTGGTTATTATGTCCTTACCAGATCACCACAACACCCGAACAGAAATTCTAAACCATCTATAGAGAAGAATTCATGTACTTCCAAATATCCTGACCTATTATTGAAGACCGTAGTTATGTTTCCATACCATGTACAAACTTCTACTATCAATATCTCTCTCTATGTAGGGTCTCATTAAAATCACCTATCTCACATCCCATCCCTCACTGTGATGGCTTTACCACCATCTCAAATTAGGTTTTATTTTAATTCCATCTCATTAAAAAAAGAAATATCACAACCCTCTCACTTAGGGTGGATCTCAAGTTCACATCACATATAAATAAGTAATCTATATAGATAATCTTGGTAAATATACTCTCACATAGTGGATCAATCCTCTTAAGGTATAGTCTGATGCCCATTTATCAAATCATAGTATGTAAAACTAGATATCTAGGGAGTCATAGTAGCCAAACTGTCACATGGGTTGGCCACAAAATAACTAGTTGGGTCCCATCGATAATCACTTATCTCAATATCACAATAGTGATCTGAGGATTGAATAACTATAAAAAACCTCACCTTCTATCTTTACAACATTGTCACTATTTCAACTTCATGGCTAATCAGATATCAATCATGTAAATAAATCTATATATGTTATATCAATATCCAACCTATCACACAAGATGTACCATAGGGTCACTAGGTATGTCGCGTGGCTAATGAAAATTCCGTTATGCCAAAGCTATATGGCCTATTTGGATTCAAATTCATCATACTATAGATTCTAAAATTCTTAATCTATATATCACTACAATCTAAACTAAATAATACCATCTCATCCACACACACAATAATATTTATAATCCTTCATCATTATGGAATTTCAAATAAAGAAATCTATTTTTTTCTCCAAAACTAACTTGTTCTTTGTTCATCGATACCAGTACACTCTCATCACTATATAGTAACTCCTCACAAAGAAAACCCTACCTGACCCATGACTTAATATTTTGTGTCCCATCCTTTTCTATTACCTCATAATAACTCAATCTAGACAACTAGGTATTATCCAAAGTTAACATTCACCATGAACCCTAGAAACCCTATACCAAATGAGCTAGACAATTCCCTTAATCCACTCTCGGGTCTTATATCACATATCCCTTTTTAGATCTCTCAGGTCCATATTCTTAAGGAAATCCTCTATATAACACTAAATTTATCTTAAAAGGGATTATCCAACTAATTGAATGCACCAATCCACCTATCCTCCCTCAAAATGTATGTCCCATCATGTATGAGACATACAGCAATCATAATCATCTCCAGTAGGCCTAGTGCTTTTTCATCCAACCAACTAATCCTTGGATAGAAACTTAAGTTTTCCAAACTTGTCACAGACCCTTTTACATGAATTATGTATCACCTAAACTCAACATACATACTTTCCCCTAGATGTGAAAACTATATTTTTAAATAGTTATATAAAGGTGGATTTATTTATTGAATAACCACAATGTTTTGAAAATCAATATTTTAAAAATTCTATATTTAAACATACTAATGCATTTTATGGTCTGAAAAAAGAACCAAAGGATTGTAATGTGAGGTTGAGTTATATTATTTTAGAAAATGTTTTCTCTATAAATATGATTAATCCCAAAAAAATATAAGAAATTATATTTATCTCATATTTTATATGTTCAAAATTATATAGATAATTCCATTTTTTGTTTTACTAATCAAAAAATGGAAATGAATTTCCAAAACATATTCAAAAAGAATTTTAAAATAGTTTAATGGGGGAATTAATTTTTTATAATATATTTAATTTATTTCAAAATAATACTAGAAATGTTTAAATCAATTTTAATATATTATTTATTAAATGAAAATTGTTATAAATGAAAATAGTAAACCATATAAAAGTCCTATGTAAACCAATATAAAACATGAACCTTGTAAAAAAGTTCACCAAAATTAATATTAGGAACAATTGGTATGTTTTGGTATCTTACCCCTAGTATACCATATTTAATTTTTTTTATTTTTATCTATGTGATTTCAATAAAAATGAAAAGTGTATCACTAAACTTTTATTATAAATATTTTAAAAATTAGAAAGGAATTGTTTCTTTATATTCGATTTATTTGTAATCCTCTAGTTTTTATTTAATGTAATATTCTTAAATATTTTTTTGGATCCTATAGACTATATAGAAAAATAACCTTAAGAACCCATCATATATACGGAAATATCCTAGTTTTATGATATACTAAGATGTACCATTCAGATTCATTGCTGAATACTTAGGTTGAATACATTTTAATGGGTAGTTTTTCCACGCAATTGTTCTAAAAGAAAAATACACTTCTCAGATTTTGGCTTATTTTTATTCAATTTTTTATTTTATTTGTAAAAAATAGCACTAAAAATATTATTAAAAAAATATGTGAGTCATTGTTGCAGTATGAATTTTGATATTTAATATAATTTTATAATTTATCATGTATGAAAGAGGGATATATCTTTAGAATTTTTCAATACTGATTTCCATCTTGCGGAAATCACACAAAACTAGTTCCCATAGTTTGTTTTGACTTTAATAAAAGGAATATTGGTTTATTTAATTTTATGTGATGATTATTTATCTTTTTTTAACATCAAATTATTTTAGTTATTTATTTTATTTTCTTATAAATTTTTAAATTCAGTTTTTCTTCCTTTTTCATATTAATTTATTTATTTTATTTGCATATTTTAATTTTAAAAAGTTAAAATTTCACTTTTAAAATGTCAAATTATTTCACAGAAGTATCATTTTGAGAAACCATGAGGTCACCTAAAATAATAATAGTTAATCTACATCTCTATCTCTAAACTTCAAACCTTGATCATTTCTATCTCCCAAATTCATTATTTTTTGAACATTAGATTTTTTGAACCCTAATCCTTCTATTTTTTTACACAATAGAAAATAAAAATTAGATATATTAGGTAAATCCCAATAATGGGAAACATCATATACCTTTATTTATATATTGGAAAGACCTATGGGATATGATTTTCAACATTTATTGGCTGTTTGGGAATATTCTAATGCTAAAGTAGGCATTAATATTATAAGGAATATATTTCATGTTCGATGGAGAAAATTCAGAATATGATTTTTAAAGGGGTGTAAAGGAGTTTTATCAGAACTACAATCTCATATTTGGTTATAGTATGGTCATTGTTTCTACACAGTTAAATGAAAATGAGTTTTCGATGTCAACAGCATCTATGAATCAGTTATTCTAGTTCCCTCACGATGGGAGTTTCAATTTCATCTTATGATCATTTATAAACGGTGTGTACAAGTCAAATGATATCATTTCCATTCTATTTTAAACATATCAAAAAAAGAAGGTTATGCTAAAGGATTTTGAAGAAAACTATAAAATAATGTTGAAGTTCATCTAGACTAGTGTCATTCCATGAATTAAAGAGTCAGAGAATAATCTATTTCATGAAATGTATATATTGTTTCTCATGATGTGTGATATCATGTCCAACATGAGCCGGAATACGTTAAGTTATTTCTATCAATTATATAAAAAATATTCAATGATTTCATTTTAATGTTATCATCTTATGGTATCTCTTATTATTTATATGTGATTGTTGATTGATAAACTTAGTGTTGGTTGAATATATGATCCCAAAAATGTTATTTCTACTAGAACAAGAAGTATATATGGTTTCTTTTATATATTAATTAGGGGATTTATTTTTCTAGTTAGGGAAAATTATATGAACCATTTAGATATCATGCAGAGGAAGAGAAAAAAATATTAAGGTACTCAAGATCTACCAGGATTGTGATAGAATAATTTAGTATCTCTAGAGTGGGAGGAGTTGCTTTCAGTTAGTGAGTTTCAAAAAGAGATGCAACCGGTTTTGAGGAATCAACTACGGGTGGACCGAATATCCCTATATGAACTAGAATGACTCCATATAATCTTAATAGGAATCTATTTGTCATGCTCTTACTCATAATTATTATATTGATATGGTTTATATGTTTAATCTATTTAAAGATAAAAATTTCAATCTATAAGTATATCTTGAAGGATCATGGAATTCCATCAAGGACATAATAAATACACCTATTTCCAAATTATTTTGAGTCTCTTTTGGATCATTATAAAAATTTAATGAAAATTGAAATTTCAAAAAAATTATTTTGATTACAATAGATGTATTTTATTTAAAATGGTTTGAAAAAAATGGGATATTGTTTTAAAGTATAATTTTAGTGATCCGAATATGATTTTTTCAAAATAATTTGTGATTATTAATGTTTCATTTTTTTGATAGGGAAGAGATTTTAATTATACTATAGAAGGTTCTAGAGATTTCTTAAGTAAGATATAAGTTTTGTTTGATGATTTTTCATGTATATATATATAACAATATTCATATTATGCAGTATAATAGTGTTTCATGACATACTCCTTTTGAAAAATAAAAACATTAGGCCCAAAGTTCAGCTTCTATAGAACCAAGGGTTAATATTTCTATCAATAAGTTAGGAAGCATGGTCTGAAAATATGTTAGGTATTATTATAATATTAAATATTTTGTGAAGTCTAAACTAATTGAAGTACTATAGGTGAGTAATGGTTCTTGTTATTTTCTACGATAGTGGAAAACACCATTTAACCATAATTTAAAGGATCACATTGTGTAGATTATTCAAATGAACAAAATTATTTAATACCCCTTGAACTCTAAGTCTTACCCTAGAAAATATCAACTTGATTTTAGTCAATCCTCTCAACCTAAACCATAAAATATTTCTACATTGATGAGATTATTTATAATCAGGTGTCATTTATTAGAGAAAATTGTTTCTTACTTTTTATTTCCATTATATTTCTAATCCTCTAAATTTTTAGAATACTTTTATTTTTTGAATAACTATAATTTTTAAGTAAGTATATAAAAAATAAATTTGATTTCATTATTTTTTAAGGTTTCTATTTGATCTTAGAAAATGATGGATAAATTTGGTTGAACAAAAATATTTATAAATTGGAACTATCAATATTCCTTATCAATATGTAAACATTTGTTTCCTTTGTTTTATAATTATTAAGTTATTTGTTATTTTTTCATTAAATTCAATGGGTTCTCGGATCCTCAAAAATGAGGATATGTTTTTAGTATAAATATGATGATATAAACTTTTTATTGATTTGGTGGTCATGAATACCCACATTTATTTTTCTACATGAGGTCCACTGTATAAATTTCATTAATATATTCAATTTAACAATTACAATATTTTCCTAGAATTATATAATAATTTTATTTGATATTTATATTTAGGTGAAGCCTTATTATAAAAAGTACTATATATGTTTTTATGATGTCTAGTATCATTACACAAAAAGTGATGTTGTATCATTAATTGGATGTCTAAACCGACATTTTGAACCCCATTTTTTATTTGAACATTATGTTCAGGATCCTAACATATGATAAGGACTTAAAATTTAAGTAAGTTTCACTTTGTATGTACCTAATTCAATAAACCTCACATTAGTATCATAACAAAAATTCCAGTTCTCTAAATTTAGTAATAATTATATGCATCCAATGATACTTCTAGAGTTATACCCTTACAAAGCATCACCACATTGAAATAGTCATCTATTGGATTTCATTTGGGAATTATTTGTACAAATTTAAAATAATTGTTTTGAGTAAATATCTCATTAAATTGATTCAAAATATTTTTCAAAAGATCATTATCTAAATGTAAATTTGTTATGATTCTCAAAGGAGGTAATATTTTTCTTAGATAATTAAATTATAATATAAACTGTATTGTGCATTTAGAAATCATTATTTTTCTGGTGTATTTTTCAGATCTATTTTAATAGAATTAAATTTGGTTATATATTTTATTTTGAAATGCATATAACTTTAGTCTTATTGATAATTTTGAAAAATATATATTATTTCTAATTATCAAGGAAAATAATATGATTCTATTTGACTAGAACAACATCAAATCATTATTTTTATTTAATGAATTATTATTTATATTACAAATACTGATTATTATCTACGATAATATATTTCACTTATTTAAATATTTTTAGAAATAAACTTTATAGATATAAATTTTATACCTAAAACTATTTATACATATTCTTTATATGCATATTCATTTATTTATTTCTGCTGCTTTATCTGCATATATTCTTCCTAAATTTTATAAATTATTATTCAGGACCGTATCAATGTTATTGTGCACTAAGGGATGATCATGCCCATATCAATGCACCCTTTTCTATGTTATTACCCATAATTACCTATTCTCTATATACAAATTCACTCTTAGTATCTAGAAAGGGAAGTAATTTCTTAGAAATGAAATATTTTATTCTTTAACAAAATTTCATTACATTTTCCTTTACTTTGACTCATCCTTAGACTTGCACGTAAATAGTTCCCTAGAAATTTCCTTAATAAATAGTTATAGGGAACCTGCTAAAGGTTTATCATGCTAGTTTCTAAAGGATAAATAAACAATTCATGTGATACCAACTATAGTGTCCTGGGCTTCTCATATATGGACATTATGTCATTTTAGATTAATATTCATTAGATTACATGAACTAATGCTTGAGGATAGTAATAGTTTAGTTCCTTCTCAAACAGGGAACACAATCTTTTTAATTTATCAAAGATATTCATTTTCCACTATAAAGATATTCCCCTCTTGTAATCTTACGTGAAATACATTCATTTTGACCTATGGAAAGAAATCATAATTAAGGTTGGGCTTAGATTGTCAGTAAGGGTAAAAAAGTGAGACATATAAGTATAAAACGATCATAAAGATATGATAACATAAGAATAATATTTGAAAACCATACCATATATATCAGACATCCTAATTTTGACACAAAGTATAATTATTGGTATTTCATAAGTCATGAATAATAAGTGAAAAAAAGAACATGATCCATGAGAGAATAATATTAGCATATGACTTAATTTTGGGAAATACACTTATTCATAGTAAATAATTTCCATAAGAGTCAAGTCTCACTTGTATAGTTGTTGTAGTGTAATGGGATCACTCCCTAAACCATTATAGTAGTCCAGGATCACTTTGAATACCATCATAGTAGATATTGTCCCTTACTGAACTATTTTCACTCCCCTTTCCTATCTTGTCTAACTAATGAGACTAAAATCATTACCAAATATATTTCAGGGAGATATAGATTCCAACAATATTTATTATGACAAAACAAATATCCTTGGTTATAACTTAACCACTATTTAATGATGAAAATCATTCATATGTGTGACAAAATACCATAAAGAATCTATTGTACCATAACACATGAAATTAAATGTGGTTTTTTAACATTCAAACATAACATAACCTCTGTAAAAGATATGTGTTTAATAATCATTTAATCATTTCATAATAGCTTAACCAACTGAAAAATAAGTCATTTTCATAATAATATTATCATGGTAAAACCTGTTTAAGGTAAACATATTTCATAAACATCATATCAAGATAAATATAAAGCATTTAGAGAAAGAAAAATAATAGTACACTTGGATCAAATCCCTAATAAATTATAACTAACATCAAAGGGTTTTATCTTATATGGGGAATGTTTTCGAAATATTACATAGAACATTCCAAATTAATATTACCATAATTTGAAAATATCATTTTATAAAATAAAACATATTAGAATACTTTTCTTTGAAAATAATCTGGAAAACTTATCAACGATGACTTAAAAATAATATAACACATTTATTATGTAAAATAACCTTTTCATTTTGAAGAAAAAATTTTAAAACATAAAATATTTTGAAAATTCTTTTCCTTCAAAATAACTTTAAAAACATATAAATGATGTTTTAAAAAAATTAAAAACATATCTTGAGGAAATTTACATTTTCTATTTTAAAAAAAATAAAAACAAAAAACCTTTTCAAAATATTTTACTTTGAAAAAAACATGAAAAACTATAATGTGATCCTCAAAAAAAATAATTATCATGATAGTGGTAAATTTTGTTCATGTTTTACTTGTTAAATTAAGGACCCGTATAAAATTTTTGGTAAAATCAAAATGGGTATTATTTGGAAAATGACGAGAAGATCCATTTGAAAATATTTTTTAAAAAAAACATGGAAAATAAATTATTTAATAAATATTTTCAAAAATATTCAAAACATTTTTGAATTTTTTTAGAAAACTTGGTTTTGGGAGAAATGAGGTTTTCCATCGAAAAAGTGAATTTCATTAAAAAGAATATTTTTTAACACTTGAGTACATGAAGAGAGGATAGTGTAGGGAAAGATTTTATTTTAGTGAAATAATGAAAGAGGAACAAATTTCATGAGATTATTGATAGATGGATCATAATATATGATCATCGAAAACATAGTCAAAACAATCATATTAAACAATGAGATTATGGCATAAAATCATTACCACTTTGGTAACCTTGAAACGCAATTTCTAATTACTAATATAATTAAAATAGACATAAAATTTCATTATTATAAAAAAAATCATGATATTACAAGTCAATGGGGATTTATATACAACTCATAAAGGAAGGTAGGTTCATTACATAACCATTTGTCTAAAAACAAATTGAGAAAACAAATATCCTACTACTTTGGTAACATTTTATCTATAAACCCCATGAGAGATATATAATAAAATATAATTGTAAGTACACATAATATAAAGTATAAAAGATAAAAAAAATCAATTTATGGGCTCTATATACATGAAATAAATGAAATAGGTGCTAAAAATGGAAGGTGT
This sequence comes from Viscum album, assembly GCA_963277665.1. Taxonomy (NCBI): domain Eukaryota; kingdom Viridiplantae; phylum Streptophyta; class Magnoliopsida; order Santalales; family Viscaceae; genus Viscum; species Viscum album. Next base: position 537,086,984 of record OY728138.1, on the reverse strand, counting down.
ATCATAGAAGTGAAAAAAGTGAGCCGGAAATCCCTAACTGTATACCTAATCTTCCTTCATTCTCACTAAAACCTCCTTTAAAAAGATATAATTTTTTATTCATATTTTATAGAACTAAAAATACATATATCATACCATATATTATTTACTTATTCCATTTTATTAACTCTTTATTAATAATTCCATGTTAATGTTTCATTTTAGGAAATAACCGCTTTGTTTTTTGTATAAATTTTGATTGGTTATTTTTTGTCCTGTTACTCTGATAAAATTTAAATAATATTAAAATTCATAATATTGAAATAAAAAAATATTATACATAAATTATAATTTTAATTTCATTCATGAAATATGGTTTTGATAAATGAAGTATATTAAGATTAAGGAGACAGTAGGTCATACGTACGAATATGTAGCATTCCCCTTTTTCAATGATCAATATGGAATGGCTATAAGTGACATATTATATTTAAATAATTATCAAAATATATTAAATAAAATATTATCTCTTTAAATATAATAATACATATCATCCATGTGATGTATTGATGAAAAAGAGTCAAATCGCTTCGTGAAGGTGGTAGACCACATGTATATGAACGACATTATCATCTTTCAGTGAGTGAAAATGTAAGAAATAAAATTACATATTATGTTCAAATAATGATAAATTTTTCATGAATATCATAATTATTTCCTGTATATAATAAATATTTATTTACTTAATCATTATTATCTTCCATATAAATCATCAGTGAAAACGAATCACATCACTTCTTAATGCAGTTGTCCGCCATACAAATGAGTGACGTTATCATATACCCAATCAATTTTTAAAATGTATATTTGATATAATGACTCTGTATGTGTAATTATGTTAGAAATATCATATATATATATATATAATATCTATCATCATACCCAACCGTGATTATTTTTAATAGAAAAATAAATGACATCAGTTTGCGAGGCGGTAGTCCCCCGAACACGTAAATGATGATTTCATAACCCATTTGACATAACTGGAAATGGGTAAAGGTTGAGAACATAACAAAAAAATATATTAGTAAATATAATATACTGATATTATTATATCATAATTTTTTAGTAATAATTTATGGAATTCTAAGAATCAATAAAATAATATCATTGGTTGAAGAAATGTACCTCTTCTTTACGTAACCTCCTAAAGTTTTCCCCAAAAACATCATAGGATATATTTATTCAAAATATGAGGCATATAAGATGATATAATGTATTATGGTATGTGATTTTTCATGTTATTTTATGAATTAAAATTGTTTAATGTTGTGAAGAATAGAAGAAATGAGTGGGATTTTATAAGTGAGGTGGGTGGCACAATTATAATGTTTTCAAAAGAAAAGGTGTACCCAAATTTTTCTCATTACACAAGGACAAAAAATGTATTATTACGGATCCTTATATTTTAATGGCCTATATATTCTCATAAAATATATTTTTTACATGTTTTAGTTCATTTTAACTGCTATCTTTTTAATTTAAACCCCAGGGAACCCATTTTTACTTTAACAAAGGTAATTAATTTTCTCAGTTCTGATTATTCATTTTCGTAAAACATTAAGCCGAAATGATTAAAAAATATAAATTATTTTTCATTCCCAATATGGAATTAGTTTTTCTAAATAAAATTCTTTTAAATTGAAATATTTAATTTATAAATAATCTCGTAGATGGGATGAGAAAGAGGGTTTTCAAAAAGAAAATGATCAAAAGTTTATTAAGTTTTTATATTATAATTTAATAAGAAAACGATTACAATAAACTATATTTAAATAATATACATTATATAACCAATATTGCATTAAAAAAATTTAAAATATATTTTTACATGACAAATAATTAAAATTTAGTTTTAAAATAAATATAAAAAAGGTGAAAAAACATCCTTTTAGAAATAATAATTTTAAGATTAAAATTGGATTTTTATTATCTCTTGTCTAGAAACCAGATAATATGAATGGTAAATATATTATAGAGTATAATATAATATTTTTTTATTTTTTTATTTATTTATATATTTATTTATTTAAATTCATTCAATATAAGTTTTTTTTAAAATTTATATAATTGAAATTCATTTTTCCATAAAATAGATTTTTTGAAAATTTATTTCTTTTTTCATTTATAAATAAATTATCACAAAGAAATTAATTTTATATACATGTTTAAACCATATATTTTCATGATTTAGTTAATACTATTCATACCCCCCCCCCCAATTTCAATGTATAGGAGATAACTATCATATTAAATAATAGTATTTTAATAACATGTCACGTTAAATTTTAACTCAGTGTTACATGTTACACAAGATAAACATAGTGTAATGTGTAACAAAATATAAAATAATTGTTACATGTAATGAAATTGAAACTCAATTTTATGTGGAACACAAGATAAAATCAATGTTATTTGTAACATATAATTTCAGAAAGATTAAATTTTTCTTAAAAAAAATATTTCAAAAAAACTCTGTACATTACATTATACCCCCCATAAAACAAACTTCACCCTCGAAATTCTACTAAGACACAATGTTTTAAAATAATAAAATTCTTCAATAGAAACCCACATAATACAAGTTAATAACAAAATTTCCCTAAAAAATTTAATGTTATAAATATAACAGTTACCTAATATAACTCTTAACTAGGTTTCCACATAGGAGAACATAGTTGTGAAGTGATGGTTTGGGAATGGAAGAAAAACATAAATAATTATAATGAATGAGATATATCATTGAAATTTTTTAGATCTACATCATCCCCTATGTTTAAATATCAAAACCTAGGTATATCTCTTCAAATAAAATATATCCAATGATCTTGTTCTTGCACACAGATATATGGTTTCAATGAAGCCCGCACAGATAGATCAAAAATAAGAAGCAAGATCGAGACCCTAACCATTGATTCTTATAATTAAATCACCAATTATTTACTACAATCAGATTATTGAAGTCAAAGGTTTCTTTAAATATCCTATGTTCGACCTAGAAGTTGAGAGGATTTAATAAGAATAGAATGTGGAGTGATAATCAGTTGATGGGTAAAAACCCATTTGGCTAGAACAGATTTATGAGGTATTTCAAGTATTTCTATCATAGATTCTTTAAGGGGTATCTTCTATTAAAAAATTAATCACATATAAATTAAATCCTATAAATCCAATTTATCTCATAAATCCTCGTTTATAGCATAAATAACTTTTATTCCATCAATAGAAAAATCATTTATCCTTTGAAATTTCATATGGAACCTTTCCTAAATTATTTTTGTTATAAGACCCGAATTTAATGTGTAAATTTTTATTTTATATTTTTTATATTACAAGACTCCAATATCATTACTATTTTAACCTCCAAACACTTTTATTACACCTACTAGTTACATTAATAATATATGGAAATCTTAAAATAATGGACTACATAACACTAAGGGTTTTACATCCTACCAACAAATGGGAATTCCATCCTCATGAAGCTATAAATCAATGTTTCCCAATAAAAAATCAGGTCAAATATCCCATATAACTATTTATAATTCCCATGTTTCCTATTAAACATGATTGTGGTTCCATAAAACATTCACCAAGGAAATAGACAACCCACATAGGGTCTTTTCTTGTCTGTCTAAAACCCAAACTGGTTCATGGAAAAAAGCCGCAACAAGATAAATAGTTATATGATGCCAACTAAAAGGATTATTGGGATCTCATTTGTACATATCCAGTTTACATACATGGAAGTTGTTGTAAACATTATAGAATCATGGTGGTAATGTTAACCGATACGAAATAGCACTAATCTGCTCAAAAATCCCAAATGGTCCTACGTATTATGGTGAAAACATTATGTGTTTTCATATCTATAGAATAGAAAGGATAATTGAAACTCTCAAGAATACATGGTCACTCATATAGAAAGGAAAATGTTGGAAATGATTGTCTACATAAAAATTTCATTCTTATTTGAGGCATAGCTAGCTGCTTCTGGATCATTATAATTTTCTCCATAGTCTCATGGACAAAAAATTTTATAATCAAGAATGTATATCACATTTCTACCAAAAATAGTGGATAATGACATGGAAATAAATATAAAGTATTAAATGGATCCATCTATATTTTCACTTCAAATATTCGGTTATAGGATAACAAGACCAAAGGAATATGGTCTACCCATGAGCAACCAAAGTCGATGATAAAAGCTCTAATCATATCTTCCAATGCCTAAATTTTTCATTCTAGTTTTCTATATGTATATAAATGAAAAATCATGATTATTTTTATTTGACTCAAGAGATATTATTATAATGGTCACCAAAATCAATTATTTAATTGGGGAACTTTCATAGATAAAATTGGACATAGAACATATTCTTATCTCACCACTTCTCCTACAAATCTATTTCTTAATATTTTACTAAAACCCGCTTTCTGGGTAGAGTGGGAACTGGTAAAATCACACCTTACAATGTGATATTTAAAATACAAAATTCCAAGTCAAAGTAAAAAAACATATAAAATCAATGGCGATGTGGGAACATAATCCCACAAATCACGTGATCCACCTAAGAATCCACTGCACCTTCATGTCATCAACTTCATCATCACATCACCATATTTATCATCACATCACCTTAGGTTTACATCATCAGTATTGGAAAACCACTACCAATGTCACTGCTGATCACTGTTGGAGAAGATGAACAGAGAAAACCAAATTCACCCTCCTGTCGTTCAAAATCACCATCGACATTCACAATCATTGTCTTTAGTCACTATTGTAAAACAACATTGATACTACTGAGAACACATTATGACTGAACAAAAAAAAATAGAACATCATTGTAACACCCGAGACTTTTATGAGAAATATTTTGTTTTTATATAAATCATTAAAAGAATCCTTCACTACAAGCAACACTATCTTGGCTTTCTTTACACGCAACCGCGACCTTCCTCGATAGCTTGCGTCGTACGCAATACCGAGTCTCACTAAACAACGATATGCTATTAAAATATTATTAAATCTTGCCATTATGAATACTATTAACTGAATTTTGAATTTTATAACATTTTAATTCAACTTATACATTCTCTAGAATGAGGTATGAATAAAAAAATCAGTTTTTTTTGGATAAAAGAAGTATTTTTAAAAAAATGTAGTTTTGCCGCCTTTTGATGGCACACCCACATTAAATAAAGTCTTTGACATGTTTATAAGTTCAATTTGACAAAATAAAATTCTTCTTTTGAATCAGGGTATAAAAATTTACTTTGGATAAATTTTTGATATTTTTCTGATAACTTTTATATTTTGATGAATAGTAAAAATACGCTAATTTTTAATTAAAAAAAACTTTTTTCATCAAGATAATTTATATGGATAAATTATAATATTTAATGGTTTTAAAGTATAAATAGAATATATTTTTACCATTTAATATAATTTATTCCATTAGCATTAATTTCGCATTGAATTCATAGGTAAAAACATTTCAATCTTTGGCAATATTTTAACTTCTAAACCCCGTTTTCTTAACAACGGGATTTATTTTAAATTAATTAATACAACTTATATTTTTTGAATTTGGAAAAATGGATTCCATATTCGGAATCAGTGGGTCCAAATTATGTTAATAGGCTACTTTTTTATTTTTGGGCATTATGAATAGTAACTACGGTAAATTTTATTTACCATAGTTAAAGGTAAATCGGGTAATTAAGGGTAAATATAAGATTATAAAATTACCCTAACACCTGCCAAAATCCTATTGGATGACTAAAGGTTGACCCATATCACCTAAGGGTCAGATTAGATTCATTTAATGGACTTTGTTCCATGAAAATAATTTAATTATTATTAAAACCAAAGAATGTGACAACATGTCACTTTCTTAAATCTTATAAGTATAATAATTTTAATATGGTGATAAACTTAATGAAACTTTGAACATTAATAGTATCCATAAATATAATAAAATTATATACATCATAGGAATTTATTTATAATTTTTAGGGATTAAATAATTATCATTAATTATGACACAATAGTGATGTTGAAATTATTTTATTAATTAAAATATCAAATAACTGGTTTTAAAAATATTAAAATAAATATTATATGAACTATTTAATGTTCTCCACTAATTTTCTAGATACATATGACATTTTCTAAATCTATTAAAGAATTTAGTTTGAACATGTCTTCTGTATATATTTTATTTAAATTCAAATAAATGAATAGTGTCAAAATTGACACTATTGTTATTTTATAAAAATAACATATTATCCGAGATTGTTTATACTTTGGTATTTACTAGGGTGTATTTTATCATCCACATCCATGTTTCCTCAATATGTAATATTATTTCCATCTAGATACAATTGTTTAAATCTATTTTAACCCTTTGATGTGTTTCTAGTAAAATATATGAAAGGAATCTTTTGTCATTTTTCGTACGAGGTACTTTTTGACTTTTCCGACAAAAGTAAGAGAAGAATGTTTTTTTAACTTATACGGCATGAATGGATTTTTAAAACATTATTTCCAAGAATATTCCTTTACAAATTTTCATGTTTATTTTTAATCAACTTTTTTTAGTTTATAATTGTATGACATGTTAAGAAAGTAAATTTGTTTTTGAAGTAGAAAGGATATTTTCCTCAAGAATGGAGTTCAAGTGTTTTATCAAAATTATTTTCCATCTAAGATAATAAAGGGTTCTGTTTCTATCCATATTATTACATTGATTTTATTATGTTGTGATGGAATTATTTTTATGAATTCCTTTATCTTATATGAATTGTTTTATGATGGCACGATGTTTAAGATTCCCATTTTTATTACATGGGTTATGCTATGATGTATGGTTTATGATTTTGTGGAAAACATAAGAATGGTATCATTATGAGATGGGTGGGACCTATATCTCCCTCTAATTCATTTGGTAAATATTTTATATCACATGAGTTAGACATGGCTGGAACGGCAGGTTAAACTAGTTCAGTTAAACATGACTGAAATGAGGAGTGAACTAGGTTCAGAAATGGACTTTGTCCACTAAGATAGTCTTGGAAATGAGTCTTGACTAATAAGAAATGATTCTCTATTATTATGTGTGTATGCCACAAAGTTTCATGTTTTAATTTATGATTATTGGGATTATAGTTCACTACCATGATTTATCCCATGTAATGAAATTATGATCTCTTTTGCAGGATAAGATTTTCAAAATGTTATGTTCTTATGAATTTGATGTAATTGATATTTTTCTTGTTTACCCTTACTGAGAATATGAGCTCACCCTTTTGAATGTTTTCTTTCCCCAGGTCAGGAAGAAGGGTATTAAGTAAGATATTCCAAAAAGGGACTATATATATGATGAAATAAATGGGAGACAGTGTAGATGATTTATGAACTAGTTGTTTATGTTTCCCAGTTTTTAAAGACACTATACCTATACGGTCCTTTCATGGTTTTGTTATATGTTGTAATAAGTATGCTTCAATTTTGAAGTATTAACCATGTATGTAAAGTATGGGTCGTTATAGTTGGTATCAGGGGAAAGGTATAGTCAACCTTTGGAAACTTGGATGTGAAAGCCTTAGTAAGAAACCTAAGGATGTGTCTAAGAATAGAACACAATCATAGTGTTTTAGAAATGGCCATGAACAACCAATGATAAGACCTTAAGTGTGAAATTTTATTCTTGATTATGTGGTTTTCCTATTATAATTAGTGTTTCTCACACTATTCTTCTTGGTTTTAGTCAATGGTTGGAACCCGAAGAAACCGTGTTAATGCGAAATGCGACGGGCAATGCAATGATTGTCCCCCTGAGCAACCAAACATTATGGGAGCTGGAATGCAAAATCTTATTGCCATGCTCACATAACTTTCTCAAGCTATGAATCATGCAGGACTTCCAAATGAGCAAAGGAAGGAGCAACATTCTGTCGAATCCTTCATGAGGAAGCGTCCACCTTCATTCAGCGAGTCTTCTGATCCATTAGTGGCTGCACAATGGATCAGTATCACTAAAAAGATATTTTCAGTTCTTCAGTGTTCTGAACATGATAAAGTCATCTTACCAGTGTATCGTTTGGAAGGTGATGCTGATCAATTGTGGAATCTTATTAAGAATACGAGTCAATGGGATGAAATTGAGTCCATGGAATGGGACTAGTTCAAGAACTTATTTTTCAATAAGTATTTCCCTCATATTCTTCGAAAAAAGATGGAGAAGGAGTTTCTTGAACTGAAGAAAAAGGATGATGAATCTGTTGGTACCTACGAAGAATATTTTACAAGACTTGCAAGGTGCGCTTCCGGATTTATTATCCAACCTCAGAGTAAGATCTATCAATTATTTAGTGGCTTAAAACCAAGTATTCGAAGGGCGTTAGCCATAAGGGACTTCAATAGCTATGATGAAATTGTTCGATGTGCTCTCAAGGTTGATATGGATATTGGTGTAACCCATCAGTCACATTGGTTTGATAAGAAGAGGAAAATGGAATTCAAAGGAAAATCTAAAGACCACACTGAAAAGAAGATGAGTTTTCCCTTATGCTCAAAGTGTGGAAAGAAAGATGGAGGAAATTGTCTTAAGGGGTCAATAAAATTTTATAAGTGTGGAAAATAAGGTCATCGGGAAATTGAATGTTGAAATAATGGGAAGAAGATGTCTAGTGATGCAAACAAAAGAAGGAATACACAGAATGAACCTACTACACTTTAATGTTTCAAGTGAAAGGAGATGGGGCATTATGCTAGTCAATGCCCAAATCCAAGGGTTGATGATGATGATCGACGTCAACAAAATCTTAAGGCCAAAGACAAAGGAAAGTCACATGCAATTACTATCGGTGATGTGGAGTACGACAACGAAGTAGTGATAGGTACACTTACCATCCAATCTAAAGTAGAAAATGTTTTATTTGATTCTGGATCCACCCACTCCTTTATTTCTGAAGAATTTTCTAAGGGTATCACCATATTACCTCAACAATTAGATGTTGAGTTAGCTATGACAACCCCTAATGGCATAACAGTCGCATCAAAAGTTTATAATTCTTCTCCGATTGAAGTTTGTGGGGAAGTGCTTACTGCAAATCTTGTGATCCTCCCTATAGTGTAATTTGATGTGATTCTTGGCATGGATTGGATTTCTTTATATTGAGATCATATCAATTGTCAAAGAAGGGAAGACACATTTCATATTCCAAATCAATCTATGATCATCTATCGATGCAAGTATGAACATAACCTTCCAGTGGAAATTTCTTCCATCTTATGGGTCTTGATTCCACTAAATGAAGGTTTTTTATCTCAAATGGTTGGTGAGAAACTCACGATTAAGAATATTCCCATTGTACGAGAGTTTGACGATGTCTTTCCAGAGGAATTACTGGGTCTTCCACCAAATCGTGAGGTTGAGTTTTCAATAGAACTCGTACTGGGTGATTTTCCTATTTCAAATACACCTTATAGAATGGCCCCAATTGAGTTGCAGGAATTGAAGAAGAAACTCCAAGAGAATCTTGATAAGGGATTCATATGCCCTAGTGCGTCACCTTGGGGAGCACCTGTTCTGTTTGTTAAGAAGAAAGATGGATCAATGAGACTCTACATTGACTATCTAGAACTTAACAAGATCACTATCAAGAAAAAATATCCTCGCCCGCGCATTGATGACTTATTTGACCAACTACGCGGAGCTCAATACTTTTCCAAGATTGATATTCGTTCAGGGTATCATCAATTAAGGGTCAAAAGGGAGGATATACAAAAGACAGCTTTTCGTACAAGGTATGGACACTATGAATTTATAGTGATGCCATTTGGTCTAACTAATGCCCCTCCTATCTTCATGGATCTGATGAATAGAGTCTTTAGAGATTATCTTGATCAGTTTGTGGTAGTCTTTATAGACGATATTCATGTATAATCAAAGAGAAAGGAAGAACATGAAGATCACTTGATAATTATATTGAAGACCCAGAGAAAGGAGAAGCTTTATGCCAAATTTACCAAGTGTGAATTTTGGCTTCAAAAAGTTTCATTTTTTGGTCACATAATCTCAAAAGAGGGGATATCTGTGGATCCAAAAAAACAGAGGTTATCGAAAGATGGTTGAGACCAACAACAGTAACTGAGATCCGAAGTTTTCTTGGTTTGGCTGGATATTATCGACATTTTGTGAAATATTTCTCACAATTATCTAATCCACTCACCAAGTTTACTCGGAAAGCAATTAAGTTTGTTTGGACGAAGGAATGTGAAGAGAATTTCAAGGAGTTGAAAAGAAGGTTATCCATTGCACATGTACTCACACTTCCTTGTAGTGGAGAAAGGTTTGTCATCTATAGTGATGCATCGAAGAAAGTATTGGGGTGTGTTCTTATTCGAAATGATATGGTGATAGCTTATGACTCACGACATTTGAAAATACATGAGCAAAATTACCTAACTCATGATTTGGAGTTAGCTGCGGTAATCTTTGCATTAAAGATTTGGAGGCATTATCTTTATGGAGAAAGGTGTGACAGTTATACTGATCGTAAAAGTTTAAATTATATTTTCACACAAAAGGAGTTGAATATGCGCCAAAGAAGATGGTTGGAGCTGATTAAGGATTACGACTGCTCAATTCATTACCACCCTGGGAAAGAAAACAAAGTGGAAGATGCATTAAGTCGACAAGACCATGCCAGTTTATCCATGATGAGGATCACAAAAGATCTAATATTTATGGATTTACAAAGGATGGGTCTTGGAATTATAATGGAAGGGGAAAATCTTATCTTTCTCAAATGAATGTTCAACCATCAATACATGTGAAGATTAAAGAGGCACAGAAAGAAGATGTAGAGTAACAAAAGAAGGTAAGAAATGTTCCTGAATTCAACCTTGATTGTGATGGGATAATAATGTTTAGGAATCGGGTTTGTGTTCCTCCCATCCCCGAATTAAAGAAGGTGCTGCTGGATGAGACTCATAGTTCTTCATTCTCTATTCATCCTGGAAGCACGAAGATGTATAGGGACCTGAAAGAGTACTTCTAGTGGGATGGCATGAAAAGATATGTTGTTGAATATGTCTCTCGATGCTTGGTTTGTTAGCAAGTTAAAGCTGAGAGACAGAAGTCTAAGGGAATGTTACAACCATTACCCATACCCGAATGGAAATGGGAAAACATCACTATGGACTTTGTCACCGGAATTCCTAAAACATCCAAAGGCAATAACGATATCTGGGTCATAGTTGATCGTCTTACAAAGTCTGGACAATTAATTGCTATTAGAGAGGATTTATCTCTAGATCAGCTTTCCAAGATATATGTAAAGGAAGTGGTAAGATTGCATGGAGTACCACTTTCTATTATATCTGATCGGGATCCGAGGTTTACCTCAAAATTCTAGAGAAGTATTCAGCATACTCTGGATACAGAGTTGAGTTTCAACACTGCTTATTATCCTCAGAAAGATGGTCAGTCTTAGAGGAAAATTTAAACTCTAGAAGATATGTTGAGAGCTTTCTCTATAGATTTAAAAGGTGGTTGGGATCAACACCTACCTTTGGTGGAGTTTTCTTATAATAATAGCTTTCACTCCTATATTCAGATGGCTCCTTATGAATCTCTCTATGGAAATAAATTCAGGACTCCAACTTGCTGGGATGAAGTTGGGGAAAGAAAGCTATTAGGACCTGATCTTGTTGATGAAATGGCAAAAAAGGTTAGATCTATTCAACAACACATAAGAGAAGCTAAGAGTCGACAGAAAAGTTATGTCGACAATCGAAGAAAATACCTAGAGTTTGAAGTGGGTGATAAAGTGTTCTTATGAATATCTCCCTGGAAGAGGGTCATGAGATTTGGAAAGAAGGGAAAGTTGAGCCCTAGATAGATTGGTCCTTTAGAAATTCTGGATCGTGTTGGGAAGGTAGCTTACCGATTGGCGCTTCCACCGAATCTCTCTCAAGTTCACGATGTGTTCCATGTATCTCTCCTGAGAAAGTACATACCCGATCCTTCATATGTACTCAGCTCAGAAGTTTTACCTCTGGAACAAGATCTTTTTTATGAAGAACAACCGATAGAGATTCTGTATCATAGTGAAAAAGTCCTACGGAACAAGAACACTCGCTTGGTGAAAGTTTTATGGAGGAACCACCAATTAGAAGAAGCTACATGGGAGCTTGAGGATATGATGAGGGAGAGGTATCCTCGTCTGTTTGTTACAAAGTGACGAATTTCGAGGGAAAAATTCATTTTAAGGGGGGTAGAATGTAACACCCGAGACTTTTATGAGAAATAATTTTTTTTATATAAATCATCAAAGAAATATTTCACTACACACAACACTATCTTGGCTTGCTTTACACACAGCTGCGGCCTTCCTCGATAGCTTGCGTCGTACGCAATACCGAGTCTCACTAAACAACGATATGCTATTAAATTTTTTTAAAACTAGCCGTTATGAATAGTCTTAACTGAATTTTGAATTTTATAACATTTTAACTCAACTTATACATTTTCTAGAATGAGGTATGAAAGCAAAATCAGTTTTTTTTGGATAAAATAAGTATTTTTAAAAAAATGTAGTTTTTCCACCTTTTGATGGTGCACCCACTTTAAATCTAGTCTTTGACATGTTTATAAGTTCCATTTGACAAAATAAAATTCTTCTTTTGAATCAGGGTATAAAAATTTACTTTGGATAAATTATTGATATTTTCTGATTACTTTTATATTTTGATGAATAGTAAAGATACATTAATTTTTAATTAAAAACATCTTTTTTCATCAAGATAATTTATATAGATAAATTATAATATTTAATGGTTTTAATGTATAAATAGAATTTATTTTTACCATTTAATATAATGTATTCCATTATCATTAATTTCACATTGAATTCATAAGTAAAAACATTTCAATCTTTGGAAATGTTTTAACTTCTAAAACCCATTTTCTTAACAACGGGATTTATTTTAAATTAATTACTGCAACTTATATGTTTTGAATTTGGAAAAATGTATTCTATATTCGGAATTAGTGGGTTGAAATTATGTTAATAGAATACTTTTTATTTTTGGGCATTATGAATAGTAACTATGCTAAATTTTATTTACTATAGTTAAAGGTAAATCAGGTAATTAAGGGTAAATATAAGATTATAAAATTACCCTAACACCTGCCAAAATCCTATTGGATGACTAAAAGACGACCCATATCACCTAAGGGTCGGATTAGATTCATTCAGTGGACTTTTTTCCATGAAAATAATTTAAGTATTATTAAAACCAAAGAATGTGACAACATGTCACTTTCTTAAATATTATAAGTATAATAATTTTAATTTGGTGATAAACTTAATGAAACTTAGAAAATGAATAGTCTCTAGAAAGCTAATACAATTATCTACATCATATGAATTTATTTAGAATTTTTATGTATTGAATAATTCTCATTAATTATGACACAATAGTGATGTTGAAATTATTTTATTAATTAAAATATCAAATAAATGGTTTTAAAAATAATAAAATAAATATTATATGAACTATTTAATGTGCTCCACTAATTTTCTAGATACATATGACATTTTATAAATCTATTAAAGCTTTTAGTTTGAACATATCTTCTGTATATATTTTATTTAAATTCAAATAAATGAATAGTGTCAAAATTGACACTACTGTTATTTTATAAAAATAACATATTATAAAATTGCTTAAAAACAACAAAATTTTTTAAAAATTATAAATTAAAATTTATATGGTCCAAAATGTCATAAAGTGTCAAATTATGGAAAATTCATAACACATGTGTAATTATTTATAACAATTTAAAATTTAGAATATTATTACCACAAATAAAATTAAATTGATTAATAAGGATAAATGAAGTTGAAAATGTTTAAAATAAAGTGCTAAAAGTTCTAAATTTTATTTTTTGATGAGATTACAACCCTGTCTCATCTAATCATCGGATATGAGTCATTTTGGAAGTTTTTATGTGGGGTTGGGATTTAATATAAACTAATATTTCTTATATTTCCAAAGGTGCCCCTCTCCTCCCTTATAAAAGGGAACCTCCTCCCTCTCCTCCTCACACCAATTTGAGCCTTCATTCTCGGCCAATACTGGCCCATTTCACTTCCCCAATTCCATAGAAACATCCTAGATGTCTTTGTCTTCTTAAAAGACCAATTGTAGTGCCCTAAGAGGAGATCTCAAAGAGGCACTTCAAAGAAGAGGTAATGCCCGTTACCAATTCTTTCATCTTTATTTCTTCTTCCACTTATTCGTCTTTAGTTGTTTCATTATGAAGTAATAACATCAGTATCACTAATATACTGATATGTAATTATAAGTATGAAACAACCCTATTTCACCATCTATCCATCCTATGGAAAACGAAATCACCGCTCGTGCATACGTACGGAATACCGCCTCCACGCCATGGTGTAATCTATTTTCCCCCACCACCTTACATAGACGGGTATAATGGTGTAAATAATAACTATATATGATTATTGTAATGTGATACTGATTCTGAAATAGTATACATACACTCCAATACAATTCCACGATCATGGGAACGAAATCATCGCTCGTGCGTACGTACGGAATACCGTCTCTATGATGTGATGTGACTCGTTCCACATGATCTTCATTGCATAATGATTATAAAAATGAATTTAATGAATAAATATGATATATAGTACACTAATACCATTCTGTAAATGAGGTATCTATAACCTAAAGAGAAGAATAAGAATTTATTCGACAAAACACGCATAAGAACAAAAAGTAATTAACACCCGAATAACAAGTAATAATGAAATATTACTAATAAGAAGCTAATAATATGATCATATATGACATCATAACAATAAGTATGATTCTAGAATAAGTCAATAACATTATTTAAATCATTATACAGGAGGATCGTACACTTACGAAGCAAATTGGACCTAAGGTAAGGGAAATATCACAATCTCATTTTTTATCCGAGATTGTTTGTACTTTGGTATTTACTGGGGTGTATTTTATCATCCACATCCATGTTTCCTCAATATTTAATATTATTTACATCCACCTACAATTTTTTAAATCCATTTTTTCCCATTTTTGAGTTTTTATTAAAAGATATGAAAGGAATCTTTTGTCATTTTTCGTACGAGGTACTTTTTGACTTTTCTGACAAAAGTACGAGAAGAATGTTTTTTTAACTTATACGGAATGAATGGATTTTTAAAACATTATTTCCAAGAATATTCCTTTACAAATTTTCATGTTTATTTTTAATCAGCTTATTTTAGTTTATAATTGTATGACATGTTCAGAAAGGAAAAGTTTTTTTGAAGTAGAAAGGATATTTTACTCAAGAATGGAGTTCAAGTGTTTTATCAAAATTATTTTCCATCTAAGATAATAAAGGCTTCTATTTATATCCCTATTATTACATTGAATTGATTATGTTGTGATGGAATTATTTTTATGAATTCCTTTATCTTATATGAATTCTTTTATGATGTCACGATGTTTAATATTCCCATTTTTATTACATGAGTTATGCTATGATGTATGGTTTATGATTTTGTGGCATACATAAGAATGGTATAATTATGAGATGGGTGGGACCTATATCTCCCTCCAATGAATTGGTTAAAGATTTTATATCTCATGAGATAGGCATGGCTGGAATGGAAGGTTAAACCAGTTCAGTGAAACAGGACTGAAACGAGGAGTGAACTCGGTTCAGAAATGGACTTTGTCCACTAACATAGTCTTGGAAATGAGTCTTGACTAATTAGAAATGATTCTCTATGATTATGTGTGTATGAAAAAAAGTTTCATGTTTAAGTTATGATTATTGGGATTACATTTCACTACCATGATTTATCCCATGTTATGAAATTATGATCTCTTTTGCAGGATAAGATTTTCAAAATGTTATGTTCTTATGAATTTGATGTAATCGATATTTCTCTTGTTTACCCTTACTGAGAATATGAGCTCACCATTTTGTATGTTTTCTTTCCCCAGGCCAGGAAGACGGGTATTAAGTATGATATTCCAAAAAGGGACTATAGATATGATGAAATAAATGGGAGACTGTGTAGATGCTTTATGAACTAGTTGTTTATGTTTCCCAGTTTCTAAAGACACTATACTTATACGGTCCTTTCATGGTTTTGTTATATGTTGTAATAAGTATGATTCAATTTTGAATTATTAACCATGTATGTAAAGTATGGTTCGTTATAATCATTGAGAGATAAATAACAAACAAACCAACCACCGGATCTCTATCGAGGAGCTTATGACCAAAACAAACACAAATGAGACATCGCCATCAACCACCTAGAGTTGATATCTCAAACTCACATCCCTTGTAACTATGATGACCAATACCCACATCCGCCTCTGAGAGGGTGGGGATGTCCTGGATTAAGAGAAGAGAAATGAGTAGATAGTGCCAATTAATAAAACTTGAAAGACTCACCAAAATCAAAATTCTAAAACCTTATAATGTGTTTTATTATAGGGTTTTTATAAAGTGTGCCAACATTTTGAGTTTAACAATCACCCAGATAGCATCATGTATTTTAAAAATTCTCTTAGTAGGTCTATGATAAACACTATGGAAATATTCTCAAAATTTCCTAAGTTTTATGTATATATTTTATCATACCAGATGATCATTTATACTTTACCATTATATATGGACAAGTTAACCATCTTATAAAATAATATGTATCTTATGTCTCATTCCTAGCCATAAGAAATTATCTTTTATTGACATGTACATTTTCTATATACCATGATAAATAACACTTTTTAAATAAATATATGCTGAAATAATTTCTTAGAAATGATAAGGAACTATAATAGGTAACTAAAAACAAGAAAAATAATTTTTTGTCCTCTGTCTAGAAATAAGATATTTCCCAACCATTTATTTTTTGAACTAATGTTGGTAAAAACAGGATTATGAATCAAAGCATATTTCAACAAATATATCAAATTAAGATCAAAATTGACATAAAATATATTTTTATACATCTACCATTAAGTGAAATCCTGATTAATGTTTTCAATCACACTACTTGGATTCAATAGGACATGATATTCTTGGACTACTTCAGTATACAATTTCAGATTCAAGCCATCTTCAACAAAATTCCCTTTATCATGTGGGTATACTAATTCAAAATAATATATATATATATATATATATATAGTTACTCCATACATCATCATTAAATCAAGTTAAATTATCTTTTAGAAAATATGTATTTCAAAATATTTTGGTCATTGAAAGCTATGATCTTTTCTTCAAATTGGTAATGATGCTAAGTATTTATGTCATGAAAAACTATAGCTAATTCCATGTTAAGAGTTGTAAATTTTTTATCATGATCACAAAATTTCTAAAAAACATTTGGCCACCTCATGATATCAATATAAGAGAACACAACCAAGACTAGATCCAGATGCATCAGAACATTCCACATAGTCCTTACATGGTTATTACAATATTATATTGGTTCCAAAGTGAGACAAGTTTCATACTCTAAAATTATTTTATGACAGTTATCATCACATAAAAATGGAACACCCTTTATTGTCAAAGAATTCATAGGAGATTAAATTCTAGAGAAATCCCAATCAAAATCATGATAATAGTACGGTAATCCAGGATAATTTTATATCTAAAAAACATTCTCCGATATCTTCC
The DNA here is from genome assembly GCA_963277665.1 of Viscum album. NCBI lineage: Eukaryota > Viridiplantae > Streptophyta > Magnoliopsida > Santalales > Viscaceae > Viscum > Viscum album. Next base: position 537,069,180 of record OY728138.1, on the reverse strand, counting down.
ATGTGGTAATTTGTTCAATTTTTTCTATGGTCAACTGATATTTCTTATTCAGAAATTGAATAGATTTGGAAATAAATCTACTGTATCTAGAAGTCTTACTTAAATATAAAAACATAGAAAAAATGATCCCACATTGTTCTTAGTATGATTTTTATGTGTTTCATATGGTCATTTATTCTTCAAGAGTAAACTCAATTGTATTTAATAAAAACCAAACTAAAATAATTAGGGTACATAAAGAATATATGATTTGTTAAAACAATGAATACTATAGGTGTATTCATCACACCAAAGGGAATTATGACATGTTCATGATTCTATATTTACTAGGAAATGTGGCCTTTAGAAAATACCCATCTCTAACTTTGAATGGATGATATCAAGAGAATATATCAACCCTAGAGAAGCACGTGGATCACATAAATTGATCCAAAATATCATAGATTCGAGGAATAGGATGCTATATTTTGATCATAACTTGATTCATCTTATGATAATAAAAAAATTACCAAAGAGAAAACTTTTACTTTATTAAAAACAAAACTTGTGGAGCCCATGGAAATATACATGGATAACATTACTCTAAAACTCTTCTAGTTGGTCCATTAACTCTCACCACACTACCAAAGTGACTTTGTATAATTCTATCAAAATAAGGCTTGTTCCATTTAGTATATGTATAGAGAATATGAGTTCTTATTTGGGGGGTAACCCATATACATGAATTTGAAAGAGATATTTGTATGGATCCACTACGTTTGGAGGATTCCCATTTCATGGTTCATAAATAGTTTCCAAGGCCATTACTGCTAATTAGCTAGATAGGGTTCCATCCACTATCACTAAAGATCATTAACTACATTTATTTATATCCCAAACCCCATTAAATACATGAATAACTCCATCCAGGGATGTAAGTATCACCTGTCATGCATAGTAGATGGTATGGGAATTAAATCCCACCGTCCAATCCACCCAAAAGACAAAATAGAACAACCCCATATCTAGTACCATAAATTCCCACTAAAACTAAAAAACATCTATGATAAAAGGAACATTTTATGAATTTTATTCCTCTATAATCTCATTGCCAAAGGGGTTTTGCAACGACCCAAACATTAATTAATGGAAATTCCTCTTAATCTAATTAAATGTCTTATTATGGTTATATAAAATGTGAACTTCCTTGGTTTTATGTTTCTGGATTTCAAAATAATGTTAGGAATTGTGACCATTTCTAATATAGTCATTGAACAGTGATCACATGATTAGTATAAATATAGGGATTTAACAAATCCAATTTACTCAAAAAAAATGAAGCGATGACATCATCTAGTAGACTTGCCCCGTATGAATCCCATTTTTCGGAGCTCAGAAACGAGGTGGCATCATTGGTCTTTGATCCTGACCAAGCCCAAGCTGATCTTGAACATGTTGAGCTTGAGCCGAACCGACTACGGGAGATGTTCAAGTTTATAGAGATTACCACCCGAGCGATGTTATCCGAGCCACCCCAATAGTCTGTCGCCATCGCACACCTTACCCTTCGGTCTTATGAAGGTATTATAAGGGGTTATGTAACAATACCCTAGATCTATGACTATGTACATTATTTTTTTATAAAGAATGTGCATTCATTTTATTATTGTTACTTTGTAAATATTTTTTAAAGCACAAATAATATTTTTAATTAACAATCAATTAAGAAATATATTTTGATGAATTAATGGATTTTTAAATTAAATAATAGTTTAATAAAATATTATTATTATTATAATCAAATTAATTTTTATTATATATAAATTATTTTATAATTTTATGAATGCAACTGTAATTTTTATTTAGGTTTGAAAGCTATTTTTATCAAAACCCGTCAATTTTCAATAAATGATGGTTTTATTTTTAAAGTAAAAATCCATATATTTATAGAATTATTTAGATAAAATGAATATTATTTTTGGAATCAGGAAATCAAAATTATCCAACAGTGAATTTTTCATAATTTTATGAGTGTCAATTTTTGGGGTAAAAATTAAAAACATTTTAAATATATAATGTGTTTTATGACATCATAATGACCCAATAGTGATGTAATAAAATAATATAAACATTAGGTTCGGCCAATATATGTTTTACCATTAAAATAATTTGATTTTGGGTTTGTTTTATTTATTTTACAAAGCTTTAGTGGACCCTCCAAGACTTATAAAACATTTAGTCTTTATAAATTGTTTTCTTTGAGAGTGTGACTCACCTACACATAAGAAACCCTATTATTTTAAAAATTTAGGAAATTGGCGATATAAAATATTGTTTTCCACTCCCCTTTGGAAAAAACCATGGGCAGAAATCATGGTCTGTTTTGTGGTTTTCATAAGTTTAATATGAGGTGTCCCAAACCTAAATAATAAATATTTCCCTCTTCTTTCCTATATAAACCCACCCAAGCTCCCACAAACTCTTCACTAAAAGCCTTTATAGTTCAACCAACCCCAACCCTACCCTATCAATAATCCTCCCAAGGTTCCCCATGCTCCCAAGAATCCTCTATCAAGCCTCTCCCTAGTCATTGGTATCACACTTCCATGTAAGGGATTTCTTCCATTCTCATTTTGTCCAATTTTCTTTAAGTTTTTATGCCCTAATGTTTTCAATTAAAAATGTTGGGGGTATGATTTTTCACCTTCCCCATACTTCCCTCTTTATGTTTGTATAATTGGAGACCCCTTTCTTTCTCATTAATTCCTCCCATGTACCATCGTTACCATGCTGAAATTCTGTGAGGTATTTCTCTCTCCTATTTTACATCCAAGTAATTCTTCTGTATTATGCATCTAAATTCCATTAAATTTGTTGGGAAATGTATCTATATTACCCCCTTACTTTCCATTTAATGTAAATATGATGATACACCCTTTTATATCTCAACAACCATTTTCTTTAATCCTTATGTCACGTCGTAATGCTGTAGAAATTGCACCACATTTTTTCAAACTGAAATCATTGTGTAGTGAATACCATACCCATGTCTCTATCAAGGATATTCACCTTTATGAACATATACATATTTAATGTTACTTTGATATATTTATTCCACATTAATTAATCGTTGAATAACTTAAGATGCTGATTGATTCCATGTTATATGATCCATGTGGCACACTTATGCATGAAATGAAATGTTTAGAAAGGGTGTGCCCTGATTTCCCTCCAATGCATTGGGTAAAGTATAGTTTTATGATACATCATGTGCAATGGATGTTTACTCATTATAATTCAAGTGCAATGGGATTTTACTCTTCCTTCATGCGCAATGAGGGTTTAATCATGCTCCATGTGCAATGATCCCTGGTTCATGCTAATTTCATGTTAAGTGTTATTGCCACATTTCCATGTTATGATTATCATGATTTATCATGACTTCATATTAATGTTTCTCTTGTTCTCCATTGATATGACTATTGTATAACATTTATTTTATTCCTCAATTTATTCCATTTTTATTCCCGTACTGGGCTTTATAGCTCACCCTTTTCTTATGCATGTCCTCAGGTTATCCCATGCAATGCTAAGTACGAGAGAATGTAGTGGTCATGTAAAGGAAGTTTTAAATAAATATGTTCTGTGATTTATGTTAAAATATGTTATGTAATGTTCCTAATCCCCAAATACACTGGACCTCCTGATCTTCTATGTTATATCAAGTTAAGATTTAATATAATTAATCATGTTTAATTGTTTAATAAAAATCATGGTCGTTATAATTGGTATCAGAGGATACATTTAGTTATTTTTTGGGATTAGAATTATAAAACCATAGTGAAGACCTAGAGGCAAGAATAAGTATAATAAAAACATTCATAATTATTGGTGAGTATTGATTATGTGGTTTATCAATAAAATACATCCTTGTCCAGATACGAGCAGGTAGAGGTGGCTCTAATACATATGTATCATAGGGGTAAAACCCAAAAAAAATGCTTTTATCTAGACTCGAACGAGAACTGGTGCACGAAATGGGCCTTACTTCACTCTTGCTTACGACACTCTCGGGGGATATGCTTTGGTAAATTCACAAGCTTAGTATGAATCATTATTAAGGGAATTAAAAATTGCCCCTAAGAATATATGTTAGAAAGTAGATCATGAATATCATATATTGAAGCCTATGGATTCATAAGTTAAGGAAACAAAAGTTATTTATAATTCATCAGTTTTTCCCATGGATTACCCTTTATGTGTTACCCTTAACTTTCCTTTTATTCCAGCAAATTGATGGTAATAGGAGGAATCGGGCTAAAAACTGATGTGAAGATCAATGTGATGATTGTGCTAATGAGATGCCTAATTTGGTGGGAGCATGAATCACAAACTTCTTCATTCTTCTCTCTCACATAACTCAATATTTGAATAGAAACATGGGTCAAGAGGAATGTTCACCCCCCCCCCCCATGAAAGAACAAGTCGCTATCGAGAGCTTCCTAAGACAAAGGCCTCCTACTTTTAATCGATCATCTGATCACTCAATCGTCATACTATGGATTAACTCCATTGAAAAGATATTCTGCACCCTTAAATGTAATGAACAAGGGAAGGTTCTTCTAGCTTCTTATCGTATGGAAGGTGAATCCTATCAACGGTGGACGTTGATAAAAAATACGAAGCCTCAAGAAGAGATCGAGGCATTGGAATGGAAGGATTTCTAGAATATGTTTTTCAATAAATATTTTTTGTGCACACTCTAACTTAAGATGGAAAGGGACTTCCTTGCCCTCAAGAAAAAAAGACAATGAATATGTTCAAGTGTACAAGGAAAACTTCACAAGGAATGCATTATAAGTCTCCAGATTTGTCATTACCCCCAAATTCATGGTTGACTGCTTCTTTGGTGGGCCAAAACATATCCTACGGAAAGCGCTGGTGATCCATGACTTCAAAAGATGTGAAGAAATTATCTAATGTGCCCTCAAGGTGGATATGGAGATCGGAGAATCTTAGGGGTGTCATGGGAATATGATGTGTAATTTGGAATTCAATGATGGTGGTCTTATGCATAAATCCAATGATTCTATGAAAATCTAGCATCCCACTTGCCAAAGGTGCAGAAAGAAGAACACCTAAAATTTTCCAAAGGGGATGAGGAAATGCTTTAGGTGTGGAAGAGAAAAGAACCTATCTATTAACTATGGACAAGAGAAACATATGGATGCAACAGAGGAGAGGAACACTCCATTCGAACATCAACGTGCTGTTCATTGCTACAATTGCAAATAACTAGAGCATCTTTAAAATCAGTGCCCTAAGCCAATGGTTTTTGGAGGCAACCACCAACCTCCAAGGCAGCAAGGGTGATATTTTTCCATCACTACTTCCAAAGTGAACCCCGAAAACGAAGTGTTGATAGGTATTCTAGTTATTCATTCTAGAATATCAAATGTACTTCTTGATTCGGGTTCTAAGAATTCTTTTATATCCCAAAAGTTTAGTAGAACAATCCTAGCACCACCAAAGATCATGGAAGTGAAAATGTTGGTGAGTATGGTAAATGGGATAATCATTGCATCCCATGAATATAACTCCTACCTTATCATAATTAGTGGATTCAATTTCCCGGAGAACCCATTCATACTCCCTCTAGTGTAATTTGAGGCAATTCTTGGCATGGATTGTCTTTCCTTATATAGATCCAACATAAATTTCAGTGATTGGAAAATCAATCTCTATGTAGATAATCGACCCCTAATTTTATACAAGTACAAGGGGGAAGATGAATCTTATTTAGCTCAATCATCTCAAGTATGGATATTACATCCCTATAAGCACACGTATCTGGCTCAGATGATTGATTCCAAGGAGGCAACCACCCTTGGAGACATGCAATTTGTGAGGGAATTTTCTAAAGTGTCCCCTTAGGAATTTTCTGGTCTTCCTCCTAAAAGGGATGTTGAATTCCCAATTGATCTTATACATGGGGCGTTTTCAATACCCAAGACTCCATATAGAATGGATGTTGTGGAGCATGAGGAGCTGAAGAAACAACTACAGGAGAATCTTGTTAAAGTTTTTATATGCCCAAGTGCTTAACCATGGGGTGAAAAATTCCTCTTCATCAAGAAGAAAGATCGGTCAATGCACCTTTGCATCGATTATCATGATCTTAACCAAATCACGATAAAGAACATGTATCCTCTCCTATGAATCGATGACTAGTTAGATCAGCTGCATGGAGCACAATACTTCTCCAAGGTGGATTTCAGATTGTGAAATTATTAATTAATGGTGAAGAAGGAATATATCCCCCAGACTACTTTTCATACAAGAAACAGGCACTATGAATTCATAATAATTCCTTTAGGACTCACTAATGCTTCAGTAATCTTCATGGACTTGATGAATATAGTCTTTAAGGATTTCCTTGACAAATTTTTGGTAGTCTTTATAGATTATATTATGATATACTCTAAAACCGTGAAGGATTATGAGGAGCATCTAAGAACTGTACTAGAGACCTGGAAGAAGGAGAATCAATATGAAAAGTACAGAAAGTGTGAGTTTTGGGTGAAGGAGGTCTCATTATTGGGCCATATCATCACAACCAATGGGATACCTGTCGATCCCTCAAAAACAGATGTAATTGAGGGATGGTCGAGGCCAACATTGGTAACAGATATCCGTAGCTTCTTGGGTTTAGCTAGATATTATCGACGATTTGTGAGAAATTTATCACGATTGTCCAACCCTCTTACAAAGCTAACTACAAAGGGGGTAAGGTTTTCCTGGAGTGATGAATGCGTAGAATTCTTCAAGGATTTAAAAATGAGGCTTATCACTATGCCTGGGCTCAATTTACCCACAAGTTGAGAACTTTTTGTGGAATTCAGTGATTCTTCTAAGAAGGTCATGGGATGTGTGTTGATTCAAAATGATAAATTCATTACCTATGCTTCAATGAAATTGAATGTTCATGATCAGAGTTATCCAACACATGATTTGGATTTGGCAGCAGTGATCTTCGCTTTAAAAATTTGGTAGCATTATCTATTTGGGGAGAAGTGTGAAATATATATGGACCAAAAAATCCGCAAGTATATATTCACACAGAAAGAGTTGAACATTCTCCAATAAAGATAGTTAGAAATGATAAAAGACTACGACTGATCAATCCATTACCAACCTAGGAAAGTGAACAAGGTGGCGATGCTCTAAGTAGAAGGGACCCAACAATTCTATCATTAATGGGAATTGAGAAGGACCCAATATTCTTAAATTTGGTGAAGATAGACATGGGAATCATAAAGAATGGAACATCATCAATCCTCTCATAAATTATTTCTCAACCATATCTTTGGAAAAGGTTAAAGGATGCTCAAAGGGATGATGTGGGAATTCAGAAGTGAGTGTAAGTTAGCAAGAAAAGTAAATCCTCGGAGTTCAATATTAATGAAGAAAGAATTGAAAGATTTGGGACAAGACTATGGGTTCCATCAAGTCCAGAGCTGAAGGAACTTTTGGCCGATGCACAAAGTTAAAATTTCATTATTCACCGATGAAACACAAAGATGTATCGAGATCTCCAAAAGCATTATTGGTGGGATAATATGAGGAAGGAGATCACTGAGTCTACATCAAAGTTCCTGGTGTTTCAGAAAGTGAAGGCAGAGAGGCATAAGTCTAAAGGGATGATGCAACCACTTCCCATTCCAGCATGGAAATGGGATAACATCAACATGGACTTTTTCATCGAACTTCTGAATAAATACAAAGGAAATAATGCAATATAGGTTGTTGTGGATCATCTTACAAAGTTCACACACTTTATTTCAATTTGTGAGGATTTCTCATTGGATCAAGTGACACGGATATACATCAAGGAAGTGGTAATTCCGTATGGAGTACCACTATCTATTGTATCCGATAGAGATCCAAGATTCACGTCTATGTTTTGGAAGAGTCTTCAACATGATCTGGATACTGAACTAAAATTCAGTATAGCCTGTCATCCTCAAACTTATGGCCAATATGAGTGACTATTCAGACCCTAGAAGATATGTTAATATCATATTCTATTGACTTGAAAGGAGGGTGGGACCAACATCTTCCCCTATTTGAATTATCCTACAATAACAGTTTCTTCTCGAGCATCTAAATGGGACCTTATGAAGCCATGTATGGAAAGAGGTGCAGAACACCTACATGTTGGGATGAAGTCGGTGAGTTTAAGCTGCTAGGACCAGAAATGGTTGAAGAAATGGTGGAGAAGGTGAAAACCATTCTGCAACATATCAAGACAGTCCAGAGTTGACCGAAGAATTATGCAGATAACCATCGATGATACCATGAGTTTAAAGATAAAGACATGGTATTTCTATGCATATATCCATGGAATAAAGTCATAAGGTTTGGAAATAAAGGGAATTTATGTCCTAGGTACATTGGCCCCTTTGAGATTCTTGATCATGTTGGGGTTGTGGCCTATCAACTAGTACTTCCACCTATCATGGCCAAAGTACACGATGTCTTTCATGTATCCCTCTTAAGAAAGTATATACCATACCTTTCACATGTACCCTCTTTAGAGGCAGTACATATAGGAGATGATATTTCTTATGAGGAGAAACAAGTGAAAATCCTAGATCGTAGAGAAAATGTTCTACAAAATAACATAATACCCCTCGTCAAGGTGTTGTGGCGAAACCAAAAGTTTGAAGAAGCGACGTGGGAATTGGAGGAAGTGATGAAGATAAGTTACCATCATCTGTTTTAGTGTGGGAAAAGGAAATTTTGAGGGTGAAATTTCTTAAGGGGGAATATTGTAATGACCAAAACATTCATTAATAGAAATTCATCTTGATCTAATTAAATGTATTATTATGGTTATATAAAATGAGAACTTCCATGGTTTTATGTCATTGGATTTTAAAATACTATTATGCATTGTGACCATTGATAATATATTTGTTGAACACTGATCAATTGATTAGTATAAATATAGGGCTTTAACAAATCCAATTTACTCAGACAAAGGAAGCGATGGCGTCATCCAATACACTTGCCCCGTATGAAGCCTATTTGTCGGAGCACGGAAAGGAGGTGGCATCATTAGGCTTTGCTCTTGACCAAGCCCAAGATAAACTTGAACACGTTAATCTTTAGCAGAATTGACTATGGGATAAGTAGAAGTTAATTGAGATAACCACATGAGCGATGTTATCCAAGCCACCCCAAGAGTCTGTCACCATCGCACACCTTACCCTTCAGTCTTATGCTGGTGTTATAAGGGATTTTGTTACAATAACCTATCACTATCACTGTGTACATTATTTTTGTATAAAGAATGTGCATTCATTTTATAATTGTTACTTTGTAAATATTTTTTAAAGCATAAATAGTATTTTTAGTTAATATTCAACTAGGAAAACTATTTTGATGAATTAATGGATTTTTGAATTAAATAATATTTTAATAATATATTATTATTATTATTATATAATTAATTTTTATTAAATATAATTTATTGTATAATTTTATGAATTCAATTGTAATTTGTATTAAGGTTTGAAAGCTATTTTTGTCAAACCCATGAATTTTTTATAAATGTTGGTTTTTATTTTTAAAGTAAAAATTCACATATTTAGAAAATTATTTAGATAAAATTAATATTATTTTTGGAATCAAGATGTCGAAATTATCCAACTGTGAATTTTTCATAATTTCTTGAGATATTCGAATTTTTGGGTAAAAATTAAATATTGTTTAAATATATAATGTGTTTTATGACATCATAATTACCCAATAGTGATGTAATAATATAATAAAAACATTATGTTCCACCAGTATATATTTTACCATTAGAATAATGTAATTTTGGGTTTGTTTTATTTATTTTATAGATCATTAGTGGACCCCCTAAGACTTATAAAACATTTGGTCTTTTTAAATTGTTTTCCTTGAAAGTGTGACTCACCTCCACATAAGCAACCCTATTATTTTAAGATGTTAGGATATTGGACTTATAAAATATTTTTTTCCACTCCCCTTTGTAAAAAACAATGGGCAAAAACCATGTGCTGGTTTGTGGTTTGAATAGTTTAGTGTGAGGTGTCCAAAACATAAATTATAAAGAATCCCCTCTCCTTTCTTATATAAACCCACCCAAGCTCCCGCTTCCCCTTCACTCAAAGCCTTTGGAGTTTGACCAACCCATGCAATACACTCTCTAAAATCCTCCCAATGTGCCCCAAGATCCTATGAAGCCTCTCTCAAGCCTCTCCCAAGCCTTTGGGATCACACTTCCAAGTAAGGGATTTCTTCCTTTATTATTTTGTCAAATTTTTTAAGTTGTAATTCAATTTTTCATTCAATTAAAAATGTTTTGGTATGATTTCACAACTTCCCCATAATTCCCTCTTTATTTTTGGATAATGGAGTCCCATTTTTCTCTCATTAATGTCTCCCATGTACACCTGTTACCATGCTGAAATTCTATGAGGGATTTCTCTCTCCTCTTTTACATCCAAGTAAATCTTTTGTATTATGCATTAAAATACCATTATGTTTGTTGGGGCATTTATATATATAACCCCATTATTGTAAATTTAAATTACATATGATGATACACCCTTTTTTCTCATAAACCTTTTTCATGAATCCTTATGTCACGTCGTTATGCTACCAAAATTGCACTGCGTTTTTCCAAGACAAGTTCATTGTGTAGTGAATACCATACCCGTGTCTCTATCAAGGTTATTCACCTTGATTCACATATAAATATTGAATTTTAATTTCATTTATTTATTTCACATTAATTAATCATGGAATAAATTATGATGTTGATTGATTCCTTGTTATATAATCCATGTGACACACTTATGCATGAAATGAAATGTTTAGGAAGGGTGCACCATGATAGCGCTCCAATGAATTGGGTAAATTATAGGGACATATTTTCTCTATCATGATACCATGTTTAGTACCATATATTTATAGCTCATATATCATGGTATAACTCTTGCTTCCCTACTGAGGTGATGCTTGAATGAAGGATGTGTTCCTTGATGTATCATAGTTCATTTGACTTTGTGAATGGGAACAAGTCTTATAGGAAATATCCATCCTAGCATACAATTATTTAGTGCTAATCCAGCTCATTCCACTTTCTGATTTCGGATGTTTAATACAATATCACTTTATATTCCTTTTCATTCCAGAGTGGTGGAAATTCAACAATGGTGTAATGAATCCATTTTTCCAATATATAAATGAAACACATTGTAAACAACCTAGTCATCAACAATATCTTGCATGAATGTTAAATAATTCAAAAGTATAGGTTTTAGGTGAACCACCCCCTAAGAATATACAGTCATATCTCAATTATTTCTTGCACTATAGTAACCACCTATTCCTATAGAAACAAACCTAATAACTCTATAATGTTTCACAAAAGTATTTCTTTCTACCATTGTTACCCAATTAACCATCTCTATATAATCTGCAATAAATATAAAATATATTTTGGATTGTATCTATGGCCACAATCTTCAGTCAAGGATATTTTGATTCAAGGATATACAAGATGCTACATTTAGAGTGAAAATAACCAAGTTAAAAAAATTAGCTAATTTTCTTTCAACAATTGGTTTACATACATCATGATGAAAATGTCTAATTTTATTCCTATTTTTAATGTATAGGGGAGAGAATTTTTGGCTGAAACTTTATTCAGAATATGCCGACATTAATCATTGTTCAAGTTAAGAATGTATATTTAAATCCCACCATTGGCAAGAAATATCTTCCAATATAAATTTTATTATCATAACATTCAACTCTACTGATATATCAAATAAATCAAAAATTATGTTTATTTGGTTGAGGAAATATTTTTCTTTTTTAGGTTCAAAATCTCATAAAAAGTATTGTGGTTTATAATTCCAAAACTATACATAATGATCCACATTCCTTTGTTCTTAATTTAAATTTACACTATCAACAACTTTAAAATATTGCACAATAATCTATCAATGTTTTTGCTTCCCCTTTGGCTTGGGAGAAACAGCAAATTCTAAAGCTTCCTCCAAAAATATTTCTTAGTATCTACTAGGTACCATTTTCTATAAACAAATAAAAAAACCATTTATAAATTATTATCTAGGAACTGAAGTATTGATACTAGTTTCAATGAATCACAAGCAACCATAATTATAGTTTCCATTTTTTAAAATCTTTTATTTTAATAAATTTTAAAGATACATAAACCAATAGATGGAAAATATAGTCTTATTGTGAGGTCTCAGCAATAATTCATGATATTCTACACTCATCAGCTAAAACCATGGGGATGATATATCCATTTTCCTATAAGTTTCGAAGAAATAGTTTTCCCTAAAAACCCTACTAACATGCTTTTTCACATAAAAAGATTAGCTACATCTATTTAATCTATAAATTGTATGTTTTTACTTTCTTATATATTTGTACTAACATAACTCAAGGACCGATCAAGACTGATACCATTTGTAAAATCATAACACAAATCTTTGTCTTGATATGAGATGAATATTCTACAAGCCTTAGTTGAAATCACCAAAATAGGAAATGATATAGTAAATGCTAAGTGATTGATCAAAATGTTGGTGGATGTTTTCCCCAAAAAAGAAACGACATTTTATGATATACTTCATGAAAAAAAATAATCTATATGGTGAATGTTATAATAAACCGTACAATACAATACAATTACTCAATGAATCACATCATAGAAATCGGGTAAATTAAATAAAGGGTGCAAGTAAAGACTCCAAGACATGAGGACTCAATCACTTAGGTGTGAAAAAGTAAGGCTAAGAAATAATCCATCTATATCTATAGATCTTTTACATATAATTTCAACATCAATTAATTACACAAGCAATGTATGAGACATGCCCCTTCTATGAATCTCTGTAGATGACATATGCATAGGTATCGAAGTGCACAATAAGGGGGAGTGTACAAACTCATTAGATAATCCCAAGACAATTTATAACACATGAAACTAAGGAAATAATAGATCAGAATATTTTATATATAACAGTTTAAAATAATATATAAATTTATGTAAAAATCAAAACCACATTCCATGAAAAACATTAAACAAATATTTTAAAAAGATACATATCCTTTTAGTTGGTATAGTCATTAATATTTTATACCACGTACAAACATAATGAATGGAACTGAGGACATCACTATACACATGATTGGTGATCCATCCATTCTCTATGTAGTCACTTGTTAAACCCTTTATGATGGGGTTACTTTCACACCCTTGTTTTTTCCCACATTGATGGGGTTTCATTCATGCCCATAATCACTTGTATTTATTCATGGGACACAAACACACAATTATTCAAGGATCTCTATTTCATTGTCTATTAAAAAATGAATTACATTTTTCCAAAAACGTTCCTTTTGAAATTAAATCATACATTGGTTTTTTTACATCAATTTCAAAAGGTATTTCCAAGAAATAATAATATCTGTTTTAGAAAACTCAAGAAAACATGTTCCTGAAAAGTATTGTGGGAAAGAATACACCTACCAAGATTTAAATGAAATAAAATATCAAATATGATTCTGAAAATATATCCACATCATTATGATCGTATATAAAACCCTAAGAAGTTGTTACTAACAAATATACAAACATATATATATTTTTCTTAAACAGCACATTGTGGTTCTGATCAAGAGAACATGAAGATATCTAATGTAATAAGGAAGAATGATATTCTATCCTTTGATTCCAACAATTAAATTACCAAGGGTTCACAAGAATATTATTTTGGACATAAAAAGTCATGATAAATGTCCTAGATAATCCTTGAAAGTTGAGATCAATAATTTTTATTTGAATGTGTAACTACAACTACATTCAACATAAAAAATGGTTGGCCCTTGATGAATTTATGGTGGATTTAAGGGATTTAAATCATAAATTCTTCAAAGGGTGAATTCTGTGAAAAATCAAGTCACCACTAAATCAAATCCTGGAAATCTAATTTATGGAATAAATCATCTTCTATGGTGTAAATGGCTTTTATTCCCTTAATGAAAAATAATTCACACTTTGAACTTTGTTATAAAATCTACCCCAAACTATTAAATCAAAATACTACATTTTCTGATATAAATTATCCCTAAATATTTTTCTAGTAGTTATACTCTTGTATCTTCACAATTTTAACCATTGAACACATTCTGTACACATATCAGTGACTTTAAATAAAGAGGGAAAATAATAAAACAATGATGTACCTCAAATGAGGTGTGATACAATGGACATGTTATCTCATATCACAAAAATATCACTAACAATAATAGATAATGATCATAAACTACAATACAGTAATCTATTCAAATATCCTAGGTTATAACTCAAAGGATATCCTAAAATATGGTATCTTTTTTAGTGTATATCTAAGACATATCTAACCCATGGGTTTTTGTAATATTTAATGATATATAATAGTCTTTTTTCCTATTCATTAGACAGATATGTGACTGTTTTATAACAATTTAATCACTATAATAATTAGGTATGATCACTCCTAGGTGACTTGAATAGTACCCATAGACCTGATATATATTATAGTTTTTTATTATATTTTTTTGTTCTCCTCATACCACATTGTACAAGCATTGTATAAATAATTTATGTTACCTGAAACATTAGTGGTGGCCTATGTGGTAGTACTCACTCCTTTCTCAAGAAACCATGCCACATTGTTACCCAAGAAAATATCATGATTGCAGACATAATTAGGTAAGAGGCCCTTGGTTAGAAAATTAAGCTATAGATATTAGATGGTTTTAGGGTATGGGATTTAGTATGGACTGAAGACCAAGTGAAATTGTAGTCAATTCATTTACTTTTTTTATTTATATATGGTCTACCTAAAACACATATTTTTTACTTCAATTAACTTGAGTAATATTTTTTATTGTTTATTCAGTTTTATCATGTGGTATGTTTTGTTTTTTTGGATTATAACTCTTCATTAATCTATCATATTCAGTATTGGGATGACCAACTGTATGATATTTCAATATTTTTTCCACAATAATAAGTGTTTATATTCTCTCCTGTAGTATAATCATAAAATCTAGATACTAGTCAAAAGCCATTAGATTTAATTGATATACCCCTAAGTTTACGCAGAACTATGATCTGATAACTATAGAGTTAGCTGGGTTAATATGTTAATAATATTTAATGGAATGTGGTTTTTAGTCATACTTATTTTGATATAATGGATCTATGATTTCATTGGATGGAATTTGAAATGAATTTCGTTTTCAAACCTAAAAAACACCTTCTTATGTTGAAATCTAGTAATATTGGGATTCAAGATCCAAGGAACTATTTTTTTATGTCTCCTTTTTTTGGATTTTTTTCATGAATTATATTTTGTATTTATTGATTTACGTTTTTTCTACTTGGACTGGGGAGGGAAGAGAGTATAAATTCATTCATTATATCTTGCATGAAGGTTCAAATTAGAAGTACCTATATAAGGGTGGTTATGATGTAGGTTCTTAAATATTTTCTGTTTTCACAAATAAATTAATAGTGGAAATCTTATTATGGAAAAAATAGTTTATGGTTTTTCTAATATTAATAATAACAAAGAGATTATTCTTGTATGCATGTATATATAAAAATGATCTCAAGGGGTTTATCTGGGGAAATTATTCCTAGTGTGGATAGATACCCTATAGTGGGTAGTTGTGTTGAGTATTAGGTAACTCATATATACGTATCAAAACCTGACATCTAACCTACTGACTAATGAGTTTAGTATCCTTATTTGTTATGGGATCATTGATATCACTCCATGAACTTGACCTATTGGGATATTGTTCTGGGATTTGTGGGAGAGCCTGGTGATGTTGAGTTATATCTTATGATATTAGTGATATGAGTTCCATAAATTAATAGCATTTTGTTTTCTTTCTATTTTTTGGAGTTAATTTTTATGTGTGAGGGTAAATTGATAAAAGATTTTTCATAATATTCTTGAGTGGATTTACAGATAGGATGAAGGGTTTTATTCTTTTAGTAATAGGATTGATACATTGTATGTGATATATAGTGTATGGAATAAGCATGTCAGGGTTGAATTAGTCAGATATTAGAATAAAATAATGGATGTTTATTCATGTGAGAGATGTTCCAGCCATGCATGGGAGGAAATGTCGGCTATTTTTTTAGGCATGTGATTCTAGGATTGAGGGTCTATGAGTCCATATTTCATGTTTTGAATGGTTTTCCCATATATATTTGAGGTGGAAACCTACTTTGGAATGAAATTTTCTAGTAATCGGGGATTTTTAGTAACATTTTAAGATTGGTTTTATGGATATAGTCTTAAATTTGGTTAGAAGAGTATTTTTCACTTAACCTAGGTGGTTATTCGATTGATGTGACTTAATCCTAGAATAATAATAAAAATCATGCAGTTTTGTAACACATGGTTATCCCATTAATGCATGTGGTACATATCAATTGGTGGATAATATGAAATATTTTGGATCAAAATATTGAAAAAAATTCATTTGACTCAGATAGATACGTAAATATAATAGATCAAAATTCAGAGAAATTTCATTAGTTCCATCCAATTATGTGGATATGTTCGTCTGGGGTCTGTTTGGTCACATGAACATTGTATTCAATATTGGATCCTAAGGAAAGTGAGTATGTTTTAATAGTGTCTTGATCTCTATAATATTTTAATATATGGATATTGGCTATGGTATTTTGATAATATTCAATTCCTGATAATGTATTAATATTGATCAGATATGGGATGAAAATAGAATAGTGTGGGATACCTTATTGTGATCAAGAAATAGAAAAAGTTTTGTTGGAACTTAAACTACAATATGTTTTACTATATCTGGGGATTCTGTAGGGAATATTTAGATGTAATTTAATCTATAGAAACTATTTCATTAAGGTATGTTTTTTATATTTTCGAAATTATATATAGAATTATGGTGAAATGATCAACTGTTCATGAAGATTTTTTAAATTTAAAATAGTTATCTCAAAAAAGAGATGAGTTCTAACCCTTTTTAAAATCATTAAATTTAGTGACATGACCATTGGGTCTTGTGATATTCCAAGGGGTTGAATATATCAGGCTTGGGACTATGGAATAAATATAGTTTCTTAAATGTAGTGATTTGGGCACCAATGTGATTTTGAGTTACTATCATGTTTAGGTGGGACCCCTAGATGGATGGATCATGAGAGTCGTGTGGCTATAAGATAGGTATTAAACATTTATTTAAATCCAATAGGACTGGTTATATGAATAAATAGGAATGGTATTATTGTATAATAGTTAGACAGTGATTTATAGTAACATTAGGCCATAATGTGGGGATTGGTATGTGGACCTATTTGGAAAATATGGGTGAGGTTCATGAGTTTTAACATTTGGATAATGGTTTATATTAGTTATGTTTTCTCTCATATAGTAGTGGTGATGGAAGATGTATGGACTAGAGAACACCATTTATTTTTGACATTCATGGAAGTCATTTTAAGCCATTTTTTGTAAAATTCATTGGTGGAATGTCTATGGACTGAACCCGAAGGTTGTTAAGGTTATGTGTTTCTTCTTGAAGGAAATACATCATGTTGTTTATGTTAAATTGAAAAATAAAAATATTTGAGAATTGTTTAATAAGGATCTGGATGATTTTGAATGTTCAGTAACCAAAAACCGCAAGATACAGAATGATGGTCCGGTGGAATTGTAAGGTGTGAATTTCATGATACAAACATAAAAAGTGACTGCATTTTGATGAGAATGGTCAGATGAAACTACTGAGTGAACCCAAGTGAGTTATGGTATTTTGTAGACCAATTAATTCTAATGATGGTTTATAATATCTATGGGATTTCAATTCAGAAATTTCACCATTTTTATGGAATTATCATGGATTTTTCAAAATTAATATATGTTGTAATGCATGGGCTGATAGGTTTTCCAAAATGATTAGTGTAGTGGAGTAATGGGTAAATCATTTCGTGCATGAATTACTAGGAATGGTCAAAGAGAGTAAAAAATGATTTTTTTTAGGGAATAATTAACATTTTTAGGGGTTGGGTTAAGTGGATTCAAGGGTTTTGAGTAGTTGAATAGGTTTAGTTATCATTAAACTTAGATCATAAACAGTGAGATAAATAAAAGTAGTATTGGTCATAAAGACTATATTACAAGTGGGTTCCATTAGTAATGAATGAGGATAATTTTTGGGGAAATTTATCATTATAAAGGTGATGTTTTAATGTAACACATCATTATGGGTTCCTTAAAATAAGGTTATATTTTAATTTTTATTTCAACGGCTAGGGTTGTTATGAGAATTGGGTTTTGGATTTGGAATTTTGAGAATTAAAACATCTCTTGGATGTGTATTTGGATGTGTTTGTAGACTTGTAAAGTTTCTTGGATGACCATGTGAGTGTCATATACTGGTCATCATGACTCTACTTTAATATTTAGTATTGGTGATAGATTACATTATAACCAATGGTGTTGTAGCCTGATGTATATTTTTTACCATTAATATTTTATGAAATGTAAATTATCATGTCAATATGCAATGGGACCAAAAATTTATGGTGTTGTGAGAGAATAAAATTTTAGGGGTGTTCAAGGTCCACACCAAAGTCAAGGGAATTACGGTGTAGAGGGTGTGGAATAAGTGTGATCAGAGTTAGTGTAAGATTAAATTGCTTGGGTGTTCATGGATCACATCAGAACACAGTGCAGTCACATCATGGAAAAAGGATACATATTATACTATATATTCTTGTGTGTGATAAAATATTTTCATCGTTTAATATTAAAACATTTTCTCTAATAGTGCATGGTTGTGTCATGAATCATGGGTTGTGTCATGGGTAGTCTTTAGGTGGAAACATCATCATGATTCTCCAAGTGGTTGGTTGTGTCATGAAGAAATGTGTAGAACTATAAAATTACAAAAGGTATAAAATTTGGGTTGGTTGGTTTTGGTTTGGGGTGTTTTTTTATTCCATTTCTTGAAGGTATATGTCATGAGGGGTACCAAGAAGCAGAATTTTACCATGAGTCATATGGTTCATGCTATAATGGTCATATTTTCCAGTTTTCATAAAAAAGTAATAATATTTTCATTGGATTTTAAATTGAATAACCCATTTCAGGTTCTTCAATTTTGAGACATCCAAACAACTGGTGGTTGATATCCTCTCCCCTTCCTCTTCCACCTTTTTATACACTTTATCTATGATTATTGAAGATGGTTTTAATCCTCATTTATAATAATATTTTCTCATTCTTACTCACTTCTTTCTCATCATTTTTCATTACTTATTTATTATTTTTTAGATTTAGGGTTTATGATGATTCTAGAGAACCAGGGTGGAATCTTCCCCGATATGATGGGGTTTAAAAAAATAGACTATTGGGGATTCTAGGAGGATGAATGAACTATTTATTTTACTATTTCACTTATGTTCTGTCATTTACATGAATTCATTATGGATATACACTGATTTAGGGGAAACATGTGGATTATTTGAGATGAAAATTTGGGAATTTTGTATTCTAGAGATCTTGGGGTGTACCGGGGGTGGTGCACACTCCGTTACTCATGAATTAGGCCTCGAGAGATCACTCGGTTGTATATTTCATACTTATTCATAATGATCATATTATTTTAAATTTAATATAGTTTTTTTCAAATAAATTAAATCATTAAATAATGAATATGGGGTCTCACATTGATGGGTGATAGCTGGTTGAGTTTTTCCAACATCTATGGTGGATTTTCTCTAAAAGTAAATGATATTGGTTTAAGCTATATGACTTTAAACATATCCTAGAGTTTTATAAATTTTATTACATAACATGTGATATTTTTTCTCACCACTTGTGTGAGATAAAACTAAAATTATTCAATAATTATTTTATATATCTCTTACGAGTAGAATGAATGTGTCTTTGTCCACGATGGATACTTTAACAATAAGATCAATGCCTTGATTGATTATGGTTAAGGGATATACCATTATTATGTGGTATGTGATATATAACATGGGGGGTTTTAAATGAAATAAATGAAATATATTGGAACTTGTTATAGGGGATCTTAGTTCCATCAATATATGAGAGTCTATTGGATTTAAAATGATTGTCCTAGGGATAGTCCATTAAGAATAATATGTTTCTTTACGTCCCCATGCCCAGTGGATTAGTTTGTTCAAAGAGTGTTCCTCTAACACTAGTATGTGTGTATCTAGGAGCATATTACAACAAAATTATTTATTTATATGTTTGTAGTGAGTATACAGAACATTCTTGATTTTCATGGTTTGATAGTTGTTATGGCATCATTTTTATGTTCTGCTTATATTTCATTTCCTATATGGATAATTAGGCCATGATTTGGTCATTTATAAATCCATATATTCCATTTCCATTGACTTTGGGGGCTACAGTAGGATCCATAGTATTTCTATTTACTCTAAAGAGGATTATAAAAAGGGAGATGACATGGTTATAGCCCAATATGAAGGTGATTATGGGAATCTGTTGTGTTCTTGAGACGAAAACCATTGAAATATATATTGGGATCAGAACATTTTCCAACCCATTTGAACCTCATGATATGTATATGTATCCACCCAAAGCTTGACGTACATAGACATTACAATACTTTTTCATAATATCTAATACATAACAAAAACAGACACCAAAGGACCGTAATAGTTTAGTGTCTTTGGAAACATGGAACATAATATTCTAATCTTGGTGAAAGATATTCAACATCTCTTATAATGATCTTCCCTTTTTTTAACTAAACCATTTCTTTATATCATGGGGAGAAGAAAAAATATAAAGGGTGAGCTCAAATTCTCAGTAATCGTAAGCATAGAGAAAATAAAACAAACCATATACATTTGAACTTCAAAACATGAACATAAAGTTTAAACATAAAAATATTGAGTTGCGAAATAAATCATGGCAGTACGTAAGGAATAAATCATAATGGAACATCAAACATTATAAAATATCATGGGAATAAAACAATTAATTTTTTAAAACCATAAAATACATGATATGATTTCCACAGTAGCCAAGTCATTTCATCCAAGACCATCTTAGTGGACAAAGTCCCTTTTGGAATCGAGTTCACTCCTTGTTCTAGTCCTGTAACACAGAACTGGATTAACTTACCATTTTATCCATGTCTATATCATGAGATATAAATATTTACCCAATGCATTAGAGGGAGATATATGTCCCACCCATCTCATATTGAAACCATCCTTACGGGTGCCACAACACAATCATAAATCATCCATCATAACCCAAAGAATAAAATGGGTTTCATAAACATCATCCCATCTTAACATAATCCATATCTAAAAAAATGGATATCATTTCATCACAAGAAATGTGAAACCATGTAAATCATAGAGACATTATACTTGAAACATACACATATGAAATAATGTCATCTTATATGTAAAATGGTTTTGATAAAACACATGAAATGAATTCTTGATGAAAATATCCTTGCTTCTTTAAAATCATTTTCTTTTCATAAAATTGCAAGAAATTTTAAAAGAAAATTATTTTATTGAAAATAGTAATGAAATATTATAGAGTAAGATTAATTGAAATAAGTTTTTATAAAACTGTAAAAATTTGCTCATGTCGTATAAGTTAAAAAAACATTCTCCTCGTACTTTTAACGGAAAATTCAAAAAGTACTACGTATGGAAAACAAAGGAAAGTTTCCATCCATAACACAAAGTAAAAGTCAAAGAAGGGTAAACATGACTTTAAACATAAATGTAATAATATTAAAAACTTTATGAAAAAAATTTTATGGACATGTTGAAAAATATAACCCTAGTAAATACTTACGTATAAACAATCTTAGATAAAAATGAGATTGCAAAATTATCCCTTACCATAGGTCTGATATGCTTCGTACGTATCCTAACCTCCTGCATTATGATTTAAATAATGTCATTGACTTATTACAGAAACATATTAATTTTTATTATATCATATATGGTTGACTTATGACTTTATATTACCCATTCTTTTGTAAATTCCATGTTAAAGCAACGTTTTGGGTAAAATCGTTTTATTTATCCTACGTGTTTGGACTTGTTGTTCTTGATATTATTATTACTTATATAATGATTTAATTACTTCCAGAATATAAAATATGATTTATATATCATATATATTCAGTATATATATATATATAATAGATAGATAAATGAAATGAAATACATCGTTCATGGAGACGGTAGGTCGTACGTACGCATGAACGCTGTTTTATTTTCCTTATTGACTTGAATGGAAGTAAGTAGATGACATATATATATATAAATAAATACAGTAGCTTTATCATGTCATATATTTCATTGTTATTCATTATATATACTTTATATTAATTCTTGAGTGGTCAATATGGAGAATGAATCTCATCGTGTCGTGGAGACGGTAATCGGTACGTACGAACAAGCGATGATATCGTTCCCAATATTATTGAATTGAATTGTAGTGGATGATATAATTTCTCAGAATCAGTATGATTTTTTAATAACTATATATAGTTATTCATTACACCATTATACCCATCCATGTAATGTGGTGGTGGAAAAACAGATTACACCACGGTGTGGAGACGGTATTCCATACGTACGCACACGTGGTGATTTTGTTTTTCGTAGGATGGATAGAAGGTGAAATAGGATTGTTTCATATTTATAATAACATATCAGTATATTATTGATGCTTAAGTTATTAATTTATGATGAAACACATAAATAAGAATAAGTTTAAGAAGAAAGAAAATGGAAAGAATCGTTAAAGGATATTACCTCTTCTTTGACGCGCCTCTTCTTAACCTCCTCTAAGGGCACTAAGGTTTGTCTTTGAAGAAGACCATGACCTCTAGTATGTTTATAGGGAAGTGTAGAAGAGAAATTTTCAGGGTTTCTCCGAGAATTAAGGCTCAAAGTGGTGTGAGGAGGAAAGGGAGGAGGTGCCCTTTTGTAAGGAAGGAGAGGGGCACTTTTGGAAACCCCAAAAATATTAATTTATAATAAAATGAAACCCCACTAAAAAACCTCCAAAAGTGACTCAATTCGAAGCTGTGATGATATAGGGTTTTAATATCATCAACCAATAAAATTTAGACATGTTTTATGTTTATTTTAAACCTTATCAACTTGATTTATCATTATTTAATCTATTTACTTTAATTTGTGGTAATAAAATTCTAAATTTTAAATTGTTATAAATACATACTTAAATGTTGTAAATTTGTCCAATAATTGGATAATTTATAACCTTTTAGATCATATAATTTTAAATTTGTAGTTTTTAAATATTTTTGTGATTTTTAAATAATTTAATAATATGTTATTTTTATAAAATATCAATAGTGTCAATTTTGACACTATTCATTATTTCAATTTAAATAAAAACCACATAGAAGTTATATTCGAACAAAAATATATAATAGATCCCTAAAATTTCATATTCATAAAAAAAATCCATGGGACACATTAATTTGTTCATATATTATTTATTTTAATATTTTTAAAACCATTTATTTATTATATCTCTTAATAAAATAATTACTACAACATTTTTGAATAATTATTTAATATACTTATTTATTACATAAAAATTAAAAATAAAATCCTATAATTAAGATAAATATAATAAATTTCATAATAATATTTTTACTCAAATTTATCATCTTAAAATCATAACATTTAAATTGTTATATTTATTAAATTATGAAGGTTATATCTTTGACATCATTTAAAATAAAATAATATAAATGTCCTAATCGGTTTTATAAGGCTCAAAATGGTCCACAAATAGACCCTTAGATTATTAGGGTATATATATACTCTACCAATAATGTTTGGTCAAGTTTATGGTCCTTTTGATCAGTATTGTTATTTTAATAGAATCTATATTGTTGATTTTTCACTAAATAAATAATTTCTTCATCATTAATGTATAAGATATTAGAGTGAATAAATATTTCATAAAAATTACAAATAAATTACCATGATAAAGAAACACTTTTTAGCTTACAAATGAGTATTTATAATCGAATTTATATTCTGTATAACCTTATATTAAAAATAATCTAATTATTAAAGTTTGAGGGAGACATTTCACTTTCATTAAATAAATAAAAGGTCTTAATCAAATACAAGTGGGTTACATTAGATTCCATTTCGACCCAAGTATTATTTTTGGTATAATATAATCATCCAATTATATTAGGAAAAGTTTTAGGGTAATTTTATAATATTACATTTACCTTTAATTACCCGATTTTCCCTTAACTATGGTAAATACAATTTATCGTAGTTACTATTCATAATGACTAAAAAATAAAAAGTAGATTATGAACATAATTTGGACATAATGATTCCCAATATGGAATCCATTTTTTTAAATTCAAATCACAGAAGTTGCAGAAATTAATTTAAAATTAATCTCATTGTTAAGAAAACAAGTTTAAAAAGTTAAAACATTGCAAAAGATTTAAATAATTTTACCTATGAATTAAATGTAAAATCAATGCTAATGACATACATTATATGAAATGGTAAAAATATATTCTATTTATACTTTAAAACCATTCAATATTATAATTTAAACATATAAATTATTGCGATGAAAAAAGTTGTTTTTAATTAAAATATTGCGTGTTTTTACTATTCATTGAAATTTGAAAGTTATCCGAATAATATGAAAAATTTATCCAGATTAAGTTTTTATATCATGATTCTAAATAAGAATTTTATTTTTTCCAATTGAACTTATAAACATATCAAAAACTAGATTTAAATTGGCGTGCCATCAAAAGGCGGCAAAACTGCATTTTTGGAAAAATACTTATTTTACCTAAAAAATTTATTTTTCTCTTATACCATGTTCTAGAAAATGTTTCAGATGAATAATAATGTTATAAAATTCAAAATTTATTTAATACTATTCATAACAGCTAGTCCATAATAATATTATAACAATATATCATTGTTTAGTGAAACCCGGTATTGCGTATTACACACGCTATCGAGGAAAGTCGTGATTGCATGTAACACAAGCCATGTCAGGGATGCGTGTAGTGTAAGATACCTTTGGTGTTGCGTATAACATAATTAAAAATTAATTTCATTTATAAATTAGACAAAATCTATACATAATTTTGCATAGAATAATTTCTACAACACTAACTTGAAATTGTGTGTAACACGAGCCATGAATAGTGTTGCGTATACTGCAAGCTAATACGGTGTTGCGTATAGCACAAGCTAATTTTGGTGTAGCGTACAATACAAGACATCATTGAAATTAAAAATAATAATTCTCATGAAATCTTAGGGTGTTACATTCTACACCCCTTAAAATGAATTTCGCCCTCGAAATTCATCGGGGTTGTAAATGGTCTACTACTTGAAAGTTTCTTTAATAGAAACCCACATCGTGAAAAGGAATACCAAAACATAACATTAAAAACTAAATTATGAAACATAACGGTTACCCAAATTAACTATTCACTTGGTTTCCACATAGGATAACAAAGGTGAAAATATTGATATGTAAGAGAAACCTAACCATCATGTTCTGATTGAGAGTGGTAGAGAACATGGCTATGAAAAAGACAACAATCACAAAGCCATAAATTTGTGATGATCTATGGTTCCATCTGATTCATTAGATAAAAGGGTACTAGAACAACCTTTTTTTTGTTTTCAAGATCATTTCCCTAAAGTTAAAGAATTGTTGAATTAAAATAAATACTTACTTGATTTTGGTACAATCTTACTGTTGTTTATGCCTTGAACAATTTCCACATCATCTTTTAAAGAAATGAAGTTTAATTTGTCTTCTGTGAAGTGTTAGCAGATCATGTGATAGAATGATAGGTCATTCCATCTGTCTCAAACAAAAGGATAGAAAAAGTTATTAAATATACATAAGTCCCTCTATAGTGAGATTAATTGTATATGGTTCCTAAAATGGACTTATACTTCATATATCATACCACTTAATATAATAAAACTAGTTTCTACTAACCAATTACTTCATGTAGGTCAGTGGTAGGCAATAAAGTCCTGTCACACTTCGGTTGTGGGTTCGATTCCCACAACCTTGTCTGACGCGACGGGTTATCGCCCGTCCAGTAGGGATTCATTTTTCTAAAACTACATCATTATGACATTCCATCAATAATATCAAAAAAATTTGTATCCTTAAATAATACTAACTTATGTCTAACATAATCCATTTCAAATATTTAAGCTTATCCAAAATACTTCTGTCCAAGCTCATAGTATAAAGAAAACAATTAGTAGAAATGTCATCTACCGATCATGTGAATACCATCATTTATCCCTGATATATCTTGTTAGTCACATTCCAATCATGTGAATACCTTAATCATGTATTCTCTTGAAAACTAAACACCCATTGAACCTTAGTGAAAACATAAATGTTGTCAAATGTTAACTCTTTCCACATACCAAAGTCAAAAAATTCTATATACTCAAACCATGATATAAATTTTTCCATATATCAATCATGAGATCATTAATACTATCAAACATTTCATTTTCTCCTTATCCCTTCATTATGTGTATATCATCTTCCTTCCAAAAACATTTCAATCACTTTTCATGGTTATCGATACCATATAATTATTAAAAACCAATACATAGATATTCCAAAATTCCATGATGCCATAAATGAGATTCCATGATACTATTTTTAAATCCCATTACATAAACACTTAATCATTACACAACAACATTTTCATGCTTCTTTCCACACTTTGAGCATAAAGAAACATTCATCTTCTTTTCACCATTATTCTGAGATTTCACCTTGAACTCCATCTTTCGTTTCTTTTCAAAACCATGAGATGTATATGTAACACCAACTTCCATTTCTACCTTGATAGCACAACGCACAATTTATTCATAGCTACTAAAGACTCTTATAACTAATGCCATTTGAAGACTTGGTTTTAAGACACTGAATAATCGATCAACTTTACTTTCAGGTTGGATGATAAATCCAGATGCATACCTTGCAAGCCTTGAAATATTCGCTTCGTACATACCAACAAATTCATCATCCTTTTTCTTAAGCTCAAGGAACTCCTTCTCCATCTTTGTTCGAAGAATACGAGGGAAGTACTTATTAAAAAACAAGTTCTTGAACTCATTCCATTCCATGGATTCAATTTTATCTTGGGTCCTTGTATTCTTAATTATAGTCCACCACTGGTCTACATCACCTCTTAAATGGTAAATAACTAAAATGACTTTTTCTTGTTTAGAATAGAGAAGTATGGAAAATATCTTTTCAATGGTAATGATCCATTGTTCAGCAAAAAGTGGATCAGAAGACCCATTGAAAGAAGGTGGACATTTCCTCATGAACGACTCAATAGAATATTGTTTCCTGCTCATTCGGAAGTCCGGAATGATTCATATCTTGTGTAAGTATAGAAATAATATTTTTCACCCCATATCCCATAACATTGGTTTGTTCAGGAGGACAATCATTTCACTTCCCATTACATTAATCAACACGGTTCCTTCGGGTTCTAGCCATCGTCTAAAACCCAAAAAAAAATTTATAAGAGGCAAAATTCATGCTAGGAAAACAACATAATAAAGGGGTAGTACATCCAATATCTAACATCTTAGGTTTAATTTTATGATCGTTACCATAATCCTAGTATTATAACCTATACTTGTACTTAATCTTAGAGACATCCCTAGACATACCTTAGAAATGTCTCTAGGGATCTCAATAAAGTACTCACATCCTAGTTTCGAAAGGTTGACTAAACCTTTCCTCTGATACTAACTGTAGTGAACCAAAGGCTTGACATACATAGAAATTACATTAATTTTGATGAATATCTAATACATAACAAAAACAGACACCAAAGGACCTTAATAGTTAAGTTTCTTTGGAAACTTGGAACATAATATTCTAATCTTGGTAAAAGATCTTCAATATCTCCTATAAAGTTATTCCCTTTTTTTACCTAAAAACATTCTTTATATCCTGGAAAAAGGAAAACATATATAGGATGAGCTCAGTTTCTTAGAATGGTTAAGCATGTAGAAAATAACACAAACCATATACATTTGAACTTAAAAACATGAACGTAATGTTTAAATATCAAAATCTTGAGTTGCGAAATAAATCTTGGCAGTACGTAAGGAATAGATCATAATGGAACAAAAAAATTGATATAATAGAATGGGAATAAAACATTTAATTTTGGAAAGCCATTAAGCCAAATGATATGATTTCCATAGTAGACAAGGCATTGCTGCCAAGACCATCTTAGTGGACAAAGTCCCTTTCTAAATTGAGTTCGCTCCTCATTCCAGTCCTGTAACACTGAACTGGATTAACTTACTGTTCCAGCCATGTCTATCTCATGAGATATAAATATTTACCCAATGCATTGGATGATGATATATGTCCCACCCATCTCATATTGAAATCATTCTTATGGGTGCCACAACACAATCATAAATCATTCATCATAGCCCAAAGATTAAAATGGGTTCCATAAACATTATCCAATCTTAACATAATCCATATATAAAAAAATGGATATCATTTCATCATAAGAAAAGTGAAACCATGTAAATCATAGAGACATTATACTTGAAACATACAGATATGAAATGATGTCATCTTAGATGGAAAATAGTTTTTATAAAACACTTCAAATGAATTCTTGATGAAAATATACTTGCTTCTTAAAAATCATTTTATTTTCACAAAATGCCAAGAAATTTTAAAATAAAAGGATTTTGTTTAAAATATTCATGAAATCTTGTAGAGGAAGCTTCATTGAAATAATTTTTTATGAAACCGTAAAAATCCGTTCATGCCGTATAAGTAAAAAAAATCTCTTCGTACTTTTAACGGAAAAGTCAAAAAGTACTACGTATGGTAAACAAAAGAAATATTCCATCCATAAAACAAAGTAAATGTCAAAGAAGGGTAAAAATTCCTTTAAA
Source organism: Viscum album (assembly GCA_963277665.1). NCBI lineage: Eukaryota > Viridiplantae > Streptophyta > Magnoliopsida > Santalales > Viscaceae > Viscum > Viscum album. Next base: position 537,040,019 of record OY728138.1, on the reverse strand, counting down.
TATACATGTAATAATATTAAACACTTTATGAAAAATATTTTATAGACATGGATGAAACATATAACCCCAGTAAATACTTACGTATAAACAATCTTGGATAAAAATGAGATTGAAAAATTATCCCTTTCCTTAGGTCTGATATGCTTCATACGTATCCGAACCTCCTGTATAATGATTTAAATAATGTCATTGACTTATTACAGAAAGATATTTATTATTATGATATCATATATTGTTGACTTATGACTTTATATTACCCATTCTTTTGTAAATTCCATGTTAAAGCATAGTTTTGGGTAAAATCGTTTTATTTATCGTACGTGTTTGGACTTGTAGTTCTTGATGTTATTATTACTTATATCATGATTTAGTTACTTATATAATGTAAATCATGATTTTTATATAATATATATTCAATATATATATATAACATAAAGGTAAATGAAATGAAATACACCGTTCATGGAGATGGTAGGTCGTACGTACGCATGAACGTTGTTTTCTTTTCCTTATTGACTTGAATGGAAGTAAGTAGATGACATATATATATATACATACATAAATAAATTTGCTTTATCATGTCATATATTTCATTCTTATTCATTATATATACTTTATAATAATTCTTGAGTGCCTAACAGAGAGAATGAATCTCATCGTGTCATGGAGACGGTAATCAGTACGTACGCACGAGCGATGATATTATTACCATAATTATTGAATTGAATTGGAGTGGATGATATAATATCTCAGAATCAGTATGATTTTGTAATAACTATATATAGTTATTCATTACACCATTATACCCTTCCAATTAAGGCGGTGGTGGAAAAATAGATTACACCACGGTGTGGAGACGGTATTCCGTACGTACGCATGCGCGGTGATTTCGTTTTTCATAGGATGGATAGAAGGTAAAATAGGGTTGTTTCATATTTATAAGGAAATATCATTATAAGATTGATACTGATGTTGTTAATTTACGATGAAACAAATAAATAAGAAGAAGTTGAAGAAGAAAGAAAATGGAAAGAATCGGTAATGTATATTACCTCTTCTTTGACACGCCTCTTCTTAACATCCTCTTAGGGCACTAAAGTTAGTCTTTGAAGAAGACCAGGACCTCTAGTATGTTTCTAGGGAAGTGGAGAAGAGAAATTTTCAGGGTTTGGCCAATCATGAAGGCTCAAATTGGTGTGAGGAGTAAAGGGAGGAGGTGCCCTTTTATAAGGGAGGAGGGGGGCACTTTTGGAAACCTTAAAAATATTAATTAATAATAAAATGAAACCCCACATAAAAACCTCCAAAAATGACTCAATTAGAATATGGGATGCGATAGGGTAATAATCTCATAATTCAATAACATTTAGACATGTTTTAAGTTTATTTTAAACCTTATCAACTTGATTTATCATTATTTAATCTATTTAATTTAATTTGGGGTAATAAAATTCTAAATTTTAAATTGTTATAAATAAAAAATTAAATGTTGTTAATTTTCCCATAATTAGATACATTATAACCTTTTAGACCATGTAATTTTAAATTTGTAGTGTTTAAAAATTTTTGTTATTTTTTAATAATTTAATAATATGTTATTTTTATAAAATATCATTAGTGTCAATTTTGGCACTATTAATTATGTGAATTTAAATAAAAACCACATAGAAGATATGTTCGAAAAAAATATATATAATAGATCCCTAACATGTCATATTCATCAAAAAATTCATGGGGCACATGAATTTGTTCATATATCATTTATTTTAATATTTTTAATACCATTTACTTGGTATATCTCTTAATAAAATAATTACTACAACATTTTTGTATAATTATTTAATATACTTATTTGCTGCATAAAAATTAAAAATAAAATCCTATTATGAATATAAATATAATAACTTTCACAATAATATTTTTACTCGAATTTAGCATCTTAAAATCACAACATTTAAATTGTTATATTTATTAAATTATGAAGGTGACATCTTTGACATCATTTAAAATAAAATAATATAAATGTCCTAATCTGTTTTATAAGGCTCCAAATGGTCCAAAAATCAACAAATGGATTCTTAGTGTATATATATACTCGACCAAGAATGGTTGGTCAAGTTTCTGGTCTTTTTTATAGGTATTGTTATTTTAATAAAAACTAAATTATTGATTTTTCACTAAATAAATAATTTCTTCATCATTAATGTATAAGATATTAAGGTGATTAAATATATATTAAAAATTGAAAATAAATTACCATGATAAATAAAAACATTTTAGATTTAAAATGAGTACTTATAATTAAATTTATATTCTCTATAACCTTATATTAAAAATAATCTAATTATTCATGTTTGAGTGAGACATTTCACTTTCCTTAAAATAAATAAAAGGTCTTAATCAAATACAAGTGGGTTACATTAGATTCCATTTCGACCCACGTATGATTTAGGGTAAAATATAATCATCCAATTATATTAGGACAAGGGTTAGGATAATTTTATAATATTTTATTTACCCTTAATTACCCGATTTACCTTTAAATATGGAAAATAAAATTTATCGTAGTTACTATTCATAATGACTAAATAATAAAAAGTTGATTATTAACATAATTTGGACAAACGGATTCCAAATATGGAATCCCTTTTTCCAATTTCAAATCACAGAAGTTACAGAAATTAATTTAAAATTAATCCCTTTGTTAAGAAAATTAGTTTTAAAAGTTAAAACATTGCATAAGATTGAAATGATTTTACCTATGAATTCAATGTAAAATCAATGCTAATGACATACATTATATTAAATGGTAAAAATATATTCTATTTATACATTAAAACCATTCAATATTATAATTTAACTATATAAATTATTACGATGAAAAAAGTTGTTTTTAATTAAAATATAGCGTGTTTTTACTATTCATTAAAATATGAAAGTTATCAGAATAATATGAAAAATTTATCAAGAGTACTTTTTTATATCCTGATTCCAAATAAGAATTTTATTTTGACAAATTGAACTTATAAAAATGTCAAAAACTATATTTAATGTGTGTGCGCCATCAAAAGGCGGAAAAATTGCCTTTTTTTAAAATACTTATTTTACCTGAAAAAATTAATTTGTTCTCATACCATGTTCTAGAAAATGTGTAAGATGAATAATAATGATATAAAATTCAAAATCTAGTCAATACTATTCATAACGGCTAGTCCATAATAATATTATAACAATATATCGTTGTTTAGTGAAACCCAGTATTGCGTACTACACATGCTATCGAGGAAAGTCGCGGTTGCGTGTAATGCAAGTCATGTCAGAGATGCATGTAGTGCAAGATCCCTTTGGTGTTTCATATAACACAATTCAAAACTTATTTCATTTATACATTAAACAAAATCTATACATAATGTTGCGTTGAATAGTTTATACAACACCAAATTGAAATTGTGTGTAACATGAGCCAAGAATAGTGTTGCGTATACTACAAGCTAATACGGTGTTGCGTATATCACAAGCTAAATTTAATGTTGCGTACAATAAAATATATCAATGAAATTAAAAAGAATAATTCTCATGAAATCTCAGGGTGTTACAGTATATTTTCATGATTTATTCTAGAGAATATGCATTTAATTAGTTAGATTATTTATTTAAAATAAGGCTTTTATTGAGAAAGACACTTGGGAGTTATTTTAACTGAATGAGAAAAAGATTTGTGATGAAATCTGGTATGGTCACCATTATGACTTGGGGTATTATTGATATTACATAGTACTTGGGGTACACACATTCCCCCTAATGTGTGGACGACATGAAACGGTACCAGGTGTTGGGCCTGGTGTTTCAATTGTTTTCAATGATGAGTCAATATGTATTTTGAAGAAGAGAAGATGCTTATAGAATTATTATGAATTAAATTTACAACATTGGATTCCATTAATGTAAAATATTCAATGTTAATTTAAACAATTTTTGGATTGATATTCATGTCAAATACTTATTTCAGGGGTGACACATTATCTTATAATAATTGAGAAAGAAATAAAGGCCATGAAAAATAATATTTTTCATGGTGATGAGTTGAATAAGAAGAACAAGAGAAAGTATATAAGGTCAAGAAAAAATGTTATTTATTTGGAATGATCAATATTTTAGGGATTTAATAAGAAAACATGAAAAACTATAAGGACAAGGAAAATATGTTTTTTCTATAGGATTTTTTATTACATGAATAATTCTTCAAGAAATATTGTAGAATAAATTATCTTGGAATTATATATTGAGAGAATACGTTGAAAATTTATGAGTAGAGTTTGGTAAAAATGTATCCAACCATGTGGGCCAAGGGATTGACTTTATCCAACAAATGTGGGAGGAGTACATTGACCATGGGGAAGAGAAAGTCCATGAATCATGTATGGAGGGAGTTATAAACTGGATTTGTATATTCCCATAGTAAAGTGAATCCTAGTGAGAGTGATAGGGAAAAGTTTTTGGTTAACTAGTGTAGGTACAGATCGTTGAGGGATAATGGGAGTGGGGATGTAGGTGATAATCCCCCGCTTCATTATCATGACTAATCATTGGAACATATTTTATTAAATAGGGGAGTAAAATAGAAGTGTGGTCCAATGTGGGAAAAACAAAGCATGATGTACTATTCTTTTATGTAATATGATATGGATATAACCTTGTCCTTCTGGTCTGAAAACTTTAAGCCATTTGATCATACCATTATCCTCCACTACCTCTAGTGACACTATAATCTTCATATTAGTGTTCCAGTATTCCCAAGTTCATGTAAAAGGTTTTATGATTGATCTTGTGGTCTCTATAGGTGTTATGTTATCTTTCTTATGAGATAATGAGTCTTCAAACTCCATATATGTCATATATATCTTTCATGCATGATAATGACTCAAATGCATGCCATAAAAAATGAAAAAGAAGATAAAGAGGCCATTTTAACAAATTAATAGTTCAATCATTAATTATACATGCAATTATCATTACAGGAATATTAGGAATGAAACCTGAAATCATTTAAGAAAAATATCCACAATTTACTATGTGTTTATTTTGAGAAAATAAAAAAGCTTCAAGTGTTTATAAAATCATCTATGTGGTTAAAATATCAAAGATTCAATTTGGGTTTTTTGTTAGAGCTATGGAATTTTGAGGAACAGTGATACTCACCTATAAATGGAGAATCACATAAATGAAGAGAGATGATATCGATTATAAGAATTAATTTTCTTTTCCAATGAAATAATGTGTTTGTGAAACCTCTGTTTTGAGAATAGTATATTTTCAAAGATTTTATCTTACATGAATGCGATGAAATCCATAGGTATTCAACTTTTATAAATCATTGTCATTTTAATTTATAAATAACTTGTTCATTGAAGTAACTCAGGATATCCTAATACCATTACATGTAACCTCCTCGGCTTACACGAATGCTTCTATCTTGAATGATATACATGAATTCGTGGATATAACATGGTGCACATGAGCCTCAGCCTAATTGGTGAGTTATCCTTAAGTGCATCTACAAGTCCCTGGTTCAAAACTAGGTAGAGGCATATTTCGGGGGGTACTGTAGTAGTACTGTAGAAAATACTTTAGCAGGTACTATAGTAGTACTGTACACTGTGCGGTATTGTAGAAGAATGTACACTGTATAGTTACTGTAGCAGAACTATACACCGTGTGGCTACTGTAGTAGGTTTTGTTAGGTATTGTAGCAGCTGGAACTATTCACCTTTGGGACACCTTTTTTGTCTTGTATTTCTTAAGGCTTCCTGGCCTCCAAGGCCTTCGGGTCAGTAGGGATTTTGAGCCACTTTTAAGGCCTTCGGGCCACCTCAAGGCCTTCGGGCCACATGCAGTTGCCCTAGACAGACTACAAACAAGGAGCAGCCCCAGAAGAGGATTCAGAGAAGGTGCACTCACCAGAGCAGATCCAAATGGATTTGTCAAAATGAGAGGGTATGGCTATGCCATCGGGACCATCCTATGCTTGCATGGGAAGCCTAGCCGGAAGGCCATGCAAAGGTGGAGAGCTACTATCATGATGCAGATGCTGGGAAGGGGAAGCTCCTTGTAGATAGTCTGGTTGAATTCCTTAAGACCTTCGGGTCATGTAATCTCCTAAGCCTACGAGCCATGTAATCTCTGAGCCTAATGGCCTTGTAAGGGTTCCCCCTCATCCCTTTAAATGGGGGTTATCAATAAAATCTATAAAAATGAAGGCCTTCGGGCCATTCAGGCATAGATATAACATGGAGTTAGTGATATATAAAGGTACAATGATCACTCACGATTTAATATATTCAGATAGTGGTTTCATGAAAATGGAAAACATTGTGTATCCCCTACACAAAGAATGAATGTGCATAGGATGTTGGACAGTGCATGAATGAATGAACACAAGAATGAGAAGTTTAAATTCATGAGAACATAAGTATAAGTAACACAAATAGAATAAACAATGATATAAAACATTAAATAAGTATATGAATAAATGGGTTTTCTAGGTTTTACATTATTCACTATGAAATACATAATGCATGAATGATGTGAATTTCTAAATATTGTGTCGAGAACTCAAAAAGAGGGTAATTTTATATTTTTTAAGTTATTTATCTAATAAAATATTATAGAATTTATGTGCCTCACTTTCACGCATTCAGTAAGGTCATTTCATCATAAAGAATACATAAGGATTATATATCGAACATTCATTTAACTTAGTGAACAAATTATCTATAGGTGATCAAAATTATTGAGCAATACCGATAGACTGGTTCATTTATTATCGAAGATACCTAAAGTATACAAAAGAATGTGTGATTAAGTAATATTATGGAATAAGATTAAATATCACCCTATAGTTGATCAAGATTTAATCAAATATAAAGTATTATTGTTGGTTTTGGGAGCAGGTGAAGTCTTCTAATTAGTGACAGGGGTAGAAGGACTCTCTTGGTTGGATCTAGAGCAGTAAAAGTCTATTAGTCCATGTTAAAAGTTGAGGAAATCTTTAAATTTGATCTGGAAGTACATGAATTATCTCAATTGGATGTAGAGTATAGGAAGTATCTCAATTAGAGTTGGGAGCATTTTAATCATTAGTTTTATTATAAAGAATCTATAATTATGGAAATAAATAATTACATCAAGGTTTAGTATTACTTATGACCCTTATAAATCTTGTATCATTCCCTCTCCATTATTATAACTCCACATGATGTGATATTGGGAGATAATTTTGAGTGGATCAAGAAACATAAAAATATTAATAGGTTTAATTGAAAATAAAATGAATTCAAAAAAAGAAACCATTGATTCACCCCTCCCCAAAAAAGTGGTCAAATGGCTTAGGGCACCACAAGTGGTATTTAAAGAAAGGTTCCCTTTAAATATCCAAGAAGAATTATTTAATTATATTTAATCTTAATTCTATCAATAGGTGAGTTTTTTATATATTTTAGGGGAAGAATAATCATAGATGTAATAAAATGATGCTACTATATTTCCCATCAATCTGTCTGGATGTGATAGATGCTACAATAATGGGATTTTCACCCATATCTAAAGATGCTTCCATGACACAAAAAGAAAATAGAATTATGGATTTTTTGGGAAAGGCTTAAAATTCCATATTCATGTCTTAATAAGAGATTAAATATATATAATTCTTGTGTCTCAATAATTCCAAGGAGATATATAAAAACTGAGATGTTGTTATAAATGAAATATCAATGTCATGGAATCCAAACTATATGTATGGAAGCGTAAGTTTGAGAACATCAAAATGACATATGAATAAAATATTAATGACTATTTCACTATAGTGAATTAGATAGTCATCGACATTTTATGGTTTAGTGAGAATATTGATGACCAAATCATAGTTAAAATTTTTATGTGGAATTTTCCCTAGTGTTTTGATTCAAGGATCTTAGACTTATAAGAAAGAGATAATTTATCGGTTGAAAACTACACAACATTCTCATAGCTTATGAGATGAGGAAAATTATAGATATCAAGAAGAATGGTGCAATTAAAAATTGAATTCATGAAATACGGAAAGGGAAAGTTAAATATGAATATAATTTTAAATCAGGTCATTCATATAGTAATAAATATGATTATGAATTCAGTGATATTTATTCTCTTTGATCAAATAGATTCAGAAGGTGAATTTGAAAGGGAAATTTAAGTAAATTATTAAAATAATTTAACTCTTGTAACTATACTGTTTTTCCAATAGATTTCTAAAAATAATGGTTAAATAATATTTATAAGAATGAGAATAAGATAAAGATAGATCTCAAAAAAAATAGGGTAAGTAGAAAAAGAAACATCACGTTAGTAAGAAGAGATATCTTATGAGAAATAACAAGTATGGTTTTGTATCAAGTTTTTATTTAGATAATAAAGTTTCTTTTTTGATCATTCTAATAAAAACATTATTCTTAAAGTAGTAGTGGTGATTAAGAATAAATAAAAAAAAACATGATTAGAAACTAAATGAAAATTTTTATTTCTACATGGTAAATAATCTAAATCTCAAGAAAGAAAAGAATAATCATGGGAAATAAAACAATAAATTAACTACTAAATAGAATGAGGTGGAAATAGTTCAATTTGATGAAAAAATAGGACCTAGAAAATAAGGAATTATCTCTTATTAATGAGATCAAGATGCAGCAAATAATAATTACAAAAAAAGATAAACTAATATGTGATCATGAATAAAAGTTACATTTTTGAAAACAATTTTTTTTACAAAATACATATGTGTCACAGTTTATCATGAGTTGAATATGTTAAGATAATATTTTGAACATGGGATAATATTCTCAATATTTAGATAAGGAAGGTAGTTTTGTATCAAAGAATAATTATAGAACATTTATTTTTAATATTACAGATGTGAAAACAAAAAATGGGGATATAGTTAAAGGATAAAAACAACAACAAGAATAATACAGATATTGATTTATCAAGAAAAAATATTAGAGAATATATTTTCAGGTTCTTTTTTGGTGTTGTTGCATTCATGGTCACAAAACCTATTCATACTGGTTTAGAATTTATTTACTTTGAATGTACCAAGAATCCTAGGGGAGTTTCAATGATCATTTGAGTAAAAAGTATCAAATAAAAAAACATCTAGAAAGATCTATACCACAGTTATATACACATAATAAATTTCATATTCATAAACTTTTTGAGGTATTTAAGTTCTCAATGTCACAAGATTGAGTTATGCATGAAAATATTGGAAGTAGTAGTTCCATATTCTTTGAAAGGTAAAAATTTTCAAAAGAAAAACAATGTAAAGTCATGTTAACATTCGAAGGATTTTGAGAATGTCAAATACAATTTTCTAGTTGTTTGGACCCATTAGCTGAAACTAGATAAATAATTATAGGAAGATAAAAACTTTCTAAGTCTAGAGGAAACTATGTGGCCTTAGAAAATGATGTTATATTTAATGAGATGTTATCAATAAAATGAACCATGAAAACTTATAGTATTGAGGGTAAAATTTTTATTCAACCCAAATAAGAAGAATGTGGAAATGAATATTTTCATATCATTAAGACTTGAAACAAAAAATAAGATTACAATAAAATATTACCTTGTTGAGATTTATAGGAAATATAAGAAAATATTGAGAGAAACCTCTTAGTATAAATATTGTTACTGTGAAACCATGAGTTCCCACCTTATTCTCTTTTATTTTAAGTATTTTTAACTAAAAATGAATATTATTAAAAGATATTTTTGAGGCTATAACTGGTGGAAATAATGAATAAATTTTACTTCGTGGATTTTCAAATATACTTTAAAATTAAATAATATGAATCCATCCCTCATGTGTGAGAAACCATGAGAATAATCATTCATTTTACTAGATTCTTGTGAATATGGAAAATATTGATAGATTTCAAAGTATAAGGTTGAGTTATTGCAATCACACTTTTTTCCTTAATTGTTAATTATATTAATCATAACTATTATGTTGGTGGTGTGTTTTTTATGATAACATCATAAAAAGAGGGTATTTATTTCCTTTCACCAAAACATTATGATGTGTTTGTTGCTCTGGGTGGAAGAATTATCATTTCATTGAAAACCATGGTTATTAGTGACCCCCTTCAATGAGACTTGATATTTCCTAAGAATTATTTCTCATGCATTGTAAATTCTGGATAGCTTAGACATCCTTGGTTATATCTCTGTTGTTTTCTTCACTAGGATATCCCATTTAGGCTTTGATTTTGTAAACTATAATCTCATTTCTAAGGAAACCATGCGATATAATTCCTCTCCTAGAACCATGAGAATCGTGTTTTAAACACCTCAATTATCCTTGGAATTGTGATTGTCAATAAGGGGGGGATTTTATGAGCACACATATTTAATTTTAAATTTGTGAAGAGATTTTCAAAAACAAAATTTATAGGTGTGTTATTGGGATCAATGTTGTAATTGTTTTTAATGATCAGTAAATATGTGTTTGTTTGTATTTGTGATGTTTGGAGAATTTTTATAAATTCAATTTATGGAATTGGATGTCATTATTGAGAAATTACCCATGTTAATCATGATGATTATTGGAGAGATCATCGTGTCAAATTCTATTTTAAATTGTGGAAAATTGTTTTACAATAATGGAGAAATTAATTAAGTCAATGAAAAACAAAAAATTTCATTATGATTTATTGAAGAAGAATAAGAAGAATATAAAGTAGATAAGGCCATGAAAATTGTTATTTATTTTTCATGATGACTATAAAGGAATTTGAGAATAAACCAAAAAGAACTATAAGGATATGAAAAATATTCTTTTTCATTAAAATTTTTTTACATGAATAATTATTGAACAAATATTGTAGAAGAAGAAGAAGAACTTATCTTGGAATTCTATATTGAGGTAATTATTTGGAAATCTATGAGAAGTGTTTGTAAAAAAATGTCTAACCAAGCTAGCTAATGGACTACCACAATCACACACATTATGGAGGGGAACCTAAACCACATGGTAAATGAGGACCGTGAATCCTTCATTACAGTAGGCATAACTGATCCATGTATAGGCCCATAAGAGAGTGCACGAAGGTGAGATCACTTGGGATAGGGTGTTAGTGGTATAGAACTGGTATGGAACAACAAATGGGAAATCTGAGTTATTATATATTTATTAATATTACACTTCTATATCATGATCGGTCATTGATATGTATTTTATTTAATATCAGAGGCCAATGGAAGTATGATTCAATGTGGGATGGATAGAGAGTTAATAAAAATTTATCAATGTTAAATGTTATAGATATAACCTCATCCATATGATCTAGATAATATGATTCATTCAATCATACAATAATTTTCCTCTACCTCTAATGACACTTGAAGCCTCATCCGAGTGTTCCAGTATTCTATAGTTCATTCCAAACTTCTTATGATGTAACTTTAGGTCTCTTTGGAGTTTTTTTATGTTTTTTTGTGATTATGACACTTCAAACCTCCTTACATTCAATATCCATCTGGAATTTATGTAGATAACTCAAATACATTCCATTGGTGAATGTAAATACATTTGAACAGTTTATTTTCATACATGTATGAGTTGAATATTTAATAATACATTCAATTCTCATTGCATTCATGTTAGGAATGAATTGAAAAATCACATAGGAAAAGATTCAACTATTTGTGGAATATGTATTTTCAGAAATAGCTAAAAGTTTTGGGTTTTTATAAAATTTGTTACATGAATTAAATATAAAATATTTAATGTGGTTGTTTTGTTGGAGCTAAGGTTGTGTTAGGAATTGTGATACTCACCTACAAAATGAGAGATACCTTGTAAAACCCCAAGATTTTATGAGAAGTATTATTTTTAATTTATTTGATGTCTTGTGTTATATTCTACACCAAGATTGTCTTGTGCTATACGCAACACCGTATTAGCTTGCAGTATACGCAACACTATTCTTGGATCATGTTACAAAAAAATTCAAGTTTGTTTGATAGAAGTTATTCTACGCAACATTTAGTGCATATATATATATTTAATGTATAAATAAAATATGGCTGGATTCAATTATAAACAACTACAAAGGAATATTTCACTGCATGCAACCCTGACTTGGCTTGCTTTACAAGCAATCGCGACCTTCCACGATAGCGTGTGTTGTACGCAATACCAAGTTTCACTAAAAAACTATATATTGTTATAATATTATTATAGACTAGCCGTTATGAATAGTATTAACAACATTTTTAATTTTATAACATTATTATTCATCTTACACATTTTCTAAAATATGGTATGAGAACAAAATAAATTTTTCAGGTAAAATAAGTATTTTTTTAAAAATGCAGTTTCGTCGCCTTTTGATGGCGGACCCACATTAAATCTAGTTTTTGACATGCTAATAAGTTCAATTTGAAAAAATAATATTCTTCTTTGGAATCAGGATATAAAAATTTACTTTGGATAAATTCTTCATATTATTCTGATAACTTTCATATTTTAATGTATAGTAAAAACACGCTATATTTTAATTAAAAACAACTTTTTTAATCATAATAATTTATATGGTTAAATTATAAAATTTAATAGTTGTAAATTATTAATAGAATATATTTTTAACATTTAATATAATTTATGTCATTAGCATTCATTTTACATTAAATTCATAAGTAAAATAATTTCAATCTTTTCAAATGTTTTAACTTTTAAAACTCGTTTTCTTAACAGCAAGATTAATTTGAAATTAATTTCTGTAACTTATGTGATTTGAATTTGTAAAAATTGATTCCATATTTTCAATTAGTAGGTCCAAATTATGTTAATAATCTACTTTTTATTTTTAGGCATTATGAATAGTTTCTACGATAAATTGTATTTACCATAGTTAATGGTAAATCTGGTAATTAAGGGTAAATATAATATTACAAAATTACCCTAACACTTGTCATAATATAATTAGATGATTATATTTTTTCCTAAATCATACTTGGGTCGAAATGGAATCTAATGAAACCCACTTGTATTTGATTAAGACCATTAGTTTATTTTATTTAAAGGAAAGTGAAATATGTCTCACTCAAACTTTAATAATTAAAGTATTTCTAATATAAGGTTATAAGTAATATAAATTCGGTTATAAATACTCATTTGAAAGCTGAAATGTTTTTCTTTATCATGGTAATTTATTTGAAATTTTTAAGAGTTATTTAGTTACCTTATTATCTTATGCATTAATGATGCAGAAATTATTTATTTAGTGAAAAATCAATAATATAGTTTTTATTGAAATAGTAATACATACCAAAGGCCCAAAAACGGAAAAAACATATTGGTAGTGTATATATAAACCCTAATAATCAACTGGACGAATAGTTGACCATTTTGATGCTTATAAAGGCGATTATGTCACTTATATTATTTTATTTTAAATGATTCCAAAGTTTTCAACTTCATAATTTTATAAATATAAATATTTACATGTTATGATTTTAAGATGATAAATTCGATTAAAAGTATTATTATAAAATATATGTGACCTATATTCATCATTGTATTTTATTTTTAATTTTTATGCAAAGAATAAGTATATTAAATAATTATACAAATATGATGTAGTAATTATTTTATTAAGATAAATATCAAATAAATGGTTTTAAAAATATTAAAATAAATATTATATGAAATATTTAATGTGATATATGATTTTTATAGGTAAATATTACATGTTATGAATCTATTAAATATTTTATTTCGAACATATCTTCTGTGTGGATTTTATTAAAATTCAAATTAATGAATAGTGTAAAAATTGACACTATTGTTATTTTATAAAAATAACATAATATAAAATTGTTTAAATATCAAAAAAATATTTAAAAATTATAAATTAAAATTTATATGGTAAAACATGTCATAAATTATCCAATTTTGGACAATTCACAACACATAAGTAATTATTTATAATAATTTAAAAATTATAATCTTATGACAACAAATAAAATTAAACAAATTAAATATGGATAAATCAAGTTGAAAATGTTTAAAATAAATTCCCAACATGTATAAATTTTATTGGTTGACAATATTACAACCTCATCTAATCAAATATTTTTATTTGAGTCATTTTTTAAGGTTTTTAAGTGGGGTTGAATTTATTATAAATTAATATTTCTTATGTTTCCAAAGGTGCCCCCCTCCTCCCTTGTAAAAAGGGCACCCCTTCCCACTTCACTTCACACCCATTTGAGACATGAATCTCATCCAACACATGAAAATTACTCTTCTAAACCTATCTAGTTATATCATAGAGGTTCTGGTCTTCTCAAAAGACCAACCTTAGTGCCCTAAGAATAAGTTTAAAGGAGGTGCTTTGAAGAAGAGGTAATCTCTTCTACCGATTCTTTCATGTTTCTTTCTTCTTCCGCTTTTTCTTCTTTAGTTGTTTCAATATAAAGTAATAACACCAGTATCAATAATATACTGATATGTTATTATAAATATGAAACAAACATATTTATCCTTCTATACATCCTATGGAAAACAAAATCACCGCGCGTGCGTACGTACGGAATACCGTCTCCACGCCGTGGTGCAATCTATTTTTCCACCACCACCTTACTTTGATGGGTATAATGGTATAAGGAATAACTATATATTGTTATTATAACATCATACTAATTCTGAGATATTATATCATCATCTCCAATTTTATTAAATAATTATGGGAATGATATCATCGCTCCTGCGTACGTACAGACTACCGTCTCCACGAACGTGATGAGATTCATTTTCCATGATTAACCATTCAATTATAATTATAAAGTATATATATAATAATTAATCATGAAATTTGTTACATAATAATTATACTGTATTTCTGTACATATATTTTTCATTTACTTAATTCCATTCAATTCAATAAGGAAACAAAAATAGTGTTCATGCGTACGTACGGCCTACCGTCTCCATGAACGGTGTATTTTATTCCATTTATCGATATATCATATATATTTATATGATGAATATATATTATATATAAATCATGTTTTACATTCTGGAATTAATTAAATCAGTATACAAGTAATAATATCAAGAACAACAAGTCGAAACACATATGATAAATGAAACGATTTTACCCAAAACGTTGCTTTAACATGGAATTTACAAAATAACGGGTAATATAAAGTCATAAGTGAACCATATATTATATCATAACAATTAATATGATTGTGTAACAAGTCAATGAAATTATTTAAATCATTATACAGGAGGTTTAGATACATACGAAGCATATCTGACATAAGGTAAGGGATAACTTTTCCAATCTTGTTTTTATCCGAGATTGTTTATTCATAAGTATTTACTGGGATTATATTTATCATTCATGTCCCTATTTTCTAAAAATGGTTTCATGTATTTTTAAAGTCCTTTTAACCCATTTTTTACTTTTAACACGTATTATGGAAGAAATCTTTCTTTTTTTTACTATATGAGGAAATTTTTGACTTTTCCGGCAAAAGTACGAGGAGAATGTTTTTTTAACTTATACGGCATGAAAGGATTTTTTACAGTTTCATAACACCTTATTTTCATGAAATTTACTCTACAATACTTCATGATTATTTTCAAAAAAATCATTTTCATTTAAAATTACATGTCACTTTGAGAAAAAAAATGATTTTAAAGAAGAAAGGATATTTTCCTCTAGAATTCATTTCGAATGTTTTTTCAAAACTATTTTCCAACTAAGATTACATTATTTAGTATGATTATCTTTCAAGTATAATGTCTCTATTATTTACATGGTTTTATTATTTTATGATGAAATGATATCCATTTGTTTTATATGGATTACGTTATGATGGGCTGATGTTTATGAAACCCATTTTATTATTTGGGTTATGATGAATGATTTACATTTAATTTGTGACACAAGTAAGAATGATTTCATAATGATATTGGTGGGACCAATATCTCCCTCTAATTAATTGGGTAAAGATTTATATCTCATGAGATAGACATGGCTGGAACAGTAAGTTAATCGGTTACAGTGATACAAGACAGGAACGAGGAATGAACTCGATTCGGAAAGGGACTTTGTCCACTAAGATGGTCTTGGCAGTAATGCCTTGGCTACTATGGAAATCATATCATATGATTAATGGTTTTCCAAAATTACATGTTTTATTCCCATGCTATTTTATCATTATTGACGTTCCATTACGATCTATGCCTTACGTACTGCCATGTTTTATATCGTTGCTCAAGATTTTGATGTTTAAACATTTTGTTCTTGTATTTATGTTCAAATGTATATGGTTTGTTTTATTTTATCTATAATTAACCTTACAAAGAATTTGATCTCACCCTTTATATGTTTTCTTTTCCCCAGGATATAAACAAAGGTTTTAGGTAAGAAAACAAAAGGGGAAGATCTTTATTAGAGATGTTGAAGATCTTTCACCATGATTAGAAGATTATGTTCCATGTTTCTAAAGACACTAAACTATTACGATCCTTGTATGTTGGTTTTTTTGTTATATATTATGTATTATGAAAAATTAATGTAATTTACATGTACGTCATGATTTGGTTCATTATAGTTGTTATCAGAGGAAATGTTTAGTCAACCTTTGGAAACTAGGATGCAAAAACTTTAGTGAGATCCCTAGAGATATTTCTAAGGTATGTCTAGGGATGTCCCTAAGGTTAAGTATAAGTATAGGTTATAGTCCTAGAATTATGGTAACGATCATAGAATTAAACCTAAGTTGTTAGATATTGAAGGTACTCCCCCTTTATTTTGTTGTTTTCCTAACATGATTTTTCCCTCTCACACTATTCTTTTTGGGTTTTAGACGATGGATGGAACCCAAAGGAACCGTGTTGATCAATGTAATGGAAAATACAATGATTGTCCTCCCAAACAAACAAATTTTATGGGAGATGGAGTGAAAAATATTATTTCTATACTTACACAAGCTATGAATCATTCTGGACTTCCGAATGAGCAGAGAAGGGAACAATATTCTATTGAGTCCTTCACGAGGAAATGTCCACCTTCTTTCAGTGGGTATTCTGATCCACTTATTGCTGAATAGTGTTTCATGACCATTGGAAAGATATTTTCCATACTTCGATGTTCGGAACATGAAAAATTCATTCTGGCGGTTTACCGTTTAGAAGGTGAAGCAGACCAGTGGTGGACTCTAATTAAGAATACAAGGGCCCAAGGTGAAATTGAATCCATGGAATGGGACGAGTTGAAGAACTGATTTTTCAATAATTACTTCCCTCGTATTCTTCGAACAACGTTGGAAAAAGAGTTCCTTGAGCTTAAGAAAAAGTATAATGAATATGTTGGTATATACAAGGAGAATTTTACAAGGCTAGCAAGGTATGCATCTGGCTTTATCATCCAACCTGAATGTAAATTTGATCGATTCATCAGTGGCTTAAAACCAAGTCTATGAAAGGCATTAGCTATAAGAGACTTCGGTAGCTATGAAGAAATTGTGCGTTGTGCTAAAAAGGTAGAACTGGAAGTTGGTGTTACATATCCTTCTCATGGTTTTGACAAGAAACAAAAGATGGAGTTCAAGAAGAAATCTCATAATAATGGTGAAAAGAATATGAATTCTTATTTATGCTCAAATTTTGGAAAGAATCATGATGGAGATTGTATTAAAGGGACTAGAAGTGTGGAAATGAAAGTCATAGAGCAGCTGAGTGTCTAAGTAATGGAAAAAGTGTTTCTAATGATGTGAATAAATAAAATATTGCTGAGAATGCACCACCAACACTTCAATGCTTCATGTGCAATGAAATGGGTAATTATGCTAATCAATGCCCTAATCCAAGGGTTAATGATGATCAACGTGATAAACCTATTAAGGCAATGGATAAAGGGAAGTCACATGTGATCACTATTTGTGATGTTGAGTATGACAATGATGTTGTGTAATGATTAAGTGTTTATGTAATGGGATTTAAAAATAGTATCATGTAATCTAATTTATAATAATGGAATACCCATGTATTGGATTATTCTGGTTTTCAATAATTATATTGAAATACTTTTAGAAGAGTATATGCGCATAATGAATGGATGTGGAGAAAATAATTGGTTTGATAGTATTAATCAGCTCATGACTGATATAAGGAAAAAGTGATATCATGTTTTGAGTATATAGAAATTTTGGGATTTTGGTATGTGGAAAGAGTTAACTTTTGACAGAATTCATGTTTTCACTAAGGTTCAATGGGTATTCATTTTTCAAGAGAATACATGATAAAGGTATTAATTTGTTTGTAATGTGAACAATAAGATATATCATATGATATATGGGGGATAAATGATGGTATTCACATGCTCGGAAGAGGACATTTCTAGTAATTGTTTTCATTATACTATGAGCTTGGACAGAAGTATTTTGGATAAGCCTAAAGATTGGAATGTATTATGTTGGACATTAGTTAGTATTTCTTAAGGCTAGAACTTTTTTCGATATTATTGATGGAATGTTATAATAATGTATTTTTATAAAAAGGAAAACCTGCAGGATGGGCGACAACCCATCGCGTCGAACAAGGGTGCAGGAATCGAACCTACAACCGAAGTGCGATGGGCTTTTATCACCTACCACTAGCCTATAGGAAGTCCATGGTTAGTAGAAACTAGTTCTATTAAATTTAGAGGTATGATAGATGAAGTATAAGTCCATTTTTAGAATCATATATGATTAACCTCACTATATATGGACTTATGCATATTGGATAAATTTTTCTAACCTTTTGTTTGAGACAGATGTAATGACCCATCATTCTATCGCAAGATCTGTTAACACTTCACGGAAGACAAATTCAACTTCATTTCATTAAGAGATGATGTAGAAATTGTTCAAGGCATAAACAATAGTGATATTGTACCAAAATCATGTAATTATTTCTTTTAATTATTCTTCAACTTCAGGGAAATGATCTTGAAAACCAAAAATGTTGTCCTAATGTCCTCATATCTAATGAATCAGATGGTACCTTAGATCATCAAAAATGTATGGCTTTGTGATTGTTGGATTTTTCATAGCCATGTTCTCTACCACTCTCCATCAGAACTTGATGGTTAGATTTCTCTTCCATATCCATATATTCACCTATGTTCTCTTACATGGAAACCTAGTGATTAGTTAATTTGGGTAACCGCTAGGTTTCATAATTTAGTTTTTAAAGTTCAGTTTTGGTATTCCTTTTTACGATGTGGGTTTCTATTAAAGAAACTTTCAAGTAGTAATCCATTTAAAACCCCAAAAAATTTCGAGGGCAAAATTCATTTTAAGGGGGGTAGAATGTAACACCCTAAGATTTTATGAGAAGTATTATTTTTAATTTATTTGATTTATTATGTTGTATGCTACACCAAGATTATCTTGTGTTATACGAAACACCGTATTAGCTTGCAGTATACGCAACACTATTCTTGGATCATGTTACACAAAATTTCAAGTTCGTTTGATAGAAGTTATTCTATGCAACATTGAGTGTGTGTATATATATATATATAATGTATAAATGAAATATGGCTGGATTCTATTATAGAAAACAACAATAGAATCATTCACTACATGCAACCCTGACTTGTCTTGCTTTACACGCAATTGTGACCTTCCACGATAGCGTGTGATGTACGCAATACCGAGTTTCCCTAAACAACGATATATTGTTATAATATTATTATGTACTAGCCGTTATGAATAGTGTTAACTAAATTTTAAGTTTTATAACATTATTATTCATTTTACACATTTTCTTAAATATGGTATGAGAACAAAATAAAATTTTTAGGTAAAATAAGTATTTTGCAAAACATGTAGTTTTGTCTACTTTTGATGGAGAACCCACATTAAATCTAGTTTTTGACATGATTATAAGTTCAATTTGACAAAATAAAATTCTTCTGTGGAATCAGGATATAAAAATTTCATTTGGATAAATTTTTCATATTATTCTGATAACTTTCATATTTGAATGAATAGTAAAAACATGATATATTTTAATTGAAAACAACTTTTTTCATCATAATAATTTATATCTAAAAATTATAAAATTAATTTTTTTTAAAGTATTAATAGAATATATTTTTTCCATTTAATATAATTTATTTCATTATCATTTTTTTACATTGAATTCATAAGTAAAATAATTTCAATCTTTTGCAATCTTTTAACTTTTAAAACTCATTTTCTTAACAGTGGGTTTAATTTCAAATTAATTTCGGCAACTTCTGTTATTTGAATTTGGAAAAATGGATTCCATATTTTTAATTAATATTTCCAAATTATGTTAATAAGCTACTTTTTATTTTTAGGCATTATGAATAGTAACTACGGTAAATTTTATTTACCGTAGTTAAAGGTAAATCGGATAATTAAAGGTAAATATAATACTATAAAATTACCCTAACACATGTATTAATATAGTTGGATGATTATATTTTTCTCTAAATCATACTTTGGTCGAAATTGAATCTAATGGAACCCACTTTTATTTGATTAAGACCTTTAGTTTATTTTATTTAAAGGAAAGTGAAATATGTCTCACTCAAACTTTAATAATTAAAGTATTTTTAATATAAGGTTATAAAGAATATAAATTTGGTTATAAATACTCATTTTAAATATAAAATGTTTTTATTTATCATGGTAATTTATTTGTAATTTTTAAGAGTCATTTAATTACCATATTATCTTATACATTAATGATGCAGAAATTATTTATTTACTGAAAAATCAATAATATACTTTTTATTGAAATAGTAATACATATCAAAAGGCACAAAAAATTGAACAAAACTTATTAGTAGTGTATATATAAACACTAATCATCCAATGGCAGAATATATGACCATTTGGATCCTAATAAAGTCGATTATGACACTTATATTATTTTATTTTAAATGATTCCAAAGTTTTCACCTTCATAATTTAATAAATATAACAATTTAAATGTTGTGATTTTAAGATGATAAATTCGAGTAAAAGTAATATTATGAAATATATGATATTTATCTTCATCATAGAATTTTATTTTCTATTTTTATGCAACAAATAACTATATTATATAATTATACAAAAATGATGTTGTAATTATTTTATTAAGAGAAATATAAAATAAATGGTTTTAAAAATATTAAAATAAATATTATATGAACTATTTAATGTAATCCAAGATTTTATAGATAAAAATTAAATTTTATGAATCTATTAAATATTTTATTTCGAACATATCTTCTGTGTGGATTTTATTTACATTCAAATAATTGAATAGTGTCAAAATTGACACTATTGTTATTTTATAAAAATAACATAATATAAAATTGTTTAAAAGTCACAAATATATTTAAAAATTATTAATTAAATATTATACAGTCTAAAATGTCATAAATTATCAAATTTCGGAAAATTCACAACACATAAGTACTTATTTATAACAATTTAAAAATTATAATCATATTACAACAAATAAAATTAATTAGATTAAATAAGGATAAATCAAGTTGATAATGTTTAAAATAAATTCAAAAAATGTCTAACGTTTATTGTTGGATGATATTAAAACCCTAGATCATCTAATATTAGGATTTGTTTCATTTTTGGAGGTTTTTAAGTGGGGTTGAATTTATTATAAATTAATATTTCTTATGATTCCAAAGGTGCCCCTCTCCTCCCTTATAAAAGGTCACCCCTTCCCACTTCTCTTCACACCCATTTGATCCTTGAAGCTCAACCAACCTCTATAAATTCCTACTCTAACCCTATCTAGTTATATCATAGATGTTATTTCCTTCTCAAAAGACCAACCCTAGTGCCCTAAGAAGAAGTTTAAAGGAGGTGCGTCGAAGAAGAGGTAATCTCTTCTACCGATTTTTTGAAGTTTATTTCTTCTTAAACTTATTCTTATATAGTTGTTTCAGTATAAAGTTATAACATAAGTATCACTAATATACTGATATGTTATTATAAATATCAAACAACCCCATTTCCCCTTCTATCCATCCTACAAAAAATGAAATCATTGCGCGTTCGTACGTACGAAATAACGTCTCCACGCCGTGGTGTAATCTGTTTTTCCACCACCACCTTACTTGGATGGGTATAATGGTGTAAATAATAACTATATATGGTTATTATAACATCATACTGATTATGAGATATTATATCATCCACTCCAATTTTATTAAATTATTATGGGAACGATATCATCGCTCGTGCGTACGTACGGACTACCGTCTCCACGAACGCGAAGAGATTCATTTTCCATGATTAACCATTCAAGTATAATTATAAAGTATATATATAATAAATAATAATGAAATATATTACATAATAATGACAATATATTTATGTACATATATGTTTTATTTACTTAATTTCATTCAATTCAATAAGGAAACAAAAACAGCGTTCATGCATACGTACAGCCTACCGTCTCTAGGAACGGTGTATTTTATTCCATTTATCGATATATCATAAATATTTATATTATGAATATATATTATATATAAATCATGTTTTACATTCTGAAATTAAGTAAATCAGTATATAATTAATAATATCAAGAACAACAAGTCAAAACACGTACAATAAATGAAATGAATTTCCCCAAAACGGTGCTTTAACATGGAATTTACAAAAGAATGGGTAATATAAAGGCATTAGTGAACCGTATATTATATCATAACAATTAATATGATTATTTAATAAGTCAATAACATTATTTAAATCATTATAGAGGAGTTTTTGATACATACGAAGCATATCAGACATAAGTTAAGGGATAACTTTTCCAATCTCATTTTTATCTGAGATTGTTTATTCGTAAGTATTTACTGGGCTTATATTTATCATTCATGTCCCTATTTTATAAAAATGGTTTCATGTATGTTTAAAGTCATTTTTACCCATTTTTTACTTTTTCCACGTATTATGGAAGGAATATTTCTTTTTTTTACCATACGAGGAACTTTTTGAGTTTTCCGACAAAAGAATGAGGAGAATGTTTTTCTAACTTATACGGCATGAAAAGATTTTTTACAGTTTCCTAAAACCTTATTTTCAAGAAGTTTACTCTAAAATATTTCATTATTATTTTCTAAAAAATCACTTTCATATAAAATTGTATTTCATTTTGAGAAAAGAAAATGATTTTAAAGAAGAAAGGATATTTTCCTCAAGAATTCATTTCAAGTGTTTGGTCAAAACTATTTTCCATCTATGTTGACATTATTTAGTTTGATTATGTTTCAAGTATAATGTCTCTATTATTTACATGGTTTTATTCTTTTATGCTGAAATTATATACATTGGTTTTATATGGATTACTTTATGATGGGATGATGTTTATGAAACCCACTTTATTATTTGGGTTATGATGAATGGTTTACATTTATTTTGTGGCACAAGTAATAATGATTTCATTATGAGATGGGTGGACCTATATCTCCCTCCAATGCATTGGGTAAAGATTTATATCTCATGAGATAGACATGGATGGAATGGTAAGTTAATCCGGTTCAGTGATACAGGACTGGAATGTGGAATGAACTCGATTCAGAAAGGGACTTTGTCCACTAAGATGGTCTTGGCAGTAATTCCTTAGCTACTAAGGAAATCATATCATGTGCTTAATGGTTTTCCAAAATTAAATATTTTATTCCCATGCTATTTTATCATGATTGATGTTCCATTATGATCTATGTCTTACGTACTACCATGTTTTATGTCATTGCTCAAGATTTTGATGTATAAATATTTTGTTCATGTTTTTAAGTTCAAATGTATATGGTTTGTTTTATTTTCTCCATACTTACCCTTACTGATCATTTGAGATCACCCTTTATATGTTTTCTTTTCCCTAAGATATAAAGAGAGGTTTTAGGTAAGAAAACAAAAGGGGAAGATCTTTATGGGAGATGTTGAAGATCTTTCACCATGATTAGAAGATTATGTTCCGAGTTTCCAAAGACACTAAACTATTACGGTCCTTGTGTGTTGGTTTTTTTGTTATGTATTATGTATTCTGAAAAAGTAATTTAATGTCCATGTACGTCAATAATTTGGTCTCTACACACCTAACTAGAGAGAGATACTACTAATTATGAGAAGCCCGCATCGATTCTAGTGAAAAGAGCATCCATGAAACCATTGTTTCATGAATAGGATTACCATGAAGCTTTTAGATTTTATAAAGGAAAATAAACCAAGGGGAATTCAGACTATGAAATCACAATTGATTTTCTTCATGAATGACATGTTCATAGAATCAACTCAAGATAATGTGATGCACTTATGTGTAACCTCCCTAGATATGGTAATTCCTTTTAGTTTTTATATTGAACGTTTATAAAAGGATAGAACATTAAATAATTGATCCATAAGCAAATAGTTTTCATTCAATATTTAAGATATGAAAATTGTGGTTTTATGAGAACTTAATTTGATGTATGTGGATTGTGTGGAGAAGCATGGTGAGTAAGACGTTGGAGAGTTGATGCATGCTTTTCCACATGTATGAAAGATAGAAATTTCTACTGACTTGAGTATATGTTTCCAAAATAGAATAAATAGTGAGATATCACATCATCTAATAATAAAAATAAAAAAATTCACTTTTTTTACAACATTCACTATGAAATACATAACATAAGAATTAAGTGTAGTTGCAGAGATTGTGTTGAGAACCCAAGAAGAGAAAAAAATTGATTGTTAAATTTACAAAATTCATAAAATTTTGAATAATGTGATTGCATCACTATAAAACATTTAGTGAGGTTGGGTCTCTATCAGTAGAATAAATAATTATATCCCAATTATTTGTTTCAATGGAAAATCGGTTATCTATAGTTGATCAAAACTATTTATCAATACCAACAACCTCATTTAGTGGATATTAAAAATATTTTAAGGTTAGAAAAGAATGTATGATTATACAAGATCTTGGAGGAAGATCAAATATAATCCTACAATGGGTCAATAATTCAAAAAATTTATTGTCATTTTTTCGATTTTGGATTAATTGAATAATTCTAATTGGTTCCACGAATAGAAGGAGTCTCTCAGTTGGAGCCATAGAGGTGGAAGTCTTTCAATCAGAGCTGAAAGTAGTGACAGTATTTTTGAAGGATCCTGAATAATAAGTAATGTCTTTATTAGATATGGATATCTATAAGTCTCTCATTTTTATCTAGGATCATTGTAATGAATTTTTTTATCGTAAAGAATCTATAAGCAATGGTAATAACAAGTTATACCAAGGAGTGTCATTTCTATCAATCCTTGTAAATATTTTGTGCTGCTCTCTTTGATATTACAACAACACATGAGTTGATATTTTAAGATAAAACATACTATATTTATAACATTAATAAGTTTGATATTTGGAATTGATAATAAAAGGAATTCATGAAAAGAAACCATTGATTCACCCTCCCCTATTAGTGGTCATTTCATCATAGGGAACTACACCCAGGTTAGGCACCATACCCCCATGTGTTTGGATGATATAAGATGGTACTCATGGTGGAAATAATTCCCCCTTATGTGTTTATTTTATATGATATTACTAGTTTTAGGCTCTTTTCCTCCTATGTGTGGAAGATATGAGATAGGTCCAAGTGTTTCTATTATTCCCCCATTGGTATACATGATTTAAGATGGTACTTGGGGTTAGTTCCATCCCCCCTCCCCATTTTTAGTTGATATGATATAGTACAAATGGTGGTAACCATTTCCTACTTTGGGTGGATGATATATGATTCTATCTGATATGCTAAGTTATTTGAACACAAGTACCGATGAATAGAGATTATCTATGGGGAGTGTTTTTATCTTAAACATGGGTTTTTGGGATGTTTGATGATATTTTAAATGAATACATTCCAACCCTTGGAAAATTATGTGACATTCTCAAAAACATATTGAAACTACATAATGTAGGTATGGTCACTGTCGGGAGATAGGGATAATACATGTGGGCATGATAATTATTATAGTTTTAGTTGTTATATTTTGTTTATTAGAACAAAATCACATTGTACATGAACTATATATGTGGGTTGTGTATGAGAGAAATTTGATAGTGTCCATATAATTTTTACTCACACCATGCTCAGTCAATCATGGAACATTGCTCCATGAGTATATCACATAACTAAGGAACTGGTGGGGTAAAGTCTTGAGGTTGGATGATTGACCCTAAAAAATTGAAAGAAGTAAGAAAATTGGACTAGGTTGGTATTAAATACTATTTGGATTTATAATAAAATAATAATAATTTTGGTCTATGTTAAATATTATCTTCCCCAATGTGATCTTGTTTTTTTTGTCCTAACTCAACCCACATTTTGGAAAGTTCATTCTTTTATAACATGTGGTCTATTTTCATCTTTTGACTGGATTATCTATATTGATTACTCTTTATCCAACTGATTATTGGAATGATTGATAGTATAACCTTTCCAATATTATTGTTCTACACTAGTATGAGAGTATAGTCTCCCCACAATATTACTATAGAAACATGCCTGTATTTGGTAGCCTCTTTTATATGGGGAGGTCGTCCTAAGATCATTTTCCATTATAATCTAGTTACTATAGAGTGAGATAAGTTGATATGATATAAAGAAAATGCATGTGGTAAGAACTACCATGTATATTTTAGAATAAAAATTCCCAGTAATACACCCCCAAAAAAGAATAATTGAATGATAGTTGAATTAAAAATCAATGAAAAAAAGACAAATATAAAACCTATATCATATTAACATTTTATATTCTTTAATAACAACTCCATCATTCTGGATAAAGTGTAAAATTGAAACATGATAAATGGACAACCACTTAATATTAAGAACCCCAAAAGTAAATTTCTAAACATATAGGGAAAAACTATACCTATCAAGTCACCATTGATAAGGAAAATTTACAAACCTTATACATTATATAGAAAAACAAAAAAATAATATATATGAATCTTAGAGGTAAATAATAGATAAGGACCAATTCTAATGAACCCTACCATGATTCTAACCACAATATCCTCTCTAGAATAACCATTCCCTCGATACATAGTTCATTGAGCCATAACATTCCATGAATTATTACTTGAAAAATTACTTTTTAAGAGATTTCAAAATAAAAAATGTTAACACCAAGAATCTCCTATCAAATTTCTATCAAAAGTGGATGACTCACACCTCATAATAAAGTCATGTACTGGTTAAGGTATTACCAAATCCATAAGTGGGGGACCCATACCCACTCTCCTAGAGAAGTCACCTACCCAAATGAATTTAATTGGAAAATGTGCTCTACCAATATAATAACAACTAATGAAAGGTCATTAACCCCTATACATAATTTTTAGGACACTCACACTAACTCGTGGGGGAGTTCCTACACCACTAACATATAAAGAAACATTCTACTTGTTAATGATTCAAATAAATGAGGGGGTATTTGACCTTAAGTTGAAACTACTCATTTCATTATTGTCATTTAACCCTAAGATTTGATGAAATTAAACATTGAGACTAAATCGAGGTACAAGGACCCCTTTTCTAACTTTTTCAACATTCATAACTACATGAAAAGTTATATCATTTATTAATTTATATTCCCCAATTCAAATTCTATGTATGATAACACAAGGTACCATTGAATAATATTATTCTTTTCATGGATATAAACTTAGAACATTTATATTAAAAGTTGGTGGAAGAACATAAACATATGATTTCATAAAATCCAAAGCACAACCCTATAAAGATCATATATCATTAGAAAATGGAATTCAGGAAAAAATACTAAACCTCACAAACATATATTTTTGGGAATTTATGAAACAATACTATCTCTAAGAACCCATATGGTGGCACTCATTTTCTATTATGGATTAAATGGTCAAGAGGGAACCCGACCTCATTCTTGGTATGAAGTACCCATGCCCTAAGACCACAGAAGAGTATTGAACCTTAAGAGTTGGTTTCTTATAAACAACTAACATTTTACTATAAGAAATTAGAATATATACTTATTTATTTATTCTTATCTCTTAGTGATTATTATTCTAGGTAACATTAATGTGATAATTCCTTTATAATATTTGTCACATATAATGTATATAGGTAGTTCCTTGCTTTAATAATAACCTAAAGATGTTATGAAAATATTTTTAAATAAATACATCTAGTTGCCCTATATATATCAATCTAATGGGACCTAGATTATAATTGACTCTTAGGTATAGGTTATTCAAATTAATTGAGACTTATTAACATTAAGTTATCACATAGTCATCTACAAGAAGGGAGTTCATGAGGATATGACCTTTAATACAGATTCCACTTGTCTTATGTTTCATTGGATATTCCTATCTATATATGTTTGTTTATTTCCATATTTTTATGGTCATTTTCAATGTGCATCATGAATTATTTTCATTTATGTGTATATGAAAACCATAAAGATACATTCTCATGAAAATATTACATATGTTAGTTGTAACAAAAGTGATATATAATTAATATAATGTTTAAGAAATGATTGTACCTTTAATATTAATGGAATAATATATCTTTGGCCCTTTTATTGAATTGGAATTATCTAACAAAATATATGGCCATTATAGTGTATAGATGAGTTCATTTCAAAAATTCAAGGAATGATAAATTGAAAATAATGGGTTGTGACATTATTATACTTTCTTCACAATGATATATCAATTGAGAAAGGTACTATATTTCATAGTTCCATTTTTAGGATGTTTTATTAGGCTCTCCATTATTTTCTATATATTTGGGTGTCTTGAAAAGTTTCTAAATACTAATCTTGGACTTTATTTTTTTATTAATTGTCACAAATAATTGTAACTAGAGGGACACACACTATGTAAAACTATATTTTCATTAAATTTTATTGACAAAATGTTCAAAAACAAATTTATTCCTAGGTTTATGGAATAGTATTTGTTCAAATAAAATTTCATAGTATGAATTAAATCATAACTTATTTATGTTTAAAATAAGTGTATTGAATTTTATATATTGATTATTTAATTCAAAAATTAATGAATATAATATATATTTATTCAAATATCTAAAGAATATAGTAAAAAATAATAATTCAATTTTTGTTAATATTAAAAAAATAATTAACAAGTTTAGTGAATATAATATTTTATGGGAGGATATTGATCATCCTTAAATATTCTATAGAAGTGATATATTTTATTTAGTATCATTTAAATTAATGTTAATTTATATATTTTCGAAAATTAATTTGAATAAACACATGTCGTGTGACTTTAAATTATTGTTTTTATAATAACGGTGTATGCTATTATTGTTTTTAAAATTTAAAGAAAATTTTCATTTTTTAGACATTGAATAGGTTTTGTTTTTATAATAGAGACTGAAATCAATATTTCAAGAGTTTTAACCCCTTTAGGATGTGTTTTTGATACGTATTAAGGCATATGAGGTGTTTCAGGTGCTCAACAGAAGGACAAAGTGGGGTTGGGTGTCCCATTTACTGATTTTTTATAAAGGTGGTTTGTCAAACCATGATGTGTAATGGTCACTCTGGGGTGATAATTGAGAGGAATATTGCTCTATTAACAATTTAACACAACATGTTTAAGAACATAAATTTAATATTGAATGCATGAAACACTAAGGCTCTACAAAACATCAATTTGTTATAACCTAGCCAAAAAACACAATTTTCCCACCTCTGTGATTTTAATTTTTAAAAACTTACATACACAATTGCATTCAGTAATATATTTTGAGACCTATAAGACTAAGATAATTTTTTTGAATAGTAACATACCCTTATGAATAGTAACATACCCTAATGGATAGTAAGAAATAATGATGAATAGTAAATTGGAAAAAAAAATAAAAACATCACCCATGAATGTATAAATATAATTTAGGAATCCTAAAAGTGAAGAAATGATCATAGTACAAGTATTTTATGGTGATTTTTTGGGATGTTTCTAAAATACATGAATTTTGGGTGAATAGTAAAATAAAATAATTTACGATAAAAGATAAATACATAATATATTGAGTCATATGTGATTTAAGGATTATGTAAGACCACTTTTAATGAAATCACATGAACATATTACTATTTTTGGTCGCAAGAATCAATTCTAATGGTTTTCATTGGAAAAATAGTAAAATAATGTGTAAAATAATGGGAAAACCCCCCTCTCATCCCCTATATAAAAACCCCTCACTCCCTCTTATCTTTACTACTATAAGTATTGAAGCTTCTCAAAGATATTCGCAAATAGATTTCCCTAGACACTTCCCACGTCCATGATCTATTTTTCTTTCCAAAATTCCAAAACCCATTCCCTTAAAGAGATTCATAAGGAGGTTGATTCAAGAGGTAAATTCACAATCTATTTCTTTCAATTTAATTTCATGTTCCATTATATTGTTATATTATCTTAATATCCTCTATAAAAATGACCATGATAACTCCAGTATCATATATATACTTGAATTAGATCATGTGAATGAAAAAACCACCTTCAATATTCTTACTCTCTCTTTTATTTTATAAACGAAATCATCATCCGTGAGGTTCCAATTTACAACCTTTGTGGACGATGAAGTCTTTTTCTTCAATTTATCCTTCATTAAATGTTATGAAAGCATTTTTATGGTTGAACCAAATTAAAATATATTTATTATAACCTACTTAATATTCATCAACCTTTATATATATATTATTAATTTATATGACAAAACTAGTTCTTAATAATCCAAATACCGCAAATTAATATAAGTGGTTGTGATTAATATTTCATATAATGATTCATCCTCATTACATATAAAGAAATGATATAAATTATCATTAAAACCAATTGATATTAATAAATAATCTGAAAATTCAATTCTTAAGATTCACATCTTTTCCACATGAACATCCATACACAAATATACTGATCATGAAAACCAAGGAAACAAAGACTCCAGAACGACGAAATTCAATCTTATAACATATCAATAAATACATAATAAAATTAATAAAATCATGATAAACTAAATAATTTCTAAAAGTTTCCGAATTATGTTATTAAATATTCTAATTTCTTATTCCAATTCTTTAAGTTCCAGACCAGAAAACATTCAAAATTATGGTATGGGTTTTCAACCCAAATCTCCATTTTCATTCGGGTTACTTTTATTATCTACTTACCTAAATTTAATTCTTATTAATTAATATATACTACTAAAATTTTCTATTTTAATGTTGTATATATGTTTTCTAATAATAATTGTACCTTCATTTATGGGGATTATATGTTTTAAAGGGATCTTTCAAAAAATCCTTCCTGATAAACATTCTTGCTTCAATGGAATTTCTCAAATTCTTACCAATTTTCAATGGAACTATATAATCTGTTTTTAGAAAACATTATCATTATCAAATCAGTAATTTTTTTATTTAAATACTATCTTACTTCAATTATGGTTTTATACAAATACTTTTCAAAAATTACTCTTCTGTTCAATGTAAAAGGGTATTTATTTCAATAATTACTCAATGATTTTATAAGAGTATCTTCACTTATTTAAACACGGTTTCTAATTCTTATGTATGAAATCATCTACTATATTTAATTAAATGGTTTAAAATTAGTTTGATTTCGAATGAGCTATCCTAAAACCATTCACCAATTTACTCTGAATGGGTGGTATTTAAGCTTAATGTATAGGGAATGTTATTTTCTTTTCATATGTTAGTTTCAATATGAATGTATATGTTGTTTATGTTTATCCTTAATCATATTAGAAATGAATTGTACTTATTATGTGATGGGTAGGGCCCGCTATATCCCCTCTATGCATTGGTAGGTCTCATGGGACAAATAGATGTGGTCTTGGTTGTGGCCTTTCCCATTTTGAGATATGTTTTTGGTCAAGGCCTTAATGATTTTTAGATTTCTTGGCTGAGACCTTGACGGTATGTTTCAGAATGTCCATAACATGCATTTCTCTCATTATAAATATATAAATTCAAATTTAATGATTTTATACCCATGATTGTGTTTTATTATGTATATATATAATCATCTCATCTTCCATCCATTTTATGTTCACATTTTTCTTTTAAAGTCATGTGTTTTCAATTATTCACCACGCCTAATATTTACATTATCTTACACTTTTTTAATTCATCTTACTAAGTATCTGAGCTCACCCCTTTCTTATGTATCATTTTCCTAGGATATGAAGAAGTAAATTTTGAATGACTTGATGCATAATCTAGGAGGCATGGATGTTTCAAATAGAATGAATTAGTGTTATATTTATTTTCATGATGTAATGTTGAACTTATATATGTATCTTGTTTCCAAATATACTAAAGTATTCATTCCTTTGGAATATGAATTTCTTGTAATCATTCCAATTTAATGTAACAATTCACCACCTCATGGAAATTGGGGTTAGATCTTTATAGTTGGAATCTGTGGAAGTATAGTAGAAAACATAGAAACTAGATTTAGAAAACATTTATTAGGGAAAAAATACCTAAAATAGTCTTTGAGGGTAAATATATATGAACATCCTGGTATTTTGGGACGGAATAGATTATGTGGATATTTCAGGAAAATACATCCCTGTCTGGATACTATAACTGGACGTGGTTCTAGCACAGATGTACCTACGACTGAAAGCTCTAAAAAGGGGTTTTGGGTATGACTCAGGGTATCCTGGTACTTGAAAATAGGCATTACTACACACCTAGTTTGACACTCCCAAGAGATATTCCTCGGATAATTCAATTTTTCCTTACATTCCATTATAAAGGATTTCAATATAAATTTTTCCTCAAAGAAACCATGTCTGTAAATATGGGGTTAGCCAGGAATAGGATTTCAGTTTATGAAAAGTATTTTTCTAAGTTAAGATTATAAATTAGGATTCAAAACCTAAACTAGTGTATTCCATTATATAGAAAAGGAGTATTTTGGAAGAAATGGAAACCACATGAACATGTGTATACTATGTGAGGATTTCACTCTGATGCAATATAATTATTTTGGCTCTGGAGCTGCGACTGCTGTAGAGAGATTTATAACTACACCTGGAAAACATACTCAGGTTATAAATAATAAACTTACACATGTCGAGCATCCAGATCCACAACATGGAGGAGCTATGATGGATCTCTTTATATGGAAACATACTCTATCTTTCAATGGGACTACAAACCCATTTGTAGTTGAGGAGTGAAAAACTTCCCTAGAGAAGATATTTCTCAGTTTTGGATGTAGTAAAAGTGATATGGTTATTGTGGAAGTTTATTATCTATAGGTAGATGCGGATCAGTGGTGGTTGTTAATCCAAAAAACAAAGGAGGAGGAAGAAATAGAAGAGGTTTAAGGAATGGATTTAAGGAAATATTCCTAGAAAAATATTTTCCCAATGAAAAAAGAGTAGATATGGAAAGGAAATTCTTGAATCTAAAGAAAAATGAGGATGAAAATGTTGCCACGTATGAATCCCACATTACAAGAATAGTAAATAATTATGAGGACTACTTATGTAAGACAAGGGGAAATATTGACCGATTCTTTGATGGTTTAAAACCATTCCTTCAAAGGGATCTTGTCTCTGAAAGTTCCTCATCATATAAAGATATATTCTCTATTGTTATCTAGACGGAGAAGTAATTTTCTACGTCTTATGACTTTAAAGGAATGCAATAGAAATATAGGGTGGATGTAAACTCTAGAAAATGAGATAAGGGAATGGGGAAGAAGGTAAGAGTTTAATGTCCACCCTGTGATAATTGTAGAAGGAAACACCCTGGTGCTTTCTTAAAAGGAAAAGAAGTATACTACAAATGTAGACAAAAATTCCATCTTATTGGTTATTACAATGGGAAGAAAATTTTTTTTAATTATCAATCTTATAATTGTAGGTATATGGGACACTATGCTAATGAATTTCCAAAGAATTAGGTAAACATACCACACTAAAGGCTAACGGAGCAGTGACAAGCTTATATGATCACAACTGATGATATTGATGTTTCTAATGATGTGGTAAAAGGTACTTTAATCATTTCCTAAAACATATCCAATTCACTATTTGATTTTGGATCATTTCATCCCAATTTTATAAGAAAATTATATATTTCCAATTTGATTTAATAAGGGATGTGTTAGTCAAAACTACTAATTGAAGTATCATTACAACAAATTTGTGTCACAAAGTCCACATTATGGCATATTAATGTGATTTATCTGTTGATTTTGTTTTCATAATTATGATTGATTTTGATATAATCATCGGTATGTATTTTCTTTCGAACCATGATGTAAATGTTTATTTCAAGGAGAAGGAGGTTAAATTTTTTGAGGATGATGTGGAATTATTTATCTTTAAAGAAGAAACCTCTCCATCTAATTCTTATCTATATACACCCCCAAAAGCTCTACTGAATTGTATTAGTGGGTACGAAGGGAATATAATAACTATGGATGAGGAAAAGAATGTACAAATTGAGGATGTACTTACTGTAGATGAATATGTTGATGTATTTCCATAGGATTTACCTGGACATCCTCCAGAGAAAGAAATTGAGTTTTCCATTGACTAAATTCTGGATTCGAGGCTCATATCAAAGACTAATTTTATAATGGACACTATGGAATTCGTGTAACTGAAGTAAAAAACTAGAGGAATTGAGTGATAAAGTATTTATTCACCCTAGTGTTTCTCCTTGGGGATCCCCTATTATTTTCTTTAGGAAGAAAAATCGGTCTATAAGGTTATGCATTGATTATAGGTAGATCACTTCAATAACAATAAATAACATGTACTCCTACCTCAAATTAATTATTTATTTGATCAACCTAATGGAGCCCAATATATTTCAAATATTGACATTTTCTCTAGATAGCATCAGTTGCTAGTAAGGAAAGAAGATATTCTAAAGACAACATTTCAAAATAGGTATGGTCATTACAAGTTTACAATAATTCCTTTTGGACTGACTAATGTGCCCTCTATTTTCATGGATCTAATGAATATAGTTTTAAAGAAATTTCTTGATGACTTTGTGGGGGCATTTATTGATGATATCTTGGTATACACCAAATTCTATGAAGATCATGAAAAATAACTTTCACATTATTCTGAAGACTCTGAGAAGAAATGAATTATATGGGAAGTTTAGGAAGTGTGAATATAGGCTTAAATCAGTTTCCTTTATTGTCCACATTGTCTATAAGGATGGAATATCTTTTGATCTTATGAAGAGAAAGGTAGTGAAATAATTGCTTACTCCAATGAACATAACTGAGGTCCGTAGTTTTATTGATTTATCAGGTTATTTTCGGTTTTTAGTTCAGAACTTCACCTGTTCAGCCAACCTAATGCAAAATATCACACATAAAGGTGTTAAGTTCATATGGACCAAATAATGTGAGGATTGTTTCAAAGAAATGAAGAGAAGATTAGTGAATTCTCTGATCCTAACTCTATCATCAGGGAATGATGGGTTTGTAATATGTTGTGATTCATCAAATAAAGGACTTGGTTGTGTTCTTATGAGGAATGATAGTTTTATTTTTTATACATCATGGTAGTTAAATATTCATGAACAAAACTATCCTACTCATGATCTTGATTTATCATGGGTAATCTTTGACTTGAATATATGGAGACATTATCTCTATGGAGAAAAATGTGAGACATATACAGATCATAAGAGTGTAAAATACATCTTCTCACAAGAACAACTCAACATCAGGAAAAGGTGATGGCTCAAACAACTCAAGGATTATGATTGTACTATACACTACCACCCAGGAAAGGAAAACGATGTAACATATGAATTGAGTGGGAAGGATCATTGATTTCTCAAAAAAATGAGGATTGAAAAGGATCTTTTGTACATAGATCTTGTGAGGATGGAAATTGGAATATTCAATGAAGGTGAAACATTACAACATTTTCATTTGGTTTCCCAACCATCATTATTATAAAGGATTAAAAAATTTTATCTTGATTATGATAACATTCAAAAAGAAATTAACGATGTGAAATATAAAAAGATGGCTGACATTTTCTGTGATAATGGTGTTCTAAAATTTGGGGAGAGGCTTTGTGTTCCAGCTATACCCAAACTATAAAAGGTGTTATTGGATTATTCCCATAGTTTGACCCTCTTTATATATGCTGTTATCACTAAGATGTATAGAGATTTGAAGGAACATTTCTGTTGGGATAATATGAAGAGGGAAATTGAAGATTATTTATCAACATGTTTAGTCTATTAACAATTCAATGCTGAAACGAAACATAAAAAAGGATTCATTCATCTTCATACTATTTGTATGTGAAAATGGGATCACATCACCATTTAATTTGTCACTGCATTACTGAAAACTATAAGAGAAATGATGTCATATGGGTAATTATTGATCGAATTACAAAATATGCACATTTCTTTTCTATAAGGGAGGATTTTCCACAGGAGCATCTTGCATTAATATATATCAATGAAGTTGTAATACATTATGGAGCACCTCATTAAATAGTGTCTGATCATGGTCCATTAGTTACATATAAATTCTGGAAAAGTCTTCAGAAGGCTTTTGATACTGAGCTTCGATTGAGTACTGCTTACCACTAACAAATTGATGGTCAATCAGAAAGGATGATCCAAACCATAGAGGACATGTTGAGATGATGTTCACTTGACATCCAAGGTATGTGGTATTAATAATTACCTTTATTGGAGTTTTCCTAAAATAATATTTTCCATTGAAGTATTAAAATGGCACTATATGAAGCATTGCACGGAAAGAGATTTTGTACACCAACCTGATAGGATAAAGTTGGATAAAGAGAGATTGTGGGACCAGAGTATATGGAGGAAACAACAGTGAAAGAAAATACTATTCAATGTCATATCAAAGAAACTCAAGTAGACCAAATATTTATGCCTATAATCAAAGGAAGGATCTGGAATTCCAAGTGGAAGATCACATTTTTGTTAAAGTGTCTCCATGGAAGGGTGTTATACGATTTAGGAAGAAAAGGAAACTAATCCCTACATATATAATCCCTTTTTAAATTTTGGAAAGAATTAGAGATGTTTCATATCATTTGGTTATGACACCTATCATGTCTAAAATAAATAATGTGTTTTATGTCTCATTGCTGAGATAGCACATGCCAGACCAAACGCATGTCCTTGCTTCTAAAGGAATAGCATTTGAACCTAAACTATCTTATTGTGAAGATCCTTTCTGTATTATACACATTAAAGAAACACTTTTGAATAATTAGATGACTTTTCTAGTAAATAGAATTTGTAAAAATCATAAAATCAAAGATGTAACATGGGATCCTGATGATCTTTTCATAAAGAACTACCCAAATCTTTTTGTGGGGTAACATTTTGGTATTTTCGAAGTCGAAATTTTTGTAAGTATGGGATATTATATCACCCCATGTTTCATCACATAAATATAATATTGAATTCATGAAACACTGTGTATCTAAAAAAACACTTTTTTGTAACCTAGCTAATAAATATGTTTTTTCCACCTCTATGATTTGAATTTTTAAAAACTGGCATACATGGTTGTGTTCACTAAGATATTTAGAGTCTGATAAAACAAACATAATTTTAGGTAAATAGTAACATACCCTTATGAAGAGTAACATACCCTTATGAATAGTAATGAATATTAAATCTAACCAAAAAATAGAAACTTCACCCATGAATGTATAAATACAATTTACACATTTTAAGGTGGAAAACAATCATAGTATAAGTATCGGTATTTTTGTATGTCATAAATATTTTAATTAAAATTTTATGATTAATTTAATAATTTAAAATGTAAATTTATTTTTATAAAATGTAATAAAAAATTGTTATTTTATCATCTTATGGTTATAAGATAATTTAATGGGACCTTGATTAATTTTTCAAGGTTTTATAAAAACGATTGTAGTTTTAATTTTATATTTTTTGAATAAGTTATGATTAAATTTTAAAATTAAATTAATAAGATTTAGAAAAAAAATTCAAAAATATGGACTTTGTTTTTGAATTCTCCATTTTGAAAATTTTTTACGGTGAATTTTTTAATTTTTCTAAAATGCATGAATTTTGGATGAATAGTAAAATATGAAAATTTACAATAAATACTAAATACATGATTTATTGAATCATATGTGATGTAAGGATGATGTAAGACCACTTGATTAAAACTCACATATACATATTATTATTCTTGGTCACAGGAATCAATACCATTTGTTGTCTTTGGAAAAATAATAAAATAATGAGTAAAATAATGGGAAAATCTTCCTCTCCTCCACTATGACCCCCCCACTCCCTCTTCTCTTCACTCATAGAAGACTTTATTGTGCAATTTAAATCCTATAACCATTCACCAATTTACCTTGAATGGTTAGTGTTTAAGCTTAATGTACGAGGAAATTTATTTATATTTTATATGTTAGTTCCAATACTAATGTATATGTTGTTTGTGTTTATCCCCACTCACATGAAGAATTTGTTGGACTAATTATGTGATGGGTGGGTCAATCTATTTCCCCTCTATGAATTCGTAGGTTTCATGAGATGAATAGATATGGACTTGGTAGAGACCTTGCCCATTTTGAGATATGGTTTTGGCAGAGGCCTTAATCATTTTTAGACGTCTCGGGAAAGGACATGAAGGTATGTTTGAGAATATCATGCACATTAATTTTCCACATTATGAAGCTAGAAATTCATAGTTCATGAGGTTATAACCCATGATTATTTTTTATTATGGAAATATTTACTCTTCTCATATTCCAACCATATTATGTTCGCATTTCTCTTTTAATGGCATGTGTTTTCAATTATTCACCATGCCTAATGTTAATGTTATCTTCAAATGTATTGAATACTCTTAATGAGTGTCTGATCTCAAAACATTCTTATGTATCATTTTCCCATAACATGAATAAGTAAATTGCGAATGACTTGCATTCATAATCTAGGAGGAACATATGTTTCTAGTGGAATAAATTAGTGTGGTATTTCCTTTCATTATGTAATGTTAAACTTATATATGTATCTTGTTTCGAAATCTATGAAACTATTCGTTCCATTGTGATAAAACATTCTTATAATTGTGTCAATGTAATGTAATATGGCACAAGCTTCGAGAAACTAGGTTCGAATCTTTACAAACACCATTTAGTGTCATGGTGTACTAGGATTTAGGAAAATATGTTTTTAGGGGTTTATTGATTTCAGTATTTTTACATATAGAATATAGTGGAAAGACGATTCTATGCATGCTTATTTTTTATCATATAGGATTCATGTGACCACATTTGATTATATATGTATTATTTCACACACTACATGGTTTTAAGTTGTTTCAAGTGTCAATAAAATATTATAGTGTTGTTTTTTATATAACATGTTTGTGAAATTATACTAATTTGAACCATCTTATTTTTCTCAAATAGAAGGTCATATAGATCTTATATTGAGATGATCTATAGAGATGGTAATACATTCCCCTAATTTATGGGATGTATTGTGACCTATATTATATCAATAGAGTAAATGGATGAATTTAAAATTTGATCAGTGGATGAAAAAATGTTTCATTAAGGATGGGGATTCCCCTCATATGGTTAAGGCTAGTCATGTCTAAATTCCTTTGTCTTTTGAGATATTGATTATTTAGAGTGATTTTAGTCATGAGTTCAGTTTTAAGGGGGATAAATTGATAGGATAACTATACTGAGTGAATGGTGGTCCTTGATGGTTAGATGTATTATTGGTTGAAAATGGTTTTATGATTTGTTGTTTTTTAATGAGGCATGTGTGGTGGGTGGTCATGTGTCTAGCATTGGAAAGAGTGAAAAGATGTGGGCTTGTTAGAAAGAAATAAAAGAGGTTTTCCTTTAGCTAAATGAGGCTAAAATATAATAGGATAATGGTTAGTATCTAAGTCACTTGAGCTTATGCTTCATGGGATTTGACTCGTCAATATGTGATTCGGGTGGTGTGATAAGGTTCCACAAAAGCATAAATGCATTTTATTTAGATGAGACTGAGTTTGATGGTGGGTAATACCCTATTAAAGGTTTATTTATAGGTTTATTCTATCATTCCAGAATTAGTGTGAGGGTTCAAATTGAATTTTAATAATTTTTATTATACTTTAAGATAATTTCTATGTTCGTTGTGTGAAAATTCAATTTTGTTTAATAATAAGTGAGTTTCCATGTGCTTCATAATAACCACTATGATTATTAAAACGCTTGTTGGATAGAGAAACACATAGATTAATTGATAATGGGAGGTGTTTAATTTAGAAATTATGGGTTCATCATAGTTGGATTGAAGTACCATGGTATAGTCTGTATGAGCTTAGTCCATGATAAGAGATTTTGGGACTCATTGAGCATGTATTTGGAAGAGTGAAACACATATGGAGTTGGGATTAGTTTTCTAAATCAATGAAGGATTGGAAAAAGGGAATCCATTTGGTTGGGATTTTACAATGGAATATGGGTGAGTGTAACCGACATTAGGGGAAATTTTTTGATTTTATTGATGATGACATTCCAGGTGAACTAGTAAGGGTTAACAATTT
Source organism: Viscum album (assembly GCA_963277665.1). Classification (NCBI taxonomy): domain Eukaryota; kingdom Viridiplantae; phylum Streptophyta; class Magnoliopsida; order Santalales; family Viscaceae; genus Viscum; species Viscum album. Next base: position 536,999,242 of record OY728138.1, on the reverse strand, counting down.
AGTGTTTCAAGATAGTTCTCAAGTATGACTGAGTTGGTCATTTCTAATCATTACATTTGATAATAGATAGATTTTGGGATATAGAGATTGTGTACATTGGATGGGAAGTTAGATGATACAGATACTATTAGGTTGGGGTGAATATATAGGTTTTGGATGTATGCCTCTCATGTCAGAAGGGTCAGGGATTTAGTGAGGCTTGTTGGATGAATGTCATGAGGACCCCAAGATATTAGTGTGTAGGTAGATCAAAAAAATTTGAATTACTGATAAATAAAAAATTTGGGATTTGGATGCGGTGTTAAATAGAATTTTATTATTTCCATTATTATAGGTATATAAATTGGTGGAATAAAAGGTTGGGTCATATGTAAGATACTCTAGTGCTCATGGAGAAAGTATGATGGTATATATAGGTGGTTGATAACACACATTGTAATTACGAAAATTATTAGGATAAAAAAATGTTTTTGGAATATATTGGATTATGTGATGCATCTATGAATTATGAAAAATTATTGGAAGTTGTAATAATGAATCTATGGGTATATCCATGAATTTTTCATAATGTCTAGATAGATTATGACTAACTAGTGTGATATTATTTAAGGTTTTATTGTGGTGTAAATTATATCAAGCATGTCTATGGAACATTTGAAGTACATATTTAGTTGGTGTTTCTTATATTGGGATACACCATGAATGAGAATCATCCTTTATAAGATGAGTATTATGATAGGTAGAACTATAATATTATGTATAAATTAGTGTATGATTCATCAATGGATTAGGATAGATGAGTGTTGTTGAGTATAATCTCAATGATAGGTATGGTGATGAGTGGGAGGCTCCGAATTTGGTGAATAGTGTGATTAGATGTTTGGAGTCCCACAACAGAATCTCATTTGACATACAAGGATATAATATGATGAGTAAGTAGTGAATTTATGACCGATTTAGGTCAATAGTGATTGATAGAGGACAATTATTGATTCTTGAGTTTGGGAATAATTCTGATGAGGATTTGGGGTTGTAAAATTCATAGTAAATTACAGGAGGCCCGTTATGCAATGAAAAGTATAGGTTTCTCCATAATGAGCATTAATCAAGGGATTTGTGGTGCAGAAGTGTTTTGAGTGGATTTTTGTGATATAAAAAACCTAATACGTTGATGTTGTAAAGTAATGTGGGGGATCATTCCATGAATATAGATATTTTATATGGGGTTATTAAAAATTTTAATATTCCTTTTTATAACATACATATAGAAATGTGTTCATTTCATGACCCCATTTTCATGATCTAATGGCTTTCCATGAGTGATGTAACGACATGGAGTTTTGATGCTCCATTCTATGTGTAAATGATGTCTCACCTTAGAGAATTTTTCCTCACCTGTAGAAGGTAAATCGTATAACAAAATAGATTAGTCTAACCCTGATGGTTTTTTGTCCGGGTTTGAGCCCTCTACATGGGTAAATTGTGTCCTGACACATAGTTTTAAAGTCATGATAGGTGAAGATGGTGGTGTCTTTCCATCTACTTGGGGAGGTGACACTTCATTTTTACCCTCCACCCTAATTTTATTTTAGGTCAATCAGTCATGTCGTGATGTTAATTGTTTCAAGATATCCCCATCATTATTCTTCTTATCAATCAACTATGGACAAGGGTTTTCTTGAAGCTTCTTTTATGAGTATTCAAGGTATGATTGTTACCCATTTTCATGTGTTTTTCTCTTCCTTTAAAAATTGATAAGTTGGATGTCTTTAGGAAAGGGTTTGTAATTTATTTTTCTATAGCATATGGAATTTAGAGGGAATTATTGTGATTTTTTGGCTAGGATAGAGGAGATTTATAGAGGATGAATAAGCTAGGTTTTGGAAGATTTTAGTGATGTGGTGATACATGGTGAGTTTTTCATCAGATATATCTATTAGGTTCAAAATATATAGTTAATTAAAAAAGTAATAATTTTATATTTTGATTTTTTTCCTTCATATAGGATCTATACATATGGAATGGGATTAGATGAAGAATATATGGGCTTATCTAAGAATGATTGGTGCATTATGAGGTTAAAAAAGCCATGATTGAGGTAAGTGGTCATTATAATATAAAATAATATATTTTCATGTATGGGTGAGCATTCTAATATATTTTATGGGGCTGAGGAGTGGATAGGGGCCAAGAGTACCATTTTGAAAGGAGTATAATGGGTGTAATAATCATAGATATGGTATTATTTCTACATATCACTTTTGAATACTTTTGGATAACCTAGATAATATATCACAAAATGTGAGATGATACAAGTTATAGTGACCTAAGATAAACATATCATTATTTTTAACCATTTTATAAATCTAAAAATTTCATGTAAATGGTAATAATGAAATCCCTTGAATGTAAGGATTATTTTCTTTGAGGACTAGTTATATAGGAATCATTTTTTCGAAACATGGGAAAATTTATCCATAATCAAACTACACTAGATCCCTTCAGCCAAATCATAAGATACATTCATATTCATAACCTAGGGTGGAAACAAAAGAAATACGTGATCTCAAATTGTTAATAAGGGAAAAAATAAGTTATTACAATCAATGATCATAAGTGAGAATAAGATGATAATATGGTTATAATGAAGAGACTTAAGAATATTATACCTAGGAAATCATAGATCAAATTTCATCAGTTATGGAATGATGTTTTATATAAAATTAGATATGAATAAAATATTTGTGGAAACATTAGTCACTAAATATTATTCAAGAGTTCATAAAAAATTCATAAGTGTATGCGTAAGAGTGTTTCATAAACATAGGAATAGGAAAATATGTTATTTTAGACATATCTTAACCAAAATTATGTTCAAATGAAAAATTGTGAGCATGGATTAAACAAAATTATACCCACACATATACAAACAATCATAGATTAACTCTAACTTTACCCGCACACAATATTTGGAGTATCACGTTACTATAATTATACCCATGAACAGCCTTATGAGAATAAGCTAACCACAATTATTCTCATTTTCAACCATGTGTGAATATCTAAAACATAATTATACCCACTCATAATCTTGTAACAATAGATAAATTGCAATTATAGCCATGTATACCCATGCACAACCTTGTGATGATATCTAAACTGAAATTATATCCATTCATAGCCATGTGATCATTACTAAAACACAATTATACCCATGAACAAAATCATTATATTTGGAGATATAAAACCTTAAAAAATTTATCATAGGGAAATATAGGATAATACCTATCAATTTTCAATACATATGCATTACACATTAAATAAATAATTCATTATATCATAAGGAACCCATGAAAATAAAAATATGTATCATAACATTTGCATATGTAATCACCAAAATTGGACCCAACAATATAAAAATTTTATCCACAAAAATTGAATATCTAAAAAATATTATATCATAATAACATTTACAATGTGATTAAAAAATTTAGTTACCCTAGAAATAAATAACTTATAGATAAAGATGAGAATGGTGTTGAAATTCAAAAAGAGATTTTAAAAAACTTATTTTTGGTGAAAAGGAATATGTTTTGGTCTCTTTGAAATGTTATTTTTGAAATGTATAAGTGAAAATTATTTTGAAATTATTTTAATTTAAAAATTAAATATTAATTTTAAATCCATAAAAATACATAATGGTTTCAAAAATGTTATGTGGAAACACTAGGAAAACTTTTACATTTTAAAATAAACAAGAATAATGAATCCATAAAAATGTAAAAAGGGATTAAAAAAGTTTAACTGAAATAATTTTAAAAAAATATTTAAAAATAATGAGAAAAATAAATCTCTTAAAATATATAAAGGTTATAAACCTAAATTTTGGGTATAAGATAACACAATTTAAATTATGGGTAATATTCTTAATGATTTTAAAATATCATTATTGAAACCCCACATCATAAAAATTGTAGAAAATATTCCATTTTAAAAGATAATTTAGAAAATATAGAGGTAATATGAGATAACACATTATTATTATTCCAATTATAAAGATGAATATTGAAGGTAAACTAAATTATGGAAAAGGAGGGGAAATTTTTGTTAAGGAGGATGGGAATTATACTCAACAATTATATAATTTTAAGATATAAATTCATAAATGTATAATCATTGAATTAAAAATTCATCTTCCATAGATATAAATATACATTAACAAGAAATAAAATATTATGGTGGAATAATATTATCATGAAAGAAGGAGTAAAACAAAAAGAATCATAGCTCAATGAAGGGAGATAATTTAATGAGACCTCCTTTAAACTTTGGTAACATTAGAATAAAAATAAATTTAAAAGGAAAACATGATGTGTCTCTTAAAATTACTTGAATAACATGAATATGATAAAATAAATTCACTATTTATTCATAACTTCATATCAAATATGTCTCAAGAAATTAATGTTTTGATAAAAAATTCCTAAACATAAATTCCTACTAAGTTGATCTCACCCTAACCTCATGTATAAAAAATATAATAATATTAATAAAATATTTTATAACCTTATTCAAGTATATAACCTTTTATAAACATAATTTATAATTTTTATCTATAATAATACTAGTTTGTTATTACCTATTTTTTATATCAGGTGTGACTAATCATGATACTTTAGAATGAGTTTGTAATAGTGTTATTGTTAGCTATTATTCCACCTAATTTTATCATTCTCATATTGTATGAGGTACTATAATTTATTTTTTATAGTTATTTATTATTCATAATTTCTATTTCTTTGGTTTTTTTATTATGATCCTTAAATATGAATTTGATGATGAGTTTGTTTTGATGGCTCTTAAAAAACAAATAGTGTTTTCTTAAATAATGAGTTAATTTTTTATTGTTCCATTACATAATATAAATGTTAATTATATGATTATTTATATAATATATTAATATAAATAACATTTACATTATCATTTATAAAATTATATCATTTTTCAAGTTTTTAGTTAAACCAACCAAAATAATAACCTAATATAACTAACTAATGATTATGAAGTGATTTAGTTGTAATGTCATTATATCATAAGAATAATAACCTTATTTAGTGTTTATTACTATAAGAAATAAAATTTTTAAATACTTATAATAAGATGATAGACTACAAAATTTTATTACTTCATATAAATAAATCATTTTTTATCATAGTACATTCTTTTGGATGGTTAAAATTATAATGATTGTTTATTTCTAATATTGTAAAATGGTTGTTTAATCAAAATAAAAATAACCATAATACCTTTAGAAAACCAATTTTATCATTGAAACTCAATACTATAACCATCATATAAATGAGTTAATTAAATATTGAACACATCATTCCCCAGAGGTGGTAGTATAAAAATACACATGGATGATGATTTCTTTTTCCATAAGATGAGGAAAAAGAGTAATATTTTTTATCATTTTAGAATCCAAATTAACTTAAAAATATCACATTTGTAAATATTAAATTCAATTTTTACACCTAACTTGGAATTCAATGAAATATAATGAACATGTTGCTTCATGGATCTCATAGTCCACACATACACATGAATTACATTTTTGTTTTTCTTAAGAGAAGAAGAAAGAGGTGTTTAATGATTATAAAATTGACATAATAACATTAACTATATAAAAAATATAGATATTGAAATATTGGTACAATACAAATTTAATTTTAAAACTACTATTGAAAGGAATTGTATTAAAAAATATGGATTACTCATGTTGATCACTTTGGGATTTCCTTGGAGGATCCCTTAGAAATACGGGGATTATGATAAATTAATGTTAAAATAATATATTGGAATCAAGATTTGATTTAAGGGGAAGAAAAAATTGAAGTTTTTATGAAGAAACATGTTTTTATGGGTTTTATTGAAGGAGTGGTGAGATGTTGTTTTATAAGTGAAATGGGACGATATTATTGAAAATACACAAAAAAATCAATAATGGGAAGAAACTTATAAATAAGGTGGATGTAAAGTTGAAAACTAGTAGATATTGCAATATAGAGGGACAATCTAGACCTCAAAAACTAATTCCCACACAATTTTTTCATATATTCATTCAACTAATTTACATAAGATATGTTTACATTTACCTGTATAGGTTTTATCATGGTAACTATTTTTCTACCAATGGAAACATGTCAATTTTTCAAAAAAATAAAATTAAAAATATTAAATAATTTATAACTAAAAATAAAAAATTTCAAACAATTTTATTATATAAATTTTCTAAAAGTGAAAAAAATTTATTATTGAAATACTAAATGTGTAATGTCATAAAAAAATTATTTTGAAAAATAAAACTTAGCTTCTAAAATTCATAATATGGGTATATAATTTAAAAAAAATTAAATTACAATCTCACTTATAAAATACATATTTGGTAATTAAAATGGGTTTACTAATTTTCAATTCATACATATATACTAATAATTTCATAATTGTTACGTTATTAGTAAAAATTTTATTTTGTAGTATTCACCTACAAATCAATTATTTTATATATATATATATATAAAATAATCCTAAGATATTTTTGACATATTATTTATAAAATTAATTTATTTTATCAACATAAAATGGTAAAACTTTCTATATTTATCTATTTTAATGAAAAAAATATAAAAAACAAATTTTATTGAAGAATGACTTTTTAAACATCAATTGTCTTTAACAAAATTTCAAATTAATTTATAAATAATTGAATTTTGACATGTTGATTTATAAATATAAATATTACATATTATACTAAAATTTTATCTCTGGTTAATTTGATTTATTAAAGTAAAATACAATACCTTTTTTAGGGTTCTTTTAGAGGAATCCTTTTTAAAATATTTAGCAAAGAAAAATAATAATAATTTTTTATTTTAATTAATTATTATATTTTTTATCTACATATGATAATATTATTTATATAATTTTAATATTTTTCAGTTCATTTTTGTCAATTTTACATTCATTCTCTGTTTCATGTGACCCGATCAATTAAAGATCATTCTAAATTAAAGGATCCAAAATCCTAAGTCGTTACATTCTACCCCCATAAATAAACTGCATCCTTGCAATTTTAATTATTACTCACAAATATATTTATTTGATAATAATCTCTACATATCTATTTTCAGGATATAAAACCTAATATGACATCGACCTTACTCTATTTTTCATGAGTAAGTTACACAACTATCTTCAAAAAACATTAATCTTTCATATAATTGCATACAAAGTTATATATATACCTTAATCATAAATTCTCTAAAAATACACTATCCAAAACCATATTAAAATCTATGTCAATAAAACATAGTGAAACCATATATTATTTAATAAATAAAAACTATATTTAATCCCTAAAAGATATTAGGAACAATTTCATAATGTCACACACTAGTCATTATAAATCATAATCCTAAAAATGTGATAAACTTCACCAATAATATCATGGCTCAATTTTTCGTTAAGGAAATAATCGATTCTAAGGATATCAATATTATGTATCCCAATTTAAAAAAAATCAACTCTTCATTACCTAAATTTGATGTATATATTAAACCTAATAGTTATTTACATCTCCATCATTTGTTCTCCAATAGTTGTCCTAAAAATATAACATTTTCAAAAAATAACTACTCAAGGTTATTGATACTATTTAATATATATCTCATATTTTTAAAATAAAAATTATTAGTGAAAAATACATATATGTTTCACATAATTATAATATCTTTTATAATATACCATAATGTCATCAATGGCTATTACTATCAATTGAAAATAGAAATGAGTATTAAGAATTAATTTCAATTCTGATTTCAACCTAACTGCATTGGTTATGGATATGAAAGCATCATTTTCCATCAAAACGTGAATATAATATGATTATAAACAACTCAAGTATACTACCTTATTCGGTTAGAAGAAATAATGGTTTCTAGATAACTGCATTTCTCAATCACATTTCATGATCTAGGTGTAACCAAATAAAAAATCAAAATCGATTATCAATAAAATCAATTTAAATGATAATATGAATATGAAAACTCAATACTAAAATTTATTACCTAATTAAATATTTATTTCATTATTTGACACATTTATATTAATTTTATTTTATTTAAATTATATTCTCTTTCACTTCTTAACCTAATCCCTTAAATTAATTAAAAAAATTATCATAATGGATTATAAATATAATATCATTAGGAAAAGTAAATCCCTTGGGTTAGATAAACTGTTTATACAATTAGTCCTCTTTTACATTCACTAGTTGATGTATAGTTTACTACACATTAGACTCTTTTCAATGTTATTACCCCTGGTATATTTGTGTAAGATCTTGTGTCTACTTATAGTTTCCATACAGTGATGTTACAGTTAAGAAAACCACTCAGTTTATATGTTACAAAAAGTCTACGATGTTATCCGATACTTAGAATTATTCCTTAGACCTATCCTTAGGGTTTTCCAAAAATTTTATAATCTAAAACCCAAAGAAAACCTAAAACCAAAAATAACTAATCCTTTATTAGATACCAACTATAGTGACCCAAGATAAATATAAACTTATCTTAAATAATTTCCAATATCAAAACATTATATCTCACAAATAATCACAAAATCCTAATAATTAAAGGGATTGTGTCTTTGAATACCAATTAAAAAGGAAAATTATTTTACAAAACAGGTCAAATATTTCCCCCTAATTAATAAACACTATAACTCTTACAGAATTCTCATAAAATACACTCATATTCAAAACCTATGGGATAGAAAATAAAAAATGTTTTTAGATGGTATTTTCAATAATAGAAAACACAATTTATATTAATCAAATATCATAAGTGATCATATGATGAGTATATGGGTATAATCAAGATACATAAGAAAATAATACCTAACAAATAATAAATCAAAGGTCAGGAGTCATTGAATAAAGATTTCAATGACATAATCCATGAATTAGAAGTGTAGGGAATCATTAGTTAATAAACATTATCCACGAGAGAAAAATAGGCCTAATAATATATATGTGCGTGGAATTAACATAGGCATAAGAAAATTTGTCAATTTGGTCATAGTATAACCCAAACTATTTTCTTTCATATATTTTCGATAATATTTTAAAAACTATACTCATGAAAAACATTGTGAGGATTGTATAATTTCAATTACAGCTACACATTACCTTTTTTGCATAGCTTTACCACAACTATTCCCATGATAAACAGTTTGATTGTATCTTTACAAAAATTATACACATGAAAAACCCTATGAGAATAGATATCCAAAAAATACACCACATACAAACCTTGTGAGATTCAATAAACCATAATCATAACCATGAAAATCTTATCAGGATAAGTAAACTATAATTATTCCCATGAACGACCTTGTGATCATGTATAAACTACAATATATCCACTCACAACTTTTAAAAATTGATAAACTATAATTATACCTACACACAATATCATCATCACATGATATATAAAACATAAACCAGTGAATTAGATGGTTATATTTTACCCCATTGATCAATCATCCATAAAAATTTATTCCACTAGAAAAAATTCAAAAAAAAAATCATAAAGAACCCATGGGAAGAAAATGTCTCCCAAAACCTTTCAAGAAGATATCACTAAAATTAACATCAATATGTAAATGGTTTATATCCAAAAACACAATAATAACCTAACATTATGTCCTAGTAAAATTTATAAGGTGATTCATCAAAAATAATATTCAATTTAATAAATCCTTCTGCGATAAAGAGGAATATGATGTAATTGTAAAAAAAATTTCGAAAATGATTTTATTTTTGCTGTAAAAGTACTTACAGTCACATTAAGAAGCCAATTTTTTTAATTGTGATGTAATTTTTTTTGAAGAAGATGTACTATTAAAAATAATCATTAAAAAGTGAATCCACAAAAGAGACATAAAAGTTTCAAAAATGTGAAGTGATAAAACTTGGAAAACATTTACTTCTAAAAACAATCATTAATAATGGAGCTTTTAAAATGACACCAAGGTTTTGAAAAGGTGGAGTGAAATTTCTTTTGAAAAATATTACTTTTAAAAGTAATATAGAATAAAATAACTTTGGAAATCTATAAACATTTTCAAAATACATTTTTGTGAGAGACAAAAAATTAGAGAGGCTGTAAATACATTCTAAAAATTTTGAAACATCTTTGCTGCAAAAAACCCACATCATAAAACGGGTAAAAGATAAAAATAATTTAAAAATATTATAATTAAAATATAAATGTATCATTAGATAAAACATAATTATGTTTCTAATTATAGATGAAATCATGGTTGGAAATTAAACTATCAAAAATGAGATAAAACAATCATTCAGAAGGATAGTAATTATTATATAGATGAAATACTTTTGAGAAATAAATTAATCAATTTATTTGGTTTTAATTAAAATATCATTGTCCATAAAGTTTAATTTAATATACCATGGAATAAAATATTATATTGGAATATTCTAATCATGAGGGAACAATTTCAATAAAAATCATTATAACTCAATGGAGGGAGTTAAGGTAATAAAAACACCTTACAAATTTTGTATCATTAGAATAGAAGCCCATTTAAAGAGAGAAAATGGTATGGATATAAAAACCACATTACTTACATGAATATTATAAAAAAATTCATTAGGTTTAAATCACACCATATCAATGACGTCATGGTGTATAATAATAAACATGTCTCATGAAATTAAATTTGATATTAGGAACCTCTTTACTTGAATTCTCGATTAGTTAGTCTCACTATAACTCATGTTTAAAAAACATAACTCTCACAATCACCTAATTAATAAAATTATTCATGTATATAATCTTTTATATACTTTATTTTTTATTATTCACTACTAGCAAATTAGTTAGTATTTATTAATTTTAGATATCAGGTGTGAGTATTCTTATTCATTTTGAACTAGTTCGTAATAGTGGTGTTGTTCTTCATTCATATAAAAAATATCATCATTCATGGATCATATGTGATACATGATTTTATGTATTATATTTATTTATAATTTTATAATTCCATTAAATGTGACTTTTAGTTATGATCCATAAAGATGAATTTCTGGATGAGCTTGTTTTGATGATTCTTAGCAAACGAAGGGTGTTTTTGTAAATTATTTATTAAATTTTTATATTACCATTAAAACCCAAAAATAATTCATTATGTACATATTTATATAATATTTGACATGAAATTAAATTCCCATAATCATCATTAAATTTGTAGTATCGTTCAATTAGGTGTCTAAAGAAACATCAACAACAGGATATCAAAATTAATGGGTGATTATAAAGAGATTTAGATGTGATATCATTATACCATAAGAATTTTGACCTTATTTAGGGTTAATTAGTGTTATATTTCAAAATGTTAATTAATTAAATGAATCATATAACCTATACATATTAATTAAATTTCAAAAATATATAATTTTTTCTCTTGGTACACTCTATTATATGGTTGAATTTACAATAGTATATTATTTCTCATATTGTAAAAATATTGTATAATAGAGGATAAAATAGACTTTATAATTTCATTATTCAAATATTTACCAATTAAACCCAATATTTTAACTATCCATTAAAGGTGGTAATGTGATACAGAACACATTGTTCCATATATGTGGTAGTCTACACGTATGTATGGATAATGACTTCATTTTCCATAGAACAAAAAAAGGATAATTATTTTTTATCTTTTCCAAATATAAAATAAGTTATAAATATCATAATTATATATTAAATTAAATTTTTAGGGAATATATTTTAGGTATTTATGTAAAACAAGAATAGTGTTTAGTGGTGGTAGTAGTCCACACATATGCACAAATAATATTTTCATATTTATTATAGGAAGATATGGAAGGTGATTAACTATTATTACCTTAAAATATTAAAATTCAGTATAAAAATACCTATTTTTTATATAGGTATGATAAAACTAAAAATATAATGGAATGAATAAATGGGAATAATTTATGAAAAAATGATTACTTATGTTATGTACTTTGAGATTTACTTAGATGATCCCATGAAAATAGATGGATTGTGATAAAATATTATGAATAGAAGATAATGTAATAAATAGAGGATTAAATTGAAATGAAAAATGGTATTTTTTCATGTGGAAAACAAATTTTATGAGTTTTATTGAATGGGTGGTGAGAGGCCCCTTTTATAATTGAAAAAGGATGAAATGTTTTTAGATGCACAAAACCATTCATTAATGGAAAGTCACCCTCATGTAAAATTGATACAAAAATGTGAAACAATGGAATGGGGGAAAAATAAGATGGATTAGGGCCTCAAACACTCAGTCCCTCACATTTTTTTAAAAATATATTTCCACTCATTATCAATATTTTTTTTAACTTTTACTATTTCATCTTTTACCCAGGTAAATGGTTTTTTTACGCAATGTGACTTATCATTTTTGTTAGAAAATAAAATTGATCATAATACATAATTTGGACCTAATTGACAAAAATTTAGTATGAAATTTATTATATTAATTTTCTATAATTTTTTAAAATAAATTTTAAATTACTAGATATAAAATTTATAAAACATACCTTTTTGGAAATTATAACTTAAGTTCTAAAATGAAAAATATGGGATTGTAAATTAAAATGATCATTTTTAAAACTATAAATTCACATATAATATGAATATTTTATCTTATAATTTTTCTTATGAATTTCAAATTCATATTTATAAATTAATAATTTCATAAAATTTATGATATCTGTAAAAAGTTATTTTTAACTATTCACATTAAAACGATTATTTTAGGAAAATACCCAAAATTAACGGTATAACAATTTTTATATTTCAATTTCATAAATTATAATATATAATAAATTTAAAATTTAAAATTTATATATTAAGATATATAAATGTATAAACAAAATAAAAAGACTTAACTATTTTAATTCAAAATTACTTCTTTACATCAAGTGTATTTAATCTTATTTCATTTATAATTATACAAATTTGAATATTGAAAAAATTGTTTATAAATATAAATGTTACCTTTTATAATAATCTTTCAACTATGATTAATTTTATTTATTAAGGTAATATAAAATACCTTTTTATTGGTCTTTGAAAGGAATTTTTTTAAAATATTAATCAATAAAAATTAGTAATATGTATTTATTTTAATTTTTTATTGTATTTTTATCTAAAAATGATTATATTCTTTATGTATTTTTTTTGTTGTTATTTTTATTTTGGTGTTGTGTTAGTTTGGAGTTATTTGTGATACATTCTACTAAATATCATATTTAAAGGATCTAAATCACAGGTCGTTACACTGGTTGAGTTAATGAGAGACCTATGGAAGGTCTCAAGACTCTAGATGAGTTATAGATAGCCTATTGTGGTATCCTAAGTATATTTGGGAATTTATGAGAGTATTAGTCAAAGTGGTGATGGGTGAGATTTTTTTACATCTCCCTCATGTCAGGAATACCCACATGAGGGTGGAGTGAGGTTAGTGTGCACTATAAGTGGGTTCATTACTCTATGACTAGACACAGTGTGATTGAGAAGGGATTTCTACTAGTTAATGGGTTGAGTGATCTCTATTAGATGATTGATATTAAACAACAGAGTCAGTTAGTGGAATTATTAAATACATTTCTTGGGGATGAAAATGGGATTGGTTCGAGATAGATTGTAATCATCCTTGGTTATTAGGATCAGGTTGTTATACAAGAACCGAGGGAGGTTTTGGATCAGCCTTTTAAGGCATGGATTAGATAGAGACAATGGGAGTGGAGAAAACTATGGTCTTTCCGACATTACTTGGTTCTGATGAGAAGAAGCCAAGACCTTCTTAATAATATTATTCTATGAGGAAGTATGGATGAAAATATGTTCTTTGAAGTTTTTTGATAGGTCACATGTTACTGGTTACCTAGTGATGAGCTAGTGAACTTGTATGATGGGTTTAGTAATTTTATCATGTATGTTGTTGGTCTTGTGTATATGATCAATGATAGATCACATTATAGGCCTTTATAGGTCACATGTCTTGAAAAAAACTTATGTTATAAGGCATTTTAAAGACCCTTCCTTGAGTAAATTGATGATGGCCAAGTTGTGATAAAATATAAATACCCAAATTCAATGATATGGTAGTGATTAGGATAATGGTCTCACCTTGAGTGATAAGGTGTTGTCATGGAAATACCTGAGTGAAAATGATGGTCAATGTTTTGATTTCTCATCCAACCCTCCCTTGATTGATAAAGAAAGGGTTAGGATAATTGCCTCACCTTGAGTGAGAATTTTTTATAATGGACCTCTTTCAGTGAAAAGGTTAGTCCATGTTTTGTTGTGATAATAAGCCCTACATTGATTAATAATGTTGTCAAAAGGATATAATCATCTAATTAAGTGATAAGGAATTGGAGAGACCCTAACTTGATTGGTAAGGTTTTTTTATAGATGTCGATTTTTGTCTATACCTTGAGTTAAAAGTTATTGGTAAATAACATGATAGATGGCCTTAAATTCAGTGAGAATATATTGGAAATACCTTACCTTAAGTGATAAGGTCATGGTATAAACATCTTAGTACACCCTACCCTATATTTTCATTTATGGGATGAGTTGTGCAGTTGAACCCTACATCAAGTCGTTAGGTATGGGTCAGAATTTATGGCCGGAGATAGTAGATTTCTAATAATTATCAATGAAATTATGATCAGTTATCATTGAGGCCCAGTTAGAACATAGTGAACTGATTCACATGATTTTTATAATATTTAAATTCCTAATACATACACATGTGTATAATGAAATAAATTACTGTAATTTGGTGAACCCTACTGAGATTTATACCTCATAACCAACAGAGGAACTCTAGTGTAAGTACTTACCACAAATGTTTTTCTATAAATGAGCATAGGATCTGTAGTTGTTCGAGCTGGATAAAATCAATAGGGTATTTGAGAATGGAATGAGAAGAGTCTCATGGGTTCAACAATAGCCCCTTTTTTATTTTTTTATTTATTTTTAATGTATATATGTTTTTTTAGGGGATAGAAGTTGGTATGTATGATTATAAGCTTCTGTAATAACTAATTATAGAGAGGGTATGTTTTGTTGAATATATGTACCCTTATTATTATTATGGATGATTATTTATTATATTTTATGTTTTTTTTAATCTGATTTGAGGGATTAGTCTCCCAAATATATGATTTAGGCCCTCATTACTAGTCAAAAACCTCTAGCATATGGTGACGTGTGATTTGGGGCATGTCTTTCCTTCGTCCATGACAAAATTAAGTTTTATTACATATATGAATGATAATTTTTATATTTAACACAAGGAACAACATTAAATAAATTATAGGATAATTTTATTTTTACAATTATCCTTATTTAAACATACATACATATATATTCCAAAATGTATCATTTCATATATGATATGTGTAAAAATGATCAAATTATCCATAATTCTCCCAAACCCTAGAGACAAATTTCTATCTTCTTCCAATGCTCTAGAACATGGAGATGGACAAAGAAAAGACTTTTTGATCAATTGATAATAACATGAATCACTTAATTATAAAATTCTAACACTTATAAGATCAGGAACATCATTTAGAGATTCGCAGAGAAGATGTTGACATGTCCAGATGAATCCTTAATCATTGTCACAAAAACATCAAAAGAAGTGCGAAAATAAAAATTTTATTGAGATGATTATTGTGGGTATGGAATTTATATATTTAAATTAAACATTAATTAAATTTAAATGTTCTTATCTATATAAATAGGGAGAGTTACCATTTTTTCTTAGGATTTATTCCTTGATACTACTATAAATCCAAGATTAGGCATCAGTCATACCGTTTTGTTGTGCCTCAAAACCATTAAGTGGTATCAGAGTGGTCACATTATAATTTAAAATTATTTCTAATTTATTTAATTAATTTCATGTATTTTTATTTCATTCTTGTTAAATTTATCATTTTTAGTTTAAAGGTCTATAAATTAAATTAATCCAACACCATATGTCCATGAATGAACCAAAAACACATAAAGGATCCATATAAAGGGGTCAATTCCAATGGCGAGATGAGATATTTACACATTATATAACTTGGTAATGCACTCCAAGTAACAACAAAAAGGTACAGATTTCATTTTTCATAGTCTGTTGTGTGGGTCAATACATAGTGTCATTACATGCCATGTGTTTATAATATTGTGATACACTAGTGGAAAGGGATTACAAGGCATGACATATCATAGTACACAGAATGTGACCTCACATAAGGTAAAAACTATATAAATCATGGTGAGTCATGTGGGGTAGTACATAATTTTAATTACATATTCTTTATTAACTGATATCCTAGAATTCTACATGACATGGACTATGTGTCATATATATATAGCACAAATTTTGTGAATCATGTCACTGTTACCACCAATGTAAAAACTAAGATATTTTTATTATGTCATGTGGGTAAATACATGGTGCAATTACACACCATATAATTAGCTACCAACACATAATATGTATCCTTTCATTACACACCATGTAATATATGTGGATTTCTAGTGAAACATGATACATATAATAATAGTGTGCGTTTTAGGAATGAATGCAATGAATATTGAACTTCTTTTCCATGTAGAACAACACAATGTATATATTGGTATGAAATATATGGACTTACATGAAACGTGCTATGTGGTGTAGACTTCATGTGGTATATTAAAATTCAAAAAAGGATTTAGTTTTAAAATGGTAGTTCACTCCATGTGATCTCTTAAGTGAACACTTTTCACTTAACTATTTTAAAAATTTAAAGTAAACTTATTAAATCTATTTATTAATAATTAATCAAATTTTTATAATGTCTGATAGACCAAGAATTTATAAAAATTTAATATGAGGTATTGAATTATTAATTTATTAATTTAACTCAATTTCTATTAAATATAATTATATAAAATGAATGAAATCAATACTTAATGTGATTTTTGATCGATGTTGTAAAAAATCATTATATGTTTTGACCTGTGTGTGTTGGGTTTATTTTTTTAATTTAATTATTCATTTCATGGTTAATTATGTCATATTTTTATTAAATTAAATATGATGATATATGATTCATTTATCACTCATTTGTTATATACAATCTAACATTTCCAAGAATTATCTAATGTTACCCTAAACCTCGAGTACCCCTAACATTTATGTGAGTATACATTTTTAAAGGATGGAGTTTATATACTATAGATATGGTTCTATACTATATCCAAGATAAATCCAATCTTTTTGATACACATGATGATGGTAGATAATACAGATCAAGACATGTTAAGGCTCAAGGAGTTATTTTCCCAATGGTAAAGTATTATTTATCATGTATTTATATAAAATAATTATATTAAACTTTAAATAATTTAATTTCATAATTTTATTTAATCTGTGCATGGTTATTTGTTTATTTATAGGATTCATGGTTTACTTATTTTTTTAACTAAACATGATCATGTTTTTTAAATAAATCAACATGTATGATTTGATAAAAATAAAATAAATTAGATAAGTTTTATTTTATCAAGTATGGTTAATAAATTATGTAATTTCTCCCATAAAATCAAAAAATGTACAAAAATGGTAAAATGAAATATCATATACAGCTTTATTTATTGTTTAACATTTCCTATCAAAAATGGTTATTTATATGTGTATGTTTCACAAAAAATGAAAAATAATGTAAAGAATATTTTAATGTATATTAATGTATATATTACTAGAATCCATCAAATTGAAATATTAATTAATCAAAACACCTTCTATTACATGACATAGAATACAACAATAGCTCAAATTACTTGTCTATCCCACATTATTTATATTCAAACAGTAATGGATTTAAATTGAAATTTTTTAGGCTTAATTAACCAATTTATCATAAATATTATTTTCCCAATCAAGAAATGACGTAAATTAGATAAAAGTGTTGATGAAATATGATTATAGGATTTCCAGATTAGTGTGCCCACCCAACAGATAAAAGAGTTTTGAATTAATGTAATTATATAAAAGAAATCTTGTGTAAATTCCTTAAAGAAGTTCAATAATTCCATCATCTGGTTAAGGAAAGGGAAATACAGATCCTTGTAAATAAAAAATATGATTTATTGGATATTATGAATCCTATAGTGATGGATTGTAGTATTTCCTAATATAGTAGAATACTTTATTAATTCATTAATTATGTCATGATCGGTAATGAATAAAAATGTACTTAGTTACAATTTTATTTATTCTAGATAGTGGAAATCTATAAAACATAATCATTGAAATCAATCATATAGAAATTTAATCGCATAAAAAGTGTAAATGTTAAGAAGTGGTACAATAACATCTACATTTTATTGTACCAGGAAAAAAATTTATATGTAATGGAGTCCCAAGTTCTTACTGAGATTTTTAATGAGGTTGGTAACGAGGATTACAATGTATCCATGAGAAAATTGTATGATGACTTGGATTTCCAATGCCTTATATCATCATTCATTCCTAATGACCTTGAGAAACATCATGAATACATGGGTTCTTACTCCATCTAGTCACAAATTCATGGTCTTGATCCCGGAAAAATGATACAATAGAGGTATGAAATATCCAAGGCACACATTAAATATTTGTAAGAAATAATAGTTCAATCAAAACCTAATATAGTCAAAATGGATTTACATATTAAGTGTCTGGGGATTTTTGAATTCAATCTGGATAAGGAATTTTGCTTAAACTTCACCATCTCTTCTCCTCCTCTAATTTTTTTTTATTTTTATTATTAATTTAATAGAAAATTTATAGATAATTCAATCATGAATATTTTAACATTGACCAAACATGTGGATGAAGACATCAAGAAGGAGAATATATTAATCCTTATGGTGATAAAATAAAACACAATAAAAAAAAGTTATAAAGATTGTTATAGAACAGACACAACTTTGTAACATTCATCGATGATGAAAAAAGATATATAGGGAGGCTAAATAGAAGGATGTTGTTATTTTTTGATTTTTGGAAAAAAATACACTAGAATAATAACTTTACCTCACTGAAGAAAAATAGGGATGTTTTTGTAACATTTTTTATTGTGTGAAATCATTCAATTTCAACTAATTTGGTATTATATATATCTTCCAATTTACGCATTTTTATTTAAATACAAGAAAAAAATCAATCCCAAAATATTACAGAAGGTAAGTGAAATATTGGAGCTTCCAATAGAGACATGTTATTCTCTCTAGATATGATATACTAATATCGCACATTTTTATTTTAATAATTTAATATTAATGAATTTTATTGTATTCCTAGTGTAGCCAAAAAATGAATTTTTCATTGATTTAGAACATGGATGGATTTATTTTAATATTAATAAATAATTTTTTTACTTTTATAAAGATAGAATGTGTTATTGTATGGAACAAGTGAAAAAATTTATTTAAATAGAAGAATATAAAAATACCAAGTCTTAGTAATTATTAAATAATCAAGTTCACATGAATTGAATTAAACTTAATTATGGAATCATCAACTAGTTCATAAAAAATAAATTTTTTTCAAAATATTTAATCAAGAAGGGCATTTACATTTTTTTAGTGGAAATTATTAGATATTTGTAGTGTTTATTTATGAAAAAAATGACCAAATATACTCTCATTGGAAAAGGTAATAGTCTCAAAATATTCTAGAATTGTTTTACACTAATGTCTGTGGACTTTTTCCAGTATAATTTGGAGGTTGGTACTTAAATTTAATTAATTTTACTAATGATTTCTATAGATAATGATATATCTACTTGATGAGGTATAATTCTAATTCTATTTTGTAATGTAATAATTGAAGAATAAATTAAAGTATCAACTTGGTATGAAAATAATGAAATTTTACTATGATATAGATAGGTTTTATCTTAAGAAATAATTTATTGATTTTCTATAAAAGATTAAGATATTATTCTGACTCAATACTCCTTATACACTATAGTGTAATTGTGTCAGTGATAGGAGATACTGAATCTTATTATGAAATGTGAAATTCATGAGGAGTGATATAAATATATTATTATCCTTTTAAGGATATTCATTGAAATTAGACAAAATATACTAAACTGGGTTTCAAAAAATCAGTATTCAGAATCCTAAATTAGTTAATATGTGGGAATATATCCATTTTTCTCATATACATTTGCGGGGGAGGAAATAATTTTTAAAGAATAATTTTATAAACAAACTTGTAACTCAAGGCACAAATTGAATATTTGTACGATATCCTATAGAGAAGAGAAGATATTATTTTTATCCCCCTAGATAGAAAATTAGTCATGGAATGTTATTCCATGTTTCTAGAAAGGGATAAAATATCCATAAGATACACTGAGAGATGGATAGAATTTTAAGAACTCTTGGCTCAAGAAAATAATATTTTTAAGATGATCATATTCTATAAGACCCAGAGGAAGAATTTGTTTCAAAAACATATGAACTATATTGGATTTCTAGAGAAATAATAGTTGTGGAATTATTATCATTGAGGATAGAGACAGAATTTTAGTTGAAAATAATTAACTTTTTCCCTAAAATAGAGAAGTAATCAAATAAAAAGCTACATATTGGAAAGAAGTAATGAATTTATAAATAGATTCCATTTACCAAAAGAAATATTTGGTTTTAAAACATCATCCATTGGATGTAAAACCCATTTTAAGTAAATGGGTTTTGAGGATAAAATTATACATGGATAGTGAAGTTGGTATCTTTAAGGAAAAATTGGTTGCTAAATGCTTCCAAAAACATTATTGTATAAACTATAATAAAATTATTTACCAATTTTTATTCTAAAATCAATTATAATTATAATTTATATAACTAATTTCCTTGATTATAAAATTTTGAAAATGGATTTCAAAACATCTTTTTTTAATGAGTATCTTGTGGAAGATTTCTATATTGAATATATATAATGGTTTGTGACACTGATAGACAAAAATAAGGAATTCATGTTGAAGATATAAATATATGGTTTCAGGAAAGAACCAAGATCATGTAATAGTCATTTTGGTGAATCCATAAGAGAGTTTAGTTATTTTTGAATCTATGTGAGCAATGTGTATAAAAGTGGTATTGTGGGAGTGTTATTATTTTCCAGGTGATATATATTAATGATATATTACATGTATGAAATGTGATATGAGTAATATAGTTAGTTAAGACATTGTTGAATAAATTATCCTCCATAAAATATTTTTGGTGAATCAGAAAATATTTTAGGGATGAAAATCCCTTGAGATGGATATAAGAGGATTTCTAGATTAATTATAAGTATATATAATTACAAAGTATTGAATATATAAAATTTATAATTGTATATTAGAGGGGTTTTTTATATGTCCCATGGTATATCTCTCACTAATAAAATGTATCCTCAAATATATGAAGTGATAGGACGAATATGTAAAATTATTATGCTTTCATGATTGTATCTATCATATAGCACTAATGGTTTGAATTTAGTAACCCTTATTTAATTTATTTAAATGATATAATGTTTTAGCGTGATGTTTAGTAGTGTTTGGATACATTTTTATATTTTTTGGGATCATTTTTAATGGTGAAGGGTAGGTGAACAGTTGGGTTAAACCATACAACACCTACAGAAAACAGTGCATAATAAGATAAGGGATAAGGAGAAGGTGAACAGGTAGGCACCCAGTTTTCAAAAAAAATTTGGTTCTTAAGAGAAACTATAAAACATGAGATAGTGGTATTTTAAAGGATGACACATGGATTGGAAACATTGAGATCCAACCGTGCGAGGTTCCTACATGGGATAGAAGCTATCAGATAGTTAGCATAGGATTTACCAAATTTTGCGACTAACCATTCACGGTTTAAAAACAATATCCAAAAAATATATATCTCCGTCATGATTAAAATTTTACCCCTCATTTTTCCCAAAAACGACCATAACTCAAGAGTTTCTCTTTATAAAGGTAGAATAATTTTCTCTCGTCAATCTAGAAGTTATCTAAAGGCTTCACTTGGTGTGTTGATGGAAAATTATTGGGGTAAGTCTATGTTCTTCATTGTTTTGACTTGTTTTCCTAGGATAAACTTATCCTTATCTCTCAGTTTCATAGATATACATCTTATTTCGATATATCTAATGTATTTGATGCCAAATATGAGGATATTTGGCTTTTTTGATTTTAGGTAAAGATATATGAGATGGGATTTTGGTGTTTTAACCTGATTCTATGGATTTTTGGGTTCTATTTTCAGTTTACACCATGTTTTTTGAGGTAGGATGCATCACTCTCACCACATCTATTTATAATATGAGGGAATAATTTCAAATTGTTTGTTTTACTTTATGTTTTTTGGGAAATTGGTGTGCAAAGAATGGTAGAAACCCTCTTTCATGATGGTTTGTAGTTTTTGTGAAAATTGTGGAATTGTTACGGTAAATTATTTGTGGATTGATTTTAAAATGATGATTTTAGAATTAGTTGTTTAGTTTGATTCATGAATATTCTATTCTACAATATTTTTCAATAAAAAGGTAGTTTTACTGAATTGGGTTTGGAACATTTTTTTTGGCTTGGGTTTGGAATGGTTAGAGTGTGTTTATGTTCATTGGGATGGATTAGGGCATGAAGTACCACCATAAAAAGGTAAGAAGGGATATGTTTGTGAACTACCCCAAACAAAAGCGTCCACTAAAGAACATATTAGTGGAAAGATAACTCACCGCTCATGAGTATAGGGAGGTCCATGGTGGATTGCATGGTTGAATGTGTTGTTATGAGGAAAGTAATGGATTATGCCAAAATGGAATTTTTGAAATGGTTTTAGATAATTTTTTGGTATCCTTCCTTGGAACGTGTTTGTGTTTTGTGAAAAATACATTCTTATGGTACGTGTTTATATTTTGATATAAAATATTCAGAAATTTACTTTTATAAATGATTTTATATAAATTCACTAATATGTTTTATCATAGTGGGTGAGTAGGGAAGTCATTGCTAGAATTATAGAGAGTTTTTTACTCACCCCTGCATTGGTGCTTTATTACTTTTGTAGATATCATTTACCAAGATACGGGAAAAGTTAAAGTATCACATTTCTTTATCATTTCTTAGTGATACATGGGATATTTAAATGATTTGGAGCATAGATCTAGTTTCCACTTATAGTTTATTTTATAGTCTTTGGGTTTTGTTAGTTATGTCTTATGTTGTGTACTTGGTTATTTTGTAGTATTCTAATGTGGTACTCTTGTGTAGTTGATTTTGATATAAATGGTTTTACATTCAATTGTATTTAACTTATATAATCATTTATTTAGTGGTTTATCTGGTAATGGAATTTTTTGTAGGTTGATTCATTTTCAAAGGGAAAATCATCGCCCACATTTTCATGAATCCCTTGTCCTTTATTGCCAATATTTGGAATCTTGGGGATGTTGCCTAAGTCCAAATAATGTCCTCCTGCCTTCTAAAGACTGATGAGGAGGGGTGGGATGTTACAAGTTGTACATGTCTGCTTCCTTCCAAATATCTTTGTGAAATAGTAGGTATTACCATGTTTAGTCCTTTACAAACAAGTGGTGTTCGGTTCTCTTGGTCTTGGAGTGGATATTCATTTCGGTTTATTCTTTGTGTTGGATTTGTATAAAGGAGTAGTTTCATCAAGACATGAAATGTAGAGAATAAAAAAAGACATAGATAACCTTTTTATATTTGACCTAATGTTACTAGGAAGTTGGATACATAAGTGTATTAGAGACACTTATAAGAATTGGAATTCAATTGTCATGGGTTTATCCAGTGAGATGAGCCCGATATGTATTATAGAAATGACTTCGAACTAGTAGTGGATATATCATATTAATTAATGATTTATCATTTGGTGAATTGGGTTTATTTTTAAAAAATATTAAATTTATTCTCAAAAGGATGATTTTTAAAAAGAGCATGGTTGTGGTATTTTGAAAATGGTTCGATTTTTAAAAGAAAGATAAATTTTTTTTAAATGGTTTAGCATGGTAAAAGCGAAATTTTAAAAAGCATTATTTTGGTAGTATGATGTGACAGAATTTAAAATTTAAATCCTTTAGTTCATAAAAAATGATACTTTTGGTGTTTTTTGTTTATATAGAATTATCAAAAACATTATTGGTATAGTATGATGTGATATAATTATCAAAACCATTATTGTGATCACTTCAAGCTGCGTATAGAGGGAACATGAGAGGTGATCTAATGAAAGTGGATCACTCTGTCTAGATCCAAAACAATAATCCAACCATAATTCAAGGTGATTTTGAACCTTAAATGGAAAAGGTGTGGTATAATAGGATGAATTGTATTATTTATTTCATTGGGAAACAAGAATTGCACATGGAAAAGATTGAAAATGTATATGTTAGAAGATCTTGCACACCAAGGGTGGGATTTATCTATACAGACTAAAGTGGATCCAAGGCATTGGTTCGGAGTATTTTGAGGAATTTTTCAATAAACAATTATTTCATCATATGTTCAGAATTCAAATAATGATATAATTATTCATCTTGAAATAGGAAAATCATTCTATCATGGATTATGCGACTTAATTCATGAATTTAGTGTGATTTCCACCCAAAGTTACTTCTAGTGTGCCCTTAAAGGCATGCAACATTGAATCGAGGCTGAGAAGGGATATTTATGAGAATATTTTGTTCTCTCTGTCAAGGATTATACATAGATTTCCAATAATGTGATAGTGGCTGAAAGTGACATATGAGTAGATATAGGAGGAGGAAGTATGTTGATACCCATGGGAAATGGTGGGAACTATAATTATGGGAATAAAAAAATGGAGAACACATATTTCCTAGGAGGGAGCATAAATCAAAATCTAATAGAAGGATCAGTAAACCTTCTTCCATGACCAAGGAGAAGAGAGGTATGTTTCCAATGTTTTTCTCTTGATCGCATGAAGAGATAGCGTATGAAACAACATAGATTAGTCCATAACTACAATTAGGTGGGGTATCTTTGTTGTTATTGTCACAGTCCCCCACTTTTGAGTGTTCGAGAGACTTCATAGGTGTCGTAGAAATTGTATGCTTAGATTTGGATGAGGGGAATAGAATACCACTCATCAGCATAATAGATCCATCCATGGTGATTCTAGGAATACCCTACTCCTCATATAGTGAAATCTACACACGGTAATAAAGAACAAAACCTAGATATCAAGAAATTATATAAAGTTGAGTATATGTTTGTGGATGATATTTTTGGACCATAAATTGTGACAGGTATGATTACTTTGAATTCTACCCGTATGCAATATTTTTTTGAATTGGGTGCACCCCATTCCTTTATTTCTTCTTATCCTATTGATTTGTTGGGATTGAAAGTTGAGATGATGCCTTCTGTTTTATAACTTCAAAACCTATGGGTCAAAGAAAATGTTGAGGATTTGTGTATAGAGTATGTTCAAAAACTGTTGATGGTGGTGAATTAATATGGGATTTATTAGTCATGTAAATGGAAGTCTATGATATAGTACTGGGAATGAATTAGTTAAAAATATTCAAGGAACACATCGACTATTATACCGTAAGATCCAATTTTATGTCTTATGGTGGAATATAACATCTCTCTAGAGGAGACTGGAATATAAAGGCAATTAAAATAGGGTATTTGTTACTATAAGTCAAAGTTATATCATATCAGTTGGCACCATTCTATTTAGCATCTATAAAAGAGATCAAGAATAGTAGTATTCAAGTAGTGTTTTATTAGTTTCCATTGTATTTCTCCAAAATTTCTCACGGTTTCCACCTATAAGGAAAGTAGAGTTTATGATTGATAACTTTTTGGAGACCAGTTCTATTTCCCTTCCATCTTATCATATGGAACAAACATAATTATGGTAATTGTAATCACAGTTTCAAGATCTTGAGATTAAAGGGTTCAATAGGTCGATCACATCATCATGGGTAGCACCAGTCTTGTTTATCAAAATGGTGGATGGAAATATTTTTCTATGTGTGGATTATTATAATCTTAAACATATTTTGGTAAATAATAATTATCCAATTCCATAGATTGATGACATTTTAGATCAATTTAATGGATCTCGTTGGTTCTGAAAAATTTACTTGCGATCAATGGGTCACCAATTGTGGGTTCAATAGATGGATATTCCAAATACATATTTCAAGAGTATATATTTCCATTATTAATATGTAATAATGTTTTTGTTCTTAAAAATTAACTAGTAGTATTTATGAGATTGATGAATCAGATATTTCAATGATATTGGAATTTTTTGTGGTGTTGTTGGTGGATGACATATTTGTGTATTCAATGATAAGGGCTGAGCATGAGAAATACTTGGTGATAGTTTTGGGAATCTTTAGGAATAATTTTCTGTATGAAGAAATATCATAGTGCGATTTATGGATATAATACATTTGTTTCCATGGCATGTAATTTAGAAAAGAGGTGTTTTTCTAGATCCATAAAATATAATTTTTATTATCTATTATCATCTTCCGAAGAATGTCTTGGAGATATGGAATTTCATTTCTCAAGAGGGTTATTATAGATAGTTTGTTCGTGACTTATCATGAGTAGAATCACCTATGATATCTTTCAAAAAGAATAATGTTACATTATAATAGAAAGATTAATTCAAAAAAATAATTTTCAAGAGATTAAATTACACCTTACATCAACACTGATATTGATTTTTCTAGAATCAGGAAAAGGGTATGTGGTGTATTGTGATGTTTCTGGATCAAGGTTGGGATGTGTTCTCATCAAATAATATAATGTTTTAGCTTATGGATCAAAGAAGTTATGAGTTCATGGGAATAATTACCCAACACATAATTTGGATATAGCTACCATCATCTATGCTTTGAAGGATTTGTGTCATTACCTGTTTAGAGAGATATTTACTCTGTTTATAGATCATAATATCTTGGTACATATTTTCTCACAAATGGATTTGAACCTGTTACAAAGAAGATGGATAGAGTATCTCTAAATTTTTTACTTTGAATTAATGTAAACATAGTGTAAAATAAATTCAGTGGTTTATGAATTAAGACAAAATTCATATGATTATATGGAAAAGAGAAGCAATTGACAAGTGGCAGTTGATGTCATTCCTAGCCCAAATGCACATGGGACGAGAAGATCGAGGTGAAGTTGTAGTTTCCTTTCCAATTTATTGGGTTCATAATTTCTTAAATATAGTTAATGTGGAATATATATTTAATTCATAATGTGTGGATATGAGGTCCAAAATCATTGGTGGGAGACCATTGTGGGAAAGAGACTATATGGGAGTTCAGTCTTGTCGTTCAAAAATATGTTGGTCGTACCTATGGGTTTTTATGAACAACTTCTTCATTATTACCACCATTCTAGATGGATTGATTATCCAAGAATATAGAAGATGTATAAGGTATTGAAATCATATTTTTGGTGGTTCATTATGAAAAGGAATTCGACTGATTTTGTTTCAATATGATAAACATGTTAGAAAGTTAAGGAATAGTATCAGCAACCAGTGGGTATGTTGCAGTTTTTACTAATTCCAATTTGGAAATTAGAGCATATTGCTATGTATTTTTTAACATATATCTCAAGAATTGTTTGGAATGATGATTCCATATGGGTGATTGTGGATTGGCTCACAAAGTCATCTCACTTCATCCCAATTCTGTAATCACACATGGTGGAGGACTTGTCAAAAATAAATATTCTAGAATTGGTAAAGAGAAATGAAATACTAGTTTCAATCTTATTTGAAACATATATATTGTTTATATATCATTTTTTAATCCTTATAGAATTCCCTTGGGACTCAGTTGACAATGGTTATAGTGTATCATCCTTAGATGGATGGGTAGTCCGAAAGGACGATCCAAATTTTAAAATACATGTTCAGTCTTTTGTAATGGATTTTGGTGGCTCATGGGAAGATCTCATACAATTAGTGGATTTCTAAAATAATAATATCTATCAGGCCTCAATTCATATAGATACTTCTGAAGATGTTTATGGGATTCCTTGTCATTCTATACTTTTTTGGGTGGAAACAGGTGAGACTTCCCTACTATGGATGAGCCATTACCATGAGAAAATGGAGAAGATTCACTTGATCAGAAAATGGATGGAGATGAATTAGAGTCATCAGAAATCATATGTGGATCATCTTTGACAGTGGTTTCCACTTGAGTTGAGTGATCATGTATTATTGAGTATCACTTCAAGGCTTATACATCATCATTTAGAAATTTGGGAAATTTTTCTCTTCAACACATATAACCTTTTGAGATACTAGAATAGGTTTGTGAGGTGGCAGGTTGTTTGGCATTACCAAAATGGTTTAATGTTGTGCATCATGTGTTCCATGTATCTCAGTTGAAAAAGTATTATCCAAATCATGAAAATGTGATTTGATGGGATCACATTGACCTAGAGCTAGATGATTCATTGGTACACATGCCAGTGAGGATTGTGTATAGGTAAGATGAAGTCTTATATGGAAAGATCGTTAGTGTAGTGTGGATTTTTTGGCAACATGGTTAGATCTAAGAAGAGACTTGGGAATACAAGAAAGAATATAAATAGAAATGAATATAAATATTTCATAAAAAAAGTTGGTTTTCGAAATTACAAGGATGGAAAGGCCAATAGCATGGAGAATTTTGAACCCCCGGTTTTAGGTAAGTTACCCTTATTTTATGTTACTTATGTATATAAAGTGTTTGGGTGATGTATGAGAGGGTTTTTATAACTTTTTAAATGTGTGTGGATTTATTTAGGGTTATTGGTTGGTGCACTGTTTGGGTAAACCATAAAAATCTATATAAGACTGTGCATAATAAGACATGGGCTAAGGTGAAGGTGCATGGGAATGCACATGGCTTGTCCAAACTGTGTTGCAACCTAGGATAAATTAGGTAACTTGAGATAATGGTCATTGTAATTCATGGAAAAGTTTGGGAAATCATGAGATCCAACCATATGAGGTTCCCCCTTGGGATAGAAGTTGGAATATGGTAATCATATGGTTTTCCTAACCTTGCGACTAGTCATTGACGGTTTAAAAACTAGATCCATAAAAATTGGATCTATGTTGGGATTAAGATTTCAAAACTCATTTTTTCCCCAAATCGATCCTAAAACTATCTTTTCTCCTCTAAAAGGTAGAAGAGGCTTCTCCCATCGATTCAAATGGTATCCAATGGATTCCATTGGTGAGATGAAGCCAGATTCTTGTAGTAATTCTTTTTTCTTCATAGTTTTGATTATTTTTCCTTATATATATATGTCTCTATCTCTCCTAGTTTTATAGATATACTTCCATTGAGGATATATATAAGTTATTTTATGGAAAATAGCGTGAGATTTTGTTTTTTTGATGTTAGGGAACGAAATCTAATGTGGGTGTTTTGTGATTCAACCCGATTCTATGGACATTTTCATACCATTTTCCATTTTGATCTTATTTTATTAGGTATGTGGCTCCACTATAGACTACATTATTTAGAATATTAAATCTTGATTTTAAATTTGTTGTTTTACAGGATTTTTTTGGGTAATTGTTTTCAAAAGCATGGTAGAAACCCACTTTGGTGATGGTTTGTAGTTTTGTGGAATTTGTGGAATTGTTATGCTAAATGCTTTGTGGTTTGATTTTAAAATGATGATTATAAAATTGGTTATTTGGTTGGATTTATGAAAATGGTTCTCAATTAAACGGTTGTTTTATTGAAATGGGTTTTTCACATTTGGTTTTTTCTTGGGGTTGGAATGTTTGTTGTGTGTTCATGTGCATTGGGATGGGTAAGGGAATAATATACCACAATCAAAAGGTTAGGATAGATATAATCATGAAGTACCCCCATAAAAATGGTCCTTTATGTGACATATTAGTGGAAGGATGACTCTCCACACACAAGTATAGGGAGTTCCCCGGTTGCACGCATGGTTGGATGTGTGGTTATATGGAAAGGAATAGGTTATTCGAAAATGGAATTTTTAAAATGGTTTTAGAGCATTGTTTGGTTTCTATCCTTAGAAATTGTTATTATTATCTGAAAACTACTATTTTATGGATCCCATTTATATTTTTATTTATGAAATTTATAAATTTATTTATATAAACTATTTTATATAAATTTGTTGATAAGTTCTATCCAAGTGGAGTGAGTGGGGAAGTCATTGGGGAAAATTTACTGAGTTTCATTATTGAACCCTACTTTAAAACATTGGTACTTTTAAATATATAATTTTTTGAAACATGAGAAAATGTAAAGTTTCAAATTTTCCAAGAAGTGTTTAGTGATAAATGGGTTGTTTTTTGGAGTAGGAGCATTGAGTTGTTTGGAGATTTTATTTTTTTAGTGTCTTTGTGTTTTGTTGGTTATGTCTTCTGCTGTGTATTTTTTAGTTTTCTTAGCCTTCCCTTATAGTGCTCTTATGTATTTGATTTTGATATAAATGTTTTTCATTTGAGTTTTATGTCACTTATATCATTAAACATGTAGTGGCTTATTTGGTTATGGAATATTTGGTGGGTTGTTACATTTGCAAAAAGAAAATCACCCCCACATATTTATGAAGCCATTGGAATTTATTACTAGTATTTGGAATCTTGGGGATGTCACTTAAGGTCAAGTAATTTCATTCCGCATTCTCAAACCAATGAGGAGGGTAGGGATGTTACATATCATGTATTTCAGGCAATGTTCAATGCTTGATATTAACTACACCATGAGCATAGTTAGAAGGTATCTACAACACCAAGAAGAGACACATTGGTACACTACAAGAACTATCCTAAACTTCCTTTAATGTATAGAGGATATAATATTGGTATTTAGAGGATATGTAGAACTATTTGTGAGGGAATACACATATTCATGTTTTCAAATAGATTAGAATTTTTTTAATTTAAATCAAGATATCTATTTTCCCTTAATGGAGGAGTTTTGAGATAAAATAGATCTAAGATGTCAATGGTCACTGATTCTATAGTATAATTTGAATATGTTATATATTTTTATGTAGATAAAGAAGTAGTGTGAATAAATATCTTTTTATAGGGGTATTGTGTTGTACCTAAAAATATAGTTCAAATTACTGTGTATTGTGGTAACACTGTAGTAATGGTTCTTTCCATTGATCCTAGGACACATCAATGAAAGAATAATATACTTTTTAAAATATATCATCTTGAGATATTTTATATAGATAGTTAAAGTCATAGTTAATAGAGTAACCATAAAATAAAATTTCAAAGACCCATTGACTAAACCCAAATCTCTATAAAAGCATAAACATCATGCGAGAGCTATCAGATCAAAAGTCTTTATTAGTTAGATCAAGTGAGAGAGATACTATTGGAGTTGGGTCTATAGAGAAAGATAAAATTGTACTATAGTTTATCAGAATATATATATTTAGTAAAATAGTGGTTTTTCTTTTCCATAAAATTAAAGTTATAATGTCTCTGGTATATTTTTTACATTGAGAGTATATATCCAGTTCTCCACTATAATGAGAACACATAAAACGATATGAAATTATTCCAAAATAACTATTTTATATAGTATACATAAATCAAGGTGTTGTAAAATAGATTATGTCAAATTATGAGGTATTGGGGGATCATGAATGTTTAAACTTATTCTTAGAAAGTTCACACATAGGGATATCTAAGATGAGAGGTCATGAGGATAGACTTTCAAATAAAGATTTTATATGTTTTATATGTCATTAGTTTTTTTCTATCAATAAATGTGTTTATTAATTCTTTGACTTAATGTTGTTATTAGTGTGTCTAATTAATTGTGTACTTTGATGTATATATTAAAACTATGATTATATATTCTCCTAGAGAGGTTTAATATATTTGGTACATTATAATTTATATGAAATTAATTCAATAATGAAGAAAGGATTTGACCCTTAATTATTAATGAAAGAATATATCTTTATCACATGGATTAAAATGGAACTATATAATGACATACATAGTCATTGTATTTTACAGATGAGTTTCTTTTCAAAATTTAATGAAAGATAATTAAATCATATAGGGTGATGAAAAAAATATGCATACTTTTTGATGAGATATATATTGATAAAGAGATTATATTACACTAAAATATTCACAAAATGGTTATTGAGGATACTATATTAACTTATTTATCATTAGGTTATTTGAAATATTGTTAAATGATGATCTTAAACATCATATAAGTTCATTTATTTCTTTTAAAAATGGTTCGAAGAGGGCCACACACTCTTTATATCTAGTATATCATAAAATAATATTGAATTTTTATTAAAGAATAAATTAATTACAGGGTTTGTGGACTATGAATTGTGCGAGTAAAATATAATCATATAAATTCAAACACAAGATATTTTAGTTTAGAAAATTTGAGTTTAATTTTATCTCCTAATTATATAATTGATAATGGAATTAATAAGATATATATTATTTTAATATGTTAATTGTATAAAATAAAGAAAATATTTATCAATGTTACATGAATATTAAAAAAAATTACTCACGAGTTTGTTGAGTGTAATGTTTTAAAAATGAAAGGGATTAAATTTAATGATCTATTTCAAATGTTCTATTATATTAAATATAATTTTAATATTTATTTATTTATTTATTCACGAAATGATGTTATAATAAACACATTACATGGGATATAGCAATATCATTATTATTATATTTTACATCTGGAAAAACATGAAATATATAAGAGAGAAAAGGGTTATTTTGTAATTTTAAATGTCTAAACCCAAGTATTGTTTCTAAATATATTATTTTTTATGAAGAGGCGGATTGAAACAATACAAAAATTATCAAGAATTCACTCAATTATTAGCGAGAAATTTGATCCTTTTTCCCTCACTTAATAACATAGAGAGACAACATGATAATATTATTATGATCAGTGATAAATGAAATGAAGCATAAAATAATTACATAGAAGTAACACAAATATTATGTATGTTGTCTATAGATTTATGTACCATATATAGACATGTCTTCAGGAATACTCTGTTTGATTCTCAGTTGAAGTGGAAATATAACTAGAGAAGAGATGGAAATTAGATCAAAGATATTATCATGAATGAGTAAATTCTATAATTCAATTAACTTTAAATTAATTGTTCATCATCCAATCGATGAGACTCTAGGGTGTATTAATCTTTTTCATTGGATTTATCAATTGATATTGAAACAAAAAAAAATATGATTTGGTTCAATACATTCCATGAACCCCTTGGGGAGTACCTAACCATGTTCCAACTCTAATCATCATTCTTAAATGTATACGGATTTCCTATTTTTTCATGAATGTAATCTATTTAAAGTGAATTTTATGTGGTCTGCAGTATGAAAAAATATAACCCTTTCATTCTATACATAGATGAAAACTTTAATATGTAATTTAATTACCTAATACTAATACACTAACAAAAATTTAAATCAAATCATAAATTGAAAACATCAATCCATGTGGCGGCACACAAGGTATGTCATAGAGAATAATAGAAAAATGGGTCTCAAAAAACATGAGGAAGCATGTTGTTCCAAGTGCACCCATAGTTGGGTTGAATCAAGAGGAATCAATCTAGATTTTTCCCTCTCCCATAAACACTGAAGGGATGCTTAAAAAAGATACACAATCTAATGTGTTGAGTCTCAGGTATCTTGGTAAGGTCCATACTAGTGCACCCGGCCCATTGGAACCTCCTGGAACATATCTGAGATGAGACCTGAGGCACTAGGCCATCCCAGCTAGTGAACCTACACATCTTGGACTTACTAAGGTTGAGAATTTTTTTGTCAAACTTTTGGGATAGATCCCACTAGCCAAATTCATATCCCACCATGGGGGGAGGGATCTTTTATCCAATCTTAATCGATTGGATGTCCATGATAACACCCAAGAAGCCCCTCCACCTTCATAACCTAATGTTTTTGTTCTAATTTTTCAATTCCACATCTTCCTATTTACTATTTCACCATCCTAATAATTGTGACAATCACCACACGCAACCACCACTATCCCACTATATGAGGTAATACATTCATATCTAATCTATGATAGAAAGTGAGGGATGAGAAAGTTAGTGTGGGGGAGGGGATAGTTGTCAGAGGTCCATATACCACTAATCATACCATCATTCACGTATTACATCCTCATATGGCATAGAGGGGTGTAACACCAAGAGAAATGGGGGTTTAATGGTTGTTTTTTGACCAGTAACTTGGCTATTGATTTTCTATCACTCCATCAATTTTCCTACACAGACAACAAGAATAAATTTATCACAATAATAATTATTATAATCAATTTTATTAAATATCATGGAATAGAAATTGATTAAATTTCATTATAAATTCAACAAAAACAAAATTTTAATTTTATCAGTAATAGATGAAAATTGGAATAGAAATACAAACCTAAATATCAGTTTATTGATTCCTCAATGTTTCTGCTTAATTATCGTTCCATTGTATATTCCTCAAAAATGAACCCTTTGATCTCAATATTTCTCTCTAATCAATGTTTATAGAAAATATTTCCAAAAAATGACATTGGTCCTAAATATAAATTTATATGGTATAAGTTAATGATACCATAATTTAAATTTAAGATATCAAGACAGACCCAATCTGAGGCCCAAAACATGATCATAAATTACCCCACCATAGTGTAAACCACCCATACATAGTCAAATAGTAGTGATGGAATTTCAATCTAGGACTCTATTAAAAAAATATTTACTCTCATATTCATGGGATATTATATTTAAAAAAATAAATATTAAATAATATAATAAAAATCGAATTCCTTCGAATCTTAAGAAAGTTTAACCGAATAGTAATAGCTTTTCTATGATATATAGAACCCTCATATAATTTTTCACTGATGATTTATTAGGGAAAA
Source organism: Viscum album (assembly GCA_963277665.1). Classification (NCBI taxonomy): domain Eukaryota; kingdom Viridiplantae; phylum Streptophyta; class Magnoliopsida; order Santalales; family Viscaceae; genus Viscum; species Viscum album. The sequence goes on along the minus strand of OY728138.1, from coordinate 536,964,064 downwards.
AATTATTTTTTCAGTCCAAGGGTTAGGGGGCCCTAAAACTCAGGAATTATATATTTCAATTTACAAGAGAAACATATGTCACCAAATTCTCCCCCACTTTAGAATTTTATTCCACAAAAATAGAAAAAATAGGTTTGATAATAAATGAAGCTCATATATAAACCCCATTAAAATGTGATTTCATTTATTCAAACCTGATTCTTACATTAATAAAGACATAAAGAAATTTGTAGTTCTAGAAAACACAAAATACCCATTTTCAATCACATCCATTCTGCCTTCAATTTTCTGGGTCATTATCACCAATAACTATCAATTAGATCTAACCTGCTTTAATAATATTCTTTAACTCACACATGTTCTAGAGCTTCAGAAACCATAACAAGGGAAACTCAACCAAAAGTTTTCTCATTCATAGGTATATACACTTTTTATCATGAAGTAAAACCATGAAATATACACATAAACATTGAAATGGTTCACTAACCATGGTATTGTCTAGTGAGGGTATCATGTTTCCCACATTTATTAAGAAATCAAAAAGAATACTACACATTATCATACATGAAAATTCTAGAATATTTCACTAATTTATCAATAACTGGAAAATAAAAAAATAAAGGTTATAAATAACTTTAAGATAATATTTACACTTCATTTCCACTTAAAAGTCCATACATATCAATATCACTATCATAGAAAACAAGGATAATAACAAAACACGCATTTCTAATACCCTTAACCATTTGCAAGGCAACATTATTGAATCTAGTCAGGTTTTTATCCACCTCTATGGATTACTTGGTTAGGTCATAATAAACTTATCATGATAGATACTAATAATGAAACCATGAAAAACCTAAACCTTATCATCAACCATTCTTATTCTGTGAAACTCCCATAACCACCACATAATTGTCTCTAAGAACATCATTGACACATTACATCACAATTTTTTGTGATAGTATTATCCTACGCATATAACCCAGATCTTTTATATCTACACCCTAGTATTACACCTTCCATAACTCATGTAACGATTACCCCCATCCTATAGAAAAACTATGGAATATCACTATCAATCAAACTTTTACTTGCCCATACAAAAAATGTTAATCACTCCACCTAACATGTTAACACCACCGTCACACCATTTCATGGGTAGGGAATCCAAATAAATTGAATGAATAACATAGAATGAAATGATAAGGAAAGAAATAATGTTGTAGATTTTAATCTTGAGTTATTCTAAAATTATTTGTTGTACCTTTATGGAAATAGAAATTCATTATCATTCATCTAACCATTAAATTTATTTCCTCAATCATATTAGATATAATTTAGATCCTACCTATGAATAATAATCTTAAAATATCATATATATTTCTTATTCCAAATGTTATTCACTATAATTACCACCATATACCTATTTTTCATCAATTAAGGTTATAAATGGGAGAACATAACTTTTATATTTAAATAAATACACCCCATGAGACCAAATTGTTCAAAGATACCAAGCTATATTCAATCTTACCATGACAACTAGTTCCTAATAAATATAGTTCATTAGGATATATAGATCAAAACAGTGGTACTTTGATAGCTATTCCATTATCCATGAATGATTAATAATCCGTACATGTCAGTTACTCCTTTACTAATCATTGATCGATTATAGAGGATGCAAACCTCACCATGGAAATGTGTATCTACCAAGGAAGTGCATTACCCCACCTATGGAGGATCTGCAACGTGATCATGTGAGGATTATGTACTCTATTGTGCAAGGACCCATGCCCAATTCATCCAGGGAGCACCTACCTCTATTGATGTAGGACCAATACCCATGTCATCAAGGGATTGATTACACTTACTGATTATGGGATTTAACCCCTATTATCATTGGATAACTGACTCTTATAAATTGAAGACCCAGACATCATTATTCTAGGTATTACCTACTCCTATTGATGGAGGACTTGTGCCCCAATCATCAAGGGAGTAACCAACCCCATCCATAGAAAAGGGTATGTGTTCCTTATTAATGATTTTATGACTAAGGTACTTCCGTTCCACGTAAAGGATATGGGGGACCCACAACTTATCATTGAAGACTAAGGGGAAGTCCCAATCCCATGTCTATATCAAGAACTTATGGATGTTGGGATCTATGTCCCTATTCTAGGGTTCTGTTAAAAAAATCCTCTAGGTGATGGTCCATTATAGTATCAAGAAAAATATAACCATGAAAAATAAAAAATTTATGATTAGTACAGATGTTCCCATTATCCAATGAAGTCCAACACTACACTTTTAGAAATTTTGTTTTCACTACATGTTGTACATATTCATTGTATAGGGACATTACTACAATTAATATTACTTATAATAAATAGTGGTTATTCAACTAATATATGATACCTAAATGACCATAACCACATCTTGTAATGGTTCCCCCTAATCCCTTAAAAATAGGGTTATGAAAAATATATAAAAAATTAAGGCCTTTGGGACATTCAGGCACAAGATCACCTAGATGGTCGCTCTGTTTTGATGGATAGAATTAAATACCACAATAAATGTTGCCAAAATTGTTCCAAAATAAAGCCACACAAAAATAAAAAATCAAGCATTTATTCCAAGTACATTACCAATTATGATACCACTTAGACATAATCTAACCCATTGGGAGCATTCATGGGCTAGCAGTTTATCCATTTCTAACACCCCAAGCCCAACTTTAATAAGCCTAGGTTTTATGGCATAGCTTATGAAACTACAAAAAAAATTATACATCTATATATCCTAAATAAATATTGCATCTATATATGATATATCCAAAATATAAAATATATTTCATGTGGAATATGTTAATCCAAAAAATGCAACACATACCAATAATAGAAATAAATTAATATAAAATAGACCAAACATCACTGTATGAATAGACTAAAATAATGCAGAATCGAATATTCTATTAATAGAAACACCCACCATAATATTCAGCCATAGATTTCACAATCATGAACCATTTTTTCCAAAAATCCACTAAACCCTATCCACAATGATAAACCGTCAAATTCACATTATCTATATAGAACAGAACACATGTGGGGGGATCATCTATGTAGGGGTGAGTATAAACATAAATAGTATGATTACTCAAAAATAATTAATTGCTTAAATTATAGGGTAATTTAAAATTAAATATAAAGTAGGATTCTTATACCCATGGTATCTTGAAATTATTTCTTCTCAAAAATAGTTTTATCATTGTGAAAGAAGAAGGAAAAAACACTATAAATTGTCATCCTCATAATAGAAAGAGCCATATAATTGAACCTTGTAACTATAAGTGGGAAAACCTTTATTCACACCCATAATAAGGTAATGGTACAAATTACCTTTGTCAAATAGTGAAACGAAAACCCTGAATCTCTATATCATTATTATAAATAAAAAATATTGTGGGACCCAAGCTCTTCAATGCACCCAATATGTAAACCAATATATCCTCACTGAAAAAACCTCTCATTAAATAAATATATCATCAATCCAAAAAAATTATTAGTTGTTATTTTTCAACAACATCTTAACATAATGGAATCTAATGGAACACTTTGCTCCTGAAAATTAGCATCAAATTTTTTCAGTAGTAGAGTTACCAATTCCAACCAAAGTAATGGTAAACTATGCTCTTCAGATAACATATCAACCAATGGATGGTCACAAATTACTATAATTCAAATTTGGAACCTACACCCCAACACATGGGGGAGTACTAACATTTTCAATGTATAAATAACCCACACATTCCCAATTATAAAATGGAATGAGGGATTAATTAACATTGAAATCACACTACATGTTTCCTTTATGTCAATAAATCATTGGATTCAATAAATGTATGATTATGGAACTACTACTAGGATGAGGCACAACATTTATTATTTCCATTTCATCCTCAAGTGTATTTAAAAAATAAAAAACTTACTAATTTTTATTCCCTCAGTTGAATAATATATCATGGAATATACATATCAAATTAATAACATTATACATCACATGGCTACACATATAAACCCTTTATAGGGAGTCAATAAGGATAAATATAAACATATAAGCCCAAATATTCATAGTATAAACCTATCCGGATCATATCTCATCAAATATGGGAATAAATATCCTATTGTTAGACCTATAAAACTCATATTTTTATTCTTTAATCAAACAATACAACCACTATGAACTACTATTTGGGGATCCATCCATTTTTTTTGGATCTAACAGTACATGGAGAAACTTACCCCATCCTCGGTATTGAGGACCAATATCCAAATTCCATCAATGAGTACTAAACCCCATAAATAGTGTGAGAGACCCACTAAATATCATTATCTCACCTCTAAGGGAGTATCATTGATCATTTCTACTCCAATAATATTTCCTAACCTATGAGGACATCACCATAATGCTAAGGAATATAATATATATTTAAATACATTCTGAATGGCCAGTGATAGAATAAATACATATCCACAACATGCTTTATATGAAACAGTGTTGGGGGTTTTCTATTTAATCATCTAAAACAAACACAAAGTCAAATTATTAAAAACGATTCCCAAGAGGATGACCAATGGGCCTTGTGGTGCACACCAAAACATGTCATGTAGTTCTATAAATATGTGTTTGATTTGGTCGATTCATGTGTATGATAAAGTATTGAGGAAGCCCATGAATTTCATACATAAATATTTAATTAATTTACAAGATTATTCATTATATCTCACATTAAATCACACCCCATGACCTATAGGTTTTATCTCATTGGATATTAGATACATAAAAAAATTATTTTACAGTATTTTCTTAATATCCCAAAAATATCCTTCTCACATGAAACCACATTAAACACATCCTAAATTATAGTCATGATTTTAACCTAGGGAATGGAATAATAAGAATTTATTATCTTAGATTCTTTGTAAGGATAAATGTAAGAGATATCAATCGAAAATCAAAAGTTATAATAAGATAGGAATTTGGGTTTTAGAAAATAATTGACTTTTATGGTAATAACATAATATTATAATTCACAATAAAATATTGATCATAAATCATTATTCATGGAATAATGATTTTAGAATAACTTTATAAATGAGATGTATGAAAGTGTACGAATGATACAATAATGATTATCCTATAAAACATAACATGGTCAAAATAATATGGAATAAGAATAAGCATATAAATCATGAAATATTTCAAGGGTAATCATAGACATACCAATCTTAATGGACTAAGTTATCCACATACCCATATCATAGTAGACTTGGGCTAACCAGCCTTGTCCCATAATCTTTTTTCAATTGAGATAACCACTCCTGTCCTATACTAATAAAAAGACACATAAAACTTCACCAAATGCATTTGAGGTCTATAACTAACTCCCACATCACATAACAGAAAAATATATATGTGTGTACTATGTGAGCATGAAAAATTTCATAATTCCTTCAGAACTTAGTTAACCAATGAAAAACAAATTGGTATCAAGAAAAAAAATTAACATAACATGATCATAATACATCAATAAAAAAGGTGGATGGAAAATTTACAAAATCTCCCAGGTGAAGCATACAAATCATTAAATGTTTTTTATAGAGGATACTCCCCGTTTATAAGATCATTAGAAAATTTATTTGACAAACAATTATAAATATCACTGTTTTTATAATTTTCATTATAAAACAATATATTTACAAAACAATGGGAATAATATGTTACTCTAGAAAACCATGAAGACTAGGAGATGAAACTTCATTTTAAAAAATGGTCATAAAATTGAGGAAATGTGTGCATGTAAAAATTGTTAAACAAATAAATACTTATTTCACATTTTTTGAATAGAGTAAAAGTTGGTGAAAAAGACCGTGTAAAAAATATTTAAAGAATATTGATTTTTCAGAAAACATGAATTCAATAAATACATTAATAAATAATATAATCATATATAATTGTGTGAATAAAACAATATGATGAATATGAACATGTGGAGAAATATTCCTCATCAAAGAAGGATATAATGTCGTCAATACGTTCAAGTATATTTTTAATTGAATTTTGATTCTGAGGATGGTAAAATCAAAAGAATGCATCTAAACCCCAATAATAACCATAGGATAAAAAACATGGTTTTATATGGAAGAAAATATAATTTGCCCATATAGAAGGTCAATCTTAGAAAATATTGATTTCAAAATGAGAATGTTGAAGAAACATTTACCTTTACTCTCAAATTCTATGAGAGCAATATAACCTAATGTAGAATAAACATATTCATTTTACAAATCTATTTCATTAACTTATTCATTTATATTAACATTTAAATAAATCAATTATAATAATTCATTACAATTATATTTGTTATTTGTTGTTTATTATCATCATCAGATGCTAAAAATATAGAATATTTCATACAAGTTTTATAATGGGGATGTGGTTCCTAATTTTGGAATAAAAAATTCATTATTACCAATTCATTTTTAATTTTGTTAGACTTATTCATGGAAAAAATGGTTATGTTTATTTAACATTAATTCATTCAGGTGACAAAACCTGACCAAAACACGAACATATTATACTAATGAATTATTCGGAGGTATTAAATTATATGATAGTAATATAATTTTCATAAAATCATAATAATGTAAATATAAAATCATTATAGTGTATAATTATATTTATAAATATTGGATATGAGAAGATAATTGAAAAAGACAAATATGAATTTAAATACATACTTGATAAATTCAAACCTTCTCAAAATGGGTTCCTTCATATTAAAGGATTTAGGACTCCTTCCTAAAACTATAAGTTATGTATTTTATAAGAATATGTGGTAGATAAAATATGGGTATGGAATCAAGATGTAACTAAATAGTTTCAGTGGTTTTGGAGTATTATATTAGGGGTACTAGGATATGTGATTTTTGTGTGTAATTTGAAAAAAATTTCATTTCATAATGTGTATGGTATTCATTTTAAAAAAACTGTAAAAAAAGGTGGAAAATTATAGATATATTTCAATAATTCCCGAATAAAAACAATTTATAAATACATGTTTCAAATATTTTAGGACTTTGTCACTCATTTTCACCCTTTTTACCTTATTTTACCTTTATTGTGGTAACTCTATTTCAACTTAGGTGTCTATTTATTATGCAAAAAAAAATAAAATTAACCTTTTTACAATGTTTTGACTTGATGATTACAAATTTTGACTCTATTTAATATATTTTAATTTATAAATATGATAAATTATAATTTTAAAAGAAGATAAAATAAAAACATATATATTGAAAAATTATTTAATAGAAAAATGAATTTTTAATCATTAAGTTTTATTTATCTTATTTCATATAAATTAATATTTATGTGAATATTAATAAATTATTTATATATTACATTATATTTTTCATTTAAATGTGAAAATTTTAATTTATTACGATAAAAATATAAAATACCTAAAAAAAGTTTTTTGAAAAATATCATTTTTAACATTAATAATTTTAACCACATGGTATTAAAATTATTTACTATTGTTCTTTTTAATTTTACAATAAAATTGATGTTAAAATAATTTATTTAATTTTATTAATTCATTAAATAACTCTCAAATAATAATGATAATAATAATATGTAAATCAAAAAAAAAAATTGTATGAAAATATTTCAGTAAAATATTTTTATTTATTCTGATATTTATTATTTATGAATTATATTATTTCCAATTACACAACATACACATTGTATAAACCAAAAGACCATGTATCCAACAACTATATTTTTGATTGCCATATATCCAATGTCTATATTTCTGAAAACCATATATATAAATTTTCAGATTTCTTTTCTATATATAGCCATATATAGATTACTAAAATCATTTATTATATTCATTTATTTCTCTCTAAACATGTTTATTATATTTCAAATTCAATTCTGTGTTTCATAGTTACAATAAAAGTTATGATTGTAAGAACCTAGTTCTTCCTTTTAGGTATGGATTTTTCCTTTTCTTTTTTTACTTAAATAAATGGAGGGAAAAGAGGTCAAGGGCTGGCTGCAGGCCTGTTACTTGACGTAACTGGGTGTTACACACCATTTCCATACTATAACTGTAACACCCCAAGATTTTATGAGAAATATTCTTTTTAATTTATTTGATGTGTTGTGTTGTATGCTACACCAATATTATCTAGTGTTATACGCAACACCATTTTAGCTTGCAGAATACGCAACACTATTCTTGGATCATGTTACACAAAATTTCAAGTTCGTTTGATAAAAGTTATTCTACGCAACATTGAGTGTATATATATATATATATTTATATTTAATGTATAAATGAGATATGGCTTGATTATCTTATACACAACAACAAAGGAATCTTTCACTATACGCAACCTTGACTTGGCTTTCTTTACACGCAATCGTGACCTTCCACAATAGCGTGTGTTGTACGTAATACCGAGTTTCACTAAACAACGATATGTTATTAAAATATTATATAAACTAGCCATAATGAATAGTAATACCCACTTTTTGAAATTTTATAGATTTTATCTTTCAAAATGGACTTCATTTTTGGATTTGGAATATCAAAATTAGCCTATGGTGAAATTTTGGTATTTTTCTTAAAACTTTCAATTTTTGATGAATAGTGAAAACACAGAGTTATTGGTTAAAACCGAATTTTTATTTAAATAATAATTTATTTTATTTAAATTTATTTTAGGTCAAAATAGAAACATAATAGTTATATAAGTTCAATGTAATTCATTGGAGTCAATTTATAATAATTTTAGATATATAAAAATTTTATTGAACTTTTCACCGTCTTTTACCCACCTCCTAGGAGCATTTGCAAATGTACATAAAACATAATTTTACCGCTTCTGTGAGTTTAATTTTGAAATACTGAGAGGCACGGTTAATATCAAGGAGCAAAATGTGGTTCAATAAGATAAAAATAATTTTTGGTGAATAGTAACTTTTTACTTTTATTTACCGCGGTTAAAAGTAAATAGGGTAATTAAGGGTAAAATTGATATTATTATCACCCTAACACATGTCCTAATTCTATTGGATAAGTTTAATTCGACCAAAAACAAACTTATGAATAAACTATGACCATTTAGGTCCACTTGGATTAGATTAAGACATTTGTTATTATTTTATTAAAAGACGAGTTAAAAGAGTTAAAATTAAAGTTTAATAACTAAAACATTTTTAATATAGTATTATATAAAAGATAAATTCGACTATAAATATTCATTAGAAATATATAAAGATTTTATACATAATGGAATTTTATTTATAAGTTTTAGACATTAAATAATTTAATTTATTTATGACACATTGATGACGCAGTAATTACCTTATTAATGAAATATTAACATAATTGATATTATAAATAACAAAATAAATGTAATTTAAGACTTTTTATGAATTAAAATAATTTTATAGGTTAATATGACATGTTATTATTTATTTAATTAACTTTTTTTGAACTAATCATGCTGTTATGATTTTCAAAAAAATCAATTACCAAATAGTGTCAAAATTGACATAAAATAGTTTTTAAAACAAATATTCTATTATTAAATGTTATTTTATTCCTAAAAATTTAAGGTTCGGCCATATGACCTGTATAAGGTTATATATATTAATAATGAAACACTTGGGGTTAGTTTGTATTGTTATAGTATGTTTATTAACCATATAGTGTAAGAAACCTAGAAGAAACGGTAAAAGTTAAATTATTTAACTTAGAGTTAAATCTAAGTGATATGGATAAAATAGTAACCTAAACTTGTCTAAAACCAATTGTTTGATATTATTTCGACCCATACCCACTTTATTTTTGAAATAAATCAATTTGGAGCTATTATAAACCGAATATGACTTTATTATAAAATAATATTTTAAGTTTTTCCAAAGGTGCCCCTCTCCTCCTTTATAAAAGAGAACCTTCTCTATCTTCTCTTTACACAATTTTGAGCTTTAAATCTCATCCAACCATGCCCATTTCCCATATCAACTTCCATAGAAACATTATAGAGGTTCTGGTATCCTCAAAAGACCAACTCTAGTGCCTTAAGAGGAATCTTAAAAGAGGTGCGTCGAAGAAGAGGTAATCTCTTCTACCGATTCTTTCAAGTTTCTTTCTTCTTCAACTTCTTATTATTTAGTTTTTTAATTATAAAGTAATAAAATAAGTATCAATAATATACTTATATGTTATTATAAATATTAAACAACCCCATTTCACCTTCTATCCATCCTACGGAAAACGAAATCACCACGCATGTGTACGTACGGAATACCGTCTCCATGCCGTGTTGAAATCTATTTTTCCACCTCCACCTTACTTATATGGGTATAATGGTGTAAATAATAACTATATATGGTTATTATAACATCATAATGATTCTGAGATATTATATCATCCACTTCAATTCCATTCAATTATTATGGGAATAATATCATCGCTCATGCATACGTATGGATTACCGTCTCCACGACGCGATGAGATTCATTCTCCATGTTAACTATTTGAGAATGATTATAAAGTTTATATAATGAATAATAATGAAATATATGAAATAATTAAGCTAATGGATTTATTTATACATATATATGTGTGTGTCATCTACTTACTTCCATTCAAGTCAATTAGGAAAGGAAAACAACATTCATGCATACGTACGGCCTACTATCTCCATGGACGGTGTATTCATTTCATTCATCTATCTATTATATATATATATACTGAATATATATGATATATAAACCATTATTTATATTAATGAAGTAATTAAATCATGATATAAGTAATAATAATATCAAGAACAACAATTCTAAACATGTACGATAAATAAAACGATTTTACCCAAAACACTGCTTTAACATGGAATTTACAAAATAACGGGTAATATAAAGTCATAAGTGAACCATATATGATATCATATCAAAAAATATGATTCAGTAATAATTAAATGACAATATTTAAATCATTATACAGGAGTTTTGGATACGTACGAAGCATATCGGATCTAAGGTAAGGGATAATTATTCCAATCTCATTCTTATCCGAGATTGTTTATTCGTAAGTATTTACTGGGGTTATGTTTATCATCCATGTCCATATCTTCTCAAAATGTTTTCATTAAATGTTTACTTTTCTTACATGTATTTTTAAAGTCATTTTACCCTTTTTTGAATTTTGCCACATCGTATGGAAGGAATATTTTTTTTTACCATATGAGGAACTTTTTGATTTTTCCAGCAAAGGTACGAGGAGAATGTTTTTTTTAACTTATACGGCATGAACAGATTTTTTAATTTTTCATAAGGCCTTTTTTTCATGAAGTTTACTCTACAATATTTCATTATTATTTTCAAAAAAATCCTTTTCATTTAAAATTGTATGTCATTTTGAGAAAATAAAATGATTTTAATGAAGAAAGGATATTTTCCTCAAGAATTCATTTCAAGTGTTTTGTCAAAACAATTTTCCATCTAAGATGATGTTATTTAGTATGATTATGGTTCAAGTATAATGTCTCTATTATTTACATGGTTTGATTATTTTTATAATGAAATGATATCCATCTTTTTATATGGATTACCTTATGATGGGATGATGTTTATGAAAACCATTTTCTTCTTTGGGTTATGATGAATGATTTACGTTTATTTTGTGTCACAAGTAAGAATGATTTCATTATCAGATGGGTGGGACCTATATCTCCCTCTAATGCATTGGGTAAATATTTATATCTCATGAGATAGACATGGCTGGAATGGTATGTTAATCTGGTTCAGTGATACAGGACTGGAACAAAGAGTGAACTCGATTTAGAAAGGGACTTTGTCCACTAAGATGGTCTTAGCAATAATGCCTTGGCTACTATGGAAATCATATTATGTGATTAATGGTTTTCCACAATTACATGTTTTATTCCCATTCTATTTTATCATGATTGATGTTCCATTATGATCTATTCCTTACGTACTGCCATGTTTTATGTCATTGCTCAAGATTTTGATGTTTAAATATTATGTTCATGTTTTTAAGTTCAAATGTGTATGGTTTGTTTTATTTTCTCCATACATAACCTTACTGATCATTTGATCTCACCCTTTATATGTTTTATTTTCCCCAGGATATAAGGAAAGGTTTTAGGTAAGAAAACAAAAGGGGAAGATCTTTATGAGAGATGTTGAAGATCTTTCACTATGATTAGAAGATTATGTTCCGAGTTTCCAAAGACACTAAACTATTAAGGTCCTTGTGTGTTGGTTTTTTTTATGTATTAAATATTCCATAAAAGTAATGAAATGTCCATGTACGTCAAGATTTGGGTCTCTACAGTTGGTATCAGAGGAAAGGTTTAGTTTACCTTTGGAAACTAGGTTATGAAAACTTTAGTGAGATCCCTAGAGATATTTCTAAGCTATGTCTAGGGATATCCCTAAGGTTTAGTATAACTATAGGTTACAGTCCTAGAGTTATTTTGACAATCATGAATAACCTAGGGTGAACCTAAGGTATCATGGATTAAAGGATGTGGGATAAGTTAGACATCCCATAAGTGACATTTAATGATTATGTGGTTCCTCATTATTTTAAGTGTTTCTTACACTACGGTTTCTGGTTTTAGTCAATGGATGAAATGAGAAGGAATTCAGTTAATGTTGATTCTAATGGAAAAATGGGTGACTATGATCAACAAAATTATGTAATTCTTAGATAGAAAGATATTGTGATTATTATAAATCACTCATCAGGATATATGATTAACAATGTGAACTTTGGTGGTTTTCCTAAGTCATCAAATAAGAGGAAGATGAACTTTTATACATGTTCTCATGAAGAAGAACATAGAGGAAGGAAGATGAATCTTTCTACGTATCAAGAAAAATGGAAGAAGAACCTTGAGGAATACCTCAAATGGAGGGTAAGATGTTATCTGTGTGGATAAAAGGGTTATTGAGTGACAGACTGTTATGGAGTTCAATGTCTTATTTGTGGAGAACATGGACACTACCCAACTCAATGCCCTAACCTAAGAGGTTACTTCTAAATCAAGGGATGACATATTCCATGACAACCATTGATGAGGATTTATAGAAGTGTTTATATATTGGTATTCAAGAATAATGTTGTTGAAGTACTTTTATGGTATATTAGAATATTTTTGTATTAGACTATTGTGGTTTTCACTAATTTTATGGTACCGGTAACAATAAAAAGTGATTAAAATATTTTTGGAAAGTAGATGATATGCACATAATGAAGGGATAAGGAGAAAATGAAATGTTTCATACTATTCAGGAGCTCATGACTGATATAAGGACAAAGTGGTATCATAGTTTGAGTATATAGAAATTTTGGGATTTTGGTATATGGAAAGAGTTAACTTTTGACAACATTCATGTGTTCACTAAGGTTCAATGGGTATTCATTTTCCCAGAGAATACATGATTAAGGTATTCATATGTTTGGAATGTGACCAACAAGATATATCGAATGATATATGGGGGATAAATGATGGTATTCACATGCTTGTTATATGAACTTTCTGGTAATTGTTTTCTTTTTTACTATGAGATTGGACAGAAGTATTTTAGAAAATCCTAAAGATTGTAATGGATTATGTTGGACATAAGTTAGTATTTTTTAAGGCTAGAAATTTTTTATATTATTTTTGGGATGTTATAATAATGTAGTTTTATAAAAAGGGACAACCTGCAGGATGGGCGTCAACCCATCACGTCGGACAAGGCTATGGGAATCGAACCCACAACCAACGTGTGACATGCCTTTATCGCCTACCACTGGCCTACAGAAAGTCCCTGGTTAGTATAAACTAGTCTTATTTTATTAAGTGTTATGATAGATGAAGTATAAGTCCATTTTTGGAATCATATACGATTAACATCACCATAGATGGACTTATGTATATTTGATAACTTTTGATAATATTTGTTTTGAGACAGATGGAATGACCCATCATTCTATCGCATGATCTGCTAACACGTCACGGAAGATAAATTCAACTTCATTTATTTTAGATATAAAGTGTAAATTGTTCAAGGATCAAACAATTGTGAGATTATACCAAAATCAAGTAAGTATTTATTCTAATTCAAATTTTTCATCTTTAGGGAAAGGATATTGAAAACAAAAAATATTGTCATTGTGCTCTTATATCTGATGAATCATATGGTACCTCAGATCATCAAAAATTTATGGCTTTGTGATTGATTGGATTTTTCACATCCATGTTCTCTACCACTCTCCATCAGAACTTGATGGTAAGATTTCTCTTCCATATCCATATTTTCACCTACGTTCTCATATGTGGAAACCCAGTGATTAGTTAATTTGGGTAACCATTACGTTTCATAATTTAGATTTCAACGTTATTTTTTGGTAGTCCTTTTTATGATGTGGGTTTCTATTAAAGAAACTTTCAAGTAGTAAATCATTTATAACCCCGACGAATTTTGAGGGTGAAACTCATTTTAAGGGGGGTAGAATGTAACACCCTGAGATTTTGTGAGAAGATTTCTTTTTAATTTATTTGATGTCTTATGTTGTATGATACACCAAGATTATCTTGCACTATACGCAACACCGTATTAGCTTGCAGTATACACAACACTATTCTTGGATCATGTTACACAAGATTTCAAGTTCGTTTGATATAAGTTATTCTACGCAACATTGAGTGTGTGTATATATATATATTCAACGTATAAATGAAATATGGTTGGATACTATTATACACAACAACAAATAAATCTTGCACTACACACAACCCTGACATGGCTTGCTTTACACACAATCATGACCTTCCACGATAGCGTCTGTTGTACGCAATACCAAGTTTCACTAAACAATGATATGTTATTAAAATATTATATAAACTAGCCATTATGAATAGTAATACCCACTTTTTGAAATTTTATAAATTTTATCATTCAAAATGGACTTCATTTTTGGATTCGAAATATCGAAATTGGTCTAGGGTGAAATTTTGGTATTTTTCTGAAAACATTCAATTTTTGATGAATAGTGAAAACTCATAGTCATTGGTTAAAACCGAATTTTTATTTAAATAATTATTTATTTTATTTAAATTTATTTTAGGTCAAAATAGATACATAATAGTTATATAATTTCAATGTAATTCATTGGAATCATTTTATAATAAGTTTAGATATATATAAATATTTTATTGAACTTTTTACCGTCTTTTACCCACATCCTAGGAGCATTTGCAATTGTACATATAACATATTTTACCACTTCTGTGAGTTGAATTTAGAAAATCTGAATGATACGGTTAATATAAAGGAGTAAAATTTGGTTCAATAAGATAAAAATAATTTTTGGTGAATAGTAACTTTTTACTTTTATTTACCACGGTTAAAAGTAAATAGTGTAATTAAGGGTAAAAATGATATTATTATCACCCTAACACATGTCCTAATTCTATTGGATAAGTTTAATTAGACCAAAAACAACCTTATGAATAAAATATGACCATTTAGGTCCACTTGGATTAGATTTGGACAATTATTATTATTTTATTTAAAGAAGAGTTAAAAGAGTTAAAATCATAGTTTAAAAACTAAAACATTTTTAATATAGGGTTATACATAAGATACATTAGACTATAAATATTAATTATAAAGATAAAATGATTTTATACATAATGATATTTTATTTATAATTTTTAGACATTAAATAATTTAATTTATTTATGACACATTGATGATGTAGTAATTACCTTATTAATGAAATATTAACATAATTGATATTATCATAACCAAATAAATGTAATATGAGACTTTTTATGAATTAAACTAATTTTATAGGTTAATATGACATGTTAGTATTGATTTAATTAACTTTGTTTGAACTAATCATGTTGTTTTGATTTTCACAAAAATCAATTACCAAATAGTGTCGAAAATGAAATAAAATAGTTTTTAAAACAAATATTATATTATTAATTTTTATTTTATTCTTAAAAATCTAAGGTTCAGAAAAATGAAATAGATAAGGTTATATATATCAATAATGAACCACTTGGGGTTAGTTTGGCTTGTTATAGTAAGTTTATTAACCATATAGTGTAAGAAAATAAGAAGACACGGTAAAAGTTAAATTATTTAACTTAGAGTTAAATATAAATGATAAGGATAAAATAGTAAACTAAACTTTTCTAAAACCTATTTTTTGAGAGTATTTAGACCCATACCCACTTTACCTTCTAAATAAATCAATTTGGAGGTATTATAATCTGAATATGACCTTATTATAAAATCATATTTTAAGTTTTTTCTAAGGTGCCCCTCTCCTCCCTTATAAAAGGGCACCTCCTCCCTCTTCTCTTTACACAATTTTGAGCTTTCAAGCTCAGAAAATACATTCCCATTTCCCTTCTCAACTTCCCTAGAAACATTATAGATTTTCTGGTCTCCTCAAAAGAACAAATCTAGTGCCTTAAGAGGCAGCTTAAAAGAGGTGCATCAAAGAAGAGGTAATCTCTTCTACCGATTCTTTCAAGTATCTTTCTTCTTCAAGTTATTATTATTTAGTTGTTTCATTATAAATTAATAACATCAATATCAATAATACACTGATATGTCATTATAATTATTAAACAACCCCATTTCAACTTCTATCCATCCTACAGAGAACGAAATCACCGCCCATGCGTACGTACGGAATACTGTCTCCACACCGTGGTGAAATCTGTTTCTCCACCACCAACTTACTTGGATGGGTATAATGGTGTAAAGAATAAATATATATGGTTATGATAACATCATAATGAATCTTAGATATTATATCATCCATTCCAATTCCATTCAATTATTATGGGAATGATATCATCGCTCGTGCGTACGTACGGATTACCGTCTCCACGACGCGATGAGATTCATTCTCCATGTTAACCATTTGAGAATGATTATAAAGTATATATAATGAATAATAATGAAATATATGAAATAATGAAGCTTTTGGATTTATGTATATATATATATATATATTTCATCTACTTACTTCCATTCAAGTCAATTACGAAAGGAAAACAACATTCATGTGTATGTACGGCCTACCATCTCCATGAACAGTGTATTTCATTTCATTCATCTTTCTATTATATATATATATATACGGAATATATATGATATATAAACCATGATTAACATTCTTTAAGTAAGTAAATCATGATATAAGTAATAATAATATCAAGAATAAGAAGTCCAAACATGTATGATAAATAAAATGATTTTACCCAAAACGCTTCTTTAACATGGAATTTACAAAAGAACGTATAATATAAAGTCATAAGTGAACCATATATGATATATTAACAATAAATATGATGATTTAATAATTAATTGACATTATTTAAATCTTTATATAGGTGTTTCGGATACGTATGAATCATACCAGACCTAAAGTAAGGGGTAATTATTCCAATCTCGTTCTTATCTGAGATTGTTTATTCATAAGTATTTACTGAGGTTATGTTTATCATCCATGTCCTTATGTTCTCAAAATGTTTTCATAAAATGTTTAATTTTCTTCCATGTATTTTTAAAGTCATTTTTTCCCTTTTTTGACTTTTTCCACATCGTATGGAAATAATCTTTCTTTTTTTTACCATACGAGAGACTTTTTGACTTTTCCAGCAAAAGTATGAGGAGAATGTTTTTTTTAACTTATAAGGAATGAATGGATTTCTTACGGTTTCATAATGCCTTATTTTCATGAAGTTTACTCTACAATATTTCAGGATTATTTTCAACAAAATCCTTTTCATTTAAAATTGAATGTCATTTTGGGAAAAGAAAATGATATTAAAGAAGAAAGGATATTTTCCTTATGAATTCATTTCAAGTGTTTTGTCCAAAATATTTTCCATCTAAGATAACATTATTTAGTATGATTATGTTTCAAGTATAATGTATCTATTATTTACATTTTTTTATTCTTTTTATGATGAAATTATATCCATTTGTTTTATATGGATTACGTTATTATGGGATGATGTTTATGAAACCCATTTTCTTCATTGGGTTATGATGATTGATTTATGTTTATTTTGTGGCAAAGATAAGAATGATTTAATTATTAGATGGGTGGGACATATATCTCCCTCCAATTCATTTGGTAAAGATTTATATCTCATGAGATAGAGAAGGTTGGAAGGGTAAGTTAATCTGGTTCAGTGATACATAACTGGAAGGAGGAGTGAACTCGATTTAGAAAGGGACTTTGTCCACTAAGATGGTCTTGGCAGTAATGCCTTAGATACTATGGAAATAATATCTTGTTCTTAATGGTTTTCCACAATTAAATGTTTTATTCCCATGCTATTTTATCATGATTGAGGTTCTATTATGATCTATGCCTCATGTACTTCCATGTTTTATGTCATTGCTCAAGATTTTGATGTTTAAATATTATGTTCATGTTTTTAAGTTCAAATGTATATGGTTTGTTTTATTTTATCCATACTTACACTTACTGAGCATTTGAGCTCACCCTTTATATTTTTTCTTTTCCCCAGGATATAAATGAAGGTTTTAGGTTAGAAAACAAAAGGGGAAGATATTTATGGGATATGTTGATGATCTTTCACCATGATTAGAAGATTATGTTCCGAGTTTCCAAAGACACTAAACTATTACGGTCCTTGTGTGTTGTTTTTTTGTTATGTATTAACTATTCCGCAAATTTAATGTAATTTCCATGTATGTCAAGCTTTAGGTCTCTACAATAACACACCATGTAATATGGGCACATTCCATTTACTTCCCAGCACATGCCATGTAATGGTCTGGATAGTATCTGTACAGACATGGAATGTAGGTTCCATTACACACCGTGTACTTTTCTTTTTTTCATTAAATCAGAAAATAGAATAATTTTTTGTAAAAAAATACAGAACTCACCCCAAATTGATAAGTATCACACCCAAGTGAACCGAGAAAAGGCTGGCCTCCCATTTCGTCATCTGATCTATGATTAGAACACCATCAAATGTGTTTTATTCCCCTCAGTAATCTCTCGATTCATCTTGAGTTGTTCTTCATGATTTATTCTCTTGAACTAGTTATCGAGTAAAGATCATTTATTCTATTTTTTAGATCTAATCAATTCTAGATTAAATTAGTTACTAACACATGATGAGGATAGTCATAAGAGTACAAGATAGGTGGTCTCATGCCTTTCGATATATTTAAAATTTAATATATATTTCTGAGTGTCGTGCAACCATTTTTAGGGTGTCACCTTAGAATAATTGTGTCTATTATTATTTCATACTATTATTTAGTTAATTTATTAAGCTTTTTAAAGCATTTTTAAGGATGTTTTCCTTGATTATGGGCCACCCCATGGGTGAGTTTCCTGTAAATGACCTTTTATGGCCATTTGGCCAAGGATTCCTATGTGGTAAGCCTTAAATTCCCTTCTTAGGTTGTTTAAAATGAAGTTTATTGAATATGAATCCATGTAATAGTTTAATTTACAAATTTTTATTATGTGATTAATTTCCCACATGATTTATTGATGTTAAATAAATGTAATAGTTTAATTTACATGTGTTGGTTCTTATCTAAAGTGATAAAGAGTTAAATATCCAAGGGTGAGCCATAGCCTCAGGTTAAAAGGAATTTTTAGGATCATATGACTGTTCAACCATATACCTTGGGTGAACCATGGCCTCAGGTAATAGGCCAGGGATGGAATCAAAGAGGGTATTATCATGACAAGTCATGAGTGAGCCTCAGTTGGAATAGTCAGGCACTTTGAGAATTTTATTTAAATGTCGGTCAAAAATTGAATCCAATGAGGGATTCTGAGGACGAGATCTATTGGAAGAGTTTTATATGTCATGGGTTAAAATTTAATTATAATTTGAAAATTGAAATGGAATGACTTAAGATCCATCTGTCAGGCCAAAGAACAATCTTTGATTTGGTCTTATCTTATACTTGTTTAGATGGTCTTCTGAGACATCTGTTGTAATTACTATAGTACATTGATTTTCAGGCCTAGGATAGATCCCTGATACTTATATAATTCTAGGTAATTAAATTGAAAATGAAAAAAAATCAATGGAAACCAGCACTTGTAAAACTGTTTACTTTTGAGTATTTCCTTGTTTATTGTTTTCCCTATTGCACACATCCAATTATATATTAACTGGTAGATTGGAATAGACCTTGGGTGGATGCCTACTGAGATTTAGTCTCACACACGATATGGTTCATTATTTTTTGACCAAACAGATTATATTTTTATAGGTTTCGACAAGGGAATGTTACCATCTACAGGTACTTGATTGTTTTTTGGGAGGAGGAGAGAATGGGACCAAGCCAGGGATTTTGATGCTTCTAAGTTTCTTGTGTTCCTTTTTGAACTATTTTTAATTATATTTTTTATTACTATATTGTAACCTATTTTGGATGTTTTCCAAGAACATGTAACATGTGGCATCATAATTTTTTGTTATGGCATCTGGTTATTTATATTACCATCCTTCGTTAGTTTACTTATGTTTTATGGTATTACTTATTTCATTATATTTTTAATATTTCTATTGTGTTATATTATGGAAATGAGGAAATAATCTCCCCATTATCATCGCCTAGGACCATGCTTCAAGTCCGTAGCCTTTGGAATTTGGGGATATGCACTTTTTGAAATATGTCCAATCGGGCTCGGAGCACTATTATGTGGCATCCAGACTCGGGACATTACAATGATCATCAATGAAAATAATAATCATACAATTTCATTTTTTTTCTTGTTTTATTTTGGATTTATTCCCCTTATACTTTTCATAATAAAGTTTCATAATTCTTCTCATAATTTAATAGTTTTTAAATCGCATTGTACATTATCATTTCAAAAAAATGAATCACTATTTATTTTAATTTCATATTGCATGTCAAATAAGATAATCCATGGAGTATTTATTTAAACGAAAAAATATAAAATAAAATATTTTGGGAATTTTATTCGCCACATTTAAAATAATTTCTCCTTATAAATTTAAATTCATAAATGAAAAATAGTAGGTACTTTTACTTCATTACATATTTATGTTCATATATAGCTTACTCAAACTTATGATTCCTTTATATAACTTTTACCATGTGAGTTTTCTTATTTCGTAGTTATTTATGTCTATAATCCATGATTTATATCGATCATTCCTTGTAACAGACTTCATATTCCAGATGTAATAAATCTAATTTCATTACATGTGAAGGGATTAATATGTGCATCCTCAAATGTGATACATGCAACACATCAAACACCTGGGATATTTTTGTGGGATGTGAAAAATGATATGTTCCCTTTCCCAACCAATTGAGTATTTTGAATGGTCCAATATATCTAGGGTTTAATATCCCCATATTCTTGAATCTAATATATCTCTTTTGTGGGGATATTTAAAGAAATGCCTTTTATATTACTCTAATGACCAAATTACAAAAATTATTATTAGTATACCTCTTTTATTGAATTTTTACATATTTAATATGTCATTAAATAGTTTATTTGAATCCTATTTAGAAATATTTGGTCCCAACTTCTTTTAGTATCCTACTTAATCTTTTCATGTTGGAGTTTTAAACCTCGTATAAAACATATCCTCCTATTTTTTCACATCTATACTATAATTGAAATTATTTTTATATGGGAACTCTTCTATGAGAAGATATTTGTCCCTACCACCCTTGAAATCCATTAAATGGTATCTTAAAATATCCTCTAATGTTTTAATTTTCTATTCAGAATTACCTTCATTTTGAGGATTAAAAAAATGATTAATCACAAATATATATCCAATTATTATTTATGAATTTTCTATAACGTTGAGGTAAACCAAATATCTCAATCCAATATAATAGGGATTGGTACTGCATACATCCTTACCACTTACTTTATACATATCTTGGATTGTTTATTTAGTGATAAATATTTTCAAATTGTAATGAAATATATTGGTTTAGTTTAGGGATCAACCATAACCCAACTTTCATTATAACCATTATCAGTATTCAGAAGACCCATGATGAAATTCATAGTGATTTTCTCTTATTTCAATACTTTTATAGGTAATTATTGTATCATCCCCATAAATTTCCATCATTTATTTTTTATTTTTTTTCATTCCTAGCATCGACTGTCAAACTCTACAATCTCTCTGTTAATATCATCCCATATTAAATAATTATTGATATCACTATATGTCTATGTGATTATATTATGAATAGTGGTGGTCAAGCTATGTGCATCATCGAATAACTCTTTCTTCAGTTCCAGTATATATATGAAAAATATATTCAATTCCAAGGTCTTACAATCCCAACACTATAAATGATAAACTCTAATATATTATCTACCTTCTTATATATCTCTATATACTCCAATTGTGTATCCTTAGTATTTATATGGATTCATGGTTGAGTAGTAATTTGGGAAATACAGTATTTATACCCTTCCATAATGATTTAAAGGAACTTCATTTAAAAATTTATGATATTGGATCTCTTTCAATCCTCATTATGGATAAGGAAGAATTTTCCTACCTACTTCTAGAATCATCCATCATGTTTTCCTTCCCATGGATATAATGTATCAATTATTCAGGGTCCTTGATAAACTCCATCCATCTCTTTTGGTGTATGTTTATCTCCTTCTATGTGAATATATACCTTAATCTCTTTTGATTTGTATATATTTCACATTTCTCTATGTATTGAATGGAAATATTACAACTCCTAGATCCAAATCACGCATCTTGTAATTTTTTTATGAATGTTAAATTAATATTAGGCATAAACTATCATCATGTTGTTTTTCATAAGGAAATATATAAATACCATATTTAATGAATCATTTTATATTAAAAACCATTATCTAATAAAATTTAGAGTGAGTATATGTTACGTGACCAATCATCTTTAGTTATCTTTGAAATTTTCACCACATTCATCTATACATATGAACTTGACTCCCTTTTTATGACAACCCTAATCTTTTATTACACAATTAAGAATAATTTATTACATAAACTTCACTTGATACAACATATAAGATCGATATGTATAGTTTATTTTGGGATTATGATCATTACATAACAACTTAAAACATGAAATACAACATCTTTATTTAAAACTTCCTTTACATGACCACTACATTCCCTCATACTTAGCATTTCATGGGATAATCGGAGGACATTCATAAGAAAAGGGTGAGCTATAAAGCCCAGTAATGAAATAAACATGGGGTAACATGAGGAATAAAGTACATGTTAGACAATAGGAATATCATTAGAGCACAATATAAGTATGAACATAAAGGCATGATAAATCATGATAATCATAACATGTAAATGTGGCAACAACACTTAACATGGCATGAGCCAAGGCTCATTGCACATGGAGCATGAGTAAATCCTCATTTTCACATGAAGCACAAGTAAAATCTAGTTTCATTTGAATTATCATGATTAAACACCCATTTAACATGATTTATCATGATACAATACTTTACCCAATGAATTGGAGCTCTATTAGGGCGCACCCTTCTTAAACATTTCATTTCATGCATAAGTGTGCCACATGGATCATATAACATGGATTCATAAAACATAATCATTTATTCCAAGATAAAGGAATGTGGAATTAAAATATGTAACTTTATAATCAATAAGTAAATGTGAATAATGTTTAATACCCTTGATAGATAAATGGCCATGGTATTCACTACACAATGACATTGGCTTGTAAAATCGGTGCAATTTCGGCAGTGTAACGGCATGATGTAATAATTCATAAAAATGGTTGATGAGAGAGAAAGGGGTGTCTCATAATATGTACATGAAATGGAAATTAAGGGGTGATATATATACATGTCCCAATAATCGTAATGGAATTTAGAGTCATGATACAAAAGAATTTCTTGAATGTAAAAGAGGAGAGAGAAATTCCTTTCGGAATTTCCACATAGTAATGGGTGTACATGGGAGACATTTAATGAGAGATAAAGGGGTATCCCATCATTCAAACATAAAGAAGTATGTATGGGGTAGTTTTGAAATGATACCCAAACATTAATAATTTAAATTAAAAGGGCATAACAACATTAAGAAAATTGAAAAAAATGAGAAAGGAAGAAAAACCCTTACTTGGAAGTATGCTTCCAAAGGCTTGAGAGAGGCTTGAGAGAGGATTTTTGGGAGCTTGAGGTACCATGGGTGGATTCTAGATGGATAAGGAAATATGTTGGATAAACTATAAATTCATTGAGTGAGGAGGAAGTGGG
This sequence comes from Viscum album, assembly GCA_963277665.1. Classification (NCBI taxonomy): domain Eukaryota; kingdom Viridiplantae; phylum Streptophyta; class Magnoliopsida; order Santalales; family Viscaceae; genus Viscum; species Viscum album. Next base: position 536,939,613 of record OY728138.1, on the reverse strand, counting down.
AGCATGGGTGGGTTTATATAGGAAAGGTGAAATAATTCTTTATTATTTAGTTTTGCGACACCTCACATTAAACTAATCCAAACCACACCATCCCATGGTTTTTGCCCATGGTTTTTGGAAAGGGAACTGGAAAACAATATATTATAAGGTACAAGTCCTAAATTTTTAAAATAATGGGGTTTCGTATGTTGAGGGGAGTCACACTCACAAGGAAAACAATTTAAAAAGACAAGATGTTTAATAAGTCTTGAAGGGTCCATTAATGCTTTGTAAAATAAGTCAAACAAACCCAAAATCACATTATTTTACTGGTAAAATATATATTTGTCGAACATAAATCATATTGTATTTTATTACATCAACATTGGTTCATTATGATGTCATAAAACACATTATATATTTAAACGGTATTTAATTTTTACCCAAAAATTTGATTGTCTTAGAAAATTATGAAAAAATAATTGTTGGATGATTTCGACGTCCCAATTCCAGAAATAATATTAATTTTATCTAAATAATTTTCGAAATATGTTTATCTTCACTTTTAAAATAAAAACTAATATTTATTGGAAATTAATGGGTTCTAACAAAAATGGATTTCAAACCTTAATAAAAATTACAATTGCATTCATAAAATTATATGATCATTTATATTTAATTAAAAATTAATTTAATAATAATAATAATATTTTATTTAAATATTATTTAATTAAAAAATCCATTAATTCATAAAAATATATTTCTTAGTTGAACATTAACTAAAAATACTATTTGTACTTTAAAAAACTATTTACAAGGTAACAATAATAAAATGAAAGTATATTCATTATTATATACAAAAATAATGTACATAACCATAGTACTTGGGTCTTGTTACATAACCCCTTATAACACCCACATAAGACCGAAGAGTAAGGTGTATGATGGTGACAGACTCTTGTGGTGGCTCGGATAACATTTCTCAGGTGGTAATTTCTATCAGCTTCCGCTTCTATCGTAGGTGGTCCTGCTCGAGCTTAACATATTCAAGATCGGCTTGGGTTAGGTCAAGAGAGAATCCCAATGATGCAACCTCATTTTTGATAACTGAAAAATGGGCTTCTTATGGGGCACGTCTACTGGATGAGACCATCGCTTTCTTTTCCTGAGTAAATTGGATTTGTTAAAGCCTTATATTTATACAAATCATGTGATCATTGTTCAATGGATATATTAGCAAAGGTCACAATTATTATCATAAAACCAAATAATTTGACATTTTATATAAACATTTTACATAAAGAGAAATGTAATTAGATCCTGAGGGATTTCCATTAATGAATGTTTGGGTTGTTACACTTATGTGTTAATTTGAATGGTATATTTTATAGTCATGATACATTTCTCACAAAACATTGATAGTATCCAGACAATCCAAGAAGTATTTTGCATTGGCTGGTTTAGTAAATTCATCAATCAAATCTATCTTTGAACTACACAGAGATATATCCTCGATTCTGATAACATAGACAAAGAATGATACCTATTGCAACAAGATTTCATACTTTGTAGATTTGGAAATCAATTTCCCTTTTCTCAATATCATCCACACAATCCAAATATTATACTCTTTATCTTCCTTTCCCTATGAATATATGATAATTTCATCTATAAATTCTAAATAATTGATATAGTTAATCTTTAAATATTTTATTCATAAGATCTGTGATGATAGAAGTGTTAATTTTGATTTTATATGAAATCAATAGGAATTAATGTTCCCATATATTATATAGAAGGTTATATTGGGTATCTCATATCATTTCACCATTAATAGATGATATCTCAATCAATGTTAAATATTTAAGATGTGTTGATCCCATCACACATATTTAGTTGGGTCATCAATGTAGGGAAGAAGATACTTATTCATGATCATGAATTTGGTAAGTTCTTAATAATCTGGGTAGAGATGCATTGATCCAACATTTTTCATAACAATGAGGATTTGTACACCCTTAGGTGAAGTAATTAGGTTTATAAAACCCTTATCTAGATTCTATTTTAGTTTCTCATTTAACTAATCCACTTCAATCTGGGAAATTTTATAATTTTTTTTAATATAGGCATAACACCAAGTATGAGTTCTTTGGGAAACTCTACCTCTATATTTGAGGGAATATCATGTAAATCTTTATGAAAATAAAAAACTTATTAATTTACAATTAGAATATCCTCAAAAATAAATTTCTCCCCCAACATTTTTTTGCCAAATACCCCTCAGGATTTGGTATTATGACCTAATAATGTATGTAAATTCCATAGGGATTTCACGATCATCAGTGCATTGATAGATAGAAAAATGATGATTTAAGATATGAAGTGTGACTTCCTTGTCCAAAAAAATAATATGGGATCTATATAGAGAGATCCAATCCATGACAAGAAACATATAAAATTTTAATAAAGGTAGAATAAAAATATCTTCAGGAAACACATTCAAACATATTCGTATATATAAGAGTTTTAGGATTGTGATGTAATCACTAAACCACTAAGAGTTTTCACAGATAATTTAATATCTATATATTAGGGAAAAGAATAAATTATATTAGAAACTTTTCAAGGTATGATGGAATTCATAGAAATATGTTTGAATTATATGTTTTTAATTATGATCATACATGTCACCACTTTATTTTCATGATTTATTATTTTATCCGTTACTAAAATAAAATTAATTAATATGATTATTAAGAAATAATAATAAATGTATGAAATAAAATGACAAGAAAATTTATTCTAATGATATCCTAAATTTGGAAACCTTGATTTCAACCAATCACATTTTTGGTTCATCTTACACCACTTTTGGTTCAATGTTGGTTGTTTTAGGTTTTATACTCTTCTTATTCATAATCTAATCCCCAACAATAATTAAAACCATCTCGAATAAAAACAAAGGTGGACCACATATTGCATACATACATATTACATCATTTATCATCATTATTATTTATATATCAAATTAAATAACAACCCATAACTTATATTTTTAATATATTTGGATATTAGATAAATAAAGTACATATTTGAAAAAAATATAAACATCTTAGAAAATCTATATTCTCACATGATTCCCCTTTATACTCATCATACGTAATAGAAATTTTAATAACATAGTGAATGGAAACATAAGAAATGGTGAGATAAAATTCTATGTAAGGGTAAATATATAATATATAATTTGAATATCATAAGTGTTTATAGGATAATAATGTGGGTTTGAGAAGATAATCAATGTGCATGCTCATAACATTATTTAATCATACAAAATAAAACATACATAATAAATCATGAGTCAAGGCATGTGGATTTTGGTAAAACATCAAGAATTATATGTATGAAAGTGGAAGAAGGTGTCACTAGTCATAATCCATGAAAACGTAGCACATGTATAAGAATTTGGATTGAAAATAAGCATATAACTCCTAAAACATTTCATGGCCAACCACCAACACATTTACATCATAAATTTACTAGTAAAAAAACATAGCAATAACATTGTAGACTTAGGATAACCACCCATGTCCCATTACATTTTTGGACATGCCCAAACCACCCAAGTCTTCTCTTAATCTCATGAGATATAAAACTTTAACCAATTGATTTTATGAACATAATAGAACCACCCATCATGTAAGGATAATCCCTATATATTTTTGTCACGTGATCATGAAAAAATTTATAATTATATCCTAGATTTATCAACACATGAAATAAAATGGGTATCATGAAATCTTTAACATAACTAGATCATGATCCATCTAGATAAAGAATTTAGATGTTATCAATATAAATAAACCCTATTAAATCATATGAAACATTAAATTATTTATAAATATATGATAACCCATTTATAAGAGTGTTATTAAATTTCAATGAAAACTAATAATAAATAACCTTTTCATTTTATAAATATTATTTTAAAATTATAAATACAAAAAATTGAATATATATTAAATTTTAAAAACATGAAAACATAAATAATATGGTTAATTATGGAAAATTTTAACAATGTTTGGGAAATGATTCCATATGATAATATTAAAAATAAATATTCTTGTCACACTTTTATAAAGAGAGTTAATGTTAGAGAAAAATGAATTTATTAAAAATGTTAAAAGAAAATTAATTTTTTTTAAAAAGTCAATTACACTGAAAAATACCTTAAGAAATTATATATTCATATATAAGTAGGTATATAAAATAGTATAACAAATATGCACATAGAAGAGAATGATTATCAACTAAAAAAAGATATATGGTCAGCATTTCTTGCAAGCATCTTTTAAGTAAAATTATGGACCAAAGGAAGGTAATTTTGTTATAATTCATATAAAACCAATGAAACTTCATAGGATAATAACATAAATGGGTTTTATAGATAATAATATTTATTTTATCTATATATATTATCAAACATAAAAAATCTCATTTTCCAAATGAGATTGGTGAAAACACATACCTTTACTCTTAACATCCATGGGAGTGTTATAACCTCATGTATAACTAACATCATCATATTAATAATTTATTTTATACCCTAATTAATATATATAATGTATTATAAACATAAATTATAATCATTTATTACACATTTATTAATATTTATGGTTTATTTTCTTCATCGGATATTAATAATTGTGATTATTTCGTGCATATTTCTTAATGGTGATATCAGTCATTATTATTTGATACCAAGTTATTCATGTATAGATAAATATATTTAATGGAATAATTAAATTGAAATAATTTATATAGTTCTATAATAATTTTACTTCAATTGTGTGTATAGTTTGTGATAATGGAATCAATGATAATCATTGTTTATGTAATTTTTTTATAACCAGAGTTTATTTAAAAGGATCATTAATTTTTATATATCCATTAAAAACCATATTCATGAAATATAATACTCATAAATATCATATATTTTTATTAATACTGTCTTAATAATTTTTAATTGTGAAAAAATTGATGTTGTTATAGCATTTCTCATGAATGATTAACAGTTTAGAGTTATATAATACTAATATAATTTTCAAAGAATAATAACGATGATAATATAAAATTCTTACAGTGGTGAAAATTGGGATTTATTCATTTAACCTTAGTCAATATTTTATTTACCTAAGTATAAAATATATCACATAACCTTGGATCGATCTCTTGAGGAGGTCGCACACAACACATTATCTTCATATTTTCACTATTATAAATTAACTAAATTAAAATGAACGTGACTAATATAAATGGGGGTTTTTGAGATACATGAATTATAAATACAAATATATATATATATATTCATTCCAAAAAAATGATGTTAGACATCCAAAAAAAAGAAAATTAATCTCAGGTGGTCATGGTTAATGAAATAATTATTCAAAAGGTAGCTCAATATTAAACTTATCTAGGCGATCAAGAACTGTCAAACCACACCATATCCTTTGAATAGTCCCTACCCTTTATCAATACCACATCTTACAGGGAAATGATTTTCCAAATCACATCTAGGAGACTGATTCACTGACCAACAAAATCTATAACTTTCTCCATCATATGTAGGATAAAAATAGTTAAGAGAAGGATGATATATAAATGACAAGAAGAATATGACTGTAGAAAAAATAGGGCGACCACTCACTGTAATTGTTTTAGCCACATCTAAATTCCCATAATTGAATAATTCAACTGAAAATGAAGAACAATATAACTAAATAAATATGTAATTACCTCACTAAAACCAACATTGGGGTCAGTTATCCATATTTAGTAAAGCAAAGAAGCAAAAAAATGGGATATTGAATAAAATAAAACAAATTGAAGAGGTATATATAAATAATAACAATAATATGTTACGAGTATAATAATATTAAAACTTTTAAAATACTAAAATGCTATTGAATAGAGAAAAAAGTTACCTCAAAGTATTCAATACCTTGAAATGAAGAGGAGAATCATTTTTAAATGGATGGGTAGTGAAATTTTCAACTCTGATTCAATCCTTTAAATGTTTGTTCATGATAACCACATAAAATAATTAATTTTTTATATTTGTGATAAATAAAAGTTTTTAAAAATTTCTTTCATGTGTAACCACCAAATATCCACTTGATGGTATAAATATGGAAGGAGTTATTTCTATTTTATTTTGAGAAATTAATATGTCCATGTGACTGATTTTAATAAAAATATTCACTTTCCCATTCTGTTATGGATTGATGGAGGCTGAATAATATGGTTCTACTATTATTAATTTTTTCACCATCATCTTATGTTATGTCCACTAGGTCGAATACACTAATAGGGGTGGTGAATCAGGGTTTGAAAAACTAAAACTTTCTACTGTTTGGATCTTGTTTCATTGTTAAAAAAAATCTCTCTTCCACCCATAGTAATATATGAATATATATGAAATCATTCCCAGGACACAACAATATTTACTTGTTTCACCCTCACTAGGCTGTGTCCAAGGTTTATACAACGATAATGTGCTAATGTACCTAATTCACTAATGCTCACTGCCAATTATAATTACAATGATTGGGTTATAAGTTTTATACCATGGATCACTACCTTTATAAGGTTTTGGGTCTGATCACTGCATTCCCAAGGGTCAATCCCTATGCCTTTTTATCTAGCTCACTGTTGGTAGAATGGTTCACTATCTTCTTCTTACTATGCTCACTACTCTAGAAAGGAATCCACTCGCAGTTTATGGATGTGTAGGTCAAACACAGTTTATGAACATGTAGGTCCCTTCATTTTCATGATTTCTGCATCCTAAGTTATAGTTAGATGCTCTGTTGAAGTTCCTTTTTCACTTTTAAATGAATTCCACCTTCCCAGATATTGTTAGATATCAGAAAAATACTTTTAAAAAACTGATTGTAAGCTTTTTCAAGATTCCTAGTGTTTTTTGTGAACCACCTTCCTTATCCATATAATATGTTTTATGAAAGGTATATGGACCTCCTGCTCCACGTAAAGATTTCTCTTCTGCGAACCGCTATCACCTCCGCGTACCGCTACCTTCATCCCACCTCTGCAAACTACCCTCTATCCGTGAACTATTCTTTGTTTGTGGACTTCCTTCAATTCCACGTTCCTGAGCTCCCCTTTTGTGTTCCACTTATGGAATTCTCTCTCTCATATACCAGTGATTCCACCTCTGCGTACCGAGAAAACTCCTTCCTTGTATCGGACATCCTCCTCTGTGTACCAGACTTCCTTTGCGGGTTAAGAATCCCAGTAAACAACTTCTGCAGAATAACTTCTTCATGAACCACTTTCTGACTTTTCTGATTTCCCAGATCAAAAATATATTCTCAACACTACTATAAATTAGCCCATTAGCGACCGCCTTTGGCGGTCGCTAAAGGGCTTTAGCGGTCGCTGTTGCTTCGTCGCTAGAGGCCATTAGCGACCAGGCAGCTCGGCCTTCAGCGACCGCGGCGCGGTCGCTGGAGGCCCTCTGCCGGGCACCTATAGCGACCGCCTATGGCGGTCGCTATTATAAAAAAAAATTTTAAAAATTTTTTTATTGAATTGAATATAAATATATATATATATATATGTGTGTGTAAAAATATTCATATATATACTATTAAATACAATATTTTAAATATATATATATATATATATATAATATATTTTAAATGTTTTAATATATATTTAATATATATTTAATATATATATAATATCAAATCATTGTGCTATAACAATTTAAAAACTTCGATTCAAGAAATAATCTCATTTCAGGTCGTTCGGAGCACGTTTGCTCCGAATCGAACCGCTGCACGCCGTTTTGGTGTTTAACGGCGCCGGAAACGCGTTTCCGGCCGCCGCTGTCACACGGCACCTCCGAATGAGTTGCCGTCTGGCCGACCATTTCACAATTCACGCCCCGGATGTTGTCGTACGGTTTCGTGGCATTCGGAGGTCGTTCGGGTGGTTTTAACCCCCCAACGCACCATTTCAGCGCGCGCCGCGCTGCTGAAAACGACACAATCGGACGTGCCGCGCGCACCGCACGTCCGATGGACGTGCGGCCTCCTTCTGCATCTCAGGAATAATATTTCTATCGTTCCCGTGCGGTTTCAGGTCGTTCGGAGCACGTTTGCTCCGAATCGGACCGCCGCACGCCGTTTTGGTGTTCAACGGCGCCGGAAACGCGTTTCCGGCCGCCGCGGTCACACGGAACCTCCGAATGAGGTGCCGTCTGGCCGACCATTTCACAATTCACTCCACGGATGTTGTCGTACGGTTTCGTGGCATTCGGAGGTCGTTCGGGTGGTTTTGACCCCCCAACGCGCCATTTCAGCGCGCGCCGCGCTGCTGAAAACGACACAATCGGACGTGCCGCGCGCACCGCACGTTCGATGAACGTGCGGCCTCCTCCTGCATCTCAGGAATAATATTTCTATCGTTCCCGTGCGGTTTCAGGTCGTTCGGAGCACGTTTGCTCCGAATCGGACTGTCGCATGCCGTTTTGGTGTTTAACGGCGCCGGAAACGCGTTTCCGGCTGCCGCGGTCACACGGCACCTCCGAATGAGGTGCTGTCTGGCCGACCATTTCTCAATTCACGCCCCGGATGTTGTCGTACAGTTTCGTGGCATTCGGAGGTCGTTCGGGTGGTTTTGACCCCCCAACGCGTCATTTCAGCGCGCGCCACGCTGCTGAAAACGACACAATCGGACGTGCCGCGCGCACCGCACGTCCGATGGACGTGCGTCATCCTCCTGCATCTCAGGAATAATATTTCTATCGTTCCCGTGTGGTTTCAGGTCGTTCAGAGCACGTTTGCTCCGAATCGGACCGCCGCACGCCGTTTTGGTGTTTAACTGCGCCGGAAACGCGTTTCCGGCCGCCGCGGTCACACGTCACCTCCGAATGAGGTACCGTCTGGCCGACCATTTCACAATTCACGCCCCGGATGTTGTCGTACGGTTTCGTGGCATTCGGAGGTCGTTCGGGTGGTTTTGACCCCCCAACGCGCCATTTCAGCGCGCGTCGCGCTGCTGAAAACGACACAATCGGACGTGCCGCGTGCACCGCACGTCCGATGGACATGTGGCCTCCTCCTGCATCTCAGGAATAATATTTCTATCGTTCCCGTGCGGTTTCAGGTCGTTCGGAGCACGTTTGCTCCGAATCGGACCGCCGCACGCCATTTTGGTGTTTAACAGCGCCGGAAACGCGTTTCCGGCCGCCGCGGTCACACGGCACCTCCGAATGAGGTGCCGTCTGGCCGACCATTTCAAAATTCATGCCCTGGATGTTTTCGTACGGTTTCGTGGCATTCGGAGGTCGTTCGGGTGGTTTTGACCCCCTAACGCGCCATTTCCGCGCGCGCCGCGCTGCTGAAAACGACATAATCGGACGTGCCGCGCGCACCGCACGTCCGATGGACGTGCGGCCTCCTCCTGCATCTCTGGAATAATATTTCTATCGTTCCCGTGCGGTTTCAGGTCGTTCGGAGCACGTTTGCTCCGAATCGGACCGCCGCACGCCGTTTTGGTGTTTAACGGCGCCGGAAACGCGTTTCCAGCCGCCGCGGTCACACGGCACCTCCGAATGAGGTGCCGTCTGGCCAACCATTTCAAAATTCACGCCCCGGATGTTGTCGTACGGTTTCGTGGCATTCGGAGGTCGTTCGGGTGGTTTTGACGCCCCAACGCGCCATTTCAGCGCGCGCCGCGCTGCTGAAAACGACACAATCGGACGTGCCGCGCGCACCGCACGTCCGATGGACGTGCGGCCTCCTCCTGCATCTCAGGAATAATATTTCTATCGTTCCCGTGCGGTTTCAGGTCGTTCGGAGCACGTTTGCTCCAAATCGGACCGCCGCACGCCGTTTTGGTGTTTAACGGCGCCGGAAACGCGTTTCCGGCCGCCGCGGTCACACGGCACCTCCGAATGAGGTTCCGTCTGGCCGAACATTTCACAATTCACGCCCCGGATGTTGTCGTATGGTTTCGTGGCATTCAGAGGTCGTTCGGGTGGTTTTGACCCCCCAACGCGCCATTTCAGCGCGCGCCGCGCTGCTGAAAACGACACAATCGGACGTGTCGCGCGCACCGCACGTCCGATGGACGTGTGGCCTCCTCCTGCATCTCAGGAATAATATTTCTATCGTTCCCGTGCGGTTTCAGGTCGTTCGGAGCACGTTTGCTCCGAATCGGACCGCCGCACGCCGTTTTGGTGTTTAACGGTGCCGGAAACGCGTTTCCGGCCGCCGTGGTGACACGGCACCTCCGAATGAGGTGCCGTCTAGCCGAACATTTCACAATTCACGCCCCGGATGTTGTCGTACGGTTTCGTGGCATTCGAAGGTCGTTCGGGTGGTTTTGACCCCCCAACGCGCTATTTCAGCGCGCGCCGCGCTGCTGAAAACGACACAATCGGACGTGCCGCGCGCACCGCACGTCCGATGGACGTGCGGCCTCCTCCTGCATCTCAGGAATAATATTTCTATCGTTCCCGTGCGGTTTCAGGTCGTTCGGAGCACGTTTGCTCCGAATCGGACCGCCGCACGCCGTTTTGGTGTTTAACTGCGCCGGAAACGCGTTTCCGGCCGCCTCGGTCACACGGCACCTCCGAATGAGGTGTCGTCTGGCCGACCATTTCACAATTCACGCCCCGGATGTTTTCGTACGGTTTCGTGGCATTTGGAGGTCGTTCGGGTGGTTTTGACCCCCAACGCGCCATTTCAGCGCGCGCCGCGCTGCTGAAAACGACACAATCGGACGTGCCGCGCGCACCGCACGTCCGATGGACGTGCGGCCTCCTCCTGCATCTCAGGAATAATATTTCTATCGTTCCCGTGCGGTTTCAGGTCGTTCGGAGCACGTTTGCTCCGAATCGGACCGCCGCACGCCGTTTTGGTGTTTAACGGCGCCGGAAACGCGTTTCCGGCCGCCGCGGTCACACGGTACCTCCGAATGAGGTGCCGTCTAGCCGACCATTTCACAATTCACGCCCTGGATGTTGTCGTACGGTTTCGTGGCATTCAGAGGTCGTTCGGGTGGTTTTGACCCCCCAACGCACCATTTCAGCGCGCGCCGCGCTGCTGAAAACGACACAATCGGACGTGCCGCACGCACCGCACGTCCGATGGATGTGCGGCCTCCTCCTGCATCTCAAGAATACTATTTTTATCATTCCCGTGCGGTTTCAGGTCGTTCGGAGCACGTTTTCTCCGAATCGGACCGCCGCACGCCGTTTTGGTGTTTAACGGCGCCGGAAACGCGTTTCCGGCCGCCGCGGTCACACAGCACCTCCAAATTAGGTGCCGTCTGGCCGACCATTTCACAATTCACGCCCCGGATGTTGTCGTACGGTTTCGTGGCATTCGGAGGTCGTTCGGGTGGTTTTGACCCCCCAACGCTCCATTTCAGCGCGCGCCGCGCTGCTGAAAACGACACAATCGGACGTGCCGCGCGCACCACACGTCCGATGGACGTGCGGCCTCCTCCTGCATCTCAGGAATAATATTTCTATCGTTCCCGTGCGGTTTCAGGTCGTTCGGAGCACGTTTTCTCCGAATCGGACCGCCGCACTCCGTTTTGGTGTTTAACGGCGCCGGAAACGTGTTTCTGGCCGCCGCGGTTACACGGCACCTCTGAATGAGGTGCCGTCTGGCCGACCATTTCACAATTCACGCCCCGGATGTTGTCGTACGGTTTCGTGGCATTCGGAGGTCATTCGGGTGGTTTTGACCCCCCAACGCGCCATTTCAGCGCGCGCCGCGCTGCTGAAAACGACACAATCAGACGTGCCGCGCGCACCGCACGTCCGATGGACGTGCGGCCTCCTCCTGCATCTCAGGAATAATATTTCTATCGTTCCCGTGAGGTTTTAGGTCGTTCGGAGCACGTTTGCTCCGAATCGGACCGCCGCACGCCGTTTTGGTGTTTAACGGCGCCGGAAACGCGTTTCCGGCTGCCGCGGTCACACGGCACCTCCGAATGAGGTGTCGTCTGGCCGACCATTTCAAAATTCACGCCCCGAATGTTGTTGTACGGTTTCGTGGCATTCGGAGGTCGTTCGGGTGGTTTTGACCCCCCAACGCGCCATTTCAGCGCGCGCCGCGCAGCTGAAAACGACACAATCGGACGTGCCACGCGCACCGCAAATCCGATAGACGTGCGGCCTCCTCCTGCATCTCAGGAATAATATTTCTATCGTTCCCGTGCGGTTTCAGGTCGTTCGGAGCACGTTTGCTCTGAATCGGACCGCCGCACGCCGTTTTGGTGTTTAACGGCGCTGGAAACGCGTTTCCGGCCGCCGCGGTCACACGGCACCTCCGAATGAGGTGCCGTCTGACCGACCATTTCACAATTCACGCCCCGGATGTTGTCGTATGGTTTCGTGGCATTCTGAGGTCGTTCGGGTGTTTTTGACCCCCCAACGCGTCATTTCAGCGCGCGCCGCGCTGCTGAAAACGACACAATCGGATGTATCGCGCGCACCGCACGTCCGATGGACGTGCGGCCTCCTCCTGCATCTCAGGAATAATATTTCTATCGTTCCCGTGCGGTTTCAGGTCGTTCGGAGCACGTTTGCTCTGAATCGGACCGCCGCACGCCGTTTTGGTGTTTAACGGCGCCGGAAACGCATTTCCGGCCGCCGCGGTCACACGGCACCTCCGAATGAGGTGCCGTCTGGCCGACCATTTCACAATTCACGCCCCGGATGTTGTCGTATGGTTTCGTGGCATTAGGAGGTCGTTCAGGTGGTTTTGACCCCCCAACGCGCCATTTCAGCGCGCGCCGTGCTGCTGAAAACGACACAATCGGGGGGCTGTACGGGGGTGCGGGGGGCTGTACGGGGGTGGCGGGGGGCTGTACGGGGGTGCGGGGGGCTGTACGGGGGTATCGGGGGGCTGTACGGGGGTGGCGGGGGGCTGTACGGGGGTGGCGGGGGGCAGTACGGGGGTGCGGGGGGTGTACGGGGGTGCGGGGGGCTGTACGGGGGTGCGGGGGGGCTGTACGGGGGTGCGGGGGGCTGTACGGGGGTGCGGGGGGGGGGGGGGGGGCTGTACGGGGGTGCGGGGGGCTGTACGGGGGTGGCAGGGGCCTGTACGGGGGTGGCGGGGGGCAGTACGGGGGTGCGGGGGGTGTACGGGGGTGCGGGGGTCTCTCCAGGGGTGCGGGGGGCAGTACGGGGGTGTGGGGGGTGCTGTACGGGGGTGCGGGGGGCTGTACGGGGGTGGCGGGGCCTGTACGGGGGTGGCGGGGGGCAGTACGGGGGTGCTGGGGGCAGTACGGGGGTGCGGGGGGTGCTGTACGGGGGTGCGGGGGGCTGTACGGGGGTTGCGGGGGCCTGTACGGGGGTGGCGGGGGCAGTACGGGGGTGCGGGGGGTTGTACGGGGGTGCGGGGGGTTGTACGGGGGTGCGGGGGGGCTGTACGGGGGTGCGGCGGGCTGTACGAGGGTGCGGGGGGGGGGGGGGGCTGTACGGGGGTGCGGGGGGCTGTACGGGGGTGGCGGGGGCCTGTACGGGGGTGGCGGGGGGCAGTACGGGGGTGCGGGGGGCAGTGCGGGGGTTGTACGGGGGTGCGGGGGGACTGTACGGGGGTGCGGGGGGCTGTACGGGGGTGGCGGGGGGCTGTACGGGGGTGCGGGGGTTGTACGGGGGTGCGGGGGGCTGTACGGGGGTGCGGGGGGGGGGGGGGCTGTACGGGGGTGCGGGGGGCTGTACGGGGGTGCGGGGGGCTCTACGGGGGTGCGGGGGGCTCTCCGGGGGTGCAAAGGCCATCCCATTGATTACAAAAGTGAAAAATAAAAGTGATAACATCTAATTAATACATATTTCTTTTATCGATACCATACTGAAATTTATAAAAAATATATTGGATAATACATAATCTATAATATCAGATTTATTGATCTGTTGGAATTAGTTCGACTTTTTCAAATGTAGAATCATTCAAGATTATCTGATCAAAAACTCAATATGTGTATAAAATATTTAAAAGACCACCATGGATGGTAATAATGCATTACTTAAATGAATAAATACAGTACATCAATATCAACTCTACCAGTAAAATCAAAAAACATATCTCGTGAATATATGGTGCGTCACGCGTTTCCATCACTGCTACCTCCTTCTGGTGGGCCAGGTGCCTACAACAAATAAACATTATAAATATTTTAATAACAAAAATAATTTAAATTAAATAAATAAATACAGTATATACCTGCGTCGTATGATCCCCTGTACCATCAGCTCGACGCACATATTCTCGCAGTGCTCTAACCTCAGATGTCAATTGCGCATTTGTCTCCTCGGAAGCGCGCAGCCGTGCCTCAAAATCTGACATCTGCTGTGTCATATGAGCAACAGCAGGACCGACAACCGCAGCGCGTGACACTACAGAACGAGGAATCCCTGCTCCATAGGTCAAACTATAGCCATGCCCATCCCGACCAATAATGCGATGAAAGATCTCATCCCGTCGCATGGGAAGATGTCGCTGGTCCTCTGGCAGATGTTCTAACTCAGCTTCAAATTGATCCGGTGAAATATTTAAATATATATAAATATATATATGTTAATATATAGATTTATGTAATTATTGGTAAGTACAAACACTTACAATCAATGCTGCAACCTCTGGATCATTGCGATCACGAGTCCTTATCCACACCGACATTTTATCAGTTGCTGCACCTTGCCCTCGCAACTGTATATTAAAAGAATATAAACACAAAACCATATTAATTAATAAATTAAAAAATGAATAATATATACCTCATGTCGGATCTGAGACATGTGACGAGTCCCGAGCCTGTGAGCTGGTCCCTGCAACGCTCGATTCTCCGAATGGCGTGTTGACACCTCCTACATTCAATTCATTCAAATTTCAAACAAATCACATATTCTTGAAAATATATATACATAAAAATAATTAATATACAAACCGCAACACCCTCAGTAGACCAATATGCAACCAAGTCACGCCACTGATCCGGGAGGACACCTCTCGGGACTTTTTCCAAAATGTCAAGGGCACCCACATTTGGTACCCAGTGGTCCCTCTTCACTTTGCCTTTATAATCTTTCCATAGCTTACGGCATTTGCTCATACACACGGGCCGAAACTCTTCAGGGCATACTTTCAAATTTTGCTATAATGAAAATAATCAAACATATTAGTATTATTTATAAATAGAAAATAAAGTAAAATTATTTTCTTACCTGAACCTCCCTCCATAGACGATCTAATGTGTCCTGGGGGATAGAAGCCCAATCACGCGTGGTCAATGGAAATCGATGTGGGTCACGTATGATATGACCCAGCTGACGAATAAATGTCGGGGCATTCGGTCCCACGGGATGAAATACCTCATCAAATGAAACATCTGTCGTCGTGTCGGAATTCCATGATAATATGCCACGACCAGGGCCTCTCCTGCGAGAGGAAGAACTAGCCGAGTCTGATCCTGTTGAAAACAATTTTATATATAAATTGACAAATGTTATATATATATATATGTCAATTACATAAAAAATACAGACAATGACATTCAAACATACCTCGACCCTGAGACGTAGATGCCTCAGATGGATGATGTGGATTTTCTGCCTCTTCCCCTGACATGTCTGCAGTCATACAAAATATCAGTAATGAGTCCAAAGTGTTTAAAAGATAAATTGGATTGTTCTTAATAAATCAAACTTGTACAACTGTTAATCAAACAAAAAATGGATTGAATAATTAGTTGTGAATGAATTTTAAAAAATCATAAAGTTAATCAACCTATATATTTATGACTGAATTAACTTACAAAAGTGAGGATTAAAACTTATAAGGATTTATAAAATGATTAGATAATTTATGATATCCTAGGACATTCTACTGAATAGTGGGAAAACAATTATACCTTTCATTAAGCATGCAAATCGACCGTTTCTCCTTCAACAGCCGCTCTGACCCAATAAATATCTTCTTCACGTTGAACTACGGTATGTTGATCAAGTTGTTGGTAAACAAACGGAACAGTCTCGGGTTCATCTTCTTCAAATAAAAACACTCCTCGCCGAGACATTTTGACAACAACTTGCCAACTTGGATCTGAAGGCAAAGTAACGAAGAATACTTGTTCCGCTTGTGATGTCAAAATGAAAGGTTCATTCTCAACTCGTTCATTATTTCTGTATAACATATAGTTAAAATTCACCAATGAAAACTGATATTGATCGACTTTACATCCACGCACTGGATCAACCCAATTACACTTTAACAATATGTACTTCAAACCGTGTGTGTATACAACTTCAATGATGTCTATCAATTGACCATAGTAATAACCAGAATCGACAAAGGGACAACTGATGCCACTGTTTTGTGTTGCTCGTTTGTCGTCAACATCTTTAATGCGAAATCGAAAACCATTAGCATCAATAGCTTTATAACGACGAGCCGTTATAGATGGACCCTCAGCCAGTTGGATAAATACTTCAGGTAGTGTGGGGTCCCCTAACTCCCTCAGCTTACGAACCTACATAATTTATAAAAATCAATACTGATATATGCAGAAAGAATTAGTTTAATACTTCACTCATAATGAAAATCAATTTATACATACATAATCCTTGAACCAATCATGAAATGCCGCATAATGAGATTGTTGAATTTGCAACTCAGTCGCACGATGCATCTCTTCTTTTATCTCATTAATGTGTTTCCTGCAAATGATTACGCGATGTTTAAAAGATCAACTTATGCAAAGAAAACATGTAAAAGTTATACAAGCACATTGATAAGATACTTACTGCATTAATGGTGCAACTGATGGAGTATTGAACAAGATATATCGATGTGCTTGTATCCACTCGATGTTGTCCATATCAAATGTGGTTCCTTCTCCAACTGGACCATCATGAATCCGAGAGGGCTTATCTAATTTTGTTTCAACATCCGTAAGATATTCTGCACAAAAGGTAGTACACTCATCCATCAAATAACCATTGGCTATTGATGCCTCTGGACGAGCTCTGTTGCGTACAAATCTTTTCAATGTACTCAAATACCGTTCAATAGGATACATCCACCTGAATTGCACTGGACCAGCAGCCATTACTTCATCAGTTAGGTGCACTGTCAAGTGGACCATAACATCGAAAAATGAGGGGGGGAAAAGTTTCTCAAAGTGACAAAGCGTAAGTACAATTCGGTCCTGCAAACTTTTTAAATCACTCATTCGTTGATTTCTTAAACAAAGCTGTCTAAAAAAATTACTCATCTCAATCAAGGGCTGAACAACATTGGGGGATAAACAATCACAAATTGCGATTGGAATCAACAGCTGAAGTAATATGTGATTGTCATGACTTTTCAACCCTTGCAATGTCTTGCTCGTCAGATTCACACACTTTGAAATATTAGAAGAGTAACCATCAGGCACCTTGACCATCTTCAAAATGGAAAGAAATGCCTCTTTCTCCTCTGTAGTCATCAAATACTGTGCAGCAGGCATATATGCCTTGTTTCCCTCAGCTAACTGTAAATGCAACTGTTTCCTTAAACCCATTTCTTCCAAATCACGGCGTGCATTAACATGGTCCTTTGACTTTCCACTGACACCTAAAATGGTCCACAATATGTTATCACAAACATTTTTTTCAATGTGCATGACATCCAAATTATGCCTCAACATGTTAGTTTTCCAATACGGAAGACTATAAAAAATACTTTTCTTTTTCCAATTGTGACTGCGCTGCCTACCCGCAGCACGAATATTACGTACTGGAGGAGCCACCAAATCCTGAATTTCATATACCATGCGGATGTTTTCTTCCTCAATCTGCGATAACATTTCGACTCCTGTCATGATCTTTGGTGCTGGGCTGAACTCTCTAGAACCATCAAATGCCACTATGTCCTTTCTGAACCTGTGCTGGGGAGGGAGAAAACGCCTGTGACCCATGTATGCCCATTTTTTGGAATGTTTAAGCCATACAGATTTTTTACTTTTATTGCAACAAGGACAAGCAAATTCCCCTTTCGTACTCCAGCCTGATAAATTTGCATAAGCTGGGAAGTCATTGATTGTCCACAATAAAGCTGCATGCAGTTTGAACATTTCATTCATTTCGTAGTCATAAGTCATCACACCATCGCCCCAAAATTCATTCAACTCATCAATCAATGGCTGAAGGTAAACATCAATCTTATCCCCCGGACTTTTAGGTCCATCAATAAGAGTGGAAAGTAATATAAATTGTTGCTTCATACAAAGCCACGGAGGAAGATTATATGGAACCAACACCACGGGCCATGTGCTATGAGTTGCACCAACCATAGACTTGATTGGATTGAAACCATCTGCTGCCAATCCCAATCGGACATTACGAACATCTTTAGCAAAGTCGGGATGTCTCTTATCAAAATACTTCCATGCATGAGAGTCTGCCGGGTGGGTTAACATGTCACTTTCATGAACTCTTTCTGCATGCCATCTCATTAAATTAGAAACTTTAGATGACATAAAAAATCTTTTCAACCTCGGTTTAAGGGGAAAGTAACGCATTTGCTTTACGGCAATCGGTTTCCCCTGTATCGCAATCTGACTTTGATGAGTCTTATTTCCCCTGTTCTCTTTCCACCTGGAAGCGCCACAAACCGTACAAATATCCAAATGAGCAGTTTCATTTCTAAACAACATACAGTTGTTTGCACATGCATCTATAGTCTCATATGTAAAACCTAAGTTCTCTGTCAACTTACGAGCATAGTAATACGACTCAGGAATCATAGCGTCGACAGGAAGAACTTTTTTCAATAAAACCAAAAGCATGTCGAATGATGTGTCTGACCAATTATTCAAAGTCTTCAAATGCAACAACTCCACGATAAACGACAGTTTATTGTAAGAAGTACATCCAGGATATAATTCTGTTTTCGCATCATCAAGTACTTCATAGAACCTCCTCGAATCACGATCTGCACCAGAGCGAAGATTTATCTCACCGGTCTCAAGATTCTGGATGTCAATGCCTTCAGGATCAAACCCACGTACCATTTCAGTAAGAATTTCATGCATTGGATCAGTCATCCTTGCATCAACATCCATCTGAGCTGCATCTGTATTTTGACAACGAACATATTCTTCTCCATGATGAGTCCAACTCTTATAATTTTTCAGAAATCCATTAAAGAAAAGGTGCTCCCTCACAGCATCTCGTGTGAATTGATATCTGTTAGCACATTTTCTACATGGACAACTAATATAGTCACTTTCAAATCCTCTCGTGAAGTCAATAAACTGCATAATGCCATTGAAATATTCTCTAGACGTTCGATTTGGAAGATCAATCCAACTCTTATCCATAATAATATCTGTATAAAAAACATTTACACAATACTTATTACATTTACATTTTTCAAATCAACTATATTCAAAATAAATATTAACCATTTGTTTATGAACCATTGATAAAATAATAATGTAACTGAAAGCTCATGTTACCTGATTGAGCTACAAACCTGAAAGAGAGGGGAGCCGAAGGCGGTGTTGCGAGGGAGAGGAGGCAGCGAAGGGGAGCCGGAGCCAAAGGCGGTGCGGCAAGGGAGGGGACGAGCGGCGGCGGAGGCGGGGAGCTGGAGGAGAGGAGGCAGTGAGGGGACGGGGGACGGGCAGCGAGGGGGGGGGGTGTCCGGGGTCGGGGGGGCTGTCCGAGGTGCGGGGAGGGGTGTCCGGGGTGTCGGGGGCCTGTCAGGGGTGCGGGCAGGGGTGTTCGGGGTGCGGGGGTGTCCAGGGTGCGGGGGAGCGGGGGCTGTCTGGGGTGCAGGGGGGCTGTCGGGGGTGCGGGGTGGGGTGTCCGGGGTGCGGGGGGCCTGTTCGGGGTGCGGGGGGGGGGGGGGGGGGGGGGGGGGGGCTGTCCGGGTTCGGAGGGGGGGTGTCCGAGTGCGGGGGGGGGGGGGGGGGGTTGTCCGGGGTGCGGGGGGGCTGTCCGGGTTCGGAGGGGGGTGTCCGAGTGCAGGGGGGATGTCCGGGGTGCGGGGAGGCGTCCGGGGTGCGGGGGGCGGTCCGGAGTGCGCGGGGGGGTGCTGTCCGGGGTGCGGGGAGGCGTCCGGGGTGCGGGGGGCGGTCCGGAGTGCGCGCTGGGGGCTGTCCGGGGTGCGGGTGCCGTCCGGGGTGGGGGGGGAGGGCCGAGAGGCCGGAGGGCGGCGTCCGGAGGTCCGAGGGCAGAGGGCGGCGGCCGGAGGCCGGATGGCAGGCGGCGGGGGAGGCCGGGTGGCGGGGGAGGGCGGGCGGCGGGGGAGGCCGGGCGGTGGGGGAGGCCGGGCGGCCGGGGAGGCCGGGCGGCGGGGGAGGGCGGGCGGCGGGGGAGGCCGGGCGGCGGGGGAGGCCGGGCGGCGGGGGAGGGGAGGGCGGCGCGAGGGAGGGAGGGGGTTAGGGCGAGGGAGATCGGGGGAGATCGAGGGCGCGGGGGGGGGGGGGGGGGGGTCGCAGAAACCCCCCGAAAGTTTTTAGGCAGGTTAGCGACCGCCATTGGCGGTCGCTAATGGTAAGCTATAGCGACCGCCAATGGCGGTCGCCAGAGTCTGGGGGGCTCCAATGCCCCCTTTTCTAGTAGTGCAAATGATATTGCATATCAAGATTAATTTTTTGGATTATCAATTATTATATAGGAATAGATATCTATAAACACTGATAATCCATGATTTAACAAATATTTGATTCAGCCTTCACCACTTACTGATCCTTCTACCACCACAGACCGCATGTCGCCTGTAAACCATTTTTCATCTGTGGTCCATTTACTGCTTTTGTTCTTACATGGTCAATCTCCTCCATTAATTAAAACTGATCTGTGTATCACATTGCATTCCTCTATGAACTATTTCTTATTTCATCAACCGCACCCACGTTCTGTTCCTACTATCTAGTTCATGGTCATGTACCTATCTTCAGAAAACATTATCCATACACATTGGTGGTTATCTGGATTTGTCAACAAAAAAATCACAAACAAAACATTACAAGAGGAAACCTTGAGGATTTTTTTTTCAATATCTTATCGATCTCCGAGAATAATACTTGATAAATTGTGGGGATCCATCTAAGATATCATCTCATAAAAAAATTTAACCATATCACTACATGGAATTCTAAACCTAGATTGAGGGATGGTTTTGGGCATTAAAATTATTGATTGAGATTTGCATAGCATTTAATTAAATAAAGAAAAAGACATATGGAAGCCAAAAATAATAATTTCATGATTTTATTCAGCTTAGAAAAAGTTATATTAAAAATAAAATAAAATATAAAAAGTTAACATACAAAATTAGGGCATTTCTCCAATTACACTCAAAATTCAAAAAAATCTAAAAATGTGACAATTTCCCATAAATGACCATTTTGTGATTATAAACATTGAAGTATAGTATAAAATTTGTTGAAATAATAGCATCAACTATCCCCTACATTTAACAATTTCACCCCCAAGAAATCATCAAATATTTGAATCAAAATCCCCATAGGAATCAAAATTGAGAAAACATCCACGATGATTTATGAAATTGAATTATATCATTTCTCAAATATTAAAAACATTTCCCTTTTTTTTAATTCCTCATAGTAAAATTCTTTAAACCTAATAATTTCTCCCATGACCCAATCACCCCTACATGAAATTGAATTTTATTTCACTCTAGGGAAATTATATCTAGAGTGATACTTATACATAGAAAATGATTTTATCACCATAGGCTTGTTACAATTATCATCTCTTCAGAACACGAAAAATGAAAATATTTTCAATCATGATTTATTTTACTAGGTTATTTATATAGTTAGGGCTAGTAAGAAAAATCATTTAATATTTTGTCCCAAGAAAAAAGATATTTTACTCTTAAGTAAAATGCATGAATATTTATGTGATAACACAAGGAATTCCTGACTCAAGTCCCTTTAAAATTTTTATACATAAAACCAACCCTTTTTCCATGAAAGATTAGTCAATAATTGAATAATATTAAGGATATCATCCAAGTCCCCAACATTCTTTTTTTAAAATATCAAGACAGGTAGTTGTATTTTTCTCTTTATCATGGAGGATAAGCTAAAAATCGAATATAAAGAATTAATGAATATTAATTACCTTGATTTTAGATATGTACATGAGTCCCAAAATAAATCATAATTAATAAATCAAGCCATTTTTTAAATTTTTTATTTTTTTTTTTTTCATTTTTCATTTTTTTAAGGTGAACGAGATGATATAAATAATCCATAATGACATAATTAAACATACTTAATTATCTATATATCCATTCTCCAAAATTATTACACACACCTCATTAACAGCCAAAAATGAAACACAATAAAAATAACACACATGAAATACCCTTCCCCAAACCCAAACTTAAAAAATCCATGAAAAAATACCAATATGGCATGTATGAAAGGTAAATTCCACTCATAATGTGGCATAAACCTGTAACAAAATTCAAAGAATATAATGGGAATTTAATACATTGATATAAAGTTTATACTCAATTAAATATGTGGAAATCCAAAAATATCCTCAATCATATTAAAAACATTTCATGAAGTCCAAAGCCTCTAAAGAGAATAATTACAAGTTTTGGTTCTCATAAAAATTCAAGTTTCCCTCAAGAAAGTGTTGGTATTATGAAGAATATATAATAATAGTTTAGAATAAATCACAATATTGTAATTTTCTTTATTCTTTGTTTCATGGGCATAAATATTAAAATTATGTCAGACTCGTGAAAAATCATCAAAATACAATTTAAGGGAAACATTTCCACATCAATAATCAATTAAAATCCATTTGGTAAAAGACTATGTCAACTCTATAAAAATAAATTTAAGTATAAAAAATTATATGAATATTTATTTAATATAAAATTCCTAAAAATTGAAAATGTTATAAAACACAAGAAAAAATAATCAGGTTGACATCCCCCCCCCCATACACAAAAAAAATTAATGACCCATCATCTTAGCTGAAAAATAAAAAAAATGAAAAAACAATGAGAATGAAATATACCACATGAATTCATTTTCTAGTTGAATTTTTTAGTTTAGATACTAACTTCTTTTACTAAACCTTTAAATCTGGATATAAAAAAAAGTATAAGAAAAATAATGAAAAAGAAAAAATAAGGTAAAAGATAATAGTATACGGTTTAGACCCCTATGTGGTTTATATGTTTTCACTATCAGTAATTATGAATTTTTAATGGATTAACCCTAACATAAAGGTGGATTTTGTTTCTATATCAAGAACTATAAAATATTATTTCTTATGGTTTTATTCAATTTAGACTCTCTTGAGGAGTAATCCATGTATATATTACATTTTCTCCTCCACAATTTCAATATGGTACAACTTAAATGGTGGGGGAATGAGAAAGAATGATTCCTCCACTTCTTTGGTGATGACTTCTTTAGAATATTTATTAACATAATCCAGCAAGTTCATGGATAAATATTATGCATCCATTATTCTAGGAATTTAAATTTCAAAGAAAATTTTATTTTTTATTATAATTATACAAATTACAATTATGAATGAAATATTCCGCTCCACATAAATAATATTAAATATTGATTTCTTCAGGAAATAGCCTCAAATAATCTTTCTCATCAGGGTAAGAATCCTTATCTTCTTCCCAAAAAGATATATTTATAGAGGATATGATTATTCTTTGAAATATATGTGAGTATCACATACCTTTTTTTCTTATTAAAATATAACCAAGGTTCTTAAAATCATTTTGATCTACCACAATTGTAACAACATGAATATGTACATCAGAAAACTCTTCATGTAAATGAAAAGAGATATCAAATGTATCTTCAAGTTTTATATTTAAGGCCTCCTCATGTTCTAAAACATCAACTATAAGTGGAATAGACATTTAATTGACCATATATTGTCATTTATTCCATTCCACAAATGTAGCTTTATATTCTTTAACTTATTAGCTATGGAAGTTACTAGATTACTTTATTTTTTGAGAATTTTGAAATTATATTGAATGCTCAAGGAATTTTTATCAATTTGAATGTTCAGCTTATCTTATCTTATAGGATCTCCAAATATATATAAATAGAACAATATTTAAAATAATCATCATAAAAATCTATCTTGACCCTTGAAAAGAATAATATTAAATAGCGATATTTTTGTAGATTTTTAAATTTTTTACTTTTTTGATTTTTTTTGAAAAAATCTATTTAATCTCTCAGCCACCCCAAAAATTCCACCAAATATATAATGGGTATTTTTTAATTTAATCTCATTTAATATTTTTTTCCTAAGTATGTAATATATCACACATCTTAGGATCATTCTCTCAAGGGGGTTGCTCACAACACACTATCTTCCTATTTTCCCTATTATAAATTAACTAATATAAAATAAATGTAAATAATATAATTTGTGGGTTTGTAAATGAATGAAATATATATATATATATAATTAAATAGAAGATAAAGATAGATATAATCAAAGAAGTTTATAGTTCTATGAAGGTCATGGTGACTGAAATAATTGTTCAAAAGTGGACTCAATATTCAACTCAATGAGGTGATCATGACATATCACACCTCAGCTTCTCATTTGAATTATCATCACCCAATACTGAAACCTCTTTATATGGGGAAATTATATTCCCAATGTAATAAAGGATACCACTTCATTGGCCATCATAATCTTTACTATGATCCACCATATGTGTGATGAAAATAATGAATAGAAGAAGGATTTGTAAACAAGAAGAAGAATATGATAGAAGAGAAAATGAGGAGAACGCTCAATATAATTGATTTTACCACCACTTAAAATCAAATAATTGAATAATGAAATTTAAAATTAAGAATAATAAAAAAAACCAAACCACCATTCCCACTATAATTAAATGTTGATGTTAGTTATATATTTTTAGTGGAGCTAAGAAGGGAACATAGTGGGAGAACATACAAAATAAAATAAATGGAAGAAGGGGATATGAATTATAATAATAAAATAATAATATTATACCAGTATTAAAGAATTTACTATACTAAAAAGATACTTAAATGGCCAAAAAAAGGTCTCCATAAATTTTCCAACCACTTGAAATGAAGAGGAGAAAGATTTTTATAGGGGGTGAAAATTTCAACATCAATTCTATCCTCTGAGTGTTTGTGCAAGGTAACCCTACTAAATGACTGAATTGGGAAAAAATATTCATATTTTTTTTATAAATTCATTTTTATTTTACCCAGTGAATTTAACACTTAGTGGACTAATATTTAACGATTTTTAGCTGTTTTACTCTGGGAAATTAATCATGAAAAGAGAATATTTTTATTCCAAATCTCATATTTCCCATGCAATTACAACCTTTATGAAGGCCAAACCAGGTGGAGAAACAATTATGAATATTAATTAAGGAAATATTATATATCAACCTGTATAATTTTAACTTCATTGGGACTTCCCTTTTTGGGATATTGGGTCATATTTAAAACTATCAAGATCTCTGAAAATATTTCCTCTCCCGGATTGTGAGATGTTTTTGGGCCTTCAAATGATGGATTTAAATTTCGGTTCTGTTGAATGAAATTAATACCAAGATGTTTTAAATCATGAAATAAACTTAATTTCACAATTTTACCTATTTTAGAAAATTTTAATGCCAAAATATATAATTAAATTTAAAAAACTAAAATCCAAATTTTGGTTGCTTCACAATTATGCTCAAAATACTTAAAACCCTAAAAATGTTACAATTTCCCATAAAATAACATTAAGGTGAGATTTAAAAAAATACATTCAAAATTTTTTGAAAATATTAGCATCATCAAGTGGATAATGATATTTATATATTTTGTAAATGAGAAGGTGACTGAAAAAGTTATCTAAGAACATTGATACTTAATAAATGAATTCTCTTCTTCCTGATAGGGGATCCTTCATAATGAAGAATATTTTCTTCCTTAATGGAACCAATTACGTCTGAAAATATAGTAATGATTATTTTACGACAAATAGACATGTATTAAGGAGATAAAAAATGTTTTCTATGGTTTGGGGGGTTTAATATGGGACCTTTTATATGCAAGTTTTGAGTGGTATTTCCATAAATATTCATTTTTAAAGGTATAGGGTTATAATTTAAAAAGAAAATTGACAACATAATGCATATGTGTCATGAATAACTGCATGAAAAAATTTATAGATAAGGATTCATGATATTTTTTATTTTTTATCACTTAGTTTCTCCCTTTCAACCTATATTTAACATTTACTATGGTTACTCAATTTTCACCTCGGTAAATTCTTTTTATACGAAAAATAAAATTGAATTATTTACCTAATTTTGAAAATGATGATTAAATTTTTTTACTCCATTTAATAAAATTCATATTCTAAATTTTTCAAATTACTCTTATAATTTTAAACATAAGATATATATAAAGACAACTTTATAGAAAAATCACATTCAAAAATTTTTTATTCATATTTTTTCATATCAATTACTACTTAAATTAGTGTTAAACAATTTTTTATAAATTATATAATATTAATCATTGAAAAGTGTTAAAATTTAATTTATGAATATTAAATTATATAACAGTTCAAAAATAATTCTTTGAAAAAAAATTATTTTTTAGACTTAATAATTTTATCCACATCATGTCAAAATTAATTTTTTTTATTCTATATAATACTATCAATAAATTTATGTTAAACCATTATTTTAATTTTATAAATATAAAGAATAAATATTTAAATATAATAATAATTTGTCACATATAATAATTAATTTTTTTAGTAAATTTTTTTATTTAATATTATATTTTTGTTTCAGTGTTTTTTATTTATGAATTATATTTTTTTAAACATAAAAATTACTTGGTGGTTAAACATAATGATCATATATCCAATGATAATTTTTTCCATAACCATATTTCCAGTAACTATATATTAAAACGTCTTATTTCTTTCCAATATATATCCTTACATACATTACTAATATCATTTATTCTTTCCATTTGCTTATCACTCAACGTGTCTATTAAATTTATAATTTTATGCCTTATTTACATATTTATGTTCTGGTTTATGGTCTTCATGGAAAACCGTGATGATAAAGATTTCATATCTATTATTTTTATTTTTATTTTTGGATTTATTCTACATGAACTTTTTATAATGATGTTTAATATTGTATTCTCAAAATGTATTATTGTTTCTCTTGATTGTTAGTATTAGATTTAATTAAAATGTGTCATGATTTATTTTTTGTTTAGTGGTTCATGTGAAACAAGTAATTAAACATAATATTTATAAGTTAAAATATAGATTAAAATCATGTGGTGTAAGATGTATGGTATCAAACACCCCACATGGGGAAGCATGGGGTGTGTCATGCCCCACGTTCCCACCCATGGGTAGGGCCAATTACACCCATCCTAGGTTATTTCCCTATATATTAAAGTTGTTGATCTAGACTAATTATTTATTTGGGTAGATGATTCATTCTACACACCTTGTTATCTTGGTTGGGTTGTAGTTCTTAGCCCACTAGTTCAGCCTAGGGAATAGTGAGGCACTTGATCATCTAACACCACCAACCCTGAGAGAGGTTGAACCTTCACTATCCCATTGGTGGTAATGATCCCATTGACTTAATGAAAAATTATTACCAAGGGGCTGGTGATCTATTATTGTACCTCAGTTTATTGAACATCCCAGTTTAAAAGCTATCGAATCATATCCTTTTATCACTTTTAATTTATATCCCACCTTCTCTATATTCCCCCTAGTGCCTCGTCGATCCTCTAGTGAAATAAAAATTATCATCACCGCCGTGATTACCTTTATCCTTATCCCATAAAAGAGAGAGAGAGATAATCAGGGGGTGGGGGCCAACAACCCCATGTGGCACAATTAGTCATAACCAATGTCCTAGTTCCACAGAGAGAATCATAAAGCATTGGGAGAAATGGAGAGGGTTTTTCTAGTTTGGGTCGAGTGTCTTACTTTTCATAAATTCACCATTTCTTCACCATTGATGAAACACAAACATGAAGAACATAGTTATAATAATAATTTATTTCTTCAATAATAAGGGATTGGGGATTGATGAAATTAAAGACAAAATTAAATATGAATAATAATTTTATATAAAACAAAATAAAAATATACAATTAATAAAAATATGAATCCATACCTCAAAGTTTTACCATCAAAGCCTCGTTATTCGTTCTTATTCTGGGTTTTGTCACAAATTCATCAAAGAACAATTATGACTTCTTGATATTTTCATAACTAAATATTAAATATTTTTATATGAATATTAAATACATTTCCAAAATATATGCCTGAGGACTGAATAGATTTTGTATATTTAGAGACAAGATGTGGTATATTATTATTTCAAGAAATATCCAAATCATATCTGACAAATATCTCCCCATTTAGTTCTTTATATAGACATACCCTACATAGAACCCTTTTTCTCAACTTGTGGAAAGGAGCCATAAGAAATGGTGAGCTTAGATGATCAGTAATGGTATACATGTGAGATATCTATCGATGGTCATATGATATAATAAGATAAGAATATTTTTATGAGATAATGAATATAACTTACAAAGTTAATTCAAGATTCTATCTAAGATCATAAAGACAATTCATGGAAGAAATATTCATAGTTTATAAGACATTAATAAAAACAAATTAAATTACATAATCTAGGTTGATCATTACATTGACAGAAGACATAGATTTTTTCCACACATAAAAGAATATAAAATAATATACTTCCTATTGAAGGATTATTTCCAAGGCCATCATAGTGGATTGGGTTCACATCCTAAACTATCATAGTATTCATGGTTCACTATCGAGACTAGTATAGTGGATAGAGTCCATTTCCGACGTGGGTTCCATCATTGTTATAGTCAAGTTTATCTTAGGAGATGTCCATCATTACAAAATTCATTAGAGGGAGATATAGGTCTAACTTGTCCTATTTTATATCTTAATGACCCATCAAAAGTTAAAACATAAACACCAACCTTAGTTATAATGTTACTACCATCCTTGGTTAAAACATAACCACCATCCTTAGTTTATAATGGAACCTACACTAACATAATAAAAATCAAGTATATATGTTCCATAAGATCATAAAATATTAATTGTATCAAAACTCATGAAACTAAATGTGTTCCATAAACATTTAATAATACCTTACCACATGTTAAATATATGGGTTTCATAAACATTTCATTATAACATAACCCATGGAATAAATACAATTTTCATAAGCATTTCATCATTTTAACATAGAATAACTCAAGGAAGTGGAATGGGTTTCATACAAAAATTTTCATAATAATCATAAATAGTCTAATTAAAATATAAGGATTTTATCATTTTATTATATCTCATTAAATATTATGTAACATTAAATGATGTCATATTAGATGTAAAATTATTTTGAAATATCATATGAAATATTTATTGAAGAAAATACCATTTTTAATTTTAAATCACACGTATAAAATGAAAAGGATTCCAAAATATTAATGGATATGTTTAATTTTAAAAATAACCATGTAGACTTATAAAGGAATATCTAAATCATTGATCAGTTATGATTGAATGAAATACCTTTCATGTCTTATATTTTAAAACAAATATTCATTACACATTTTTTTAAGAGATGTAAAAAAGTACATTGTTTAGAAAAAATAAAAGAAAGTTCCCTTTAAATTGATGTGTGAAAAACAAATCATGGGTATAAATTAATTTAAACAATAATATTATAATATTCAAGAAAATATTTTTATTTTATAAGGATTAGAAAAAAAAAAGTATTTTCGGCTGAAGAGAGAAATAGAGCCCATTTACTTAAAAACATTATTTTTTGTATTTTTAGAGAAAAATGAATGGAGAAATGTATTATTAATAAATAAACATATGTAGTAGTTAATAAATAAATTTATTTAGAGTGATATCATAATATTTCATTAGAATAATAATCATAAACAATCCCGATAAACAATGATATTGTAACATAAATCCATTACGAATTCGGTAAATTTTGAATCCTAATCACTATGAAAGATTTTATATATTATAAATATATAAATCATCATAAAATTAATTATAGTAATTATAAAATAAATTCATGGTCATTATATACATCACATATAAGAAAAAAGTGGTGAATATGGCATGTGTCTCACATAAAAAATGAGAGGAAAATCTATTACCACTTTAGAAACTTTTCAATCAAAACCCCCATGAAATAATGACATAGAATTAAACATTAATTATAATTATAACAATAGTATTCAACATATAACATGTAAATTGGTCAGTATATTCACTACAATATTGAAGAATTTGTTTTATATAGCATATGTCTTAAATAAATATAAGTGAGAATATAAATACATTACCTTAAGTCTCCACTTCCTTCATACATGTTTGGGACTCCAATATGATAAATATGGGTATAATATACATATATTACAAATATATATATATATATATACCATTTAATATATGTTTTAATAATGCCCTTTTATTATCCATTTATTAACAATTCCTTATAAAAATCACATTTCAAGTAGTAACTGCTTTATTTTTCATTTATGTTTTGGTTTGGTATTTCAAGTCATTTTAATTGTATCATAGTTAATAAAAAAATAATTTTAACCATGATATATATATCATATATATTAATTAGATTCATATTTCTATCCATCCATTAAATTAAGATATAATAAAATGAATTACATTGTTCATGGTGATGGTAGTTCATATGTACACATGAACAATCTTTCAATTTTCATCATAGGTGTAATTAATGGAAGGTAAATAATTTATCACCCTTAAGAAGTAATTATTATTTCATATATATCATATATATTCCTTTTATTTATCTATAATACCATCCATGTAAATCATATGAGAAAAATGAATCACATAACTTCGTTAGGTGGTTTTTCACCGTACACATTAGTGACGTTATCATATTCTTATAGAATAAAAATTACGAATTTATATGTGATGTCATAATTTTAAAAATTATAATTATTTCATAAGTATAATATAAATATTTTTAATCTTTAATTATATCTAGATATGATATTTGTTTATGGAAAATGAATTACATCGGTTCTTGAGGCAGTAGTCTACTATACATGTGATCGAAGGTTTTGTTTCCCATTTAATGGAAGATGTGATAGATATAGGTTATTAAATAAAAATAATAAAAAATAATTATATTGGAGAAATTTTATTTATTATATAATAATTTTTTAATAATATTTCAATAAGGTTTTAGAATAAATAAAACAAAAAACACTAGTTTATGAATTCTACCTCTTCTTTAGAGAACCTCTATAGGTCTATAACTAAAGCCTTATTAGTATGATTTTAAAATAAAAATAACCACTCAAGGATGTGTATAAGGAATTAGTTAATTTATTTGGGTAGGTATGGTATTATCCAAAATTCATTGGAAGTGTGGATAAGAGAGGAGATGTGGTGCGCTTTTATAAATGGGGGATAAGACACACTTGTAATTTTGGAAAAGAAAATGTTATACCCATGTTTTTCACATACAAAAAGGCTAAAAATGGCTTATTATTAAACCTTATATGTAATAATGTAGAAATATGTCTTTAAAATATTAAAAGAATATGTTTTTAGGTTATTTTAACCCTCACCTTCTTTGCTTAACCCCTGGTAAACCTGTTTTATCTTTAACCATGGTAATAGGTTTTTATTGATTTCACAATTAAATATGAAAAAATAATAATTTGACATTATTATATAATAAATATAATTATAATTCCAAATATTAAATCAATTTTTTCAAAATATTCAAATAATTGGTAGAATTTAACTTAAAAATAATATCACATACATCATAAAAAAGTGGTATTCCAAATAAAAACATTGAAAAGTATAATGAATTTTAAAATCAAAATTACATATGAAATTGATTATAATGACTTAAATTAGATTAGTTAATATATATATTAATTAATTTTAATTTTAAAACCATTATAATATAAAATAAAAAAATTCAAATTCTATAAATGAAAAGGTGGTCTTTTATAAAGAAATAGAATGTTTTACTATTCATTGAAAAATTAATCTCTATAGAAAATTATCTAAAATTTAGTCAAATATAATTTTGAAATGTAGATTTCTATACTGGTGTTTATTTTATAAAATAAATTCCCTAAAAGTTGATGAAAATAATTTTTCTATTGGTTCACAGAAATAAATAAAAACAGTTTTTGGGAAAATAAATTTTTTAAAGAATATAAAAGATTTACTAAAACTTAAAAACTTTTTTATCTGTATTTTTTATTTATATAATACCATTACTATTAATTTTAAAATATATTCATTCCTATTCTTACCAAAAAAATTAATGGTTTGGTTATAAATATAATGTATATGTAATAATACTAAAAGTATATCACAGTTCTCAAAAATATAGTGTTGCATGTAACACAAGCATTCAAATAAATAAAATTTATTTGAAAAAAATAATAAAATATCGAGGTGTTACATTTTAAACCACATAAATATATTTTTTCCTCTACATTTTGACTTTATATTGGTAATAAAGGGTTTAAAATTTTAAAATTCTATCATGGAAAACTAGCATCTTAAAAAGGTTCAATAAAACATCCTCTTAAAATGATGGAAAAGAAATTTTGAAAGTCATATCGTATAACACATAAATTTTTTTCCAAATAGTATTATAGGGTGTTAAGATACAATATAGGTGTTGAATAGAAAACCAATTCCCAAATATTAATATATTGTGACAGAGAACATGGAAATGAGGAATTTAAGCAACATATTACCATTAATATGTGATGAGTTAAAAGAAAATTGATTCATCAATAAATGAAGGTAAATGTATAAAATTTTTATTGTAAGACTATTTTACCTATAGGTGAATAATTTTCACCTGATTATTTTCTTACTTTATTTAAAACTATTTCATAAGCACAATATAATCCTCTTTTTAGGCGTCAATAAATTTATTCTTTATTTTTTATTCTAAAAATTGAAGATAAATTTTTCATGACTAATGAAAAAAAAGATCATAAGATCTAGAAAAGGATGATAATTCATTCCTTCTAGCTATTATTTTTATAAAGATCAAATAAGTTAGAACAAGTTATCTAGTGTTCTTAAATACTCATGAGGAGAAATAAAACATTATCCTCTAAAACCAAATCAAATGTTTCACTTAAACAATTCCATAAATTTTTAACCATATGACCCTACCAAAATTATAATATTTATAAATAAGGTCACTAAACATCCCAAAATCAACTAAAAATTAATCTTCCAAATATCACAAACTCTTTATTATCACATAAAAAATATGTGAATACCCTGATCTTATATTCTCTTAAAAATTGGTAATAACCAATGTTACTATAATGCCAAAATGTAAACATACATTATTCAATATTACTTAAATAAAAAAAAATATTATTGAATATATTTCATAATTCCAAAAATGTTGTAAACTCCATCGATGATTACATGTCCCACTTTTTCAAAAAAAATCATTAATCTCTTCTGACATCATCAATACTACCCAATTTACTTTATCCATATCAATCATCTGTTTATCCAAACAAAACACTATTTTATCAATAGCAAGATCATATTAAGGGTTTCATAAAATATGACATTTGTATTAAATCAACATTCTAGGTCATTGGTACCATTCAATAGGTTCTTACAAGTCCTCAATGAAAACTTTCTACACAATAACCCTTAAATATTTCATGATTCATATAATATAATTATTTAATTACAATAAAAAAACTTTAATAATTACACTTCATTAATAAATGATTAACTTGGCTTCATCTGTAAATACCTAGACTCTAGTATCTTGGAGCTGGTGTCATACATTATTAGATTGGCATATATATAAGGAATTGCGTCCTAAAGGGTGAAAAGTTTAGAAGTCTTGATAAACTATATACATATTTTAAATTAAAATTACATTCTAGATATAAAATACAAACAGTATTTTCTTTAAGAATAACATTGTTCCCCTTCGCTTAACCCGCATTTCAATCATAATAAACTTCTTGTAAACCAGAAAAAAGTAAAACATATGAAATTGATGAGATAAAATGCTTATAAATAGTTAATTACAGCAAAATCTATCATTAATCAATACGAATAAAAAATATGAGAAGGTAAATAATTGAGTACACATGCCATTAAAATAACCGGATAAGGAAAATTCAATATAGAAAAGTAAAAAACTGAAAATACATACCATTTAATCAATAATCTGAGAATGAAATGCATCCATCGATTTTGACATAGTGAAAGTATCATGGATAATAAAAAATAAATTTTGAATTTATGAAATTATTAATTATTCTATGTCATTTATCTAGAATATGATCCACTACTGTCAATGCATTTTATAATATTGTTCAATTTATAGGTAAAACATATTTAATGCTAACATAATTGTTTGTCCTATGAGAATACAGATGCATCGAGGGGATATCTACAAACAGTCCCCACCCGTGTCATCCAATACAAAGAGTTTCACATAGATCAAAATTATTTATTTAATTAATTAACCAATATAAATTATCAAAAAAAATAACAATATTGAGTAAAATATACATATTTAACATTATTTCCCTAGATTTCAAATAACATAAAAAAATAAACATTGTATGTAAAAAGGTATACGACATAGACAATATCCATATCAATGATACAATAAACGATGATGTATAATAAAATCTTTAATTAATTATGATAATAAATTAAAGTGTCCATATATACATCATATAAAATAAATTAGGTGTATAATATTAAAATATTCCTTAATGAATTAAAATTTAGATGAAGTCCATTATAAAGAAAATATTGTTAATTAAATTAATCAATTATGAGTATTATATATAAATCAAATTAAAAAATTTTTAAATTCAGTATAAGATAATCATAATTTATTTCACATAAATCCTTTGTATCAAATAATCAATGAAAAATAAGTTTAACCCACTGAATAAAAATTTAGTTAAGAAATGCATTACCTTGCTCTTTCTTTTAATTGAATGTTAATTAACCTCATGTATGATGGTTTAAATCCTGTTATTAATTTATATCATAATCATATTAATATTTATGATATCATATATTATCTTATTATTTCATCTTATCTCCCATTTTTAAATTATATTTCATTATTACCCTAATTTTGTGTGTTAACAACTTCATTTTCCTAAGAATGTTTTGTTGCATACGTCTTAGTTCTTATGCATAGAATATAGTTATTTCATGTCTAGAATGATATTAATTTCAAAGATATAATATTTTTTCACTATATAATTTTTTTAATCATTCTCGAATGGTGAACATGGAAAATGAATAGCATCGCATCATGGAGACGGTTGGCCATACATATGCCCTAGCGATGGTATTATTTCCTTAATGGTGAATGGGTAAGTGGGTTGTAAATTAATTTTTTAGAATCGATATATTATCATCATAATAATCTATATTTATTATTTCCATAATTATATACATCCATGTAAGGTGGTTAAGAAAAATTAATTACACTGTGGTGTGGAGACGGTAAGTCGTAAGTACACACGTGCGGTGCTATCACTTTTCATATGATTGATAAAAGGTGGAATATTGTTGTCCCATAATCCTAATAACATATCATTATATATATTATATAGTATTTATTACTTTATTATGGAAACAACGAATGAATATAAATTGAATAAGAAATAATCTTGAAAGAGTCGATAAAGATGATTACCTCTTCATCGGTGGACTTCATTTAATCACTTCTTAATGGATCTAGGGTAGGTCATTTTGAAGTAGAACCCCATTATAACATTTATAAGGATTTTGGAAGATAAATGGGAATGTTTTTATAGAGTTATAATTATCAAATTATTGTGAATAAGTGATGGAGGAGGTTCCCTTTTATAACTGAGGTGAGGGGCCCTTTTGGAAACTCTCAAAATATTAAAATATAAGAGGGTTATTCTACAGGCAAAGACATCCAAATGGTCTAGATATGAATAGTGTAATATACTTTATACCATATCTTATCCCATTCGATATTTTTTATTTTTTTATGACATTTAGGTAATTTTATAAAATATTAATTCAACAAAATATCATTATAGTCAAATTTGATATTATTCATTAAATTTGACATCAAATAAATCATAAAAAAGTCAGAATTTGAATATAATTCTTTACCAAATTTATAATAAATCCTATAAATCAATTAAATTCATTTGACAAATTAAACCAACAAAAATATATCCAAACTAATAATTTTAAATCATCTATTTTATTTTTCTATTATTTTAATAAATATTGTATTATCATTATATAAGAATTTAACATAATTATATGATTTATAAAAATAAAGTATAAATTTATATAGTGAAAATAATTTCATTAATATCAAAATATATATTTAGGTTTGTTCAAATATTTATTTTTTTCTTATGTGGAAACAGAAAAGATATTAAATAAAAAGAGAGTGACATTTTGTAACTATATTTGAATTAAATAATATACTAGTTATTTTCCTGGACAAGTGTCCATTGAACAACTAAAATTTTATCTTAATCTTATAATAGTATAATTATATTCATATAATAATTTTTATACATGTTTAGGTAACATTCTTATCCTTATATTTTAGTTTTAACCCTTATTTAATCTCTTTAACACTTAACGTGATAACATGGATTTTACTCTTTAAGGGTTAATTTACTTACAATAAAATTAAAAAATAAAAATAAATAAATAATATATATAATTTTATAAACTCATCCCAAATATATGGATAGAAATAAATTTTTTTAAAAAAATTATATAATTTAATAAAATATTATTTATTTTAAAATAACATTAATGTCAATTTTGAAACTATTTATTAATATGATTATTCATAAATAAATACAAAAATATATCTTCAAAAAGAGTTCTATAACATCACTAACATGTCAAGTTAATCAATAAAACTTTTTCATGGCATTAAATATGTCAAATTATATTGATTTTAATATTTTTAATAACATTTATTTGTATATTCATTAATTAGACAATTACTACATCATCAGTGTGTAAGCATTTAAGATAATAATTTCTTCCATAAAAATGAAAAATAAAATATCATGATGAATATAAATATTTTCATATTATAATGAATATTTATATTATAATATATCTTCTGAATAAAAAGATATTAAAAATGATATACTTATTAAAAACATGAGTTTGGCATATTTAACTTTTCTTAAAATAAAATAATAAAAGTATCCTAAAGTCCTCCAAATGAATCTATGAGATATTAAAGTATACATAAGTAATATCCTCATCAATATCCACTCATAAAAAAATTGGACATGTGTCGGTCTAATTTTCTAATATTTATAAAAAAAATTTTACCCAAAATTACCTAATTAACCCTTAATTGTTTTCATTAAAATGAATAAGTTTACTATTTATATTGTTCAAAAAAATCATCTATTTACTAAAATTGGACATTATAATTCCAAATATTTAATCCAGTATTCAAAATTCAAAACACAAAATAGGTTAATTTTAATTTAAAATTAATCCCATAGTTGGGGTGGGAAAATGGGTTTTTTAAGTGAAAGTGTGAAAATGTTTGAAAAGATTTTATATCCAAATAAAATATAAAAAATATTCTAAAGAACTTAATTGGATTAATATACATATAATTGACAGAATTTTACCTCAACATCAATTTAAAATATATTTTAACATTATAAATTATTTTGATGATAAATCATTTTTCAACTAAAATGTACAATTTCACTATTCATTAAAAAGTATGAAACATATCATAAAAACACCAAAAATTAAAACCATATAATATTTTAATATTCCGATTCCAAAAATTAAGTATATTATTTCAATTTTAGTTTCTAAAATTTTCACAATTTATTTTAATGACAGTTTCACCATTCAAAGATAGAAAAACTACTTTTAGAAAAATATAGCTTTTTATAAGTAAAAACTATATTTTCGTTTATATCATGTCTTGAAAACATGTAGGATGAATGTTAAATAGTATATTGAATAAATTATATATAAATTTTAGTAAAATCATTCACATATATTAATTAATTTAATTTATTAAGATAAAACACCTTTAACACGAAATAATAGTTTTTATAAAGGCTCAATTGGTTTTTAAATTTATTTCTAATTAATTGGTAAGAAATGAATTCAATAATATATTTTCACAAGTCAGCTAATCTTATTCATAACCACCAATTTAATAGCTAGGAAATAATTTTCATTTTAAATAATAACATTCATAGTATATGATGGTTCAATTGATCTTATTGTTCCATGCAATATAAGCTACAAAAGAAGTTAAATTTAAAAGGAGACATATCATAAAATATTGGTGTGTTACATTCAATCCTTATTCAATAAATTGCATCTAAAATTTGAATTTTCTTTTTGAAATAAATTTTTGATAATTAAAATTTCTTTTTTGGGAAACCCCACACTGTAAATATGGTTAATAAAACACATTCTTAATAAGAGGGCAGGAAAACATGAATATCACAAAAAAAACTAGGATTTATAAAAGTAAAACATTATTGGGAAGTGAAATCATGTATATGGAATAGAAATATTACTATCATTTTTTGATTCACGCTGAAAGAGAACATGGCCATTCGAAAATTAATTTTCACAAAACCATAAATTTGTGATGGGCTAAAAGACTATTGATTTCCTCGTAAAAAAAGTTAACATATAAATTTTTTTGAAAATTATTTTTCCTAGACATTATAGTTAATTTAATATCTAGGTAAAAAACCTACGAAATCATTCTTTATTTCATTCCATTTCCTAATCTCATCCATTGGTTGTGCTTCTAATTATTGTTTGTTCATTTCTTCTACAAGAAGATGGATATTTAAGATGGGTTTACACCTAAAGAAATTTTAATGAATCATAATATCCATAGTTTATTCCTTCAACCATTATATATTTAACATAACAAAAATGGTTATAATAGGTTATCCATTAGGATAAATTATACTTCAACCTCGAAAAATGATATCCTTAGTCCATTCTATAATTAGTTAACCTTAAGAGTCACCAAAAACACATCTATAAAAAAATAGTTGGAAGGACACTAAATTTCAAAAATCTACATAACATTAGAATATACAAAATAATTTGGCTCTTATCTTCACATAATAAATATATAAATATCTTCATCACCTTTAAACCATAATGAAAACATGCATTCTTCCAAAAATAAAATCACTTGTATATTCCTAAAATCCAAACAAGTAGTAAATCCAATAAATATAACATAAACCATAAAATAAATAACCACCTTCATGGTCAATAATATTATCATATAAATATATTTTTATCATTATTATCACAACATAAAACACATATGAAGTTTATCTTGCCCAAATAATTTGTTTTCTAGAAGAACAACTTACTACCAAATCACTTCTCTTAGTTACTGGTATTATTCTTCCCATACCTCCAAATCATTAAAAAAATGGAATTACAGTACAAAAATTATATATATCATGATTTATATATCAAGATAAAATACTTTTACTACATAATATTTCATTCCAAATAATCATGAACTTTAATCATTAAACTTCAGTTTTAAACCATTAACTTTTTTTCATCATCTTATTCTTTGGTACATATTTCCAATTATATGTCATTTGTAGTCTCATCATCATCAGTAGTATAACCATTAATTGTGTAACCTTTATGATTATCTTTATTATTTTTACCTAAGGACATAGATTTAAAATATTTAACCATATTTAATATAATAGGGAGACCATTATTCCATACTCTTCTTTTTTTTCTTATAAATTTCATACTTTATATCCTTTTTTTACACCCAAAAAATCTCATCATTAATATAGTACATTCACATGGATGTTTCTTCTCATATTCTTGATATATAGGAAATTGAAACTTCTTTCCTTCATGGTATTTATCTCCCAAGATCTGAGAAAACTCAATCCTTCTCTTATTTGGTGAGTTTAGTAGTTGGTAGAGGTGTACGTTTTCAATCATATATCATGATTACTGATTAGGAATAATCAAAATCACTGTTACTCTAGTCAAAAATGAATTTTTATTCATATAAACAAATTTTATATCACATTAAATTTTAATTTAGAACCTTATTATTATCACCATTGACTAAAACCCAAATCCTAGTGTAAGAAACACTAATCAAAGTGATATAACTATGAAGAATCATTTAAAATATGTCTAAATAAAT
Organism: Viscum album; assembly: GCA_963277665.1. Classification (NCBI taxonomy): domain Eukaryota; kingdom Viridiplantae; phylum Streptophyta; class Magnoliopsida; order Santalales; family Viscaceae; genus Viscum; species Viscum album. Next base: position 536,899,192 of record OY728138.1, on the reverse strand, counting down.
ACATATTCTTCTCAATATATGATTCTATAGGTTTAACCTTGGATTTCCATTTTCATTACCATATCTTTTGGATGTTATCAAATACTTAGACTTATCCTAAAATTCATTCATTATGTTATATTTCCTAATCTATGATTCCCAAAATCAATTTCTCATGGTTTATACTAAACTTTCTCTGATACCAACTGTAATGAAAAAGATTCCATCATCCTTGATCAAGTTCCTTACTTTATAACATTTTCTTTGATACAAGGAATCGCTTTTCAAATGGCTTAATAGTTTATTAGATGTGTTAAACTACATACATATTTTAAATTGAAATTATATTTTAATCATAAAATAATAAAATGTATTTTATTCAATAACACCATTATTCCCCTTTGTGTAACTCTTCATATCAATCATAATAATCTTATATAGGAACTCGGGGAAAATAAAACATAAGAAAGGGGTGACCTTAAATGTTAAGTAAGGGTTAGGTAAATTTGAATCTATAATTAATCATTATTCATAATCAAACTAGAAAGCTAAATAACTAAGCACACATTCCATTAAAATAATTGGATAATGGAAAATTAAAAGGGAAAGGTAAATAACTGAAAACATATTCTATTTAATCAATAAATTGAGAATTATATGTATCCATGGATTTTGTGATAGTAAAAATCCCATGTATAAAATAAAAATTTGTATGATGTGAATGCTTAATTACTGAATGTCATGTATATGGCATATAAACCACTACGATCAAGAATTTTCACAAGAAATTTTAATATATAAGAAAAACCTATTTAATCCAAGCTTAACTGATTTATACATAACACATCGAGGGGCTCCCTATAACTAGACACCACCCATGTCTATCAGTGCAAAGCATCCCTCATATATTGAAATGATAGAATTAATTCATAAATCAATATGCCATAACAAAAAATATTTGTATTGAATAAAAGATACAGATTTAACATTTTTTCCCCAGTTAAACAAATAATATTCAATGTAAACATCATATGTTAAAATTGTACATGGATTAGAAAATAATCATATCTCTAATACAATAAATATGGATATATAAAGAAATATTCAATGAATGATGATCATAAATAATAGGGGTTGTATATACACCCTAGAAAAGAAATTATCTGAATAATATTAAAATGTTCTTCAATGAGGTGAAATTGAGATGATGTCACTTATAAAGATCATATCAATAATAAAATGAACAAATTCTGTGTATCCATTGTCAATATACATAAAAAACTTTGTAAATATAACATAATATAATAAAAAGTCATTTCACACATAACCTTAGAATCACATAATCAATGAAAATTGTATTTAACCCAACTAATGAAAATTGACTTCAGAAATCCCTTATCTTGCACTTTCCTTTAATTGAACATGATTTAATCTCATGTACAATGGTTTGAAGAATTGTATTTATTTATACTAGAACCATATTCCTAGTTATGGTATAATATATCATCTTATTATATCATTTTATTGCAGGTCCCAGGCATAGAGGAAGCTCGTGGGTGGATGTGCCCACTTGACTTTTTGTCATTAGCAATGATCAATCTGGGATCAATACAACGATAAATGCCAAACTGCATGGATAGAATCACATAAATAGACAAAGAAGAAGAATAGTCCTAGAACCACAAAGGAGGATCATCACAGGTTGATTATAATTAATTTAATTAATTGACATGAAGTACCTTTTGTTGTGCTCTTTCTTCATTGATATTTCCGATCACTTTCTAATGTGATTCATCATTGCATCACAGAAGCCAAGTGTGGACTTCCTCTAGTGGTGATCCACACATGCACCACGTATCTCTGGACGTCGCCAAAGGAATCTCTGTGTGCTATCATGGAGAATCGTTTGCTTGCATTGTCCACCTTAGATCACCTTGATCGGATGGAGGAGGGTCTCTCTTGGTCTTGAGAGCATTCGTGGAGGAAGGAGTTCTTTCAGCCTTGAGGGAATTCTCTAGAATTGTTGTGTACAACTTTTAAGGAAAAGTGTTGGGGTTTTGAGGATACCTATAATCGGGTGTGGGGTTATAGAGTTATGATAATAAATAAACATGTTACGTGTTTTATTTATTTCATTAACTCTTATTGAAAACCCCCATGTAGAATCATTAATTCATTAGAATGTGCCCACACTTATTATAATAAATTTCATTTAATAAAATGATATTATTTTCTCAAAATCCCGACTGGAAGACCTAAATGGCATGTAATCATTAATACACAGTGTGTACTAATTTTTCATTTCCTTTCCAAAATGAAAACTACACGGCATGTACATTCAATGTACACAGCGTGTATATCTTGTTTTCAATTCATTCTTCCTCCAACATTAAAATGATTTAGGCTTCCTTGAATAATTATTCAACCACATATGGGAATAATCTTTATTCTACTTGAGATACTTGGATATACTTAGTGTGTGACCCTCTTGGCCTCTTTCTCGTTGGCATTAGGTGGTCTTGCATAAAGTCCAAGATTACTGTCTAGAAACAGGTCAAGGCACCCAAGAGAAATAAGTTGATGCTGCATTGATTTGTCACCTCATAGTAATGCTTACCATGTAATTTAATCCATTTTTCTTAATATCTCATCATGCATGTTTCATGGAAGTGTAATAAACCTATATGCTTGATCTGTCATTATTTGACATCCAAAAATAAACAAGTTGTGACACCATGGCCATAGAATTTGGGCGACAATTATATTTCAATCAAAGGGTACAAGATATCTACTTCCATAAATATGGAAGGGAAAAATCCTTCCTCGACTTGTCCATTAACAACATGTCATTCATAACACACACAACATACCCCACATTCCGCCAACTATCTTCGTGACAGATTTCGTCAGAAAATCTAAGTGTGCGAGTCATGACATGAGTTAATGATAATATTCTAGTCTAAGAAAAATTACGCACACTTGTAGATAGAAATTTCTGATGACACCAAGGCATGCAGAATTACTACTGACGAGTATGTTCTCATAATCTCCCATTTTGGAGATTATCCATTGCGAACTCCATGAGAGAGAGTCTTGTCTTCTTAAGGGTTCTCACACATGAAAGTTTGTATACAATGTGTCCTATCATAGTATGTCATCCAACCGTAGAAATTTTTTGAAGAATATTGTTATAGAATTTCAAGGTTCTCATCATGAAGGGGATCTGTCATGAACTTATTAATGCAACAAATATTCCAGGACATTATTATATTATAGTCATGCAGAACAATGAACAATATATAAAAAGTGTACATTCATGTAATCAACATATGAAAAGTTGGTTCTTATGAAACCAACAATAACAAAATCCCACTTGGACTAGAGATAACTGCTTACGACTTTTATTCAGCTAGACCTCACATGATGATCATGTTTCTACTACGTAAAATATTTAGTCAAGGGGTCCTCCACATTGTCTTCTTTGGAAATACTGCTCACTACAACTTTACCTCTCTGAGAAAAATCCCTCAAGAGATGATACTTACGAAGTTTGTGCTTTGTCTGCTGATGTGACCATGGCTCTTTTGCAAGTTCCACCACTGCAGTATTATCACAATATATTGTGATAGGATATTTACTGCCAGGTACTACATCCAACACTTGGACGAAGCTTCGCATACATACTGCTTCTTTAGCATCCTCAGAAGCTGCGATATACTCATACTCTGTTATAGAATCTACGACCACACCTTTCTTTGAGATCTTCCATCTCACTGCACCTCCATTCAAACTGAAGATATATCTAGTCTGTGACTTCATGTCATCTTGATCAGTCTGGAAACTAGCATCTATATGTCCTATGATGACTAGTTCCTCATCTCCTCCATAAACCATGAACATATCGTTAGTACGCCTCAGATACTTAAGGATAGTCTTGACTTTCATCCAATGGTGGTCTACTAGACCATCTTGATATATGCCTACCACACTTAAATCATAAGAAAAATCTAGCCTTGTACATAGCATTGCGTACATGACTGACCCAATCATGAATGCGTAAGAGATCTTTTCCATTTTCTTTCTTTCCTCATGTTTCTATGGACACAATTTCATGGAAAGATGAATGTCATGTGACACTGGAAACAATCTCGTCATGTATTGTTCCATACTGAATCTCTTAAGTATCTTTTCAATGTATGTACTTTGAATCAGGCCCAGCATTCTATTAGGAAAAATGACTACACTTCCTCTAAACATTTTGTAGACACAAGGCTCACATCAATTCTTAACAAAGCCAAATTCTATTACAGCTTCTTCCAAACGAATGTTCCATGACCATGATTCTTTATTTAATCCATAAATAAATTTCTACAACTTTCATACCTTGTTGTCATCCTTTGGAGTCACAAACCCTTCAGTTTGTGTCATATAGACGTCTTCCTGGAGGTTCCCTTTAAAGAATGCTGTTTTGACATCCATTTTCCAAATTTCTTATTCATGGTAAGTGGCAATGTCCTATAGGATTCTGATGGATTTCATCATCACAACTGGTGAAAAGGTTTCATCATAGTCAATTCCTTAACTTTTTCTAAAACCTCTTGCAACCAGTCGTGCCTTATAAGTGCTGAATTGTCCCTCCATGTCCAGTTTCTTCTTGAATATCCATTTATTACAAATAAGATCTACATCAACGGGAGGATCTACCAAAATCCAGACATGGTTTTGGTACATGGAATCCATTTTAGAATTCATGGATTCTTGACACTTGGCAATGTTTGTGCCTTTAACTACTTCATTGTAGGTATGAGGATCTTCATTTTCAACCAATAATGAGTCACCATCCTCGGTGACAGGAAAACCATATCTTTTTGGTTCTCTCACCTCTCTCGTGCTCCTATGCAGTTCTTCTGTCTCTGAAATAGATTTTTCTTCCATGGGGCTTTGTGGAATCTTTTCTTATACTAACTCTTGTGTATCTTGAGCCTTGACTTCATCGAAGTCTATCTCGCTCCCACTATCTCTTTTGGAGATGTGCTCCATCTCAGAAAATATGGCATGTCTTTCCACTATAACCTTTTTATCTGAGGGGTTTTATAGGCAATATCCCCTTGTTTCCTTGGGATATCCTATAAAGGTACACTTTGTGCATCGGGCTACAATTTTTTTACCTGAAGAGGCCTTAACAAATGCTTTTCTACCCCACACACTTAAATTTTATAACATGGCTTTTGTCCACTCCATAACTCATATAGAATACTATTTATCGATTTAGTTGGTACTTTGTTGAGTATGTGTGATGTTGTTTGTAATTCATATCCCTAAAACGATAATGGAAGAATAGCAGGACTCATCCTTGATCTCACCATTTCCAATAGGGTGTGGTTCCTCCTTTCACTTACACCATTCCATTGAGTCGTGTAAGGAGGTGTGAGTTAAAATAGAATCCCAAACTCTTGTAAGAAATCAGTGAAGTCCTGATTAAGATATTTTCCTCCTATATCTGAGCGGAGTTTCTTAATCTTCTTACCAAGATGGTTTTCAACTTCATTCTTGTATTATTTGAACTAATCAAAAGAATCTGACTTATACCTAATTAATTACATATATCCATATCTACTAAAATCATCAGTAAAAGTTATGAATTATAAAAACCCACCATTTGCTTCAACTAGAAATGGTCCACACACATCTGTTTGAACTAATTCTAGAAGATATTTAGCCCTTTTACATTTCCCAATAAATTGGGATTTGGTCAATTTGCCTTGTATACACTCATGATATACACCAAGTGGTTTTAGATCAAAAGAATCTAAATACCCATCTTGATGAAATTTTTTCAAACGTTTCTCATTGACATGACCAAGCGGGTGATGCCAAAGTTGGTTACGGTAGGAGTCATGTGTATTAACTTTGTCATCAATTTCCATTACTTTTTTTGAGTAGTCTTACACATAAATTTCGTTATATAATTGTTCCCTACCAAAAAAATTCTATCTTTATAAAAGTAGCAACATTAATTTCCAAACTTGAAGATGAATCCATCAGTATCTAATCTGGATATTGAAATAATGTTTTTTTGGTTACAAAGGGTAAATAATAACATCCTTTTAAAACCAAGACCATACTAGTAGGCAATGTGAGGTGGTAGTCTCTGATAGATACAGCAGCGAATCTGGCTCCATTGGCTGCTCTCAGATCAACCTCCCCTCAGTCAATCTTTCTGAATCTACTTGGTTCCTGTATTTGGATACATATGTGAGCACCATAAGCAGTATCTAATACCAAAATGCTAGAAATAGATAGATTTCATTCGATTAAAAATTCACCTAAAGCTTCATCTTGCTTCTTTCGTTGGGTGCATTTTTTCTTCCAGTGTCCCTTCTTACAACATGAGAAACAAATAGCCTCTTGTTATCTTGCCTCCCCTTTGATCTTCATTTTCTTTGAAGGCCTTGATGAATATTTGGGCTTAAATATCCTCTCCTTCCCTTTCCTTTTATTCACCATAAGGATAGAAGGATTTTCACACTTCATATCATTATCCACTTGGTGAACGGGGATAAGAATATTAGATAGAGACATATCAAAGTTGTTCATGTTGAAATTTACAACAAAGTTAGAGAAGCTCTGGGGGAGTGATGCAAGAATAATATCGGTACCCAATTATTCGGGTAGTTTAAACCCTATAACCTCTAAGATCTCAATATAGCCAATAATATTTAATACATGAGGCCCAGCTGGGGCCACCACTCCAAGATTCCTCTGAAAAAGATCCTTGGAGATCTCAAACCATTCATGTCTTGCACTCTCCTAGTATAGAACACGGAGGAGCTCGAGCATGCTATAGGAATCCATGTCTTCATGAGACTTCATGAGCTCACTAGACATTGATGACAACATCAAAAATTGAATTTTGAGTGCATCGGTCAAATTTTTATCAGAGACAAGGAAATCATCATCACTCATCCCTTGGGTAGGCGAATCAGAAAGTGAGGACTCCAGCACGTAAAACATATGTTCATGGTGTAGGATAACCCGAAGGTTCCTAAAAAATTCTTGAAAGTTAATGATGATGAGGATATTTCCTTTATCTAAAATTGATCGCAGAGAAAATGTGGTTGAATTGTTTTTCATATTGATTCTACAAATTAAAAGAGTAGATTTATCAGTTCCTTTTGATTACATTTTATGAAAAATAATAAATGAATTTATTAATTATCCCACTATTTTATCATGTCCCAATGTTCCCCGCCATTGAACCTGGAATGCATAGTTTCTATGACATTCTAGTGGAAAGGATTCATATTCCACTTTGCATAACCCCAACAAGGGTTGGTCAATCTATTTAAAGGTATTTAGGTACGCGGGTCTTTTCCAACTGTGAGATTATAGTTCCTTGATCTATTGAGTGGACTCCCCAATCCTGAAATCCTGACTTGGATTTCCTCAACACTTGCCTCCATTTTACAACAAGTCTAGCAAGGGCTACTCTTCTTTATGTAAAATGTTTAAGTCAACCTGAAACTTTCATAAGAGATTCCTTTATAAAAGTAAGTGTCCCAACAAGGGTTGGTCAAACACATAGTATTATTGATTCTTTCGCTTAATCAAGTAACAGAAGTCTTGGTCTAAATTAATATGTTATTTGAGGGATTTCAATATTTTATGCATAGTTTTGCAATATCACATGCTTGTTAATATTAAGTGATGCTTTTCGGAGTGATTAACCATGTTCTGATAATTTTTACGCATACTCCAGTTTTTATTTTATTCCATCTTTTCGTGCTTGTTTATTTCATTAACAATGAGGTTAACTTGTCTAGAAACTTTGATAAGCTCACCCCGACCTAGGTAAAAACACATTGAACTCGATGGTTCGTGTTTTAGAGCTCCCTCGTGTCCAACTTTGTATCTTCTTGTGTTGGTTTCACCTCAGCTTCGGATTTTGAACCATCTCCTCTGGCTTGGGAGATCCTCCATTACATGGGGTTTATATTAAAGAAACCATCTGCATGAAGGCCCTACATTTTATTGGAATAGGGCTCAGAGGCCAATGAATTTAAATAAATAAAATTTAAATAAAACCACACACACACAAAGGGACTTTCGTCTAGCTAATGATCATCTATAGAATGCAACGACATTTACGCACATTTAGTATTGAAAATATTTTGATCGTTATTTTATTCAAGATAACTCATGCTTGAATTCAATTAATTTTGATCTTCTAATTAATCAATTCGTTATCTTAAATTCCTTTATAAATTTCCTTGAGATTATTCTCATCTATATTCCTTGTAAGGGTCTTTTCACTTTGGAGGAAACCACGTGAAATTCCATTTCTGGAAAGTTCACGGTGTGTAGGCTATATTTCGTGGCATGTATTTGTTTTCACCCTTTATCCAAAGTACACACTGGGGGCTCTAGTATGTTTTAGGTACTTTGTAAATTTTAGAGTACACAACATGTAGTTTAACCTAACACGACAGGTACTTTCTTGTTATACGGTTACTGGCCTAGAAATCCCACGTACGATGTTACACGACATCTTCTGGTACATGGTTTCACCTAGGCCGAATCAGACTACATGGAGTGTTGATTCAACATACATGCCATGTATTCCGTTTTCTACCCACCGTTCAGTTTTGGTTAACATGGTGTATTAAAAAACATAGGTACGCTCAATTCACACAGCATGGTTTGGTGTACCAGTACCATTTGTTGAAGCTAAGTACATGGCATGTAGATTTCAGTACATGCTGTATATTTTTCGAGTTGTGAAAACAGAATGAGCGGCTCCTCGGGATGAGTTCCTCATTTTTATTTTAGTCAAAATTAAAATTAAAAGGTCGTTTCTATGATGTGAATCGAGAAACGAAGGAGGAAGAATAGATCTCATTCATTCAGTTTTATAGAATGATTTATCTTGAATTGAATAAAATATAAAAGCATAAATTATGAAATAAAATTAAATAACTATAATCAATTTCATAACCTCCCTTTGATACCACTTGAAGGTCCCGGGCGCAGCAGATGCTCATGGGTAGATGTGCCCACTTGAATTTTTTTCATTAGGAATGATCAATCTGGGATCAATATGACGATAAAAACCATACTCCATGGATTTAATCACAGAAATAGACAAAGAAGAAGAATATTCATGGAACCCTAAAGGAGTATCATCACAGGTTGATTATAATTAATTTAATTAATTAACAAGAAGTACCTTTTATAGAGTTCTTTCTTCGTTGATATTTTTTATCATGGTCCAATGTCATTCTTTGTTACTTCGCAGAAGCCAAGTGTATAATTCCTCTAGTGGTGATCCACACGTGCACCATGTATCTTTGGATGTCACCAAAGGAATCTCTGGGTGCTAGCGTAGAGAAGCCTTTTTTTGCATTGTCCGCATTAGATCGCCTTCATCCGATGGAGGAGGATCTCTCTCGGTCTTGAGAACGTTCTTGGAGGAAGGAGTCCTTTCGGACTTGAGATAATTCTTCAGAATTGTTGTTCACAATTATTAAGGAAAAGTGTTCGGGTTGTGAGGATATTTATAATTGGGTTTGAGGTTATAGAGATATAATAATAAATAAATGTGTTACGCATTTTATTAATTTCATTAACTCTTATTGAGAACCCCCATGTCGAGTCATTAATTTAATGACATGCACCCATGCTGATTATAATAAATATCATTTAATAAAAAGAAATTATTTACTCAAAATCCCAACGGGAAAAACTACACGACGTGTAATCATTGTTACACAGTGTGTACTTGTTTTTCATTTCCATACCAAAATGAAAACTACACAGTGTGTACATTCAATGTATGGGGCAAGTATATCTTTTTTTTATATTATTCTTCCTCCAAAATTAAAATTATGTAGGCTTCCTTGAATAATTATTAAACCAAATATGGTAATAATATTTATTCTACTTGAGATACTTAGATACACTTAGTGTGTGACCCTCCAAGCCTCTTTCTCATTGGCATTAGGTGGGACTGCATAAAGTCCAAGATTACTGTCTAGCAATGGGTCAAGGCACCCAAGAGAACGAAGTTGACGCCGCATTGATGTGTCACCTCATACGAATTATTACCGTCTAATTTATTCCCTTTGTCTCAATATCTCATCAAGCAGGTTTCATGGTAGTTTCATAAACCTATATGCTTGATCCGTCATTCTTTGACTTCTAGAAATAAACTTGTTGTGACACCATGGACATGGAATTAAGGAAACACTTATATTTAAATCAAAGGGCCTAAGATATCTACATACATAAATATTTAAGGGACAAATCCTTCCTCGACTTATCTATTAACAACATGTCATTCTTGATTCACCCAACGTACCCTACTTCTTGCTAACTATCTTCGTGATGGTTTTCATCAGCAAATCTAAGTGCACGATTCATAAAATGAGTTTATTATAATCTTCCAGTCTAAGGACCAATACAACTGCTCGTAGATAGAAATGTCCAATGACACCAAGACATGTGGAATTACAACTGACAGGATTGTTTTCATAATCTCCCATTTTGGAGATTACCTAGTTCGAACTCCATTTGAGAGAGTCTCGTCTTCTTATGAGTACTCGAACGTAATGGTCTGTATACTATGTTTCATATCATAGTATTCCATCCAACCATAGAACTTTATTTAAGAATATTGTTATAGCATTTCAAGGTTCTCATCATAGTGGGGATCTTCCATGACCATATTAATACTACAAATATTCCAGAACATTATTATATTACAGTAATGAAGAACAATGAAAAATATATAATAATTGTACATTCATGTAATCAAAGTATAAACAGTTGGTTCTCAGGACACCAACTCTAACACTTATCACATGTTTATTAACAGTATTTTGTTATTACCATTATTTTGGGTGTTAAACGCTTCATTTTACTAGGATTGTTTTCTCATGTATGACTTGGTTCTTGTGAATTATAGATATTTATCCCATATATAGGATTATATTAAGGTCATAGATATCATATTTATTTATTATATATGTTTCTATAATAATTCTTGAATTGTGAACATGGAAAATGAATCGCATCCCATCGTGGAGATGGTAATTTGTAGGTATGCACGATCGACGATAGCATTCCCTTAATAGTGAAAGGTAAAGAAAGTCGATGGTATATTAATTTGTCTAGAATCAATATCTTATCCTAATTATCACATATATATCTATTATTTCCATCATTATACCCATCCAAGTAAGGTGGTGATGAAAAACAAATTACATCACAATGTATAGAATGTATGTTGTATATACGCACACGTGATGGTTTTATTCTTCATAGGATGGATAAAATGTGAAATATGATTTTCCCATAAACATAATAAAATATCAAAATATATATTATTTTTTATTTATTAATTTATTATGTAGAAAACACATGAAGAGGAAGTTGAATAAGATATAAACTTAAAAGTGTTTATAAAGATGATTACCTCTTCTTCAGTAGACTTCCTTTAATCTCTTATTAAGGTTTCTAAGGTTGGACTTTTGGATAGAATAAAACCTATATAACTTCTTTAAATGTGTTCGGAAGAGAAATGGTAAGGGTTTGGTTTAGCTATAATGTCACGAACCGAATCTGGTCGCAATCAAAACCAGCACACAACCTAGTCCATGATAAGGCCCAAAAGGCATTCCCTATCCATGCAGAATGGCACAACTGCTCAGGTATCATAAAAAATGGTTTGGGAAAGATTTACCTAAGTTAGGATACCTAAAACAACCAATAATGAATAATATACTAATTTTGAAAATTCATTCCAACATGCCTCAAATAAAATTCAGAACTAAATATAAGGTTTCAAAACCTGACACAAGAGGTCCAAGATTACAAAATTAGTATAAAAAACAGCCCAAGGACTGCCACATGATAAGGGGTCATCACCCATGATCCATCTCCACAACACCGAACCATGAAAGGAAACAAACAAACCAAACTACCATCTCCAAAGGACTTTCCCTTATTGGTGAACAACATAACCAAGTCTACATACACCCAAAATATATAAGTAGGGTGTGAGCCTAATCCCAGTACTATAATACCCCAATATTTGATGTGATAGTCATTAGAAGATAAAAATCATGTATGTTTTTATAAATAAGAAATGGTAGAAAAAATTTCTAAGGACGCAACTCTTTAAATGAAAACAATTTCCAAGGGTTAACATTAACGAATGAACACATTTAATTAAAAAATATATGCTATAGAATTTTCTATCCACACACACCATAATCCAATGGTAAATAACAAATAGTGAACTAGCACTAGTCACAAGAACACCCTTAGGTACTAGATAGTTGTGGGCCCCATGTGCCTCATATCTCGGTGTAAAAGTAACGAGATCCAATATCCATTCTCATGCATGAGACACTAGTAGGGAACATACTCATAACCTAGTGGTCCCCAATCATCATCATTATAGTTTTGTTAGTGTTCTCAATGTCATATATTCTAAGTGAAATAGGGACAAAACCATTCAGGATCACAAGCATTCTAGTACATGTCTTCTCACCTAGATACTCAGGTTTCCCTCTCTATGCTCAAACAAGTTCCATAGGCTCTCAAATTTAATTAACACATAAACACACTAGTTTTGTTCATACAAACTCAAAACAGTATCTAAACAAGTTTTCACTATTCGTATAACTCAAATAAACACTTATAATTTCCATAAAACAATTTCAAAAAGTATATCAAAACTTTTCACTTAAAATCCATTTAAAATCTCTATTTTAAAACCAAATTCATACTAATATTACTATAAATTATAATTGTACGCACTAAAAAAATTTAATAAAACTATTCCTTGAAGTATAAAAACCCCAATTAGTACATCATCGAATTCACATAAAAAACCCACATTTTCCCCCCAAAATCCCATGTAAACATCAACCATATAACAAATGATAACAAAAATTGTTTTTTGCACCAAACAAAAGTAATTAAAAACATGATAAAAATATAAATCCAACAAGATATGTCATTCTACAAGGCTTACACAAGGAATCACAGACCAAAAGTGTCAAAACCCTCAAATCTGTGTGCAAAACTTCATATGTACCACTGCCACACCACAAGAAAGTGAAAATGAACCAAAAACCACAATATTGGACCAAGAAACTCAAAATCAATCCCTATGTATGAAGCTATAGTTGTTGTATATTTGGAACTTTATGGATAAGGGAAGTAACCCTAAGGGAATGGAAGAAAAAAGGAAGATAAATCACTTACTTTGGAATCCTCAAAGTTTATCCACCAAAAACCAATTCAAATTAGGGATACTAAAGAGATTGAGAGAGCTTGGGTGCCTTAAATGGTTATAAGGAACGAAATGAGGAAGAAATGGGTGCCCTTGGGTTAAAAAAGGAAGGGAAACATGGAATTATAAAACATTTTTTGATGACCTGGAGGTTGTTCATGTATTGTCTCCCTAGTTTAGTGAACTGCACGGCCAAACCATGCGTCTTGTTCTGGAAACCTAGAAACCCTCAAATTTCCTCCAAATTCAAAGGGGTCTAGAGGAATACTAGTGGTAATGTTAGTATAATAATAGAATAGAAAAAAATACATTAAATAAATTATATGTATGTCACAATTCTCCCCTCCATGAAAACTTTTCACCCTAGAAAGTCAACCCAAATCTGGATCAGAAAACAAGAACGAATACTCTTGTTCAACCCATGTATTTCACACCCATGATTCATGGAAATATTTCTCATGTTTCTATAGGACCCAGACCAATGGAATAGACATCCCCCAAGAACCTTCACTTGGTAATCAACTATTTTCACTGGTTACTCCAAAATAGACAAGTCGGGCTCTATTTCCAAATCCTGCCAATTCAGCACATGGAAAAAATTCAGGTTGTACTTCTTCAGTTGGGAGACATGAAAACATCCTGGATAGATTTAAATTGGGAGGTTAATTCTATCATGTATTCCACCTTTCCAATCTGTTTGGTAATCTCAAAAGGTCTGACATATCTCGGTGTTAGCTTTCCCTGCTTTCCCAATCAACAATGACTCAGACAAGGGGCCACCGTCAAAAATACCTAATCACTCACAGAAAACTATATATCTTGATTCCTTTTATCATCATTGGATTTTTGGAGATATTGTGATATCAATAACTGTTTTTTTATCCACATTACCTTCTCATATGTCTCCTGCACATGGCTCAGACCCAATAGTGATGTATCACCTATCTTAGCCCCACATAGGGGGGAGACAAGGCCGACCATAGAGTGTATCAAAAAGAGCCATTAGAATAGTTTATTGGTACTTGGTATTGTACGAAAACCCGACCAGTCCAAAATATCTATCCCATAAACCTCCCAAATCCAAAACACATGTACGAAGAATTTTCTCCATGATTTGATTTTCCCTCTCTGTCTAACCATCCATTTGAGGGAAGTGTTCCTTGATCCTTCTAATATGAGACCCCAATTCCTTTTGTAGTCCATCCCAAAACCGAGAGGTGAAATGGGGGTCTCTATCTAAGACAACTATTGATGGCACAACGTGAAGCCTTACCACCTCTTGAAGATACAATTGGCCCAACACGCCCACACTATTTGTATCTCTAATAGAAATGAAGTGAGATGATTTTTTTATATGATCAATCACTACCCATATGAAATTATTACCCTAAGGTGTATGAGGCAAGCCAATAATGAAATCCATGGTGACCTTTTCCAACTTCCATATAAGAATGGGTAATGGTTGAAGCAAACCAGAGGGCTTTTGATGCTCTACTTTTACCTACTGACACGTGTAGCATCTCGACATGATGTCTAATAGGTCTCATCTCATACCAGGCCACCAGAACTACAAAATAACATCATTTTACATAATGGTACCTCCATGATGGACATCCCAATAAGATTGGTGGCTATCCTGCATCACCCCCTTCCACAAAGACAATGACACTTGTGAACGGTCATTGAAGAACAAGAAGCCCTCAGGAGACGAAGACCAATCAGAAGACGTCTCCCAATAATGAAGGATATATATTTAAAAGTGACATATCTCATCACCAGGCTTCTCCCACTGACTCAACTCTAAAAGATAAGGATTCAATCGAACACTCTCCAATAATGCATCTCCACTATTCTCCTTGGTCTACATGTGCATCTGAGCAAAGAGTCCCATCGAATACCAATCATCACTGGACTTCCTTAAAGCCTACATTGGAATTCTTCTTCTCAAGGTTTAAACCACCACATTACCCTTTTCCAGGGTATATATGACATCGAAGTTGAACCCCTACAAGTACTTGATCCAACTGTGATTCCTCGGATTAAGATCCTTCTACGAGAAAATGTATTCTAAGATTTTATGGTCAAAGTAGACAAAAATATTCAACCCAAATAGATAGTAATACCTGGCCTTCAAATCATGCATCATTGACGCTAACTCCAAGTCATGGTTCAGGTAATTCTTTTAATGAGGTCGGAGTTGGAGAGAGTCATACGCCACCACATGGTCATCCTGCATAATCACACACCTAAGAACCATACCTGAAGTGTCACAATACACCACATATCCCTTTCATGATTCTAGAATGATCAACATGGGTTGGTATTAAACTACCACATAATCTACTCAAAATATTCCTGACATTCTGGGCCCCACTCAAACTTCACCCCTTTCTGGGTGAGCGCGGTCATAGGTGAAGAAATTTGTGATAAGTCCCGAACAAACCACCTATAGTAACCTACCAAGCTGAGGAAAATCCTAATATCAAACACAATCCTTACTCTCTAACATTATATGACCACACTGATCTTATAGGGGTCCACAGAAACCCACTAAAATGAGATCATGTGGCCCAGAAACTTCAGTTATCTCATCCAGAAAGTGTAGTTGGACAACTTTTCATAAAGGTGATTATCCTACAAGGTTCCCTACATAATCTAAAATTGATGCTCATCCTCCTCCTCAGATCCAGAGTAAACAAGGATTTCTTCCTCAAATACCATGAAAAAATGAGTCAAGATATTGGTGGTACACCATATTCATTAGTTCCATAAAAACTGCAGGAGCATCGACCATCTCAAAAGGCATGACCAGGTACTTAGAGTGGACTTACCTGCTTCGGAAAGATGTTTTTAGAATATATTACTCTTTCACACTGAGTTGGTGGAATGGATGTATATATTTGAAAACCAATATTCCCCATTATACTGATCAAACAAGTCATCTATTCATGGAAAAGTTTATTTTTTCTTGATGGTTACATTGTTCTGATCCTAGAAGTCAATAGACAATGGGATGGATCCACTGTCCTTCTTCACAAAAATGATATGAGCAACCCAATGACAGATTCTGGGGTGAATGAATATTTTTGTTTCCAAATAATCAACGTGAACCTTTAATTCCACCATCTCAGTGTGGTCTATATGATACGAGGGAAGAGATATCAGTTGTGTTCTCGGTGCTAAATCAATCGATAAATCCATGTCTTGCTCTAGGGTAAAGCCCAAAAAATAATCCATAAATACCCCCAAGAATTGATTCAGCATAAGAGGTAATACACCCTCAGGATAATGACCATTTTCCTCTTGCATGAGTAATGATAAATAAAAGATAATATTTCCCAACTCTAGGAGTAGAGGTCCCGCATGACCCAATCGAGGATCTAATTCCTCATGAAAAAACTAAGGGCTTCCCTCAGGTACCATGAAACTCACTCACCGCATATAGAAATCCATGTGCACCTAAAATTTTACCAGTCAATCCATGCTAAGGATTACATCAAAAAGTTCTATATCCAAGACCAGGAGGACTCACTCCATATCATCCCCAAAAACGGTATGTGCACATGATGGGCACCTGAGACCCTGCTCCTTCTTCTTTCCCAATGGTGTCATGAACTCCAGCACAAAATATAAAAGATCGGTTGGTAAATTTAGTGTGTTCACAATACTGGAAGAGATAAATGATATAGAAGAACCAGAATCAAAGAGAATAAAAGCTAAATAACATGAAATCCAAATGGTACATCTAATAGTTGAAGGCCATGCATCCGATTACCATGGTGTCGACTCTACAGCATGAAGGTTCCTAGTCTCTTCTTGAGAACAGACACTCACATGTGGCTCTATCATGAACTGGATCTTCCTAGAAGATGATCTGGCTCTCCCAAAATGGTCACCAGAGTGAGATATCCCCATCCTTACTAACTCGGACTGAGCTGGCACTCCCATGGAATACATTAATCCTTTTCTATTTTGGAGTTGATGTTCCATCTTACAAAAACACTGCAAGATCCCCATAGCTCCACACTAATAATATGGTTTCGGAGGAGATATACATGTCGGTCGGATGTTCCCTGACCTCCCACACTATGTTCAAAACATGGACCTCACATCAGAAGCCATAGATGAAATCTTCTGAAAAGAGTGGCCTTAATTTCCACCTCTTTTATTCCCTTTCTCCTGATGCTTCATCTACTTTTCAGATTAAGTACCACTTCCCATCAACGATATTATTATAGAAAAACCAGATTTCCCCTTGAAGTAAATCTCTACCCTACATCCTCGGTCAACCACCTCATTATAAGTCTTTATCTTGAACCAGAAGACCTGGGAATATATCTCTACCAACAAAAACCTCTCGAATTTATAGGCTTTCATCTGCTCATTAGTGACCATTTTCATTGCATAGTGGACCAAATCAGAAAAATGGTTGTCATACTCCATCACTGAAAGATCCATGAACACTAGATCCCTAAAATCTTGGGATCTAATATATTACAAGACATTAGGGAAGTATTGGTTTTTTAAGCTAACCTTAGAGTCCTTCCAACTCATCTGTTCATGCTTCCGAGCTTGAACCGCTGATTCCAATCACCTACGGCTATGACCCTCAAAAAGAAAAGAGTCACATTTCACCTTGACCTCATCAGGTGTGTCAAGAATATCAAACATGTAATCAATCATCACAATCCACTCCTCTACTTCTTGGGGTTCCGTGATACATCGAAAAGTAGGGGGCTTGTTCTTTAGGAACTCCTGGACATTGTCCTTCCTAAAACTAGACTCCATTTCTATAGCTAGAGTAAGTGTGGGAGCTACTCTTTGTCCTAGGGATTGAATACACCTGACCATAGATTTGACCATCCTATGATCAATTGGTTTTATATAACTCTCTCTAGAATCCTCCCAAGGGTGCATGGGAGCTTTCTAAGAAATCATGTTGCAACACATAGAAATAGTCCCCAAAGAAATCATCAATAAAACAATTTAGAAAAAATTCATCAATTATATCAAACATAAATACGTTAAACACATCACAAAAATGAAATAAATGACCACTTCACTCACAACCAATATTTAAGTGTAGTCTGCAGCCCACATGTCCCACCTAGAAGACAACATAAACATACAATACTAACATCCCATGGCCACTTGAGGTTTGTCAGGAGAGGTACTGGAAAGGCACCCTACTCCTAACCAAAAATATGAGCCTCAATAGTCCTATATCCTATCTAACAGACTCCTCCAAAAATAATGAAATGACCAACAGGCTGGCACAAGTTCCGAGGTATCATAAATAATGTTTTGGTAAGGATTTACCAGAGTTATGATACATAAAAAATCCAGTAATGAAGAATAAACCAAATAAAAAAATTCTAGGAAAACAGGAATTAAATAAAATTCATAACTAAATACTAGGTTTCGAAACATGATACAAGAGGTTAAAAATGAAAAATTAGCATCGAAAAATATCCCAATGACTACCACCTGACAAGGGGTCACCACCCAGGATCCATCTCCACAACACTGCACAATGGAAGGAAACTAACAACCTGAACCGCCATCACTAAAGGACTTTCCCTTACCTATGTCAAACATAATAAAGTATACTTACACGCAATGGTGTATTTAGGGTGTGAGCCTAATCCCAATAGGATACCAACCTAAAATTTCATTTCATAATCATTAGAAGATAAAAATATTGAAAGTTTTTATATAAAAGAAATGGTAGAGAAAATTTCTAAAGATGAAAATTTTCAAATGAAAGCGGTTTCCTAGGATTGATATTAAAGAATTAAAACTTTTAAGTAAAACATGTATGATAGTGAATTTTCCATCCAAACACACCATAAGCCAAGGGTAAATTCCAAATAGTCAACAATCACTATTCACGAGAACAACCCTAGGTACTAACTAGTTGTGGGCCCCAGGTACCTTCTATCTCGGTGTAAAATTATCCAGATCAAATATTTTTTGTAACAACCCATATCCCGGAGCCCGTGTCGTGACTACCCCAAACCCACCTTCCATAGGTCAGGGGCTGGCGACTAGCACCGAAAGGCGTATTCCCCAAAACTGAGAAGGCATTGCCTTTATAAATTGTAAGCACACACAACCAAGAACACAAAAAGATATAAACACAAGTCAATTGTATAGCAAAAAAAGTACTGAAAAAAATGGGACCAGAATACAAGCCCAACTGTAAAGATACAAGTACAAATGAAATACAAAACAACTAACGAAAGAGATAGTAAAGCTACTAGATCATCCTCTGAGGTTCCTACATGAAGGGTAGGTACAGATCGTCTCCTCAGCACTCCACATCCACCCGTCTCCTCTACGTAATGACACACCATATGATCCACCTCCAGGAATCGTCCAGTCCTGGTACTCTCAGCCTCAGTCATCATTTGGCCGTCATCTGTATCCAACACAACAAGGTGTAGGGATAGCCCATGTAGGGGTGAGTATAATGATACTTAGTAGGGACCCCGAGGCCCTCAAGGTCTCACAAAACCCACCAAGTATAAACCAAAAAATATGAAATAAACAGATAACCCTACTTAGGTATATGCCCATACATATACCTAAGTTATCAAGTAATCCATCTCAATCATGAGGAAAACAATGAGATACTGACTCATCTCACACCAGGATTTATTCAAGGGATAGTAACAAGTAACATCCCTAGTCACATCGTTGTACACCTCGGCTGTTGTAGATCCCCTCCTCTATCAAGTATAGTGGGCCTGCTGCGTCACACGGAGTCACTTCCCCCAAACCTTGGACTGCTGAGGTACTCCTCCAATCGAGTATCATGGGTCTTCCTTCTCACACAAAGGTGCTCCCCACCATGGTTTTGTCGCTTCACACAGAGGTTCTCCCCCTTGTGACATGCTGTGGTACTCCTCCTGTCGAATATCGTGGGTCTACCGTGTCACCCAGAGGCGCTCTCCACCGTGTCTTGTTGAGGTACTCCTCCTGTCGTGTGTCATGGGTCTTCCACGTCACATAGAGGCGCTCCCCACTATGGGTCTACCGCATCACACGGAGGCACTTCCCAATGGGCCTGCCAAGTCACTTCAAGTCAAAAAGGTTAGCAGTCATCAAGTCCCAGCTAGCTACTGGGTTCCCGCACTATGCTCACTCGTCTCTGGGAGGATCTACTCCATGAGCTACTAGTTGATAATCCAACATCCATGAAGTCCCATGAAGAATCATCTCAAATATCTTCCACGTCCTAGGGGTCTCAACACAATAGGCGGTGCATCAATCAGATTCCTGATCTATGAGTTATTATCTTTTTAGTCCCGGGGGCCCAGTTGGATTTGTCCTCAATCCAACCTAACCTTTCCCCATCTTAATCAAAAACTCCAATGGGGTATACTCAAAGAGACCATCTCACTCCAAGATTTCTAGCACCGATGACGGTTCGTCAAACGGACGTCCGGTGCCAAGGGTATGGAAAAAAGAAAGTAAATGGGTCATAGTGGGCCCGGGTTCGGTCCGACCCGGTCGGCCCGTGCAGGGCGGCCCGGCCCGCTGGTTGGTCCGGCAGGTTGAAAGGGGCCACGGGGGTTCGATTGCGGATGGCGCGAGGCCACAAGGACTCTCGGCCAGGACAACTTGACCAGAGGGGCTTGGGGTCGTAGGGTGGCTCGGTCGGTGCAGCTAGGTGGCGAGTGGCGCGGCTGGAGCGGCTTGGCAACGGGTGGCTTGGCTGGTGCGGCTCGAAAGGCCGTGGGTGGTGTGGCTGGGGCGGCTCAGCTGGTGGCTTGGTGGGACGGTGATGGCTTAGTAGACGGTGACGTCAGCTCAGCGGTGGCTCGTTGGTGGCTCAGCGGCGGCTCGGTGGATGGCGGCTCAGCTCGGTCAGCAGCAGCGGCTCGGCCCAGGCAGTGGCGGAAAAGGGAGAAGCAGCGAGTCGCTGGTGGCAGAGCTGCGGGGCGCATTGGTCATGGGTGTCGCAGAGCGGCTTGCCCTCGAGGGTGCCGCGCGGGCGTGGAGGTCACGAGGTGGCATTCGGCATAGGGCATTGACGTTGCATCGCCGCCTTCATCACGTTCAACACCAAAAATCATCCCTAGATTTTTGGAGGGATCGTGTCGTGTTTGTTTGTCCCATACCCTCCATGTTAGGGTGGTAGCATAGGGCTCAATAAAAACTTGAAGAAGAATGACATGCTTTACAACCTACCGCAACGATTTATTCCCAATCCCGAAAAACAATTTAAGGAATTAACATAGGAAAATTATTCATACACAAATAAACCCCTACCTCGTTCGCTTGATTATTTCGATGAGGTCGCGAGGAAGAATACGAGTTGTTGGGAAAAGACGGGCATCAGTGTCGTTGGAGTTTCCCTCGATTTTCGGTTCGTTGACAATGAAGACGTTCCTCGTCAAAGAACCTCCCATGCAAGAAGTTAAATTCAAAGTCGACATTCTTCATTTATTCTATTCTTTAGCATTCTTCGTTGGAGAGGACAATCTTTCATGTTCTCTTATAATTATCTTTTTCCAATCCCATCCCTAATTCCACCGAGGAGAAAATACATAGCCAACACAAAAATTAAAAAATAACTTAACATTTATTTTTATGTAGTCACATAAAATTAATTGGTAACATAAAATTTAATTCTTATGTTGACACAAAAAACTAATTCGTAACTTAACAATTAATTTTATGTTGACACAAAGAATTAATTGGGGGAGTTGAGAGGTTTCTCCCACATTAAGAGGGGTCGGGTGGTCCCTGCCCCTAAATTCAAAATTTAGGAGGTTTTGAGGACTTGGGTGTTCCCCACCACCTTAACTCAAGTGGAGGGGGTTTCATCAAATAAAATAAAATAGATGTTTATTTTATTTTATTATTATTTTACATTTCCACGAAAAACCCAAAATCCAGAATTCACCATCAACTTACTATGGTCGAGGTGAAGGCCCCCTTAAGCGAATATTGGCGCTACGAGTTCAACGGTACCCATGAATTTGAATTCCAATCACCGGTTGAAAAGTTAGAAAAATTGGCTCACACTTTTATTTAACATACCCAAAATAAAGTTCAAAAATTCATTTTGGGCACTCCGGGTCATGGAATCACGTGCCATCAATTTCTGTGGACTCATAAAATTCCGACATATTTTAAAAAAATTACATGGAAATTCTGGGTCATTACATTTTTTCCCATGCATGAGACACTGCTAGTAAATATACCCATAACCTAGTTGTCCCCAATCATCACCAATATAGTTTTTTCAGTGTTTTCAACATCAAACATTCTATGTGAAATAGGGACAAATCCACTCTAGATCACTAGAATATCAGTACATGTCCTCCCAACTAGATACTTGAGTTCCCTCTTTTTGTTCAAACAAGTTCTAGATGCTATAAAATTTCATATACACATAAAAAACTAGTTCTTGTCACAAACACTCAAAATAGTAGATAATCATTCTTTTCACTAATCGTATAACTCAAATAAACACTAATAATATACATAAAAGAATTTCACAATGTATATCAAAACATTGCACAAATAATCCATTTAAAATCCATCGTTTAAAACCAAATTCATTCTAATATTACACCAAAATACAATTGAAATTACTAAAAAAATTAATAAAACCATTCCATAAATTATAAAACAAACCAAATTGGTACAACATAGAATGCACATGAAAAACCCCAAATTTTCTCCCAAATATGCCACTAAAAAATCAACCACCTAACAAATGATACCAAAAATAGTTTTCACACCAAACACAATGAAAAAGAAACATGTTAAAAATATAAATCCAGAAAGCTATCTCATTATACAATGCTTACACATGGAATAACCTAGAAAAAGTATCAAAACCCTCAAATCATTGTGTGAAACTTCAACCACACCATCGTCTCATCACAATGCAGTGAAAACAAACCTAAAACCACAAGATTGGTCCAATATACTCAAAATCAATCCCTAGGTATGAAACCCCAGATGTTGGATATTAGGAAATCTGGGGAGAAGGGAAGAAACCCTAGAGAAATAGAAGAAACAAGGAAGCAGAATCACCTACTTGAGAATCAATTAAGTTTCTCCACCAAAAAACCCATCAAATTTTGGTTCATAAGGAGCTATAGAGAGCTTGTGAGTATTAAATGGCTATATGTCACGAAATGTGGAAGAAATAGGTGCACTAAGGTTAAGACCAAAAGGGTAAACCTGTAATTAAAAAACATTTTTTGATGACCTATAGGTTTTGCATTGTTTTACTGCATGGTTTTTTAATCCGTGCGGCCAAACCGCGTGGCCAGTTCTAGCCACCCTAAACCCTCGAATTTCCTCCAAATTCATGTGGGTATAAAGGAAACCTATTAGGAAAGTTATTCTAAGAATAGAAGAGATTCAATTAACTTAAAATAGCAACATGGATGTGACATATAATACTCAAAGTGTAGTGAAGAAGTGAGGGAGGAGGTTCTCTTTTATAATTGAGTTGATGGTCACTTTTGGAAACTTTCAAAATATTAAAATATAATAATTTTATTTTGGGGCCAAAAACTTACAAAAGTCCTATAAAGTAATACGGTATGATCACATCAACCATATATTATACCCTTTTGGATTATTTATTTTTTATGAATTTTATATAATTTAATAAAATATTAATTCAATAAAATATCATTATTATCAAATTTTATACTGATTAGCCAATAAAAACACATATTTGATTACATTTTAAGTGTATTAAATGTTCATTTTTTATCTTATGGGCCTGAGTTAGTGGATTTTAATATTGAACATCAATTCTCATCATTTGTGCAATTCATGCCTAATATGCACCAATTTAGGCTCAATGTTTCATCTTATTTTAAGGAATGTAATTATATATATTTTAATTTGATATTTTTTAAATGTATCTTCACTTCAATTTAAACATTTTTCATTCAGGGATCAATGGATTATTCATAAATGATGATGGAGATATTTGGCGATGAAAGGAAACAATTCTGGAGAAGGAAGATTGGATATCATCCCACTGATGGGAATGTGGGTCCCAAAATTAAGGCCCAATGAAGCCCAAAATTCCTGGGAGGATAGAAGACATATATAAGAACAAATAATTCTTCTGGAGCCAGTGCTAATTCGTCCTCAATGGTGGTGATTAAGGCAGACCAATTTGAAGATTCAATTCTGGGCCAGATTCTGCGGCCCAGAAAAACAGCCCTCTATTTCAATCATATCTCCTGAACCACAACTTAGTTTGGGCTGAAATTTTACAGGATATTAGGGGACATCCGGGGGTTCATTTAAGTATTCTATGGAGCACTCCAATTATGCATTCTAAATGGTTCTTTCGGCGCTTCTGTTCGGTGTAGAAAGCTGGATCCCACTTCGAGGCAAGAGTTGAAAAGTCTCTTATGCATTAAATGTCCACCCACCTTTCTCCAAAAAAATTAATTAAATGAATAGGGGATGATGGTATCTCGGCAAAAGGCTTCCAAAATGCCTATTTAAGGCAGTAGGTATGGATTATTTGAGCATATTGGGTTCTTTGATTCATTATAATGTTATGTTGTCCATTTGATGTTGTAATCGTTCTTCATTCTCATGTAAGTTGTTTGAATCACATTAGTTCTTAATAAAAGTTCTTCATTTCCTCTTTTTCTTTTCTTCTTATTATCACTTTGATACTTTTTCTTTAAGGTGTGAATTTATTCACACCAGAACTTGTGAATTTATTCACACAACGGTGGAGTGATCATTGTTGTTGTTGTTTTTGCTTCTTCAATTCTGCCCCTATGAGTCTGCTTTCCGCTTCCTTTGAGATCATAGAATCAATGGAGGGATAAACCTTTATGGGTTGGTCCTAGGGAGATTCATGGGGAAGATTGGATATTATTTTATGATCTTAATTTCTGTAATCATTTCATTACTTTAATATTTCCATTTGATGATTTATTTTCTTCTTCGTCTTCGCAAACTTTAACAATGACACGTTTCGAGTGCTAGTGTGATACAATTCCTTGGAGTGATCATTAAATTGATCCTAAAAGTGAATTGGTGATTAGACTTTTAATGGTGTAGGGATTAAATTGGTGAATCATGTTGAGGAATTATATCATTTTTTGGATACATCTTGAATTAGTGAAATGAATGTTATAAGAAAATAAATGCATCCAATCTTACCCTAGTAACAACTTAGGATCAACTCATCTCCATTAATTATTTTAGACTAAGTAATTGTATGTTTTAATTTATTTTCATTATATTAAATCAGTAGTTATTAAAATAAAATCAATCCAAATAGTTGGCCACTCCATATCCAAATCCTTCCAAAATCAGAGTGTCTCTCGGTTTCTTCTTCGGTCCCTGTGGATTCGACCCCTACCTGTACTACAACGACCGCAAACCTGTAGGGTAAATTTGGGCGAAACCAAATTTTGGCGCCGTTGACAGGGAGCAAGTAAGTTCCTTAGAAAAAACCTTCTTTCCTCATCCCCATTCTTCTATTCTCACCCAAAATCTCTTATCTTTTCCCTTTCTCACTTTTTTTCTTTTGGAGCATGTCCGCCTTCACCCAAGACAACTCAAACAGACTAGTTAGGGTGGAAAGTCATAAGATAGGGGAGTCAAGTACACCATTGGATCCTAATATTTCTAATACCCCAGAGTTAAATATTGAGTCAATTTTAATGGAGGGTCTTCAAAGAAACCAACTCATAAACCCGGGTGGGAACCAAAATGGAAATCCAAATGAGGCAGCCCCAAATTTGGGGAATGCAGTCGATCAAACCATGAATGACTACCTTACACCTACCTGGACCAATGCACCCTCTTGAATTAGGCATGCTGCCCTAGAAGATGCCCACTATGTCTTTAAACCTCATGTCCTAAACCACCTTCCAACTTTCCATGGGATGGAGTCAGAAATGCCTTACCATCATGTCAAGGAGTTCAATGACATTGTTGAAACCATGTTCTCACCACATCAACTTGAGTCAGATAAGATGAGGCTCTTTCCTTTCCCACTTAAGGATCGAGTAAATAATTTTTTAAATAATCTGAGACCTTCATCAATCCACACTTGGAACCAACTGCAAATAGAATTCTATAAGAAATACTTTCCCCACCACAAAACAATTGCACTTAAGAAGAGTATCCACAACATTTTTGAAAAATAGGGAGAGTAATTCTATAAAACATGGGAGAGGATCAAAGACACCCTAAACATGGTTCCACACCGTGGTTTTTCTATTCCTGAACAAGTAAGAATTTTCTACAAAGGTTTAGGCCCAGGAAACAAACAATTCATTGACATGATGTGTAATGGGACCTTTAAAAACAAATCCCCAAATGATACTTACGAGTATCTAGAAATCTTTGCTGAACAAAACCAAAGATGGGGAACATCACCTTATTCTGAAAAGCCTCAAAGAACTTCTGGAATGCATAAAATTTGAGAAGAGGAAATCCTTAGGGCGAAACCTGCAGCACTCTCTAGGAAGGTTAAAGAGATAGACCATCGGAAAATCAATGAAATCCAAACTGTAGATCCTGTTTGCACAATCTGTGGTAAAAATGACCACAAAATAGACAACTACCCAACCATTCCATCCATCAAGGATGTTCTTTTAGGAGGACCACCTTCTGAAGTCAATTCCCTAAACTTTCAAAAGCCTCAATACCCAAACACATTCAACCCAAGGTATAATGACCACCCAGGCTTCCGATGGAAAGATAACCAACAACCTAGCCAACCACAAGGACCAAACCCCTACCCTACACAAAATTTTCAAAACCATAACCAATTCCAACCACAACCAGTCCAATACCAACATCCTATAGTCCAATACCAACAACCCATCCAACAACCAAAGTATCCCCCTGGGATAACCTAACTAACACAAACCCCTTCCCAATCTGTCCCTCTCCCAATCCTTGAACAACTGTGCAAACAAATGGAAAGGATGAACTCAGAAGTCTCTTCCCTTAAACAAGAACTTCAAACCATCAAAACTGGAAAGGCACCTATGTCTACACAGGCTATTCCACAACAAAAATCAAGGGGGGAGACAAGTTTCACTCAAACAGCTCATGAAAAACTAAAGGTTGTGACAGTTTTGAGAAGTGGGAAATCAATTTAGAAACCTGAACAAATAGTTCAAAACCCACCTAAAGATTCAAACTCTAATGAAAATTCAAATGAAACACATGAACAAACTGAAGATACTAATAAAAATGTGAAATGAACAACTCTTCAAAAAACAACCCCACAACCTGCCCCATTTCCTCAACGCATGAGGGGGAAAACCAAGCCTGAATTGAGTGAAACATTGAGGGAAATATTCTCACAAGTCAAGTTGAACATTCCACTCCTCGATTCCATTCAAACCATTCCTGAATACTCAAAATACCTTAAGGACATCTGTACATTTAAACAGAAATTCTCACATAAGAACCAAGTCCTTCTAGCAGCAAATGTTAGCACAACAATCCAAGGAACACTTCCTCCAAAGATGAAAGACCCAGGATTCCCTTACATAAATGTTGAACTAGGAGAGAAAAAAGTTGTCAAATCCTTGTGTGATCTAGGAGCCAGTGTGAACCTCATTCCTTATGCTATGTATTTTCAGTTAGGGATCAAAGAACTCCAACCCTCATATGTCACTCTTCAACTTGCGGATCGTAGTATTCGAGTTCCAAAGGGGATCTTAAAGAATGTTTTGGTGAAAGTTGAAATTTTCATTTACCCAGCTGACTTCATTGTTCTATACAATCACCCAAGCTTAGGTCCTAGGGAGAAAACCCCAATCATCCTTGGTCATCCCTTCCTTGCAACAATCAACTCTTTTATCCGAGTCTGAAATGGGAACATGACCATCACCTTTGGAAACATGAGTCTAGACTTGAACATCTACAATGAAAACTCTCAAATTGGGGATGATGAAGAGATCCATGAGGTTAATTGGATAGTTAGTGTTGATAGTGAACTCAAGAAACATCAAGGAATTACTGAAGGATGTTTAAGTCAAGAAGAGATTGAATTTCTTTGTTCACATGAGGGAAATTTGTCTCCTTGGATTGAATCTCTTTCATATAGCTCTATTGATCATTTTCTGGAATCCCCAATCAATGATACCATGGGTGAAATCAATAACATCAAGTCCATACCCATTCATGAAACTACTCTAGCTAATTTAGTGGATGAAATTTTTTTTACAAGGAACCAATTTTGTCAAGAAATCTGAACAAAGAAACTGAGTTCAATACAAAGTCTCGTCCTTTCTTGGAAAGTGATAACCACTCTGATCTTGAATTTAAGGTTTTACCTTCATCACTCAAGTATGAATGCTTAGGGGAAAATCAATCCTTTCCTATTTTCATTTCTTCCTCTCTTGA
Organism: Viscum album; assembly: GCA_963277665.1. NCBI lineage: Eukaryota > Viridiplantae > Streptophyta > Magnoliopsida > Santalales > Viscaceae > Viscum > Viscum album. Next base: position 536,870,526 of record OY728138.1, on the reverse strand, counting down.
AGCCAATCATGAGAGGATGCTTCTAGATTTCCTTAAGAGACATAAAAAATCCATTGGATGGACCCTATCTGATATTCCTGGGATTAGCCCACTTATCGGGACTCATAGAATTTTTCTAGAATTCGATTCAAAGCTATGTCGTCAACCTCAGCGGCGACTCAATCCTAATCTCATGGAAGTAGTGAGAAAAGAACTTTTGAAATTGTTAAAAGTCAGTATCATCTATCCTATAGCTGAGAGTGAGTGGGTTAGCCCAATCCATATGGTTCCAAAGAAGGATAGAATCACAGTAATAACCAATAATGATGGAGAGATGCTTCCAAAAAGGGTTAGTAGTGGATGGAGAGTCTGTATTGACTATAGGAAGCTCAACTCTTGTACCAAGAAAGACCATTTCCCCTTGCCCTTTATTGATCAAGTCCTCGAGCGAGTGGCGGGTCATCAATTCTACTGCTTCCTAGATGGATTCTCAGGGTATAATCAAATCGAATTCTCCTTAGAGGATCAAGGAAAAACAACCTTCACCTATCCATTTGGCACTTTTGCCTTCAAGTGCATGCCCTTTGGGTTATGTAATGCCCCTGGTACCTTCCAGTGGTGCATGATGGGAATCTTCTCGGACATGGTGGGGGATTGTTTAGAGGTCTTCATGGATGATTTATCCATCTTTGGGGATACTTTTTAGGGATGCCTTCTAAATGTTGAAAAGGTTTTTTCAAGGTGTGAGGATAATAATCTCATACTAAATTGGGAAAAATGCCATTTCATGGTAAGGGAAGGACATGTTCTAGGTCATCTGGTATATGGTAGAGGGATTGAAGTTGATAAAGATAAGGTTGACATCATTTGTCTCCTTCCCTCCCCTAAAACTGTTAAGGAAGTTAGGTCCTTCTTAGGACATTCTGACTTTTATAGAAGGTTCATTAGGAATTTCAGCTCTATTTCTCGGCCACTTTGTGCTCTATTGGTAAAAGATGCTCCATTTTTATGGACAGAAAGCTGTGAGGAATCATTCTCTACACTCAAGTCAACTCTTATATCTCCACCTATCATCCAATCTCCAAATTGGAAACTTCCTTTCGAGATCATGTATTATATAAATGACTTCACTGTAGGAGCAGTCTTAGGACAACTGTGTGAGAAAACTCCATGTGTCATTGCTTATGCAAGCAAATCTTTAAATGATGCACAAATAAACTACACCACCACTGAGAAAGAGCTTCTTTCTGTTGTCTTTGCCTTAGATAAATTTAGGTCTTATCTCTTAGGATCACCCACCATTGTCTTCACTGACCATTCATCCCTAAAATACCTTTTCCAAAAGCAAGATGCCAAGGATAGATTGATTAGGTGGGTCCTTCTTCTTCAAGAGTTCTATTTAACCATTAAGGATAAAAATGGTGTTGAAAATGTTGTAGATGACCACCTCTATAGGATGGACTTCAAAGACAACTCACACCACCTCTCTGTGTTTGATTCATTTCCCGATGAGCACCTCTATTCAGTGAGTGATTTCCCTTGGTATGATGACATAGAAAACCATTTGGTGACGGGTGACATTCCAAAATTCTTGGAGACCCAAGATAAGAGGAAATTCCTTTCTGATGTCAAACACTATGTGTTTTATGATCCTTACGTCTTCAAGTTCTGTCCTGATCAAATCATCAAGAGATGTGTTCCCGAGTCTGAACAAGAGTCCATTCTAAAATTTTATCATGGAGAGGCATGTGGAGGCCACTTTTATACAAAGAAAACCACTGCAAAGGTCCTCCAAAGTGGTTTCTACTGACCGAACCTCACTAAGGATTCCTTCGAATTCTGTAAAAATTTTCCTCAGTGTCAGCAATTAGGATCCATTTCCAAAATGAATCAAATGCCCCTCACTCCCATTCTAGTCGTTGAAATATTTTATTGTTGGGGAATTGATTTCATGGGACCCTTTCCAAACTCTAAGGGATACCTCTACATCCTCTTAGCTGTTGATTATGTCTCAAAATGGGTTGAAGCCATTCCCACCAAGACTAATTATCATCAAGTTGTGATCCGATTCCTAAAAGAGTATATCTTTTCTATATTTGGAGTTTTGAGGGCTATAATCAGTGATCATGGAACCCATTTCTGTAATCACCGATTATCTTCACTCATGTCTATGTATGAAATTTCTCATAAAGTTTCCACTCCATACCATCCTCAAACCAATGGTCAAGCTGAGTTAGCAAATAAGGATATTAAGCAAATTCTTGAGAAAACTATCAACCCCTCTAAGAAATATTGGTCTGAGAAACTCTTGGATGCTCTTTGGGCATATCGTACAGCATTAAAAACCATCCTAGGAATGTCACCATATAAGTTGGTTTATGGAAAAGCATGCCATTTACCTGTTGAAATTGACCATAAGGCATTTTGGGCAATCAAAAATACGAATTTTGACATTTATTTAGCCAAAGAAAAGAGTAAATTAGATCTTAATGAACTTGAGGAACTTAGGATGGATGCATATGAAAATTCAAGGATAAATAAAGCTAGAGTTCAAGCAAACCAATCTAGGAATTTCAAAGTCAAACAATTTGAACTGGGAAAACCTGTGCTCTTGTATAGTTCAAAACATCATTTACACCCAGGAATGTTAAGGTCTAGATGGTCAGGTCCTTTCATAGTGCATCATGTGTACCCCCATGGGGCAGTAGAGATTTAGGATCCCATAAGTGGTAACATTTTTAAGGTCAATGGTCATAGGTTAAAACCATTCATTGAATCATTCAAAAAACAAGAAATAGAGGTAGAGTTAACAGAGCTAACCTATGAACCAGGAAAAAATTGAGAGATTTAGGATCCATGTCGGGCTAACGACGTTAAACAAAAGTGTTGCACGAGAGGCAACCCGTGGTTTTCATGTTTCTAATCATTGTGAATCATCTTTTGTTTCCTTCTTCTTCATTTTTTTATTTTAAAACAAATATACTGTTGACCTATTCTTCCTTTATGAGTAAGGATGGGTATGAAAGGGGAGCACCGTATTCATCCGTGTCACACAGTGTGATCCCTGAGTAATACCTTACCCAAAAAATATAAATAAGACAATGTATCATTAGTTTAATTTATTTTATTTTATGTTTTTGTAGGTATTTTAAAAAATAGATTGTTGACATGTTCTTCTTTTATGAGTAAGGATGGGTATGGAAGGGGAGAACCATATTCATCTGTGTCACGTGGTGTGATCCCTGAGTAATACCTTACCAAGAAATTTAATAGAAGACAATGTATCATCAGTTTATGTTATTTGTACCTTTTTTTAGGTTAAAAAAATACAAAATATATATATATATATATATATATTAAAAAAAATTAAAGGCATGTCATAGGTCATTGGGAAAAGCTGGTCGCAACCGTCCAAGCCATTGGGAGATAAACCAGGAGTGAAGGGAGACATGGGAATGCATTTTCAACATCAACCACTAGGTGACTTCATTCCATAATTTTTATTTTCAATTTCTTCGTTGAAATTATATCATGTCCCTTCTATGTTTCAATTCTTTAAACACTGGGGAAAGAGTTATTCTAAGTTGGGGGGAGATGAAAATCTGTGGAAGGAAAAATGTCATTAACCTTGAACATGATAACACACATTCCAAACTCTGAAATTGGATATCAAATAATTTTGCATGCCTTGATTCTGATTTTAATGCAATTTTAGGTTCAAGTGCATAGATATTGGAAAGTGCGGTGGTCTGATGTGATTTTTCACTATTATATTTTCATCCATTTAATAAAAAAACACAATGCACATCCTCTAAAGTGTGGGGTTTTAGTTTGAGATCTTGGGGACCCATAATAAATAGCATAGGATTGCCGATCATTTTAATTTTAACATGAGTATTCAAAAAAAAATCAATTGCGCATAGAGCAATTAATTGACCTAATGTGTGGCTTTCGGTACTTGGGGATCATGACTCCATAGTTGACTGGCCCAGAGTTGGGAATTTTATCTCTATTTTCGGTAATTTGAATTTGTTTTTTATTGAGTTAACTCGAGATGATGCCCAAGTATTTGAGCTTCACTTGGTGCCCTAAGGTCCTTGAGCCTGGGAGTCATCGGCAAAGTCTTGCTACATGGGGTGACTCGATTGAGTTCAATTTAAATTACCATGGCAAAATTGAAAAAAAAAACCAAAAAAAAATGAGTACTCATCTTATTATTAAAATTTGATTGCTCCTAGTGCTTCCATCTTTTCTCCCTCGAATGAAAATGAACCCCCATGTCTATTGTGACGCACAACACTTCATCATACTTAATTGAATTTGGATGAAATATGGCGATGAGTTTGAACAAAGGAATGGGATTGGGCTTGAGATATGCTTATGGACATAGCTTGTTTTAATTGATTTTTATGGGTTTCATAATTGTATGGTATGTGATCTTTTGGTGAGAAATGTGTATTAAATTTTTTTTGGAAAAGGTCATTCGAATTTCATTTTTCCGAGATATATTTTGCTCGGGACTAGAAAAAATCAAGTTGGGGTGTGATTATCCAATAAAAACACCTATTTTGATTAAATTTTAAGGGTATTAAATGTTAATTTTTGATCTTATGGGCCTGAGTTAGTGGATTTTAATTTTGAACATCAATTCTCAACATTTGTGCACTTCATGCCTAATATGCACCAATTTAGGCCCAATCTTTCATCTTATTTTATGGAATGTAATTATCTATATTTTAATTTGATATTCTGTGAAATGGATCTTAACTTAAATTTAAACATTTTTCATTCAGGGATCAATGGATGATTCATAAATTATGATGGTGATATTTGGCGATGAAAGGAAACAATTCTGGAGAAGGAAGATTGGATATCATCCCACTGATGGGAATGTGGGTCCCACAATATAGTCCCAATGAAGTCCAGAATTCAAGGGACGATAGAAGCAATATAGAGGAACAAATAATTATTCTGGATCTAGTGCTAATTCATCCTCAATGGTGGTGATGAAGGCGGCCAAATTTGAAGATTCAATTCTGGGCCAGATTCTGCGGCCCAGAAAAACAGCCCTCTATTTCAATCATATCTCCCGAACCACAAAGTATTTTGGGCTGCACTTTTACGTCTTATTAGGGTACATCCAGGGGTTCATTTAAGTCTTATATGGCCCACTCCAATTAGGCCTTCTAGATGGCTCTTTAGGCGCTTCTGTTCAGTGTAGAAAGCTGGCTCCCACTTCGAGGCAAGAGTTGAAAAGTCTCTTATGCATTAAATGTCCACCCACCTTTCTCCAACAAAATTAATTAAATGCACATGGATGATGGGAGCTCGGCCAAAGGCTTCAAAAATGCCTATTTAAGGCAGTAGGTATGGAGTATTTGAGCATCTTGGGTGCTTTGATTCATTATAATGTTATGCTGTCTATTTGATGTTGTAATCGTTCTTCATTCTCATGTAAGTTGTTTGAATCACATTAGTTCTTAATAAAAGTTCTTCATTTCCTCTTTCTGTTCTTATTCTTATCACTTTTATATTGTTTCTTTAAGGTTTGAATTTATTCACACCAGAACTTGTGAATTTATTCACACAACGGTGGAGTGATCATTGTTGTTGTTGTTGTTTTTGCTTCTTCAATTCGACCCCTATGAGTCTGCTTTCCGCTTCCTTTGAGATCATAGAATCAATGGAGGGCTAAACCCTTATGGGTTGGTCCTAGAGAGTTGCATGGGGCAGATTGGATGTTATTTTATGATCTTATTTTCTGTTATCATTTCATTACTTTATGATTTCCATTTGATGATTTATTTTCTTCTTCATCTTTGCCAACTTTAACAATGACACATTTCGAGTGCTAGTGCGATCCAATTCCTTGGAGTGATCATTATATTGATCCTATAAGTAAATTGGTGATTAGACTTGGAATGGTGTAGGGATTAAATTGGTGAATGATGTTTAGGAATTATATCATTTTTGGATACATCTTGAATTAGTGAAATGAATGTTATAAGAAAATAAATGCATCCAATCTTACCCTACTAACAACTTAGGATCAACTCATCTCCATTAATTGTTTTAGACTAAGTAATTGTATGTTTTAATTTATTTTCATTAGATTAAATCAGTAGTTATTAAAATCAAATCAATCCAAATAGTTGGGCACTCTATATCCAAATCCTTCCAAAATCAGAGTGTCTCTCAGTTTCTTCTTCAGTCCCTATGGATTTGACCCCTACATGTACCACAATGACCACATACCTGTATGGTAAATCTGGGCACAACCACATACTATTCTTTTAATTTGACTTCTAATAAGTCATAAAAATATGGAATTAAAATATTATTACATCAAACATATCTAATATATTATATAGATCTATAAGCTTATATAATCATTAAATCATCCAAAATATATCAATAATTAATATTTTCAAATCAATTATTTTATTTTTCTTTTAACTAAATAAATATTGTATTAGCATTACTGAAGAATTTAAGGTAATTATATAATTTCATAAAATTAAATACAAATTTATATAAGAATATAATTTCATTAATATAAAAATATACATTTACGTTCGTTCATATATTTATTTTTTCCCTATATGGACACATAAAATATATTAAATACAAAGAGAGTGACATTTTGAAACTATAATTGAATTAAATAGAACATAAGATATTTCAATGGAAATATGTCCATTAAGTTACTAAAATTAGATCTTAGGATTATAATAGTATAATCCTCTTCATCTGATATTTTTATGACAAGTTTTGGTCACATGCTTACCCTTACCATTTAGATTTATCCCTTATTTAATCTATTTAACTCTTCATTGAGAAAACAATGATTTTAATTGTTGAGGATTAATATAGTTATTTTATAATTAAAAAAAATTAATCATAGATAAAAATTGAAAAATCATCCAAAAAAATTTACCCAATAGATTATTTTATAAATTTTATAACATTTAATAAAATATTATTTGTTTTAAAATATCATTAATATCAATTTTCTCACTATTAATTAATTTGTCTTTTAAAAAAATTAATAGAACAAGATATCTAATAGAAAAATATTCTAAAACATCCCAAACATGTCAAATACACCTATAATATTCGTAGATGTCAATAATTATTTCTAACAATGTTTATTTTAATGTTTTTATCAAAATTTATTTGATATTTCATTTAATTAAAGAATTACTACATCATCATTGGTAAAGACATTAAGGTAATTATATATTTCCTAAAAATGAGATATAAAATTTTCATGATGAATAAAAATAATTTATCTATTAAATGACTATTTATAGTTGAATATATCTTTGGAGTAACCATGTATTATAAATGGTACACATATTAAAAAAATGAGTATGACATATTTTACTTTCCTTAAAATAAAATTCAAAAAGGATATTAAAGTAAACCAAGTGGCTCTAAGAGGTCTAAAATTCAAATCTAGGATTGTTTTAATAAAAAAATTCCATCTAAAAAAATTTGGACAAGTTTTATGGTAATTTTTTAATATTTATAATATTATTTTTACCCTTAATAATCTAATTTTTCCTCATTCGTGGTAATAAAAATGAGTCAGTTTAGTATTCATATTTTTCAAAAATAAAATTTTCATATCAAATTAATTTGAAACTTTTTATTTAAAATATGGAATAAATTTGTCAATGTTCAAAATAGAGAAGTAGTTAAAATCAATTTAAGATTAATCTCATTGATGGGGTGAAAAAATGGGTTTTTAAAGTGAAAATGTAAAAATGTTAAAAAAAATATGTTTCCAAATAAAATATAAAAATGGTTACAATGACTTTAATTGGATTAAAATATTTTTAATTGAACTATATTCAAATTAAAAAAAATTAAAATGCTATTTAAAATTATAAATTATTTAGATGAAAAGTTTTTTTCAATTAAAAAGAAGTATTGTAACTATTCATAAAAAATATGAAACATATCATTAAAAAAAGAAAAAAATGTAAATTTTGATATTCTTTTTTAAAAGATGATAATTATTTTTTCAAATATAATTTTTAAAAGGGAAAAAATTTAATCATGCTCTAAAATAAAAGGTGGTAAAACAAATATTTGAAAAATATAGTTTTTAATGCGTAAAAATTGGATTTATTTTTTTATCATGTCTGCAAATCACATTGGATGAATATTAAAAATTAAAATTAAATATATTATATATATATATTACATTAATATCATTTACTTATAGTATGTAATTTAATTTAATATTATAAAAAACCTTCTTTGAATAGTAATACTTTTTATAACAACATTTTCTTTATATTCAAATGGGTTTTATATTAATTTATATTTAATTTGTAATTAATTAATTAAATCGTATGTTTTTGTATGTTATTTAAACCAATTCTTAACCACCAATTTAACAACTATGATATATTTTTTGTTTTAAATAATTATATTAATATATATCATGGTTTTTTTAATCTCAGTGTTGTGTGCAACTTAAGATATTGAGAAAGTAAATTTTAAAATGGGACATACCGTAAAATCTTGGGTAGTTAAATTATCATATTTTTCCTTAATACCTACTTCCTATAATATTTATTTTATAGTCTCTTCATCATTAATATAAAAACCCTAACTCATTCCACCATCTTCATTCCCTTCTGTATATTTCCCAATAGGAAAATTTATTTTCATAATAACCATACTTTAAATATTTAAAAATTAAAACCATTGATGATGCCTTGGGGAAACCATTATTCTCATCCAATACATTAATGGAACTTTAATTTTTCCTAGTAAATTATTAACTATGTTCCCTTCTTCTCCCCAAATAAAACATTTTTCATCTATTTTAGACTTTCCCTTAAGTGTTTCTTCCCACATTCATAACATATGAGAATATGGATCTTCTTTCCCCTAGGGTCTCCAACACTCGATATCCAATTAAAATATATACTTCTCTTATTTAGTGAGTTTAATAGTTTATTTAAGTGGAATTTATTAATCATATATCATGATAACTGATTAAGAATAATCACAGTATCCTTCATGCCATTCATCACTTGATTTCATTTCATATAAAGAATTTGTAAATCATATTCATTGTTAACTAGATTCCTTCTGGGTCCCACCATTGACTAAAACCAAATAATCAAAGTATTGGAAAAAATATTCAAATCATGAAACCATATAATCATGAACAATCATTTATAAGATGTATAAATCATCACACATGTTTTTCATTCAGATAAAACATAGGATTAACATGGGTCAACCATGATCAACACATATTCAAATCCTTTATGATGGTTCTTATGCTTTTTGTGAATTTCCTAATCATAACTGACTAGGAGTGTCAATCCAGGTGTACAATAAGGTATTTTGTTATACACCAGGTGATGATTGAGTCAAATCCTAAAACACCCTTTTTGGAGTTTTTACCCCTTGGTATAATTGTGCCATAGTCACATCTAATCTTAGTTTCTATATGAGGATTTAATTTCTTAAAAACCACTTTCTATATCCCTCATAAAAATTAAAGATTCTTAAACAAATCCTTATAGTTATCACTAGAGTTTTCTAAGACCAAAATCCAAATATTTACTAAACCGTTTCCCTGAAACCAACTATTATAGCCTAGGATTTTCATACCCAAATATTACATCTTTTTAGATGAATATTATATATATTTCACAAATAGATTCCTGAGAACTGTGTGGATTTAGTGTATTCTTAGAATAAATAAAAAATCATATTATTCTATGAAAGTTATACAACAATACAAAAATATCTCCCTATTTATAACTCTTTATAGAAATACTATATTTAAAACCCTTCTTCAAGACATGGGTAAATGAAACATTATAAATGTTGATCTCATATGCTCAGTAAGGATAAACATATGGTATAATAATCAATGATCATAATCAAGCATAATATAAGAAAAATGGTATGAGATTATGAATATAACTTACATATTTCCTACCAAATTCTATCGAATATCATAAATACAAGTCATTGAATAAATACTAGTAGTGTGTAATACATGAATCATAATCAATTTAATGTACATATTCTAGTAGATCATAACATTTTCATAAGAGAGATATTTGTGTCCTACTCATAAGAACTGAATATTTTTTCCTTAGTATTCAAGGACCAATTCCATATCATCATAGTGAATTGGGGTCACTCCCAATACCATCATTGTATCAACCCCTACATTAGTATCCAAATTTAGTATCTAATGTATTATATTGACATCAGATACAAGGAATATAATAATAAAGGAAATAATGGTTTAGTTCTCTTGGTAAACTAGATATATATATCATTCACATATTAAATTGGAAAACAAAAATTAAAACATGATTTTTTTCCAAGAATATCTTTATTTTATCTAGTATACCCTTATGAATCAATCTTATTAAACATCATGGATTCTTAGTAAAATAAATAAAATAAGTGTGAGATCAAATGTTTATTAGATGTTAATTATAGAATACTCTATCATGGATAAATAATCATAATCAATAAATAAAGGAAAATTACTGAACACTAATTCCATTTAAATAACATGATAATAATGATAATATGATAATAATGATATATAGTTTAGGAAATATATATATCCATGAAAAATAATATGGATATTTATAGGAAATGTAATTTCTAATGATCATTTGAAAGTGAATATTTCAAGGGAAAGATAATGACAAAAAAATGAATCAAGAGTGTGAATTTCAACACATTCCTTTTTCAAAATGATCACAAACCATCCTAACAGTTAATAATGATGGTATCAATACAACATATACCTAGTATAGCATAAGTTGAATAAGGATTTCTTTCATTAATGAAAATAAATTTAATTAAAATATTCTTTAAAAAAACCTTCTTGAAAATAACCTTTACACTTTGTAAATAACCATTTAAAACTAAAATTTTACAAAGGATTTTGAAAATAATATTATTTTAAAATAACCTTTGAGATAACTGAAATAATATTTTAAAAAATTAATTCTCAAGATCGGTAGAAATTTTGTTCTTCTAGTACATGTTGAAATAAAAATTCCTTTCACTTTTTCAGTAAAATCTAAACATGAATTGTTTTGAAAATGACATGAATATTAATTTCAAAAAAAATAAAAAGTAATAATTTGTAAAAATGAATTTAATAATTCATTTTAAAGAGGATAAAAACACTGTTTAAAATATGTTAAAAAAAGGTTTTTGGAAGAAAAAAGACATCTAATTGGAGAGATAAATATTGTCAAAATTTCATAAAAACATTTTCTCAATTATTTTTTAACAACCCAAGATTTCATATGGTGTTATTTCTTCAAAATAATTCACTAACTTGCACTACACACAACACTGAGTTCAATCACACCATGACTTACCAAAAAAAAGCCATTCAAAAGAGGTTAGGAATAGTATTAACTAAATTTTAAACTTTATATAATCCTTATAATTTTAGAATCCATATTATGAGTTTCTTAGATATAATGTAAGAACAAATTCATTTTCAGTATTGCACTTTTGTCAACTTTTAATAGTGAAACCTTTTTAAATACAATATTTTAAACTTTTTGACTAAATGGGGACATCAAAAATTTAAAATGAAACATCCCAAGATTCCACGGTATGCTTTCTTTTGAATAATACAGTAGCGTGTGTTGTACGCAACTTCGAGTTTTAACACACACCACAACTGATCAAACTAGCCGTTATGAAAAGTAATACCTACTTTTTGAAATTATATATATTTTATATTTGAAAATTGACTTCATTTTTGGATTTGGAATATCGAATTTAGCCTAAGGTGAAATTTTGGTACTTTTCGGATAACTTTAATATTTTGATGAATAGTGAAAATTACTAAATTTTAATTAAAAACAACTTTTTTAATCAAAATAGTTAATAGTGATAAATTATGAATTTGAGAGGTTTTAAATTATATTTAGAATATATTTTTACCATTTAATACAATTTTGGTCATTGGAAATAATTTTACAATTAAACCGGACATAAACAAGTGTCAATCTTTTGATAGTTATTATCTCTTAAAAACACGCTTTTTGTTTTAACAATGGGAATTAATTTTAAATTAATTTCTGCCACTTCTGTGTTTTAAATTTGGAAAAATGGATTCCATATTTGGAATCAGGATGTTCAAATTGTGTAAATAGGTAAAATTTATTTTTAGGCATTTTGAATAATTACTGTGGTAAATATTTTATTTACCATGGTTAAGGGTAAATCCGGTAAATAAGGGTTACAAAATAATATTATAATAATACTAAATTACCCTAAAACGTGTCCTAACCTTATTGGTTTATACATGTTCGACCATAGTCATATTTGGGTCGATTTTGGTGACCCCATGGTGCCACTTGAAGGTGATAGGGACACTTTATTTTAATTAAGTTAAAATGAATACAAAATTGACACAAGCATATATCTTTTAGAAAAATAATTTTTACATAGGGTTATATATGTTTGAGTTTCGACTATAAATATTCATTAGAAAGATAAAAAGATTTACTACATAATTATAGTTTATATATAATTTTTAGAGATTAAATAATGTAATTTATTTATGACACAATGATGATGCAGTAATTCCCATAATAGTGAAAATTTAAAATAATTGATATTATAAATACCCAAATAAATATAATTTGAGACTTTTAATGAATTAAAATAATTTTCTAGGATAATATGACATATGAAGTTAGATTTAATTAACTTTTTTCTAAGTAATAATTCTGTTATGAGTTTCAAAAAAATCAACTATTGAATAGTGTCAAAATTGACATAAAAGAGTTTTTAAAACAAATATTATATTATTAATTGATATTAAATTCCTAAAAATCTAAGGTTCGGCCAAACGACTTATATCATGATAGGTGTATCATTAATGGACCATTTTGGGGTCTCTCGGATGTATATAGTAAGTTTATTACCCATATAATATAAAAATACAAGGAGACACTGTAAAAGTGAAACTAATTAACTAAGAGTTAATACTTAAAGATAAGGTTAATATAAGTACCCAAACCTGTCTAAATTCTATTGGTTGAGTGTTTTTCGACCCATCCCCACCTTAACCTTTGAATAATAAACTTTGTAGCCATTAGAAACCGAATATGACTTTATTATAAACTAATATTTCTAGCTTTTCCAAAGGTGCCCCTCACCCCTCTTATAAAAGGGCACTCCTCCTTCTCATTTCTTCACACCTTCAAAGCCTTTTGGATCGGCCAAACTCTGCCCAAATACTCTCCCAACTTCCCTCACTACAACTTAGAGGACTTAGTTTGATCAGAAAGCTAACCTAAGGAGCCCTTTTGATCAAATCAAAAGGAAGAACCCGAAGAAGAGGTAATGTTTTCAGCACCCCTTTTCAAGTTCCTTTCTTCTTCCACTTCTTCTTTCTTTGTTATTACCATTCTAAAATAATAACTCCAGTATCTTATATATACTGTGATGTTATTATAAATATGGTACAACCATATTCAGTATTCTATCCACCCTTTGAATAACATGTCACCATACGTGCGTACGTACGGCTTACCGTCTCCACGTCGTGGTGTAATTGTTATTCAATATATTATTATTTGGATGGGTATAATAATGATGTGTAACTCATGAAAATAATAAATATAACATTTTAATGATTCTGTATATATGATATAAAATCCATTTATATGTTATTTTAATATCAAAAGAATGATATTGTCTCTTGTGCGTACGTACGAACTACCGTCTCCACGAACACGATGAGATTCATTCTCCATCATATCCATTCAAGTATAATTATCATTTGATGATTTAAAAATGATTTTTAAAGACTTTATATCATTCTGGATATGAATAATATACAACCTATCCATAACAAACACATCTTATGTAACAAAACATATAAAATAAAACGAGTAAGTTAACACCTGAAATGACGATAATTCTAAGATATTATTAACAAATCAATGTTAAAAGACAATATATGATATCATATTAATATATATGATTATTGTATAATTTAATAACAATTATTTCACCATTATACAGGAGTTTAACCTACCCCAACCATGGAAAAGTACAAGATAAGGGTTACTTCACAATATCTTCATTATCTGAGGTTGTTTATAGGTAATAATCTACTAGGATCTCTTTATCATCCACATCCATGTTTCTTAAAAATGTATTTCAAAATATTTTTACTATTTACTAGAATATGAGTTAAAGTCATTTATACCCTCTTTGACTTTTATAAGTGGTTTATAAAGAAATCTTTCCGTCAGTTTCAAAACAAGGTCCTTTTTAACCTTTTCGACAGAATTAAGGTAAGAATGTTTTTTTAACTTATACGGCGGGTGCGGCTATTTTCCGCAGTTATAAAATCTTTAAAGCTTCCCTTACAAGCATACAAGGATATTTTCAAAGTAAATGTTTTATTTTATAATTATGTGACTTTTAAATGATTCTAAAATGAATATTTTAATAATTTCGGAAAGGTACTCTTTATCAAAATCAGAATTTTAAATGTTTTAAAGATTTATCTTTCTAAATCTTTTTAATTAATGTCCATGTCTTCAAAATGGTTTTTAAGGATTTATTTATATAGACATGAATGTTTTTAAAAATTTTAATTCATTTCAAAAGTTTCAAAGTGGTATGGGACACTTTGATTCAAAAATCTCTTTTTAATTACTTCCTTTATAAATGTGTGACTTTTAAATGATTTCAAAAAAGGAAATATTTCTCTCAAATAGTTTTGATTTCATCTATTTCAACATCCTTTGATGAATTTTAAGATTATTTAAAGGTGATTTATTATGATACAAAACATCTATATTGTATTGAAGGTTTTGTGATATTTTTGACTGTGGATGTGCTATTTTTATACCATTCATGGTTTATGGTGAAAATATTGACATTTCGTATGCTAGTTTTAATACGAATGTTTATGTTATGTTTAAAACTTTTCATATGGGAATGCATTGGACTTAATATGTGACGGTTGGAGCCCGCTATAGCTCCTCGATGCATCGGTAGGTCTCATGAGACAAACTAGTGTCTTGGCACAAGGCCTTGACAAAATCTTATTTGTAGTCTTGGCACGAGGCCTTGGATATGTGGTTATGATAGTATGGCATTATGCATTCCATCATTATGAAAGTGGTTATTGATTTTTCATGTGATTATTCGATTAGTAGAATATCCATGTGAATAATTAAATGGAATTATTTCATTTTATTTATGCCATACAATGTTGAAAGTTCAAGTTTGAAAGGCTTTTCTTTTAGTTATACATTGCCTTAAATGTTTATCCTTATTTATGAAAGTTTCCGCTATATTGTTATCCTTACTGGGCATTTGAGCTCACCCCTTTTCTATGTATTATTTTTTCCAGGAAGTGAAGAAGTAAATTATGAATGACCTGCAGGGATAGTATGTGGGGATATGAGTGTGGAATATGGTGAATATGTTGTTGTAGTATTTTTCCACTTTATGATGTAATACATTATGAATATATCTAGTGTTTCCAAGGCTACTAAACCAATCGGTCTTTCGAGATTTAATCTTTCTTGTGATCATGCCAATGTAATGTAATAATGCACCGACTCTGGGTAACTGGGGTCGGGGCGTTACATATTTAATGTAAAATAGAGGAGAAAAAGGTAAATATTACGTAAAATACCATTAATAACCTTAGTATAATAAAATTAAATGGATTTATTATAAATTTTTTAAATAATTTCCTTCAACTAAAATTCAAGAATAGACAGTCTCGATTAGAATGATGTTGTGAAATAAACCCATATCATAACATTAATGTGAGGATTAATTAATGAATTGATTATATATTTAAACTATAACTACAAATAAATAAATTGTAAATAAAATATAATTTAATCAAAAGTCATTACATATATAATATTAGAATATAAAAGATGATGAAGAAGTAAAAACCCCATTGAAAATAAATTGAGTTATGAAATACTTTACAACATAGTAATTTTCGTGTCAAATCCCCTTGGATGAAATAATTAAAATAAAAACATAAAATAAAGTTAATTATTAATGAATAATTATATCTAATTTCAAAGTGTAATTATTTACACTATATAAAACAAATTAGATTCAAAAAATTAAAATATTCCTCAATGAAGGGAAGTTGACCTGAAGTCTCTTACCACATGTTTAATTTTGAGTGAACAAGTATTAACCTCTTTCATAGTTGTTTTATACATTTTATTAAATTATAAAAGAACCATATTAATATTTATAAAATCATATATGATCCTTTTATAAAATCTTATCACTCATTTGTTAATAATCTTCCATTATTTTAATTATCTTGGGTGTTAATAGCCTTGTTTTCTCATTTGTACTTTGTCATAAAAGTTCTAGTTCTATTTCATATTATATAGTTCCATCATCTACAAAATAATAATAATGAGATAATTATTATATTTATACTTAAATTTTTCATTTTATGCTAATCCTGAATTATGGTTTTGAAAAATGAAGTATTTTACAATCATAAATATGGTAGGTCATACCTACGCGTGAGTAAAATTTCCATTTTCCTTGATAATTATAAAAAGAATGAAATTAATATTTTATTTTATAACAATGATCATAATATCATAAATATGATATTATTTCACTAAATATACATATATATATAATACTTGTGGTTTCATGATTAAATATACTGGCATCATGTTGTTATGGTGGTGGGAAAATTTACACGAACGATATTATTATCTTTCAGGGAGTAAACATTTAAGAAAAAATTAATATATTATATATTAATAATGATAAATATGTCATTAATATCATAATTATTCCATTAATATCACATATATTCATTGACTCTATTATTATTACCTTCCATGTAAAGCGTTGGTGAAAAACAAATCGCACCACTTCAAGAGGCGATAGTCCGTTGTACACACGAGCGATGTTATCGTATCCTCTTTAGAATAGAAAGTAATGAAAGATATATATGATATAAGGAATAAAAAGGTATTATTATGTTATTAATATTATATATATATATATACTTTCTATACATCATAACACCCAACTGAGAGAGGTGTTAATGGAAAACGTGTCAAATTGGTTCGTGAGGTGGGAGTCCGCCCGACACACGAGTGATGTAATCATTTCCCAATTTAGGTAAGAGGATATAGATATAGTTTATAAACATACAATAATAAAATATAAACATATGATATATATTGGTTTTTTTATATAATAATAAATGAATTATATAGGAAGGATTTGGAAAATAATTAAGACAGACACGCATATTAATGAATTTTACCTCTTCTCAGACCACCTCTTTAGGATTATACCTAATGATTTCCTAGAATTGATATCAAAAAAATTCAAAGGAATCTAGGATGAGTTTATATATGTTTTTTAATTGATTTGGGTAGGCATTTTCTGAAAAAAAATGTTTTTAATGTGTTAATAAGAGAAGATAATGTGTGGCCTTTTATAAGTGAGGTGAGTGGAACACTTATAATTTTTGAAAATAAAAATGTGTATCTATGTTTTTCACGTCCCAATAGAGTAAAAAGTTGGTTATTCATGTTCCTTATATATTATAAGGTCAAAATATTTAAATAAAATATATTTTATTCATATTATTATTTCATTTAAACCCTTATCTTTTTATTTCAACCTCACGATAAACCCATTTTTACCATAACTAAAGAAATTAAATTTTTACAACATTCATTGTTAATTATAGAAAAATATTATTTTCCACATATTAGAAAATATAAATTATTTTTATTCCAAATTATGAATTTATTTTACCAAATAAAATTCACATAGTATGAGAAATTAAATATAAAACAAAACTCACAGACACGGCGAAAAATTTGCTTTTAAATTAGAATGTTCTCACAATTATAGAAGGTTTTAATATAAAAAATAAATATTAAATTGATTAAAATGACATAAATTTTATTTATAATATTATAATTAAACTAATTTTTATTTAAAAACAATTTTAAATATAAATTATAATTGTAAATTATTTAAAAGATAAGTTGTTTTCAATAAAAATCAATATTTTTAACCATTCACCAAGAAATGAAAATTTCTCAAACAAAATATCAAGAATTCACTATATGTTACTCAAATTATTTTTATTTAAAAAATTAATATAATTTTATCAAATAAATATTCAAAAAGTGTTAAAAATTATGTTTATCATAACTGTGTAAGAAGTAGCCAACACATTTTCTTTAAAAATAGTTTTTTAGAAAACATTTATTTTTACATAAAATTATTATTATTATTTATAATTAATAGATATCCATTTAATTTATTTTATAAATGTATAAACCATAAAATTCTTAAAATATATGTATTACTATTAGTACATTCCTGTAAAGACCTGGAAATTTTAAGGAAATTTTTTTTCTTAAATTCTTTGGAATTTTACGAGTCCGTAGTTTCTAACGGCGACTGATTTCGAGGCCCGGTGTGCCCGAAATCAATTTATGAAGTTTCGTTTGGGTACGTTCAGTAAATGTACGTGCGGGTCTTTCTATCTTTTAAACGGGTTCTCAGAATTGAAATATGAGGACATCGATGAACTCATAGTGTCAGTATTCGCTTAGGGGGACCTTTACCGCAGTTGCGTTCTGACGTATGTTGTAGTTAAATTTTGGGGATTCGTTAAGACTTAAATAAATTATTGTGTTACAATTTATTTTTAATTGGAAGTTAATTCCTCCAAAGGGAAGTTGGAGGTGGGGCCCACACCCAACTTAACTTCTCATGGGAGGATATGACTAAGGGTGATGGGACCCGCACGAACCCCTATCTTATCACCTCCCCTTAACCCCCCCCCCCCACTTAACTCCCCTTCATTAATTCTTGACACCTCTTCTCTTTTATTAGGGTAGAACCTCTCCACCTCCCACCTAATAATTATTCCAACCATTTAATTAATAACCTTATTAATTAATTGGAAACCCAATTTTGAATTATTTGGAATTGCATGGCAGTTCTATAAAATGGGAGAGATCTATTTTAATATTTTCCTGAGTAAATATTTTGGTGGGGAACCACTGGAGAAATAGAAGAACAAAATTCTTCTCTACAACTAACAATGCCTCTGATGAAGAATGAATTTCTCCCTCGATGAAGAACGACTTTCTCCCTCGACGAAGAACGCTCTACGATTCAAAGAACACGAAGTCTCCAATGATGCTTCTTCTTTGGGTGCACACCGACGTCAACGAAATCAACATCATTCATCCACGACGCCCGAATACCGTGATGGTCGTGTTCCGCAGGTCGACGATGTGCAACGTCTTTTTGAGGTAGCAGAATTGTATTGAATTTCTCCTTTCTTTTTTTGAGGAAAGAACAATGAGCACGGACCAACCTCTGCCCGGTTGATCCGTGGATCGCTAGTTAATGCGGGTTGGGATTCAAATCTGATTCGGGGTTATAGTCAGGTTTGGTTTTAGTTTGAATACTTTAATATTGATTGATAACTTCTAACGTGAAGGTCTCGGGCCGATGAACAAGCATGAACCCTCCGCTGGTTGTTTGTTTGTGCGTGTATTGATGGGCGACGACGTAACGGGACCGCAACGGTGATTTGGGTCTACCGAAGTGGATTTCGTGTTCGGAGATGATCTTTGGAACAGACAGTGGGAGAATAAGACCACCAGAGCGCGTCCGGTGGTCCGCGAAAGGCACCGACGGCGCACCACCCGAACAGGCCGCCATGGCTGAGCTGCCGCGGCGGGTGGAACTGGAACGGGTCTGTCATTCCGGAATAGAAGAGGCATGGCTTAATGTCATGCCTACGGACCGAGGTGCCCCCCCCCACTCGGACAGCCTGGCCGAGCCACGGCCGGCCGCGCCCAGCCGGGCCGGACTCGGACCTGGGTCGGGTCGACCCGGGGTGGGTTGGGCCGGGTGGGACCGGGCCCAGACACCCCTTTTGGGACCTTTCTCAGTTAAATGCCTATAACGTGAGCTATGGACCTCCGATCGACGCACCTTCTATTGCGTAATATTTATCAGATCGAGACAATCGTTTTGGTATATTACACTCAAGGTTTTGGCAAAGTTTGGGTATGGACGGGTTGGTTCGAACCCGAAACCAACCAGGCCCTCGGAGCGGAAATGCTTATAACATAAGGACCGGACGTCCGATTGACGTGCCTTCAACTACGTTCGTGACCTATTGATTAGAAGGTTATTTTGTCTCACTCTACTCGAGTTTCGGATGTAGTTAGAGTATGGTGGGGTTAGTTTGAGCCTAAAAATCAACCGGGCCCATGGATCGAAAAAGCTAATAACTCACAGACCGGGCATCCGATTGACGCGTCGTCTGTCGCATTGGGTTTATTTTCAAAATACGGAACTTCGGGATACATCAAATCTGTACTTCATGATAGTTGATGTATTTACCCCTTTTCATGGGGAGAAGACCCTCCCAGAATTGAGCGTGCTGTGTGTGGAAACCCTAGAGCTGGTTGCGACAGCGACGAAAACTGTACTGGAATCCTCTGTGGGTTCGGTAGTGACGACAACTATACATGAATCCTCCATGGTTTTGGCATCGATTAAAACTTTAATGGAATCCTCCATGGGTTCGGCAGCGACAACAACTATACTGGAATCCTCTGTGGGTTCGGCAGTGACGAAAACTGTACTGGCATCCTCCGTGGGTTCGGCAGAGATGAAAATTGTACTAGAATACTCTGTGGGTTCCGAAGCGACGACAACTGTATTGGAATCCTCTAGGGGTTCGGTAGTGATGACAACTATACTGGAATCCTCTGTGGGTTCGGCAGTGACGATAACTGTACTGTAATCCTCTATGGGTTCGACAGCTTAGATGAATCAGTGACTATATCTGATCATCTCTATCTCCTTACGATTGTTATATACTTGTGTGAGCGGAGTCTTGACTTTCAATCATTACCATCAGTGTGATTGAATTCATTCTTGTGTGGACTGGGTTTTTCTTGGGCTCGAGAGTTGGAGCCGAACTGGAATTGATGACTTAGGTATATGTATGGGAGTATACCTAAGTAGGGTTGGTTGATACTTCATGATTGTAACTTTTCTTTGTGGTTTATCCTTTTGGATTCTAGGAGACCTTAGGGGGTCTCGGGGTCCCTACTGAGTATTGTTATACTCACACCTGCATGGGCTATGCCTGCACTACGTTGTTTTGGATGCAGATGACGGACAAAGCTGATCGTGGTAGAGACTTCTGGAGCTAGACGGTACCCGGAGGTGGACCACATGGCAGGACGTACACAGAGCGGACAGACGGACCTGAGGTTCCGAGGAGACCATCTGTACCCACCCTTCAGGTGGGATTTCCTGAGGACAACTGAGTGGTTGCTGCTTAGTTTACTGTTGTTGTACTGTACATACTGTTGGGCTTGTATTTCTGGCTCCTTTCCCTTCAGCACTTACTTTTGTACTCAGTTTTACTTAGTGCTTACTTTTGGTGTGTACACTGTTGTATTTTTTTTATTTTTATCAAGGAAATGTCTTCCGTTTTATCGGGATTCACGCCTTTGGTGCTACTCGCCAACCCCTGGACTATGGAAGGTGGGCTTGGGGTAGTCACAACATGGGCCCCGAGGACGGGTTGTGACAAATTGGTATCATAGGAGTCAGTTCTACTTCAGAACTCAAGAAATTGATCATTCTTTTCTGTGAAGAAATAGTCATAAGAGTATTGAGTGTGGTTTTCAGACAAGGGAGTCCAGTGTTGGTGCGGCGGCCGACGTATCCATACACCAGGACCCTAACCTCCGATTTCTGACTCGGTGCACAAAAACACTGATTGTGTGTGTGTTTCCTTTGAAAAGTTGTCTTTGTGAATACTTTGTGTTAGCTCACTAGGTATACTATTTAAACCATGGCGCACCAGTCTCTTTTCAGTATGGCCCCATGAAGTCAGCCATCAAGGCTTCCGATTCATGTATGAGATGGTAGCCCACCGAGCGACGAGGCCTCGGTGTAGGGCCCCATCACAGCCGAGGCACCAGCGGTACCACTATCCGCTGGGCCACCAATACTACCAGCCCCAGCAGAAGAGATTGCACACCACCTGAGTGCATTTCACGAGTTCCAGCGATAGAGGCCTCTGAGGTTTCGAGGCGAGACAGATTTTCAGAAGGCTAGGTACTAGCTGGAGATTATAGAATGAGTTTTCCGTACATTTGGGACACCCACTGACTTGATGGTGTACCTAGCTGTTAGTCTCTTTCAGGGAGCAGCTGAGAGGTGGTGGATCCTGATTCTCTAGTTTTATGATGAGGATACTCTCACCTAGGAATAATTTGTGAGTCTTTTCAGTGCAGAGTTTTTACCAGCGACTCTACGCTCTGTGAAGGCTCCGGAGCTACTGTTCTTACCGCAAGGTTTTCTGACCGTAGCGGAGTCTACTACAACCAGAAGTATATAGATGACACAAAAGTCCAAGCAGACTAGGCCAACACTTGGGCGACCCCAGGATATAGGTGTGGTTGTGCGGGGCACACAAGTTAGAGCCAGCCTTACGAGGAGCAGGAAGTGCTATGCATGCAGCGAGCAGGGTCACATGGCTCGAGACTGCCCGACCTGTCCTGTAGATGAGCAGAAGGTAATAGAGGAACCTTCCAGGCAGAGGCAGAGGTTTGATCATGGAGGTCCACAAGGAGCAGGTGGATGTGGTAGAGGAGCTGGTCGAGCAGAAAGTGGACAAGAGCAGGACTAGCTCTAGACTTGGGGGCCTTTGTTTATGATGTGTCTAGCTTAGTTGATATCTTTGTTTGTGGTTGGATTGTGTCTTTGTACTTTGATCTGTAGTAATAAAAGACACTTGTCCTTGTAATTTTTTCTTCCTTCCCTTTTTGTATGGTTAATAATGAGAGGTTCCGGTTAAAACTATTAACTTGACCCTCACATTTGAGATTCCTACTATAGGAGACCCAGTGACCACACACTGCTGCTGACAGTGTGACTTGACCCTTGGAGGTGAGAGAAAAGGTTGGATATCTTGGCTGTATCGTCGAGTCCTTACGACATCATCCATGACATGAAATAGTACAGTTTATTTCAGGATTGACTGTATTAGGCAAAGAACGTGGTTCATCCAAGGGATGAGACCATATTTCTCTTTTCGGCAAAGGAGAAATCTTAGAAGCTCTTGTAGGATGTAAGGTAAAAAGGGTGTAGTAGAGTTCTTTACAAATGGATAGTCACACCCATAGTTCATTGAGCTAATGGTTTACGGTGTACTCTAATATCAAAAGTCTCAGGTGTGTCTTCTCGTAGAAGGACCTGGACCTGAGGCGGTGACATTGGCCTGAGTTCCTCTAGGACGATGACTTTGAGATAGTCTATACTCTTGGGAAGTGGAACGATGTAGCAGAGTTTGTTTCATGATGCCTCACTTGTCAGCAAGTGAAGGCGGAGCACCAAGTACCAGCAGGTTTGGTATAACCCTTAGAGGTCCCAGATTAGAAGTGGGATGGGATATACATGGATTTCGTGACGGGGCTTCCACGTACATCCAGAGGGCACGACTCTATCTGGTTGACCGTATACCGACTCACCAAGTTGGCCCAATTCCTACTGATAAAAGAGCAGGGATCATTAGAGATCTTAGGATGCCTCTACATTCAGTAGATGGTACGGCTTCACGGTGTGCCTTTGACTATCGTTTCCGATCGGGATGTTCGATTCACTTCCCGGCTTTCGAAGGGGTTACAGGAAGATTTTCAAACGCAGTTACATCTAAGCACTGCCTTCCATCCTCAGAGGGACGGTCAGACTGAGAGGACCATTCAGACTCTCGAGGACATGCTTCGTGCAAGTGCCCTTGACTTTGGTTATAGCTGGGAGGATCACCGACCCTTGGTGGACTTTGCATACAATAATAGTTACCACTCCACCATTGGGGTGGAACCATAAGAGGAACTGTACGACCGACCTTACAGATCACCAATGTGCTGGACTGACCCTAGGGAGTCAGCACTCGTAGGACCAGAGATGGTTCAGGATACGACGGAGAAGGTGCAGATCATCCAGGTGCGGATGAAGACTACACAGAGCAGATAGAAGTCCTATGATGATAGGATACGGAGACCACTAGAGTTTGAGGATGAAAATGAAGTCTTCCTACGGTTCTCACCTCGACGAGGTCTACGGTGATTTGGTCGGGGCGGCAAGTTATCTCCGTGTTTCATCGGACCTTTCCAGGCCCTTAGTAGAGTATGCGAAGTGGATTACTGCCTGGGCCTTCCACCTCGGTTTCACTAGGTGCATGACGTCTTTGACGTATCTCAGCTGAGGAGATACGTGCACGACCCGACCCACATCATCGATCACGGGGAGCTAAACATCGATGATAGGGCGAAATTTGTGGAGGTCCCGATGGAGATCGAGGATCGACCGGAGTGGGTCCTACGTGGACGGTTGATTCCTCTGGTGCGCATTCGCTGGCAGAATGGGAACCTCCAAGAGAGAACTTGGGAGTGGGAGGCTCATATGTGAGCTCAGTACCCCCATTTACTTCCCTAGTGTGTGTTGTAGCTTTACGGGGACATAAAGACCTGAGGTGGAAGTAATGTAAAGACCCAAAAATTTCAAGGAATTTTTTTTTTTAAATTCATTGAAATTTACAAGTTCGCAGTTTTTGACGCCACCTGATTCCAATGCCCGGTGTGCCCAGAATCAATTTATGAAGTTTTTTTCAGGAACGTTCAGATAGCGTACATGCGGTTTTTTCTATCTATTGAACCAGTGCTTGGAATTGAAATATGAGGACACCGATAAACTCGTAGCACTAGTATTCTCTTAGGGGGACCTTTACCGCAGTTGCGTTCTGACGCATGTGGTGGTTAAATTTTGTTGATTCGTTAAGATTTAATTAAATTTTTGTGTTACAATTTATTTTTAAGTGGATGTTAATTCCTCCAAAGGTAAGTTGGAGGTGGGTCCCACACCCCACCTAACTTCCCATGGGAGGATATTAATAAGGGTAGTGGGGCCCGCACAAACCCCTAACTTATCACCTCCCCTTAAACCCCCCAACCATTTAACTCCCCTTCATTAATTACTGACACCTCTTCTCTTTTATTAAGGTGGAACCTATCCACCTCACCCCTATTGATGATGCCAACCATTTAATTAGTAAACTTATTAATTAATTGGCAACCCACTTTTGAATTATTTGGATTTTCGTGGCACTTCTTTAAAATGGGAGAGATATGTTTTAATATTTGTCTGAGCAAATATTTTGGTGGGGAACCTATGGAGAAATAGAATAACACCATTCTTATCTTCAACAAAGAACTCCTCCAACAAAGAACTACTTTCTCCCTCGAAGAAGAGTGACATTCTCCATTGATGAAGAACAATCTACGATTCGATGAACATGAAGTCGCCAATGACGCTTCTTCTTCGGGTGCACACCGATGTCAACGAAATCGACACCGTTCTTCCGCGGCCCCCAACTACCGCGACGTTCGTCTTCCGCAGCTCGACGATGTCTAAAGTCTTTTCAAGGTAGGGGAATTATATTGAATTTCTCCTTTCTTTTTTTGAGGAAAGAACGATGAGCACGGAACAACCTCTGCACGGTTGATCCGCAGATCACTCGTTCATGTGGGTTGGGATTCAAATCAGATGCGGGGTTATTTTCAAGTTTGGTTTTAATTTGAATACATTAATCTTGATTGAAATATTATAACGTGAAGGGATCAGGCCAAATAACAAGTCTGAACTCTCTGCTGGTTGTTTGTCTATGCACGGATTGACGGGTGACGACGAAATGGGACCGCAACGGCGATTTGGGGCTTTCATAGTGGAGTTCGGGTCCCGAGATTATCATAGGTGTAGACAGTCGGTGAAACAGACCACCGGAGTGCATCCAGTGGTCCGCAAAAGGTGACGGTGGTGTGCCATGCCGGCACGGCGGTGCGCCACCAGAACAGGCTGTTGTGGCTGAGTCGCGGCGGCGGGTGGAACCGGAACGGCTCTGCCATTCCAAAATAGAAGAGGCGTGGCTTAATGTCGTGCCAACTGACCGAGGGCCCCCTACCCCACCCATTCATCCAACCTGGCTGAGCCACGACCAGTTATGGGCTAGGCCGGACCGAGAACCGGGTCGGGTCGACTATGTTCGGGCTGACCCAAGGTGGGTTGGGCCGGGTGGGATCGGGCCGAGACCCCCCTTTTGGGACCTTTTTCGGTTAAACACCCATAACTTGAGCTAGGGACCTCCTACCGACAAACATTTAGTTGAGTAGGATTCCTCGGATCGAGGCGGTCGTTTCGATATATTACACCCAATATTTTGGCAAAGTTTGGGTATATCCGGGTTGGTTAGAACCCAAAACCAACCAGGGCCTCGGAGCGGAAACTCTTGTAACTTAAGGTTCGAATGTCCGATTGACATGTTGTCAACTACGTTGGTTTTATATTGATGAGAAGGTTCTTTTGGATTAATCTACTCAATGTTTTGATGCAGTTGGATTATGGTTGTGGTTGGTTTGAGCCTAAAAATCAACCAGGCCCCTGGAATGAGAAAGCTAATAACTCACAGACCGGGCATCCGATTGACACGCCGTCTATCACGTTGGGTTTGTTTTGATGAGACGGAACTTCAGGATACATCAACTATGGAGTTCGTGATAGTTGATGTATTAACCCCTTTTCTCGAGGAGTGGACCCTCTCGGAATTGAGCATGTTGTGTGCAAAAACCCTAGAGCTGGCTGCGACAGTGACGACAACTGTATTAGAATCCTCTGTGGGTTCGGCAGCGACGACAGCTATACTAGAATCCTCCATGGGTTCGGAAGCGACGACAACTGTACTGGAATCATCCGTGGGTTAGGTAGCGATGAAAAATGTAATGTAATCCTTCATTGGTTCGGAAGCGACGATAACTGTACTGGAATACTCCGTGGGTTCGGCAGCAATGACAACTGTACTGGAATCATCTGTGGGTTCGACAGCGACGACAATTTTACTCAAATCCTCTGTGGGTTCGGTAGTGATGAAAACTGTACTGGAATCCTCTGTGGGTTCGATAGATTAGATGAATCAGTGACTACATCTGATCATCTCTATCACCTTACGAAATTTATATACCTGTGTGAGCTGAGTCATGACTTTCAATCATTATCATCGGTGTGATTGACTTCTTTCCTGTGTGGACTGGGTTGTGCTTGGGCGTGAGATTTGGAGCCAAACTCAAATTGATGACTTAGGTATATGTATGGGAATATACCTAAGTAGGTTTGGTTGATACTTCATGATTGTAACTTTTGTTTATAGTTTATCCTTCATAGATTCTGGGAGACCTTCGGGGGTCTCAGGTTCCCTACTGAGTATTGTTATACTCACCCCTGCATGGGTTATGCCTGCACTACATTGTGTTGGATGCAGATGATGGACATCACAGATCGTGGTAGAGACTTATAGAGCTAGACGGTACCCAGAGGTGGACCACTTGGTGGGACGTACACGGAGCGGACGGACGGACCCGAGGTGCCGAGGAGACCATCTGTACCCACCCTTCAGGTGGGATTTCTGGAGGACAACTTAGTGGTTGTTGCTTACTTTACTGTTGTTGTACTAGTCTTTCAGTTGTACTGTACTTACTGTTGGGCTTGTATTTTCGGCCCCTTTCCCTTTATCACTTAGTTTTGTATTGAGTTTTACTTAGTTCTTACTTCCTTTGCATACTCCATTGTGTTTGTTTACTTTTATCAAGGCAATGCCTTCCCTTCTATTGGGATTTTCGCCTTTGGTGCTAGTCGCCAACCCCCGGACTATGGAAGGAGGGCTTGGGGTAGTCACGGCACGGGGCCTAAGGATGGGTTGTGACAATTCCAATTTATCAGTTGGGATATAATAGTATATTTTATTACACTTCAATTAGACTCGTATTTGCATATTCTGCAAGCTATCGAAGAGATTAAAAATAAAGAAATATATTTCATGGGTTATTTATGATCAGTGTCTATTTTCCAGATATTATACTGAATAAAATTTTATTATTTTTTAATTTAATTGTGTTATATTATACACACCTTAAATAAATGTCATCCTCTCAATTTGATCTTGGGCTTAGAAATTAAGGGTTTGACAATTGAAAATTCATTTGTTGAAAACCATCACTATAAAAAGGTTAGATAAAAAGTCCTATTAATATGATATAATGGGAATTACAAAGGTAGTTTTTAATAAAACATAATTGGGTTTCTAAATAGGATAACATTAGTGGAATGTGAATATATATACATAGTATAAAAGCGTAAATAATTATAGAGAATGATGGAGGTAATTGATCAAAAGAAAGTGAATGATACAATGAAAGCTAAGAACCTAAAAACCATAAATCCATGATGATATAGAAGGTTATTTTGTTCCTTATATATAAAGTTAATAGGATAAAATTTTTAATTCACTATCCTTTTACAAAACTTTAGGAATTATTGTACTATCCTGAAATATATTAAAATATAAATACATAATACATTTCTATTTCATGAACATAATTTCATTTTTTCGTTGTGCTTCGATAAATTTCTAATTCAGTTCTTACTCCAATAGATTATTATCCAAAAATGAATCATTTATGACTAAAGCATTAAAATTCACATTTAACAAACCAAAATATCTATAAAATTTTCAAAAAAAATTCCATTTATCTTTAATTATTTTCCAAAACAAATATGGTTAGTATAAGTTAAACAATATAATACATTAATCTCCAAACCATAATAATAACACTAAGATTTCATCATTAATATTTATTCATCAAAAAAATTAACTAAATATAATGACATATTAACAGGATGATCATGTAGGATAGTGGTAGCCATTAAACCCTTATCGTCTATTGATTTTGGGTTTAAACCCTCTGGCCTTTTCCAGCTACAATTAGTTGTCCATTTTCCATAACTATATTAATATAATTCCTATAACATTCCCAAATTTTGATGACCCATTTTTACAAAAACATAAGAGATCATATACACTTTAAAGGTTACCAATACCATTATTCATAATTCTAAAATGTAAATTAATTCTTCCTCAAATAAATTTTACAAATATTAAACCAAAGGGTTGTATTCCCATAAATGTTTTCCAAAAACTAACTTAATCTTGTTAGACTCCCATCACATAAAACCAAAAAATTGGTGTTTAAAAATTTTAAATTGTGATAATTCTTAAAGCTACAAACCCATGATGGATTCAATAAATCTTTTATTAATGAACATATATATTATATTAAAATTTAACACTATCATCAAATATTTCCAGATTCTTATAAACAAAATACAATTGGTAAAAACACTTATACGATATAATTATTTATTCACAATACAAAAATAATTAAACCATATTATTTCAACATAGGTCCTTAATTGGTCTAGGTTTTAACCTTTATTAGGGTTCATTGACTTAGATAATGTCCAGGTTATCTACAATTAATACAAGGTACTATAAATGGATCCATATAATGAGATTTATCTCCTTCCATCATACTATTCATTTTTTCCCAATGAGTCATAGATTTATGACCATATTTTACACACATAATTCTTTTTCCTATTCCTTTTAGACACATTCATGGGATTCTCTTTCCAAATTTATGACATGATGAAAATTAAGCCTTCTTTCCTCTATGGTCTTCACTACTTGAGCTCTTTGAAAACTCTATTATTCTATACTTTGGTGTGTTTGAGAGTTGGTTAAGGTATAGGTTTTTAAAAATATTTTTTTGATAACTAAATAGGAATAATCATGATATCTTTCACTCTTGTCATCGTCCCATTTGGTTTCTAATCTTCACTATGTTTTCATTCTTATAAAATGTTAACATGATTGTTTTGGGTTGAAGAAATTAACTAAAACAAAAATATATAATGTCAGAATAAAAAATCATAGTGGGAAAAATATATAATCATTTAAAGGATGTTTAAATCATGACATTTTTAAAATATAATACACCTTAGGAATAACCTTGGTCTTCCATCATCATTATCTCTTAAAATCCTTCATAATGGTTTGTAAAGAAAATTTGAGTAATCCAGTTATATCCCCCAGTAGTGTCAAATAGGGTGTGCATTAAGGATTGTTATCATGCACCATGGGATGATCAGGTCATGCCCAATGTTCCATATTCATATTTATTACCCCTAGGTACATATCTATCAAAACCATATCTATATTTATTATCTGGATAGGGAAGTATTTATAATAAAATCACATAATATATTCCCTATAAAAACATTAAGACATTCTTATATACTTATCCTTAATGTATTTTTGTGGGGTTATATTCTCTAATCTATATTTTCCTTAATCTTGTTCTTAAGTATTCATCTAAACTTCCTATGATACCA
Source organism: Viscum album (assembly GCA_963277665.1). Lineage (NCBI taxonomy): Eukaryota > Viridiplantae > Streptophyta > Magnoliopsida > Santalales > Viscaceae > Viscum > Viscum album. Next base: position 536,840,130 of record OY728138.1, on the reverse strand, counting down.
ACTGTAGTGACCCTAAACCCAGTATCATGAATCTGATGCATACTTTATTAAATTGGAATAAGATACAAGTAATCACATTTTGAAGGACCAAATAGTTTAGTGGTATTCATAAACTAGAAAAATATATAAAACATATATTACATTTGAAAAAAATATATAATAATTTTTTTAGATTATATCATTCTTCCTCTACACTATCCTTGCATATCACTCTTATTATACTTCCTGGATTCCTAGAAAGGAAAAAAATAACTTTGAGCCTAAGTTCTTAGTAAGTGTTAAGTAAAATAGAAGCTATCATGAATAAATAAGAATAATCAATATGGGGAGGTAAATAAAAGTACATAAATTTCATTTAAATAACTTGACTATCATGGTAACATAAGGAATTATCAATATGGATAGGTAAATAACTAAACACATATTACATTTAAATAACATGACTATCATGATAATAAAGGCATAATCAATATGTAAAGTCATCTAAAAACACGTTGAATTTTATCAATAAACTTTTAATGAAATACATACATAGATAATATCATTGTGAAAATATTAGGGATAATAAGATAGGTCGTCATAAATATAGAAAGGTAACTAAAAAATAGGTCATTTTATCAATATTATGGTAATTAAATGCATCCAAAGATAATATCATTGTAAAAATATAATGGATTATAATAACTAAATTCTTAATGATAGAAATTATTAGTCATTTGAATTCATGTTATCATGAACATGATACCTCTATTGTCAATACCTTTCACAAGAGGGTTTAATACAACACATAGAATCCTAATTAATTATAACTTACTGATTAACCTCATAAGGCTACCGATACATCGAAGGGATATATAATTTTTGACCACACCCATAAGATCATGTCCAAAGCATTCCACATATATTGAATAACTGATTTAAATCATGAACAATGTAACTTGTCATCAAATATCTATATTGAGTAAAGAATACAATGTTATAAATATTTCCCTACATAAAAAAGATAACTTTCTATATAGAAAAACATATCTAAAAATGATATATATTTTAAGTAATAAACATATCCATGATAAATAATATCGATATTTAATAGGAATTTAATGTCCAAGGATCACAATAACGTGAATATTTCAAGGGAAATCTAATGACTACAAAAATGAATCAAGAATGTGAATGTTAATAATTTACATTGTAAAGATGATCACAAAAAATAAAAATAGTAAATAAGGATTGTACCAATATAACTTATTCCCAGTGGAAAATATGTAGAAGTAGTATTTTATCAATGATGTATATAATTTCTAAGAAAATATTATTTTAAATATTCTTATGTAAAATAACCATTGAAATTTGAAAATCACATTTTAAAACTAAATTTTCACAAAACAGTTGAAAATAATTTATCAAAAATAACCTTTGAAACTTATAAAAGATCCTTTAAAATATTTTAGTGGTCATGATAGAGGGAAATTCATTTCATGTCGTATATGTTAAAATAAAAAATTATTTCACATTTTCAATAAAATCCAAATAGGTATTTTTTTGGAAAAAGACATGAACATTACTTTCAAAACATGTTTTAAAATTTAAAAATGGGTGAAATTTAATTTAATAAATAATTTTTAAATGTTTTGAAAAAATTTTGAATACATTTTTAGTAAAAATATTTTGGGAAAAAATAGTTCTGATTTAAGAGAAAAGTAATGCTATATTTTCTTAACAACATATTATCAAATATTATAAGTAAAAAAGTGTAGGAAAAATTGAACAATTACTTAAAAATATTATTAATAACCATAGGAAAATAAAATAAAATGTTTTAATTTTAAAATGATCAAATAATTTCCTTAAACCTAAATTCATGAATAAAAAATCACGGCTAGAATTAGATTGTGAAATAAACATTATTCATAACGTTGAAGTAAGAATTAATGAATGAATTTATTGTGTTTATTTAATTTAAATCCAAATAAAAAAATTTAAATAAAACATAGTATAATTAAAATATGTTAGACAAGTAATCTTATAGTATCAATATAATGAAGAAGTTATATAACCTAATAAAAATAAATTGAGTTACAAAATTCATTACAACTTGGTAATTTTCATTTCAAATACACATGGATGAAATAATTAAAATTAAATATTAAAAACCATGAATTATTAAATAATAATTTTATTACTTTTTAATGTTAAATATTTACACCATATAGAAGATATTATGTGGATAACATTACATCATGCCTCAAAGAAAGGAAATTGAGACGAAGTCTCATACTTTATGTTTTTTTTCAGTTGAAAAAGATATAAACTCCTTTATAGTGGTTATAAAAAAATTATTAACTTATAAAGAAACCATATTAATATTTATAATATCATATATTATACTTTTAAAACATCTAATTACTCATTCGTGAATAATATTTTTTTATTTTCATTATTTATTCTGTTAATTGTCGTGTTGTCTCATTCGTGTTTTGTTAAGAAAGATCATGTTATTATGAATATTATATAGTATAATAATATCTACAATAATACTAATGGTATAATTATAAAATCTATATATAAATTATAATTTTATGACTTATCAAGAATGATGGTTTGGTTCAATGTAATACGTAATGATCATGGAGATGGTAAGTCGTACGTACGGATGAGTAACATTTCGATTTTAAATGATCATTATTGAAACTATGTAAGTAATATTTTATCTTTAATTAATGATAATAGTATCATAAATATCATATTATGTATTTAAATTTTCTTATATATGTCATCGATGTGGTGTGGTGATGAAAATATTAACATCACTTTGTGAAGTCGGTAATCCACATGTACATGAATAACGTTATCGCATCCACAACAGGATGAAAATTAAAAATTTATATATATTATATAATGACTTCAATGGTACATTGATGTTAAAATTATCATATATATATATATTATTAATTATCATACTGAACCATGAGAGGTTTTGATAGAAAAATTGTCACATCGGTTTGCGAGGTGGTAGTCTGTCGTACACACGAGCGATGTTATCATTTATCATTTAAAGGAATATGAGATGGATATAATTCATCACATAAACATAATAACATCTCATTATATGTTATATATATGTTTTGTTAGATAAATATAATTAAAAAATATTTTAAAGAGGTGGAAGAATAAATAAAACAAACAGGCATAGTTTGGAATCTTACGTCTTCTCATACCACCTATTTTGAATAGTACATAATGTATTACTATAATGGATTTATGAAAAATGGTATTATAGAATGAGTGGATGGATTTTTTTATGTTATTTTTCTTAGTAATTTCTTAACCAAAGGGTTTTTATGGTGTGGAAAATAGAGGATATGGGTGGCCTTTTATAATTGAGGTGAGTGGAACACTTGTAATATTGGAAAAGAAAAATATGTACCCACATTTATTGCATTAAAAATGGTCTGAAATGGATTATTTTCGATAATTATATATTTTAATTCAATATATGGAAAAAAATTATAAAAAAATATAGGTCATTTTAATGCTTATCTTTTTAATTTAAGCCCCTGGAAAACCCATTTTCTCTTTAACTGTCGTAATAATTTATTTATTGTTTTCACAGTTAATTATGTTAAAAAATTAAGTTAACATTATTAAATATTAAAAATTATTCTGATTACAAATATAGAATCCATTTTAAAAAATTAAATTCACATATGCGTCCAAATTATATTTAAAACAAAACTCTCAAACGTGATGAAAATACATGTTTTCAGGAAGAAATTTCTCATAAATATGGAAGGTTTTAATATAAATATTCAACATAAAATTTATTCCAATGAAAAAAGTTGTATTAATTTTAGTATAATTTAACTAATTTTACTTTAAATCCATTTAAAAATATAATTTATAATTGTAAATTATTTAAACGATATGGTAGTTTTCAGTAAAAATCGGTATTTTAAACTATTCATTGAAAAATAAAACATTCTAGAGAATACCAAATAACAAAATAAGATAGTTTTGATATTATTATGTATAAAATAATATTCATTTTTTCAAAAAAAAATCTAAAATTTTAAAAAATTCATAATTACACAAAAAGTGACAAAACTGTTTTCATTAAAAAAATTCAGAAAATATCCCTTTTTCTATAAAATGATTCTTATTTTATTTCAACTTCATAGATATCCATTTAATTTATTTTGTAAATTTAAAAATCATATAACTTTAATCATTTTTTATTACAATCCATACCCTCCAATTTAGAAACAATGTAATAATGATATATTATATTACGGTTCATTTAGACTCAGTGTTTCTATTTCGAAAAACAATCAATAAAATTAAATTGAAAGAGATATATTTCATTGGTTGTATAAGATATGTTTTGTATGCCACATAATATACCAAATAAAATTTTATTATTTAAGAATTTGGGGTTGTTGAAATCATAGTAGTCAAGTATCACTCACAAGACTACCATAGTGGATAGATTACCTTGATGAACTAGGTTCACTCCTCATTCTAGTTTGATTTATATCATGATATATACAAAATTACCCAATGCACTTGGGGTAGATATAGGTCCCACAAATCTCGGTTTATAATTTATCCATTATTACTTGGCTGTAATATAACCACCTTCCTCTATTATAATGTGACCACCATCCTTGGAAATAATGTAACCAGAGTCCTTGTTTTATAAAAGGAACCACCCATCACATAATGAAAATAACATATATGTTTTTCACAAGCTCATAAAAATAATCATATTAGAACCCATGAAAAGAAATGGGTTTTATAAACATTGCATCATATCATAACCAATGGAAAACAAATAGGTTTCAAAAAAATTTCATTATTTAATTGATTATATAAGAGGAATGGGTTTCATAAACTTTTTATCATATAATCATATCATAACCAATTTAAGAGAAATGGGTTTCATAAATATATTTTCATAATAATATTAAACCATCTTGTCAAAGGATAAGAATTATATAATTACATTATACCCATATTAAATCCTATGTAATATTAAAGTATTTCATCTAAGATAAAAAATAATTTAAAATATCACTTGGAATATTTCTTGAAGAAAATACTCTTTATTCTTTGAAATCGTTAATTAAAAATCTAAAAATTTACAAAATAATAATGAAAACAATTTCTTTTAACAATAACCTTTAAATTTTATAAAGGATGCCTTAAATCATTGATCAGTTTTGAATATGGTAAATACCATTCATGTCGTACACCTTAAAACAAATATTACTTTCACATTTCTTATAATACCTGCCTGTAAATCATTTTTTTTCAATTATCATATGCCGGTTAATGGGTTTCGGTACCCCAAACCAGTTTAAGGAAAACCGGAAACCGTACAAGCATATCCCAAACTTCCAGCAAAATTCAAAATTCAAATTCAAACCAGCCACATTCAACCACCACCACGTGCCCCACATCGAGCTGTGAGCCCATCATCATGTGTCACCAGCCTTGCAGGTCGTCGGAGAGGTCACCGGAACAACCGAACAGACCACCATCTTCATTGCATCCACGGGAGGATCAAACCACAAATGATCTCCTGACCTTTCACCATTCCAACATCACTGTGTCAGAAGAGCCAACCGGAATCCCCCTCGGTGTCAACCTCAGCAACACAAACCCTCAGCTATTAATCCATTCGCAAAACCACAAAAACCACACAAACCACATACAACCACGCATCATCACGGTTAACACCTTCACTACCTCATAGAAAGCAATGAAGAAAACCCAATCCGTCTGAAAGAAATCACAATTAAAATACACCCTGCCATGTCATGAGAGAAAATCATAAAAACCCTTATTCGAACTGGAAAAAATCATATCTATGGAATCAAAAGAGATTTCACCAAAAACAGAATCAAACCATGCAAGTAATGTCACCGTAAGGAACACCCTGTTTCTGAAGATCCCGCCGCCACTAACCAAATCGACCGCATAAGACACAAATAAACACCAACGCACTCACCTGAGAAGATTCAGAACCCCAAAAACTACTGACGCATGAGCGCGACCTTCAAACACTGAGAAACTCACCGCAGGACAACATCGAGCTGCCGAGAACAAAAACAGGAGCGATCCAAAGAGTATGTCGTCGAAAAGGACCGGACATACTCCCATAGATCTGATCCAACAACCACAGAATACCATAGTGCATCTTCACAGCATGAGAGGAGACCACAAAACCTCATGATGCCACTGGATCAAAGTTCCTCCATCAACCCACTGAGCTCTAAGAGTAACATCAGGCCATCTGCAGCGAAGGAACATGCGGCGGCGAGAGGAAAATATGTTTTTGCTTACTTCTTGAGGAAAGTACTATTTTTAATTTTAAATAATTCATTTATAATATAAAAATATCCAAATACTAATGAAAACATTTACTTTTGAAAATATCCATGGAAAAGTATAAATGTATCTATTAATCATTGATCTGTTATGATTGTGGGAAATATCGTTCATGTTATACATATTAAAAAAATGATTCATTTACTATTTTTGTAAGAAAAGTCAAAAGGTACTTTGTTTGGAAAATTATAGAAGTCTTAAATTTAAATTATTTTCTTTAAAAATAATGGGTGAAAATTATATTAAAAAATCGTAGTTAAATATTCTTGAAAACATTTTTAGAAAACATGGTTTTGTGATAAAAAATATTTTCAGTCAAAGAGTGAAATAAAGTAAATTTTATTTTGAAAAATATAATTTCTATAATTTTAGATAAAAATTAAATTAAACCATGTATCCTCCATAAATAATCATTGTATAATAAAATTTTAAGATTTTATTTAGAAGAGTATCAGGGTATTTTATCATCGTAAGCATAATCATAAATAATCCTGATAAACAATTAGACACTAATATATAAAACTCTTACCACTTTGGAATCCTTTTAATAATAATCCCCAGGAAATAAATAAATTAATACGAATATATAAATCCCCATAAAATTTATAATAATATTAATAAAATCATTCATGGTTAGTATATACACCTCATAAAATAAACAAGTGGTGCATATAGAAAAAAAGGGAGGAGAAAATCTCGTAATCTTTTGGTAACATTTGAATTATAAGCCCCATGGAAGAATAAAACTAAATGAAACATTAAATAAAATGAAAATAAATAAATTCCTTACATAAAATTTCAAAGCTTAATTATATACACAACATAAAATAATTAAGTGGTCAATATGGAATATGTCTCCAATAAATTAAAGTGAGATGAGAAATCCCTTACCTTAAGTCTCAAATTCTTCCATACATATTTGAACATCCTATATAATAAATATTATTTTATTCTAAATATATTAAATATAGATTCTTATATATATATATCATATCATATATTATTAACTTATGAACTTTTATTACCCATTTACTAACAATTTGATGATAAAATCATGTTTCGTTTAATAACTGCTTTGTTTTATAGGGAATTTTTTTGTTTGGTATTTTTGGTCTTTCTAATTTTAGGATTTTAAAATGATATAAAAATAGATAATAATTATATAAATATTATATATATTAAATATATACTTATTTATGGTCATATATTAATGTTATGCTGAGGAAAATGAATTACACCATTTATGGAGACAATTATGAATACAGACACATGAATATTGTTTCCATCTTCCCAGTGGATGGTATGTAAGGAAGGTAAATAATATATCACCTTTATAGATTAATAATTATTTTAAATATATCTTATATATTCATCAAATTTAACCTTATTAGATTACATGTAAATCATAAGTGAAAAAATAATCATGTTGCTTCGCGAGGCAATATTTCTTCGTACACTCGAGCGACGTTATTCTATTCCAACGGATTGGATAGTAAGAAGGTATATGTGATATTATAACTCCATAAGTTTAATTATATCAAAAATATTATATAAATATATTAAATGAATATTATATCCACCCATGAAATGTGGTTTTAGAAAACAAATTACATCAGTTTGTGGGGCGGTAGTTTATTGCAGACATGATCGAAGGTTTTGTATCCCATTTAATAGAAAAAGAGATGCATAAGTTATTCCATTAACATGATGAAATATAATTATATGGGTTACCCCAGTTTTATTATATCATCATAATTTTATAATAATTTAAGGAGGTGGAAGATGAAACAAAATAAAAACACAGGTTTAGGAATTTTACCTCTTCATCGGAGAACCTCTTTAGTTTTATACCTAAATCATTCCTAGGAGTGTTTTGTAATAAACATAATTCCTCTAGAATGTGGGAATGGAATTACTAAATATATTCATGTAGTTATTGGATAATCCAACTTATTTTCAAGTGTTTATAGGAGGGAAGATCCATTTATATGTTGGGGAAAGGATACACATGAAATTTTTGAAAAGAAAAGATTATATTCATGTTTTCCACATAGAAAAAGGATAAAAATAGTAAATTATAAGACTTTAGATGTGATAAGGTCTAAATTTAACAATCCCATATAAATTTAATAATTTATTAGGTCATTTAAACCCTTATGGTTTTGGTTTAACCCCTCCTAAACCCCTTTAAACCTTAACCATGTTAATTAGTTTTTACTATTTTTATTATTCATTATGAAAAAAATAAGTTCAAATTATTATATAAAATAATTTTTACTGATTAAAAATATGAGATCTATTTTTTAAAATTAATTTTTTATATGTTCCAAATTTTAATTTAAAATTAAACACAAAAACATGATGAACAAATGATCTTCCAAATAAATACATTCAAAAGTATAAAAAGTTTTATTTCAAAATTTTAAAATAAAATTTATTCCTATAAGCTAAATTGGATTAAAAAATATATAATTTGACTAATTTGACTTTTAAAAAAATCTTAATATTTAATAGATAATGTAAACTCTTTAAATAAATCTTTAGTTTTTAATAAAAGCTGTATTTTCACTAAAAACATTCACTCTAAGATATTTCAGACTTTTAGATCTAAAATATGAAGTTTTTTTTCAAGAGAATTTTCTAAATGTTCCAAAATGTACATTTAATATTTTTTCATAAAATTTAATGAAAACAAGTTTTGAGAAAACTGAATTTTCAACGCAAATAAAGGTGTTAAAAAAATTATTAACTATTTTATTATTATTTTTTAATTATATAACAAAATTATATATAATTTTATAATTTAGGTTATTTCTATTCATACAACCATTTCTAAAGACCGGGTTATAATAGTCATGTTTAAATAATGATATTAATAGTATATTATAATTATCTAAAATTCAGTGTTGCGTGTAACGCAAGGTATTGAAGAAATTAACATTATTCATAAAAATGAAAAAATATAGGGGTGTTAAAACAATACCTTTGATCTATGTTCTCTCTCTATTTGGGGTTTTTAACAATTATATTATACCTCTAATTATAGTAGTAAAAGTTTAATTTATATGAGATAAATTAGGGAAACCAAAATTTAACTTTAATATCCTGAGATGGGTCCCAAATAGGGCCCCAAACTTATTCACTAGTTACACCAGCCCTAAAGAAAACACATTGTATTGAGTAAAACTGTGAGGATATATTTTTATTCAAGACCCTTTTTAAATTTATTAATTATCGCATACATGGAATAGATATATTTAATTAAATAAATATTAAATTATTCATTGTAAATAAATTTCATTAAAACCTCACTAAACATTAACCCAAATGTAATCACTATTCCGTGAGATCAATAGAACCATAAGAAAATTACATTATCTTTTATTAAGATAAAAATACCATTTTACCCATCACGGGCTTGAGGACCCTCAAACTCAAGATTTAGAAAAGTCGTTTTCTAGGATTAGCCTAGACCACAAAATTATAGGACCCCTTCTGACTAGGTTATTCATGGGATAAAAAAATAACCATGAAAATTTTGATGTAGGTTATCATAAAAAATAATTATTTAAACAATTATTAATTATTAGAGGGAATAAATTGATTTTTTTGGAGTATAAATTTAGTATATAATACACTGATATTATCATCTCTGTTTTATAGGTTGTATATATAAATAAAAAAGGATACCCCTCATTGCCGTAACATTTCATAAATGTTTGAGTAATAAGATTACATTGAAACCCTTTTTGGAATTTTCTACAAAAAAATTTTTAACAATAAATATTATATGAAATATTTTTGATAACATTAATGAATAAAATTATTAAGACATCCATTAACTTATAATTTATAGAATTTTATGTCATAAATCACAATTACATTAACCATGTTATAAGATATCCTCATATAGTACCACATGATTTGCATAAGCATACTTTATAAGATATAAATTATATCATAAAAAATGATATAAAGTAATTGTACCTTATTATTCAATTATTTTGAAAATCTTCATCAGTTATGGTGTCTCACGATATATTAAATAAATCCTTTTGATGTGGTGGGATTCCTGGAAGTTCATAAAAAAATATTTTAACATGGTGTAGGAGAAACTTGGTTTAGTATGTTCATGAAACACCCACCAAATCCCTAATGGAATCCAAAAAAAATTAGATGGGTTGGATAGTAGTACAGTACCACAAAGTACTCAATGGCCCACCCGAATCTCAGTGTGGTTCCCCTGAGAGTTTGAAGGTGATGTTTGGACCCCACTTGATGTAGGCACTACAAATGCATTTCTAAGGGGTTTATTTTAAACTCCCTTAGGGTTATCCTTTCCAAGGTATCCAAATCAATGAGGATTACCCCATTTTTTCCCTCTTCCTCTTCCTTTATCCTACATCAATCTATGGTATTTTGAGTGATGTTGGCTCACTATATTGAGGTAATATTTATAAATTCTCCTTTATTTTGACTTATCCTTATTCCACCACTGCTTTTTATGGTTTATATGGTAATTTTACTATGTGTGTCAAATTAATCTAGATAAAATAACTTTTAATGATGACTCTTTTCTATTATATGGATAGAATATGATGAGAGAGGACATAACCACAACATTTCCAATAATTTTGGTTAAATAAATTCAACTATAATTTATTCTTTGGATTTCATTTATTTGAGTTAAAAAATTATGGATAATTCAAAACAGTAAATTGAGTATTTTTCACTATATATGAACAAGAATTTATTAATTTTCATTTATTCTTTATTTGTCAGGGTTTTATCATTTTTATAGCACATTCACCTTATGGTCATTGAGGACAATTGGTACAAGTGTGGATTAATTGTGTGGATATTTTAAGTGGTAGGTGGTCTCCCAAATTTTATTTATTTTATATGTGTTTTATATTCCTTGCGATACATGAGAATTGATGATGAAGATTGAGAGATTACAAAATGAAACCTTCAGGGTCCATATATGAATAAGAGAATAATTTATAACTATTAGATCCATTGATTTATTCTAAAAGTTTCTCAATTTAAAGGTATGTATATGAGGTTGATGAAATTTATAAAAAAAGATATATATGGATGATTTAACCTAAAAGGATGTCGATCTTTGATAAATGACTCAATTGACTATCTTATGTTATGTGTTGTGGTGTATGATGATTCATTGAGAAAAAAGATATAATTTTGAGATAATATAATGGTTTTTCTGAGAATCTATATATAACTATATTATGTTGAGAGTGGTGTATCCTCAATATATACTAGGATATTTTTTAGGAGGCCTTGTAAGGCCTAATTAAATCACATAAGGGATTATTCCAATGGTATACCAGTTGGTGAGTCTCTAAGTGAATTTTTTTCATTAGGTTTCTATGATTGAGAAGAGATAGATATGATATTTAAGGTCTATTTCACCATTAGAGAGTTTAATTATGATGTGTCTATGGAATAAATAATATAGACTAAGTGTAGTCTAATAGAACCATGATAGAAGACCTATAAGGATAGTTTATCTGGATAACTATCTAGATTTTTTTATCCTCATTACTTTGTTATGGAAATGATAAGTGATGGAATAAAGAGCCATTTTCATCTAAGAGATGAATCTTGAATTTTTTTTATATTCATGGAATTTTTTCACCCTAAGATGAGTGCTTGGTGTGATACATGCATGATGTGTTGTGTTTTTTATCAGTTGAGGGATAATTTATATGTATGTGATTATATATGACATACAATTTGTAATTGATTACAAGTCAAGGGAAAAATATTTATATGTGTGGGGCCTTTTGATTATTTTTATTGGAAATCATAATATACTATGTGTATAAATGATATATTGATTGATTTAAGTCATGGATATTATTATATTAATACTTCTATTCATAGGACTAATGGAGGGTTGTACAAGAATATTTCACCCATGTTTTTGATGAATATCTATAGAGTTGGGTGAATATGTCAATATCTTATCTTGAATACTATTTATTGATAAATTTATTCTTCCAATCATATTTTTAGAGGATTATTTTTATAGTTTTTTTGATGTGTTTTTTCATGTATGTTAATAAGAACTATTATGAAGGTTTTGTGATTATGTTAACATAATGTTAGTAACATTTCCAATTATTATAAATATTCATAAAAAAATTAGTAAAGGAACATCACCATGGGGAAGAATTTTTTTTCCTACCCATTACATTTACAAAATTGGTTAGATTTGGATGATCATATCAATCATTTATTTAGATGATAAATTATTTATATTATGAACAATTCATGTGAATGAAGGTCCCACCATATAGTTAGAGATTCTGAACAAACTTATGTACCTTAGAATGATCATCCAAACATACTATCATGGGTACAATAGGGTAACATTTATCATCATAATGGATTTGTAAGCACTTGAGGTTTTCACTTGTGTAATATATTTTATCTTTATCACTTTCAAATAATATTAAACATTATTGGATGTATTTAACATATTATTGACATAACTATGATGGTTTTCGCAAGGAGCATACATTTTAATCTGAGAAAAATATAGTATAGTGGTGTAGCTCAAACTATCTCATAGGGATTGATTAATCGTTAGTGTTTTTTCTATTTGTATGGGTTCTAGTGATGGGTAAATCCATGGAACCATGTTTTTTTGATTCATTTGAAGTGAAGAAGAGTCAAAAACTGATGACAGATCAGTCTCCTAACCATGGATATTCCCTAACATAGCCTACTTATCCAAAATTATCACAATATTTACACCCTTGAATTTCTCACTAACTGACTAAAATCTCAACTAATTACTATAACATAGTCTATTATTATCAAACAAAGATATTTCATTATCACTAAATTCTCTTCTATTTCCTATATAAAGTGATCAAAAGCATCTAAACAATCCGAAATACTTCACTCTACTCTTCATTGTATGATTGATGGGAAATATCAAGGGAAGCTAATAAAAACCATGACTGAAGAATGTAAATGAATGGAAATAATCAAAACATTAGAGACCTATTACTGATTGATTCATTAAATCAATATCTTGGTATAAAAACTAAAATAAAAGGTATATCAACGCATTATAATTTTAAATAAATGTGTTAGGGAAATATCTACAACTATTCCATAATGGATCTCTAAGTCTATTACTTGAGTTAAAAAGACACTAGAATAAGGTATGAATAACCATCCCTTGTTATTTTGAGTTTAATTAACATTTATAAGGCTAGAATGAATGCTTAATGAAATTGTTAAAATAATGTATGGTCTCTAAATAATCTTATAAAGATCAATATTCTCAAAATGAATGGTATAGAATCCCTTTGTATTCTTGAGAGAATAATGTATTCTATTGATTCCAAAAAACGTTTTTAACTCTTAGATCATGTGAAATTTCCAAGTTCATTATTATTTTTCCTACTTTAGTTAAATTGTGATAATGGAGTATTCTCAATGTACCCTCATGCCTCTTATGTGGTCCATGTGTCCTTTTTTATAATCTATTGGTGTCAATGAAATATTTTGATCCTTCCCTGCTACTTATAGACTAGTGAGATCTCCTACTCTTACTGATTTAAAGGCTATAATAGATTCTTTATTTTTTTTGGTTTATCAATTATTTAAATTATTAATAAATAGTTAATTATATTATTTATTTATAGTTTATAAATAATAGTTGGTTCTCCCTCTAATAAGGTGGATATATCTTCATATGAGTTCCCTAAATTATGAATCCTTATGTTATTTAAAAATGATATTCTAAATACTTAAATTTCCTCTGATTAATCCCATGCAATATTTCTACTCTACATTATAATCACACCTAGATAAAGTGATGAGAAAATTAATCTGACCAAGGATTTAGATTTGGGAATTCATTCCTATATAGTATCTCATCATGATGTTTTTATTTGATGTAATCACTACATGATTCTTATGTGGTATGTAAACTAAGAACTTTTTCCACACATGGTGACTGAGAAAAATGGTTTAGTATGGGATTTATCATTCCAAGGTATATCTTATGTATGCTTTGCAAAGTTAATTTAAATCAAACATGGGCACTAAAAAGATTGTTTTTTCATACATGATGTCATGGGATGGGGTTCACTTTATGTAAACCATGGGTCATGTCTTTTATTTGGATGTAAGTTTCAACATATGTAACTCATAGGCTAATCACATGCATACCATGTCCCAGCCAATTGAATCTAACATGAGTGTTATCTTGTAGGGTAATTCTTACATAGTGACGTCCTCTAAATTTTCATTTGGTCAAGGCATGGGATGTAGTTATCGTTTAATAGGAGCATAAATTTCTTCTTAAAAAAGTGAATTTTAATCACTCATATCCCATTTTTTATTCATGTTTGGTGATGCATATAATCTTGTGTGAGAACTAGCCCCATTGATTTATTTATATGTAGTGCTATGAAGTTTTCATTCATTTTAATGGATTTTGATCTTAATCATAGTTACAATTGGACCCTAAAATCATTCTTACACATCCCCTTAGCCATATATCTATTCACCCTTATCCATTTTAAATTGTTATTCACTCACAAATAACGTCCCAAATCATTAGAATTAAAAATAAAAAATCAATAGAATTAAAGTAATATTATGTTTAAAAGATACTCAAAAAAATTAATCTATTAAAAATAATGAATTAAGACTTCTTCAAATAAATTCCAAAAATAATGGAAATCCAAGAATTAAACCATTTATTAATAATTAAAAATTATATAAAATTCAAAAAATGTTATTTCATCACTCCCCCACAATTGAACAAGAACTTTTCCTCAAGTTTAAAAAGGTCCCACTTCTTATCAAGTTAATCTCAAGGTACCATAATTAATAAAATAATATAAATTAATGGAATTAAATTCCAAACATATGTCACTATCATTTATCCCACCCAACTGGGGTCCTCACACCACAGCATTATTTTATACATCCTAGACACAACCCAGATGAAATTAATTTAAGAAAATTTTACAATTCTTAATATGGGTTCAATTTTTATATCAACCAAATACATTTATTTTTAACAATTTAGAAATTCACTATTTTTCATAATTCATTCAATGTGCTAATCACTTATTCAATTTACTAATATATTTCATTTTCACACAAAAACACAGTTCCTAAATATCTTATAACATCATGTAGCATCTCAATTTCATATTTTAATATAATTTTAAATGACTTATATGATTAAATTTCTGGTTTTCTTCCTATATTGTTTATTTTCACAATGGTAAAGTTACCCAGGATTAATTCCAAAAATAAAATTTTAATATGTTTGAATTTATATTCCATTAATGAAACTTCCATTAAAAATATTTTACTGAGTTTCAAAAAAAAATATTATCATCTTTCTAGTGTGAAATATTTATTTCCCAATGAGGGGAATGAAACATTTATTAATTATAATTTTTATTGTAGTTTAATGTTAAAAACATGTCAAAAATATAAAAATCAGAGAAAAATATTTACATCCTAATATAAATTTTCCCTTCCACACAATCATTATCGAAAATAAATCTAATTTAATCAATTATGCATTTTTCAATCTGATTTAGATGAATGATATGGGTGTAAAAAATGTTTAATGGAAATAGATGAATTGGTGGTGTCTATTTATATGTAGTAGAGAGGATATTGGACTCTTTTAGGGGTTCTTTCTATAAAACTTCATTGATATTTTTTTAACTACTATCTTGGGGAACTTTTTTATTTCTTCTCCTTTTATTTAATCAATAATAAATTAAAATAAATTAGACGTAGTGAATGTTCCAGTCTACTAGTAATAAAGGTTACCTAGTATCACTATCAACTGAGACGAGAAGAGTAACATTTTATCACCAATATAAAATGCCCATATTTGAATTATTTTTTCATGGAAATACCTTTTACTTTCCTTTCATAGTAAGTATTTTCCATAGGATTATCTCCTCATCTCCTCATGATCCATCAGTTGAAACATCCACTATTATCTTACTTTACGGATCGTCATTTCCACATGATTTACAACCAATTATTCCTTTTGTTTCACCTCAAAATGAATCTGACAGAGTGTACCATAAAAAATAATATAATGTGATATACATAGGGAAGATTTTATGTAATTATATATGCCAATTGTTCAACTTTAATATTCAATCAACAATCATTTTAATTTATTTGTACGATATTTTTCATAATTCATTTCACTTTTTGGTTGGGAACCTCTACATACCCATTTATTTATATATCTAATGTAGTTTAAATATTATGTTTTACTTTATACCTTCCCATTAATTAGTTGATACCTTATTTATATAAATTTATTACATGGTCACTAATATTTTCATGGGGTATTTCAAAACATAAAAAATGTGTTACCTACGAAAATCTATAACAACTCAAGAGACATCAATGTGAATATGTTGGTATTCAAACCATTTATATACATATTACACTACAAATAATATATATGTAAATCCAAAAAATTATGTAAGTACACATAAATTCAACTCCAAAAATTTGAAATATTTTGTTTAAATTAAAATTTTTTTCTAGAATGTATTTTTTTGGGAATCACTTTAGTGAACAACAATTTTACACATCAATAACAAATATTATGAGCATACATTAAAATTTTAGGCCAAAATAGTCTATCCTATAAGTATTTCCAAGTCATGTGTTGAGGATCAATTTTTTCCTATACATGAAAATGTGTGAAGAAATTTAAAACTAGAAGGTTCCTCCACATGTCGTATACACCTATTTATCACATAAAAACTATATATCATCTATAATTTGTGATCCTTCTATACATACTACCTTGAATCAGACTCCAGTTTCAGGAATTGAGGATTAGTGAAGAAAGAATGTACCTTTTATGTAACTAATTAATTTTCCAAGACTATTTACTACGGAACCTTTCTTGTGAACTCATGAATATTTTATCCAAAGAGAAAATAATTTAGATATATTTTTTGTGGAATTTAAAATTAATCAATTTTTAAAATTATACTCATATGGTTTGTAACAAGGTTCTCATATAATTTATCTTCATTAATTTCTATTTTGAATTGTTTAGGAAGAACCATCTGTTGAACTGGCCTTGATTTTCAGTCATCTTTCCTTATAAAATATATTATAGTTTCATACTCAGAGTAAACTATTATTTTACATCTAGTTAATTAGAAAAAAAATGTTCAAAAGATAACTAATGAAACTCCATTTAGTGTTTTTATAGTTAATTTTAGTTATGTCTAGAGTTTTTATTAATATGATATTAAATTTGGTTGTCCATACATATTCATGGATATAATTTCTTCTACTGATTGGATTGACACATCACAAAACACTTCAAATGATACATCCCATTTTTTCGAATAATAGGGGTTCTGGTTAGGCTCACATTTATTTTATAAATAGATTTATTACTTGATTCATCAAACCAAAATTAAATATCATTTTTATGTAGATTTGATAGTGGTGGTGTAGTATTAATAAATCCTCAAATAAATATCCCATTAAACCCTTTATAACCTTGAAATGATTTCACATGTTTTATAATGGTGGGTGTAGCAATAAAGAGATGAAATACACCATGTATTTCTCCACATAAATCCTATATTTAGAAATGAAATTTCCAATAAAAATACCTCTTTCCACTATAAAGTAAAATTTCTCAAAATTTAGGGTAGCACCCTAACCTGGATCACTAATCTAAGTCGAGGAGATCTATGGCCTAAAGCATTATTCCACTTATGCTATTAGATTCTGACTAGCATAGACATTCTAAATAATAAATTAGTAGAAAATTTCCTCAAATCAAAGTAAACAATATATTAAATAACCAAAAATGTCCACATAAAACATAAGATTATGAATAAATCAATAAACAAGAATCAAGAAATATAAAATGAAATAATAAATCATACAACATGCATCCTTGATCTCCCATCAGGATGATCACATGTTCAAAAAAGTGGATCTACATCCATCACAGAGCCTCATCTCATCTCATATCATCATCCCAAATATCTAATTATTTACTCTATATTGATCCATCACACAACCTATACTAAGACCTATAAAATGGATATAATGTCTTCACATGTATTAGAGTTTTTATGAAAGGTGTGATAAATGAATATTAATATGATATCACCAGGTTCCACTAAAATAATCTATTATAAAGTTATATTAATTATTAAAATAAATAACCAAAAATGGACATTCATGTCAGGTTATCGTGTGATGAACATGTCACCAAAATACCCAATAATAATACTTTATACAAATATGGAATTTGTTTACACTATTCCACATGCATAAATACATAAAAGAATATGCAATGAAAATTTTTACCAATTCCCAACCATTATATGAAGATGTAGGTTAGGGTCCTGCATCAAAGACCTATATTATCCATTTAATCCAAGGTAGGATTCTCATCCAGTCTCAATAAGTAACTTTCCACTCAAGGTGGGGCCATATACCATTGTTTAGACATACCTTATCACTCAATTAAAAGACCACTATAAATCCCTCAACTAAGCTTCTCACTAATGGAGTTCCATGCTAGAATATTATCATTCAGGGTGAGAAGGTTACTTTTACCACTACCTTATCACTCATGTTTGGGTCTGATGACACATCATAATTAGGATTAGTACTCTCACTCTAGATAGTACATTCCAATACCTTATCACTCCAGTTATGTCCATTATCAAGACTTTTACCTTATCACTCAATGTAGTTGTGATATCACATCACAAACGCTTCCTCTTCACTAAAGGTAGGGTTCTACTAACACCTTGTCACATAAGGTGAGGCCAAACCTTGGGATTTATCATTAGCCACACCAAAATCTATCACTTATCACATTCAAATAGTCAACACACTGATGATATAGTAAAAAAGGTAACACATACTATATCTCAATATCACCATCATATCACTATGTTTTAATTCACTCGAGACCTAAACATGCACCTCAATTTTCCCTATAATCAATCCAGACATATAACGCCATATTTATAATCTTGGAATTATCATCTCACCTATCAGGTAGAAAATTATGGTCATATGACCTATCATGATCTCTGATCATCTTTAAAAACTAACCTCAATATTCCAAGGTGACACTTTATCCCATTGTATCTTTCTAACCCTGAATACAAAGTATTAGTCTAAATGTCATCAAAATACAATTTCCTACTCAATCATGATAACTAGGGACCGTCCTAGTAAAATCTATTTAATCCCCCTTGGCATCGAAATTTCACGATTTCAAATAATCCTCAAAGAATATATTTGGGTCATATCATCCACCACTCTATCTCTCAAAACAACATCAAGCCCGGGAGGACATTTCCAGCTCAGGGTATACACTAATATTCCACTCCACTATAAACAGGGTGTCACTAATCAAGTAGAATTAGTTCTTCTGCATCACTAGTCATTTTTTATCCTATGTATTTCATGTTTTTCCAACTAGCCTAAGGAATAAAAATAGGAAAACAATAACTTGTCCTGAGTCTATGACCTACCCTAGGTCTCTGAAAAACATGAATATCACCTTATCATCTTGGAAAATAAGACATCAAGTGATTTTAATTAACTAAAGTTAAAAATAGAACTTCACCCAATCCTAGGAGGATAAATTCTATCTATACACTTTTACCAAGGGAACTCTAATTCCCTAACCATTTTTTCAGTCCCATGAAAATGTGATATATTTCATGCTCATAAAAAATAAATCATTTCAATTTGTATTATATGGAAAACATACATAAACCACATATTTTCCATCATCATTGAGCTCATCAACTCCTTATAAAAGTTCATACATTCCTTATCTAATCTCATATAAACCCCTGAGATCTTATCACAAGTCATGATATACAAATTAATAATAATAATAATTTATAATTAATTATTAATTTAAATCCAATGAGGTATAACTGTAAAAATAACCATCATGAATTATTGTGTCACTAATACCCCATGAAACCCTATGTGTTCAAACTTTGGGAATATACACTATCCATTCTTCTGGGAATCCCAATCAAATCAATACTATTCTACTATGGTCTATCATAATTATTTTAAACTCCCCAAATGGAGACATAAAAAAATTATTTGAAATGAAGGATAAGAGTAACAAAGTGAAATGGAGTAAAAACATACCTCAAATCCACCACAAAACACCAAAAAACACCCAATTTTGAGGGGGTCAAACAGGCTGAAGGGGATGGAAGAGCTGACAGAATGGTAACTCCTTGAATCCTCACTTGACTTAAATTTTAATGGTGGTTACCACTAAATGAATGGTATATCTCTAATATAAAAAACTGGGTGCAATATTATTTATGGAATGGGTATAGGGAATATGGTGCAAAGCCCCACAATTGGGGGTTTTGTATGGTGTAACACACTTGGTTATTGTAAAAAGGTCAACCCATATCCTTTAGATGTGGTGTATAATGAGATCTATGGTGAAAGCCTCTTATGGGGGTGTCCTGATGGTATATCCTCTCACACACCCTCCAAAGCACATCCCACCAACTTTCATTCAATGATTACCCCTCAAGGTACATCACGGTGTAGCCCAGACTTTATAGTATAGATCTCTTAATAGAAACAATTAACTCCCTACTCTCCAAATAGACCTATATTTTATGGAAATAAGGATATGGAAAAACCTATCCACTTTAAAAAAACAAAATCCCATAAAAATCCCACACTATACCACTCCTTGGTTATGACATGGTTTATTTCTTATAGCCAAAACTTGCAATGGGGTTACGCTGACCTAGTTAAAACATTCATCTGAGAACCCAAAGCCCCTACCAAGACTCAATCCATGTCCAAATACATAACATAAGATTACTAAAACTATCATATTCCCTATAAAAATCCCAATTCAAAAAACCCCTTACTCCAAGACAAAAAATATAAATTTCCCCCAAAAACAATAAACTAGAATTTCACGGGTAATTACAAACTCCCCACAATGATTGTTTTCTTACATGATAATCATCAGTGGTCCTTCATTAATTACTCCAAAAAAAACTCAGTTGTAAATTCATCACTAACTCATCATTTTCCATACATTAATTCCTAATGATATTCAATTGCACATCTCCAACCCTCAAAGTACATTACTCACCAAAAACTGAGTTACTCACTCACCACCATCCCCAACACTAAGATTTCACCCATATGTTCAGGTCTATCCTAAGGCACCATGAAATCAATGAATAATTTATCATTGGGAAAATAGTAATACCTATTATAATAATCCATTAAATAAGGATGATTCTAAATCATGGTGCTCCCCATCATAGGAATCACCTACCAAGAAGACACGTACAATGGTCCATCGATATGCACAGTGTGATTTCTTCCTAACCACACACAATTCCACAAAAAACGTAATTTATTCTTAATTTAGACAAATTATCATATAATCAGTCATATTCAATAGGAAACACACTATCATATCATCTTATTATACCTCAAATCTTAGAGGCGTCACATGATCATCTAGATACCTGCGCTAAATTATGAACCTAAAACTTGATCTAATTTGAGGATTAGGTCCTCAACCAACCAATACAGTTTTCATACTCTCTCCATAAACATCAAAGAATAATTAAATAGGCTCACTCTCAAATCACATCAAGTCTATATTTATCCCAATACCAATACACTGAGTACATCTGACACTGTATAAGAATATAAAATCTAGCTTGTTCCAAGGAACCAAAAAAAATATGATCTACATGAACACTTTAATAATGATGAAATAATGTTTTCCCCCCACCAAATATCACCACAACCATAACCATTTTGATATGAGTTTTATAATCCCATGACTAATTCAATTCTCCCTTACATGATATTATCATTATTTTTTCCTTATTAAACTAAAACATTTGATCTCCAAAACAAATGCATCATCAATTATCACTCATAATGTCTTTATGTGACTACCATTTCCATATGATAGCATGAATATAAAAAATAAATTACTAAACATTCATGGTCCACCAATAAAGAAACCCCCAACATTTAAAAAATTCCTCTACAATGAAGGTTGAACACACTAATGGTGAATTATGCACTCCCTTCCATATGGATTACCTTACACTATTCCTTGATTGAAATGCTTAATGGATTCCAAAATCACACATGTGTTTCTCCTTCTATGTTATTCTCACCCATTCCTAACAACCAGTTTCATGGAACAAACATGGAATAACCATTCAACGGTACCTTGATCCACCAACAACATTTCCTATTACCACTATGGGATACCTCTCATTGTCACAAAGTCCCCTGACCACCATGCCTACATGTGTATCATCATTTTCATTAGTCTATGGGTTGCACAAATCCATTCACTAATTCATAACTCCAATATCCAACATGAATAACTAGCAAGAACTTTCACTCACACATAGTGGATTTTCTCAAAAATTCATGCCAACACTCGCTCTCCTCTCTAATGGAAGAGTGAACCTCCAAAAGAACCCTATTTAAGTTCATTACCAACTATATAACCTAGTCTCATCCAAAACCAATGGTTTTACACTCTTATAAATCCCAATCACATAACCCAACTCATCCCCCCATGAGTCGCATCCAATCAAACCTAGAATCACATACCCAAACAACTAATCATTCTCATATCACAAATCAAAATTATCTTACAAAATCGGCCCTTGTGCACCTATCATAGGTACTATATGACCTAATCTAATCTAAAACTAACTAGTGTACACTATCATACATCACAATCACATAACATGACTCATTCTCCCATGAGTTACAACCCATTGATCCTAGGATCACATTCCTAAACCATAAACCATATTGTATTCATAGATCAATATCATTTTAGAAAAATAATCCATGATAATTCATTCCCAATAATATCAAGGCATATCACTCGTGAAAAGGCAAATTACATGATCACTTACAACCTAGGTTTTATTCCAAAACCATTAATTATACATCCATGTTTTTTCTTATCCTATTGAAAAATTAGAAAAATATTAAAAGGGATACTCATCAAACTGATCTTTCCCTCTCACCTAAATCCATTTAATACATATAGGTTAGGGTATCCACATCCTGAGGGAATCTCTTGTACATCCTCGTATCATCAACAAGGTATCAAATTCGTATACTTACCCATTAAGGGACTCTATAAAATACTCTCTTGAAGGGACTGTATATCCATCATTGGAGAGTTTATCTATATAATATTCACATGAACATTTATTAGAGATAAAATATTTTAGTCTGGAAAAATATAACATCACAAAAAAATTATATGGGAAAACACAATATATGTTGTTTTTGAGACTTTAAATAATTGAACTACTATCATCAGTGGTATCAATAATAAAAAAAAATATAATAATTCAAGGTGAATCCTATGTTCCAACCATAATTCATGAATACACCTCTTGATACTATGGTAGAAGATAAAATACTATAAAAAATAAATGTATCATAAACACATGATGTATGAATAAAAAAATAAATTGAAATAGAAAAAACAAAAAAATGATGACATTGATAAGCATGACAATGCACCAAAACATTGTTCATGATAACCATAATGAGGTCTATCATAAGATTAAAAACATATTAATTCATTGTATACCATTCCGCAAATAGTAATAAAAGCAATAGACACTCTAATACCAACTATAAAACCTCATCCTATATCATTGGTAAGATCTAAAAATCTAAATGGCATCAAAAATGCCTCCTGACACACCAGAGTCTATTGACTAGCACCAAGAGCCTAAATCATACTTTTTAGAAACAATACCCCCAAATTAGAATAAAAATTAATATAATAACCAAAATCCACATAAAACATCAGAGTATGCAAAAAACACTGAACAAGATTCATACTATATCAAATGAACCCTAAGAAATTCATACATCATATGTTTCCAATCATCCACTCAGCCAATCACAAATAAAAAAATAAGAGAAATTAAAAATTACATAATTGTTTCCGTTTATGTCTTCAATACACACTTCTTCTCATCACTATTAATCCACACTTATTACCTCCACACCAATCCACTACAAAACATGTCCATCGATATGTAAAATAGATATAAGGTCTAGGTGCTCCATTGTTCCCAAGAAAAGTGTATAAAATGAATCTCAAGAGCATCTCACTAAGTTACTCTAATATATGACATCATATATGTGTATGAAAGAGGAAAATAAATAACTAAAAATAAACATAAAATTTGGGTCATCAAGTAATGACCAGTCCACAATGACCCTTGATCATGCTTTCTTTTTCCAAAGTCTAAATCTAATCACCTTATTCCGCAAACCATGACTCATACCTGAGGACATACTATAGCAGGTCACTAAGTCCCGAACACTAACCAGAGATACAGTTTAGGGTCTTGTATCTAAGTCTTATACCATACCTTATCACTCAATGGATATTTCTATTCGAGTCACACCCTCTGACTTATAATTAAAGGTTGTACCTTGTACCATGTTTTGAAAACTACATTATCACTCAATATAGGGACCATATGTATCCCCAAGAATAAATTTCTCACTCATGGAGTGTTATGCCAACATTTTATTACTCGATATGAGTTCAATACCCTGACCACTACCTTATCACTTAATGTAGGGACTAATGTCATGTCACAACCTAGAAAAATATTCCCACTCAATATGGACCATGATAATAACATCTCACTCAAGGTACATCCATTGTCCATAACACTACCTTAACACTCAACGTATATCTGATATCATGAAACTACTTCAACTTAATCACTATAGGTAGGTTTATAACTACACCTTATCACTAAAGGTGAGTCCATACTTTAGGATCAATAATGATACATATTGATATTCATATCCTATCATATACACAAGGTTAGAACATGCAAACAATGGTAAACATGGAATCAATACCATCTCATAAGATCAATAGAATTTCACTAGGTTGATAGTCCCTCAAGGACCATATCCACAACAATATATACATCATTATCTATCCATACC
The DNA here is from genome assembly GCA_963277665.1 of Viscum album. Classification (NCBI taxonomy): domain Eukaryota; kingdom Viridiplantae; phylum Streptophyta; class Magnoliopsida; order Santalales; family Viscaceae; genus Viscum; species Viscum album. The sequence continues at coordinate 536,814,645 of OY728138.1, read as the reverse complement.
GAGAAAAAAATCTTTTCCTCTCATCATTCTCATCTTGCATGTTAAGGCATCCATTAGGTTCCTCTGAATCATCCCTATTTTTTCTCATTGATTCCAGCTTCCGACATTACACATTGGTATATTAAATTCACATTGTATCTCCCTAACCCTTTCCTTAGTGTACCAGTGAAACCTTCATCAATATCTCATGTCACATAAAGTATTTCTAATAAGTGGTCATCCTAATCATCTCACTATAAGACAGTTTAAAATCATGATATCATGTCATTTGACAATCCCCATGACCCATACATGGGTCCAGTAATCCACCTCCCTTAAGAGAGATATCAACCCAAAATCAAGCCTTAGAGGACTTTTACAAGTCATGAAATATTTCATGAGTCCACTCCACCCTCAAGAGGGTGTAACTCAGCAAGTGTGAGATAGGCATCTATCTCACTCATGACTGTTAGGCTTAAGCCGCTCATATCTACCAAACTAGCCAATGAAATCAACCTATGTTGTTCATAACTCATCAAGTTTCTACGTACCTACTTGAGGGATAATTTAATATAAACTACCTCTTCTACCCTTGGATAGATAGTCCACAAGTGATCTGAATTACCCCAGGTGCTAAAGGGGTCTTGTTCTAAGAGTAGGATACTCAACTCCATACTGACTATTTTACCTAGGGAAAACATGATCCCTAGCCATCTATTGGGTCCCATGAAAATATGGAAACATGAACACTCATTCATGAAAATATATTGGAATTTATACAATAGGGATAAAATACCAGATCTAAGGATTTACGATCCTCGTAAAGCTCTATACCTCCCCAGCCAAGACCTCCCATACCTCATCAAATATCATATCAACTTCAGAGCTCCTATATCATGACATAAAATCGAAATAATTTATTATAACAAATAATAATTAATTATTATATTTAACATAATGAATAATAATCAATAAAAACTCACTAAGAGTCACCATATAAATAAAACCAAAAAAACACTATGTTTTCACCAACCCATGACATCCTCTAGCCATATAAAGTAAAATAATCCTTAATTAAACATGATTACATCATGATATAATGGAATAATCACCAAATAATTAAATTAATACATCTAACCTTTATTAAAAAGGAAGGTTAATATGAATTGAGGAAAAGGAGGAAGAACATAACTTGAATCAAATGCGGTTATTCCACATAATCTTCCCCTTTTGAAGGATTCAAATGGGCTGAAGGAGAGGTGATATTTTTTCAAATAGACTATCCCTAATGGATAAATTTATTTAAATGTTGAAGTGGTATAGTTAGTAAATAATGGGTCATTCCCTTCTAAAAAATTGGGTGAGAACCCCTCACTTAGGGTTTCCTTAAGATAAAATCATTAGTTTATAGTGAAAAGGCCAACATTTTGACTCCATATAAAATTTATTTTATGATATAAATTAGAATAATAATTTAGAGAATATCCCAATGGTTATATATCTTGTGAACCCTCTATGAAATATCCCTCCTATTTTAGGTCAATGTTTTCCCATAGAGCCCCTCATATTGTAAACCAAACTCCATGAAATAGCACTATATGTAGTAGCACCCGAAACACGAATAAAATTATATTTCTAAAGGGATAATTCCTTGGTAAATGGTGTAAACACTCCACCCCATCTAAAATACACACTTTCAACACATGGTATGCGAGAAGAATCTTAGTTTATAGTGTGGTTTATCATATTTATCCAAAATCAAAAAATGGGGCTCCCAAATCCATATACAAGATTCAACAGAGCACTAAATGAACTTACCAGACGTTGATTCATAACCCAAGAATCTCTTAGGGATGTTATATCCCTATTATTTCTAATCAGAGTTTCAATTCATGAAATTGTCCCTCCTTCCGGACCAAAAATTAAAATTTCCTCTAAAAAAATAACCCAAAAATTCTTGATTCATTATATTTCGAACGAAATTATTTTCAAAACATAATTTTAATAAAAAAACTAGATTCCCAAGAAAAAATTCAAAATATTCTCCCTAAACCATAAATTCATCAATAAATACCTCTAGAGGGATTAAAATGTGGTTTAAAATGATGCTTAATAAATATTATTGGAAAATAAGTGATGAATTTAATAATCCAAATCCATGATAATATAAGTAAATATACTATTCGTGAAATTGAATGTGGTTTTTCCCAATCATCCAGTATAATGATGACCTACAATTTTGAAGATAACTTCTCAAGGAAAATAGTTGTGCCCCTTCCCAACTAGTAACTGAATAATTTTACCTACAAAGGTAATCAGGGAGTGGAATTCTTAGGTGACATTGCTTATTATTCTATATTAAATACATACCCACCCTCTATTTTAAGTCGAGGTGGGAAATAGTTCATTATTTTTTTTCTTATAGCTGGTATCCTTGAGTTTATTTGGATAATTTTGATGGGATTCATCCATCAGGAGTCTAAAATTTCTTAAACGATGTTATCTCTCAAAAAAATAAAAAATATTTTTTAGAAATTTCTATATTGGTATTATCCTTCATTGAATACACTCCATTGGTTCTGAATCACTGTCAAATGGGAGGTTTTTTGAAAATAAAAGTGATGAATTCTATGAATGTCTCTCAGTGACAAACAATGACCTTATAATTTTGTTTCAAGATGTTTAGCTTTTTTATCATGATTTGGTTCTAAGATTTTTGAAAATATCACATGGAGCTTATCATCATCAAAAATATTGGAATATTATAAATTTGATTTCAGTAGTTTTAATTCCAATTTCAAAGGTCTATAGAGTTTTTGTCAACTTAGCTGCAATAATATTTTAAATTTTCATGGGTTGAGAAGAAGAGTTTGTGATAGATTTAATCGATGAATCCATATCACCAAAAAATTATTTATTTAACTCACTATAAAACTAGTTATTAAAAATATATGGTTTGATATTTAATTTATTTTCAAAAATAGTATTATATAAAGGTTTTGGTTTCATTAAACCTACTCATGAATACATTATTTCATCTAAAATTTGTGTGTCATAATCAGATTAGGAATGGTTTTTAATGTGAAGAAGAGTAAAAATAGTGTAATCCTCTTGAGGTAATTTAATGGAGTCCAAGATTTCAATGTTTACCATGTCTTCACCAAATTCCATAAAAAGGTTCCCTTCATGTATATTAATTATTTTATTAGTTATTAATATTAATGGACTCCATAGGATTATGGGGGAATAAGTAATACCTATTTATTATTACATTTTAAATATATTTAAAGCATAAGGAATAATATTCACTTTCACCCTTGCCAAGACATATTTCAATACACCCATAGGATAGAAAATATGCTGATTAGTTGGTTGTATGACTACAGGTGTTGGGTTTAATTCTTCCACATACAATGAAGAGTAAATATTTTGATGCATGATATTAATTGATTCTCCCAAATCACAAAAAGAATTGGTAACTAAAATATTTATTATAGTGTAAGGGATAATTAAATTACATAGATCCAATAATTTCCTAGGAAATTGAGATTTGATTAGGATAGAAATATTCCTACATAGTATTACACACTCATATCTACGCAACCATCTTCTCATAGTGCACAACTCTTTAAGAAATTTCATAGACCATGGAATTAGGATTATTTATTATTGAAAATGGATATTTATGTCAAATTTCTTAAAGGTATCAAACACCTCATTTTATTAGGACTATTAATTGTAATTATTGATTGGAAACATTATTAAAGTGACTAGATTTAATAGTTGTGGAATCTACTCAATTTTATAATTTCCCTTTACATCATTCATTGGTTGTGTCATGGTAGTTAACTCAACTTGTTTCTCATATTGTTTGGGTTCCTCTTCACCTAGTTGTTCAATTTATTCTTTATATTCCAATGGTGAGTCCTCACAACATTATACTTACCTGCCAATTCTCAAAGAAATATAACATATTTCGATCATTGTGTAAGGAATTGGTAAATCTTGTAATATATCATAACCTTGGTTTACCAATGTGTTTAATGTAGTACCAATTTTTCGATAAACATTCTCCAATTCCTAAATCTCATATCCATGGGTTTTCAATGAAGATTTTAATTTCCACTGTACTCTAAAAACATTCCCAAAAAGTCTTTTAGGGATGGATATTGATTTTTTCCATGAGTTTTATAGATTATTGATGGTTTTAACCTATTAATTTATAAAAGAGGTAGCTGGTATGGCTACTGGAATGGTGTCCATTTTGTCTATTGCTTTCTTGGTCCTCACTGAACTATTGAATACTCTTTTGAACCTTGGTTGTTCACTGGTTTTTTGAACTATATTTGGTCCATTTCATTACATATTTCATCAAATTTCACTTGAGAGTAGAAGAATGTATAATTATCCAATGGATTTCACACTTGGAAGATTATTTTGGATATAAATATTTATTCATTTACTATATTCAATGCTAATTTTCTCAAAATAAATTATAGATTTTCAATTCTGTATTCAAGTAAATATTAGTTGGAATTTATTACCTAATTAACACCTCTATAAGTGGTAATTTTTTTAAAAAATGATATTTCTCAGAGATATATATCATTTCCATAGCCTCATTCGGATCTTTTTCTAAGAGAGATACTCCTAAAGAAGAATCCAAAAAATTAATCATTTTCTAGAAGACCTTGATGGAAGAAAACTATGAAATTTTTATTTTCTCTTTGTTAATGTAAATAACTTTCACACAACTTATTAAACCCCTCCAAATACACCTATTTAGTTTCTCCACTAGTTTTTCTTATTCCATAGATAGCTTTCCTTAATTTTTTACTACTCATAAACTCCCTTAGTTGTAGACTGTATATCCGTTATTTTGTTATTCCCATAAGATATAATGATAATTATTTACAATTTATTTGAGCCTCTCTAACTCCTCTTGGTTTAAAGGTAATTCATATAGTACCCAAAATTTTCAAATTCATGTCAAGGTATTAATCTTGTGAATGATTAAAATTACACAAACATTATCCATGTATGATTTCACTCAAAATTCATAGGATTGTATCATATAGTTGGTTGTTTTGATAAATAAAATTCAATGAATGCAAATCTCTAAGTATTTTTATAGCTATTCTATGTTCCATTCCATATTATAATTTGTTAATAAAACTCTTTAAGAATAGTATGGGGATGGATATTCTATAAACGGAATATTAAAATACACCTAGTCCATATTTTTTATGATTCTCAAGTTCCTAACTCTATTTATAATTATTTTTAAAACCTATAGATAAAAACCAGAGTATATTGGAACTAAAAATGGTCATTTTGTGGAAAAATATCGAATAATAGAAACAAAAAATAGAATAGTAAAAATGGATTTCTTCCCTAAAAAAGTTCCAAATTCTTAAAACAATTATCACTGGTTTCTCAAGAAATATAAATTTTATCCCAATAAAAATATATTACGGTTTTGTGACATGGTATATATCATGAAGAAGTGGTAATCTTTAATGATTATTTTTTATGTTTGTGGGGTTGTGTAATGTGGAAAAATGTGGACCCAAGTGTGCTATGATTTTTTACAAGTGAATAAGGGGTCTAAAATGGATGATAGATGAGTGGCCTCACTATGGATATTCCCTCAAAAAATATACATAATATAAATTCTCTTAATATTGACTCCTTTTTTCCCTCTCTAATCGGGTATAATCTCAAATAATTACCCTTAGGTAGTGTGTTTGGTCCAAAACATGAAATGTAATGATCATTTCATTCTATAATCGTTCTTAGACAAAGTGATCCAAAACCTTTTATCACTCCAAAATCATCTTCCCCACACTCTGTTGTATGGAGATGATAGATATCCAGGGGTATTATAGGAAAACAAAGAAAAGAAAAGGTATATTAATTGAAATATATAAAACATTGTAAAACTCAAACCTATTCATGCATTCAACCAGTCAAATTAGAATAAAACTAAAAGTAATTTCACTTCAAATTAATTTCATTCAAAATCAGAGGATAGGTTTAGTCACCATAGCTAATCTATAAGGTAGCTAGAATTCCATCCCTAGATTTATATAGAAAATATTAAAGGTAACAACAATTATCCCTCATTTTAGTAAGTTACAATCCATTTTATAAGGGAAGAATAAAAATTCTAATATATATTCTAAATATAAGATTGTCTCAAAAGAATTAAAATTATAAATCTCCTCTACATGGATTGTATGAACTTACATTATATTATATAATGAATCCTTATTTCCCAAAACACCCATAAAATTCTTCTTTATCTCCCATATCATGCACCCTTAGGTATTTGGTTGTTTCCTTTTCCTAATTTAGATAAGTAGTGAGAATGGAATGTTTTAATAGTTCCCCCATTCCTCGTATGAGCTCCTTGAATCCATCTCCTTGATCCATCAGTGTTAAAGAAATTTCTCAACCCTTTCCTAATTATTCTCAATTGGTTTGATATCCTATTCATGATGATTTTATGGGTTTTAAATGATTCCATATTTGTGTACTATATTTATATAGAAATTCTTGGGAAATAGAGCATCTCATGATCCCAACACATCTCTTCGATCATAGTTGGTTCTAAATATAGGAAGATGGAGATATCTTCAAGAGTTACATAAATATAAATCCATTATGTCACTATAAAAATTTATTTTTGTTCCCAATATTAATCTAATTAATCTATTATAAGATTTATACTCTATATTTTAATCATATGTGGCTTAGAAGATGAGGGGATGAATCTGACACAAGCTTCGGATTTAGGCATTCATTCCCACACAGTTTCTCATCATGGTACTTTGGTCGGATAATATCATTGGTTGACTCTTACATGACCTATGACCCACAACATTTAATCTCAAATAGTTATGGGGAAAGTGATTTAATATTATGTGTACCTTCCATGGGTTTATCTTACGTGATATATGAAGTTCGCATTTAAATCATTTGTGACCTCCAAGGGATTTTTTATTCATATTTGAGGTCTTTGGTTAGGTTCTATCTTATTCAGTCCCTAGGTTAGAGATTATATTCTAACTTGATGTAAAACTTATACATCACACCTAGATCCTTCCCGAACCAATTTATTTTTACAGGGGCACTACCTCACTTATTGATTTTTATGTATTAGATTCATCTTTATTTAACTCTAAACCGAGGTGTGTGATGTGGTTGTCATCTGACATGAGAACCTATCTATTATTTCAAAAATGATTTTTTGTCACATGTGGTCTATATTTTATTATAACATATCACTTCACGTAATATCACATGAGTACTATACCCTAGATTTTTTTACACACAACACTCCAGAGTTATCATTCACTGACACACAAACCTAAATTTATCATAGGCAGAAATAAACCCTCGAATACTTATTATGAATCCCTTTAAAAATATATTTATTAACACACAGCTTTTTAAAAGTGTGATTCAATCACAAATAATGTCCATAATCCTTATTTTAATGCTACACAACCAAAAAAATTATATCTTATGATCCCAAGATTCACATGGATTAATTCCTCATCTAAAATATCAAAAATAAATAGAAGCAATGTATTTTTATGAAAAAAATGATATCAAAATGATTTAATCCATTAAAATTCCTGAATTAAGGCTTCTAATAATAAAATCAAAAATCAATTAAAATACAAGAATTGATCAATTTATTTTGAATTAAGGAAAAAAATGTAAAAACACTATAAAAATATAGAATAAAACATGTCTTGGTAAATATTAGGATCCTGTGAGTGGTTACCTATAGATTATTATACTCACACCCTATATTTTTATCTTGATGGGCAAGTATACCTTATTTATGAGATATATATACGGGTAGGATCCTTTGGATAATGGTTGATAAATATGAGCTATTTAAGTATATAGTGATAGTACCAAGGTAAAATTGCTTCCATTGTAGACTAGTCTCCCCTTTTAATTATTTATTCCCTTTATTTACACCATATATATTATTATTCTACTTATAAAAATCTTATATTATATATAAATTGTATGGAATGGAATGGATTCATTTTTTTATAACATATTTTAAGTTATTTCTTTGGTAATATTTATATTATAATTCTATATTGTATTATGATTTTTATCATTTATAGATATTTCTATTATTTATTACAGTTGATGGTTACTAAATCAAGGGAGTAGCCTCTCTCGAGCATTAATCAAGCAACTTTCACAACTTAATATCTTCGAGCATAAAGAAAGATATACTTCTCCCATGTTGAATTTCATACGTTATATTGTATAGATGATTCTTATAATGGTGGTTGTTATAAAAACTAAATTATAAAAAATATTTAAAAGGTTCAACACTCTTATAATTAAAAATAAATAATTCAATTATAATTATTTACTAATAAAAATATTCCACTGAATTTGGAAAGTATAGTTTAATGGAATAGGATACCATGTATTAATGTGACTTTGATACTAAATGCTGGTATTTTGAAATGTGAAAATGATAAATAAAGTATTTGGATGATATTATAGGGATAATTTATTCCTTTCATAACCTTAGTTTTTATCCTAATAATGTATACAAATATATATGTGACTTTTTGTGTCTGTGAAACTCATATTTTCTTATCGCATTACACATTCTTAAATCATAACATGTTCATTTAGTGTTATACCAAATTAAAGAACTATTTTTAAAATAGTAAAAAAAATATCACCTTATGTTATCATTATAATTTTAGAAAAATATTATATAGAAAAATTAATAAAGAATAAATAGTCCCGGAATACTTCAAAAAAATTGATTATATTAAATTTTAAAAAAGGATAATTGGAATAGTATAAGAAGAATGTATATTAATTGGTATACAATATAAAAAGAAAATAAATCAATGCATGATAAAAAAATATTTATTATTTAGAATCAGAGTAAAAAATAGAAAAATTTAAATGAACACAGAGTATTTGTGTGGTTCAATACAAATATGATGTCTGTGAATTCTAGAACATAAAAAACATACCATTATTATAAAGAATCATATAAAAAATAAAAAAAGTATGTATAATCTAAAAATAGTATGATAAAACGATCCTTTTTGGAGTTCCTAGTTGTTCAGTAATCAATGATGAAATCATATTCAATAATATTTTATCCACTCTCTAATGTAAGGACTCCACTTAGTGAATAAAGACTATATATATCATCATAGAATAATAAAATATGAATATGTGTAATAAATAATTGAATATATTGTCATATAATTTGACTCCATACACAATATTTCATTTATATTTTTAAAATAAAAATATTGAAGCCTACTTCCTATAAATATGATAGATGTTATAGATGAAGTATTTTTCATAGCAACATGTTTTCAAAATTCAATCCCATTTGTCTCTACCAGTTTCATAAAAGAAAACCGTAGAGATCAAACATCATAATTGAACTATAAATAAAACCTGTATATGGTAAAATAAAACATCATGAGCTATTTCTCCCTTTATAACATTCAAAACTAAATTAAAAGATAATTTATCCACTTCAACATGGTTGAATCTAGAATGGGGTCAAACTACCCTCCTAGCTCTATCATGTGTGAAATAATTGTCAAAATACATATGAATACTCACTCACTATGTTTTTCACTCTTCCCATAAAAGTTCAAAAACCATCTTGATTTTATTTATTTACTCAAATTATAACTCAATTTAAACACTCTCAATTTACAATGAAATTAGGTCACATTAATCAAACTATTTATACTTTTTTTGTTAGACTCGTGAAATGTAATATCATGACCAAATATTCACTTGTGGAAATAATTCTCTATCCATATTTTATACTCCTCAGTCTCTCTAGGTATCTTACAAAAATATAATTAGTGACTAATTATTTTTTATATTTATGTAATGAAATAACACATACTGTGCACCCAAATACATTTAAACAATCATAGAAAGGGATTTTTTTTCACATTAAATATGGGGTATTAAACAAAAAATCATTCAACATAAATTTATTGACCAGGTGAAAAAATATAGTATAAAAGTTTATTAAAAATATTTGGGTAGTCTATGGAAGAAAATTGTGATTTTAATCCTCTATAGGATGGTCTAGTTCGTCCCCATGGTTAGTTTATTTTGTAGGCATATAATTGATAGTTTTATGCCTAAAACCATCCTTTGTTTTAAAGGATTTTGTATCTATTTTATTTTAATATTATAACCAATTATCTATTATTTACATAATAATTTTTATACTTATCTGATTAATTAACATAGACTTCTAATATCAATTTTATTTAAAGGAATATAATTTATTTTTAATTTTCTAAATTAAAAAATTAAGAATAGAAATCTTATATGGTGAGGAAATAATATCCTTCACTATTGGATTCTATTCTGTAAGTCCCTTGAATATTTGAATGGGTATATTATAGTGGATAACTAGTTATATATTTATAATTATTAAATAATACTCAATTATATTTCCCTAGGACACAATCTTCATGATAAAGGAAGATTAATATGGAATTTTATAACCCTTAAACATGGAGTTCTAGTAATTCTTTAACATTAACATTTATTTTTATTATATACCATAATATGTTCCACTATCTCCTTTAATTTTTGAAGTTATAAAGTTCCTAATATCTATTTTACTCAAAACCTAAAACCCATTGAAAATATAACCTTCAATAACTATGAGATAACCTCTAATCATCTTCAGACAACCTAACTCAGTATAAAGGATAAAATCATTCTGATAAAATATACTTAATGATATTTTTTTTTCAACCTAATCACCCTCCAAACCATATTTATATTTTAATTATTTTTAATTAATTTTGAATAAAATATAACCTCAACTAATGACTCTATCTTGATATTACATCACCATATTCACATTTAGTTAATACGGAAAGGTAATTCCTTCTAAGAAAGATTTCATAGGAACAACTAGAGACCAAAATCAACTCCTATAATATAAATATTCAATGTATATTTAATAATTAAACACTATTATAACTAGTTTTTACAATATAGGTTTAATACAACTTATCCTTATAATTGTTAAAGGATATATTTTTGTAAATTAATATCCATTTCGAATATATTTTTTTAGTGATAATAAATTATAACCTTATTTTGGACCTTAATAATACTCCACATAACATTATTATTATGTTTCATTTCATTACTATATTTAATTACACCCTTCTATAAATTTACTCATCCATAGAGTTAACCCTTTTTATAGTCTATAAATCAACTGATAGAAAAACATATTTACCTTGATTTTAAGAAAATGAACCATTCGAAAAAATCATAGTGTATATAAGAATACAATATAATCTATTTAAAAATAGTAAAAATATAATTTCTTGATCAACATTCCATATGACAACATCTAAATTTGTTGGGTCAAGAAACATTTTTTAACTAATCTATTTGAGTTCAAACTATAATTTAGGGTATCAGTTTAAAAGTATATAATCCAAACTTTTTTTACAACACACCATATAACATCATATAGTTTTTATTGAAATATTTTTATTTAAATTACTATTTCCATTATTATATTTACATTTTTAACTATATGGGTGACTTAACTAATGTTTAAATAAACAAATAGGAAAGAGATGGGACCATTGGAACAAGTGGGAAGTATTATACTCCCATAATTTTTTTTTGGAAAACCACCTGATTTATAGGGTATATTTAGGGTAAAGTAAGAACTATAATACCTACCATAATCCTTATAATAGCCATTATAATCTTAGTGTCCCCATGGTCATGGACAAGGATGAGAAAAGATTCAAAAATGGGGTAAATTCAATTAATGAGGTAGGTGTAACTAATAATATTTGACCATAAGTTTTATTATACATGATAATACATACCTACTTGATAATATGGATTTGGGTATCATTGATAGGGATTGAGAATTAACAAATTGAGGGATTAGTAGGTGTTGAACATTTAAAGTATATAGTAAATGCTCTTGTGATCATTGAGAAAATAGAATCACCTAGTGACAATAAATCTTGGGGTGAAGATTCTGATTGATATTTGGGAGGCATGGGGTAAATATTGAATATTATATGAGTTATGGGTTGCCCAGGATTGACCTCATGTGGCTAGTATTTTAGGCAAGAAGGGTATTTGTCCTAGATATTAAGGTTCATTCATCTATACATCTCACACATGGTTGGTTATACAATATGAGGGTGTATTTTGGACTTGGTTAGTATGAGTAGTATGATAAGATCACTAAGTCTTGATATAGTGTGATATGAATGGTTTCTCTTGAATGATAGCCTTGATAGATCTCTTATATGAGGGGTGAGATAGGACACAAGTGTAGTTTTTGAGAATTGGAATAGTGCACTTGCAAGGGTTTTTTAGGGAATTATGAGACGGTTTGGATTAGTATAAATTTTTATTATGGTTGATATGTGATTTGTATTTTGGTGGAGAAGATGAAAAAGATATTAAGGCTAGATTTGTATGTGGTTGGTGGGTCCCACGAGCCACTATAGAGTAACAAGTTCAAGTGGGTATTAATGAGTAGAGACTTGGTTTGGTTAAGGGTACCAAGTGGGTAACCTTATGTTTGATATTGGAAAACCAATGGGTTTATAATTCCAATATTATATGTTTCAGTTAGTTTTTGGATTTATACTATGATCCTAGGTGTGTGAGGATATGTTATTAGAGATGTAGGGCATGGTGGTGAGAGAATAGTACTAGGTTGTGAGCTAAAAATATGATGTATAGATGGAATAAGTGGATGACTATGTGATATGGTCTATATATTTGATCTAGTGGTGTGTATGTAGGATGAGTTAGGTATCAATACTTGATGGCTTTAATGTTTTATAAATATGATATTTTAGTTGATAATGGGGCTGGATATAACTTCCTTCCTGAGTGAGAGGATCTTGTCACAGACCACACTAAGTGAGATGGTATTCTTATAGGTTTTGATTATGAGACCCACCCTATGTGAGAGGGTATTGGTTGATGTGATTTTTCATGATCCATGATTCTTAGCCTCAACCATAATGAGAGGGTGATGGAAGGGACCACCCTGAGTGAGGGGGTATTTTTCTAAATTATAATTATATGTCCCATATTTTGATGAAAAAAGAGATATTGATGTGATGTAGCATTGTAATTTATTCTTATTCTCACCATAAGTTATAAAGTACTAGTATGGACCACCTTTATTGAAAGATTTTTGGCCTCTAAAATGAGTATGGGAAACTACCCGAAGTTAGGGGATAATGGTAGATGAATGGTATGATTAGATTAAGGTTTGATTTGTTCCATACCCTATATCATGAGGTAGAGTTAGTGGAATGGTATGGAACTATTCCTCAAATAATATGGTATGGGTTGAAAAAAATTTCATGATGTGAATTTTTCTTCCATCATTATTTGATCAATGTATTGTTGGGTATTGTGGTGGCCTATTTAGCACATTATCACCCAAAACGTGTGAAAGTATGTAGTTGTATTTATATTAATATTTTTCTTTTTGGATACACATGTATATGATGGTATATATCAGTGACACATTCTGAGCCCACACTAGAATTTATTCCACACATCTTGAACTGGAACCCTAGTGAGAATGCAGACCTTATGTTTGAATCTCAGGTTATAGGACGCACTTATTAAAGTGGATCCCAACCACCATTCTTAATTATGTGTAGATAATTATAATACTTATTTATTATATAATTTATTTCACTATTTCACTCTCTTTAACATGGGTCATTAAAATTATTTTATGATTATAGTGTATCTATGAAATGATATTATTTATAACTGATTACTCTACTAATGTCCATATTTTTTATGTATTTTGTGAAATTATTTTAGAGAAAAATACATCTCTATATGGGTTAACATCACATATACTATGATTCTATATATTAGTCTATTTTGAGAATTTTTATATGTCTTGAAGGATTTCATGAATAAAATACTAGAAACTGTATAATGAAACTTGACTAAGAGTAAGACTAATAGTTATAATTTTTTTAACGGTTGAACAGACTGCATACATAAACTTAATTGACCAAAAGGAATTATAAAAATCTCATAAATTTATAGAATAAATATTCCATTCCAGGTAACCACATGGAGAAATGTTAATTGATTTAATAATCATTTTTTGATTAACCATATGTTAAATTTGGAAAATTGTTGAACCTACATTAAGAACTACTGTGATTGAAAATTTGGAAAAGTGTTGAACCTACCTTATAACCCACCATAATAGAAAAATTAGAAATGTGTTTAAACTATCGAATCACCTACCAAAAGTGAAATATCAATAAATTTCACCATCGACACCATAACCAACTATAATAGGTGACACTTAGTCCTCTTGAGTCACTATATCATTTATGTCACTATAGATTCAATATTACTCATGTGATAATGTCAATCAAGCCTCAATATCGCACAAATTATTAAACTCACTCAATGAATTTTTAATTTTTTTAATTTCAAAAAAAAGATCTATTTTACTTATAATTATTTTAATTTGGAATTATTTCAGATTTTTTTTATATCTTTCAGTTGAAATAATTATTTATAAAATACTCATCGATTATTTTGATCCTATAGAAATTTATTTAGTGAGTTTTTATGTAGTATTTATACTATGATAAATGTGATCATATGTGTATTAATATAGACATTTTTTTATAGAAATTGAAATGTTTAAATTTAATTTATTTGAAATATGATATTTCAACCTCACATAGATTATGAGAAGATTTTGAGAACATTTATTTTGGTTTTTCTGAGTTCACTTACTTCTACGTTAATTATAATTAAGGATTTCCACTATATAACATATTTTAGATATATAAATTATAGAAGTAATCCCATGTGGGAATGTATTTCATGTTCATTAAATTAAAAATTCTTGTGTTTCCTTGGAAAGGATAAAATGATAAAAGATTCATTTTTTCTATGAAATACATGAAGGAACTCTATATAAAGAGTTTTATAGAACTAGTTATAAAATATAATTTTATGATATTATTGAATTATATTATGTGATTCAATTTTCACATAAATTGATAATCTTGGATGAAATTCAATAATTTTATCCATTACTACTACATATTACCATGGTACCTTATTTATATTCATCGGGTTTCGGTAGTTCTTACTTCAATTTTATTCTTATTTAATCATGTATGGTTTATGAAAACCATAAAAGGTAGGATTATGGTTGTACTACCCCATTAAAAAGGGTATGTTTTGGGTTGTTCCTCTAGGTGTGAAAAAGGTAGGGTAATTGGGTTGTGTCTCTAGGTGAGGAAAATTCTATAGTGGGTTATGAAATCAAGTGAGAAAAACTCATTTTTGGGTTTTTCATTCAAGTTTTAAAAAGGAAGTTGTAAATGGTTTTGACACCTTTAAAATGTAAGATATTCATCAATGAGTGAGTGTAATTTCTCCTTGGGATTAAGAGGGGTGAATATAGTGGTAGGATCATTTATATATACTACTACTATAAAATCATTATCTTCATTTATTTTGAATTTTTTTTTCTCTTCACATTGATAAAAATTCATTAAATATATTTTTACGGCTAAATTAACCCCCCCCCCCAACTTGAACACTCATTCATTCTATAGTGAATAACTAACAATTGGTATCAAATAGAGTGCCTTATATTTGGAATAATTATATATTATTTGTGCTTATAAAATCATGACATAAACAATCAATGGGGAAATTTCTATTTTTATATGCAATGAATGAAACTGAATGCTTTTTTGATACCCCAAATACCTCCATCATTATAGAGAAATGATTAAGTTTATTGGTAATCTCACATAGAATAATATCTTAATCCCATCAACATTGAGAGTTGGAAAATAATTGTGAAACTGTACAAAATACCTAATGTTTATCCAAAATCATCAACTTCTAATGATGTTATTATATATATTTTTTAATTACAAGGTAATAAAACTTATTTATTAAGAAATAAGTAGAAATATATACATCCATGGATATTCATGTAAAATAGCTTAGGAAATATTTTATATTTTTCAAGTTAATTATTTAGGTGTAGAAATGTTTATAATATCTAAACAGAGCATGTTAAGAGATGAGTATGAAGAGTATAAAATGATATTATAATAATTAGTGAATCAAATGATAATATATATAAATTTATTATGAATGTTGTAAGTTTCTTATGAGAAAATCCAAATAATTAAATTCTAGTTTAATGAGTTAATAGTTATACCGAATAAATGGAATGATAAAAAAATTTAACTATTGGTGAAAGTAAAAAAACTCAAGAAATATTAATTAGATGATAATATCAAATATGTATGAAAAAATAAATTATAATTAAAAATATTTCTCAATATCAAAATTCAAAATACAATTTATCTCTTTGAAATAATGAAATGAATGTTACCACATAATCATTTAATTTTGAATTACAAATAAGTGAAAGAGTTCAATTTTTAAAGGATTTTCAAGTGATAATAAAGAATGTTTACTTGGGGAGAATAAAATAAATAATCCAAAAAATCAATAATGTGAGAAAGGTAATAATAATAATGAAGTTATCAGTTTTAAATATAGAGAAAGTGGTCACATCAAGACTAACTACCCAAGAGTAAATAATAATAATAATAAAAGAGAACAATAAAGAGTAAAAATGAATGAAATGGAATTCATTTGGTTTTATACTTCAGATTTGGATTCATGTAATAAATTTCATGTAAGAAAAAATATAAAAAATCCAATGTTTAATGGATTTAACAAAATATGTTAGTGAATATGATTGACCTTTCTATTCAAAATAAAATTTTTATTCTTATAAATATGAGTTGTGTGATGATATTAATATAATCAAACATAAATTTAACTATATTATCTAATTATTCAAAAATATTAAGAGAAAACAAAATAATACTCTTGATAAAATATAAAATTGAATAATACTTTTCTAAGCACAGAAGATAAATTATTTCCTCATATAAAAAATATTTACCTCTAAATTATTAAACATAATTATTATAATTTTAAATTTGAATAATCTCCAAGAATTAAATTTGATTTTGTTTTAGATAAAAATAAAAAAAATTGAAATTAAATTAAAAGGTTGAAGGGTAAAAAATAGAATTTTTTCATGGGAGACAATGTTTTCAAAAAATAATTATATTTCATAAGATGAATAAGATGAAATTTTTTCTTGGTTATGTGACCAATTACCAAAAATGTAATGTCAATCTACTCTTTAATGTTTTCAATGCCAAATAAAATAACATTATACAAAATAATTATCTATAAAAGTTTAATATTATATTAATCACACTAAGGATTTTATTTCATAATCAGTTTCTTCTTGATTTCCTACCAACACATTTCTAGAATCTATATGATTTTACAAAATTTCATATACTAATATTATGGAGATAAACTTGTAATTTGTACCAAAGTCTAATTAAATATTATTTTGTAAGAAAATTATCTTGGATATATCAAAAAGGGATACGTCGTGCATGGATAGTATAATTTCAATACATATGGATGATTATATCCCAAAATTCCTATATTTTAACATGTGTTATGGTGTTGTTTTTACATTTAGTGATAATTCAATGGGAAATGTAATAGTTTTTGGAGATTTTTTAATATAAAATTTAGTTTTCATTTTGAAATGTTTATTTTTTGAAAGACTAAATCATAATTTAAATAGAATTTCAAAAAACAATTATGATAATATTAATGTGAAATTTGAAAATGAAAAAATGTAATGCTTTCAAATAAAAATATATATATTGTTTTATTAAAATGGGAAAACATGATATTTATTCAATTAATTTTGTTATGTTGACTAAATATAAATCCAAAATTTTTAAATTTTATATAATATGATAATTTTTTAGGCTATATAGTATTAGGCCATGTAAATTTAAGACTATTAAAAAATATTTTAAAAAAATAAAACACAGTTAGATCTACCCAGGTTAAAAATATACATCACCTATGTATCTGATTCATGTATAAAAGATAAGTAATATAAATATTCATTTAAATCTATTCATGAGGAATAAACCTCCATACTCATATAGCTTTTACATTTTGATTCATTTATCCCCATTAAAATTGTTAGTCCTTGAGGAAAATGGAATGTGTTTGTTATAGCAGTTGAATATTATAGATTTACAATCATATATTTCCAAGAAAATAAATCTAAGACTCAATATAAATTCATTTACTACTATAAATTACATGAAAATAAAAATGGTTTTCTAGTTTTATCAATTATAAATAAAAGAGTATGAAATTTTAAAATGCTATTATTTAACAAATTTTGTGATATAAAGTAATATAATAATAATTTTTATACTCCACGGACACCAAAAATTTGATGTGGTAGAAATGAGAAATAATACATTATAATAAATTTATAGGACTCTGTTAAATGAATATTCTTTTGAAATATATTTTTTGGTAGAATCTCTTAACACATATTTTCATGTTTATAAAATAATTTTTCTTGGACCATTCTTAAAAAAGACAACTTATAAAATCCACCGGGAATCGAATCCAAGAATTTCCAATTTCATAATATTTAGTTTTAAGGTATACAATCTTTATACAAAATATTCATTGGAAAAAATTCATTCAAAATATGATGAATATATTTTTTATGCATATCTTAATTTTTATAATGTATATAGAGTTTATAATAAAATATAATTAGTAGTTAATGAATCTCTGAAAGTAAATTTTGATTAAAATAATTTATATGAAAGAAATTATCACCAATTTTAGGAAGGTTATTAGATAATTTAAATTTTGAGGGCTAAAAATCATATTTTAATGCATCAATTGAGTGGGAGGGATCTTCTCCAGAACCTAATTTAAAAATTAAAAAATATTATTCAGTTAAAAAAGTAATTTGTGATATAATTATTCGTGTTAAAACTATAAATTCCTTATCAAATGTTTGTTCTTATCAAGATTTTATTTTTCATCTTGTGCCCAAAAATATGGATTAATATATATATGATTCAAACTAGATTATGAAATTTTATGAAGAATTAATTCAATTAGATAGGAATAAAGTGTGGAACCTAGTTGAACTACCTAAGAATGAAAATATTATTGGCACTTAAAGTGTCCTTAAAATAATTCAAATAAGAATAATTAATTAATTAAAAACATATCCAAATTAATATATTGATTTTAATGATTCAATTTCTTTGGTTTCTTGATTATTCTATAATAATTATTTTATCATGTGGGCGTCTTTTTTTAATTAATTTTTTTAAAAGGAAGTAAAAAGTAAATTTTAAAAATAGATATATTAATAAAAGAATTTTTGTAAAATAGATCACTTTTTTAGAGTTAATATAAACCTAACAAGGTTTTAAAACTTCTACAATGTCCTTAGGGTTTGAAAAAAGCTCCAATATATTTTTATGACATGTTTTCATTATATATTTCAAATAATGGTTCTGAAAATGGAAAACTCGATCCAAAGTTCTTTATTAAAAGGGATTAAATGGATAATTTAATATTTCAAATATATATTGAAGATATTATATTTTGATCCTCAAGTGATTTTATTTTTCATGGATTTTCAAAATCATTGCCTTCATAGTTTGATATGAGTCTCATGGGTGAACATAAGATATTTTTTGATTTTCATCAATAAAAATAATATAAAGAACTCATTAAAAGTTTTGGTATTCATGACTTTCAACACTAAAATGTTCCAATGAATAATTTTTGAAATCTATATTATGATGAGGCTATAAAAACTATTCATAAAAATATGTTTAGATCTATGATTTAGTGTTTACTTTATTTAGTAGAATCTTGATCATATTTGAGGTTTTCAGTGTGTGTATATGTGATAGATTCAAATATAATCATAAATAAACCATTTAACGTTATATTAAATATTAATTAAGTAAGTTAAATTATTTTTAAACCTTAGATGAATTTATCCTAGACAAACATCATTTGAGTTAACTTTTTTTTACTATTTTGATTTTGGTTTTTAAAAAATAGATAAAAAATGTACAATAGGTATGTTCTACATTCTTGTTAATTGTTTAGTTTCATGGATTAATAGGAAAAAAATTAAAATACTTTATCATCTGATAAGAGTGAGTTCATTATTGTAACATCTTTTAGTTCATAGTCTTCATGGATTAAAAAAACACTATTCTATTTTGGTTTTAATTTTGCTTAAATTATGACTTATTATGATAATACTTATAGTAAATATATCTATAAAAATACATCATAGAAATCTATAACTAAACACATTGATGTTAGACGTCCCTTTGTTAGAGCTCATTACAAAAAGGAAATATTATTTTGGAATCACTTTCTATAGAATATTATTATAATTACATTTTTAATAAAAACTAATATTAAATTATGTTTGATAAAATCAAATTTTAACTTCATGTGATGGAAATTTATATTTATATAATTTATTTTAAGGTGAGATAAATTATTATTTGGGGTTTTTTATCGAATTATATTTAATCATCAATTAGTGTGCATGTTTGTCTCCTTTTTTCTGGATTATTTTAATATACTTCAACAATTGGTTTCTGCTTTATTAATTGAAAATCATATCATTTATTTAATATCTTGAAGTGTTTTCATGACTCTTTAGGCTACTAAAATGTTTTTCCAAAAAAATATACTACTGTATGTTACAGAAATGCATGAATTTAGGTAGTGGTTAAATTTTAATTATAATTTGAGGATTAATTAATTTACCAGCAATCATTGTCTAATTTCTAGATATAAGTGGTCATATTATAACTTTGAATACATTAAATATCAGATGAATTTTCTAATTTAATATACTTAATTAGTTTCAAAATAGGGGTGAATTTTTTATTATTTTTTTAATTATAAAAAATGAGATGAATTTCAAAGTGGATCCTAAAAACATTTTTTATATATGTTTTGATAATTACAATTCTTATTTATTTTAAAATTATATTTTCTCACAACTATTATTTCTATTCTTTGTTAACTCTAACATGGGTTAAGAAAATTATTTTATGCTTACAATGTTTATAAGAGAAAAATTGTTTATCATTGATTACTATTCTTATTTGCATGTTAGTTATAATTTTGTGAACAAATTTTGGATATAAATATGTCCTTATATAAGTTAACATCACATATTTTATGAGTATATGTACTATTATGGTTTCAAAAAATATGTTGATTCTTGACGAAAAACATGAACAAAAGAAAGTGATGATATAAAGAAACTTGATAGACTGTATGATTGGTGGTAATAATTTTTCAAACTATTTAACTCACCACCTGAATATATTTATTAACCATAAGGTATTTTGAAAATCTCAAAAATTCATAAACTGGCTATGTGAGTCTAAGTGACCACTTAAAGAAATTTCAATTGACCACATAATACTTTTTTTATGACTATAAGGTAAATTTGGAAATTAGTTGAACCTTCCTTATGACCTATCATGTGTGAAAGATTAGAAAAGTGTTAAACATAACTTATGACCAACCATGAATGAAAATTTGGAAAAATTGTTGAACCTGCCTTTTGACCTTCCTCAAGTGAAAATGTTTTGCTATTAAACCTACCTTGTGGCCTAGATTAAGTAAAATATTAGAATATTATTACACCTATTGAATGACCTACTATAATAAGTGTCACTTGAGCCTCAATGTCACTCAAGCCTCAATGTCAATCAATAATCATTTTCATGTAATTTATTATGTTCACTTAATGAATTTTTCATTTTATTAGTTTGAAATATTCTATGTTTTACTTATTATTTTCTTATTTAAAATTTCTATATGTTCCTTTCTCATTTTTCTATTTACTTAATTATTTTTTAAATACTCATTAATTATTTTAATAATATGGAAATTTATTTATAGATACTTTAGGTTTTCTTAAAACACAATAAACTTGATCATATTTTTAGTAATATACACTTTTTTCTTTGAACTGGAAATTATAAATTTTGAATTATTTGAAATATTAATGGACTATCTTATATGGATTATGGGGTGTTTCGAAGAACATTTTCATTGGTTTTTATGAGTTCATTTAGTAATATATTAATTATTAATAAGGAGTTCCACTATAAAACCTATTTAAGTTTTAAAATTTATCAAATTAAACCTGCATGGGAATTTTTTTGTTACATATTCAATGAAGAGATCATGTGTTTCTTCAAGAATGATAAAATTAAATGGGAATCATTTTTTTGAATATGTGGGGGATGATAGAATTATGTATAAATACTATAAAAAAATGAATAAAAACATAAAGGTTTAGGATATTATTGATTTTTACTATGTGATGCACCATTGTATTCAACAATTAACCATGACTAAACATAAATATTTTTATCTCATGATACTAGAGAGAACCTTACTACCATGACACATAGATCCGTTATTGATTATCTTGTTTCTATAGTTCTCAAATATTTTTAATTTTTTGTGATTAATAGTTTATAGGTTACACTACCCATAAAGTAAGGATTTGGGTTATACTTCCACATATAAAAGTGTTTTTTGGTTGTGTCTTTGGGTGTGAAAAAATATAGGGAAATTGGGTTGTGATTATAGGTGAGAAATATTTAGTAGTGGGTTGTGAATCCATGTTAGAAAAAGGATAGATTTACAATTTCTCCTCTAAGGTTTGAAAAAGAAGTTGTAAATGGATAAGACTCCCTTTAAATTTCATAGATTCCATTGGTAGTGATTGTTATTTATCATTGTGTTTGAGATGGTTAAAAAGTTGAGTGGGATCATTTAGATCTGAACTATTACAAAAATCATGGTGTTTATTTCCTTTTAAATCCACTACATGATAATAATTCATTAAATATGTTTATAATGGTCAATTTAAACCCCCACCACCTCCTGAAAATTTCTCCATTCTCTCATCAAGACCTAATAGCGCTATAAACATGATTATGTCATCTCGATGTGGATTATAGATGGTTTTAAGGTGATTCCAAGATTTTAGTGGATACTGATTATATTTTTTTCATTTTATGTTTTTTTATGTGATCAGTCTAGTGGGTGGTCTCTTTAGATGTATATTCATATGACCACATTGTATATTTGACATACAATTTTTTTTTTCTTATGGTTTTATTAAGATGTAATTTCATGTTTTCAAACTCTAAATATATTATGGATAATTTTTTGTTATTTATTTTTTACTTATGAAACTAATTTTTATATTATTACATCCCAAATTTGATACATAGAGTCCCACTACTAGTTATCTTTTTTTGGAAAACAAGGAGGTGCGTTGTAGGCCATGTGGCACTTTGAATAGGGTGTCATTTGATAAAATTAAGTCAGGGATTTAAAAAGTGGTATGAAATATTTTTTTTTATTTTCCTTACTATTTTTGGATTTTTAGTCATAGATGATAATTTTAAATAGATTATGATAGACCTAGGGTAGGTACACCATGAACATGTATCGAGTTAGAAGTTTGGATTACCAGGGTTATGAGATTCTCCTTATTGGTTCTCATTATTCAGGTTCTGATATTTTTTCATTTATGATAAGTTGATATGATATTCTTATTTTTTGGTTTTTTCTCTTGAATTGTTGTGTTAAAAAGTATTTGTAAATGAATCATACTTATCATATAGGAATTGTATGAAGTTCATATACTTGTGTCTAGTTGCTTTTTCTGATGGCAGGGAGTCCGGTTTTCTAAAGACTCAAAAATAACTAATATATTGTTATCTTATATAAATAATTAGTGAAATTATAATCAGATGAACTACAGTGTTTTTTTATGAAAGTTCATATAGATCATATAATTTTATATTTTCCAATGATGGTTATGTAGTCCCTAGGTGAAAATTATATATATTAAACCTTGTTTGGTTAGTTAATGCATTGGATTCCATGGGGATTGTTTGAAATGGCCACTAGTTTCCTTGATGATTTTGATTCCCTTTGGAGTGTATTAAAAGTCATGTTGGATTCCTTGGTCTCTTTAGTAATAGAGAACATATAGTACATCAAGGTATAAGTTTTATTTGAATAATGTGTAAATGGTTAGATTCATATCCTTATAGATTATAGGAGTGGTTTTGGATGTGATATTAGATAGTGATCCAAGGTA
This sequence comes from Viscum album, assembly GCA_963277665.1. NCBI lineage: Eukaryota > Viridiplantae > Streptophyta > Magnoliopsida > Santalales > Viscaceae > Viscum > Viscum album. The sequence goes on along the minus strand of OY728138.1, from coordinate 536,790,464 downwards.
GTTGGGTCAAGGATAGGTATCAAATGGGTAGACACATTTAGGTTTTAGAATGATTCCTTAGGGGTGACTGATTGTGTGATAGACCATGGAATGAATGATATGTTTAAGTTTTATTGGGTTTGATGGAAAAGAGGCAACAAGGATTAATTTATCTAGATGATATTGACATTTAAGGGAGGCATAGTCAGTTTTTTGGTGTCTAATCCAGCATTCAATGTCATGTGACTCATGAGAGTATGAGTTTGGTTGTGGGATCAGGTGATATGATAGTGCTTTCTCATTTTGGTTTGGATGAGATCAAGAAGTATCATGGTAAATAACCAGTGAAGGGATTCTTTGAGAGGTTCATGCATTCCTGGGAAAATTAGAGTGGGTTCTAGGTAATTTCTTCAAATGATTTTAGGTGTGGAGACTGATGTTCATTGGTTACATATGGTGCCTCTCTGATTATGTATCAGTGGAAAGTTCTTTTATGGGTTTTTGGAAATTTTCTAATTTCTATAGAAACTCAAGAGGTGTAGTGATGATGGTAAAAAAGTTTTCCCTTTGGTCTCGACTGCATAGATGAGCTATGTGACTTCTGTGGGTTTATATGTGATTACACAAAGGGTGCAATCAAGAATGATATGTGTCTTTCTAGTTTATTTATGGATCAATAATCGATTAATGTGGTGGGATTACAATGAGCATAGAGGCCAGAGGTTTAAATTAGAAAATGATAAATACCAAATATGTTAATATGTGTTGTCTATAATAATTAAGAGTATATCATAATTGGATAAAATATTCTTTATATGGAAGAAAGGGGTTACTAATAGTGATAGAATCAATTGGTAAAGGATATGTCTGTTGACATATCATGGATGAGTGACAGATTTTAAATGCATTTGGATGTTAGGGGATCTAAGCTTCATGGTTACATTGACACAAATATTTTCCTTGACAATGGTTTTTGAGGATGGGATGATTGTGGCTTAAGAATAGTGACACAGAATTAATGTTAGGACTTATGTTGCATTATTCCAAGGGAGTAGTAGTTTTAAGAGAATCCATATGGTGGGGAGCACACAATATGTTTTTTGTGAGTGTGGCCCTTTTTTTATGTAAATTTTTGAAGAAATAAAGGAATACATTTTAGTTAAGATATGAATTAGTAACAATAATATCTTTGGGTGGTACTTATGTATAAGTAGGATAGTCATATTTATTCATTACATTTTGAAATTTTTAGGATGTTGGACTTGTAAAAAAGATGTTTTATTTTTGTAGGATTATGATAAGGATACTTTTATGGTGGCGAGAATATTATTATTCATTGTGGTATGACCCTCAAGTCATAATTTTCTTGGATATGGTGAGACTGGTAGTAGGGCGGTTAGAATATTGCTTGGGGGCTAGTGTCTGGGTAGGAAATTACATTTTGTTCTTTAATGGATAATATAAAATTTAATTTAGTTTTGGAATTTCAGTAGATCTAGTACCTTCAAAATATGACTCAAGATAGAATATGGTGTAATCAGAGAATGATTTAGTTCGAAGGTACATCAATTCTCATAGGTGGAGTATGGTAGTGGATTGTGTTGGATGAGAATTTTACCATGGAATTTAAATGATTGTCCTTTTAAAAAAAATAGGGTATTTAGATGATTCTATTATGCCTGTAGAAGTTAAGGGATCATAATTACATAATATGGAGTATTTCAAACATTATGGGATTTTTTGTTAAGGAAAGGTTTGTTGTAGGATGATCGATGTATTTTTTATACATAATTAGAACAAATGATTTAGAAATGGAATTAAGGTTGTGTATTCATATGTGGTTATCCATGTTTAGGATGAGATCATTGGATTTTTGAGAAAATTTAATCCATAAAACTATATTTTAACAGTGGTCGTAAAAAATTTATTTTGGCCTAGAATTGGGAATGTTGAGTAGCATCAAATTCTTATCGATTTATTGGAGGTTGGGAGATTTTTTTTGGTGCTTCTTGGCAAAGGGAAGCCCTATGGTGGTGGGTTTAGAATGACCATTAAATTTATGGGCCATTGATGTTATTATGTGATAATTGGGGATGGTAAGAATTATTTTGGGGAGTTTTTAATTACTTATGAATTTACAGGTTATTTTCACCATAGTAAATTTCAATTTACAGTTCCAAGACAGAGAGGATTTTGAGAAAAGTGATTCCTACTTGAAATCGGGGAGTTTGGAAACCTATGTAAGGTATTTTTTGGTGTTTTTGGATGTTTTGTGTTTCTTGTAAGATGACCTAGTCTTTTCAGACATAAATATTACATCTTTTTAGACTAATATTTTATACATTTCTAAAACACTTTTCTAAAGACCATAATGTTTTAGTGAAATTGGATACTAGATGACCAAACTTTTTATCTCTTGAAAAAAATTCAACAACCCCCACAAATACCATAAAATTTATTAATCTCCATATAAAACCCTTATATAAAAACATTCCTCATAACTTAGGGAAATGAAACATAATAAAATGGTGAGCTTAGATACTATGTTTTGGGTAAACCTGGGAGATATCAACTGATGATCATATGAAATAATAAGATATGCATAAGGGTTTGATATCATTATAATAACTTAAAAATTTCACACCTAGTCTATCAAAGATCATAAACATGAGTCATGGAATAAAAAATTTACATTTTAAAGGACATGATTCATAAGAGTTAGAAAACATCATAAATCAATCATAAACCATAAGTTCATGTCATAAAAGTTTGGCACCATTATAGTTATAGAAACCATTTCATATGTCAAGGTTAATCGCCGAGAATATCAAATAATAATGGATTATTCCCCAACACGAGTTTCCCATAGTGGATCAGGAACATCAACTTACTTCTCATAATGGATCAAGTACATTGACCTATTAACTATAGTCATCTATTTATATACAAAACGTTTTCCAATGAATTAGGGGGCTATATAATTTTGAGCCTACCCATCAAAAAATGAAATTCATATATATGTGTGCCACAAGATCAAAAAAATATTCATCATATATAATCACATTATAATCCATGAAAATAAAAAAAACTGACTAAAAATTTCCATTTTTATTTTGAAAACACATTTAAGGTAATGTGAGAAACCATACAGTACAAAATACAAAGAATTAAATACCCTAAGAGATATCCATATCATTTAAATCTAATTTAACTCTATTAGATTTCTTATTCATAAGTATGTTATACTAAAGACAATTTACCTTTGAATCTAGATCATCATTGATAAGGTATTAGAACCAGTATGACATCTTGTCCTATATCTGTATATACTCCTACAAGTTTATCTTCCAAGCATTAAATCCTCTTAAAGAATATGATCTTTCTTTTTAATCCACTCTGATTTCACCTTATTCGGGTCTGAACGTAGTAATATCTCAAAAATTTTATACATATCCTCTTTTGAGGAATTAATTAGGAATTATTTCTCCAAAATTTATTCCTTAGAATGAATAATAATTTCCCATAGCTCCCCGTTTCGTATAGCCTCAACCAGATCAGTTTTAACTGCACTAGGAGGTTGGTTCTTCACCACTAGGAATTCCTTATTTTTATTTAAATTCTTCAATAGATCTCATTCCTGGTCCTAGTTCTTATGGTCACCAAAAACATGAAACTTGTTACTAAAAATATTGAGATTACAATCTATCATCTTGGCCTCCTCATTTTTTGTGGATCTTGTCTCAATTGGTCTGGGTAAGTAGAATAAGTCCTTGCACCCTTTCAAATTTTTTCCATTAATTGGGATACACCTCCCAATGCATCGATTTCCTCTTCATGCATTCCTTCTCCTCTGACTAGGAAGCCCTCTGCACTGTATTTCTTTTGCACTATATTTAGAAAAATTGATATAATAATCATCATTGTACTCCTCCATTTAGAATAACTTCTCATCATTGAGGTTCTCTACCCAAGTGGTATCATGTTCCTAATGCAACCCTTCACTTTCCAAACCATCAAATTGGTTGACATGCTTAATATATTAAACTATCCTTAGCATGATCTTCACCACACACCCTAATGCCTATAAATCCTAGACCTTTCCATAGGTTGCATAACTTTATGACTCCTTATGAGTCACCCTTTTAGGACCAAGTCTGCCATGCGTTGTCTCCTGAGACCCCACTCTTTCGGATTTTCCATTTCCATCCCACACTACCACCACTAATGACACAACAATAGGATAATTATTGCTCTATTAAAAATTTATTATATTACACACCCCATAAATCATTCTTGAATCATATGGGAGTGAAAAATCAAGATTTAGGTCACACCATAGTCTTCTAAAGACATATAAAAAATTTAGCATCATGATTTATAGGGCATAATTTTTCTAAAGGAAGAGAATATGTGGATGCTCAACTAATAACTTGTTCCTTTAGACCATTATACTTAGGCACACCAGTACCCAACTTTAGTACTGCAACCTCCCTATGATGGCCGACCAGGATCCCTTGATGTCACTTTCAGATCCAATAACCCATTTTGTCACATACTAAAAAGAAATATACCCACGATTCAAACACTATAATTTTTTCATAATGGAATTCTTCTCTGACTTAAATCCAAAAAAACATCAAAAGGCATCCTTGTATCTTTTACTTAAATGAATATAAAAATAGAAATTAGGAGAAAGAATGCGCTAGTAATATTATTAGAATAGTGAAATAAACCGATCAGGCTACCTAGAATCCTGATTATCAAAGGGTTATGAAATAGAAGAGGGAGATCTAGAAAACAAACCCACATCGTTGTTGTTAGAGAATCACTCTTCATGTTGAAATCATAGGACCACAGGACAAGAAAAAAAATGGGGTGTATTGCATACTTGAGTTGATTTGGACAAGGCTTTGATCAAATACAACTATAAATAAAAAAAGCATTATATTCCTATTTTTGATAATCCCTTTTATAGATTGATCGAGCAAACCCCAATCATTAATGACAAAACCTTCCCATTTTAGTAACATTTGAATCATAATCTCCCTAAAATAAGTAACCTTATATGGATTTTTAAATCCAAATAACATTCAAAAAAAGAATCATAAAATAATTTCATGGTCATTATATACACCACATAAAAGAAACAACTATTGAATATGAAATGTTTCTCACATAAATAAAAGTGAGACGAAAATCCCTTACCTTAAGAGTGACTTACTTCGAAATTTATTTAAACTCCAACATAGTAAATTTAAATTTATTATATTTATATACTAGAATATTTTAAATTATTATTATATCCTATATATAATTATATATATATATATATATATTCATCCATGAAGGTAGATATTTAAAAATTAATCTACACCATTCATGGAGATGGTTGGTCGTACATACACATGAACGCTATTTTCATTTTTCAGAGGATGTAAAAAAAGAATGGTAACAATAAATTCAACATTGTAGAATCATTTTTATATCATAAAAATCATATATTTTCCAAAAAAACATTACTTATTACAATCCAGGTAATGTGGAGAAGAAAAATGAGTCACGTCACTTTATGGTGCATATAATCCACACGTACGCATGAGCGAAGTTACAATTTTCCAATGGTTTGGAAGGTAAGAGGTTAGCTATTATATTACCATTAAAGATTATAATTATTTCAATAACATAATATAAAAAAATTATACCCACCATAATACTCATTCATAATATATCCTAATGAAAAATGAATTGTGTCGCTATGTGGTGATGATAAGTCGAACGTACGGACGAGCGATACTTTAACTTTACACTTGATGAAAAAGAGGTTAAATAAAGGTGGTTTCACAACCATAAAAACCTTTAAATATATTTATTAAACTAATTTAATTATTTTATTAAGAATATAAAAGATTTATATTAGTTAAAATAATAATTAAAAAGAAAGTGATCGGTTAAGGAGATTACCTCTTCTTTGAAACAACTCGTATAGATATCCTTTGAAGGACCATAGGGTTTTAATTTTTGTGGAAAAGTACCTATATAATGTGAAACTGGAATTTTAGAAAGTATTTTAGAAGGTTATGGTAGATCTATAAGGCTCAATGTGCAGTGAAGAAAAGAAACTATGGGAGCCCATTTATTATCGAGTAGAGGGGAACTATTTGTATTTCTTAAAATATTAAAATATAATAAAGTTATTATCTTTCCAAAATGCTTCAAAATTTATTATTATTTTAATATAATTTAATAAAGTTTGAAATACCATAAAAATATAAAATTTTGATAGGTTTATGGGCTATTTTAAACATTATCTTTTGGTTTAACACCATAGTTAACCTATATTAACCTTAACTGTGATATTTTCTTTTTCACTTTTAAAGGGTTATAATTTTACATATAAAGTCAAAATTAACTCATAAATGGAAAATAAATGAAATTTTAGGCCATATATTATCACAAATTTTCTATTAAAATAATTTTTTGATTTTTAAACAATTTAATCAAATAAGTTTTAGTAAAATATCATTAATGTTAATTTTAACACTACCCAATTAATTTGACTTGATATATATAAAGAAAAGGTTTTAATTTGAATATAAAAATTTCAAATAAAACAAATATTTCAAAATAATATATAAAATTTTTGTGACACTATAAATCCCTTAACATATATTACTTTTAATATTTTTAAGATCATTTATTTTATTTTTCTATTAATTGAAGAAATTATGCATTAGTATTGCATAAGAATTTAAGAAAATTAAATAATTGGTAAAAATTATAAATAAAAATCCAACATTAAAATAATTTAATTATTATAAAATTAAATTTTTAAATACATTTATAAATTTATTTTCTCCCTATGCGGACACCTATTAGATATTTAAAACTAAGAGAGTGACACATTGTAAATGTAATTTCATTAAATATTATATATGTAATTTTTAAAAAATAATGTCCATTAAAAAAATATCAATTATAAGGTGATAAGGGTTGAATTAATTTTATTTAATCAGAATTATGAGGAAAAATTATGGCCTTACCACTTAGTTTTAACCAAGATTAACTAGATTTTCCCTTTTCTTTGGTGATAATTTTTACCATGGTTAAAATTCAGATTGACCAAAAAAATGAGCTTATTTAAAAAAATTGAACCACATGATTACAAATATGGAATTAATTTTATGAAATTACATTCCTAAAATTAGTATAAATTAATTTAAAAATAATTTCACCAAGAGAAATGCAAACCAATTCTAGAAAAATATGGTTTTTATGTATAAAGTTGTATTTATTATTAAATTATTCATAGAAAAAACATAATTAGAATGTTTAAAATAATTAATTGAATTAATAATATATAAATTTAATTAAATAAATTCTATAATAGTTATTTATTATGTTTATTAAGATAAACCATATATTAAATGCATGAAAACAGTTTCTTAGAAATTTATGTTTAAAAATATATTTATAAAAAATTTAACCATAAAATTGATTTCAATGAACATAATTGAATTACTAATAACATAAGAAAACTATATTTACTTTGAAATAATTTTAAAATAGAAAATAAAATCTTGAATTCTTGAAATAAAAATATAGTTTTCAATGAAAAGTATTATTTTTACTATTCACTAGAAAATAAAACTTCATAGAAAAATTGAAAAGTTTAACTCTAAATTAATTTATGATGATGATTTAAAAAAAATTCTTTTATAAAATAAACTTTATATAATTTCTTTAAATTAAGTATAATATTCCCTCCCCAAAAAAAAAAACTTACGAAAAAACATAATTTTAAAGCATAAAATAACTTTACTAATAATTGAGTTCTTAGCTCTAAATAATTAATAAATAAATTTTTATTAAATGTTTTTTTCATAATAATGTTTATATTTATTCAAAGAAAAAACAAAATAGCAGAGGATTCAACCCTCTTCACCCTTGGATCCATGAGACTGAACTAAGGAGGTCTGAATTGATAATGCCCAAGAGATTCCTCCCTAATCAGATTGACCCCCTAATGATTCAAGCTAACCATAGTATGCAAGAAAATATTCTCAAAACTAGGGACATCCAACGAGTCCAAGTAATTAGCTACTTTGTTCCCATCCCACCAAGTGTGCACCACTTGAGTGGTGTTGTTGAGAAATCGTTGACACTTTCTAATAATGTAGTTGATTGACCATGGGGAGATGACAGAGTCATGCAGGGAGTTATGCACTAACAATAAATCTATTTCAACTTCAAAGATCTCCAAATTTCTCTAGCTGCATAAGGTGAGTCCTATGAGCAACGCCTTGGCCTCCACCTATAGAGAGGTCCCATGACCGAGTCTGATAGAGAAATCCAAGTAGATGGACACATTTGTATCCCACACCACTCCTCCCCCCCCCAATTAAATGAAAGTCAACTCTTAATTAATTAATTGAGTAGGTTATTCTTTATAATTAATTCTTGGATTCATTTTGAAATTTGAAATGAATTTTGGGTTTGTGTGTTAATTAAATAAGACAAGGTCTTATTTCATGAGAGGTTAGTCCATTGTGGGAGAGGATTTGGAGAAGAAATCTCTACGTTCTGAATAACGTTCTTCCTCTTTGAAGAAGGCAAAGAACGCACCATCGCCGACGAAGAACGCTGACCTCCAACGAAGGATGAAGAAGAACGCCGAATCCTTGGAGATCGACGACGCGATGCCGTATACCGCGACGCTGACGATCCTCCTTCAACGACGTTGTCTTCCGCGATGTCCCTTCCCCACGATGAATCAACAACACTTGAGGTAGGGGTTTGATTTTATGTCGTTAATGTTTGGGCGTTCATCGATAATCTTTTAGATGCATGCTATCGATTAACGGGAGGGGGTCGGACCGCACAAACACGGTCGACCCTACTCCCTTATTATTGTTGTCCTTCGTTGTGGATTGGAACGGATATGGTGCGGTGTCGTCGCACCGCGCGGAAACAAGGAAACCGCAGCAAGAAAGTGTGGCATCGTCGCGCCACACAGATGAGGTCAATCAAAGCTGCGGTGTCGCGGCGCTGCGCAGGAGAACCACGAAGACACCGCGGCTGGAGCGGGGCCGCGGCGGAGGGGCGTGGCGCCGTCGCGCCGCCCCGAATGGACAAGGTTTAGGCCTATGGCCGCGGTGGTGCGAGGAGCGGCGGCCGGAACCGCCGGCCGCCGGAGCAGGAGGGCGGGACCGCGGCGGCAGCCTGGCTGTCCAACCAGGCCGACCGATCATGGAAATCGGGGGTCGTAACCCCCGGCTGGCCGAAGGAACACCCCCCCCCCCCTCTTCTCGGCCGTTTCGGCCGAGCCAACGGGCCACGCGAGCGCACCAGGCCGGGCCGGACCGGGACCCGGGTCGGGTCGCCTCGGTTTGGGCCGACCCAGGGGGTCTCGGGCCGGGTCGGTTCGGGCCCAAAACCCCCCTTTTCAGACCTCTTTCGGTCTTCTGCCCATAACTTGGGCTACGAACCTCTGATCGACGCACCGTTAGCTGCGATGCACTCCTTGGATCGAGATGGTAGTTTCGGTATATTACACTCAAGGTTTCGAAGAACTTTGGGTTCTAATGGGTTGGTTCGAACATGAAACCAACAGGGCCCTCAGAGCAGAAATGCTTATATCTTGAACTCCGGACGTCCGATTGACATGCTGTCAACTTTGTTGGATTCCTCTTAGTGATACGGACCTTTTGGCTTACTCCGCTCGAAGTTTGGATGCAGTTGGAGTGCGGTCGGGTTGGTTTTGACTTAAAAACCAACCTGGCCCCCAGAACAAAAAAGCCAATAACTCTCAGACCAGGCGTCCGATTGACGCGTCGTCTGTCACGTTGAGTTCCTTTTGACAATACAGAACTTTGGGATACATTAACTCCGGACATCATGTTATTTGATGTATCAGCCCCTCAGCTCGTGGAGCGGACCCTCCCGAAACGAGCTTGTTGTGTGTGGAAACCCAAGAGCTGGATGCGACTACGATGACGATGATGATTGTACAGAAATCCTCCTTGGGTTCGACAGCGATGACTACAGCACTCAGCGATCCTCATTGGATCAGTACTACCGATCTTGTGTGGGTCATTGCTCAGTGGTCCTGTGTGGGCTAGCACATACCGATCCTGTGTGGGTCAGATCCTCTGTGGGTCATTGCGGGGGTTAGTACATATCGATCTTGTGTGGGTCATTGCAGGGGTTAGTACCTATTGATCTTGTGTGGGTCTGATGGATTAGATGAATCAGTGGCTACAACTAATCATCTCTTTCATCTTACGAAGAAGTATTCATCTGTGAGCTGAGTCTTGACTTCCATCAATATCTTCGAAATTTTTGACTTTCTTTCCTAAGTGGATTGAGTTGTGTTTTCCTATGTGGATTAGGTTGTACTTATATGTGGACGTGATCGAACTTGGCATGGATGCTGGAGCCAAACGGGAATTGATGACTTATGTATATGTATGGGCATATACCTAAGTAGTGTTGGATGTTACTTATTGATTGTATCTTCCCTTTTTGGATTATCCTTTTTGGATTTTGGGAGACCTTCGGGGGTCTCGGGGTCCCTACTGAGTAGCGTATACTCACCCCTACATGGGCTATGCCCGCACTACGTTGTGTTGGTTGCAGACGACGGACAGTGCTGATCGTGGTTCAGGCTTGCGAAGCAAGTCAGTACCTGGAGGTGGACCATTGGTCATGACATACTCAGAGCGGACGGTTGGACCCGAGGAGGTGAGGAGGCTATCTGTACCCACCCTTCAGGTGGGACTTCCAGTGGACGGCTCGACGTTGCAGCTTTACTTTTCAGTTTCTGTATTTCCATTTCCAGTTTTACTTTACTTTCAGTTTGGGTTTGTATTCTATCCCACTTACTTTTCCGCACATACTATTGTACCCAGTTTTACTTAGTGTTTAATTCTGCTTTCTTACTCTGTTTGTTTTTTACTTTATAAAGGCAATGCCTTCCCTTTTTATCCGGAATTATTCCTTGGAGCTAGTCGCCAGCCCCTGGACTATGGAAGGCGGGCTTGGGGTAGTCACGGAACGGGCCCCGAGGACGGGTCGTGACAAATTGGTATCATAGGGTCGACCATGGAGGTCTGTAGGGAGCAGGCGGACGAGCCCGAGGAGCTAGCCGACCAGCAGGTGGTGGGAGACACTTTGAGGCTCTATCACCACCACCACCAGGAGGTCCACCCCGGCCACAGGGAGCTGGCGGGCAGAGGTAGGTACAGCTTCAGGCAGTGGAGGCCTACGACCACGGCGTTCCTGAGATTATTCAAGGTACTATCTGTGTCTACTCCACCCTTGCGGCAGTTCTTATAGATACAAGAGCGAGTCATTCTTTTATTGTCACTGCCCTTGTTCAGAGATCGTAGATTCCTACTGAGTCGTTGGCTCGATCCTTACGGCTAGAGACTCCTACGGGAGTAGACTCGACGATTATGCACTGGTTCTGGTAGTGTGAGCTTACTCTAGGAGGCGAGAGCTTCGGCTGGGATCTTCTTGTAGCGGCGTCGAGGCCTTACGACGTCATCTTGGGCATGGATTGGTTAACTACAATACATGCTCAATTTGACTGTATTAGGCGCAAGGTGCGATGTGTTCTCACCGACGGGAGCAGTTTCACCATCACCGGCGAGAAGGGAACCTCTGTAGTGCAGGATGGACTCACGCAGAGGAGAGGACATCCCATCACTCATCAATTGGCTAGCCTTATCCAAGGAGCAGTTGACGTGCGGAGTCTGAGCTTACCTAGAGTGGTGGATCAGTATGCGTACGTTTTTCCCGACGACGTTCCAGAACTACCTTCACACAGAGAGGTAGACCTTTATATTGACTTGTACCCCGGGACAGCCCCGATATCTACCCCAGCATATCGGATGGCTCCCTCCAAGCTTCGAGAGCTACAGGTACAGCTGGAGGACTTGGAGGGCAAGGGATTCATCCGACCCAGTGTTTCACCCTGGGCTTCCCTGATTTTGTTTGCCAAGAAGGTGGATGGGAGCTTGCGACATTGTATCGACTATCGTCACCTGAACCAGGTGACCGTGAGGAACAAGTATCCGCTAATGAGGATTGGCGACCTCTTCGACCAGCTCAAGGGATCACGGTGGTTCTCGAAGATAGACTTCAGGTCAGGCTATCATCAGCTCAGTGTTCGGGACAAGGATGTGTAGAAGACGGCCTTCAGATGTCGGTATGGCCATTAAGAGTTTTTGGTTATGCCATTCGGCATAACCAATGCTCTAGCAGTGTTCATGGGCCTCATGAACAGGATCTTTCAGCCTTACCTCTGTTGATTTTTCGTAGTCTTCATTGACGACATATTGATATACTCGACGACTGAGGAGGAGCACGCCTACCACTTTCGGGTTGTACTGGACACACTCCGAGAGCACCAGCTTTATGGTAAGCTCTCGAAGTGTCAGTTATGGATACGTGAGGTCCACTTCTTGGGACACGTCATCTCTGAGGCAGGAGTTGCGGTGGATCCTGTGAAAATAGAGGCAGTGCTAGCTTAGGAGCCACCCAGGAGCGTAACGGAGGTGTGAAGTTTCTTGGGTCTAGCTGGGTAATACCGAAGATTTGTGCCAGACTTTTCCAGAGTTTCGGTACCACTTTCAGCTTTGACAAAGAAGGGGAAACCCTTCGTATGGTCAGATAGATGTCAGCAGAGCTTAAAAGAGCTGAGACAGAGATTGACCAGCGCGCGTATCTTGAGGCTACCGAAGGAGGGAGTAGGGTACGTAGTCTACTGCGATGCATCATGGACTGGACTCAGATGTTTCCTGATGCATGAGTGGGTCATGATCTCTTCTGGATCACGTCAGTTGAGGCAGCATGAGAAGAACTACACTACCCATGACCTGGAGTTAGAAGCAGTGTTCTTCGCACTGAAGATGTGGTGACACTATCTGATGGGCGAGCACTTTATAGTATATTCTGACCACCAGAGTCTCAGGTATATATTCTCGTAGAAGGACCTGAATCTTAGATAGCGGTGATGGCTCGAGTTCTTCCAGGACTATAACTTTGAGATAGTCTATACTCTTGGGAAGGGGAACGTAGTAGCCAATTCTCTCAACAAGAGGACCGGCATCCAGCTACTCGGGGAGGTGACGAAGTAGCTAGCCTCTTTTCAAATATCCTTCATGGATAGAGATGAAGCAGCCTTTCTTTAGTCACTCATAGTCACTCCTTCACTAATGCAGCGGGTCAGAGAGGAACAGCATGGGGACGTTGACTGTGAGACGCGGCGTGCATTGATATCCTCAGGACAGGCAGCTCATGGATTCTCTGTGGGAGGAGAGCACGTCATTTTTTTAGAGGACATACCATGGTACCAGTTGCTTTACAGGAGGAGGTGCTGAGAGAGTTTCACACTTCCCCTTTAGCGGTACATCCAGGAGTGGCGAATATGTACCAGGATCTTAGGCGACAGCACTGGTGGTCGGGTATGAAGAAGGCTGTAGCAGAGTTCATTTCTCGATGCCTCACCTTCCAGCAGGTAAAGGCAGATCATCAGGTACCAGTAGGATTCGTACAGCCCTTGGAGGTCCTGGAGTGGAAGTGGGACGGGATATCTATGGATTTCGTGACTGGACTTCCACGTACTTACAGAGGTCACGACTCCATTTGGGTGATTGTCGACCGACTCACCAAGTCGGCCCACTTCTTAACTATCAAAGAGTAGGGCTCAGTAGAGAGCTTGGGACGTCTCTACATTCAGGAGATAGTACGGCTTCATGGTGTGCCATCATCTATCGTCTCTGATCGAGATTCTCACTTTACTTCCCAGCTTTGGAAGGGGTTGTAGGAGGCTTTCGGGACGCAGCTACGTCTGAGCACCGCCTTTCACCCTCAGAAGGATGGTCAGATGGAGAGGACCATTCAGAATCTCGAGGACATGTTCCGTACATGTGTCCTCAACTTTGGTCGTAGCTGGGAGGAACACCTACCCTTGGTGGATTTCGCGTACAACAACAGCTACCACACCACCATCGGGATGGCACCATACGAGGTGTTGTTCGACCGACCTTGCAGATCACCGCTGTGCTGGAAAAACCCTGGGGAGTCGGCATTTTTGGGACCGGAGATGGTCCAGGCCACGACAGAAAAGGTCCAGGTCATCTAGGAGCGGATGAGGACATCTCAGAGACGGTAGAAGTCTTATGCTGACAGGAGGTGGAGGCCACTGGAGTTCGAGGATGGTGACCACGTCTTATTTCGGGTCTCACCTCGACGTGGATTACAGAGATTTGGCTAAGGCGGAAAGTTATCTCTGTGATTCATCGGACCATTCCAGGTCCTCAGCAAGATAGGCGAGGTGGCTTATCGCCTGGCCCTACCACCTCAATTGCACTGGGTGCACGATGTCTTACACGTATCTCAGCTGAGAAGATACGTGCATGACCCGACGCATATCATCGACCATGGGGAGTTGACATTGATGATGGGGTGACTTTTGCAGAGGTCCCGGTGGAGATCGAGGATCTATAGGAGTGAGTCCTACATGGACGGTCGATTCCTCTAGAGCGCATCAGATGGCAGCACAAAAACCTCAAAAAGAGCACTTGGGAGTGGGAGGCTCAGATGTGTGCACAATACCCCCATTTGTTTCCCTAGTTTATGATGTATCTTTATGGGGACGTAAAGCCCTGAGGTGGGATTAGTGTAAAGACCCGTAAAATTCAAGGAAATTTGTTTCTTAATTTTCTTTGGGATTTTACAAGAACACTGTTTCTGACGGCACCTGATTCCGAGGACCGGTGTGCCCAGAATTTTTTTTCTGAAGTTTAGCTCGGGTACATTTAGTGAACGAACGAGCAGGATTTCCTAACTTTTGAACCGGTGCTCAGAATCAAAATCTGAGGGCACCGATGAAACCGCATCACTGGTAATTGCTTAGGAACACCTTTTCTGGAGTTGCGTTTTCTCGGGTGTGGTTATTAAAATTTGAGTTAAGTAAAGAATAAAAATAAAAAGCGGTGCAACCATTTTATTTTTATTCTAAATAGTGTTAACCTAAGCTAAGTGGTTGGAGTGGGACCCACATCCTAACTACTCCACTATGTAGGATATTTGTGGGGTGGGTCCCACACGAGCCCCACCCTTTCAACTTCCTCAACCCCTATTAATTATGTAACTCACATGCACCCCCCCCCCCAATTAAATGGAAGTCAAGTCTTAATTAATTAATTGAGTAGGTTATTCTTTATAATTAATTCTTGGATTCATTTTCAAATTTGAAATGAATTGTTCGCTTGTGTGTTAATTAAATAAGACAAGGTCTTATTTAGTGAGAGGTTAGTTCATTATGAG
The DNA here is from genome assembly GCA_963277665.1 of Viscum album. Classification (NCBI taxonomy): domain Eukaryota; kingdom Viridiplantae; phylum Streptophyta; class Magnoliopsida; order Santalales; family Viscaceae; genus Viscum; species Viscum album. The sequence continues at coordinate 536,775,152 of OY728138.1, read as the reverse complement.
AGAGGATTTGGAGAGGAAAGCTCTAAGTTCCGAAGAACGTTCTTCCTCCTTGAAGAACGCGAAGAACGCACCGTTGCCGACGAAGAACGCCGACCTCTGATGAAGGACGATGAAGAATGCCGAATCCTTGGAGATCGACGATGTGACACCGTGTACCACGATGCCGAAAATCCTCCTTCTGCGACGTTGTCTTCCGCGACGTCCCTTCCCCATGACGAATCTAAAATGCTTGAGGTAGGGGTTTGATTTTATGTCGTGAATGTCTGGGTGTTCATCGATAATCTTTTATCCACATGCTATCGATTAACAGGAGGGGGTCGGACCGCACAAACACAGCCGACCCTCCTCCCTTATTATTGTTGTCCTTCGTTGTGGATTTGAACAGAGATGGCGCGGTGTCGTCGCACTGCGTGGAAACGAGGAAACTGCGGTAAGAAAGCATGGCGCCATCACGCCACGCTGATGAGGTCAATCAAAGGCGTCGCACCGTTGCGCCTTGTAGGAGAACCATAAAGACACCGCGGCCGGAGTGGGGCAGCGGCGGAGGGGCGCGGCGCCATCGCGCCGCGCCAAATGGACAAGGCCGCGGCCTATGGCCGCGGTGGTGCGAGGAGCGGCAGTCGGAACCGCCGGCCGCCTGAGCAGGTGGGTGGGACCGTGGCGGTCCCACGTCGGTAGCATGGTCGTCCAACCGGGCTGGCCGATCGAGGAAACCGGGGGTCGTAACCCCTGGCCGGCCGAAGGACCACCCCCACCCCCACGTGGGGGCCGAGGTTGTCAAAGGGGAGGGCAGCGCCCCCCCCCCCCCCCCCTTCCGCTCGGCCTTTTTGACCGAGCCGCCTAACCATGTGGGCCACGTGAGCACGCCAGGCTTTGCCGCGCCCTAATGGGCCGTACCTGGACCCAGGTCGGGTCGACCCGGTTCGGGCCTACCCAGGGGGTCTCGAGCCGGGTGAGTCCGGGCCCAAAACCCCCATTTTCGGAACTCTTTTGGTCTTTTTCCCATAACATGGGCTACAGACCTCTGATAGATGCACCATCAACTGCGATCTTATTCTTGGATCGAGACGGTCGTTTCGATATTTTACACTCAAGGTTTCGGAGAACTTTGGGTTCAGCTGGGTTGGTTCGAACACGAAACCAATGGGGCCCTCGGAGCGGAAACACTTATATCTTGATCTCCGAATGTCTGATTGACGTGCCGTAGACTTTGTTGGATTCCTCTTAGTGAGACGGACCTTTTGGATTACTCCGCTTGAGGTTTGGATACAATTGGAGTGTGGTTGGGTTGGTTTTGTCTCAAAAACCAACCTGGCCCCAGGAATGAAAAGGCTAATAACTCTTAGACCGGGCATCTGATTGATGCACCGTCTGTCATGTTGAGTTCCTTTTGACGATACGGAACTTTGGGATACATCAACTCCGGACTTAGAGTCAGTTGATGTAACAGCCCCTCGGCTCGTTGAGCGGACTCTCTCGAAACGAGCTTGATGTGTGCGGAAACCCTAGAGCTGGCTGCGACTGTACCAACGATGACGACTGTAAAGAAATCCTTCATGGGTTCGACAACGATGACTACAGAACTCAGTGATCCTCAGTGGATCAGTGCTATCGATCCTGTGTGGGTCAGATCCTGTGTGGGTCAATGCTCAATGGTCTTGTGTGGGCCATCGCATACCGATCCTGTGTGGGTCAGATCCTGTGTGGTTCATTGCGGGGGTTAGTACTTATCTATCCTTTGTGGGTCATTATAGGGGTTAGTACCTATTGATCCTATGTGGTTCTGATGGCTTAGATGAATCAGTGGCTTCAACTGATCATCTCTTTCGTCTTATGAAGAATTATTCCTGTGTGAGCTGAGTCTTGACTTCAATCAATATCTTCGAAATGTTTGACTTGCTTTCCTAAGTGTATTGAGTTGTGTTTTCCTCTGTGGATTGGGTTGTACTCCTATGTGTACGTGGTCGAACTTGGCATGGATGCTGGAGCCGAATGGGAATTGATGACTTAGGTATATGTATGGACATATACCTAAGTAGTGTTGGATGTTACTTCGTGATTTTATCTTTCCTTTGTGGATTATCCTTTGTGGATTTTGGGAGACCTTAGGGGGTCTCGGTGTCCCTAATGAGTAGCGAATACTCACCCCTACACGGGCTATGCCCGCACTACGTTGTGTTGGTTGCAGATGACGGAAAGTGCTGATCGTGGTTGAGGCGTGCGGAGCAAGTCGGTACCTGGAGGTGGACCACTGGGTGTGATGTACTCGGAGCGTATGGCTGGACCCGAGGAGCTGAGGAGGCTATCTGTACCCACCCTTCAGGTGGTACTTCTAGTGGATGGCTCGACGTTGCAGCTTTACTTTTCAGTTGCTGTATTTCTGTTTCCAGTGGTACTTTACATTCAGTTTGGGTTTTTATTCTGGCCCACTTACTTTTAAAAACTTACTATTGTACCAAATTTTACTTAGTGTTTACTTCTACTTGCTTACTCTCTGTGTTTTTTTACTTTATAAAGGGAATGCCTTCCCTTTTTATTGGGAATTACGCGTTGGTGCTAGTCGCCAGCCCCTGGCCTATGGAAGGCGGTCTTGGGGTAGTCACGGCACAGGCCCCGAGGACGGGTCGTGACATGTTGGGATTGAGTCTCATGCAGGAGACTTTGGAGAAAGTTTAATTGATTCATAAATGGATGGAAACAGCTCAGAGTAGGAATAATTCATATGCGGATTGAAGGTGTAGACCTCCTAAGTTCGAGGTGGGTGGTAGTGTGTTCCTTCAGGTGTCTCCAAGGTTCAGTCAACTACATATTCAGAAGTAGGGAACATTGGCGCTCATGTCTATAGGTTAGTTTGAGATTGTGGAGAGGATCGGGCCGGTAGAATATTGATTGGGTCTTCCATAGCCATATAGTGAGATGCATGATGTTTTTTATGTGTCGCGGTTTTGGCGGTATCTCCCTAACCCAACTCACATGGTGGTTGTTGAGGATATTGAGCATGAGGATGATGTGTCCTTTGAGGAGCAACAAGTTTTTGTGGTGGATCATAGTGAGAAAGTATGGTAGGGAGAGTTTGGTCCAGTAGTGCAAGTAATATGGCTGTATAGGAATGATCAGGAAGAAACATGTGAGCGGGAATCATACATGTGGGCTTAGTGGCCTAATCTTTTTTCCTTGGAAGTGCAATAAAGCTTGGGATCTTAGCTCAAGGATGATCCGTTATAAGGTTGGGAGTTTGTAAGATCCCAGTTTTCCCTGTAAGGTATTCTATACTATTTTTTGGTTTAAGAAATTTGATTTTGGTTAAATATGTTCTGACCCAAGTCCTTAAGGAGGCTCAAGGGTGTTCTGAGGGTTCGAGACATAAAAAAGGAGAAAGGGGGGTTTTATGGGTAGGTCGCATGGTCTGCGCATGGTTAGTGATAACTATACGGACAACCCAGGGGAAACAAATAGGAGGTGGTACATTGGATAGTGGAATCCGCATATTTTTCACAAGGTTTGGAAAACCGTGCAGTCTAGAAACTTTTAAAAAATTACAATTTTTCAACTCTGGGATTTTAATACCCAACTCATGATTTCTTCCACATTCTCCCCTCTTCACCCTAGGAACGAACCTAATCTCTCAAGATCATTAAGATATCAATATCCCTTGTTTCTAATGTGTTTTTGGTGCCATTAGTTTCGGATTGAAGCTCCGGGTAAGGCTAATCCCATCCTTGTTTCTCTTTTGAGTTTAGGGTTTTTATATCCTACTCCTCTCTTTCCAAATCTCTAAAACCCTACTCTTTGGGTTAGATCAAGGTTGAAACTTCAAGGGTTGGTTGAAGTGGCATCTAAGGGATTGATTAAGAGTGTGTTTTCCCTTGGAATTGAGGTAGGTGGTCTACAAGTTATATCCCATGGTTTATTTGTGGATTTTTGCATATGTGGTTTTGTTCTTGGGTGACTCTTGGTATGTTTTGATTACCCTTGGAATGTTTAGGTAAAATGTTTATTAAGAAGGTAAATGGAAACCCTCATGATCCCCACGGGATGCGTTGAGGGTGATGAGACTAATCTAGGGCAACCCATGGGGTGTTCTGACTTCCCTAGACCAAGGGATTTGTGAATAACAAGTGAGATTGTTGTAAAATTATGTAGAGCCCTTGATAAACATGTTGATGTGGTTGATTGTGTTGGATTAGAAGTTAAGTGATTCACCTTAACTTAATGATAACCTAAGGGATATTAGGTTAAAATAGAAGTGGTTTATATGGGTTGAACATGGTTATTATAGAGGAATTTTGATTAGTGTTGGAATGTGTAAATTGGTTGGCACATGAGAATGATGAATGGATAAATGGGTTAATAAGTGGAAATGATTAAAGAACATAATGGAATGGATTATAATCCGTGTAATGAATCATAGTGAGTTTAGTGTAATGAATGAAACCTAGGGAGATAGGCACAATGAATGAATGCTTAGTGAGATAAGCGTAATAAAAGGGAATTTGGCTAAATGAATAAATGAAGGGAAATGTGGTAAATGTGTCAATGGGTTAAAGAAAAGGTATTACCTCTCATTTTTTTGTTTTAATTTATGTTTTCCTTGGTCAATGGTTGTGATTTTGTTTGAATGGTTGATGGATATATATATATATATACTTTGTACAAATGGTTTGGTAGAGGGGGCTATTTACTTGAGGTTTTATACCCATGGGTCGAGTAGGACTGAGCCTCTAAACTCCACCCCTAATGAATGGTTTAGGGAAGAGGACTGATGATCTGTTTCTATAATAGTTACATCCACCCTGACTAAGGCTTTGTGTTGAGGATATATTTGACATGAGGAAGCTATTCCTAGTGAGATAGGATAACAGTGTGTTTTTTCTCAGGCATGTGATTGTGGTCTTTAAGCTTGTGTAACTTTTTGTGTTTGACGAACCCATGATAAATGCATTAGAAATGGTAAGATAAAGCAATTGTAATAAATATTGGAAATGAACCTGAACTGGTTAAGGGAATTTAATATTTTATTTTTCATTTATTATTCATTTCTGTTTTTCATGGACAATTGTTTATACCAGATATATTGTAGATACCATTGGTAATGGCCTGCTGAGTTGTACTTACACCCTGCTCGGGCCTCTGTTTGGTACTAGAGTATACTTCATGTTTACAGGTCAGGAGAAGGTAAAAGAACGTTTCTAGGGAGTTTGGTTGGCATGGTTGTGCATGGAGGAGGACCTAGACTTGGCGTCAGTACCATTTTGGGGATTTTCAGTTGTATTCATTTTGGGTTTTCTTCGTTTTTTCACTTGAAGCATAACATGACATATTTACTGTTGGGCATGTTTGTACCCTATTTTGTGGAATGGTTGTTTATGAATAATCTCGTATTATAGGTTATTATTACACTATTTTTTTATCTTCTTTTGTGGCTTGGTATGATAAAAGGAGGTATAGTCTCCCTAATTGACCTTTTGGACCCCTACTGTAAGTTGGCAACCTTTGGAGTATGGGGAGGGGTGCTTAAGTTAAGGTAACCACCCAACTCAAAACACCATTTTAGTGGCTTCCGGTTCGGGGATGTTACAAAAATAGATATGAAACAGGGTCCAAATAAATTTAATGACCCCAAAACCATAATTACGTGATAAGAGAAAAGACTAATGATTCTTCAGAATGTAAAAGTATAACATTTTTATTTCAGGATTTTTTTCCTAAATTTGGAGGAGTTTTTTTTCAAGATAGACAACTCAAGAAAATAAATTTATTTTATTTCATTCCATTTTGTAAGAACAATTTAAACCTTTGTTATGCTTTGATCAATTTCCACTTCACGTCTTACTAAAATAAATGAATAATCAAGATGAATTTTTCATTCTTGGAGTACTAAAATTATCTTTTAATATTTCATAATATCCATAAAATAATGAAAATTAATTCCTACTATACGAATATGTATACCAAAACCAAAATGATTAACACAACATATTCAATATGGAAAAATCATACTTTAATCTCTAAAACCTCATCCAATTTCCAACGTAATCCACTACAAAAATAGTTAACTTTAAAGCACTTCCAAAATATGTTTTTTCAAAATAAAAATCCAAAAAACTAAAAATAAGGTTACAATATTTTAATATCAACTTCACATTAATCCCCTAAGAAACATAATTAATTTTTTGTTTCACATACCAAATTGGTCAATACATTGATCTTATATTTTCACGAAACATGGAAATAACCAAAATTAATATAAAACCTTAACAAAAACATCCATTCTTTCAAAGATTGATTCTATCCTAATTCCTTAAATAAAATCAAATATTGTCGAATATATTCCATAAATCCAAAAATGTCATAAAATCCATCAAAGATAATATAAACCTCTTTTCCATCAAATCACTAATTAGATCCAAAGTCATCAATATTATCCCATTTAATTAATAATAATAAATCATCTCGTTATCTCATTATTATCTAAACATCATGAACATATTAAGGGTTATCATTCCATTAGTTAGTCATTATCAAAAAATGAATCTCTTTACCATGAAATCACTTTTCAAGGTACTTAGTACCATTAAATGTATTCTTGAAAATTATTTATTAAAAAAATTGTACAATAATCCTTATATGTTTCATGGAACTTATAACGAGAAAATTTTAATAAATATAACTCTTAGACATAATTCTTGAATTATAATATATAAGAACATTAATCATTACACTTTTATTATTTGAATAACATAGGCCCTTCCTTGTTCTTTGAGTTATCCTTGGAAAATGGTATTGACTCAGAAAATTATCATACTCCCCACACATTATAGATTGATCTATAAATGGTACATTATGATGGAAACCCCCCCCCCCACCCATTGATGCTTTTATTTTTTCATAGAAATTACTTTATCAATGCCCTTATTCACCACACATAAAACATATTATTTTTCCTTTAAGTCATTTCCTTGGGTGATTTTTCCCATATCTATATATATTGGAAACTAAGTCTTTTTTCCTCTATGGTCTCCACCACGCAAGGTCTCATTGGGATCCATCCCACTCAACCCTAGTGATTTAGAGATATGGTTAAGGTGTAATATGTTTATCATATATCATTATAAATGATTACGAATAATCAAATTATTCTTCACTCTAGTCATCCTCTCATTTAGTTTCTCATCAAAAAATACCCATAACATAAAATATTAACCCAATTCCATGAATTTACTACCATTGAATAAAACCAAAATAATAGTTTGAGTAACAATAATCATAGTGGAAAACTACATAATAAAAAAATTATTAATACGATATCTAAATCAAGACACAATCTTTTCAATCTATGAAACCTTTGGTTTAACCTAGGTAAACATTAATCATTTTCTATTTAAATAATTCATAATGTTTTATATGGAAAACTGGAATTAACTTATGTATATCCCCCACGAGTGTCAAACCAAGTGCGCAGTAAGGGAACACTCACCATGCACTAGATTTTTGGTCGATATGTACTCAAGAAACTCATTTGGAGGTTTTTACACATATATATATTGGATCCAAAACCATATCCACATTTAGTGTCGAGATAGGTATTTATTAATAAGAAACCATATAACTTCTTCCTTACCAATATTTTAGGATGTTATCATATATTTAGACTTATCCCAATGGTTTTCACCATAGTTTTCTAATACAAATCACCAAATATTGACTAAACCTTTTCTCTAGTACCAACCATAGTGACTTGGGATTTTCATACATAAATGTTACATCTTTTAAGATTAATACACAATACATTACACAAATACACACCCAAGGGCCTTAATTGTTTAGTGTAATTAGAGACTTGATATCCAAACTTCTTATATTAGGAAACATCTTCAACATCGCTGAAAAAGACCTTCCTAGAGAGTAATATTCATGTACATTACTAAAAAACCCATTCTTCATAACCTAAGTAAATGAATCATAAAAACATGGTGAGCTCAGATGCTCAGTAATGGTAACCATTGGATATACCAATCAATGATCATATGAAAGTATAAGTTAAGCATAGGGGTATGATATCATGGACATGAAATAAAAATATTATACTCAATCTACCAAATATCAAAAATATGATACATGGAATAAAAATTTATTAATTTCAAGTACTTTATTCATAAGAGTAAGAAAAAAACAAAAATAAATCTTGATCCATAAGTTCATGTTATAGAAGTGTGGAATCGTCATATATATAGAACTAATTTCATATGTCAATATTAACTACTGATATCATAAAATAAAACATATTATTCATCAATATATTTTTCCCATAGTCGATCAGGAATATTGGGTAGTTTTCTATAATGGGTCAATCACATCGACTTGTTTCCTATAATGGATCATGCTTATCAGCTTGTTTCCCATAGTTATTTCATGATATATAAAACTTTACTAAATTAATTGGAGTAAAATATAATTATAGGCCTACCCATAATACAATGAAAACAATAAATATGTGTTCCATATGATCATAATTATATTCATCATATCAACCCGTGGAAATAAAAAGGGTTTCATAAATATTTCATCATTTTAACGTAGCATAACACATGAAAATAAATGAGTTTGATAAATATTAAATCATTATAACTATAAACTATCCAAACAAAAAATAAAGATTGTATGATTGTATAATATACTTATTAGTGAGAGGATATTGGTTGTGAAATGGTATCAAAACCTACAATGAGTCATAGGGTATGCACTAGGGTTTTTAGAATAAGGTGAATTCTTCTTTTGACATTATTTAATCTAGTTTGGTTTTTCTATCATGGTGACCTAGTTAGTACATGATGACTTGAAATTCTTTCTTGTATGAATTTTTTTTATTATTCATTTTTCTAGTGTATAATGAGGTATATGATTAATTATGTTTAGTGAACATCATAATATTCTACTAATATTTCTTTCTCACGCCCTCTATAGGTACCTAGGTGCACATATAGACCTTATGTTTTACTTTCAAGTAACATGTTTTATAGTGGACTGGGATGGGGAAACAGGGAATTGTATGGATATGGTTATGAGGTGTGGAATGGTGTTATAGTTTATATTTTTTTATATTTTTTTATTTTTTATATGATCAGACTGGTGGGATGTTTGATTAGATGTATGACTATATGAATACAATATAAATTTAACATATTATGGTGTATGTTTATTTTCTTACAATTTAACATAGTTTTAATTAATTTCATGCATACTCTATTTCAATTTTAGATGATAATTGGTTATTTATTTATATTTTTTGTAATAATATTGAGAGTATAGTTTCCCAAATTTTGATCATTGAATATCATTGATAATCTATATCCTATTTTGTTTGGAGATGCACACTTGATGTCATTTTGTTCTCTAACTTTGGTTCTGTTTGGGGGATTTTATTCAAGGAGTTTCATTACCCATTATTTTATTTCAACAAATATAATGGCTAATTTTGAGATAGTTTTTGAGTAATGAATAGGTTTTTTACCTTAAATACACTTTTAGGAAACAGTTTTGATCATTATAAGGGATTCTTGGGGTGTGTTTCATTTTTTTATGGTTATAACCACTTATGGAATTAAATTCTTCTAGTAATTTATTGTTACAATGTGATATTTGAATAGATTATATATATCAACTCTAGGATAAAATATACTACTACTAGAGGGAGTATTCCTCTTCTTCCCTGACAGTTGATAATTATTTCTTTACATAGTAATATTTTTATTAGATTTGTGTAATATAGGACTTCTTATAATTGGGTTTTATTATATCAGATATGACTAGTGTGGTATTTAAGGTAGATGAAGAAATAGTGTCACCTGTTTTTTCTCTAGTGGTGGTCCATTATTCAGATTTTTTTACAAGGTGATTTTATAGGTTTTCCTCTAGATAGATTGATTGAGTTTACTACTCATCTCATGACTCGTTTTGATTCCATATTGATATAGTCATATCATAGTTAATTTTCTAAGTAAGGGAGCTAAGAATTCATCTTGAAGACCTTGAGGTAAAGGAATTCATTATCCTAGTATGTATTGAGTGGATATACTTATATTTTTCGATAATAAATAAAGTAGTTTCTTGAAGTTATATATGTATTATTGAAATCTAAATGAATCCCTTATGATGAACAATAATTCAATTTTAATGATAGGTGATTTGTTTTATATTCTGGGGAGTATTGTGGTCTTCTAAGATTAATCTATGATTAGTATATTGATAAATAAGAGTAAGGAATCTAGGCATACCCTGTATTCTTTTAGAAGTGGTTATGGGTTATATATGTTCTTGGTTATTCCATTCAACTAGATAGACACTCCAACAGCAATCAGAGATCACATGAATGGGATATTCGGCCACTACTTGTATTTTTTTCATTGTATTTGTGGAATAAATTTTATTATACTCTAAAACCATGGAGTGTTATAGAATATATATAGTTATTATACTGATTACTCTTTGATATCATCACCTTTATTCCAAGCTCTATAATTCCAACAATTAGATTTTTGATGTGTGGTTTCTTATTCATGTGATGTCAAAGTCTGATATTTTAGTGGTCATAGATAATATTGATGTTATAACATCTTGCCTGACACCCCCATAATGTATTTTATATCATGATATTTCTTAGTTTTTTCTGTTACTATTTATGTTTCATAAAACAATTTAAACATTTTTTGGTGCTGAAGATTTCCCCAAATAATAAAGGGCAAAGTTTTTTGTGAACTGAGTAATGTGAGGTTTCATTATATGTGTTAAAGTGGAGGATTACATATACATTGATCATGATATTTCCAAGCTTTATTAAAGTCTATATTGTTTACTATGATTCTCCTAGAGTTGGATTTGGTCTTTTATTGATGCATAATGATGGGTTATTCCCTTATGCAACTAGTTCTATAAGACCCCATGAGTAAAACTACACCACTCATGATTTCAAGTTAGCTAATGTGATGTAATATTTGAAATAATGGTATCATTATCTCATTGGAGAGAAATTTTTTTATACTTAAAAAGATAGATTTTGGTGTATTTTTTATTAGTGGGGCTTAAATATTCAATATAGACACTAGGTCAAGTGCATCTACACATTTGATTCATCATGACATTTTCCCTGGGGAAGGTGAATATCATTTCAGGTACACTTAAAAAAAAATTGGAGCTGGTGGTGAGGGAATTGAGGGAGGATTAGAATTTGATGAAGCCATTATCATATTAATATTTAGATGTGACCAAAAATCTGGTAGTTTTGTATTATTGTCCTCTTATTATTACATCATCATTGTTGGATTGGGTAAATTCCATCCAAGAGTTTCATTTAATATACTATATCATGTAATAAAGTTTTAAAGTGGATAGCACATCTTAGAATGTATTCAGAATGAGGGTGAATTGTTATATTTCCATGGAAACATATTGGTATGATCATGAATAATGGAGGAATTAATGATGGAATAAAAAACCCCTTTATGGGAAGGTAATCATAGATTAAAGAATATATTTTATGAAATTCAATGATGAATTTGGTGGATGGGTAAAAATAGAGGCTTGTTATGCTACATCTATCAATGCCTCACAATTTAGTAGGTGATAGAAAATAACTAGATACTTACCATATTATTTAAACCACTTCTAGTTATCACATAAAAGTGGAATGAGGTTTCTATGTAATTAATTATATGAATCCCAATATTACCTCAAGGTTAGGATATCATGTACATTTTTTTTGACCAACATACTATGGCATCACACTTTTTATATATCTAAGAGACCCAGTACATGGATGATCTAGGTAATAAAAATGAATAAAATATTTTTCATCTATATAGAGATCTAATAATTTTTTAATAGATATTGATTCATTATTTACAAAAAAATTCTAGAAGGGGTTTAAAAAGTTATTAGGAACTCAATTGAAGATGAGAATGTGTAAACACCCACAGATGTATGATCAATTTTAGAAAATGATCATGACACTTGAGTATATTATCTAGGAATGTGCCCTAGATTTAAATGATGCTAGAGAGGACCATCTAGAAGTGGTTGAGTTTTCATACAACAATTGTTATCAGGATTCAATATAGATGGCTCCTATGATGGATATTTATGATTAAAAATATTAATTCATTCAATGTTTACAGGAGGATCATGAGACTGTGATTATCTTACCAAGATTCATAAAAGAGACCTCATAGAGGTTTTAGATAATTTTGAAGTAGTTGGTCACCATATAGTGTAAACATTGATTATATATAGACTAGAAGATCACTAGAATTAACCATAGGTGTTTTTGTTTTCTTACTAGTGTCTCTGTGGTTGGGTCACCATTGATTAAGGATGTGAGGGAAACATACACTATAGTTTATTGGAATATTTCAAATTTTAGAGAATATTGGTATCATGGTGTTCTAAATGGTGTTTTATTTGAATAATTATGCTATGAAATACATGTTCCATGTATATAATCTCAAAAATTATGAATCTAAAACCATGAATATGATTGAAAATAAAGATATTATTTAATAGAAACATGGTTATTTTTAGGAGTGATCATTATAGATACTAGACTATAGAAAAATTGTGATATAGGGGAAAAGTTTTGTTTTTTTAGATGTAAAGTGGTATCACGTGCCCAAATAGGATGAGATATGGGATCATGAGTCTAATATGTTATCATAAGGGTTGATGTTTTTTTATAAGAAGGATCAAAGATAATTCTTGGGGAAAACAACCCATAATGGGGATTTTATAACACCCCATGTTTTTAGGGTAAAATATTAATTTGAAATCATCATTTTCATATATATTTTTGAATTATTTGATTGTAGGGTATACTTAAAATATGTTGAGATAGATAAATTAATTATATATGATCACATAAGTATGTTGGAAGTAGAAAAAGACAAAGGGATTTTGATGGGATCCCATCAGATGTCCAGGGGTGCTCCAAGGTTGGATGTTAGTCCTAGAAGCTCCACAAAAAGTAAGGTGATAACCCACAAGATCCCAGTTCCCCGCTAGGAGGCCGGAGAGACACTATCAGGATTCTAGTGGGAATCCTAATCCAAAATTAAAAGGGTTTATTTTGGAAAATCTGGGTCCCCTCTTATTTTAAATCTATTAATTTTTCCCACCTTGGCTTTAATATCTACAACACTTTCCCCTTCGATTTCCCCCATTGAAAGCACTCCCAAATTCTCATTTCATGAAGAAAACACTATTCATATATTACAATAATATTCCCACTTAAATTTTAATCCCACCCATTATTAAATTTTTAGTTCCTTTTTTACTTTCATAGTTATTTGAAAAGATACATGTTTTAGGGGTTTTTCTATGTTCTTTGATTAATCTTAAATGATTATGAAATAGAAAATTTTAATTTATGAAAAATATTCTCCTGAATATAAGAATTTGTTTTATAAAACTATTTTCAATTTATATATGGTTACATGTGTTACTTTTTATGTGGGTGTGTATGGGTGAGTATGAGTACGGAAACTACTTTAAGAATATTGTGTCTTCTTGAAAATTACATATGACCTCTGATAATTTAAATGGGAGTATAACACTATTTTTTCACTAAAATTGATAAAATGAAGGAATGGTTCTTGGGTTTTCCACTACATGTTATAATAGATTATATGTAGGGTTTTTAGGTATGTAAATAGTGATTAGGGACCTTGTATGGTTCTTAGGAATAAGGGGTTTCATTTCTCATGTGTGAGGGTCATGATGATTAAAATATGACTTTTTTATCTATTGATGTAATTATGTGAGGAATAAGAGTCTTATTAAGTGCACGATCACTATTAAGATGGATTGGATTATATTATATCTCATTACATAGTGATCATATCCTATATCAATCATGGTAGATAAAGAGAACCATGAGTGAAGGGGTTTAATTGTTCTTTTAGGGAATGTTTTGTCAGGCCTTGTGATATTCAAGATGATGGTCTAATTCAATGATCTCTAATGTCTTGGGTGTACAAATGTACTCTAGATATTATAAATTTTATACCCCTATAATTATTATTATGATCTCACATGTTTTTTATCCCCAAAATGTGGATTAGTATTTTATAAGGGACTGACTATGTTATTACTTTTATAACCACTTATATGCTAACATTATGATTGGATGTAACAAATTCTATTTCATGTTCCTACAATGGTGTTTTCTCCTTTTATACTTGAGTGCATTATGGTAACTCCCACTGGATTATTCCAAAGTACTTAAGTTAGGTATTTATATCATCTTAGAAAGAACATGAGGACTCAAATTGTGTGTTTACATTGATGATTTATTTATTTACTACCTAGAACATGTACTTATATATTGTTTTGCATTTATTTAAAAGACACTAGTAGAAAAATCGTCTTTAAAGTCAAAAATATGATGTTAGTTTCTTATAAACTGACAAAACATTTTTTACAAATACTTTTTCGTGTCATTTTTTTACAAAAATGACACCAAAAATACCCATCCATATCCTTTTTGGCATCTTTTATAAAAAATATGACCCCAAAAAGAAAAAAAAATATTTTTTAAGTTTGTTTTTAAAAAACCCAACACCAAATAATTAAAAAAATTATTTTTTCCATCTATTTTCAGAAAAACAAATGCCAAAATGTAAACTATGTTTACTATGTTTTTTATCATTTCCTAATATTCGATTTCACTAGTTGTAGAGATAAAAAAATGTTACAGATTAAAAGTTGTGGATGTCAGACTTTTAACTTCTCTAAGATAAGTCTTAAAAAAGTCGAAGTTTTGAAGGCCATAACTTTTAATATATTACCTTGTTTTATCTCCATGACTAGTAAAATCAAATATTAAGAATGTATATAAAATATTTTTAAAAAATAAATTTATTTTTTGGTATCAATTTTTAAAAAAAACTGATGTAAAACTAATTTTTTTACTTTTTTTTGTTGATTTTTTTTAAAAATGATCCAAAAAATTTATATCAATGGGAATTTTTGGTGCCAGCTTTTAAAAATATGACACCAAAAAACCAATATAAATCCTATTTTTCATCATCTTGAAACAAAAAATGATGCCAAAAGGTATCCAAAAGTACACAGGATCGGTATATTAAATGTTTTCATAATGTGTGTTTCACTTTTTAAAATCCCACATAAATTTTAATTCAACACCATTGGAAATATATTATTACTATGAATAAATCCATTTTCTCTATTGTTCATCATTTTAGACCTCCTTGATTCAATCAAGTTTTCAAGGAAACAACAATCAATGATTTGAACATGGTATCTATTCTAATCATTTTATCTCATTATTACTATTTTCCATCATTGATGAGCATATTATATTGTGGATTTATTACTATGATCAAGTTAAAAATATAAAACATCGGAAGGGAGACTTACCAACTGAGGTTAAAAAATTCATTATCGATCCCTGTTTTTATTACCGCATGAGTTCTTCCCTAAAACTAAGAGATATAATGATAAAAAACATTTTATTTTTATGTGAACTCCAAAAATAATTGAAAATATGCTCTAAACTTATGTTTATTTTATTTCATTTGGTGTATGTAATTTTTATTCAAGTTTCTCATGTTTTCATTGAAAATGGTGGTATTTATTGAGACATTGAGATGTTCAACTTCTGACAGTGATAACTTTTGATTTGTAACTTTGTTTTAGATTTACGACCTTTCAAATGGAAGGTTAGGAAATGATATAAACCAAAAATAAAAAAATAATTATTGGGGTTAATTTTTTAAAAACCGATGTAAAAAATATATTTTTTTAACATTTTGGCATCAATTTCTTTAAAAACTGAGGCCAAAAATTATATCGAATGGTATTTTTGGCATTAATTTTGTAAAAATTTGATGCCAAAAAATAGATTTCAATCCTTTTTGACAATGATTTATAATAACTGACATAAAAATTCATATTTTTCACATTAGAAACTTCAACATCAATTAAAAACTGATGTTACAGACCATTTTTCTACTTGTGGGGCCCCTTGGTGGTGTCTTACTAATTTTTTTACTAACGCCCAAAACATGTAACTTAGTAAATAGAATAACATAAATGTTCGATATTCAAGAATGGGAAAGACCCCTATATCATGTGGTTGAGTTAGGATGGTTTGAAACGGTGATATAGGTGGTATAGATACTTTTTTTGAAACATTTATAGATATTCCACATTTATTTTATTCTTTTATAAATTTCTATATATATTGATTGACTACTTTTTGAGATCACTCTATGATTGATGGGATACGATCATGTAATGGATTATTATTATTTTATTACAAGGTGGAACTATTTTGGTAGTTATAACTGAGTTGTGAATTCCTATTATGATTAATATAAGATTATGGTTTATGTGTCATTTATTATTTTATGGTTATGATATCAATGGAAGAGTTTCCAAATTGTATGGACTATTCCATTATTACTAGTCAAAACCATTAAAATATAGGTAGGTATGATTTATGTGACATGAAACCCTAACATGGGCTAGGAAATCCACACTAGGATTTTCCTCAAAAATTTGGGATTTAGACATATAAAAATGTTTAATGTTTATTCCAAATGACATCAGAAGTGAATTAATATGAATCATCATGAAAGAATTTATCTAATAAATAGAGAAGTATTAAATTAAGGTATTCATATAGGTAATCAGAGGTAACATTAATATAAGACGCATTAATCTATCCATTAGTAGTAGATATTTCATTTTACTTTTAGAAACACGTAAGGTATCAATAGAAACTTGTTTTACTAAAATAGTGTACGTCATAGTAAATTAAAAATAAAAATTTGATTCATGAATGAATTTTTCAATTTCTAATACTAATTTTTTATGATACTATTATGGATTTATTTCAAATAGTTATAAAACCATTTAGATACCCCAATGTAGGCATGGTTTAAAAAACTATGGAAATATGTACTATAAACATCCCTATTTTTTAAAACTATGTCAATATTTATTGTGTATATCTATAGTTCAAGTTTAATCATAGATATATAGTAATTATATACTTGGTTTTATAAATTTTGGTAATAGTATTTTGAAAAAATGGAAATATTTATCCATGTTTCTCCAATATTGTGATATTAAAATGTTGAAAAAAGGATGTATTCCTACACCCTAACCCCAAATCCCTTTCCCTCACTATATCCTTATCCTCCACTAGTTTTTAACCATAACCATTATATCCTTAACCCCCAATATTTCCATTCTAATTTCTTAAACCACAATAATGAATCCTAAGATATAATTACATATCCCCCCACCCCAATCTCCCATCTCCCACCAAGATTCTCAAACCTCTTTTTTCCTCCTATATTTGATCCATCTTTCTCTTAATCCCACTACTTCCATTGAAGATTTATCATATTCACATTACAAGTTTTTTGTTAGATTATATCCTCATAACACTATAATTTTTACCTTCCATTCCAACATATATTATATTAATTTAACATGGTGGCCTCTATCTCGATGGTGTGTGACCCAAAAAACTAGAAAGTCCAAGTATTTGTGTGTAAAGATCTACTTTATTTAAAATATGTCACTTATCATACTCTCCCTCTTAATTTATTTTTTAATTATTCTAAAATTTTTAATTTATATTTTAATTCATTTAAACATTCTATTTTATTTTCATTTTTTATTATATTTTTCTTTTTGTTGAATTTTGGATGGATTTTATCCATTTGTGTATATTTATCTTTTTATTTGTTCATTTTACAAGATTTATGGGTGGTTTAAAGTAATAAATAATTTTAGTTATAAGGTAATTTTTTATGGAAAGAAATTATAATCCAAGTAAATAATAAAAAGGGCCAATATATTGGTGAATTTATTACTTAAAAAGTTTCGTCCCCTTATAAAAAATTCCCTCTCATTATTTTATTATGTCAAAATTGATTTCATACATACTATAAATAAAATTTAAATAAATTAATCATATAAAATAATAGTTTTTATAGTGGTTTATGGTCACTATGATAATACATTACTCCTCTACACCAACATTAAATGTGGGTTTAAAGACCTTGATAGCAAGAACATTCAACAAGGAATCACCAAAATTGAGTGAAAGTAGCTAAGACTAAATTTAAAAAAAATCAAGATATTTTACCTGGTTCTATTTAAATATAAGATTACAAAGGTTTCTATCCCCACACTATATAATATTTAGTATACATTAAATAAAAAAAGTTTTATTTTTAGATTTTTATAATAGAACATAGAAATATACTAAGTACAAAATTTAAAATTATTTTTTAATAGAAAAATGATACCATAATGTTATATATTATCTTGATACAAATTTAAACACAGTTTTTGATCACTTAATGTAAAATAGTATAACATGAAAAAAATTAGTCTCTTAAACAAAAAAATCAGTATCTAGTATTTCCCTCTATAATCTCACATTCTGTTTTCAATGAATTTTTATTTTTTTGTTTTAACATAAAAAAGTATTATTCTATAATTAAAACCTCCTTATTATATTAATAAAATATTCTATAAAACATTATTATGAATCTCTATAAATATAACTAATATCTTATATTATCTCTCCAAACATACAACTCAAAATAATAGGTCAAATATTTCATCGATAAAATATACAATAAAATATTTTTATAAAACTGGTAGAAAAATATTCACTCTTAAAAAAATGCATAGGATTTGGTTCTTCATAAAAGCACTTGCGTAAGTTTTACCTAATTTTTCAGTCGATCTGTTATAGTTAACAAATATAAAAGTGATTAATTCATGTTTTAACTGAAAATTATTCTAGTTTAATATAGGTAACCTTTCATTTCTTAACACTAAAAAAGTTTAAATTATTAATTTTTTATCAATTTGGTTTAGTAAAACTAAAAATAATTTCTTACAAAAGTATTACACCATAATTTTTCCTTAGTATGACTGAAACATAAAAATTACAAAGGTTTCATTACAATGAATCTAAAACTTAAATGCATGCATAATATTCAGTAATAGCTTATATAAATAAGATATTGAAAATTTAAAACATATTCTATGGTGAAATAGACTTGAAATTCATAATAGTAAAAACATTCTATGAGAAAATAGTGAAAGTATAATTTATTAATTTAGTATAATTCATTTACATTAAAACTAATATAATCCTTCATAATTACATAAATGAGAATATCATAAAATAAATAAATACGTTATCATGTCACTCAAAAAAATAATTATAAAAAATTATGTTGATTTTTGTGAGAATAAAAACAAGGAAATGTTTTGAATACAATAACTTGTAAAAAACTCTACCAAAAACTGCATCCTTTTTTATGATCCCAAAATAAATAAAATTAAAAAAAATATTTTTAAAAGATAATAATAATATTAATTTATTTAATTATTCTGTATATTTTTTTAATATCAAAGCTGGTTAAAATAAAAATAATAACAATTTTAATATAGAACTATATATTGAATTGAATAAATATAAGGATGCAAATTAATTGTTCATTTATCCACCAAAAATAAAAGAAAATAAAAAACAAAAATGAATACAAAAAAAATTTTTGAATAAAAAAATGAGGGATTAGAAGCTTGTATTTATCATTTTCTTTATCCCTTTTAGATTCCATGATCAAGGGAATCAAAATATAAACCTAATCACTAGTAATATCTTTCCCTATATTTTATTAATAATTTTTCCATTATGTTATTTATAGATAGTTCCACATGTAATGATATGATTAAGGAGAAGTAAGTTGATTTAAAGACTGTAAATATCCCAATATAATCATTTCAAAATATATTCTCTAACTTCCTTATTGCACTTCCAAAAATCATAAAGATCACTCAAAACCACAGGGTGTCTATGGTCCAAGATTTTTATTTCCACTAATGTCACATTTTTCATTGCCACAAATATATAAAATTTTTATAGCTTAATTTAGATAGAAATAAATAATATAAATATATCCTTCTTTAGTTTAAAAATAACAGAAATCATATGATATATCTTTCAATTTTTTCTTATTAGATAATTTATCATAATATGTATATAAAATCATTTCCTAATATCCTCCAAAACTTTCTAACATATCTGTAATATTCCATTCTACAATAGATAATATTTTATGAAAAAATCTTAAAACTATTTTTTGGATCTCTAATATTGTTTATAAATGTATCTAAATAAGAAAATATTAATATAAATGTATTTATCATCATATTATAATTATCATTAAATTATATAATATTTTTACCATATAATGAGGATATATATATGTAAGTTGAGAAACCAAACTTTCCTTCCTTATATCCTTTTTCAATACCCATAACTATAATATTGATTTTTCTAAATAGTAGTTCCAAAGAAGTTTATTTTTCCTCTGAAAATATATTTATCTATGCTTTAATATATTTTGATATTTTTTAATTCCATGGGTGGGGGATGAATAGTGAATGAAAAATCATGTATTGATATTGTTTTGAAGATATTTTAATTATCCCTTTACATTAAACTATCCTAAAAACCTTAAAACTCTTACTTCTTTAATAAAACAGCTCAAATTGAAGAAATTTTTTAAAGTGGTATCTCATTTTAATCTTTTGACACAAATTCAAAAATAAATTATGTGAAATCGGTTATCTTAGTATCATAACAAAAATACTTCACCAATTGAATAAGTACAGCTGTTTAAGGATTACCAGCATCAAACATTGAATTTATTTCTTCTAATTTAAAGAAAATTCCTTCAATAACTCAGAATTTTTCACCTTCATATGTGAAACCACCTTAATATCACATTGATATTTGTTAAAATTATTTATATATTTATATTTAATATTATTAAAATTGGAGATTTAAGATTCTTAAAATTGTAACTTTTTACCAAGTCAACTCTCAACCAATTAATCCCATATTAAGATTAATTTATTTTTTCCCTTAAATATCTTAATTCATCATAAATATTAAAAATAAACACTTACAACACCTAATAAAATATTTTCATTAATTTCTTCAGAGATGATTTCTCAATTTAATAATGGCATTTATCATCATCCTACTCAAGAAAAATAAAAAAACCCTTTTAATATTTTTTTCAATCCATTTTTTAGTCCAACTAGTGTAACTTAAATTCTAAGATCAATTTAAACTTGTTTAATTTTCAATCTTGTAGAAAAATAAATATATACTTGTTTATAAACATCAATTTAAATTATTTTAATATGAAATTTATTTTCATCTTCTACTAACTTCTCCACTTGAAAAAGATAAATTATTTGTACCACTACTTCCTTTATTAACTCAAACTTCTAGTGTTTTTCACTTATTTTATCATCTTCAACTCTATTATAATATTTTATTTCAATCGTAAATAAATTATTAACTCTAATTACTATAGATTCATCCCTAATTATTTTGTATATCTTATAAAAATTTCCTCAACAATCACATCATTAACTATTTCAATAAAAATGGTATCAACAACAACACCCTCAGATTTATTAGTAACAACTTAAACTTTTCTATCAATATCAAAATCATAATCTCACCTCTCCCCCTCAATATGTCCATTTCTATCATACAATAAATTGTTCTTTGAAACTCAAATTCTTCACAAACAACAAAATTGGAGTCATTCCTTAATGAAAATAATTTAATATTTTATTCCCCAAACAATAATATTTTATAAATTTAACCAAATATATTTTCAATTTACTAGTCCTTATTCGATTATCAAGTACACCATGTATATTTCTTGAAAACTACATTTTCAAACTCTGTGGAACTAGATCATAGTATAGTTTTAATAATGATAGAAGTGGTATTACATTTTGAAGTCAACTTGTTCAAAAAAATATTTTTGATTATGAGAGATCCCTTAATAGTAGATGTAATCAAATATATTATACTTCCCTTCTAAAAAATAATTTGTTAAATGTAAGAAATAATACCTTGTCAATCTGAGTTTAATTTTTCTTGGGATGGCTAAAATGAATTTTCCATGTTTTAAAATATCTAAAATGTATTTTTAACTATAAAATACATGAAAAGGGATATAAATTTTCATTAAATATTATAAAAATGATTATTTTATTGTTTTTTCCTATATGAGTTGATGGTATGTAATTAAAAAGTTATCTTTACATGAAAGGAGTGACAATTTTGTTTCAATGGATATTAAAGTCAACAAAAAACATACATCTTACGGTCAAAACAATTAAACTGGCCTCAAGTTAGTGGAAAATCTTATGAAAATGACTACGAATATATTTGTGATATGTTTCAACAAGAAACACATCAATCTAACCTATTGTTTTCTTAGGATGATTAAAAATTCATCCTTAATACTTTAAAACTCTAAAATTAGTGTATTAGGCAAAACTAGTAAAATGATAAGAAATTTATTTGATCTAATTGGAAAATATTCATTAAATTATTTTTGACATGTATGAATAAATAACATTCCAATATGATGTGTGGTTACCTTGGAATGAGTGAAATAAATTAATTATAAATATTCAAGTCCCCAAAAAATTACATCTAAGGGTCCAAATTAAGTAAATAATCTTGTATTGGTGTAAAATCATAGTAAAATAACTGCTAATTAATATTTAAAATGTAGGAATTAGTATCACATCAATTTGATTTTTGGTTTCTTTAGATGACCAAAAACCAAATTTTAGTGTTTTAAAACTCAAAAACATCTTTGAAATTTTCAAAAACTATAAAATGATCCTGAATTGACATTAATCCATAAGATAATGATCGTTGAGATATTTTTGAATTTTATGATTATATAACGCTTAAATATAAAAAGTGGTGTGATTTGAATGAATGAAAAATAAATCTTGTAGTAAAAACTGATTACAATAATTAATACATTTAAATATAAATGATCACAGATTAATTTTTTATTATACTTAATTTTACTTTATATAATCTAGTTTGTTTTAATTATTATTTTTTAATAATTTTTCTATTGGAATAACTAGTCTTTTAAATTTTTTTTTCCTTTCGGTTATAAGATGATGAGTGTGGAATTAGAAAAATGATATGCTGAGGTTAGTTTTTCGATTTATAAAATAAATTATTAAATAAATTATTTATTCGATAAACATATGTTGAATTTTTTAATTATAGTTTCTTATTTTAAATATCATATGGAGAGTGTAATTGATTGTAAATTTTACCAAAAATGATAACATTTACCGACCAACATAAAAATAAATTATTGAAGATTTCTGTGAAAGGGCCTTCAGTGGCCATCATATGATGGTTATTATAGTCTCTCTCAGGTTTTCCTATTGCGACCACTATATGGAAGGTGCTATAGTCTCCCCATGTTTGGACTATTGATATTTTCATATAACGGTCATTATATCCATCCTCTATGGGGCCCATAAAAACTATTATATGGTGGACGTTATAGGCTATAAAGATAGATCAACAGTGACTTCCTAAAGTAATCACTATTCTGTTGATAAATACTAGTAGCAACTACTTTTGATGGTCAATAAAAATCATTTCACTAGTAGTGACATCCATTTAGAGAGTGGGTTTTCAAGAGGTACTTTGTAAAATATTTTTTTATAATTAAATAAAAAGCATTTTACATCCTCTATTCCTTTTCTTGGTGATCACAGAATCACAACATGTTAGTCAACTTCGATTCCATTTTTATTTTATTTCCTAATAAACCCTCTTTTATGGATGGAGAGGGAACCCATATTTATATCAAATGCATTATGGCTTGAATAACCATTACAATTTGATAATTTAAAGGCCTAGTGTAATGAAATCCCAATACTCTACCCACATTCACAAATATAACTACAAAAACTTAGCTTTCCATCTTTCCTTCCACACATACCATCCCCCACCATAAAGTCTCTTCTGTACCCTACCTCTTGGCCTTTGGTAGGGCTGTAATTTTGGCCTGGCGGCCTGAGAGGCCCAGCCTGAAAGCCCAAGAGACCCAGCCTAGAAAAGCCCACATCAGGCCAGGCAGGGCTCAGGCCACAGGTTCATCAGGTCCGGCCTGGGCTTGTCCAACAAGGCTCGCAGGCCAGGTCAGGCCAGCCCGAAAAAGTCTGCCCCGCTGGCCCATACTAAACCCGGACCGCTGTAAAAAAATATATAACAGGAAGGCACTGGTAGAGATATTTGGTTCCCCTACCACAGGCTTCAAGGGCTACGCCTGGACCAACTGGCCCTAGCGTTGCGCCTGTTATATTATCACCATACTGTATATATATCATTATATATTAACAAAAAATACTATATATAATATAATAATGTATTTATATACATATAACAATTATTATATATTATTATAATGTGTGGGTATGTACATACAGTGATATATAATTATATATATAAACAAATCCATTAATAATATATATAAATTAAGTGTGGCCATTAAAAATAGATTAATAATATATATATATATGATTTAATGTAATATAAATATATATATATAAAAACAAATCTATTAATATATATATATATATATCAATGATTTAATATGAAATATATATATAATAACTTGTCGAATATTAATAAAAAAATAACACACTCACCCAATGGTGTTTGTAGATTTCCTCCAACCTCAATAATTTTTTTAAATATATTGCAACATGCATATATTATACATATGTAAATTTATTTTGAAAAAAAATTAACCCGCCCATTACGGCACACCCCTCAACTCATAATTATTAATTTTACAATTTTCTCATATTATATATATATATATATGAATCATTAAACATTATATATATATATAATAACTTATTATATATTAGCAAAAAAACAACACACTCACCCAGTGATGTTCGCACACCCCCCCTCCCCAACCTCATTAATTTTTTTAAATATGATGGAACTTGAATATTATATCTATATATATATGAACAAATATATTAATAATATATATATATATCAATGATATGATACAATATATATATATATAAAGTCAATAATAATAATATATATATAAAGATATTAGTAATATATATCAATTAAGTATGGCTATTAAAAATCCATTGATAATATATATAAATATATATAATTTAACATAATAAATATATAAAAAAAGCAATTAATAATATATATATATATATATGTATATGATTTAATATAGTATATATAATAACTTAATGTATATTAATAAAAAAAATAACACACCCACCTAATGATGTTTGTGCACGCCCCAAACCACCTTAATTGTTTTAAGTATGTTGCAAATTGCATATATTATATATAAATCTATTTGGAAAAAAAGTTAACTCGCCCACGAAGACGCACCTACCAACTCCTAATTATTATTATTTTACAATTTTTTCACATTATATATATATATAATAACTTATTATATATTAACAAAATATAACTACTCACCAATGATTTTCGCACACCCCCCAACCTCATTAATTTTTTTTAAATATGATGAAGCTTCCATATATTTTATTTACCATATATACATATATAAATCTATTTAGAAAAAAAAATTAACTCACCCACTACTGCGCACCCCCCAACCTCTCATTATTTATTTTCCCATAATATATATAGATTCACATAAATAAATTTGTTTAGAAAAAAATAACATATCCTCCCACTAAAATTTCAATAAAATTGAAAATAAACGTTCTTAAAAAATGTTTAATATTTAAAACAAATACATGTAAAAACATGCATTTAAAAAATTAAAAAACATTTCTAAAAATTTTTTAAATTAAAAACAAAAACTTAAAAATACTTTTCATGAACATGTTAAAAAAATAAATGTAAAAACGATTTTAAATAAATGATAAAAAAATGTTTACATAATAACACTTTAAACCCAGCCACTACAACGCACCCCCCAATTCCTCATTAATCTTTTTTCCAATTTACACATAATATATATAAATTCGCACTCATATATAAATCTATTTTGAAAAAAATAACATATCCCCCCACAATAAAATGTTAATTAAAAAATGTTTTTAAATAAAACATGTTAATTGTTTAAACAAAATACATCTAAAAATCATGTGTTCAAAAAAATGTTTTAAATTAAATGACTAATAGTAAATGTAAAAAAAATTAAACATACGTTAAAAAATGGTTTAAATAAAAAAATTAAACAAATGTTTAAAAAATGTTTCTAAAACGAACATTTAAATTAATTTTTTTAGACAAACACTTAAAAAAAACTTTTTACATTAAAATTTTAAAAAAAAAAGTTAAATGTTTTAAAATAATAATTGTAAAAACCATGAGTTTATAAAAATTAAAAAAAAATTAATTAATAATTTCTAGATAAATGTAAAAATAATTTTTTAAACATATGTTAAAAAATAGTTTATATTAAAATGTTAAAATAAAAAAATTAACAAACGCTTAAAAAATTATAAATAAGTTAAAAAAATTAAAATAAATGTTTTAAATAAATGTTAAAAAAAAAATTAAATAACAATGTTTTAAACTCACCCACTTTTACACATCCCCCAACCCCACATTAATTTTTTTTACAATTTCCACATAATATATATATATTCACATATATAAATCTATTTAGACAAAAAAATGATAGATCCACCCATTATAAAATGTTAACAAAAAATAAAATAAACATTTTTACCAAAAACATGTTAAATTTTTTAAAAAAATACATCTAAAAAACATGCGTTTAAAAATGAAAGAAAAAAACATTTTAAATAAATGTTAAAAAAATTAAAAAAGTTTTAAAACAAACTATTATTTTGAAAATAATAAAAGTTCACCATGGCCCGACATGAAAAAGCTCAGCCCGATCTGAAAAATCATGGACCAACCTGATGGTTTGGGCTGGCCTAAGACCGGGCTCAGGCTGCCTCATGAGGTTGTTTGGGCCAGCCCGGCCTAAACTGAATAGTGGTCAGCGGGCCGATTTTTTGTAGGGAAAGCTCGGCCAGACCCAGATGGGGTCGGGCCGGGCCGGGCCGAAAATCCAACCTTAGCCTCTGGTCATCCTATATCTAGCCACTTCCTAGGTGACTTCCCTTGCACCATCTTTCACTACACTAGTTGAAATATTCTTGAGTACCATCCTAGAGGCCTAACAATTTTGATTCTCAAGAGGCCCTGTGGACTAGAGGCTCTAATTTATAGCCCAAAAGGTCATTTAGGATGAATAATTCCACAGTTATGTATGTAATAATCAATGAAAAAAATATTTATTAATAATAATTTAATCATTAATAATTAATTATGTAATTAATATAAAATAATCAAAATTAATTAAAATAATGTAATTGTAATTGTAATTAATAACATAATTATTAATGAAATTAATAATACTTAATAATAATGTATTCAAAAAATGTTAATAATTATTATTAATAATAATGTTACTATTTTTTAAAAAAACTCAATTTATTAATTTATTTAATAATAATTAATAATAAGCTAATACTTAATGTCATAATATGTAGATATTTAGGTGATTTATATATTTAGTATATGAGTGGATGGTTAAAGGTTTGACCAAGTTAATGGGTTGATTAGTATATAAGTTCCATGTATCTATCTCAATTTATAAATATAACAACTTGGCCTCATTTAGGAGGCATCAATCCTAAGAATCCTCCTTTTACATGGTATCAAAACAAGTTCCCCAACCCTAAATCCCACCCTCTTATCTTTTCTCTCCTCTACATGGAGAACTCTATGTGATCCCCCATTAGGAGGTAGCGATCACCATGCACAAAGGCCATCTCACTATCCCCCCTCCCTTTAGATTCAATTCCCCATTTCCTAGAACCAACACCACCAATATCCCCACTTAACCGCCCCCCCCCCCCCCAATAAAAAAATAATCTTCTATAACCACAAAAATAAATCACAGAAGGCTTATTTGACTACATGGTGACCACATTTGGCAGTCGTGGTTTATTAGATTATAAAAAGGTTATTCATAACTTCCATAAATGACTGCTATATAATATATATATATATATATATAGAAAAATACTTTTAGGATTCATGGCCACCATTGGTGACTCTAAATGCTTCATGTCTTAAAAATATATTTTAATATATTTTCAAACCAGTAAACTTGTGGAACAAAGCCTAAACAATATCAAATATTTAATGATAAAAATATTCAATCTTTCAAACCTCCAAACCTTAACATAAAAAAAGTGAATCTTAGTTGATAAATAGAAAATTTTAATCCTGTGAACCAATAAAACAATCTATAAACATATAAACCTAAACCTATAATAACGCATGTTGAGAACCTAACACCTTGATAATAGAAAGCCTATAAATATTTAAAAATATGAGTAAATATGAGTAATATAGAGAAGTTTTTGTCATCAAAATAGACATATTATATCATCCTCAACCAAATAAAACATTTAGATCAATTTAAAAAATGTAAAAACATATCATAAAATTAAAAATATAAAATCCACTAACCAAATAGAATTATTACTATATCAAATATAGTGTGTGAGAGGAGTTTAAAAATATATTCCCCAATAGGTTTTACCAATTCCAAACATTGAATGTTATTTAAGAATCATCCCAGGTATTGAAAAAAAACCTAAAAATGTAATATAGTTCATTTCTAAGTGGTAAGTGCTATTAACTATTTTAAATAACAAATATGGACACACAAGTTCTTTTCATAAGTGTCGTTTCTTGAGGTCCAATTACTCCCTATGAGTGGAGTGAATAAAGTTCTCTTCAAATTTAGTTTATCTCTTTAAATTGACAACATATTATCTTATCATTGTTAAATACACTATGAATATTAAATAGTTATATTCACACAGACCAAAATCAAATAAAGAAATGTAAAGAGGTGTAGATACATCAATTTATACATGAGTTTCCAATATGGGGAGAGGTCCAAGGAGCACATATCAATAGTCTATCGATATTTCTATTAACCCCTACTTGATTATTACGTGATTAAAACTTTGAGATAATATTATTTTTCATCTAAGGTTAACAGCCACTTCTCTTATCCACTCATTTCTTTCAAGAGGGATACAATGATATAGTCTACACATAGTTCAAACTCAAAATATCACAATCAAAATAATCCACACCAAACAACATTTGTTCTCTTCAGGTTACTAAAATCGTCACTTCTATATTTTTAGTTATATACACAGAATTTTATCCTTCTAATCCTAATATTCAATAAAATATTAACAGATTACACTTCACTTCTCAATGTTAGGTTTTCAATAAACTTCATTGTTAATTCCCTATTATTAGAGCTTCAATAATTCACTCCATAATCTCTGTGTATTTTTTTCTATTTTTCATAGAACTATAAAAATTATTCCAATATTCGAAATATTTAATTCATAATTAAAATCATGATAACTTCAAAATATAATTTTTTAAATTCATATACATGGATCAAATTTTAGAAGATATCTTCCATTTAACTAAAATAATTAGATATCAATTACAAAAAACCCAATAAGACATTATGATACCGCCACATATTGAATTAATTTAGAATTATATAAATAAAATAAATCATAGTGTGACATCCTTCTTTATGGAATGAAAGAATAGTTTATCCTTTAACCATCTTCAATATCCTGATGGGTCTCTATGGGTTAAAATGCTTCATTATACAAACTTAGATCCAGTGAAAACCATTCAAGTGATTCTAAAATCATAGACTAGTAGGATTTTCATGGTATTATATCATAATATTGTTCTTCTAAATAAATTGAATAACTAAACCACTTTTGGTGAAACATAACTTCCCTAGAACAAGTTTTAAGCTTCTAGAATAACTAAAATCTACACAGAAATCCTTCACAACCTCGAAACCTTTACACGATGTTAGAAAATTTGAACAGATCCACCATAAATTCACCTAAAATCCATCACTAAATGTCCAAATATATCGATGTTTGAATTCTCTTTCCAGTGTCATTGAAAATTTCCCAACTATCCATCACAGCATAATGTTTGTGTCATCATGTGTAACTTGAAACTCTAAATTTTAAAAAATACTAAACCATATAGATCTGGTTGAAAAACCATATGAAAAAACATCCTTTAAAAAGTGAACATTGTATTCACAGTGTGAATGAATATTAAAAAAATATCAAATGATCCTTATAAAGAACAATCTCACAAAATTATGAATGCTTTACGGTGTGAAGTGTAAATTTCTAGAAACTTATAAAATTATCTCCATATTCTTCTATCTTATTTTTAAAACTTCCAAAAAACATATCATTGATAGTAAACCCAATAATAAAACAAATGGTTTCAATAATATGTTATAATTTCTATAACAAGATATCAGAGGTAGTGAATTGTTATCACAAAAAAAATTTGCAGAGAAAAAAATAGAATACTAAATGTGATAAAACTAAAATAACATGGTAAATACAATACCATATAAATAAATAAGGTGATAAAATAAAATAATTTAGGATATAAAGGTAGTTGAAACAATATTAATTTATAAAGAGGTAGAGACAATTTTAGTTTCAAATTTTACAGAAATATTAATTTCATATCGGATATAAGAGTGATTAAATATTCTAATTCAAACCATGATAACTACCATTTGATGAGAAAAATTATGCACAAAAAATTAAAATCATATAAAAATGAAAAAATCATGAAAAAATCATAGATGTTTTTGGAGTACAAATATGGTTGGAAAATCGCTAAAAAATGTTATAAAAAATAATGAAAATTATTTAATTATTGGAAATTCATAAAAATAGTGATATCATATTGTACAACATACCCTGAGTGATATCTAGGATTATGCATGTGATGTATATCACAAATTAAAATATCTTGATATTGTATAAGGTATGTGATTATTCTATAATAGCTTATGATAGGATTGTGATATGGGTCCATGGCTACATCCACATATTCGACAAGGTTTCCTTTGGTTGTAGATCAATTGGTTGATTAATTTATAGAAATTCATAAATGATATAACAATTGAATCATTCAATGATTATGGAACCCCAACTAGAATACATTATTTTAATGTATGTTAGCTTCCATATGATGGTATCCCACTTTTGAAATAATTAATTGAACAAATAGATCCATATATAAATGATATAATAATCTTATTAGAATGTGTTGGTATGTACTCTTGATATGATCAATCCATATATGAATTTTCCATTTTCCCACTTCATCATTTATCATCACAGAGAAGGTGCTTCAAAACCTTTGGTGTTTAGGGGTCTTAAAATTACAATTGAGGACTCTAGTAGTCGATATAATACCTATAGAGTGGGGAGTCCTTGGGATATTTCAATATGGTCTCCAATAAACAAACTCTTATGAGGTTGATAGAGATAGATTATACAATATTATAGGTATACAAGTTTATTAATTATTATATTCATACTAAATGTTTCTTTGTTAATGACATATTGGTCTCTTTTATGTGTTTCATCCGCTAGTAAGATCATGTCACGATCCTCCAAAACCCATCCATGGAATGAGATAAACATTCATCAAAAAATAAATATGTTATTTCACTATTTTCATGAATAATATGTGTATCTTATTCTTCTTGTATCCTTATCATAGTGTGAAATATGTTGTGGTTTAATTCTGTAAGTCATATCACTCAGATTGGATCGATAATTTGAGATATCATAATTATATTTTTTTCTTAGTCATAGGGTAGGACTATATTCTATTATAGGATAATATACCTAGTAATCCCATCATTTTTTATGTTAAAATCTAGGATATGGGATATAATTGGCTATAATTCGAATTTGTAATGAATGAAAACCGAGTATAGAGTGATAGTTATGAGATATCATATATTGTTTTTAGTGTCCCGAATTTTTCCTATTTGATAATTAACTCAACTTTGAGATTTTACTTACAGAGGACCTCCTTATAGTTAAAGTAGAAAATTCACACTAGTAGATAGCCTTAGAAAAAAAATTGAATGGTTTTGTTGATCTCAGGGTGTGGTGTTTAACTTTGGGATGAGATTTGGGTAATTTGTAAAGATAAATAATTTTAAAGGATTATAATTATTTATAAATTAAATTTTTTTATAAATTTATAATATATTATGATAACTTATAAATTATATGTCTGATGAAATTTTTGTCAAAACGGTTGTGTCTAGAATATGGGATTTACCATATGGGTAATATAAACTGTTCTTGTATATGATGTCCTCAAGATGGCCCATCATGGGTGCATAAATTAATGAAATTATTAAATATACCATTAACTAATAAATTAATATACACTAAAACATCCAATATTTAACCCCTTGTTATATTTCTTACCTATGTTTTTCACTATTTTCATAGATATTGTTGGAGTTGGTGGCCTAGAACCAACTAATTTGTACTTTATTCATTAATAAATGCCTTATCACATCTTGATTGTTCTTCTGCGTGAAAATGCATGTGATAATGTCCTAAAAACAGCTGTTTCATTAATGGTTCATAGCGGATCCCTGTTATGATGAGAACCCAGAAGTGCTATAACACTATTCTTGAATATATGTTCTATGGCCGGATGATGTTATTTGAGGGACACAAATAATACAGGCCATTAGGGGTGAGGACTCATAAAACATTGATGCGCCTTCTCGTGGTGTGCGCCCTTGGTAATATCCAGGAAGATATTATGAGAACGAGACCCGCCTGTAGGAAATCCACATTTCATAGTGTCATCGGATGTTCCTATATGCGGATGTGTGTATTGGTCCTTGGAATTTAAGATTATTATTAATGGGTATTACAACTCACGCACATAGATGTATTGACGAAAACTGTGACGACACACTTTTCGCAGCGAGGTAGGATATGTTGGGTGCGTCATGAGTAATACTGCATTAATAGATAATGCGAGAAAGTATTTGTCCCTTCTGTTCCATAACAGAAGTAGATATCTCAGGCCCTTTGATGGAATTTATATAGCCTAAATAAATCCATGGCCATGGTAAGATATGGGCGAGTTTAATTTCGGGAAGTCAAAGAAAGAATAATCAAGCACATGTGCTGATGGCACTAGCATGCAACCCGCTTGATTGGAGATATCGAGACAAAGGGATTATATTACACGGTAAGCGTTCGTAGGAGGTGACACGTCATTGCGGCGTTAACTTCTTTCTCTATGGGTGCCTTGGTGTGTTGTTAGACGCTAACCTTGGACTTTAGGCAGGCTCTGCCTAATGCCACTGAGAAAGAGGCCTAGAGGGTCACACACTAAGTGTTTCCATGTATCTCAGTTAAATATTAATTTAACAAGTTAAATAAATACTATTCCTGACTATGGTTTAATAATTATTTAAGGATTCCTGATCACATTTATTTCGACATGAGTTATTCGAGATAATATATTGTGGGTGAAATAATATATATTTATTAGCGAGTAATGCAGTTACATTTATTTAAGAAATAAATATCCATTACTCCAGGTCTAATAAATATGATGGAGGAAATAAATAAAATGTAAAAATAAAAGTACATGCCCTGTATATTTATATACATGCCGTGTGGTTTGTTTTTTTGGGATTTGTGAGAAAATATTGTTTATTTAATTAAATGATATTAAATGTAATATGTTGGGTGCATGTAAAGTAATAATGATGGTCAACTGTCATTATTAAGATATGGGGTATTGCTAAAAATTAAATGAAATGATTAAATGATTCCAGGCAATTAATTCATTTTATTATTTTAAGTATTATAATCTTAATTACATTATTCTTATAGAAACAGATTCATTGTTGTGCACAATGGATTTGGAAAAATACTCTCAAGCCAAGAGAGAATTCCTTTTCCACCAAGAATGCTTTCAAGTTACGAGAGTGAGATCCTCCACCAGATCAAGGCGATTGAAGGCGGACATCACAAGCGAAGGTTCTTCTATGCTAGCACCCGGAGATCCCTTCGGTGACGTCAAGAGATACGTGGAGCACGTGTGGATCACCACTAGAGGAATCCTGTACTTGGATTGTACAATGCAATGACGGATCACAAGATCGTGACTGGAGACTCCAACGAAGAAAGAATTCCATCATGGTAATTCCTATGAATTAATTAAATTAATTATAACCAAGATATGATGATCCTATCTCAAGGGTTCCAGGACTCTTATTTTCTTTTTCATTCTTCATTCTATTCAGAAGATTCGGCATTTTAAATTGTGATGGATCTCGGATTGAACGTTGTTTAACGTTAAAATTAAATTTGGGAAAACCCACCAACGCGCTTCTGCTATGCCCGGAACCTACAAGTTGTATCAGAGCGGTCATATCATTGATTATAATTATTTATTTTTTCATTGGTAATTTATGCATTTAATTATTTAGTTATTTCAATTCAAGTTTAATCGTTCTTGAAATCTGAATATCGAGATCCGTTCCTCCACCCTCGTTTCTTGTTCCCCTCACAGAAACAAATTTTTATTTTAATTTTGATTAAAATAAAATAGAGGAACTCATCCAGAGGAGCCAAATGTTTCTGGCCGTACAACACCAGAGTACACGGCGTGTATTCGGAAGAACATGCCCTGTAGTCTAGGTTCAATGCATTGACTGATCCGCCAAATCAGGTCATGTATTGGATTCCTTCTAAGAATTTAAGACACCGTGTGTTGACCAGAAACAGGTGGAACACGGTTTCCTGATTACATGCCATGTGGTCCAATGAACATGGTGTGTAGTCTCTTCGGGTTAGGGTTGGGCCATGTACCCCGTACATGGCTTGCCCGGCTAGAAACCGTGTATTGAGGAAACTACACGGCGTGTGTCCCACAAAACACGTCGTGTACTCCGAAAAATTACGAAGTACATAAACATGCCATGCCCCCGAGCGTGTACTTCGGATGGATGGTGAAGAAAGTACACACCCTGTAGTCAGAACTACACGTCGTGTACTCACCCAAATTACGTAGTTTTATTAAAATTTATTATTATATTATACAAACCCTTGAGACGTGTATCATGGTACAGGCGTAAAGCTGAGGCACAATACATGATAGGTGGTTTATATATATGTGTTTAATTTAACATCTGCGTAATAAATGGGAATTCACAGGGTTGCCTCCAAGGTACAAGTTACGTACAAGGATAATTTTAAATGAATTTATTTGTTTAAAATTATGATGGATGAGAATCTCATGGAAATTTAGAAAAAGGAATTAAGATAAAAGGATTGACTACTTAAAGATAATTAATTGATTCGAGCATGATTTATCTTAAACAATAATGATTAAAGAATTGAATTCTAGTTTTATTTATGTGTAAATATTATTGCATGTATGGATGATCATGAGATAGACCGAGACCTTTGTATATGAATGGTTTCTTTTAATTTATTTATTTAAATTAAATTTGTTGGCCTGCGAGCCATCTCCCCATTAATATGTAGGGCCTGCGCGCCTAAGGATTCTTTTATGTAAAAACCCCTTTTACCCCTCACCTGTGTGTGAGATAAATGTATATGTAATGGATGGAGCTCCCAAGCTAGTGGAGGCGGGTCAAGTCAGGAGTCAAGGTGAAACCAATCCAAGGAAATACAAAGGTGGGCAGGTGGAAAGCTGTAAACATGAACCCGAAAGGTTCAAGGTCTTTCTCCCCTAGGTCTTGGGTTAGTTTATCAACCTCTAGATAAACTAACCAATAGAAAATCTCATGATCATACCATTTATTTTATTTCTGTCAGTTTCATGGTTTATTTATTGTGGGTGTGTTGTCACGATCACACAATTAATGAATTAAATGAGCATGAAAGATGGAACTAAAATAAAAACGGATTATATGTAAATATTATCTTAGACATGGTCAATCACTTAATTATATCCCACTTAATTTTAACAATCATGTAATCAAAGATAATAAAATGGAAATTTACGTATAAGGATAAAATCCCTCAAAATAAATATTAATTACGCATAGCCTTCCATAATCTAGGTTAGAATCAAACCATAGTTCAAAGTGCTTTACCAAACCTAGTTGGGGTGCTTTCAATTATCAGGGGATTCTAATTCAAGATTTTGGGTTGAATTGACTTGGTTTGCATCAAGGGTTGACTGCCACAGCAGGACTTGGTGTGACCAAGAGGAAAAGGTTGAGGAAATCCAAAAAAGATTTCAGGATTGGGGAGTCCACTCAACGGATCAAGGAGCTGCGAGTTAATGAAGTTGGCATTTGGAATGCCTACCTCAAACCCTTCAAGTTGCATGACCAACCCTGGTTGGGGTAATGCGAAGGGCAATATAGATCTTTGCCACTAGAATATTCATGCAATAGAATATTCCGAAGTCAATGGTGAGGGCTATTGGATTTTGATAAAATAGTGGGAGACTAATAAGTATTAATTTATTCATTTGTCTCAATTTTGTTAATAAAGTATTAAACCTTTTCTCATCTTAATTTGTAGAAATTGAAAGAAAATTAATTCAAACATATCATTGTGCACTATACTCGAAAAAGAAAACCTTCTCACTAGCACCAATTTCCAAGAGTGGCAGAGGCGTCTACGCATCGTCCTTCACCACGAAAGAAAATTATATGTGTTGGAAGAGCCTATTCCAGTTGCACCTGGGAAAGAGGCTAGTGATGAGAAACACATGGATGATGCCACAGATGTCCAGTTTTTCATGCTATCGTCCATGTATAATGAGCTCTTGAAGTAACATGAAAACATGGACGTGTATAGCATGATTCCTCACCTTAAAGATCTCTACCAAGAGAATGCGAGACAGGAGAGGTATGACATCTCCAATGCATTGTTTACCACAAATCTTGGAGAGTCTGTGCCAGCTGGGCCTCATGTAGTAAAGCTTATTGGCTACATTGAATGCATGGACATCGTAGGGATTAAATTACCTGATGAGTTACGTACAGATCCCATCCTGTCATCACATCCCAAGACCTTCTCTAGCTTCATTGTCAACTATAATATGAGCGGCAATGAGAAGAGTCTATCAGAGCTTCTGACCTTGATTCGCTAGGTAGATAAGGACATGGGGCTTGACAAACCCACGATCCTTATGGTTAACAAGAAAAGGAAGGACAAGGAAAAGGGGGAAAAGACTTATTAAAGGTCTGAAGCCCCTGAGCACCGTCCCTTCAAGAAGGGGAAGATCCAGAGGCAGGGCAAGGAACGGGAGGCGGTGTGTTTTGCATGTGGCAAGCAGGGCCACTGGAAGAGTAACTACACCCAGAAGCATGGGGACACTAAAGGTGCATTCATTATCGAGTGAAATCTTTTTATTTATACACATTGGGTATTAGATACAGCTTTTGGGGCTCACATTTTTATTCAAATAAAGGAACCAAGTATATTTAAAAAGATCGCCAGAGGAGAGGTGGATCTTCGAGCTGCCAATGGCGCAAGGCTGGCTGCCTTGGCTATTGAAGACTATCACCTCTCATTGCCAACTGGCATGATTTTGGTTTTACAAAACAGTTATTTTGTGCCTAGTGTTACCAAGAACATAATCTCTGTATCTTGTTTGGATATGGATGGATTTATTTTCAAGTTCAGAAATAAGGGTTGTCTCTTTTATAAGAACAACGTATGTTATGGTATGGCACATTTGAATAATGGTTTGTATGTACTAAATTACGAAAACCAAGTGTTGGAAATCGATAATGAAAAAACTCACATGACTCATACATCACCCAGTTATGACATCACCGCCTTGGTCATGTGAACGAGAAGCACTTGACAATGCTCTGCCAAGATGGCTATTTAGACTCTACTGAGCTAAAACCACTTGATAGATGTCACGCTTGTTTACAAGGAAAAATGACCAAGCCACCTTTTGGTGGACAAGGTGAAAGGGCCACAGAGCTTCTAGGATTGGTACACACAAATGTGTGTGGACCATTTCCAATAGAAGCTAGAGGTGGATATTCTTACTTCATTACTTTTACTGATGATTTGAGTAGATATGGATATGTCTACTTAATGAGGTATAAGTCAGAGTCCTTAGAGAAATTTTAGGAATTCAAGAATGAAGTAGAGAACCAGCTTGGTAAGAAGATAAAGAAGCTTCGATCAGATCGAGGTGGATAATATCTGAACCAAGAGTTCATCGATCTTCTACGAGAGTCTGGGATTCTATCTCAGTTCACTCCTCCTTATATACCACAGTGGAATGGTGTTAGTGAAAAGAGGAACCGCACCTTGTTGGACATGGTGAGGTCGATGATGAGTCCTTAATATCTTCCATTATCCTTTTGGGGATATGCATTACAAACTGCAGCATACACATTAAACCGAGTACCAACTAAAGCGGCAAATAGAATTCCATCCGAGTTATGGAATGGAAGGAAACCCACTTTGTCGCACACACGTGTATGGGGATGCGAGGCATTTGTTAAGGCCTTCTAAGGCAAAAAACTAGCACCCCAGGGCACGAAGTGTATCTTTATAGGATATCCCAAAGAAACGAAAGGATATTACCTATATAACCCTCAAGACAAGAAAGTGACTATTGCCATACAAGCCGTCTTTCTTGAGAGAGAGAACATCCTTAAGAAGGATAGTGCGACCAAGATTGACTTTGACGAAGTTGATGCTCAAGATACATAGGAGTTGGTACAGGAACAAGTTCCACAGGTCCCTGTGGAAGAGGTTCTAGAAACACAAGTACTACGTAGGAGCTCAAGAGAGGTAAGGGAGCCAGAGAGATTTGGTTTCCTAGTCACTGAGGATGGTGAATCATTATTGTTGGACAATGATGAACCTATCTCCTACAAGGAAGAAGTAGAAAGCTCAGAAGCTGCAAGATGGCTAGAAGTTATGAATTCTGAGATGAATTCCATGTATCAGAACCAAGTTTGGGTTTTGGTCGATGAGCCAGTTGATGTAAATCATGTTGGATGCAAATGGGTATTCAAGAGAAATCTAGACATGGAAGGTCAAGTTAGCACCTATAAAGCGAGGATAGTTGGTAAAGTATTCAGACAACATCAAGGAATTGACTATGATGAAACCTTCTCACTGGTTACCATGTTTAAATCCATAAGAATCATACTTTCCATAGCAGCTTACCATGACTACGAGATTTGGAAGATGGATGTCAAAACTACATTCCTTAACGAGAACCTTCTGGAAGATGTCTATATGACACAAACAGAAGGGTTTGTGACACCAGGTGAAGCCAAATGGGTTTTCAAGTTGCAGAAATCCATTTATGGATTTAAGAAAGCATCCAGGTCATGGAAAATTCGATTTGATGAAGCCATAAAGGAATTTGGTTTCATTAAGAACAAATGTGATCCATGTGTTTATAGGCATTTTAATGTGAATGTAGTCATTATCCTAGTAGCATATGTTGATGACATATTGCTTATTGGAAAAGATGTACCAGCCTTACAGTCAGTTAAGGACCGGTTGAACAAGTGCTTATCCATGAAAGACTTAGGTGAAGCAGCCTACATTCTAGGGATCAAGATCATTCGTGATAGATCCAAGAGGCTACATGGACTAAGTCAGGGTATATACATTGACCAGATACTAAATAGATTTAGTATGGAACAATCCAAGAAGGGATTGGATCCAGCGTCACATGGCTTACATAATTCTAAGAAAATGTGTCCTCAGACACAAAAAGAGAAATATAGAATGAGTAATATCCCATACGCTTCGGCTATAGGATCCATCATGTATTCCATTTTATGTACCAGGCTTGATGTTGCCTATGCACTGAGCATGGTAGAAAGATATCAAGCAGATCCAGGAGAACAGCATTGGACTGCTGTTAAGACTATACTTAAGTATCTGAGAAGAACTAAGGATATGTTCCTGGTGTATGGATGAGATGAGGAGCTTGTCATCAGAGGGTATGCTGATATTGGCTTTCATATAGGTCAAAATGATCTGAAGTCGCAATTTGGATATGTTTTATATCTCAATGGAGGAGTTGTGAGCTGGAAGAGTTCAAATCAGCCAGTTGTTGCTGATTATATAGCGGATTCTGAGTATATAGCGGCTTTTGATGCAGCCAAGGAAGCCGTTTGGATTCATAACTTTGTCCAGGATCTTGATGTGGTTCCTAGAAGTAAAGATCACATTACACTCTATTGTGATAATACTGTGTGGTGGCTCTTGAAAAAGAACCAAGGTCACATCAACGGACAAAGCACATACTCTGGAAGTATCACCTCTTGAGGGATTTCTATCAAAGGGGTGAAGTTGCAGTGAGAAGAGTGTCCACAGAAGAGAACGTGGTAGACCCCATGACTAAAGGCCTTTCTCAGCAGAAGCATGAATATCATGTGAGAGCTAGCGGGTTAAAGGTTGTTAGTAGTTGGCTCTAGTCCAAGTGGGAGTCTGTTAGAGTTGGTGGCCTAGAACCAACTACTTTGTACTTTATTCATTAAAAAATGCCTTATCACATCTTGATTGTTCTTCTATGTGACAATGCATGTGATAATGTCTTAAGAATAGTTGTTACATTAATGGGTCATAGAGGATCCCTACTATGATGAGAACCCGGAAGTGCCATAACACTATTCTTGAATATATGTTCTATGGCCGGATGATGTTATTTTAGGGACACAAATAATATAGGCCATTAGGGGTGATGACTCATAAAACATTGAGGCACCTTCTCATGGTGTGCGCCCTTGGTAATATCCAGGAGGATATTATGAGAATGAGACCCGCGAGTAGGAAATCCACATTTCATAGTGTTATTGGATGTTCCTATCTGCGGACATGTGTATTGGTCCTTGGACTTTAAGATTATTATTAATGGGTATTACAACTTGAGCACTTAGATGTATTGATGAAAACTGTGACGACACACTATTCGCAGCGAGGTAGGATGTGTTGGGTGCGTCACGAGTAGTACTACATTAATAGATAATGTGAGAAAGGATTTGTCCCTTCCGTTCCATAATGGAAGTAGATATCTCAGGCCCTTTGATGGAATTGATATATCCTAAATAAATCCATGGTCAGGGAAAGATATGGGCGAGTTCAATTCTGGGAATTCAAAGAAAGAACAATCAAGCACATGGGTTGATGGCACTATCATGCAACCCGCTTGATTGGAGATGTCGAGACAAAGGGATTATATTACACGGTAAGCATTCATAAGAGGTGACACGTCATTGCGGCGTTAACTTCTTTATCTATGGGTGCCTTGGCATGTTGCTAGATGTTAACCTTGGACTTTAGGCAGGCTCCGCCTAATGCCACTGAGAAAGAGGCCTAGAGGGTCACACACTAAGTGTGTCCATGTATCTCAGTTAAATATTAATTTAACAAGTTAAATAAATATTATTCCCGACTGTGGTTTAATAATTATTTAAGGATGCCTGATCACATTTATTTTGACACTAGTTATTCGAGAGAATATATTGTGGGAAAAATAATATATATTTATTAGCAATTAATGTAGTTACATTTATTTAATAAATAAATATCAATTACTCAAGGTCTAATAAATATGGTGGAGAAAATAAATAAAATGGAAAAATAAAAGTACACGCCATGTATATTTATATACATACCGTGTGGTTTGTTTTTTTCAGGATTCATGAGAAAATATTGTTTATTTAATTAAATGATATTAAATGTAATATTTTGGGCGCATGTCAAGTAATAATTATGTCAATTGTCATTATTAAGACATGGGGTATTACTAAGAATTAAATGAAATGATTAAATTCTTTCAGAAAATTAATTCATTTTATTATTCTAAGTATTATAAACCCAATTACATTATTCTCACAGAAACAGAGCCATTGTTGTGCACAATGGATTTGTAAAAATACTCTCAAGCCAAGAGAGAATTCCTTTTCTACCAAGAACGCTTTCATGTTACGAGAGCGAGATCCTCTATCGGATCAAGGCAGTTGAAGGCAGACATCACGAGTGAAGGTTCTTTCGTTCTAGCACCTAGATATCCCTTCGGCAACTTCCAGAGATACTTGGAGCACGTGTGGATCACCGCCAGAGGAATCTTGTACTTGGGTTCTACAACACAACGAAGGATCACAAGATCGTGACCGGAGACTCCAACGAAGAAAGAATTCCATTGAGGTAATTCTTATGAATTAATTAAATTAGTTATAACCAACATATGATGATCCTATCTCAAGGGTTTGGGGACTCTTATTTTCTTTTTAATTCTTCGTTATATTCTGAAGATTTGGCATTTTAAATCATGACGGATCTCGGATTGAATGTTGTTTAACGTTAAAATTAAAGTTTGGAAAACCCACCAACGCGCTTCCGCTGTGCCCGGAACCTACAGATATGACCAGATTTATATGGAGAGAGGGGAGATAGACTGGACCCTAGAAAAAACATAATTTTATCGAGGGAGTGGGATCGGATCTTTGATGGAATCAATGAGTAGATGATTTTGTAATGATGAATAGATCCATGGAATCAATTATAGATTAAAGTGATCATTGTTTCATCGTGAGTTAGGGTTTATTTATTTAGATTTAGGCCTTGTTATTCATGATAATTAATGCATGTAAATCCCATATAATGTTTTTCTCTTTCAATTTTCATTATTATTGATTTTTCTGACATCCATCGTCATTGTGATCATTATTCAAAACTATAAATTTTAAATATAGAATCCCATTTATGTGATAATTTCTTATGATTTCATCATTTTATTGTCATTTTATTTATTCCTATGGATCTTCTCATTTCCCATGTTTATTTTGTTTCATGTTGCATATTTATATTAGGGTGTATAATATTCACACAAGCTATGATTTTTCCTCGTTCTTTGATCACCTTGATACCTAGTGGTGGAGTTTTGCATTAACCTTCATCATTATCGGGGGATTGAGGTATCGATGCATATTTTAATTGAATGATAACAAGGATGAGGAAACAACTAGCATAGGGGATGGAGATTGGTGCACACAGGGAGACCTTTTGGTGGTTGGAAAATACGGATTTGTATTAAAGGATGATGGGATGACTTTTTGATGGCCTGGAGTGGATAAGAAGATCACAAGAAAGGACCATCAGTGGTCCTGAATGATGATTGGTGGCATTATGATTCTATTGGAGACAAGTTTATGTGGAAGAAGCAAGGAAAATAGAAGAACTTGCAAATGTGGAAAAGAACTCAATTGTAAGGAATGTGATTCATAGTAATACACACCATGTACCTCTCTGACTACATTTCTATGTCTCATAGAATTATAAAATATCACATAATGTATTCTATGGATGTATATATCATGCAATTAGAATATTTAGGGTTAAAAACACACAAAGGTGACATCTGTGGACCACACACGGTGTTCCCATAAAGGCACATCTTGTAATCAGTGTCTACATGACTCAAGAAACTTGTGATACATACTGAGGGATCCATCTAGGTCTCCAAATAGTGTAAGAACTATGTGATTTTTTTTATAATTCCACATAAAGGGTCGAATTTAAGGAGCCTCACCTATGGGAGCTACCTGTTGTTTAGTCATTTAGTGTATGTTGTGTACGATTCTAGTCTTAGTGGATATTAATATCTCCTTGGTCAAGACTCATATTTGGATGTGTGAGTAGTCTACCATGAATGTTTTCCCATATTAGAAGGGATTTTATGTATCTTTGCATCATGAAAGGCTACACCTTAGGAAATATGTGTGTTTTTTACTCTTTATATACATAGCATCAATTATGGGGTTTGGACATGAAAATAAAAGTGTTCTCAAGGTACATATTGTTGGATGTGCACTAAAAGAGATATGCATGTTATGTATTTATGAATATTAAATATATGTTGCTTCCAACATATCCTTTTATAGAACCTTGATCATACATTGGTTCTAATGTAGTCTAGTTTTTATGTGATGTATCATGATACTAGGTTGCACAAAAAGTAACATGGGATTATGGATTTCAGTGTAATCTTTCTTCCACATCCTCTCATATGGTTTCATAAGTTATGAATCAAAGAGGTAATTCATTTTTGGATTTTCTAATTCATTAATGTGTTCAATGGATGTCACTATAATAGGTACTAATGTGTGGATTTCATGATATGGTACTTGATACAGCTTTTATGGAGGATTATATTTATAAAATGAAGAGCATTGTGGATATACTATAAAGCGGAAGTAGTTAACTTATTTTTATATTCCCTTATGAATGTGAACACTAACAAATATCACTACTGATCAGATCATTGTTTATTATATAGTAAAGACACTAGCACCCCTTCTATGATATGACATCCTCACCATACAGTGAGGGATCCAATAATTAGTGTAGTCCCATT
The DNA here is from genome assembly GCA_963277665.1 of Viscum album. Classification (NCBI taxonomy): domain Eukaryota; kingdom Viridiplantae; phylum Streptophyta; class Magnoliopsida; order Santalales; family Viscaceae; genus Viscum; species Viscum album. Next base: position 536,730,868 of record OY728138.1, on the reverse strand, counting down.
TGAGTCCTGAATCATTTGTTTTCTTATTCACTGGACTCTATCAAAAGTACAAAAAATAGTAAAATATTAAAGTTATTACAACTTTCTAGGTAATATTTGTTCTTAATTTCATGTTCATGTTGATACTTTAGAAGATAGATTGGGAATTACATTATTACTTATAAGTTCATTAGATGAATTCACAAAAAATATAAATGGTATAAAAGTATTGTTCTTCAAAGAATCAATATGTTTGTGTTACTATTTTTTGAAAAACATGTTTTTGTAACATAACAAGATCAAAATGGATTGTATTTCATTATATAAAATGGTAATGTGATGTTTGTAGCTTAATGGTATGTTTTGAGATAATGTAATGTGAGAGGATCCTACTTGAGATTGGATTAAAAATTATCTTAATCTCAAGATAGATATTGAATATGTTATTATGTGAAAACATATCTTATGTAGGCACATTACATTACATTATCTGATAACATATTTTACATTTATGTAACTTGAAATTATTTTATATGATAATGTTTTTTCAAGATAGTACCTCATGTTATGATTATTTTATAATGTAACATCCACTAAGGTCTCACCATTATCCTATACTGATAACATAATATAATGGTTATAGTGATCAAAATAGAGTATCATAGATAAACTACATGACATTATGTTATGATAGAATTTAATGTAAGATACTCTACCTAAAATTATGTTATGAGACAACACAGTATAGGATTCATCCATGATAACAAGTTAAGAATTATCATATTATCAAATGTATATTCAAAACCCAAATTAAATAAATTTAATAGTTTCTCTATTTATGATTATATTTTATAAATTTTTTATAATTTATAAGTATAACTGATTTAAAATATTTATTTTTTAATCCTGAATTAAATATGAAAACATTATATTTATTTCATATTATTTAGAAAATAAATAAAATATTTATTTGTTTCTTAAATAACTTTATAATATTCATGATTATAAATTTATAATGAAATATTAATATTATGTATAGTTTATTTATGAGAAAAATTTCTTCTAAGACATATAGACCTACATTACATGCAAGGTTTCGATATTAGGAGATTTCATTTTCATGTACTTTGACCTCAGTTTATTGTTAAAGTTATGACCCTAAAAATAGTTTTTGAATATAGTATGTTAATATTAGGTTTTATTATTATCATGAATTGAATTATCTCTTGAGTTAATTCACCTAGGGAAAAGGAAAATTGGGTTGGACTACCCACTAACTTGGATTCTTATGTATTGTTCTATAAAGGTGAGGGGTTTTCTATATATCACTCAAGGATTAATCATGTTGAGTTTATAAATATCCTATAAATATAAGCCATTATATGAGGATTTCATACACTATATTATTTAAATTAGTCGATATATATATATATGAATATGTTCGACAGCAAAATTTACGTGAGTAACACAATATTTGGGTTTTATAAAGAGTTTCACATTAATTTGGTGTGAACAAATCAATTTGTTTGGAGTAATTGGATTCCCAAAATAAATCAATAGAATCATGAATAAAAAATAAAAATAAAAATATAATGATGATTTCATGATAGGTAATGGTTTTAATGTTCCTAATATATATATTAAACTAATGATACTTTTAAAATAAACAACATTAAAATATGAAGTGTGATATTCTTAACAAAGAGGCACTTGTCAAGACCTAAATCATTTGTTACAAGTTATGTTTTATTTTAGGTTCCCATGAATTATCTTGTGAAAGGAAATTAAGTTACAAGATTACACTAATTGTTGGGTTTCTTATTCTTAGTGTTTTATTTGGATTGAACTAGCTAAGAAACCCTAACCATTTGGATGTCAAAGGAATTTAGTTAAGTGAATCCACAATGTATTTAGATATATATTTTACCCACTAAACTATACAAGAATCATATATGATATGATTAACAATTTATTTTCTACTATATATAGTCATGACTTATTTATATGATCAACTACGTATAGGTCATCATTAGGTATGAGTCTTGGATCACTAAATAGATATGACGTATAGGGTCATAATTTTTTATGGGATTACTTTCATTAAAATTAATTGATGAAAATATATAAAACATGACAATATATGATAAATATTTGTTTATTATAGATAACTTATTATATCATGATAATTGTAGTGATATCCTTTATAAGTATAAACTATAAATAGTTCAAAATTCGTATTTAAGGTTGAGAATTGTTATCAAGGATAATAATTTTGATAATATGAATGTGAATGTTATAGAGTTAAATCTCACTAACTCAAACTCATGGGGATTAGATATTGAGTATTCATCACACATTTGGGCTAAAAACATAGAGTTTGAGATAAGTGGTAATTTAAAAAGGGTGAGGGGTCTCTTTTTGTCAAAAATAGAGTAAGAGGTTCTATATTTGAAGTTAGGACCTATGATCTAACTTCACCTAGTTGATTAATTTTGGAGTTAGAGAATTATTATTATGTTTCCACGATAAATATAAATTTTATATATGTATCTTTTTTTTATAAGAAGGTATTTTCACTCACAATTTGGAAAAATATTTGTTCAATATATTTGAATGAAATTTTTAATAGAATTGAGAATATGATAATTTTATTATATATTATATATAAGTATAACTCTATTTATAACATCTAGAGTAACAAGGTTAGGGTTGATTCTAATTCCACCAATATTTGGATTTTTCACCTTAGTTAAATAAATGAGTGACCCACCAAAAGACTACATATATATGGATTATAGGAACTATATAATTAGGAATCATTTGATAATTGTGAACCATCATTATTAGGAAGGATGAACAAATCACCATTTAGAGGAAATGGTGAATGGACTAAGGGAATATTAGATATCCTACATAGTGATCTATATAGACTAATGAATAATAAAGAAATTAGTGTTTTTAAGTACTTCATTACTTTTACTAATGACATTAGTCAGTGTGGATATGTTTTTTAAGGAGAAACATGAAGGGAACTTTTGAAAGGTTCAAAGAGTTTTATAAATAAGTGTAGAATCAACAATGAAAATGTATTAAGATCCTCAGATCAAATCATGGTGGTGATTACTTTATCCAGGAATTCAATAAACATCAAAGTGATTGTGGAATTGTTACAAAACTCACACCACCAAGAACACTAAAATGGAATGGTTTTTCTTATAATTAGAATCAAACCATATTGGATATGTTTTGATCAATGATGAGTTAGTGTGACCTTCCTATCTCATTCTAGGGTTATGCTCTGGAGACTGTAGCACGCCTAATAAATTGTGTTTTATCTAAAGTAATCTTAAAGTCTCTATAAAATATATCATATGGGAAAAATAAAAATATGTATATTAGGAATTTTTGGAATTGTAATGGATATTTATGACATTTATGTTAGGAAAAACTCATCCTTAAATCTAAAAAATCTGTATTTGTATGTTATCTGAAAGAAACTATGATTTATTACATTTAAAATACTACAAAAAAAGTGATTGTAGAATGGAATAGAATTTTCCATGAGAAGAAACACATATATTGAGGATTAAATGGGGTAAATTAAGACATGGATAAATCAAAGACCAATAAATAGGAAGTGTTTCAAAGGTGGATGTTAGTTTAGTCCCATAAAGAGTTGTGAAAGAATAACTTACTCAAACTAAAAAAGAACCTCAAAAGGTTTGGTAGGATATGTTAAGAGTTCATCATATGTATATTTTTCATAGATAATGATGATAAGGTAAAATACATAGATAATTAACCTAATTTATACTAGTAGACTATCATGATTCAAAAATATGAGAAAAGGTTATGATAAATGGAATCTAAAATAGAATCCATGTATACAAACTAAGTTTGTAACTTGGGAACTGCACCTGAAAAGGAATGACTCAAAGTGTGCAAGGGGGTATTAACAGGTAGACTAACATGGATAGTAGAGTGTCAGCCTATAATGAATTCCTAGTTTTAGTTTTAAAAGAAAATTCATGATATTGACTATGAAGAAACCTTTTCACCTCTCGATACGATAAGTTTCATTCATGTTTATATTTCCATAGTAACTCATTTTGATTATGATATATATCAAATGTATTTCAACACCACTTTACTTAATAAGAAATTAGTTAAGGATGTGTATATGATACAAAAAAAATATTTTGAAGTTCTAAATGATACTGCTAAGGTTTTCAAGAAATAACAATCAAGTTATAGATTGAAGAAATCTTCTAAAAGTTGGAATATATGGTTTGATGATGTGATCAAATAGTTTGGTTTCATTAAATACATGGATGATTTTTTTATACAAGTGGATTAGTGGTTGTGTAGTGTTATTTCAGATATTGTATTTTGATGACATACTTATAATCATAAATTACATCCAAAATATTTACATTTTTAATATATGGTTGGGTAAATAATTATTGATGAAATACCTGGGTGAAGTAGAGTACATGCTGGGTAAAAATATCTATAGAGACAGATCAATGAGGTTACATGGATGTAGGTGAGATAGATAAATTATTAAAGTATTAAAGAGTTTTATCATAGAGAACCCCCAAAAGGGGAATATCCCATAGTCTCATGATAATAATATTAGGAATATTTAGTATCCATTTTAGGAATTAGAATGTAAGGATATAATTCTATATGTATCATTTATAGATTTTATCATTCATGCCATTTTTTTACTTGAACTTTTATCGCCTATACTCTTTTAATTACTTCCAAATACCAACTCAACCTTGGTGATAGTCACTCAATTTCTATTAATAATGTCTTTAAGTACTTGAGAAGAAATGTGGATATGTTTGTGACATTTCGATGATAGGATGAGCTCAATTTAAAGGGTTTCACATATGAAATTTTCCAATCTAACAAAAATGATATAAAATATCAATATGGTTTCATGTTTTTCTAATGTGGTTGAGATATTAGTTGAAAGAGTTCCAAACAACCATACTAGACTTAAAAACAAAGTCGGAGTGCATCAATGCATCAGATTATACAAAGGAAGATGTTTGGATCAAGAAATTCATTTCTAAACTAGTGGTGGTTCCTACCATCATTGGATAAATATATGTTTACTATTACCAAAATGATCCATTTCTCATGGAAAGGTATCATGGTCTCACCAAAGGACAAAACATATCATCCACAAATACTATATTATACAATAGATTGTTGAGAGGGGCGATGTTAGGATTTTTTAGGTGGTTACTGAAGATAATATAGAAAATCCATTGATGAGAATATTAGCAAAGTAGATTCATGAGTTTTATGTTGGTCGCTTGGTATATGATACTTAATATATTGATATAATTGTATCATAATATAAAATTATTTATAATAAAGTAAACATAAATTTATCATTCATTAATGTGTGTTAAATTTTACATTACGTGGAAAATAGAGTGGTAATATCCCCCCAGAGTATGACTTTCAATTTTCTTTAATCGATGATGATCTTGAAGTATTATAGGTTGTGATATTATGTTAGGATTAGAAACAGTATTGAACTCTTGAGATAAAAAGTGGAGACTTATTATTTCGATTGATCTACCAAGTATATTACATGGAAGGTCATACAGTCATCAATATAGTAAGGAGTACAAACTTATAATTAATATTTTTTCACCAAAATTTTGTGATATACCTAGCATGAGAATTGTTATACTTTGATACCTTTATTATGAATTCCTGTAATACTATCTAATCAATGGATGGTTGGGAATTTTTTTGATCATGTCCTCAGTTGGAGATCATCCAAGATTGTATTTGTCCACTTTGTAATGAGAAAATAAATATATTCCATGTTTTAATTGTACTAAGGAAATTAAAAGATATGCTTAGTTGTGTCACATGTGATGTTTTTAGAAACTTGGATAAGGGACAGGTGATGTTCTCATACTTTAGATGAATTACATGTGATGTATTCATTAACTAGTTTAGTATTTTTTAAATCAGGAAAGCATAAGATGTCCTATACTATATTGACATTGGTCCATGTCTAGTCGTTACTTGACGACATGGGAAGGGAGATTATATAGGTATACATATGTTGTATACGACATATATTGTGGTGGAAATGTTCATATGAGAAATGATTTTGTTTGTTGGAGGCCACACCAAACCCTTTAGTAACATGAGTAGCCTTAATGAATTGTTAGATGCCTTTATTTTCTTATATCTATGAAATGAGAAATCCATATTTTTTTTCAATTATACCAAATTTTGTTGGGTCACAAATTTTTTCCTTTTGATAAGTATTAGATTTTAGAAAAGTTTTGTTAAAAAATGAAGATATTTCAATAAATGATGTGGATTAATTTGGATAAATTTTAACCACATCCTTTTTAGAAAATTATAATTCTTTTAATGGTGAAATATTATTTAACTTTCAACATTTCTAATTCTCATCATTTGGTTTTAGAAATTCAAATTATATAAATTATTCATTTAAAATTTTATTTGGGTTCTTAAATGATAAAGAAATTGTGGATTTAACTTTACATATATTTTGAGAATAATATACTTGAATTTTTTGTTGATTTCCTAGTGAAACAAAGTTCTGAAGTATTTTTGTTAGTCCTGATTTTTTGGCTTAATATTTTGAAATGTTACATGCTTTTATATTGAACGTAAATTGTTGGAAATAATTTCTGTTCAAATTTTTAAAGTTTTTAATTCATTATTTAATTATTTAATACTTTAATATCTCAATTTGAATTAATAAAATAAAAATATTTGTTGAATTTTGTGTGTAGATGATTTGTGTAAAGTTAATTTCACACCTATATAGAGTGCATTGGACTCACAGACAGGTCATTCAAGTGTTGTGTAATGGTATCTATCATGGTTAAGGAGTTATATATGGGTATTTCCTTACACCATAAACTATATGAATGTAAATACAATTGAACCATATCTATAAAATTTTCATGTGAAAGACTCCAATAAGGGTAAACTCATTCTTCTCAAATTCTATAGAAGAGTAAATTGCAATTCACTAAGCATTATGCCAAGGTTGGTACCACATTTAAAAATCTATGTAAGGGTATAAAATAAATGATATTTAAGGGTATCTATGAGGCTTAAAGTTTAATTTAAGGATAATGACAAACATAAAGGTTCTAATACCCTTCAATCACTCTCATCAAGGTGATCTGTGAGCTTACATAATAGTGAATCAAAGACCATTTAGCTCATGTAAGGATATCCTAAAGTTCCGAAGGGCTATATAATGGTGTTTCAAAGGTAATTAAAACAAATTACACCATATATTAAAAAATCATATTAAAATATAAATAATAGATATTTTCCTTTAGTTGAAGGAGGGGTTGTGAATATTAAAGCTTACTGAGGAAGCTAGGAAGAAGAAACCAAGCCAATAATCCCATGTGATAGGAGTGTAATTTGTTAGAGGAGGTCTACTCTAGTTACTACAAAGGATAAAATGAATAGAAACTCATTCCATTAAGATACTTGGGAGATGATCTTGAAGATATGGGTTGTGGGTAATGTTGTTGGGATTCAGTTTGTAGTTAAATGTAAAAAGGCTAGAATATGTGCATTTGGAGTCATTAGATCCACTGTTTATCAATCCACCAATAACCCCTAACAAAAGAGTTTTATTTCCTAAGACTTTATATAGGTTTAGATAAATACTTAGTAAATGTCCCAACCACCAAATGGCTCCCCATATTTTGATGGATCAATTATATAATATTCTCACTCTATACCACTATAACATTTTTAATAAAACTTTTAGAGGGTTTTGATATTACAAGTGAATAATTAAAAAAAATCATAAATAAAATGGCTTATAAATCATTACATAAGTTTCATAGGAAGATAAATATCTATAAGAGTGAGACCAATCTGGTGGTTTTTATTATTTTCATTGGTAATTCATATAAAGATAAATTTTTCCATTGTATAATGATCATGAATACAGATAATAAATGTTTTAATTTTGATCTACCCATAAAATATGATGAAAGTGATCAATTTTTTGGATTATAGGTCAAGATACTAGGGTAAAAATGACCTATTTTTAAAAAACTATAATGCTGGTTATAAAAATCACCCAATATTTTCATAGAGAGACTCGGGGGTTATGAAATAAACTAATTCCATTGAGAACTCAAATCATACAAAAAATCTATTTCAAGAAAATTTTATACATTAAAATTATGGTATTAATTTATAAGGTTTGGATAGGTAGGACATCATTAAGTTGGACCATAAATGGTCATGTATTCATGATCTCAAAAAAAAAAAATATGACCAATGGAAGGAAACCTAAGTGGGAGAGATAAGGTAAAGCTTCCCATGAAAACTAAAATGAGACTAAAGGATGATGTAATATTCATTACCAAAAGATCATATATGATAACATAAGAAAATTTTAGGGTGAAACCTAATGAAGATGGTATAGAAGATCAAACTATATCAAAAAATGATAATCTAGAAAACACTAAAACAGGAAAAGTGGATAGAAAGGTATTAACTGAATTAAATATATGTTCTTTAAGTGAAAGATAAAATAAAAATAATAAAATTAAGTTTTAATTTATCAATTAAGGTAAAATATAGTCTAGTTTGATGATAATGATAAAAAATATCATGTTTTATATTATTATTCCTCTCTTGTTCGCTTTCACAAAAGTTTCATGCCTAGAAATAATGAACTTGGTTATTTAAAATTTCCTATAATGTTTAGAAATTTTAAATTGATATATATATATATATATTATGCATTAAAAGACCCCATCATATGTTAAATTTCATAAAAATAAGTTTTCCTAACAAATGAAATTTGGAAGAGATACGCACCAATAGCCTAATTAAGGGATGTAGAACTATCCTATAAAATAAGTTGCCTCCTAAATTGAAATAGACAAGAAGATTTTTTATACAATGAATAATATAATAATGTAATGAGAATAATTTATTAGGTAACTTGATTGATAGTTTTAACCCTATTTCTTACTCCTTTTAACAGGTGGGTTGAAATATACCTCTTTTTTGTTCCAGCTAGATGATAGGTCAATCACGGATCCCATTGGAAGGGTAAATAACTTTTTGGAAATTGTAGGTAAGCTTACATTACCCATTGATTTCCTAGTGCTTGATATACATTGTTGAAAAAGGTTTTGATCATTTTTTCATTGTTATACTTAGCTACATGTGGGGTTGTTATTGATTTTTCAAATGGAAAACTAGTTTTTCATATTGGTGATGATAAAGATGAGTTAAATTTTTCTAATAAGTCCGTACTGGAGGTTATTTGTAAACTAATTTATGTATTATAAGTTTTTAGAACTGAAATAATGTACATTTAGAACCCTTTTGGGGGAATAATTTGAGAGTTAGTGCATGAAAATTTTAAGGAAAACAATGATAAATATGATTCCATTCAAGAACATAAAATATTAAGGATACCGAAGATCAAAATTATGGAATTAATTACTAATAATCAAGTGGTGTTCCATCATGAAAAAATATTTTTGGTACAAATTATTACTAGTATATTGATCAACACTCACTTATCTTTTTTGGTGAGAGAATCTCCTCTCTTATACCCAATATATCTTTAATTCCTCTCACCTTCCCCATTGAGTTATACAATCCTATTTTTTATTTTCTCTAACCTTATATTGATTGTTTTTAACTCTTGATTTTTGTGGAAAGTGTTGGGTTATAACTTGTTGAAAAACATGATAGTTGTCAATTTGAAATGGTTTGTTTTCTTTAAGGTTTTTCATCTAGATAGATTGAAATTTTAACAGATTATTTCTATCCAATAAATGTAATATCACTTCATTTGAGTCAAGATATGACTCTAAAAGTTATACCAAGATATTATACATTTATTTATTTAGGTAGGATTATGTTTATTTGTTTGGTTTAAATTATATTTTTTAAAATATTAAGAAGTTTGTTTCCACTTTTTCTCCAATTATTTAGTGTTTTGAATCTATAATTAGGGGGAAACTTTCAAGGATAGATCAAGAAAACTTGATAATTTTTCTATGTTTATTTTTATAATTTTTCTATTCGTAATATTGTAGGAATTGAAACAATATCAGAAATCATCTTCAATAATAGAGCCATGAAATAAAATTACATAGTGTTTTTAGATACAGGTGCTTTATAAATTCATAGAAAACATATTTAAATTTCCTTTAAAATGGTATTATAATAAATCAATAAATCATACCCACTACATAATCATTGTTAAAATTTTAGGGATAAAGTCTGGATGAAGAATCTATACATAGCAATGCATGGGAGGAAACACATGGTTTTCTAAAAGTTCCTTTGCTGGTTTATTATCAAATAAACGTCCCTATGGTTCTATTATGAAATTATTTTTTATAATTGAAATATATATACTCTCATTATCTTTGTATAATTGTTTTCATTAGCCTAAGTCTTATTTCACACTCTATTCATTTTTCTTGGTTACATATATTAATCTCCATAGATTTTATTCCACTGCTAAGTTGTTCTAATATTTTAGGTGCTTGAATGGGAGAATCCAAGTATAGTTTAAATTGTAAAAGGAGAGAAATATTTGTCCTGATATTTTAGAGAAAACCAAATTATAGGGGAGTAAATTTTCAAATTCTATTTTTCAATTTTTTATTATTCTTACATGTTGTTTTGTATTTCTAAATCGTTACCTAAAAAGTTTATTTTAATGATTATTATGAATCTCAATTTCAAATATTCTATATAAATATAATTATGTGGGGGTTTTTTCCTTGAAACTGAATGCAGTGCTGAGTTTTGATAGTATTGGAATGTTTTTGAAAGTGTTTCTTATTATCTTAATCACTGTTAAACATGTTACATTATAAGTTGAATTGTAAAAAGAATTATCCATATATTGATAAAATTAATTTAAATTTTAAATTAAGTTTTGATAAATCATTAAAAAAATCTGAAAAATGTTGTTTTGACTTCATTGTAACACTTAAAACGTGATTTTGGACAACATAAATTTAAAATATTTTTTGAACCTTAAACTATTTTAAAATTTTCATTCACCTTAGAATAGAACATTATCAGGAATGTTCATTTTTAAGTAAGGGGGATGGTTATTTCATTTTTATTGGTTGTATTCAATTGAATACAAATTAAAACGGTATAATTTTTTTTTCAAAATTGACTGTTTTCAAGATTAAATTTTCACTACCATTTTTAGTGAATTTTTCATTTAATTAAGGATATTTTGATAATAAGGTGACTGATCATTTATATTATACCATGGTATCAAGATTATAACAATATTTACATTTCTCTCTCAAAACTCATTTTTGTCTAACTTTGGGAGTTTGATTTAAAAAGTTTATTGGTTTTGAATTTGTTTTTGTATTTAAAACTCAAATGATTATCATTTAAAATGTGCTGTGAAATGAAGTCTTAATACCTGTAAACATTATATTCTTTATGAAAAAACTAATTGATGAGTTAATTATAGATCTTTTTAATTATAAACCCCCTCATTTACAGGTTTTGTCTATTTATTCTGTATTTTTATTTTGTTAGTCTATTTACATGGAGAAAAAGAATTGCTTTTAAGAACAATTTAATTCAAAATGAATTTTTTAAAATACTTTTAAAATATTTCTAAAATAATCAATTTATTAAAAATGAAATCGAATTTTTCAAAAAAAAACTTTAATTTGGGTAGAGCAATCATATTTACTTACCAGAAAGAATCGTAGTGGGGGAATTATTCAAAATCAACTCTCAATTGGAATTACATGTTTCCAATTTTTGAGATTAATTGATTTCCAATAATTTGGATAAATGTTTGAAACATCATTTTCATGAAATTCTAATTATTTTATGGTGAAAATTTCTTTAATTGTAAATATTTCTAATTATCTCCATTTTTTTGTTGAAATTATAATTATCTAAATTTTTCTTTGAAAATTGGTTATTGTACTTAAAGGATAAGAATTTATTACATTTAGTTTTCAATATATTTTGACCATAATAACTTTTCAGTTTTTGGTGAATTCTCAATTAATATATATTTTGATGTTTTTTATTGATTATTGGGTATAATATTTTTAAATATTACCTATTTTTTATTGAACATCAATTTTTATAACACCTTTTTGTTTGAATTTATTCATATTTTAATTCATCATTTAATTATATTGTACTTTATTCATTAACTTTCAATTGATTAATTTCATATATTTATTGAAATCAATGTGTAGATGAATTGTGTAAAGTTAAGTTCACACCTGCATAAATGTCATTAAGATCATGTAAAGGTCATTTAAGGGATGTATATATGTATTTAGTTTGGTTCAGGAGTTACGTATGTATGCTAGAGCACACCACAACCTGTATAAAGGGAAATCCCGTAGACCCAGAGCTGTATAAATCTCATGTGAAAGAATCCCGTAATGGTAAAATCACACTTCACAAATTCTACAAAATGGTAAACCACACTTCACTAATTTTTACATCAAGTTTATCACCACATTTCAAAAGAAACATATGGTTGTAAAATCATTGTTACATCAGGGTATCTCTGAGCCTCCAAGTGTCACATAACGTTACTTGAATACTCTATAGACCTACCTAAAGATCCACTATTATAAAATCACTCACATAAAACTGATTCATGAGATCATGTAAGTATGATTAAAATACCATCAAACTAGCTTAAAGGTAACCCAAAGTTCGGAAGTGTAATATCTTGATTTTTTTTAAACAAACACTATGTTTTGTCATGTACATAACATGAAGTATTTAGCTTTAATGATTCAAAAATATTATCATTTTAATATGACTGTTATAACTAAGCCATGAAATTAGAGGGTATGAAATGGAGGGAAAAATATTAAATATATAGAATGTTCCAACTCAATAAAAATTTATTGATAAATTATTTGTAAATAGGAACTAAATTTTATGTAATGTCATTTTATGGATCAAAAATATGTTATCTTCAAAAAATGGTATTTATTGAGTTCTATAAGAAAATATTGTACTAAATTTCTACCACTTTTCAAAATTTTATTTGATAAAAAATGATATCATTCTTGAAATCATCGTACAAATAAAATATTTGGTTGATATTATTGGATTTTTATAAAAAATGTTAATTTTTTATTGAATAGTTAAAAAATATCAATTTTATAGAAAATTTTCCTTTCCATTCAAGTATTTAAAAAGTCACATTTTTTTGACTTGATTATAAAATTTAATTATTTCTACTTTATTAAACATAATCCAATTAATATCATTAGAATATATATTATAATTAATTTTGGGATAAAAACAACATTATACTTACAAAACATTTTTATGGAAAATTGTTTTACTTCGTGTTTTGTGAGTTCAATTTCAATTTCACTTCATAAACTTATAGTGAGAGAATTTGATAAAATTGATTAAATATTTGGAATCTTGATTTATAAATTTGGTAAATAGATCAACTTTAGTTTTTCTCATTATAAATAGTAATCGTGGTAAATATTTTTCACCTCTTTAAAGGAAAACCAGGTAATTAGGATTAAAAACAATGTGATAAGGATTTAAAATTTATGTAACACCAACCTTATTTATACTAAATGAGTTTGGTTTGAGTATACCTATGCAATTTTTTAAAATGTGACATTTTGGTGCCATTATTCCTTGATAAATACATTTATGTTATTTTAAGTAAGGAATAAATACAAAATGTAACTTTGTTTGTTTTACTAACTCTAATATTTTTCCATAGGGATAAAAGAATGTTATGTTCAATTCTATGTGTTTATTTGATATATTAATGAGTTTTTTTATCATGCTTATTTATTTTAAATTTTTAGGGATAAATTAATTACCTTAAATGATTTCACAATAACAATATAATGCTTTTGAAAATAGTAGAAAAATCAAATATATGATCTGGAAAATTTACAAAGTAATGTTTTTTGGGTGAGTTTTAGAGTTACATGATTTATTTAGATAAATATTTTAAATTATTTTTGTGATAAAATTGTATATTTTCACTTTATTACTCACTTGATATTTTGTGAAATCAAATTATATAAATAGTCATGAAAAAGATTTTAATGGTATTTTATGTTAAATTATATTTTATTAAATGATTTCAATTTCAAAAAAAATATTATATTTTTCTGATTAAATGGTATATGGTTGATAATATCAACCATTTTTTCATTTATGGGTCACTTTTACATATACAGTAACTTTCTTGACCACTAAATAGTAAAAACATTGTGATGGTGGTAATCGTTAAAAGGTTAACAGGGATAAAACTAAGAGATAAGGCTTATAAAATCACCTAAACTTGAATAAATTTTTTTAATGAGAGTATTTAAACTTAAATACATCATATATTTGAAATATATAACCTTTTTCTACATGAAAATGAAATTTAATTTATATTAATTTAATAATTTAAGTAACTCCAAAAGTACTCATCTCCTCTCCTATAAAAGGACACCACCTATACTCTATTATCCACACATTAAGAGCCTCTTAGATCAAATAATACATGAACAAATCAATTCACAATATTCTAAACCACTTCCTAGTTGTTATTTTCTCACCAAAATACCAACTTAAAAATTTTAAGGTGTGATAAGGTTGTTGTCTTCTAAATAAGAGGTAATCATCTTAACTGAGTGTTTTTATTTTTATTCTTCTTATTTATCCCTAAAATGTTATTAAACCATGATTATGTAACAAAATTAGTATATCTAACCTACTAAAATTTTATTATTACTATGGTAGAACCTTTTTTTTCTCATTTTCCATTCTATGGGGAATGAAAACATCATCTGTGTGTATATGTGGACTATTGTCTCCTTGTAGTGATTTATTTCATTTTATGAACATTCCTCACATAAAAATTTATAATGATGGACTTAATGTGTATATATGATACTCATGACAAAATTTTCATTATGTAAAGATAATATATCATCTATTTTATTACCCTTTTATCTGTTCAAAAATGATAACATCGTTCACGCGTGCGTGTGGATTACCACATCTACGAAGTGATGTGACTCTTTTTCATGTATTCCATTATTTTATAGTTAATAAATTTTATTTAATTTATAAAAAATATGATTATTTAATTATTATTATTCTGGGTATGATGTAACAATGGCCCCTTTTGACCATGGCCATCCTACCAAATTTATTTCCCAATTATGAACAGAATATCCTAAAAAATCTTGTTGTGAACTTAACTGATTAATTAATTAAATATTTCACTGAAATTAATTAAATAAAAGGTTTAATGAAAAATTAATAAAACTTTAAAAGTTTATCCAATTAAATAATTAATATATTTTTATTATATAGGATTTAAATGGCATACATAGCACGTATGGAACTAAGGAAATAGGTTTCTAAACTAAATTTCCATTCACTAGGTTATGATTATAACTCATTGATTATATTATCTCATAATTATGTATAAAATGATATATTACTATATTATAATTTATTTCCATTTTTTCTATGGTTTTATAATAATTACACATAATCATCTAAATGATTAATTCTCATATCAGTGATATGACCTTCACAAGGGTCCTAGACTCATTTTTGTTTCCATGAGTCATATTTAATATTCAATAATTTTTTATTTGATGTGGTGTATATA
Source organism: Viscum album (assembly GCA_963277665.1). NCBI lineage: Eukaryota > Viridiplantae > Streptophyta > Magnoliopsida > Santalales > Viscaceae > Viscum > Viscum album. The sequence goes on along the minus strand of OY728138.1, from coordinate 536,715,189 downwards.
ACGCCCATTTGATATGATATGTCATGAATTAATTTATATTCATGATATTTAAAGTTTCATTTGATGTTATTTTTTTCATTATGATTATGATTCAGAAGTTACGAAAGCAGTAAGGGTTTTTTTCTCAATATCATCCTTACTCAATATTGTTTATATATAATTTTATGTTGTGGGAATTATTTTATTCCATGTCCACATTTTCAATAAAATGTATTACTTCCATTTTTGGAAAAATATTTTAAAAAATTCCATGTTTTAGACTATTGTAATTATATATTTCAATAAATAATCCTTTTTTTCTAAGGCATCACCATCTTAACAAATATATATACTGCAGGAATGAATTTTCCCTTCATCATAAGATTTATTTGAATAGAATATTAATTCACATGATTTAATGGTTATTTTCTATGAAAATACTTTTACTGATACTTTTAGAAATTTTAGTTTTCAATGAACCTAATGAAATGGGTATTTTCCTTGAATTTTTACAAAAAAAAATTAAATGTTTTTTTCATCCTTTAATGATTCCTCTACTTCCATGTGAATATGATCATAATATAGCACCCATCTTATTTCTATGAATGGATTAAGATTATTTTTTTAAATATATTATTATGAAATTATTTTATTTTACACAATTAAATAAAACAATTAATAAATGCAAGTTATTTTTATAATTTTAATGATTAAAATTCAATCTTACATGTGTTATAGTTAGGTACAATTCTTTAAAATTATTTATATTAATGGGTAATCCTAAAACATCTTATAAGATGGTTGATCCTCGTAGAACTTATATGATGGTTGATCCCAATATATCTCACCAATGCATGGGTTATGTTCATTTTCTTCACAAGAAATAATGAGGGAGTAAACTAGGGAGGTTAATCTTATGGTTTTAAATAGCTCCAAGTTATTTCTGAAATTAGTGAACAAAAGGGATGAAGATAATGTTCCAAGATACCAACATGTTCTCTCTTTGATTTCTATGAGTTTTAATGGTTCTTTTGTTCAATATTGGAATCACATGGCTCATGATTATTAATTATTATGACACTTTACTTTTAAAAATTCATATTCAATACCACATATTTAATGATCTAGGTTTTTATGTGTATGAATTCTCTTAAGAAATTCTCATGCACCTTTAATATGTTCTGAAACCCTTATACTCATTTTATACTCATTGATGACATTTAATTTGTACTTTTTATTTTTACCATTACTAATTATTTTATATCACCTTTATTATTTTTTCTAATTCCTCTATGTCATGAAGAATTATGTTAAATAAATTATGTCCTAAAACATTTCATGTGTGAAGAAATATATTGGAGATATTGATAGTTTATTTTGAAATAATAAAAGATGGGTATAGCGGAGAAACGTTTCAATAAAATACACGGGTAATGTATGTATGTTTTTTACCTAATAATATTAAAATATAAAACAAAAATGTCCATGTCTTTATAAGTTATCCAATATTTCCATTTTATGTTATATTTTTTGTGTGGAAAAAATTTGGTTATGTTTATCAATATCAAATCCAGAAATATAAACATTATGTTTCTAGCACTGGATCTGTCAGTGTAGGTTCATAGCTATTATAGTTGGTAACAAAGAAAGGTTTAGATAAATATTTATATTATTATGTTTTCAAATGAGGTTAACTTAAGAGTTGGGGATACCATTATGGGTTTATGAAGTTTCCAGGTATAGTGGAAGTGCATTATGGGCGATATGATAATTAATATTTCTTTTAATTTCAATTCCTTGGAATCAGGATAGATGATCTTTAATGTTTTGTATATAATTTGTTTATTCATATTTGAATAAATTATTTAACTAATCATAGGTTTATTCCTTTATAGTCAATTTTGATAATCCGAAATAAACCTTTTGGATTTTTTTCATTTTTCTTTTGAGGATCCAAGGGTATAATCCCTCTATTGGTGATCTGCACATGCTCCAATCGTCTTTGAGAAATGTCACTTGATCTCTAGGTGATAGCTTGGTGAACTGAATATTTTTTCATTATTTTTTTCATTATTACTTATTCTTTAGTCTTGATGAAATATTTCTTGAATTTTTATTCTTAGGAGAGAGAGAGAGATATTGGAGACAAAATAGAATTCATTGTGCACAAAAAATCTCCCCTTTTTTGATTTCAAACTCAATATCCATAATGATATATTTATAGAGGTAGAGTTTAGGTTATAATATTAATTTATTACTTTAAATCCCATAAACTATATTAAAAACTTTAACAAAACCTCGTGATACATAATATTGTAATTATTATTATTTTGGGACACACACTAACTTGGACAATAACAAATATTATTTAACTATATTATTAATTAATATTTATAATTGGATACAATATTGGTCTATTTTAAATCCACTTTTATATATTGAACATATGAATAAATATTAAATTTAAATATTTAATTCATCAACAAATAATTTCAACCAATAAAGTATGAATATAATTATTCCATGGTAATCAGAATAATATTTATTCAATTAACTAAATTTGAAAAGAATTTAATCGAGATCTATAGAAACACTTAGTGTGTGACTTTTTAGGATTCTTTCTAATTATAATTATGTGTCCTTACCTAAAGTCCAAGACTAATATTTAGAAATGGTTCAAGACACCCAATATAAATAACATAATGTCACAACATTGATAGCCACATACAGATGCCCACTGTGTAATATAATCCCTTTGTCACAATATCTCATCAAGAAGGTTTCACTTCCGTGTAACTAACCAATAAATTGATATGTCTGTTTTTGACTATATGAAATAGACACATCATTAAAACCTACAAATGTAATTTAATTTGATGTTTCTATTCCAATAAATGGGAAAATATATAAACTTCCATAAATATAGAAGGGAAAAATTCTTCCTTGACTTATCCATTAATGACATGTTACTTATGACGCCCCCAACATGTCCAACTTCTCTATGAGATCCTATCATCATGGTTTATAAAATACATCTAATTATGAAAGCTATATAATTCATTAATAATAATATTAAATTCTGAGTACCATTACCCATGATCACATATTGGAATATCTGATAACACCAAAACATTCAAAATTCCTCCTTGTGGGTTTGTTCTCATAATCTCCCATATTAGAGATTACTGATTGCAAAATTCATGTGAATAAGCCACATCTTCCTATAAGTACTCACAATTTAAGTTATATATACATTTTTTTCTATCATATTATGTTATCCTACTATATAACTATATTATGAATATTTTCATATCACTTTAAGGTTATCATCATAGCGGGGAATAGTTGTTCCCTTATCAATGTGAAAAATACTCTATGACATTATTACATTATAGTATTTCATAACATTATAGAATATGTTATAATATTTTTAATTAATATTCAATACATTTAATATACATGAAATTAAGGTAAAATCAGTTGGTCTTAGTATACGAACTCTAACAAACTCCCTCTTGAATTAGAGCCAACTACCTATGAATTTTAGTTCGGTAGCCCTCACATGATAATATAGTTTCTCCTAAGTTATTTCTTTAGTCAAGGGGTCCACCATGATGTATTCTATAGAAATACTGCTCACATTGACCTCACCTCTCTGTGAAAAATTCCTCAATCGATGATACTTCTAAAGTATGTTCTTCAACCACAGACATGAACTTATATCCTTTATAAGACCCACCACTGCAGTATTATCACAATAGATATTAAGAGTATCTTTACGTAGAGGTCCCACATCAATCCCTTAGATAAATTTGTGTATCCATACTTCTTATTTAGCTACCTTAGAAGCTACAATATTCTTAGACTCTTTTGTATAATCTATGGCCTCAACCCATTTTGAGCTCTTCCATCTCACAACAACTCCAATCAAAGTGAATATATATCCCATTTATGACTTCATGTCAAATAGATCTATTTGGAAACTAGAATCTTCACATCATCTGATGACTAGTTCTTTATCTCCTCTATAGAGCAGGGACATATCCTTAGTATTCCTCATATACTTAAGGATAGTCTGGACTATCATTCAATTATGGTAACCTAGATCATCTTGATATCTATCTTCCGCATTCCACTTGAAGGTAAAATCTATCCTAGTACACATCATAGCATACATGACTGGACCAAAATTTTATGCGTATAAAATTCTTATAATTCTATTTATTTCCTCATGTGTCTGAGCAAACATTTGACTAGAGAGATGAATTCCATTTGAAATTGGAAAAAAAATTATCTTGGATTTTTCCATACTGAATATCATTAGTATATTTTCAATATAAATACCTTGACTTAGCCCGATCATTCTCTTAGATCTATCATGATAGATCTTGATCCCAATAATATATGTTTCCTCACCTAAGTACTTCATGTAGAATCATTTATTCAACTACACCTTAATAGGTTGTAAGATTGATATTTCGTTTCCAATAAGTATTATTTCATAGATATATACTATCAATAAAGTGAGGACACTACTACTAAACCATTTATAGACACACAGTTTACATTCAGTATTTATGAAAACAATTTTTTTATGGAGTCATAAAAATGAATGTTCCATGTGTAGGATAGAAATAATGATGTAGATGCTCAATATACCAGAGGGGTGAATTGTATACTTTAAGAAAATCCTTTGGAACCTTTAAAGTTGGTTAAAACTTTCTATTGTTTAACAAAGTTAAACAAGGTAAATTCACAAGACCTCTTAGATCTACAAACTTACTAGATTCTAGAAATATGGTTCTGAAAATGAAACTTAAGAAAATTTTACAAGGAAAAAGATTCTACCTTAAAGCGTATAGAATCTTACTAACCATAGTATACAAGTACAAGAAAGTATAAGATAGTTATATTTTCCTTATTAATAAAAATGAAATGGAAAAACAAACATGAAACAATATAAGTAACAAGTAATAAAATATTTTAACCCAAAGAGTAGGGTTTCCAACATCCTCGGATAAAGGTCCCTTGATTTATACTTTCAAGAAAGTCTGTCTTATCTACACCAGGGTAAGCCCTTGATAGAAATTTCAAAGTCTGTCTTGCTATCCCCACAAGCCCTTGAACTTCAAGGTAGTTAGAACCTATGTCTTCTTTATCAAGGAAGTCCTCGAACTTTAAGGTAGTCGGAGCCTCTGTCTTCCTATCCCCGAAAGCCCTTGAGTTTTATAATAGTGTTTCAGTCATGAACTTGTTCAAATGATCTCCTATTTATAGGCACATCTCCAATGGTCATCTCCATCCTCCAACGGTCATAGTTTTTCCTTGAATTTTGGTCTGACCTGTACATGTTTCACTCAAATAATGGTTAGTTAGAAACAGAATGCATGACATCATTTTATAACTACAACACGAGTAATTAAAATATGGTTTCTCAACACAATCAATTTTTGGAGTCTAAGAAAATAAAATTTCTAAGTCTATATTATAAGGATATTCAGATTCTGTTTTTCAAGGAATTCGAAATCTGAATTCTAAGGAATTTGGAGTCTGAATCCTAAGGAATTTGGAGTCTGAATTCTAAGGAATTTGGAGTCTGAATTCTAAGAAATTAGGAGTCTAAATTTTAAGAAATTTTTAGTCTGAATTCTAAAGAATATGGAGTCTGAATTCTAAGGAATTCAAAGTTTGAATTTTAAAAAATACAGAGTATTAATTATAAGGAATTCGGAGTCTGAATTCTAAGGAATTCGGAGTCTGAATTTTAAGAAATTTGGAACCTGATTTCTAAGTAATTCAGAGTCTATATTCTACAGAATTCAGAACCTCAATTCTAAGGAATTTGGAGTCTAAATTTTTGAGAATTCAGATTCTGAATTTCCAAGAATTTAGAACCTGAATTTCAGAGAATTTAGAACCTGGATTTCAAAGAATTTGGAAAGTAAATTCGGATCCTGAAAAAAATACTCTATATCTAAGTATTTATAGAATTTTGAGGTTTTATATGTGAAACCAAACTTTTCTACTTAGGAATAAAAATAGTTAGATTTATAGAAACAAAAATATAAACAATGAAAAATATTTAAGGATAAATTTTCCTTGGGGAAGAAAAATTTTCTTTATTAATAAAAATTTTGGTAAAATTAAATTTTCCTTAAGATAGGGTGTTTTTGAATTTCAAAACATGGAGTAATGAAAATTTCCTAAGGAAACCTTATTGACTCAATAATCTCCCCCTTTTTGGAAAGCATAAACATCCTTTTCAAAAAGAATATAAGGAATTAGAAATTTTATGGGCTAGTAAATAAAAACTTATCACATTTTACTTATGGATCAAATTGAATATGACTAACTCCCCATTAGGCTTTGGAAACACTAAGGATCATATTCTGAATTTCCTGAATGAGATTTTTCATTTTCTTGCATACGAAAATCTTCATGATGAAAACTCCCCCTTAGATTAACTCCCCCTTACTTGGGGAAATTTCTTCTTTACTAATTATTATTTTTTGACATTACTTTCTCCCCCATTGTGATTTTTAAAAATTAAAACAGGGAATGGAAATGAAAATATGGTACCTGAAATATTAGTACTGAACAACCAAAAAATATAATGAGAAACTAAAAATATATTATGTTTGAAATAATTTGTACATGGAGAGAAATACAACAAAATATTGGATTTGGAAAAGATTATCCTTTATTATCCTTCGGCATCAACTTCTTCACTATGGTTTTTAACTTCTTGAGATCCTTGTGATACTCTTCTGCACGCTTGAGCAAATGATCCTGATCTTCTATTTTCTTCTCCAAGGCTTCAAGTTTCTCTTCCTGGACCTTAAGAGATTATGCCTGGGCCTTCAAAAATTCTTCATGCTTAGTAATATTATATTTAATAACAATTCTAAGATCCCTTTTCCTCTTCAAAATCTGAGCAACTGAATACAATTTCCCATTAATATCTTTCACTTCTTGCTATTGAGTAGTTTCTTCAAGAGATTTCTTTCCTTAAAAAGTATTAGTAAGATCCTGGATCTTCACATCTTCAGTGTCAAAAGAATCCTTGAAACTATTATGAAATTCATCAAAGATTCTCATTTCTTCTATTTTCTTCCTTCACTAGCTTGTCATCTTCTTGAGATATATTTTATGAGCCTCGTAACCAATGAGAAAGGTCTTGAAGTCTGCCTCAAGACTAACAAATTTATCCATCACCATGGATACTGAATCTGATTTTTGATTTAATGTATGCTGAAGCATCTGACATCTTGAGTCTATACTAGGGAATATTGGAATAGTCCCAATCAGCTTCTTCAAAGACTGAAAAACAAAGTCATGGCCAAGAGAAGATGATTCTGAATCTGAGACTTTGGTTGGTAAAGATTATTTTTCAATCTCAGCAACCTTCCTTTCTGATGAAGAACCCACTTCTTTCTTCTTTACCATATATTTTCTAGGTGTATCAACTATCACATGTTTTCCCTTATCATCTTTTGGAATTACTTCTTCTTGATTAGGTGATTCATGTTCACTATCTGATAGATAAAAAATTTTATCTTCATCAACTTCTTCCTTCTCGGCTCCTACCTCAACATCTCCTGGGTGAATAAAATCATGATTGTTACTTTCATTTTTAGACAACTTATTCACTTATTCCTCACCCTTATCAAATTTTATTGGGTTAGAATGTTTTAAAGACTCGGCTTAAAAATTTTGGATTGATAACTTCTCAGAAGGCCTCTCCTTCTCATGATAATATTCTACTTGATTTATCATATCTTCAGTATCACCACTCCCTTCTTCCTCTTGTCCTTCCACTTCTTTTTATTGCACTATTTCTTCTACTCGATCTTGTTCTAGAATCAATAACTTCTTTCCCGGAGTCACTAGTAATGGTTTTATCAAAAAAGATTCTGGTATCAGAATTGGTTCAGAAACTTTTTCTACATCCTTAAGAAGGGATTGGACTATCTCATCCTCAGACAAATTCTTATTTTTTCCCTTTTTTTCTTCTCAAGCTCTTCAGTAGCCTTTATCTTCATGGATTTTTTCTCAGTGGGATCCAAACCAAAACAAGGCTCCCCTAATTTCTTGTTCTTCTTGTCCTCTCTGCATTTTGCATCCACTTCATCAGTATAGGTCTTTTTCTTCTTAGGTTTTGGGGGTGCGGATTGATTTTCCTTCTCTATAGGTGTTTTTTCTTTTCATTATAGTTCTTTCACCTTCCTCTTCCTTCCAAAATTTTTAGAGGTTTCAGCCACCTCCTGTTTGTTTGAAATAGCTTCAAACTCTTTTTCAGATAGATCATAAAATTCTCTAGATCGACTATTAAATCCAATCTTTATCCTCCTTAGAGTATCATCACTTAAAAGAATCAAATTGTAATTTCTCGGCTTATAACTGAAAGAAATCTTGAAAGGATGAAGACAAAGAACAATAATTTTTGAAAGAATGGTAGGATACATGATAATCTGAGACTTCAAATTTCCATTCATTATAGTCTCAATCGTAACCAAGATATGCTTAACCAGGTTTATCTTTATTAGGTTCACCAGGAAATATAGAATATAAATATCACTTTTATTCAGGGTATCCTTGTCCCCATTTCTCAGAATGAGAAAACCTTGAACCCATATCTGAAGAATCTAAAGATTTGTAGAGAGATGAATAGTTTTTAGAGTCTTCACTTCCTTCAATCCAATATAGTCTAAAGCCTTTTCCTTGTCAAAATATCCTATTACATCAGGTAGCTTGTGTGATAAAAACTTTTCTTCTCCCTCATAAAGAATTCCTATCAAATTTAATTCCTTGTTATAAGAAAGAGGGTGTTCCTTTCCATACCTCTTGAAAGAAAATTTATCTCTTCCTCCCTCATTGAAAATAATAACTATCTCATATAATTCAACCAGAAATTCTGGATGCACCGGATCCTATTCTCTTGGTTTTGATATACATATACTCTCCCAACTATTCAGATTTATATTCCTAGAAACATTGGAATCATACTTGGCATAAAACATTGGATCGACTAACCTTTCTCGGTAGATCTTCCACTAAGAGATTTCCTTAACAATTGACATTTCATTCTAAGAAGAGGCTTTAGCAGACATTCAGAAGTAAGGAAACTTTAAACATACGGAACGGCTTAAAAATAAAGGTAGAGCTTCAGCACGCAAAGGCTTGGGGTTTGATGTGGGAAGACTATTGGGGGGGGCTTTATATAGGTGATTTAAGTGGTGGTTCAGCTTCCCTGATTGATCCAATAGTTGAAATCTTCTTGATAAGATCTGAAGGTTGAGATGATAGTCGAAGAAGGGTTTTGAAAGATTCCGATCTTTTGAGTTTTTTATGAAAAACATTCAAATTTAAGGAAAATTTAATCCAAAAAATTTATAACAAAAAGAAAATACCAGCAAGTAAAAGAATATTACAAAAAAAAAATTGAATGGAAAACATACCTTTCGGATTTCTAGGAAGTTTATTCTTAATAAGGAAAATTTATTTTTAAATAACTTTAGATTCCAAAATTTTGATTACAAAAAAAACTTTTGGACTACAAAAATATTGATTTCAAAAATTTTGAATATGAAAGTTTTGATTAAAAACATTTGACTAATAAGAAAAATTTAATCCCCCTATGAAAATAAGTTTCTTAATGTAAGGAGAAAGGTTTCAATAAGAAGTTAACATGAAATATTACCTTACAGTTATCATTCCCATATTCTGTTTAATGTATTCAAATCTATCGGATGGTAAAGATTTTGTGAAAATATCAGCAAGTTAATCTTGCGTTCTGATAAATTGAAGAATGATATCTATTTTTCATGTGCGATTCCTAATAAAGTGATGCCTAATATCTATGTGTTTTTCACGAGAGTGATGTGCAGGGTTTTTACTTAAGGCAGTGGCACTAGTCTTATCACACAATATTTGTGTTTTGGTAAAATCATACAATAGTCTGTGAGTGTGTGTTACATCCACATCACTTGAGCAGTAGAAAGTTGAACTAAGTGTTGCTTTTTTCATGACCAAGAAACTAATGATTCTCCTAATAAATGACAAGTTCCGGATATAATTTTCTTATCCATTCTACATACATCAATGTCAGCATCCAAAAAACTTTTTAAAACAAAATCATTTTCATAAATATAAGAGTACAAGATCCATGGTTCCCTTTAAGTGGAAAAAAATCCTTTTCACTGTCTTTAAAAGAGATTTCTTAGAATTGGATTGATATCTTACACATAATAATACCAAAAACATTAAGTATGGGAGACTATATGTCAAGTAAAGTAGACTTCTTATCATACCTCAAAAAGATGTTTGATCTACTGGTTTCCCAGATTCATCAAGATCAAGTGAATTTGAGGTACCAATGGGAGTACTTATACTCTTAGTGTTTTCATATCCATACTTTTTAAGAAGATATTTAATATACTTATGTTGTGATATATATATTCCTTCTGATTTTTGAGAAATTTGAAAACCAAGGAAAATTTTTAACTCACCCATCATACTCATTTCACACTCAGATTTCATTAAATCCGCAAAGGAATCAGTTAAATATTGCTAAGTTGAACCAAATATAATGTCATCAACGTAAATTTGAGCAATCAAAACATTTTTCTTATCTTTATTTATAAAAAGGGTTGGATCATAATTTCCCTTAATATAATTTTTTTTAAGTAAAAATCATGTAAGTCTATTATACCAGGATCTTGGGGAATGTTTAAATCCATACAAAGCTTTGGTAAGTTTAAAAACATGTTCAGGATGTTTTGAGTCTTCGAAACCCAGAGTTTGTTCCACAAAAAATTCCTTTTGGACATAACCATTAAGGAAAGCACATTTAACATCTATTTGAAAAAGTTTTAAATTAAAGAATTCTACAAAGTCAAGTAGAATACGAATGGATTCAAGTCTAGCTACTGGAGCATAGGTTTCTTCATAGTCTATTACTTCTTATTCATTATAGACTTTTGCAACCAATCTAGCTTTATTTCTTACTAAGATTCCATTTTCATCACACTTATTTCTGAAGAATCATTTTACTCCAATAAAATATGTTTCCTTAGGTCTTTCAACCAAGGTCCGTACTTAATTCTTTTCGAATTCATTTATCTCATCTTGCATATATTTAATCCAATCATCATCAGCTAAAGCATCATCAGTGTGTTTTGGTTCTAATTGGGAAAGGAATGCTAGATGTTCTACTTCATTTCATAAGAAACTTCTATTCCTTAAAGGTTGATTTACATCACCAATGATACTATCATTGAGATGATTCTATAGAAACAACTGATTTGGGTTTTGTAAAACCTATTCATCAATGTATGGTAGGAATTCTTCTAGGGTAAATGCTTCAGAAACACTTTCTTGAGCATTTTCCTTATTAGATGGATCTTCTATCAAGGTTTGATAATCAGTTTTTGAAAACGCATCCGAGGATGTAGGTTGAGGTTGTTTAAAAACAAAAGGATCAGTTTCATCGAATTTAACATGTATTGTTTCTTCAACAAAACAAGTATTTTTTTTTTGAATACTCTATAAGCCTTAGAAGTTGTAGAGTAGCCTAAGAAAATTCCTTCATCAAATTTTGGTGAGATTTTTTTTAGGTTATCTTTAGTATTCAGAATGAATACCTTGAAATGAAAAAACTTGAAGAAGGAAAGTCTAGGTTTTCTACCATTCCATAACTTATAAAGAGTATTATTAGGAAAATTTTTAATCAAAACAAGATTTATAGTATAGCAAGCAGTACTTATAGATTCAGCCAAAAACAGTTTGGCTACTAAATATTCACTCAATATGGTTCTTGTTATCTCTTTAACAATTTTATATCTTCTTTCAAAAGCACCATTTTTTTGAGGTGTTCTTGGTGCGGAGATGTTATGAGTAATGCCTTTTCTACTAAAAAAAGTTTCAAAATCATAATTTTGAAATTCTCCTCCATGATCTCTATGGATAGTTATCAATGGAAGGTTTTTCTCATTTTTAACTTGGGCTCTAAAACTTTTGAAATAAAAAAAAGCTTCATATTTCATTTCTAGAAAATATACCCATGTAAATTTAGTGTAATCATCAACTAAAACAAATATATAATATTTTCCTCAAATGCTACCAGTTCGTGTTGGGCCAAAAAAATACATATGCACTAACTGTAATGCATTAGTGGTTGAGACTTCACCGATTGATTTAAAACTTGATTTATGTTTCTTTCCAGATTGACAAGGATCACAAACTTTTGAAGAATAAAATCTAAGCTCCTATAGATCCTTAACTAGTCTTTTCTTAGATAGTTTTCATAGGTTCCCATTGTTACAATTTCATAACCTTCTATGCCATAACCAAGAATGATCTTCCATTCCACTAAGACAAGGTAGATCTTGGTTCCTAATGTCTTATAAGTTTAGTGTGTAAACATTCTCTTGCCTATGGGTAGAAAGGGTAAAATCTTCCTTGAAATTGTGTACTAAACACTTTTCATTCCTAAAATTCACAAGGTAACCTTCATCACATAATTGACTTATGCTAATAAGGTTGTGCTTAAGACCCTTAACAAATAAAACATAATAAATAAAAGTTTTCCAAGAAGAACAATGTTACCTATACCAATAATTTCCCCCTGAGCATTATCTTTGAAAGTTACTTTTCTTCCTTTCATCTTGATAATAATTTCAAAGAAGTTTTTGTTACCAATCATGTGTCGAGAATATCCACTATCCATGTACCATGTATTTCTGTTGGTACTTTCTTTACTTTCCTGAAAATAATAGTGTTAGACTTTTGGAACCCAAACTTTATTGGATCCAGAAACTTCATAAAGAAAAATTTTAGGAATCCTCATTTTATTTGAAAAATAATCTTTATGAAAACCTAAAGACTGAGTTTTGTTTAAGGAACAACTTTTTTCCCAATGTCCACCACACTAATATTTAGTGGATAATGGAGCACTTTTAAGAACAAAATAATTATTACTAAAAAATGATTTTGAATGAGTATAATCAAATCTAGAATTATTACTTAGAGGTCGAATTTGGGAATACATCATATCAAGATTTTTCATACCTAAGCTAAATTTTGACAAACACTTTTTCAAGTAAAATATTTCTGACTTTAGTCTAATAACTAAGTTTTTGTCCTAAAAAACGTTAGTTTTAGTACTAGAGTTTGTCTCGAAAACATTTTTCTTCGAAATTAATTTTTCTATATCCTTAGAAAGTTTATCCTTCTTAGAATTAACTTCCTCAATGGTTTTTGAAATACTTTCAAAATCAAGGATTTTCTTATCAAGATCTTTAGAAAGATCTGATACTTCCTTAGTTAGAATATAAATCCTAGAATTTTCCTTATCAATGTTTTCCTTGACTTTAGAATTTTCATTCTCAAGGAGCTTAGAAAACCTAGAAACTTAATCAAAATTAGTTAAAGTATTATCTTCATCTGAGGATTTATAATATTTACTATCACTATAATTAGAGTTCAAGGATACATTGGTTATGGATTCAGTATTGTGTACTTTATCCATTACAAAATGATTTCCAATAGGTAACTTTGATAGTAAACCAAGATTCTTCTGACCAAAAGATTCGTACTATTAGGATTCTTCAGAAGAATCACCACCACTGGCACTCCAGGTGTCATTAGCTTTCAAAACTTTATTAGCTTTATCCTTGTAGTACTTCTTTCTATTCCTCTCATAATGATTTTCCTTTCTGTCTTTTCTCTTAGACATTGGACAATCTGGCATTATATTCCCTGCTCTTGTGCATTCATAAAAAGTAACTTCAGAGTCTTTCTTATCCTTTCTTTCTTTATTTTTATATCAATACTTAAAGTCTTACTTCCTAACTATCTTGTTCATCCTTCGAGTAAGATTAGCTAGTTCATTCTTAGAATGTTCACTTTCACTTGATTTGAATTGAATAATAGTCCTCTTAGATTTGGATCTTGTAACTCTCCCATGAGTCCTAGATTTCATATGATTTGAATTAGTTGTAAAACTAACACTTCCATTTCCATTCTTCTTCTTATTTAGATCAACATATCTTTTCATTCATGCCTCATTTTGAAAAAGAGTTCCAAAAATCTCATCAAGAGTAATCTGTGAGACTTTCCTATTCTCATCAATAGTTTTTCTCTTTGATTCCCACTCATTAGGCTTGATATCTATAATCATTTCTATAAAATTCACATCATCTAAACCTTTTTCACCCATGCATTTTAAAATTTTAACAATAGTCATAAACCTTTGTTATACCTTCAAAAATGGTTCTCCATAAGAAAAGAAAAAACCATGACATTCTGCTCTAATCATAGCTCAACTATTTTCGATAAATTTGGAAGCTCCAAAATGAGTTACTTCAAGCTTCTTCCAAATACAATTTGTAGATTCACAAGAAGAAATCAGGCTATATATATTCTTGGTCATAGAACAAAACAATTTATTGTGTACCTTGTAGTTTAGTTAATATTATGACTTTTCTTGATTAGTAAAAGTTCTGACTTCCTTATCAGGAATCTTGTAATCTTCAGTTAGAATTATAAAGCCGCCCACTCTAGTGTTAATGAAAAAAGTCTTTATAAGATCTCTCCAATATTCAAAATAATTCCCATCAAATATAGGTGTCTAGTAGGATTAATATTTTCAATCGAACCAACATTCATTTCTGCCATATAAAAGAAAATATCATTCCATAGAAACTAGTGAGTAATAAAAGTTTGTAAACAAGGATAAAAATCCTAAGCAAGGAAAACGTAGAACAAAGAAAACTTGAGCAAGAAAACTTATATGTGAAAATAATTATTTTAGAGACCTCCTCTGATACTAATTGTAGGATCGAAATAATGATGTGGATGCTCAATATACAAGAGGGGGGTGAATTGTATACTTTAAAAATTCCTTTGGAACCTTTAAAGTTGGTTAAAGCTTTCTATTGATTAACAAATATAAACAAAGTAAATTCACAATACCTCTTAGTTCTAGAAACTTGATAGGTTCTAGAAATATGGTTTCGGAAATGAAACTTAAGAAGTTTACAAGGAAAAATATTCTACCTTAAATCGTATAGAATCTTACTAATCAGAGTATTCCAATACAAGAAAGTATAAGATAGTTATACTTTCCTTTATAATAAAAATGTAATGGAAAACAAAATTGAAATAATACAAGTAACAACTAATAAATCTTTTAACCCAAATAGTAGGGTGTCCAACAACCTTGGATAAAGGTCCTTTGATTTATACTTTCAAGAAAGTCTGTCTTATCCACACCAGGGTAAGCCATCGATAGGAATATTGGAGTCTGTCTTGATATCCCCGCAATCCCTCAATCTCCAAGGTAGTTGGAACGTCAGTTTTCCATATCAAGGAAGTCCTCGAACTTTAAGTTAGTCGATACATCTATCTTCTTATCCCTGGAAGCCCTCGATTGTACACAAAAACAATCTGAATCACACGAAGCAATATGAACAAGATGTTCAGTATGCACAAGGCATGAGAGTCTTTCTCTCTAGAAATCACTTCAATATGTAATCTCTAGAGTTGTAGAGAAATGTTTTAGCCCTGATCTCGTTAAAATGAGCTCCTTTTTATAGGAACATATCCAACAGTCGGCTCCCTCCTCTAACGGTCATATTTTTCATTGAATTTTAGAGGTACATGTACACGTGTCACTCAAACAATGGTCAGTTATAAACACAATGCATGACATCGTATTATAACTATAACTAGAGTAAATAAAATATGGTTGTGCAACCAAATAACATTTCAAAGTCTAAGAAAATAAATATTCGGAGTCTATATTATAAGGATATTCAGATTCTATTTTTTAAGGAATTCAGAATTAGAATTATAAGGAATCGGAGTCTGAATTATAAGGAATTCGGAGTCTTAATTATAAGGAACTCGGAGTCTTAATTATAAGGAATTCGGTGTCTGGATTTAAAGGAATTCAGAGTCTGAATTCTAAGGAATTCAGAGTCTAAATTTTAAGGAATTCAGAGTCTTAATTCTAAGGAATTCAGAGTCTGTTTTCTAAGAAATTCTGAGTCTAAATTTTGTAGAATTCAGAGTCTAAATTCTAAGGAATTTATAGTTTGAATTCTAAGGAATTAGAATTAGAAATTCAAAGGAATTCAGATTCGGATTTCTAAGGAATTCAGAGTTTGAATTCTAAAGAATTTTGAACCTTAGTTCTAAGGAATTTGGAGTCTAAATTTCAAAGCATCCAGATTCTTAATTTCAGATAATTCGGAACCTGAATTTCAGAGAATTTGGAACCTGAATTTTGGAGAATTCAAAACCTGAATTCAGATCCTGAAAATAGAATACTCTATATCTAAGTATTTATAGAATTCTGAGGTTTTAGATGTGAAATCGAATTTTTTACTTAGGAATAAAAAGAGTTAGATTTAGATAAACTAAAATATAAAAAATTAAAAATAGGAAAGGATAAATTTTCTTTGGGGAAGGAAAATTTAACTTATTAAGAAAAATCTTAATGAAAATGAAATTTTTCTTTATGATAGGGTGTTTCTGATTTTCAAAACATGAAGGAATAGAAAATTCATAAGGAAACCTTATTAACTCAACATAGTGACCTGGATGATTTCTTTAATCTATAAATGGGTCTTTACAACTTCAATACCTTTTTGTAATCCTTTGGAGTCCCAAAACATCAGGATCTATAATATATACATATTCCTGAAAGTTCCCATTAAGGAAGGAAATTTAGACATAAATTTTCCAAATCTCATAATCATGGAAGGTCATAATGGAAAGTATAACTCTAATGGATATCATCATTGAAACGATTGAAAATAATCCATCATAGTCAATGTCTTTACACTATTTAAACCCCTTGGAAATCAGTTGTACCTTATAGGTACTGAACTTTTCTTCCATGTTCAGTTTCTTCTTAAATACACATTTTCAAAAAATGGTGTAACACCCCGACCCCAGTTACCCAGAGTTGGTGCATTATTACATAACATTGGCAAGATCACAAAATATCAAGTCTCAAAAGAACGATTAGTTTAGTGGCCTTGGAATCACTAGATATATTCATAAGTCTTATATTACATCATAAAGTAAAAACTACAACAACATATTGTCTCCACACTCATATCCCCTTATACTATTACTATAGGTCAATCATAAAATACTTCTTCGCATCCTGAGAAAAATAAAACCTAGAAAGGGGTGAGCTCAAATGCCCAGTAAGGATAACAATATAGCGGAAACTTTCATAAATAAGCATAAACATTTAAGACAATGTATAACTAAAACAAAAGCCTTTTAAACTTGAACTTCATCATAATATGGCCGAAATAAAATGAAAAAATCCCATTTACTTATTCACATGGATATTCAACTAGTCTAATAATCACATTCAATATCAATAACCACTTTCATAATGATGGAATGCATAATGCTAAACTATCATAACCACATAGACAAGGACTTGTGCCAAGACTACAAATAAGATTTTGTCAAGGCCTTGTGCCAAGACACTAGTTTGTCTCATGAGACCTACCAATGCATCGAGGAGCTATAGCGGGCTCCACCCATCACTTATTAAGTCCAATGAATTCCTCATATGAACAGGTTTAAACATAACATAATTATTCGTATTAAAACTAGCATATGAAATGTCAATACTTTCGCCATAAACCATGAATGGTATAAAAATAACACATCCACAGTCAAACATATCCCAAAACCTTCAATACAATATGGAATTTTTGTATCATAATAAATCAACTTCAAATAATCTTAAAATCCGTCAAAGGATGTTGACATAGATGAAATCAAAACTATTTGAGAGAAATATCTCATTTTTTGAAATCATTTAAAAGTCACATAATTAAAAAATCTACTTTGAAAATATTCTTATAAGCTTTTAAGGGAATATTTGAAGATTTTATAATGATAGAAAATAGCCTCACCCTCCGTATAAGTTAAAAAATACATTCTTACCTTAATTATGTCGAAAAGGTTAAAAAGGACCTTGTTTGGAAAACGACAGAAAGATTCCTTTATAAGCATCTTATAAGAAGTCAACAAGGGTATAAATTACTTAAACCCATAGTTTATAAAATAGTAAGAATTATTTGAAATAGATTTTTAAGAAACATAGATTTATATGATAAAGAGGTCCCAGTAGATAATTACTTATAAACAACCTCGGATAATGAAGAGATTGTAAAATAAACCCTTACCTTGTACTTTTACTTTGGTTGAGGGTAGATTAACTTCCTGTATAATGGTGAAATAATTTTTATTAAATTATACCAGAATCATATACATTAATATGATATCATATATGATATTTTAACGTTGCTTTGTTAATAATATCTTAGTATTATCATCATTTTGGGTGTTAACTTACTCGTTTTCTTATATAAGTTTTGTTACATAAGTCATGTTTGTTATGGATAGGTTGTATATTATTCATATACAGAATGATATCAAGTCCTTAAACATTTTTTTTAACCGTCAAATTAAAATTATACTTGTATGGATACGATGGGGAATGAATCTCATGGCATTCGTGGAGACGGTAGTCCATACATACGCACGAGCGACAATATCATTCCTTTGATATTAAAATAATATATAATTGGATATTATATCATATATATAGAATCATTACCATTTTATGTTTATTATTTAAATCAATTACACATCATTATCATACCCATTCAAATAATAATGTTTTGAATAACAATTACACCACGACATGGAGACGGTAGTCCGTACGTACGCACGAATGTTGACATGTCATTCAATGGAAGAATAGAAAACTGAATATGGTTGTACCATATTTATAATAACATCTCATTATATATAATATACTTGAGTTATTATTTTAGAATGGAAATAACACAGAAAGAAGATGTTGAAGAAGAAAGGAACTTGAAAGAGGGAGGTGAAAATATTACCTCTTCTTCAGGTTCTTCCTTTTGATTTGATCAAAAGGGATCCTTAGGTTGGCTTTCTGATCAAACTAAGGGCTCTAGGTTTAAGTGAGAAAAGTTTAGAGAATATTTGGGTAGGTTTTTTCTGATCCAAAAGGCTTTGAACGTCTGAATTAGAGAGAAGGGTGAGTTCCCTTTTATAAGAGGGGTTAGGGGAACCTTAGGAAAAGCTAGAAATATTATTTTATAATAAATTAATATTCGGTTTCTAATGGCTCAAAAGTGGATTATTTAAAGTTTAATGTGGGTATGGGTCAAAAACCACCCAACCAATAGGTTTTAGACAGGTTTTTGTCACTATAATAACCTTATATTTTAGTTTTAACTCTTAGTTAATTAGTTTCACATTAACCATGTCTCTGTATTTTTATATTATAGGGTTAATAAACTAACTATAAACTTCCAATAGACCCCCAAGTGGTCCATTAATGATACACCTATCATGATATAAGTATTTTTGCCGAACCTTAGATTTTTAGGAATATAATATCAATTAATAATATAATATTTTTTTTAAAAACTGTTTATGTCATTTTTGACACTATTGAGTATTTTGTTTTTGATAAATTTATAACAGCATTATTACTTAGAAAAAAATTCATATAACCAATATTAATATGTCATATTAGCCTATAAAATTAATTTAATTCATAAAAAGTTTCAAAGTTACATTTATTTAGGTATTTATAATATCAATTATCTTAATATTTCATTAATTAGGTAATGACTTCATAACCATTGTGTCATAAATAAATTAAATTATTTAATGTCTAAAAATTATAAATAAAATACCATTATGTAGGAAATATTTTTTATATTTATAATTAATATTTATAATTGAATTTATATTATGTATAACCCTATATTAAAAATATTTTAGTTATTAAACTTTGATTTTAACTCTTTTAACTCTTCATTGAATTAAAGAATAATAAATGTTCTAATCTAATCCAAGTGAATATAAATGATAATATTTTATTCCTAAGGTTGTTTCTGGTCGATATACACTTATACAATAGAATTAGGACATGTGTTAGGGTAATATTAATATCATTTTTACCCTTAATTACCCTAATTACTTTTAACCGTGGTAAATAATAGTAAAAAATTACTATTCACCATAAATTATTTTCATCTTATTGAACCACATTTTACTCCTTGATATTAACCATGTCTCTCAGATTTTTGAAATTCCACTCACAGAAGCGGTAAAATTATGTTTTATGTGAATTTGAAAATTATCCAAGAAGGTGCGTAAAAGACGATGAACGTTCAATAAAAATTTTATATATCTAAATTTATTCTAAACTAACTCCAATGAATTACATTGAACTTATATAGGTATTATGTATCTATTTTGACATTTAATAAATTTAAATAAAATAAATAATTATTTAAATAAAAATTCGGTTTTAAACTATAACTCTGTGTTTTTCACTATTCATCAAAAATTGAAAGTTTTCAGAAAGTAACCAAAATTTCACCTTAGGCTAATTTCGATATTCAGAATCCAAAAATGAAGTTCATTTTGAAAGATAAAATGTATAAAATTTTAGAAAGTGGGTATTACTATTCATAACAGCTAGTTTGATTGGTTGTGGTGTGTGTTAGAACTCAAAGTTGCGTACAACACACGCTATTGTATTATTCAAAGAGAAGTGTACCTTGGAAGCTTGGGGTGTTACATTCTCCCCTCCTTCAAATGATTTTATCCTCGAAATTTCTAGAATTCTGCTGCATGAAAAGACTAGGGTGATTCTTCATCATAAGTTTCTCGGTTTCCCACGTTGCCTCTTCCATTTTATGGTTTCTCCATATAAATTTTACCAGACTAGTCGTCCGGTTTCTCAGCACTTGTTCTCTTTTATCAAGAATCCTGATGGGCTCTTCGCAATAAGACAGATCGGGTTCCAGTTCTAATTCCTCATAGGTGAGTACATGCGTTGGGTCAGACACGTATTTTCTCAACAATGATATGTGGAACACATCGTGAACTTTGGAGAGACTTGGTGGCATTTCCAAACGGTAAGATACAGCCCTAATTCGTTCTAGAATTTCAAATGGTCCGATGTACCTGGGACTCAATTTTCCCTTCTTACTGAAACATATAACACCCTTCCATAGAGATAGCTTCAAGAAAACATGATCTCCTACCTGAAATTCCAAATCCATCCTTTGGTTGTCAGCATAGATCTTCTGCCTACTTTGAGCTGCTTTGATGTGGTCTTGGATTACCTTCACCTTTTCCATCGTTTCCTCCACCAGTTCTGGGCCTACGAGTTTTCTATCACCAACATCATCCCAACAGGTTGGTGTGCAACATCTCTTTCCGTATAACTCTTCATATGGTGTCATCCAAATACTTGAATGGAAGCTATTATTATAGGAAAATTCTACCATAGGTAAATATTGATCCCACATACCTTGAAAGTCAAGTGAGCATGATCTCAACATGTCTTCTAAGGTCTGAATAGTCCATTCTGATTGTCCATCAGTTTGGGGGTGGTAAGCAGTTCTCAAAAAAAGTTTAGTATCCAGGGCTTTCTGAATAATTTTCTAGAATCTTGATGTAAAACATGGATCACAATCCGAAACAATTGATAGGGGTACTCCATGAAGCCTCACAAATTCATTAATATATAGTCTTGCTAGACGTTCAAGTGGTAATTCTTCCCTTATAGCAATAAAATTCACTGACTTGGTAAGATGATCAATAATGACTTATATTGTTTCGTTCTTTATAGGAGTCTTTTGTAGTCCCATGAAAAATTCCATCATGATATTATCCCATTTCCACTAAGGTATGGGAAGAGGTTTCAATACTCCACCAGTCTGTTGCCTTCCAGCTTTCACTTGTTGACACACCATACATCTTGACACAAAATCAGAAATCTCCCTCTTCATGTTTTCTCACCAAAAATGTTCCTTCAAATCTCTATACATTTTGGTTCTCCAAGGGTGTATAGAGAAATTGGAACTATGAGCATCATCCAACAATTCTCTTTTTAGATCAGGTATATTGGGAACACAAAGTCTCTTCAAAAATTTCAAAATTTCATCTTCATACACAAAGTCACTCAATCTCCCATCATTCCCTGATGGTAGAGTCAATATAGGGGCATTGACTAATCTTCTCTTCAGTTCTTAGAAACATTCTTCACACTCATTTTTTCAAACAAATTTAACCCCTTTACGTGTGAGCTTTGTTAATGGGTTAGCCAACCGAGCAAAATTCTGGACGAAACGTCGATAATAACCTGCTAAACTAATAAAACTGCATACCTCAGTTATACTCATTGGTGCTGGCTATTCTTGGGTTGTTATTGTCTTATAAGGATCAATAGAAATTCCATCCTTAGAGACAATATGGACAAGAAAATAAATCTCTTGAATCTAGAATTCACACTTGCTAAACTTCCCATATAATTCATGTCTTCTTAGAGTCTTCAATACAATGCGCAAGTGATTTTCCTGATCTTCATAAATTTTGGATTATACCAAGATATCATCAATAAATACCACCAAAAAATCATCGAGATATTCCCTGAAAACTCTTCTCATTAGATCCATGAAAACAGAGGGTGCATTAGTCAGCCCAAAAGGCATTACTATAAACTCGTAATGCTCGTACCTGGTTCGAAATGTTGTCTTTGGAATGTCTTCCTTCTTCACACACAATTGATGATATCCAGATTAATGGTCAATCTTTGAAAAGTATTGAGCTCCATGCAGTTGGTCAAATAAATCATCATTGCGAGGTAGGGGATACTTGTTCTTTATAGTTATAGCATTGATTTCACTGTAGTCGATACATAACCTCATAGATCCATCTTTCTTCTTAACAAAAAGAACAAGGGATCCCCATGGAGAAACACTAGGGATAATAAATCTCGTATTACTCAATTCCTCCAGTTGTTTATTTAGTTCCACTAATTCCATTCTATAAGGGGTCTTCGATATGGGCATTGATCCAGGAATTAGATCAATGGAAAACTAAATTTCTCGTTTTGGATGATGTCCAGGTAAATCTTCTGAAAACACATCAGCATATTCTTTCACAATATGTACATCCTCTTTTTGAACATTCCTTTCCTCACCCACAGTTATTTCATTCTCTTCCTCCCCAATAATTGAATTTAGTTGAGCTATTGGGGGTGGATCTGGATAAGAATTAGGTGGTGGTGATTCTGCTCTAAAGATAAGGTGTTCCTTATCATCATCATCAAAAATTGTAACCTCCTTCTTCTTACAATAAATCTTCGCATCATAGTCTGAAATCCAATCCATACCAAGGATTATATCAAACTCAATCATAGTTATGACGATGATATCAGCAGATAAAGAACATTTATGTGATCTAATGGGAACTGATTCACAGAACTCTGTAGCAATGATACTTCCCTTAGGAGTTTTAACTGACAACTCCCTTGTTAAATCAAATTGGAAATATCTAATTTTGTTAGAAAACTGGGAAGATATGAAACAATGTGATGATCCAGAATCAAATAATGCATTTTCTAAACTTGAGGAAACCATTAAATTACCTACCACCACGTTTTTTGGAGCTTCTACCTCAGCAGTAATGATAGCATAATCTTGGCCTTTATCCCATGACCTTTTCTGAGGTAAGTTCCCCTAACACTTAGGACATTCATTTGTATAATTTCCCATCTCCCTGCAGTTGTAGCATTGAACATCGGTAGCTTCTTTCTTCCCCATGCAATCACGAGCTAGGTGGCCATTTTCACCACACTTGTAACAGACTCCCATTCCTTTCAAGAAAGTTCCGGGGTGTTTCTTACCACATTTAATACAGGATGGATATTCAAATTTTCCCTTCTTCCCCTTATTTTCTTTTCCAGAGTGATCATCAGATCTCTTCTTCTCTTGATTTTCTTTAAAGCCGTAAGACTTAGAGAATTCTTTTTATATCATGATGGCACATGAGACAATATCTTCGTACGATGAGAAGGATTGTGAGACTACTACTCGATGAAGAAATATTTTTAACCCATAAAATAAATTATCAATCTTACTCCTTGTGTTACGTATATAATCTTCTATATGCCTCGCTAACCTTGTAAATTTAGCCTCATACTTTGCGACATTCTCATCCTCCTTTTGTCTCAGACTCAGAAATTGCCTTTCCATATCTGCTACATGGTCACGAGGAAAGTATTTTTCCAAGAAAAAATATTTGAACTCCCTCCATTCCATATTTGATACTTCATCATCTTCCTTTTTGTTTTGAATCAATGACCACCATTGATCAACATCTCCAG
This sequence comes from Viscum album, assembly GCA_963277665.1. Classification (NCBI taxonomy): domain Eukaryota; kingdom Viridiplantae; phylum Streptophyta; class Magnoliopsida; order Santalales; family Viscaceae; genus Viscum; species Viscum album. The sequence continues at coordinate 536,690,948 of OY728138.1, read as the reverse complement.
GGAGGCGGTAAACTACCATGACAGCTTTTTCACTTTTGCTACTCCCCAATGCGTGGAATATTTTCTCTAAAGAACTTATCCATTGCCTATCTACCAATGGATATGTACTCCCATTAAATTGTGGTGTCTGTTGCCTCATGAAGTGATCTAACATTGATCCTCCACATTATGGATCAGGGTGCTCCATATGGGTAAGTTTATTATTCATAACCTGAGTGAGTTGTCCTAGTATGTTAATTACCTGATTAGCACTAGTTGCATCACCAGCTCCACTATAATTATCTTGAGAAGGAGGGAAATCCCTACATGGAGTGCGTGCATAGATACGGTTTCCATTCCTTCCACTAGGCTTCATCTATAAACAATGGTATAAACTAGATCTGTTTAAGAATCAAAATATATAATTCCAAACTTGTAAAACACTTAACATAAATTGAATAGTTTATGGATATGATCCATAATAATAAAAAAAATATTTGAGTAATTATATACTCATAAAACCTTCATAATGGTTTGTAAATAAAATGAGAATTAAGTTAAGCATATCCCCCGGGATTGTTGTAACCAAGAGTGCAGCAAGGCCAATTTTCGTGCACCAGTTCCCATTCGAGTCTACCTTAAAGCGGTGTTTTCTGGTTTTACCCCTAGGTACATATGTTCCAGAGCCACCTCCACCTACTCGTATCCAGACAGGGATGTATTGCTCAGAAAACTCACAAAATCTCTACAATACCAAAATTCTAGGAAGTTCTTCTATACTAATCCTCAAAGTCTATCCTAGGGTTATGTGCTATAATCAGAGTTTATCTAAATCTAGCTTCCAAGGTTTGTACTAAACTTCCTCTGATACCAACTATAATGCCCTGACCCCAGTTTACCAGAGTCGGTGCATTATTACATAACATTGGCATGATCATAGAAGATCAAGTCTCAAAAGACATATTAGTTTAGTATCCTTGGAATCACTAGATATATTCATAAGTCTTACATTACATCATAAAGTGAAAACTACAACAACATCTTGTCTCCACACTCATATCCCCTTATACTATCCCTGCAGTTCAATCATAAAATACTTATTCACATCCTGGGAAAAATAAAACATTGAAAGGGGTGAGCTCAAATGCCCAGTAAGGATAACAATATAGCGGAAACTTTCATAAATAAGCAAAACATTTAAGGCAATGTATAACTAAAACAAAATCCTTTTAAACTTTAACTTCAGCATAATATAGTAGAAATAAAAAGAAATAATGTCATTTACTTATTCACATGGATATTCTACTAGTCGAATAATCACATGCAATATCAATAATCACTTTCATAATGATGGAATGCATAATGTCAGACTATTATAACCACATAGTCAAGGCCTTGTGCCAAGAATACAAATAAGATTTTTTCAAGGCCTTGTGCCAAGACACTATTTTGTCTCATGAGACCTACCGATGCATCAAGGAGTTGTAGCGGGCTCCACCCGCCACTTATTAAGTCCTATGCATTCCTCATATGAATCAGTTTAAACATAATATAAACATTCGTATTAAAACTAGCATACGAAATGTCAATACTTTATCCATAAACCATGAATGGTATAAAAATAACACATCCACAGTCAAAAATATCACAAAACCTTCAATACGATATGGAATTTTTTTATCATAATAAATCAACTTCAAATAAGCTTAAAATCTGTCAAAGGATGTTGACATAGATGACATCAAAACTATTTGAGAGAAATATCTCATTTTTTGAAATCATTTAATAGCCACATAATTAAAAACTTTACTTTGAAAATATTCTTATAAGCTTGTAAGGGAAGATTTAAAGATTTTATAATGACAGAAAATAGCTGCACCCTCCGTATAAGTTAAAAAATACATTCTTACCTTAATTCTGTCGAAATGGCTAAAAAGGACCTTTTTTGAAAAACGACAGAAAGATTCTTTTATAAGCATCTTATAAGAAGTCAAAAATGATATAAATTACTTAAACCCATATTCTATAAAATATTAAGAATGATTTGAAATACATTTTTAAGAAACAAGGATGTGGATGATAAAGAGGTCCTAGTAGATAATTACATATAAACAACCTCGGATAATGAAGAGATTGTGAAATAAACCCTTACCTTGTACTTTTCTGTGGTTGAAGGTAGGTTAACCTCCTGTATAATGGTGAAATAATTGTTATTAAATTATACAATAATAATATACATTAATATGATATCATATATGATCTTTTAACATTGCTTTGTTAATAATATCTTAGTATTATCGTCGTTTCGGGTGTTAACTTACTCGTTTTGTTTTATATGTTTTGTTACATAAGTTGTGTTTGTTATGGATAGGTTGTAGAGTATTCATATAAATAATTATATCAAGTCCATAAACATTATTTTTAACCATCAAATGAAAATTATACTTGTATGGATACGATGGGGAATGAATCTCAACGCGTTCGTGGAGACGGTAGTCTGTACGTACGCACGAGCGACAATATCATTCCTTTGATATTAAAATAAAATATAATTGGATGTTATATAATATATATAGAATCATTATCATGTTATGTTTATTATTTACATCAATTACACATAATTATAATACCCATCCAAATAATAAAGTTTTGAATAACAATTGCACCACGACGTGGAGACGGTAGGTCGTACGTACACACGTATGGTGACATGTCATTCAAAGGATGGATAGAATACTGAATATGGTTGTACCATATTTATAATAACATCTCAGTATATATAATATACTGGAGTTATTATTATATAATGTAAATAACAAATAAAGAAGAAGTTGAAGAAGAAAGGAACTTGAAAAAGGGTGGTGAAAATATTACCTCTTCTTCGGGTTCTTCCTTTTGATTTGATCAAAAGGGATCCTTAGGTTGGATTTCTGATCAAACTAAGGCCTCTATGTTGAATTGAGGGAAGTTGATATAATATTTGGGTAGGGGTGGGCAGAGCCAAAAGGCTTTGAAGGTGTGAATTAGAGAGAAGGGGGAGTGCCCTTTTATAAGAGGGGTGAGGGGCACCTTAGGAAAAGCTAGAAATATTATTTTATAATAAATTCATATTCGGTTTATAATGGCTCCAAAGTGGATTATTTAAAGTTTAAGGTGGGTATGGGTATAAAACCACCCAACCAATGGTTTTAGGCAGGTTTGGGTCACTATATTAACCTTATATTTTAGTTTTAACTCTTAGTTAATTAGTTTCACATTTACCATGTCTCTTTGTATTTTTATATTATATGGTTAATAAACTTACTATAACTTCCAATCGACCCCCAAGTGGTCCATTAATGATACACCTATCATGATATAAGTCTTTTGGCTGAACATTATATTTTTAGGAATATAATATTAATTAATAAAATAATATTTGTTTTAAAAACTCTTTTATGTCAATTTTAATAGTATTGGGTATTTTGTTTTTGATAAATTTATAACAGCATTATTACTTCGAAAAAAATTCATATAACCAATATCAATATGTCATATTAGCATATAAAGTTAATTTAATTCATAAAAAGTTTCAAATTACATTTATTTGGGTATTTATAATATCAATTATCTTAATATTTCATTAATTAGGTAATTACTTCATCATCATTGTGTCTTAAATAAATTAAATTATTTAATGCCTAAAAATTATAACTAAAATACCATTATTTTGGAAATATTTTTAGATTTATAATTAATATTAATAATAGAATTTATCTTTTGTATAAACCTATATTAAAAAAATTAGTTATTAAACTTTGATTTTAACTCTTTTAACTCTTCTTTGAATTAAATAATAATAAATGTCCTAATCTAATCCAAGTGGACCTAAATGATAATATTTTATTCCTAAGGTTGTTTTTTGCTGAGATTCACTTGTCCAATAGAATTATGACATGTGTTAGGGTAATATTAATATCATTTTTACCCTTAATTACCCAATTTACTTTTAATTGTCGTAAATAATAGTAAAAAGTTACTACTCACCAAAAATTATTTTCATATTATTGAACCACATTTTACTCCTTGATATTAAACGTGTCTATTGGATTTTTGAAATTCCACTCCCAGAAGAGGTAAAATTATGTTTTATGTGAATCTGCAAATTCTTCTAGGAGGTGGGTAAAAGACGTTGAAAGTTCAATAAAATTTTAATATATCTAAAATTATTCCAAACTAACTCCAATTAATTACATTAAACTTATATAGGTATTATGTATCTATTTTTACCTTAATTAAATTTAAATAAAATAAATTATTTTTTAAATAAAAATTTGGTTTTAAACTATAACTCAGTGTTTTTCACTATTCATCAAAAATTAAAAGTTTTCAGAAAGATACCAAAATTTCACCCTAGGATAATTATGATATTATGAATCCAAAAATGAAGTCCATTTTGAAAGATAAAATGTATAAAATTTCAAAAGGTGGGTATTACTATTCATAATGGAGAGTTTGATTGGTTGTGGTGTGTTTTAGAACTCAAAGTTGCATACAACACACGTTACTGTATTATTCAAATAGAAGCGTATTGTGGAAGCTTGGGGTGTTACAAATGGGATTTACATCTACTGGAAGTTCTACCAAATTCTTGACATGGTTTAGTAGATGGAACACATTTCAGAATTCATGGAATCTTTCAACTTAGAATGTTTTGTGCGACTTACTACTTCTGTGTAGGTTATAGGATTGTTATTATTAACTAATAATGAGTCACAATCCTTAGTGACTATAAAACCATATCATTTTGGTTCTCTAACCTTTCTAGTGATATTATGTAGAAATTGTGTCCCAAGAACAATTTATTCTCCCATAGTTTTTGTGGAATTTTTTCATATACCAAATCTTGGGTATCTTGAACTTAGACTTCATCGAAGTCCATATCGCTCCTGCTATCAATTTTAGAGATAGGATCCTCCCCAATAAATGTGGCATGTCTGTCAACCACAACCTTTTTATCTAAAGTATTTTATAGGCATCATCCCCTTGTTTCTTTTGGATGTCCTATAAAGATAAACACTTTACCTCGGGGTAAAATATTTTTTCCTTAAGATTCAATAAAAATTATTTGAAACCCAACACATATAAGTAAGACAATATGGGCTACTTTTTATTCCATAATTGGTATGGTATATAGTCTATCACTTTATTTGGCATTCAGTTGACTACATTAAATGTTGTTTGTAATGAGTATCCCTAAATGGATAATGGAAGACTCGCATGAATCATCATTGATATCATCATGTCTAACAAGATATGGTTCATCCTTTCAATTACACCATTACACTGAGTTGTATTAGGAGGAATAAGTTGAGATAAAATCTCAAACTTTTGTGGATAATAAATTAAGTAATGATTAAGATATTATCCACCATTTTTTAAGAAAATTTTATTAATATTATTACCATATTGATTCTTAACTTAATTCTTGTATTCATTAAATATGTCAAAGTAATGTTACTTATACCCCATTAAATAGACATACCCATATATAATAAAATCATCAGTAGAAGTTATATAATATGAGTACCCACCCCTTAACTCAATAGTAAATGTTCCACACACTTCTATATGAACTAATTCCAGAATCCCTTTGGTGATTTCACAATTTCCACAAAATAGATATTTATTAATTACTCCTTATAAACAAGTGTGACATAAACCAAGTTGTTTTATTATAAAAGAATAAAAATATCCATATTAATTTAATTTAGTCAAGAATTTATCATTTGTATTCTCTATCTAGTTATGTCAAAGTTGGGTTTAGTTTGTGTCATGTGAAGTATCTTTGTTATCAAGTTTCATTATATGGTGTATATAATCCTAAAAATAAATACTTTTATTTAAGTGTTCCTTACCATAAAAAATTCTATATTTATAAAAGAAGAAAAATTTGTTCCCAAATTTGAAAATATATCCATTTTTATCTAGTTTGTATATATAAATAATGGTTTGATAACTAAATAAATATAGTAGATTCCCTTTAAGACCAAGATTATTTTTGTAAGAAATGTTTGGTGGTAGTCCCTAATAGATATAGTAGAAACTTTAGATCCATTGGATTCTCATAGATCTACCTTCCCTAGGTTAATCTATCTACATATAATTGGTTCCTATATTTGAATACGAATGTAAGAACCACAAGTTGTATCTAGTACCCAATTTATAGAAATGGAAAATTTTCACTCAATGACAAACATACCTGAATCTTCTCATTTCTACTTTGGTTTGTTGTAGTTCTTCTTCCAGTTATCCTTCTTGTCACATGTGAAACAGACATCTTTCTGTTCCCTTGATTTCCCATTGATCTTCCTATAATTAGAAGTGTGTGGAGAATATTTGTGCTTAAAATCTTTTCATCTTCCCTTTTCATTTATTCACTATAATGGCGGAATTATTTTCTCATTTTGTATCCCTATCTACTTGAAGAAGAAGTGTGAGAAGATCTGGAAAAGAATTATCAATATTTTTCACATGAAATTTTACATCAATGTTGGATAAACTCTGAGTGATTGATGCCAGAATGATATCAGTTCCCAGTTATTTGGGGATATTAAAAACTAGAACCTCTAAGATCTCAAAATAGAAAATGATATTGACCACATGCAATCCGTCTAGGACACCCTCTCTATGATTTCTCTGAAAGAGTGCCTTGGAAATCTCAAATTGTTCATGTCTATCTCTCTCATAGTAAATTCCATGGAGTTACTCAAGCATGCTATACATATCCATTTTTTTCATGAGACTTCATGAATTCACTAGACATGGATGAAATAATCAAATATTTAATTTTTACCAAATTATTCAAATACTTTACATATACAATGAACTCATTAAAATTTACCACTTTATTAGGTGGATCCATAATTGAGGATTCTAGAATGTTAAATTTTCATTTATGGCATAGAATAACCTTAATATGTTTAAACCACTCCAAGAAGTTACTTATAGTGGAGAGGATGTATTTATATAATATTTATCCATGGAATAGTGTGGTTTCTAAGATTTTTATTTAATTCTAAAATTAAAAGAGAATATTATTAATAATTTTTTTGATTAAAATTTTTTTGAGAAATAATAAATTAAATTATTTTAATTAAATCTCCCAATATTTTATCATTTCTCAATATCCCTAACTATTGATATCATGACTTCTAGTCACTATGAATTTCTAGAGTAAAATATCCACATTCCACTTCTCCATGATCTAGACTTTTTACATGAAAAATGTAAGAAAGTAATTAGGTAAGCGGTCTTTCCAACTATGGGCTTGAAGATCCTTAATCCATTAAGTCGATTCTCCTATCCTAAAATCCTGACTTCAATTTCCTCAACACTTGCCTCCAAATTAGTATTGAATATACCTTTCCATTAAACTCAGTAAAATTTTAGTTAATTCAATATAGAACCCCTAATAAGAACTCCCTGATAAAAGTAAATGTCCAAACATTGTCCTTGCACTACACTTATTTTTATGGTCTCCTTATCAATCAATTAATGGAAGGATTAGTCTGAATCAATATTAGATTAAGGGATTTAAATTAATTATTCTTAAATTTTATATTTTTTTATAATTTTTTTGTACTTTGAATATTAAGTGCATTTTACTAAATTAATTAACCATGTTTGATAAAACATTTATGCATAATATATTTATTTAAATTTTTTATTTTACACATTAATTAGTTTATTTATGTGATTATATAATTGAATACATAAAAAATAATTTCATAGATATAAGTAAATGGATAATTAAACAACCCATTCATGATATTTAACTAATGGATGATTTAATGAGTGGACATTAAATCTATCATTGACCTTATCGAAATCACTTTTGTTTTTGATATTGGCATTTGTTACAGCATTCCACAAACACACCTATATAACACATGGGATGGAACCATTATGGTTCCATATTGAACTACCTCTACATGCCTTTGGAAACTCCATTAATTATATGTATTTATAACTCACATGCATGTGAGGGGAACTAAATTTTTGGTTTATTGGGGGTTATATAAATATACTTTCACACACCGGTCCTATATAATAATGCTGGGAGGGATAAATCATAGGCCATAAATTTTAATTTAATAATAAATAATTGACAAACCAGGAAATAAATTAAATTCAAATAGCCATCACATACAAAGGTCTGGGTGAATCCTATGAATAGTCATACAAGGGAAAAAAATATAACTAGATAGCATTCATTTATTTATTTATTTATTATTATTATTATTATTAAGATGAACATTCTTGCATTAGATAACTAACTACTTTATTAATTAATTCCATTTCATCTTAATGATCATTTCAACCATATTTGATATACCTTTTATTTTATGGAATTCATGGAAAATAAATGAGAAAACCAATAATGAAATATTTATTACAATAAATTAATTAATCATTTAAAACTATTTAAAACCATTATTAAATTTCTAAACACACAATGGTGTGTCAATCAATCAAATGAGATTCTAATGTTGTAATTTTTAAATTTAATGTAATATTTTTATTCTCTTTTTTAATGGGAGACTACAAGGTGTGTATAGACTAGATACATGCCATGTATCTTGGTTATCGAGTATCAAGGGTACATTCCTTGGTCAATGGTGTATACCTCAGATACACTACATGGCATGTATAGACCAGCAACATATCATATATTCTTCTTTCCATGTGTCTAGGATTCCTACCTAGGTCTTCGGATTGTTTCTCAATGGACTACACAACATGAACAGGATAGCTGCACATTATGTATCTCTTTGAGTTGTGTGTCTGTTTTCTCTTTGAGTGGATTGTCATGTTCTTTGGATTTATAATTTTATGAACTACACATCATGTACACCACATACACATAGGGTAAAACATAAATCATCCAAGTTGTCAGTCTCGTGTGGTTTGACTGTGTATAATGACCATATAGATTGCATGATTTACACTGCTAAACTGTGTAGACTACAAGATGTGTACACTGATACACACTATATAATTGGAAAATCATGTTCAAAGTTGGATAGTAAATATGAAGCATACACTTTGTTTAATAACTGTATGGTGCATCGTGTATCCATCATCACATCCATATTCAGTACACTACGGTATACAGCATGTACATTCGAGTACACATCATGTAACCCTTTCTTACCTGCCAAAATTTGGATGTTTTCAATCGTATCGCCATTCATTATTAATTTGATCTTAGACTATTAAGAAAATGAAACACTGAACATACATGACTAATATTTTGAAACAAGTTAATTCAAATTGTATTAGAGAATGAATAACAGGAAATAAAAATCTAACCACAATTTTCCATTGGACAACCATCAAATAAATAACTATAAATTTAAACCTGACCACACTGATACCACCTGAAGGTTCCAGGTGAATAAAAATCACTCAGGGGGTGATATGATAATAATATTTCTTTCCACTTCAATTACATGTAACCCAAATAGAGGATCTTTCACTATAATTTTATAATTAATTTTTTATATTGGAAGAAAAAGTTACCTCATCTTCGGTTTATTCCGTCATATTCAATGTAGACCATCTGAAAACACCCCTTTAGATTTCCTTTTTTTCACTTGTGAGTATCAAAGGCTAGAATCCCCCTACTGGTGATCCAAACATGATCCAATGATCTCTGAGAATTGAAACTCGATCTTTGAGTGCTAGGAATGCAAATAGAATGTCTCATAATGTTAATTCTTGATCTCTCATTATGAATCATTGAAGAAATATATCTTTTATTCTTGTTTTGGAGAAGTAGAGGGATGAAGGGGGAAAAATAGAATTTGTTGTGGATGAAAATTATCTCCTTCTTTAATTTCCTATACAATAGCCATAGAGGGATATTTATAGATGTAGGATTTCGGTTATGAAATTTTTTATTGCATGAAATCCCTTAAAATATTAAAACCTTTAATAAAACTCCATGACACATAAAAATTATAATAATATTAATATCATTATTATTATTATTTTGTGTTGTGCACAAACATACACAATAAAAAATATTATTTAACTAGATTATTAATTAATAATTGTCACTAGATATATTCATGGTCTATTAAAACTCTTCATGAGTTTATTGCACACCCAAATAAATATTCAGTTTATATATTTCATTCATTAAGAAAAATATTTATTCAATAAATAAAATTCAAATAGAATGTAATCGATCTCAATAGAAACACTTAGTGTGTGACACTAATGGATTATTTCCTGCTAAAATTAGATGGGCTTTGATAAATTCTAAGATTAATATATAGAAACTGGTTAAAGCACCCAAAATAAAGAATCTAATGTTGCAATGTTGAGAACCATATACAAATGCTCGCTTTAAAATATAGTCACTTTCTCACGATATCTGATCAAGTTTCACATATATATCACCAAATTATAAGGTCGATATGTATTTATTTGACTATATGGAAGAAATATTTCATTACATCATGTCTATGGAATTTAATGTGATTGTTTTATTCAAATTAAAGGGCTGATATATCATTTTATATTTTGATAGAAGGGACATATCCTTGACTTATCCATTAATGAAATCTTTCTTTTGATACACCCAACATATATAACTTCCCCATAAGACACTATTGTCTTGGATTACGAAATAAATCAAAGTACACAAGTTATAACATGAATTAAAAACAATATTAAAGCTTAAGGACCATTACACATACTTGTAGATTGGAATATATGATAACACAATGTAGAATTCCTACTGGTGGGTTTATTCTCATAATCTCCCCTCTTAGAGATTACCATGTGAAAAAATTATAATAATAGGCCTCATATTCTTACTACTCACACCAAATGGATTATATACTATGTTCTTATTTATAGTATGTTATCCAATCATATAACTATATTAAGAATATTTTCATATCACTTCAAGGTTTTTATCATAGTAGGGAACTTCTATGACCTTTTCAAGGTGACAAATACTGAAGGAAATTATTACAACAAATTCATGACAAAAAATGAACAATATGTAATAATATGTTGAATTTATATTCAATACATAAAATATAAATGTACAATAAGTTGGTCTTAGGACACCAACTACAACAATTTATAAGTTTAATGTTGATCGTAAATTCAAAGGCATGGAAACCAATTTTGAGGGTTTAAGTGATGTTATTTAATAGTGATTAATGATATTTTATGAGAGGTTTTATTAATTTTATATGTGTATAACCATTAGTATTAACATTAATTATTATTTTGAAAGACTACTATAACATTTTTGGGTATATAAGATAAAAGTTATGAGGAAACTATTGTGGTTAAAACATGATTTAATGTTGAGGTTATTGAGCATAATTGGGAAGTGAGGTTATTTATTTTTGGAATGATTTTATTTAAACTTTGGATATTGTTGTTAAATTTTGGAGATTAATGTATTATTTTTTTATACAAATGTCTATCCAATTTGATTATTTTATTATCTAGTGCTGACTGTCTTGGTTTTAGTAAAGAAAGGAGGAATAGATTTTTATTTTTTATAGATCTTAAGATTCATTCAAGGTTAATTTTAACAATTTGGGAAAAATAATGATTTAATATGGATATTCATTATTCGGACTATGGGGTGAGATAGAGGTGGAATTTGATTGAAACACACATCCATAAGATGGTATTACATTTACAAATTTAAATAAATCAAGTAATTTTATTTTCTCGTGTTCTCTATCTTAATGATAAAAGGATCCATTGAATTTAGATAATTGATCTTGAAAATGAAAATTGTTTGCATTCTCTCATTCCTTTCAAATGAGTTGATGGTTATTTTCACATCTCATTGATTTATGTTTTAGGGTCATTATATTTATCATGATCATTCACTTTCTTGTGATTAGTGTAAACTGACTCTCTCCATCATTTTTTGGTGATTAAATTTCTCATACATTACCATATTTTCACTTCCCAAAAATTTTATCCAATTTACAAACCTTTTTATGTTATATTCTAGAATAAATTTATATTTCCCTCTTCCACTTTTCAACGTAAATTTTAATTAATCCCTTTTACAATGTGGGTTTTCAAAATAAATATTTTTAAATGCTAAACAATTGATTATCAAGATTATGATAAAATTCGGAGAAAACTTTTTATTAAAGGGGGAGAGAATGTAATACCTTGTTATTTTAAATAACTACTATATTCTATTACATATACAATATATAGCATTATTCTTTAATGAGCGTGAAATGTTATCATTTTAATATGATCCCTATCAACTAGCCATTGAATTAGATTATTTAAAAAGTAGTAACCACATTATGAAATATATATATATACATATATAAATTTATTACTCAATAAAAATTTATGGATAAATTATTTTTAAATTCACTAAATTTTTAGTAAAGTCATTTAATGCTTCAAAAATATGTTTTCTTAAAAATTGGTTTTTATTTGTTTTTTGGGAAAGAATAATATGATTATTTTTTGACACTTTTAGAAATTTTATTTTTAAATAGGATGTCATTTTTTAAATAAAAATACAAAAAATATTTAAATGATAATTTTAATATTTTTGTGAAAAGATTAATTATTTATTGAATACTAAAAAAATACAGATTTTATAGAAAATTGCATTTTCCATTCAGGTATTTAAAAAGTCCCATTTTATTTTTAACAGATTTTAAAATTTAATTAGTTAATTGTGTTTATAAATTATTTAATTAATTTTAATATATTTGATATTATCATTAATTTTGATATAAAAAAAAATTTATTCTTAAAAATACATTTTTCTTGAAAACTATTTTTCAGTATGTTTTGCAAGTTTATTTTAAAAGAAATTTATAAAAAATTATATAGAGTTAATTTGATAAAAAGGATTCCATATTTTTTAAAATAACATAATTTTTTAAAAATATTTCAACCTTTTTTTCTTTATGAATAGTAAGTTTGGTAAATATTTGTCACCTCATTAAATGAAAATTTGGTAATTAAGGTTAAAAAAATGTGAGAATGCTATAAAAATCTATATAACACATAATATATTTATAATTTATGATTTAGTATCTACTATACCCCATCAAATATTCTAAAATTTTAAATTTTAGTGCAATTTTCCCTTAATAAATACCATTATATTATTTTAAATAACTAATAAAAACAAAATTTCACTTTATTTATTTTAAACTCTAATATTTTTTCATAAGGATAAAATGAGGTTATCTTTATATATAAGTTTTTATTTTAAATATTTATTAATTTTTTTATCATGTTAATTATTTCTAAAGTTTTTGTGATGAACTAATTTCATTAAATGCTTACGCAATGCTGATACAATGCATGTGCAAGCATTAGAAAAATCCAGTAAATGATTTAAACAAATTACAAAGTAATATTTTTTGGATTAGTTATGGTGTTGCATGAATTTTTTTTAAAAAATATATTGTATTTTGTTTGTTTTAAAATTTTATATTATAACTACAAAATATTCTTGATATTTTTTAAATTCAATTTCTCTAAATTGTCTAGAAAATGAATTTAATGGTATTTTTTTCTAATAATATTTTTATTAAATGATTTTAAATTAATAAAAATGTTATATATTGATAATTTAATGTTATATGGTCTATAATATCAATAATTTTCAATTTATTGGTCACTTTTCCTTATATTTAATCTTTCTTGACCCCTAATGACTAAAAATAATTTTTATCACGGTAATTATTAAAAGGGTAATGGGGTTTAAAACTAAGTGATAAGTGTAAAAATAAATCCTAAACCTATACCAATTTTTTTTTATGAAATTATTCCATCTTATATAAATAATATCATCAAAATATATCATTTTTGTTCAACATGAAAATGAAAATTAATTTATATTAATTTAATACTTTAGGTAATTCCAAGAGTGTCCCTCTCCTCTTTGATAAATGGACACCACCTATCCTTTATTATCGACACTTAAAGGGCCTATTATATCCTAAAATACTTTCCCAAGTACCATTATAAAAACTTTTACCACTTCCTTGAGTTCCTAGTATAAAAAGAATACTATCCTATAATTCATTATGTGTAAGCCGAATGTTGTCTTCTAAAGAGGAGGTAATCATATTAACTGAGTGTTTTTATTTTACTTCTTCTACAACCATAAAATATCATTAAAACATGATGATATAACAACATAATTATCTGTAATATAATTAAATGTTGTTATGAATATGGGGTAACCCTTTTTCATTCCTTTTTTATCCTATTAGAACAAAAACATCGTTTGTATGTACGTGTGGAACAACACCAACATGAAGTGATGTGTTTTGTTTTCTATCACTAGCTCTCATATATATTTATAAGTATGTATTTAATTTATATATATATATAATTTTAATTAAATTATTAAAATAATGGAAATATAATATATAATATTTTTTCTTACCCTTCTATCTATTAGAAAATGATAACATCATTTATGCATGTGTGTGGATTACCACCACAACAAAGTGATGTGATTAATTTTTTAGGTATTCCTTTAATGGATGGTTATATAATTATATTTAATGTAAAAAAATTATAATTATTCCATGATTGTTATTCTAGATGTGATGGAGTAATGACCCCTTGGACCATGGTCAACCTACCAATTTAATTTTTCAATTATGAAACGAACATCCTCAAAACACCTAATGTGAAATCAACTGATTAAGTAATTAAATATTTCATTGTAAAAAATGAAATAAATTTATTAATTTTAAATTAAAAAACCAATAAAATTTTCTTAAACAAGTAAATAATTGATATAAATTTATTATACAAGAGCGGAAGGATATACATAGAAAGTAACAACACAGGGTAAGAGATTTCTTAACATAATTTCCATTAATAGAGTTATGCTTATACTTTAACGATTATATTATATAATTATTTTATTTTAAATGACCTATGATGATTTTTTTATTTAAACTTTTTTATGTGGTTTTAAAACTATTACAAATAATCACCTTAGTGGTTAATTCTAACATCAGTGATACTGTATTTGTAAGGGTTTTGCATCTCTCTTTTGTTTACATAATACATATTCCATATTCACCACTTGTTTCCTTCATGTGGTCTATATAATATCCCATTAATATTATATATCATGAATCCATTAATATTCATGTTATTTAATGTCTCATTTGAAGTTATTCCATTCATTGGGATCATGATTCAAAAGTTACCAAAGCGATAAGGGTTTATTTTACAATATCATCCTTTTTCAGGATTTTCTATGTTTATGTTTTAGTTTGGTCTATTATCCTCTATTTATTTTATAAAATTGAAATTTTTTATTTTATTTTCCTCTCTATGAGTAGTCAAATGTCCGAAACAAATCCTTTTAATGAAAATCATCTTCCGTTTTTTATTTTTTTCGGAATTTTTTTCTTCTATATCAATATTTTCTTTAACAAAATTCAAGAAATATTTTAGTATTCTCCAATGATTGATTAAAACCATTTTGACCCATTTTTTAATTTCTATAAAAAAATTAAAAGGAATCTTATTGGTTTTCTCCAAATGAGGTACTTTTTACCAAATTTTTGAATAGAATCATTATTTTAATATATATCACACAAATAGATTTTTCCTTTGTCATAAATATTTTTCTACTCAAATCTTACATTATAAGTTTCCATGGTTATTTTCAATTAGCATAATTTTCTTAATTTATTTTGAATTTTTAGTTTTTAAAGGTACCATATAAAAATTATATTTTCCCCTATTTTCAAAGAAATATTTTTAATGTTCTTTTAAATGTATTATTATAAATGTCAACATACATTAATAATTCCTATGATTCATATGGAATATGATTTTATGATACTATAAATATTCCTTATCTGGATATACTACAATGATTTTTTAAGATATTATAATGAAACCCATTTCTTTTCCAGGGGTAAATCAAGATATAAATGAATAAAAGATTTTTTTAGTTTTTTATTATTATAATGAAATATTCTATGTGTTATGTTTAGGTATGGTACTTGGAAATTATTTATGATTACAGATGATCTTGATACATATTTTATAATGGGTGTGTAATTCCCTGATTTTTATGTGAAATATTTGTTTTAAATAATTTTATTTATTTGATAGCTTGTATTACATGCAAGGGTGAGTTTAAACAGCCTGCAAAACAATATTAAAATATTATGTGTCTATTATTTCCTATATTTTGGACTAGTGTTATGAATAATAATAACTAAATTATAAAGAATATGTGATGTATAAGTTTATAAAATAAATTCATTACTTATAAAATGATAATTATTAATACAAATATTTTAAAATAAAAGTGATGCTTTTGTGAAAAAATTATTTTTCTACAAACAATGTATTTTATATCAATATATTAAATTAATACCTATTTTTGAAATACTATAATGAAATTATATATTATTTACTAGATTAAATTTTTTAAACATTCAACAAATATTTTTCTAAGCATGGGATAACATTAAATACAGTTCTATAGGTAAAAATGTATTTCTTCTAAAAAAAATTTTATCATATTTTTTACACATTATTCAAAATTAATTTATTACATTTGTAGGTCTTCAATTAGAGAAAATAAATTTAATATTTAGAATTTTTGGGTTCAAATTTATTATTTGTTTCCCCATTTATTATTAGGCAACATAAATAATAACCATGGTAAAATTTATCAACTCGGTAAAGGGTAAATGTGGTTAATTTAGATTAAAAATTAGTGATAAGTCCATAATTAATCATCAAAATTCTTATTGGATGAAGTTAATTTAACCCTTAACAACTAATTCTTAATCATGATTTATTTAATAGGAACATTTCCATAAAAATGACTTATATATTATTTAAATCAATTGAAGTTACAAAATGTCACACGTTTTGTTTTTAATATCTCTTCTATATCCACAAAAAACAAAAATATAATATGAATGAATATGAAAGTAAATTTTTATATCAATAAAATTATTTTCTATAAATAGATTTATTTTTACTTTTTATTAATTATATATTGGGCTTAATTTCTTATGTAACATCTATGTAGTATTTCTCTATTTAATAAAAAAATATAATAAATTCTTTTAAGAGTATTAAAAGTTAAATAATTTGAATGTTTTAATGTGAACCATAACTTTTGAAGATCAATATGACATATTATCAATGTATAAAGGTATTATATTAGAATTTATCCTTTTTTATGATGTATTTAAAGTTAAATTAAATGAATAGTGTCAAAATAGACACTAATGATATTTCATCAAAATAATATTTTATTAAATTATTTAAAAATCATAAAATTTTAAAATAATACTAATTGGTTTTTATATGGTTGAAAATATCATAAATTATCCATTTATGGTTCAATATTCACCTTATAAGTAATAATTACAACCTTTTAATGTTGAAAATTTTGTTATTGAAGATAAAATTGAGATTGGTTAACAAAGTATAAATCAAAAGGGTGGGGTTAATAATTACACAGAAACTTGTCTAAAATCTATCAGTTAATTAAATTAAAACCCTATCCCACATTATATTTTAATCACTTTCCATTTGAAGGTATTCATCTTGAGAATTAATTTATAATAATTTATTCTTTTGATAGATTCTAAAAGTTCCCCTCACCTCAATTGTAAAATAGCACTTCCTTCTTCACTTAATTACACTACATTGAACCTTATAGATTAAAAATACTCTAAAAAATATCTTCCCCAATTCCATTGACACATTTTAGTGGTTTTGGTATTCTCTAATGTCCAAATTTAGATTCTTTAATTTGATATTTAAATGAGTTCTTTCCAAGAATAGGTAATTGCCTTAAAATGAACATTTTATTTTATACTCTTATTTACCTATTATAAATATAATATAGTTATCATAAAATGATAAAGTTTTGTAAAATGATTAAATTTTGTCATTATTATTATTTTTAAAATACCATTATACACCCTCTTTCCAATCAAACAAGAATTGAAAGTATCGCTCGTACGTATATACGGCTTACCATATCCAAGAAGTGATATAATTCATTTTTCACCACCATATTTTATGGATGCAAATTATGATGGGTTTTATATTTACATATGAAATTTATGACACAGTTATACTATGTAATGATAATATTATGTCTAACTTCTTATCATCCAATCTTTTGGGTAATGATAGTGGCACTCGTGCGTACATATGGACTACAATCCCCACGAAGTGATGTAATTTGTTTTTCATTTATATTTCACATGGATGGTAATAAGGATAGATTTTATGAATATATAGGATTTTTATGATATAATAATTATTCTTTAAAGTTTAGTTATTATTTACCTTTCTTTCGTTTTATCAGTCGAAAAATTGAAACATCGTTCATGCGTACGTACGGCCTACCGTCTCTATGTACGGTGTAATTCATTTTTCTATCTCAAAATTTCATGAATTATTATAAATATGTATATAATTAATATATATCATATTTATACCATTATTAAAATTCATTAAATTAATTTATCATGATCAAATCATAAGGACCAAGAATATTGAACTGAAACATGCTTAGAAAATGAAGCACTTATCACTAAGAAAAGTGATTTTAATAATCATAGTGGTAAAAGTGAGTATAACCATGATGTTATTTGGGAAGTGTAGGGTTCAATTCATGGGAGTCATCTCTTGTGGGAATTTCCCTTTACCCCATGATCCACTCATCTTGTTGGGTCACTTAATTCCTAGTTTGGTTGGTAAAATGAGGATCAATCGGCCTGTGATATCAGATTATTATGCCAAACCATTGTTGATTAGGTTTTTACCATTCGAGATGCTCTACCATCTCGGTTGTCAATAGATCCTTCACAATTGGGTCTCTCTTAGAAGTTACCTCTTTATGGGGAGGTGGTTCACCTATGTCAAGGGTTCAAAAATTCCACACCTGTGGATTCCATTTTTTTTTAAATGGAAATTCTACTTTCCTCAATAATGTTTTAATTATATTTTAATGATATTTCTATTCATCAACAATAAAAAACCATTAATTTAAACTATAATTTATTAGGGATATAATCTAAGGATTCCATCCATATTCTTTTTATGTATGTTTTATATTTATTATTGAATGATTTTTAGAACACCCATTTCTTTTCTACAAGTTATGCTATGATGAAATTCTTATGAAACCCATTTCTTTTCATGGGTTCTGATATGATTAATGATATGTGATCTTATGGAACACATATGGATGATTTTAATTATGTCATTGGTGTGACCTGTATCTCTCTCCAATTAATTGGGTAAATCATGATATCTTGTGAGAAAAATAGGACTAGAATAGGGAGAGAACACAATTCAGTAAGGGACCTTTTCCACCATGATAGTCTTAAAAGTGAACCTTAACTACTATGATGGTTTGGGGAGTGAACCCATTCCACAATGATATTCTTAGAAAATAGTCTTCACTACTAAATAAATAATTTTCTATTCTTATGTGTATGCTAAAATTCTATATCTTATGCCAATGCTATTCTATCATGGCTCATGCCCCTTTAAGATTCATGTCTTATGAACTATAAATATTTATTCCATGACTCAATATTATAATCTTTTATATATTGAGTATAATAATTTAAATGTTATTTTCATGTCCTTATAACCTTATTCTCATGTTATGTTTATGTAATCATTAATATCTCTCATGTTTACCCTTACTGAGCATCCAAGACCACACATTTCTTAGGTTTCCTTTCCCAATGATATAGAGAAAGGTATTAATTATGATATGTAAAAATGGGTTATAGTTTTGAAGAAATAAGTGGGATACTATGTAGATATTTTATGAACCATTTGTCTATGTTCACAAGTTTCCATAGGCACTATACCTTTATGATCCTAAAATGCGTGTTTTCGTAATGTAATGAATATTCATCTAAAATGATGTAATATCTGTGTAAGAAACATGGGTTTATATAGTTGGTATCAGAGAATATTTTAAGTAAAACTTTAGAACCTAGTATAAGAAAAACATAGGAATAAGCCTAAGTATTTTAAAAATCCTAAAGTTTTGATAATGATCATGAATGACCAAGGTTAAACCAAAAGTTCTATAAAATAAGGTGTCACAATTTAGACATCCTAAAAATGATTTTTTATGAGTATGTTTTTTTCACAAGGATCATTATATCTCATACTACAATTTTTAGTTTTATTCAATGGAAAGAAACTAAAATAATTTTTTTAATTATGAATGAGATGGATAATTTAATAATTGTCACCCAGAGAAATTGAATTCTATAGGAGATGGAATGAATAATATTACGACTATGCTCATTAAATGTTCTCAGGATATAAATTCTTCTGAGTTTCCAAATAACCACAGGAGGGAACAAGGTTTTGTTGACTCATTTATGAAGCAAAAATCCACCTTATTTTAGTAGATCTTCATATCCACTAGTGGTTGAGAGATGGATCAATTCCATTCAGGAAATATTTTATGTTTTCTAATGTTCAGGACATGAAAATAATTTTATAGCTCTTTATTATCTAGAAGTTAAAGCATATAATCATCATCATCATTTCTTAATTTATAGAAACTGAGGTACAAGAACAGGAAAAAAACAAGGAAGCAAGGTTCCAAAGGTCTAAGGAGGAAAGAACTATGGGGGTCTAAAATATTGTATCTATAAAGCATCCCCTCTAACAAGATTCTCCCCCTCAGAAATCATCGTGACAATATCTGGAGAACAAATTGTACTCTTCCCATGGGTTGATAAGGAAGGAATGTAGTTAGAAACTTTATTAACATCTCTCTATGTATAAAGAATGTTGATGTGGGTATCCATTAAACTGAGTCATTTCCTCATGATGTAGGCTATAGACCATGGGATGCAGATATTACCTTATAGAGAGTTGTAGATAATGATGGAGTCAGTTTCCACTACACTAAGGGAAATGTTTCTCTTCCTGAACAACTGCACACCAGAGAGCGTCGCTAAGGCTTTAGCTTGAAAATAATGGTCTATAACATAGTGGAAAACAAAATAATCCATAACCGCACTCTTCGTGTCGTCAATCACACCACCCCCCCCCCCCCCATTATACTCAAACTATGAAGTCCATAACTATTCGGTTTGGGACCAAAATTATTGTGGAAACATCAAACCCATCGCCCCTGCCTGCCAGTTCTAGTAGGAAATAGTGATTGATTCTGTCCAGAAATCATCCTCCGGGTGGAGGCATCCAACCAGCCTTTTCCTAGACAAAACAAATCCAATAGCCAACATCTAACCCTTTCCACCACTTCCCTTTGAGAGAAGATAGCCCCATCAAAAATGACCTTCTTCCAAGTGCTACAAATTCACTAACATCCTACTACCAGCACCAAGGAATGGGAATTTAACTTAGTTATTTGTCCTCCAACTCTATGGAACCATCGCTCAAGGAAGGGTGCCTCCATCTGTTCTCTAGAAGAATAACTAGTAAAGTCTCTAAAGGCCGACCAAATAAAAATTGGCCCAGTCACCCATAAAGAATAGATGATCTGCAGTTTCCTCACTGTTTCCCATACAAAAGGACTAGAGTGAAGCCATTTGGATTATTATCCTCTTGATTATTTCATCAGTCAATATTACATGGTTCTTGATCCTATAGACCAGGAAGTTATACTTTTATGGGATTTCATTGCCCCAGAGAGTCCCCCCCATGCATCATTCTGGATCGAAGCCGTAAAGACCCTATAGAAATCCTTCATTAAAATTCACCATAAATTGAAGAAGTGAAAACACATTTTTCAAGGTCATTTTTAATATTAATAAAGTTGAATATTTCACATTTCTCATTGTTCAAAATAGCTGAAAAAAATGTTATATACATTCTGGCTTAGTAAAAGGATATGTTGGTCACGGGACATCCTAGGAACCCAAGATGCGAGACAGTCCAGTTGTGGTTCCAGAATGAAATCTCCCCCATCCCCATGATTCTTCTGGAGTGAAGTTGAAGGCCCACAATTAAAGGAGCAACCACAGGCCAAATATAGGATGTGTGACCCGCTTGATGTCCCTCACTCTTCTTTTTATCCCTAAACCTTCCGCACTGTGAGTGGGCCTCGATAATATCCAAGGAAATTTTATCATTCATGGAATGTTGGGTACCTAATATGCTCCACACATTGATGCCTCCCTCCTCAACCATCTTGGAAAGTCTCTCCTAGTATGCCCAATGACTCTTACCATCCAAATGTGCATCCCAGAAAAATGAGACCAAGATCCTTTCGATTCTTTCTAGCTCTCCCTTGGAAACTACATGATTCTACCTCTAAATGACAAGAACTTTCTATTCTAGTTAGTGACACATTCGATAATGCGAACAATGATGTGATCAGAATGCCGGACATGCGGCCTTCTAGAGGAAAATGGGTCAACCAGGTAGATCATTTGGAAATTTATGTGTTTCATGTTCAATCGGTTGCTCAGGGCTTCACTTCATGAGTTTGGGAATTGATTCATGATGAACAAGGTTCTATTGTTCTAGTTGCTGCACTAGCCACTACTGTGATAGTAGTCCTACAAAAAAATTTTGAGCCACAGATTTATCGATTTCTTGCATTAATAAAAATAAGTGTGTCATCATCAAACCTAATGTGTAAAATGCATATTTTTTTATACATGCAATGATAAAGAGAAATGGTATCAATGTTAATGCGACTGTTGATATGCTAGCTGAGGATGTCCTAGATTATGAATTTATGAATCTGAAGCAAAATAATGATGAATCCACTGGTACCTATGAGGAAAATTTTACAATTCCTGAATGGTATGACTCTAATTATCCACCCTGAAATTAAAAATAGTCTATTCTTTGGTGTCTTAAAACAAATTCTTTTAAAGGTATTGGATATAAGATACATCAATACTTATGAATAAATGGTTTTATGTTCTCTCAAGGTGGATATGGATATTGGAGTTTCTAATAAATATCATGTTTTTTATAAGAAAGGAAAACTAAAAATAAAAGGAAATTATAAAACTCATGGAAAAAGAAGACGGTCATTCATTTATTCTTATAGTGTAGAAAAAATAAGGGGGAAGATTTTATTAACGATAATAGTAAATGTTTCAAGTGTGGAAAGGAAGTTAATCGAGCTATTTAATTCCAAAATGATGGGAATAAGTTATCTAATGATGCTAATATAGAGAAATCTCCATAGAATGAACCGCACACAGTACAATGGTACAAATGCTATAAATATGGGCATTATACCAATCAGTGCACAAAAATGAAGGATTTTGGTGATCAATGTCAAAAACCTCTTAACCTTAAAGATAATGGGAAATATAATGTGATCATGAATGTCTAAGTGGGTTACAATAACATCATCATAAAAGGTACACTTATCATCCACTCCGGAATAGCTACCGTCTTATTTGATTTTGGATCCACCCACTCTTCTACTTATAAATATTTTGCTAATGGTATAATCATATCCCCTTAAAAATTAGACATTGAGTTAGTAGTGAAAACTAATAATGGAATAATGTTTTCATATCAAGTTTATAGTTCTTATCTGATTGAAGTTTGTGGTAAAATGCGTCTTATAGGCCTTTTAATTCTCCCTTTAGTTGAATTTGATGTGATTCTTAGCATGGATTGTATTTATCTATATAGAGCTCATATCAATTTTCATTGAATGGAAGTCACATTTCATATTCTAAATAAACCTATGATCATTTATCAATGCAAGTATGAATATAAAATTCCAAAGGAAATTACATCTATATAGTGGGTCTTTATTACTATATATAAAGGATAACTATCTCATATAGTTAGGGGAAAAGTCAACATTATGGATAAAACCTATTATAAAAAAATTGATTTTATTCTAGAATAAATTTTTATTCTTCAACCAAATCATGAAGTTGAGTTTTCAATATAATTCATACCTTGTTTTATGCCAGTTTCAAACACCACTTATAGAATAGTCCAAATTGAGTTGGATGAATTTAAGAATCAACTCCAGAAGAATCTTGATAAGGGATTCATATGCATTAGTTCATCACCATGGGGTGAAATTTTTTTACTTGTTGGGATGAAAGATGGATTAATGTGAATCAACATTGATTATTGAGAACTTAACAAGATAACAATCAATAAAAAAATATTCACTTCCTTATATTGATGACTTATTGTATCAACTATGTGAAGCTAGATACCTTACCAAGAATGATATTCATTTAGGATATCATCAACTGAGGGTTAAGAAAGATGATATTCTAGATAAGGGAACCCATACAAGTTACAAACACTATGAATTTATAGGGACGCCTTTTTCTCTTACTAATTCCCATGCTATCTTTATAGACTTTATAGATATATTCTTAAGAAGATATATTGATCAGTTTGTGGTAGTATTTATATTCAATGAGTAAGGAATAGAATAAAGATCACTTAAGGATTTTGATGAATACCCAAAGGAAGTAGAGGCTTTATTAAAAATTTAACAAGAGTGAATTTTGGGGTCCAAAAGTTTCAGCTTTGGTTCATATAATCCCAATTGAGGGTAGATACATAGATCCTTAAAAGACCATAATTTTGAGAAATGGACAAGACCAACAACAATGACTAAAATCTACAGTTTTCTTTGAGTTTTCTAGATATTATCAAACAAACTTTTGAAATATTTTTCATTATTATATAATATAATCACCAAGTTGACTTAGAAAGGAGTTAATTTCATATATATGGAAGAATATGAATAGAATTTAAAGTAGATAAAAAGAATGATGTTCAGTGCACCTATTCTCACACTACCCTATACAGGATATGATCAATAGTTTTGAATCAAAGAAGATACTATGATTTTTTTCTCATAGAAAATGATATGGTGATAGATTATGCCTCACTCCAATTGATGGTCCATGATAAAAATTACCCAACTCATGATTTGGAGTGAGCTGTGTTAATTATTTCAGTAAAAATATGAAGTAACTATCTTTGTGGATAAAGTTGTGACATATATATTAATTATAAAATTTTAAAGTATATTTTTACTCAAAAATATTTGTACATACATCAAGTAAGACGATTTGGGATAATTAAATATTATGACTTCTCAATACATGGATGCACTGTGAAAGTAAACTAGGTAAAATATTCTTTGAGACAAAAGGATCACGCCAGCCTATATATGATGAGGATGAAAAAATATCCAATATTTATGGATTTAGAAAGTATGGATATGGAAATATTAATATAAGGGTATAAATATTTTTTAGCTCAAATAAATTTTCAACTATTTATCCAAGTAGAGATTAAATAGGTAGAGAAGCAAGATGTGAAGCTATAAACCAAGGGAAGAATTGTTCTTGAGTTCAAACTTGATTATGATTTAATAATAAGGTTTTAAAACTATGTATGTGTCCCACCCTAACCAAATTTAATGAATTTTCTATTGGATGAGGCTTATATTTCATCATTATCTATTCATCTTAGAATTATAAAGATGTATTGGGACATAAAATTGTATTATTGGTGAGATGGAATTATGATTGATATTACAGAGTATGTTTCTTAGTGCTTGGTTTATTAAAAAGTTAATCCTCAGAGAAAAAACCTATAAGGGGATGTTACAACCATTAACCTTTCCTGAATGGAAATGAGAAAACATCACTATGGATTTTGTCATCAGACTACCCAAAACATATAAAGGTCGTAATTATATAGGAGTTATAGTGAATCACATTACAAATTTGGAACACATCATTAATATCATATAACTTTTTACTATTGATCATCTTTCCATAATATATATTAAATAAGTGGTAAGACTGCATGGAATACCACTTTCCATTGTATTTGATTGGGATTCTTGGTTTACCTCAAAGTTCTATAGAAGTATTTAACAAGATCTGGATACATAGTTAAGCATTAGCACTACTTATCATCATCAAATAAATTTTAGTATAAGAGGATGATTCAAATTCTAGAATACATGTTCAAAAATATATCTATTTATTTTAATGTTTTTTGGGATCAACACCTACCATTGGTAGAATTTTCAAAAAATAATAACTTTCACTCCAACATTCAGATGGATCCTTATAAAGACCACTATGGTAAGATGTTTAGAATTCCAACATGATGGAATAAAGTTAAAATAAATAAATCTATTTGGACCTATTCTAGATAAGGAAATGGTATAGAAGTTTATATCCATTCAACAATACATACTAGTATCTCAGAGTTGACAAAAACATTATGCTGAAAATCATTAGAATGATCTAGAGTTTGAAGTGGGTGATAAGGTATTGCTATGAATATATCCCTGGAATTGAGTAATGAAATTTAGAAACAAGGGTAATATATTCCCTAGTTATATCGTTCTTTTAGAAATTCATGATAGTATCGGGATAGTATATTATTAATTGGCACTACCACCAAATCTCTCTCAAGTTCATGATGTGTCCCATGTTTCTCTCCTGAGGAAGTACATACATGATCCTTCACATGTACTAAAATTATATGTAGTGCCATTTCAGTGAGATATTTCTTATCATTAATAAATAGTAGTTATTATATATTAAAGATAAAAATTTCCATGAAACAGAACCACAGACCTGGTCAAATATTTATGGTGAAACAACCAATTTGATTGAGCTATGTGGGAACCTGAGGATGTGATGAGGCAGAAGTATCTTCATATTTTTTTATCATAGTGATAAAAATTTAGGGTTAAATTTAATTTAATAAGGGTATACTTTAATTCCCTAATATTTTAATGAAATATTTCTCTTTAAATAATAATATTTCTTTTATAGCTTTCATTATATGCTAGAGCAAGTTTAGAACAACCGTGAAATGTTATTAATATATTATGTGTCTGTTATTGCCTAATAATTGAATTGGTAGTATGAATATTAATAACTAAATTATGAAAAAATATATGATCTACACATTTATAAAAATAATTCATTTCTTATCAAATTAGTATCCTTAAAAACAAGAAATATTTTAAAATAAAAGTGATATTTTTCTAGAAATTTCTTTAATGTGTATAATAAAAAGCTATTTTTGTTACATTTTGAAAACATACTTTAAGATTAATTTATTCCATTTATAGCTATTTAACTAGATAAAATAAATTTCAAATTTATTAATTATAGGCTCAAATTTGGTAAATAGGACCCTTTTATTTTTTTGTTAATGTGAATAGTAATTGTGGTAAAAATAAACACCTCTATAAAGGGTAAATCGGGTTTATTTGGATTAAAAATAAAAGATAAGGCCATAATTATTCATCAAAATTATTATCGAATGAAAACAATTAGACCCTTAGAACCTAAGATTATAAAATAAGTCATTTAATGCACATATGACCCCAAAAATGACTTATATATTTTTTAAATCAAATAAAGTTACAAAATGCCTCTATCTTTGTTTTTAGTATCTATTTTGGGTTCACAGAGGGACAATATTATGATGTGAACGAATACAAGAGTCTATTTTGATCTTAATAAAATAATTTTTGTGGAAAAAGTTTATTTTTAGTTTTTATTAATTATATAATGTCCATAATTTCTTATGAAACACTGATGCAGTATTTCTCCATTTAATACAAAAATATAATAAATGATTTAAAAAATATAAAAGGTGATAGAATATGAATTATTTCATATGAACCAAAATATTTATAGATATATATGAAATATTACAGATTTTTAAAATCATTAAATTTTAATATCCCCTTTATCTTGCAGTATTTAATGTAAAATTAAATTAATTGTGTTAAAATTCATAACAATGATATTTGATCAAAATAATAATTTTTTAAATTATT
This sequence comes from Viscum album, assembly GCA_963277665.1. Classification (NCBI taxonomy): domain Eukaryota; kingdom Viridiplantae; phylum Streptophyta; class Magnoliopsida; order Santalales; family Viscaceae; genus Viscum; species Viscum album. Next base: position 536,663,101 of record OY728138.1, on the reverse strand, counting down.
TAAAAAACATAAAAAAACATGAAACAATTCAATTTTATTATTATATGATATAAAGTGTCATAAATTTTCCATTTATTATCCAATTTTCACCTTATAAGTAAAAATTATAACATTTTAATATTGAAAAAGTTGTTATTCGGGTAAAAATTAAAATAGGTTAACTAAGAGAAAATCAAAATTTTAAGGTTAGAGATTATACAAAAACTTGTATAAAATATATTATTTGACATAATTACATCCCTATCCCACCTCATCTTTAAATACCTTTTCGTTTTGAGGTATTTTTGTTGAGAATTAATTTATTAAAATTCAATCTTTTAAGATATACCAAAAGTTCCCCTCGCCTCAATTATAAAAGGGAACTTCCTCCTTCACTTGACTAAACTACTTTTAGCATTCTATATCAACCTTCCTTGGAAATATTCTGTTATCCACTTACCTAGACACATTTTATAGGTTTTGGTCTTCTCAAAAGAACAACTCTAGAGTCCTTAAGAAGATATTTAAAGGAGTTCCTTCCAAGAAGAGGTAACCACTTTAAAATGATCACTTTGTTCTATATTCTTATTTACCTCCTATAAATATATTATATTAATAATCAAATAATAAATTTAGTATCCTAAATATTTATAAATTTTATTATTATTATTAAAATTTCATTATACACCTTCTTTCTCAACAAACAAGAAGTGAATGTATCACTCGTGCGTAAGTACGGCTTACCATCTCAACAAAGCAATGCCATTCATTTTTCAGAACCATATTTTATGGATCGATATTATGATGGTTATCATATTTATATATGATAATTATGAAATATTTAAACTTCTTTAATAATAATATTATGTCTACCTTCTTATCATCCAATCTTTTGGTAAATGATAGTGTTGTTTGGGTGTATGTATGGAGTACCATCTCCACAATGTGATGTAATTTAGTTTTCATTTATATTTCACATGTATTGTAATAAGATTATACTTTATGAATATATATGATATATATTATATAATAATGATTCTTTTAAGGTGAATTTTTATTTTAATTTCTTTCATTCCATCAATCAAAAAAACGATAAGTCATTCATGCGTACTTATTGCCTACTGTTACGGTGAATGGTGTAATTCATTTTTTTATCTCTAATTTTCCGGAATGATTATAAATATGTATATAATTAATATATATAATTTTTATACCTTTTTTTACTTTTTTGGAAATTATGGGACCACGGTCAAAATATAAGTACTGAGATTATCGAACCAAAACATGCTTCGAAAACAAAGCAGGTACCACCAAGAACAATGATTTTAATAATAAGTTATTAATAAATGGGTGATAAAATGTTATAATTAAATCATAAATGTTATTATATATATGAATATGTTTTTTTAACAAATATATAATAAATCCATTTTTATTATATATGAGGTATGAACATTAATGAAGAAAGGTGAGACTTGAGGTATGGGATTTTCGTCTCACTTTTATTTTTGTGGGACACATGCCTTATATAACACTTATTTATTTTGTGTGGGGTATATATTTATCATGAATATCTATTAGGATTCCTATAATGAAAATTTTGGTATTTTCATATCCATGTAATTTTCTTTCTATCATTGGTCTCATTATTCAAATGATACAAAAGTGGTAAGGGTTTTATTTCAAAATCACATCACTATTCGGGATTTTTTATGTTCATGTATCCACTGAAGAATATTTCTCTTAAATATACATGTATTATATAAATGTTTTAAAAAAATGTAGAATTTTCCTACAATTTTTTGAAGTCATTTTTACTCATGTTTCAATTTTAAAAAAATGGTTTTAAAGGAATCAATTTTTCATTTTCCAAATGAGGTACTTTGTGACTTTTTTGAGAGAAAAAAATATGGAAGGATTTTTTTTAATTATATAGAACGAATGGATTTTCCAAAATTTATGAATAATTTTTTATTTGAATCATCCTTTAAATTTTTAAAATGTTTTCTTTGAATAATATTTTTTCATTTATATTTGTACAACCTTTTTAAAAATAAGTGATTTCAAAAGAGAATGATTATTTTCCTAAATAATGTTTTAATGATATTTTAATGGTATTTATCTTCATAAAAAACAAAAACCCTTGATTTCACTTAAAATTTACAGGGGATTTGATCCAGGTATTCCATCATTATTCTTACTTTAGATATTTTATGTTTATGATGGCATGATTTTTATGAAACCCACATCATTTCCACAGGTTATTCTAGGATGAAATGTTTATGAAACTCATTTATTTTCATGGGTTATTATACAATGAAAGATATATGATATTTTGGAACACATATGTATAATATTCATTATGTGATGGGTGGTACCAATATCTATCTCCAATGAATTGGGTAATTAATGATATCCCATGAGATAAACAGGACTTGAATGGGGAGTGAACCGAGTTTAGTAAGGGACCTTGTCCACAATGATAGTATTGGAAGTGAACCTTGACTACTAATTTGGTTTGGGGGTAAAATAATTCCACTATGATAGTATTGTAAAATATTATTGACTACTAAGGAAATTATTATCTATGCTTATGGGTATTCCATAATTCCTTGTCTTATCCCAATATTATTTACTCATGGATCATTTTCTATTATGATTCAAGTCAAACAAACTACCAAGATTTATTCCATTATTTGATATTATTATCTCTATATGCAGGGTATAATTTTTCAAATGTTATATTCATGTTGTTATAACCTTATTCTCCTATTTTCTTATATAATCCTTGATATCTCCTTTATTTACCCTTACTGAGCATCCAAGCTCACCCTTTTCATTTATTTCCTTTCCCCAGGATATAAAGAAAGGTATTAAGTATAATATATCAAAAAGGGTTCTAGTTTTTAAGAAATAAGTGAGAGACAATGTATATATTTTATGAACCAGTTGTTTATGTTTCCATGTATCCAAAGTCATTATGCCTTTATGGTCCTTGGACTTGTATTGGTGTAATGTAATGAATATTCATCTAAAAAGATGTAATAACTATTTATAAAAGGATTGTGTCACTTTATTTGGAGCCCAATACAAATTATATGATGGGTGAGCCAAAAATATATCTCTAATGTATCAGATACTGTTTCATGTATTCATAGGTAAGAAGAAGGGAGTTAAACAGGTGGGTATATCCTATAGATTTAACTAGGATCCACATTTTTCTAGCATTAGTTAACATAGGTGATGAGGATGATGTTCTACGATACCAACACATTTTATCTATTCTTACTAGGAGTTTTAATGGTTACATTGATCAAGTTTTACATCACATGGATCAGGATTATTGATTATTATAACTCTTTCCTTTGTTTGAACTTTATTATATGTCACATGTTTAATGATCTAGGTTTTTATGTGTATGAATTTTTTTATTTAATTCTCATAAACATTGAATTTTTTTCTCATACCCTTTTACTCATATTATGGTCATCGATGAAATTTAATTGTTAATGCCTATATTTACACTTTATAATAATTTGAGCTCACCCTTATTATTTTTTTCATTTCCCCAGGTTATAAAGAATTATGTTAAATGAATTATGTCTATAGAGGTTTCATTTGTGAAGAATTTTATCCTAGATATTTAATAATTACTGTGAAATAAGGAAAGAACAATATAGTGTAAAAAATTAACTTAAAAACATGGGTAATGTTATTTAATAGTTTTTTATAATTATAAAAAAAACTCTAAAACAAAAATTTCCTTGATTATGTAAGTGGCCCAATATTTTAGTTTTATGATGTATGGAGTTGTAAGATGTGAGTGATGATGTTGGGATTTAGTGTGTGGAAACATTCAAAAAGGCCAAAACCATCACATTTGGTGTCATTCAATCCACTAAAGATCAATGAACCATTAACCACTGATTTACATTTGTGTTTGAGGACTAATTTAAAGATAAATGGGGTAGGATTTGGAGGCTTGGTGGGAACTTAAAGGAGTAATAAGGAAGCAAATTAATGGGGGAGTGGAGATTCATCCTCTACAAAGATGAACTTGTTCTACCTTGTTTCATTTCCTATCATATTTATTTATTTGTACTCATGTTTGAAATAATATATATGAACATGTACTATAAATAGAAATATATGAAATGAGAAAATTGTGGTTTTTTTAAATTATTTTTTTTATTATCCTTTTATAAAAAAATTCATTCTTCCTTGATTTTTTTCCCTTCAGTTATTTTTTTTATTTTTTTATATAAGTAAATTATTTCCAAGATTATTCAAACCATTTTACCTAATATAATAAAATTATTAGTTAATTTAAGGAATTATTTGAGTGTACTTTTAACGATAAATAGAAATTGCTTATTGATGACTACATAGTAGAAATTACTATTTAACTCATTATTAAAAATGTTATTTTTTCAATAGGTGGCACCAATTTAAAACCTTATCACACATCATAGACATTTAGCTTTACCATAACACATATATTAAGTTCTAATCCTTTTTAATATTATATTTACACTTCATCATTCATTGCATTGAATCCATTTAACTTCATTAATAGTTGTTCTTCTATTTATTTTTAATTTTAAAAAAATAATGCCCATATACCGCTCACCCACCTTCCCTTAAGTTTAACCATACTTATCACTATACTAGTGTGAGTAAGAGATATAAATTGATATTTTGATAACCACAATGATTGATATCATTGAACCATATTTAAATGAGTTTTTTATGAATTCATAAGAAGCTGTGATGTTTTTCAAAATTTCTTTTAGTTATTTTAGTGATAGTGGGATATTTTGGGATGTGTACTAAAAAGTACATAGATGTTATGTATATAAAGAGATTGAGGATAAATTTCATCAAATTTATAATTAAGTAAGATCTTGAGAATAAATTGGTGTCATTATATTCTAGTGGGTATACATTGTATACTGAGACTATGTTTTGCCTAAGGTAACATGGGCTTATAGATTTTCATGCATGAATTTATCCATGTACCCTGAAAGGTTTCATTAGTAATGGATCAAAGATTTGATTCATTTATGTATTTTAACATTCATTGAATTTTTCAAGGAACATTAATCTAAGGGGAAGTAGTATATGGATTCTATGAGACAGAACATGATACAATTGTTATGGTCAATGCTCTTTAATAAATAAATTGCATTATAGATAGATTATAAAAGAGAAGTAATTAACTTAATCGGAGATAACCTTATTTATGTGAGCACAATAAAATATCTATTATTCCCATATAATTTCTCTTCACCAAATGAAGGTGCTAATACCCCTTTTATGACTAAGATCCTTCATGATATGATCATAGATCCAAACATCGATGTAATCCCATCAAAGGTAGGAACCATTTATTTTTAGTTGTAGTGATCTCCATCAATAATATATCAAAGATTTAAATATGTAAGTTAATATTAATTTTTAGGTATGATATGTTCATGTAGATATTATTGAATATAGATTTGGAATTTCAAGATTTTTCAACTGCTTCCAAGTTCATTATATTAGTTCCTAATACCCATTAGATACCATGTAGTAGAAAGTTATTCCAAGGTGTGTGTCCCCCACATCAAAGATAGGGTAAGTTACCACCACCACCCTCCCCCCAAATTCTTGTGAGATAGTTATATGTCACTAAAGTAGGTTACTATTGATAAAAAACCCCTCAATTTTTCGTTTCAATGTTTTTGAAGTGATTTTGGTTATTGAAAAACCCATATGACCGTTTTTCAGTATGGTTGGTGTTGACAAAGAAGATGTTTAATGAGGAGAAATTTCCCAGTGTTTACCAAAAAAATTTGCATCAAATTTGTGATTTTATTTATGGAGAAGGAAGGATTTCCATAAATGAGTTCACGGACAACAAAGCGTGGATTTTGTAGACCACATAGTAGTATAGCTTCGCTCTGTAGACTACAAAGGAGGTATGCATATCCATGAAGAAAGTTGTCATTTTACAGATGCAGGTAGTGAATAAAGCCTATAGTAAAGGGCTCTGCACCATGTGAACTGCAAAGTGGGAAATGTAAACCACATTGTAATATTAGTTCATGGGAGGTTAGTCATTTTCATGAGGCTCATAGTTTGTGGCTAGAGGTGGTGATTTAAGGCTTCCACAAAGGGTTTTAATTTTTATATGACATTGGTCACCTAAAGGATAAATTCAATTTGTGAAACACATATAAATTTCACGGTGAAGGTTGTATCACATCAATGTTTTGGGTATTTTTGATTAGATTTTTTTTTGGTATTTCTTTACCTATATAAAGGAACCTATTCACATCATTAGATAGAGAAAATTTCAATTATGGAAATCATCATTGAAAGAATTCATGTTAGTCTGAATTAGTTTCTGTGGGAGGATTTTGTGAAAGAGAAGTGTTTCATGAGGGAGGATTCCACAAAGGATCAAATTTTCATGAGGGAGAAATTTAGTGAAGGGTACAATTTATAAATACTTCTCACGGAAGGAGTTTTTGTGGTTCACTATCTTACGAATCAAGATTTTCTGTGAAACATAGGCATTCCATGAAGAGTATGTAGTTTGTGAGGCATCATTCGTCTATGAAGAATATGTGGTTCATGAAGAAAATTTTTCTCGCAAATCATGCATGCCACATGGTGAAAGGTATTTCTTGGAATATGCAAGATAGTTTTGAGACGTTTCAAGAAAGTTCATTCATTTAAAGCATTTCCATAAACAAATAGAATGTGAAAAAGTGAATTTCATCAACTATGTGAAAATATGACTTCATGGAACACTCATATTTGTGTGAAACAATTCTGAGGTGATTCAGAATAGAAGGGTATTCTTCTAGAGGAGAAGTCGTCACTATTCAGTTCAGTCATTTGTGAGATTTCAAATTGTGATTGGTTATAAACCCAGAGGGATAGTGAGTCCTCTACAAATTTTGTAAGGGAAGTGAGTCTAGGTATATAAGTGATCTTTCTTGAACCTTATTTTGGTAGGAAATCTTAGTGAGTTTTTTACATTATCACATTTATTTGTTTGCTCATTATATGTAGCCCAATGAGGTTGATCAAAGTGAAATCACTATGTCTCATGAATGATTTAATTTCTTTTTATACATTTCTATGTGAAAGGGAGAGAAGAGTGTTGTTTAATGAAAAAAAATTATAAAGGGGTAGTTTTTTTAAAATTTCATATCCTGATTCACCCCCTAACCTCTTAGGGTATTTAACCAAGTCGTGCTAACAATTGGTATCAGAGAAAAGGGTTAATTTCAGTGTTTCTCTAAAAGGTGTTTCAATAGAGGTTGTCAGTCGCAATGGTGTTATGATCTTTGATGGAAACAATTTTCAATTTTAGAAGAATCATATGCAGCACTACTTATGATATTTAGGAATAGATGCCTTTAAAATATTAATGTATGGTATTTCAGCTAGTGTGGACACTACGATTTTATCTAAAGATGGCCAAAGGTAATTGGATGTAGACATTAAAGGAAACAATGATTTAGGGGGATCCCTATACAGTGAAATATATATAAAGGTGATTTCTTGTAATTCATCTCATGATAAATGGGAAGGTTTCTAAATATTTATTTAAGGAAACTCAAAAGTTAATGAAGTAAATATAAAGGTTATATGGAAAAAGTTTGAGGTTCTTAGAATGCAACCTAATGGGTCTATTTATGCGTTATTTTATTGAGTGAATGTTATTGCAGAGGAAATGTGTGGTATTATAGAAATTATTGAATATTGAAATATTTTTAAGAGAATATTGAGAAGACTTAAACCTTGTTTCAATATATAAGTTTCTATCTTAGAAGATAAAGATCCAAAGAGTTGTTTTGGATAGCTTGCAGAGTACAATAGTCTCATATGAGATGAGTGTAACGCCCCGACCCCAGTTACCCAGAGTCGGTGCATTACTTCGTAACATTGGCATGATCACAAGAAAGATCAAATCTCGAAAGACCGATTGGTTTAGTAGCCTTGGAAATTCCAGATATATTCATAAGTTTTACATTACATCGTAAAATGGAAAACTACTACAACAACATAAATTTTCCACAGTCCACACTATAACCCCCTCATAATATCCCTGCAGGTCATTCATAACTTACTTCTTCACATCCTGGGAAAAATAAAACATAGAAAAGGGGTGAGCTCTAATGCCCAGTAAAGATAACAATATAGCGGAACATTCAAAATAGGCATAGACATTTAAGGCAATGCATTACTAAAACAAAAGTCTTTCAAACATAACTTTCAACATGGTATGGCATAAATAAAATGAAATAATGCCATTTACTTATTCACATGGATATTCTACTAATCGAATGATCACATGAAAAAATCAATAACCACTTTCATAATTATGGAATGCATAATGTCAAACGTTAATTTCATTTTCTAGGCCTCATCCCAAGACCTAGGGGTTACTTCTAACCGGAACCCAACCCGGAGTGCCTCTAATAACCGGACACCAACCCGGAGTGCCTCTAATAACCGGACACCAACCCGGAGTACCTCTAATAACCGGAGACCAAACCGGAGGGCTTAATTTTACCAGTCCCTAACCTGGAGGGCTTACTTTAACCAGTCCCCAACCTGGAGGGCTTACTTTTACCGGTCCCCAACCCGGAACATACTTGTTTAGCACATTCATCTGAAGAAAAGTTTGAAAAATAACATAAACATTCGGATTAAAACTAGCATACGAAATGTCAATAGTTTCACCATAAACTATGAATGGTATAAAATAGCACATCCACAGTCAAACATATCACAAAACCTTCAATACAATATAGAAGTTTTGTATCATAATAAATCAACTTCAAATAAGTGTAAAATCCATTAAAGGATGTTGACATAGATGAAATCAAAACACTTTTTAGAAAAATATCTCTTTCTATTTTTGAAATCATTTAAGAGCCATATAAAATAAAACATTTTCTTGAAAATATTCTTGTAAGCTTTTAAGGAAATCTTTGAAGATTTTATAACGGCGGTAAATAGCCGCACCTGCCGTATAAGTTTCAAAAAAACATTCTTACCTTAATTTTGTCGAAAAGGTTAAAAAGCACCTTGTTTGGAAAACGACGGAAAGATTCCTTTATAAACCTCTTATAAAAAGTCAAACAAGGGTATAAATGACTTTAACCCATATTCTTGTAAATAGTAAAAATGTTTTGAAATATATTTTTAAGAAACATGGATGTGGATGATAAAGAGGTCCCAGTAGATTATTACGTATAAACAACCTCGGATAATGAAGAGATTGTGAAATAAACCTTATCTTGTAATTTTCCTTGGTTGGGGTAGGTTAACCTCCTGTATAATGGTGAAATAATTGTTATTAAATTATACAAGAATCATATATATTAATATGATATCATATATGATCTTTTAACATTGATTTGTTAATAATATCTTAGAATTATCATCGTTTCGGGTGTTAACTTACTCATTTTCTTTATATGTTTTGTTACATAAGCCATGGTTGTTGTATCTTATTCATATCCAGAATGATATCTAGTCCTTAAACATCATTTTTAAATCATCAAATGATAATTATACTTGAATGATTACGATGGAGAATGAATCTCATCGCGTTCGTGGAGACGGTAGTCCGTACGTACACACGAGCGACAATATCATTCTTTTGATATTAAAATAATATATAAATGAATGGTATATCATATATACATAATCATTAACATATTATATTTATTATTTACATGAGTTACACATCATTATTATACCCATCCAAATAATATTATATTGAATAACAATTACACCACGACGTGGAGACGGTAAGCCGTACGTACGCACGTATGGTGACATGTTATTCAAAGGGTGGATAGAATACTGAATATGATTGTACCATATTTATAATAACATCACAGTATATGTGAGATACTGGAGTTATTATTTTAGAATGGTAAGAACAAATGAAGAAGAAGTGGAAGAAGAAATGAACTTGGAGAAGGGTGGTGAAATCATTACCTCTTCTTCGGGTTCTTCTTTTTGATTTGATCAAAAGGGCTCCTTAGGTTGGCTTTATGATAAAACTAAGGCCTCTAGGTTGTAGTGAGGGATGTTGGGAGAGTATTTTGGCAGATTTTGGCCGAACCAAAAGGCTTTGAAGGTGTGAAGAAATGAGAAGGAGGAGTTCCCTTTTATAAGAGGGGTGAGGGGCACCTTTGGAAAAGCTAAAAATATTAATTTATAATAAATTCATATTTGGTTTCTAATGGCTCCAAAGTTGATTATTTAAAGGTTAAGGTGGGGATAGGTCTAAAACCACTCAACCAATAGAATTTAGACAGGTTTGGATACTTATATTAACCTTATCATTAAGTATTAACTCTAAGTTAATTAGTTTCACTTTTACAATGTCTCTTTGTATTTTTATATAATATGGTTAATAAACATACTATATACATCCAAGCGACCCCCAAGTGGTACATTAATGATGAACCTATCCTGATATAAGTCTCTTGGCCGAACCTTAGATTTTTAGGAATTTAATATCAATTAATAATATAATATTTGTTTTAAGAACTCTTTTTTGTCAATTTTGACACTATTCAATAGTTGATTTTTGTGAAACTCATAACAGATTTATTACTTCGAAAAAAGTCAATTAAATCAATCCTAATATATCATATTATCCTAGAAAATTATTTTAATTCATTAAAAGTTTCATATTATATTTTTTTGGGTATTTATAATATCAATTATTTTAATTGTTCACTATTATTGTAATTACTGCATCATCATTGCGTCATAAATAAAATAAATTATTTAATGTCTAAAAATTATAAATAAAATATCATTATGTAGGAAATCTTTTTATCTTTCTAATGAATATTTATAATCTAAAATCCAACTAATATAACCCTATGTAACAATTGTTTTGCTAAAAGATATATGCTTGTGTCATTTTCGTATTCATTTTGACTTAATTAAAATAAAGTGTCATTATCACTTACAAGTGGATCCATGGGGTCCCAAAATAGACCCAAAGATGCCCATGGTCAACCATGTATCAACCAATAGGGGTAAGACACGTTTTAGAGTAATTTAGTATTATTATAATTTTATTTGTTTAACCCTTATTTACAGGATTTACCCTTAACCATGGTAAATAAAATATTTACCGCAGTAATTATTCAAAATGTCTAAAAATAAAAGTTACCTATTTACACAATTTGAACATCCTGATTCCAAATATGGAATCCATTTTCCTAAATTCAAAACACAGAAGTGGCAGAAATTAATTTAAAATTAATTCCCGCTGTCAAAACAAAAAAGCGTGTTTTTAAGAGATAATAACTATCAAAAGATTGACACTTGTTTATGTTCGGTTTAATTGTAAAATTATGTCCAATGACCAAAATTATATTACATGGTAAAAATATATTCTAAATATACTTTAAAACTACTAAAATTCATAATTTATTACTATTAATTATTTTGATTAAAAAAAGTTGTTTTTAATTAAAATTTAGTAATTTTCACTATTCATCAAAATATAAAAGTTATCCGAAAAGTACCAAAATTTCACCCTAGGCTAATTTTGATATTCTGAATCCAAAAATGAAGCCCATTTTGAAATATAAAATATATATAATTTAAAAAAAGTAGTTATTACTATTCATAACGGCTAGTTTAATTGGTTGTTAGAACTCGGTGTTGCGTACAACACACGCTATCACATTATTCAAAGAGAAGCGTACCGTAGAAGTTTGGGATGTTTCATTTTAAATTTTTGATGTCCCCATTTAGTCAAAAAGTTTAAAATATAGTATTTAAAAAGGGTTCACTATTAAAGTTGATAAAAGTGCAATACTGAAAATGAATTTGTTCTTGCATTATATCTAAGAAACTCATAATATGGATTCTAAAATTATAAGGATTATATAAACATTAAAATTTATCTAATACTATTCATAACCTCTTTTGAACGGCTTGTTTGGTAAGTCATGGTGTGCCTGAACTTGGTGTTTCATGTAGTGAAAGTTATTGAATTATTTTGAAGAACTAACACACTATGAAATCTTGGGGTGTTACATTCTCCCCTCCTTCAATAAATTGCGTCCTCGCAATTTGAAATTGTTCTTCGAAAATAAAAGGTTGAAAATAGATAATATATTTGTGGGAAACCCCACATCGGAAATTGGGTTACTAAAATTTAGTCTTAATATGAGGAAAAGAGAAATGAAAGGGTCACCACCAAATTATGATCTCGATTAGGAGAACATTGGTGGCAATTTGAGACATATAATTGGAGGAAAAATGTAAATATTTATAGGTAGTGATTGAGGTCATCAATCACAAACAAGTATAAAATTGAGGTCCTTAAATTCATCAATCTATGATGATTTGAAATACCATCGGTTCAACAAAACATAGGGTATTAGGATAACACATTTTTGACGTTTCAAAATATCTTAGTTGAAATCCCACATCGAAAAATGAATTAATGAGGCCTCTATTTAAAATAAAGAGTCGAAAGTATGAAGATTACCAAAAATAACACATACTAGGGTTCCATGTAGTAAAATATGGATATGGAAGAAAAATCTAACCATCAATTACCTGATGGAGAGTGGTAGAGAACATGGCTATGAAAAGGCCAACAATCCCAAAGCCATAAATTAGTGATGATTTAAGGTACCATCTAGGAAAACATTTTTGTTCTAATTTGCTTTTCTTAATATTGAGGAATTTTTTTATGAGATTGGCTAAGATCATATAGAGATATACTTATTTTATAATTAGAGTTTTATCCATTAATAAATTTCTACCACATATTCATCTTTCACTCTAAAAGATAATAGAATGTAAAAAAATTCTATTTACACTATTCGTATAGGGTTCCAAAATAAACAAATTTATAATTCATCTAAAATATCTTTTAATAAAAACTACATTATTTAATCCAGGACATCTCGTGGGCCAGTGGTAGGTGATACACCCTTGTCGCCCTTCGGTTGCGGGTTCAAGTCTCGCAGCCTTGCCGGACGCGACGGGCTGCCGCCCGACCTCCAGGTTGTCCTTTTATGGAAATCCAAAATAATCCAAACTAGAACTATCCAAAATACTTCTATCCAAACTCACAGTCCAACATTTATAAGGAAGGTAAACATAATATAGATCCTTTTTACCCCGTAATAGCATATGAATACCTTCATCATGTACTACCATATTCCTTATTGATTACATTCATGTTCCCTTATTCCATATAGAATGCTGGATATACTTCATTAATCCAAAAATGTTTTAAACCCCAACAATGATGGAATATACAAATCATTAATCAGCTTCAAGGTAGTCAAGAATATCCAATATAATTTATCCAAAACAATCATGTATTATTCCAAAATCACCAACTCGGTATCAGAACTATATTATGGTTTATCATTCTCTCAACCATATATTTTCCAAAAATTTCTCCTGCTGTTGAGTCACCTTTCTTTGTTCCACACAATCTCAAGTCCTTAATGAAATAGTACTGCAGTACAATCCTTATATACTCCATGATTATTGTAACAAGTACATTGTTGATACAACACTCAATTGACATAATCAACATAAGAACTCTAATCATTCCTCTTCATCTGTGGTAGTATCATAACTTTATTATTATCCAATAACATCATTTGCGGCATATTCTGATGACTGGGACATAGGTTCGCGTAGTGTCCAAACTCCTTGCAAATGAAGCATTGTACATTTAAAACCATTTTCTTACCCTTGCAGTTACGTACTTTGTGCCCTTTTCCTCCACACTTATAACAAACTCCCATTCCTTTCAGGCAAGTTCCAGGGTGTTTCTTTCCACAGTTACCACATATGGGAAAATTCTTCTTTTCCCTCTTCCCTTTATCCATATTTCTCTCTTCCATCCTTTTCTTCTCTTTCTTCCCTTCAAAGCCATAGGACTCAGTAAACTCTTTACTTATCTTATCAACACATGATATTATTTCTTCATATGATGATAATACATGGGAGACTATTTCTCTTATAAATTCTAGCTTAAGACCATGAAAGATATGATCCTTCCTTCTCTTTGGATCATGTGCATTTCTGGAGTTCTCAATCCTTCTACTGGGTGCCATTTCTAAACAATGGCATACACTAGATCAGTTTATGAATCAAAATACATAATCCCATACTTATAAAACACTTAACATAAATTGAACTATTTATGTATATAATCCATAATCATAAGAATGTTTTCTTTGAGGAAGTATATACTCATAATCCCTTCAAAATGATTTGTAAAGAAAATGAGATTTATCCTAAGCATATCCCCCGGGAGTGTCGTAACCAAGAGTGCAGCAAGGCCCGTTGTCGTGCACCAGTTCCCGTTCGAGTCTAGCTCAAAGCGGTGTTTTCGGGTTTTACCCCTAGGTACATCTGTGCCAGAGCCGCCTCTACCTGCTCGTATCCAGACAGGGATGTATTGCTTGGAAAACTCACAAAATCTCTACAATACCAAAATTCTAGGAAGTTCTTCTATACTAATCCTCAAAGTTCATCTTAGGTCTACGTGCTCTAATCAGAGTTTATCTAAATCTAGCTTCCAAGGTTTGTACTAAACTTCCTCTGATACCAACTGTAACGCCCCGACCCTAGTTACCCAGAGTCGGTGCATTACTTCGTAACATTGGCATGATCACAAGAAAGATCAAATCTCGAAAGACCGATTAGTTTAGTAGCCTTGTAAATGCCAGATATATTCATAAGTTTTACATTACATCGTAAAATGGAAAACTACTACAACAACATAAAGTTTCCACAGTCCACACTATAACCCCCTCATAATATCCCTGCAGGTCATTCATAACTTACTTCTTCACATCCTGGGAAAAATAAAACATAGAAAAGGGGTGAGCTCTAATGCCCAGTAAGGATAACAATATAGCGGAACATTCAAAATAAGCATAGACATTTAAGGCAATGCATTACTAAAACAAAATTCTTTCAAACATAACTTTCAACATGGTATGGCATAAATAAAATGAAATAATGTCATTTACTTATTCACATGGATATTCTACTAATCGAATGATCACATGCAAAAATAAATAACCACTTTCATAATTATGGAATGCATAATGTCAAACGTTAATTTCATTGTCTAGGCCTCATCTCAAGACCTAGGGGTTACTTCTAACCGGAACCCAACCCGGAGTGCCTCTAATAACCGGACACCAACCCGGAGTGCCTCTAATAACCGGACACCAACCCGGAGTACCTCTAATAACCAGAGACCAAACCGGAGGGCTTACTTTTACCAGTCCCTAACCTGGAGGGCTTACCTTAACCAGTCCCCAACCTGGAGGGCTTACTTTTACCGGTCCCCAACCCGGAACATACTTGTTTAGCACATTCATCTGAAGAAAAGTTTGAAATATAACATAAACATTCGGATTAAAACTAGAATACGAAATGTCAATAGTTTCACCATAAACTATGAATTGTATAAAATAGAACATCCACAGTCAAACATATCACAAAACCTTCAATACAATATAGAAGTTTTGTATCATAATAAATCAACTTCAAATAAGCGTAAAATCCATTAAAGGATGTTGACATAGATGAAATCAAAACACTTTCTAGAGAAATATCTCTTTCTATTTTTGAAATCATTTAAGAGCCATATAAAATAAAACATTTTCTTGAAGATATTCTTGTAAGCTTTTAAGGAAAGCTTTGAAGATTTTATAACGGCGGTAAATAGCTGCACCTGCCGTATAAGTTTTAAAAAAACATTCTTACCTTAATTTTGTCGAAAAGGTTAAAAAGCACCTTGTTTGGAAAACGACGGAAAGATTCCTTTATAAACCTCTTATAAAAAGTCAAACAAGGGTATAAATGACTTTAACCCATATTCTTGTAAATAGTAAAAATGTTTTGAAATACATTTTTAAGAAACATGGATGTGGATGATAAAGAGGTCCCATTAGATTATTACGTATAAACAACCTCGGATAATGAAGAGATTGTGAAATAAACCTTACCTTGTACTTTTCCTTGGTTGGGGTAGGTTAACCTCCTGTATAATGGTGAAATAATTGTTATTAAATTATACAAGAATCATATATATTAATATGATATCATATATGATCTTTTAACATTGATTTGTTAATAATATCTTAGAATTATCGTCGTTTCGGGTGTTAACTTACTCATTTTCTTTATATGTTTTGTTACATAAGCCATGGTTGTTGTATCTTATTCATATCCAGAATGATATCTAGTCCTTAAACATCATTTTTAAATCATCAAATGATAATTATACTTGAATGGTTACGATGGAGAATGAATCTCATCGCGTTCGTGGAGACGGTAGTCCGTACGTACACACGAGCGACAATATCATTCTTTTGATATTAAAATAATATATAAATGAATGGTATATCATATATACAGAATCATTAACATATTATATTTATTATTTACATGAGTTAAACATCATTATTATACCCATCCAAATAATATTATATTGAATAACAATTACACCACGATGTGGAGACGGTAAGCCGTACGTACGCACGTATGGTGACATGTTATTCAAAGGGTGGATAGAATACTGAATATGATTGTACCATATTTATAATAACATCACAGTATATGTGAGATACTGGAGTTATTATTTTAGAATTGTAAGAACAAAGTAAGAAGAAGTGGAAGAAGAAATGAACTTGGAGAAGGGTGGTGAAATCATTACCTCTTCTTCGGGTTCTTCCTTTTGATTTGATCAAAAGGGCTCCTTAGGTTGGCTTTCTGATCAAACTAAGGCCTCTAGGTTGTAGTGAGGGATGTTGGGAGAGTATTTGGTCCGAGTTTGGCCGAACCAAAAGGCTTTGAAGGTGTGAAGAAATGAGAAGGAGGAGTGCCCTTTTATAAGAGGGGTGAGGGGCACCTTTGGAAAAGCTAAAAATATTAATTTATAATAAATTCCTATTCGGTTTCTAATGGCTCCAAAGTTGATTATTTAAAGGTTAAGGTGGGGATAGGTCTAAAACCACTCAACCAATAGAATTTAGACAGGTTTGGGTACTTATATTAACCTTATCTTTAAGTATTAACTCTAAGTTAATTAGTTTCACTTTTACAATGTCTCTTTGTATTTTTATATAATATGGTTAATAAACTTACTATATACATCCAAGCGACCCCCAAGTGGTCCATTAATGATGAACCTATCCTGATATAAGTCTCTTGGCCGAACCTTAGATTTTTAGGAATTTAATATCAATTAATAATATAATATTTGTTTTAAGAACTCTTTTATGTCAATTTTGACACTATTCAATAGTTGATTTTTGTGAAACTCATAACAGATTTATTACTTCGAAAAAAGTCAATTAAATAAATCCTAATATATCATATTATCCTAGAAAATTAGTTTAATTCATTAAAAGTTTCATATTATATTTTTTTGGGTATTTATAATATCAATTATTTTAATTTTTCACTATTATAGTAATTACTGCATCATCATTGCGTCATAAATAAAATAACTTATTTAATGTCTAAAAATTATAAATAAAATATGATTATGTAGGAAATCTTTTTATCTTTCTAATGAATATTTATAATCTAAAATCCAACTAATATAACCCTATGTAACAATTGTTTTGCTAAAAGATATATGCTTGTGTCATTTTTGTATTCATTTTGACTTAATTAAAATAAAGTGTCATTATCACTTACAAGTGGATCCATGGGGACCCAAAATAGACCCAAAGATGCCCATGGTCGACCATGTATCAACCAATAGGGTTAAGACACGTTTTAGGGTAATTTAGTATTATTATAATATTATTTTTTTAACCCTTATTTACAGGATTTACCCTTAACCATGGTAAATAAAATATTTACCGCAGTAATTATTCAAAATGTCTAAAAATAAAAGTTACCTATTTACACAATTTGAACATCCTGATTCCAAATATGGAATCCATTTTCCTAAATTCAAAACACAGAAGTGGCAGAAATTAATTTAAAATTAATTCCCGCTGTCAAAACAAAAAGCGTGTTTTTAAGAGATAATAACTATCAAAAGATTGACACTTGTTTATGTTCGGTTTAATTGTAAAATTATGTCCAATGACCAAAATTATATTAAATGGTAAAAATATATTCTAAATATACTTTAAAACTACTAAAATTCATAATTTATCACTATTAATTATTTTTATTAAAAAAAGTTGTTTTTAATTAAAATTTAGTAATTTTCACTATTCATCAAAATATAAAAGTTATCCGAAAAGTACCAAAATTTCACCCTAGGCTAATTTTGATATTATGAATCCAAAAATGAAGCCCATTTTGAAATATAAAATATATATAATTTAAAAAAAGTAGTTATTACTATTTATAACGGCTAGTTTAATTGGTTGTTAGAACTCGGTGTTGCGTACAACACACGCTATCACATTATTCAAAGAGAAGCGTACCGTAGAAGTTTGGGATGTTTCATTTTAAATTTTTGATGTCCCCATTTAGTCAAAAAGTTTAAAATATAGTATTTAAAAAGGGTTCACTATTAAAGTTGATAAAATTGCAATACTGAAAATGAATTTGTTCTTGCATTATATCTAAGAAACTCATAATATGGATTCTAAAATTATAAGGATTATATAAACATTAAAATTTATCTAATACTATTCATAACCTCTTTTGAACGGCTTGTTTGGTAAGTCATGGTGTGCTTGAACTTGGTGTTGCATGTAGTGAAAGTTATTGAATTATTTTGAAGAACTAACACACTATGAAATCTTGGGGTGTTACAATGAGAAATGATGATAATGAGTTTTTGGGAAAATGATAATCCTAAAGATGTTTCATTTAAGTCCATGAAGAATATTTCCATTAAATATAGACAAGAATAATAATAGAGGGATGAGGTGATGTTATTCCTTTCCTCAAATCTACAAAGAGGGAAAGGAAAGTTCAAAGGGAAACTCACACTTTCATGCTTTCGATGTGGAAAGTTGGATATATAGAAGAAAGGTTCCCAAATAATTTTCAAGAAGATAATGAGAATGAAATTTAAATTCCCATAAATAATTATTTAGCCTATGTGAAAGGTTATAAAAAGTTTGAAAGAAATTTCTTCAAAAAGAAGAATCTCTTTTCACAAGAACTGATTGTTCAGAAAAAACTAAGGTTGAAGAGATGCCAAAATTACAAAGATCATTGAGAAAATGTTATGGTGGTAGTTTTCAGCAGCTCCCAAAAAAGTGAAGAAAGTGATAATGATGAAGAGTAATTCGAAGGAAGAGTTGTATGAATTATGAATTAGGATCCTCTCTTGAATAGATAGATGTTGAGAGAACCAAAAAATAAATATAATATAGTAGTTTGTGATGCCAAACTTTATATGTAATGGTTGGAAGAAGAGAATTTTGATGTGGAGGAAGAAATGAAAAATATTAAGTGTCTAATACAAAATAAAACTCATAAAAGGTTGGTTAGTACAAGATCAAATTTTAGGAAGAGAAAAATTTCATTGATGGTTTGAATAACATGGTGAAAGATTAAATCAAATGCATTAAAGAACTTGAAGAGTAATTCACCGACCTGTGATGAAAAGTTAAGGATCAAGAGAAACTATTAACTCGTGTTATGATATTGGGAAAGAAGATCATTCATGTGAAAAAAAATATAGAAGTTGATCATAGAGAAGTATAATATTATCTCAATAAACACAGGATAAGGTATCAAGTTTCAGTAGTGAGAACACTTTGAAAAAATTGAGAGGTTGAGAGGAGAAATTGGATCATAAACAACATGGATAAAAAATTCTTATTGAAAATGACCTACCAGATAAATTATGGAAGGAATCAGTCTTAACATTGGTCTACATATATAACTATTCTATGTTGTGTCTAATGTAAGAAGATACTTTCTATGACATGTGGTATGGAAGGAAACCATCATTGAAATACATTCAAATATTTAGAAGTAAGTGTTTTTTCTGAATAAGGAGAAACATATGAAATTTGAATAACAAGGAGATGAGGGGATATTTCTTGGATATTTAGGAAAAATAAAAACATATAAATGTTTAAAAAAAGGCTTGGAATGATAGTTGAAATCAATGATGTCACTATAGTAGAGAATAAACAGAATCATCAAAAACCTAGTGACCAATTTCATGATGAGAGTGATAAAGATGTAAGTACCATAGGGGGAGTTGAAGTAAAAAATGCACATTAAAAAGAATATATTTATGATGAACATCAAGAATAAAAAATCTATATCTATATGAAATCTGAATAGTCGATCAGAAATTGATAGATAAAACTTCATTGGTGATCAAGAAGCACCAGTTCAAATACGAAGAATGAATTTATTATAGCAGTAATCCTTCTTATATTAGGTAGTGCCTGAATGTTTTAATGAAGTAGCTGGAGATGAAAACTAGGTTTAGTTTATGACTGAATAGATTGATCAAATTAATAAGAATCATACAAGGGAGATTGTTTCTTGAGGAAAAAATAATAATTTTATTGGGAATAAATGGGTATTTCACAACAAGATGAATGGAGATAGCACAATGATTTGAAACAAAGAAAGATTTTTTTGTAAAGGGTACTACCAGATAGTGGGTATTTAAGTTGATGAAACATTTTCACCAATTTTGAGGCTAGATACAATTAGATTATTCTTAGTCACTACAGTGCAAAGAAGGTTCAAATTTTTCCATATAGACGTCAAGTCAACATTTCTAAATGGGGTTCTAGAAGTAGAAGTTTATATTGAGAATCTAGATGGTTTTATCATTCAAGAATATGATAAAAGATTTTTTCTACTAAATAAGGTAGTATATGGTTTAAAGCAAGAACTAAGATCATAGGATTAAATAGTATATCATTTTTTGAAGAATATCAATTTTTAGTGTGGAGGATTTGACAACAATATCTATTTCAATGAATAAATTAATCAAAGGATGATGGTTCTTGTATATGTATACGCCATAATATTTGGTGGATTATATGAATCACGGTGTAAAAAGTTTATAAAACTCATGAAAAGTGATTTCAAAATGTCAATGATTGGTGAACTGATGTTTTTCCTTATTTATAGGTGACATAAGGAAGGAATGGAACATTGACTTATCAATATAAATATGTCATAAAGGTTTTGAGAAAATATAAACTGGATAATTCCAAGGAGATGAAAACTTTGGTGGATACCTAGATGAAACTGTCATGAGATGAAGAATAAAATGTAGTTAATGTCCCAGAATACATGAAAATCATTGGTAGTAAATTTTAGATGATAGCAACAAGACCTGATATTTTTTTCTCCTCATTAAAAATTGAAAGATTTCAAAGAAATTCCAAGGATACCCACTTGATTAAATTAAATAATAATTTGGTATATCAAGGAAATTGTGGATTTCAGTTTGTTGGGCAATGAAAAATATCAGTAAGACTTAATGGTCTATACAGATGCAGATTGGTCCAATTTAGTAGATGATTGAAAATCAACATCAGGTGGTTCATTCTATCTTTGTGTATTGTGTTGGTATTGGATAATAAATTAACAATATTTCATTTCTTGGAGCACCATAAAAACCGAATATATTATAGCCACTCAAGATTAGAAACAATTATTATGGATGAAGTAGTTTCTTGATGATATGGGAGTTCTAGTTAAGATTGTAATTCATTATTACAATTCAAGTAATATAAATATTAGAAAAATTCTATTCCATAACTCAAGTACAAATCACATTGAAATCAATTATCGTTTTACCAATGCGGAGGTGGAGCAAGGTCTTGTGAAGTTGGACTATGTGCCTACCGAACTACATGTTGTGAATATTCTAATGAACACATTACCAAAAGTGTCATTTGAGAGGTGTTAGATAGATCTTAGAATTTAGTTTAATCCCATAAAAATATGGAATTTTTTTATGTAAAATAAAGGTATTCTGCAAATAAATGTATGTGGACCACAAAGGAGCTTAACCTTTTGCGTGTGAGGGTGGTGATTGGAATTCACTGTATAGGTTTACATTCTATGTGATATATGTAGGTTCATTAGTTCATGGTAAATGAAACAATTCAAAAAGGAGGTGATTTAAATTGTTCTATGAAATAATTTTCATTTACAAATTAAGATGGTAAATTAAGTTTGTTGCAAAGGGTTTGCGCTATGTGGAATATAGAAAAAGTTCACAGTGATTGCTAAATCCATAATAGTGTTTTTGGTAATTGTGATTAGTGTATATTGGGATATTTATTTACCTATATAATGGACCATAATCACATCATTAACTTGAGATAATTCCATTAGATAATATCATATTTGAAAGAATTTTTCTATGCCCAAAGTGCTTATTAAAGGATGCATTCTTTGAAGAATGTGTGGTTCACAAAGGAGAAATTTTTAGAAAGAGATAGTTCATGAAGGCAGCTCTTGAAGTAGGTTCTTTATGGGTTCACTATATCTTTAAACCTGGAGTGAAAAATAGTCTGTTCCAAACCCTATAATATTAATGATCTTTAGTGTATTTTTGGACACAGACACATTGACTTTGTATTCTCCTTGTAAGTATCCCACTGTGAGTAAAAAAGTAAAATATTTTTTCCTTATGCATGTTTTAATTCTCATATTGTTCTCTGTTATGGTAATGAGAAAGAAGGGTTTTCAATTTAACAATGAAAAAATATCCAATGAGAGTTTTTTTAATCTTTCTTACCCTGATTCACCCCCCCCCCCCCCCCCCCTTATGTTATTTAACCTAGTTAGAATAAAAATTAGTATCAAATGGAAAGGTTCAAAGGTAGTGTTTCCCTCTCAGTAAAAGAAACAGAAGCTTTTGATCACAAAGGGATTCCGAACTTAAATTGAAACAATTTTATACTATGGAAGAATTTTATAAAATGCTTATTTAGATCATTGGGTGTGTATATATTTATAACTTCAATGCATGGTATTTTTTCTATTATAGACATTAATTTTTTATAAAAATCAAAATATAGATAATTAGATGTTGATTCCAAAGGAATCAATGCTTTAGGGGAAGCCTTATCCAATAAAATATATACAAAGTTCATTTAATCTAAGTCATCACATGATATGTGGGAAAAGACTTAGAATGTATATAAAGGAAATTTAAAAGTGAAAAATGTGAAGTTGAAAGTTATGTGGAACAAATATGAGGACATGATAATGAACCCCAATGATTCTGTAGATACATTCTTTGATCAGGTAAATGTTATAGTGGAATACATTCATGGTCTTGGAGAAATTATTGAAGATTTAAAGATTTTTAAATACTTATTGAGAATATTCCACCTTGGTTGAATATGAGTGTTTCTCTGTTGGATGATAAAGAGCCAATGGAGTTGATAGTGGATATCTTATATAGTACACTTATCACATATGAGATAAGAAATGATGATAATGATGTTTTGGAAAAGGATAAGTCCAAATAAGTGGAATTCAAGGAAATAAAGAATATTTATATTTAATATAGTTAGGAAGAAGAAAATTTGTAAAAGGTAGTGGCATTCCTCTCCTCAAATATCGAAATAGGAAGAGAAGGTTCAAAGGTAAACTCCCACTTGCATGCTTTTGATATTGAAAGATTAGACATCTTGCAGAAAAGTGACCTAGAATGTTTTAAGATTATTATGGGTATAATGATGAAATCCCAAGGAATTTTTTTTAGCTAATGTGATTGGTAAGAGAATTACCAATAAAAAATTCTTCAAAAAGAAGAATTTTTTTTCAATAGAAGATGATCGTTCAGAAGAATTAAAGATAGAAGAGTTAGAGGACTACAAGGATCATGAAGCAACTAGTATGGTCAAAACTTTCATAAATTATCAAACAAGGAAAGAAATTGATGATGTAAAAGGATAATTCTAAGGAATATTTTACCTTTATATCAAATTAGAATTTACAATTGAAAATGTGGATGTTTATAGAACCAAAATAAGGAAATCCAATAGGGTGGTTAATGATTCCAAATTCTATATGAAATAATAGAAACAAGATAAGTCTATGTTAAAGGATAAAATTGAAAGGATTAAATATGAAATCTAATAACCTCAGAAAATTCATTGAGTATAAGCTCAAAGTTGAATAAAAAACTAGAATTCTCAATATTCTAACTAGCTTAGTAAAAGATCGAGTCAAATGTATCAAATAGATTGAAGAGGAGGTTGTTAATCTTTGAAGAAATGTAAAATATCAAGATAAAATATTGACTATTGTAAAGTAGTATACAAAGAAAATAGAAAAAGTAAAATTATAATTTAATGTTCCAGTGAAATAGATAAAGGAGTTTCTAGAGAATAACAAAATAGATTGGAATGATATAGCTATTAACATGATTGATTTAAAATAGAAATTAGTAATTGATTAAGTCACACTACAAGAACAAACTTCTAGGTTGAAGATTTATTGGGGTATGAATTAGAACAAAAATATCCAGAGAACCCATAAAATAACCATTGGTGTAGTAGTGATGCATAGTAATGCAACTCGCATTAGATGTTATTGTTGTGGAAAAATGGTACACTCAAAAAATATTTATTCCATAGATAATGGGTACCTAAGGTAATAATAGTAAAAAATAAGTCCACATAGAGTTCAACATTCTTAGAATTATTAAGATGGTCAATGTTTTTGGTGTGGAGGATTTTGGACACATGGCTTGATATTTATCACTAAAAAACAACAAAATGTCCCGAAGCAGACTGATAGTGGTTGTAAGCTGCAACTCAATTCATCATCAGATGAATTGAAAATGAAAAATAAATTTAAAAATATTAATGATGAATATGGTCTGTTATACTATGAGGAAGATCTATAACATCAGTCCACAATAGGTATGAAGTCAGCAACCAAGACCAAATTTAAAAGATCATAACAGGTAGTGGTTGTAGAGATTTCTTTTAAAGAATCATATCATGTTAGTCTATGAATCCATGAGAGTGGATGAATATCCCATATTATGGAAAATAAAAATATTATTATAGGAATCATATATAATAAAAATGGTATTTTAAAATTTTTTGATGATGAAGTCATAAAGATTTTTGTCTTGGGAGAGGACAAATTTGGGGGGAAATATTTGAAGTGTGATGATGTCTTTATAGTCTAAGGTCTCAGTCACAATATTCTAAGTATTATGAAAAGTTTTGAATCTTGAAATCCTATAATATTTACCAAAATATTAGGTATCTTCAAGGGAAAATATCATAGATTTTTTTTACATGGAAATCATGTGACGGGGAATCTATACCATGTGAGTGGAGAAGAAGATATGTGATTTCTATCCAGAGAGGAAGAATATAGGTTATGGCATAAATGGATTGTACATCTATGTCAACCATCCCTAGAAGATCTTGTCAAATTTGATGCAACTTGAGATCTCCCCAAGCTATCAGGTGATCCTACTCACTCATGAGATGCTTGTGAAAAAAGTTAATATTATCAGAAATATGTACAAGGAGAAAGAACAAAAGTCAAACGAATTTCTTGAATTGGTGAATGAAGATATGTGTAGACCCATCTAACCAAGATATATTTACAGGAGAAGGTATTTTTTCTTTTCAATTATTATTTTAGTAGGATAGAAATGGTATTTTTCATTTCCCACATGTTTGAAATGTTCAGTTTCATAAAAAAATATCATTGGGAAATTAAATGGATTCTTGGATAGAAGATTATGAATTTTGGTACTGATAATGGTATGGAATTCACAAATAGATAGGTGGAATATTATCTTGAGAAACATGGATGAGTCATCAAGTTCTAGTAGTTATTACTCCTCAACAAAAAGGAGTGGTTGAGAGGAGAAATCGGATCATCATCAAAATATCAAGAATAATACTTATTGAAGAATCCCGACTAGAGAAACTCTGGAAGGAAGAAGTCTTCAAATTGGTATATATATCTAATAAGGATATGTTTTTTCCCGAGGAATAAAATAATTGATATGATATGTGGTATAGAAAGAATCTAACATTGAAATTATTTTAAATCTTGATAAGTAAGGGTTTTATACTCAAAAAAGTGAAACATAGAAAATTTTAGTCATATGGAGATGATGGGATATTCCATGGCTACTCAAGAAAAAGAGTAAAAAATAAATGATTCAGTAAGAGGTGGGGAAAACTAGTTGTAAGAAATTATTTCACTATAGTAGAGAACGAACATAATCTTCAACAACATAGTGAATAGTTCCATGATGAAACTGATGAGGAGATATGTAACTCATGGGGATAAGAATTGTTAAATGATGATTTAAAGGAAAATATTGATGATGAAAAAGAGGAATTCAAATCAATATCCTCATGGAAACCAATGATTCAAGCTAAAATTGATGGGAAAAATATTATTGGTGCTCAGGTATTTCCAGTACAAACACGGATAATGGAATCAATACAGCAGAACCCTTTCCTATCCCAGGAAGAGCCTAAATTTTTTTGAAAAAGTAGTTGGGGATGTCAATTCGGTTAGGGATATGAATTATGATGATAACAAATTTGAGAAGAATCAAACATGGGAGAATGTTTCAATACCAACAGATAAGAATGTTATTGGGATCAAATGGTACTTTCTCTATAAGATGAATGAAGACAATGAAATGATTAGAAACAAATAATGACTAGTGTACAATGGTTACTATCAGATATAGGGTATCAATGTTGGTGAAAAAATTTCACCTATTGTGAGGCAAGATATAATCAGATTATTCTTTTCCACAATATTGCAAATAAATCTCAATGTTTTTTAAATGGATGCCAAGTCAGCATTTTTTATTTGGGTTATAGAAGAAGTGTATATTGAGTAGAAAAATGGATTTATCATTCATGGAGAAGATAATAGATTTTTTTGTCTAAGTACAGAACTATATGGGTTAATGAAAGCATCGATATTGTGGTATTAAATGCTTGATCAGTTTTTAAAGAAACTCATTTTTCTGCATGGTGGATTTGATTAAAATATTTGTTAAAAATTAAAGTAATCAAAGGATGATGGTGTTGGTTTATTTCGATAACATAATATTTTATAGATCAGATAAATCTGAGGGAAGTTTATGGAATTTATGAAAATTGAGTTCGAAATGTCAATGATAGGTGAACTGGAATTTTTTCGTCATCTATAGGGGACACAAAGAAGTAATAAAACATTCATTTCCCAATAAAAATATTCCAATGAGGTTCCTAGATGATTTGGAGTGGATAATTTCAAAGTGATGATGACTCTGGTGGATACTCTGATGAAACTATCAGGAGACGATGAAGGAAATCCGGTTAATGTCATAGAATATAGGCAGATCAATGGCCATCTATTGTACTTAATAGTAATAAGATTGAATATTGTTTTTTCCACATTACAAGAAGCATAGTGTCAATTTAATACCTAAGAAATATAATTAATTACAATAAAAATAATAATTTTTTTTATCAAAGGTATGTTGTATTTTAGTTAATTTTAAAATGAAAAATTTCATGGCACGTTGCCCAGGGCTCGTGTGGTGACTACCCAAATCCAACCTTCCATAGGCTAGGGGCTTTCAACTAGCACTGAATAGGAAAATCCCAAAAAGGGAAGTCATTTCCCTTTAAACATGTACACAAACACATAGCTCAAACAGCAGAAAGTAAAGATGAAGTAAACCACAATTGTCCCTGAGACAACTACAAAGAGTACAGTACAAACTGAAAGTACAAAGGAGCCTGAATACAAGCCCAAAACCACAAAGTAAAGTACAATTTCCATGCTCTGTCTACTAGAGACTCCACCTGAAGGGTAGGTGAAGGGTAGTTGTCTTTACCTGTAGAAGTACACCCTTCCGTCTCATTTCACTATGCACCACCTGGTCCCAGAACACCACGGTCCTCATTGAAGCATTTGTCCATCTCGTGCCACTGATCACCACCTGGTCCCAGACCACCAAGGTCTTCGTCAAAGCGTCAATCACCTACACGGGACATGACACGTACGAGTGAAGCCCGTGTAGGTTTGAGTAACACAATACTCAGTAGGGACCCAAAACCACAAAGGAAATACCACAAAGAAATCCATTATGCAAACCACAATGCAATATAGCTCACATAGGTATAATATAAAATATGAAAATAAAAACTATCAGTTTTAACATTGAACACCTTTTACTGCTGAGGTACTCATCCTAGACGAGTACCGTGGGTCTACTGGATCACAAAGAGCCACTTGTATCTTATCCACACAAGGTATCTTGGAGTTAATCCACATAGGGTCACTAAGATTTGATCCACACAGGGTCTCTAGAATCTGAACCACACATGGTCTCTAACGACTGATCCACACAGGGTTGATAAGATCATATCCACACAGGGTCCCGAGGAGCTTATCCACTCAAGGTCACTAGGAGCCGATCCACACTGGGTCACTAGGAGGTGATCTACATAGGTTCTCTATGATATAATCTACACATGTTCACTAGGATAATATCCACATTGGGTTGCTATTCTTCGGGTCTCATCTAGACACAGTATTCAAGCACGTAACATGCTTGATTCTGGGAGAATAAAATTCTCCAGCCATCAGTCATATCTCAACTACCACTAAAACTCACTTAGAGTATGACAAAAGGGTTGTATCCTCATAAGGGTCACAACACCATAAATGGAACTTCAATCAGATTCATTGTCTAAATGATATTATCATTTTAGTAAACAGGGGTCGGTTGTGTTTGGGCCTAGTCCAACTCGATCGGACTGACCCGACCAACCTATCCTGGGGGTCACGCATGACCCGGCCTAATTCAACCAATCCGACCCAACCTGGTTTGGTTCTAGGTTGTCCTGATCTGATCTAGCCAATGGGCCAAGCCCACTGGTCCTTCCTAGATCCGGCATGGTTCGGTCGTGGGTCCAGCCCACCAGGTCTCCTAGTGACCTGGATTTATCCGGCCTGGCCCGCATTCGCGGGCCGGTTTTCTTTCCCCGCCTGGGCTGCCCAATGGCCTGAATTTATCCCGCCAACCTCCTCTAGGCCAGATGCCAGGAGGGCATCTGGTTCAATACCCCACAGTCCAGACCACAAGGCGGGCTGGTCTTCTCCAGCCCGAATGCTCATTGGGCGTTCAGTTTAGCTACACGCATCCTGTAAGACTAGGCCTCCCTTCCTCCCGAACATGTTCCCCATTAGACCATGTTCCAGTGCACCAGGGACCACGTGGTGTAGACCTCCATTCTTATAAGAACTCGTTTTTTGAGCCTGTGAGACTTTGAAATTTTCTTGATGTTATTCCAGAGCAGGGCGTTCAAACGGCATGTGATTCTGAGCACTGGTGTGGCCGGAATTAAATTTTAAGTGCATTCACACTAGGAATGAAAAATACATAGAATAACTCCTAAAAATTTTCTTATATGGGAAAACTGAGGGCACTTTTGAGTCTGGAGCCTGCCGTTTACACTAGGAGGGGTGTAACTTTCTCGGGCGCAACCCATTTGTGGAAAATGCCACCAGGGGCGTTTTAGTAATTTAGTATCCTCAGGCGTGAAATTTATAACTTATGAATGGAGGCTCATATTAAAATTCCAAGACCACTATTGCACTCAGAATGTGTATTTTCCCCTAGGGGCGGCTTAACTCCGACCCAGTCGAGAGTTCGGCTACAGGCCTACTGGTGGGTGTTTAAGAATTAATTAATTTTAATTAATTATTTTCCCTACTTAAACACATCCACCCCTCCCTTATTTCCCTTAGAACCTCTCCCTGGTGGAAGCTCTCCCAAAAAAGTAATCCACCATCTTTAAAATCCTCACCCCACCTCACCAAGGCTGTTGCGGCTCTAGCGGATCGTTTGTAAAGCGACAGGCTACACCCTGCGAGGTAGGGTCATGCGATTTCATTTTCTTAAATTCTGAAACTTCTTCAAAATCAAATTATAGCATTGAAATGTTGTTGTTTTTTGTCTATAGGATTCCATAGATGTGTAGGGTTCGATCCGAGCTTTCCAACGCTTCTTTTAGATCAAAAATCTGAGTCCTGGGGCGTCTGGGGTGGCCTTGGGAAGTTTTCTGGCCAAACCCTTGTTTTTCTGGCGATTCCAGGGCGGTCTGGCGGCTCCGTGTGGCAGTCTGGAGAGTCCAGGCGCGGCGCAGTGGGCTTTCAAGGTGGCGACGCGGTGGGTTCCCCAGGCGGTGGTGCGGAAGGCTCCCCAGCCAGCCGCACGGCGGGCTCCCCAGGCGGCGGCGGTCGGTGCGGGCACGCAGGTCGGCCGGCTCTACCGGTCAGCGTTCCATGGGAGACCGGGGTCATCGCGACCCCGGGAGAAACCGAGACCCGTGAAACGTGGGTCTCATGGGGGAAAACTTGGATAGGCTCATGCCCGTCCGGGTAAAGGCATGCGGCCCACGCGGTGAACTGCGGGCCGCATTGGACCAGGCGGTCTAGGCGGCCGAGCTGCGGACCGCCGGTCTAAAGGGGTGGACTGGTCGAACCGGTCCGGCCCACCCCATCTCCGTCCATTGGCACTAAAACACCCCTAAATTTCTAAACAAGTGTCGGATTTTAGTGTAGTCTGTGGAGACGTGATCCTCAGATCGATACGGGGGTTTTGAGATGGTCTCAGGTATTTTTAATTCCCGAGACGGGAGCTCGGTGGTGCGACACGCTCGTTAAGCGTTATTTAACGCCTCGTCGGGTTTCTTGTTTCAGATGTCGCGAGCACATCCAGAGTCCGTTTTAGGCGCCGTCAGTGGTGTTGAGACCCTGGAGTCTTGACGCAGTAGCCTAGGGTGGTTGCAGGCATTGAATTCAGAGTTGAAGCATGGGCCCCATGGGCCGTCTTTTAAGCTGTGTGCAGCATACTGTGAATTTTTCATCTGAGGTCCATTTGGGGAAAATGAATAGAAGTTTTGGTGTGTTTTTTTGAGAGAATAGCGATAGTGCAGTTCACCCAACCTTTTTCGGGACAGATTTGTGGGCCCCACGAGATGTTGTATAGGCATGAAGTAGTGTTTAATAACTCTTTTTTCAGGAGTCCGTTTCAAGAGAGTAAATAGTCTATCTTGCATGTTTTTTCATGAGGATTGCAACGGTGTATTCTGTTTGGGCATGTGGAGCCTCTTTAGATATCTCATTAAATGTGGAAACATGGAATGGAATGTTTTGTAGGTCCCTTTAACACACTCTGAACCAACACACGGTAGCGATGTTAGTGACCCCTAGTGATGGCACGGGCAGTGCGGAGTTATCTGACTAGTTCCGGTTCTACCCTCCAGCGGGGCTGGGCAGTGGGTTACCCACTAGCCTGTCTGGGTTTCCCTCCATCAGGGATAGGTATTGGGTTTCCCTTTGACCTTATGGTTTACCCTCCGGCTGGGCTGGGTAGTGGGTGACCCGACGACCTCTTAAGGTTTACCCTCCAGCTAGACTGGGCAGTGGGTCACTCGATGACCTCTTAGGTTTTACCCTCTAGCTGGGCTGGGCAGTGGGTTACCCGATGAATTCTCTCAGAATCAGCCCTTTCTATGAGGCTAGTCAGTAACTTTTCTCCATGATTACCGGAGCGGGATCCTTGGTTTTAAGGTTTAACGATGAGACATCTTTGACGTGTGGGACTTTTGGGCATCAGTGATGGATATCCTTAGGACTGTTGGTGACTTTTCCTAGGATGAACTTGGAGATGGAGATCTCCTAACACACTCATTCGGGTTTCTTGTTGATCATATATATAAATACACCCTATGTTTGTTCCCACTCTTTGGTTTCAGTTACTTTCCTTCTAGGAGGGGAGAGGACGCGCAGGGTATGCCACATGCTTTCTGTGTCCAGCTCCTCTTAGTTGGACGAGTCTACTTAATTATT
This sequence comes from Viscum album, assembly GCA_963277665.1. Classification (NCBI taxonomy): domain Eukaryota; kingdom Viridiplantae; phylum Streptophyta; class Magnoliopsida; order Santalales; family Viscaceae; genus Viscum; species Viscum album. The sequence continues at coordinate 536,631,253 of OY728138.1, read as the reverse complement.
TTTGTTTGGTTGAGCTACACGCTCCCTATTGTACTCTTAAACTGTTCTTTGTTCTATCTACTGCTCACTATTTTAGTACCACCTTTGTTGCTCCCTCGATCTTCCAGGGCATCCTGCTGAGTATTTTTATACTCACCCCTACTTGGGCTTTGCCCACACTTGGTGTGCCCTTGTAGATGATGGATGGGTCGATCAAGACTACGGAGGAGTGTAAAGGAGACAGGAGCTCGGGTTGCGTTCAGTGGTCATATTAGGACTTTCAGGTGTGAGACTCTCCAGATGTTTACTTTCGTTTACCTTTTTCTGGTTTGTGGCACCTTTCTGGTTGGGCGCATGTTTTTTCCATTACTACTCAGTTTACTTGTCAGTCCACTTTTCAACACTTTGCTTGTTCTATTTTTAGAGGTCGATGCATTCTTTTTGGTTGGGATATTGTAGTATGTACTTTGGTTTCATTTTTACTCTGCACTTCTGCATTGAGTGGTCTATGTGTGTGTGCAGAGGTACTTAGGCAAAGGCCTCCCCGAGGTTGTTACACCTTCAGCTCTTGTCACCAGCACCTGGCCTATGGAGGCGGGCTTGGGGTAGTCGTGGCTCGAGACCGGTAGGGTTGGGTCATGACAAAGTGTTTTCAAAGGTGGTTGGTTCCTTGGGGCATTGTTCGGACATCCCTAAAAAGGAATTGGTTGGGATTTAGGGAAATAGTGTCGACATGTATCGAGAGCGGCTCTCAGGCCAGGGAGTCAAGTGATGGTATGAGCGGTCGACGTATACATTCATCAGGGCCCTGATAACCCTCTTGTCGACTCGGCATGCTGAGACATTTGTTGCAGGGAACTTTGGAACATGCATCCGGTAGGATTGAGTCTTTGACTGTCCTTGTTGAGTCGGATCCCCTTTGTGATTACTTATATATATATATATATATATTCTCATCTGATCATGGTAATCCTTGATAATTTTCAGGATTCCCCCACGATAGCAGCCAGCCAGTTTACCATCTCAAGTTCGTGACGATGACCTGGTGAGCGACGAGGCGTCAGTTCAGGGACCCTCACATGATCCCCTTCCACCCAGTGGCTCAGAAATGGATCCTCCATCAGAAGAGAAGCAGTTAGTACTGGCAGTACAAGCCGAGGTTGAGCGCAGGCTGAGTGCGCTCTGAGACTTCCAGCATCAGTGGTCACAGAAGTTCTGCAGGGACCCAGATCCTTAGGTAGTGGAAGACTGGCTAGAGTCTGTGGCCTGAGTTTTCAGGTTGGTACAGACACCAACAGACCAGATGGTGTCCCTAGCATCCAGACGTTTCCTAGGGACAGCTAGGCATTGGTGGGGGTTGGTTACACAGACCCACGACGAGTCGTCTCTCACGTGGGATAGCTTCCAGCAGCTCTTCTAGGAGGAGTACTCCCCCTCTTTTTTACGCTCTGTTCGGATTCAAGAGCTTCTAAAGCTAAATCAGGGGGGTGACTGTGGTGCAATACTCGGCCCATTTTACCGATTTGACACGCTACTCACTGGATATGGTCTGTGATAGTTACTTCTAGGCGCGGAAGTTTGAGTAGGGTCTTCACAGGGAAATCTGTGCTAGTGTAGTACCCCTGTGCATCCCTACTTATTTCGTGGTGCTAGGGCGGGTGCTCGTGACAGATAGCTTCTTAGCTGAGGGACGCCACCTGGCAGGACCTAGCAGTGGCTACTTCAGAGCAGAGTCTTCGGTAAAAGGCAGGCGACAGAGAGCAGAACCTCAGTCGAGGAGGCCCTTCTGTGAGCAGACTCCGGGGTAGGGTCGTACACCACAGTGGTCTCGTAGAGCACTAGGGCAGTCAGGAGAGAGTTGATGCTATGCTTGTGATGGACGGGGTCACGTAGCATGGGACTTCCTGACCAAGCATACCGAGTAGTAGTGGCAGGAAGTGGGCGCACCGCATCGGCAGAGGCAGCACCGTGAACAGGGATCTCCCAGGAGAGGATAGGGTGGTCCTCAGGGAGGTGGTACAGGAAAAGCGGCAGGACCTGGAGGTGGGGGACTGTATTTCGAGGTCCTTCCACCACCACCACCATGCGGCCCATGCCAAGCTCAGGGAGCTGGCGGTAGGGGCCATAGGCAGCTTCAGGCTATGGGTGTTCATGACCCCCCAGCACATGAGATGGTTCGAGGTATGATTTGTGTTTACTCTACGCTTACTTCGGTACTAGTAGACACAGGATCTAGTCACTCTTTTATATCACTACTTTTGGTATGTGATTTGGAGCTCCCAGTAGAGGCACAAACACCTGCGCCTTAGCCTTGAGGTTCCTACGGGAAGTGCATCGTTAGTGGCCTTCATTTGCAGATAGTGTGAGCTATTGTTCAGAGGAGATAATTTCACATGGGACCTACTGGTCATCATGATGGAACCTTACGACGTCATCCTAGGCATGGATTGGCTTTCTATGGTTCAAGCCCAGATCGACTATCATCGCAGATGAGTGAGATGTGTGCATTCATATGGGACAAGGTTCACTATCCTCGGTGAATGAGACCTCATGGAAGAGCATATGGGTACTCTGAGTAGGATACCATGGCATTTTTCTCACTAGTTGGAGATCATTACTCTCAGATCAGCAGACGCTACAGGCACCTGGATCCGTACCGTTGTAGAGGACTACATGAACGTCTTTCTAGAGGATGTCCTAGGACTACCTCTGAGGTGAGAGATAGAGTTCTACATTGACTTGTAGTTAGGGACTGCCCCGGTATCATGTTTGGCATATCGGATGGCACACATAGAGCTTAGGGAGCTATGAATTTAGTTAGAGGAACTTCATGAGAAGGTATTCATCAGACCCAGTGTGTCCTTCTAGGTAGCTCCGCTTTTGTTTATGAAAAAGGAAGATGGGAATTTGCGGCTTTGTGTGAATTATCATCACCTGAATCAGGCCATGATAAAGAACAAGTACCCTTTTTCGAGGATTGATGACCTCTTCGACCAGTTGAGAGGTACGAAGTGGTTCTCCAAGATTGATCTTTAATCCGGCTACCACTAGTTGTGGGTTCGTGAGGCTGACATCCCGAAGTTGGATTTCCGTTGTTGTTATGGGAATTACGAGTTTTTGGTGATTCCCTTTGGCGTGACGAATTCCCCAACCATTTTCATGGATTTGAGGAACCAGATCTTCCAGTCATTTTTGCACCGGTATGTGGTTGTCTTTATTGACGACATACGCATCTACTCTGCGACGGAGGAGGAGCACATGGATCATTTGAGGATGGTCCTAGACTTACTTCGAGAGCACCAACTCTATGGGAAGCTCTCGAAGTTTTAGTTATGGATTCATGAGGTTCACTTTCTAGTGCATGTCATTTTGAAATAGGGTTTAGTCATAGATCCCGCAAAGATAAAGGCAGTGCTTTCTTGGGAGCCACCCAAGAATGTGTCAAAGGTGTGGACCTTCTTTGGTTTGGCGGGTTACTACAGGAGGTTCGTGGAAGATTTCTCCAGTATTGTTGTCCCTTTGACCGCATTGACGCGGAAGGGATGTCCTTTCACCTAGACTGATTAGTTCCAAAAGGCCTTCGAGGAGTTTAGGTAGAGGCTGACTAGTGCTCTAGTGCTGAGGCTGCTAGAGGAGGGCTTTGAGATTGTGGTATACTACGACTCTTTAGGAGCTGAGCTCGGGTGCATGCTGATGCAGCATCGGAAAGTGATTGCATATGGGTCGAGGCAGTCGAGGCCCCATGAGAAGAATTATGCGACTCATGACTTGAATTTGGTAGTGGTAGTCTTTTACTTACGACTATGGAGACACTACCTTCTGGGTGAGCATTTTGTGGTCTACTTAGACCACCATAGCCTCAAGTACATCTTCACTCAGAGGGATTTGAATCTAATGTAGAGGTGCTGGTTGGATTTTCTGCAGGACTATGATTTCGAGATAGTCTACACTCTAGGGAGTGGAAAATTAGTAGCATATTCTCTTAGCAGGAAGTCCCAGGATCATCTAGTGTGGGAAGCTTCAGAGCAGTTGGCTTCCCTACGTTTGACCTTGGTGGAACATGAGGGTATGACTTTTCTGCAGTTGATGATGCTGACTCATTCGCTCCTTGAGCTTGTGAGAGAGTCCCAATTGGGGGATATCGGTAGTGAGGTACTGTGTGATCAGATATCCATGGGCGATGCACCCGATGGGTATTCCAAAGTAGGGAATCACTAGATCCTATTCCAGGGGCGAGCTGTAGTACCAGTGGAGATGCGAAAGGAGGTGATGTGGGAATTCCACACTTCTCCCTTGTCTATAGATCCCAGTGTGGGGAAGATGTACAGAGACCTTCAGTGGCAGTTTTGGTGGTCTGGCATGAAGTGGAGCATAGCTAACTTCATTTCTCGATGTCTTACTTGTAAACGGGTGAAGGTAGAGCATCATGTTCAGGAAGGGTTGTTGCAGCCCCTTGGTATTCCAGAGTGGAAGTGGGATGGCATATCTATGGAATTCATTATAGGGCTTTTGCACCCATCGAAGGGCCATGATTCCATTTGGGTGATATTAGACCGACTCATGAAGTTGGCACACTTCCTTTCCATCAGGGAGCAGACTTCGATGGAGAGTCTAGGGTAGCTGTACGTTCAGTAGATCGTCCACCTTCATAGATTACCATTGAAAATCGTCTCCGACCATGATGTGCGGTTTACGTCATGATTTTGGCAAGGCCTGCAGGAGGCATTCGGGACTCAACTACGGATGAATACAGCTTTTCACCCCCAAACAGATGGGTAGACGGAGCGCACTATCCTGGTGTTGGAGGATATGTTCAGGTTGTGCGTATTAAACTTTGGCCTAAGCTGGGAGGATCACCTGCCCTTGGTGGAGTTCGCGTATAAAAATTGTAACCACTCTACTATCAGCATGGTGCCTTTTGAGGCCCTCTATGGGAGACCTTGCAGGTCACCGTTGTGATGGACTAAGGTTGGGGAGACCTCCCTCATGGGCCCAGAGTTTTTACGGGCGATGACGGAGAAAGTGCAGGTCATTCATGAGTGGATGATGATGGCTCAGAGCAGACAGAAGTCCTACACAGACCATTGTCGCAGGCCTTTGGAGTTTGAGCAGGGGGACCATGTCTTTTTTAGAGTCTCCCCATGGTGTGGAACATAGAGGTTTGGATGGGAATTCAAGTTATCCCTGAGGTTCGTTGGGCCCTTTGAGATCGTGTGTAGGGTTAGTGAGGTTGCCTACCATCTTGCTCTACCCCCACAGCTAGAGAGGGTGCATGCCGTCTTCCACGTGTCGCAGCTAATGAAATACGTGCACGACCCCACGCATGTCATCGACTGGGAAGAGATAGACATTGAGGATGGAGCCACCTTTTCAGATCACATAGTGGAGATTGAGGCCCGGCAGGAGCAGACTCTGCAGGACGGACCATCCCTTTGGTTTGTGTGTTGTGGAGGCACGGGAGGGTGCAAGAGAGCACCTGGGAATGGGAGCGCCAAATGCGGGCTCAGTATCTCAAGTTGTTTTTGTAGTTTTGTTTTTTGGGTATGAAAAACTTGAAGGAGGGAATGATGTAAGAAACTGGGTTTTTTAGCCTATGAGACTTTGAAATTTTATAGATGTTATTCCAGAGCAGGGTGTTCAGACGGCATGTGATTCTGAGCCCCGGTGTGGCTGGAATTAAATTTTAAGTGCATTCACACTAGGCACACCAAATAAATAGAATAAATCCTAAATTATTGCTCATATGGGAAAACTAAGGGCATTGTTGAGTTCAGAGTGTGTCGTTTACCCTATGAGGAGTGTAACTTTCGCGGGCGCGGACCTTCTGTGGAAAACGCCACCAGGGGCGTTTTTGTAATTTAGCGGACTCGGGCGTGAACTTTATAACATATGAACGGAGGCTCGGATTAAAATTCTGAGACCTCCACTATGCTTAGAATGTGGATATTACCCTATGGGCGGCTTAACCCTGACCCCGTCGAGAGTTCGGGTATGGGGCCTACTAGTGGGTGTTTAAGAATTAATTAATTTTAATTAATTATTTTCCCTAATTAAACACCTCCACCCCTCCCTTATTTGCCTAATAAACTCTACCTAGAGAAATCTCTCCCAAAAAAGTAATCCACCATCTTCAATCTCCTCACCCCACCTCTCCAAGGCGGTTGCGGCTCCGGCGGATCGTTTGTGAAGAGACGGGCTACGCCCTACGAGGTAGGGTCGTGCGTTTTCATTTTCTTAAATTATACAACATATTTGAACTCAAATTATAGAATCTAAATTAGATTTTTTTTATTCATAAAAGTCCATATATTATTAGGGTTCGATCTGAGCTTTACAATGCTCTTTTCGGATCGAAAATCCGAGTCTCGGGGCATTCGGGGTGGATCCGGGAAGTTTTCTGGCAAAACCCTTGTTTTTCCGTTGGTTCCAGGGCGGTATGGCAGCTCCGCGTGGTGGTCCAGTGAGTCCAGGAGGTAGCGCGGTGGGCCCCCTAGGCGGTGGTGTTGTGGACTCCCAAGGCGGCGGCGGCCGACACAGGCGCGCGGGTCGACTGGCTCTGCAGGTCGGCGTGCCGCGGGAGACCAGGGTCGTCGCGACCCTGGGAGCAACCGAGACCCGTGAAACACGGGTCTCATGGGGGAAAATCCAGACCGGATATTGCCCGTGTAGGTAAATCTACACATCCCATGTGTTGAAATTCAGGCCGTGGTGGACCGGGTGGTCCGGGCGGTCGATCCGCGGACCGCCGGTCTAAAGGGGGTGGACCGGCCGAACCGGTTCGGCCCACCCCATCTCCGTCTGTTGGCACTAAAATGCCCCTAAATTGCTAACCGAGTGTCAGATTCACGTGCCATCTATGGAGACACAATCCTAGGATCAAGAAAAAGACTTTGATATGGTCTCTAGGATTTTTAATTCCCGATACAGGAGCTCGGTTACGCGACATGCTTGTTAAGCATTACTTAGCGCCTCATCGGGATTCTTGTTTCGGATGGAGTGAGCACATCCGGAGTCCGTTTTAGGCACCGTCAGTGGTGTTGTGACCCTGATGTCGTAAATAATTATCCAAGGGTGGTTGAAGGCATTAAATATGGAGTTGAAGTGTGGGCCCCATGGTCCTTCTTTTAAGCTGTGTGCAGCATACTGTGACTTTTTCATCCGACGTCCGTTCGGGGCAAATGAATGGTCATATTGGCGTGTTTTTTCAAGAGCATCATGTTGGCACAGTTCACCCAACCTTTTTTGGACTGATTTATGGGCCCCATGAGACGTTTTATAGGAACAAAGCGCTATTGAATAACTTTTTCTTCGGGAGTCCGTTTCAGGCGAGTAAATAGTCTATCTTGCATGTTTTTTCATGATGATTGCAACGGTGTAATCTACTTGGGCATACAGAGCCTCTTTATAGATCTCATTAAATGTGGAAACATGAAATGGTGTTGGTCATAGGTCCCTTTGACACACTCCAAACCAATGCACGATAGAAATGTTAGTGACCCCAGTGATGGCATGGGCAGTGCGGAGTTATCAGATGAGTTCCAGGTTTACCCTCCAGTGGGGCTGGGTAGTGGGTTACCCACCAACATATTAGGGTTTACCCTCCAGTGGGGCTGGGTAGTGGGTAACCTGTTGACCTTAGGATTTACCCTCCAGCTGGGTTGGGCAGTGGGTGACCCGACGACCTCTTAGGGTTTACCATCCAGCTGGGCTGGGCAGTGGTTCACCCGATGAACTCTTAGGGTTTACCCTCTAGCTGGGCTGGGAAGTGGGTTACCTGACGAATTCATTCAGAATCAGCCCTTTCTATGAGGCTAGTCATTGAATTTTCTCTGTTATTACTGGAGTGTGACCCTTGGTTCTATGCTTTAGCGATGAGACAGCTTTGACGTGCGGGAATTTTGGGCATCAGTGATGGATATCCTTAGAACTGTTGGCAACTTTGCTTGTGCTGATCTTGGAGATGGAGATCCTCTTAAACACTCGTTCGAGTTTCTAGTTGAGCATATATATATATACACCCTATGTTTGTTCCCACTCCTTGGGTTCATTTACTTTCCTTCTAGGAGGGGCAACGACGCGTGGGGTATGCCACGTTCTTTTCGTGTCTAGCTCCTCTTGGTTGGATGAGTCTACTTCCTTATTTTTGTTGGGTTGAGCTGCACTCTCCCTATTGTACGCTTACAATGTTCTTTGTTTTGTCTACTACTCACCGTTTTAGTACCTCCTTTGTTTCTCCCTCTAGGTTTCAGTGCATCTTAGTGAGTATTTTTATACTCACCCCTGCTTGGGCATTTCCCGTACTTGGTGTTCCCTTGTAGACGACGAACAGGTCGATCGAGACTATGGAGGAGCATAGATGACACAGGAGCTCGAGCTATGTTCAGTGGTCATAGTAGGACTTTCAAGTGTGAGACTCTCCAGATGTTTACTTATGTTTACCTGTTGTCAGGTTGTGGCACCTTTCTAGTTGGGTGCATGTTTTTCCCTTTACTATTCAGTTTACTTGTCAATCCACTTTTCAGCACTTTACTTGTTATGTTTTTAGAGGTCGATGTATGCTTTCTGGTTGGGATATTTTAGTTTGTACTTTGGTTTCTTTTTTACTCTACACTTCTGCATTGAGTGGGATGTGTGTGTGTACATGTACTTAGGAAAAGGCCTCCGAGAGGTTGTTACACCTTCAGCGCTTGTTTCCAGCCCCTGGCCTATGGAGGCAGGCTTGGGGTAGTCGCGGCTTGAGACCGGTAGGGTCGGGTTGTGACACTTCCAATGTGGTCGGATGGCCGCGTATCCCCTCCGCCAGCCACCAGCCTGAGCACCGGTAGATCCTACTACTCTGTCGTGGTTTGAGCCAACTGCAGATATATCCACCCGCACACAGCTGCTGGTGCCATCACAGTGGTGGTGATTTCCACAGGCCATTGGGTTCTCTCTGGTGGTATGTTCTGAGAACTGTCTACACCGGCGGTCTTCTTGAGTCACCATCTTCCCTGCTACTGACTCGGTACCAAATTGTCATCAATTCAAAGTGGTAGACACAATGAACATGAAAGAAGGCACAATGGTAGAGGGTCTTGGGCCTTGTTTGTGTCAGCCCTCACCCTCCGCGTTAGATGTTTAGAAACATGGAAAAGATTTGAGGTTTTATCAATGTTTTATCCCGATGAAAAACCCCAATGAAAATCACCCTCCTGTTAAAAAAAGAAACACACGGATCAACCTATTTGTGGGTTGATCCTCATTGGTTTTTCAAAAATATGTACAGAGAAATCAAAAATCAAAAGTAACCCCTATGAGGAGAAGGTTCGTCATTAGTGGTGATCCATTCGAAGATATTGGCGTTCATCGATCTCTGGTCCTGGATCCTTCCTCTAATACGTCATCGCCACTTTTTGATCTATCGTCATTCTTCATTGTAGAGAAAATCTCTCTCCATTCGTCAGAGAAATTCCTACTCTAATTTTGAAACTCATTATCTCATTTAAAGAGAAACACATCACAGCGTTTCTGTTACATTACGTCATCACATCATTATGTTGTTTCTTTAGTGAAACAGCATATCGGTTACAATTTGATTAATGAGTCATTTTGTTGCTCCTTTAAGATCCTCATTAATGGGGGGTTCGTCTCTACCTCTTCACTACACCGTAGTGCTGACCTGCCACCGCTCAACGGTAAGGAAAAGAAAAAAAATGTTTTAAGTTATTTTATATCTCTTCTCAAAGGTCCAAAAATTATCTTTTTCAATCGAACCATTCCAGTTGAGGTTAGGTTCATTATTAGGTAATGTATTAGTTATGAATTCAATCATGCATTCATATTTTGAATCCAGGCACCCATTTTTAATTTTCCAAAACCACGCATGCATACCATTTTAATTCTCTTAAAAAACGTTCCAGGAACTATCTTTCACCCATGACCTATGCCAGTTGAGGTTAAGATCCACCTAATAGAAACACTCCCTCACGAGCTCCATGGTACTCTCAAATTTCCAATCCAAGTTACCGTAAGTATTTGAAAAAAAAATTGTTACTTAATTATTTTATTTACACCCAAAAACTAACTTCCATCATTGGCATGCACCGGGCAATGTTAGGCTCTACCTAAGGAAAGAATACCCTCAAGATCTCAAATGTGGTCTCGTATTTTAAATCTGAGTCACCGTTCGTGAGTTATAAGAATTTGAAAAATATAATAATTTTATTTAATTATTTTATTTATAGTTATTCAATTTTCTGGTTTTCTCACTAGAGGCTAGCACAGACTAAACTTAAGTCATACCTAGGATAAACCTACCATCCTGAACGCAATGGTGCCCTCGTATTCCTGATCTGGGAAACCGTTTAAGATTTATTCCACTTTTTCATCAAAACTACTCATGTGAACTTGTTAAAACTTAACATTTTTTGACGGATCATTCTAGGAACTGCAGGCCTCAAAATCGCATGTCGTCTCAGCACCTGGTTTTAACATAATTCCATATAATTAAAAAAATAACATGGAATTTAGGGAACATTACATTACCCCCACCATTATGGATTCATGTCCTCATAAGAAAAAAAATGATAAAAAACAAAAGGGCGTACTGAGTACAAATCTGACCCTCCTTCTCCCATGTGCTCTCCCAAAGATTCTCATGCTACCACTGAACGTGCACCATAGGAATCGACCGTCCAGGAAGTAACTTCTCCTATCGATCCTATATCTCTACCAAGAACAATGCAAATTCCATCCCATCACTAATATCCTGCTCACCCCAGTTGATGATGTACAATGGATCATGCGTGTACCTCCTCATCTACGACACATGGAAAAAAATCATTCAACCAATGCATATATGGGAGAAGACCTAGGCGGTATACCACCTCGCCAACTTTGCTCAAAATTTGGAAAGGTTCGATGAACCTCAGATATAACTTTCCACCCCGGACAAATCTCTGCAATCCCCATTGGGTTGAGACCCAATGAAAAACATGGTCTCCTTCCTTGAACTCCAAGGGCCTCTATCTCCTATCTACATAATATTTATACCTAATTTGGGCATTCCTCATCTACTCCTAGATGATCTACACCTTCTCAGTGGTATCCCATACCAACTATGGACCCATTAGTGCTGAATCCCCTAGGTCTGTCTAGTATAGAAGTGATCTTTAAGGACACCCATACAAATCCTCGAACGGTGCCATGTAGATGGTAGATTGATAGAATTTTTTTGATGAAAACTACACCAACATCATGTGTTCCTCCCAACTAGGACCAAAATCAATAACGTAATCACGAAGCATGTCCTCCAAGGTATGTATGGTCTACTCCATCTGACCATTAGTCTATGGGTGAAAGGATGTTCTAAGTGCAGTTGATTCCCAAACACCTCTTGTAATCCCTTCCACAACAAGGATTTAAAGTATGAATCATGATCTAAGACTATCGTAAATGGTAATACATGGATTTGAACTATATTCTGCACGTAGAGTCATCCCAAGATCTCCGTTGAACTCTGTTCTTGATTGGGTAGAATGGGAGCTGAATTGGTGAGTCAGTCTACGATCACCAAGATGGTATCATTCACCCAGAATGTACATGGTAATCCTACCATGAAGTCCATCGATATCCAATCCTGCATCCACTTCGGTACCTCAAAGGGGTTATGTCAAACCTTCTGAAACCTGGTGCTCAGTCTTCAATTGCTGACATATGGGGCATCTTGAGACAAACTCTACCACTTCCTTCTTCTTCTCTAGACACTAGTACTGATGTTGGAGGTTCTGGAATATCTTCTCCACACCTGGGTGTACCACCAAAGGGGATGTATGGAACTCCCTCAACACTTCCTCTCATAATTCCACTATTACAACGATGCATCATCTAAAAAGGATGGCATGCTTCCCACCAACAGAATATCCATCAGGGGTGTTCCATGTGGACATCTAGGGACAAGTGGTCTCACAGTGTGAATCTCCGAGTTGTGCCTCTCTAACACGCTGTAAGAGTGGATGGGTAACCACCATTGACTAAATATATGCTACCTCATCTCTATCCATAAAGGATATTTAAATCAAGGCGAACTACTCTAAGGCCTCATCCAGTAGTTGTGAAATCAATATCCTACTGAGAGAATCTACCACCATTTACCCTTCCCATAATTATAGACTATCTCAAAGTCATAGTCCTGGATGAACTCTAGCCAACATCATTGTCTCAAATTCAGATCCCTTTTAAAAAATGATATAATGGAGACTCTTTTGGTCAGATTAGATGACAAATTGTTAACCCATCAAGTAGTGTCGCTACATATTCAGTGAAAAGACTAATGCTTCCAACTCAAGGTCATGAGTTGCATAGTTCTTCTCATGTGGTTTCAACTTTCATGGTCCATAATCAATCATTTCTTTCCCCTACATCAAGACAAAACCAATCCTGGTTCCTGATGCATCACAGTACCCTACGTAGTCAGTGCCCTCCTCTAGAAACCTCAAGATAGGAGCACTCGTCAATATCTCCCTCAGCTACTGAAAGCTCTGCCGACATTTTTCTATCCACATGAAGTGTTTTCTATTATTTTTCAATGTTTTCATGGGTGATGCCTCTCTGTAGAGGTTAGGTAAAAATCTTTCATAATACCCATCCAACCCAAGGAAACTCTGCACCTCGGTAACTCTCTTGGGTGGCTCTAAAGAAATCACTGCCTCGATCATTGATCAATCCACCACAACTCCAGCCTCTGAGATGACATGTCCCAAAAAGTGTACCTTTCATATCCATAACTCACTCTTCAAGAGATTTCTGTAAATATGGTTCTCTCATAGTGTGTCCAGAACCATCCTCAAGTGTATCACGTGCTCCTCCGTGGATACTGAATACACTAAGATTTCATCAATGAAGTCCAAAAGAAACCAGTCTAAGTATGGATGGAAGATCCTATTCATCAGTCCCACAAACACTGATGGGGCATTCGTCACACCAAATGGAATCACTACTTACTCGTAGTGGTCGTAGCAAAATTTAAAATTCATCTTCAATATGTCCTCATCTCGTAATAAAATATGGTGATAGCCTAATCTGAGGTCTATCTTCGAGAACCATCTCACTCCCTTCAGTTGATCGAATAGGTCATCCATCCTCGGTAGAGGACACATGCTCTTCATGTTCACCTGGTTCAGGAGCTTATAGTCCAGGCATAACCTCAAGCCTCCATTTTCCTTATTGGAAGACAACATTGGGGCTGTCGTATAGTGAACTATTGGGCCTTACGAACCCCTTTCTCTGTAAGTCTTCCTATTGTACCCTCAACTCCTAGAGCATTGCAGAATCCACATGATATGAAGGTGTAGAAATAGTTTTCATCTAGAGGTATAGATCCATGCATAAATCTACCTCTCTACAAGGAGGTTTTCTTTGATCATCCTCTAGAAATATGTCCTTGTACTTGTCCAAGTCTATGAGACTAATTTTAGTTTCCTAATGTCCCGATGCTAACATCCATTGCCTTCATCTACTCAGTCAAATAAATTTCAACCATAAAGGTTCTCTCTAGCACCCTAGCATAAGTAGGAATGTACATAGTAATAGTGCTGCTATGGATGTCCCTAAACATATCTTGCTTGAAGTTTCGAGCCCTGAAGAACTGGTCACATCTTATTCATCAAGTACCTGGAAGGGTGGTATGCCTCGATGAATACTCATGTATCAACATCTCATCTTCGGAAGATGAAAAAGATCTTGAACATGCATAGCCCTTAGATTTTATGGAATGATACCCTTCTTGGAGAGGGGTTCTCAAGATCTGTCTATGGAAAAGTCACCTCATAATAAGATTGGGTAATCTAAACCCCATCATCGACCTACTAAGACATGTATAAGGCTCACTACTAGGACTACCACCATACTTAAGGGTTACCTAACTAGACATAAAACTCGATCACCACCTCAAGATAGTCCTTAGCTTTCTGTGAGTCGGGCTCGCCTCAGAACATGAGGGGTCTCAGTCACTGAAACTCATGTAAGGCACTAAGCCTACATGTGTCCTCTACCTGTAGCGTCGATAGAAACTGATGACAAATGGGCTGTGGAAAATATGGGACACCACCCAAAGGTTCCATCTCAGAAAATGATCCCTATATTGAATCCTCATCACTCTATAGACCATCTTCATGGTCACGTACTTGAATCCTAGCTGGATGTTTACATGGAGGCACCTCGAAAGAGATCAAGATGAATCATGATTAATAGATTATACCTAGTGATATGACTATGACTTAGAAATATCATTAGAAAACATTTGAAGACAAATGAAACTAGTGTTTTCATGTACTGATTCAGAAAGTGGAATTTAGGGCCCTAGTGAATGGATATGTTGGCTACCGCACCAATACTGGACTCCCTGGCCTGAATGTCGAACTCGAAACACTTAACACTATTTCCCCATAAAAGATTTACAGACTCTTAGTTCTTCTAGTAAAACTGACCGCCTCTGATACAAATTTGTCATGACCCTTCTCCTGGGACCATGTCAGGACTACCCCAAGCCTACCTTCAATATGTCAGGGGATGGAAACTAGCACTGAATAGGCATATCCCAAAAAGGGAATTCATTTACCTTTAAACTTATACACATGTACATATCTCAAACTATGGAATGTAAACACGAAGTAAACCACAATAGTTGTCGATAAAACTAGAGAGAGTACAGTACGAACTACATTATAAAGGGGCCATAATACAAGCCCAAAATCACAAAGGAAAGTAAAAATTCCACATTCCATCCGATCGAGACCCCACCTGATGGGTAGTGAAGGGTATCTCCCTATAGCTATAGAATTATCTCTATCTGTCCCATATCCTTGAGAACCACATGGCCTCGGACCACCAAGGTTTCTGTTAAAGTGTCTTTCAGTCCCATCTCACTAGGCACCACCTGGTCCCACACCACCAAGGTCTTCGTTGAAGTGTTGATCACCTGCACAGGGATGACACGTACAGGTGGATCCCATACAAGGGTGAGTAATATAATAATTAGTAGGGACCAAAAACCAAAAATTAAATACCAAAAAGAAATCCATAAAGAAAACTATGAAGCATGACCACCAAGCAAGATAGCTGACACAATTATAATCTAAAGTACAGATATAAAGACTATCATTTGTAACACTGAACACCTTGGGCTGTTAAGGTACTCTTCCCAGATGAGTACCATGGGTCTACTGGGTCACATAGAGCCACTTGTAGATGTTCCACACTGGGTCACTTGGAGCCGACCCACACAGGTTTCATTAGAGATGATATACACAAGTCCTCTAAGTGTTAACCCACATAGTGTCCCTAGGAGATGATCCATATAGGGTCTCTAGGAGCAGATTCACACAAGATCACTATGAGCTGATCCACACAGGGTCTCTAGCCTTTGGGTGTCAGCTATCCAGAGGATTCCAACACATAACACGCTTGATTCTGAGATAATTTAATCATCAATTCATCGATCATATCACTACTACACCAAAAAATAACTTAGAGTATTCCCAAATAATCATCTAGAGGAAAGGGTCACAAATATACAGACGGTGAGTCAATCTGATCCCCGGTCTGAAAGATATTATTGTTTTGGTAAATAGGGGTCAGTTATGCCTGGGCCTAGTCCGACTCAATCAGACTGACCCGACCAACCCAGCTTGGGGGTCCTCCATGACCTGGCCTGATTCAACCAACCCGAACTGACCTAGTTCGAGACTGGGTCAGTCCAGTCTGATCTAGCCAGTGGGCCCGAACCATTAGGTCTTGCTGGACCAGACCCGGTTCGGCTGTGGGTCTAGCTCACCAGGTCGCCCAACAACCCAATTTTATCTGGCGCAGCTTGCACTAGCAGGTCAGTTTCCTTTCCCACATGGGTTTCCCAGTGGCCCAGCTTCATCCAAATGCCTTGTCCTGCAATAATGGGCCAGTTTACTCCAAATCGGGCTGCTCAATAGCACGGTTCATGTGCCCCAGCCCGGTGTGAACAACGGGTTGGCCTCCTCTAGACAGGATTCCAAAAGGGTGTCTAATTTGGCACCCCACGGCCTGGAAAACAAGGTGAGTCAGTTTTCCCCATCCTGGATGACCATTGGGCATTCGGTTCAATTGCACGTAGCTGGAAGGAGCTGGATGGCCACGTCTAACCTCCGCCAGCCATCGGCCCATGTGGTAACGGCTCATACTACTCTGCTGCAGTTCAAGCTGGTCGTAGCATCCGCCATGGTAGATCGTCATGGTGCACCATTGGCGGTGCTTTCCATGGGCCATCGGATCCCTTCCAGTTTCCCGTTATGCCAAATTTTCTGCACCAGTGGTCTTCTTGGGTCATCATATTCCCTTCTATGGCCTCGGTACCAGCTTGTCATCAATTCAGAGTTGTGGCCACAAAGAACATGCAAGAACGCAAGGAGAAATTTCTTGTACCTTGTTCGTGTCAGCCTCCACCATCCATATTAGAGTTTTAGAAAAACAGGGAAGATTTAAGGCTTTATCAAAGCTCTATCCTATTACAAAATCCCAATCTGAATCACCCTCCCGTAAGAACAAGCGACCTGCAGATCAAACTATTCATTGGTTGATCCACATTGGTTGTTTTATAAATAATAACGAAAAAAACAAAAATCAAAAGTAACCTATACCTAGAGAAGGTTATTCATTGGTGTTGATCCCTTCGAAGTCATTGGAGTTCGTCAATCTCTGGTCCCGCATCCTTCCTCCAACACGTTGTCGCCACTTTCCAATTTGTCATCGTTCATTATTGGAGATAAAATCCTTCTCTGTTCATCAGAGAAATTTTCACTCTGATTCTCTAACCTTTTATCTCATTAAAATAGAGACGCCATAGCATTTTTGTTACACTGATTCATCGCATCATTACATTGTTTCATTAGTGAAATAGTGTATCTGTTGGATGAAAATTAAATTATTATTATTCAAACACTTTTGAGTAAAAAGTTAAAAACTATACATGACTTCAAAAAGTCATGACATCCATACTTAAACGGAAATATTAAACCCCAATGGACCAAAACTCAAGATCAAGGAAATCCCTCACAACAAGAGAGAAGCTCCTCCCAACAACTAAAACATTATTTCCAGCTTCCATTATCTCATCGCAGCACGGATAGCAGTCTCCATCCAAAGAGCATGATTATAATACCGATGGTCATAGTAATACCCTCTCAAACATCTAATTACAAGAATCCATGAAACACTGAAACATCTTTCCCTAAACCTCATCTAAAGAATCTCTTTATATGAGAATGGTTGGAGAATCCCTAGAGCTTCAGACCAGTAAGGCCAAAATCAAAATCAATTTCAAAAAACCATCATTGTTATCCTTCCATTAAAATCAGAGTCATCTGAAATCAAACATAGACCAAGAAAATACTTTCTGCCATCAAAAAAATGTTGAAATGCAAGGTAGGTGAGAAAACTTCAAGAGAAATAACTAGGCACGCGGAAGATGAAGAACTAGTTAATCAACCCCAAAACACAAATTCAGAAAACACCATCGCACGGACTAAACCAGCACATCCAAAACCATAAATGAAATCAATGAAAGTAGAACATACCCAAATCACAACATGGAGAATCACAACAGAGAGAATATGCAACAAAAAAATCAATGATCTAAGAAACATCACCACAAGATCGACCTCCCAAACGCCAGCCACTGGAAGGAAGTTCCACTACAAATCAAACTGAAACAACATCAAAATCTTGTCTCCACCAAAAATACCACTGTAGAAGACCACAAAAAACCCTCAAAGCTCTCAAGACACCGTAGATCATGGAGATGACCCTCAAATGCCAAAAACATTGACCACAGGACGAAGTTGTGCCGATAAAAACTTATCAAACCCACGAACGCTCTAATGGCGTAAATCGGTGAACAAAGTGACCTTCATCGAAAACTGGTCTTATGCTCATGGATGATGATCTGACAGTGTCGCAGAAGCCCATATCTCGAAATCAACATCGCCACAGAAGGAGGTTTGAGACACGAACTCATCGCGAAGAGCACCAGAAGGATCCGCAACAAATCCACCATGGCAGAGATGAGGCAACGATGGGGAAATAGTGTATATATTAAGATTCAATTAATAATTGTTTATGCTTATAATTTAAGATACACATTAATGTGGGTTTCATCATCACCTCTTTGATGCACTGTAATGCTGGCATGCCACCACTCAAGAGTGAGGAAAAGAAAATAAAATAAAATTTTAACTTATTTTATTATCTCCCAAAAAGTATGAAAATTAACTTTTTCCCATGACCCACACCGGTCGAGATTAGGTCCATTCATAGGTAAATTCATCATTCCAGACACAATGATGCCCTCATATATTCAATCCAGACACCCATTTAAAAGTTTTCAAAACCGCCCACATGCACCATTTTAATTCACTTCAAAAAAGTTCCAAAATCTATCCTTCCACCTTGACCCGCATCAGTTGATTTTAAGATCCACCGAAGGGAAACACGCCCTCATGAGCTCAACGGTACTCTCATATTCCCAATCGGAGTTACCATTTAGGAGTTATAAGGATTTGACAAAAAAATAATTGTTACTTAATTATTTTATTTACAACCAAAAACTAACTTTCACCACTGGCCCACACTAGCCAATATTTGGCTCTACCTAAGGAAAAAATACCCTAATAATATCAACAATGGTCTCATATTTTCAATCTGAGTCACCATTATTGATTTATAAGCATTTGAAAAATAAAATAATTTTATTTATTTATTTTATTTACGGTTATGTCAGTTTTGGGTTTTCTCACTAGAGTCCTACGCAGACTAAACTTAAGTCACGCCTAGGGTAAACCCACCATCCTAAATGAAAAGGTGTCCTGGGATTTCTAATTCAGGCACCTATTTAAGATTTATTCCACTTTTATAGGAAAATCTCTCATATACACTATTTAAAACTTAACATTTTTTGACAGATCATTATGGGAACTCTGTACCTTAGAATCACACGTCATCTCATCACTTAGTCTTGAAATAATTCCATATAATTAAAAAAATTACATGTAATTTTTGGGACATTAAAAAAATATTAGTATGAGATATTGTGCTATGAAAATGCGAATTAGGTAGGTTCAAAAGATGATAGAAAATAAACATCAGTTGGTATGTTCTATCTTGGAAGATTTTTTATTTCTTGGCTAAGTAAGAAACAAGATTTCATTTATTAAAGTGCCGTAAAAGATGAATATATTGCGGCCACTCAAGCCTGCGTGTAGTTATTGTGGATGAAGCAGAAACATGATGATATTGGAGTTAAAGTGAAGTATTTGATTGGAATACATTATGATAACTCAAGAGCTATAAATCTTAGAAAAAATATAGTCCATCAATCAAGGACAAAGCACATTGAAAAAAACGACCATTTTATCAAGGATAAGGTGGATCATGGTCTTTTGAAGTTGGATATGTGCCTACGAAATTATAAGATATAGAAATTCTGATGAAGTCCTTTCCCAAAGTGGCATTTGAGAATAATTTCTTAGATCTTGGAGTTTAGTCGACTCCCCTCACTTGAATAGTGTGGATAGAGGATCCTCCTCTCTCTGAGGTATGGTGTGTGTTTTCTCTTGTGTGCTAATCTGTATTCTTTACAATGTTGTAGCCAGAAAGGAGTGACCTTTTTTATTCATTCACAAAGGGGGTAAAAATTTCATGACCAAGACACGGTGAGAATATGATTGGGAGAGCAGTTAAGTAGGGGGGATTCTAAATATTATGATGCAAAACATGTTTTATCAAATCTTATATATCATGATAAATGGAGATCTTGATGGCATTTTACTGGTTTTGGAATGAAGTGATACATTGATGAACTTGGTATGATACTCTTTTTTCCCATAACGAGAATGGATCATATGGGCTTAGAGTGTGTGTTGAGTAAATCATTGATTTCTAATCAATGTTTTGAAGTGTTTTCAATAAACCCAAAGTGGGATATTTTTGGAAAAAAATCCTCCAAGGTGTTGTATCAGTGTTTTTGTGGTGACTGTATTTGTTGAAAATTTTATATGACAATATTTTAGGGCCACTTCGGTGGTGGTGTGGTGGTGAAGGTGAGTGGCACATCAATGCTGTTCTTTGGGAGGTTCAGGGTTTGAAACTTGGGAGTCCTCTTTTGGGGCGAGCCTCTCCCCCAGGATCCACCCACCTTGCCGGGCCGCCCGGTCTATTCTGGGTGGGAAAAATGAGGTGTGTCCCAATCGCTGACAGATCGCTTGACAGACCATCGATGTCGGGCTGTCACCCTCCAGGATGCTCTGCCATCTCAGCTGGCAATGGCTCCTTCCTGGCTAGGGCTCTCTCCAGAGTGACCCCTTTGTTGGGAGGGGGTTCCCTTGTGTGGAGGGTTCGAAAAGACCACACAGGGGAATTCCCTTTTCTAAGTATATGAAAATATTTCAGTATGGTTGGTGATGATCGTATTTATTTTATGGAAAAGGAATGGATTCTGAAAATAAATTTATGTGGAGCGCAAAGGAGGTTCGTGGATAGTAAAGGACCCTAATGTTTTCCAGATGAGGGAGGTGATTTGAAGTCACCACATTGGGTTATTCACAACAAAAACTATGTATTGGGATCATATCTCAGGAGGTGCATCATTTTTTATAAGGTTTTTATTTAAGTTCTGTTAGGAAAGGATTTTTTTAAGGAAGAATGTGGTAAATTGAATCTGCCACAAATTTTATGTGTTATGCGGACTACAGTGAAATTTCACAGTGATTTCTAGATCAGTAGTGGGGTTTATGGTAATTGTGATTACAGGTTTTTTTGGGAATTATTTTTCTATATAAGGGACCTAATAAAATCATAATGTAGAGATAATTCCATTAGAGGAGATCATCATTAGAAGAATTAAGCTAAGTCTGAAGTGGTTTGTGAAGAAGAAATTTCATGACATAGGTGTGGTTTATGAAAGAGAAATTCTGAGAAGGATATAGTTTGTGAATATAGTTCACGAAGGATGTTTTTTTGTGGGTACATATATCTTTCAAATCATCTAATATCCAAAAAGAAAATATAGTTCATGGAGTAAAGTTATTTCACAAATCACTCACGCCACATGGTGTATATTTGTTCGCAAATAAATTAATGTAGTTTGTGAAGGGACTAAAAACAATTTGTTAAAGTAATTTTTACAAACTATAAGTTCTTATAAAAGTGTATTTCATATACTAGTTGAAAATAGAGCTTCATGGGAGACCCATATATGTGTGAAACAATTCTGAATTGATTCAGAATAACAGAAGATTCGTCTGAAGAATTAGTGATCACACTTCAGTTAAGAGAGCAATGAGCTTTCAGATTTTGATTTATTGTAAAAGATGAGGTACAATGAGTCTACTCTAAACCTTCTATTTTCATTTATAATTAGTTTATTTTATATATAGGAACATTACCTTTTTATTATCCTTGTACATAGCCCATTTAGGGTGAACCAAATAAAATTTTTGTGACTTGTGCATGTTTTAATTCTCATATTGTTCTCTTATACAAGAATTATAGAAAAGATTATATTGTTTAATGATGAAACAATATCAAAATATATATTTGTTTTAATATTTCATACCCCAATTCACCCCCCCCCCCTCTCTTAGGGTATTTAACCAAGATAGACTAACACTTTACTCAAGGATTTTATTGTTTTTTTTACCCTAAGGTTCCCTTCGAACATTGTTGTTTCTTATGTAAAAGAGAGATAGATATGGAAGATAATTAAATATGGAAACTACATACTTCATTCATATAGTTTCATTTCATAGGTTATCCTCTGAGGTGATCTGCACTAGTTGGTCACACAAGTGACCCAGTGTCAACAAATAGGGTCACATGTCTATAGAATTCATCCTCTTTCAAAAACCACCTACCTTATCTCAATTTGAAATTATTTCACATCTACATATCAAATTTCTTATTCTTGAAACTACCCACACATACCTTTGGTACATATGATAAACATTTTATTGAGTGACCTGAGTGAGTTTGCTTCAGGGAGTGACATGCGTGAGGCCACTAGAGCGAGTAACCTGGGCAAGGCCACATGAGCGAGTAACCTATGCAAGGCTAATTAAGCGAGTGGTATGTGTAAGGTCACTCCTTTTTTTGAATTTTCTCATTTTAAAAGAAAACTAAAAACTGACACTAATGAACGTCTTAGTGCTTCTATTGAAGATTTAAAAAGGGAAACCCAAATAATTTGTGATGAATGGGTTGATACATGTGTTAAAGAGACAATCGATATCATCGGGCCAGATTACTATTATATGTGTGACTCCACTATTCTAGACTAGGAAATATATTTTAATATGTATCAATGTAGGTACCCATTAAGTTTCCAGATTCTAGTCTATGAACATGATCTTCTGAATGATGCATTCATCCCAAAGACATAGAGTTTTCTACACAAGTCATGGTTCCTAGAGTACATTAACTATCTCATCACCAATATCTCCTCTAGAGTTGTATTAATCAATGAAGGTTTAGTATCCTATAAACGAATCTTGGATCCTAGTTTGTGTTCCCCAAAACTAAAGTCTCTCACCTTGGAATCAAAACATCACTGCTAACAGTTGATATTTCATGATTCCAAGATAGATCAATAAAAATGATAGGATGATTGGAACTTCCTCTCTAAGGGGAGTCAAACCCAAATAGATGTGGGCATAATAGGTGATCCAAACTTCTATATAATTCAATACAAATTTGAAATAAATTGGGATCTACAAAGATGTTTGGGTGGCCCACACATATGTGTTCTAGAATCCATACATTATCCATGAGCTGCTAAGTTAGTGGAGCCCTCAAAAAAACACTTTGCATTGGACACACTGCAAATTTGGAATTATCTTGTGGGTGTATGAAAGATTTCATGAGTTCCCATAATCAGAAAAATGTATGATGAATTAATCTTGCTAAAAGTAACCTATTATAACAATTAAAGGATATCATCTTCGACTTATGAGTTGTTAACGTTTTTCTAAAAGGTGTATAAAAAGGAAACTCATCCAAATGGTGATATTCATTCGGATTCATGGATGAAGGCCTTACTAGAGAAATAAGGAAGGTTCCAATCTTACATCATCCAATAATATTCCCTTTATTGAAGTATAAAATCATTCCTATAAAATTTTGGCCTATGTTGGAGCAAGGATAGTATAATCAGTGAGGATATATATTCAAGTCTGACACCACTGCAAGTATTTTTCTGGTTTCCATAAAAGAAACATGGTTGAGAACCTACCTACTAACAATCCATGAATATAATGGTGGTCTGAGGATGAGTACATTTTTTGTAGTGGAAAATTTAGAATAAGGGACACACATTGGTCTGGGTACCCTTATTTTGGTGAACATTTACCAATTATAATTTCATGTATACATAGGGAAGGACCTGTACCAAATATCAGGGCCATTTAAAGTGATTTTGGGGTGGATTACGGTGCACTTTAGTTTTTATGTCATGCTGATAAAAGTTGATGTTCATAAATTATAGTTTCATCCATTTATTTAGGTTGTTTGTATTCATCCCTTACCTTTAAAATATGGTGTATCTCTGAAGAATATGAATGTACTATGAGATCATAAATTCTTCTCATACGGTGATCCACCTACATGGTTTTTCTTTTACAATGTCCAAGGTGATAATGAACTAATTTCATACATGATTCCATTCAGATATAGTGTTCTGGAATCCTATATTGATAGTGATATTATATGTGAAGCATATGCTCTATACCAATTTTTCATCTAGTTCAAGCATTTACAACAACTGAATGTCTCCCCAACACCACCACCAACACATATTGGGTTTGAGAAACAATATATAGTGGCTTGAAACCTCTACATAATAATGGACTTAGAGGAATACTAATCATTGATTAAGCTACATCCATCAGGTACATCCATTAGGGTAAACTTTGGTTATGCCAATGATTGTATTTCTTCCTACACTCAAGGGGAATTAACAACAAGTGTCCCTTGATTCGAGGCCAAGATAAATTCGCTGTGTGGTAAGTGTTATAAAAAGGTTCATCCCAGAGGTGATGATGCTGAAGGTCAAAATAATACCAAAATATCTCAGGCATGGGCAATAGAGTATACTGAAGTTGAAAAGACCACATCTATTGAGCCAAGACGGACTATTCATCATCACCATGAGGAAACCCAAGATTCAATCACCAAACCTTCCTATAAGGTAAAGAGGCCCGAAAGGACCTTAAAGTAAAAAAAGATTATGGGTATTTCCTATATCCATCCACATCAACATCTTATTATATGATACCTATGCTAGTCTAATTATGAAAATGAATAACTCGAAACATCATAGATTTATGGGTATTCCACCAAGACCACATAAATATCCTACAAATTGTGGATAATTGTGTGTCCTTCAAACTTCAAACCGAAACTAATTCTTTTGAGGTGGGGCATCATATTTTGGAGCTAGAGATGTTTTTATATACGACCGATAATCAGGTCCCAATAATAAAGAGGGTAACCGATATACTGGATCGAGGTGTTGTTGGGGGAGTTTCTAACCAATCTAACGATGAATGGGAAAAATTAATCAATGGTGGTGATGTAGGATTATTTATTTTTCCTTTTAATCGACAATATTTTTTTTAAATAGTGGAATTACTAATAATGATCCTCTTTGACTTATAGATTGAGGCATCAATGGAACCACCCTCTCCGAGATACACTTCAACAGGTACCCTGATTGGAGTTGAGGGGTTTACCCATGACCCTGTGATTTATCTATCGGTTACAGATTAATGGTGAAGGAGGTGGAGGGGGGACCTTTCCACCTTTGGAGACCATATTTGGGAATACTGACAAGGTTCCTTCACCGTCTCAATATAAGAAATAGAAAAGGGGGAAGATGTTGGCCAAGCATATATGTTGCAGTAAGTCTCCATAATGTAAATTAGTATTTTAACTCACCTGATGCGACTTTTTGATTGTTCTTTAACTTTTCTAGATTTACTTCACTTTCCTCCCTCAAGGGTTATGGTACTGATCCTTTGAGGACTTAGTGGGTTATTCTAGATTAGTCATAGACTCACATTGGGGAGTCCATTCCTTTGATAGGATAAGTTCCAAGAGATGAAGTTGCATATACTCCTATTACCATAGAGAGGGAGGAGGATCCTAGTAATATCATATGTGAATCATAATATGTCATGTATTGATCGTTAACTTATATTCCTTATGATATTTCAAATCATATGTATACAGTGGAGGACCCTATGGTGACCACTGCTGACCCTGTCGTTGTCTTGGGGAAAGCTTATCAGGGTCTTGGGTCATCGGGGGAGGATATTCTGCTAAGTCCCATGTATGATTTCCCTTGTGTCCCCATGGGTATGTATTCCATGGTTCTTGGGAATTAATTCATGAAATGAGAACTCGTGACATAAAAATTGGAGATATGATCACTCATATTAATATCATCATCTCTTTAAAGGATTTTCTGGAATTCAATAAGGAATTAGAGATATGTGACTCTTTATTTACACACAAAAAAACCATACACCCTATTATTTAATCATTAATACTTGATTCATGAATATTTTCCCATAGAAAATATTTCCATGGTGATATGTGATTATAGATTCAAAGTTCATCCTTCTCCCATTGCTGAGGGAATAACAGAAGAGGGTCCTGAGGTGGGAGATCCTCGTAATCCTTTCATCCCAAGATCTGAGAAAACAAAGGAGGATGTTCCTCAATAGTAAATACTTGATAAAACCATTTATACTAGGTATTATATATATTAATACAACCAAGAAACTATTTAGTCAATGGTTCTATGTTATCAACTGCTTTGATCACCTTTTTACCTTCTCTTAACTATCTTCCAACTTCAATGACAAATTTCACTCATCTCTTAGTTCCATCAGTCTCAATGGTCAATCCTGAAGGGAAGAATTTCTCCAACTCAACTAACTATGTAATGTGAGTGAAAAGTTACTCCATGAAGGAAAATTTTAGTTTCTTTCATAAGTGAACTAATTCTAAAGTACACCTCTTTTCTTGAGACCAGCTCCACAGTAATCCAAGAGGCTTTGGATTATTTCTGGGTATGCCACTAGTTCATATGGAAGGACATATGGGAGTTAGTCTTGAGTAAACTTGTGGAGTATATACCTTCACATATCTATAGTCTCTAGAGTATATTTAGGATTTTGGGGTATGGTCAATTCAATTACTGCATGATCCACATTAATATGAAGGAGATATTTTTCCAATGGGGGAAAGATCATGAGTCACAATATAAATTTATTAAAGAAATATTGCTCACTAAAATTGATGATCTTCGATCTTCATTATCCCAGTCGGATCTCAACCATTCCAGAAATTAGGATGAGTGCAAAAAATAGGTTGAATAGAAATCCCATAAAATAGTTCACTTACAAAAAGATATGGATACCACCAGAGGGTATCCCATATAACTTCATTGTTCATTGGAAGCAGTCCAGGATAAAGGAAATACTATTATTATAGGCACACAAAAGTAGCTTCACCTTTCTATTAAGGCTAATACTACCCTACTATCAAGTCTTTAAATGGATTTTGATGAGGCTTGAGCAACCCATTATCAATTCAAGATTTATGTTGATGGTATTTTTTTAAAAAAATGATAGAGAGACACCAACTTGTTGATACCCCTCTGACTTTCTTCCATGAATGAAAGGAATTTTGTTACCACCCATCTATATCATTTTCACTATTTTTTATAATTATAAAATAACATTGAATTTGGTTCATTTATCTAAACACACTTTTTTCAATGTGTCATAATTACAGTGATAGTAATAGGAAGATGATCTAAATTTTTTCAAGGTCTTGGGACCCTATGATCATAGTTTTATTATTATTATAGTCACATGAATCAAGAAATAGTTGAGCACCTACTTTGCAATGGTGGCTGGGCCCAGTCTATTTGGAGAATTCTTGACTAGAACTTGTTTCCTATAAGAATGGGGATTGATGTCAACACTTTCTTAGGCTCCTATTTTCAAAATATTGATCAGAATAGTCCTGAAATAAAGTCTCGTAGTATGTTGTTCATTGTAGCTTCTTGGATCCTTTAGGATGTGCGTGATAGAGCTAGAGAAGGTCATCGCTCATTTTTTCGTTTCTTGTAGATGTTTATCTTCTCCTTGCGAGATGAGCTTAGGATTCTCATTTTCTATGGCAATCACTCTTCCTCTATCTGAAGGTTATTCCCCATAGTGGTCTTGAGGGTGGATGAATGCGAGAGGAAAAAGATTGGGATATGGGTCTAGTGGAAACCCTTATTAATGGCCTAAAGATAAATTTTTAGGGTTCCTACCCATCCAGCCTTTTTTGAGGTTTCAGGATCATGCACGATGATTGAGGCTTAGACCTCCTTGGATTTAGTTCTTTTTATGGGTTGTGAGATCCTCTTGAAAGTGAATTCTAGGTCTATTGTGAGTGGTTTACATTTGATCTAGTCGTCTAATATCAATATTATAGTGGTTGAATCATACTCAAAAGTTATTTTTGATCTTCTTAAATCTAAAATAAGGTCATCTTGAAATCTATTGTATCAAATAAGTAATTTTAATCTACTTATGGAACATGATATTATGGTCTCTCACACTTGGAGCGACAGAAATTTTGATACAAACTCTCTGGCTAGTAAAGGAAACCTAGAAGATCCCACCATCATTTATTCTTGTATTGTTTCTCTTCCTAATGATTGTAACCTCATTTTTTAGGTATATTCCTTGGGGATGCATCGCTTACTCCCTCTTTAACTTGTCTTGTAGGCACTTTTTTCAATGATATAAAAAAAATTAATTTTCAGTTAGACTATAGTCACATGATAGACCCAAAAAAGTTTATGTCTTTTATGTCACAAAAGTTTTTCCTAATTAAGATATGAATAAGAATTACTAATTGAGACATATATATTCTTACTTCAACCTTTTTGGGTATTAACCTAATAATTTTTTTCCACTTTTCATTGGTAGTTTATATTCTTATATTCCATACTAAAGTAACTGATTTTTAAGGTCAAACAACTTTTACCATGATTTATAGGATGAGGACTTGAGTAGGGATTGTAGGACAAGAATTCTCCAACACTTCCAAGATATGAGAAAGGAAATATTAAGTCATGATTTTCTGATTTCCATATATAAATATGTGATATGAGACAATTATATAGTGAATTACCATAGATCATGTTTGAAGAGCGGTTTACAACATGATGTTGTCAGGGTATACGGAGATAGAAGTGGTTTCTCATGAGGAAAAATATTCCTTTGGTTCATACAAATTTTGGGGTGACCTATGTGAAGAAATATTGGGGCATATCATGCATCCTCAAAACAAAAGGATTCCTCCAGTATCATACATTCTATTACTGATGGTTTGGGAAATCTTATGGAGATTCTAGGCATTTCTATATACCTCATTGAGATGAGAATAAAGTTATATGTGGTTCTTGGTGAATAAGTCTCCATATTGATCTG
The DNA here is from genome assembly GCA_963277665.1 of Viscum album. NCBI lineage: Eukaryota > Viridiplantae > Streptophyta > Magnoliopsida > Santalales > Viscaceae > Viscum > Viscum album. The sequence continues at coordinate 536,602,721 of OY728138.1, read as the reverse complement.
ACTCAAATACAGAGAGGGGAATTTTTCTTGATATATATTTGGGCCTAGGATGAGGGTCCCAAGAATCACTGTGTGGATTTATGAAATGATCACCAAGTCGTACACAGCTCTTCGAAGTGATTTGGTGGATAACCGAAACCATAAGTGAAGGCTCATACCAAAAATTTATCATCTGGTTTAATGTTATGAAACCCAGATATGGATGATGTAGTTTAATGTCTTATAGAATGGATTTTGAGGGATGTGATTTACGGTCCTTTAGATTTGATTGAAAAAATAGATAATTTCTACTTCACAGTGATCTGACCAAGAATTTTCAATCATTTTTTTAGGCATGATGAGGGAAAGTTATAAGTAGTGATCTAGGGGACTTTGGATCCAAAAAGTGATATGGGATAGGGTTACATGTAATGATCATATAATATGTTTGAAAAGTAGTTTCCATCATTATGTTGTGTGGTATTACGAAGATAGAATAGGTTTCTCCGTAGGAAGGTGTCTCTAGTTGATAGGCCTTTTAGATGAGACATAAGTAAATATAGACTGGGGAATATCATTAATAGTTCAAACAGAAGTTTCCTATAGTATTATACATTCTATTACCAGTGGTTAGGGAAAGCTTATGGAGATTCGGATTTCCTTAGATAAAGATTGTGATTTGTGTAAGAAATATTCTAGAGTATAAAAGCAACATTTTATACTGAAATCAACCTAGAATGGGGAAAACATTCACTGTGAAATTCTGACCTATATGCTGGTAGGGGGCACATTTTTTTATAAATTACAGTTGGGTCATGGTATAGGATATGATCATCACTTTGTATCTTATCAATGTAAGAATCAATCAACACGTAGATATAGGATAGATTCTGCATGGAGATAGAATTCTTGTGTGGTAGAGTAATATAATTTTATATTTTGGATAGTCTACGATGTAGAATCCAAAAATCATTACTTATATAATAAGGGTTAGAATTAAGGTGTACATAGTTCTTGAATGAACAGTCCCTACATGGGTCTATGAATTTTTTTTCATGAGACATCAAATTGATTAGGTTTAAAGATTATCTTATAGTCTATGGAAGACCCTAGTTCATCTCTCAAGGAGATTTGATGGTTTATAGTGATAATTTTTAATAAAAAGGACTAAAATAGAGGGTTAATTTTGAAAATAGGTTTTAAAAAATAAAATGACTTAACTTAAATAGTTTAATAGTTGAAAAACAAGTGGAGTTTAAAAAGTATGAGAAAAAAAGTTTTATTTTGAGTTCACTTCACACATTTTAGGTTCATTGTTCTTAGGGATTCATTTAGGTTCAAATTAATTCTTGGGTTGAAATTAATCAGAATCCTGATTAGTTCGTAAGATTTTATATAAATTCTTGAAAAACCAAACTATGACATAACAACCATATTTTCAGGGTCTATTATATATAAATGGGATAAGATCTTCCAAATCATATTGAAATCTCAATAAAGTGCGTAAGAAAAGTCTTCTTTTTTAGTCCAATTAGAACAACACAAGTCATGTAATCATAACCTCACATCAATCGATTAGAAATTAGTAGCATACCAATCACATGCATCAAGACAAGATTTAAAATACGAAATAATGTATGATACATGGAATGATATATTTTAAAACCCAAATTAATCCAATATAATAGCTATGATAAGCTTTGGAACTCCCTTGACATGTGCACAACTCCCTCAAAATGAATGACCACTGTTTATCCTGTCATTGAGAGGAGGTGTAATCTCAGGTGGATCTTATTCGTCATTTTAGATCTCCCTATAAGGATAAGGAGATCCAAAGCCTCCAAATGGATTAAACGAGTCCTTTGGGACTCAAAAAGAGAAACACTTATCCACATGTTCTAACATTCAAATGGAGTGCCCAAGGTGCTAATTTATAGACAAAGTGGAAGGTGGTTTTGGGCACCCAAATTTAAAGAAACCAATTAGAACATGGTTTTGAGTGGAAATATAGTATTACATATCTTTGGAAAAAAATTATAAATATCATTCCCCACCTCATGAAAATATTCCCTAAAAATATGGAACCATTTAGAATTCTATATCCCGAGGTATGGATGAAATACCGAACACGACTTTTGACTTTAAACAGATTCGGTTCCCCCGACAGATTACTTTAGTTGGGGGCCTTAATGGTTGAATTTTTATTGGGTGTCTTCTGAAGAGTTTTATCCCACTAAATTTTAGATCAATGAAAAAAAAACCTAATTTGTTTCATGTATTAGCTGATTTATCTATCTTAATCCATAGGTTTTCTAGGAATCTTGCACGGTTTGGCCCTTTTTTTCAACGTCATCATGGGCCCTTCAAATCACCTCCAACTACAATGATAATATAAAAACAAGTGAAATATCACTTTTTAATATTGATAAATATTAAATAGTTTAATCAAACATAAAGTTAAATTTTTTATAATAATTATAATTTACCATACAAAATCAATTTAATAGAGTGGTGTAAGGGTGAAATAAAATAGTGAATCATAGTGCGATCACACCCCCACACAAAAAAAAAATCATTCCTCTAAAAAGTAACATTTCCAAACATTATACATGGATATATTCCCAAATTAATGAAGATTTAACATTCAATGAAAATTTAATTATTCCTAGCAATGTGATCAAAGAAAGAATCACACCAAGGAGTTATTCTCATTGATCATGGAAAAAGATATCTCATAAATTTTTTCCGAACAAAATTCAAGGAGATGAATGATACCAATTTGAGAAACAAATTAAAAGGTAAAAAATGTCACTAACTCTCTAAATGTGTTTTTGATAACCATTTAATTCTGTTATTTTTACTTTCTATACATTAAATATAGGTTATTTTAAAAAAAATGATTTTCACCACTGAACCTTCCCTGCATCTTTTGAAAACAAATTTCAAGACCCACTCAATTAAGAATTCTTGGTATTGAAACCATAATCTATTAACTTAGATGTCCCAATATATTGTACATTTCATCACTCCCCTCATTCGTTATTATCATTTTTTTCAAATGTAGAAATTGGAACAAATCTTACACTCATCACTTAACCCTTGTTTGATCTCCTCGTGACACTAATTGTAATAGTTATAACAAGATCAATGTTCAAAGAAGAGTAGTTTTGACCTATACAATACACAATCCATTTTTTTCTTTTTTCTTTTTTTTTAATTTTTATTTTTATTTTTGGATTTTTTTAGGGTGTACAACAGTCAGATAATAGGTACACGTGTATAGGTCAATTTGATATAGTAATCAAAAAGATTTAATAAGGAATGAATATATAGAAAAATAATTTTTAAAATGTGATAAACATTAACAAAACTTATATTCACCTTCCATTATGTAATAAAAATTCACACTTCTTAGTTGGGTGAAAATGTGTGTGGTGATATTTAGTGACATAATTTTCACATAAACTAATCACATAAAGGGTATCATTCTTCCCAAAGGTTTCAAAATGATATAAATATTTATATTACCGAAAAAATACCAAATTACTAGAAAGAAATCAAACCTTAGTGTTAAATTCATGCCAAAACACACATTCTATCAGTGAATTGTTTTTTAATGTTAAAACAACATGAAATAGGGAAATTAATCATGATTTTTCAATAATTTACATGACTAAGTGTGCATCAAAAATGAATATTCTAGCATAAAATTGAGGGGTAAATTGAGGTTAAGGAAAGGTAAAATTACCATTAATCAATCTAAAAATATAAAAAATATGAAATATGAAGAAAATCCAAATGAACTCAACAAGGTGGCGAAAAGTAAAAATACTATTCAAAAAGAAAATAAGAGAAAAAGAAGAAATATGATGAAAATTTCTAACTAAACCTAGAATGTACCCATCCACCCATACCTAGAGTATCTAGTGTCCCCATTGTAATAAAAGAGAATGTGGGAAGAAGTATTAAAACATGGTGGGTGTCATTCGTAGGTTGTTTCTTGAAGTTATAGTTCCTCCGTCGAGAACTCTGGAATGGATTCATAAAAGTACTTCAGTCATTTCCCAATGATAGTGAAGCTTTATTTTGTTTCTTTATTTTGAACCTGGACAACATCAAATAGATAAAAATTATTAACAGTTTATGGGCCAAACCAGTGGAAAAAAATCTTACTTGGATGAAACTTCAACCTTGAATTGAAAAGGAGGAGCTTATTCCCAATATGCAATTGATAATAAAGGATAAGGTAATCGTCAGTAGCCTTGGTTCTCTCCTTATAAATAACAGAGTTATCATATGAGTCTATACGCATTTCCTCTAACTCCTAAATCTACATATTTCTTTGAGAACATGCACCATAAATAGTATAATTTAATTGTTTAATAGGTTAGTAGTCTCAGTACTCTATCTCAATAGGGAGGTGACAACTCTTTCGGAAAACAATTCAATAAGGTGAAATTCGAATGGGAGTCTTAAAGAAATTAAGGTAATAGTATAATGAATCATTAAGTCTAATACTCAAATTCTTTCTATCTGGATGAACCATCTTCCCTAGAATTTTTTTTACCTCTCAATTTGACACCTCAGCTTGACCTTTGGTTTATGGGTGATATGAAGTAGACACTAGATGCCCGACCCCATACCAACAAAAAGTGATTTCATTGTTCGGTTATATAAATGAGAACCATGGTCATTGATGATGAACCTAGGTAATTAAAACCTATAGAAAATTTGGTTTCTCAAAAATTACACAACTTTCATGGAATAATCTATCCTAATGGATCATGCCAATATCCATTTTGACACATAATCAACAGCGAGAAGAATGTAAAAGTTTCTAAATGAATTGGAAATAGCCCCAAAAATTCAATGTCCCAAACATAAAAAATGTCATGAAAGAGAAAGGGTCATTGTGTCATTTTATTTATTTTAGATACATTCCCCACTCTTTGATAGTGAGGAAAAACATTAAAAAATTACGTCCATCCCAAAATAGTGTTAGCCAAAAGAGACCATAATTCAGGACCTTGTGAGCAGTCCATTGTGGACTAATGAGGCCCCTATAGGAAAGAACATATAAACCCCTAAGGATAGACTAAAACTCGCTATCAAGAACATAGTTTTGGAGGACTTTATCACTAAACTTGTGCCAAAGGTAGGGGTCATTCCAAATGTATCAATAGGACTCATGTTTCTTATATTCATCTTGGTTTTTGTTAAAATATATAGGAATTCAATATGCTACCAAATAATTTACAATTTCAGTATACTAAGGAATAGATTCTTTCAATCGATACAATTGATCATTGGGAAACATTTCATTTAGGAGAATATGGGGGGATAAGTCAATATTTGAGGATGGGTGTATCCTACTGATATGGATAGCCACCACATTCTATACTCCTTTTTATACTTAATTTTGTGGGTAAATTCCTAATATAGGAGTATCCAGTGAATGATATGTGGTTTGTCTTCGGGTTTATTAAAGAGATACTGAAAGGCTGTATAATCTGATAACATAATGAATTTGGACCCTAAAAGGTGTTACCGAAATTTCTCCAAGGAAAACACAATATAAAGGAATTCTTCTTTAGTTGTGGTGTAGTTTTCTTGGGTAGGGTCCATTGTGTGTGAGGCATGGGCTATAACATGTTGAGCTCGATCAACTCATGGTGATAAGACTTCCCCAACTGCATAGTTAGAGGCATCACACATGAACTTAAATAGTAAATTCCATTGATGTGGTTGGATTACCGAGGATGATGTTATAATCCATTTTAGTTTGTTAAAAACATTCTCACAATTTCAATCAAACAAAAATTATTTTTATTTTTTTAGAAACCGTAAGAGGGTAAGTGAAATCTTACTAAAGTAAAAAATGAAACAATAATAAAACCATTCATGACCTAAGAAAGACTGCACATGCCATAAATTTTTTGTAAATATTATGGAAGAAATAACATCCACTTTTTATTAATCTACTTGGATAGTATCCCCAAAAATGGTGTGTCCATGTACTATACCTTATCACACCATGAAATTGAATTTATAGTAATTTAATACAGTATTATTTTCAATCCAGCGATGTAGGACAGAACCAAGACTACTCAAACACTAACCAAAAGATAAACCATATACAGTGAAATTGTCTATGAAACCTTCCATGCAATTCTCCAGGTAATCCGAAAAGATACTAACCATACATTATAGAAAAGTACCTGGAGCATTGAACATACCAAATGGAATCCTCCAAAATGAAAATGTACCAAAGGGGAAAGTAAATGTTCTCTTTTCTTCATCCTCAAGGGAGATATGGATCTAACAGTTTCCATAATACCCATCAATGAAAAAGTAAAGGGACTTCCCCGCTAGCCTGTCTAGAATCTAGTTAATGAACAACAATGGTAAATGGTCATTCCTAGTGTGTTGGTTTAGTTTTTGATAGTCTATACAAACACATAAAATATTCTACAAATGGGTTGGAATGAATTAATTGTTTTCATTTTTTATTACTGTTAGCTCAGGTATCTTTGTAACTAATCACACTAGACTAATCAATTGGTTATCATAGATAGGGTAAATTATTCAAGTAAAAAATAATTTTTTTACCTATTTTTTACAACATCAAGGAGGTTTGGGTTTAGTTGACATTGTACCTTCCTCACCAGTTTAGCCTCATCATTTAACAATATATGTTGTGTGAGAATTTATGGGATAATAAAATGAATGTATGAAATGGTCTATATTAATGATTTTTTATACTCCCTCAAATGTTCAATCAGTTGTGATCCATGCTCTGGAGGAATTGAACTAGAAATGATGACAAGAATCTTGTTTCCCTTATAAAGATGTGAATATTTTAAATTTTTATCCAGTCATTTAATATCTAATTTAGGGTGATTTTGGATTGATGGGATTAAATATGAAATTTAGAGTATAATGATCTAATATAACTGATCATTAGTAGCATCCTCAAATGATGAATTAGATTTTACAAGCTTAGCAGTATCATCAATAGTCATAGGATCCTCAGTTCTTAGGAAATAATCATTTAACAAATATGTATGAAATTTTTCTAAATAGGTAAAACATTCAATGAATTATTCATTACCTATAATTTCTATCAATTATAAAAACTCAAAAATAGGGTTATGGTAAATAAATGATGTTTTTTCAGGGGAAGGGAGTACATCAATTAAATTATCTAAAATTAAGGAATGTTTTTCTGGGGGTACCTCATGGAATCAAGGATGTTGAAGTGGATAATGTTACCACCAAAATCCATAGATAATATACCACTTTGGAAATTAATTATGGTTTTGGTAGTTTTCAAGAAAGGACTCTCCAATATAACTAGAGCATGTCAATTCAACCTGTCATCTTCTGTTTTAAGCACATAAAAATCAGCAAGAAAAATGGAATTTTACACCCTCACAAAAACATCCTCTAACACACAAATGGAGTGTTTTGTACTCTAGTTTTAAATTTGAAAAACAATTAATGTTTTCTTTAATCCCCCAACCAGTAATGAAAAAAATAGAGTAAGTAATCACATTTATAGAATCACCCAAATCAATCATAGCATTTGAAAATAAATACACTCCAATGGTGCATGGAGTTAAGAATATTTTAGGATCATTGAATTTGGTGGGAAGTGATGGTTCTATGAATTCTGAGACATTTCTCCCCCAAGATCACATTTTGATCACCTAAAATCATCTTCGGTGTGTACATATATCCTTTAGAAACTTGGTGTATCATGGAATGTTTTCATGGAATTAATCAAGGGAATGTTAACCTACAATGTTTTTAAAGTTTCCAATATTTATTTATCATGTTCACTTTATTTTTGTTTCCTTCATTGGTTGGACCTTTAGGGAAATGTAATAGGAATGGTTTGGCTTGGTGGTTCATCAATTGAAACTCTCTTTCCATCAATGGGGCTTCTCTCATGACAAGGTTTTCCTCAATTGGACCATTCTCACTGGTTTGGATGGTGGTTTCCTCATGAGGGGACAACTATAATAGAGAGGTAATTTAGATTTATATTGGGTTACACTATTAAGTGTGATGGAACTGACATTTCCATTATCTCTAGGTTTGACTAGTGGTTGAGAGGGTATTTGACACAACCAGTGACTTTGAATTTACCACACTGAGTTAGCGATTTGGCCAAAAAAATTATAGGTCCTGTAGGGTTGATTGGGGGGTTTCATGGAATTAGAAATTATTTGCAGCCATTTTTTCATCATCTATTCTAGGCTAGGCTCAGGTTTTTGAGGTCATTGTTGGAAAGGAATTTTTGGTTTTTTATGATTTCTAGGTGGTGGTGGTGGATGACTACTCTTCCTTTGTTGGTTCCATGGTTGTTGTAGTTGGTTTGAATACCCCATTCCCTATAGGGTCGTTTTTCTTTCCACCAAGGGTTGGTTAGATATTGTGGTTATTACCTAATGGGTTGGTTATAGGGGTGGCTTAGAAATATTTCCTCATAACTCTTAGAATTTTTTCTCAATTGTTGGAATTGGTCAGAATAAAGGGTGTTAGTAGATACCTCAATGGATGGGAGGAGTAGATTGGGATTAACCTTTTAAAAGAGATAGTTTTGTATAATGGTACTTACCTCTTAAAACATTGTGTCCATCTTCATTTTAAAATTAGAAATCTACGCCTCCCAGACACCTTTAATGGGTACACTGGACCTTGAACCAAATTGCTAAGTGTTATGGTCCATGTTCTCAATGAGGGTCCTTACAACGATTGGGGTTTTATCGACTTGAACACCACCAGCAGCAGCATTAATCATGTTTCAATCAATAGGAATTAAACCTTCATAAAAATACTATATTAAAATTTGATCACATATTTGGTGATGTGTAAAACTTGAAAAAATACTTTTAAATATTTCCCAACATTCGTGACTTTTTTCCCCTTGTGATTACCTTATTCCGAAAATATTTTTCATATAGTTTTGGTTTGAGAGGATGGTAAATATTTTTCAAGGAAAATTAATTTCATGTCCACCCAACCTCTGATAGGGGAGTTAACATAATAAAACCAATATTTTGCATTGTATTCTAATAAAAAGGGAATTCTAGAGTTTTTACTTATTCTTCATCCACATTATTATGTTTTAATTTTGAACACACAATATGAAATTATTTTAATTTATTATGTGGATCTTCTTTGGTGTGTCCATGGAATCATGGAAATAAGTGAATTAAACTATATTTAAATTTATAATTTGGTGCCTCACCTTGTATTTGAATGTATTCAAGATGAATCTATACATTATGTGAGGTTAATTATTATAATTTCATATTATTTTCATCAATATAATAAAAATTTATAATAGTATTTATGTTGGTTTTAGAAGAAGAAGAAGGATCAAGAAGTGTGTCAATGTTTTCTATGTTCTCTTTTAAAGGATCGTTCAGTGCTTCTTTGTGTCGATGATGCAAGATCCTCTCTGGTTCATGTTCAAAAGGAAGTAGTTCCTATGATGAATATATCATGATGAACAAGGACTAAAAATGAATATTTTATGAACCCAATTAAAAACTGAAGGAAAAAAATAAGTGAACAAATAATTACAAAATACACAATGTTTTTATAAAAAATGCATACTGAAAACAAAAGTGCTCCCTAGAAGTAGTGAAATTTTTTGAACATGTTGTCATGAAACATCAAATTGGTTATGATTTAAAGATTTTTTTTATATTCTAGGGAAGATACTAGGTAATATATCAAGGATCATTGGTGGTTTAGAGAGTTTATTTTTAATAAAAATAACTAAAAGAGGGGGTGGTTTTGAAAATAGTTTTCAAACAATTAAATAACTAAATTTAAAGAGTTTAATAGTTGAAAAACAAGTGGATTTTGAAAAATATGATACAAAGGGTTCATTGTGAGTTTAATAAACACAATTAATGTTCATTTTTCTTAGGGATTAATTTTTGTTTAAATTAAGTCTTTGGTTGAAATTAATAAGAATCTTGATTACTTCCCAAGATTTTATATCAATGCTTGAAAACCCAAAACTTTAAATAACAATCTTATTAAAAATATCAAATCCTTATGAATGGAATAATAAATTACAAAGAATATTTAAATCTCAATATCTTGGGTAATAAAATGATTCTTGTGATGACTAATTATAATAACAAAAGTCACTCACTCCAAACCTCACTTCAATCAGTTATAAATTAAGAGCATACCAATCACATGGATCAATATAAGCATTCAAATATGAAATAATGTAAGATACATGAGATGATATATTTTTAAACATAAATTAATCTAAACTAGAAGCTATTATAAGTGTTGTAACTCCCCTAACATGTGTGCAACTCCCTCACAACAAATTCCCCCTGTTTAGCTCGCCATCGAGAGGAGTTGGAAGCTCGGGTGGATCTTCTTCTTCATTTAATCTCTCCTTGTGAGGATAGAGAGATAAAGAAAATAAAAATCGATTAGAGAAATACTTTGGGACTCAAAAATATTAAATACTTTCCTTCTGGTCGAACTTCCAAATGGGGTGATTAAGGTTCCAATTTATAGGCAATGTGGAAGGTGGTTTTGGGCACCCATCTTTCAAGAAACCACTTGGCCCATGGATTTGGGTTTCCAAAAAGTCTTATCTCTATTTTTTAAAAAAAATTAAAAATTATTATCCCACCTCATTTATATCTCTACTAGATATTTTCAACATTTTAAAAATTAAAGCTAGAGATATATATGAAATAAACAACTTGACTTTTGACATCGAGAAAATTCATCTCCCAGGACAGATCAGTTCGGTAGGGCCCCTTATCGGATGAATTAAGATTTTAAGCCTTCAAAATATTTTTAACCCATTGAATTTTGGATCATATAAAAAAAATATAGCCTAATTTGATGCATATATTAGCTCTAGTATCCATTTGAGTCCACAAGTGTTCTTGGAATCTTGCACAGTTTGGCCCATTTTTCTTTAACTTCATCCTAGGTGCTCCAAATCACCTCCAAATATAATGAAAACATCAAACCAATTTAAATAGCTAGTTTTTAATAATGATAAAAATTAAATTATTGAATCAAACATGAAGTGTAATTTTTTATAACAATTGGAATTTACTATACAAATTCAGTTTAATACAGTGGTGTAAGGGTTAAATAATACAGTGAATCGTTGTGTGGTCAGTCTAACCCACATATAGAGAGGGGCCTTTTTTAATAAAAATTCACCAATAGGGTGAGAACATGTGTTGGAATCCTCATGCAGATCCAGATCACGTATAAGAAAATGGGCATATTTTTATATCTAGGTTAGACCGGGACATAGGATCCAAGTGTCACTACGTGTCTCATCGGAATGAGAATCAAGACACATGTAGTTCTTCAGATGGAGGTGTGGCGGGAGACCAACACCTCGGATAGTAGTCCTATCGAGAAAGTTCTATATAAATGTGTAGTTTTATGTCATTAAAGATACATCAACCATGTAGTTTAATGTCATGTGGTAAAGATGTTTGGTGTGTATTTTATGTTCTTATATCCAGAACTATGCTAACCCAAACATGAACAGATACATCTCAATCATGCAGGGATCCCTTACCAAAATTCCTAATCCCATGTAATCTATGATTGATGTGGGAAACAAGGAATTTCATTTGATTATTTCACCACACTTAGGTGATTTAATATAAATTATAGGTTCATTTTTATCATGTGGTGGATGGACCATGATTTATGATCTAGAAGTTTCTACGTATCTCATAGGGGTGAGAAAAAAGTCATATATAGTTCTAGGATCATATTAGTGTCAAATTAGAGGGATGTTAATCATATAGTTTAGCATTGTATGGTAAGAAAGAATAGTGACTTACAGTTTTAAGTCATGTGTATAGGACTATAAAAATGGATGTGATGAAAAATATGGGGATTATCAAGTTGAGGATATTATGACACACTTTATATTTAAAGAAGGAAATTATAAATGATGATCTTGGAATATTCTCATATCAGGAAGAGTGATATGGGATAAGTAAGCAAGCAGTAATAGTAGAGTATGCTTGAAAAGAGGTTTCAAATGTGATGTTGTCGAATGTATGGAGATAGAATATGTTTCTCATTAGGATGATTGTGCCTCTAGTTGGTCAGACTTTTAGGGGTGAATTATTCAATTCTAAAGGAGGTTGTTTCATTCAATATCAAACAAAGTTGTCCTTCGGTATTAGACATTCTATTACCGATGGCCGTATAGGGATTATAGATATCTAAATTTCCCCAATATAATGAGTATGATGTGTAAAAAATATGTTTCTGAGGATAAAGGGAGAATTTGGACCATCATTGGGCTTAGACTATGAGGTTACATGAATAGATATGGATTATGTGTAAGGAAGAGGTCAATTTTGTTTCCAGGATGGGCCTTTGAATGTGGGAACATTAATTAAGATATCTTACACTGACTAGTGTTATATTAAGGAGGAAAGGGACACATTATCATTTTATATTTTTTTGAAGATGTTTCCCTACATAAATATTATTCACAAATAGGGAAATGGTGTTTTCCTAAAGATGGACCCATATTTGAAATGACCAATTTTAAAGTCTCTTATATAGATGTTTGTTTATATATAGGAGAGGGAAAATTTTCCTTACTTTATGGCTAGGCCCAAGACATTATTCTTATTCATCACTATATATCCCTTTGAGATGATAATAAAACTATACATAGTTCTAGAAAATTATAGGATAGTGGTGCAGTGGGAGACCAACACCAAGAATTGTGATCCTCTCAAGAACGAACTGAAATATTATATAGTTTTATGCCATGGGACCGGGATTTGAACCATGTAGTTTCACATCATATGGAATATAAATTGTCGCATAGTTTATTGTCTTGTGACAAAGAAGTTATTCTATGTATTTTAAAGTCTTAAAACTTAGAATATAGTGTATTTTTAGTTTTAGGTCATAAAAATAGGACTGCATGTCATTCCTTTTAAGGTTATTCGACAAAGATCATTCTTCATGATTATATTAATTGTTTCATGAGAAACCTTTCATTGTTTGGTGCCGTAACAAGATCTACATCCATCGAGATCAGATAATATTCTTTGTTAGAGTATTCCTTTTGTATGGAATAATGTCCCTCCCACTTTGTCTCAAACTTTGGAGGTTTCTTCCCTAGTATCATTGAGGTTCTAAGGATCAATACTAGTTCTCCTTGGAGGAATGAGGAGAGGAAATATTACTTGTTAAAAACTAATGCTATCTGATTTTTTGTAGACTTCCAATTGAAGCAAAGTATGAAATATTTTTTCATTAATTCAATCCAATTCATCTAGAAATTTTTTGGATTTCTATTCTTGGGATAGTTGATTGTAGATGGAAACACAAAGTGAGAGAAACTAGACCCTAATGGGAGGGAATGATTTTACCCCATATACTAGTGAATACAGAGTCACCTATATGGTCATGTGGGTTATAGTCTGGTAATCCCAAAAAGAATGAAAGAGACTTCCAAGACAAAACTTTTTATCTTTATCAACTATCTTTTGGATCATGCTTGATAATGTCTTATTAAAATTTTCTATCTATCCATTATCCATTGTATGATAGTGAGATGAATGGTTGGATTTGACATTACACTCCTCATATAGCATTTCCAACTCAACTAGACAAAAAATAGTTCCATTTTCTATTAGTATCATATGGGGGACACTAAATATAGTAACAATATTGTCTTTCATAAAGTTGAAAATAATTTTGGTCCTGAATTATTTGAGAGGTATTGTTTCAGCCGCTTTGGAGAAGAATTTAGTAGAAGTGAGTATATATTAGACTTACTTGGTCGTAGTTGGAGGATATGAACCTAAAATATCCTTTCCCTATACAAAAAATGGATAGGACTATTTGGAATTGTGTAGTAACTCTTGGGTTTCATGGATAATTTGGTATGCACTTGGAATAAATGACACTTTTTTGTGAATTTTGTGTAATCCTATGTCATTAAAGGCCAAAAGTATTCATGGCTTCATATTTGATGGTAAATCTTGAACCCTGACTTGTATGAACCAAAAACCCAAGTATGTATTTATTTCATGATACAAAATTTCTTCTCTAACAATTAATCTAAGAAATAATCCAAAAAATCTCCATTTACAAAGAAATTGTTGATGATAAGGGTTATCGTAAATACAAAATTTGGTCACTCATCATTGGATTTTCTCTTCAATAGATTTTTTTATGGGAACACTCCATTTTGAAGGTAATCCATAATGGGAATCTTCCAACCTACTGTAGGACCATATGGTTTAGGGATGGAATGAACCTAATTGATTCCTTCCATGTCACCAAGAACAAAAGGTTACACTATTTGAAGGTGTGCAATGATGATCACTATTTTTTCCCAGTTTGGATTAACCAAAGTCATAGCTACATTTTCTAATTCATATACCTCATAATTATTTGATTGTGCAATGTGATTCAGTGGTGGTTTTGAGGGTAATTATTCCATTATTCCTTGGACATAGTCAATCATAGGGATTATCTCTTCCTTTATATGGAATAATCATAGATGGTTTGCTTGATTACCAACTGTAAATTGACATTTACCTTCAAGTGGACCACTGGAAATTGAAGTGGTGGTTCTAACCCTATGATTAGGTCTTAATAATCTGCCTCATTATTTATGCAGCCTTATGACACTGGGAAAGAGTAAGGTAAGACTACCTTTGTGGGGGAGATAAGCACGTTACTAACCTAAATTTATTGATCTTGCATTCTTCCACTCTCCTCCATAATGGACTTCTAGATACCCCTTCAATATACATATCCCATATTTGGGGCCCTCTTTAATAAATAAGATCTCTTCATTAGGTAATTCAGTATTCAAAGATATTGTTTCTATAGATGGATGTTTTGTAAATAATTCTGTTAATGCTTGACCTTTTACCGCTTTCTAAGGCAAGAACTGAATGTAAAACTAATGTAAGATTACTTCCCATTATTATAATCATCTGGTCTATATAGGATGATTGAGAATGTATTTTTGTGGGTCATCATGAGATACCATGTGTTCTTCATGGTGTTGTAGGTAGTGCATAAACTTCGAAACTAAAAAGATTAACACCAGAAATATCTTCTTGATATCTGAATAATTATTATCAATATCTATCATGGTTAGAATGAGATAACAGAGGTTATTTTCAATCCCAGTGTAATTATTTTGTGTAAGGATATTACCTATCGATTGTTTTAAGGATATCACATACACTACTACAAAACAGTCCTTTAATAGTGCTAGAATCATCCTTTATTAGTGCTAGAAAAGTGATGAATACCTTAGTGTGGTTAAAATTAAATGGAGTTTATCAGTGCTAAAAAATTGATGTTAAAGGGGAGATTTATCAGTGCTCTTAAAAGTGTTGATAAATCTTACTTTTATCAGTGCTTTAATTTAGCATTGGTAAATATACCCTTTATCAGTGCTTTTATTTTTACTAATAAAGTATGATTTATTAGTGCATTTTAAAGTGTTGATAATCATAGACTTTATCAGCACCTTTATAAGTGATAATAAACGGTATCTTTATAAGTGCCTTTAAAATCACTAATAAATCATACTATTATCAGTGTATTTAGTAGCACTGATAAAGGTAAAAACTACAGTGTGATGTTGCAGCACACTACATCCCCAAAAACAGGTGCAATGTGCTGCAACAACACACTTCCTTAGTAGAAACACCAAAAAAATTAGCAAAATAAGATTCAAATTATAAATTTAAATTAAATAAAATTTCTAACACAAATACAATAAAAATAAAACACAATTATAGAGTATGTTAGTTGTTTTTTTTACTAAAATTAATTTAAATTTTGAGTAAAAAATGAAACTTTGAGTTATATCTGTCACACTATGAGTTAAATAGAGGTGTGACTGATTCCTACATGTCACAAATGACTTGTACATCATTTTCCTAAAGTACCAAAATAATCAAAATGCGTTTTATTGACTTTGAGTATGTTAGTTTTGAATAAAAAGAAGCACTTGGAGTCATACTGGTCAAACCATACATCGGATTGATGTTTTTCTGATCGCTACATGTCACAAGTGGCGTATAGATCATTATCCTAAATCACTGAAACAATCTAAATGTGTTTGCTTAGTTTTGAGTATGTCAGTTATTTTTTCAGTAAATTTAATGTTAATTTTGAATAAAAAGATGCACTTGGAGTCATACCGGTCACATTGTGTATTGGATTGAGATGCAGCTGAATGATACATGCCCCAAATTACACATGAACTATTTTCCTAAAGTATCAAAACAATTAGAATATGTTTCCTCAGTTTTGAGTATGCCACGTGTGTTTTTTACTAAAATTTCATTTTAAAATAGAAACATGAACTTTGAGTTATACATGTGGCATCGTGTGTGGGTTTGAAATGAGATGGATTCATACATGTCACAAAATAATTATGAACTATTATCGAAAATTATAAAGAAAATACGAGGGTGTTTTCTCAGTTTTTATTGAGGAAAACTTTTATTATCAAAATGTCAATTATAAACTGATAATGAGAACTTGTAGTCATACCAGTCACATTGTGCATCAAATTATGGTGAAACTGATCCCTATATGTCACAAATTACATATGGATAACTTTTGTAATGTACCAAAACAATTTGAATGTGTTTTCTAATTTTTGAGTATGTTAGTTATTTTTTTCGCAAAAATAAATGTCAACTTTGAGAAAAACAGACTCACTTGGAGTCATACTGGTCACATTGTGCGTCAGATTGAAGTGTGGATAAATGATACAAGTCCCAAATTAATCATGGACTATTTTCATAAACTATAAAAAATCATAATGTGTTTCCACCATTTTGAGTATACCCTGTGTGTGTTTTAATAAAATAAAATTTTAACTGGAAACACACACTTTGATCCATATAGATAGAATCATGTGTGGGTTTTAAATGAGACAGAATCATACATGTCACAAATGAATTATGAATAATTTTTCCAAATTATCAATACAATCCAAGCATGTTTTCTTGGTTTTCAGTGAGTGACACATTTTTGAAATAAAATGTCAATTTTAAACTGATAATGGACACTTAAAGTAATATCGATCACAACGTGCATTGGATTGAGGTGAGGCTGATCCCTACATGTCACAAATTATGTATGGATCATTTTCCCAATGTACCAAAATAGTCTAAATTATTTTTCTCAATTTTCAGTATGTCAATTGTCTTTTTCACAGAAATTGATGTCAATTTTGAATAAAATGACGCACACGGAGTCATATCGGTCACACCGTGTGTCGGATTGAGATGCAGATAAATGACACACATCTCAAATGACTCATGGATCAGTACCTTAAAGTATTAAAACAATAAAAATTCATTTCCTCAGTTTTGAGTACGTTGTATGTGTTTTTTACTAAAATGTCATTTTAAATTGGAAACATGCACTTTGATCCATACAGGTGGCATAATGTGTGGTTTCTATAAGAGACTAATTCATATATGTCATGAATTAATTATGAATAGTTTTCACAAATTATTAAGATAATCAGAGCGTGTTTTCTTGGTTTTTAGTGAGTGACACTTTTTGTATTAAAATGTCAATTTTAAATAAATAACATACACTTGTAGTCATACCGATCACATTATGCATCATATTGATGTGAAGTTGATCCCTACATGTCACAAATTATGTATGGATAGATTTAATAAAATACCATAATAATCCAAATTCATTTTCTTAGTTTTAGGTATGCCACATCTATTTTTTAATAAAATTTCATTTTGAACTTGAAAGACTTACAATTGATTGTATCTTAAGTGACATGTGTTGTGTGAAATTTTAAACAATTATTCTCAAACACAATAATCATATGAACCTTATTAAACTTCATTTCCCAAAAAAATTATTGTTTTCAAGATAGTGATTCTTATCTTCCTATGACTTAGTCTCCACCTTAGTCTTCGCCTATGCCTCCTCCCCCACATCAGTCTCTGACTCTGCCTTCGCCTCAACCGCAACCTCTTCCTTCCCCTACACCTCCACCTCCACCTCCACCTTAATGATTTACCAAAAATTTTATTGTTTTCAGGTCAGTTCTTATAAACAAATTGATTTACTCCATTATTCTTCACCATGATAAAGAGATCAAAAATTATATATAAGCATTCTAACACTAATACTTCACACACCAAATATCTTTCAAAGTATATAATTCATACTAGATCATAAACATAGTATGTAATCACCTAAATTTGTTGTCAACATACATTTTGACTAAAATTATGTTTCCTACTCATCTCTAAACAAATTGATTTCATATTTTGAGTAACTCTGTTTTCAGATATCCTGATAGTACTGATAAAATATAGACAAACAAATTATTATGAAAAATATTTAATGAAAATTTAATTACCTTTAGAAATTACCTAATGGGGGATGTTGGTATTTTCATACTTTATGATTTCTCTCATAATTATTTAAATATAATATCCACAATCGATTGTATTATCTTGTTTCAAAAACTGAAAAAACATTAACTAAAATAAGTAAAAAAAATTGAAATTTTTTTATAGTTAAATATTTCTATATATACCTTAATTTATTTCCATTTGTAGTAATCCACAGGCTTTAAATTTTTAGACACCAACTTCATACCATGATCTATCTTGTATTTAGTGACCTCCCTATCAAACCAAAATTTTTGTAAAATACAAATTGAACAAATAATTTGAATTTAACCTATAAAATTTTGATTTTAGTTTATTACATATTCACAATAAATATCTTATGTGGTTATTTGGTTGGAAATCCATGCATTGAATCCAAATAAATAAATATTTAGGAGTTCTATGTTTATTGCTACCAACTTCCAGTACTTCCTAAAAAAACAAAAACAATTAAGAAGTTAAAAATTTAAAAATATATTTCATGTGATTAGATCGTAGGTTTTTACTCTTGCATTGTAGGCATCAAAAAGAATCTTTCGTCTGATGCTTTTTTATTAAACTCTTTGAGTAACTCATCTTTTTTATTCTCTATTTCGTCCTTATTCAAAGTAATTTATAGCATAGAAATGATATAGGGATTAATGAATCCAATTCATGCTTTGCATGATCTTCCATTTATATAGTTGTAATATAAATGCATATACCAAATATGAATAGTTTTTAACTTTATTTGACATATTTAGATTACTATTTAGATAGAAATATTATAAAAATTTACATTATGTTTGTATTCACAACTGAGATTCCTAGCCATTCATGCTTGAGAGTATCATTTAGAGTCTCGAGACCAATTCTTTCTGTCAAGGAATCTCCATATATTAATTTTTCATAATCAATGTAAGATATAGTTTTAACTTTAAATTTGGTCTCTGTATGAATTTTTAATGATAATAAATGTTTCTTCAGAACTGGAGGGAGAAGGTATTCTCATAAGGTCATTTTGTTTTCTTTATCGATTCACTAGATTTTTTTGATTCGACCTTTCATTTCTCAACTGTTTTATCCATATTAATATCATACATTACTTTTTAACTTTTATCATAAAATATTAAATGTTTTCTATAAGAAAAAAATTGTTAAATACGTATCCCATGTATCTTTATACAATTAAATTTCCACGCTATGAAAGCTCCAATAGCAGATTTGACCATTGTTATATCCATACTATCAAGTGGAACAAGAAACCAATTAATCATCTCATTAGTTACCTCAATCCCCACTTTCATGTAATTTTTTGGTAGGGTTGATTGTGTAGGTCGTCTCTCTAGATATTATATGTTTTACCCATCAAAACACAGTGGTACTTGGGTTTTGATAGATAAAAACCACATACAATTGTACCCTGCAAAAGTTTTGTAATATAAACTTATCATAAGTTGTTTGATTCACATTTATGAGAAAGAGAATTGAATAAAATGATTAACTCAGGTAAGGTTTGTGGTTAGGGAAAACAAATATCTTTAACGCTAGTGGAATCATTTGGTTCATGTGTAGATCTTTTCTCCACTGCCTATTCACTTTGATCCTTTCTAATAAATTTTTTTTCAAACAAAACCTAAAAATAATATCTTGCACTAAATATATTTGGGTATTAATTCATCTCATCATATTGTATATATATTTCTATGGTTTTATCTTCTTGAAATATGTTCGAGGAGATACTCCAGAACATAATTCTCTAACGCGACCATATTGTTCAAGCCGCTTCAAAGCTACTAAAAGTCTCTTTTCTACTGGTATGATCGTTGTGGATTCCTGTGTCTAAACCATATAAAAAATATAAACAAATTTATTTTTATATAATATTTTTATAAATAATAATTAATTATAATTATTTCATACATACACATGCTTCTCATACTTCTTTTTTTTGTCAACTAATATACCCTCTTTATTTACACGAGCCTCCTTCTATAGCACATGATGAGGGATAGAAGTGGATTCAATTTTTGATTTATCAATTTGAATATAAATAAAGGAATATATGTCATTTCATACCATATAATTAATATTTTATTGTTGATTTAATATATATACCAATTTCTTCACTAATGAATCATACTTCATCCTTCCTTTGTGATATGGGTACATTGGTTTTGATGCACGTTCTTTTTTTTCAGCACTCATTTGTTGTATCATAAATTAAAATTTTTGAATCAAGTTGGATAAAATAAATAATGAAAAATAATATATTATCAACCAAAATACACCTGAAATGATTGCACATTATGATGACTACAAAAGTGGCCCATCTTTCCCACTTTATAATGTGTGAATAACTAAGTGGTTGGTAGGGCTTCATTTTCCCCTCAACATCCCTAAGATGTAACTTCATTAGAAGATTACAGAAGACTCTATGGGATTTTTCAATGGCCATTAAGACAAATTTCCTATAGAAATATTCTAAAATAAACAAATTTTTCAATAAATAGTGAAAACTAAATAAATGTTTCATTATATAATTTTTTAGTAAAATAGAGAAAGTATATCATAACATTACTGTTATATCTTTAAAAAGGATTTCCTTCATTAGAGGTTGGACATGCCTCCATGAGTCAATATAAATCAGTACATTCATCCTCATTGTGAACTCAGGATAACTAATGAACATTGACTTTTAATTTCAATAGGTTTTCCGCATTGATTCCCACCAACCTCAAATTTTATACCCTAACATATTGCCTTGATAATTTTATACAAAACTATGATGTTGTTTAATTGTTTTTTTCATCAATAGGTTGTTGATCCTCTAATAATTCTATAGTTTCATCATCAATAGTCTATTCTTCCTTGGAATTTGTAACATCATCATGTTCAGAAGACATTGTCAGCATGAGTATTCAAACATTTAATTTTTCTTTAATAACAATAATATAATACACTCTATGCATAAAAGTCCTCAATTTCATGCATATTCCATGAAAATTGTTAGTATCTCTAATAGAGATATAATAATTAAATACTACAGTATAATTAACCTTAACCACCTTTATTTAACCTGTCTTTAGTCTCTTGATTGCCTTCCATATCTTGATGATGGATTTCAGGCTACTTATTTCCTCTTTCAAGCTAGCCTTCCTCCCATCATTGTTTGAGAGGTATGTCATAAATGAACTTTGGAACTAAAATAATGGGAGGAAGGCTATTTTAAAATACGGATTCCAATCCACCATCAATAGATGAAATACAATCAAGTTTCTAAGGATTAAAGTGTCCTAGGAACCTATACTAATGGAATCACTCAAAAAGTCACCTCAATTGAAGAGGAATTAGAATACCTCCACTCTAATGGTCTTGAAGAAATGAATCTCACCCCACCTAAATTGGACATTACTTCTGTATTCTCAAGGATTCCACACCTTCTAATTTTGGATATTTTTGTCATCCACCATAATATCCCTCTAATAACTTACATCCCATTAAAGGGGGAATTTTTTAACTTATGCTCAGTATTAATCTAGAATGTTTTTTACTCTTATAAATTAAATGAATATATTTAATGAAATCATAAATATATTATTATGATATATTACCATAAAATCTTAGAGGAACCATAGATACCTCCAATCATTGAAAATTATACCACACAGCTTGATGTAGATCTATAATTACCTCTAGGAATGTATTACTTTATGATTGATAATGGTATTATTGGTTGTAAAACATAATATTAGAGAGAGGTATGACTAAAATCAATAATATTATATGTTGAAACTATAATCATATGTCATGACTGCTCTCAAAAAATATAATAGAAGATATTGTATTTCTTTTATAATATTTAACAATTGAGGTGATATTACATTTGTTCATTGATCCTCTATTTTCACAAAAACCATGGATAGATTCATATTTTATGATATAATAAATTGTATGATAAAATATTCCAAACCTTTATTTTTTCGATATTTCATACCATGTGATATATAATAGCCATGTGTTATGGATTAATGAAGAAATCCTTCATATCATAATATATGATATTGAAATAATACAGTATGAAATTTATTTATTTGAAAAACTAATATATTAATACATGGTGTCTTTACAGAAAAAGTCTCTAATAACAATTATGAGCTTTAGGGTATAATCCTATGATCATTATAGGGATAAAAACCTAATTAAGGGCCGGTTTATCTCAAGGATAAATGTGAATGGAAAAAAAGAAAAAAACACCTATGGAATAATTATAATATAGTATCAGTGAAATCCATATTTAATCCTTAGTGGAATAGATTTATTTATAACACTGAAGAAGCAAACTAAGTATTCTATCCTTTGAGGATATTACACTAGCCTTCAATCATGGAAATTTTCATGAGGACCATCGATCACCAAAGGAGTGCTAGCGCCTTAACCTAGTGATAAACATTGATCAAATAAGAATATAGGTTTGGATATAGAATGAAAAAAAAAGTGTTAATTATAGTAGAGGGTCATACCCCTGTATATGGGGTCTACAATTAATAAAGAGTGCCATGATCACTGGTTGCACCCAAATTTACCCTACTAGTAAAAGTGATCGATGTAGTACATGTAGGGGTCGAATCCACAGGGACCCAAGAAGTAACCTTGACATGCTATGATTGTGTGAAGGATGGGCTATGAAGTAGCCGACTTTGGGTTTGATTTTGGATGGTTTTTAAAGAACATTAATAAACCTAAGTGAATTCAATTAAATGGAAATGGGTTGATCTTAGTATTATGCTCGGGGTGGATTGAATGAATTTTACTTCATTAGACAATTTTGGTTTTATTAATTTTTGATGAATCCATTCTTCAAAAATAACATTACATTCATCATTTTCTGGTTTGGTGCTTACTAAACACAATTACTAATCCCGTATACACTTAGAGAACCAAATTCATGATCTCCCCAAGGTATATGGTCATTTAGTAATTGAATTTAGTTTTCTCAAACACAGTAAAGATGAATAGTAGAAATAATTGAAGAATGGATGTCTTAAATTAATTATCCAATTAACAAAAATTCGTTCATAAAATAACATTCAATCCAGCCTTTACATCCTCCTAAGATCATTCCATTAAGTTTTTAGCCCTCCATTGATGGTATACTCTCAATGGTGGGCGGAAGATGGCTAACAAGAATTGGATTGAAGAAATTAAAACCGCGGAAATAACGAGCACTCCTCCGTGTGTGTGAATGAAATTCACACCTATGTGTGAACTAATTCACAACAACACAGAGATATCACTGTGCTTTGTGGTAATAAAGTTTTAATAAAAGAAATGAAAAATATAGAAGTGAATGAAGCTTATTAATAACATAAAGATACAAAAAAGAAACTTACATGGAAATGGAAAACATTACAAAGGAAATTTGGAAGCATAACCTTACAATGAAACAAGCAACAAAAGATGATATGAAAAATATCCACCCCTATTCCATTCACCAATAGCTCCTTATATAGGAAAATTAGGAGCCTTAGGTACATACCCCAAAAATTAATTCACCCCCCAACAATTAATAGAGTCAAATGGAGGGTGAATAATCAAACGGAAATTGTTGTTTTGAATTTGACCCGGAAAACTGTCCAGATTCGTCCACCATATTGACGTGTGAATTAGAAATTTAATAAGGCCGAATCCGGAGGGGTTGTATAAGAGAAATATCTTCTTACATTTTTCTTATAGAAGCTCTCAAAATTTCAGGAAATTTGGCTCATCCATTTGGAAGTTATGGTCAAAATGGTGGGACGTATTGCTGTGTAATAATGTCGAGTCCACCATTTAAATCTCAACTTCAGATCCCTTTATCATCATGAAAACATCAGAATTAGCTCTGTCCACAGTTGAATAAAATGATCCTCATATTTTTATCTTTCTACTGTATAAATTTTAGCTTCATTGGGCTTGGTTTCTGGGCCCCACATTTGTTTGATGGGCCTTAGGCCCATTATGCTTTTTCCAGCAAGTTTCTGCCTTCAGGCGCAAAATTCTCCATCTTCTTTTGGGATTCATCCAGCAGACCTAAAAGATAAAATGTTCCAAACAAAGTGATAAATCATATACCAAAATTTCAAATTCAGAAAATTAATATAATATTTTCAACAAACAAATGAATGATTGGGCCCAAATTTGCATTTTAAACATTGATTGCATTTTTGATGAGAAATGAAGTTCTATTTATGTAATGAATTAAAAAAAATGTTTACGTACTTTGGAACAATTAATATAAAGATATTAACAATTAATATTAGAAACTTTCAGTGACTAATCACACCCCCCAACTTGAGTTTTGCAAGTCCCGAGAAAAATAAATTACAAATATGAAATTCAAATCCCCTTTTCCAAAAACATTTTAATACACATTGCTCACCCAAATATCTAATACTAAAAAAAATTATGAAAACACATCAAAATCATTAAAAACAAGCTAGGTCCATAAGCATATCCCAAGCCCAAGCCCATTACTTTGTTCAAATTCATCACCACATTTTATCCAATTCCAATTAAGCATGATAAAGTGTTGTGCATCATAAAAGATATGGGGCCCATTTTATTGTTCAAGGGGAAAAAATGGAAGCGCTAGGTGGGAATCACATTAAACCTTAAGATGATTATCCTTTTTTTGATTTTTTTTTTGGATTTTTTTAACCACAATAGATATGAAAAGACTAACTCTGGGCAAGAAAACTATGAAGTCACAATCCCCAAGTGCCGGACACCACACATATTGTCAATTTCATGCTCTACAATAGAGATATAAAGCCTTACTCTGGGCAAGACAACTATGGAGTCATGATCCCCAAGTGCCGGATGCCACACATTTGGACAAAACATTGCTCTATGTGGTCTTTTTTTTGTTTCTTTTTTGATACTCAAATTAAAGTAAAAGTGACCCCAAAACCCTATGCTATAATGAAAGGGACCCAAGAACTCAAATTTACACCCACGATCCAGTAGACGTGCATTGTGGCATTTTTATTAAGAGGATGAAATTGTAAACATTGAAAAATCACATCGGAAAACCGCACTTTCCAAAAACTATGCTCATGAACATAAACTTACATTAAAATCAGAATTAAGGCATGCAAAATTTATTTGATATCCAATTTTAGAGTTTGCAATGTGTGTTTATCATGTTTATGGTTAATGGAATTTTTTTTTCATGCATGTTTTTAAAATAAAATAAAAAAATCATTTTTTATCTCATCTCCCCCCAACTTAGAATAACACTGTCCCCAGTGTTTAAAGAAAAGAAAAGTTAGAAGGGGGTAGGAGAGGAGTTCAAAGACGAAATTTAAAATGAAAATCATGGAATGAAGTCACCTGGTGGTTGATGATGATAGTGCATGCCATAGTCTCCCTTCAATCCTGGATTTGAGTCTCAGCGGCTTGGATTGTGGTGAATGGATTTTCCTTATGGCTTACGACATGTCCTTTTTTTAACCTATAAAAACATAAAAACAAAACAAAACAAAATAAACCGATGATACATTATCTTCTTTATATTTTCTGGGAAAGGTATTACTCAGAGATCACACCACGTGACATGGATGAATATGGCGCTCCCCTTTCATACCCATCCTTACTCATAAAAGAAGAACAGGTCAACAGCTTATGGTAATTTATTATAAGAAAAATAAAATGATTCAAAATGATTGGAAACAAGAAAACCATGGGTTGCCTCCCATGCAGCGCTTTTGTTTAACGTCGTTGGCTCGACTTGTACCCCCCAACTTATCCAATTCCAACTTTCAAAATTTTAATTAACCCATCTTTCTCTACTTCAACAAGATTGAGATTGATTGTTCTTTTGATATTTTTTTCGTATGAAATCCTATTTTCTACAATGATTGGTAAAATCCAACGAATATCTAAAATGGTTGATCGTGTTTTATCTGGATTATTTCCTATGATTTCAAGGTTCATTCCTACATGGTGAGATTCTTGATGAAAATTGATGATAATTGAATGGTCTTGGTTATCATAAATAGAGGGATTATTGAGTAGGGAAGTATGTATTAAAACATCAAGTTCATTTTGATTGAATTTTCCTAAAGAAGAATGATAATTTGAATCAAAAATTGTTTCTTCTTTAAAAACATTTGAAAGAATTGGTTCCTTTTGAAAAGATGATTCATCCACAAAATTTTCCATTTGAATTTCATGAGTGGGTATAGACACAATATTAGTTATATCTCCTAATGGTTCAATGATCAGTGATTCTAAAAAATTGTTATTGGAGAAATATTCTTAACACTCAATCCATGAAGAAAAATTTTCCCCTTGTGAATCCATAAAATTAATTTCCTCTTGATTTAAGCACCCATAAATAATTCCTTTATTATCTTCAACTATCCCAAATCCAATGATTGTTTCTTCAATAAATTCATGTGAGGTTTTTGGAAGACAATATTCTTGTATTAGTGATAAAGAAGAGATAACCTCAGTGGGAATGGGTTCCACAACCATTTCAATGCTTTTAAGTTCTACTCTTAAGGATGAAACCTCGAAAGTCATTATCTCCATTTGCTGACACAATTTCTCAATGATTTTTTGAGGATTAGGTTGGAAAGTAGTTTGAACATCTTGGACTTCCTCATTATTTATCTTTTCAATCATTCTTGATAGGTATGTAAATTGATCTTTTAAACATTCATCATTACAAATATCGTTCATGTAATTGGGTGTGGGGTATTCATTCAAAGGTTGGTTAAAAAGGTTGGTGATTCCCAATTTGGATTTTCAAACTGATTCCATCCTGAGTTAGTGAAGGGATATTGTTGATTATACTCCATTGGATTCATTTATAAATTTGGAATCATGATTTTCGGGGGTAAAAAAAATAGAAAGGGGAAAAGAGAATAGAAATGGGGATGAGAAAAGAGAATTTGGGGTGAGAAAAGAAGATAAGTGTCTAAGGTACTTACTCGATCCTCGGCAACGGCGCCAAAATTTGGTTGCGCCCAAATTTACCCTACTGGTAAAAGCGATCGATGTAGTACATGTAGGGGTTGAATCCACAGGGACTGAAGAAGTAACCTTGACACGCTATGATTGTGTGAAGGATGGGCTATGAAGTAGCCGACTTTGGGATTGATTTTGGATGGTTTTTAAAGAACACTAATAAACCTAAGTGAATTCAATTAAATGGAAATGGGTTGATCTTAGGATTATGCTCGGGGTGGATTGAATGAATTTTACTCCATTAGACAATTTTGGTTTTATTAATTTTTGATGAATCCATTCTTCAAAAATAACATTACATTCATCATTTTCTGGTTTGGTGCTTACTAAACACAATTACTAATCCCGTATACACTTAGAGAACCAAATTCATGATCTCCCCAAGGTATATGGTCATTTATTAATTGAATTTAGTTTGCTCAAACACAGTAAAGATGAATAGTAGAAATAATTGAATAATGGATGTCTTAAATTAATTATCCAATTAACAACAATTCGTTCATAAAATAACATTCAATCAAGCCTTTGAATCCTCCTAAGGTCATTCCATTAAGGTTTTAGCCCTCCATTGATGGTATACTCTCAATGGTGGGCGGAAGATGGCTAACAAGAATTGGATTGAAGAAATTAAAACCCCGGAAATAACGAGCACTCCTCCATGTGTGTGAATGAAATTCACACCTATGTGTGAACTAATTCAAAACAACACAGAGATATCACTGTGCTTTGTGGTAATAAAGTTTTAATAAAATAAATGTAAAATATATAAGTGAATGAAGTTGATTAAGAACATAAAGATACAAAAAATAAACTTACATGGAAATGGAAAACATTACAAAGGAAATTTGGAAGCATAACCTTACAATGAAACAAGCAACAAAAGATGATATGAAGAATATACACTCTTATTCCATTCACCAATAGCTCCTTATATAGGCATATTAGGAGCCTTAGGTACATACCCCAACAATTAATTCACCCCCCAACAATTAATAGAGTCAAATGGAGGGTGAATAATCAAAAGGAAATTTATGTTTTGAATTTGACCCGGAAAACTGTCCAGATTCGTCCACCATATTGACGTGTGAATTATAAATTTAAGAAAGCCGAATCCGGAGGGGTTTTAGAAGAGACTTATCTTCTTCCATGTGTATTCTAGAAGATATAAAAATTTCAGGAACTTTGGCTTATCCGTTTGGAAGTTATGGTCGAAATGGTGGGACGGATTTCTGTGCATTAATGTCGAGCCCACCATTTAAATCTCAAATTCAGATCCTTTTATCATCATGAAAACATCAGAATTAGCTCCGGCCACAGTTGAATAAAATGATCCTCATATTTTTATCTTTCTACCGTATAAATTTGAGCTTCATTGGGCTTGTTTTATGGGCCCCACATTTGTTTGATGGGCCTTAGGCCCATTATGCTTTTTCCAGCAAGTTTTTGCCTTCAGGTGCAAAATTTTCCATCTTCCTTTGGGATTCATCCAGCGGCCCTAAAAGATAAAATGTTCCAAACAAAGTGATCAATCATATCAAAAAATTTCAAATTCATAAAATTAATATAATATTGTCAAAAAACAAATGAATGATTGGGCCCAAATTTGCATTTTAAACATTAATTGCATTTTTGATGAGAAATGAAGTTCTATTTATGTAATGAACTAAAAACATTGTTTATGGACTTTGGAACAATTAATATAAAGATATTAACAATTAATATTAGACACTTTCAGTGACTAATCAATCACTGACCGCCATCTCATGGAAACTAATAATTTTATCATGTTGGATTACTTCTTTCATTGACTGTTTCAACAAATTTTTCAAGCCACCTATGATGCTCCTTATGATTTATAATTGATGAGAAACCATTTTGGAGAAGTATCAAAATTCATCCATACAATATCAAATATTTAATTCCCCACCAAAATCTATATTGGACATATGTCATAGCTTCTTATAAAAGTATATATAAGGTTAAATTTCCATTTATGATTCAAGGATATTAGACAATACTATATCTATATTTTTTTCCTTTTGGAAATGGATAAAAAATTGCATGAATTATAGGAAATAAATATACAAACCATCAAAAGTATATTTTAATAAATTTTTGTTCTTGCTATGGTTATTCACCATATTAGATGACTTTTAAAATTATTTTTCTGTCCTGTAAATTAATTGTCTCTCTATTTTGATTAGTAAATCTATTAATAAATAACATCTCATAGTTTTCTTGATCAACAATCCAACCATGGATAACTCACTTAATTTTGATAAATACACTCTTTATATGTTGTTGTGTATTTTTAAGTTCATTTATCCAATGATTTATCAACTCTATCCAGCCTAGTAAATTTAAAAAAATGTTGAGCATATGTTTCTCACCAAAGAATTCCCCCATCACTCTTTGTAACCCAAGGTTAAAGTTTAATAATAATCTTAAATTAATTACAAAAAAACCCTCACAACATGAAACACTAAAATAATTTTTGGA
Source organism: Viscum album (assembly GCA_963277665.1). Lineage (NCBI taxonomy): Eukaryota > Viridiplantae > Streptophyta > Magnoliopsida > Santalales > Viscaceae > Viscum > Viscum album. The sequence goes on along the minus strand of OY728138.1, from coordinate 536,572,776 downwards.
ACATGATTATTTAATTTAATATTTTTTAAAATCAATAAAAAATTATTCATCAAGATCATAAATATAAATAACCTAGTACATGGTTTAACAATTTACATGAATAACCAAAATCCACAAAACATGTTTTAATTATTTTTACACTTACGTTGTTCTCTATATGTTCATCACCCGTAAATTAGGGCCACAACTTGGAATCCACTCATTCTTAAAAAATTATAATTAAGAGTTTAGACTCTATAATATAGTATATAAGATGAATTAAATTTTAGTAACTACCTATATTTTGTAAACCTATATTATTCAAATGAAGAGAAAATCGAGGGGGTGAGAAGTATCCTTGTTAATGTTGAGAGGATAGTAAAAAATATATGTGTTTCGATAGTGAAAAATGGGTTGTACACTCAAATACATAAGAAAGAAGAAGAGGAATAATAATTGAGGGTGAGAAGATGGTGTGGGGGTATGTATAGAGTAAGAAGATCCAAAATATATTTTTTATCTACACAGGCACATATACATATGTTGACTAAATTTACCATATGAAAACACCCTTATTTTTCTTTTAAACCATTGTCTATGGAGGAAAATTATGAAATAAAACTACACTCGGTGTATTTCAGTAGTGACGAGAAGAGATATAGGGTTCTTCATGTTTACGAACAGTACAAAAATGAAAAACGCAGAACCCAAAACATCAAACAATGATAGATGAAGACTAGAAAGTAATATATATTTGATTAAATCCTTGATTAATCTGAGGGAATATAGATGATTCAAGCTAGCAGTAGATGAGTTCTGCAAGAGTTTGAGAATCACAAGTGACTGAGTCATGGTTACGGTTTTTTTTGAATAGATTGGAGATGATTTTAACAGCACATTTAGAAAAGCACTTATAGAGATCTCTTTTATCAGTGCTAAATTTATAAGTGCTGAAAAATGAATATTTACCAATGAATTTTTAGTACTGATAAAACTAGAGCTTTATCAGCACTAAAAAAGTGCTGATAAAATACATATTTATCATTGCTAACATTTTAGCACTAATTAATAAATATTTTAACTATGCTTTTCTAGAATTGTTAAAAGTTTTATAATTACAATTGTTTAAATAAATTTATTAAAATTTTATAATTATTAAAAAAAATATTATAGTTTTATAATTATTTAAAAATATATTATTATTTAATTATAATTATATAAATACTTTTTTTTAAAATATTTATTATTTATTTATAAAGATTATAAATATAGTAAATAAAAATTTATATATATATATATATTTATTTATTTACAAATATATTTTTAACAATATTAATAGATATATAATCCTAAATACATTCATTTTAAAAATGGGTGAAATTGAATAATTCAAAATGAGTACACTTTAAAAATATTGAAAAAATGGATATATTTTATTTATTGAATATAAGTTATTTAATATATATATATATATTTGAAGTGAGTGAATACATATTGAAAATAATAAAACATAATAAATATATATATATATAAATAAATAGTAGAAAATGATCAAATTCAAAAAAACATTAAAAATGAATACCCTGATATAGTATTAAAAAAATGACCGATTAAAACACAATATATATTAAATGTATCATGTTATAATGAAATTATAAAATATAATAACATTTGAATAAATTTCATAAATATTAGGTTTATGCGTTTCTATATATTGCGTAAATATATATGTGTGTCTGTTTGTGTATAAAAATTCATAAACATATATATATATTTATATTTGTGTGTGTGTATACGTGAAATAAATGCAACACACAGCATTTGATATAGGTTAAATTCAAAAATCTATCATTAAAAATGAATAAGACAGTAATATGTTTTTAATTAACATTTTATATATATTATACTTATTCTTTTTATATATCTATATTTAATATATATTATTTATTAATATTTATAATCTATATATATGTATATTTAATTTATTCATTTTTATAAATAATTATTAAATTAATAAAATATTTCATATTTTTCTTAATTTACACATTTTATTTTTATTTATTTAATTTTTCATTTTATTTTGGACCTTTATCAGAGCTAAAAACATGCTGATAAAGGGAAACTTTAATCAAAACTAATAATAAAACACTAATAAAGGGACGCCTTTATCAGTGATTCTTTTTTCGCTAATAAAGATGGACTTTATCAGTGAATTGTTCAAGTTCTGATAAATTTTTGTGCTGTTAAAGGCGTGTTTTGTAGTAGTGATACCAAATGATCATATATCCCTCAATAGGTGGAATTATCACTAGCTTTCTCAAAATATAATTCTTGAAACTATCGATTGCTTATTAAAAATACTTAGTCCACTTATATGTGACCCACTTTTTCATCAACCTGGTGAAGGGAAAAGACTTTCTTGATAGGTTTTTTATAAAGCACTAAATGTGGGAATATTTTTCTTATAATCCCCTAAACTCTTTGAGGTTTTAAAGTGGTGACATATCAAGGTTATCCATTTTAAAATTGATAAATTAATTGAGGAATTAGTGGTATAATGAGGTGATTGTTTCATGTCGATGAAACTAATGCCTTCTTAGAAGAATGTTGAAGTTCATGTCCAATTTAACAACTTGAAATTCCATGTCAGTTGTGAGGTCCCCAAACTGATCTCTGAGATTGATTCTAACAAGGGTAATTTTATCAATTTTTAAATAACCATATATCTTTAGATGGGATGGGGACAAGTTAACCTCATTATAACTTAATTGGAGAAGTATTAAGACTATAATAAGGTTGAGTTATAATCCATTATCAATGAAACCAATTTAGATATCATTATCATTTTTCCTACCAGACACATACAAGGGTCTAATGTGCCCTTCTATAATGTAATATTTAACTTTCTTCATGAAATATAGAATCATGTGTCATTCTTCAGGATCGATCTATGCATGATATACTTTAGTAGCCACAACCTCATCTTCAAACTCCTATGGTCTCAATAAATCTTCAATGAGTGATTTTGATAAACTTAGAGCATCTAGGATCAAAAAACAGTCATCCCCATGGCCAATGGATTTAAAATTTCATACTTATGGGATGAAGGACTACACTTCTCAGTAAGTGGTTACTCTTTCATGGATTTTTTAGTGGATAAAGTACTCAATGTAGGTGGATCCAACCTAGGAATATAATTTGAATGATCTCATGTCCTCAGTGTGTTGGTAAGAACAAGTCTTCCTTCTTTCCACATAGAAAAGAAATAGTATACACTTTCATTATATTTCTAGTTTTATTTGATAGGTCAAGAATTGTTTTCTTCTACAGTATTGAATTGAATTGAAAGAGAAAAAATTTAGGAAGATCTTCCCATCTTGTGATAAACTAATCCATAAAGCATGTATACCATATGAAGTATGGACCTTGAAATGTTTTTTCAAAGCACCTAAGTTTTACTTCTTATTTTTGTGTAGGGGTTACCATCATGGGATAACAATGGGACATGAAATGCATTAGATTCTACTCCAACTATCTTGATCTATTAAATGTTAGAAATGTATGGATCCCAAATTTTATAAGGGGAATGTTTGTATCCCCCCATTTATGGTAAGGACTTATTTTCGGATGTAATTATGTGATTCATTCCTCCATAACTTCCATTCAGGATGTTAATGACATAATAGTATTGATAATCCCCTATGGGATTTTTGGAAGAATTAGAGATTAAACAGGGTCAGTGATAGGAAGGTCATGATGTGTTGGATGCACCAATACCTATGGTTGACACCCATCATGGGATAACCTTTGATGGATGGTTCAGTTCAGTTTGTTTCTATAATAATAAGAAATATTGATACCCTACAATAATTGGATCTAAATAAACATGTTTTCTGGTCCCAGGTTTTGGAGGTCGCTTCGACTCTACCATCATTGATATGAAGAACCATTTTTTGAGGTATATAAAGTGTATGGATGAGATGATTATTTTCCTAAAGGACATACCCAGTGGGAACATTTCTTCTAGGTATTTTAGTGTTTAACTTTCTCAACTCATTTATTCCCATTTCATTTTGTTTGAACCTTTCTTATATCATGAGTGATTTGACTATTTCCTAGAAATAGTGAAATATAGTTATTCCATTACACTTTTCCTTGGTAGAGACTCATTGAGGATGTTGTGGTTGAACATTCATGGAAAATTCCATGTTTTTTATAACAATTTGGATCTTTGTATGAACACCTTATTTATTTATCTTAGTTCAGACCATGTTTCAAATGAAGAAAATTATATTCCCCCTCCTTTGTGTTGCAATCGTCTTCTGAGGCATCCATAGGAGTAGTTTTAGTGATTTTCATAGACACATAATGCATTATAGGTGTCTCAATGAAAGTATAATGATGAGAGGTTTTATTGGCCTATGAATATGTATTGAATACACTATACTCTCTAGGGGTTGTTGTTCTCTTGATAAATTGATTTTGACTATGATTATTATCAAGCCTCTTCCCTTACTTCCAAGATTTATTTATAGATTATTAGAATAGGTTGAATCAAATGGAACTATCACACAACTTCATCGTGCGCACTCCTGATAAGGGGACTAGCTCACAATATGGGAAAAACATAGAGGAATCATTTTTTGGTGTTCCTCGTATATGGGAAAAGACTAATTTTTTTTTGAATAGAAGGTTGAGGTAAAACTTCACCCAGCTCTATGGGTTGGGGTTTCTCATGTTCCATAGTTTTCAGGCCTTAGGATAAATTTTTTTGTCTTGAAGGGACAGATTAAGTCAAAAATTCCCTTATCCCTATAGGCTTGGGATGCTCCTATATTATGTCATCTACTACTGGTATTGTAACTAATCTCTTGGTCTTCTGAATTCTCTTTTATGCATGAGTTGGGTAATATATAAGGTCTATACATAAGGCACTTTATTATGAGGGAATCAATGGTAACCCATCATTGGAGTCCCTTAAGAAGGAATATTTCTCAATGTTTTTAGATTCATGGTGTATGAGTCTTCCAATAACATTTTATCATCGGGAACAACACCTCTGATACTTTTTTATGGTAAATTATTACTAAAAAAACCATCTTCATGAGTGATTCTTGTATCTAAGAACCTACCCAAAGAAACAACATTACATGATGTTACTTTAAGTTATTTTTTTGATCGGTTATGTGAAATTAAAATCTCCATATTTTCCCCCATTCCTTGATATGGACACTAGGTGGGGCATTAAAGATTAGCTGATGTAACCTGTGTAGTGTATTGCAGCGTGAAAGTTGAATATCCTTCTGTGGTTTCCCCAATTATAGGCATTGTTTATCTAAAAGGTCCTCCATGTTTATTTGGAAATGATGTTCTTCTATTACCTTAACATGGTTTTTATACCCTTTATAATGCAAGAACTTCACTTTTAGGGGATGAATAGTTGTCTAGAGGTTCATACAAATGTCATAAATGTATTCTTCTGATATTACCTATTGAATGTAAAATAGAGAAGTGGATTAGGGAAAAAACATGACGGATATATTATCTTTTTCCATTTTCCTTCTCATAAGTAATGTATTCACCTCCTCTTCTACAAGATATTCCTCTACTAGATCTTCCCAATGTGGGTGTTTCCTAGCTAATTTTTTGTAGACAATGGGGTCAGTAGGGATATTTACTATCATATTGGAAGTAAATTGATCGATGGGTGGTTCATAGAATGGCTATTTCCTTGGATTTTCTTTCAGTTGATAAAGAATATCTCATGTCAATAATAAGGCATCAGACTTTACTAGCCTCATTTTACAAAGTGCTTTATGATTGGAGGGATCTATTATAGTTTATTTAGAAAGGGGAAGGCCTTATTGATGAAATTAAGTGACATTGTAGGGAACACCTTTTTAGTGAATTTCACCATGGGTAGGACTAACATCACTGCTTGATGTATAAATGAAAGGGTAATTCCTTCCATGTATACCCTGGGGAGAACCTTCAGGGAGGATGATATAAAGATAATGGTATCCTTGTTTTATAATATTCTATCCATGATGAGGGTTTCTATGAGGCTCATTAGGAGATGGGTTATCATGATCGATCAGATTGTGAACATAAAGTAAGCCTCCATGGCATGATATTTAGGAAGGACCTCAGAATCGCTGGTATCAATGTTTTAGGGAGGACCTTTACAATTGAAACTATTATCTCTGTAATTTAGTGACGTAGGCTTAGTATCCTAGTCCACCATACCTAAACATTTGAGGGTTATAATAACACCATCACTAAGAAGAGTAGGTTTGTAAACCGGGTCTTCATTTTATAATATAATTTTCTAAGTATTCTTTTTGTATACTCTCTTATGGGTGATAAGGGACACTAGTTATAAATATCATTTTACATATATAGGGGATTATTTTATTATATCCTATGTTGTTTCCTTAATTTTCCAACATATTTCTGGAATTTTAGCAAGGATATATGACTACCCTAGAGTGGCCACTGGGATGGACCGATGACTTCTAGTTTGAATAAGGATTAGGTCCCAATCCAATTTTCCATTTATTGTGGTATTTTTTAAAAGACCCTCTTGGAAGGGAATAGGGATATGAGTCTTCTCTAGAGTGACCCATGCATTATGTTGATGTGTCGCCCCAATTATCAGGATAGAGTTTTTAATAAACCCTTCAACAACTACCAATTCAATCATTATATCTTGTAATGTTTTTAGAATGAGGTAAAGAATTTCCATTTACACTTTCATGATTGTCAACATATGATAAGTGACTCTAGTGTCTTGATCAAGGATATATGCCTATTCTATTCTCGGAGAATGGGTTAAGCCTTATCCTGTCCTTGATTTCATATCATTATATTCTAATAGTATCCATGTTTGGGTTGTATATATTTCTCTAACCTTGGTTTGTTTAAAATATTTTCCAAATAGTTTCTCTAAGTGCTAATAGATTATATTAGTGGGATTGATCTACATGAGAACATATTTGCATCTTCTCATTAGCTGACATCGTATTTTTTTGATAGGTTCCTTTTCTTTCTTATAAACTCTAATGGAATGTTTGAGGGGTATGGGGAGGAATTTTTATATACTTGTAAGTTCCAACTTTATTTTGTTGGAGGGATTATTTGGAAAAAATAGGGATGTGAGCATGTCCCCAATTTTTTGGTTTCCTCCCTCAATGGATTGTCCTTGATGTCTAGATCTAAATAACCTAAGACATAGCCCATGGGTGGTGTCCTCATCATGCTAATGAATTCTTGTTGCATGGTATTTATGGTGACAACTACTGGAAATATCCCCTTATAATTACCCCATGCTTTAAGGATGAGGTCATTGGAGGCCTCTTGATCAGCCTCTTTAAGATAAGGGAGGAACATTTTATTTCATTCCAAGGAAAGGCTCCCAAAATAGTTTAAAATGAAAACTTGTGTTTTCTTCTTCTAGGCCTACAACTATTTTTGAGTGCATGGTTGGTGGGGATTATTTTGGTGGATGTCTTTTCAAGTAGCCTAGACATTTGGTATAATATCATTGAGGTGGTACTCCTAAATCAACAAGTTCTAACCCCGCCATTAAAGATATTGGGTAGGAGACAGTGTCCTCGATCTAGGTGAGGAACCGGCTTGGGTATAAGCAGATTAATATACTCATGTTAGATAAAAGGATGCAATTATATTGAAGGGATTTCTTTGTAAAAGTTTCTTATTATAAAAAACAAAATAAACAATAAAGACTCATCAAAGAAATATCTCAATAAATGGAAACAATCATAATAGTTTTATTTATGTCTAAGTTTAGCCTATTTTATTTTGGGGGATCATGATAGGGGTCGGACATGTGGGTGAAACTCTTATGTTGGTTAATAATTAACATCATACTTTCCATTTTTTCCATACATAAAATATCTTCTAGGTGGTTTCCAACATACATTATTCGTGGAATTGGAAACACTCAACATTTCCCTTATTCATGATGTCTCACAAACCTAATTTACAAAGGTAGGTTATCATTGGTACATGGTTCCAACAACATTTAAGGAGTCACATTCATCGATCATATGGGAGTTCAAGCTCATAACCACTTTTTGGGGGGAATTATTTCCTACTCTAGGAATCTATTGTAGATTTAAGACATACTTTTGAATCCTTTATTAAGTCCCAAATATGAATTTGGTCACCCTTGTATTAACATTAAATTATTAGCATTTATTTTCTTTAGAATTATTTGTATGTATCAAATTTTCTTCATAAATTTATATATCTATATGTATCTGAAGATATATCTCTATGGAACCATGATTCTAGTTTAAAGTCACATAGTGGGGATATCTAGAGTTTATCATCATCCATGAAGATAGGAATTATTTTGGTGTCGATATTAGGCCTATAAAATGGGATACCTATGTATCCATGTAAAATAAATAAGAAACCACACAGTTAAATGGCACTTAACAGGACACATCGTCCCTTTTTATGTTCACATGACAAGAAACAAATCATAAGTTAATCATCATGTAACAAGGATGTCAAGGAGATAGGTTCCTATTTAAGGTATGGTGTGGGACTTATGTTGAAGTAGCCCAAGGGAAATATATGGGATTTTTCCTCACAGGTGGGGGAATGATCTTATTTGGAATGTATTCTAATAAGGATGGCTACAAAAAGGACCTAGAAGGAATATGGACCTCTGATCTAGATATTACCCTACTAGAAATATATATGAGAAAATATTATGGTTGGTTTGAGTTTTGGGTATGAACATCATAGAGTCTTCATAACTATCTTGTTTAGATAATAATAAAATCCCACATATTTCAAAAGATTGGGAAATACACCTGTAGATGAGTCCTATTGGATTCTTCATCTGAAATATGGAACTTTGATGATTTGTATCATAGGGAATATGGACCTTTAAGTGGATGGTATCATGGTTTTGGGGGTTATACCAAATAGGATTTCCATGTTAAGGAGATAGGAAGATCTTTAAAATTAATCTCTACCAATACAGATACTTGATCGTGTTGGCTAAATGATCATCACTAAACTATAATCCAATGTGAGTCATGCTCAGTGTGAGAAATAGGAGAAAGTGGAAGATCTAGAAATCAGAAAAACCTCCTTCATCCGATGGTGGATGAGGGTGGGGATATGGAAAATGGGGAAATTCCCCATAATAAAGACCAAGGGATTACCAGAGGAGGGATGTCATAAGGTGACATTTTTTTCTCATACATTTGTAGATGAGGATGAATTCTTGGTGGGGGGAATCATATATATATATGGATCTTAGTTGTGTATGTCTCCTCTCGTGTTTTCAACACAGGGTCCCATCAATCTCACTAAAGTTGGAATCCTCATTACTACATGAATTTATAATCGACAAAACTTTGTGGAGCCCGCCTATTAATTAGGATAAATGAGGGATCTCCATTACCACATGAATGTATAATTGAGAGGACACATTGATGTGACATGTTCTCTGAGCATATATCTATGGAGGATTTGGGGGAGGTATTTTCTTTTTCCCCCTCAAACAAAGGATCCAAGGAAAGAGGTTCCCTAACTTTTTTGGTATGAAAGGGGACTCAAAGGGTGTATCATGGAGGTGAATCCTAGAAAAACTATATGTGATTTAATCATGGTGGGCCTCGGAAAGACAAGGATTCTTCACACAGGTGGAGTCCTGTTCAAGATGAAGATGCCTTATACAAGTTAGAATAGGGAAAGATGAAGATAGATTTGGGTGATGGACAACCTGGGAAACAAAACCTGGGTGAGTCCTTGTTCTAGGATCCAAGGGACACCTTAGGTGTCTTTGGATGACTGGAACTCTAGATTTGGGTGATGAAAGGGTTTTTCTCCCTACTAGTTTTCACTATGAGGAGTTTCCCCTCAAATTTATTCATATTATAGAACTTTAGGGACCTAAATCCATTGATCTATACTAATTTTACCTTATTTTGTATGATTAAGGAACTAACTAAAGGTTTGGAGGACTTGGGTGAGAAGATCTTTATGAAATCTCTTCATATTTTAGTCATTATAAATGAGGATCCCAAGGGTCCTACATATAGAAAAACTCAAGACCTTGGGTGGAGGAGATAACTCATGTATTCCCATATCATTGGTGTCTTTCATTGGAACCTCATGCAGGCACTGGACGCTCATACTGGGCTATGTAAGTAGGGCATGTGTGAGCCTCTTGGTGTGTAGGTAGGGTGCGCAAAGGTTAACTTGGGTGAGTTTCTTGGCTAACCCTATATCCTTTACTAATCAAGGAATTTTATACCAAATATTTTCATCCACATAAAAAAATGGGAGTGTGAACATATATATATATTGTAATTATTATTAGTTCTTTTATACATTGGAGATATATGTCTATCACAGGTAGACATAGGCTAATGCCTTCTACATTGTGTGATATTTTTACACTCTGTTATTCAAAATCCCATCACCAATTAGGGGTAGGCTTGTTGTGGAATATTTTTCTTACTACCAGTCCAAAAAAGGCCTTGATGGGTTGGTTTATGTTAGACTGGTATCAAACCAGCTGAGTTCTAGTCACATGTTTTGGAGTTTTCAGTCATGTTATGACTGGTTTGGGAGTTTAGGGAAAACAAGTTAAGATGGTCATGAGTTTAGTTATCAAACCAAGGCGAATATTTTAGGTGTAGAATCCAATATATCCTTTCATTGGGACTCTAATAACTTGTTATTCAGCCAATATCTCTAATGAATCATTATAGTGTATAAGAAATGTGGTACATTATTCATATAGTAGTCAGTTATGATCATTCAAGTCCTCCCTATATTATCTCATCGTGATATGCTCAAACCATTGTGGGTTTATCCAAAAATATGTATGGTATTACCTACTAATATCAAACTTGTGTGTGGAGTAAGGTTCATGATGATCTCATGCCTATAGTTGGGCCTCTTAATTTTGGTTAGTGAGTGCGGGGAATTGTTTCTGTGACTTATTTTAGAGACAAACCTACCCTACGATATAAGGTAGTTTCTCTACCCTTCATTCATTGTACATAGTTTTTAGAAGATAAAATGGTAGTTCCCAATGAGTTGAAACATAATTCATATAGGGTAGATATTTTGTATGTGTACTGACAACAAAGGCCTCATCGGTTTATAAGGAGAGCATGGTCCTTGGGCATAGAGGTTTTTTCGAAGTCTAAGACTCATATTTCCATCTTTTCTAGATGATCACTATCTCAATGAAGATTCATTCATTGAGATCCCTATATGGAATAGTGATTCATCATTGGATGATGTTTTTCCAAAACTCTCCATGTGACTACCCAATCATAGTTTTTTTTCCTCCCTTATTCATGATAAAGTTTTATCTAATGATTTCGAGCACTCTGGGGAGTAGCACGACCATGCTTGAGTACGTGTAAAGGACTATAGACCTTGTGAAGTATTCCCTAGACAAATTTTGGGATATTAATATTCAATCTCATTAGTTTTAGTGAATACTCTGAATGAATACTTACTTAAAAGTGGTTGTGTTTTCAAAAAACCTATCTATGTCGGAGACCCTTTAGTGTGAATTTTCAGTAGAGTATTCTTTATAAGGATGAACCCTATATTTTGGATATGAATAGAACTTAGCCAATAGATATCTAAAGTGGTGTTGTGTATGGATCTATATGTAGAATAAATTCTTGAAATTAAAATATTTTCATGTTTGAGGTAGTATCCTAGTAGCGAATAGTTTCAGATGGTAGGAGGGTGGTGTGATATTAATTGGAGATGAACAATGCATAAATCAGCTACCATAATCACCACCTTTGGTTAGTTTAGTACACACATAGAGAGCTTATAGTTATATATTTTGGGAATATTGATGCAAGGTATAGAAAATTTGGGCATCTATAGATGAATTTAAAAGTATTATTTGTGTCCTCACTTCATGGAAATGTGTACTAGATGGAACATATGTAATTTATTATATTGCACTAAATGATTGAGATTTAGATATTCCAATGTGAATTCTATCCATACCCATGTCAAATCAATAGTTTACATTAATGGTGATCATATTTTACACTCCCCACTCCCCCCACTCGAGTAAAGGTAGTCTATAATTAGTGTAGAAGGAGGGATATCAAAGGATTGCTTCATGGAAGAGATGAGATCCAATGGTTCCCCCCTCAGAACATATTGGGTACCAGTGCTATTATTATATAATGATGTGTAGTTGAGTAAATGAGTTGAGATATACCCCCATCTAATATTGGAATCCACTCATGTGTGTCAAGTGGAGATCACCCTCAGAAAGTTGTGGTTAGCTACCTATTAAATGGAGGTCATAGATTTATGCACTATATGCATGGATGGGAGTATGATTCCTATGAATTTGGAGGAATTAAAGAATTCATTTAAAGGTTATTCCATGTTTTTTCTTCAATTATAAACTATATATTTCATCTTATATCATTTAGTGTATGGAATACTAGTATCACTACATAAAATAATGACCCCACATGTGGCATTTATGGGGAATGTGTACTAAATCCTTATTGGTTTTGGATCATAGAGAAGATTTTTAGTGTTCAGGAAGATGCCTCAGTCTCATCATGAGAATATTATTTCTATAGTAACATCTTTTAGCATAATTTTTGGATTCATGTAATAATGATTGACCTTCATGAAGTGGAAACTATGACATTTGATGTGATCAGAGTAGTGAAACAGTGGTGTGGTGGATGACTCTATTTGAAAATGAATTTGTGTATGAATGATAGAGGAGGAATAGGAGTACTATCCTGGGGGTAATAGATTCTTTTGTATGTAGGGATAACTTTTTCACCTATGATCAGTGATGGTGGCCCCAAATTCTTCCCTTATGTGAGATAAACCCATGGTTTCAATGTTGATTTAACAGTCCTATATAACTGGATTCTCTCAAGTGACAGAATTTAAATGATTTATTAAAGGTGGGTAGAACATCATCCTCTTCCCCAGGTGGATAGTGGTTTTCCCTTTTTTTTCATATCAAATATATGAATGGAAATCCTAGGTGTTGACCTCCTTAATGTGGTGTGGACCTCAGTGTGGTATGTACAGGGGGTCTTCGGGGTTGTACCCATCACATGGAAACACTTTCTATATAGAAAAGTATGAATTTTCCTTAAGTAAGATATTGTGGTTCTCAATTTCTATTGTTTTTATAGTGTTATCCTAGGGTCTGGGGATAACAGAATGGTCTCATCTAAATAGTTAGGACATTCTACTTCATATTTTGGTGGATTGGGCCACCCAATAAGAAATCATGTGGCATTGATCAGTTTGATGAGTTTTTTGTTACTACATATTTTTTTAGTATATTTTATTAAATACTGATGAAAACCCAACTAGTGTATATTATATATTAGATGTGATCTTGTTGGATATTAGTATATTGATAGAGGCTCCCCATAGATGTTTTTAAAGAGGTTGAGGAATATGGAATGTGTCACTATTTTTCATAATCGAGTGACATGGGTGAATGGTACTTATGGGTAATTGAGGATGGATAAAGGTAATATACTTAAGGAATATCATGCTACCTTGTGAATTTTCTAATTTGGTCAAGAAATTTTTGTAAATCACTTAGTGGTAGAGAGAAGCATATATGGGTTATTCTCATATGAAAAATATGAATCAGAATAGTAATAACAGTGTTGATAAACTATTTTGAGATGGATTTTAGTGGTTTGGGGATTCTCTTTGATCCATGTGATGGGATAACCTTTGGATGCAAAAAGGATTTGGGTACTGAGGCTTGGAATGACTTGCATGGAGTGATTTTTTGTTTTTATTAAGATATTTCTTTAATAAATGCAAGATTTGATGTCATTGATGTTGATAGAGGTTGTTCCCTTTCTAAATGGTTGTTTATAATGTTTTTTTATAGCTAATGACTCTAAATATAAAGTAACTTCATGTTAATATGGTTTTTTTTCCATAAGAGGGTTTTTGTGATCTTCCTTATTAAGGAACCCCAGTTTGTTCCTTTTCAGGGATAAAAAGGTTTAAAGGTGGGGAGGATGTAGTAACCAAGATTTGTCTTAGTTGAGACATAACTCAACTTTGATATTTTAGAGACTTATGACCTCCCTGGGGGTGAAACATTGAATTTACCCAAGTATATGGCCTTATAATAAAATTGATAGTTCTATCGATCCCAGAATATAGTGTCTGCCCCTATGATAAATTTGGGTGAATTTTAGGTATGGATAATATAAAGAAAATTTTTATTTTTATTAATTAAATTTTTATTTATATCATGGGACTGGATAATGATATCTCTTAAATGATATATTACATTGAAATTTTTACATTTCATCTATATTCATCATAATGGGTTTCCCTAGTGGTGGTGTTGCCTTCTCTCATATCTTAGGTCCTTGAGATGGCCCATCGTTGGGGCATCAATTCATTAAATTAATTAATAACCCATTATTTAATTAATTAATGGAAAAACCCTATAAAATACCCTATTAAATCCCAGATATTTTTTCTTCCTAGTATCGGCCATTATTTTCATCTATATGATACTGTATATAGGGAGAGGTGGGAGGTCAGATCCTAGGGTAATCGACATTGAATTAGGGTAGTGGGATCGGGTCTGTGACAAAATCGATGGGAGGATCAGGTGGTGATGATAGATGGAATCATCAAATCATTGATTTATTAAATAGATGGGCACTGTTCCATGAGGTAGGGAATATTTTCTAATATTCATTCCTCATTCTTCATTCTAATAAATTTATTTAAACCCCCTATTATATTTTTTTTGTTTCTTTAATTATTATAATTTTTTCATCATCTGTCATTGTTGTAATCATTATTCAGATTTCCACCTTCAAAATCTAGAATCCCTTTGGTGATATGATTCCTTGTGATGTCATTTTTTATTATCATTTTATTTATCTATATGGATATTCTTGTTTCATACTTTTAACAAGGTTCACATTGCATATGGATATTTGGGTGGATGGTACTTAGACTGGCTATAAATCTTCCTCCTCCATTGATCATCATTTTACCTCATGGTGGTGTTTTTTTATTTTCTTCATGGTCGATAGATTGCGGTGTTGATATATATTTTGATTGAATTTCATCAAGGCGGAGTCAATATCAAGGAAAGGGGATAGTGACTGGTTCCTACAAGGAAATTTTTTAGTGAATATCTGAAAAAATATTAGGAGTGAGGGGTGATGTGATAGATTCATTATGGTGAAACAGGTATAATCATATCACTGGGATAAACCCCTAATGGTCCTTGATAGTTATGGATGGAGTGATGGAAATATTGAAGACATATTTGGGAGGTGGTAGCATAGAAATTAAAATAAATTTGAAATATTGAGAAGAATATGATAGTGTGACATATAGTTTATAAGAACACGTTTCATGTACCATGTTGGATATCTAGTGAGGGTTAAATATGATTATAAATATCACATGGAATTTTATATATATTCACACACCGTGAAGTGAGAATATTTGGGGCAGTAGTACACACCAAGACACTTTTCATGTGGTTGGAGTAAATACCATATACATCCAACATGACATGAATTTGGATATATTACATGTCCAAGGTGAGGTTTGTGGATCACACATTGGTTTCCCATGAAAAAACGTCATATAGATAGGGTTACATGACTCAGGCTGCAGGTGTTACACGCTGGGTGGGAAGGTTCGGTCCAAAAATCATGTACCTCTATTTACATGACATGTAGTTTTATTTTACATGCCATGTGATATAAAGAACTTTATGAGGCTTCCCTTGAGGGATTATATGACTTTTACCCCATTAGTACATGTTATGTTTTATTCCATTCTTAGTGGATTTTCATATCTTCTATCTCAAGACTTGAATTTATATTCATGAGTAATATGTATTTAGTATTTTTTTCAAAGATAATGAAATAGTACACATATTTTTAGAATCATAGGTGAGGATCAAGGAGATATTATTATTTTATATAGTTTTACTCCATAGGTCTTGGAATAATGTTTTAGCGTGGTAATCAGTGTTATCAGGGTAGGTACCCCCTAACAGCAAGTTATGTCATGGAATGGGTCCCCTAATTCATATATAGGTTTGGTTTCCCACAATATACATGGGGTGAGGGTCCTCTATTTACATATTTGGTTACCCCCACCCCCATATCTAAGATCTTTTATGGGGTTAAGGTCATCTATAGGATTCAGATACCCACTTTACCAATACTTATCTTTTAGTGTGATGAGAGTACTATGCTACATCTCTTGAGAGGTAGTTTTTCTCATATCTAGGTAGTTGTGATAGTAGGGGTAGGAACCCTTTTACTAGAATCTCTCCTTGGTCAAGTTGAAAGTCCCCTTGTGTGTTTCTAAAATGGTAACACAAAAAGGGTGGATAGCAGGGAGCGGTACTCCCTAAACTGATTTCATAGCTCGGTGAAGAGTAGGTTTCCCTTATAGATTCTAGTGGTAGTATGGAAAAAAGAATTTTCATATCATATACTTTATGACTTGTGACTCTACAAGAACTATCAGATTTCGTTTTAGATTTTATATACAATGGGGATATCAACATCAGACTTGGTGGTCCTTTTGGTTTTCCTACAAACTTAAAGGATTGATGTTGAGATAACGAAGACTTATTTACAACTCTTAGACTACTTTTAGTTCAACATATCTAGATCTTTCCTCACCATCCTATTAGTTACCCTTGATTACTAGGAGTTTTAAGCTAACTGGCTATTTTTTATTTCCTTTATGGTTTTAGGTCATCCAGGTAAGTGTGTTTATACTAAACAATACACTGCTTGTTTACCCACACATGTTATTTTTGTATAGATGATGAATAGTTTGAATGTGAGTTTGGTGAAGGTAGAGATGGTGTGTCTTAGATGTAGATGACACATAATGATTTTTGGGTATGCATGGTATATCATAGTGTTTTTGAGAGTAGTAATGACCATTATGTCTGAATATTGATCTTGGAGTACGCTAAGTGAGGAGGAACATTCTAGTGTCATGTGTTAATCAGATTTAAAGTCTTGTTTGATGTACAGTTCCTTTGGTATTTTTCAATGTTTCATTGTGCTTGTATTTTATGTATCATTTTTTCATTTTATACATTTTAGTTTTTTATGCACACAAACACACACACTACAGGTTTTGTTGGTTATTGTATGCATCAGATACATGTGTATATTTCTAGTTGATATAATCTAAAGTATCTAATATTGTGAGATATTCCTAATTTGTGATATTTATTAACTCTCATCCTATTGTAGGTGGGATTATGGTGGTATGCTCAGCTTGAAACCAACTTAGGTGATGCCCTAGTGGGTTGAGTCATATTATCATAACTAATGACAGAACATACATAAGATTTTTCTAGCCCCATATATATGAGGTATTAATTTTCTACAGAGATGAAAAATAAGTGTTACTCTCTTATGTATGGGTTACTCAATACATAAGGGTTTTCCTTTTAATGATTCGCTCTCTTATGTCTAGATTATTCCATAACTAAGTGTCAATACCTTTGTTCCAAAGTGAGTCATGATATGTAAGGGTTATCATTTTATTACAAATCTTATTGTAAGCGCCAATTCAGTCATGGATTGTGACAGATAATGCCTATTATCTATTGTAAAATATGAATCATGAAAAAAAATGAAAAACAACTGGATAAAAATTATTATATTTTTAATGGTTTATAATGGATTAGTGTTAGGCATTGTAAATAGGATATTTCCATTCCTAAATTAAAAATAAATTGTTTATATTTATATAACTTGTTTGGAAAAAAATAACATGTTTATTTATTTTTTTATTCCTCTTAAATATGCATATATATAAATTGTTTATATAATTTGAATATTATGTTTTTATTAATATAATAGAAAAGTTAATACTTATATATTTTTAATAAAGCATAGCTGAATAAAACCTTAGACAATAAAGATTTCATGGAATGTGATGGATATAGATTTAATATGCATGAGATATATACTAAATTCATGAAACTTATATGGGGTGATGTATAGTTAAAATATAAATTGTTTATATTGAAATTATAAGTGATATTTATAAATTTTTTATAAATTAAAAAATAAGGCCAAATATGAAAAGATATTATATTAAAAATTAGTAATTGTTTAGGATTATCAATTTCAATTATTAAAATTAAATTTTTATTTGAGGATAATATTTAAACCTTTTCAAAATGATTTTTGTTGATTTATTTCATAAAGGTTTAGATAATAATTAATATGTGATATTTAGATTATGTAAATAGTTTACATTATAAAAATTGAAATATAGAAATATTATATTTAAATTAATTTCATTTATTTAAATTAATTTTCATAAAATGAATAATATTAAATATTTAATGTTATGAAATAAATAAAAAATGCTAATATTCAAAATTATAGAATTTAACTTAGGTTATAGAAATTATAAAGTGTTTTGTCATGACCCATCCCAGAGGGTCTCATGTTGTGACTACCCCAATATTGCCTATAATAGTCCATAGGATGGTGACTAGCACCAAGTAGGCATATCCCACAAATGGGAGACATTTTCCTAAGTACCAGTACGCACGCACCCATCTCCAAGTCCAAAAATTCTAAAATGGAAAACACTAAGTAAACAGACATTCATACCACTAAGTTACTAACAAAAGAGTACAACAGTAAAAAATTGGAAAGTACACATGTCCAGAATACAATCCCACCAAAATAAAGAGTCTATAAAAGTGAAAGTACAAGTTCCTAAAACTCATCAACAAGAAAACCCTACCTAAAGGGTATGGTACGAGGACAGTTATCTGAAGTAGTAGGACCACACCTCGATTTTTTGGCCTCGCTAAGTACCACTTGGTCCTGATCCACCTTGGACTCTGTAAAAGTGTCGATCGTATACACAAGACACGAAACGTGCAGGAAAACCCATGCAGGGGTGAGTAAAATAATAATAAATAGGACACCCCAGACCCACAAAGAAATACACAAATTTTAACATATAGAAATAAAAAAAGTATACCACAAGGGAATATATAAAGTATACCACAAATAAATACAATAAGTATAATCAACTCACACTGGTATAAGTCTATAGTACGTAAAATAGGATTATCTGATGTAATCCACAAAACACCCAATATCGATAAGACATGTTGTCTCAATGAGACACTCAATCCCAATAAGACATGTAGTCTCGGTAAGACACATAGTCCCAGTAAGACATGTAGTCTCAGTAAGACACATAGTCTCAAAAATACATGTATTCTCAAAGTCACATAGTCTCAAAGTCGCACAGTCTCAAAGTCACAGCCAGCCACAGGATTCCGCTCGTAGCGCACTTGCTATGGGATAACCTACTCCTCAAGTCATTAGGTAATATGAACACTTCTATAAGAACCCACTTAGAATACCTCAAAAGGATTTCCTCATCATGAGGGTACCAACACCACAAATTCCTCATCAAAAGGACACATGGTTTGAAAGTTATGATCTTTTTAGAAAAAAATCCACCTCGAGTCTGGTCCAGGTCTGATCTGACTTGTCAAACCTCGCTCAACCTACCAGCTGACCTAAACTGGCATGTTGGGCCACTTGGTCTAGCCCATGGGGTCATAGTAGTGACTCGGATCCTCTATTCTAGCCTGCTGCATCTGGGACGATCTTGGTCCAAAGCATGTGGTCCACCTCGACCGTGTCCCCCCCCCCCACATGTCAATACAGAGCTGATGCATTCAATGTGGTCGTCCCACTACATCTGCCTACCTCATGACCTCTCCACCACCACAAGCTCCATGTGGCCCCCTAACTGCGTATGCAGCCACCTCGTTGACCCCCCTTCTATCATCTCCTTCTCTCGTGGCTGCTACTACAGGTGCCTAGAATGACCCGAGCCGCTGCCATGTGTCGGTCGGTGGCATCACCATTCTGTGGGATTCCAGTCATCCTCTGATGCCCCATTTTTTGAAACAGGTCCACTTTCATTATCCTTGGGTTGAAATATTCACTAATATAATATCAATTTAGTCTTTCCACCAATTTGGTGGTCCAATAGCATTCGGAGACTCCCGGAAAGTCAAGTGGAATCCATGAAGGTCCAACAATGAAGAATTCCAAGAATGGTGGGATATAGACGCACAAAAGTTCCAAGAAGAATGAACCATGGCATTTTTTCATATTGGTCTCGATCCATTCTCATTATAACAAAGAGAAATGATTTAATAAATCAAATATATTATATCTCCCCTTTTAAACCCCACAATTAGAAACCCATATTTCAAGTGATCGAACTACAGATCAACTTTTTTGTGGGTTGTTCTGCATTCATCATCGAATTCATAAATAGGGAAAGATCACTAAGAAAATAGTGCCCTACCAGGATTTTGGATCATTTATTGATGAGAAATGGTATGTTTTCATCATTGATGAGATCTCCCAACTCTGTTGACATGATGATCCTTGATCTGTTCTCTACTCCATCATTTTTCATCAAAGAGAGTTCATTATCCACATTTTAGAGGAATTCCAGGGTTATGACGATAACACTGAATTCTCTGAAAAGGTTTATTAAAAATAAAACCATTGTCCAGTCATCCCATAATGTTAAATAAAATAAAATAATTTATTTTATTCCTTTAAACATCCAAAAACAAGTTTCTATTGTTGACCCACATTGGGTGATGTTAGGCCTCACCTATGGTAAACTTGCTACTCTAAATGTAACAGTGCCCTTGGATTTTGATCTATGAACCCTTTTAGAAGTTATTTCACTATTTAGGAAAATTTCTCACACGTGTTATTTAATATTTTAATATTCTTTAATAATTTATTCTGGACACCCTGGGCCTTAGAATTGCATGTTGTCTTCACACTTGGTCTCAAAATAATTCCATATAATTTTAAAAAATAATACATGAAAAATTTAGGACATTAAATTCTCCCCACATTAGGGATTTACATCCCCAAAATCCAAAAACAAAGGCTATACAAAAAAATGGGGGTACTGAGCATTAATCTAAGCCTCCCGCTCCCATGGGCTCTCCTGGAGATTCCCATGATGCCATCAAATGTGCACCAGAGGAATTGAACACCCATGATCGATTCTCTCCTGTCGAATCTCGATCTCCACTGGGTACTCGGCAAAAGTCTCCCAATCGTCAATGTCCAGATCAGCCCAGTAAATGACATGTGATGGATCATGCATGTATCACTTCATCTACGACATGTGGAAGACATCATGCACCTGTTCTAACTATAGAGGTAGATCTAAGTGGTGTGCCACCTCGCCAGCTCTATGTAGTATCTATAAAGGGTTGATGAACCTCAGAGATAGCTTGTCACCCCAACCAATTCTTTGTGTCCCACATCAAGGAGAGACAAAAAGACACACATTGTCTTCCTCCTGGAACTCCAAAGGACTTCATCTATGGTCATCATAAGACTTTTTATGGATATGTGCAGTCTTCATCCACACATGGATAACCTTCATCTTCTCTGTAGTTGCCTGCTCCAACTTTGAGCCCAAGATTTCTTACTCTCCTAGGTCCATCCAGTAAAGTGGTGACGTAACTCCCCAATTTTTTCTAAAAATAAATAGAAATTCTTGGAACTTTGTTTTAAGTAGATATTTATAACTAGCCTTTAAACATAATTTTTTCCCTTCTATGTTTTGAATTTCAAGAAACTATCATCTACAATTGTGTTCTGTATGTTATTTGGAGTCTATTGGAACCAACTTGACTTTTTGGTGAATAGTAACACACCCTTATGAATATTAATATGACCCTAATGAATAGTAAATTTTATTTTTATTTTAGTTTATTAAGGATTTAAGATAATAGCATCTAGGTTAATTTTTCATTGTGATATAGAAGTAGTTACAGAATTAGAATTGTTAATTTTTAAATTAAGTATGATTTTATTTAAAAATTAAATTAATAATATTTAGAAAATTCTTTTTAAAAATGGACTTAATTTTTTAATTCTACACATCGATAAATGGTTAGGGTGAATTTTGGGAATTTTTCTGAAATAGTTGATTTTTCAGTGAATAGTAAAAAATACAGTTTTTAGTTTCGATGTGTTAATGACATTATTAATGATATAATAATGATGTCATAAATCTGGTCGACTTGTTTATAGTTAAATAATATGTGAGGTGCCCCAAGTGGCTTATACCATGGGAAAATACGATGGGAAATCCAATGGTTTTGCAAATACCACCCATGAGGTATCCCTTGAAAATTATTAAAATATTCCCTTAATTTCTCTATAAATACCAACCTATTCTTTCATTAACTTAATTATCAATTCCTCTTAAATGAATATATATCCTCCTTACCTTCATAGTGTTCCTCCCAAGGTTTCCTCAAGCCACCAAGGTCCCAACCTTCAGGTTCTAAGGGTTACCCTACAAGGTAAGAAAATTCTCAATTTCTTTCTTTTTCCATTCAAGTTATCTTTTATATGGTATAACATTCAAGTTTCCATACCATGTTCTTATTTACTTCTTATTATTGATATAATATATATTATGATTCATTTATAGATGGGTTACCCTTGTCCCCTCTCTTTTTAATATTTTCTAAAACCATGTTGCGTAGTCGTTAGGTTGTAGAATTTTTGTAAGAGATTTCTCACTTTTTCTTTTATTTTGAGTTCCTTCCTTATTATTTCTTCATATATCCTTACCCAAGAGGCCTGAAATCTCCATAAATAATGTATATTCTGGATTTTATCATGTTCATATAAAATTACTCATCATTATTATTCTCCCCTCCCACTTATTTAAGGAATAAAAACATTGTCTATGATGTGTCGAATTACCGACATCGGGGACGATGTGATTTCAATTTCCATTAGTTCATTCAAGTCTGCTAATTAAACCATTTATATAGTTGAACCAGGTTATAATATATGTTTTATGACTCACCCATTGTTCTGGAATTCTTTTGTACTCATGGTTCTAATTTATAAGACAAAACGAGGTTGTTATTATCAAAGAACCACTAAAATGATCTAAACGAACATCATTAATGTTTTAACTTATGAATCATCCTCATATTAAACATAAAAATGATAAATGGTATAAATTATGGTACTGGAAATATGTAAATACATTTCCATCCCAATTCTGGAATTTCACTTCCAATCGACAAGAACATCCACCATGAACCAATCATGGAAATCATGTTAAGAACTCACCCAAAAACAGTGCAAGGAGAAAAATACTAACAATTAAAGGTTGAAATGATGATATGAAATGATAATATAAGATTTTATAAACATGAAAATATTTCTTTAAAATACTAATAACACTCTTTTAATCATTATACAAGAAGTTCAAACAAGTTTGAAGTAAGACAGACCCAAGGTAAGGGAATTCTTAACCCGATTTCCATTTTTTGGGTTAACCTTCTACTTCATTATTTATGTGCTATTTAAATTGTTAGTGTGATGGGTTCTATTTATATTATGTTTTATTATGTGTATTTACAGTATATATAAATACTAAATCCACTCTATTAAGTATCTCTTCAATTGTATGATATTCATAAGGGGATTTTCTTTAAAAATCCTCTTTTAAAATTCGGTTTTACGAAATTCCAAAGCAATGTTTTTATGAAATTATTCATGTTGTATGATTATTTTTTGGTTCTTGGGAATTATTTATTATGAAATTTGAGACCTATATCTCCCTCCAATTCATTGGGTATGTGTATGTTGGAGGTCAGTCGTATGGTTACTCCAAGTGTAACTACGATGGTAATACAAAGTAAGGTAGTCATGAGGGTTACCGATTATAAGGTAGTCAAGAATGGTTACAATATTATGTAAGTAATGCCCCAAGATACCTTTATGATTATATTTATGTTCTCATGTTTTTTTTGGATCTTGTGTAAATATCATGTTACACAAATTAAGTATATATGGGTGACAAGAATGTCTTTTGAAAATGCTTTCATACATTACGAGTATTCATGGACTAATGTGATCTTTCCTTATTTTCCATCCCTTACTGAGATTTTGTTCTCATCCCAAGTTTTTAAATGATTTTTCACAGGTTAATGGATGTTTCATACAAGGAATAAAGCCATGTTAAATGTTAAATAATTGTCAAGGAGTCCTGTTTTAATTTTTAATGTTTTATATTTTGAAAAAAAATGGAAACTGTTTTTATGGTATCCACTCTGTAATAATGTGTAATGTCATGAATGTACTATCCTAATTCTCTAAAGAACTAAACTTGAAAATATATTCAATGTAAAAGGAAGTTTTTTATTTACTAAATTCAGTATTATGTATGTAATAAAGTCGGGTCCTTATAGGTGACCTGCAAGTTCACCCATAAAAGTCTTATAATGGTGTGATATCAATGGTGGAATGGTATTTTTCTTGAATGAAACTCCACTAGAGGTAGTTGAACCTCCCAACTATGACCAAAATCTAGGATCCAAGAACATAACATGTCCTCTAGAACCTGAATGGTCCACTCAGTTCAATCATCCGTCTGTGGGTGAAATGCTATGCTCAAGCATAACTGAGTCGCAAACTCCTCTAGAAATACATTCCACAACTTGAATGTGAAATGACCAATACGATATGATACTATCATCAATGGAACTCCATGGAGTTGAACTATCTACTCCACGTAGAGGTGTCCTAAGATCTTCACCGAACTCTACTGTCACGACCCGCCCTCGGGGTCCGTGCCATGACTACCCCAAGCCCGCCTTCCATAGTCCAGGGGCTGGCGACTAGCACCAAGGCGTAAATCCCGGTAAAAAGGGAAGGCATTGCCTTTGATAAGTAAACAAACACCACAGAGTAAGAAAGCGGAAAGTAAACACTAAACAAAAGCAGAGTACAACTGAAAGTGCGAAAAAGTAAATGGGCCAGTATACAAACCCAAACTGAAAGTAAAGTACAACTCGAAAGGGAAAACAGCAACTGAAAAGTAATAGTCGCTACACCGAGCTGTCCACTGGAAATCCCACCTGAAGGGTGGGTACAGATAGCTCCACTGCTCCACGGGTCCCACCGTCCTCTCCGTGCACGTCCCGCCCAGTGGTCCACCTCCGGGTACCGTCCCGCTCTGCAAGCCTCAGCTAAGATCAACGCTGTCCATCGTCTGCAACCAACACAACGTAGTGCGGGAAAAGCCCGTGCAGGGGTGAGTATAAGCTACTCAGTAGGGACCCCGAGACCCCTGAAGGTCTCTCAAATCCACTAAGGATAAACCATGAAGAAAGGAACAATCACGAAGTAATAACCGACACTGCTTAGGTATATGCCCATACATATACCTAAGTCATCAATTTCAAATACGCTCCAACCTCCGAGCCCAAGTACAACTCAGTCCACACAGGAAAGTAAGCGTATTCCACACAGGAAAGCAAAACGTAATCCACACAGGATAGCATAACACATTCCACACAGGAAGCAACAGAAATCAGCTCACACAGGTATACTTCTTCAAAGGACGTTAAAGATGATCTCTGATACATCTAAGTCGTCGGACCCACGAAGGATCGATAGGTAACTAACCCCCGCAAAGACCCACACAGGATCGGACCCACACAGGACCTGTAGGCGCTGGTTCACACAGGTTCGCTGAGCGCAAGGACCCACACAGGATCGGACCCACACAGGATCGGGCCCACACAGGACCTGTAGCACTGATCCATGTAGGATCGCTGAGTGCTGTAGTCGTCGTCGTCGAATCCACACAGGATCTCTGTACTGTCGTCGTCGCAGTCACAGTAGCAGTAGTAGCAGTAGTAGCAGTCGCAGCCAGCACTAGGGTTCCCGCACACAGCATGCTCGTTCGGAGGGTCTGCTCCACGAGCCGAGAGGCTGATACATCAACTGTCACAAAGTCCAGAGTTGATGTATCCAAAATTTCCGTATCGTCAACAGGAACTCAACGCAACAGACGGCGCGTCGATCGGACGCCCGGTCTGAGAGTTATTGGCATTTTCGTCCCCGGGGCCCGGTTGGTTTTAAGGCAAAACCAACCCGACCGTACTCCACATGCGTCCAAACCTCGGGCGGAGTATGGCAGAAGATACGTCTCACTAAGAGGAACACAACACAGCTTACGGCACATCAATCGGACGCTCGTAGCTCAAGATATGAGCGTTTCCACTCCGAAGGCCCGGTTGGTTTCATGAACGAACCAACCCGGCCGAACTCAAAGTAATCTGAAACCTTGAGTGCGATATACCGAAATGACCGTATCAATCCAAGGATCGTGTTTCCGCAGACGGTTCGTCGATCGGAGGTCCGTGGCTCAAGATATGGCCAAAAGACCGAAACTGATTCGAAACGGGGGGTCCGGGTCCGGGCCGACCCGGCCCGACCCCCCCCCTGGTCTGACCCGAACCGGGTCGACCCGACCCAGATCCGAACCGAACCGGGTCGGACCGACCCGGTCCGCTGTTCCCGGCCCGGCCGGCCGGCCGGTGGCGCGACGGCGCGGCGGCGCGGCTGCCTGGCACCGCACGGAGGCGGCTTGCGGGGGGGCAAAGCCCCCGCTTTCTTGGAATGACGGCGCGGCTAAATGCCGCGCCCCTTGAATAAAAACGGCCCCCACGTGGGGGCCGGCTTGAAGGAAACCGGGGGGCCTCCTGCCCCCCCCCCCCCCCTCAAGGAAACTGCCCCCCTCTTTATGAGGGGGGTTTTAATTGCTGGCTGGGGGATTAATTTCCCCCGGAATATTACCATCCGGTCGGCCAGCTGGCCGGCCGGTTTTCTCCAACGAGACCGGAAATTCCGGTCCCCTCTTCGGCTTCCGACGCTGGCAGCCCGGCCGCCGGTCTCCTCGTTCCGCCGTGGCCCGGAACCGGTCGCGGTGTTC
The DNA here is from genome assembly GCA_963277665.1 of Viscum album. Taxonomy (NCBI): domain Eukaryota; kingdom Viridiplantae; phylum Streptophyta; class Magnoliopsida; order Santalales; family Viscaceae; genus Viscum; species Viscum album. The sequence goes on along the minus strand of OY728138.1, from coordinate 536,545,893 downwards.
GTCGTCCGGTGCGGTGCGACGGCACCGCGCCCCTCCGCCGCGCCTTCGATTCCCCCTTGACGCGGCGCGACGGCGTCGCGTTCTTGATGGTTCTTCCACGACGCGGCGCGACGGCGCCGCGCAAAAGATTTAAGCGAATATTCGTGTGGTGCTACGGCACCATGCCCCTTGATTCATCCGCAAAATAAACACCAAGAACGAAGGAGGGGGTTCGGCCGTGTTCATGTGGTCCGGCCCCCTCACGTTAAAACACAACTTAAAATATTCAGTTGCCTCACGTTTAGACATGCTAAATCCACGATCAAGAATGGAATAATTAATCAAATAAATCAACAACCCCTACCTTGGGTATAAGTTCGAGGATTTGTCAACGTCCGCCGAAGACAACGTCGCGGAGGTCGGGCGTCGCGGTCGTCGTCCGTCAAATCCGTTGACGAAGAGATGCGTCCGATGTGATACGTCATTGGCGAAACTTCTTATGTCGACGAAAGGAATCCGAGGAGGAAGCGGCGTTCCCTCTCGTTGACACAGAAGACGAAGAAGAGCGGAGCGGCGTTCTTCGTCGGAACTTGAGCGTTCTTCGTCAAGTTCGAAGGTTCTTCGTGTTCTTTGTCAGAGTTGAAGAAGAAGAAGAAAAGCTCCCAAAAGCTCTCAAGGTGGCCAAAGTGTTCTAACCCAACCAAATAAAAATCAGAGCTTATTTTATTTACAAACCTAACAAAAGAATTTCAAAGGTTTGAATTTAAAAAAGATTAACTCCAAAATTAAATAACTCAAGTCATTAAAGAGGGGTTAACGGAGTTGGGAGAAGATGAAAAGTTGGGAGCTTCGTGTGGGCTCCACCACACTTAATCCTCCCAAGGGAGGTTAAGTGGATGTGGGTCCCACTTCCAACCCCCTTTGGTAGGATTTATCAAGTTAAAGTAAAATTTGTTCTTCACAAATTTTATTTAACTTAAACTAAAAACCCAAAAACTAACTTTCGTCCCGCAACAAACGCAACTTCCGAAATGGTCTCTTTAAGCAAATATCGGTGCTGCGAGTTCATCGGTGCTCTCGGATTTCAATTCCGAGCACCGGATCAAAATTTAGGAATTCCCGCTCGTTCGTTCACTGAACGTACCCGAGCCAAACTTTGGAAAATGATTTCGGGCACTCCGGGCCTCGGAATCAGGTGCCGTCTGAAACTGCGCTCTTGTAAAATTCTAAAGAAAATTAAGAAAAAATTTCCCTTGAATTTTACGGGTCTTTACATCTACTCCCGAATCACTATGAAGTGGGCCAACATGGGGAGCTGATAAACGATCACCTAGATGGTATCACATCCCGTAGACATATGTGGTAAACACATCATGAAGTCCATCGATATCCTATTCCACTTCCACTCTGGCACATTAAGAGGTTAAGTCAAACCTGCTTGAACCTAATGCTCATCCTTAACTTTCTGACAAGTGAGGCATCTAGAAACGAACTCTACCACTGCCTTCTTCATTCTCGGCCACTAGAATGGACATCGGAGGTCTTGGTACATTTTCTCCACACCAAGACGTACTGCCAAATGGAATGTATGGAACTCCCTCAAGATCTCATCCCTTAACTCCACTACTACCACTGCGCATCCTATAAAAATAACTATGTGATCCCCACCTTTTGAATATTCATCAGGGGTACAAACATCTAATAGTACCTATCCAAACCGATGAAAATTTGCACCTCGTTAACACTCTTGGGTGGCTCCCAAGTAAGCACCACCTTAATCTTCATTGGATCCACCACAACTCCAACCTCTAAAATGATGTGTCTTAGAAAATGGACATATCAAATCTAGAACTAATACTTCAAGATCTTCCCATAAATTTGGTTCTCTTGGAGTATGCCTAGGACCATCCTCAAGTATCTTATGTGCTCCTCCCTAGATGCTAAGTACACTAGGATATCATCAATGCATACCACAGCAAACCGGTGTAAGTAAAGATGTAAAATCATGTTCATGAGGCCCATAAACACAAATGGGGAATTCGTCATGCATAACTGCATCACCAAGTACTCGTAATGATTGTATTGACACCTGAAAGTTGTCTTCAGTATATCCTCATCCTGTACTCAAAGCTAATGATAGCCAGATATGAGGACTACCTTTGAGAACCACCATGTCCCTTTCAACTAATCTAAGAGGTCATCAAACCATAGTAGTGAATACAAGTTCTTCATGGTTACTGGTTTAGGCTCTAGAAGTCCACACATAAACTCAAGCTCTTATCTACCTTCTTGGAAAACAAAACTGGGGTTGCCCATGGTGAAACACTGGGTACCACGAATCTCTTTCTATGTAATTCCTCAAATTATACCCTCAGTTCACGAAGCATTGTGAGATATATCTGATATGAAGGTGTAGATATCGATGTCATCCCAAGGTATAGATCAATTCATAGTTCTTCCTCTCTGTATAGAGGTAACCCTGGAACATCCTCAAGAAATATATCATCATACTTGTCAACCACTACATGAAATTGAGGACTCATATCATCCAATACGTCGAGGGCCAGGCTAGTCAACTGATGAGTGATCAGTTGTACCCTTCTATGTTTGAGTCCATTCTGTGCTGTTTTCATTTCCTATTCACCAAAAAAGGAAAACCTGGTCCCATAACTATGGAAACATCATACTCTATGCTTAAAATAGTTCATATGAGCATGGATTGGGGATAGCCAGTCCATACATAGAATGATGTTGTAAGACCTCTATGCTTCTACCAAGATATCCCAACAGAAACTATCACCTCCAAGAGTAAGGCCATGCTATCGGCACCAGTGTGTGATCATTGAATCCCCTCCCATGGGAGTCTCTAAGCATAAGAGTCGATTCAACGGTTCCATTGAAAACTTTGAGTCTCGAACAAGGGTCACAAAAAGAAAATGATAAATGGAACTCGTGTCTATCAAAACTAAATATAATGTGGAAAAGACACATATCATACCACAAATAATCCTTGGAGCCTCAATCTCATAAGCCTCCATCACCTGAAGCTATCCCTATCCCTATCCACCAGCTCCCTGAGCCTATCGTGGACCCCCTGGGAGTGGTCGCAGTAATACGTCGAACCTTTTCCCACCTCATGCTACCCTACCTGCTCCTCTTCCACATTTTTCGCCTAATGGAAAACACTACTCTTTCCTCCACCTCTATCTCGGCAGTCCCTCGACCGTCTCTTGATCGTCGTATAACAGTTCATGCAATCTCAAGCCAGATGTCCCCGACTGCCACATGAGTAATATAGTATGTCCTTTAGCTAACTCGCTCTACCCTAGGATCCCCTTACTATTGATCATTTTTCCTAGGTTCGTCTCCTAGATTTTCTGGCCTTCTTGGGTCCTTGCAACTATTATCAGCTACCTACTTCCAAAGACTCAACTACCTGGTGCCTGGTGGTATCTCTCACTACTAGTGTCTGCTCTACTAGAAATCTCTCCACTAGAATAACTCACTCTAGTACCCCATCATATGTAGGAATGATAAGGAATATCATAGATTCCCTAATCTACTAGATTAATCCCTTCACATAGGTTCGAGCTCTGAAGAATGGGCATCGTACCATATACATAGAGTAGCAAGAACGATCAGTAAATATTGTTGAGTACTCTAACACTATCTTATTTCCCTTTTACAGATGAAAAAGATATTATATGCGTAGTGAGCATAAGGTATATGGAAAGAACTAATCTTTAAATAGATTCTCAAATTCTACCCAATAGAGAGTTGTCTCATCATGTGTTTGGTTCAATAATCTTCACCATCCTCCTACTGATCCAGGAAGAAGACTTGCAGTTGGGACTTCCATCTGGTAAAAAGGTGTCCTCACAAGGCATAAGATATGTGTAAATGCCTCCAACTAATCCTTAGAAACCTGGGAGACTATATCACCCAAAAACCTGAGAGGTATCTACCTCTATAACTAATGTATTTCACTCATCATGCGTACAACCTTAATCGGTAGTGCTGGTAGTACCTACTGCTTGATGGGTGGTGGTATCGCTAGTACACCACTCAAAGGTGTTATCTTTGATACAAGTCCATATACCGACACCTCATCACTAATAGGATCATCCTCATGATCACACAATAGAATCTTGGATGGCTAGCTGCATAGAGGTATCCTGAAAAACAACAAGATGTACCATGGTCAATAGAGTATACCTGGTGAGATGACTCAAAAAGGACATGAAAGCACACTCAAATCCTATATAATTTATGTAAATTTTTTCCAAAAACTAGTGTTTCCATGTACCAAGTTGAAAAATAGGTTTCCAAAGTCCTTGTGTATAGATACATCTACTGCTGCACCAACATTGGAATCCATGTCCTAAAATATGAACTCGAACCACTAAACACTATTGCCCCAAACCAACCTCATAGACTCTTAGTCCTGAAGTTGAACCAATACCATTTAATACCACTATATCACAACACATACCATAGGGTCCCATGTTGTTACTACCACAAACCCACCTCCAGGAGGCTAGGGGTTGGCGACTAGCACTGAGTAGTCATGTCCCACAAATGAGAGGTATTTTCCTAAGTACCTACACACACAGACACACATCTCCAAGCCCAAAGGTTGAAATTAAAAACACTATTTAAACAAGCATGCATACCACTAAGATAACAACAATAGAGTAAAATAGTAGAAAACTGGAATTTACACAGTTCTAGAATACAATCCCACCAAAATAATGAGTCTATGAAAGTGAACAAACAGGTTCCAAAAACTCATCCGCAAGAAAACCCTACCTGAAGGGTAAGATACAGAGATAGCTATCTGAAGTAGTAGATGAGTACCTCGATTGTATATCCTCGATAAGAACCACCTGGTCCTGGTCCACCTAGGACTCCTTAAAAGTGTTGATCATATTCACAAGACATGACATGTCCAGGAACAGCCTGTGCAGGGATGAGTAAAACAATACTCAGTATGACACCCCAAAACCACAAAGGAATACCACAAAAAATACATGAAGTATATCACAAAGAAATAAATGAATTATGACACAAGTTAATAAATGAATTATACTAGAAATAAATACATTAAGAACATTCACCTCAAACAGTTATAAGTCTATAGTATGAAAAATAGGATTATTGGATGTAACCCATAAAACACATAGTATCGTTAAGACATATTGTCTCAATGAGACACTCAATCCCGATAAGACACATAGTCTTGGTCATACACATATTCTTGGTAATACATTTAGTCTCTTTGAGACATGTAGTCTCCGAAATTCAAAAAGTCACAAAGTCACATAGTCTCAAAGTAACACAGTCTCATAGTCATAGTCAGCCATAGGATTCTGCTCGTAGTGCGTTTATTCCAAGAGAAACTATTAATCAAGACATTATTTCATAGGCACACTTCCATAAAAACCCACTTATTCTATATCAAAAGTATCATTTCATAATTATGGTCCCAATGCAGCAAACTTATCATCAAATGGACATACGGTTTGAAAGTTATGATCATTTTAGTAAAACGATCTGCCTCGAGTCTGGTCTAGGTCCGATCTGACCCGCCAGTCAACCTGACATGGTCTGGTCGACCAGACCTGACCCGGCCCGGACCGTTGGTCCTTCTAGACCTGGCCTTCTAGACCTATCCCATTGGGATACTGGTTTAAGACCACGGGGATATTGGATCGGCCTAACTCCTCTGTTCTAACCTGTTGCACGCAGGCCGGTCTAAGTCTGCCGCATGCGGTCCGCCCTGACCGTGTGACACCCATGTTGACACAGCACTGTCACATTCAATGTGGTCGGCCCACTGTGTCTTCCTACCTCGTGACCTCATCGAGTAGGAAGTCACCTCATCGCATCCCCCTTATGGCCCCCTCGCCTTCTCCCGTGGCCATCACCGTGGCTGCCTAGACCGACTAGAGCCGGCGGCGCCACCCCTTATACAGGCCTCCGGACATCCTCTGATGCTCCATTTTTTAAAATGGGGTCACTTCTACAATCCTTGGGTTACGATATTCACTAATATATTCTTGATTTATTCTTTCCATCAATATGGGGGTCCGATAGTGTTCGGAGCCTCCTAGAAATGCAAGCCACAACCACGAAGGGCCAAGGGTGAAGAATGCCAAGAATAGGGGAAGTGAGAAGCCCAAAAACTCCTAGAGGAACGAACCTAAACATTTGTTCTTGTTTTAATCAATCCGTTATCGTTAGAATAAAGAAATAATATTTAAGAAATCACAAACATTATATCTCCCCTTTTAAACCAAACAATATGACACCCATCTCGTAAGTGATCAAACCACGGATCAACCTCTTTGTGATTTGGTCTATGTTCACCATTGAATTAAGAAACATGGAAAGATAAAATAAAATAAAACAATTCCCTACCTAGAGTTTGGATTAGTCATTTTTTAGGAATGGTCTATTTTCATTGTTGATGAGATCTCCTATAACGTCTTCACCCCAGTCACCTAGAGTCGGTGCATTATAACATAACATTGTTATGATCACAAGAGATCAAATCCCGAAACACCAATTAGTTTAGTAGCATTGGGAGTACTAGATACATACATAATATTTACATTACATCATGAAATAAATAAAACAAAAACATTTTTGTCCCCTTTTGAACACACTAATATCCCTTAGCCTATCCCTGTAGGTCAACCATAAAATACTTCTTCACATCCTAGGAAAAATAAAACATAGAAAGGGGTGAGCTCAGATGCTCAATAAGGATAACAATATAGCCAAAACTTTCATAAATAAGCATAAACATTTAAGGAAATGTATAAGACTAAAACAAAAGCCTTTTTAAACTTAAAATATATCATAATTTGGAAAATATAAATCAAAATAATGATATTTATTTATTCACATGGATATTCTACTAGTTGAATAATCACAAGTAATATCAATATCCATTTTCATAATGATGGAATGCATAATGAGAGACTTCATAACCACATAGTCAAGGCCTCATGCTAAGACTATAAATAATATTTTGTCAAGACCTTGTGTCAAGACACTAGTTTTTCTCAAGAGACCTATCGATGCATCGAGGAGCTATAGCGGGATCCACCCATCACTTACTAAGTCCAATTCATTCCTCATATGAAAAGTTTGAAACATAACATAAACATTTGTATTCAAAATAGCATACAAAATGTCAATAATTTAACCATAAACCATGAATGGTATAAAAATATCACATCGATAGTCAAATATATCACAAAACCTTCAATACAATATGTAAGATTGTATCATAATAAATCAACTTCAAACAAACATAAAATCCAACAAAGGATGTTGACATAGATGAAATCAAAACTATCTGAGAGAAATATCTCTTTCTATTTTGAAATCATTTAAAAGTCATGTAAATTTAAAATAAAACATTTATTTTGAAAATATTTTTATAAGAGTTTAAGTGAATATTTGAAGGTGTTATAATGGTGTAAAATATCCACACCTGCTGTATAAGTTAAAAAAACATTCTTTCCTTAATTTTGTCGAAAAGGTCCTAAATGACCTTATTTGGAAAATGACGGAAATATTCCTTTATAAATAATTTATAAAAAGTAAATAAAGGGTATAAATGAGTTTAACCCATAGTTTAGGAAATAGTAAAAATGTTTTGAAATACATTTTTAAGAAACACAGATGTTGATGATAAAGAGGTCCCAGTAGATACTCACGTACAAACAACCTCAGATAATGAAGAAATTATAGAATTAACCCTTACCTTATACTTTTCCTTAATACAGGGTAATTTAACCTCTTGTATAATAGTTAAATCATTGTTATTAAATTATACAAGAACCAAAAACAAAAATATGATATCATATATAATCTTCTAATATTTATTTGTTAATAATATTTGAGTACTATCATTGTTTCGGGTGTTAATTGATTCTTTTTCCTTTATCTGCTTGGGTATGTAAGCCAGGTTTTTTATGGATAGGATGTATTTTTTTCATATCCAGTATGATATTAAGTTCCTAATCATTATTTTTAATCACAAAATGAAAATTATTCTTGAATGGTTATGATGGGGAATCAATTTCACTACGTTCGTGGAGAGGGTAATCTGTACGAATGGATGAGCGACCATATCATTATATTGATGGTAAAATCATGTGTAATTGGATAATATATCATATATATAGAATCCTTAACTTGTTATATTTATTATTTACATTATTTATACTCATTATTATACCCATCCAATTAATTAAGTGTTTGAATAAAAAACTACACCACGACGTGGAGACGCTCAGCCATACGTACGCACGTATGGTGACTTTTCAGTCATAGGATGGATAGAATAATGAATATGGTTGTGAAATATTTATAATAACATCATAGTATTTATAAGGTACTGGATTTATAATTTTTCTATTCAAACAACAAAGAAAAAGGAAGTGGAAGAAGAACAGAACTTTGAAATAGGTGGTGAAATTATTACCTCGTCTTCGGGTGTTTGCTTTTGAGTTGATAAAAAAGGCTTCTTACGATGGCTTTGTGATCAAAGTAAGGCCTCTAAGTAGAATTGAGGGTAGTTTGGAGCATATTTTAGCAGTTTTTGGTTGATTAAAATGGCTTTGGAGGTGTCATTTTGAGAGAAGTTAAGTACCCTTTTATAAGAGAGGTGAGGGTCACTTTAGGAAAATCTTGAAATATTATATTATTATACAAACATATTCGGTTTATAATGGGTAAAAATGATTTATTTCAAGGATAAGGTGGGGATGGGTCCAAAACATCTCATCTGATAGGTTTTAGACAGGTTTACATCACCATATTAACCTTATCTTTTAGATTTAACTCTTAGTTAAATAGTTTTACTTTTACAATGTATTCTTATATTTTTATAATAAATGGTCAATAAACATACTATAAAAAATCAAGTGAAGCCCAAGTGGTTCATTATTAATATATCTATTATTATATGAGTCTTTTGGCTGAACATTAGATATTTAGAAATATTATATCAATTAATAATATAGTATTTTTTTAAACTCAATTATGTCAATTTTGACACCATTTGGTATTTTGTTTTTGTGAAAGTTATAAAAACTTTATAACTTCGAAAAAAAATTATTTAATCCACCCTAACATGTCATATTAACCTATAAAATTAGTGGAATTCATAAAAAGTCTTAATTTATATTTATTTGGATATTTATAATATCAATTATTTTAATCTTTCATTAATAAGTTAATTATTGTATTATCATTGCGTCATAAATACATTTAATTATTTAATGTCTAAAAATTATAAATAAAATACCATTATGTAGGAAATATTTTTATATTTCTAATGAATGTTTATAGTCAAATTTATCTTATGTGTAACCATTTATTAAAAATATTTTAGTTATGAAAATTTAAATTTAACACTTTTAACTCTTCTTTAAATAAAATAATAATAAATGTCTTAATCTCATCCAAGTGGACCAAAAGGATAATATTTTATTCCTAGGGTTGATTTTGGTAGAAAACCACTTATCAAAAGAATTATTTTCATCTTATTGAACCACATTTTACTTATTGATGTAAACAGTGTCTCTTGTATTTTTGAAATTCAATTCACAAAAGAGGTAAAATCAAGTTTTATTCAAAATTACAGATGCGCCTAGAAGGTGGGTAAAAGACGGTAAAAAGTTCGATAACATTTTATATATATAATATTGTTATAAAATGACTCCAAATAATTACATTGAATATATATAGGTATTATGTATATATTTCTATCTAATATAAATTTAAATAAAAAACTAATTATTTAAATAAAAATTCGGTTTAAAACAATAACGCATTGTTTTTCACTATTCATAAAAAATTGAATGTTTTTTGAAAAATATAAAAAATTAAACCTAAGCTAATTTTTATATTCTGAATCCAAAAATCATTTCCATTTTGAAAAATAAAATTTATAAAACTTCAAAAATTGGGTATTACAATTCATGACGGCTAGTTTGATTGGTCGTGGTGTGTTAAAACTCCAAGTTGCATACAATGCAAGCTATTGCATTATTCAAATGGAAATGTACTATGGAAGCTTGGTGTGTTACATTTCCTAGCTCCATTAGCATGATGATCTTCAATCCATTCTCCGGTCTGTCGTCATTCATCGGAGAGAGTTCCTTCTCCGCCTTTCAGAGGAATTCTAGGGTTATTATGATAACCCTAAATTCTATAGCAAAGTTTATTTAAAAGAATTTTTTTGTTGTGTCATCACGTAACATTAAATAAAATAAAATTAATTTATTTTATTCCTTTAAAAAACAAAATATACTTTATGCAGCTGACCTGCGTCGTCTGATGTTAGGTCTCGCCTAAGGTAAACTTGCTGCTCTAAACGCAACGGTACCCTCGTATTTATGATCTGATCACCCATTTAGAAGTTATTCCACTTCTTTAGGAAAAATATGTGTGTGTGATATTTAATATTTTAATATTATTTAAACATTTATTTTGGGCACCATGGGCCTCATAATTGCACACCGTCTCAGTGCCTAGTCTTAAAATAATTCCATGTAATATTCAAAAATAATGCATGAAAAATCTATGACATTACATGTTTATTTTTTCTTTATTTTTTAATTGTTCATAAATTTTTATCTCATGTTTAAATATAATAATTTTTCATTTTTTATAAGTTATTATATGATTTATTCATAGATAAAAATTTTATATTATGAATCATTATTAATGATTTAGTTTAAAGTTGTTAAATTTCTTCTATAAAATATCAATCATGCATATAAGGATCTACAGGTTTGGTATGATAATGGATTTAGTTTTCTTTAACCTAAACTTTGGATTATATTGAGTTATGATCTTGAAATAATTACTTAATTGTGATTTATACATATTATTGGTTGGAGTTATGATTATGTGGAGATATATGGTGAGTAAAGTATCCCTAGATAGAGGAACTTTGGGTCGGACTTCCCACTAACCTAGAAGCCTATTCCCTTATCTATATTTTTGGGGGTTGACTACCTTTGTATTCAAGCTTACTCATGTAGAGATTGATTATTTCATATAATTATAATACATTACATAAATTATGTTCATATATCTTATTCTTGGGATACATTTGTATATGTGTAAATATAATTGGATTTTAATTAGGTTTAGAAACACAAGATTTGATTTTTTTAAAGAGATACACTAAAATATGGTTTGAACATGTTTTTTTGACGGAAATAATAGGATTAAAAAATAATTCAATATAAGGATGAATTAATGTAAAGGGAATAAGATGAGATAATATATCCATATTAAAAATCCCTTAAAAATATTAAGTGTTATGTTCCTTCCAAAGCGGCACTTTTCAAGAGCATGAAAATCCAAATAGTCACGTTCACATCAAAGTTGGGTACCCTTGGATTATCCTATATAAGGAAAAAAAGTAATAAGGTGACCCTAAGAGTTAGCTGCCTCGTTCTTAGAGTTTTATTTAGCTTACACATAGTTGGTAAACCCTAAGAGTTGGGATACCATAAGAGTAGAGCTAAGTTTATCTAAATTATATATTAGTAAATGTGTGATATTCTCAATTATCCAATATTCATATCTGATATTATTGGGATAATTCTCTACATAAATAGATAATTAGTGAGGTTCACACTAAAGTAGAGTCATTTTCATAGTGAAATGTAGATCTCATCCCATTAATGGGTATGATGAGTTTAAAACTATTTCGTCATTTTAATGGGATCTATTTAACAATATTTATTGTTAATTGTTTGTAAAATAATGTACACATATAATAAATTATTTTATTATAGATTAATATCTCTATAATCATCAAAATAAACTTTAAGATTAATATAAAAATGAAGCTCTTAATGTAGGAAACTCCTAAGACTAGTAACTTAAGAAAATATATTAAGTAATAAAAATTCTATGTATTGGAGAAACACCTTCCTAGGTAACCAAAATATTAACAATGTTCAACACTTGGAATCTAGATGCTTATAAGAATAATTTAATGTGTCAATTAAAGTTTAAAAGTAATTAGATACAAAGTTATATAAATAAATTTTAGTCACCACTCATGTACTCAATAAGATTGAGAATGAAAATGGACTTTTGAGACTAAAGGCATCATCAATGGTTTGTTTTGGTAGTAGAATTCATTTAGTTGGAAATGTTTTAACAATTTGAATGAGTTCAATAAATGTTTACACATTTTTATTAAAGTATTGATAAAATATGAACAAGGACATATGATGTTTGGGTTTTAGTGTTGTGTTGATGGTACTTGTGGGTAAAAGTTCAAACCTAAAGAAACAAAGTTATTTGGATAGTCTAACTAATGTTCTTTAAGAACATAATAATGGTTATTAAAGCCTAAAGGTGTTATGAGGAAGGTTGATTAATGATTCCATATGATGAAATTTTCAGTATATTAAAAGGGTTCTGTGAAATTTCATAGAATATTCATGGGATGTATCAATGTTATATAAACCAATTCATTTCCTTTGAAGGGTATTTGATACCAAATGTATACATTACAAATGTTGTGAGTACACAGAAGTTCAAAATTAATGGAATAGTTTATATATCTTGTAGTATTCATTTAAGTGATGGAAAAAAATATTTTTTTTATAAACATATGAATGGAGAGAGATATATCAAGCTCAGATGGATTTTTAGTATAGAATGTGTATCTTCAACTGATTTACCTTATGTGATCAATTAAGTTTCTTATTAGAATTATTTTATGAAAAATTTTAGAATTTGGATTCAATATACATGGTTTATGATTAATTAGATTATATAAAAAATTTGATAAGGATATAGTGATAAAAATGTTTTATCCATGATAAAACTGCTTATCTAGATGTTTGTTAAAATATGAGGGATGGTGTTTCCACCACCCATCAATGGTATATTTTAAAGAATAAATCCTTATTTTAAGAAAACAAATATCCAAGCACATATAATACCATATAAGATATAAAAAACAAATTTTATTTATTTGATATTCCTACTAAAAGTAAATAAATGTTATTTCTTATAAATAAAGTAGTTTGTGTATCTTAGTATGATATTTTGAAGAGAATGTTGTATCCAAGAGGCTAGTGGGAGTATGTATAGAGAAATAGAAAACTAAAACATGGGATGGAATAGTTTGAGTTCATAGTTTTTTGAAAACCATGTAGCCCACCAGAGAAAATTGTGTCACTCTTTTAGAATAGTTAGAGGTCTTTAACAGTTTAATCTAACTGTGTGATTGGAACTGCATGGTCATGTACCTTTCTGTAGGTTCTTGACATTGGGTTTTTACATGGGTTGTGCATGGCTAGCCAAACAATATGGGAATCCCATGTGAGGGGATTCTCAAGCAGTGCCAAATCACATGGTTGGCGTACGGTTTGGACAACTGTGCAGGAAGACCCTATGCCCATTTAAATTTGGGTGAAATTCCCATTTTTACCTTAATTAACTTAAAATATAAGCCCTCTTTCCTTTTTCCCATTTCCAATGGATGAGAACTCATCTGTGAGAGATATACCTCTCCCATTTCCAGGATTTGATTCCATTTTTTCATCCAAACACCAAATCAAATGTCATTGGTCACATTGGATCCACATTTGTAATATCTCAATTCCACTTACTTCATTTAATGGTTTCTCTTATTATCCATTACACATTTTTGTGTGATATCATTCACCCTATTTCATGGTTTTTTCTTCTTCTTTTATTTCTCTCAAATCGGACCAAACCAAGCCTTGATATTAGTCAAGTGAAGCATCATTAGTATAAGTAATGTGGTATATGGTAATTTCCTTAAGTTTCCATTGATTTATAAATATTTTCATTGTTTTATGTGCCTTACTTTTTAGGTGTTTTCCCTAAATTATTAAATGAATTTAATTAAATGGTTGGACCATGTTTTAATATCTTAGAACCCATCACATGGTTAGAGGTGATTACATTAGCCTGAATCACCCCCTTTGGGGTGAGTTCATTATATCACATGTTGAAGCATGGGTTTCCTTTTGACTACTTCACTCTTGGAGTGAGTAAAATTAATTTGGTTATGCTTATGATTAACTTCCTTGTTTGGTAGCTTTATAAACTTCTCTGTTTGGTGAATTGAGTTATGAATCTTCAATTTGATTCTTGGATAAACTTAATGAGTTGTTTGTTTAAAACTTCATGTTTTATAATAAAACACCTTGATTGAGGTGCATTTTATTTTAAATTACAATGTGGTTATTAGTGTTTATAATTTAATGTATTTTGGTCATTAGTGTTCCCTATTCATTTATGTTTATTTTTAGACATATGTCATGCTTATTAAATATCCTCTAAATATATTCTTAAATGGAGTTTCCATCCTTCTTATAAAATTTTGTTGGACCAAGGTACTTCCTAAGTGCTTGTCTTGATTTATAAATGGAATTACCTTCGTAGTTAATTTCCTAATTCGTAATGTCACCTTCTAAGTTCTTCATTAAATCCTAAAATTGAACTTCCTTGTTTTGATTAATTACATGGATTTAAATAAATTTAAGGTATTTCTCATGATGGTTTCCATTATTAAATGGATTAAATGGAATTGGGTGTCAAGGCCACATCTAATCTTTTGTAATAATGAATTTGATTATATTAATTTAAATTCCCTTATTTATATTTGGGCTTCATGAATAAAATGAATGACAGGTAACGCCTCATGGATATTATTATAAATATGATTACCTCTTTGATATATGATATGGAATGATGGTTAAGGGTTTCATTAGGTGTGAAGTGTCCTGGATTATTACATCAAGTGTTGATCATGACGTCTCACACTGTTGACCCAATTTGGATGGTGGGCATGATGCACAATATCCCTTGTTTCGGTTGTTGGAATGAAAACACACCCATCATATTGATTAAAGATCATGATATTCTCATTCATCATGATATTTAGTTCTTGTACCCTTGTTTGAGCTTATAGGATTGTTCAGAGTAGTTATGGATGACTCAGTTACACCCCGGTCCATCCAGTACCTAGTATCCAGATATATGGCTACTTTCATCCTCAAATACTTAGTCCATATATTTGGAAACACTATATTCCTTTACCACATATATAATATTTATATTTATATGGATATGGATCAGATTATTCATTATGGCCTATGTCTAGGTAGGTAGATTCATCCAGGTGTCCTATTGGAACCTAAGCTGGCTGGTATTTATTTATTCATCTTGTTTATTAGTCTTTATACATGAACACTATTTTATGTTATTTTCATGGAATATATTTATCTATAGACACCGTTGGTGGTTCCCTACTGATTATATCCCACACCCTTCTTGGGACACTATTTTATTGGGGTACCAGATCAGATCTCATATTTTCAGGACAATGCACCTTTTCTTGTGATGTCTTGTTTATACCTGAGTGTTGGGAGAATATGACTGAGTTAGAGCTCAAGATCATTAGAGATTTCACCCTCAGGGATTTTATTTCTTTTCTTTATTCATGTTCTACACTATATTAGGTTTCCTATTGTGTGTCTATTATTTTAGTTTATGTTTCATCATCTGGACATGTATGCATTGCTGAATATTGGCGTAGTACATTTATATTTAGTTTATATTTGTAATTCACTAATCTGCCTATCCTTTATTATCACTTCAACTATTTTATAGTTTATTTTATAATAGACCATTGTGGTACTATGATCATGAGGGTATAGTATTCCCACTGTACCTTCATTAGACCCTCATTGTCAGTCGGTAGCCTCTAGCATACGTGAAGGCATGCTTGAGGTCATGTGACAACCAGTCCAGATACTAGTTTTATAGGTTTTCTATTTAATACATCATGAAGTGGAATCAGAGGAGTTATTTTTCTTTTTTATTACTATTTGGGTTTGGTTTATGGGAGACTAGGAATGTGTCGGTGCTTAGTAAATAGTCATGTCTGGGAGTGATCAATCCAACCTCGGGGAAAGGTTCATGTGGCCAGTGATGGGATTTTTGTTCATATTGTTCGATGCTACAATTTATTATTATTTCATCTTTATTGAATAGTGTACTTTTTCTTTTTATTGATCTATGATATTTATAGTACTTACCCTTAGCTTAGTATATAAAGGAAGAAATGTTTCTTGCATCACTATAGGCACATAGAGATACACATTCCCTGTATATACCATACCATGTAGTTTCATTTTTAGGTTTCCTATTGATTGTGATGATGTTCCTTGTGTGTTTATTATCCTTGTTATTATTTACCTTGTTAGGTATTTTAATTACATTCTTAGTTTTTTAACTAATTAGGTATTTCTATAGCATACTTGTATATATAACTTGCTTGGGTGGTTTATTTAGCATGTTAATCTTCTTCCATGATTAAGTAATTATATGCCATGTTTTATAATTATTTATCATTTCTTGCCTATGAATCATACTTTTTTGCTTATTTAGAATGATCTTATGTGTTTATTACTTATGGTAACATGCTTAGTTATAAATATAATATACAATTTGTTTGTAAAGTGAAATCATCAATCTAATTGGAGTTTTCCTATATATATTAATGATGACACCTTAAATAACTAATCTGGATATATTTGAGACAAGAACCAGTGGTTTCATGGACTGAAATATGTTGTTCTCAATTAATGGGAGCCAAATTTCAAATAGCTAAGTGTACTAACACTTTATATATCAGGAGATGAAAACTCATATAATCAAACCATTATATAAGATTGTGATATATTTTGAAATGGTTATAAATGTAAAATCTTTTTAATTCTAATTTGAAGTGAATTGGTTGCTTATGGACCTCTTACGTGACTCCAACCTAGTATTTTGGCTATGGTTTTTAAGCTTATCAGATAAAACTCATTAAGAGTCATTTAAAAACAGAAAATATTGAATTTTTCCTCTATAAAGGCTTCTGACTTTATCACATGAGCATGAGGATCCACATGATTAACTTCCTAAATACACAACTAGAACCAAGTAGTTCAATTAGGAAATTTTTCTTATGATATAACCCACTTTGTGTGTTTTGAAACTTTGATAATTAAACAAATTCTATTAGTTTTCATTCTAATGATCCCAAGTTGGCTTAATGGGACCCTCATAGGATGCCTTATCTATGATGACTTCTTATTAAACCCCATGTGGGTATACTTAACTAAGACCATATATGAAAATCATTGTGGATAAATAAAATTATTAAAATGAATTTATACGATAAACTTCTTTATTATGAAGGGGTGTTAATAAATGATTAACATTAAAAGGGGAGTTTGATAAGACTTACCTATTTTACCTTGATGAGTCATTTAAATCAGATACCAAGTGGTTTTGTCTTATAATTGGTACTTTATTCTCTAAATTAAATCAATTAAATGTATAAATATTGAATGTGAATCAATATAATGACTTAAAATGGAAACTTAGTGGCATCCATAATTAAATCCTCATGTAAGAGTAGTTTAAACATCTGTTTGAGTTTCCTTAGAATGGAAATGTGATTATTTTATTTAGGCCTTTTTTCTTTTTGGAAATTGGTTAAAATATAGGAATAGGTCCTAGTGAATTTTTTTCATGACCTATTTATAGGGTCGATTTGTATGCTTTTTTAAGGGGCTAGCCCGAGGTAGGTAACAACCTTAGAGCTTATATGATTTTTAAATATGGTGGTTTTTCTGATGTATAGTATTGTTCAAGTATCATTTTCCCTAACAGTACTCTTTGATTCTAAGTGAACCCGTTTTTTAGATGGGTATACATGGTATCCTTGACTCTTATTGTGAATGTGAGCATCAGTTAATGCTCAGTTTCATCAAGTTAGATATTCCTTGGGAATGTTCAGCTACTTAGTAGGTTATGGGATCCTCTCTATATTTTCAATGTTTGATGACTTGAGAGATCATCAACCAAAATCATAGTCCTTGGGGTGAAACAACTCCTAGATGGTTCTTGTCAGGCCATCTGATACTTTATTTCATATGGATGATGCCCCTATGGATAGTATCAAGGATGTATTTTTTACTTATGAAATCTTAGGATACTATGAATTAATGCACACATTTCCCATATAGTTTCTAAAATGGTACAATGAACCATTGGGTTTAGTGGTAATCATTGAGCCTTGATTTATTGAGTATGTTCCCAGGTCATCACCAGAGTAGAGTAACCTCGGTGTTATAGGAATAAAAAAATTTTAAATTCTTGGGATGACGTTCCAATAGGATCGGTTATTTTGACACGTCATTTAGGTTGACTCTATCTTTTATGCCAAATAATAATAATTTTGTGAGTGTGACTCGAAGAAGTGTCACATGTGCATTTAAGGTGAAGCTTAACTAGCATGATTTTGAGAAGCTATTCTATCTCTCCTCTTAATGACTAGTACACTCTTAAGGTGGAGAGCACCAACTAGGTCATGGTAATGTGTGTCCTTCTATGTAGAAGGAACACAAACAAGGAGGACAATTTGTAAATGTATTGTCTTTCTTTTAATTCCCTTGAGGATGGTGAGATTTGAAGAATTTTAGTTCTTTCAAACCAGCATGATAGTGAAATGGTTGGTTGTGTATGCAAACCTTGAGAAAAACCATTGGTCCTGGATGGACTTTCATGGTTAATATTTATATTTGATAGGATTACTTGGGTATTAATGGCATACCGGTTAGGTTATCAATGTATAGGAAGGTGAATCCAAGCTTCCTCTAAAAGAATATAATTGGTAGTGGTTCAACTCCTTTTTTATAGTTGTGGTTTGGTTGGTGAAAATATATTGATAACCTCATCCTAGATATGGTGGGAGTGTCTTAAATATTATTGGTAATCAATGATATCCCATTAGTGTGATTTTATTCTAGAGAAGATCAAGTCCCCTACCTTGAAATCGTCTAGGTACAGAGAGATATCATCGGCTATATACTGCACTAAATTTAAATATCATTGGGTTCGAAAAATAAACTCCATGGTAGTTTTGCTACAAGATCATGTTTATTTTAGATGCATGGTTAGTCCTGAGTGATACTTGGGTTCCCAGGTAGGAATGTATTGGATAGACTCATGGACACCATCTAGTACTTAACTTGATCATCGTAGGGCTCAGTTAGTTTTCTTGAAATGTGGACATGTCAGTTTTGCACTGACATCTCACTTGTAAATGATGGATATATGATATCTGGGATGAGCTCCTCAAATTCCAGTTGATGATTCCAATGTTTCCCCAAACCTCATTCTAACTTGGATGACATGATTATATAGTGATGATCCAAGAATATCAGATCAGATCTACACCCATGTACATGTTGAGGCTAGACAACTTAAATGGACGTTGGTCTTGAAACATCATCAGAAG
Organism: Viscum album; assembly: GCA_963277665.1. Taxonomy (NCBI): domain Eukaryota; kingdom Viridiplantae; phylum Streptophyta; class Magnoliopsida; order Santalales; family Viscaceae; genus Viscum; species Viscum album. The sequence continues at coordinate 536,526,527 of OY728138.1, read as the reverse complement.
TTGGAAACAAGATTCAATAGACGTTATTATGGGTATTGATAAATTCCTTGGAGGAAGTAGTCATGTATCAGGATGTAATACTCTATCTATCTAAGCCAAGAATTTTGATAGTGGGAAGCTTGAGGTGGCCCAACTTGTTTTCTTTTTTCTTAAGGGATGTGTTCGATGAAAACCGGTTTTTGGTATATCTTCAGGTGGAGATGATTACAGTATGTGTTGGCTGGGGATTTTCATAAAAATTCTACTCAAGAAGGTTAAATTATTTCTATTGGGAGTAAACCATTAAATCCATCTATGACTACTTCAATATAATCATTAAAATGTGGATGGCACGCTCAAATAGACAATTTCAATGGTGGGGATTTCATGACTCGGAATTAGTTCCCAAATGCTAGAACCTATAGTGGGGAGAACCATCAACCATATATTTAAATAGATGATTCCATGATCATTTATCTAGCTTATTGGACTCATTTAATCACCATTTTTGTGTTCTGTTTGGAAAATGTTCATTGGTTCGAGTTTTGATGAATTAAGTGATGTACATTTAAGTAATTCTTGGATGTGTGTTGGGTGTTTGGGAACACAATGCATCCATATGAACGAGACTTCACAACCCTTATAGGTCAGATGATTTTTTTGTTTTGGCAAGGATTATTGGGGGCAAGAAGTTATAAGGTAGGGTGTTTGTAATGACCTCTGTCTTGAGCCAAGGTGGAACTCAAAGGGAATTTAAATATTGGAATTTTTTTGATGGGCTATTCATTGAACCAAGTATCGAAATGTAATTAAGAGAGTTGGAACACTAAAAAGTGTTGTTTTTAGACTTTGTTAAAGGACCAAGGGGAGTCTTAGTTTTTCTGTCAAGTTTTGGGTGCATTAAGATCAAAAAATGAAAAAATGGGATGAAATGGTCAGGGGTTATAGTTTTTCTAAAACTATACATCCCATTAGAGTAAAATGTGTAGCTCTTTTAGTATATTTATATGTCTGATATGGTTTAATAAAACCGTGTGAGTAGAAATGAATAGTTATATGCCTTGTTGCAGGATCTTGACAGTGGGATTTTTCATAGGAAGTGCACGGTTAGCCAAACTTTGGGGCCAACCCATGCAAGGGGGTTCTCATCCAGTGTTGTACCACACAGTTGGCATGCAGTTTGTCCAACTAGGCACCAAAACTATGTGCCCCTTTAAGGTTGGGTAAAATTCCAATTTTTTACTTAAAGTACTTAAAATATAAATGCTATTCCCTTTTTCCCCATTTCTAGCAGATGAGTACCCCTCCTCTCAACTGTAAGAGCACTCCATCTCCCATTGATAGGCTATGAAAAAAATTTCTCATCTGAATTCCAAATAATACATCCACAATCACATTGGATTTTCATTAATAAGATCTTAATTCCTCTTTCTTCCTTTCATGGTTGTTCTTCTTATCCTTTGTGCTATTTTGGTGTGATCTCATTCACCCTATTTTCAAGGAGTTGGTATATTTCTTCAATTTCTCTCAAACTGGACCAAATCAAGCCTCTATATAGGACAAGTGAACTATCATCAGTATAAGGTAGGTGGTCTATAGTAATTTCCCCATGTTTCTATTAATTTATAAATATATCAATATTTATGCATGCCAGACTTTCTGAGTTTCACCCCTAAATTATGAAATGCCTTTAATTAAATGATTAGACCATGTCTTGACTACCTTAGAAACCATAACATGGTTTTAGGTGTTTACCTTAACCTGAATAACCCCATTTGGGGTGAGTTTGTTAAACAATATGATGAACTATGGGTTTACTTTTGACTAATCGACTCTTGGGTGTGTTAAATTAATTTTATTATGCTTATAAAGAACTACCATGTTTGTTAGCTTTCAAAAATTATTATTTTAGTGAATTGAGTAATGCATCTTGAATTTGATGATTGGATAAGCTTAATGAATTATTTGTTAATAATGTCATGTTTTATAATAAAACCCATTAGTTGAGCTATGTTTTCTTCTAAACTACAAATTAGTGATTAGTGTTTATAATTTCTTGGCTCTAGGATATTGGTGTTCCTTATTCCTTTATTTTTATTTTTTGACATATGGAATGATTAGTACATGGCCTTAAATGATATTATAAAATGAATTTTCCCTCCTTCTTATAAAATTTTATTGGAAAAGGCACCTCTTAAGTGATTAGAATGATTTATAAATGGAATTTCCCTTATAGGTAAATGCCTATTCGGTAATGGAACTTTATAAGTTCTTTATTGAACCATGAAATTTGAATTTACATATTTTGATTAATTAAATGTCTTTCAGTATATTTAATGGATTTATCATGATGGTTTCCTTGAAAAAATGGATTAAATGGAATTGGGTGGTAAGTCCACAACTCATATTTTATAATAATTAACTTGGTTATATAAATTGAAATTCCCTTGGTTATATTTGGGCTTGATAAATAAACTGAATGAGAGGTAATTCTTCATGGATATTATTATAAATATGATTACACATTTTACATAGGCTATATAACGATGGTTAAGGGTTTTTTTGGTAATGAAATTTCTTTCTACATTACATCAGTTATTGATCATGACATCTCACACCATTAAAACTATTTGGACAGTAGGTATGATGCAATACATCCCTTATTTTAGGCATTGGAATGAAAACACACCCACCATATCGAGTGACTAGCATGTTGTCTCTAATTTACCATGATTTGTAGGTATTTTACCCTTTATTGAGTTTATAGGCTTGTTCAGACTAGTTATGGATATCTAAGTTGTGTCCTGGTCTAGCCAACACCTAGTATCTAGGTATATGGAAATGTACATCCTTGCGTACTTAGTCCATATAAGTGGATACAAAATATAAATTTACTATATATATTATTAATATATATATATATATGGTTATGGATCATGGTATTCATTCCAGCCTATTCCAAAGTAGGTTGATTCATCCTAGTGTCCTATTAGAACCTGAGCTGACTAGTATTTATTTATTAATATTTTTTATTAGTATTTATACCTACACACAATTGTAAATTATATTCACAGAATGGATTTAAAATTAGACAATGTTGGTGGTGTTCTACTAAGTATATATTATACCCTACTCAGGCTTCCATTTCATTGGGGTACCCAAGCAGATCTCTTGTTTGTAGAACCGTAGACCTCACTTTTTGTTGACTTGTCTATACCTAGGATTTGGGAGAAAAGAACTGATATAGAGCTCATGATACTCGTGGATTTCACCCTCTTGTGTTTTATTTATTTTATTTATTCATGTATTGCACTGTATTATGTTTCATGTTATGTGTCTACTATTTTAGTTTACGTATCATAATTTGTACATGCATGAATTTTTTTATATTAGTGTTGTCTATTTATTTTTAGTTTATATTATTCCTCTTTTACTCTGTATATCATTTATTACAGATTTTGTTGGTGTCTAATTTATTTTCTAATATACCATTGTGGTACTCTGATCATGAGGGTATAGTATCCCCACTATACCATCATTAGCCCCACACTACTAGTTAGTAGCATCTAGCATATGGGGAGGCATGCTTTAGGAAATGGGGTGATCGGTCTAGCTATTGGTTTTATAGGAAGTTGGGCTGGGATGTTACATGTTACTATATAAATTGTTTAATGTGAGGATTTTATTACACATTCATGTAGAGATATGGTAGAAATTACATAAAGATGTAATGAGTTTAATAAAACCCATGAAAGTACAGCAAACATACGGTTGATTTTGGAAGTCTTTAATATAAAATATGTTTGGAAGGAATTTATGTCTGGTTTTGATAATTATTTTTAAAAAAGATTAAGAATATAAAATATATCGTCTTTTACAAAATGAAATATTTACATTAACATTCTTTCATGATGGCTGCATATTTTTAAATAACTGAAATGATAAGTATCTCCTTAAGGTATGACATTGAGTTATCCCTAATCAATTATCATCACAGAGTGTTATGGGTCATCATGATATATTAAGATTTGAATGATTATAATATTGTACTTTATGAAAAGAGTTAAGAGTTATATATGAGATACAAATAATAGATTCGTGAGGTAATAATCCAAGACTTATTATCTGGACTGACCTACCAAAGTATATCACATGAAATTTCATATGATTATAGATATACTTATGGGTTAATACTTATTATGAATCCTTATTACCTGAGGCTGGTGAGATACCTATAATGATAACCTTCATACTTTGATACGTTTCATACACAAGCCTTTAGGAGTAGCTAATTAAGGGTGGTTGGGTATATTGTTTATCCTGAAATTTTTTGGATCTCAACCAAGATAATATTTTCACACTCATATAATGAGTAATTAAATTTGGGACCTTGATTGAATTAGACTATGTAAATGCATGTCCTTAATTAATTGAGTGAGATGTGATGTGTTCAGCTATTTGGATGAGGTACATGTGATGTGATCATCTTCTATATGAATGAAATATGATGTATTCATCAACATGGTTAGTCTATTTTAGAGAATCATAAATCTATGATAATTAAAATACAATATTGACATGTTCTATGTCTAGTGAGTACTTGATGTTATGTATAAATAGAATATATAGGTATAAATATAATATATATGTTACATATTTTGGTGGATATGTTTATATTGAGATATGAGTTTGTTTGATCAAGATCAAACCTGGCCCCTTTGAAGCATGTGTGGCACTGATGCTTTGCTAGTGTCTGTTATTTGCTTACATCTATGAAATCATGAATTCATATTTGGTTTCAACACTATAAATTACCATAGGGTCACGTATTTAGGCCTTAAAATAAGAATTATATTTTGGACAAAGTGTTTTTCCTAAAATGAAGAGAAAAAATTTTGGATTCCTTCAGAATGAGTTGTGAAGTTTTTATATAAATACCTTGTAAGATTTTTGTGAAAGGGGGATATTATTTGAAATGTACTAAAATAATGATATCATATGGAAATATATTCCTTGATTCATGGAATGTGATATGAATTTGATGCATATTACATACTATGATATCCTAACATCATATAAGTCATGTTATTCCCCTATCATATTTTATGATAATATTACAACATGGGTGCATGGCTACTACCGTGTCTTCTATATTCTTTAATTAAGTTCAGAATCAATGAGTTGACTCATTTATGGCTATACATACATGATATAATAATTTAAAGTTTTAATGATTATTAAACCCCAATGGGTATATGTTATCATAATGTATGTTTGTTTTAATTTCATGGAAGATGACATTTGACTCTGTTGATTGAATAAAGGTAGATTTATATAAAGGAAATATTCCTAATGTTGGTGGGTGTGGGTATGAACACATGACAAAATCAACCCATAACTGAATCTCTATTCATCCTAGTTCACTATCCATATTCATCGAAAAGGTTTTAGTAAATATTTATTGTTCAGGGGTCCTCTCATTACAAATTAGGATTCTAGAAAATGGTGTGATACCTATGGAGGTGATAGACCTTAGGTTTTCTCTCACTGATATCCATAAAAAAATCCTATAAGTTTGAAAGAGATGTAGTTTTCATGATTATAGGTATTCCATCTTAATATTTATATACTTCATATTGCATGTAGGTATGTTGAAGATAAATAGATAAATTTTATGGATTACTTCCACTGTCAAGATCATGTGATGATCCAATCAGTAATAGAAAATATGATCAATCCTAAAAAATAAATGACCAACATCAACCATTATACATTTCCTATAATGTGTAATGATATATATATCTAACCAAAAAAATCTAACTTAAGGTGAAATAATTCCCTTAAATTATCAGGAAGGGGTTTATTGAACTATTATCTAGAAAATGGGTATTACTAAAAAATGAAATACATTAAATAAGGCTTATAATTCATAACTTTGGTTTCATTAGAAAGTGTTAATAACTTAAAAATGATATCATCCTATGAAATTAAGTGAATTGAGACCATCTTGTGGATTCATAGTAAAAAAATCATTTAATAGGTCGAATAAATACTAAATTGATCATTCACAAATCAATTCATTCATTTTACAGTTAAATTTACTCATGGAACAATCGAACTGCTACCTAAATTCAAGATATCAAAGAATCACATGAAAAATCAATACACATAGAAGAAAAAATTACACTATGAAATTGAAAGTTCTAGGGTGAAGTAGAAGTGGTTGAGATCATTCCCAGTAATGTTCTTCATCAGTTTCTTTAGATTATGTTTTCAAAATTGGATGAAGAAACAAAAAAATATTCATAGAGAGTATATTTTCACATAAATTTTATAATTAATTATAGAAATAAATTACATATCCTTGAGTATCATTTCATTATTCATGAATCTGTTGGATACTATCATAGTCTGGTTATTATATTCAATAATCCAAAGTAGAATTCCATTACCAATATCCACACCAGGTTCACAAATATTATAATTTCATTGATAGATCTTTATTACTAGGCTAATGTATTGATCAAATTTTTTCATTCTTGATTAATTGAAAAAATGATCCTCTCGGTCTAAAAATATTTTTATCTTATTATTTTGGTCTATAGAGAGAAGAGGAGGAACAAATCTCATTCTTGAGAGCATTCTTGAGAGTGTTCTACTTAGTCTGGATATAATTATCTTGATATAATATCATTTTTCAAACTAATTCACATATCCAAAAAATGATATAAATAAGTTAATATACTTAGGGTTAAACTACTAAAAATTTCACAGATTCCCTTATCTAATAGTTAACTCTAAATAAAACCAATGTCAAATAATATTATTATTATCATTATTATCTTCCATTACATGTTTGAGATCACAGAGATTTAAATATCATTTCATATAAGTAATTAACCCGTCATATCCATCTTATTATATATTTATCAATCCTTGAATAATATATATATATTTAAATAAATTAATATCATTTTATTATTTATTCAATGAATAAAAATATATAGTATTCACTAAATGGATAATATTTATTTATTATAACATTCTCATAAGCAAATAAATATTTATTTTTTAGATTTCTAATAAATAATGGATAAATAAATATTAGATATTAGATATTAGAAAAATATCATTTATTTAATATTCAAATTACATATATTATTTTAAATAACTAGTGAATGAATTTGTTTTATTGACATAACCTAGATAATATTTTTCCTTAGTCTAGAGAATAATATTTATTCTAACTTATAAATTCAAGTAAAATTTAACTAAGATTCTAGATACACATGATGTTTCACCCTCTAGGCATCTTTCTTAGTGTAATTATGTGATCTGACATAAAGTTTAAGATAATCATCTAAAAACACATTAAGGATCCCATAGACAAAGAATATAATTTTATAACCAAAAAAGGTCATACAAATGATCATAGTGTAATATAATCCATTTTTCTTGACATATCATCTGGAAAGTTTCATACTTGTGTTATTAACTCATATTCTTGATATATATTTCATTAAAACTCTGAAATGGACTATTAAATGAATAATCATGGTCACAGATTTAATTAGACAATTCCATTCTAATCAAAAGGCCAAATATATCTTCATCCATTAATATAGAAGGGAAAAATCATTTCTTAACTTTTTTATTAATATCATATCATTTATGAAGAACCCAACATATCCTACTTTATCATAAGAATATTCCATCATGGTTTTTATCAATACATCAAAGTACATAATTCATGATATAAATTAATAATAGTCTCAAGTTTAAATACAAATGCACACATACAGAGATAAGAATATCTAAAGTCATTTTGTTTGTTCTCATAACCTCTTATCTTGGATATTACCATGTGAAAACTTCATGAGAATATGTCTCAATGTATTATGATCCTTTAAAACCCAATGTTCAAACCTTATTAGTATCCTATCATATAGATTTAATATGACCAAATAATATATGTCTATGAATATTATCACATAACTTCAAGGTTATCTTTATTTTGAGGAATTGTTATAACCTTTCGATGTAACAAATAATATATGTAAATTATCAAAATAATTTCAATTAAAAGAAAATTCATAATTTGAAAATATATTTATCAATATTCAGGTCTTTAAATATATATGTAATCAAAATTACAATATCATTTGGTTTTACGGTACCAACTCTAATAAACTCCCACTTGAACTAGAGCCAACTCCTAACTAATCGATTTGACTCACATAATAAACATTCTTATATTAAGGTATGCCTATAACTATAGGGAATAAAATATTATAGTGGCTATTTTTCTTACTACTACTTCACCCCTCTGACAAAATCCCTAAAGAGGTAATCTCACCATGTATTTACATTTTTTCTCTTAAAAAATAAAATTTTGGCTAAAAAAAATCCTAGATGGAACCCCGTGTTTATCTTACATTATAAGTAAGAATTACTTTCCTCGATGGCTTGTATAATACGCATGGCTAAGGTTTATTGAACAATAATATATTATTAAAATATGATTATTTAATAAGATATAACCTAGATGTTAAATTAGAGGTTATTAATAGTATTAAAAAAATTATGTAAATATGTGGTTTTCATAAAATATAAAATGTATTAATTAGTCAAAAATTATTTATAAATTAATGTAATAACTAAATTGAATTTAAAGGAATTATTTTTATATAAAACCGTTATTATGCTCAAAAAGTTGTTTTAATCCAAATAAATTAGATTAATTACAATTAGTAAATAATTTTTATGTTATATATATGTTATATATTCAATTAAATGTTTTTTATATTCATCAAATAGATTTTATAAGAATAAGATAATAATAAAACCAATTTAACACATAAAAACCTATATTTTTATTAAGTACTTTTACCGTATTTTAATGGAAACTAATTTTAAATCCAATTTTTGGAAATTTTATTTATTTAATATGTAAAAATAAAGTTTATATTTGGAATAGAAACATAAAAAATAGGTTCGGATAATTTTTTGGTATTTTTCAGTAAGGTTTCATTTTTTTAATGAATAGTTAAATATTATGGATTTCAATTCAAAATTGTTTTTTCATATAATTTATTTATAAGGTTAAATTATATTTTAAATTGGTTTTAAAGTTTAATTATATAATACTTTTATCAATAAATCCAATTTAGTTCATTGGAATCAATTTTATTTTGAAATTGACTATAAAAACATATCAAACTTTGGAACGTTTTTACTTTAAAAACAAGCATTGTCGACCCGACTATGGGATTATATTTAAATTAATTTCTGGCACTTCTATAATTTTAATTTGGAAAAATTTATTCTATATTTGGAATCATAATAATTTATAATTTCAAATAATTTCAACATAGTTTTTAACCAAAAATATTTGTGAAGTAATTAAAATTAATTACAACGATTAAGGTTAAATTAATCTTAACTAAGGACTAAACCTTAAATTTAAGACCCAAAATGACTAATACACTTGTCCTAAATCCATTGTATGACCATATTTAGAACTTATCCTACCTATTATCAACTATATACCATTATTTATCCACTTTTAATAAAAATGTGGGTGGGGTTCTTTTCTTTTAAAATATTACAAGGGCGTCACTCCTCTATTATAAAAGATCTCCTCTCCTCCCACTTCCTCAAACATCTCAAGTCACTTTGGATCAACAAAAATATACCAAAATATCTTCCTAAATTCCCTACCTTCTATCTTGAAGCCTCCTATTGGGCATAAATCAATCCATAGAATCCTTTTGGCATAAACCAAGAAGAGTTAACAAATTAAGAGGTAACACCCTCCCTCAAACTCCTTTATTTTATTTTCTTTCTACACTACATCAAACCTTATTATTCCATGATTTTAAAACAACACCAGTGTTATCAATATACTCAGATATTTTTATTCTAAGGATTATACCAACACCTACACACACTTTCATCTAATGGGTAACGAACATATTGTTTATGTGTATGGCGGACTACTGCCTCACTAAACGATGATTGTTCAATTTTTCTTTACGGCCTCTAATGGTGGAAATTATGATGGAAAATATTTTTATATACTTTTCATTTGGTGTTAATAAGATAATTTTGTTTGAGGAAGTGTGGACTACTACCCCCTCAAAGTGATATGATTCATTCATACACTACATGGAATGTATTAAGGATGGGTTTAGTGAATATATATGATATATTCAAGTTTATTTAATGATTATATATATACATATATATACAAATATTTCTTTTACTTTATTTCAACACGAAAATTAAACGGAAATTACGTTCATGCATATGTATGGCCTACCGTCTCCATGAATAGTGTATTATGTTTCATACTTCTATATTATAAAGATTATTATAATAAAAATATAATGAATATAAATTATATTTAAATCATGTTTTACATTCTCTAAATAATTATATAATTATAAGGACCAAAGATATAACAAATTTAGACACATAAGAAAAAAAATCAGATACTACCCTAAGTAAAAAACTTAACATATAATTGTTAACAAGAGGGTAATATAAATCCATAATCAAAAAATATATGGTATTATAATTAAGAATATGGTTATTTTATAGAATTATAAAAAATTTATATTTATTACACAGTAGGTTTCAATGAGTACTATAAGAGTTATGACTAGAACCGACCCTAGAGATATTATTACCCAAGGCCATCATTGAAATTATTTCCCTTAATTAGAAATAATGCTACAGTAAAATAGTTGGTTTTTTGACCCATAAAGTGTATTTCTTACCCCTTTAGGTGTGTTTCCCCAGCCCAGGGGCTTGTGGGGAATTTCCTAGGGCTAGCCCTGGTCATGACACATGGTAAGGGGATTTCATCTCACTTTTTATTTCTATGAGATACATGCTATGTTCGCCACTCTTTTCTTTTGTATGGTGTATGTAATACCAATTATTTTATTATATGTATCATATAATTAAATTTATGGGTATTCACATGTCCATTTTTATCCTTCTTTCATGGGGTTTATTTTTTTAAAGTTACCAAATCGATAAAATTGTTTTGTCTTAATTTTCCTTCTTTCAAACACATGCCATGTTATGCACATATATTTTTCCATGTGGTGTATATACTAACTTTAAAATGTTATATCATTAATATAATTATTTTCATATTATTTGAAATCATCATATAATTTCATGGGGAGTATGTTTAATAGTTACCAAGTGGAAAGAGTTTATTGAAACAATCTCAATGCTTATCGAGATTTTTTATGTTGGTGCTTCCTTTGATGAAATATTATGATCCATCACTCAAGAAAATTTATGAATGTTCTTCTATTATGGATATTCATGATATATAAATTTATTGGTATCATAAATTTACACTTTTATACGTAATATATTTAAGAATTTGTTTTTAATAATGCCCAACTTTACCCTCTCTTCAGTCGGGAAAGTGTGTTCCTTAAAAACCAAGATTTATAAAATGGGTTTCTATGAACATTATACTAATCTCCTATGATCATTAAAAAAATTTAACTTTATGTATTTTACCAATGTATTCAAAGTAATCATCGTATCACTTTCTAAACAATTAATTTTTATAACCTTTTTACTATGAAAAATTTATATTATTTTTACCTCATACTACATATACAGATGTACCCACTATAATTTTTGTGAAGCATACTTCCCATGTTTAAAAGGATAGTTTTTAAGAAAAAAATTAGAAGTGAATTTCATGTAAAAATGTTCTCAAAATTTTTTCAATCCTTCTTTACAAAATTTTAAAGTATTTTCAATGAAATGGTTTTCAAAATGTTTTCAAGTGTTCCTTTAATTTTTTCAAAGTTTTTTCAAAGAAAAAGTTTTTAAAAATGTGTTGAAGATTATTTTATAAGTTTTCAAGGAAAAACTTTTTCAAAATGATTTCAATTATTTTTTATAATTTTCCATTGTATTTTCTATGAAAAAGGTTTTCAAGTGGTTTTATGTATTATAAATCCTTCTTTAATGAAGAAATGATATTTCTAAAGAAACATTTATGAAATATATTTAAAAATTATTTTTCATTTAAAAAAGAAATTTGTTTATGTTACTCATGCCTTTCTAGGAAATGATCTGTTGGCTCCATTTATATTCTTTATTTGAATGGGTTATTCTTGATGTCACATTCTTTATGAAACCTATTTCTCTTTCATGGTTTATATATTTATGAAATCTATTTCTCTCTCACAGGTTGTATGTTTATGAAATCTGTTTCTCTTTAACGAGTTATGCTTTCACTGAAATGATTATAAAACTTGTATCTTTTTCCACAGGTTGTGATGTCATTAAATGTTTATGATACCCATTTTATTCCATGGGTTATGATATGATTGTTTTTTATCTTATGGAAAATGTATATATCATTTCAATTTGATATGGTTGGGACCTATATCTTCCTCCAATGAATTGGGTAAATATTTCTATCTAGTGATATAGACATTGAAATAATGGGAAATGAACTCAATTTAGTATTATAGGTCTGGAACGGGGTGTGAACCCAGTTTTGTACAGGAATTTTTCCACTAAGATAGTCTTGGCAGCAATGCCATGGATACTATATAAATCATATTATATTCTTACGTGTCAACCATAATTCCATGTTTTATCCCTATGTTATTCTTACATGGATTGTGTTATTTATTTAATTATGATTCAGGTATAATGAATTTCTAATCATTTTATGATCTCTGATATGCATGGAATGATCTTTAAATGTTATGCTCAAGTTTCATACCCTTTTGTTCATTTTATGCTTACACATTTCCTTTATTTACCCTTTCTGAGCATCTAAGTTCACCTCTTTCTTATGTTTACTTTACCTAATTTATGAAGAAATTTTATAGGTAGAAGTACTAAAGGTGGAGATATTAATGGGAGATGTTGAAAATACTTCACTAGGATAGAATATTGTGTTTCCAATTTTCCAAATACACTAAAATATTATGGTCCTCAGGCATGTATTTTTGTAATGTATTGAATATTAATCTAAAATTATGTAATACACAAGTATATTTATCCTAGGTCACTATAGTTTGTATAAAATGAAAGGTTTATTCAACCTATAGAAACTAGGATGAGAAAAATATAGTGACATTCCTAGGTATATTTCTAAGGATATGTATTGGGATGTCTCTAAGTATAAGTATAAGGATGAGTTAACATTTTGGAAAATGTACTGGATTTTGGTAAAGGATAGAGTGAGTAGTTTCCAAGAAATCCATCCCTGTCTGGATAATACAAGTGGATGTGGCTCCAGAACAGATTTACCTAGGGGTAACAACTCTGACAAGTTGTTCCAGGCCGGACACATGCTAATCTCGTACACAAAACCAGTCTTGTTGTACACCTGGTTTAACACTCTTGGGGAATATGCTTTGGAAAATTCACTAACTATTTATGAACCATAATGAAGGATTTAAATATAAGCAGGTTGTGAATAACCTAGGATGAACCTAGGGTTTCATAGATTAAGGAAGGTGTCCTGATTTAGACAACTTAAATGTAAATATTTTCTTAACTATTTGGTTTTATACTATGATAATTAATGCATAAAATATGCTTCTAGTTTTATTCAATGGAAAGAACTGTAAAGAACTAGATTAATGTTAAATGTGATGGAAGATTTTCTAATGATCATTCTAGTGGGATGATCACTGGAGTGAAAGATTTTTTGATCATGCCTAATCAGCTTTCATGGAACATGATTAATAATTTGTACCTTAACCAACTCTCCGAATCACCAAGGAAGATAAAGAGGTAATTCGCTAAGAGTTCAAGTAAAGGATACCGTGGATGAAAGAAGATTCAATTTCCTTTATGTCAAGAATGTGGAAAGAATCACCTTAGTGAATGTCTTAAAAGAACAAGAATATGTTTTTACTGTGGAAAACAAGGACATAAAGTAAGTGACTACAAGGGAAAAATGAAAAGTTTGATTAAAGAAACCTAAGGTTAAGTGTTTTAAGTGTAGAATAAACGGTCATTATGCAACTCAATATCCAAAGATGAAAGCTCCTGAAGGGAACCAACAAGGTGGTGTGAGTGATGGTTACATTGTAGATGATGAAGATATTATATATGAAATGTGAAAGTAAAGAGGTATTGTGTAATAGGATGAGGTGGCCTTCTTATGGATTCTGGATGAAGTAGACTAATTAGAGTTTTTATGTAATTAGAATAAAAAATTATGTTATATTAATGATGAAATATACAAGGATTGTTCCACTTATGTTTTTTTCTTAGTATTTACAAGTTTATGTTAAATGTTTCTGATGGAATGGTGAAGTTATTTAATGACAAGGTGATGTTTTTACTAAGGGAAGATAACCATTAATATTACCATTATGTTAAGATAACTTTTGTGTATAAAGATATTTTGGAAATGAACAAATAAATTAGATGGTATTGATTACCTCAAAAATGATAAAGGGTATTTGGAAAAAGTAGTCTATGTTATCTTAGATAAAGTTTACAACTTATTTAATTTAAGTAATATATCTAGTAACCTTTGGAATAAGTAAGAATAAATGTTTTCCAAAATTATTTATGATAATTTATATTATTACCATATTTCAAGAGAATATATGATGAGCATATTCACATGTTCAAAATATATAAACTAAGAGATATTTTTTGAAATATGAGGGTTCAATGTTAAGATGAATACATGACCTTCCTTATATTGTTCTAGATTTTCATATTTCATTAGGGTTATAAGGTTAACCATTCATGAAAAGTCTAAGTTAATCTTTGGATGAACTATTTATGTATTAAGGTTGTATTGATAATCCTAATTAAAATAATATTTATTGATTAACCTTATTTCAAGAATATACGTCATATTTATTTTTTAAAATTATATTATTGCTGTTTTAGAAAAGGAAATCTTGTATTTCAGGTGACAAACAATCATGTATGGCAAGGCCACAAGTCTTGAACCCATAACCGAAGGAAGATAAGGGTTTCATGCCTACCACTAGCCTACCTGATGTCTTGGTTAATGTATAATTATTCTTTATAAATAAATATTAACTAGGAATCAATAGTGTTACTTTTTATGTTTATAGATTAAGTAATATTGATCTTTAAGATAGAAATAGTTATACTTTTCATTCTTTTATGGCCCTTAATATTTTTTAAAATTGTATTTTATTGCTTTTTTATCAAAGTTAATTTTTGGGCATTCATTCCTTCAAGTAATAGATGAATTAGAAATTAATAAAAGTACAACCAAAGAATAAAAATATATATAAATAAATCAAGTAAGTATATTTCCTTATATTCTTCATTAATAAAATAATTACAAAAAAGTTAGGAAAATGATCAAAAAAATGTTGTCCCAATACCTTAACTTTCATTGAGCTGATGGCCTTTTAAAATCATCATTGATTTATGACTTTGAGGCCCTCTACATTTATTTGATCATTCACTTGTTTTTAATTAATGACCTCAATCACAACCTATAAATATTTAGACTTTTACTTTATTTACAATCTTCACTCCCAACCTATGTTCCCCTATATGGAAACCTAGTTATATGTTACTTTGGGTAACTCTTATGATTCCAACTTTCCCTTTTTAAGGGGAGTTTTATAATTCATTTTTATGATGTGGGTTTATATAAATTAAATGTTCAAGTATTAAAACTTTTATGACCTATAATAATTTCAAGGGATAAAATCATTTTAAGGGGCGTATAATGTAACAACCTGAGATTTTGTGAATTATATTTTTCAAATTAATTTAATCTTTTGATATTCTACATTTCATGCAACACTGAAAATAATTTATTTTATATTAAATCACTATGTTTGGATTATAATAAATACACGCAAAATAAATTTTATATTTCTCTACATCGAGCACTAAGGTTTATTTGTGTTACACCCAACAAGGACATTCCTTGATGGCTTGCATAACACGTGTGACTGAGATTTTCCAAAAAATAATATATTATTAAAATATGATTATTTAATAACATATAACCTAGATATTAAATTATAGGTTCTTAATATTATTAACTAAATTATGTAAATATATGGTTTAACAAAATAGAAAATGGATAAATTAGTTATAAATTATTTAAAAAATAATGTAAGAAGCAAATTGAATATGAAGGAAGTATGTTTATAGAAAATTATTATTATGCTCAAAAATTTATTTTAATCTGAATAAATTCAATTAATTACAAGTATTGAGTAATTTTAATGCAATATATATGTTATATATTCAATTAAATGTTTTTTTATATTCATCCAATATATTTTACAACTATAATATGAGAATAAAACCAATTTAACACATAAAAACCTATATTTTTTTATTAATGTACTTTTACCGACTTTTAAGGAAAACCACATTATAAATCCAATTTTTGGAACTTTATAGATTTAATATGTCCAAATTAACTTTATATTTTAAATAAAAACATAAAAATAATGTTATGATAAATTTTTAGTATTTTTCTGTAAGGTTTTATTTTTTAATTAATAGTTAAAAATACTAAATTTTAATTCAAAAACCGCTTTTTCATCTAATTTATTTATAAGGTTAAATTATATTTTTAATTGGTTTTAAAGTTCAATTAGATATTAATTTAATCAATAAATCCAATTTAGTCTACTGGAATCAATTTAATTTTGAAATTGACTATAAAAACATAGCAATCTTTTGAACGTTTTTACTTTAAAAAACCTACATTGTCGACCCGATTGCGGAATTATATTTAAATTAATTTATGCCACGTCTGTTATTTGAATTTAGAAAAATGGATTCCATATTTGGAATAAGAATAATTTATAATGTATAATAAGTTCAAATTAGTTTTTTACCAAAAAAAATTAGTGAACTAATTAAAATTAATTGCAACGATTATGGATAAATTAAGCTTAACTAAGGAATAAACCTTAAATTTAAGATCCAAAACAATCTATAAACTTTTCCTAAATCCATTGGATGAAATTATTTCGAACCTATTCTCTATTTTATTGACATTATACAATTATTTATCTACTCATAATAAAAAAATAGTGGTGGGGTTCCTTTCTTTTAAAATGTTATAAGGGTGCCACTCCTCCTCCATTATAAAAGGCCTCCTCTCCTCCCACTTACTTACACCTATCATGCCACTTTGGATTGAAAAAACTCTTCAAAAATATCTCTGAAACTTCTCTCCATTATACCTTTAATCCTCTCATTAGGCAGAAAGAAACCCAAAGAGGCCTTTTGGCACGAACCAAAAGCAGTTACCCGATTAAGAGGTAACACCCACCCTCAAACTACTTTCTTTTATTTTCTTTCTCAACTCACTCAACCCTTATTATTACATTATTGTATATAATACCAGTGTCCAAAATATTATATTATTTTTTTATTCTAATGATTCAACCTACACCTACACACACATCCATATAATGGGTAATGAACATATAGTTTACGTGTGTGGCGGACTGCCGCCTCACTAAAGGATGATTGTTCAGCTTTCTTTTACTGCCTATCATGGTGGACATTATGATAGAAAATATATTTATATATTTTATATATTTTATATATTATATTATTATGTGTTTAAGATTTTTTAATTATTTTAAAATAAATATATTTATACTTTTAATTTGGTGTTAATAAGATAATTTTGTTTGAGGAAGTGTGGACTATCGCCCCCTTAAAGTGATGTGATTCATTCATACACAAAATTGAATGTATAAAAAATGGGTTTAGTTAATATATATGATTAAATTAATCTACTATAATAATGATATACTTATATACACATGTTTCTATCTTTTAATTTCTTTCTTTCAATATGACAATTAAACAGAAATAGTGTTCATGCCTACGTACAGCCTACCATCTCCATGAACAGTGTATTATCTTTCATACTTCTATATTTTATGGATTATTATAACACACATATACTGAATATAAATTATATTTAAATCATTTTTTTCATTCTGTAAATCATGATATAAGTATAAGGACGAAAGATATAACAAATTGTGACACATATGAACAAACAAAGAGAGTATTACTAGAAGTAAAACATTAACATAGGATTGTTAAAAAGGGGTAAGATAAATCCATAATAAAATTCTATATGGTATTATAAGTAAGAATATGGTTCTATGATATATTTATAATAAATTTATATTTATTATATAGGAGGTTTGAATGAGTTTTGTGAGAGTCAAGACACAAGTTAAGGGGATTTCATCTCACTTTTTCTTTCCTTAAGATACCTGTTATGTTCACCACTCTTTCCTTTTTTGTAAAGTATGTACTTACCATGACTGTATTATATATATATATATTATACTTAAATTTATAGGTATTCACATGTCTATTTTATGATCCTTCTTTAATAGGATTTATTTTTCAATAGTTACCAAATCGGTAAAATAGTTTTGTCTCAATTTTTCTTCTTTCAGACACATGCCATGTGATGCACCTATATTTTTTTATGAGGTGTATATACTTCCTTTGAAATTTTATATCAATAATATACTTATTTTTATGATATTTTAAAGCTTCATGTAATTTCTTGTCGATTATAGTTCTTAGTTTTTAAGTGGTAAGATTTTATTGAAACAAACTCATCGCTTTTCGAGATTTTTTATGTTTATACTTACTTTGATGAAATATTCTTATCCATAACTCAAGAAAATTCATAACTTTTCTTATCCTATGGATATTGAAGATTTATTCATTTATTGGTATCATTGTTTCACTTTTTATTATGTAATATAGTAAAAAATATTTTTTAAGAAAGCTCATCTTTACCCTCTCTTCGGTCGAAAAAGTATGTTCCCACAAAACCAAGCTTTCTAAAAAGGGTTTCCAAGATCATTATACTAATCTCCTATGATCATTAAAAAAAATTACCCTTTGTTTATTTTACCAATGTTTTCAAAATAATATTATTATCTCTTTCTGAATAAGGAATTTTTCTTACCTTTTTACCGTACAAAATGAATATTCTTTTCACATCATACAACATGTACGGATTTAGCTTCCATCATTTTTTTGAAGCATACTTTCTATATTTAAAAGGTTAATTTTTAAGAAAAAAATTTTAAAAGTAATTTTATAGAAAAAAAATTTCAAAATGTTTTAAAGATTTCTTTACAAATTATTCAAAATTAATTTCAATGAAATGGTTTTCATAATGTTTTCAGGCATTCCGTTAAATTTTTCAAATTATTTTCAAAGAAAACATTTTTTTAAAATGTTTTAAAGATTATTTTATAAGTTTTAAAGGGAATAGGTTTTCAAAATCATTTCAAGTATTATTTATAATTTTCATGGGATTTCCTATTAAAATTATTTTCAAATGGTTTTATGTATTATAAATCCTTTTTCAATAAAAAAGGATATTTTCATTAATAAATTTTTTTAAAATATATTTCAAAATTATTTTCCATCTAAGATGATATTTGTTGATTTTACTCATTTATTTCTTGGAAATTATCAAATGGTTACATTCATATTATTTCTCTAAATGGTTTATACTTTATGTGATAGTATTTATGAAACTCATTTCTCTTTAATGGTTTATATATTTATAAAAATCATTTCTATTTCATAGGTTATATGTTTATGAAATATGTTTCTATTTCACGGGTTATTATTTTGATGAAATTATTATGAAACTTGTATCTTTTTTCACAATTTGTGCTATTATTACATGTTTATGATAACTATTTCATTTCACATATTATGATATGAATGTTTATGTTATTATGGAATATGTATGTATGATTTCACTATGAGATAGGTGGGACATATATCTCCCTCCAATACATTGGGTAAAGATTTATATCTCATGAGATAGACATAGATGGAATGTAAAATGAGATTGGTTCAATATTATATGTCTAGAATGGGAAATTAAGTCATTTCAATATTAGAGGTCTTAAATAAGGTATGAACCTGGTTCGGTAAAGGAACTTTTCCACAAATATGGTCTTGGCAGCGATGTCTTGGCTACTATGGAAATCATATTATATACTTATGTGTCTGCCACAATTCCATGTGTTATTCTTATGTTATGCTTACATGTCTTATTTTCTTTATTTCCTATGGATTCATGTCTTATAAAAACTAATATTTATTAGGATCTATAATATGCAGGGCATGATCATCAAATTTTATGCTCAAGTTACATACCCTTTTGTTCATGTTATTCTTAAAATTTTCCTTTTTTTTACCCTTTATGAGTATTTGAGCTCACTTGTTTCTTATGTTTCATTTCCCCATGTAATGAAGAAAGTTTTTATTTATAAGTACTAAAGGTGGGGATATTTTTGGGAGATGTGGAAGATCTTTCACCAGGATATAATATTTTGTTTCCATGTTTCCAAAGACACTAAACTATTATGGTCCTCAATCATGTATTTTTGTAATACTGAATATTCATCCAAAATGATGTAACATCCATGTATGTTAAGATTGGGTTAAAATAGTGCAAGGTTTATGTAGACATAGAAACCAATGGATGTATTAAATTTTTTATCATATTACCTTAGCCTTAGTTTTAAAACTAGATCAAACTAATATGAAGGAAAACTAGTTTTTTATTCCCTCAAAACCTACTATTCCCATTTATCTGATAACTATGAAGTCATCCATTTTTAGTTTCTCAAGTACTATTAGATAGTTATAACTATAATTATGTGTAGTTCCCTTAGTTCATTTTGATATTCTCTCTCTATGATTTACCCAGAAGAAATATCAAACCTTAGTATATATCATGGAATGTGAGATATATTTCCAAAGTATTATTGGTTATATATATTCTATTTCATCAAAATAATCTCCTTCTATGTTTTTTCACTTCATTTTTTAGATATTGCAGGATATGTGACATAGGAAATTATTCATTCATGAAACTTTTGACCTTGTACTATAATACCTTTCTAAAGTATGTTCTACGAAAAGATTAAAAAACCTCATAGATCTAAGTCTATAGAAATTGTTTCATAGAACTTGGGTCACCACTTTAAATCATTCAATGAGAAATAATCCTCAGTATTCATTAAATATAAAATTAATAATAAACTTTCCATATGTTATCATTATATGCATAAAGGAAAACATTATCACTCCCATTAACCCCTAATAGACACCTAAAACGCATTTATTTCAAATGAATATCCAATAATGATAGAAGGTGCATATGAAAAATACAATTCTAAATGTATTTTTTCATGATGTTCGGTTGTAGGTTTTGTCATGGGGTCTTTCTAAACATTGCTTAAAACCTTCAGAAACTAATCAATCCTTATAAGTACTATATTGAGCTATCCATGTCAGGTTTATCTTGAATACCCATCAATGGATTTAAAATAACTAGAGAAATTTTCAAAATGTGGGAATTTTATTTTGTGCACTGAATCCTTCTTAGAATTTATAGGAACTTTTCAATCTTATCATGTTTCTATTTACTTCTTCTTTATAGGATTAATTATTCTTATTTAATATTATATCATCGGTCTTGGGTGAATATAAAAACAACTCTTTGGTTTTAACATTCCTATATAGTATGTGTATTTGGAACAACACCCCCCACTAAATCTAGTGGAGTCTACTACTCTTATACCAACTCACATACATCTGGAGCCTTAACCTCAAATAAGTCATGTCTAATCTCACTATCCCAATTGAGAAGTTTTTACGTTTTATAGAAATATAGTCTAAATTGAATAATAATTTTCTACATTAGGTATATTAATATCCTTAGTATTTATAGGATAACTAGATAATATGAATTTAGTGTTTTCCTTGATGTATTTTTAATGCTAAAGATGGATTTTAACAAAAATTCTCATTAAACGCATTAAGATTTAACATAATGGATTTCTTTCATATAATGAATTATATGACACTCATAGTAAATATAGTTGACATATGGTTAGTTATTACATTTTAATTCATGAAACATATCTAGAAATGAATTTTGGAAAACTTTAAACACATATAAGACTCCTCATTGATCTTCCTTTTCACTACCATCAAGTCTTTGATGATTAACGAATACTTGGTTAAGATATACTCCAAAAATCCCACCTAGATAATCTTTTATCCTTTACAATTATTATTTATTTCTTCACTAAGACTACATAAAATATATTAAAGGGAACCCATGAATTATATGAATTTACTTATAGATTCTCTTTATAATATTTCATGCGGGCTAGATTTACTAACTCTAAAATATTTTAAGGCATAAATTTATTTATAAAGGTTTATTTTTCAAAAACATAATAAGTAATCATGTCAAGATACCTAATAGTATTATCTCATAATAGTCTAAATATAATATTAATTATATAATTTAAATGATATTTATTTTTACTTTAAAAATTATTATCTAGCCACAACTAGGTATGATTATTAAATTTTTTATTCATCATTGTTTATTGATTTGGATATTTTTTATTCAAGTATAACTAAAATATTATTAAATTATAAAATACCATAATAATACTCTTTTCAAACTTGATATAATATATCATTTTTTTCATAACTAGACACTGAGATAAATGTTGATATAATAATCAATGCAACGTTCTTATTATGGTATGCACTCTTTTATATTTTAGAGTTTGTACTTTAGGTTTGGAGTGTGTTGGAGGGAATATGAGAGATTTCTAGAAGGATGTCGCTTGGTACTAGCTATAGAGCTAATTCACACCATGAATGGATTATTAAATACATGAATTAGTCATGTGAAGAGGCCATGGATTTGGTTTAAGGTGTGAAAATTTTAATGACATGAACTGAATTCACATTTTGAATTCATCGTCTGGGTTTTTAAATGAAGGTAATTCCTTTTTCAGTGTACATGTGATATGGGAGATTCACATCATGACTGAAGGATTCAAAATGTGAATATCTTCATCCTAGTGGATTTGATTTTGTTTCACACCTGAACCTATTTTATTTCAACATCCCCTTCTCTCTCTAGAACCCTAGATCCACTCCAGGAATTATTGGTGATTTCATCCTATCTAAACCTATTTGTTTATAATTTAATATCTAATTGGTTGGTTTCTTATCCCTTTAGTAATTTAGTTTCATTATCTTTTGTTTTTCTTCAGTTATATTATTTTAGGCAGTGGAATTGGGTTGAATTTTGGGAGACTTTTAATCGGGATGTCATCTGTATCAGTCTCTTACAGAATTATTAAACAATGGTTGTAAAGAGGTTGGTTCTTGTGTTAGCTGTGGTGTGTTTCATGAAGTTATCAAGGGATTCCATTCATTTACATTGCGTTTCCTTTAAACTATTGGTGTATCTTTCCTATTATAGTTAGTGTAGGACCTCAGTCAGAGGTATGTGGTTCCTTCTCTAGATAATGGAATTTTAACCGTAATTTCTCTTGGTTTATAATTTTTTTAATGGATTAACATAACTTTTTACTCACTTATTTGTGTTTCTGAATGGGTTTTTGATAAAATATGGATTCCCCCTTATTTTAATAAAGGATGGGTCTTTTTCAAATCATTGTGAAATGGGTATTCAAAGTTGGTTTTTTATGTAAAATGGATTCTTTGTAATTGTATTATGAAATTTATAATCCATTTTTGAAATTATTTGATAAATACAGCACATGGGATCCTTGGGTACTTAGGTGGAGGGTGTAGTATTTGGCCTTATCCAATGGAATTGATTAGGTATTAACTTTATGGGGTGATATCTATTCCTAAAACATAGATTAATGGGTTTTAATACTTCATATACACTGTTGGGAATTCTCTTTCTAGGGTATTCTACTATTTCTTATACTTGATTCCTGAGTTCTAGGGACTTGATGTGTGCACAAGTCAATGTTTTAGGTACAAGTTTTCTATCTGGCCTATCCTATTATGATTCTGAGTAGGTTTATAAATTAAGATTATAATTTTTACTATTTTATATTTGATATGTCTTCTTTGATAAATGTGAAATTTTTTGGAAATCATTCTTTGAAACTCTTTTACCTGGATTTTTTTAGAACTGTAGAAAATGGGGAATTGTTTACCATTATTGATATATGAAACTACTTAATAGTTTATCAAGACAAATTTTTCTATAAATTGATCATATTGGTAATATTATATATAGACCTGATATAGAACACCCGAGTGGGATCCTACTAATCCTATTTAGCTTACACCATGAACATTAACTCAAAAATTTATAGACATTATATTGTCTTTTGATGGAGGAAAAGGAAAGGTACCAAAGTGAGTTAGTGAGGTTTATGTTAGCTAGTTATGGGTGAATGGCGGTGATATAGTGGTACATTTCCCACAAATCACATGGAGTATTTTTTTCACTATTTAGGTTAGCCTTTTTGGTTGTAGGACATGTACCTTAGAGTTTTATCTTTCTTCTATTGAGTTTTATCACTAGCTTTATCAGTTATTTGATTATAGAATATTTTTCCTTATGGTTATTATTTCCACTTCTGTGTGTATATATTGAATTTATCTTGTTTTAGGTTTGTTTAAATCATTTCCTTTGGTTATTTCTCAATACCCAGGTGCTAGTCTCTAGCCCATGGGGACTATAAATGCCCTTTGGGTCAGTGGTGAATTGGTTTTGGTGCCAATTAAGAAGGTTTACTGTTTTGGTTCATTATAATTATTACCAAAGGTTGTCTATCCTCATGATTCCTTATCTTGGGATTTTTGGAGGACAGAATATAGGATTATCAGGACTTGAGAGGTAGGTTGTGGTGAGTTGCTAAATGGGTTTTGTCATGACAAGCCTTAAGTTAGCATGGGATAGTGGGATGTGTGTATCATGTGTTGGGGTTTTTTTATCATGATCTTAGTTTATTATTATTTTTATCTATTTTAAAATTATATTTTATTATTTTCTAGTCATTTTATTATGTTTTTGGTGTGTATAAACATTCCTTTATGATTTCCTACATGAGTTACATTGTAGGTTGTAGTGAGAGATGATCCTCAAGAGAATACTCCTTTGGATTATAATATTCTAGATGGTATCGTATGGGTAGTTCGTGCCATGGAATAGAATGTACCATGAATAAAAAACCTATATATTTTGGTGTATCCATGAGAAGGAGGATACAAGGAGTTATCACGAGAATTCCTGTGCAAGAATACCCTACCCTTTAAGGGTATGAATAACCCCAAGTGGTAGAGGAATAGATGGAAAAGATTGATCAGTTCTTCAACTTCCCAAATACACCTGAGGCTATCAATGTAAAGTGTTCTATTTTAAAGATATAGGGTCCCAACATGAGGTAGTGAGATTCTATAGTATAGAAAAATAAGTATGTGGGATTGTATTGGAAGAGTTTCAAGACCCTATTCTTTTAGATATTTTCTCCAGAGGCTCTGGTGATTGAAACTCCTCTAGAGTTACTCTCTTTATATCATAGAGATAATTCAGTGTTAGAGTACCCTAAAAAATTTGTGGAGCTGGTTCTTTTTTCTTTGAACGTAATAATAAATGATCAAATGAGAGAATAGAAATACCTACATGGTTTTCAATTAGATATCTGATCATTGGTATACTAGTTGAAGATTACCACCTATACTGACATAGTTGATAGGATGCTGATGATAGAAATGGATATGATGAGAAATATTATATTCTTTAGATTTTCTATTCCACCTACCGGTAGTTTCAATATCATGTAGGGGAACAATAGAAAATGGTAATATAATCACAAGGGTGTTATAGGTGGTTCTCGATAGTGGTCCTCATCTATAGTAGCCAATGGTATACCCTTAACATTCAATTAGTGCGACAAGGTAGGTAACACCAAACATACTTGTTCTATTCCTACAAAGATCGGTAAAACTTTTTTCTATTGAGTACATATATAGATATTATTCCACTATGTTTATACCCCATTACGGTTAGGGATATTCAATTCCAAAGGAAACTACAATGTAGTTGAATTATTCAATTTCCACAAGGATCCAACCATAGGCTTAGGAGTGAATCACAATCACACAACAGATGAGTTTGTGATGGAGTTTGATATGGGCCTGGATAAAATAAGAGGTACCATATTTGTTGCATATTATATCTAAAATTCACTATTTGATATAGGTATCTCAAACTCATTTATATCTGCCTGTTTTTTTATATGATAAAGCTTCCAATGGAGCTCATTTCTTTTATTATGGAGCTGGTGACAACTCTTGGAAATAAGAAGTAGTAAGGTTTTCATTATCTAGTGCTTTCTTTATCAATATCTGATGTGTAGTTAGTCTAGGATTTATTATTTCTTGATCTAGATATTTTAGATATCATCAGCATTGTGGGTTGGATTTTTTCGCATCATGCTAAGATTGAGTGTTATCATCGATGTGTTTTTTTTCTTTGCTATAGATATGATATCTCAGATATTTCAAGGAGATTGTGACTGAGGTTTGATCATACAGGCCCTTCCCACCTAGAGATCAGGATTATGTTTCCTATTTTTGTAGCTAATCTTGAGGATGTTTTCTATTTTTTATCTTCGCTTAATTTTTCAGGACATTTCTGATGCCTTCCCTAACAAATTCTCCAGTCTCCCTCTAGAAAGGGAGGTAGAGTTTACGATTGATTTGGGATCAAGTACTGAGTCAATTTCTATACCCTCTTATCGTATGGTGAATGTTGATCTAAAATAGATCATGATCTCATTATATTATCTGATAGAAAAAGGTTTTTTCCCCAAGTTTTTTATTTCTGGAAACCCCTATTCAATTTCTAAGAAGGCTAGTGGCTCAATTTTTTTATGTGTGTGTACTATAAAAATTTTAATCAAGTGATGATTAAGAATAAGTACACTATTTATTTTTTGGATGAATTGTTTGATCGATTACTGGGGTGTAGTTGTTTTTAAAAATTGACCTTCTACCAGGTTATCATCAGCTCAAAGTTCGAGAGTCTGGTAGTCTAAAGACTGCTTTCAGAAGTAGGTATGACCATTATGAATATCTTGTAATGAATTTTTTCCTAAATAACACTCTTATAGTTTTTATGGATTTAATGAATAATATATTTTATTAATATCTCAACACTATTTTTATACTTTTTGTGGATGGTATCATGGTTTATTCAAGATCTGATCATGATCACAATCACCATCTAAATACGGTTTTTTAAGTCCTAAGGTTTTACTGCCTTTATAATAATAATTGAAAATGAAAATTATGGATCCAAGAATTGAAGTTATTAAGGAACATGATTTTTAAACATGGACCTTCAGTTGACCTTGAGAAGTTGAAGTCTATATTGTTAGGGGAAGAACTATAGAACGCATTTGAGATATGGAGATTCCTAGGTCAATATAGATACTATCAGGGATTCATCAAGGATTTCTTAAAACTATTCTTCACATGTAACCACTCTTACCAATAAAGTGATGGAATTTACTTGGGATGCTAATTTTTAAACTTTTTTGGTGAATTGAAATATATCTGTACGTCATCTTATATTTTAATATTGCTTGATATTGGTAAGGGGTATGTGGTATACTAAGATAATTATAGTGATGGTATAGGTTATGTGATTATGTAGTATGATCACATTGTGATCTATAGATCTTTTTATATTTGGACTCATGAGAATAATTACCCCACTCATATTTTAGATCTCACTTTAGCTATTCATGTGCTTTAATATTGATGACATTATCTTTTTTAGAAGAGTTTCATGGTTTTTTCTGATCATTTAAGATATATATTCTCTCATAAATAAATGAATCTCAGGAATATGTGGTGAGTTTTTATATATAGACATTCAACATAAATATCTCCTACACCACGAAGAAGGGGAATGTCATTGTTGATGATCTCAGTTATAAATTCCCACGATAGGCTATCTTGGAGTTAAAGGAGGAGTGGGTCCTTAATGTGTTTTTCACTTAGTTACATCTAGATGTGTATGAGGATGCTTCAGGTAAGGTTTTGACCAGTGTTCAGTTAGAATCATGACTCCTTGAATCTATTCTACATAACAAGTAGTATGATGATAAGTTTAGAGGAATCAAAAATACCTTAGATGGTGTGGATACGATTTCTTGTTATTCTATCTATTCTAATAGTATTATATGATTTGGGAATTAGTTTTTTATCCTATCATCCATAACAAATTCTAGGTTTCATGGTTTTCATAACTCTTCATGGTCTATTCAACCTAGAATTAAGAATATGTATTGTGAATTGTGATAGTTTTTTGGGTTTCCAAATATGAATAATAACATTGATGATTATTTTTCCCACTATTACACTTACTAGTAGATAAAGGCAATGCACCAAAATCATTTTGTTCAGATTCAGCCTCCTCTAGTACTGGTCTAGAAGTACGATGAGGTGTCTATGGATTTTTTTTTTGATTACCATAGACTCTCAGAGAAAATAATCCAATCTGGGTGGGGATTGTTCGATTAATTAAATTATCTCATTACATTTTGATTATGTACACCTCTAAGGTTAAATATATTTGTAATATATATATGAATTAGATCATGAGTTTTTATGGGGATACCTCTACCATTTTCTTGGATATATATCCTTGGTTTACTTACATATACTAGAAGAGTATCTAGAAGTTTATGGGGACTAAAATTAGATTGAGTAAATCTTATCATTCATAGATAGATGATAAAAAAGAGCATACAATTCAAATCCTAGAGGATAGTCTTTATGCATGTGTCATATATGTTAGTGGGTAGTGGGATAGCCATCTAGGACTAGATATTTTTGCTTATAATGATGGATAATAGTCATCTATTAGAATATAAACCTTTTAGGATTTGTATGGTCTCCCATACAAGTCACCTCTTTATTGGAATGAGGAGAGTGAAGCCTCTCTTATGGGATCGAGTATCATTCAAGATATATTGGTGAGGATTCAAGATATATATAAATTCTTCGTTACATCTTAGATTTGGAAGAAATTATATACGTATCTTCGACAAAATAATTTGAAGTTTTTTATTGTTGATAGGGTTTTCAAGAAATTTTCTCCTCAATTCAGTCACCATATAATTAGGAAATAGGGGAAGATGGATAAAAAATATGTTAGACCATTTTAGACCACTAACAATCTCAGGAAGATTTCTTATCAGTTTCTGTCTTCAAATCAATTGATAGGTATTCATGATGTTTTCCTCATATCTTAGCTCGGGAAGTCCCATCCCGATCCTTCCCATGTTCTGAGTCAGTAAGAGATTTATTTGTATATCAAAGTTTACATTATAGAGAAGCTAGTGATATATTTGATTCTCATATGATAGTATTGAATAGGAATTTTATTCTGTTGGTAAAAATTTTTGTGGTGTAATGGATCATATTCTTATGGGACTTGGGAATGTGAATCATTGGTGAGGGATCAGTGGCCTCACCTCTTTCTAGATCACCCCTATTCCATGAGACTTTATAGGGATATAAAATTCTATGTAGGGAGAATTAAAATATCGTGGTAATGGTACAAACTCTTTTATGTTTGAGAGTTTTTACTTTAGGTTTATATGGGAGTTAGAGAAAATCTGGTAGTTTTCTATAGGGAAGCTACTAAGAACTAGATATAGAGACAATTCACATTGTTAAAATATTATTAACGACATGAATCATTCCTAAGTAGAGTCCATGAATCCATTTTAAGGAGTGAAAAATGTTCATTATGTGAACTAAATTTACATCATGAATTTGATATCCAAGTTTTTAAAAGGAAGGATACACCTTTATTGTAATGTGTGTGTTGTTGGAGATTTATAGTGTGAATCTCTTCTGACCCATGGGTTTTATTATGTTCCATGCCTAACCCTTTATTATTTTGATATCCCCTTCTCTCCCTCAAAACCTAGATCCACTCCAATAGTTTTGGATGATTCCATCCCTACTAGAAATTTCTATTTGAAATTTGATCTCATGTTGGTTTTTTGCTTCTCCGTTCAGTAAGTTTGTTTGCTTATCTTTTGGTTTTCTAAATTCCTCTTATTTTAGACAATGGAATTAGGCTAAATTTTTGGATTCTTATAATCATGATGTGATCTATCTCAATCCCTTGAAGATTTATTGTGGGTTTATCATGTGTATGTTGGTTCTTATATTGGTTGTGGTATAGAATGTGAGGTTTTTGAGGGACTTCATCCATTTATCTTGTGTTTCCTTTCCACTCTCGGTGTGTGGATCCCGTCATGATAGGTGTACGAATAGAGTTTGATGTAGTTGGTTCCATCTCAGCCTATGTAATTTGAACTATAATTTCTCTTTTTTTATAAATTCTTTTCTAAATATATTGACATGATTTTTTACTGATTTATTTATGTGTGTGAATGGTTTTTCTAAGAAAGATGGTTTCCCCTTGTTTTAGTAAAAGAATAGTGTTTTTCAAAACATTGTAAATAGATTTTGAAATGGGTTTTCAAACAATTTTTTTGATGGAAAAAATGTGGTTTGGAATTTTATTCTGAAATATATAATTCCTTTTTGAAATTACTTGACAAATATAGAACATGGGAGCCATGGGTACTTAGTTATAGGGTGAGATATTAGTCCTAATCTATTGGTATTTATTGTGGGTTAACTTTCTAGGGTGTTATTTTTTATTAAAATTTAGATTCATGGGTTTTAATACTTGATATAGATTATTGGGGGTTCATTTTCTGGGTTTTTCCATTATTCCCTAGACTTTATGCATGGTTTCTAAGGACTTGATGTGAGAACTAGTATATGTCTGAGGTACGAGTTTTCTAACTAGCCTCACCTGTTGTGATCCTAGGAATTTTTATCCATTGTGATTTTTATTTGTACTATTTTTTATTTGATATACCTATTTTTATAAATTTGAAATGATTTATAAATTTGACTTTCAAACTACTTTATCTAGATTTGTTCTGAAACTATGGGAAAAGGGAAACTATTTACCATGCTTTCGATATAGTAAAAGGAAATGTATTATAGTGAAGTGTTGTGGTTTATGTTAAATGGGTATTGTTAGCTGGTGGTGATATGTTGTGACATTACCCACATATCACATTGAGTTGTTTTTTCCTATTTCGGTTTTCCTTTATGGTTGTTGGATATGTACCTTGGAGTTTTATCTTGATTCTTTTGAGTTGTTTCACTACCAATATCACTTATTTGATAATGGAATATTTTCACTTATAGTTATTATTTTTTATTTTATATATATATATATATATATATATATATATTACTTATATCTTTTTTCTGTTGGGTGAAATCATTTTCTCTGGTTTTTTGTTCGATGATCAGGTGCTAGTCGTCAACCCGTGGCGATTAGGAAAGCCTATCGGGTAAGTAGTGAATCGGTTCAGGTACCATCTTAGTGGGTATCCTGGATCAGTTCATTACACAAAATACAAAATAATAGTATAACAATAATTAATCCATTGTGAAATATAAAGTCATGTACCCCTCTCTACTGACTTAAGAATTAGTCGTTCTTGGTAACTTAGATATTTTACCTTACTTATTATAATCTTTATGAAATTCCTTGGTTCCAATATTTGAATACTAGTATTTTATTTTAACATATTATTTAATATTTAAGTATTAAAATATAAATATTACATGTACGGATAAGTATACCTGAATTAGAAGATTTTTTACTCTTTTTCTTAAATTCATTACAGTTCCTCTTCCAATGTATTTTGTTTCCACGTGAGAAGCAGATGGATTCATGTTCACCACACTACCTTAGAATTTTTGTCTCTTTGAAGGGAATTGTAAAATATCCATATACATTGAAATTATCAGGGTATTTTCAACCTTTTCTTTCACATTGATCTCCAAAATGAGTGAATAACCATACTCTCACCATTCCTTATCTTCCCAATAAAGTACAGTCAAAATATTCATATACGGCTTCTCTATATTATTCATACTATATGTCTAGATAAATATGGAGTATCTAGGTGATAAGGATGATAATATGAAATTAATGGATAATTTTTTATCCATATGAAATACAAAATTCTCTAATTAATCAATGTACTTCAGCAATATTAAGGAAAGATCACTACCTAGGTACCCATCTCCCAGTTTATACTGGTAATGTAGTGACAATCTCATTTATCTTAATCTTCTTATCCTTATAAAGATATAAGAAATGATATATCATGTTGTTTTCATTCATTTATTTATATTACATCTTCAAATATTCAGAAAAAGCTGATATCATGATGCAATAGACATCTGAAGCATCATCCACATGTCTCTTGTAGACATCCTTCTCACTGATACTCACTCACAGAGGTGGTTGGTTTGGAATAGGGGGTCCATAATATAGTATAAATTTTCTTATTTTAATGAGGTGTATAAATGATTGTAACACTATTATAAATTTATTGTGTAGAGGACATGTTCTATTTTCAAGATTGATCACAGTGTTCCCATAGTTTTTTTTTCCATTTTCTATCATATATGAAAGCATATTTTAGTACTTTATCTTTATTACCAAGTGTTATATAATAAATTAAATTTTATTAATATCCAATTATTTTATCAAATACCAATAACTCTTACCATTTCATTTATAATATCATATAATGTGGATATTTTAGTGGAAATGCTCCATATTCCCCTTCAAATGACCCAGACGGAGGCCTTATCAAATCACTAAAAGGTATCTTGGTAGGCGGTCTTACCAACTATAATAATCAGTAATTCCTTTATTTATTGAGTGGACTTCCCAATCATAAATCTTAACTATTATTTCCTCAACACTTTCTTTCATATCACTCCAAGTCTTGTAAATGTAACTAACTCCAAATGATGAGAAGGTTAAGTGACTCCAAAACTTTTTTTTTTGAACTCCTAGGTAATTGAAAGCATCGTAACAGAGGTCAGTAAAATACATTGAACTATGGTTTTATTATTTCTCAAGTAATTTCATGCTTTTCTGAATTAATATTTACATAAGGGGATATTTTATCTCTATTAAAAAAATCCTTATGTTATCCTTTTATATTATTATTAATATTATGTAGATTTTACATAATTAATTAATTATGTCTTGATAAAATATTTTTATTCATGGTCAATTTATTTTATTCCATATTACATGATTATTAATTAATTTACTTTTTTTTATCGTGTTTAAACATCCAATAAACATACATCATATAAATAAATAAATAACCAATCACTAGAAATAATAAAATAAATATGGAGCATGATCATTAGATTTTCTTACTTTTAGTGAATTAAGTAGATGATAAACTAACTCTTGACCTTAGGGGGAAATCAACTTAAGCCAGCTGGGCTTGTGTTACAGGATTCCACCTTTAAACATGTATATCTCCATAGTTGGTCTCACCTAAAATCAGTCTTGAACGGTCTACTCACAACTAGGAACTCCTTCTTTTATATATGTATACTCACTCACGGGTGGGGGAACCTAGGGTTTGGGGTTACATAAAAGCAGGCATGGACATGTAATCCCATACTTAATAAGGGAAAAGGGATTATATAATGATAATTATATTTAATTTAATAATAATTTTATCAGAAAATAGTATTCAATAAATAATGAAATTAAATAAAATCCCAACACAAACATAGGTCGTTCAAGCTCGTGATCATTCACACATGAAACAACTATGCAATTAAAATAAGCTATAATTCATTTGAATTTATAATTTATTAAGGTAATTTTTTCTAAATTAATTAATTTATTTATTTATCTTAATTATCTATCCAAACAGTTTCAGATATTCCCATCCACTATAATTTTAATTAAGTGAAATTAATTAATTATAATTTAAAATTAATAATGTATACAAAGTGTACTTGAGGCAGCATAGAGTGTACCCATATGCTCCTATTTAAACCCATTTTTTAAGTTTAACTATTACATGGATTGTATTGTCACATGACATAGCATGTGACTAACATTGTGTCTGGTACTCATCATGTACAGTGTTCTTACACTACATTTATGCAAATATTACCTGTTTTGATATACATTTCATGTTATTCCATGAGTCAAGCCACATTGTATGTGCAGCAATTATGACTATACAATACTCTATGAATATACAGGGAGTATACCACTAGAAATGATTGTTAAGTATATAAAGTGTATTTCAACCACACACACATCTTGTATTTATAGAATAAAATGGAAATTAATTAATTAATCATTTAATATCACACAAATATCTCTTAATTACATGGAATATAATTTTTGAAGAAAATCCCTATTAAATGGCGTGTACAACCAGTTTTATAATTGTACTTCAATTTTCTTTAATTAATTAATTTTTTATACATGTTTACTCAAATAAATTTACAATATTTAAATGTGATTGGTGGTATTTGGATCAAATTACATAACATTTACATCCAGATACATGACATATGGTTCATTATTGGCCTCTCATACACACTTAGGGACTCATTGTGTATTTTTCATGGGTAATTATGAATTACATAGTGTGTATAGCCTGATAAATGTTGTTTGACTCATTGAATGTTGTTTCACTCAACTAGAAGTAAACACATATAATGTATTAATTTAATTCCATGTAATTCAACCACACAGCTTATGGGATTCATGTGGGATTAAAACTATGTGGGGTTACATGACTTGATGCCAACTACCCATCATGTACACTATATTAAACCATGTGAAACCCGAAGTTCAATACATGTTATGTAATGACACCACATAATTGTTTCCCATATAACATTATTTGATTTACATGGATCATTGTAACACCCCAATATTTCAAGGTATGTTATCTTTAGAAGCTTGTGTTGCACGCAACACCGTGTTCAAACGCACCATGATCTATTATAACCAAGCCATTAAAATATAAATAGTAAGTAGTATTAACCATATTATAAAAAATATAATTTTTAACATTCATTTTTGTGTTTTCTATATATTATATATGAACAAATCTAATAAAACAAGTATTTTTCAAAAATACAGTTTTACCGCCTATCGATGGCACGCCCATTTTAAATATAGTTTTTGACATGTTTATAATTTCTATTTGAAAAAATAATTTTATTCTTTTAAATATAGACATAAAAATTTACTTTGGTTTAGTTTTTGGTATTTTCCAATAAATTTCATATTTTAGTGAATAGTGGAAAATACTACAATTTAATTCAAAACTGTTTTTCATCTAATTTATTTATATTGTTAGATTTTAATTTTAATTGATTTTAAATTATAATTAGATTATTTTTTATTAATAAAACAAATATAGGTCATTCTAATTAATTCCAATTTTAAATTATATATAAATACATTTCAAGTTTTTGTACATTTCGCTTTAAAAAACCCTTTTTTTGTTTTTGTCTGCAAAATTAATTTTAAATATAATTGTACTAATTCTATGAAATGAATTATATAAAATGGATTCCATATTTGGAATCATAAGGTTTAAATTAGGTTATAAGGTCAATTTCATTTTTATTTATAAAAAATTTACCATGGTAAAAAAATTATTTACTGTTTTACAGGTAAAATTGTGACAAGGGTTAAAGTTAAAAGGTAAAAGCATAACATACATAAAAATTGAAACATTTAATGGTTGGTTGAGGTGAGGCTCAACCCTAACCAGAATACAAAACGTTATTTGAAAGTATATTTTTTGAAATTAATTCCACGTGAATGTGTTTATCATTAAATATAAAATAATTGATAATTTAATCACTTGAACCCACCTCCCCTCAAGTATAAATACCACCCCTCACCTCCCCATTTCAACCCAAAAATCCTTTTATCTCCTAAAATATCTGCTAAAACCTATCCTTATCACTCTACCCATGTCCAAGAGATTCTTTTCTTACCAAAAGACCAAATCCAAGGTCTTCAAGGGTCTTTCAAGGGGGTGATATTCAAGAGGAAACTTTCTCAAAGCACATTTCTATTATTTTTTTACTTTCTCCTCACTTCCTTAATCCTTAATAAATAATAACTCCAGAATCATGTATATTCTATATTTTTATGTTTATAATATAATATCTCATATCCATGTCATTACTCACCTCCTCTTATTCAATGAAATGAAATTCTATTTCAAGTTACGCCAATTAATCGACTCCATGAATATTATTTTTGTTCTTTTTCCCTTACCACCTTAATGGATGGTCTTAAAACTATTTTTTTGGTTAAATAATGTTATAATATGTACAATATAACATATTTAATATTATTTAAATTTTATATTAAACATACCTTCATGCTTTTCATATTGTGGACATACGATAACATCATTTGTGGAAGTGTGGACAACTGCCCCCTCAAAGCGATGTGATTCACTCACACTATACATTGAACATATTAAGGATAGTTTCAATAAAAATATGTAACATATATGATATATATATATATATATGATAACTTAATTATAATATACATATTTATCATTCACTTTTCAATATTTTAATACGACAAATAAATGAAAGTAGCGTTCATGCGTACGTACGGCCTACCGTCTCCAAGAACAGTACATTTCATTTCTTATCTCGAAACTTTATAGATTATTCTAAATACATATGTAATAAATATATTAGATAATTAATTCATGGTTTAAATTTTGAATATGATTAAATCATTATATAAGTAAAAGAATAATAAAATAATAAGTCAAAGCATACTTGAGAAAACTAGGCAATTAACACCCAAAATAGTGAAATAATGAAAGATTGTTAACATAGGTGTAATAATATGTTATAAGAAGATGATATAAAATATTATAAACGTTATTATGGTTCTATAATAAGCTATTAACACTTGTTAAACCATTATACTGGAGGTTAAATGATGATCTCCCAAAAGTAATAGCAAGGTAAGGGTTAATTTCACAATCTCTTTATTATCCGAGATTGTTTATATGTATGTATATACTGGGACATCTTAATAATCCATTTCCATATTTCATAAAATTGTATTTAAAAATATTATTACTATTCCTCCAAAAAAATTAAATTTATTTACACCCATGTTTTAATTTTTATAATTTTTTTTGAAAGGAATCTTTCTGTCGTTTTCCAATCGAGGTACTTTATGATCTTTTCAAAAAATTAAGGAAAGAATGTTTTTTAACATATATGGTGTAAGAGGATATTTTACTCAATTATGACACCTTAAAATTTTGAATATTCCCTTAAAATCATACAAGTTTATTTTTAAAAGAAATTTTTTCTTTTATAATTGTGTGGATTTTAAATGATTTCAAAGTAAAAAAGAGATATCTCTCTCAAAGAGATTTAATGATTTTATTAGATTATTTTCATCTATGACAACATCCTTTGTTGGATTTTATAATTTATTGAGGTTGATTTATTATGATACAATCTTCCATATTTTTTTGAATACTTTTTGATATATTTGACTATGGATGTGCGATTTTTATACCATTCATGGTTTATAGTTAATGTATTAATATTTTGTATGCTAGTTTTAATACGAATATTTTTGTTATGTTTCACCCTTTTAATATGAGGAATGAGTTGGTCTTATAAAATGATCGTATAGGCCTGTTATATCCCCCCGATGCATTGGTAGGTCTCATGAGATAAAATTAGTTGGAAACAAAACCTTCACATTTTTTTCAATCATTATAACATTGTCAGAAGGATAGATCTTGAAACAGACTAGACAGGTTTGTACTCATAGACATAAAATTTCATAAGGATAGACAGTAGCTATCTTGAGGATATATCTTGATAGTGTAGATGTTCGGCATTATGCATTCCCTCACTGTGAGATTATTTATTACATGTGATTAGTCGGGCATTAAAATATCCATGTGAATGTTTAAATGGAATTATTTTGATTTATTCTTACCAAATTATGTTCAAGTTTATTTAAAGGTTGGTGTTTCATTTTTATACTTTCCTTAAAAGTTTATACTTATTTATTAAAGTCTCAACTATATTATTTACTCTTACTGAGATTATGAGCTCACCCCTTTCTTATGTTTTATTTTCCCAGGATTCCAAGATGTGTACCATGATTTATATGCAGGGTTAATCTAGGAGAATAATATAATTATCAAAGCATTATCTATGTTGTATTTTATGTTATGAATTGTAATGTAAAGTTCATGTATGTAATCTATTTTCCAAGACTGCTAAATTGATATTTCCTTCAGGACTTTATTCCTTGTAATCACTCTAATATGTTAAAACAATACACCAACTCTGTTCTTCTAGGTTCATGACATTATAATTAGAATCAGAGGAAGTTTAGCAACAACCTTGGAAATTAGATTTAAAAAACATAGATTAGAAAAAATAACCCTATAAATGACTTTGAGGATAATTTTAAGTGTAGGATATCATCCCTTATATTCGGTAATATATAACCTAGGTTATTCATATGGACTTATGGATTAGGAATAATATTAAATCATATAGAAATCCTATAAGTGATTTTTCATGACTATTTCACTTTGATTAGTGTTTCTCACATTACGCTTCGAGTTTTAGTCAATGGTAATAATTTTAAAGGTTATACATGCAATGGTTAGACTGATGGTGATTAATATATTACCATAGGTAAATTAAATGAATTAGGTATTAATTTATTTTATGTTTAAGTATAGTTAAGGGTTTAAGAGTGAAGTGGAATGATTAAGTTTATTTTGTATTTGGATTTTTTGAATTATTACATAAATTGTTCTATGGTTATAAAATTCATGAGATATATAAGGATTGTACTTCAGTACATATTCTTTAAGTATTTGGAAGCACAAGAGTATTCATTAAGTATTTAAATATGATCAAATATTTGGTATGTGAAAATAATAGCTACATTTTGTTGTTTTTGGAATCTGATGTTAAGATTGATATTAGAAATTTAGAGACATTTTTGGATAGTGAATTTGGATATATGTATGTTGATGATTAGTAAGGTTGGAATGGATTAATTTTAACATTGAATATTATTTTTTAAGGTTAAAACATTTATTAAGGTTATTTTTGGAATGTTATAATAATATACGATTTTAGAAAAAGGACAATCTGCAGGTAGGGAGACAACTCATCATGTCTGGTATGGCCACAAGACTGGAACCTAAAAGCGAAGATAGATAAGGGTTCATCACCTACCACTAGAATACATGATTTCCTAGTTAGTATAACATTGTTTTCTTTTTTTAAATGGTATTTCATATAAACTATAAGTTCATTTTTCGAACCCCATACATTTAAGATAAATAGAATATTTTTTAATTTTATTATCTTTTGGAGATAAATATGATAATTTGGTTGGATTAAACTTTAATTTTTCAAGTAATTATATTTCCTTATGTTCTTATTTTAGGTATTAAATTAATTCCTCAATAACAAAAATTGAAAAAAAATGTTATCCAATTTCTTTTTATAACAAGAATTCAACAGCCTTTTAACCCATCATTAATTTATGGTTTTGTGGTGGTAGAATTTTTTATAACCACGTTCTATATCACTTTATATTAGAAAATTATCATTTTATTCCTCTTCCATGTCCTGGTTTTCACTTTCCACAACTTTGTTTCCTATTCAAAAGCTTAATTTTATGGTAACCTTTACATTTCTCTTTCCCTCTTATTAAGAGTATATTTTATTAACCCAATTTATGATGTGGGTTTTCCATATAAATATTTTCTAGTATCAAAATTTTATTTTAAAAGTGAAATTTCAAATTTCAAGGGTGAAATTTATTGAATTAGGGGATAATGTACCCCCAATATTTCATTGTACGTTATCTTTAATAGCTTGTGATACACGCAGCACTGAGTTAAAACACACTACGATCAATTATAACCTAGCCATTAAAATATAAATAGTGAATATTATTAACCATATTATATAAAATATAATTTTAAACATTTATTTTGTGTGTTTTCTATATATTATATATGAATAAATCTAATAAAATAGGTATTTTTCAAAAACACAGTTTTATCGCCTTTTGATGGAGCACTCATTTTAAATCTATTTTTTGACACATTTATAAGTTATATTTGATAGAATAATTTTCTTCTATAATATGGGTGTTAAAATTTAATTTGTTATCATTTTTGGTATTTTTCTGATCAATTTCATATTTTAGTGAATAATTGAAAATAATGAATTTAAATTCAAAACTACTTTTTGTCTAATTTATTTATATTGTTATGTTATCATTTTAATTGATTTTAAGGTATAATTAGATTATTTTTTATCAATAAATCCAATATAGGTCATTGAAATTAATTTTAAATTGAAATTAGATATAAAAACATTTCAAACTTTTGAACAATTCACTTTAAAAACCCCACTATTTCTTTTTGTCTATAGAATTAATTTTAAATCTAATTTTCCCAATTCTATGAATTTAATTAAGTAAAATAGATTAAAAAAATTTCATAATAATTTTCAAATTATTTTATAATTTCAATTTCATTTTTAGTTATAAAATATTTTCCATGGTAAAAACATTATTTACCATTTTATATGTAAAATTGTGACAAGGGTTAAAGATAAAAGTTAAAAGAATAACAAACCTAGAAATTACCACATTTAAAGGTTGGTTGAGGCGTGGCTTTAAAATATCCATCCAAAAAAACATTAATTAAAATTATAATTCATTTAAATTAATTTCACCTCAATGTGGTTAGCTTTAAATATAAAATAATCAATAATTTAATCACTTGAACCCACCTCTCCTCAAGTATAAATATCACCCCTCACTGCCCCATTTAGACCCACAAAGACTTGTAGCTCTGAAAATATCTACACAAACCTATAACCCTCACTATCCTCAAATAAAATTGCTTCTTGTCTCACCAAAATATCAAATTCAAGGTCCTCAAGGGTCTTTCAATGAGGTTATATTCAAGAGGTAATTTTCTTAAAGTGCCTCTCTTAATTTATTTTCTTTTTCTACTCTCTCCTCACCTCCTCCATCCATAAATTCATGACCACTAAAGAAACAATTATATAATGTATTTTTGTGTTTCTAATTTAATATATCATATCCATGTTGTTTCTCACCTTCTATTATTCGAAGAAATAAAATTGTTGTCCAAGTTATGCCGGTTAATCGACTCTGTGAATATTGTTTTTTTCCCTTTTTCAATTACCGCCATAATGGAAGATCTTAAAAATATTTTTATGGTTAAATGAGGTTTTAATATATAAATTATAACCTATTTCATATTCTATAAATTTTATATTAAATATACCTTCATTATTTCTATATTGTGGATATATGATAACATCGTTTGTAGAAGTATAGACTATCACCCCTCCCAAAGCAATGTGATTCGTTCACGCAATACATAGAATGTATTAAGGATAATTTTAATAATAATATGTAAGATATATAACATAGATATGATACTTGTATTATTATATATATATTTATCATTCACTTTTTAATATTTTAATACTACAAAGAAAGGAAAGTAGTGTTCATGCATACGTATGGCCTACCATATCAATGAAAAGTGTATTTTATTTCTTATCTTCAAACATTATAGATTATTATAAATAAATATGTGATTAATATATAAGATATTGAATTCATGTTTTACATTCTAGATATTATTAAATTATGATCTAAGTAATATAATAATCAAATAACAAGTCAAAACATACTTGAGAAAACAATGCAATTAACACCTAAAATAGTGAAAAAAGATTTATTGTTAACGAATGGGTAATAAGATATTATAAAGAGATGATATAAAATATTATAAAGATTATTATGGTTCTATAATAATCTATTAACACTTTGAAATCCATTATATAGGAGGTTAAAGGATGATCACCTAAAAGGAATCGCAAGGTAAGGGTTAATTTCACATTCTCATTATTATCCAAGGTTGTTTATACATAAGTATATACTGGGACATCTCTATCATCCATGTCCATGTTTCTTAAAAATGTATTACAAAATATTATTACTATTCCTCAAAAAAATTTAAATTCATGTATACCCATTTTTGACTTTTTATAAATTGTTTTGAAATGAATATTTCTATTGTTTTCCAAATGAACAACTTTATAACCTTTTCGACAAATTAAGGAAAGAATGTTTTTTTAACTTATACAGTGCAAGAGTATATTTTCCACAATTATGAAGCCTTAAAATTTTTAATATTCCCTTAAAATATTACACAATTATTTTCAAAATAAATTTTTTCTTTTATAATTGTGTGACTTTTAAATGATTTAAAAGTAAAAAAGGGATATCTCTCTTAATGAGTTTTACGGATTTTATTATATTATTTTTATCTATGTCAATATCCTTTATTTTATTTTTTTCTTAATTGAGGTTGATTTATTATGATACAATCTTACATATTGTATTGAAGGTTTTATGATATGTTTGACTGTGGATGTGCTATTTTTATACCATTTATGGTTTATGGTTAAAGTATTAACATTTATTATGCTTTTTTTAATAAGAATGTTTTAGTTTTGTTTCACCATTTTCATATAAGGAGTCAATTGGACTTAGTAAGTGACGGGTAGGGCCCTCTATAGCTGCTTGAAACATTGTTCGATCCCATGAGACGAAATTAGTTGGCAAAAAACCCTTCGTGTTTGTTTTCCAATCAGTTTAACATTATCAGGAAGAAAGATCTTGACATATATCAAACAAGTTTCTACCCAAAGACTTAAACTATAAGGAGGATATATATTTTCTATCTTGAGGATATATCTTGATAGTGAAGAAATTTTTAATTATGCAGTCTCTCATTATGATATTAGTTATTACATGTGATTATTCGACTCGCATAATATTCAGGTGAATGTTTAAATTTCATTATTTTTATTTATTCTCTCCATATTATGTTCAGGTTTATGTTTAAAAGTCTTGTGTTTCGGTTTTATAATTTCCTTAAAATTTTATGCTTATTTATTAAAGTTTCAATTGTATTATTTACTCCTAATGAGAATCTAATATTACCCCTTTCTTATGTTTTATTTTTCCAGGATGCCAAGATGTGTATTATGATTGATATTCAGGATTAATCAAGTAGAATAATTTCATTGTCAAAGCATTATTTATGTTGTATTTTATGTTATGAGTTTTAAAGTAAAGTTCATGTATATAATCTATTTTTCAAGACTGCTAAATTGATTGGTCCATTGGGATTTTATTTCTTATAATCATGATAATGTATTAAAATAATTCACTAGCTCCAGGGTTCTGGGGTCGGGGTGTTACAATCATCCTTGTGTGGTCGACCATGGGTACATGAAATATACTTTTACAATACATGTCATGTATCTATGTCATCCACCAAGATTCTTTGGCGCCTTCAGATGGGATGTTCAAGTGTTATTTATCAATTATTATAATGTCCTTAGTCATATGAAACTCAATGATCATATTATCCCTACTTTTATATTAAATAATGAAAAAATAGAGCTGAAAAACTAAAAAACAAATGTGTGATTGATCAAAGAAAAATAAATAATTATAAATAAATAAGTCATTACTATGATACAACTTGTAGGTTATGGGGTATAACGAAAGTGGTTGAACCCTTTCCTAACTATTTTTTTATCAATTTCTTCAAATAAAATCCTTAGAACTAAACAAATAAAACTTGAAATATAATAGGGATAAGGGTGAAAATTTTTATTTCTAGAAGTTCCTTTTAATAATCTAGTGCAATAGAACAACAATCCTCAAAAGTACCTTCCTTTGATCGAAAATCCATGTGGATTAAATATCTATAACTAGTAAGTCTACCCACCCTAGCCACCACATCAA
The DNA here is from genome assembly GCA_963277665.1 of Viscum album. NCBI lineage: Eukaryota > Viridiplantae > Streptophyta > Magnoliopsida > Santalales > Viscaceae > Viscum > Viscum album. The sequence continues at coordinate 536,482,804 of OY728138.1, read as the reverse complement.
GTCTTCCTCCAATTCTAGGACTGATAACATCACAATATTCCTTTTGATCAACACATAAGAAAACAAATACAATAAAAAACACATATGAAATCACAAAACAAAAAAACATACACAAAAGGATTAATTTGTTTTGAACTTTATACAACATACATGGCAGGATAGAAGAATCTCATTCATTCTATCAAAAATAGAGTACATATGAGTTACAAGTATAATCACATTCTAAAAAAACTACTTATACTATAAGAATATTACCCACCAAATCCTTAGCTTTTACATTTTATAGAACTCCTCCCAGTCTTATTCCTTAATCATTTTAACCTCCAACACATGTATATGCTTAGGTTTTCTCCTTATAAACTCAGCTCTACCTTGTGTCCATCTAATCAGTTCCTATTAGTCATCAAGAACTTTTTATGTGCCTTTAAATCTCTATACACATGTAAACTAATCCCACTTATGTAGTGGTCCAAGACAATCATCTTGTCAACATCGCCTAACAAATTTAATAGGAAACCCACCATTAACTCGACCAACTTATAATTACATATAGAATTCATTACTCTAAACACTAATGGATGATGAATAGTGTAAATCATCTCTACTTCACTATAATCACTTTAATGAATCTCCCTTTAATTAATCAACTATAGGAAACTTTTTCATTACACCATTAGAGTTCACAAAACTTGTGATCTCCCATAATTTCTTCACCTACTCTATAATTCTATTCAAATACCAGAGGATAAACCTATCATTTTCCTCACTACATGCTCTAGATCATGAATGAATCCCTAAGAAAAAGCATTGATACTCCTTAGTATTCATTAACTCATACTTCTATTATGTTTCATACACTAGATTGAATCCATCTAGTTTCTCCCATGATAATCACTTTCTCATGAACTCAAACCATAAAACTTACTTCCATTGATCAAATATTGTGAGGAACACATCAAACTTCCATTCAAATAATTATACTAATTTCATATAAATGACTTCATTTATATAAATCCATGCACCCTTTGGTGGTGTTGTACTATCTTCATCAAGGATTTCATTAGTGTTACTTATGGTGACTAAACTTCTAGATCTATGACACATGACCAAGAAAAGAGTTCTCATATAAAAAAATATAATTTTCATCAAGTGAATCTTTTCTTACATGATTTATCATTAATTTATAAACAAGAATTACCTCACCTTGGGTATTCTTTCTTTGTGGATAAATCCAGTGACCTCTATCCTAGTCTTATCATTGTGGTGAATAATCTAAATTAGATTTCCTTCAGTAGTATCCAAATATGCTCCATGAATCTTAGAATTTAATTGATAGATCTTTGATTTCTAGTTCAAATATATCAATCATCTTACGCCATTCTATATTGATCGCAACAAGAATCATTTCAATCTAAAATGATTATTTCACTTATTCTCTCGATCTAGATAGGTATGATGAAATCACCTCTCTTTCTTGAGATAATTTTTGAGATATTTATCCTTCATATGGAGAGAATTATTCAAAGATAATATCATTGTGCACACTAATTCCCATTTCCCTATAAATGATATTAATGGTATAATATACTTAGGGTAAGATTGTTGGTAATTTCACATGGGCCCTTAACTAATAGTTAACTATAAATAAACCCCATTTAAAATAATAATAATATGATTATTATTATATTCTATAATAGTTCACTATAAATAAATCCCATATAAAATAATAATAATATAATTATTATTAAATACAATGACATGAACTAACACATGAATATTAAAATATCACTTCATCTAAGCCCTTAAAATTGATCGTCAATATTCTTCAACATTTATCAAATCTTGAATAATAAATATTTGTTTAAATAAATAAATATCATTATACAATTTATTGAGTAAAAAATAAATTTCATATCCACTAACTGGTGAATATTTATTTATTATAATATTTATTTAATGAAATAAATAATTATTTGAAACCTTTTGAATAAACAGTTGAGTGGATCCTTGAACCATATTATATTTTTATAATTATAAAGATATACTTATTTTATTTCCTTTATAATATGAATACTTTTAATTTTACATTGAGTAATGAATTATTAATCTTGATCATATCATAATATTTATTTTATTAAAATTTCATTAGATTTTATGTTTTGATTTTTTATAACATACACTAACTTTTTCATGAAGTGTTCCTAGGATAAATAAGTCATTTAAGTCCTCAAAATATCATTTTACATGTTTTGAAATTGAAAAATATGGAAAACTATAGAACTGAACATGAGTACTGACTGTTTGTACTAACCATGATTACTGACTATGAGTACTGACCATGAGTAAAAAAATTCAATGACTATAGCCGACCATGAGTATTGACCATGAGTGAAATTTTTGGAAGGTTTGGAACCTACCGTGAGTACTGAACGAGAGTTAAAATTTAGATAAGTCTAGAACCGACCATGAGTACTAACCATGAGTGAAAATTTGGAAAATTCTAGAACTGATTGTGAGAACTAACCATGAGTGAAATTTTGGAAGTCTTGAACTGATCATGAGAACTGGTCGTGAGTTAAATTTGGTAAAGTATTAAACCTAACTTTTGTATTTTGACTATAACATGAGCTAAAGAAACCCAAATTAACTTCTTATTATTGTGTTTCAAATATAAGAAAATTATCTATATTTAATTATAATACATAAAACTTTTAATTGATCTATATAATTAAAAAAAATTGTATTGAATTCCTTGCATGTTTTCAGTCTAAATTCTTGAGTTTTCAAGAATAATTTTTCTAAATTATTTTAATGATAACATGAGTTTTAAAAGTATTATAAAGCTAATTATTGATTCTATGGAAATATAATGAAATTATATAAAAATAATTTAATAGGATACAAATATTATTCTACTATTTTGAAGGTCTTTTTTAAGTCTGAAATTTTATATATCAAGCTTTCAAAAAATTTACGGAATCACCTATGTGAAATTAGGTATGTGAATTGAATAAAGTAACACCCTTATGTGATTTTCCTATGTTATTATCACACATAAATCCCATTGGTATATTTTCTCACTTAATTCACCTATGTGAATCCCCTACATGGATTTTACTATCTAGTTCTGTGAATTTATATAGAATATTGTAAAACCTGGAAATGTGCTCTATTTTATGTTATACATGGAATTTTAATTTTTTTCAAGTTTATTATAGATATAATTAGTGTTTCCTTTTTTATATAATTAATTATTAATTATTTATCACCACAGAAAAAATATTTTAAATTTAATTATTGTGAATTAAATGGTATTCTCATTGGTTCAAGCGTGTATGGATATTCACATTGAAATTATGGAACTTGATATATTTAAATTCAAAATGAGTGAAATATAAAGATCCAATTTCAATTATTATCAGGGGTATTTATAGGATATTAATGGTTATTATTAAATGGTATATTAAATTTTATAATGTGTTTAATTATGCGGTTTTTTTACAAAATATCATTGTGAACTTTCATAAATGTTGTTATTGATTTATAAATAATATTCACATGTGTGGAAAACTCTGAAGTAATTCATTGAAGTTGTGTGCCTGAATCCTACATTGACAAAATAAAAGATGCAATGGTCTTAAGATTTTAAATTTGTTGTGCACAATGAAACTCTATTTTATATAGAGTTTAAAAAACTAGTTTTGTATGTAGATGCTGAGGATATTATTGAACAATAAAATTGTTTCATTTTTCTTGTGATCCTCTATTACTCCCTGATGAGCTGAAATAGTTTGATCATTTTTTGATGGAGGATTTTTTGCTACCATGACACTCAAACATTAATTCTTCCATCTGGTTTTGTAGATTCACTTATTTCATTTGTTTTTTTATGTGTGTAATTTTAAATGTTAATACTACCCATAAAATGGTAGGTAATTAGGTTGTGACTCCCAAACAAAAGTCAGGCACTGGTGTGTGCCTCCAGGGGAAGAAGGTTGGTTATTTGGTTTTTTCCTCTCAGTATAAAAAGTAATTTAGTTTGGTTTTAAGACTCTAGTGGGGGAAGCTATTTATAATTGGGTTGTGAATCTATGTGGGAAAAATTCATTGCAAGATTAAATTATATTGGTTATAGTGTGTTTTATCACTCTCAACTCATGGGAGTGGTGAAGAGTGGAGTAGGATCATTTAGATCTGAACCACTCTAAAAATATTTTTTGTTCTGTTCTTTTTATTTTCCACTGCATTAACTTTAATAACTCTAATATATCATTTAAATTCATTAATTAATTTTTTAAAGTCCAATTCACCCCCCTGACTATTTTTTCATCTAATCTTCGGACCAACAATTTGTATCAAATATTAACCCAATGTTCGATATATATATATATATATATATTATTTATGCTAACCATTTCATGACTTAAGCTTTAAGGGGTAAAGATCATTTTTAAGATCGTAGGAACAATATAAAATGATGGGTTGATACCTCAAAAACCACCTCATTTTGATGGTACTGATTGTGGCTATTAGCAATATTGAATGGAATATTTCTTGAAGTAACTTAGCATTGATCATTGTAAAGTCATGAAAAAAACATACAAGTTTACTAAATGTGAAACTGAATCTTTTGTTAGAAATGATGTGGTAATCTATGTTTCGAATTACAAGATTAATATTTTATAATTTGTAATAAATAGGAATGTTTATAGTCATGTTTCATCATGTAAAACATCTCATGACATCTAAAAAATTCTGTAAGTTACACATATTGGTTTAGATAAACTTATTAGAACTAGGTTGGGTATGTTAAGATTTGAATATCTATAATTAAAATGGGTGAATATGAAACCATTAATCAAATTTTTCATAAATTTACTAGTATTATAAATGGTATGATTTATTTGGGAAGGACTCTATAAAATCATGCTCTTGTTAAAAAAATTATTAGAGCACTTCCTAATAAGTGGAATGCTAAAAAGACATTTATAGGTGAAATTAATAACTTTAAATAATATAATCTTGATGAGCTTATTGGATCACTATTACAATATGAGTTAGAGCTTAAAAATATTGTTAAAGAAGATAAACCAAGGAGGAAGGGAATTTCTTTAAAATCAAATGTATTCTCTTACTCTTCTAATTATGAGTTATAGAGAAGTGATTGGAATGATATAGACTATATTACAAAAGTTTAATATATAATAAATAAAGGCTACTAAATTAGATCTCAAAAATAATATCCCAAGGATGGTCATAAGGAGAAGAAAAAAGGTAATTTCATTTCAAATGATGCTCAAGATGTGATTTTTTTATCTGTATAGTAAAATAGGGCACATAAAGACTAGTTCACCAAGACTAATAAAAAAATAAAATAAAACAATATGATAATGAAAATAAGGCAATGGAATATGGATATAGTTGTACTGAAGATTCAAATAATGAAAAAGAATATGGTTCTGAAATAGATGTTACAGACTTTTTGTTTATTGGATTTTTCAAATCAGGTAAGTGAATCTACTTATTATTCATCTTCTAAATTTGAATATGAAAATCCCTTTTTTAAGTAATTTCTTAAATAATTTTATAAGAGTTAACATAAATTTGAAAAAAGAATCAGTTTATACTATAAACTTAATAGAGACAACATAAGAATGTTCTAATGGAGAGTTAAAATCTGAAAAAATATATCGAGGATAAAAAATCTACTAATTCAAATCAGAAAATTAATAAAGAAAAAACTAAATTATGCACTTGATGAAAATGATAAATTAAATATAGTTGTTGATTTAATGTCAAAATTCTATGAATCTGGAAAAAGTTATTTTGATTTTATACTTAAGGAGAATAAACAGCTCAAAAATGAAGTTAAAAGTTTAAAATTAAATCTATTTGAATTTTTTTCAAGGTAGTGAAAGCTTTGATAAAGTTTTGAGTTTTAATAAAATAAATTAAATGGATATTTGTTCTTGGTTTTAATAATAATTTACCAAAAATCTAAAATAAATTATTTGTTAAAATCTCTTATGGAATTTCATCTATTGCTACTTGTTTTAGATGTCATATAAAAGGTTGTTGTGACAATGTGTGTACTTTGATATTTCCATAATCACTTGGACATTCTAAGGCTTTTATTTAAAAATAATTATCATATATATTTCCTAAAAAAAATTTCAAACAAATTTTCTTTCCTTAAAATTCATATGTTAATCCTATTAGAATCAAATTTTCATGGGTACCAAAAATATATTAAATTTTTTATTGTTGTAAATATGTATTGGGACCATCATAAAGGATGTTTGGTACATGGACAGTGGATGATCAAAAAAATATTGGTGATATTTCTAAACTTCAATCATTTATTCAATGTGATGGAGGTAATGTTACTTTTGGATACAATTTAAAAGTGAAGGTAAAAGGTTTTGGGGATGTCAGAATTTCAAATTCAGATATTATTTCTAAAGTATTATTTTTTTAATGTTTGAAACACAAATCAATAAGGATTTCAAAATTATGTGATGATAGAATGTTTTATAACTATAAAAATGATAAATTCATTTTTTTAGGATAAATATTTTTTGTTTTATGAAAACAAGTAATATAATATTTATTCAATGAATTTTTATGAATTAAAATATCAAAATTTTAAAATGTCTAAATTCAATAAAATCTAATAATATTTTGTGGCATAGTAGGATGGTAAATTTTAAATTTAAGTTAATTCACAATATTTATAATAACCAAACTTTTTTATAATTACTAAAACTGAAAGACGACAAGACCTTTGTATGTGACTCTTGCTTGAAATATAAATAACAAAAAATCGGTTTAAAGTCAGTTAAATAATTACAAAGATTAAGGAATCCTGATCTCATTCATTTAGATTTATTTAGTCCTATTAAACCTACTAGTTTGGTAGGTAATAGATATTTTTTGGTTATTATATATTGTTTTAAAAGATATGCGGGGGTTTACTTTATTACTCTTAAATCTAAAACTTTATCTAAGTTAATTACATTTTATAAATTAGTTAAAAATGATAAATTTAAGTTTATTAATAAAATTTTAAGTGATGATGATGGTGAATTACGTCATATTTAATTTATCATATTTTGGGAAGAAAATGGGTATTTTCACAATTTTACATCCCCTATAACACCACAACAAAATGGTATTGTAGAGAGGAATAATAGAACACTTCAAGAAATGACTATGACTATGTTAAATGAGTTTAGATTACCTGAATATTTTTTGTTATAATATTTGAATACTAATTATTATGTTACAAATATAATTACTTTAAAACCATTATTGAAAAATATGCCTTATGAGATTTGTAAAGAAAGAAAAACTAAAATTGGATATTTTAAAGAATTTGGGTGTAATATTTTTATTCTTAATATTATGGATAATTTAGATAAATTTGATACAAAATCTGATAAAGTTAATTTCTTAGGATATTCAAATAATTGTAATACATATAGAGTGTACAATAAAATAACCATGGTTGTTTAACAATCAATTCATGTTAAGTTTGATTAAAAGTTATTGAATAAAAAATATAATGATATTTATCAACTTGAGTAAGAATTTATAGATTTTAATTTTGAAGAAGTAACTCCAGATAAATATGAACATATAGAGGTGGAGAATTTTTCTTCTCAATATGAAACTTTTTAGAAAAAATCTTAAAAAACTTATAGATATTATCCCATAGATAATGTGATTGGTAATGTTAAATCAAAATTTCAAACTTGAAAATATGTTTTGAATTTTTGGGATTATCATGATTTTATTTATTATTTTTTCCCTAATAATATTGATGAGGATTTAGATAAGGAAAATTTTATCATGGCTATCAAATATGAATTAAATCATTTTACTAGGAATAATGTGTGGACTTTATTTGTTCTACTAAGTAATTCACATGTTATTGGAACAAAATGTATTTTTAGAAATAAACTTGATTGATATAAAAATATAGTTAAGTATAAATCTTGATTAGTTACTCATGGTTATTATTAAGAGGAAGTCATTGATTTTGAAGAATACTTTTCACTTTTTTCTAGGATATATGCAATTACTATATTATTAGCCTACATTTATTTCCATGGTTTTAAATTATTTCAAATGGATTTCAAAACATATTTTCTAGAAGGATATATTTATAAAGAAGTATATGCTAGACAGCCTATAGGTTTTGAAAATGAAAATAATCCTAATCAAGTTTTTATGTTCTCTAAATATTTATATGGTTTGAAAAAACTCTTTGTTCTTAGTATGAAAGGATAACAAATTTTCTTTTGAAAAAAAATTGAGAAAGGAAATATTGACCCTACTTTGTTTATTAAGATAATTTCTAATGATATTTTTATTTAACAAAATTATTTTGATGATATTATTTTTGTATCTTCAAATGAATATCTTTATAATGAATTTTTAGAATTTATGAATTATAAATTTTATATGAGTGTGATGGGGGGTTGAATTTTTTCCTTGGTTTTCAAATTTTTCAAAGAGATGATGGTATTTTTCCTAATCAATCTAAGTGTGCTAAAATCTAGTTAATATATTTAGTTTATAATCTTATAAAAGTAAAAATAATCTCATGAGTAATACTTGTAAGTTATATTTAGATAAATCTATAAAATCTATTGATGTTAAAACCTATAGATGAATGATTGGAAGTCTATTATATTTAATTACTTCTAGGACTGATTTAATGGTTTCAGTTTTCATGTTTTTTAGATATCAAAGTGATCCTAAGGAAATTCACATTAAATTAGTTTAAAATATTATTAGTTATGTTAAGTTTTATTTAAATATATATTTATTTTACTCTCCAAAAATAAATTTTTGATTTGTTAATCTATTCAGATTATGATTTTAGAGCATGCAAGATATATAGGAACAGAACACCTAGTATATTCTATTTACTTAGTAAATTTTTAGTTTCATGGTTTTCAAAGAAACAGATTTTTTACTCTTTCAACTGCTGAATCTGAATATATAGTTTCTACATCATGTCGTGCTTAATCTTTATGGATTATATAAAACACAATCAGATTTTGGTTTTGTTTTTAATAATATTTCTATTTTTTTAATCAATAATTCTGCTATATCTATTTCTAAAAATCCCTTACAACACTCCATGACTAAGCATAATCATGTTAGCTGTCATTTTCTTAGATATCATGTTAAAAATGAATTGTAAGTCTGGAATTTATTTCTAATAAAAATTAACTTGTTGATTTCTTTACTAAGACCCTGGAACTTAATAATTTTTAGAAAATTAAGTTTGAACTTTTTATGATGCATATTTAAATCTTCATTCATAGGGAATGAATTTAGGGGGTGTTTGAGTTTGTTTATATGCCAAAATTTTCATATTTACATGAAATCTTTGAAATTTGAAATAAGTTTTTCATATTATTATTTAATAATTTTTATATATATTTTTTAATTAAAGTACTTTTTTAAGACTTATCAAACATACTATATAATGTTAATGTACGTTATAAACTTTAATTTTTCATAAAAGATTATTTTTTGAAGTCTTTCTTATTATTTATCACAATCAATTTTTAAACTTCTACTCAGTATATCATAGATCCTTGAAATATTTTTTTAAATATTCTTGTTTATAAAATATTATCAAAATGTTTTTATTAATTCTTGTGAAATATAGTATGTTCAACTAATATACAAATAAACATTATCATTTTAAGGAAAGAATTTTTTTTCTATTGAAACATTATCTTTTTTATAATTTCAAAAGGGGGAGAAGTTTTTTGAAATTATAATTGGTTTAGTAATTATCAAAAATGATGCTAATATTGAGTGGATCCTTGAACCACATTATGTTTAGATAATTAAAAATATATACTTGGTTTATTTCCTTTAAAAGTCTTAATAATTTAAATTTTGTATTTATTAAAGTACGCTTAATATTTATCATGTCATAAAATTTATTTAATTAAAATATAATTTGTTTTTATTTTTTGATTTTTCATAACATGTACTATTGGTTGAAGTTTTCCTAGTCTAAATAAGTAATTTGTGATCATAAAATATCATTTTACATATTTGGAAATTGAAAATTTGGTAAAGCCTGGAACTGGCCGTGAGTACTGGAAATTAGTAATGACTATGAGTACAGACCATGAGTAATAACCATGAGTACTGAACATGAGTGAAAATTTGGAAATGTTTGAAACCAGCCATGAGAACTGATCGTGAGTGAAATTTTTGAAAAGACTATAACCGATAATGAGTACTGGAAGCAAGTGAAAATTTGGAAAAGTATAGAAATGATCATGGGTACTAAACATGAGTAAAAATTTCTCAATGTTTAGAACTAACCATGATTACTAACTAAGAGTGAAAATTTGGAAAAGTCTAGAGTTGACCATGAGTAATAACCGTGAGTGAAAATTTGGCAAAGTATGGAACTGATCATGGGTGAAATTTTGTAAAGTGTTGAACCTACATTATGAATTTTGATGATAAATTATTCTACAAAAATCCAAATTAATTTATTCTTATTTATTAATAAAAATAAATATATATATATATATAATTAAAAGATATAAAACATTGAATTAATCTCTATAATTACTGAAATTATATTTAATTCACTATATGTTTTTAGTTTGAATTCTGTAGTTTTCTGGAATAAATTTTCTATAGTATTTTGATGATAACATGAGTTGTAGAAGTTATATTATGGTTTTTCAAGATTATATGGAAATATAATGAAATTATATAAATATAATTTAATTGGAGATAAATCTAATTCCACTATTTTGAATGTATTTTTTGTTTTTTAAATTTTATATATCAAGTTGTCTACAAATTTCTAGAATCAAGTATATAAAATCAAATATGTTATTTTCCTAAATGAATTCTATTATGTGATTTTCTTATGTGGATATCAAACATTAATCCCCTATATATAGTTTCCTATATAATTCACCTATATTAATCCTCTATAAATGATATGTATGTGGAATTTCATATGGGAAAGTGGCATGGAAAACACTCAAGTAGTTCCTTGAAGTTTTTTTCATAAATCTTTCTTCGAGAAAATAAAAGATGCAATGGTATTGATATTTTAAAGTTTTTGTGCATAAAGAAATCCTATTTTATAAAGAGTTGATAAAACAAATGGTAGATATGAAGGTTGAAGATATTTTAGAATTGTACAAGCATTTCATTTTTCAGGTGATCATATACTTCTCCCAGCTATACTAAAATAGTTTGATAATTTTTTGTTGGATAATTTATTATTACCTCGACACTCAAACATTGTAGCCTTCGTTTGGTTTTGTGGATTTACTTCTTTCTATTATTTTTCTATTTTTTTAATTGTAAATAGTTATACTTTCTATTAAAAGGTAGGTAACTATATTGTGACTTCCAAATAATACTTAGCTATTGGGTTGTGCCTCTAGGGTAAAAAGGAAGGTTGTTTGGGTTCTTCCTACAAGTAGAAAAAGGCAGGTTAGTTTGGGTTTAACCCTCCTGGGGGAAAGGCTTTGTAATTAGTTTGTGACTCCAAGTGGAAAATGTCATTTTAAGATTCTATTATATTGGTTATATTGGGTTACATCACTCTTAGTTCTTGAGAGGTTTAAGATTGGAGTGGGACCATTTAGATCAGAACAACTATAAAAATATTTTCTGTTATTTTTCATTTTTTTCCACTATACTAACTTTAATAAGTCAGATATGTCATTTAAATTCATTAATTTATATTTTTAAAGTCCAATTCACCCCCCCCCCCCTCTTATTTATTTTTCATCTTATCTTCGGACCAACATAAACAAGTGATAAATAAATAATATATATTTTCCATCTAGAAAAAAATATTTATTTACTATTAAACTAACATATATTATTTCAAATAACTTGTTTTTTAATCTATGTGATCAATATACTGGATGATTATTGTTCTTTGGTTAGGAGAATAATATTTATTTAAATTGTTAAATTCAAATAAAATTAATTGGGATTCTTGATACATATATTGTGAGGCCCTCTAAAATTAATTCTAATTGGCATTAGGTGAACTGGCCTAAAGTCTAAGATTTGCATCTAGAAACACATCAAGGAATCCATATATAAATAAGTTGATGTTCTAATGAAAATAACATCATATGAATGCTCATTGTTTAATATAATCTATTTGTCTAGATATCCTGTCAAGTAGGACCCATACTTGTGTAATCAAATAATATGCTTGATATATCATTCTATGACTCTCTGAAATGAACTCATTGATGAATCTCCATAGACATTGATTTAATCAAACATTTTCATTTTAATAAAAGGGCCTAAAATATCTTCTTCCTATAATACATAAGGTATAAATCCTTTCTTGACTTATCCATTAATTTAATATCACTTATGATACACCCAACGTATCTTACCTCCCCATGAGTATATTTCGTCACAATTTTCATCAATACATTAAATTATGTGATCCATGATATAAATTAATAATAATTTCAAATCTAAGGACCAACACTCATGTATGTAGATAGGGACATTCAGTGACACATATAACATGTGGAATTCCTATTGGAGGGTATGTTCTCATAAGCACCTAAATTAGTGATTAACAGATGGGAACATCATGAGAAGTAGTCTCAATGTATTATGATCCTCCAACAACTGATGGTCAACAATTATTTTTTCACAATTAGATAGATTTCATTCGTCCATAAAGAATATGTTTAAGAATATTTTCATATAATTCAATATTCTCATTGTTATAGGGAACTGGTATAATATTTCGATGAAATAAATACTATATGTATATTATAAATTAATGTTACATAGAATTGAAACTATTATGTGAGAATATATTTATTAATATTTATGTCTTTAAATATATAGGTAATTGAAAGTAAATTTTCAATTGGTTCTATAGAACCAAATCTAATATAAATAACTCTAACAACTACTATATGAGGTAATCTTTCTAGAGTTGAGTAAAATTTAGGGGATGTTGGTATTTCTAAAAATTATATTAAAATGGAAATGAGTTAAGATCCTAAAAATAATCAAGTAAAATTAATTTTTCTATATAAACTAACAAAATTTATAGCTATATTTTGAATGCTACATTTTTAAGTTCATAATTTAAAAAATATTTCATTAATAAGAAAATGAACCATGGAACAAGATACATTCAAAAACCTAATGTGAAAAATTAGTTATAATATAAAAAATCGTACAGATTCTTCTAAGACTATTAGAACTCTATTATATAAAAACTATCTTATATATTGTAACTATTTTCAAGTTAACAAGAACAATATCTTCATCCTATAATTGTCATTATACACATTTTTCATCAAAATCGTAATCATAGTTTAATATAGGTAAAGTAACAACCCCATTTGAGGATATATATTTTTTTTATGTATCTCATTTACAAAATGATAATTAAATATGATGTTATTTGTTCCCAAAAAAAAGACTAGTATAGTATAAAATGTTAATTAACAAACACCATGATATATAAAATTATGAATTGGATTTTTCAACTTTAATAAATAAATTTTCCATTCATAATAATGACCATACAAAAACATTTGTTTTTTTAATATTCAAGGACACCATATTACAATTAAGAAAAACATGATGAAAAATAATTGATTGTTTTCTAGAAATATAACCTACCCAATATGAATTTAATTGTCATGTATCCATGGTTTTTCAAAGTAATTACAACTAGGGGAAATAATTAAATAGATTTTTATTGTGACTCTCTTGAAAATTGAGTGATCACACTAAGAACAACAAATATGGTCATTCTAGGAGTGAAAGGGAAATTCAATTTTCTCATTGGACGTCTAAATTTTAAAATTTTATAAATAATTTCAATGTACTTTAATATTTGGATATTTAATTAAATCTAGTTGTTAATCATAAAAAATGGTTCCAATTAATTTAAGAAAAAATGTGCACATTTATAGAATTTTAAAATAAAAATAAGGACACTTACAGCACAAATAGTTTAATGAGATAGTTTGTATGTTTGTATAACATGGAAGAGAAATGATGAATTTTTTAAAGGAAAGCACTAATTCATGTTGGAAGAAGAACTAAAACTTCAAAAAAACTAACCCAAATGAACATAATGATGAAATTATAAATAAATAAGTTTATTTTTTAAATGGAAATAAAGATTCAAGGAAATCATCTTACTTAATGAATTATTTAATAGTATTTGAATGATTATAATAAAACTAGTCTCTAGATTTGAGAAGAACTATAAAGAGTTGTAACATTGAAGAAAAATAATTATTTAATAATATAATAAAAAAATTTATAATGGATTTCATTTAAAACAAAAGATCAAAAACATCAAAATTTATTTCACCTTCCAATAAATATATGTTCCCATAATCGAAGGTAACTAGTATGTCTCACCTCATTTAAAAAAATTTTAAAGAAAGTTTCTCATTTTTATTACTTCTTTAAATTAATTTTCCTATATCAATTAATGAATTGAAAAATATAGAGAAAAATAGGTTTTATGAAAGATAAAATTCTAGTGATCCTATTAATAAGTTATCTTCTATACCTAATTCATATATATATATATATATATATGATTTATTGGTTTTTATTTACTGTCTTCCCCTCACCCAAGATTTCAAGGATTGATAGTTTTATATGATAGATCAACTGCATCCCTCAATTTTTGTTTTATATTTTATGAATAATTGACAAAAATAAAATCTCAAATCTTAAAAACACTAAAAAATAGTAAAAAATCATTATATAAAACACTTTATGAATTGTATTAATCTCATTACTAAGTACAAAATTCCAAACGATTGATAAAATTTAAAAAAATCCAAATTGACTATATATCGGTTGGGATAGCATGATGGAGACCCTATGGAAGAGATCAAGGGGTAAATATTGGCAATGGTGAGGGATGGGTGAGGTGGTTATGGTGAAAAGGGATGGGAGAGGGGGTGGTGATAGCGATGGTGAGGTGGTTCTAGGCGGAGGGTCGTGTAGGGTTGTGATGATAGTAGGGGTGGGAAAGGTAGAGGCAGTAGAAACGATGGGGGGTGGACAAGTAGACTGTAATAGTGGGAATGGGTGAGGGGTTTAGGTTTGGGGAGGGAGACAGTATAAGGGGATGTAAAGAAGTCTATGAAATTTTAGTACATCTTGAGTGACCACCCATTCTATTCATAAATTCTAGGATTGGTGACTGATTTTAGTCATCATCTATTTACACTCAATTTATTTACCCCCTTTTCTTGTAGTCCCCATTAACATATCAGGGATATCTCAAGTGCACCCTTATCTTATATACACATTGCCTTACCTCAACACATTTTCCCACACTAATGTATAGCCTTGTTCACACATTTCTCGGATCTCTATCATTTCTACCCAAACTCTCACTACTCCTAATGATCAAGACTTGTTTCCAATCATGTTCTAAATTTATCTTCACTGACATAAAACCTTTTAAATTATGGTTTTCATATTGAATTGACTTCATTATTAATGTTATTTTTTAATTCTTTGAAAATGATTGCATGAAAAATTAGATTTAATTTATTTTTATTAAATTTCTACTCAAAATAATTTTTTCTATGTCCTTATCTTGTTCAAGGGTTTGTTTTTTGGGCCACTAATTTCATCCTATATAGATTTTATCTTATCATGATGGTGATCAATTGAAGTTTTTTATTATTTATGTTGATTGTTAATGTCTCCCTTATGATCTTATCCAACCACCTATTTTAGTTTCACTCATTAATATCACTTCATTTTTTCATTATATCTCCATGGTAGTTTCTGATTCATATGGAAGTTTCGAGGTGCAACAGCATGTTAGTGGGATTGATGACTAATTCATGCATTTTCCTTCAGTATTCGGTCTCATTATTTTATTCCCTCACCATAATTTCACTCTCATTTCTCCTCTGGTGAAACCTGAGTGTTGGAGTTGGATTCTATGGAATTTAATCTCTCGTTCTTAGCCCCCATTGTATCTAGTTTTCACTACTAGAAGATCACTCCTTGTGGAGTATTGTAATTACATTCCTTATTCATAAAGAATAATTAATTTCTAAAAAAAATAATAAGTATCAGATATATTATGCTTATGAAAATTGAATCTTGAGACTTTTTTCATATTTAAAGATTAAATTAATTTCATGGGAAACATAGAAGTGATCAGGACCCCCGGACTAGATTTGAATTGTTCCAAGTCTATAAGTTCTTCACTCTTCTTTTGTTTATTTATTAAATAAGTTTATTTAAGCTTTTTATTCCTATTTTTATATATATATTTTTCATCCTTATATTGTACTTATTTCTTATTTTGATTTTAAAAAACTCATGTGTGTGGGTGGTGTTCTTGTCATGCATGCAAGACCTAATGGAATTGAATCATGTCAAATAATTTCATTCCTTTTACTTATTTCTTATATTTATTTTATCTGGAATGTTTTGTTTCGTTTTAATTTGAATACTATGAACAAAATACCCAATTTAGCCCTATTGGGTTTGTTTGATTTATCTTCTACAAGTGTAACTTTGCTAAAAAGGGGGTATCAGAGTCTCATTGGGATGAATTTTATTTTCAAATCTATTTCTTGTATCAATATCTTTTTTATTTTAATTTTAACTTATAAATCTTATCTTAATTAAAATTTTACCTTTTCTATTTATAATCAAATTCATTGTAACCTCAATAATGTTCCTAATTATGAAACCTAATTCGATAATCATGTATACCCGTTGATATTGGTTAATTCTTAGGGGTGTACACTTATTGTTTTCTATAACAACTTGATAACTAATCTTTAAAGTAAACATTTCAACAACTAGGTTCAAAATCGAAAAATTTGATGGTGTAAATGACTTTAATCCATGGTGGATTAAGATGAGAGCCTTGATAGTTCAATAAGGATAAATTGATTCATTTTTTGGTCCTAAGAAACCTAATGTATCTCCCTTTAAAACTGGATAGACCTATACTATTTATCAAGATGTATCCCTTGAAATTCCTATTAAGTCACATGGATCACTTCTTATTTCTTTATGAGATAAAGTTCTTATAGAAGTTTTTTTCAAACCACTATTGTTGGTATATAGATTAATTTAGAGAAATTATATATGAAAGATTCACTTGTTGGTAGGATTTATAAGAAACAACCCATGTTTACTTTCAAAATTAAACTTGGTGTTTCAATCAAAGCCCACTTATGTGAATTCAATAAAGTTTTGATAGATATGACCAAAATAAATGTGACTCTGGATGTTAAATATCAAGTAATGATTCTTTTAATTTCATTAGATAATGCCTAAAACACATTAGTAGAGACAATGAAGTATGTTTGTGACTCTCTAACTCTATAAAAGGTTTAATCTACCCTACTCTCTAAGGAATTACATTCTAAACCTATAGTTAAAGGTGATATAGTGCCTCTTTTCACAAGATGTAGATCGAAATATAGGGTTAAAAAGAAATTGTATAATAATGATAAAGTCAAGAATAGTAAAAAACCCTAGATAAGGTATAAGTATAAGGAAATTAAATTTTTTTTCTTCCACTATGGTTTTCTTGAGAACACTAAAACTGAGTCTAGAAAACTAAAACAAGACATTGAAACTAAACAAATTACTGACTAGTCCCTTCTGGTGGTTTATTGTTATGATTCTATTGAAGTGTTGAATGTCTCCATCCATGAAATCACCCAGGATTGGGTCTTATATTCGGGTTGGTCCTTCCATATGTGTCCTTTTAGGGATTCTTTACTTGATTTGATAGAAATAGTGGAAGGATAATTTCATTTATGGAATAGTATGAGGTGTCAAGTGAAAGGAAGAGGTTATAATTTAATAGAATATATGAACACTCTATCATTAAGTTTGAAGTTTTTAAGTGGGTTCATGAAATCCAAAGAAACATGATATCCTTAGGAATTACATAACAGAAGAGATTTTCTTTTAAGTATGAATCAGGTTTCCAAAAGACCACTAGAGTCTCTAGAACTATCATTAAGTTTTACATTTTTAATGAACTGTATGTTTTGAATGTAAATGCCCATTTAAGATTGTTGGGTAGTGTATGTAATACAAAACCTGATAACACACTATTATGGCATAAGATATTTGGGAATATAAGCTCCAAGGGTATATAGGAACATAATAGAAAATGTTTTTTGAATAAAATTACTCCTTTTAACCTTTCCTTTGGTGGATATTCTACAATAGGTAAATCTAAGAGAGTCAGTTTCAAAAGGTATAATTTTAAATCAACTTGACCTTTAGAATATATACATTTTGATTTATGGGGGCTATCTAGAACTACCTATAATGGCAGAGGCTTCTATTTTATTACCTTTATTGATGAATTATCTATAAAGGTTTGTATTTACATTCTCAAGAACAAACCTAATGTTTGTGAAACATTAAAAACTTGGAAAATCCTTGTAAAAAATTAGGTTGGAAAGAAAATTAAAACTATGAGAAATAAAATGGATTAGACTACCACTCTACTGAATTTATACAACTCTTTCAATATGAGGGCATTAAAAGATACCATATTTTTAGGGAAACCCCCCAAAAAAATTGGTTTGCTGAAAAAATAAATAGAACAACTCTTGAGAGATTCTGAATCATGATGCATGCTCAGGTCTCCATAAATATTTCTAGGAAAAGGCTTCCACTATGGAAGTGTATCTAATAAATATATGATCTTCCTCTTTTAATCACTATATATCCCTTGGATAACTTTGGAATAACAAATCATCCACTTATAATTAACTTATAGTCTTTTTTTGCATAGAATATTCCCATTTCAATATTGATATAATTGAACCTAGAGATCTTAGGTGTATTTTGTGGGATATCATGAGGTTTTCAAAGGTTATATACTTTGGTTCAAAAAATCAATGACCAAAAATGTATAATTAGTATATTTTTTGTGTTTTATGAGTATTTTTATCCTAAATCTAAATTTTTCACACCCAACAGTGATGAAATAACCATTGGTGTGGCTATTGAAACTGAACCACCAACCCAATTTGAGGATACGATATAGCTTCCTCCACTTTATCCTTAGCATGTGACCCAAGATAAATCAATCTCTAGTTATGATTCAGGTTTATATATTGAACCCCCTTCCAATTATATTGATGATAATTTTATTCATGATAGCATTAGAAGGGTCCCTAGACCTCCTGCTCATTTTATCCAATATAATATGGATTATTATGCCTTTAATTTTTTGTAGGATCTTATTGATGATGATCCTACGACTTATAATAAATGCCTTAATGGTAAAGATTAAAAATAATGGATCTTTTCCATGGATGAGGAAATACACTCCTTAAATAAAAAATCACACTTGGTCTATAATAGATAAAGCACCCAATGCTAAATTAATTGGTTTTGACTGGATTAAAAAAATAAAGTATGATAACACTACTGAAAATAAAATAAAATTTAAAGCTATACTAGTCGCTAATTGATTCCTTCAAAGAGAAGGAATAGACAATACTGAAATTTTTACAATTAAGAACTCTTTAATAACATTATTGCTTGATTTTACTACTTATAATGACCTTCACATTGAACAACTAGATGTGAAAATCTCCTTCCTTTATAGTTACCTTAATTAAAAACTTTACATGAAGCCTTATGATAGTTATTTTAATGAATTTAAATCTAACTAAGATTTCCTTTTAAATAAGTCATTGTATAGTTTAAAACATGACTCGAGGAAGTGGTATAGAAATTTTGATTCTACTATACATAGTAACCATTTTATTAGGAGCCAATATGATGCTTGTGTTTTTTTCAAGTCAATCAAGAATACAAATGTTTAATTTTTGTTATAATTTGATGACATGATTATTATTTGAAATGACATAAATCTTATTACTATTGTTAAATCTCAATTGAAATGTGTTTTTTAAATGAAGGACTTAGGGGAAGCTGCGTACATTCTTAGTGAATAAATCATTAGTGATATAACAAATAAACTTGTATAACTTACATAGTATGCTTATATTATAATTTTTTTTAAAAGGTGCCTATTTTAAAATATCAAACCTATTAGTGTACCTTTTGAACAACATTTTAAACTTTCATTAATTCAAGAACCAACTGATGTTGAATATATAGATTTTATGTATAAAATTATCTATTCTAATATAGTTGGTAGTGTCGTGTACTCAATGATATACACTAGGCCTAATGTGGCTTTTTAAATATATACTCTTAGAAAATTTATGGCTAATCGAAGGAAGCCATATTGGAAAGACCTGAAGTGGCTAAGAGGTTTGGCTTCAGAACTCAAACATTATGATACTATTATTAATATGTATAGTGACAGTTAATCTCATCAACATTTATCCATAAAATTAGTATTCCAAATACATAGATATTATATTATTTTTTATTAGAGATGTTATTTAACCTCGAACCATATGTGTCAATAATATACATACTAATAATAACCAGGTTGATAGTTTGAACAAAGTCTGGGTATTTTCTAAATTCAAATAGTATTTAGAAAGGATGAATTTAGTTCCCATTAAATAGCCTTAGGTGCAATAACATCACCAATTTCAATTAAAAATGATGGAGACTTTAGAATTATGGTATTCATATTTAATTATATTCATTATTTATCTTCCTTTTAAATTCCCTAAAAATGAATGTAAGAAAATTTATCTTTGATTTAGTTTTATTAAATTTATACTCAAAATAATTTGTATTGGGCCATTGAATTGCATGTGGGTCTGTTGTTTAGGCCACTACATTTAGCCTAAAGAGATTTTCCCTTTTCATGTTTGTGATCTATCATGGTTTTTTATTTTGGATGCTGATTATTCATGTTGACAATGTGATTATTTCCATCCACCTTTATTAGTCACACTCATTAGTGCCTCTTCATTTATGTTTGGAATATCTCTATGGAAACTACTAATTCATCTAAAAATTTCTAGGTGAAATAGTATATCAGTAGGATTGATGACCCCTTCACGCACCTTCCTTCGGCATTCAGTCTCTTTTTGGTGTCCCTCTCACTAGTTTTTCACTCCTTTTTCTCCTTTGGTGAAACCCTATAATTTCATTGGTATTATTCAGTGTTGAATCTATGGTTCTTAGCCCCCATCATCTCCAGTTTTCACAGCTGGTTCACCAATCATGGTGGATTATTGTGACAAAAATCCATCCAAGTAAATATGAGTGGGTTTCCAATGAACCAAGAAGTATCGGTTAGATCTTGGTTATACACACATAATCTTGAGACCATCTACATCTATCAATATTTGATAAATTACAAATGCAACCTAGAAGTGATCAAGACCCGTAGACTAGATTTAAATCTTTCAAGGTGTTTAATTTTTTCACTCTTTTTTTGTTCATTTTTTAAATATATTTCTTGAATCTTGTTGTTATTGTTTTCATTTATATTTTCTAGTATGTATTATATTGTACTAATTTATTTTTTTGATCTAAAAAAATTTGTGTGCTGGGGGTGATGTTCTTACCATGCATGTAGGCCCTAATGGGACTGAATCATGTTAAATCCTTGCATTCCTTTTACTAATATCCTACCTTTTTGTATCTTAAATGTTCTGTATCTTTTTAATTTTAATATTATTAACAATATATCCAATTTGGTCATATCAAATTTATTTGATATGTCTTATTCTAGTGAAACCTCCCCAAAAAACCTTATTGGGTGTGTAAAATGGGGTTCAATCTAAGAGAAACACAAAAATCCCAAGAAATGAGGTTGTGTCACACAAACTTACCGAAAACAGAAACCAAAATAATTACCAAGAATAAAATGAACTTCAAAAATATAGAAACAAATCCAAGAAAACAAAATAAAAAAAGTACACAACATCACAGTACAAATTCATAATAGAGTGAAGACAACAATTCAAGAAAAAAAAAGAAAAAATATAGTATTAATAAAAGTGGTAATTTTCTAGTACAGTACAAGAATGAAATAAACACCATGATATATACATGGTTTGGACCACCTTGGTCCCACTCCACGACAATAAAACCACCCCACCTCATTTTAATTATTTTTCAAAGAATAATGGAGATGCAAAAATAAATAAATTTTAGAAGAGGGAAATAAACAAATTAAACAAATTCTAGAGGAAATTATGCAACAACTTTTACCAAAATAGGAAGAAATAAATGTCAAAAACTCAAGAAAAAAATCAATAAGAAAAAAATAATCCAAGATAAAATACCATTTCTAGGGTTCTACCTTACCTATCTAAATACCTTTAACAAATTTCACCACTTATTTTATCCTTCTTAGAACTTATAGGTGATGAGTTATCCACCGAATAAGTACCTTTTTGGAAACACTCATGAGAAGAATCTCTAATAGGTCTTAGAATGATCCCTAACTTCTGTTACAAGTATCCTTCCATCTCCCAATCTCACTTGTGTTCACCTTCTCTATTTTTTTCTTCCTTAACCATCACAACATGAGTTACATGAGGCTTAAATAAAAAGCACAAAACCCTTGAACTTAACTAGGATGTTTTTTTCCATAATTTTTTCTTAACAAGCTTCTCTAACAAATTAAAACATGTGGAATCATGTGAGAGTTCAATTTTTATTATGTAAGGATGGTGAACCCAACCGTGAGTCAAAGTGAGAGTAGAAAAGAAAAACAAAAAATACATGGTACTACCAATTAATTTTGAGCAAAATAAAATTTTTAAATTAAATGAAAACATTTTAATTTGTAATATTAAAAAAATTAAAATTAAAAAAATCTCCACCTTACAAAGTAAAATGTAAAATACATAGGGGATATGTTTTTGAAAACCTATAAAACCCTAGCCTATCAGCTGGTTTGGACAGTATTCACTAACAAAATATATTAAGCTCCAGCTTGATCATCCTAGCCTGACTAACTACCTAGAATGTACCACATGGAACATATATACTTGTAAAAAAAATATACTACTATTAACAACTAAAACATGATCAAAATGAAAAAAAAAATCAATGACGTTAAATAGAACTCATACCATCACTTACCTAAACTTCTCATCAACACATACTTGTAACCATCTTGACACATACCATCATAGGTCTTAGTCAGCTCTCATGTGCTTACATGACATCTAAAGAAAACAGAGTAGTACCAAATTCCTCAAACATAATGAAACATTTGAAAACATTAATGCTAAGCACAAACAATATCAAAAGTGAAACAGTTCTAAATTCAATTAGTAAAATAAATAGAAAATTATAAACACTACAAGCAATCATAGTAAACTAATAGGAGACAAGTCACCACCTAAGCCAGAAGAGACAAGATAACCAGCCCTACCCATACCCTATATTCTAACTTATGACCTTTGTAGATCACATGTAGAGCTAGTATTAGAATCATATATTAAATAAAACCTAGAGATACTCCTACTCTATAGTAGGGTATTTTAAATAAACTCATAGAACCTTATCACTATCATAACTGGGGTATACCACACAATTCTAGGCCATATTATCCTAGGATGGACTCTTAGGACAATAACTCCTAATATGGTCAGTCTTTCCATACTAATTACACCTAAACTTCTTAAACCAACTATTATCAATTATTTCTTAGATTTTTCATTTTGGGTGACCCTACACACTAACAAAACTCAATACAAGACCTCTCACCTTTACCCATCACCTTCAAAACTTGAATATTAAGATCCCTAGACAAAATAATTATCTCTACTACCTCTAAAGTTAAGGATTCCTTGTTATACATCATATAATCCTTAATGAAATTAAATGAATCATCCCAAGAATTAAGTAATAAATAGGCTTGGTCCTAACCACTAATACTAGCATCTAAATTGGTAAAATATAACACCAACTTGTTAAAAGTATCTAAATGAGTATACACAAAAGTCTCAAGGACCATTTTAAAATTATAAAGAATAATTTACTTTTGAAGTCTCCCTAAAAGGGGATTACTCATGTAAAGGTGCTCTAACTCCAACCAAATTACACTAAAAGATGTTTCATGGACTACATCTCACAATACTTTGTCACCTAGGTTCAATAATAAAAAGGAATGGGATTTATTTAAAAAACTAGGTTCAACATCTTAATAAGAAATATAAGTATTCCTAGTGGTAGATACAGTGGTAATTTTCTTTTTAGAACTAGTTAGAGCATCTTCAAGTATACTGTAGATAAGAAGAGCATGAATTTTAACTCTCCATAAATTGAAATAATTCTCTTCATAAAACTTATGAACCTATAATATAGTAAATTACATATTTAGAACTAATAATAGGCTCTGATACTAATTTTAATGGGAGTTAAGACCAATAGATACACAAAACTCCCAAGGTGGGAGGTTGTGTCGCACAATGCCACCCACAAAAGAAACCAAAAAAATATCAAGTCTGAAATTCACTTCCAAAAGACAAAAATAAAAAAACAAAAAAGTATAAAACAAAAAAATTCAAAGACACGATATAATCAAGAAAAAAATGGATAAAAAAAGAAAAAATATAGAAATAATTAGAATTGCAATTTTATAATACAGTGAAAAAAAGAAACAAACAACCCCATAAGATTTTTGTGGCTCAGGCAACCTTAGTCTGACTCCATGGAAAGAACACCACCCCACCCAATTTTTATTATTGAACAAAGAATAATGGTTGTATAGAATTTAAATTTTAGAATAGTAAAAACAATAAAAAAAACAAATTAATTCTAGAGTAACTTTTGCAACATCTTATACACAACCAAGAAAAAACAAATGGCAACAAACCAAGAATAAAATTTCAAAAAGAAAAAAATAGAAACTCAGGCCAAAACCCCATTACAAGGTTTTTTCCTTATAACACCCCAAGTTTTTATATTATATTTCTCTTTAAATAAATTTTATTTCTTTGATAGCTCATGTTATACACAACACCGAGTTTAAATAGACAATAATATACTATAAAATATCATTATATAAACAAGATTATTATACCCTAGTAATTAAAATTGGTGATATGAATTGGAATAACTATATTATAAAATTATATATGACGGTACTATATAATTAAAATACCTAGATTAATACGTACTCGTTTTTTTAGTAAAGTCATTTTTGTTTCAAAAATGGTTTTTATAGTATCTTATATGAAAATATTATAATTAATTTCTACCAATTTAAAAAATATATTGAAAATTAATATAAATTTTCAATTCCATAATATAAAAATTAACTTATAATGAAATTTTTTTATTTTCCTAAAAAAATAATTTTTTAGTGAATAGTGAAAACGCTGAATTTTATAAAAATGAAATTTCTTTTAATTTAAAAAGGCTCAAAATGATTTGAATTTAATCCTAAATTAACATAATATTCCTTTAGTTATAAATAATATAACTAATTACACTTTAATCATTATTATACTTGATTTTGGTATAAATTCATTTTTTGGACTTAAAAACGCATTTTTCTATAAAACAAATTCATTGTGTTTTGCGTATTTATCATAAATTAATTTCTACCACTTATATAAATTCAATTTGATAAAATTTATTCCATATTATGAATCATAATAATTAATATAATTTAATATGGTTAAATTAATTTTTGTTTCTTATGAATAGTAACCATAGTAAATGTTTTTCACCTCGTTAAAACAGGTAAAATTGGGTTTAAACCACGGGGTAAAACAATAAAATCTCTCTAACATATAAATTTATCATATTATATGAGTTTTTTTAACAAAATTTATTCTCAATTAGTTAAATAATTTATTTTAAATCATTATTTTCAATTTAGGAACCCAATATTGACTTTTCTGAAAGATAAGTTAGATTTTATTTAAATTTAAAACTTTTTTTGTATCTTTGCATTTAATAGAAAGTTTGGAAGGTGATATTTGATATTTTATTGATAAAAAGGTATAAAAACCTTCATTTTTTATTATTTAACCAAAAAAAATCATGGAAACCAATTTAATATTGTATTTGAAGGTAATATTTTTTTACTATTAAATCAATTATTTTCCTAAAAATAGTTTTTCATGAATTTTGTAGTATTATATTACAAAAAATTCTTCCTGTAATGACCCAAAGTTTTATAAATGGAATTCACTTCTTATAATAATTCCTTAAATAATAATCAAATTAAGAAACACAATTCCACATCATTCTTAAATGAACTACTATGTAACCTTTAAATATAAATTTTCCACTTTTCTGTTTTGAATTTTGAAAATCTGACATACATGGTTGCGATCAGTAAGATGTTTGGAGTTCGATAGGACAAACATAATTTTTGGTGAATAGTAAACTACCCTTATTAATAGTAACCTACCCTTATGAATATTAATATGACCATTATGAATAATAAATCCTTTAAAATAATAGTAACCTACCCATGAATGATTAAATAAATCATAGGCATCTTATAAGTGACAGTTTGACCATAGTAAAAGAATTAGTTTTTTTGTAAGTCATAAATAATTAATTTTAATTAATTAATTAAATTAAAAAAATTTATTTTCCTAAAATGTTTTCATAAATTAACAATTATATGACTTCTGTTTTTAAGATAATTTTATAAAACCTTGTGTAATTTTTGAAAGCATTATGAAATTAGTTTTAATTTTAAAATTTATATTTTTCAAGTAAATTATGATTTTAATTAAAAATTAAATTAATCATATTTAGAAAATTATTTTTGAAAAATAGAGTTTATTTTTGGATTCTGAACTTTGAAAATGGTTAGGGTGAATTTGTGGGATTTTTCTGAAATACTTGAATTTTTATGAATAGTGAAATACAATAATTTACAAAATAAGTTAAATTCATAAATTATAGAGTCATGGGTGATGTTATTCTGATATAAGAACATATATTTTGTATAATAATGATAAAAATACTATAATTAGTCATGTAAGACTCACTATTACTTGTTTTGTGGAGAAATAATAAATTAATTAATATTATATTGAGAAAACCCATCTCCCCTCCACTATAAATACCACCCTTCACACCCTCATTTTCTCACACCTCTCAAGCTTCAATACTTGTCTAAACTCTACCCAAACATCTTCCATATCCCCTCACACACTTCCAAGATCTTCTGGTCTCATCAAAAGACCAAGCCTAGGTTCCTTAAGGAGGATCTCAAAAGGAGGATTGAAGAGGTAATTTCTCCCTCTCTATCTTTTCCTTTCAATTTCAAGTTATTTTCTTAATCTATCCCCACCTATCCTCATCCAAATGGTATTTTAACTCAAATATCAGGAATATTTTGTAATTTTTAGATAATAATGGTATTATATATCATCCAATCCCCTTCTCCTCTTCTTTTTATTTTAGAAAGGAAAACATTGTTCGTGAGGTGTTAATTTATCACCATCAAGAATGACATGTTTTCATTTTCCATTACCTCCTTCTGATTTGGTCATGAAACAATTTTCATGGTTGAACCAGATTTTTTTATATGTATTATATCCTATTTAATTTTACAGTTCTAATTTATGTACATATTACTAAATTATTAAACAAAACAAATTCGTTGTGGTCGAAAAACCAATTGAATTAACCCAAATGATCATCATTAAATTATTATCTAATGATTTATCTACAAGGTATATAATATAATTCATTTTAAGATAATTTAAACTAATATAATATCATTAATAATATTAAATATTAGTTTAGGATGTTTATCCATGTTCTACATGAACTTCCATTTATGAATACATGTGAACCGCTCAAGAAAACCATTAAAACGAACATTCACAAACAATGTATTTAAACTCTATAACTCATCCAAAGGCCCATAAAATAACTTAATGAAAAAAAATGAACCATATTAATTTACACAAGGTTCTGTAATTTTTAATTAATGAATATTATTTGGTTATATAGGACATTAAAGTGAAGAAAGTGTTTGGATATAAGGTAAGGGGAAATTATTGAACCCAACTTTCTTTCTTCGGGTTCTTCTTCTTTAACTCCATTTTTTGAATGGTCACCCCTTAAAAATAATTTTTTCATAATTATATTATCTTTTATGGGATATAAATTTTTTCCACTGGAGTTTATGTCCAACAATTTTTTTCCAGAAGAACACTTCTTTAAAAAACACACCTTTTACTTCTCACTCAAGGTTGATGGTTCTTTTCTCAAGTATGTTATTCCCTATTTATTTTAGGAACCCAAAGTTTATGAATGTGTTCTTATGATATAAAAACCATTCCTTTCCATGGGTTATTTAAGTTCATTTTTTATATATGTTCTATGTGGCATGCATGATAATGAGAATGTTATGATGTGACGGGTGCACCTAGAATTATACAGCACTCCAATGCATTGGGTAAAGTGATGAATCTCATGAGTTAAAGTGAAATGATGTGTGAAAATGATGCAATATTTGTTCACAACTATGTGTGTTATATTAACACTAATACATTATGTTTCATTTTTATTCATTGACACATTTCAATTCTTTTATTAATGTTTCCCATCATGATTTTGATGATGATGTTATGATTATGCTCACCCCATGCTATATTGTTCTTATCTATCCTCTTACTAGGATTTTAGCTCATCCCTTTTTTGATGTATATACTCAGTTTACTACATGTACTAAGGAGAGGTCAAGTACCAATAAAAATATAAATAATAATGAATTAAATAAATTTTTATTATTCATGTTTTAAATGTTATGCTTGGTCCTAGTTTTCCCAAGATACTAAACCTCTGTATCCTCGTGGTGTAATACTATTATCTTTTTTATCTATATAATGATGTAATAGTAATATAAAAAAAGGTAGGGTCGATATAATTTCCCCTATTGAAATTAAATCTGATAAAATAGATTATAAATTTGGAATCATAATGTCCAAAAAAAAATATAAGGCCTCTTTTATTTTTCATCATAAAATTAAGTTATCATGCTAAATAGTTAAATTATCATGGTTAAGGTGAAAATGGGTTTAAAGTGGTTTAACTAGAATATAAAGATTAAAATGTATCTGAATATTTCCCAAATGTTATTTTTTCGGTGTATTTGTACCCTATCATATATTATATTTGAACTTTGGGTACTTTAGTTCCATTTTTCTTTGATTTTTACCTTTAAAACATTTAATTAAAAGATAAAGTCAAAAATGTCACTTTATTTCTATTAATATCTATGATATTTTGTGACATATATAATAATAACTTATTTTTGTTTATGAAATTTTATTTGAAATGTTACTTATTTTTTATCATTGTAATTTATTTTAAAATCTTAATGATGAAATAATTATCTCAAATGCTTACGCAATGCTGACATAGTGCTTGTACAAGGAGTAGAAAAATCAAGTAAATGGTTTTAAAAAACAATAAAAGTATGTTTTATTAAGTGAGTAATAGTGTAAAAAAATTAATAGATAAATATAACATGTTAGGTATTTTTTAAAGTTTTGTATTTTAATTCCTTTTCTATCATATTTTTTTCAAATTCAAATTAAATGAATAGTTACTAAAATGACATTAATGATATTTTATAATGAATAATATTTTTTTAAATGATTTAAAAGTATTATATTCATCCAATTGAATGAGATATGGTGTAAAATATAAAACATGGTCCATTTATGGGATTATTTCCCTTTTATGTTAGCATTCTTGACCCTTAAATTGTAGAAAACTTTGATATTACAGTAATTGTGATAAGGATTGATGGGGGTTAAAACTAATAGATAAGGGTTAAAACATCACATAAACTTGTCTAAATTTTATCATATGAGATTATTTATAATTATAAACATATAAGATTTTAAATATTTCAATTTTTATTCAATTTATTATAATAATTAATTTAATACCTTATGTAATTCCAAGAGTGCCCCTCCCCTCACGTATAAAAAAGAACCTCTTTTCCTCTCTTCATCACACATTTTTAACCTTCTATCATAGACAATGCTTTCCATAATACCTTAATAACTTACTTCACCACATCCTAGATCTTTTTTTATTTCCAAAAGTCTATCCCTTCAAGGTTTAAGGTGTAATTAAAAAGCGGTTTATCAACAAATAGGTACAACTCTTAACCGAGTGTTTTCAGTTTTATTTCTTCTTCTACCTCCTCTAAATTCATGTTATCCATTATAAAATAATTAATTAAGTATATTATATATAATAAATAATTATTATAATGATTTAATAACCATTATCCACCTTCCTTCCATACATCCTATGGAAAGCGGAAACATCACTCGTGCGTATATACGACTTACCGTCTCCACGTAGTAGTGTAACTCATTTTTCATCATCAATTTTCATAGATATTTTTGATTTTTGATTTAATAAATATATATTTCATTTATGATTTTATTATGATTCTGGAAAGGTTAATTATTTTTTATCTTTATTTCTTTCTGTCCTTAGAATAGTGAAAACTGCGTTCATGCGTACGTATGACTGGCCGTCTTCATTAATGATGTAATTCATTTTTCTATCTCTAACTTTTATAGATGATTATATATATATAATGAATATATGTTATATTTATATAATTATTAAAATTCTTTATATGATTGAATCTTTATCAAATTATAAGGACCAAAACTAATAAAACAAAACATACATGAAAAACAACGAAATTATCACCTAAAACAGTGATTTTAACACAAGATTATTAATAAAAGGGGGATAAAAAGTTATAATTAAATAATATATGGTAAAATATATATGATCAAGGTTATGTAATATATATATATTAAATATATATTTATTATATAGGAGGCTTGAACGCATAGGAAGGAAGTCGGAATTGAGGTAAGGGTTTATTTCACAGTCTCATCATTATTCGGAATTATTTATATTTAACTCTATGTTAAGGGAGTTATTTGATATTTATATCTTAAAACAAATATATTTTCTTATAATTTTTTTATTTATCAAAATTAAAAATTTTCCTTCCATTTTCCCCTCTTTAAGTACTTAATATTCCAAAATAATTTTTTTATGGAAGATAAATTTTGTTTTTATACTCTATAAAGAACCTTATTATTTCATGACTATATTTTACTTTAAATGTTTTAATGAAATATTTTACTATTATATAATTATTTATTAAATATATTTTTACCCATGTTTTAATTTTTAAAAAAAATTAAAAGGAGTCTTTTTTTATTTTTCTGAATGAGTTACTTTTTATTTTTTACCAAAAATGTAAAAGGAATATTTGTTTTAACATACACAGCATGAATAGAATTTCCCACCATTATGACCACCCAAGTGTCGAATATTAATTTTAAATTTTAAATTTTTACTTTAAAAAAAATATTTGGAAATTTTTATATTTTAAATTATTGAATTTTGAAGTGAAAAGGGTACTTTCCTCATGAAATTTTCTAGTGGTCTTTTTAAATTATTTTCATATATGTCAACATCATTTATTGAATATTATTATTTAATAAGGATATAATCTAATGATACCATACACCATATTTCAAGAGATGGTTTATGATCAGTTTGATAAGGAAAAATATTAATATTTCATATTCTAGTTCTTCCAATTCATACAATTATTGATTTTTAAGGCATATTGATTAAGTTGTATTATTTATTCATGTAATAAATGAATTTGACTTATTAAGTGATGGTTGGGGGATATAATTACATATGGACTTAATGAATCAATAGGTATCATGAGACAAAATAGGTTGGGTATTTGGTTGAAGCCTTATCCATTTATTTAGATATCTTGGCATAAGGCCTCTATGGTAAGTTTAAGATGTCTAGCGTTATGAATTCCATCATTATGAAATAGGTTATTGATTTTCATGTGATTATTTGAATAGTTATGATATCCATGGATATTTTTCATTATCATTTGATTATTTATATATCATTATTTGATCATCATTTATTCCTACTACATTATTCATGCCTTATTTATTTTATGTTAGATTTCATTGTACGCATACCCTTACTGAGCATCTGAGTTCACCCCTTTATTGTATTTCATTTCCCTAGTATTATAGGAAGTTAACTACTAATAGTAATAAAGAATATTATAGATAAATAATTATGTTATCAAATAAAATACTATGTTTTATTTTATGTTTTCAAATGTAATGTGAGATTCTGGATTTTATCTAATTTACCAAAACTACTAAACTATTCTGTCTGTTGGGATGTGATCACTTGTATCTTATGAAAATTCTATAAAGTAATAATTGGCTCTGGGTTACTGGATTTGGGGTCTTTATATCCCTCACCTATCAAAATTCACTCATAAAATGATTCCATGAATTTCATCCATCTTAGAAACCATAAGTAATAAGTTCACCACCGGAGTGGTGCCTTTCAGAAACAACCATGAGAGGTGTTTCCAACAGGGATTAAAATTATCCCTCACCTATATTTTGTGTCTCATCCCTCTCTATATATCACTCACCTTAACCTTCTCTAATTGATTTTCAACAATAACAACAAAAGGTACGTTGGGATTAAATTAGGACCAAAAACCCATTAAATTAATAGGGACACTTGTTTGACCATGAATCTACTTAAGAAGATGTTATAACAAATTATAATAAGTAGAATTGTGTGAGGGGTAACTTTGTGTTGTGTGAGGATTTTCGGCCAAACCTTTCATAAAATTTGGATGGAAAACAAAACAAAAAATACATGGTACTTATAATTAATTCAGACTCAAATAAAATTTTCAAAATAATTGAAAACATATTAATTTATAATATTAAAAAAAATTCAAATTAATAAATATCCACCTTAAAAAATATAATATAAAACACATAGGGGTTATGTTCTTTCAAGCCTATATAGCCATAACATATTATCTAGTTCAGTCAGTCTTCACTAACAAAAGACCCTAAGCTCGAACCTGATTAGACCAACTTGACTAACTACCTAGAATGTACTGCGGTGCCACATGTGTTCCCATACCAACACATATAATACTATTAACTAATAAAAAATTCTCAAAAAATAAAACAATTTGAGAAATGGAATTATATAGAATTTATAGATTCACTTACCTAATCATATCATTATCACATACCTATAACCAATTGGACACATTCCATTAGAGGTCTTGGTTAACTCCCATGTTCCAGTAAAGAACCCAAAGAAAATAGAGCAATACCCAATTCCTCAAATATAAATAAACATAGAAAAAAATAATGTTAAGAAAAAACAAGTTCAAAATGAAACAATTATAAATGTTATGAGTAAAAAATTTAGAAAAAACACATAATAAAAATAATGACATGATGACTGGAAAGAAGTATCCACATGATCCCAAACAGCTCAGACAACCAGCTCTACCCACACCTATATTCTAACTTGAGGCCCCAAAAATCATATACAGATATAGTCCTAAGATCATAAATGAAAAAACCCTAGAGATACGCATAATCTATACTAATAGATACTAAAAAAACTCAAATAAACTCAATAATATCATAACTAGGGTATAACACATTATTTGTGTGCCATATTATCTTGGGTAGAACTCTAAGGATAATATCACATAATGTGGTAGGTCTTTCCAAGCTGATAGAACCTAAATTTATTAAATTGAATATCATCCTTCCTTTTTTCTTTTTCTTTTTGGTTTAGCCTTCACACAGAGAAAATCAGGACCATAACTCACCCCATTACCCTATACCTTCAAACCATGAATCTAATGATCCCTAGATAAAATAGTTGACTTCACTTCCTAACCAGATTAAATGAATCATCTTAATAATTAATAAATAAACAATACCAGCCCTCATCCT
This sequence comes from Viscum album, assembly GCA_963277665.1. Lineage (NCBI taxonomy): Eukaryota > Viridiplantae > Streptophyta > Magnoliopsida > Santalales > Viscaceae > Viscum > Viscum album. Next base: position 536,448,995 of record OY728138.1, on the reverse strand, counting down.
TAATATCAATATCTATATTAGCTAAATCAAACACCATCTTGTTAAACTTATCTAAATGTTTCCACATAAAATTCTCATGGACCATTTTAAAATATTAACATCAATATTCTTTAAAATTATCACTAAAATAGACCTAGACAAGAAAAGATTCTTTAAATTCAACCAAATTTCACTGGAATATTTCATGTAGACAACCTCTTGTAAAACCTTTTCACTTCTAGTCAATAATAACAAGGAATGTGATTTATTTAAAATATTAGGGTAAACATAATCGTGATAAATATAATTCCTCCCTGTGGAAGAGACAATGGTAATTTTATTTTTAAAACATGAAAGAGCATCTTCAAGTACATTGTGAATAAGAAGAGCGTGCATTTTAACTCTCCAAAAAATAAAATCATTCTCTTCATCAAACTTCTCAACCCTTAATCTAGTAAAATACATGACTATACCCAATAAAATGATCTGATACCAATTTTATTGGGATGGTATTCCAAGAGGAACACAAAACTCCCAAGGTAGGATGTTATGCCGTACAAACCCACCTACAACAGAAACCAAAAGAAATATCGACACTGAAATACACATTAAAATAAAAAAAATAAAACCAATAAAATAGAATCAAAAAATGGAACAACATCCTAATCCAAATCCAAATCAAAATTAAGAGAAAAATTCAAGAATGAAATAAAAAAGAAAATAGCATCAATTAAATTTATATTTTTAGTGTGCAATACTAGAATGAAACAAACAACACTAGGATATTTACATGGTTTAGACCACCTTAGTCCTATTCCATAGAAAGAATATCACCCCACCCCCATTATATTATTAAGAAAACAATAATTTAAGTGAAAAATAAAAATTAAAGAGGAAAAACAACAAAATTAGATGAATTCTAGAGTATCTTATACAATATCTCGCAGGCAATGAGGAAGAAAGAAATGGAAAAAAACCAAGACAAAAAAATTCAGTATGAAAAAAACTATTTTAGGATTAACCCCCTTATCAGGATTTGACATAACCCATATAAATCCATTCACCAAATGACATATTGATTTCATACTTCTCGGAACCCACAAGTTATGAGTTCTCCACTAGATTAATACCTTTTGGAAACACCCATGAGCAGCATCACCAACAGTGCTTAGAATGATCCCTCACCTCTCTTGAACATCTCCTTCCCTCTCTCAATCTCTCTTAGCTTCACCTTATCGGATTTTTTATTTTTCAACCTTTGTAAAAAGAGGTATGTGGATCATAAATCAGAATCATAAAACCCTTAAACTTAATAGGGACATCCATCCAACCACAAAGTGTGGTTGAGAATCTATTATAACAAATTCAAACAGGTGGTATCACATAAGGGTTCTATTTACATTTCGTAATGTTGGTTTTCCCAACCCTACATCAAAGTTATAGGAAAATACATAATAAAAAATATAGGGTACTTCTAATTAATTTTGAGTGAAGTAAAATTTGTAAAATAAATAAAAACATTTTAATTATAATTTTTAAAAAAAAACAAATTAATACATATTCACCATACAAAATAAAATGTAAAAGACATAGGGGTCATGTTATTTCAAGATTATACTACCCTAGACTATCAGTTGGTTTGTATAGTCTTTAATAAAAAAAATACCCTAAACTCAAACCCGATCATCCCAACCTCATAAACTACCTATTATATACCATAGTGGTACTTATATTCCCTTAACAACACATATACTTCTATTAAATTCTAAAAAATACTAAAAATAGGAACCATATAAGAAAATAAAATTAAATAAAATTCATAATTTTACTTACCCAATCATCTCATCATCGCATAACTACATCAAACTGGACACATATTATCATATGTCTCATTCAAAACTCATGTGCCTGCATGGAACCCATACAAACAAATCATTACTCAATTTCTATAATAAAAATAAACATAATAAAAAAACAATGATAAGAACAAAAAATATCAAAAGTGAAATAGCTCTAAATATAATAAATAAAATCATTATAAAAACAAACACACCACAATAAATCATAGAAAGCAAATGGGAGACTAGTCTCTACCTGAGCATGAATATCTTAGACAACCTACCCTACCTGCACCCTCTCTTCCAACTAGGGAACCTTTCAAATCATATGATAATCCAATCCTAGGATCACAAAATAAATACCTCCTATATATACATATACTATATACTAAGTTTTCCTAAACAAACTCATAAAACCTCAAAACTATTTTAACCATAGTATACCATGTTATTTTGGACTATATTATCCTAGGAAAAACTCTTAGGACAATATATCTTAATGTGTCCGGTCTTTCCACATTGATATCCATAAAAACTCTTAAACCAAGTAATATCCTTCCTTTATTTACTTTTTTTCCTTTTGGTTGACCCTCCACAATGAGAAAATCAGGCCTAGGCCTCACCCCATCACCCTCCACCTTCAAACCATGAATTTGAATATCCCTATCAAAATAGATAACTTCACTACCTATAAAGTGATGGAATCTCATCCATACATTCTTGATTCTCATATGGTATTAAATGAATCATCCAAGTAATTAAGTAATAAATCAGCAAGATCCTTATCCTTAATCCCAACATCTACATTGGATAAATCTAACACCATATTGTTAAAAGTATCTAAATGAGTCAATAAAATATATTAGGGACCATTTTAAAATTATAAAAATGCACTTTATTTTTAAGTCTCCCTAAAAGGGGCTTAGTCCTGTAAATATTCTCTAACTTTAATCATATTTTACAGGAAGGAGTTTCATAAACCAACTCTTAGATTAATTTTTCACCTAGGGTCAATAATAACAAGGAATGGTATTTCTTTAAAATATTTGGGTCAACATCCTCATAAGAAATAGATGTCTTCCCAGTAATAGAGATGGTGGTTATTTTCTTTCTAGAATCTGCTAGAGTATCTTCAAGTCCGCTGTAGATAAAAAGTTCACTCATTTTAACTCCCTAAAAATTAAAATCATTCTCTACATCAAACTTCTCAACCTCTTATTTAGTTAATGACAAATCTATACCTACTAAGATTCTCTTATTCCAATTACAATTATCACGAACCAAACCACTAGGGACTCTCTTAGGACAATAGTATGAAAATAGTGACATCCCAAGCCTACCTCCAATCAGCCAAGGTTTGGCGACAAGTGTCGTGTCTGTATATCAATGAAATGGGAGGACCTTTCCTAATATACCTATGCATATGCACATGCCCAGCTCCATGCAACACTATAGAGATATATAATAATTGAAAACATCTAGAGTTAATTTAATGCATGCAATAATCCCTAGGAAATACATCAAAGTGCATCAAGGTAATACAAAATATATAAAGTGGAAAATACATTCCCAACCAGAATGGAGGTCTCCACCTAACTATACCTAAAAAGGGGGAAATTTAAGAGATCCCAAGGCACAATATTCATGACTGAACCCAAAAGATGAACAACAACACCAAGTACCACTATACCTCACCAATACCAGTTCCACCAAAGTCATCATCTATCTTCCTATCAAATTTATAAAACATGAAACATTTTGTCATAGTCTATATAGGGGTGATTATAAACATACTCTATAGGATTCCATAAAAACCAAGAGGGAAGCAATAGAATAAAATAGCCAAATCTACCTATAGTCATATAGGGAAGAGAAACCCAAACATCAGATATGCTTATACTGAATCCAAAATCATAAAAGGTGATAAGTCTTAGTCTCCAAGGCTAGGTAAGGATGATGATGAGTGTTACTATAGCTCCAAAGGTCTGATCTCGGATTCCAATCACCACACACAACATCATAAGAATTAAAGTGGAGGGCCCGCTCCTCACTACTACATTAGACAGCTGAGGGAGAGATATCTTCAGTGGAGGACCTCCTCCCCTATAGATCTTGATAAAGGAGGAGTACCAATCCATATATAGAGGACCCACATCCTCTATAGTTTAGGGGGAGTACCGACTCTACCTATATAAAGAGTATGATGGACTCAAACCCTACTGAAATAGTGGATTACTAACCTAGGAATCTATCTAATAATCAAACATGGTCACTATCATTATCCAGTCATCACTAGAAGAATAATCTCTCTTACAATACCTCACATCATATCTACAATTCTAAAACCAAGCCTACCATTACATCCAATATAGAAAACTACTAATCATAGGCTACTCATAGGCCCAAATCCCGAAGTAGGAGATACACAAGGTATAAGTTTCTTGGAAAATTATATGGTGTGTACATAGCATCTCACAGTGTATAACTTTGACTAAAGGTCTGGGCATGTCTTTCCCTTGACATGGTTCATCCATCAATGCAACTCAAAATAGTATGTCCCTATGGGGACATGGTGTGTCTATTTACACAGGGTCCTGGGCATGTTTCCTCATCAAGTGTCTTGAATACTCAGGTTGTGAAGGATGACGTGTCGGCCCAACCACATGGTGTGTTATACTGAACTAGGTAAGAAAACCTAGCCATCGCGAGATTCCAAATAACACAGTGTGTGTTCCTATGGATTACATGATGTGTAGTCACCTTTTTCACAACTAGTAATCCCAATCTTCATATGGATACTAAATCCACTACTTTGACCACTATTAACACCATTAACTCTTCATAATCTACTGAAAAAGTAGGTGGATGTATCTGGTCATCAATCTATAACCTATGGAGGCTGGAGATCGGAACTTTAATCTCCTGAGAGGTAGCTCTCATGGCTCTTATCATAGTTTGGGGTACTAAACTATGAACCCAACACTATAATTCCACAAATCTTCTTTGATCCATCTTAAAAGCATTAATATCAAGGTAATTTGTGCATAATTCGTGATTTTAGGGGTTCTATCATGCTCAAATCGGCCCGAAAATTTCAAATCACCTACCCCATGGGCCAATGAATGAAGAACATGAAGAAAAGTGGTGTGAAAAAACACAAGGATGAAGTAATATTGTCATTGGTTCATGAAATACTGACCCAATATTATAAATTATAAAATTTAGGTGGTTGAAATATAGACTCAATAAAAAATAGATAATTAGGTTCAAGAAGACTAATTAATTCCTTGGCTCATGAAAAGAACATAAATCATATAAGTAAAGAAGATTTTAAATCCATGATCATAACTAAATAAAAATGATAGAATTATAAAAAATAATGATCCCTATCTTAAGAATGGATCAATCATTAGTGATGAACACATTCACTATCGATGAAGATTTGGATCCCACTTCATTAATTATTCGGCTCATGAATCCCCCAATCAGTTATCATTGATCCAAATTACAATGTTTGCTAATGATAATGGTGTCTCCCTACTCTATAATATCCTAAGGTTAAGAGCATAACCCTATATATCCTTCATAATAACATATTTATAGAGAGGAAATCTAGGTATTGGTCATTAAGTAAAATAAATAAATTAAATTAATCATTAATTTATTTAATGCACCCATCAACGTCTATCTTCCATGGATTTTTTGATGTTGAATAACTTTATGTCACACCTTGGGTAAACCCCACATTTATAAAACAATAGTTGTGTCAAATTTCTCATCTTCTATCCCGATCAATGGGAAACCCATTTATTATAAAATTATGTGCATGTGTGATTTAATATATATTAATTATTGGGTCCTTCGACACCAAAAACACAACACCAACTCCAAGGAAAAATTTATAGATCTACATAAAAATATTTAAAGGATCAAACTATGGAAAAAAAGTTGTTACATTCTCTCATCCTTCAAGGTTTTTTCTCTAAAAATAATAATCTATATAAAAAGGTGGGGGTACTGATCCCACATCTGACCCTCATTCCCAAGGGATCCCTCCTGGATTCTTCGATGTTGTCAAAGAACCTGAACCTAAGGAATGGTCCACCCACATATGATCTTCTCCTATCAATATTTAATCACCATTGGGCACTCAGATAAGGTGGATCAATCCTCAATGTTCAACTCACCTAGGTCAATAATGTGTATTGGTTTATAAACATATCTCCTCATCCACAGCACATGAAATCCATCAAGAACTCAGTCTAACTGTGGGGGTATGGAAAAGTGGTAAGAAACATCACCAACCCTCTGTGGGAGCTATAATGTCCTGATGAACCTCATAGATATCTTGATTCCCCATGTAAATGTTCACAATCCTCATCATGGAGAGAATCTTAGAAAAAATGTTTTCCCTACTCAAAATCTAATGTCTTGTGACATTGGTCCATATCACATTTTTATCAAATCTAGGCTATCCTCATATGTTTTTGGATCACCTAAAACTTATCTTTCTTTTTCTGTACCATCACTATCCCAACAAGATATTTCTCTCCAATCTCAGTCCAACACAAGGGTGAACTGTAAGGTCTCTCATACAACGCATCAAAAGGTTTCATACCAAAGTAGAGTGATTGTTGTTATTATAAGAAAAATCCACCAATGGAAAGTGATACTCCTAACTCTATCCCAAGTCCAACACAATGGCTCTTAGTATATCCTCAAAAACCTAGATGGTTCACTTTATTTGGTCATTCGTCTAGGGGTGAAATGTCTTTCTCATCCGTAATTGGGTCCTGAAAGCCTCTTGCAATCCTCTCTACAACCGTGATGTGAATATAGAATCAGAGTAGAAGATGATCATTTTGGGTACCCCATGAAGTTGAATGATATTATGTGCATACAACCTCCCCAAAATCTCAAATTAAATATTCTTTCGGATTGTAATAAAGTGTGAAGACATGGTAAGTCTGAAAAAAATCACCCAGATAGAGTTGTGGACTCTCTCTACCCATATAATCCATATCAAAAAATCCATTAATATGTCATCCTATTTCCATTATGGGGTCAAAATAGGTTATTAAATCCTATTGGAACCTAATGTTCAGCCTTTACCTACTAACATATGAGGCATTGTGAAAAACACTTGACAAAACTTTGTCTTATTCCAACCCGCCAAAACTTCCACACAAGGTCCTTATACATCTTTTCCATACTCTGATGTACATCCAAGTGGAAGGTATGAAATTCCCTCAATAACTCCTCATTAAATATAATCATAACTATTATCTATCCCTAAAAATGAAGGATGTGATCCACACCTTCATAAAATCTATCTGGGGCATCTTATAAGGATATCTGGTCGCATATAAACTCACAATAGATGTCTCCAAACTAAGCCTCTCTCACATGCTAAATAAGAATTTGATTCAACAATATCAACTATAGTTAATTTTCACCCCCTCCTCCACCAGGGTAAGAAGGAATGAAGAAAACTTCTCTAAATCCTCCTCTACCTATCGAGAATAGGATTTCCTACTAAGGGAATCTACCACCATGTATCCCTTCCCTAGAGTATGGACTATCCCAAAGTTATAATATTATAGAAAATCCAAAAAATTTCTCTTTCTCGGGTTAAAATTTCTTTGGTTGAAGAGGTACCTAATACTTTAGTAGTCTAAGTAAACAATGAAACACGTGAATAGAAGATAATTCCTCCCCATATTCATGGCAAATACCACCACTTCCAACACTAAATTTTGGGTTGTGTAATTATTCTCAGGGGGTATCAACCACCTAAACCTACAAGTGATCACTTCATACCTCTAAATAAAAACACATATATTCCTATCTCCAAAGGAATCATAAAATACCACATACTCAACACCCTCATCTTGTATTCTTAATATAGGAGCACTGGTCAACCTCTAACCCAGCTCCTCAAAGACTCTATGACACTACTTAGTCATGGAATATGGATTCCCTTTATACATCAGGGTTTTCAATGGGGATAAAATCCTAGAAAAATATGGAATGAACCTATAATAGTACCCTTCAAAACTGAGGAGACTCCATACCTCTAATATGATCTTGGTTGGTTCCCAAGTGAGCACTTCATCCACATTCATTGAATTCATGGCTACACCATGCTCTGAGATGACATGAAATAGAATGTGAACCTTTCAAATTAAAAACTAAAACTTTAAGATATTACCATATAAATGGTGATCCTTGAGTAATTTTAAGACCATTCTCAAATGATTTGTGTTCTCTATCTCAAATGAAGAGTATATGAGACTTTCATCGATAAAGAAACCCATAAATCGGTCTAAGTATGGCTATAAGATCAGGTTAATAAGTTTCATAAACAAAACAGGAGAATTAGTCACACCTAAAGACATCACCAAGAACTCATAATTCCCTTAGTGACATTGGAATTTCATATTTGTAATATCATCCTCTTGAACCCTCGACTGATGGTAGTCATACATGAGATCAATATTTGAAAACCAACTCGCACCTTTCAACTAGTTGAAAATATTATCAATCCTCATAAAGGGGTGAGTGTTCTTGATATTCACATGGTTTAGGTGATGATAATCAACACAAAGTCTCAAGATATCATCCACCTTTTTTACAAACACTAGATCTACCTAGGGGGACACCCTGGGTTTGATAAAATCCTTATCTCAAATGTCCTCCAACTATGCCCTGGACTCTTAGATCTCAGAAGAGGATATCTGATATGCCTCAGAGGATGTCGATGAGTTAATAGGGTATAATTCTATGCATAATTCAATATCTTACCTAGGTGGTAGCCCCATTACATATTCAAGGAAGACATCCATATATTCTTCCATTTCCACTGGAATCCATATGTTTGAAGATCTTACCACACCAAGGGCCAAACTTTACAACTGATTAGTGATGGGTTACAGTTTCCTGCTTGTGAGCCCCACTCACCCAGCCATAATATCCTTCTATCCAATGAATTATAATCTATTCCCATCACTATGTTGGAATTTAACTCACATAATATGATATTATATCTGAGAATTCACTATGGAAAACCATTCCATACCTATAATGACATCATAATGTTTCATCACAATGACAAAGAGGTCCCACAAGAAACTATCTTCACTTAGCACCAACTCACACTACTAGAAGATGTGAGATATAAAAGAATCACTCCTTTTAAGAATATATAGACACAAATAATGGTACAAATACTATACTATGAGTTATAGATCTCAAACAAGTGATATGTTGATTAAACAATGACTCATTCATGTGTCTACAAATATTGGAGATAAAGTAGAGAAGACATAAATCATACCTTGAATCATATCAAGTGAAACTTGGTCATATACCTCCATAGACAAAAATTATTCATTCCCTTAACCACCATCCCTTTGATCCTAGAACGGTCCACTAAGTGGGGTTCATTGGAGTAGATCATAACATCATCCACCTATAGCTCCTCCCTTTGGGGCTCCCCCTACTCCTCCACCAGCACTACCTCCCTAGGGACCACCCTGGACACACTTGGGAGATACCTGATAATGATATTGCCTCTATCATGGAGTTTTATCCACTATATTTCCACAATCACCAATACATTGGGTTCGTAAATCATGATTCATGTTTCCTCACCCATCACAATCATAACATCATCCCTCACCAGGATGATTGAACCCTTTGTGTGAACCCTATGATATAGATACACATGTCTTTTCCAGTGTATGAGTATGCCTCTTGTACTGAGACCCTAATGATTGATGTATTCTAGCTACTAAATATGACCCAACCCCATAAGGTCCACTGTCGACTCCAGCTACCCAGCATCCCTCTGCTAGAAATTTCTCTGTAACTAAGGAATGCTATAATACTCCATTATAAATAGGAATGAATAAGGATATCATACTAGATTGGATGTATTTATGGTGGAATTTATCAAAATTTAGTGCATGGAAGTATCTATCTCACACCATATTGAGATAGTAGCATGTAATATTGGTAAACATTGAGGCATACTCAAAAATTGACATATCACCCTATTACTAGTCAAGAAAGTCCTAGATCAATATAGAGTGAAATATTGAAGGTTAATACTAATCACAGAATAACTGTTGAAATTATATCCATGATAATATCATCTCATCATGAGTCTGGGTGATTAGACCCCACTAGTTCCCTACTGATCCATAAAGAAGATTGGTTGCAAGCACAACCATTTGATTGGTCGGGGTCTGTATAAGCTGGAAAACTCAGACCACCACCTCGATCCAATCCACTACAACCTATGGTTCGAGATCTCCATGAAATTTGAGAGGCCTATGTCACTAGAACTCATGTAATTTGATAATCCTACACACATCATCATCCTGACCTACTGAAACTATCATGTTCCCATCATGCAGTTGATCAACTAACTTGACCATTGGAGGTGGATCCACATGCTACTGTTTGGGTGGAAACACTACTCTATACTCATCCAATGGTAAACTATAATGAATAGGTCTCTTCACTGAGTCCTTATCACTCAACTAGTCATCATCATGACCCATCATCAGTATCAAGGTTTCCTATCATCGCCGATTCATCCTAAAAGTTAACAAGATTTACCATAATTAGATGAGAATATCTATGGAGTTAACTCGAGAAGGGCATAAAATTCAAAAGAACCAATATTATATTATGCATGTACTATTTTTTTCCCACAACCAATTCCTTAGCATTCCAAGTTGACAAAAATATAGTCAGAGTCCTAGTGTATGGATACATAAGTCTTTTCACCAATACTATATTCTCTGGCCTAAGATCCGAACTTAAGATGCTTCAATATTGTTTCCCTAAGTTCCAAAACCAAAACTCAAAAAATATCCTACTCTAACCATTGACCCTATGAGAAACCTCATTTGATGCCACTCTATCATGATTCGACCCATGAAGGCCCCACTTGTGCTAATAGTAAGTCGATAATGATTCCTTAATACTACCTCTAATAGGCCAGGGGCTAGAAAAAGGTGTCGAGTATACATATCACTAAAATGGGTGGCCTTTACTTAATGTAATTGTACATACATACACTCCGATCTCTGTGCCATGGTGCAGAGATATATAATAATTGAAATCATATAATGTTAAATTAATGCATTCAGCAACCTCTAGGAAATACATCAAAGTGCAGTAAGGTAATATAAAATATATAAAGGGGAAAATAAATGCCCAATTAAAAAGTAGGTCCCTTTCTGACTACAATTGAAAAAATTGCAAAACTGAAGAGTGTATAATTCATAAACTCCCAGACTAACCACCAAACATGGCCAGAAACTCCTAATAGTACTATGCTTCTCCAAAACTAGATCCACCAAAGTTATTGCTGATATATTTATAATATATATAAAACATGACACATGCAGGAATAGACCAAAAAAGGGTGAATATAAACATACTCAGTAGTACACCACAAAAACCATGAGGGAAGCAATATAATAAAATAGGCAACTCAACCCATTTCCATAAAGTGAAAAGAAACCCTAACATCATATATTCTCATACTAAAATCCCATCCACAAAAGGATAGAAGTATCAATCTCCAAATTCATCTTAGTATGATGATGAGTCTTCTTGTAGCTCCAAAGGTCCCATAGCTGATGCCAATAACCATGCACAACCTCATAAGAATCAGAGAATAGGGCTCACTTCTCATTATTGCACTCCACGACCAATGGAGAACTATCTCCATAGGAGGACCTACTCCCTACTATAGCTTGATGAATAGGGAGTACCACACTATAGATATAGGAATCATGCCCTCTATAGTGTCAGGAAAGTACCAACTCTACCAGTATAAAGATTATGGGGGGTTCTCTAGTACAATAAGGGAGTATTGACCCCTCCATCTCTATGAGGATCAAACATGATCATTTTCATCATCCAATCATCACTATAAGATGCATCTCACTCATAACACCTAAAGTTGTATCTTTGACACTAATATGAAGGCTATTATTGTGTCATATGTGGAAAAATAATCATGATAGCCAACTTGTGGGTCCAAATCTGAGTCCTTGTGTAGGAGATTTGCAAGGTATAAGGTTCTTATAAAAGTAAACAGTGTGTACATAGGGTCACACAGTGTGTGAATTCACCTGAAGACTTGGGAGTGACCATCCTTGTACATGTATTGGCCATCCATGTGGCTCCACATGATATGTCCCTATATGGACACAACCTGTCTGCTCACTCAGGGTCCTTGGAATGTTTCATCAGTATATAGCTCTACTAATCTAGTAGTGGAACACTGTATGTGGGCCTGAAAACATGTCATGTGATACTTAACTTTGGTCGAATCCCTATCCACTGTGAGATTATGAGGAACATTTTATTTTTTTCCTCCAAATTACATGGTGTGTGGTCACCTTCTTCATAGCCAGTAGTCCTGATCTTTATGTGGATTCTAGATCCACTACTTTTGCTTCCATTAACACCATTGACTCACATGAATTCATAGAAAACATAGGTAAAGTCTTTAACAATTTATTTTTGACCTCTAGTGGCCAGAAATCAAAACTCTAATCTCTTGAGCAGTATCCATCATGCCTCTCCTCACCATTCAAGGTCCCAAACCCTGAATCTAGCAACCACATTCTTCAAATTTTCTTTGATCTATCCATAAACTGTAAATCACTAGGTAATTCATGAATCCATCATGGTTTTGTGGTTTGATGGTCTAATATAATTGAATCACTAACCTCATAGGCCAACGATGAAGAATGCAAAGAATGGTTGTGGAAAAAAGCACATGGATGAAGTAAGATTATCATTAGCCTATGTGATCCTTGCTGATAATCATAAATTGAAGAAACCAAGGGGGTTGAAATATGGATATAATAAAAATATAGACAATTAGGTTCAAGAATTATTACTAATTCATTGTAATATATGATGAAAAAAATTATAAAATTAAAATAGATATGTAATAAAAGCTAATTAACTAAATCAAAATGGTGGAAATCCACAAAATAATGATCCTTAACTCAAGAATGGATCAATAATTAGTGATGAACATGTTAATTATTGATGAAGATGAACATCATACTATTTTTTTATTTATCTCATGATTACCTCAATAGTTTTTTTATCCATGTTTCAATGTTTTCCAATGCCGATGGTCTCTCTAACCTCTCTAATATCCCAGGGTTATGTAGATAACCCTATAGATTCACCATGATAGCATATTTATAGAGAACAAATATAAGCTTTGTAATTAAATAAAATAAATTTACTAAATTGATCATTTAATTTATTTAATGAATTTTTCAATGTTCTCCTTCCATGGAACATACGATGATGAAAAACATTATGGCATGCCTAGAGTAAAACCCACATTTCATAAGCAACCTTTGTCTCATATTTCCATCAAGGGTCCCAATCAATGGAATAAATGTTTATTTTGAAAATATTCATGTGTGTGCTTTAATACATATTAATTTTTTTAATATATTAATTCGGGGGTCCTCTGACACCCTAAACACAATGTCAACTCTAATAAAAAATCCCAATATATATGTAGAAATATTCAAAGGATCAAGTTATAAAAATGAGGGGTTTTATAGTAGTGGGGGGCAATCTAAGATACATACAAAACTGCCATGGTAGGAGGTTGTATCGCACAAACCACCCACAATAGAAACCAAAAAAATGTTGGGACAAAAATCCACTTCCAAAAGACATAAATAAAACCAAGAAAACAGAAGATGAAAAGGGAAAATAGCACAATCCAAAGCTACAGAAGAATAAATATTAAAATTTAGGAAATGAAGAAAAAACACAATAGCAATTAAAATTTAAATTTAAAAGTATAATACTATAAAGAAGAAGAAAAATCCTGATATTTATGTCCTTAAGGCCAATATGGTCCTACTCCTATTTCTGTATGGAACTGAAAGAAAATAGAGCAATAAAAAATTCCTCAAACAGAAATAAACATAGAAAACTAGTAATAAGTAGCACAAAAAATCTAAAAATTGAAATAGTTCTAAATGAGAGTGGTAAAAGTAATGGAAAAAACCCACATCAAGATTTATTAGAAAGCTTATTAAATAAAATTATACACCTAATCCTAAATAGCTTAGAAAATCATCCCTATCCATGACCTCTCTTCTAAATGGGCTTCAAATCACATGCAGAGCCAGACTGAGGATCATAGAAGAAAGAATACCTATAGATACACCCACTCTATACTAAGGGATGATAAACACACTCAAAAAAACATGACACTATCATATTTTGGGTATACCACATTATTTGTGGCCATATTATCCTATGATGAACTCTTGGGACTATATCCCATAATGTGGTCAGTCTTTCCACACTGATAGCACCTCAACTTATTAAACTAACTTCTATCCTTCCTTTATTTTCTTTTTCCTTTTTGGTTGACCCTTCACACTAAGAAACTAATTCCTAAACCACACCCCATTACCCTCCACCATCAAGCCATGAAAAAAATATTCCTAGACAAAATTAATGAATTTACTTCCTCTAAATTGATGGAATCTCTATTGTACATCACTGAATCAATAACAGGATTAAATTAATCACCCAAGGAATTAAGGGAAAAAATATCCTAGGTCCTCATCCTTAATCTCAACATCAAAATTGGATAAATCTATTTAAATCCTATTAAAAGTATCTATATTAGTTTACAAAGAATTCCAAGTGACCATTTTAAAACTATAAAGATACATTTCATTTCGAAGTCTCACTAAAAGGAACCTAGTCATGTAAATATTCTTTAAATTTAACCAAATTTCACTTGAAAAAGTTTCATAGACCACATATCACAATAATTTATCACCTAGAGTAAATAATAACAAGGAATGATATTTTATTAAAATATTAGGGTTGATATCCTCATAAGAAATAAAAGTTTGACTAATGGAAGAGATTTTGGTAATTTTATTTTTAAAACCTCCTAAAGCATCTTCAAGTCCATTGTGGACAAGAAGAGCATACATTTTAACTATCCGTATATTAAAATCATTCTCTCTATCAAAATTATCAACCTCTAATATATTTTAAGGAGTATCTAGACCCTATAATGGTATCTTATACCAATTGTAATGGGATTCCAATCTAAGAGACACAAAAACTCAAAAGTTAGAAGGGTGTGTCAAATAAACCCACCCACAGCATAAACCAAAAAAAATATCAAGACTGGATTTCACATCCAAAAACAAAAAAAAATAAAAAAAAGGGAAAAAAACAAAAAACAAAATCCTTAGTAGACTGAATAAAAAAAATTAGGAAATAAAGAAAAAACAAAGCAGCAATTAAAATTAAAAATTCATAGTACAATAATATAAAGAAAGAAACAAGACTAAGATATTTACATGGTTTGGGTCACCTTGGTCCTACTCCACAACAAGAACACCACCACACACATTTTATTATTAAGTCAATAATAATGGAAGTATAAAATAGAAATTTTAGAAGAGGAAAAAAATGAGATAATCTCTAGAGGAACTTATGAAATAGATCTCGCACTACCAGGAAGAAAGAAATAAAAAAAGACCAATAAAAAATTCAACAATAGAAATTTTCAATCTAGGAAAAAGTCCCTTTACTAGGGTTTTACCTCACATTTTAAAATCCTTTAGATGTATTTTGTCACTAATTACATCCTTATGAGAACCCACAAGTGACAAATTCTCCACTAGAGTTGTGCCTTCTAGAAGTAGCGTCACCAATATGGATTCAAATGATCCCTCACTACTCTTTTACATCTCCTTCCTTATCTCAATATAAATCACCATCACCTTATCTAATTTTTTATTTTTCAACCATCACAATAGGAGGTATGTTGGGATTAAATCTGAAGCACAAAACCCTTAAACTTAATAGGGATACATGTTTGGCCACAATGTTTTCTTAAGAATCTGTTATAAAAAAATTGAATAGGTGGAATCATGTGAGGGTTTTATTTTCATTTCTTCAGGATGGGTAGCCCAACCCTTAATTAAAGTTATAGGAAAAAAAACCAAATATGAAAATTACTTACAATTAATTCTGAGTGAAATAAAAATTTTAAAATATATTCAAGAACTTTAATTTGTAATACTAAAAAAATTAAAATTAATAAATATCTACCTTAAAAAAATGTAAAACCTAATGGGGAAAAGTTTTTTTAAGCTTATACTACCCAAGCCTATCATCTATTTTGGATAGTCTTCCCTAACAAAAGATCATAAGCTCAAACCTGATTATCCTAGCCTAGTTACACTACCACAAAACTGGGCATTCCCATCGTCACACTTTATCAGCGCTAATGAAAAAGCGCTGATAAAGGGGGGTACCTTTAATAGTGCTTTTTTTAGCGCTGTTAAAGGGTGCCACTTTATCAGTGCTTTTTTAGTAGCGCTAATAAAGGGGGGTCTTTATCAGCACTTTTTTTAAGAGCGCTGATAAAGGGTCTGATTCCAAAAAAATCATTAAAAAAATATATTAATATTTTAATATATATATATAGTTATATTAATAAAAATATAATATATATTTTTTAAATATATTTTAGATAAGTGTAAATATACAGTTACACTTAATATATAAGATATTTAGTGAAAATGGCTTATAAAAAAATTAAAAAAATATTTTTAATTAATAATTTTCTAATTAATATGGATTAATAGTCATTTAATAACAATTTGAAAACTATAAAAAATAAAAAGTAAAAAAAAGGATCCAAAATATGTTGAAAATGCAACTCGAACTTCAAACGGCCATAACTTTTGATATGGGTGTCTGTTTGAGCTCTACCACATATCAAATCGAAGTCTGAGATGAGCTCTACGGCATTATGATTTGGGGAAACCCTGTTCAAGGTTTTTTCGAGGCCAAAAGAGGCTCAGAAGGCCTCCAAAACTGAGTTTTTAGTCGGGGTACTCCGATTTTTTGACATTTTGTGGATTTTCAGCCTCGTTTAAGGGGGTATTATTGGATTTTTTGGTGGGGAATAAATTTATTCCAAGGTATTACATTCATACTGATATTATGTCTTTGAAATTTTATCATTTTTTATAATGCACTGCTATTTATAACCAAATATATAACAATATATACATATTTTTTATATACTCACACATAAAAATTAATTTTTTAAATAAATAATTAAACATATTTACATATAACATATATTAGATTTATCTAAATAATAACTAATATCCATTTTATTTAAAATACCAATATATCAATATTTATATACCAATATATTAATCTAACTATATATGTACCTATATAATGTGTGTGTGTGTCTATTTTTGTGTGTCTATATATTAAAAAATTGATATATTATATATATATATATATATTCTAACATATGTATATGAATATGTATTTATATATATATATATATATGTATAATTATACTTATAGAAACACACACACACACACACACACACACACACATATATATATATGTGTGTGTGTGTGTGTGTGTGTGTGTGTTGTATATATGTATTTATTTATACACACACAAAACAAAACATATTTTATAATTGTATTGAAAACTAATCTTATAAATATATATTAATATATGAATAAATATATGGACAAAAAAATATAACTAAATATATATAAATAAATAAATATAACTTAATATTAATATACGAATAAATATATAAATATATACATATATACATATATAAATATAACTAACTATATATATATATTAATATACAAATAAATATATAAACATAACTATATATGTATATATATATATATATTAATACAACTATATAAATTTATATTAATACATGAATAAATATAACTATAACTATATATATATATATTAAAATATATCACTGTTTGGAGAACAAATCAAATTAGAGGAGTGGTAAAGGCTTAGCGCGCATGGGGGGGGGGGTCTTGAGTTCAAAACAAGGTAGAGGCAGGCAGGGCCACGCGCATGGGTGAATTTGTGGGGGGATATAGTGCTGTCAAAGGGGTGTTGCAAAGCGCTGATAAAACGTGGGGGTGTTGGGGATGGGGCTTGTGGGGGAGTGGGTGGGGCAGGGGGCGCTAATAAATTGGAGGGGCAAGCGCTGTTAATAGCCCCCTCCAATTTACAGATTTTTTTTAATTTTTTTTAATTTTTAAAAAAAAATTAAATTTTTTAACTTTTTATCAGCGTTGATAAAAGGGGTCTTTTATCAGCGCTAAAAACAAGCACTGATAAAACGGTCATTTATCAGTGCTGATAAAAGGCCCCTTTTATTAGTGCTTTTTGGAGCACTGATAAAGGGGACCCCCCCCCCCCCCTTTATCTTCGCCGGCATTAATAGCGCTTTTTTAGTGCTGTTAAAGGCCTTTTTTAGCGCTGTTAAAAGCCGTATTTTTAGTAGTTTTAACTTCCAAGCATGTACCACAGTGGCACATGTGTTCTTGCACCAATAAATCTACTATTATTAAATGATGAAACATGGTCATAAATTGAAACAATCTAAAAAATGAAATTAAAAAAACTCATACCTTTACTTTCCTGAACTTCTCATCATCACATAATAATAACCAAATTGACACATACCACCATATCTCTCATTCATATCTTATATACTTTCATAGAATCCAAATAAAATAGTGTAGTACCCAATTCCTCAAATAGAATGAAACATTGAGAAATTTAATAGTTAAGAATAAATAATATCAAAAGTAAAACATTTCTAAATGCATGCACTAAAATTAGTTGTGAAAAAAACACATAAAATGAAATCATAGAAAGATAACATGAGACAAGTATCCACCTGATCTTGAACAACTCATACAACCAACCCTACCCGCACCCTCTATTTCAACTATGGGCCCCTAAAAATCATATGTAGAGTCAGTCATATGATCACATAAGAAAGATAACCTAGATATACCTAATCTATATTAAGGGATACTAAACAAACTCATGGAATTTTGATTCTATCATCACTAGGGTATACCACATTATTATGTTCCATATTATCCTGGAATTAACTCTTAGAAAAATATCTATTAATGTGGATATACTTTCCACACTAATAGAACCTAAACTTCTTAAACTGACTATAATCCTTCCTTTATTTACTTTTTCCTTTTTTTGACCCTTCAGACTAAACAACTCCGGCCCAGAACTCACCCCATTATCCTCCAACTTTAAACCATGAATATGAAGATCCCTAGAAAAAAATTGACCTCACTTATTATAAAGTTATGGAATCTATAAAAATGCATAATTTAATACCTAACATGATTAAATGAATTTTCCAAATAATTATGCAAAAAACAATCCTTATAATCATCCTTAATTTAAACATCTACAATGTCTAAATCTAACACCATGCAGTTAAAAGTATCTAAATGAGTCTGCACAGAAGTCCCATGAACCATTTTAAAATTATAAAGATGAATTTTATTTTGATGTCACACTAAAAGGAACCAAGTCATGTAATGATACTCTCACTTCAACCAAATTGAACTAGAAGAAGTTTCAAGGACTACATCTCATAGTATTGTGTCACCTAGGGTCAATGATAATAAGAAATTTGATTTATTTAACATGTTAGGTTCAATATCCTCATAATAAATACAAGTCTACCCAATGGTAGAGAAGGTGGTAATTTTCTTTTTAGAACATTATAGATCATCTTAAAGTTCATTGTGGAAACGAATAGCACACATTTTAACTCTCCAAAAACTGAAATAGTACTCTCTATTAAAATTATAAACCTCTAATCAAGTCATAGATGTCTCTATACCCAATAATAGGCTCGGATACCATTTGTAATGGGAGGGAAGTCCAATAGACACAAAAAGGTCCCAAGCCATTATATCATGCTGCACAAACCCAACCATAAAATAAACCAAAATAAATATCAAGATTGAAATTAACTTCCAAAAGATAGAAACAAATCCGTGAAAATAGAAGAAAATGTGGAAACAACATAATCCAAAGCCAAAGAACAATGAAGACAAAAATTCAAGTAAGAAAAAACACAAAAAAGAGTAAATTTACAATTTTAGATTACAATAATGGAAAAAAATGGCACTGAGATATTTACATGGTTTATAACACCTTGATCATACTCTATGTAAATAACACCACCCCACCCCCTTTTTATTATTAATCAAAGAATAATGGAAGTATAAAATAGAAATTAAAGAATAGGAAAAAAAATCAGATAAATTATAGAGGAACTTATACACCATCACTCACATAACTATGAAGAATGAAATGAAAAAAAACCAATAAAAACAAATTGTAAGAAGAAAAAAATAAATCCAGAAAAAAAAACCCTCTTACTAGGGTTTGACCTCACTTGATGAAGTCCCTTAAAAAAATGTCACTATGGATTTTATCCTTCTCAGAACTTGTAATTGATAAGTTCTCCACTGAATTAGTACATTTTAGAAACATCCATGAGTAGCATTTCCAATAGGGATTTTAATGATCTCTCACATATCTTTTAAATCTTGTTTTGATTTTGATCTCACTTACCTTCACTTTCTTGGATTTTTTTTCTTTTTCAACCATCGCAAAAAGAGGTACATATGGCATAAATCAGTATAATTTAACCCTCAAACTTAACAGGGATATGTGTTCGACAATTATGTGTGATGTAGAAGCTATTATAACAAATTCACACATGTGGAGTCATGTGAGGGTCCTCTTGGTGCTGCATAAGGATGGTTGGAAAAACCCTACATCAAAGTTAGAGGAAAAGTTCCAAACCAAACATATAGGGTACTTCCAAATAATTCTGATCGAGATAACATTTTCAAAAAAATAAAACATTTTAATTTATAATATTAAATAAAATGTCAAATTAAATTCTTAAAGACAAGTATCATTCCCCTCAACTATTTTGGTCTATATGAAGGGAGTCGTTCCACCTAGCCTTCCTAGGTCCATAATATGGGTGTCATTTGATTGGGGTGTTTAGGTCTGCAGAGTAGGTGTCGTTGCACCTGGCTGTTTAGGTCCAAAAAGTGAGAACCATTCCTCCCAACCTTATTGGGTCAAAATTCCAAGAGATATTCCACCCAAAATATTCAAGTAATAGTCTTCATTTTCTTGGGTATCCATCAGTACAAGGAACTTCAAAGACACAAGTAGGTGGGATCCACTAGGCGATAAGAATAAAATTTATTATTTATTAGTACTTATTTTTGTAGAAAGTTGAGTACGTTCAACTTAAGGGGGGTTTAGGAGTGTTTTTTATTATTTATCCAATCTTGATAAAACTATCTCGAGGGATAGTGTTATAGTATTTAGATATTTAGTGTATTTTTATATTTAAGATATGAGTCAATAGTCAAAGGTTAGACCAAGTTAATGGGATAACTTGTATTTATGTTCCACATATTAATCTTTATCTATAAATATAACAATTAGATATCATTTAGGAAGCATAAATTCAAGAAATATCTCCTTATACACGTAAATATAATTATGAGTATAAATTTTTTAAAATATAAATGTTGTATTTTTATACAATAATGTTTTATGAAATATGAATTATTTTTTTATTATTATTTTTATGAAATTCTTTTTATTTTCAGTTTTTAGGTGTTCATTATATGTTTCAAGATTCATTTCAATTGTACTCATAGTTTATATTTCATAATATTTCAAAGTCTCAATCTTGAAGTATAATATGTTTCATTATGCATCAAGTAGGAAAATTTGAAATGTTCTAATATATAAACTATAAATACAATTCAACATAAATTTAAAACAAAAACATAAAAAATAAAAAAATAATTAAAAATATAAAAAATCATAAAATTAATAAAAAACAATATAAATAACACAAAACATTATTGTATCAAAACATAACACTTATATTTTAAAATATATTAAATATATGAATTTTAAATCTTATAATATAAAAATCTATAAATGTATTTTAAATGAAATTAAATACATACACTTAACCAATATTAAATAACTTAAAATAAAAATAATTCAACAAAAAAATAATAAATTGAAAATAATTTAAATGATATATAACATTGTTATTTCAAACCATAATGTTTACACTTGAAAATATTATGCGTATAAAATTTTCTATGTTTGAATTATACTACATTGAATGCTTAAAAAATCAAAACTAAAATTAAAATATAAATAAAAAAGTAAACATAAATAGACTATTAAACAAATAATATAGAATAAAAATATTAAAATAAAATTTGTTACACATAATATATTTAAAGTAAGGGAACTACTTGATAAATTAAAATTATATTTCGTTTACTAAAAACATTATCATTATTAATTACATTATTAATTTTGTATAGAAATTTTTTTAAATATAAATGTTATGTTCTTAATCAAATTATTTTTTATTTTTTATTTTTATGGAATTATTTTGTTTTAAAAAAATATCTATTCAGTCTATGTTTTAAATTTCATTTAGATTATAATTATAGATTATATTTTTTAGTTTAAAAGATGATGTTATATTGCTATTAATAATTTCTATTAATAATTAATAATCACATTATTATTAATTACATTGTTATTATAAAAAAATAAATTACTTTATTGATTATTTTTTTTATTAATTTTATTATTAATTATTACAAATTATTTTAGATTTCATTTTATTTGTATTACTACTTACTTTATTATTATTCACTATTTATAATTATTCATAATTATATTTTTCATTATTAATTACATGATTAATTTATTTATTTCAATAAATTTTTATTATTATTAATTATTTTTTTATAATATTTACATATATTCAGAGGAAATTACAAATTGCAAATAAAATATACTAACACCTGCAACGTACTTAAGGAGACTCTACCCTAGGGCCTCCCCAAGACCCCATAGAGACGTAATGACTAGGGTGCACCCATGAGAGATTTTTTATAATATTGATTACATTATTAATGAAATTATTATTACATTATTAAATATTGTTTATTAAATATTTAATTTAATTTTTGATTATTATTAATTACATTATTAAAAAATTACATTAATCATTACTAATTAATAATCTGTTATTATTACTCAATTATTACCATTAATGTGTCATTATTAAAATTATATTATTCATTTAATTCTTGAAAATAATCATCTCAATATCATATAAAAAATTTGGAAATGATGTCAAAGATCACATCCCTAAAAAAGGGAGATTTGGGTGAGATTTTATATAATATTTTCTCAATACTTCAATGAAAGTAATAATAAATATAAAAAATTGTTAAAAAATATTTAATTTTTTCATTTTTTGGGTTTATATAAATATACACTACTAGAAAAATAGTTTTTTTCAAATGATAAAACTAATTGACAGCCAGCGATAGTCTCTAAAAGAGGATATGGGTGACTTCCAATGGTGGTTTTCCTATATAAAAATCATATTTATGTATATGATGATTTTGTAACCACCAACGATGGTCATTAAGACTAATTGTTTACCAAAATTTCCCCCCACCCCCAGTTTATCTCAACTCTACCTCCTCACATTAACAGCACCTTACACACCCTCCCAATAAGGCTCGACTATATCATCGCCCTCATCACCCATTCCTATCATCTCCTACATCGTTCATATCACCAACATCACTCCCACCTGTGTCATCTCCCATTCACATAGGCACCCTCATCACCAGCATCGTTGCTCTCACCACCTGCCCACATCACCAACCTCACTAGCAAGCATGTCACCATCATCATCACCCACCTATAGTTCCACACTCACAATCCACGTCACATCCCTCACTATTTGCTTCACCGCCCTCGCACCTGCCTTTGTCTCCACCCACACACCCACTCTTAATCAATGTCATTGATTACCCTCGCCACCACCACTACCCTCTCCCCCACCCTCTCCCTCATTCCCTATTGAGGTCACTACTTCCATCATCCACCCTCTTGTTGAATATGCACTAAAATAATTGAATGGAATATTTGATTTATGTGCATTTATCTTCCATGTGGTTTCATTGATAATAATTCATTATGGATTAAATGGACTTGATAATCATTAAATAGGATTCAATGAATTAATGATAATAGGAGTAAATGTATATGAATACATTAGATATGGATGACATGTTTCATTAAATGAAACACATCATGAATGAATATATAAAGGGATGTGATCCGTTCTATTAACTCAACCAAATTTTGGGAAATCTTTTCAAAGCTCTCTTCCTTCTCGTAGCTTATTTATAACCCTCGGTAGAGTCACTAACACCTCTTAAAGTGGACAGGGGTTCTCTGAAAGAGATCGGGATCCACATTTCAGTGTAATCCTAAGGATGTAGGAAGCATTTTTTTGATTCTCTAGTGATCTTCATCATTAAAAATCATTAGGTATTACTGCACTAGCTATCCAAGTATTCACATTTACATTATTCATTTATTACACATTGATTTCATTAAAGGTGGATCCAATATATTTGGTTTTTTCTTCCACTTCCATGTCCATTGTTGGATTTCCACTAAAATATATATATGATATATGATTATATATATATATATATAAGTTTATATTTGATACATTCATGTGATGAAATTATTTTTATGAATGTATTAAATATACATGAAATAATAAATATATATATATAATGAATATTTATTTCTCCCAAGTAGTTTTATTATCAATAACAAACCATTGTGAATGTTTTAATGGATTTATATTAATTAATTGAAAATGTTCAATGAATTAACCCAATAGTATGAAATGAATATGATATGAGGATCTTTAGGATCTACCTCTATATAATGATAGAGTTATCTTCTGTTGTGTGTGGTGAATTCTCTCTTCCTCTCATATTGTTGTTCATCATATGAGATAAAGGCGTTATCACCCCTTCATCATTCAGGTATCCCCATGATATGATCGTGAATCCATTGATCAGTGTTCCCCCCTCGGAGGCAGGGTTCTTTTGTTCACTACTTCATGATCTTTATCATACATTCTCCTTTATTAAGGAAGAAAAAGACTTCTGTTTTTAGTGTTTTCCAGGTACTTTGTTTTTTAATGTTTTTTTTTATGTGTTGATTCTTGAAGATAGATCTGTTTATGTTTGGTTTGTCTTCTACTACATATTATCATATGATGATCATGTGAAACCCATTAGTGTTATCAAAGGGTTGGCTTCTTTCATGGATAGACATGTTTGTTATTTTATGAAAAACACATTTTATAATTTATAAAAAAAATATTTAAATCCTAGAAATAAATATGAAAAATTCATTTGAATAATTAAATAAGAAGTTTATTTAATTATTTATGTTATTTTTATTTATATAATGAATTATAAAATGGGAATAACATTAATAATCTAGTCTTGATAAAAAAAGTTATTAACCCTTTTTAAATATGAAAATTTGAAATTTATTACCCTTATTTATGAAAATAAATAAAGTATTTATTTTGATCAAAATAATTAAATTATGAATTTAATTATATTATTTATAAATTTTTATAAATAAATAAATATTTATTTTGAAATATTTATAAAAGTTTATAAAAAATTTTATAAGATAATTAACTATAAAATGTTTATGGTTAGTTGATAAATATTTTTCAAAAATGCGTGATTTATAAAAGTCTATAAATCATAAAAAATAGCATTTTGGAATATTTTAATTTATAAATGGTTTATAAATTAATTAATTATAATTTTTTTATAATTATTCATATAAATTTTTATAAATAAATTATAAACAAAATATTCAAAATATTAAATGTTAATATTTACAATACCTTTTTACAAATTAAATGACATGCATTATGATACAGAAATAAATCATTTGTTTAGAAATCATAAAAGGTTATTTATAAAGTGCTTATAAATTAAAACATATATTATATTTAGATTATATAAAAAAATAAAAGATATTGAATTATAAATATTTTATAATTCATAAAATATCATATAAATTCCATATAATATAAAATATGAAAGGGTTCATATTAAAATGAATATAAAATGTTTATATTCTTGCTAATTTATAAAATGTTTATAATTATAATTTATTTATAAATAGTTCATAAATGTCTCATGTTTTGTAAAATAAATAAATTTTTATTTATTAGTTAAATTTCTTGGATATTCATACTTGGTTTATAGTTAATTAATTTGAAATTGTTGAAATTAAAGGGGGGTTAATTTGAACATTATTTAGGGGACATCAAAAAGGGTTCTGATAATTGATACGATTAAGGTTTAAATAATAATTAATTTTATGATATTTAGATTATATAAAAGTTTTACATAACAAAAATTGAATTATAAATAGTTTTTAATTCATATATTATCATATATTTAAAAAGTAAATTCCATATAATGATTAATATGAAAGTTTTCATATTGGAAAGAATATAAATATTTTATAATTAAAATTATGGAATTCCCATAATATTAAAGAAGAAAATATAATAGGTTTTATAATTATATTTTATTTATGAAATTGTTCATAATTTTTTATTTCATGTTTAAATATTTTAATTTTTCATTAATCTAAATCTTATTCCCTATTTTATTCATATTTATAAATTTTTTATATTATTAATGATGGTATGAAAAGGTTTATATGATAAACTAATTCTAGGATAGAGCCTTTCATTACATGCTAGGTATGATAATTAATTTAGTTTTTCATCAATCATGACCACAGTTTTTAATTAAAGTTGTGAACTTGTATTTAGTTTTTCAATATATTTTGTGCATATTAGGTGTTATCGTTTTCAGGAATTGAATTAAATCTTAAGTAAAGTCTCCCTAGGTAAAGGGACATTGGGTCAGACCACTTAATTTTTTGGAGGCTTTCCTTGGCAAGGAAAGTGAATGGTATTGTCTATGTGTCACTCTGAGCTTACTCATGTGGATTTTTTTAATCTCATATAATTATATGATTTTATATGAATCATTAATGTACCTAATTAATATGATTCATTTGTATATATATGAATATGTTTGATCTGTATTTTTTGGTAAGTAACATAAACACAGGGGTTATGTAAATATTTACGCATCAATATTCTTTAAACATATTGATTTGTTGGGGGAATATGATTCCAAACTAAATTACTAAAAGTATGAAAGGGAATAACATAAGATAAGTTGGTGATATTAAATCCCCCTAAAATACTTTATGTGAGATTCCTTCTAAAGAAATGTTTTCCAAGACTTTGATCATTCAACTGGATGTTATCGAGTTTGGAACGAGTACCCCTGGATTATCTTGTCTAAGGAGATCAATCTATGAGTAACTCAAGATTTTCATGTTGGGAATTTTCAAGCTCCATATGAGTATCCCTTTAATTTCCTTAATTGTATTATTATTGATGTTTTGTTTGGGTTACACTAGATGGTAATCCCTAATGGTTAGGATACCAAAGGAATAGAGTTGAGTGAATCCATATAATGGATTTGGAAAAGGAGTTATCTTCTCAACTATCCAAGAGTCACAACTATTGTGATAAAGATAATTCCCAACCAAAATAATAATGGTATTATTATTTCATAACTGGTTTAATTTATGGTGAAATATATATATTGAATCACTAAATAAATATGATGTATGAGGTTATCAATTTTAGTGGGAGAAATTTCATTAAAATTCCATGAGGAAAAGATATAAGTTATGATATTCATCTAATAAAAAGTTCTGTTATAGATAAATACATCATCATCATTAAAAATAAACTTTATCTTAATCCTTGAAATGGGAATCTTAATGTAATAAAATCAACAAGCTAGTATATTATGAAAATTTCTTATTAAAGATAAATATTCTAAGTATTAAAATTGTTTCTTCCTGAGTAACTAATTGTTGAATTTATTCAACAAGAAAATAAAGTTTATTATAGAAGCATGGAATGGTTCATTTAAGTTTTCAAAGTAATTTTATATTAATTTACATAAGGAATTATAGTCTCATATACTCAATATATTTTTTTTATTTATATAATATTCCATATGATTGAATATGTTTGGAGAGACTGAAAAAATGCTATAATTATTATTATAGAAAGGGGATTCATACTATTTTAATTTATGGAAATATTCAGTGAATGAATTCAAGAAATATTTATCTAATATTCTAAACATGATGAGAATATATAAACTAGTAATATGATGTATGAATTTTGGTACTGTGAGTATAGTACAAGTGGGTAAAAGTTAAAACTATAAGAAGAAATGTTTTTTGAAAAAGTTCGACAATGTTTCTTTAATAAGTCAATCAATATCATTAAAACATATGGTTTCAAGAAGGAATAATAATAATTCAATATTATTGGATTATACAAGATAGACCTTAATAATTTTAGGAACTCCATGGAATGTCCATGATAGGTATGGATGTTATATAAATTTATTGTTTTATTTGGAAGGATATGTGATATCGAGTATATGTATTACATGTATCATAAATATACAAGATTTTAAAATAAAAGGAATAATTTATTGTGCTTTTAGTTTTCATTCAATTGATGAATTAAACAATTACTACATCAAGGATTTGAATGTAATTGTTTTTATCAAGATCAAATGAATCTATGTAAAATATGTGTGTATTCATCATATTTATCTTATGTGATAAGAGAGGATGTTCAATAAAAAATATTTGTTATGATGTGATTCAATGTATACACATGGTTTATAATTAATTGGATTTGTATAACATGTTTTGAGAAGAATATTTTGATAAAAGGGTTTATCTAGGATAAAAGTGTGTATCCATATATTTTCTAAAATATGAGATAATTTGTTCTTACCATCCATCTATGAGATATTTTAATAAAATTCTATTTACAAAAGTGAAGGTTTCAAATGCATAGAACACCATTTATGATATGTAAATAATAGTTTATTTGTTACATGTTCCTAATTAAAGGAAATAAATTGTATTTCCTAAAAAACAAATTAGTTTTTTTTAGTCTTATAAAATTATTCTGAAGAGAATGTGATGTCTAAGAAGCTAGTGGGATTATATTATAACTTAGATAAGTTAAAAGTTAATAAATAAAAGATTGTTCTAATATAATTTTGAGTAATTTTTCACTTAATATTCTAGAGATTTAGGATATAATATAGTAAATAAAAATGTAAATAGTTATATTTAGTTACTCTAAGAAAGTGAATATCACTATTAACTAAAGGATTTTACTAGCCTAAGATTATATTTATTCTTCACTTAATATCCTAAATATGTTTAGGATATATGATAGTAAAGAAAAATATAAATAGTTACATTTAGTTACCATAACAAGTGAAAATCATTATTCCTTAAAGTTTCATACCAGCCAATACACAAATTGTATCACTTGGTATCCTAAAAGAGTTTAGGGTATGGTTGTAAAGAGTCACATTAGTTACCATAAAAAATATATTTCAATTTATCTTAAAAGAGATTAGGATGTGCTGGTAAAGTGATAATGTAAATAGTTATATTATTTATAAATGGTTTCAAGGGAAAAGTTTGATGTAAAGGGTTTAAAGTATGATGATGATGTACTTAGAAATATTTCTAAGTAGACAAAAGAATATGACATTATAAAATTTCATGTTATAAAGTTAAGGAGTTTGAATATAAGCTCAAAGAGTTAAACTTAGAGAATATGATTTATAAGTCTCAAAATTATTCATACTTTCTTTCTTCATAAATGTTACTCACTAAGATGTTAGTGGGAGTATTTTATCAAATTTTTATATAGGGATGTGATAATAATTGCATGTGGATGTAATATTCAAAAATCCATTACTGCAGTAACCGCATGACGGTCATGTTGTATATCTATGTGTTTAAAACTTAAGAGATAGGTTGTAATGGATGTAAAAATATTATGTATTATAATAAATTTAATATCCATTTAGCTTTTATTCATGTGTGATGAAATTTATTTTCATGAATGGTCAAATGATAAATATCCCCAAAAAGTATAAACTTTGAGTTGTCCATAACTAGTGATCATCATGGAGTATATTGCATTGTGATTATATGTAAAGGTTAGCTAGAATAGGTCCTTATATTAATTGTAAAGGTTTATATATGAGATATTTAATAATATATTATGGAGGTAATAATTAGAGACTTATCACTTGGATAGATACATTAAATTATACCTCATGGAATTTCATACGATCATGGAAATACTTAGGGGTGTATACTTATTATCAGTCCTTCTTACTCAAGGTTGGTAAAAACCTAGCATGAGAACCTTAATACATTTACACCCTACTTATTTAAGTCACTATATGAACATTGATAATCAAGGGGCATTTGGGTAAGTTGTTGATCATGTCATTGGTTAGAGTGAAACCAAGATGGAGTTTGTCCACTTGTGTGACAAGAAAAGACACATGGCCTTTGATTGAATTAAACTGAGGGAATTCATGTGAATGCTTATTTATTTCACATATGATGTGTTCAAATACTTAGATAAGTGACATGTGATGTGCTTATAACATAGATGAATGGCATTTGATGCATTCATCCACTTGGTCAGTCTTTTTGAAAGAATCAAGAAGATAATGTGAGGCCTATACTAGATTGACATGTTCCATGTCTAGTGGTCACTTGATTTCATGGATAAAGAGAGTATATATGATACATATGATGTATATGATAAATCTTGTGGTGTACTTGTTTTTATAGAGATATGATTATGTTTTATATAGATCAAACTAGACACCTTAGTAGCTTGAGTAGCATTGATGTTTATCTAGAGGTCGCTCTTTACTTATATCTATGAAATAGAGATTTCATAATTTTTTTCAATCCTTTTAATCCTTATATGGTCACATAGTTAGGACCTTTGATAAGGATAAAAAAATTTATGAATTTTTTGTTCAAAATGAAGATATTTTCATGAAAACTTGTATCCAAAAGAGTTTGGATGGATTCGTAGAGAGTTTTTTAAATTATGCATAAAGTCCTCATGGGATTTTAGTGCAAGTGAGATATTTTTTGGATGTGCCCTAAAATAAATATATATGTATGTATGTATATAATATATATATATATATAGTATTATATATATATAAGTGTATATTTAATACATTCATTCCATGTAGATATTTTTAGGCATGTATTAAATATACATGCGATAATAAATATATATACGATATATATTTATTTATCCTGAACAGTTTTACTCTTAGTTACAAACCATTATGAATGTTCTAATGGAATTATATTAATTCATTACAAATTTTCAATGAATTATCCCAATGGTATGAAATTCATATTATACAATGATTCTCGATCTCAACCTATATAAGAGGATGATGTCCTCTTCTATTAGTTGTGGTGGATTTGATCTTCCTCCCATATTTTTTTCATCGCCTAAGAGGAAGGTGTTAGCATCCCTTTGGTATTCAGTAATCCTCACCATGCAATCACAAATCCATTTTCCAATGTTCCCCCCTTATAGGAATGGTTCTTTTTTTCATAACTTCATGATCTTTATTAATCATTCTCTTTCACCAAGGAAGAAAAATACTACTGCACTTGGAATTTTCTAGGTACTTTTTTATAGTTTTATTTACATGTTGATTCTTAAAGATATATCTACATGTGTTTGGGTTGTATCCTGCTGTATATGGTCATATGATGATTGTATTAAACCCATCATCCATATGTTGGACAACAAAAATCCAACAATAGTATCAAAGGTTAGGCTTCATTGTCAAATCAACGCGTTTATTTTATTTTCTAATAAACACATTTTAAAAGTTGTAAAATGGGATATTTCAAGTCTAGAAATAAATATGAAAAATTATAGTTATATTTTATAACTTAATAAAAGTTTTATTTAATTATTCATGTTATTCATTTTTATAAAATATTTTATAAAATGGTAATAACATTAATAATATTATCTTAATAAAATTTGTTTTATTATCCTTTGTTGAATATGAAAAGTCCATATTTATTACTCTTATTTATGAAAATAAATAAAGTATTTATTTTAATAAATAAAATTCAATTAAGAATTGAATTATATTATTTATAAATTATTTATAAATAATAGAAAAGATATTTTGAAATAATTATGAAATTTATAATAGTGTTTTATAAATTAATTAAATACAAAATTCTTGTGGTTAATAGATAAATATTTTCCAAATATGTATGGTTTATAAAATCTTTATAAATCATAGAAAATGGTATTTGGGGAATATTTTAATTTAAAAAAGTTTTGTAAATTAATTAATTAAAAATTATAATTTTTTATATAATTTTTTATTAAACATTTATCAATAAAATATTCCAAATATTAAACATTAATATTTAAAATACCTTTTACCAAATTATTCGCCATGCCTTGTGATATAAAAATAAATTTTTTATTTAATCTTTATAAGAGGTGATTTATAAAGGGTTATAATTTATAAATTAAGGCCAGAATATAAAGTAGTTTATATTTGAAATTGTGAATCATTCATAAATAATTAATTTTAATTTGTTCAAATTAAAAGAGGAATAACTTTAATTAATTATAAAAAATGTTTTGGTAAATAAATAAATTGTTTATTTATAAAGAAAATGAAGGATCTGGACACAGTAGAAGTGTCAAAATTGGGAGGGCCCAACTTTGCTTTTTCTGTAATCAATGACTAATATGGGACCAATACAATGATGAATGCCAGTATCCATATATTGAAATAAAATATTTATAAAAAGATAATAATAGAACAGGATCTGAGAAAGAGGATGTTTCACATCATGTTATAATTAATTTAACAATTTCTGAAGACATTAAATATCTAGGTCTTTAGTACTTTATTCTTTGATGATCGTTGATCATCTGAAATAACCCTTCAAGATTACCTTCATTGCACATTCAAGGATACAAAGTATAATACCTCTAGCGGTGATCCACATGTGCTCCAATGGTCTTCAATCAACGCAACTCATTATCCTGGTGCTAGTGCAGCAGAATGAATGTCTTGCGTCAATCATTCATGATTACTCATTCTTCAGTCTTGAAGAACTTATCTCATTATTGAGAGGGAGATATGAGAGTAGTCAAGAGATAAAATGTTTGGATCAATAATTCTCTCACCACTGGCAATTTGGTTTACCAGGCATATTGGAAAAATATACATACCTGTCTATTTAACGACATGGGGTTTTGGTTACAATATTTAATTGCATAACAGCAGTTAAATACATTCCTAACCTTAGAGAAAATCCATTCTACATAATAACAATAACAGAACCATTATTCATGGTGCACCAACTTGTGCAAAATGGAATCATAAAAGAAATCATGTGCCACATAATGATAACAGCATTATTATTATTTTGCCTTATACAAACTAGTTAAATAAATATTTACCATCTTGAAAATAATTATTTTACTACCAAACCAGCCTTAGTCCACTCGAACTCCACTTTTATTTATTGAACACCTGAATAAATAAATAATTTATCCTCTTAAATAAATATTTTATTTACAAAATAATAAATATTTATTTATTAAATGTTCAATAAAATAGATATATTTTATTTAATTTATGCTATCATTTTAACTTGAATAAAATTATTCCAAAATCTTGAGAATAATATTTATTCTATTAATTAAATTGAAATATAATTTAATCAAGATGACAAGAAACACTTAGTGTGTGGCCCTATAAGATTCTTTCTCATTGGTATTAGGAAGGCTTACCTAAAATCTGAGAGTACTATCTATAAATGGGTCAAGGAACCTAAGAGAAATAACTTAAAGTCATAATGACGACATGCACATATGAATGTTCACTGTGTAATATAATCCCTTTCTCTCAATATCTCATCAATTAGGTTTCATGATAGTGTCATCAACCTATTTTCTTGATACTTCTTTCTTTGACTACCTAAAATAATTTCATTGTTACACCATGGTCATGGAATTTAGGGAGACGGTTCTATTTCAATCAAAGGGATGAGATATCAACTTCCATAAATGGAAGGGAAAAATCCTTCCTCGACTTATCCATTAATAACATGTCATTCATGATGCACCCAACGTACCCTACTTCCTGCCAACATATGACGTGACGGTTTTCACCGGCACATCTAAGTGTGTGATTCATGACATGTATTAATGATATTCTTAAAGTCTAAGGACCATTAAACACGCTCATAGATAGGAATATTTTATGACACTAAAACATATGGAATTCCTACTGGAGTTTATGTTCTCATAATCTCCTATCTTGGAGATTACCAAGTGCGAACTTCATGAGAAGAAGTTTCATCTGCTTACGAGTACTCGCACCCAACTGTTTGTATACTATGGGTCCCATAATAGTATGTCATCCAACCTCAAAACTATATTTAATAATATTTTCATATCACTTCAAGTTTCTCATCATAGCGGGGAACTACTATGACCTTATTAATGCGACAAATACTCTAGGAAATTATTACATTATAGTCATACAGAACAATGAACAATATGTAATAAGATGTTTAATATTTAAATACATTAAATATTCATGTGATCAATTTACAAATAGTTGGTTCTAGGACACCAAGCCCAATAGAAAATTCAATTAAGAATTGAATTTGATAGTTTATAAATAATTAAAATATTTTATTTAATATTTGTAAAATTTATAAAAGGGGTTTTATAAATTAATTAAATATAAATATTTATGTTCAATCAATTAAATGACTTTAGAAAATTTATTAGAAATATGTCTTTAATATTAATGAGCTGATATTAACAATATCACTTTCACATTAGTATGATTTATAAATATTATAAATCATAAAAAATGATATTAAAAAAAATTCCTAAAATTGTATGGATTATTTGTAATATTTAAATAAAGTGTTTATTTAAACATTATAAAATGATTTATAAAAGAGTGTATAAATCACATAAATAAGGTCAAAATATAAAAGGTGTTTATATTAATAATTATTAATTGTTTATAATTAATTAATATGAAATTGTTCAAATTAAAAGTGGAACTTATTTAAAAATATTTTTTAAATATGTTATTTAAACTACATAAAAATGTTTTGATTATTAGTTTTATCAAAGGTTTAAATAATAAATTCAAATTCCATGTAATAAATAATATGAAACAGTTCGTATTGGATTGAGTATAAAAGATTTTATATTCAAAATCATGGAATGTCCATAATGTTATCTAATTTATAAAAGGGTATATAATTAGTTTTTATTTAGGAATTATTAATAAATGGTTTTATCATTTTTAAATATTTTAATTTTCCTTTTATTTAAAGTTTTTTCCCTAATTATTCATAGTTATACATTATTTATATTATGAATGTGTAGTATAACTGTTAAAATGATTTTGGGGGATATAGCCTTGCATTAAATGCTAGGTATGGATCCATAAAATTTAGTTTCTCATCTACCTTGACCTAGGTTTGTAATTGAAGTAATTATATTGAATTTATTTTCTGGATATAATTTATGAATATTAGGTGTTAAAAATGTAATAAATTTTATTCTATCTTGAGTAAAGTCTCCCTAGGTAGAGGGACTTGGGGTCAAACCACCTACCGACCTGGAGGCTTCTGCCTTATCTAAAAAGGTGAATGGGTTTGGTTATCTATCACTGTGAACATAATCATGTGGAGATTATCAATCTCATTTTTATCTATGACTTTACATGAAAATTTCAGGTACCTTACACAGATGATGCATTCTAATATGTATTAATATGTTTAGCTTCTATTTTTGGGTGAGTAACACAAACTTTTAGGTTGTGTAAAAGTTACACATTAATGTGGTTTGAATGCATTAATTTGGTGGGTGTAATAGGGAATCCATAACTGACTGAAAATTGTTTTTTATTATTATACAAACACTTTTATGGAAAAAAGTGAGAAATCAAACATGACCTCACCACATCACTACCACTTCACCAGAAAAAACAAATCAAGCCTTTAAACTGAAAAATCATCAAGCTGGAGCCGAAATCACCAAGAAATGGTCGAGTTACCATGAACTAGGGGAAACAAACATCAAGAGAACTAGACATTCCTCAGAACCAGTCTCCTCGAACGCCCACTGATGCAGCCGTCGCACCGGCCCAAATCTACAGACCCGCTGGCGGACTCCTGGTGGAATCCGCCCAACCCTCCAGCGAAGTGAGATGGGCCCTTAAAAGAGCACATCCAAAAAGGACGACAAACAGACCATAGTGAGGAAGACCAGGCCATCCCGACACTGCCCCCTACTCTGCAGGCAACCACAGTGCACCCTCGGACAAAACTCCACTCGGCAAATCCCATTCCAGCACCTCTAAAGTAGTGAAACCCAAATCCAAGAAATTGTAGAAGATCCAAATCATCCCAACCACACCTCCAGCATCACACCATGACAACGAACACGCCCCATTTGCACTTTCTTACATTCCAAATGAAGAAACCAACACCATACCAGACTCACAAATATCATCGCCACCATACCCCTCATGAGAACCGCAGCAACCACCCAAAACACTCACTGGCAGAAGATCAAATCAGCGGCTTCCTCAAACCGAAGGAAAAATCGACCCCACTGCCGACACTGGACGCCGCGGAGAAAATGGCGGATGGGCCTCGCCGTGACGAACTCCGCAAACCCGCTGCTCCGCTGCAACAATCACGAACCCAGTGCTCCGCCACAGCAGATCGCGATCCCACGAAGCCACCACAGAAAACACCTCGATGAACTCCACAAAATTGCTGCTTCACTGCAGTAAACCACGAACCCGCTACACGGACACAGCAGAATGAACCCATGAAATCGTCACAAAAAAACGCACCGCAAACCTGAACCCAAGACAAGAAGACCGGGGATCATCACCGCGGCGAGAGACAGCAGGGGTTGACCGCAGACACCGCCGGCCACTGGAACAACGCTGCAGAGAGGACCAGGACCTCACCGTGATGAACCAGCTCGGATCCATGATGCCACAACCGCATGCCACAAATCTGCAGTGCCCCCAAAGAGACGTCCGGAAGAACCGCCACAGGAAGCACACTGCGAACCCGCAGCACCGCCACAACACCGTGAACCCGCGGTGCGACGCTTCTACTAGAAGAGGAAACGCCGCTGCAGACCTTCCGAGATGAGGCGCCGAGGATGATAGCCTCCTCCAACACAAGAAATAGGGGAGATAGCAGTGATGGGGAAACCCTAATTGGTGTTGCGCCCCTTATGGGCTCATCACCTAATTCCCATAGGAAATCCATAACTAAATCATTAGAATCATGCATACACAAAAGATAATAAAATAAGAGAAGATAATGATTACATAATATGTAATAATTATCAATTTAATATGAATATGATGTGTATTAAATTGGTGGGACCTTAAAAGATAATCCCACAGATATAAAGTATGAGATTCTTTCCAAATAAACACTTTTTAAAACCTTGATCATCCAACTAGGTAGTTTCATGCTGAAGCGTGGTTCCCATAGATTAACTTATGTAAGAAAAGAAAGTAATTAGTGACTTAGGATTATTCAATGGGTGGTTTCATGCCAAAGAGGGTCTCCCCTAGGTTGTATTATGTTAACTTGTTTTTAATGTTTTCTTTGGATTACAATTAACTGGTAAACCCCAAGGGTTAGGATACCAGAGGAATAAAATTGAGTATTTCCATGCGATGAATTTGGATAAAAGGTTATTCTCTAAATTATCCAATGGCCACAACTATTGTGATTAGGATGAATCCCTACCTAAATAACTAAAGTAATGAGTTTCATTCTAAATTAGGGTCATTTTTTATAGAAATATAGATCTTGGCTCACTAAATAGATATGATGTCTGGGGTCATCAATTTTAGTGGGAGAACTATCATTAAAATTCATCAATGAAAATATATAAGACATGATATTCTTCTGATAAAAATTTCAATTATAGATAAAATCATCATCATCATCAATATAAACTTTGAAATTAATCCTTAAAGTGAGAAGCATAAAGTAATTAACTCATAATACTAGTGGATTAATAAAAGTTCTTGATCAAGATAAAAATTCTATATGTTATAAAATTTCTTTCCAAAGTAACCAACTATTGAAGTTGTTCGACAAGTGAAACTTTATGTTTTTAGAACATAGAATGATTCACTTGGGATTTCAAATGCATTTATCTCAAAATGATCTAAGGAATTGTATACTCCACTCATATACACAATTTGATTGGGTATGTCAATGATATTCAATATGATCGAATTGGATAATGACTTGGAGAGACTAAAAGGATTATTCGGGTTAAGGAATTCATTTTGTTGTCATCTTCATATAAGATGAGTGAGTTCAAGAAACTTTTACCCAATATTCTCAAAATGTTGAGAATAAATGAACTAAGGGATAAAATGTCTAGGTTTGGGTAATGTATAGACAATATACATTACCCAAAACTTGAGGGTAGTTAAGGTTTTTTAAAATTGAAAGAGGAAAAGTTAGAAAGTCAAAAAATATTTCTTTAAGAAGGTAGTTAAGGTTTTTTAAAACTTGAGGGTATTATTAGGTGGTAGTTATGATTTCATTTTGTAATGAACCAACCTGATATTTCCTCAAAAATTGCCACCCAAACCTATCTAATTCATACCCAAACGGAATTCCTGATCCCCGTGAATTGAAAACTATCACCTGGGAATCAAACAACAACCAGAGGGAATGATTTCACCCATCTTGAAAAAAAACAACATGGAATACATACAATGAAAAGAAAAAACATAATAAAACTAGAAGAAACAATTCTATGATCAAATAGAAACAATAATAGTGATACAAATCGAAAGTAAGATAAACCAAATGTATAGGGTTAACAAAACCAGAAGGACAACTAAAACCAATAACTACTACTCCATATGATACATGGGAAATCTCCCACCATCTCACCACAAACTTCTTATACCCATCTAACATGAACTTCACCACATCACTACGAAACCTTGCCTTTTCCTACATCAAAAAACAATACAAGAAATACACACCACTAAAGAGGTGTGTAGGGTAAAATCCAAACATGATCAATAGGATCCCGCCCAGTTGTTCCATGTCAAGTATCTATACAAATAATCCTAATATACTCGTTTTAAAGAAAAAATGGCTTGTTAAGTGGTAAAGCATTTTTATATCAATATCATGGTAAATATATCCATTTTCCATAGTTCTAAAACAATCCATGTAAAATAGTTTCAAAGAATAAATCCATATTTCTCAAAGCATGTATGTAAAATACAAACATTACAAGCCAAATCATATTGGTAAACAGGCCTAGGATCATAATAGGCCAGGCTAGAAGACTAATCATACCACAATCAATGACTCGTGTGTACTTGATTCCTTATAACATGGGACTGAGTAGTAGAGGAACTCCTCATGATTGAACCCATCAATAATGTCAAATCAAGTCCCTGGAACACAGTCCTAGGGAGTAGAGACACACCCCATGATTGATCACCCCAAAAATAAAATAGAAGAGGCCCAATACTACACCTTCCACCTAGGTACCCAAATCTTCCCATGTGCTACATTTATTGAATCAATTTTCAAATGGATACACATTTCACAAAAAAAATCCAAACAACCCTATATTCTATCAAAAACCATGATTTGAAAAACCCTTTCACAATCTATTTCATGATGTTTTTAAAATAAATTTTAATTTACCAAAACAAAGGAAAATCCATATTTTATCACAAACTCATTTACACACACAAATAAATCATTCAAATTTAGTTATAAAACAATTTATAAAACTAATATCAATTATGATTCATCCAATGTAAGCTAGAGACAGAACCATATACCATAAAATTTATTCACACACTACCTACAATAGAATCTGCACACACACTATGAGGAATTAAAAATAACAAACGAAGTCTCAAGAATCAATTCCCACATCTCATAATTGAATTACATAAGTAAATTTGTTTTCAAAGAGGATAGATAAAAACATAACTCAGTGAAATCACACACTACACCACAACCAACACTAGGGTCATCCTCTAGAAGAAAATATCACAACGTATCTAGAAGGGATCAACAAGCATCATTATATGTTCTAAACATCTCATAAACACATCCCAATGATGCTTTCATAACCAATATGAATGAATAATTATAAAGGTTTCACTTACCCTAAGATAGAAAATGTAACCAAGTTGGAGATAAAACATCTAATGAAGGAGCTCAAAAGAGAATAAATAACCCAAACATGCCTGGAGAGATAGTTAGGGTTCAAGA
Organism: Viscum album; assembly: GCA_963277665.1. NCBI lineage: Eukaryota > Viridiplantae > Streptophyta > Magnoliopsida > Santalales > Viscaceae > Viscum > Viscum album. The sequence continues at coordinate 536,408,939 of OY728138.1, read as the reverse complement.
GAGATGATGCATATCGAATGAATAAGTTACAGACATGTGGAATGTTAAAACCCACTGGGTAGGAGGTTTTTATAATGTAACAATAGGTTTGGGCCATAAACCCTTCAGTTTTCATGTCTACCTAAAAACATGTTTCCTTAGGTAAAAAAATCTCAAGTGACATATTTAATATGTAAAAATAGGTTTACAGCATAAAAATGTTCTATGCCTTGAACCCATTTTATAGATTGAAGGGATATTATGCTATAAACCAATTTTACAACTTGTTTCTAATGATATAATTACACCATAAATATGAAATTTACAACATAAAAATTCCTTGTAATAAGTACCTAGTCCAAGTTCTGTAGAAACTCCCATAACATCTTTTATTCCCTCCAAACCCAGAGAAAAAACCCTCAAACCTTAAAAGAGAGAATAACTTTTTTCCAAGATGTTAAAATCTCCCCACCATAGAACTTTCCATCCCCATAAAGTCACATGGAATAATAAAGGTATGAAAAGAGGTGATGCCACTACGCCCTCACTGATGACTCATGCTCCAAAGTCTTGTAAGAATCTGATCTGTGTCTCCAAGTCACTCTGACCAACAAAATAGAATTCCTACACAAGAATTCCACTTAATTATCAACAATATACACTAGTTTCTACACAATAGAAACATATATATCCAATATAATCTCTTCTCAACTTAGAACAAGGGATGGATTAGTATGGAACTTCATAAGTTGGGATATATTGAAAATTACATGGATACCTATCAACTGAGATGAAAATTCCAACCAATAAGAAACATACCCAATCCACTCAGTGACCTCAAATGGTCCAACATATCTTGGAGACATATTATCATGTTTCTCAAGCCGATGGTGACCCAACAAAGGATAAACTTTCAAGAAAAATCATTCACCAATGGAAAACTCCATAGGATGACATTGATGATGCACATACGATTTCTATTGACTCCACACTTTAACAAAGCATTGATGTATATCCTAAATCCTTGGATATTTATCTTAAACAAGACTTGGTCTCATAAGAGAGTTATCTCCCACCTTTTCCCAAAAAAATGATGACATGCATAGCTGACCATATAAAGCCTCGAAGGAATTAATTCTGATTGATGAATTTTAATTATTTTTATACACAAACTCAACCATTCCCAAATAGTTGTCCCATGGTCCACCAAAATATAATATGTAGGCATAGATAATATCTTCCAAGATCAAGATAGAATGCTCTGTCTGGCCATTCATCTATAGAAGGTAAGTTGTACTCAACCGAACCTAAGTCCCCATCACCTCCTGTATAATCTTCCAAAATATAGAGGTGAACCTTGAATCCCTATCCCAGAAAATGTCATAGGGAACCCCATGTAACCTCATTATCTCTTTCATGTACAACATATCCAGATCTTTAACTTTATAGGTGTATTTGATTGGAATGAAATGAGAATATTTCACCAATTGATCAACTACCACCCAAATAGAATTCATCCCTAAATGAGTCTATGGTAATCCAACAAAAAATTCCATGGACACCATGTACCATTTCCAAACCAACACTAGAAGCATCTAGAGCATACCAGAATATTTCCAATAATATGCCTTTATTTTTAGGTAAGTGTAATAGTGCGATGAATAATCAGCAATGTCACGCTTCATACCTAACCATTATAATTTTTATCTCATGTCATAAAGCATATTTGTAGTTCCCAGATAAACAACCCTTAAAGAACTATGAAATTCATGCAATACTGAATTCATCATAGATGTTGGGATGAAAAACTGATCCCTAAAGTAGGTAATACAATTAGAAGGGAGAGACTAACCATAAATAGTCACTCCACCATTTAAGGTTTTCCTAATTCCTCTAAACTCGTTATCTTACTATTGACCCTATAGAATCGACTTAGTGAGAGATGATGATAATATAAGACTAGTCAGAACCATACCTGAATCTTCACCTTTTCATTCAGATGCAACTGAGTGAAGAGAACCATGAGGTTCCACACTTCCTTCGATTCCAAAAAATCCTATGGAAGAACTCTTATACAGAGAGATTCTATGATGAATTTCCCCTTCCCTGAGGTGTAGACGATGTTAAATTCTCCACCCACTTCCTCTTTTTAAGATTAAATTATTTCTAAGAGAATATATTGCTCAAACTCTTATAGTCATATTATACTATGAACCTATCCTAAAAAATAAAGTTTCATCAATACTTAAGTGCATGCATAATTGTGGAAATCTCCAAATTAGAAGTGGGGTAATTTTTCTCATGCAGCTAAAGCTGGAAAGAGAGATAGCCCTGACGTGATCATCCAACATAAACACACAACCTAGATTAGTTTCAAAAACATCATAGTATACAATATACCCCTTACTAGGCTTGGGTAAGATCAAAAAAAATTGTTGTTAGAAACTACTTAAACTAATCAAAATAATCCTAATAATCCACATCCCATATGAATTTCACCCCTTTCTTGGTAAGAGCAGTCATAGGTAACACCAACCTCAATAAATCCTTGAAGAACCACTGATAGTATCCCAGAAGACCTAAGAAGCTCCAAATCTCAAAGACGTTATATAGATCCTCCCAAAACAATAAAACCTTCACATTTTCATTATCTACTAATAGGACATGTTAAAAAATCATGTGCCCTGATAAATTCACATCCTGGATCAAAAAATTCCATTTAAAAAGCTTTCCATAAATTTGGTGTCTCCTCAAGATTCCTAAAACCAAAATCAAATGGTGCTCATGTTCATTCTCTGATCTTGAATAAATCAATATGTCATCAAAAAACACAATGAAAAAGGTGTTTATATATAAATGGAATATCAATTTCATCAAATCCATAAAAACTATTGGAACATTAGTCAAACCAAAAGGCATCAAAAGATATTAATAATGGTCATACCTTCTCCTAAAAGTGATCTTAAAAATATCAGAATACTAAACCTGGAGCTGATGATAACTTGACCAAATATTGATTTTTTAAAACTAATTTTCTACCTTTAATTTATCAAACAAGACATCCACAAGGGGAAAGGAGTACTTATTCTTAACCATCACTCGATTAAACTTTCAATAGTCTATTCAGAATCAAAGTGAAACATTATCCTTCTTGGAAAAAAATAACTAGGGCTATCCATGGTAAAATATTGGTATGAATAAATCAATTATATAGAATATCATCTAATTGAACCTTAATATCATTCATCTCAGTAGGTGTCATATGATAAGAGGGTATAGAAATTAGTTGTGTCCTGGAATCAGATCAACGAAAACTCTACCTCCCTCTTTGGGGGAAGACCAAAAAATTTGTTTAGGAAGACATCAGGGAATTCCCAAATCACTATAGGAATATTTCCAATATAAGAAATGACATCAGGCTCAACAATAATGGATGAAAAAAACTCTTGATCTCTATATGGGAAATTCCCACATGACCAGGCCTCAAATCCCAATTTTTTTGAAACACCCAAGATATCCCATCGACAATAAAGAATTAAATATTTTGATGATAACAATAAATATCAACATGATGAGAAACAATCCAATCCATCCTGATGATGGTGAATAATAGATCCATATTGAGAACTAAGAAATATAATACCAAATTTTCATCAACTATCGATAGATAATAAGACATACAACAAAACCCCTACTATTTTATCTTTCCAAAAGGTGTTTCTAACTCTATAACAAAGGACATAATCTCCATTGGAATTTTTAGAACATCAATGAGATAGGTATATATAAATTAGTGTGAGACACCTATATTAAAAAAAGTAGTTTATATAAAAGATGCAACAAAGATGGAACCTCTCATTATCCCTAGTCCTGCATCAACCTCCACTAGAAACTCATTCACTGGATGAAGATGTTTCAATCCTGAGGCATGTGCTAGAGCCCTGTGGAATTTAAAGCTTTTGACTGCACTGTAGTGGAATTTGGAGTCAAAGATCACTATCCATAACGGGGAATAGACATAGATTGAAAAAAAACCTATAAAAATGGTCATGGAGGCCTTAAGCATTGCATGTTTTCACAAGGTATGATTATAACATCTGGTGTGCATGGCCTTACCACAATAATATCAAGTCAAGGGAATAGTACTGGAAGCTACAAATGTTATGGAGGAAGCTTGATACTGAGAACCACCTCCACTAAACCTATTATGATCATTAAACTTTCTATTATTTCCCTTCACACCACTGAAGATGTCATCAGGTGGAAGGGAAGGGACAGAATAACCAATCTTGTATGTCATGTTTATTTCTATCATCATATCACTACCAATTATGTCATCATAGCTGATAAGATTTAGTATATGCACCTACGATCAAATATATGGTTGCAAACCCTAAATGTACTTATGAACTTTCAGTTAATCGTTCTTCATCACCTTTAGAGAAAAAAGAACCATATCTACAAAATGATTAGTGTAATCTAACACTGAATTCTCTCCCTGCTATAAGGAGAGGAACTCCAAAGACTTTTCTATTGTTAGAGACTCTATGTAGAAATTCTGAAAGAAGAGGGTCATTAAACCCTTCCAATAAAAATCTATGTGTTTATATGCATGTACCATAGAAACGTTACATCAATTTCTAGGACCCTTGAGCCAGAATGTCATTCACTTTATCTTGATAGTCTCAGGTGTCTCTAGGAAGTTGAATATTTGATCAATATTTTTCATCTAGTGCTTTGCCTCTGGGGGTCCATTTATACTCTCATGATCGATCTCTACCTCCTCCATTTCCTAGATATGCCTCATTATCTTGGTTCTGAACACACAGTGCATTATATTTCATGACATGAACTAACTGACTGATAGCCTCTATAAGATTCTGATCCAGAGGAGTATTCCCTTGAGAAGAGACTCTCACTACACCCTCATGTGGAACCCATGGAAGATGACTCTAAGGCATATTTCTACACACAAAAAACATAATAAAACAATATAACAATAGGAAAGTATTAGCCTAAACTATTAAACCATAAGAAAAAATTGAGATCAACATCAAGACTCAACATAATAGATACACATCCCAACATCCCATGGTAACTTGAGGCTTGTCATGTTAAGAGTTGGCCATACACTCACCGCAACCTACCTATCAAATCTTAAAAATCCTATCTCCAATCTATTATAAATCCCAAAACAAGTTCACTTGAGTACTAGCCCCACTTTGATGCCATTTTTTAACAAACCAACTCAGGATACTCTCAAAAACATGCTCCTGAATTGATCTTCTACATACTAGAAGGGAGTTCCATGTCCCCACGGACTATAGACTAGCACCCAGGAAAAAAAATACAACCAAAGGGAATAATTTATCCCAACATATAATAAAATAAATGAAATATATGAAACAAAAATACATAGTAGAGGAAAACTAGAAGAAACGTATTCCATAATCAAAGAGAAACAGTGGTAGTGATGAAACTCAGAATCCAGATAAACTGAAGGTATTGGTATAAAAAAACCTAAAGGATAACTGAAACCAATAACTGTTACTCTATGTGATACATGGGAAATATCTCACCATATCAACACCAACTACTTGTTCCCAGCTGACATGAACCTCACCACCTCACTACGGAATCTTTCATTTTCTAACATCAAAATAAAATTCAGGGTATATACACCACCGAAGTGGTGTGTAGTGTAATGCCCCGACCCCAGTTACCCAGAGTTGGTGCATTATTGTGTAACATTGGCATGATCACAAAAGATCAAGTCTCGAAAGTCCGATTAGTTTAGTAGCCTTGGAAACACTAGATACATTCATAAATGTTACATTACATCATAAAGTAAAAAATCACAATAACATAGTCTCCATAGTCCACACTTTTATCCCCTTCAGACTATCCCTGTAGGTCAGTCATAAAATATTTCTTCACATCCTGGGAAAAATAAAACATTGAAAGGGGTGAGCTCAGATGCTCAGTAAGGATAACAATATAGCGGAAGCTTTCATAAATAAACATAAACATTTAAGGAAATGTATGACAAAAACAAAATCCTTTTAAACTTGAACTTCAACATAATATGGAAAAATTAAAATGAGATAATGTCATTTACTTATTCACATGGATATTCTACTAGTCGAATAATCACATGAAATATCAATAACCACTTTCATAATGATGGAATGCATAATTCCAGACAATCATAACCACGTAGCCAATGCCTCGTGCCAAGACTAAAAATAAGATTTTGTCAAGGCCTCATGCCAAGACACTAGTTTGTCTCATGAGACCTGCCGATGCATCGAGGAGCTATAGCAGCCTCCACCCGTCACTTATTAATTCCAATGCATTCCTCATATGAACAGGTTTAAACATATCATAAACCATAACATAATCATATCACATAAAACATGCATAAAGGAAACATAACATTTCCACATTCCAATCACAAGATATCAATACAACACATTGATATAAAAAAACACTTTCAAAACCATTTTCAAAACCAAAATAAAATAAAAGTAAAACTTAGTATTTATTTTTCATTTAAAAAAATTATGGCTTGTAGAGGAAGTCGAAACTCAAATAATGGTCACGGCGGCGGAGAAGTCATTGTCATCGCATACGTACAACAATAAAAACATTACTTTTTGTTGTTTAGTAAAACGATTCATATAAAAATATTCCTTTTCAATAAACATAAAAGTCAAAGGGGTTTATACACCATATAAAAGAAATTTGTGTATAAAACAAAATATGCCTCAATGAATGGAGATTGAGACGAAGTCCCTTACAAAGATCATTTTTTAAATAAAATAGATCTATTATGTGTATTCACTATAAGTACACATAAATAAAGTACAAATACAATATAGGACATAATAATATCATGACGTAATTTGAAAGTAGGAGATTAACCCAAAGAACGGAAATTGGTTTAAGAAGTTCCCTTACCTCATGTCCGTCTTGACTCGACCGTTCTTTAACCTCCTGAATAATAAACTAGAGTTAATTTATAATTGCTTAAGAACCTTTTTCAAGTTTATTATTCCTTTTATATCACTTATTACCATGTTATGAACATTATGTAATTATTTATGTTAATAACGGTCGTTTTGTCGATCTTTGGTACTTGAGTCAAAAATAAACTTCTTATAATTACAAGTTGTTCATGTGGTAAAATATCCATTATATCCAGAATTATATTCATGATGTAGATATCATATATATCATATATATCCAGTATATAGATTCATTCATAATGTTACGTAACATTTAGTGGTAAGAAATGAAATGCATCGTTCATGGAGACGGTAAGTCGTACGTACGCATGAATGCTACTTTCATTTCTATTTCGTATTTAATGGAATGAAATCATAATGATATAAAGGTGTATTATAATTCCAGTATAATATCATATATAATATCATTTACTTTATCCTTTATACGTCCCACATATGGCATTAACGATTCAAATCACTTTGAGGGGGCGGTAGTCCGCACTTCTTAAAATGAAATTATCACGTTTACCCATAATGGAAATCATAAAGGTATGTAATAAATGAGAAATAAATAAAAATAAGGAAAAAATAAACATAATATATATATCATATATGAAAATATTTTCATCAAAATGGCCACCATTAGAGGTGTTAAAAGAATATTGAACAATCATCGTTTCGTGAGGCAGTATTTTGCCACCCACAGAAACGGTATGTTCTTTAACCATTAGACGAAGGTGTGTGTAAGTGTAAATCAAATAATTATCATAAAAATATCCTAGTATATTTAAGATATTTTTGTTGTTACAAAATAAAGGAATAAAAATATTTTAGGGTGTTGGATAAGCAAAATAAAACAAAAGAACACAAGTGAAGACATTACCTTTAAATCGGGTAACTCTTTTTGATTTGAGCCAAATGCTTCCTTGGGAAGACTTCTGCCCAAAGTGAGGCTTCTTGGAGTAAGAGAGGGAAGTTTAGAGAGTATTTGTGCAGAGTTTGGCCGATCCAAATAACTTTGATGGTGTGAATAAGGTGGTAGAGGTGGGGACCTTTTATAAGAGGAGAGGAGGGGCACTCTTGGAAAGTCATGAAATGTTACATTATTATGAAGTGATTTTCGGATTTCAAAGGTCCAAAAATTGTATATTTTGAGGATAATGTGATAAGTGTTCGAAATATACTCATAAAATAGGTTTTTGACAAGTTTAAGTCTTAGATTTTACATTATCATTTCATTTTATTTAAATCGTTAATTAATGAGGTAATCACTGCATCATCATGGTGTCATAAAAAATTTAATTTATTTAATGTCTAAAAATTATAAAAAAATATCATGATGTAGGAAATATTTTTATCTTTCCAATTAATAGTTATAGTCGAAAAGTTAACTTATATAACCCCATGTAATAATTGTTTTAGTAAAACAACACATGTTTGTGACAATTTTATTTTTACTTTAAATAAAAAGTTATTAATGTCATTTTCTTACCCAAGTGGCTCCATGGGGTCCCCAAGTTGACCCATGGATTTTCTTGGTCGTCCATGACTCATCCAATAAGGGTAGGACAAGTGTAAAGGTATTTTCATATTTTTAGAATATCATTTTTACTTTAAATTTCACTAATTACCTTTAATCGCAATTAATTAAACTTAAAAGTTACTATTCACCAAAAAATTATTTTAATCCCATTGAACCACATTTTACTTCCTAATTACAACTATGTATGTCGGATTTTTGAAAATAAAATCACAGAAGTGGTAATATTTCATTTAAACTAAAAATCAGTTTTTTTAACTACCACTTAGTGGTTTCACTATTCATCAAAAATTGAAGTTTTTCAGAACAATGCCAAAATTTCACCCTAAGCTATAATTGATATTCTGAATTCAATAATGGTGTCTATTTTACAAAATTACAAACATATAAGTTTCATTAATTAATTTTATAATTAATTCCCATTGTCACAACAAATAGCGTGTTTTTAAGAAACAATATATATCAAAAGATTGACAATTGTTTATGCCCAATTTCAAAGTGAAATTAATTCTAATGACCACCATTGGATAAAATGGTAAAAATATGTTCTAATTATACTTTAAAACCACTCAATAGTATAATTTATCACTATAAATTATTTTTATTAAAAAAGTTGTTTTTAAGTATTTTTCACTATTCATAAAAAATTGGAAGTTCTTAGAAAAATACCAAAAATTCAACATAGGCTAATTTCGATATTCCGAATCCAAAAATGAAGTCCATTTTGAAATATAAAATATATATAATTTCAAAAAGTGGGTATTACTATTCATAATGGCTATTTTTATTGGTCGCGGTGTGGTAGAATCTCAAACTTGCGTACAATGCAAGCTATAGCATTATTGAAGGAGAAGCGTATCGTGGAAGCTTGGGGTGTTACATGTAGGGTGTGAGCTAAACAGGATCTGTGGGATCTCACCCAGGTGTTCCATATCAAATCTCTATAAAAATAATCTCAATATTCTCATTTTAAAGAAGACATGGCATGATAATAAGTAAATTATTTTAATATCAAAATAACGGTAAATATTTCCCTTTTCCACAATTCTAAAACAGTCCAAGTAAGATAGTTTCAAAGAATAAATCCCCATTTCTCAAAGATGGTATGTCAAATCCAAATAGTACAATACAAAGAACAATGGTAAAGAGTACTAGGATCACAATAATTTAGGATATCATAATACTCATACCACAATCAATGACTATTGCACACTCATGTCCTTAAAATGTAGGCTTAAAGAGAAAAGGAATTCCCCATGAGTGAACCCTTTGAAAATGTCAAATCAAGTCCCTAGAACACAGTCCTGGGGAGGAGAGGAACGCCCAATGAGTGAACCCCCAACAATAAAATAGATGAGGCCCAATAATACACCTTCCACATAAGTACCCAAGGCTTCCCATGTTCTACATTTATCAAATCAATTTTCAAAGGGATTTACATTTCATAGAAAATTACAAACAACCCTTTATTATATCAAAAACATCCTTTGAAAACTCATTTCATAATCTATTTCACAATGTTTTGAAAACACCTTTTCTTTTACCAAAATAAGGTAAAGTCTATATTCAATCAAAAACCCATTTATGCAAACAAATAAATCATGTCAATTTATTTATATGACATTTTATAAAACTAAGAGAAATTATGATTCATTTGTGATAAGTTAGAGATGGAACTACATACCTAAAACTCAGGACGCACGCTACCTATAATGGGATTCACACACACACCAGGAGGAATATAGAACAATAAGAAGAGGCCCTAAAATTTATTCCCACGTCTCATAATCAAATTATATAAGAAAAATGGTTGGTGTAGAGGATATATCAAAATATACCTTAGGGAACTCACACGCCACACCACAACTAACACGAGGGTCGGCCTTCAAAAGACAATCACACAACGAATCAAGAAGGGGTCAACAAGAATCATAATATGATCAACATATCTCATAAACACAACCCAAAACCACTGTCACAACCAAGATAAATGAATAATCCAAAAGTTTTCAATTTCCTGAATGGTGACAACGCAAACAAGACAGAGATCAAGCACTAAATAGAGGAACACGGAAGAGGGAATATCACTCAAATTCACCTAAAGGGATACCTAGGGAATGAGTGAGAGGATTTTCATCAAATTAAGGGGTTACAAACATGTGGCATGTTAAAAATCACTAGGTAGGATGGATTTGCGATGAAAAAATAGGATTCACACCGTAAACCCTTTAGGTTTCATGTCTTCCGAAAAACATGTCACCTTAGGTAAAAAAATCTTGAGTGACATATTTACAATGTAAAAACAAGTTCAAGGCATAAAATTTTTAATGCCTTGAACCCTTTTTATATATTTAATGGATATAATTTCATAAATAGATTTCATATTGTTCCTAATGAAAAACTTGCACCGTAAATATGAAATTTATGACATAAAAGTGTCTTACGGGCAGTTCCCAACCCAGGTTCTGCAGAAACTCCCATAACATCTCCTACACCCTTCAAAATAAAACAATGAACCCTCAAACCTTAAAATAGATCATACCTTTTTTAAAATATGTTATACATATTATATTATAATCTATAATACCTTAAGGGGATTTGGGAACTTCATGGAATGTCCATGTCAAGTATTAGTATTATAGAAATTGATTTTTGATTTTGAAGGGTATGTGATACTAAGTAATTTTTTTACAAGTATTTTAAATACACGGGAGTTCAAAATCATAGGAATAATTAAAAGAGATTATAGTTTTCATTAAAGTGATGAAGTAAATGGTTAACACATCATAAATTTGAATGTAATGATATTTATCAAGCTTGGGTGAATCTAAGTAAAGGTAGTGTATCTTCATTTCACTTCTCTTGTATGATAAGAGGTGTTAACAAATAGTTGTTGTGAGAAACATGAGATGATTAATTATATACACTAATTTTATGATTCATAGGATTCTATAACATGTTTTTAGAAGAGGATATAGATAAAAGTGTTTTATCTTGGATAAATTATTTATCCATCTATTTATTAAAATATGGTGGAATTTTATTCCCATCCATAGTGGTGTATTTTAATGAATAAAATCTTTTTTTAGGAAAATAATTTAAACACATAGAATTTCATTTGAGATATGGAAACAATAGTTAATTTTTCATATATTCCCACTAAAAGGAAATAATTGTTATTTACTAAAAGAAAAAGTAATTTGTATTGTGTCTTATAAAGATATTATGAATAGAATATAGCTTCTAAGAGGCTAGCGAGAGTATGTTTGAACTTAGAGAAGTTCAAATTTAACAAATAAAAGATTATACCAGTCTAAGAATAAAGGTTATTCTTCGCATAATATCCTAAAATTTTTAGGATATGTGATGATAAATAAATGTAAATAGTTTTGTTTATTTTTTATGAGAAAGTGAATTATACTTGGTATCCTAAAATAATTTTTAGGGTATGACAGTAAAGAAAATGTGAATAGTTATATTTAGTTACTGCAATAAAGTGAATATCACTATTATACCAACTTCTTTAAAAAGTTAAATTCACTTAATTTATTAAAAGGATTAGTAAATAATAGTAAAGATAAAATTATATGGTTACATGTGCTTACCATAGTGAACTGACTGTCACTTTATCCTAAAAAGTTTAGGATGTGATGGATAAAAATGAAAATGGTTATATTGACTTCAAGGAGGAAGTTTGATGGAATAATTTCATAATTCATGATGATGTTAGCCTTAGAAAGAGTTATATGTAGACAACAAAAGATAACATTATAAGATTTAATTCTATGAAGTTATGGAGTTTGAATATAGGTTCAAAGAGTTGAACATAAGGAATATGATTCCTATATATCACTATTATTCAAACTACCTTGCTTGGTAAATGTTACCCACTAAGTGGTTAGTGGGAGGATTTTATCTGATGGTCACATAGGGATCTAACAAGAATTAAATATGGATATAATGTTCAAAAAAATCATTACTATAGTATCAACATGATAATCATTTAGAATCTATGAGTATTTAACACTTATGAGATTGATTATAATGGTTGTAAAAATTTCATGTAATTATAATAAAAGAAAACTTCATTTATCATTCATTCATGTGTGATGAAACTTTAATTTCACATGAATGGTCAAATGATGAATATCCCCTAAAAGTAAAAAAACTTTGAGTTGTACCTAATCAATTATCATCATGGAGTATTATGGGTTGTGATAATATGTTAATATTAGATTTAATATATTATTGTATATATTAAAAAGGGTTTTATATGAGATATGAAGAGTGGAATATTTGCATAATAATTAGAGAAATTACTTAGAATGATCAATGAAATTATATCTCATGGAATGTCATACGGTCATAGATATACTTAGGGGTGTATGAATATTATAAATCTTTCTTAACTGAGGTTGGAAAGATATATATCATGAGAAACTTCATATTTTGATACCCTACTTATTCAAGTCAATATATAAACTTAGTTAATAAGGGGGTGGTTGGGAATTTTGCATATCACCGTCATTGAAGTGAAACCAAGATGAGATTTTTCCTCTTGTATGACAAGAAAAGTCATTTGGACCTTGATATAATTAAACTGAAGAGATACATGTACATTATTTAATTGAAACACAAGAGGTTTTTTTAACTATTTTGATGAGGGTCATGTGATTTACCCATCTATTAGATAAATGACATGTGATGTATCCATCAACTTGGTCAGTCTATTTCTATGAATCAAGAAAAGATGAGTTGGATATAATAGATTGAAATGTTCCATGATTAGTGGTCACTCAATGTCATGGATAAAAGGATTATATAAGTGTACATATTATTTATATGATACATCTAGTGGTGTACATGTTCATATAGAGATATGAGTTTGTTTGATGGAGATCACACCATACCCCTTAGTTGTTTGAGTAGCACTGTAACGACCCAGAATTATATCAATGAAATTTCCCTTATTATAATTATTTCATATAGTATAAATCATATAAAATAACTTATATAACACAATAAAAACTTTATAAATAAGTAATTAATGAAATAAAAGGTATTTTGAGAAATTAAGGAACCTATACCGATAGAATAGTAACTTGAAATTTGGAATAGTAATGTAACCATTATGAATAGTAAATATCCCAATAGAATATTAACCTCACCTATGAAAGTATAATTAAAATTTAGGAATCTTATAAATGAAAATATGGAATATTTATATCTTGGTATAAGTAAATAATTTTTTTAAAAATGATAAATTAAGTATTGGTATTTTTGTGACACATAAATGTTTACTTACAGTTTTATAATAAATATAATGATTTAAATGAAAATTTATTTCCTTAAAATAAATTCATAAATTAATATTTTGTTGTATTATTATTATAATATAATTTTATGAGACATTAATTAATTTTTCAAAGTGTTATAAAATCAATTATAATTTTAAAATTGGGATTTTTTTGAATAAATGATGATTTTTTTAAAAACTTAAATTTATCATATTTATAAAATTATTTTTATAAAATGGATTCCATTTTTGAATTCTAAACATATAAAAATGGTAAGGGTGAATTATTTTAATTTTTCTAAAATCATTGAATTCTTGGTGAATAGTGAAATATGATAATTTACAATATTTAACATTATAAGTAAATAAATGAATTTTTGAGTCATGGTTGAGTCATAGATGATGTAAGTAGCCTTTATATCAAACTAAAATGATATATTTAATTTATTTAGTCACAATAATCCTCACTATTCATATTCTTGAGCCAAAATAATAAACTAATGAGTAAAATGATCAAAAAACACTTCTCTCCTCCGCTATAAATACCACCACTTCCCACCCCTTCTCCTCACACCTATAAAGCCTTGAAGATTGTCCAAATTTTTCCCAATAATCTCCCAATACTATCTACCCACATCCAAAATCATTTGTCTCAACAAAATACCAAACCCATTTCCCAAAGTAGGTTCTCAAGGAGGAGAAATTCAAGAGGTTAAATCCTCTTTTGTTCACTTTTAATTTCTTTTATTTTTCTTTTCTTTTCTTATTCTATCCTAACCTCACCTTATATAATTGGAATGATAAAACCAATATATTTTATATAATTTAATTCCATTGTGTTAATGGGAAAATCCATCATCTTTTCTCTTCCCCTCTACTTTTTTACTAAAAATGAAAACATCGTTTGTGATGTGTTGATTTATCGCATTCAAGGATGACGAGTTTTCAATTTTCATTACCGCCTTCAAGGATGGTCATAAAAACATTTTTATGGTTAAAATAGATTATAATATATGTATTATATTCTATTTAATGTTCTAGAACCATTATATATGCATGATATTAATTAATAAAACAAAACTAGTTCGTGATGATCAAAAAACGCTAAAATAATCTAAAGGGTTGTCATTAACATTTTATCTGATGAATCATCCTCACATCTGGAAAAAAATGATATATAAGAAAATTTAATATTATTTAATTTCATTAATAACATATAATTTTAATTCTAGAAAACTATTCTCATTTTATGATATTTTCCACACATGTATATAAGTAAACTGATCATTAAAACCAAGGAAATGAACGTTCTCGAATGATAAAATTGTATATTATAACTCATCAAAAAGACCATAAATGAACTTAATAAAATTATAATAAATCAAATACATGTAAAAAATTTCCTGAATTAATTAAATAATGGGTTTAATTTTATTATCCATGAAATTAAGTGCAAGTACAGACCACTTTCAGACATAAGGTAAGGGATTCTTTATAAACCTCCATTTTTCCTTCGGGTTACGTTTTCTCTCTCCTTACACCAATGTAATTCTTATTTATTTTTATATAATTTATATAAAATCGGTATATATGTTCCAAACGCATGTTTTTAAATCATATCATCCTTATTTGATAGGGAAATACATGTTTACATTCTCAATTCTTCCTGATAAGCAAGCCCGATTAAAGGGAACTTCCCGATTTCTCACCCGTTTTCAAGTGCACTTCATAATCTATTTCAATACCCCATTATTCTTATAAAATAAATCATTTTATCATGAAATTGATTTTTTATTTATTTCTAGTTTTATATAAAATATTATATTTTTTCCTCTTTAAA
Organism: Viscum album; assembly: GCA_963277665.1. NCBI lineage: Eukaryota > Viridiplantae > Streptophyta > Magnoliopsida > Santalales > Viscaceae > Viscum > Viscum album. Next base: position 536,393,277 of record OY728138.1, on the reverse strand, counting down.
TGCTCTTTAATATTTTCCATAAACCGCACTAAAATGTTTTATTTCTAAAGTTTCTTAGACATTATTTTTACATTATTTCACTTCAGTTTTAAATCACTTATCATTATTTATGCCTATTTTACTTTATTAATGTCCATGTATGATTTAAATCCATTCTTTCATGGACACCATTATGATATTCTCTTTTGTTATGCCTTATGACATGATTATTATACCCAATTCTTTCCATGGGTAACCCTTATGTTTGATTCACTACTACAAAATAGACTTTTAACAGCATTGGCCTTTATCAGTACTAGCAAAAATCACTGATAGAGGTTCCCTTTATTAGCGCTAAAACAAGTACTGATTTTATCAGTGATTTTTTTAGCACTCAAAAAAGGTACCCCTTTTTCAGTGCTTTTTTTAGCGCTTATAAAGGGTATCCTATATCAGAACTTTATTTTTAGCACTGATAAAGGGTACAGTTTATCAGTGCTTTATTTTTATCATTCATAAAGGTCCATAAAAAATAGTTTATTAAAAAATTATTAAAAAAATTATTAATTAAATAATTATTGATATAAATAAATAAATTGATTATACTATATATAAATTATAAATACTAATAAATGGTATATATTAAATATGTAGATATATGTAAAATGAAAATTAAACAAATAAAAATAAGTAAATTGAAAAAAAATATTAAACGTTTTATTAATTAAATAATATTTGATAATGTTAATAAATAGTATTTATTGTATATATACATATGAATGTATATAAATATGATTTCTATAATATAAAATATTTATGATTTACATTAAATAGTAATATATTTAGTGAATAATGGTTTATAATTAAAAATTAATATGAATTAAAAATACTAACTAATTGCATCGAGTAATGGACATAATTGAATGTCGTTTTATTTTTCAATTTAACATAGATCAAACGTTTGTTATATTGATTTCACGTATACATAATTAATGAATTTTTATATATAATACACACACACAAATATTTACATAATTAATAAAATCTTATATAGAAATGCATACACCTAATATTTATGTAATTTATTCAAATTTTACTATTCATTTTATAATTTCGTTATAACATGATAAATTTAAAATATCATGACTTTAATCTTGATAAATTTTATTGATTTATTTTTAATTTTATTATAGTTAAGTATTAATTCATTTTCAATATGTTTTATTTTTTATTTTTTATTTTTTATTTTTTATTTTTTATTTTTTATTTTTTATTTTTTGGGTAATTTAATAAATTTATATTATTTATTTTATATATATTTATTTAGTGTGTTTTAATATTTTCAAAATGTATCCGTATTTATTTCAATATATATCCATATTTTTTTTAATAATTTATATTTAATTAATAAAACTTATCCATTTTTTAATATTGTTAAAGTGTGCTCATTTTTTATTATTCAATTTCACTCATTTTTAGAATACATGAACTTAAGATTAAATATTCATTAATAATGTTAAAAAAATATTTGTAAAAAATATTTAAATATATATATATATATATATATATATATATATTTACTATATTTATACATTTATATATTTATAATTATAAATAAATAAATATTTTTTTCTAAAAAAGTATTTATATAATTATAAATTTATAATAAATTTATTTAAAAAATAAATATATTTATTATATTTATAATTAAATATATTTATTATATATATATAATTATATAAATATATATAATGATATAAATATTATTTTTTAAAGCATTTATATAATTATAAATAAATGATTATATTTAAAACTAATTAATAAATTATAGTAAATATATTTAAATAAATAATATATTTACTATATTTATATTGATATATATTTATTAAATATATATATATATATACAAAAAAAAATTATTTATAACTATAATTATAAATCATTTTTTAGTGGTTAAGTAATAAATGCTAATAAAAGCAATATTTATCAGCGCTAATTAATTTAGCACTAATAAAGGGATATTGATCAGCGATTTTTTGGAAGTGCTGATAAAAGTTTCACGATCTATTTAAATAAACATAATATGTTGTGAACTCATCACGATATCCTAATCTTTCCACATAAGCCACCCTCTAATGTTGCTCCTCCTCGGTGAATCAAACTCGAATCAAGGCTCAAATTAAGGGTTGAACTATTCGAAGGCTCAAATCCAAGGCTTGAATGATTCATGGGTCAAACTAATCCAAGGCTCTCACATTTTCCAGGTTTTCAAGGTTTCAACTTTCACTCGGCCGATTCAAAGCTTCAATCCAAGGTATATTATTTTCTCCTCCTCCTCCACACTCATTGATTTCTTATTTGGAAATATATATTTGTGTTTTTTTATCATATTTCTTTCTTTACCATCATAGTATCCCTATGGTCAATGATTTTTATTGGGGATGTTTGGTTAAAAGGAGATATAGCTGTCGGAGCTTGAGTAATAGGTGTGAAGGAGTGTCTATACAAAACTCTTAGCCTCCTCTCTTAAGTTTCCAAATGATGTTGGGAACAATATTTTAATATTCTATTATTTTATCATTCCATTTGGGGTGGGCCATGGACCATGCAGATTCATTATATTTATAGAGTGACATGAATTTTTTTATCCATTTTCTTTTGATTTAATTGAACATTTGATGGAGATAAGGATCATAATCCAGAGCTTCTTCACCATAAGCCTCTATATTTTCAAGGGAATATGATCTTAAAGTGATGGAGGATTGGGTGGAGAAAATTGAGAGGATCTTTGACACCCTCAAGATTCCACCTTCCATTAAGGTGAAATGTGATGACTTTATACTTAAATGTCCTAGCCAAATATTAGGTGAGATGATGGTCCAAGCTAAATGAAATGAAAATCTAGAATGGGAAGACCACTTTAGAGAAGGTCTATATTCCTTCGAACCTTACAATATATCATCCAGATATTCCAATTAAAACATGTGAGTAAGTTGAGAGAGAACTCATATTTGATGATCACTAGTTGCATCAAATGTCCACAACCACCTAATAGATCATATCCAAGAGGAAGTCTCACTAGGGGTAGCCCAGGGGTTTCTTGATTTAAATCTCTAATTTATTTTTTTAATTATTAACAATCTCCCTATTCTAATTAGTAAAAAATATCTGTCAATTTTATCTTTTCATTATAAAAATATCTCAACCCGCCCTTTTTAAGTTGGTATTTAAATATCCCATAATCTAATATGATCAATTTTTAACTACCAAAAATCAATTTCCCCTTTCAAACAAAATTACCATAAATTTTTACTGACCAAAAATTAGAATATAGTTTGGCTAGTTTTTATAACTTTGTAAAAATATATCCATCTTTGAAATGATAACCCACTCATTAATTCTTCTTAAAAATCACTTTATTTCCTTCATCACACATCTAATAAACACTATGTATGTTTTACTTTAATCCATCTAATAACAAATCATTCTTTAACATTACCTTTTATTTTTAACATCTTTTAAATGAAAAACAATTTATCTTAAGAGATCCACCATTTCCATAATAATAAGTATCCTTTGAACTTGTAAAAAATATCTAATTACATCAATTTACCCATCATGTGAGATGAACAACCAATATCTAATTTGAAAGGATGTTTCTTTTGTAAATCTGTTAGTGTGACATAAATTATAAATTTCTCTTACATTACATTATTTTTCATATAATAAATTTCTAATAGAGGTAGAACTATTCTTAGATAGATGATTGAAAGTATTAAAAGTGGGATTTCTCCTATAAATATAGAATTCATAGAGTCCCCAATGATTCATATATCATAAAATGTCCCTGCCGAGACCCCTTGAATCATAGACAAAAATCTTTATTCCCCCCAAATATCACCTTAAATAGGTCATAAGTTAATAACTAGTTGCAATGGTATAATTCTCACAAATGGGAGGAATTTCCTCTTTTATAGAACACAATGTAGTACAAATGTCATCCTCATCAATTTCAACTCTCAAAAAGTTATTACATTTTATAACTTGAGACTCATCCCTTATCTCTTTTATGTTTCTTGTATTACTTTGATCATTAGTTGTCCCATGGATTTCTACTACTTAGAGTATTTCAAGCAACATAGGTGCATGTCCACAAGAGATAGAGGATGTGTGTCAAACAAAAAAAATGAAATGTTTAATTTTCAGGAGATGAACTAATGAGGATGGCAGTTGTCTATAACTTTCACCATTGAATGAATTCAGAAGATAAAACCTACCATAGTGGAGTAATTATTTTTTTTAAATTCATTTACCCATTTTCTTTAAAGTATATAGAAATTATTTTAAATAATCAAATGTTAGGTTTCCCTTATTATAATTATCTATAACTTTAACTTTTGATAATGAATATTTTCTATGTATTTATTTATTTATTATACAAAATTAATATTTTATGAACCCAGTAGTATGGATATGAATTTAAAATGGATTCACACTAATCGTTTGGAAAAATTGAATGAATATGGAGTTAAAGAGTTCACCAAGTTTTCAATAGAGCATGCATATAACCCTTCTCAAATACTTTTTCCATGTTTATATTGTTTTTATTCAAGAAAAATTAGTTTGAAAGAGTTGTAAGAACATTTTATTTGTCACATAATAGATTAGAGTGATAAATGTTGGACTAGACATGAGGAAAAAATGAACGTGCACACCGATTGGGAAGATACTATGGTTTATGGATCATTTGATATGAATACCAGTGTAAATGATGATGAAAATCACATGAAATAAATGACAATGAAAATTTAAGATGACCTTTGTGATTGTCCAAATTTATTTGAGAAGTTAAATAGATGTGCTAAGAATACATTTTATATCGGTTGTACTAAATACACAACATTGTTAGCTGTATTCAAGTTATATAATTTGAAAGCTGGTAGCAGATGGAATGACATCGGCTTTATAGAACTACTCAGTCTTCTAAATGATATGATACAAGAATAAAATGAACTACTATGTCAAACATATGATTCTAAATGAATGTAACATTCAATGGGAATGATCTCTAAAAAATACATGTTTTTTTAAATGATTTCATATTCTTTCGCAAGGACCATGAATCACTCATAAAATGCCCTAAGTGTGGAACGGATCGATGCAAGAAAAATGAATCAAGTCCTTCAAAATTTGTATGGTATTTTCCTATAATTACATGGTTTAGAAGACTATATGGATGTTATGAAATCAAAAGACAAATGATATGGAATTCAGATACAAGATTTAAAGATGGGAAACTATTTTGTCCAATAGATTATCCTCTATAGAAGAAAATTAATTATGAGTATCCTGAATTTGGAAATGAGTTGAGAAAATTTCATCTTATGTTATCTATAGATGGAATAAATACTATTAGTGTATAGAGTAGTGCTCACAATACATGGCCCATCATGTTGGTAAATTATAACTTTCACCATAGTTATGCATGAAGTGCAAATACATTATGTTGTCTCTACTTATATATGGACCAAAGAAACCAGGTAATGGTATTGATGTCTATTTGGTTATATTGATTGAAGATCTAAAATTGAAGTGGGATACAGGTGTTACAATGTATGATGCTCATATAAGGGAAGAATTCACATTGAGGGTCATGTTGTATGGTATGAAAAATGACTTCCCTGCTTATGAAAATTTATCTGGCTATAGAATTAAATAAATGTTGGGGTGTCACGTTTGTGAAAAATGGATAAACTCAGTTCGATTGAAACATTCCTCAAAGACTATTTTTTTAAGAAATCAGAAATTTTTACCTTGATGACATAAATACCAATCTTAGATGACAATTTTTGATGGGAATATTGAACAAGGTACAACACCATCTCCAATAAAAAGTGATCAACTATTCGATAAAGTAAAATATATTGACATTATTTTTGGTAAATCATTTTCAAAAAACATTATGAAATCAGGTTGGAAGAAGATATCAATTTTATTTAAATTACCATATTAGAATTGTTTATATGTCAAACATTTTCTTAATGTCATGCATATAGAAAAAATATATTTGATAATGTGATTGGTATGTTACTAAATATTCCTAGAAAAAATGGAATATGGAATCAAGGCTAGGTTGGACATGATTGACATGGGGATAAGGGAAGAGTTGGCACCAGTGAAGGGTAAAGGTCGGACTTTTCTTCCTCCATCATCTTACACGCTATCCAGATAGGAAAAATTGCTATTTTTTATTTTCCTTAATAGTGTACAAGTTCCAGATCGATATTCATCAAATATCAATAATGTCATGCCAATGACTAATTTGAAGTTACAAGGACTAAAATCACACGATTGTCATGTTTTGATGTAAGATTTGATGCATGTTTTGTTTCGTTGCATTCTTCCTCCAAATGTACAATATGCATTAACAAGACTCTTCTTCTTTTTCAAAGCCATATGCAATAAAATTATTGACCTGATGAAGTTTCCAATAATGAATAAAGAGTTTTCAGTCATATTATGTGAATTAGATATGTTCTTCCCACCATAATTATTTGATATAATGGTCCACCTAATGGTTCACTTGGTTATAGAGGTTCAACTATGTGGTCATGTCCATTACAGATGGATGTACTTCATTGAATGGTATATGAATATTTTGAAAGGGTATGTCAAGAATCAAAGTCATCCAAAAGGTTTTATTGTTGAATGATATATTTTCAAATAATATATTTAATTTTTTACCGATTACCTATCAGATGTTGACTGCATCGGTATCCCAAAGTCTCATCATAGTGGATGCCTTACGGGTGAATGGATTTCTGGAATAGATGTTATTACAATTACCTTAACAGAGTGGGAGCAAACACATCTTTATATTTTACATAATAGTGAAGATATTGATCTATACATTGAATCCCACAAATAAATTCTTAGATATTTGAATATATCAAGGGTTAAAGTATTGATATCAAATACACATAATAAACATTTTATAGGATGGTTGTGAGATTGAATTTATAAGGATTTATCTAAAAATCTAAATTCAATTGTTGAGTGAATTCAATGGCTAGCCAGGGGAAAATAAAAAAGTTATATCTTACATTGGTTTTGTAATCAACAGTTATACAATCTATACAAAAGAACATGATGACTGTAGTATGATGCAAAATAATGGTGTTATGCTTGTGGCGGAAGCGATGCACATATCTAGTTCCAAGGATAGAAATCCAATTTGTGAAAAATTGTCATATTTTGGCATTATCGAATAGATATATGAGTTGGATTATACAATATTTCAAGTTCTATATTTCCATTGAAAATGGGTTGACAATATGAGTGTAGTGAAAGTTGATGAAATGGGATTCATGAAGGTGAATTTCAGTATGGAAGGGGGGGAAAGGATGAGTTGTTCATAATGGCATCACAAGTTGTACAAGTATTTTATGTCTCTGGTCTAGCAAACAAGAATTGGTTGATTTTTCTATTGGTGACTAAAACAAATTTTGGGTCAGATTAAAATTCAATCTAGGATGACCCTTTCATTAGGAGATCACAATCAGCTCATTTCATTACAAATGTAGACTATATCTTGTACATTAGAGAGGACCATAGAGAGGGGATTTGGATTCTCGATAGAGGAACCAAATCCCTAAAACCTTTAAAAAATATAGTTCAATTAGAAGGTAAAAGTGTTTTTTAATATATTGCATTTTTTCTCATGATATTATATGTTCTCTATTACATTAACATAATATAAATTAAATGTTTGACTACTCATTCAAAAAATTTATTCTGCACATGATGATGTTACCAATCCCTCATAAGAACAAACTATAATTAAGTAAACCCTTTAGGAAGATGTAAAGGTAATGTTACAATATACTTTCTCTATTTTACCGAAAAATTATATAATGAAACTTTGATTTAATTTTCATTATTCCTTATAGATTTCATTTATTTTAGAATATTTTTATCCATGTTTCATTATTTTTTACACCAAAACATCCATAGACTTCTTCTCCCTCAAAAACTTTTCACCCCTACTGTTTGGTACTGTAGAAGCCGGAACTATTCACCCGATTTGGGCCTTCAGGCCACCGGTTTGGGACTACGGGTCTCAAGGGCCTTCGGGTCATCAAAGGTCTTCAGGCCACAGGGCCTTCAGGCCATGTAGACCATGGAGTAGTCCAGTTCACATAGAACAAGCCCTAGAAGAGGATCAGAGCAACAAGAGTAGCAGCCACCAGAAGCAGAGCTAATCGGATTGGAAGAATGAGAGGGTATGGCAGCCACCATCAAGACCAGGCACCATGCAGATTTGTACGGGGCAATGCTAGCAGATCAACAATGCAAGTTGGGGAGTTAGGTTATCAATGACATGGAAGCTGGGGAGGGGCAGTTCAAGTGGGTTGGGCCTACGGGTCATGTATTGGGCATGGTATGCCTCTGGGCCTTCGGGTCATGTATTGCGAGTCAGTCGAGCCTTGTGACTTAGGCCTACAGGTCATGTACAGGTTCCCCTTCAACCCTTAAATGGGGGATTATCCATAATAAAATAAAAAATAAGGTTGTCGAGCCATTTGGGTCAATTTATTTCTTTTTAATATTACTCACATAAGAATTTGTTTCTTATACAAGTGGATTCTATTGTTTGAGTTGGGGTGGTATGTCTATATTTCATGCCTTTCTACACCAAAACTTCAATAGAATTATACTCCCTTAAAACCTTTTCACACCTTAAGTGTTGGAATTTATCACTTTCCTTCAAGTTCCCTCCACTTCTCAATCACAGAGGTAATCATTATGTTATTATAGTAAATTCATTGTACATAGAATTAATGTATTTTTTCATATTTAAGTTTAATTTATTTATTTTTAGTATTAATAATATAATAATTGTTCTCTCATATAGTTGAATTATTTTTTTCTAGTTGGGGTGGTTTTTCTAAGCTTCTCATGCTCGTAAGAGATTATACTTCGAGCCAGCAACTGAGATAATGACAACAAAGAAATGCGTTAAGATTGCATACAACTATCATGAAAATGTGAATTTATACTACTTATTTAATTAATTTTGTCATAATTTTATCTACTATTTGTAATTTAATTTCATTATCATTTTTATCTAATACTTATTTAGTTTTTTTCATAGATTTTTTTGGAATTCATATTTTCATAACTACCAATGTTACCATAATTTCCATTACCTTTCTTTGTCGAACTGCCAACACAGCATATTGACTCGATGTTCTTAGCTAAAAAACCTTTCTTGTTGTTGAAATATAGAAGTGTATAGGAATATCATGTCTCCATTTTGGTGACTTATTATGATATAATGGGCACATGTGCTTCCTCTACTCTTCTGTTTTTCAACAATGAGAAATATTTTTCAGCTAAAAACATTGAGTCAGTATGCAGTATTGGAAGTTCGAAAGAGAAATACAATTAAAATCATGGTAACATTGGAATTTAGTATTTTCCTGAGACTTTTTCATATATATTAATCGGTTTCACCTCAATCTGAAACACGGTGTGATCAATATGACTAACTGCTTATTTTTATTTAAAATTGACTTTAATTTTAGTAAATAAGACAAATAGCATAATCAAAACCAAGAAAACATATTTTAATTGTTTTTATAATTTAATAAAATTATATATAAGTCATTTTTTATGTGTATTAATCATCCACACCTCAATCTAATACAATATATTCCTAGTATGACTCAATGTGTCAGTTATCAGTTTAAAATCGAAATTTTAATTCAAAAAGTGTCACTCACTGAAAACCAAGAAAACATGATTGTATTTTATTAATAATTTAGTAAAAAGATTCATAATTCATTTTTTACATGTAGGAATCATTCTCACATCAAACCGATACATGATGTGACTGGTATGAGTCAAAGTGCATGTTTCCAGTTTAAAATGGTATTTTAGTGAAAAATACAAGTGATGTACTCAAAACTGAGAAAACACATTCATATTGTTTTAATACTTTATTAAAATGATCCATAAGTCATTTGAGGTGTGTTGGAATCAAAAAAAACCTTAATATGATGCATGGTGTGATCGGTATGACTCTAAGTGTGTCTTTTTATTTAAAATTGACATCAATTTTAGTAAAAAGGACAACTTACCTACTCAAAACTGAGAAAAAACATTTAGATTGTTTTGATACTTTAGGAAAATGATCCATAAGTAATTTTTGATGTTTAGGAATTAGCCTCACCTAAATATGATACATGATGTTCCCAATTTGACTCATTGTGTCCATTATTAGTTTAAAATTGACATTTTAATTCAAAAAGTTTCACTCACTTAAAAAAAAGAAAACAAACTCGTATTGTCTTGATAATTTATTAAAATTATTTGTAAGTAATTTTTGACATGTAGAAATTAGTCTCATATCAAACTGATACATGATGTGACCGGTATTAGTCAAAGTGTGTGCTTTTAGTTTAAAATAACATTTTAGTAAAAAGGACAAGTGGCATACTCAAAACTGAGAAAATGAATTTGGATTATTTTGATACTTTATTAAAATGATCCATAAGTCATTTGAGACATGTTGGAATCAGTAAAACCTCAATCTGACACACAGTGTGCCCAGTATGACTCCAAGTGTGTTTTTTTATTTTAAATTGACATCAATTTTAGTAAAAAGAATAACTAGCCTACTCAAAAATGAGAAAACACATTCAAGTTATTTTTTATAATTTAATAAAATGATCCATAAGTTATTTTTGAAGTGTAGGAATAATTCGCACCTTAATATGATACACGATGTGTCCGGTATGATTCAATATGTATGTTATCAGTTTAAAATCAATATTTTAGTTCAAAAAGTGTCACTCCCTGAAAACTGAGAAAATGCACTCAGATTGTCTTGATAATTTAGGAAAATGATTCATAATTCATTTGTGATATGTATGAATTAGTCTCATGTCATACTGATGCACGATGTGATGGGTATGAGTCAAAGTGCATGCTTCTAGTTTAAAAATGATATTTTAGTAAAAAAGACAAGTGACATACTCAAAACCAAGAAAACACATTCAAATCGTTTTGATACTTTAGTAAAATGGTCCATATGTCATTTTAGATGTTTTGGAATTATCCGCACCTCAATCCAATGCACGGTGTGACCGGTATGACTCCAAGTGTATCTTTTTATTTAAAATTGACATCAATTTTAGTAAAAAGGACAACTGACCTACTCAAAACCGATAAAACGCATTTGGATTATTTTGATACTTTAGGAAAATGATTCATAAGTAATTTTTTATGTGTAAGAATTGGTCGTACCTCAATATGACACACTATGTTCCCAGTATGACTCAATGTGTTTGTTATCAGTTTAAAATTGACATTTTAGTTCAAAAAGTGTCACTCACTGAAAACCTAGAAAATGTGCTCGGATTTTCTTGATAATTTAGGAAAATGATTCATAATTCATTTTTCATGTGTATGAATCAGTATCGTGATAAAATAAGACATGATGTGAATAGTATGAGTCAATGTGTGTGTTTCCTGTTTAAAATGGCATTTTAGTAAAAAAGACGAGTTACGTACTCAAAACTGAGAAAACGCATTTGGATTGTTTTGATACTTGGGGAAAATTATTCATAAGTCATTTGAGACATGTTGGAATCATCTACATCTCAATACAACACGCATTGTGACCGGTATGACTCCAAGTGTGTCTTTTCAATATATAAGTGTCATTTTAGTTTAAAACGCGCATCACATCACCAAAACCGAACAAATGAGACTAGATTATTTTCACATCATTCTATTTTCTATTACTTAATTGATTTACTTATTATTTTTATCTTATACTTATCTATATTACATCAGTCAAGGGAGGGGGAATAAACAAACAAAAACCTACCTAAATGCGCACGGGGAGGCTCAAAATTGAGACCACCCAAGCACCACCACAAGACGCAACCACTAGGTTGCACCCATGGGGATTTATCTTATACTTATTTAATTGATTTTCATAGAGATAATGATTGAATACAAATAAGAAATGGCGTGATGTGTAAGAATCAACCACAACTCAATCTGATACATAGTGTTCCTGGTATGACTCAAGGTTTATCTTAAAATCAACAATTTCTATTAATTTATTTCTTTATATTATTACTAATATAAGAATTTTTTTCTTTTACAGGAGCATTATTTTGCTCGACCAAGGGTGATTTGTTCGGAAATAGCATGAGTTAGAGTCAGGATCAAAAGAAAAAAGGAACATTGATGTTTTTTAATGTATGTAATAATTTGTACTTATGTAATTGTATAAACCAACATTTGAAATGTCTATAATATAGAATTTTTTTTCTTGTATTTTTGTTGTAAATTTTATTTCATTTAAATGTTGTATTGGTACTTGATTTTGTTGATATTTGGTGTGTTTCTGGTGCTTTGGTATTTTGTTACATCACATTGTATTGATGTTGTAGTATATTGTTACAACACACTACAGTATGACCCTTTATTGACATTTTTTAGCGCTGATAAAAGAATATGACTTTTAATCTCACTTCGATAGTCATCGCTTCTCTAGCACTAATAAAGATCATTTTTAGTGTTGTTAAAGACCTATTTTGTAGTAGTGATTCATCATGTGGCACACGTATTCATGAACATATTATGATGGGTGTGCCCAGATAACGCTCTAATGCATTAGGTAATGTTTAGTCTCATGAGACGTCATGTGCAATGGTCTCAGTGGTTAGCCTTGACTCGTGTTAATCATGTGCAATGGTCTTGGGGGTTAGCCTTGACTCATGCTTCTCCATGTGTAATGGTCTTGGTGGTTAGTCTTGACTCACGATTATTTCATGTTGTGTGTTGTTTCCACATTTCTGTGATTTCATGATTACATGATCTCATGTTCTATATGTCATGATTCCATATATTTATTCATGTTCCATGAATTTTTATGTTATCGTGTTATGTCTTCTAACCCATGTACTATGCTTTATTCCTATGTTTATTCCCTTAGTGGGCTTTTAGCTTATCCCTTTATTCATGTATTCCTCAAGTTACCATATGCATATGTTAGAGGTCAATGGGAGTTTGGAGATCATTATGGAGTTTAAATAAAGGTTGATTTCATTTTGGTTTCATGTTTTCAGTTGTATGTACTTAATCCTCAAAATACACTAGACTTTACGATCTTTGGTTTATATTTAATGGTTAATTATGCTTAAAATAATTTAATAATATGTGTAAAAGACTAGTGTCATCATAAGCATTGTTTTTTTGCTAAAGGGTGCTCTTTTGCTTAAATCTATAAAATATAGATTTCATTTTTTTTGTCAACGCTGCTAAGGTCGGTAGGGTCACACTGTTAGACCTCTGGATAAGGATGAAGTTTTAGAAAAAGAGTTTTCCCCAAAATGAAGAGAGTGTGATGAAATTGTATCCAAAAATAGTTTTGGATGGATTCACATATTTGTGAAGTTTTTTACAGAGTCCTTATGCATTTTAGTGCAAGTGAGAGATTTTTGAATATGCACTAAAATAATTAAATGGAATATTTAATTTAAATGCATTTTTCATCAACGTGGTTTCATTGATAATAATCGGTTAGGTATTAAATGATTTTAATATTCATTGAATAAGATTAAATGAATTAATGACAATGAGAATAAATTTATATGGATATATTAAATATGGTTGACGTGTTTCATTAAATGAAACGTGTCGTGGATGGTTACATAATGGGATGTGATCCCTCCTATTGACACAACCAATTTTTTTGGCAAGCGTCTCAAAGTTCTCTTCCTTTCCATACCTTATTTATCATCATTTGTGAAGACACTAACATCTATTCAAGTGCACGGGAGTCCTCTGATAGAGATCGGGATCCACAGGCTGGTTTAATTCCTCGAAGGTAGGAAACATTTGTTTGATGCTCCTGTGATCTTCATCAATCAAACTTGTTGGAGATTATTGCATTGGCTATCCATGTATGCACATTTATGTTCTTCATTTATTACATGTTGATTATGTAAAAGACAGATCATATATATTTAGGTTTTGCTTCTGCTTCCATGTCCATATGATGGGCAATGAAAACTCAACACCTTGCCCCCGAGCTCTGGTATTATCAACCCTCCATCCTACCATAATATTTAAAAATGAAAAAATGGAGCAATTGCTACATACCATCACCAATGAGTATTTGTGACTTGTCCTAGTGAAACCTTCAAATGCGGTCGTTAGATAGTCGTCCGATCTTCCAAAAGAGTTTTGGCGGTGGGGAAGACACCAAACCATTTGGCGTGCTTTTAAAATATTTCAAAGTGGATGGTGAGCGCATTTTTTGCTAAATGTAATGAGAATGCACTTTCTCGTTCAATGTCTTTAAAAAAATTATGAAGAATTCATTGATTGATAAACCTTATTTTTAATAAATTTTTCAAATGTGCTTGTATATATATAATTGCAAACCGAGAATGTGAACTACAAAACTATAAAGAAACACACAAACACAGACATGCAGGAAGCGTGAGAGTTGAACCCAAGAACTCCCCAACACCCCGTAAAACCCTTTAACTCTAGGAAAGACCCTGACATGCGTGTCTATATATATATATATATATATATATATTAGTCTAACTATTAAATTCAGAATGGGCCGCCCCGAGCGGAGTCCCATGTTGAAGAAGATGGGCCCCGTTCCGGTACACGGGGACAGGTGATGACAGTGTGGTCGAAATTGATGATCCGAGTGGGAAACAGGGGACTTGACTTCACTTGTACATATACGGATCCATTGAATCTCAACCCCCCATGTTTAACAACATACTCTCCTCACATTAGCTTGCATGGGTTCCGATTAAACGGGAGGATGATTTATTAATATCATTCAATATTTAAAGATTTATTAATTAATTATTTTAACAGTATTCCTATATTTGAAATTTAATATAAATAATTAGTATAATTAAATGATAGGAGATTAATTTATAAATAAATAAAAAACTCATGAATACATGCATGTACACAAGGATACTCATCCAAGACGTCTTAAATACTGGTCAGGACAAATCAATCAAAATTATATGGGTGAGTTTGGGTTACAACTAAAACCAATATTTGATGATCATATGATTTTTCGGTTATGATTTTAATCACCAAATCCAATAATTGTTTTTATCCCCCCCCCCAGGTTCGGTTATTAATATGTCATGACCATTTATTTGTTTGTTTTCTATAGGGCATAGTTTGGTGGTTCCGCCCCAGTTATACCTATGACAGTTTGTTGAGGAGGTCATGGTTCCCGAGTCTATATCTTTGTTTCCTTTGTCCACCACTTCCGGACCCGCCGTAAATCATGTAAAAAAAATCCACACTAATCACATTGGACATCATAAATAAATCCTTAAATTTTATCGAAGAACAAATTATTTTAAACATAAAATTGAAAACCAAAAAAAATCGGATGATTTTAATCATTCTCATAGATCGTTAAAAATATTAAATTAATAAAAATTTAAAAAATAAAAAATTCAATTTTTTCGGTTATTAAATTTAGTAACCAAAACCAACCCGTTTTATTTTTTTTTTTTTATTAACCGAATAACAATTTTAATATAAAAAAACCATTCAGTTATTTTTTATTTGGTTTTATTATAAAAACCCATTTTTAGTATAACTGTTAAGTTGTTTTTTTTTTCAATATATGTAACACCCCGAGATTTTATGAAAAATATTCTTTTTAATGTTTTGTGTTGTACGCTACACCAAAATTAGCTTGTGATATACGCAACACCGTATTTTATTGCAGTATACGCAACACTATTCTTGGCTTGCGTTACACACAATTTCAAGTTCGTTTTGTAGAAACTATTCTACGCAACATTATGTATAGATTTTGTTTAATGTATAAATGAAATAAGTTTTGATTATGTTATACGCAACACCAAATAGAGCTTTCACTACACGCAGCCCTGAATTGGCTTACATTACACGCAATAAAGACCTTCCTTGACAGCGTGTGTAGTACGCAATACCGAGTATCACTAAACGAGATATTATTATAATATTATTATGAATTAGCCGTTATGAATAGTAATACCCACTTTTTGAAATTTTATAAATTTTATCATTCAAAATGGACTTCAATTTTGGATTTGGAATATCGAAATTAGCTTAGGGTGAAATTTTGTTATTTTTCGGATAACTTTCATATTCTGATGAATAGTGAAAATTACTAAATTTTAATTAAAAACAACTTTTTTAATCAAAATAATTAATAGTGATAAATTATTAATTTGAGTGGTTTTAAAGTATATTTAGAATATAGTTTTACCATTTAATACAATGTTGGTCATTGGATGTAATTTCACATTTAAACTAGACATAAACAAGTGTCAATCTTTTGATAGTTATTATCTCTTAAAAACACGCTATTTGTTTTGACGACGGGAATTAATTTTTAAATTAATTTATGCAACTGATATGTTTTGAATTTGGTAAAATAGACATTATTTTTGAATTCATAATATAAAATATAGCTTAGGCCTAATTTTTGGTATTTTTCTGTAAACTTTCATTTTTTGATGAATAGTGAAACCACTAAGTGGTAGTTAAAAAAACTGAATTTTTCATAAAACTTAATTTTACCGCTTCTATGAGTGGAATTTCGAAAATCCGAGAGACATGGTTAATATCAAGGACTAAAATGTGGTTCAATGAGATGAAAATAATTTTTAGTGAATAGTAACTTTTTACTTTTATTTACCGCGGTTAAAATTAAATAGGATAATTAAGGGTAAAAATGATATTATTATCACCCTAACACATGTCCTAATTCTATTGGATAAGTGTAATTCGACCAAAAACAACCTTAGGAATAAAATATGACCATTTAGGCCCACTTGGATTAGATTAGGACATTTAATATTAATTTATTTAAATAAGGGTTAAAATAGTTAAAATCAAAGTTTAATAAGTAAATCATTTTTAATATAGGGTTATACATAAGATAAATTAGACTATAAATATTCATTATAAAGATAAAACTATTTCCTACATAATTGTATTTTATTTATAATTTTTATACATTAAATAATTTAATTTATTTATGACACAAATATGATACAGTAATTATCTTATTAATGAAATATTGACATAATTGATGTTATAAATACCCAAATAAATGTAATTTAAGACTTTTTATGAATTACACTAATTTTATAGGTTAATATGACATGTTGGTATTTATTTAGTTAACTTTTTTAGAAATAATCATTCTGTTATGATTTTCACAAAAATAAATTACCAAATAGTGTCAAAATTGACATAAAATAGTTTTTAAAACAAATATTATATTATTAATTGTTATTTTATTCCTAAAAATATAAGGTTCGGAAAAATGACTTATATAAGGTTATATATATTAATAATAAACAACTTGGGGTTCGTTTGGCTTGTTATAGTAAGTTTATTAACCTTATAGTGTAAGAAAACAAGAAGACACGGTAAAAGTTAAATTATCTAACTTAAAGTAAAATCTAAATGATAAGGGTAAAATAGAAACCTAAACTTGTCTAAATTATATTATATTAGAGGATTTCGACCCATCACCACCTTACCTTAGAAATAACTCAATTTGAAGCTATTAAAAACAGAATATGACTTTATAATAAAATAATATTTTTAGTTATTCCAAAGGTGCCCCTCTCCTCCCTTATAAAAGGGAACCTCCTCCCTCTCTTCCTCACACCACTTTGAGCCTTAAATCTCGGACAACCCCTGCCAAATTATCTTCTACACTTCTCTAGAAACATCCTAGAGGTTCTGTTATTCTTCAAAGACCAATTTTAGTGCCCTAAGAGGAGGTCTCAAAGAGGCGCTTCAAAGAAGAGGTAATGTCCGTTACCGATTCTTTCAACTTTATTTCTTCTTCCACTTATTCTTATTTAGTTGTCTCATTATGAAGTAATAACATCAGTATCACTCATATAATGATATGTTATTATAAGTATGAAACAACCATATTTCACCATCTATCCATCCTACAGAAAATGAAATCACCGCGCGTGTGTACGTACGGAATACCGTCTCTATGACAACCCTGCTTTTTATTACAACTTAAACATGATTTATTACATAAAACTTCACTTGATCCAACAAAGAAGATATATAGGTTTAGTGTCTTTGGGGCTTAGGATCATTACATAAAAAATTTAAACTTGAAATACAACATCTTTATTGAAAACTTCCTTTACATGACCACTACATTCCTTCGTACTTAGCATTGCATGGGATAACCTGAGGACATGCATAAGAAAAGGGTGAGCTATAAAGCCCAGTAAGGGAGTAAACAATGAATAACATGAGGAGTGAAATACATGTTAGGAAATAGGCATATCAATAGAGCATAATAGAAACATGAACATAAAGGCATGATAAAGCATGATAATCATAACATGGAAATGTGGCAACAACACTTAACATTGAATTAGCATGAGCCAAGACTCATTGCACATGGAGCATGAGTAAACCCTCATTGCACTTGAAGCACGAGTAAACCCTCGTTGCACTTGAATTAGCATGAGTAAACACTCATTGCACATGACGTATCATGATACTATACTTTACCCAATGCATTGGAGCGCTATAAAGGGCGCACCCTTCTTAAACATTTCATTTCATGCATAAGTGTGCCACATGGATCATAAAACATGGATTCATAAAACATAATCATTTCTTCCACGATAAAGGAATGTGGAATTCATACATGAAAATTTATAATCAATATGTAAATGTGCATAAAGGTGAATACCCTTGATGGAGAAATGGGCATGGTATTCACTACACAAAGACATTGGCTTAGAAAATCAGTGCGATTTCGGCAGCGTAACGGCATGACATAAGAATTCATAAAAAAAAGTTGATGAGAGAGAAAGGGGTTCCTCATCATATTTACATGTAATGGACAGTAAGGAGATCATATATATATATATGTCCCAACAATAGAAATGGAATTTAGATTCATGATACAAAAGTATTGCTTGAATGTAAAAGAAGAGAGAGAAGTTCCTTTCGGAATTTCGGCATAGTAACGGGTGTACATGGGAGGAATTTAATGAGAGAGAAAGGGTTCTCCCATCATTCAAACAATAAGAGGGCAGTATGGGGGAGGTGCGAAACCATACCCCAACATTCATAATTGAAATAAAAAAAGGCAATACAACTTAAAGAAAATTGACAAAAATGAGAAAGGAAGAAAACCCCTTACTTGGAAGTTTGCTTCCAAAGGCTAAAGAGAGGCTTGTGAGAGGCTTCTTGGGAGCTTGGGGCACCTTGAGAGGATTCTAGAGAGAGTAGGGCAGAGGTTGGACGAACTTCAAGGGCTTTGAGTGAGGAGGAAGTGGGAGCTTGGGTGGGTTTATATTGGAAAGGTGAGAGAATTCTTTATTATTTAGGTTTGGGACCCCTTATATTAAAATAATCCAAACCAAAAACCATCCCATGGTATTTGCCCATGGTTTCTGGAAAAGGAAAGAGGAAAACAATATTTTACAAGTCCAAGGTTCGAACTTATTAAAAAATTAGGGTTGCTTATGTGGAGGTGAGTCACCCTCCCATGGAAATTAATTTAAAAAGGCAAAGTGTTGAATAAGTCTTGAGGGCTCCATTAATGCTTTGAAAAGTAAGTCAAACAAACCCAAAACCTCATTATTTTAATGATAAAACACATATTGGCCGAACATAAGGATTATGGTATTTTATTACATCACCATTGGGTCATTATGATGTCATAAAACACATTATATATTTAAATGGTATTTAATTTTTACCCAAAAATTTGACTGTCTCAGAAAATTATGAAAAATTCACCGTTGGATAATTTCGACGTCTTGATTCCAAAAATAATATTTATTTTATCTAAATAATTTTCTAAATATGTGAATTTTCACTTTTAAAATAAAAACCGACATTTATAAAAAATTCACGGGTTTTGACAGAAATGGCTTTCAAACCTTAATAAAAAATTTAATTGTATTCATAAAATTATAAGATCATTTATATTTAATAAAAATTAATTTAATATTAATAATAATATTTTATTAAAATATTATTTAATTCAAAAATCCTTTAATTTAATAAAATATAATTCTTAATTAAATAATAACTAAAAACACTATTTGTACTTTAAAAACTAATTACAATGTATCAAAAAAAATTATATTCATTATTATATACAAAAAATAATGTACATGAACATGGTGCTACTTATTTGTTACATAACCCCTTAAAATAGCCACATAATACCTAAGGGTAAGGTGTGCGATGGTGACAGACTCTTGGGGTGACTCGGATAACATCGCTCGAGTTGTAATTTCAATCAACTTCCATTTTTCTCGTAGACGATCACGTTCGAGCTTGACTTGATGAAGCTCAGCTTGGGATTGGTCAAGGGCAAAGCCCAAAGATGCCACCTCTTTTCCGAGCTCTAACAAATGGGCTTCATAAGGGGAAATTCTACTGGATGAGGCCATCGCTTCCTTTGTCTGAGTAGAAATGGTTTCGTTAAAGCCTTATATTTATACTACTCAGATGATCATTGTTCAACGGCTATAAAAGTAACGGTCACAAATCTTAACATAAAACTAAAGAAGTTAACATCTTATAAAAACATTTTTTTCATAAAGAAACATTTAACTGGATCAAGAGGGATTTTCCATTAATTAAACTTTGGGTCGTTACAACATTCCTCCCTTAAGAAATTTCGCCCTCGAAATTTTCCTTTTCCCACACTAAAACAAATGTGGGTAACTTAGCTTCATCATATCCTCCGACTCCCAAGTTTCTTCTTCAAACTTGTGGTTTCTCCACAACACCTTGACGAGGGGCATTGTCTTATTTCGTAGAACTTTTTCTCTACGATCTAAGATCTTCACTGGTTGCTCCTCATAAGAAAGATCATCTTCCAATTGTACCACCTCGGAAGAGAGTACATGTGAAGGGTCTGGTATGTACTTCCTTAAGATGGATACATGGAAGACATCATGCACCTTGGACATAGTAGGTGGAAGTGTTAGTCGATAGGCCACATCCCCAACACGATCAAGAATCTCGAAGGGGCCGATGTACCTTGGACTTAACTTCCCTTTCTTTCCAAACCTCATGACCTTCTTCCATGGAGATATGCGTAAAAACACCATGTCTCCGACTTTAAACTCAAGGTCTCATCGATGATTATCTGCATAACTCTTCTGTCGACTTTGGGCTGCCTTGATATGCTGCTGAATGGTTTTCACCTTCTCCACCATTTCTTCGACCATTTTTGGTCCAAGCAGCTTACGTTCACCGACCTTGTCCCAACATGCCGGTGTTCTACACCTTTTCCCATATAGGGCTTCATATGGTTCCATTTGGATGCTCGAGTGGAAACTATTATTATAAGAGAACTCAACTAGAGGAAGATGTTGATCCCATCCTCCTTTAAAGTGCATTGAGCACGCTCTCAACATATCCTCAAGTGTTTGGATAGTCCGCTCGAATTGGCCATCAGTTTGAGGGTGATAGGCCGTACTGAAGTTCAGTTCAGTATTCAGAGCATGTTGAAGACTCTTCCAAAACTTAGAGGTAAATCTTGGATCTCGGTCAGACACAATAGATAGTGGTACTCCACGCAACCGTACCACTTCCCTGATATATATCTGTGTCAGTTGATCCAAAGAGAAATCCTCTCGAATAGCAATGAAGTGTGCAGTCTTTATAAGACGATCCACAACAACCCAGATTGCATTGTTGCCTTTGGGTGTCCTTGGAAGTCCAGTGACAAAGTCCATGGTGATGTTCTCCCATTTCCATTCTGGTATGGGCAATGGTTGCATCATCCCCTTAGACTTCTGCCTCTCTACCTTCACTTGCTGACACACCAGGCACTTTGATGTATATTCAGCGATCTCCTTCTTCATATTATCCCACCAAAAGTTTTCTCGGAGATATCGATACATCTTTGTACTCCCTGGGTGAATAGAGAAATTTGAACTATGTGCATCATCCAAAAGTTCCTTCTTCAGCTCCGAACTTGATGGAACACATAGTCTTTTCCCAAACCGTACAATTCCTTCTTCATTAACATTAAACTCTGAGGATTTTCCCTTTTTGATAGCTTCCACTTTTTCTTGGATTCCTGCATCATCCTTTTGAGCATCCTTTAACCTTTCCAAAAGAGATGGTTGAGCAATAATTTGTGAAAGGATTGATGATGTTCCCTTCTTTATGATTCCCACGTCCATCTTCATCAATTCTAAGAAGATTGGATCCTTATCAATTCTCATCATTGATAGAATTGCTGGATCCTTTCTACTTAGGGCATCTGCCACCTTGTTCGCTTTCCCAGGGTGGTAATGTATTGAACAGTCATAATCCTTGATGAGCTCTATCCATCTTCTCTGGCGCATATTAAGCTCTTTCTGTGTGAATATATATTTAAGACTCTTGTGGTCAGTATATATCTCACATTTCTCTCCATAGAGATAATGCCGCCAGATTTTCAAGGCAAAGATCACCGCCGCCAACTCCAGATCATGCGTTGGATAGTTTCGCTCATGGATTTTCAACTGCCTTGAGGCATAGGATATCACTTTATCATTCTGCATCAGCACACATCCTAATCCCTTCTTCGAAGCATCACTGAATACCACAAAAAGCTCCCCACTTGTGGGTAAAGTGAGCACGGGTGAAGTGATAAGCCTCCTTTTCAACTCCTTGAAGCTTTCTTCGCATTCATCACTCCAAGAAAACTTTACTCCCTTTTGAGTTAGCTTGGTAAGAGGGTTGGACAATCGTGAGAAGTTTCTCACAAATCGTCGATAATATCCAGCTAACCCCAAGAAGCTACGGATATCAGTTACCGATGTTGGCCTCGGCCATCCCTCAATTGCATCTGTTTTGGAGGGGTCCACAGATATCCCATTGCTTGTGATGATATGGCCCAAGAATGAGACCTCCTTCAACCAGAACTCACACTTGCTGTACTTTTCATAGAGCTTCTCCTTGCGCAAAGTCTCTAGTACAGTTTTTAAATGCTCCTCATGGTCCTCCTTGGTTTTGGAGTATATTAGAATATCATCTATAAAGACTACCAAAAATTTGTCAAGGTAATCTCTAAAGACTCTATTCATCAAGTCCATGAATATTTCTGGAGCATTGGTGAGTCCAAAAGGCATTACTATGAATTCATAGTGCCCGTACCTTGTACGAAAAGCAGTCTTGGGGATATCTTCCTTCTTCACCGTTGGATAATTTCGACGTCCTGATTCCAAAAATAATATTTATTTTATCTAAATAATTTTCTAAATATGTGAATTTTCACTTTTAAAATAAAAACCGACATTTATAAAAAATTCACGGGTTTTGACAGAAATGGCTTTCAAACCTTAATAAAAATTTTAATTGCATTCATAAAATTATAAGATCATTTATATTTAATAAAAATTAATTTAATATTAATAATAATATTTTATTAAAATATTATTTAATTCAAAAATCCTTTAATTTAATAAAATATAATTCTTAATTAAATAATAACTAAAAACACTATTTGTACTTTAAAAACTAATTACAATGTATCAAAAAAAATTATATTCATTATTATATAAAAAAAATAATGTACATGAACATGGTGCTACTTATTTGTTACATAACCCCTTAAAATAGCCGCATAAGACCTAAGGGTAAGGTGTGCGATGGTGACAGACTCTTGGGGTGACTCGGATAACATCGCTCGAGTTGTAATTTCAATCAACTTCCATTTTTCCCGTAGATGATCACGTTGGAGCTTGACTTGATGAATCTCAGCTTGGGCTTGGTCAAGGGCAAACCCAAAGACGCCACCTCTTTTCCGAGCTCTGACAAATGGGCTTTATAAGGGGCAATTCTACTGGATGAGGCCATCGCTTCCTTTGTCTGAGTAGAAATGGTTTCGTTAAAGCCTTATATTTATACTACTCAGATGATCACTGTTCAACGGCTATAAAAGTAACGGTCACAAATCTTAACATAAAACTAAAGAAGTTAACATCTTATAAAAACATTTTTTCATAAAGAAACATTTAACTGGATCAAGAGGGATTTTCCATTAATGAAACTTTGGGTCGTTACAGTCTCCACGCCGTGGTGTAATCTATTTTCCACCACCACCTTACTTGGATGGGTATAATGGTGAAAGTAATGAATATATATGATTATTGTAAAGTGATATTGATTATATAATATTATACATATACTTTAATACAATTCCACGAACATGGGAATGATATCATCGCTCGTGCGTACGTATGGACTACCGTCTCCACGAACGTGATGAGATTCATTTTCTATGATTAACCATTCAAGAATGATTATAAAGTATATATAATAAATAATAATTAAATATATGACATAATAATTCTACTGGATTGATGTATATATATATGTATGTCATCTATTTAATTTCATTCAATTCAATAAGGAAACGAAAACAACGTTCATGCGTACGTACGGCCTACCGTCTCCATGAACGGTGTATTTCCTTTCTTTTTATAGATCTATAATATATATTTATATGATGAATATATATTATATATAAATAATTTTTTACACTCTGTAATTATGTAAATCATGATATAATTAATAATATCAAGAATGACAAGTCGAAACACATACAATAAATGAAATGATTTTACCCAAAACGCTATTTTAACATGGAATTTACAAAAGAACGAGTAATATAAAGTCATAATTGAAACATATATGATATCATAACAATTAATATGATTATTTAATAAGTCAATGACATTATTTAAATCATTATACAAGAGGATCCTATCCATATGAATCATATCGGACCTAAGGTAAGGGATAACCTTTCCAATCTCGTTCTTATCCAAGATTGTTAATTCGTAAGTATTTATTAGGGCTATTGTTATCATCCATGTCCATGTTTTATAAAAGTGTTTTTATGAATTTTTAAAGTCCTTTTTATCCATTTTGACTTTTACTCAATGGTATGGAAGGAATCTTTCTTTTATTTACCCTACAAGGTACTTTTTGACTTTTCCAACAAAAGTATGAGAAGAATGTTTTTTTTTAACGTATACAGCATGAAAGTATTTTTACATTTTTATAAAGCCTTATTTTCATGAAGCTTCCTCCAAAAGACTTCATGACTATTTTCAACAAAATCCTTTTCTTTTAAAATTTCACGACATTTTTTGAAAAGAAAATGATTTTGAAGAAAAAGGGATATTTTCCTCAAGAATTCATTTCAGGTGTTTTATCAAAACCATTTTTCATCTAAGATGACATTATTTCATATGTGTATGTTTCAAGTATAAGGTTTATATGATTTACATGGTTTCACTTGTCTTATTATGAAATGATATCCATTTCTTTTATATGGATTATGTGATGATGGGATGATGTTTATGAAACCCATTTTATTTATTGGGTTTTTATGAATGATGTATGTTTATTTTGTGGCACAAGTAAGAATGATTTCATTATGAGATGGGTGGGACCTATATCTCCCTCCAATGCATTAGGTAAAGATTTATATCTCATGAGATAGACATGGCTGGAACAGTAAGTTAATCTGGTTCAGTATTACAGGACTGGAACGAGGAGTGAACTCGATTCAGAAAGGGACTTTGTCCACTAAGATGGTCTTGGCAGCAATGCCTTGGCTACTATGGAAATAATTACATGTGATTAATGGATGCCACAATTACATGTTTTATTCCCATGCTATTTTATAATGATTTATGTTCCATTATGATCTATGCCTTATGTACTTCCATGTTTTATGTCGTTGCTAAATATTTTGATGTTTAAACATTATGTTCATGTTTTTAAGTTCAAATGTATATGGTATGTTTTATTTTATCCATGTTTACCCTTACTGAGCATTTTAGATCACCCTTTTTATGTTTTATTTTCCCCCAGGATTAAAAGAAAGGTTTTATGTAAGGAAACAAAAAGTAGAAGATCATTATAGGAGATGTTGAAGATCTTTCACCACGATTAGAAAATTACGTTCCAAGTTTCCAAAGACACTAAACTATTATGGTCCTTGTGTGTCAGTTTTTGTTATGTATTAAGTATTCTACAAAAGTAATGTAATATCTATGTACGTCAAGCTTCGGGTCTCTACAATTGGTATCAGAGGAAAGGTTTAGTTAAACTTTGGAAACTAGGATTCGAAAAAGTTAGTGAGATCCCTAGAGATATTTCTAAGGTATGTCTAGGGATGTCCCTAAGGATAAGTATACGTATAGGATATAGTCCTAGAACTACGGTAACGATCTTAGAATTTAACCTAAGATGTTAGATATTGACTGTACTCCCCCTTTACTATGTTGTTTTCCCTAGCATGATTTTTTCCTCTCACGCTATTCTTTTTGGGTTTTAGACAATGGATGGAAACAGGAAGATTCACGATAATGGAGGATATGATGGACAATGGAATGATATTCTTCATAAGAAACCAAATGAAATCGGATCTGGAGGTCCAAATATAGTTATTATGCCTAATCAGAAATCTTATAATATGATCAATAATCTCCACTTTGGTAAGTTTCCTGACTCAGCTAAGAATAGAAAGATGGAGTTCCATGATGATCATAGAGGAAAGAAAGTTCAATTCCCCTCATGTAAATCATGTGGGAAGAGGCATCAGGGAGAATGTTTCAAAGGAACTGGAAGATGCTTTGGGTGTGGAAAAGAAGGACACAAATCCAGTAATTGCAAAGGAAAAGGTTTAGTTAACACCATGGACAAGGATAATGGTATTTCTAAGACATCAACAACGGTTAAATGTTTTAAATGTGGAATGTATGGGCATTATGCAAACCAATTCCCTATGGGAAAATCTCATGAAGAGAATCAGCATGGTCATATGGGTAGTATTTATGTGGATGATGATGAGGAGACTACAAATGATATATGAGATGAAAGAAGTGTTGAAGCTCAGTCAGTTGTTTAAGAAGGTAGTGGAATGATTGTATGTTTATCAAGAGTTATGTTGTATAGTTAATGGTACCATGGAATAAAGAATCATCTAAGGATTGTTACACTTTTGTTTTTCCTAAAGTATTTGAAAGTATATGTTGAATGGTACTGGTAACCATAAAAGGTTATTCAGATATTTTTGTAAAGTAGATGATATGCACATAATGAAGGGATAAGAAGATAATGAGATGTTTGATTGTATTCATGAGCTCATGACTGATATAAGGAATAAGTGATATTATGGTTTGAGTATATAGAATTTTTGGGATTTTGGTATATGGAATGTGTTAAAATTTAACAACATTCATGTTTTCACTAAGGTTCAATGGGTATTAATTCTTCAAGAGAATACATGATTAAGGTATTCACATGTTTGTAATTTGACTAACAAGATATATCTTATGATATATGGGGGATAAATGATGGCATTCACGTGATTGTTATATGACATTTCAAGTAATAATTTTCCTTATACTATGAGCTTGGACCGAAGTATTTTAGATAAGCCTAAAGATTGTAATGGATTATGTTAGTATTGTTTAAGGATAGAACTTTTTTTCGATATTATTGATGGGATGTTATAGTAATGTAGTTTTAGAAAAAGGACAACCTGCATGACGGGTGACAGCCCATCGCGTCGGACAAGGCTGTGGGAATCAAACCCACAACTGAAGTGCGATTGACCTTTATCACCTACCACTAGCCTACAGGAAGTCCTTGGTTAGTAGAAACTAGTTTTATATTATTAAGTGGTATGATATATGAAGTATAAGTTCATTTTTGGAATCGTATATGATTAACCTCACCATAGATGGACTTATGTATATTTTATAACTTTTTCTAACCTTTTGTTTGAAACAGATGGAATAACCCATCATTCTATCACATGATCTGTTAACACTTCATGAATAACAAATTCAACTTCATTTATTTAAGAGATGAAGTGGAAATTGTTCAAAGCACAAACAATAGTGAGATTGTACCAAAATCAAGCAAGTATTTCTTCTAATTCAAAATTTTCAACTTTAGGGAAATGATATTGAAAACCAAAAATGTTGTCCTAGTGCTCTTATATCCGATGAATCAGATGGTACCTTAGATCATCACAAATTTATGGCTTTATGATTGATGGTTTTTTCATAGCCATGTTCTCTACCACTCTCTATCAGAACATGATGGTTAGATTTCTCCTCCATATCCATATTTTCACCTATGTTCTCCTATGTGGAAACTCAGTGATGAGTTATTTGGGTATCCGTTATGTTTCTAACGTTCCTTTTTTAAATAAAGTTTTAGTATTCCTTTTTACGATGTGGGTTTATATGAAAGAAACTCTCGTGTAATAAACCATTTATAACCCCGACGAATTTCGAGGGCAAAATTCATTTTAAGGGGGGTAGAATGTAACACCCCGAGATTTTATAAAAAATATTCTTTTTAATGTCTTGTGTTGTACGCTACACCAAAATTAGCTTGTGATATACGCAACACTTTATTTTCTTGCAGTATACGCAACACTATTCTTGGCTCGCGTTATACACAATTTCAAGTTCGTTTTGTAGAAACTATTCTACGCAACATTATGTATAGATTTTGTTTAATGTATAAATGAAATAAGTTTTTATTATGTTATACGCAACACCAAACAGAGCTTTCACTACACGCATCCCTGACTTGGCTTGCATTACACGCAATAAAGACCTTCCTCAATAGCGTGTGTAGTACGCAATACCGAGTTTCACTAAAAGAGATATTATTATAATATTATTATGAACTAGCTGTTATGAATAGTAATACCCACTTTTTGAAATTTTATAAATTTTGTCTTTCAAAATGGACTTCATTTTTGGATTCGGAATATCAAAATTAGCTTAGGATGAAATTTTGTTATTTTTTGGATAACTTTCATATTCTGATGAATAGTGAAAATTACTAAATTTTAATTAAAAAGAACTTTTTTAATCAAAATAATTAATAGTGATAAATTACTAATTTGAGTGGTTTTAAAGTATATTTATAATATATTTTTACCATTTAATACAATTTTGGTCATTGGATGTAATTTCACATTTAAACCAGACATAAACAAGTGTCAATCTTTTGATAGTTATTATCTCTTAAAAACACGCTATTTGTTTTGACGACGGGAATTAATTTTGAAATTAATTAATGCAACTGATATGTTTTGAATTTGGTAAAATAGACATAATTTTTGAATTCATAATATCAAATATATCTTAGGCCTATTTCTTGGTATTTTTCTGGAAACTTTCATTTTTTGATGAATAGTGAAACCACTAAGTGGTAGTTAAAAAAACTGAATTTTTCATAAAACTTAATTTTACCACTTCTGTGAGTGGAATTTCAAAAATCCGAGAGACACGGTTAATATCAAGGAGTAAAATTTGGTTTAATGAGATGAAAATAATTTTTGGTGAATAGTAACTTTTTACTTTTATTTACCACGGTTAAAAGTAAATAGGATAATTAAGGGTAAAAATGATATTATTATTACCCTAACACGTGTCCTAATTCTATTGGATAAGTTTAATTAGACCAAAAACAACCTTAGGAATAAAATATGACCATTTATGCCCACTTGGATTAGATTAGGACATTTAATATTAATTTATTTAAAGAAGGGTTAAAATAGTTAAAATCAAAGTTTAATAAGTAAATCATTTTTAATATAGGGTTATACATAAGATAAATTATACTATAAATATTCATTAGAAATATAAAAAGATTTCCTACATAATGGTATTTTATTTATAATTTTTATACATTAAATAATTTAATTTATTTATGACACAAAGATGATGCAGTAATTATCTTATTAATGAAATATTGACATAATTGATGTTATAAATACCCAAATAAATTTAATTTGAGACTTTTTATGAATTCCCTTAATTTTATAGGTTAATATGATATGTTATTATTGATTTAGTTAACTTTTTTCGAACTAATAATTCTGTTATAATTTTCACAAAAATCAATTACCAAATAGTGTCAAAATTGACATAAAATAGTTTTTAAAACAAATATTATATTATTAATTGTTATTTTATTCCTAAAAATATAAGGTTCTGTAAAATGACTTAGATAAGGTTATATATATTAATAATAAAGAACTTGGGGTTCGTTTGTCTTGTTATAGTAAGTTTATTAACCTTATAGTGTAAGAAAACAAGAAGACACGGTAAAAGTTAAATTATCTAACTTAAACTTAAATCTAAATGATAAGGATAAAATAGAAGCCTAAACTTGTCTAAATTCTATTTTATTAGAGGATTTAGACCCATCCCCACCTTAGATTCAAAATAACTCAATTTGGAGCTATTAAAAACTGAATATGACTTTATAATAAAATAATATTTTTAGTTATTCCAAAGGTGCCCCTCTCCTCCCTTATAAAAGGGCACCTCCTCCCTCTCTTCCTCACACCACTTTTAGCCTTCAATCTCGTCCAACCCCTGCCAAATTATCTTCTCCACTTCCCTATAAACATCCTAGAGGTCCTGGTCTTCTTCAAAGACCAATTTTAGTGCCCTAAGAGGAGGTCTCAAAGAGGCTCTTCAAAGAAGAGGTAATGTCCATTACCGATTCTTTCAACTTTATTTCTTCTTCCACTTCGTCTTATTTAGTTGTTTCATTATGAAGTAATAACATCAGTATCACTCATATACTGATATTTTATTATAAGTATGAAACAACCATATTTCACCATCTATCCATCCTACGGAAAATGAAATCATCGCGCGTGCGTACGTACGGAATACCGTCTCCACGCCGTGGTGTAATCTATTTTCCACCACCACCTTACTTGGATGGGTATAATGGTGAAAGTAATGAATATATATGATTATTATAAAGTGATATTGATTCTATAATATTATACATACACTTTAATACAATTCCACGATCATGGGAATGATATCATCGCTCGTGCGTACGTACGGACTACCGTCTCCACAAATGCGATGAGATTCATTTTCCATGATTAACCATTAAAGAATGATTATAAAGTATATATAATGAATAATAATGAAATATATGACATAATAATTCTACTTTATTTATGTATATATATATGTATGTCATCTATTTAATTTCATTCAATTCAATAAGGAAACGAAAACAACGTTCATGCGTACGTACGGCCTACCCTCTCCATGAACGGTGTATTTCCTTTCTTTTTATAGATCTATAATATATATGAATATGATGAATATATATTATATATAAAAGAACGGGTAATATAAAGTCATAAGTGAAACATATATGATATAATAACAATGAATATGATTATTTAATAAGTAAATAACATTATTTAAATCATTATACAGGAGGTTTGTATCCATACGAAGCATATCGGACCTAAGGTAAGGGATAACCTTTCCAATCTCGTTCTTATCCGAGATTGTTAATTCGTAAGTATTTATTGGGGCTATTGTTATCATCCATGTCCATGTTTTCTAAAAGTGTTTTTATGTATGTTTAAATTCCTTTTTATCCATTTTTACTTTTACCCAATGGTATGGAAGGAATCTTTCTTTTATTTACCCTACAAGGTACTTTTTGACTTTTCCGACAAAAGTACGAGAAGAATGTTTTTTTAACGTATTCGGCATGAAAGGATTTTTACGGTTTTATAAATCCTTGTTTTCATGAATCTTACTCCAAAAGATTTCATGACTATTTTCAACAAAATCCTTTTCTTTTAAAATTTCACGACTTTTTGTGAAAAGAAAATGATTTTGAATAAAAAAGGATATTTTCCTCAAGAATTCATTTCAAGTGTTTTATCAAAACCATTTTTCATCTAAGATGACATTATTTCATATGTGTATGTTTCAAGTATAATGTCTATATGATTTACATGGTTTCACTTTTCTTATTATGAAATGATATCCATTTATTTTATATGGATTATGTGATGATGGGATGATGTTTATGAAACCCATTGTATTTATTGGGTTTTTATGAATGATGTATGTTTATTTTGTGGAAAAAGTAAGAATGATTTCATTATGAGATGGGTGGGACCTATATCTCCCTCCAATGCATTGGGTAAAGATTTATATCTCATGAGATAGACATGGATGGAACGGTAAGTTAATCCGGTTCAATATTACAAGACTGGAATGAGGAGTGAACTCGATTCAGAAAGGGACTTTGTCCACTAAGATGGTCTTGGCAGCAATGCCTTGGATACTATGGAAATCATTACATGTGCTTAATGGATTCCACAATTACATGTTTTATTCCCATGCTATTTTATAATGATTTATGTTCCATTATGATATATGCCTTATGTACGTCCATGTTTTATGTCGTTTCTCAAGATTTTGATGTTTAAACATTATGTTCATGTTTTTAAGTTCAAATGTATATGGTATGTTTTATTTTGTCCATGCTTACCCTTACTGAGCATTTTAGCTCACCCTTTTTATGTTTTATTTTCCCCCAGGATTAAAAGAAAGGTTTTAGGTAAGGAAACAAAAAGTGGAAGATCTTTATGGGAGATGTTGAAGATCTTTCACCACGATTAGAAGATTATGTTCCAAGTTTCCAAAGACACTAAACTATTACGGTCCTTGTGTGTCTGTTTTTGTTATGTATTAAGTATTCCGCAAAAGTAATGTAATATCTATGTACATCAAGCTTCGGGTCTCTATAATATAACCGTTTAGTTATTTTTGTTATTTTAATATATGACATAATCCTTGAAATAATCTATGTATGCTTAGGATAGATGACATGTGCATGTGATGCAAGTTCATTTCGTCATACATCCATCCCACAACCTATCTAGAATAATGAATACCGTCTTTATTGGGTGGATCCCACAGGAGGACCGAAATGACAATGCATGGTTTTTGGTGGAAAATAATCGGAGAATAAATTTAAGTCTCATATTATTGTTTGTTTTTTTTTCAATATAATAATTTGAGATTATAATTAAATAATTTAAAATGAGGTTTATCACTTACAATTAATATTTTCAGATTAATTTCTAAAATGGGAAGTTATATATAAATCCATCATTTTATTATTTTTATCGTGAACCTAGCACTCAATTCCACATATCATCCAAAATAAAATAGATTTCATTTTTTTAAAACCACCTTTATTTTAAAAAAAATTATATCTTCCTTTCTGTTAAATGAAATGCACTCTATCTTCCGCATTAAGTGTGGTTCCAATAGGTGTCTAGACTTACTTCCGTTTTAAGTCTTCATTTAGAATGAGATCATGAATATCCTCAAACACTAGGCCAGACTTTCTGCAATAATTGATTATGACAATCACCACCGCATCTCAAGATTCTAGAAGCGTTAACAGTTGCAAAAGAACTCATGCATCTTCTGTGAATTTCACTTTAACTGATTAGAGCTCACTCCAAATGATGTTGGAATCATTAACATGATTAGCCACCAGTCTTCCTTATTATATTTTCATGTAAAATAACCTCTACACCATGAACACTTTGTTCATTAATGTTGGATTTTCATACATATCCATTAGGGTCTTCATTAACACCACTGCAGTCTTCACCTTCAGGATGTTTTAGGAAACTTCTCATTTTAGTGACAACTGTATCATTCCTAGTGTCTTCCTATGAAGATTTTCCCATTACACTTTTTTTCATTGCTTCTTGTCTGTCTCCTTTCAACGGAATCTCAAAATCCTACTGAAATAGATAGTCTTTTATTCGCATCCTCTAGAAGCCAAAGTTCATCCCATCGAACATTTCAATCTGGACCTTTCCTTATTTTGATGTCATTACTTCTGAAATAGTCGAATCCCACTAAAATGAAAACCTATAGAGACAAGAATGTTACTTGATGAGTCTGATTCCAAGTGTTCAAAGCCCACCTTAAGTTCTAATACCTCTTTTTGGGTTCCATAAAACCACTGCTTTCAGAAGCAAATCATCAGAACTACAATTACGAAACAAATCTCTGGAACTTTCAAAAATAGAAGAATCCTCTGAAAATGATGTCCCAAAATTGAGAAGGACAACCACACCTTAGTCACTACACCATCTCGACACGCTCACACACTCAATGTGTCTGTTATTAGTTTAAAATCGATATTTTAATTCAAAAAGTATCACTCACTGAAAACCGAGCAAATGCATTCGGATTTCCTTAATAATTTAAGAAAACGATTCAAATTTCATTTTTGATGTCTATGAATCGGTTTCACATAAAACTGAGACACGATGTAATCGGTATGAGTCAAAGTGCTTGTTTCCAGTTTAAAATGACATTTTAGTAAAACAGATAATTGACATACTCAAAACTGAGAAAACACATTCAGGTTGTTTTTAGACTTTAAAACAATGATCCAAAAGTCATTTGAGACATGTTAGAATCTGTCACACCTCAATCCAATGCACAGTGTGACCGATATGACTTCAAATACATATTTTCAATATATAAGTGTCATTTTAGTTTAAAACATACATCGCGTCACCAAAACCAAGAAAATGAGTCTAGATTGTTTTCTCATCATTCTATTTGCTATTACTTAATTGATTTCCTTATTATTTTTATCTTATACTTATCTGTATTACACCAGTCAGAGGAGGGAGAATAAACAAACGAAATACCTAAATACGCATGGGGAGGTTCAAAACCGAGATCTCCCAAACACAACCACAGGACGCAACCACTAGGTTGTGCCCATGGGGATTTATCTTATACTTATTTAATTAATTTTCACTGAGATAATGTTTGAATACGAACAAGAAATGGTGTGACATGTAAGTATCAACCACAACTCAATCTGATACATAGTGTTCCTAGTATGACTCAAATTTTAGTTTAAAATTAACACTTTCTGTTAATTTATTTATTTATATTATTACTAATATAAGAATTGGTTTCTTATATAGGTGTATTATTTTACTCGACCAGGGGTGGTTTGTTTAGCAATAACATGAGTTGGGGTCAGGATCAAAAGACAAAGGAACATTGATGTTTTTGAGTGTATGTAATGATTTGTACTTGTGTAATTATATAAACCAATATTTGAAATGTCTATAATGTAGTGTTTTTTTCTTGTATTTGTGTTGTAAATTTCATTTCATTTAAATTTTGTATTGGTACTTGATTTTATTGATATTTGGTGTGTTTCTGGTGCTTCGATGTGTTGTTACAGCACATTGCACTAGTGTTGCAGTGTGTTGTTACAACACACTACAGTATGACCCTTTATCAGTGTTTTTTTAGCGCTGATAAAAGTCTTGGACTTTTAATCATGCTTCGATAGTCAGCGCTTCTCTAGCACTGATAAAGACCATTTTTAGTGCTATTAAAGACATGTTTTGTAGTAGTGATTCATCATGTAACATGCATATTTATGAACATGTTATGATGGGTGCGCTCAGATAGCGTTCTAATACATTGAGTAATGTTTAGTCTCATGAGACGTCATGTGAAATGATCTTGGTGGTTAGTCTTGACTCATGCTAATCATGTGCAATGGTCTTGGTGGGTAGTCTTGACTCATGTTTCTCCATGTGCAATAGTTTTGGTGGTTAGATTTGACTCATTTTATGTCATGTTGTATGTTGTTTCCACATTTCTATGATTTCGTGATTATATGATCTCATGTTCTATATGTTATACTTTCATATGTTTATTCATGTTTCATGCATTTTTATGTCATCATGTTATGTCTTCTAACCCATGTGTTATGCTTAATTACTATGTTTATTTCCTTACTGGTCTTTTAGTTCATCCTTTTGTTCATGTATTCCTTGGGTTACCCTATGCAGATGTTAGAGCTCAACTAGAGTTAGGAGATCATTATGGAGTTTAAATAAAAGTTTTTTTCATTTTGGTTTCATTTTGCAATTTTATGTACTTAATGCTCTAAAGACACTAGAATTTACGATCCTTGGATTGTATTTAATGGTTAATTATGCTTAAAATCATGTAATAATATGTATAAGGTCGTGTCACGACCCGCCTTCACCAAGATAAGGGAAAGAGACAGCAGATTGCCAAACCCTTCATTCCTCAAGTTGAAGGAGAGATAATTACCCCCGAGACCCGCCTTCAAAAGGCCCCGGAGTGGAGACTAGCACCAAGGGTATAAAATCACACGTAAAAAATGGAAGGTATTACCCTTTTTATTTAGTAGGATCGGGAGATAAGATAGTAAATCCCAAACAACACCAAAACTGGAAGCAAAAGTAAATCCCAAACAATCCTTTCCCATATGCATGTTTCAAATAATAAGTACTACAATACCAGAAAACTCCAAAGGTAAATACCAAAGAAAGGAAAATAGCAACAGAAACTATCCCAACCCCCAACCAAGTACGGCCCCGCACGGTCCTCGAAGTCCTCCTGGAAACATGAAAGCAGTTTTATATACGTAGGGTGAGTATACAGGTATACTCAGTAGGGAAAAACCAAAAGCTATCGTGCACAAGTGGGGAGACATTCTAATGCCCCGTGAGAAAAAGAGATAACCAAAGCACCTAGAAAGGAAACTATCCACCCAAACCTCACCAAGGCACACTCCTCAAATAACGCAAGTCAAGTAAGGTAATAGTAATAACACATCGATGTTTGGGTACCCCTCACCACTTCCCCACTGGTTATTGAAGACATCCTATGTGTCAGACCTTCCCCACCATTTTCACCGCAGTCCCACTACCATACCCCACCCGCACACACTTGGGCTACCACAACCATACATCCCGCCCGCAAACACCTGGGCCACAACCACACGTAACCCTACCCATAGACACCTGGGCCAGAACAACTATCGCCACACCTGAAGACACCTAGGCCCGAACAACTACTGCCATGCTCGAAGACACCTGGGCCTCATCCCGAAGACACTTGGGAAACAACTTTCCCGCACACACTTAAGCCGACCACCACAACTACCATGCCCGAAGAATCTTGGGCTATAATGGACCTTAGGCTACTTGAAGAGTCTTGGGATACTCGGGAAAGGGAGCAGAAAAGAAGCTAATAACCAGCCACTCATAGGAGTGTTGGGAAAAAACACCCTCCCCCATGAAATGGAGGTTTCCGGCACGAAGTGATCAACTTGAGTGGGGCTCGAATAAGAAACATAAAAAATAAATTATACATATAGGTAACAAGCACTCATCCCAGCCTAGGGGTTCCAAAATTAGCCCATACACAAACACTCCTGTTACTATTCATTCATAAGAAGCACCACAACCACAACCATGTCACAACTCATTCCCGGAAAACTGTTCCCCATTGAACCCATTCTTGTTTTCATATTCAAGTGATTCCATTTAGATAATTCTTCACTATTGGGCAACTAATGGGCATAACCACAAGCCAAGGAAGGAAAAATAGCCAAACAACAATTTAAGCATTCACACCTGGTTCTCTTGTAAAGTCACAACAAAAAAGGGGATCCATGAGATCCCTCAAAGTACTGGAACCAAACCAAGCCCCAACATATGACCCCACATGGCCCCCAAATCCACAATATAACAACTGCACAACAGGGGATCACATCCCCATCCATGTCACCTTACGAGCATCAAGCAGAACAACTATACACATCACCAGAACAGAGTAAGAGAGTTTCCAGATTTAGACACAAATTTCATTTAGTTTCATCTTTCTGTTTGGTTAATCGGGGTGACCACACAAGGTTTCTTATTCATCGGACATCCATTTAATCATCCAAGTTTACATGATTAACCAGTTTCCATGTTACATCCATTCAATCACAAAATTATCCAGAAAACAAAGGTTCATTAGTGCAAAAGGAATGACCACCAATGGTCATGATTTTCAATGGACATAAGACCATATAATTCACAACATATAAGAAAAAGTAGAAGAGTACAACAACATCATCAAACACACCCCATCATTCTTTAAAAGTCCGTTTATTATCTTTATTAATTTTTGGTTTCATCCATCCCCATAGAAACATTAGCATACCTGCCCCGCATGATACACAATAAAGAGAGACGAAGGAATAACCCTACTTGGATGATAAACAATCGAAGTTTTTCTCCACACGCCAAGAACTGGGGATGCGTGACTTGCTGGGGAGGAATTCCAAGGACTCCAAGAGTGAGCAGAAAATCTCCAACACAGGCACACCACTTGCCTCTGAAAGGGGGGACTCCAAACACACCAAGTAAAGGAAAAGAAACCAACCAAGAAGAATAAATAAGGACAGAAAGAATTCTCGTGCGATAAAGAGGTGATATCCTGGAGTTACGGGATAAGAATTTTGAATTGATTTAAAGGCGGATCGTGGTTTCACCACGCGGTTGGGTGGTTACACATGATGTAATTAATTTTCATTTAATAATTCTTATCAAAGAGGTGTCCATAACGGTTGTGAGTTAAAGGGTTTCCTTTAAACAGAGGAAAACGCCAATAGGGGAGGAATTGGAAAGTATGGGAAAAAGGGTGTGACACCGTGGAAAAGCCAAATGTTTTGGTAAGTCAAGGGTCGCCTGAAACTTGGGGGATTTTAGATATCATTGATGGGATTTAAAAGGCTTTGAAAGGGGGTATTAAAACACCCTTACGTCAAAATATGCGTTGCGAGAGTGGAACTGGAAAAAGAATTAAGGGTGGGACACCATTCAGTGAGACACCGTAATGGTGCCACGGTCACGGTGCCACCGTCAGCGGTGCCACCATCACAGTTCCACCATCACAGTGCCACCATCACAGTTCCACCGGTTCGGTGGAACACCGTGAGCGGTGCCACCATCACGGTGCCACCGTTTCAGTGGAACACTGTGATCGGTGCCACTGTCACAGTGCCACCGGTTCAGTGGAACACCATGATCGGTACCATTGTTTTGGTGTGCAACCGTGACCGGTGCCACCATCACGGTGCCACTGTAACCGGTGCCACCATTTCGGTGGAACCGTTTGATGGAACAGAGATTTAGGAAAAGTCCTTAATGAGCCACTGCTCGGGTCATTACATCAGATACCTCTCAAAGTATTCTTGCCCTGTAGAATTTAAACTAGACCTGAAGAGAAGAAAGGGGTTCGAACAACCACCTCAAAAGATACCTCTTAGGAGTAAACCCCATCGACATCAAGGAACACCTCTCCCTCGAGTAACCACACAAACATATAAAGGTGTCACTGTCCAGACATATGGATCCAGGAGCCCTTTCCCCCATGTCAAGATACTATCTGCTTTGGGTGGTGCTGACTCGCCTGCACGGGTTTAATCACATCCACTCTAATGCGTCTTGATTAGGTATCGGGTCCTCCCCCACCATTAGGACCCTTTACACACATTCAGAGAACAAGGAAAACAACACATTCATAGTTAACAAGGCTAAGCACTACATCATGAACAAGTACAAAACAGAATAGAAAAAAACTCAAAACAACTCTGGGTAATGGGTGTGCATCTATGCCTCCCATTCCTAGGTACTCTCCTCGAGGCCACCATGCCCCCAAAACACATGAACCAAGGGAATGGCTCATCCACAAAGCACCTTCTCCTCATGACCTTCGATCCTCACTGGTCTCTCTATGAACATCGCATTGTCCATGATATCCATCTTTCCCCAGTCGAGGACGTGCAAATCATCGTGTAGATACCGATGGAGCTGAGACATATGGAAGACGTCGTGCACTCTCAGTAGTGGCGGTGGTAGCGCTAGCTGATAAGCCACTTTGTTGACCTGCCACAACACCTCGAATGGTCCAACGAACCTGGGAGAAAGCTTACTCTCCTTGTCGAACCTCTGTTGTCCATGTCGAGGAAAGACCTTCAAGAACACATGGTCCCCAACCTCGAACTCCAAGGGTCTCCTCCTACTATCAACATACGACTTCTTCCGGTCCTGGGCTGCCTTCATCCTCTCTCATATAAGCTGAATCTTCTCCGTCATGCTCTACACCACTTCCGGGCCAAGAACACCTACTTCCCCGACCTCTATCCATCACACGGGTGAGCGACACAGCCTCCCGTACAAAGATTTAAATGGATTCATGCCAATGGTAGAGTGATATTTATTGTTATAGGAAAACTCTACCGGAGGCAAGTGTCGTGCCCACAGTCCCCCAAAAGTCTAAAACACATGCCTGTAGCATATCCTCCAACGTCTAGATGGTGCACTCTGTCTGTCCATCTGTCTAGGGGTGGAAAGCAGTGTTGGGGCATAGTTGAGTGCCAAAATCATGTTGAAATCCTTTCCAGACCCATGAGGTAAACCAGGTATCCCAATCAGAGATTATGGACCTCAGAAATCAATGCAACTACACCACCTCGTCCACATACCGATGTGCTAGGGAATCCATGGCACTCGACTCCTTGATTGCTAGGAAGTGAGCTGATTTCGTCAGTCGGTCCACCACTACCCAGATGGCATCGTAACCCCCTTGAACTCTGGGTAGTCCGGTGACGAAATCCATTGAGATGTCATCCCACTTCCACTCAGGGACATCTAAAGGGTGTAACAGACCTCCTGGTATGCGGTGTTCAGCCTTCACCTACTGACATATGAGACACTTCGCCACAAACTCTGCCACTACCCGCTTCACCCCGGGCCACCAAAACTGACCCCTCAAGCCCCGGTACATCTTGGAAACTCCTGGGTGCACCACCAGGGGTGAGTTTTAGAACTCACCAAGAACTCTCTTGTGCATTTACATTAGGATGAACAACTTCCCATGAAACATCATCTGATTCTGCCCGTCTTCTGACCATCCTTCCGGAGCATTACCCTGGCTAACACGATCGCACATCACTTCAGCCTTTGAGTCTCCCCATTGAGACTCCTCCACCTGTCGCAACAGAGAGGACTGCACTGTCATCTGAAACAAACAATCTCTACCACCATCCACCCTTGCATCCAGGTTTAGGGTAGTCAACTCCTCCATCGCCTTCCAAACATCTTCCGACTCTCGAACCGCATCCTTCTGCGACTTTCTGCTCAAGGCATCAGCCACCATGTTCCCCTTTCCTGAGGTGTAGGAAATTTCAAAGTCGTAGTTTTGAAGAAAATCC
Organism: Viscum album; assembly: GCA_963277665.1. NCBI lineage: Eukaryota > Viridiplantae > Streptophyta > Magnoliopsida > Santalales > Viscaceae > Viscum > Viscum album. The sequence continues at coordinate 536,352,246 of OY728138.1, read as the reverse complement.
ATCCACCTCCACTGCCACAAGTTCAGGTCCCACTGGCAGAAGATATACCTCAAGCTCTTGCGATCCGTGAAGACCACAAAACGCTCCCTGATGAGGTAGTGCCGCCACAAATTTAGTGCGAACACAACCACTGTGAGCTTCAAATCGTGGGTGGCATAGTTACGCTCATGGGGGAATAACTTCCTAGTCCCATAAGAGATCACCCCCTGTTGTTGTATCAACACACACCCCAATCTTTGACCTAAAGCATCACATAATACCTCAAATGTAACCCCTTCTTCTGGAAACCTCAGCACTGGGGCACTAACTAATTTCCCCTTCAAATAACTGAAGGTTTCCTGACACTACTCACTCCATAAAAAAGCCTGGTCTTTCTTGGTCAAGGCTGTCAAAGGTGATGCAACTTGGGAGAAGTTGGGCACAAATCTCTGGTAGTAACCCGCTAGACCCAAGAAACTATGAACCTCCACCATGTTATTGGGTGCTGCCCAAGAAATAACCACTTCAACCTTTAATGGATCAATCGTTATTCCCCGCTCGGACACCACGTGTCCAAGGAAGTGCACTTCTCATGTCCAGAACTTGCACTTGGACAATTTCCCGTAGAGTTGGTGCTATCGGAGGACCTCTAAAATCATCCTCAGATGCTCAGCATGATCCTCCTATAATCCTGGGTAGATCAGGATATTTTCAATAAACACGACTATGAACCGGTCCAGATATTCCCGAAAGACGGAGTTCATGAGCCCCATGAACACGACTGGGATGTTCATAATGTCGAACGACATGACCACGAACTCAAAGTGTCAATATCTACACCTGAAGGCAGTCTTCGAGATGTCACCCCCATTCACCCTCAACTGGTGATATTCGGACCGAAGGTCTATCTTGGAGAACCATCATGCCCCCCTTAAATTGGTTAAAGAGGTCGTCCATCCTCGGGATAGGGTAACGGTTCTTGACCGTTACCTGATTTAATCTCTGGTAGTCTATGCATAGCCTGAGACCACTGTTTGCCTTCTTTGCGAATAAGATTGGAGCGCCCCATGGTGATGTGCTTGGTCGAACAAAACCCTTCTTCATCAGATCATCAATCTGAATCTGTAACTCCCACAGCTCAGAAGGTGTCATCTAATAGGGAGCCATTGAAATCGGACGGGCACCAGGTTGCAAGTCTATCTCGAACCCAACGTCGCGTTGAGAGGGTAGAGTCACCACCTCCTTAGGGAAGAAGTCCATAAACTCATTAACAATCCCCGAAACATCCACCATCTCTGTATCTGCCGAATCTACTGATAGCTCGGTTAACAAAGAAAGAAGGGGATTCACTTGCCGGCTGCCCTCCTGGAAACCCTGCTCACCGATGAAGGTCACACGTTGCCCGCCCACATCTGAAAAAACGATCCTTCTTCAGAAGCAGTCGATAACAACACATACAAAGAATATCCATTCGATGCCTAGAATGACATCATACGGCTGCATCTGCAGAAAAAGAAGGCCCTCACTAGACTGGTGTGGTCCCAACATCAGTCTACATTCTCAGCAAACATGAGACAAACTGGTATGACCTCCGACTGGTGTACTCAAAACAAGGGGTATGAAAGTCTCTCTGCGTCTAGACCCAAAGAATGTGCTAGATTGGGTGAAACAAAAAAGTATGAAGCTCCTAAATCAAACAAGGCAGATATAAGAGTGATGAACAGACAGATTGTACCTTGAACGACTTCCAGCCCTGCTGGAACTGCTGCCTCTGCGGCATGTAACTACCCACGCCCAACTCTTCTACCCCTTGATTTTCGGCCGCCTCCCCGACCACGCCTTGGTCGAGGTCCCTAAGGAGTGCCCTGAGGTCGGCCTCCTCCCGCAACGTCTGCTCTCGGAGGAGCGGGAGTTCGTTGTCCATGCTGCTGCTGTTGAAAGAGCCTGGCTGGAAACTGCTACTGCTGAGGTGGGTGCTGAACCGGCCCACCCCCACCATACTGTACTCGGTCCGGGCACTAATTATGAAGGTGCACACGGCTGCCACAGATGAAGCATCTCGGTCCTAGGCCCGAAAAGAAAGGGTGAGGACCGGGAGATTGAAACTGGAACTGCTAGGGCCTGCTCCCAACTGGCCGAAACTTAGAAGGCCCTGACGCTAGAGGTATGCTACTGACGACCTTTCCCTTTGACGAGCCCAACTGGCTCCCATCTCGCGGTACACCTCTAAGCGTGTGCATCCTCTCCATCACTTCATCCTTCTTCTAGACTTCCAAGTATGTCGGTAGGTTGAAGGGAGTAACAGTATATTGAAGAGAAGGTCAGAGTGCCTCCTCTAAACGTCTCGCCTGAGACTCCTCATTCGGAAAGAGGTCCAGAGAAAAGTGAAGGAGATCCTTGAACTTGATCCCCAAATCCCTCACTGACATACTCCCCTGCTGAAGGGAGAGTATCTCCTGCCTCTTCTCAACCTTCATCATGGAAGAGAGGAATTCCGCCCAGAACTCCCTCTCGAAGTCATCCCATGTAACCTCAGACTCTCTCTTCTTCCCAAGATAGAGCGTCCACCACTGACGTGATGTTCCCCGCATCTGGCTCACATCCAGAGGAACCCAGTACTCCGTCGGAGCCTGAATCAAGCAGAAAGCTATCACCAGCTCCTTGAGCCTGCTCTCTGTCTCCATGTCCGAGACGCTGCCCCTGTACTTCCCAAGGGTCTGCCGCTAAAAGGCACGAAGCGTCCTCTACCACTGATCGTCCTCCTCCTCTCGGTCATCCCTATGTCGATCAGCCAAATCAACCTCCTGGGCCTCGATCGCCTGTACTACTCATGGTCGTCGTCCAGGTGTCATAGCTACAAGGTAAACAATGAATGCCTAAGCTCAAATAGTGTAGAAGATTTCTTTTAATTTTTCTTAGACTTTTTATTCATTTTAAATTCCCAAAATACCCAACACACACAAGAACACAAGTCATTATGATGCATGTACCTTTCCTAGGGTCTCTACCCTAAAATCAGTGTAGTCTCACTTGGTCGTTTGGTAGGCCCAAAGTCCTTGCATCAGATCATGGGTGGGCCTAAAATCTCGTGTCCTAGTCGGTCTTCCCTGGAATATTTCACACACCAAGATTAATTAACACTATTGCCCTACCATCCCATGCAATCCTCACTATGTATAACTTCGGACTCCATCCTATCTCTCAACCTCCTCTGATATCATTCTGTCACGACCCGCCTTCACCAAGATGAGGGAAAGGGACAACAGATTGCACAACCCTTCCTTCCTCAAGTTGAAGGAGAGATAATGACCCCCGAGACCCGCCTTCAATAGGCCCCGAAGTGGCGAATAGCACCAAGGGTATAAAATCACACGTAAAAAAATGGAAGGCATTACCCTTTTTATTTAGTAGGATCAGGAGATAAGATAGTAAATCCCAAACAACACCAAAACTGGAAGCAAAAGTAAAGCCCAAACAATCCTTTCCCATATACATGTTTAAAATAATAAGTACTACAATATCAAAAAAACTCTAAAGGTAAATACCAAATAAAGGAAAACAAAAACAACAACTATCCCAACGCCCGAACTAGTACGGTCCCGCATGAACCTTGAAGTCCTTCTGGAAACCTGAAAGCAGTTTTATATACGTAGGGTGAGTATACAGGTATACTCAGTAGGGAAAAACCAAAAGCTCTCGTGTACAAGTGGGGAGGCATTCTAATGCCCCGTGAGAAAAAGAGATAACCAAAGCACCTAACAAGGAAACTATCCACCCAAACCTCACCAAGGCACACTCCCCAAATAACGCAAGTCAAGTAAGGTAATAGTAATAACACATCGATGTTTGGGTACCCCGCACCACTTCCCCATTGGTTATTGAAGACATCCTACGCGTCAGACCTTCCCCGCCATTTTTACCGCAGTCCCACTACCATACCCCACTCGCACACATCTAGGCTACCACAACCACACATCCTGCCCGAAAACACCTAGGCCACAACCACACGTAACCACGCCCGCAGACACCTGGGCCAGAACAACTACCGCCACACCCGTAGACACCTAGGCTCGAACAACTACTGTCACACCCGAAGACACATGTGCCTCATCTCGAAGACACTTGGGAAACAATCTGCCCGCACACACCTGGATCAACCACCACAACTACCATGCCCGAAGAATCTTGGGCTATAATGGACATTAGGCCGTCACAGCCTGCCCAAAGAGTCTTGGGCTACTAGGGAAAGGGAGCAGAAAATGTAACGACCCGAAATTTTAAATAAATATTGTTTTCTAATTTTATGTGTTATTTTATTTTATTTTTATACTCAACAAAAATGTTTCATTTGATAACATGAGTATAATTAAAATGAGACTGTTGGGTTTTGACTGTTATTTGACCATTGGTCAATATGACCGCTGGAAACTAAACGTTTTGAATATTATCTCTAAATACAAGCAATATTGGTTAATTAATATAGAAAGAAGATTCTATGGCCTCACCCAGTAGTCTTGGACCGATCGAAGCCCATCTAATAGAACTTGGGAAGGAGGTAGCACCACTGGGCTTTGCTCTGGACCAAACCCAAGATAAACTTCATCGTATAAAGCTAGAACGGATATCACCTTCGCAAGAAGTTCAAACTGATAGAAATTACTACTCGTGCGATGTTAGCCGAGCCTCCCTCAGATTCTCTCACCTTAGCACACCTTACACTTAGGTCATATGCTGGTGTGATAAGGGGCTATGTAAGGAGACCATAACTGCCTTGTGCAATCCTTTGTTTTAAATAAAAATTGGGATTTCTTCTTATGATGAAGTTTATGAATTTTCAAATGACCGGATAAATATAGTATGCATATTTTTGATGAATTTTAGAAAAAGGATATTTTAAAAATGTTTATGTAAACCCTAAATAATTAAAAATGTGTAATGATTTTCAAAAAATGGTCTTCTATAATTATGTTCAGTACGAAATTTAGAGTCTAATAAGATCAACTTAATTTTTTATGAATAGTAAATTATGAATAGTGATTTTATGATTAGGATTAATAATGTGTCCAAATGGATTAGTAATCTCACTTAAAGAAAGTATTAAAATAAGTTAGGCACTCTGATTAAGTAATGTGATTTAATAAAATGGTTAAATAACGGTTTCATAAATTATTATTCAAGTATTAGTTTTTTTCGGGTGAATAGTGTTTTTTTAATTAAAATTTTAATTAAAAATATTTAGATAATTATTTTTATAAAACGGATTTCATTTTTGAACTCAGAGCACCGATATTATGCTATGGTAATTTTTGGGGTTTTTTCTGAAAAAAATGAATTTTCGGTGAATAGTGTTTTTATTTAAAAATTAAATTAAAAATATTTAGAAAATTATTTTTATAAAATGGAGTTCATATTTGTAATCAGAGCTTTGATATTTGGTTAAGGTGAAATTTTGGGATTATTCTGAGAAAGTTGAATTTTCGATGAATAGTGAAAATACAGTTTTTAAGTTACGGGTGTTTAATGACATCATTAAATGATGTATTAAGTTTTTAATCAATAAGTTCGAATTATGAATAGTGAGATAAAGTATGAGGTGTCCCAAGTGGCCAATACCATGGGAAAATACCATGGGCAAGCCCATGGTTTTTCCAAAACCACTAATGAGGTGTCCCTTTGCCATTAATGCCTTGTCCCCTCACTTTCCCTATAAATACCAAGCCATCCTCTCATCCATTCGACTCCCCACTCTCCCCCAACGAAGTTCTGGTCTCATTACCTCCCAAGGAGTCCTCCCATGGTGCCCCCAAGCCCTCAAGGTCCCAAACTTTGAGTTTTAAGAGTTATGTTTTAAGGTAAGGGATCCGACCCCTCTCTTTCTTTTCAAGTGATCTCTTTTATGTCATTCTTTTATGCCCCATGTTATTATGTTGGAGGAGGTTCTTTTATATTCATTATACTGTCCTTTTTATGTTCATATGATGAGAGACCCCCTCTTACTCTCATCATTTCGTTTTAAGAATGTTTAAATGGCGCCGTTAGGCTGCCAAATTTTCGAGGGATTCGTTCACCTTTCTCATTTTTTAAAGCTCTACTTTCATGTCAAGACTTTCAAGTTACTTTTTATTATGTTGGGGTATGATCTCTATATTTATCATACTTATCTTTTATGATCATATGATGAGAGACCCCATTTGATCTCTTCAATTCAGTATTTTGAAGTTTTAAGTGGCGCCGTTAGGCTGCCGAATTTTTTTAAGTGGTTCTTTCACCCTTCTCATTTTTCAAAGTTCTAATTCCATGTCAAGTCTTGAAAGTTACTTTTTATTATGTTGGGGTATGATCTCTATATCTATCATACTGAACTTTTATGTTATTATGATGAGAGACCCTATTTGATCTCATCAATTCATTTTTGTTGAAGTTTAAGTGACGTCGTTAGGCTGCCGAATTTTTAAGGGATTCTTTCACCCTTCTCATTTTCAAGTTCTATTTTCTTGTCAAGTCTTTCAAGTTAATTTATTTTGGGGTATGATCACTATATATATCATACTGATCATTTATGTTCATATGATGAGAGACCCTTTTTGATCTCGTCAATTCATTTTTGTTGAAGTTTAAGTGGCGCTGTTAGGCTGCCGAATTTTCATAAGAGAAATCTTATTTTTGTCTTCCTTTCATGTTCTTCATTTCATATGGTATATTTTCAAATTTCATTACCATGTTCTTAAATCCCTTATATTCTGTCCCTCTACTGTTTTATGGGTCATTTATGAATGTTTGACCCATGTCCCCTCTCTTTTCAATGTTTTCTAAAACCCCGAAACATAGCCGTTATGCTGCAGAATTTTCATCTCAAAATGTCTCTCTCTTTTCTCAAAATTATTTTACGTTATAAAGTGAATACTAAAAGCTCTTATTTCTACAGGGGTATTCACATATATACCAAAATGTTCTATTTTAAATTCTGATAATTACATACATGAAACCCGCTCTCCCCTTCCGTGGGTTTAAAGTGACGTAAAGATCATGTCTTTAAAGCAGTTTTTAAAACATTATGATTATGAAATGAAACCCATTTATTTTATGCTATATGGGTTGTTTATGAAATGATTTATGATGATATATGTGTCTCACATGATAATAAAGTCAAATTTAAGGGTGCGCCCTGATAGCGCTCCAATGCATTGGGTAATGATGTAACCACTAGAGATTACAATTTTCACGATACCTTGGTGAATAACCTTGGTAATTTTCAAATGACACCTTGGGGATGGACCTTGGTGATATGTTCATGATTGTCTATATTAAATGATGCAGCCACATCTTAAAGTTATGAAAAAGTTTTATTTTTATTATGATATGACTCATGATTTCATTTTCATGCCTTAAAGTTCTTTTCATGACTTTATTGATGTATCTCAAGTTCATATGTAAAATGTTTCACTTGTTTCCCTTACTGGGCCTTCTGCTCACCCTTCCTTTTGATGTATGTCCTCAGGTTATGAGATGTAGTAATGAGCCTAGGGTGAACATGAGGAGAAGCCTTTCAAGTGTTTAAGAAGAATGTTATTTTTTTGTTTCATGTTTTATGTTCCTTGTTTCCACGACACTAAACCTTAAAGATCCTCAGTTCCGTGTAATGGAATGAAAGTTATGTTATAAAAAGACGGGATGCTATAGTTGGTATCAAAGGATGGTTTAGTTATTTGTGGAAATTAGGATATGAAAACTCTAGGAAGAACCCTATAGAAAAGTTTAAATATAGGAAATCTTCCTGGTATTTTGGTGAGTATTGAGTAAGGGGTTGCCAAGAAAATACATCCCTGTCTGGATACGAGCAGGTAGAGGTGGCTCTGGCACAGATGTACATAGGGGTAAAACCCGAAAACACCGCTTTGAGCTAGACTCGAACGGGAACTGGTACACGACAACGGGCCTTGTTGCACTCTTGGTTACGACACTCCCGGGGGATATGCTTTGGTAAATTCATAAGCTTGGTATGAACCATTGTTAAAGGAACAAAGATAAAATAAAATAAAGATTCACATAAGAATATATGATCATGGATAACCTAGATGGGAACCTAGGGGATCACAAGTTAGGGTATACTTTTCTTCTACAAGTTATCCTTATATGCTTTAAGTTCCTTTTCATGATTATTGGTTAAGTATTTAAGCCTCTAATTATACTTTCTCTTCTTAGTTAATGGTGGGAAATGGAATAACATGTCCCAAAAACCAATGTGATAGGAAATGCGACAATTTCCATATTAATATGGCAGAGATGATTAGAGGATTAAAAGATGATTATTATTTTGGAAGACGTTCACTATTTTGGGGACCCTATATGATCGAGGTAAATATATTACTACGGTATTTTCATTGAGGAGTAAGGTTGACTTATATTTTGAAGAATCGGTGAATTTATGGTGGACTTATAGTAATTTAGTTTACTTATGGGTATGATTAACCTATCTTGGGTAAAATATGTTTAGTTTAGATAATTTTGTTATAAGAGTTTAGGAGTGGTTGATGTTGTTTGGAGATGAACAATGAAGTTTATTTTGGAAGACTGTGTTATCAAATCCTTCTTGTATTTGGGTTTCAATCTTAGTTTGGTTTATTTTGAGGAATTATAAGGACCGTTATTCATGGGATGGTCTATGATGAACTTTGGGTATTACCATGGAACATTGAAGATTTAAAATTAGTTTCCATTCCTATGGGATTCTTCCTTTTTGAAGATTTGTTTAACCTTACCCTTTCTGTTTCTGGGATAATGTTTAAAGATAGAAGAAATAGATAGTTAATCTTTTGTATATTATGTGATTCTCTAGAAGATGATTCTTGTGCTTTTATGAGACCAAGTGTTTTTGAATTCTCATCATTTGGAGAAAAGATTAGTGTTGGTAGGGACTTATTAAAGGGTGAAACTCTACATGAAGGTAGATATATTTCCTTATGTTTTTGTTCTATGTAGTAAATGAAATCCTCAAAATTATGAAAAGAAATGTAAAACAAAAAATTTTGTTGGTTTACGTTTCCTACTAGGTAATCAAAGACCGTTTACACACATCATAAGTTTGGGATTTTCTTATGGTTAACTTTCTCCTAATCATGTTCTCTATCACTCTCCCTCAGAACTTGACCCTTTGTTTTCTCCTCCATGTCCATGTTTTCCTACATAGAACCCTAGTGTGGGTTAACTCGGGTGACCTTTGTACTTCCCTTTCTTTCTTTTAAAGTAATAGTTTTACTGACTCCTTTTCCGATGTGGGACTTTCAATGAAATTTCAAAACCCAATTTTAAAAATTGCGAGGACGCAATTTCTTAAGGGGGGAAGATTGTAACGACCCGAAATTTTAAATAAATATTGTTTCCTAATTTTATGTGTTATTTTATTTTATTTTTATACTCAACAAAAATGTTTCATTTGATAACATGAGTATAATTAAAATGAGACTGTTGGGTTTTGACTGTTATTTGACCATTGGTCAATATGACCGCTGGAAACTAAACGTTTTGACTATTATCTCTAAATACAAGCAATCTTGGTTAATTAATATAGAAAGAAGATTTGATGGCCTCACCCAGTAGTCTTGGACCGATCGAAGCCCATCTAACAGAACTTGGGAAGGAGGTAGCACCACTGGGCTTTGCTCTGGACCAAACCCAAGCTGAACTTCATCGTATAAAGCTAGAACGGGATCACCTTCGCAAGAAGTTCAAACTGATAGAAATTACTACTCGTGCGATGTTAACCGAGCCTCCCTCAGATTCTCTCACCGTAGCACACCTTACACTTAGGTCATATGCTGGTATGATAAGGGGCTGTGTAAGGAGACCATAACTGCCTTGTGCAATCCTTTGTTTTAAATAAAAATTGGGATTTCTTCTTATGATGAAGTTTATGAATTTTCAAATGACCGGATAAATATAGTATGCATATTTTTGATGAATTTTAGAAAAAGGATATTTTAAAAATGTTTATGTAAACCCTAAATAATTAAAAATGTGTAATGGTTTTCAAAAAATGGTCTTCTACAATTATGTTCAGTACGAAATTTAGAGTCTAATAAGATCAACTTAATTTTTGATGAATAGTAAATTATGAATGGTGATTTTATGATTAGGATTAATAATGTGTCCAAATGGATTAGTAATCTCACTTAAAGAAAGTATTAAAATAAGTAGGCACTTTGATTAAGTAATGTGATTCAATAAAATGGTTAAATAACGGTTTCATAAATTATTATTCAAGTATTAGTTTTTTTCAGGTGAATAGTGTTTTTTTTAATTAAAAATTTAATTAAAAATATTTAGATAATTATTTTTATAAAACGGATTTCATTTTTGAACTCAGAGCACCGATATTATGCTATGGTAATTTTTGGGGTTTTTTCTGAAAAAAATGAATTTTCAGTGAATAGTGTTTTTATTTAAAAATTAAATTAAAAATATTTAGAAAATTATTTTTATAAAATGGATTACATATTTGTAATCAGAGCGTTGATATTTGGTTAAGGTGAAATTTTGGGATTATTCTGAGAAAGTTGAATTTTTGATGAATAGTGAAAATACAGTTTTTAAGTTACGGGTGTTTAATGACATCATTAAATGATGTATTAAGTTTTTAATCAATATGTTCGAATTATGAATAGTGAGATAAGGTATGAGGTGTCCCAAGTGGCCAATACCATGGGCAAATACCATGGGCAAGCCCATGGTTTTGCCAAAACCACTAATGAGGTGTCCCTTTGCCATTAATGCCTTGTCCCCTCACTTTCCCTATAAATACCAAGCCATCCTCTCATCCATTCGACTCCCCACTCTCCCCCAACGAAGTTCTGGTCTCATTACCTCCCAAGGAGTCCTCCCATGGTTCCCCCAAGCCCTCAAGGTCCCAAACTTTGAGTTTTAAGAGTTATGTTTTAAGGTAAGGGATCTGACCCCTCTCTTTCTTTTCAAGTGATCTCTTTTATGTCATTCTTTTATGCCCCATGTTCTTATGTTGTAGAAGGTTCTTTTATATTCATTATACTGTCCTTTTTATGTTCATATGATGAGAGACCCCCTCTTACTCTTATCATTTCGTTTTAAGAATGTTTAAATGGCGCCGTTAGGCTGCCGAATTTTCGAGGGATTCGTTCACCTTTCTCATTTTTTAAAGATCTACTTTCATGTCAAGACTTTCAAGTTCCTTTTTATTATGTTGGGGTATTATCTCTATATTTATCATACTGATCTTTTATGATCATATGATGAGATACCCCATTTGATCTCTTCAATTCAGTATTTTGAAGTTTTAAGTGGCATCGTTAGGCTGCCGAATTTTTTAAAGTGGTTCTTTCACCCTTCTCATTTTTCAAAGTTCTAATTCCATGTCAAGTATTGAAAGTTCCTTTTTATTATGTTGGGGTATGATCTCTATATCTATCATACTGAACTTTTATGTTCTTATGATGAGAGACCCTATTTGATCTCATCAATTCATTTTTGTTGAAGTTTAAGTGACGTCGTTAGGCTGCCGAATTTTTAAGGGATTCTTTCACCCTTCTCATTTTCAAGTTCTATTTTCTTGTCAAGTCTTTCAAGTTAATTTATTTTGTGGTATTATCACTATATATATCATACTGATCATTTATGTTCATATGATGAGAGACCCTTTTTGATCTCGTCAATTCATTTTTGTTGAAGTTTAAGTGGCGCTGTTAGGCTGCCGAATTTTCATAAGAGAAATCTTATTTTTGTCTTCCTTTCATGTTCTTCATTTCATATGGTATATTTTCAAATTTCATTACCATGTTATTAAATCCCTTATATTATGTCCCTCTACTGTTTTATGGGTCATTTATGAATGTTTGACCCATGTCCCCTCTCTTTTCAATGTTTTCTAAAACCCCGAAACATAGCCGTTATGCTGCAGAATTTTCATCTCAAAATGCCTCTCTCTTTTCTCAAAATTATTTTACATTATAAAGTGAATACTAAAAGCTCCTATTTCTATAGGGGTATTCACATATATACCAAAATGTTCTATTTTAAATTCTGGGATTTACATACATGAAACCCGCTCTCCCCTTCCGTGGGTTTAAAGTGACGTAAAGATCATGTCTTTAAAGCAGTTTTTAAAACGTTATGATTATGAAATGAAACCCATTTATTTTATGCTATATGGGTTGTTTATGAAATGATTTATGATGATATATGTGGCTCACATGATAATAAAGGCAAATTTAAGGGTGCACCCTGATAGCGCTCCAATGCATTGGGTAATGATGTAAACACTAGAGATTACAATTTTCACGATACCTTGGTGAATAACCTTGGTAATTTTCAAATGACACCTTGGGGATGGACCTTGGTGATATGTTCATGATTGTCTATATTAAATGATGCAGCCACATCTTCAAGTTATGGAAAAAATTTATTTTTATTATGATATGACTCATGATTTCATTTTCATGCCTTAAAGTTCTTTTCATGACTTTATTGATGTATCTCAAGTTCATATGTAAAATGTTTCACTTGTTTCCCTTGTTGGGCCTTCTGCTCACCCTTCCTTTTGATGTATGTCCCCAGGTTATGAGATGCAGTAATGAGCCTAGGGTGAACATGAGGAGAAGCCTTTCAAGTGTTTAAGAAGAATGTTATTTTTTTGTTTCATGTTTTATGTTCCTTGTTTCCAAGACACTAAACCTTAAAGATCCTCAGTTCCGTGTAATGGAATGAAAGTTATGTTATAAAAAAGACGGGATGCTATAGAAAAGGAGCTAATAATCAGTCACTCATAGGAGTGTTGGGAAAAAACACCACCCCCATGAAATGGGGGTGTTCGGCATGAAGTGCTCAACTTGGGTGGGGCGCAAATAAGAAACATAAAAACTAAATTATACATATAGGTAATAAGCACTCATCCCAGCCTAGGGGTTCCAAAACCAGCCCATACACAAACACCCTCGTTACTATTCATTCATAAGAATCACCACAACCACAACCATGCCACAACTCATCCCCGAAAAACAGTTCCCCATTGAACCCATTCTTGTTTTCATATTCAAGTGATTCCATTTAGACAATTCTTCACTGTTGGGCAACTAAGGGTCATAGCCACAAGCCAAGGAAGGAAAAACAGCAAAACAACAATTTAAGCATTCACACCCGGTTCTCTTGCAAAGTCACAACAATAAAGGGGATTTGTGAGATCTCTCAAAGTACTAGAACCAAACCAAGCCCCAACATACGACCCCACACGTCCCCCAAATCCACAAGCTAACAACTGCACAACAGGGGATCTCATCCCCTTCCATGTCACCTCACGTGTATCAATCATAACAACCATACACATCACCAAAACAGAGTAAGAGAGTTTCCAGATTTAGACACACCTTTCCTTTAGTTCCGTCTTTCCGTTTGGTTAACCGGGGTGACCACACATGGTTTCTTATTCATCGAACATCCATTTTATCAACCAAGTTTACGTGATTAACCAGTTTCCATGTTACAGCCATTCAATCGCAAAATTATCCAGAAAACAAAGGTTCATTAGTGCACAAAGAATGACCACCAACGACCACGATTTTTTAGTGGACATAAACCCATATAATTCACAACATATAAGCCAAAGTAAAAGAGTACAACAACATCATCAAACACACCCCATCATTCTTTAAAAGTCCGTTTATTATCTTCATTAAGGTTTGGTTTCATCCATCCCCGTAGAAACATTAGCATACCTGCCCCGCATGATACACAGTAAAGAGAGCCGAAGGAAGAACCCTACTTAGATGATCAACGATCGATGTTTTTCTCCACGCGCCAAGAATTGGGGATGCGCGACTTGCAAGGGAGAAATTCTGAGGACTCCAAGAGTGAGCAGAAAAGCTCCAGCACAGGCGCACCACTTGCCTCGGGAAGGGGGGACTCCAAACGCACCAAGGAAAGGAAAAGAAACCAACCAAGAAGAAGAAAGAAGGAAAGAAAGAATTCTCGTGCGATAAAGAGGCGAGATCCTGTAGTTACGGGATAAGAATTTTCAAACGGCTTTAATGGTGGATCGTGGTTTCACCACACGGTTGGGTGGTTACACATGATGGAATTAATTGTCATTTAATAATTCTCATCGGAGAGGTGGCCATAACGGCTGTTAGTTAAAGGGTTTCCTTTAAATAGAGGAAAACACCAACAGGGGCGGAACTGGAAAGTACGGTAAAAAGGGTGCGACACCGAGGAAAATCCAAACGTTTTGGTAAGTCAAGGGTCGCCCGAAACTTAGGGGATTTTAGATATCATTAATGGGCTTTAAAAGACTTTGGAAGGGGTATTAAAACACTCTTACGTCAAAAGATACGTCGCGGGAGCGGAATTGGAAAAAGAACAAAGGGTGGGACACCGTAGCGGTGCCACCGTCACGGTGCGACCGTAAGTGGTGCCACCGTCACGGTGCGACCGTTACGGTGTCAACGTCACGGGTGCCACCGGTTTGGTGGAATACCGTCAGCGGTGCCACCGTCACAGTGCCACCAATTCGGTGGAACACCGTGAGCGGTGCCACCGTTTCGGTGGAACACCGTGAGCGGTGCCACAGTTTCAGTTGAACTCTGTGAGCGGTGCCACCGTTTCGGTGTGCGATCGCGACCGGCGCCACCGTCACGGTGCCGCCGTGACCGGTGCCACTGTTTCGGGGGAATTGTTTGATGGAACCGAGGTTCAGGCAAAGTCCTTAATGAGCCACTGCCCGGGCCGTTACAGGCTGTCATAAGCACTAATGTTTTGTTAGAAGGTGCTCTTTGCTTACATCTATGAAATATCGACTTCATATTTTTTTTGTCAATGCTACTAAGGCCCACAAGGTCACACTGTTAGACCTCTTGATAAAGATCAAGTTTTAGACAAAGTGTTTCCCCAAAATGAAGAGAGTATGATGAAATCGTATCCAAAAAAGAGTTTTGGATGGATTCGCATATTTGTGAAGTTTTGCATAGAATCTTTATGTATTTTAGTGCATGTGGAAGATTGTTGAATATGTACTAAAATAATTAAATGGAATATTTAATTTAAATGCATTTTTCATCCACATGGTTTCATTGATAATAATCTGTTATGTATTAAATGATTTGAATATTCATTGAATAAGATTCAATGAATTAATGAAAATGATAATCAATCTATATGGATATATTAAATATGGTTGACGTGTTTCATTAAATGAAACGTGTCATGGGTTTTGCTTCTGCTACCATGTCCATATGACGGACAACGAAAACTCAACACCTTGCCCCCAAGCTTTCGTATTGTTGATCCTCCATCCTGTCATAATATTTAAAAAAAAATTGAGCAATTGCTACATACCATCACCAAATAGTATTTTGTGACTTGTCCTAGTGCAACCTTCAAATGCGTTCGTCAAATGGTTGTTCGAAATGCCAAGGCGGCGGGGAAAAATATTTCAAAGTGGGTGGTGAGCGCATTCTTTGCTAAATTTAAGGAGAATGTACTTTCTCGTTCAAAGCCTTTTTTAAAAAAAATTATGAAAAAATCATTAATTGAGAAGCCTTATTTTTTATAAAATTTTCAAATGTGCGTGCTGATATATAATTATAATTACAAATGGTAGAGAAAGAGAAGCTATAAAAATACAAATAAACATGCAAACACACATATGCAGAAACCCGAAAATATTAAAACCTGATACCTTTCTCACACCCCGTACGACTCTTTGACATAGGTTTGCCCCTGGAGCATATATATATATATATATATATATTAGTTAAACCATAAATAATCCATTGAGCAAATCCAGAATGCGCCGCCCCGAGTGGACTCCCATATTGAAGAAGGCGGGTCCTGTTCCCGTACACTGGGAAAGGCGATGGGAAGGGAAATTGGTAGCGGCCAAAATTGATGATCCAAGTGGGAAACAGAGGACTTGACTTCACCTGTCCATACGCGGATGCGTTGACTCTCTACCCCCCACGTTTGACCACGTACTCTCACATTAGCTTGCATGAGTACCGATTAAACGGGAGGATGATTTATTAATATCATTCAATATTTAAAGATTTATTAATTAATTATTTAAAACGGTATTCCGGTATTTGAAATTTAATAAAAATAATTAGTATAATCAAATGATTGGAGATAAATTTATAAAAAAAATACTAATGTAGACATTCAGGTACACATGGATACTCATCCAAGACGTCTTAAATGATGGTCAGCACAAATCAAACAAAATTATATGGGTGAGTTTAGGTTATAACTAAAACCAATATTCGATAATCATATGATTTCTCGGTTATGATTTTAATCACCAAATCCAATAAACATTTTTATTTTCCCCTCAAGGCGCAGTTCGGTGGTTCAGCCCTTGGTGTACCTATGACTGTCTAAGGAATTCATGGTTTCAGCGTCTACATCTTTGTTTCCTTTTTCCGCCATTCCCGAACCCATTGTAAATAATGTAAAAAAAATCCACACTGACCACATTGGACATTGTAAATAAATCCTTAAATTTTATCAAAGAGCAAATTATTTTAAGCATAAATTTGTAAACAAAAAAAATTATTTTTCGGATGATTATAATCATTCTCATAGATCATTTAAATTATTAAATTAATAAAATTTTAAAAAAATAATAAATTCAATTTTTCGGTTGTTGAAATTAGTAACCAAAACCAACCTTTTTTTTGTTATTCACCAAATAATAATTTTAATATAAAAACCCATTTAGTATAACCGTTTAGTTATTTTTTATATGGTTTTAATATAAAAACCCATTTTTAGTACAACTGTTATGTTATATTTTCTTTTAGGCAGAACGGTTTAGTTTTTTTTTTGTGATTTTAACATATGACATAATCCATGAATTTACCGCTGTATGCTTAGGATACATGACATGATGCATGTGACGCAAGTTCATTTCGTCATACATCCATCCCACCACCTATGCAGAAAAATGACGACCGTCTTTATTGGGTGGATCCCACGGGAGGACCGAAATGACAATGCATGGTTTTTGGTGGATAATAATCAGTGAATAAATTTAAGTCTTGTATGATTGTTTGTTTTAATTTTCAATATAATAATTTGAGATTATAATTAAATAATTAAAAATGAGGTTTATCACTTACAATTAATATTTTCAGGTTAATTTTTTTTTGAAATGAAAAGATAAATTACTAATCAAGGAAACCAGGATTACAAATCCAATCAGGGAACAAGTTCACTCAACGATGATCACCCCAACATTTCCCAAAATGAGCCAAACGGTGGGCTTTCGAATTACCATCTCTTTTGATAAACGAAAATTTGCACGCGTCGAATCCATCGGCCATGGACCAGATCTTCCTCAAGATGAGGTCATAAGATTGAGAATCCTCATCTTTTGTTGAGAGAGCGTTCACTACTTCGAGGCAAATCGGATTCCACCAGAATTTTGGGCCAAAATTTTGAACGGACAAAAAGAAGCCCCTAGAGGATGGCCGAGGCCTCTGCCACTACAGAGCGCTATGAGTTAGGCACCACCCTACACTGAGCTTCCACAATCTGGCCAAAACTGTTATGAGCAATGAGCCCAATACCGACCCTTGAATTAGCAGAGATAACAACAATTGTATTAATTTTGAAGAAACCCTCAGGGGGGGAGACCAAAAAGGAGCCGCTCGTCGAGTGTGGCCCAAAGAAAGCACCACATCACTTTTCTTCCAACCATTCATCCACTCCAAAGCTCTATGCACCCATAGGTGATCAGGGGTCACCTTCATTTGGAAAATGCATTCATTCCGTCGAGTTCAAACCAACCAAGCAATTGTGCATATCAGCCCTACCACTCTCGGTTCCAGAGAAGACACCCACTTAGTAAGGTTTGAGACCAACCCAATTGAAAGATCAAAGAAAATACCAAAATCCGGCATCCAAACCTTCCACACCCCTTCCACCCCCTTACAGGAAAGAATTGCATGCAAAGAGGATTCCACATCATGGAGGCACAAAGGACAAGTGTCGTCCTCTGCCAAATGTCGTTGCACCAGAAAGTCACAGGTTGGAAGAACCCCAGCACAGACCTGCCACCAAAAAAATTTCACCTTAGGGGGAGTGGTGAGGGACCAGAGGCACTTCCGCCGATTATCGGTAAAGACCTGGGCCAAACCTTGAACCCTCATTTTCTAACCTAAACGAACAGAATATCTCCCATGAGCTTCCCCAGTACAACAAATCTGGTCAATACCCATTCTTGGTGTGAGAGAGATACTCAGGATGAGCTGACGATCCACCTCGTTAAACCACCAACAAAGCTTCTCCCGATCCCACTCCTCAAGCGAGTCATCGATCAAATCACGTACCCTTGCATCTTCGAATCCAGGAACAACCGGTGAGGAAACCTTATGATTGACGCCATCTGCCAGCCATGGATCATTCCAAATTTTAATATTATGCCCATCAGTAATTCTCCACACGCAGCCCAAATCAATGAGAGATTTTTCTCCCCAAATGCTCCTCCACATAAAACTTGGTCGTGGCCCCAGCTGAGCATGCAAGAAATCAGAATGAGGGAAGTACTTAGCTCACATCATCTTTAAGAACAGGGCATTTGTGTGGGAAAGAAGGCATTATCCTTGTTTTGCCAAAAGAGCCTCGTTAAACCATTTGAGATTTCGGAAACCGAGTTCACCACAGAATTTTGAAACACACAACTTCTCCCAAGACATCCAATGGGAGTTATGTTTGCCCTCATGGGAGCCCCACCAAAAGTTGGCCAATCGGAAGTGGATTTGATCAACGAGAGTTTCTGGGAATTTAAACAGTGACATAGCATAAGAAGGGATTGCTTGGGCCACTGACTTCACGAGAACTTCCTTTCCCACCTTGGAAATCTTCCTACTAGACCAAAGACAAATCAAATTATCCACCCTATCCACAATCGCGCCGAAAACTTGTTTCTTCGACCTACCCACCAGGGTCGGGAGGCCAAGGTACTTAGGATGCTTATCAACCAGCGAAAACCCACACATTCGCTGCAAATCCTCTCTCTTAGCTTGTGGGACGCCTTTACTGAAAGATAACTCTGATTTTGAAGCATTAAGACGTTGCCCAGAGGCCTTTTCATACAGTTTGATGATATTCAGCACTGCACTGCATTCTTGCGGGGTAGCACGCGTGAAAAGGAGGCTATCATCTGCAAAGAAGAGATGAGAGATGGGGGGGAGCATTTCTACATACCGTAGCACCATGGATAACTCCTTGATTCGCCGCCTTCAGGATGAGATGAGAAAAGACATCTGCCACCAGAATGAAGAGGTAAGGTGACATGAGTCCCCATGTCTCAAGCCTCTTGACGGTTTAAAGCTCGCTGAAGGGACCCCATTAATATTGATTCTGTAGGAGACAGACGTAACACAATTCATAACATTAGAGATCCATTTCGTCCCAAAGACCAACCTGGATAGAACAAGTTCGAGAAAAGGCCATTCAACTCTATCATAAGCTTTCATCATATCAAGTTTTATTGCCATGGTGTTGCGCTTGGATGAGGAGCGAGTTTTCATAGAGTGGAATAATTCGAAGGCAATGATAGCATTGTCAGTAATAGATCTCTTTGGAATGAAAGCACTTTGGTTATCTGAGACAAGTAGCGGGAGAAAATCCCTAAGTCTGGCCACCATGATTTTGGAGAAAATTTTGTAAATCACATTACACATGCTGATTGGCCGAAACTCCGAGATTTTCTGAGGACACTGGGATTTGGGGATAAGAGTAATAAGAGTTTCATTCAGGGATTCAAGAGAGGCTCTGCTAGCCCACACCTCCTTCATTAGGGCCACCACATCGGGCCCCACAATATGCCAAAATCATTTAAAGAACAGAGCATGAAACCCATCAGGCCCCAGTGCCTTGGTAAAGTGAATAAGATGCAGGGCCCCAAACACTTCCTCATCAGACAAATCTCTTTCCAGGTACCAATTCATGTATTCTGTAACCAACTTTGGGATGCATCCAATCAGGCATGAGGGAGTGCTAATACTTTATGCCGAATAGAGGTTGCTGAAAAAGTTCAGGATAATGGAGTGAATGTCATTTATGTCATGCACAACTCTTCCAGTGGGGTCCTCCAGATGAGCAATATGATTCTTTCTTCTCCTCGCAGACGCTCGTTGGTGAAAAAAGTTGGTGTTCTGATCACCATCTCTGATATGGGACTCCCGTGCCCGAAGGAACCAAAAACTCTCTTTCTCCATCAGAGCTGCATTAAGTTTCTTTTCTGCCACAAAGATGTTCCTAAGGATAGAGTCACAACAAGGATATGAGTGGAGTCGCTTTAATTGATTCTCTGCCTCCTTAATACGTCGGTCAAAGTCACCAAACCTAGCTGAGCTCCACTTCTGAAGGCAAGACGCAACAGTGCGGAAGTTGGACATGATGCACCGATTCGATCCCTCCCAAGCCACTTGAACCACCTTTTCGCAGTCACTATCTTGTAGCCACATACTTTCAAAGTGAAAGGTTCGCTCAGGTCCCCTCTGTTGCCCTTGTGAGACTGTTGAAAAAATTATTGGGCAGTGGTCAGAGGAGACGGGGGGCAAGTGGACGATAGAGAAGGCATGGAAAAGAGAGGTCCACTCATCATTCCCAACAAATCTGTCTAACCTTTCCGCCAGGTGGTTCTCCATTGACCTACCCTGATGCCAGGTAAACGACGAGCCAGAAAACCCTAGGTCATGAAGAGAGTTCGACACAAGAGACATCCTAAAATCGTTCATCGCTGCACCACTCCTCACACATCCCCCTTCTTTTTCACGGGGAGACATGACCTTGTTAAAATCCCCCCATCAGAAGAGGGCCAGGGAGGGAGTCTCATAGCCGCTTCAAAAGGGCCCATGATCTGTGTTTATCCTGCCCACCCAGCCACCTATAGAACCCAACAAACGACCAAGGAGGAGCTCCTGGGCTAGCAACCATCATAGCAATGTGATTATATGAGTAATTAGAGATCTTGACCCTAAGTTCCTCCTTCCACAAGAGGCAAATTCCACCTGAGTGTCCCTGTCTTCCAATGGGAAAGAAGTTTTTAAACCCAATATTCCGGCCTATAAGGCCCGCATCCTTACTATCCAACATAGTTTCGGATACAAAAACTATTTCAGGGCGAAATTTGGAACTCCAGTGATGGAGAATGCAAACCGTTCGGGGATTTCCAAGCCCCTGACAGTTCCAGCATAAGATTTTCATTGCCTTAGGTGGGGCTTGGACACTCCCACCGCCGCCTCTGAAACTTCGACTACCCGACCGTCGTCTTCCACTTTCCACCTCTTTGGCAGGCTCTCAGTCATCTGAGATGCCTCCAAGCGTCATTTATGGTCCCTGGGCCGTGAACTGGGGGGATCCATACCCCTGTCCCCGCTAATTATTCTTTTCCACATCCGATAGTTTATAGTACCTATCAACGTGATTCAAGTCATGTCATCTACTTCCTGAGGGGTAGCACTGGAAGTAACATCATCTGAAATGGAAACTGGATCTGGTGGGTCATTACATAGCTGTTGTACCCATGAGCCTGGGTATGGTGGTTCCTTTCAGTTTGGCTGCAGCCTAGCAGATGGGGGGGAAATGTCCTTCAAAATAGATGTGGTCTGGCTTGGGGGGGGGGGCAGTTGGCCCCTGCCCCTGACTCATGTGTTGTTCCCTCGGCTCGACTGAGATTCGTGGCCAGCCCAGGTTCATTCCTTCCGCCCGTTGATCCACATGACTGTCAACATCAATATTTGGCGGCCCAAGCATAATTATATTAGTATGAGTTGGTTCAACCCACGTATTAAGAGCCTTCACTAGTTTTTCGCGGTCCTATTGTTTTTAAACTTCGGAAATAAAAGCTGTCCCAGAGGTTTTTGCTCCGAGCCAGGGGCCGTATTGCAAAATAAAATTGCCCTGTCCATCCTCCTCCTTTGCCTCACATGCCTTTTCTAAGTGTCTGAGACACCCACAAAAGAAATAGAAAATAAGGATCTTTTCAAACTCAAAAGAAATCTAGACGTCAATGTCCTCAATTGTCAAAAACATGCCCCTCATAAGAGGATGTGCAACATCCATCGAAGCTCTGATTCACACAAAAGGTCCCCAGTGAATTGGATCAGACCAATCCCATTCCAGAAATGAACCGATGCATCCTCCAATCTCACGTATAACACGTTCAGTTCTACCATGAAAGGGTATTCCTCTAATTTGAATCCAGAAAGGTGAGCAAGACAGATTAACTGACTGAAAATTTTCTTCACCTTTAAGGTCCTCCATGAGAATGATTTGGTTGTCAAAGGACCATGGTCGACCTTTGAAGACTTTTAATTTATCTCCTTAATTAAATAATTTAAAGACAAGGAGTCCCGCTTCCACTTCTCTTATAGCAACGCCGTCCTCCAATCGCCAGATATTTTGCAGAGTATTTTCCAGTGCTCCCTGATTAAAGGACCTTTTTGCTATAAATTTTCCAACAATAAGAAAGGACAGTCGCTGTGAGAGAAACACATATTCATTCTTCTATGTAGTAATTACCAATTTTTCTTTATTAGTTAAGGAGAGGTTACACCAACAATTCATTAGGTCCGGCTCCATTTAACTGAAAATGAGAACTTCCCTCGTCACCACAAACCCCTTCGTCCCCAGTCTGCGTAGTCACACTTCTCCCCAGGCTCCCCTCAAGAGTCACCGCGCTTTGAGCTGCCACACACCTGTACCTTCACGGACAAGCACCTTCACGGACCCGCGTCAGAACGTGAACCACCTTCAAATCACAAATCAACACCTTCGGCGAACCAACGCCAAGTCACGAACCAACTTAACACACACCGTGCTTCCGCCCGAAACTCCTCAAAAGCCTTCAAATCCCACTCCCACCGTGGATCAAACCCACCGCAGACCAAGAAAAGGGGACGCCACAGGAAACATGCTCCAATTGTCTGCGGACCACCCCCATCCGCGAACCATGCCCACAGCTTCCACGCACCGCAGCCTCCACTCACCCTGCACGACTCTTCCTTCGTGGTCACACCCTGCACGGCCCTTCCTTCATTCTCACACCCTGCGCGGCCCTTCCATCGCGATCACACCCTGCGCGAGGTCTTTCTTCGTGAACACACCCTGCACCAAAAAGTCCTACGCAGATGATTCCTTCGCGGGCAAATTCATCAAAGCCAACCCTAACACAGGCAACTCCTTCGCGATCCAGACTCACCGTGAACTAACTCCTTTGCTACCTCACCCAGCGTGGGTGATTCCTGCCGGTCAGATCCTTCCTGAGCCAACACCTTGGCGAACCAGATCCTTCGAAAAAACACCTCCTTCGCAAGTCCACCCTACGCAGGTCACTTCCTTCACGAGTCAACCCTTCACCTCCTTCGCGGAACCCTGCGTGAAACACAATACCAACAACGAAGGTCAGAGAAAACCAGATCTACATAAATGCAGATCAATCGGATGCCCAGAAACCGAAGCTCCCCAACTGAGCCACGGGCAAGGAACCTTCACCGAAACGTAGATTCTAGCCTGACGACCAACAATAGATCTACAGACGTAGGAGAAGAAGAAAAAGAAACCAAGACCACCACCGCAGCAAAAAGCCCGAAACAACAAATCTACCAAGAACAGCCGGGTCGCACCTCCGCAAAAGCACGGACCAGAAGAAAGCAAGGAACTGACGTTCACAAAACGATAAATCAACACAGTCCTGGGAAAGAGGACCAACGCCACCGCAACGATCCTCTGAAGGTGCGCTGCTGAGATGATCGCCGCCGCCGCAACAAGCTCCCCAAAAAACTCGAACTCTAGGATGCCCTAGGAGGGAAACCTCTCCAGTGAGAGAGACTTTTCAGGTTAATTACTAAAATGGGAAGTTATATATAAATCCATCATTTTATTATTTTTACTGTGGAACCTACCTCTCAATTCGACATATTATTTAAAATAAAACAGGTTTTATTTTTTTAAAAACCACTTAAAAAAATCTATCTTTTGATTTTTTTGCCTTTCTGTTAAGTGAAATGTACTCTATCTTCCACATTAAGGGTGGTTCCAATAGGTGTCTAGACTTCCTTCCATTTGAGGCCTTCATTTAGAATGAGATCATGAATGTCCTCAAGCACTAGGTCATTATTTCTACAAGAATTAATTATGACAATCACCCCCACATCCCAATATTCTAGAGGCGTTAATAGTCACAAAAAACCCATGCATCTTCTTTGAAGTTCACTTTAATTGATTCGAGCTCACGCCAAATCGTGTTGAAATCATTGACATGATCAGTTGTCAGTCTTCCTTCTAACATTTTCATGCCGAATAACCTCTGCTTCATGAACACTTTGTTCATTAATGTTGGATTTTTATACATATCCATTAGGGCCTTCATTAACACTATTGTGGTCTTCACCTTTGAAATGTTTTAGGAAACTTCTCATTCCAGTGACAATTGTATCATTCCTAGTGTCTTCCTATGAAGCTTTTCCCATTACACTTTTTTTCATTGCTTTCTATTTGGCTCCTTTCAACGAAACCTAAAAATTCTACTGAAAAAAATAATCTTTTATTCACATCCTCTAGAAACCAAAGTTCATCCTAACCTTTCCTTCATTTGATGCCATTCCCTTTGAAATAGTTGACTCCCATTAAATTAAAAACGCATAGAGACAAGAATGTTACTTGATGAGTCTGATACCAAGTGTGCAGAGCCCACCTTAAGTTCCAACACCTCTTGTTGGGTTCCATAGAACCACCGCTTTCGGGAGTAAACCATCAGAACTAAAACTATGAAACAAAGCTCTGAAACTTCCAGAAACAGAAGAATCCCATGAAACCAATGTACCAAAATTGTGAAGGAAAACCACACCTTAGTCACTACACCATCTCAACTCGCTCACACACTCAAGAAAAACACAACTCCTAGAAACAAGCACCCTAAGCAGAACTCACACACACATTAGGAATGACAACACACATTTTACGTGGTTTGAACTTTAGTCAGGCATCCACAGGACAACACCATTGCTTCCTTTAAACACACAAAATAAGAAAATATTACAATCACAATTGAAAAATTTAGTCGATATTATATCACTCTAAGTCACACGTACAAGTGGCCCCACACCTTGAATTTATAGTGGGGTCCAACCGGTCAACCAACTCCACCGCCTTTTGAAATTCATGGAGCTATTGGTCTTGGCCACCTGAGATTGCCTGTAAATCACTCTTCATCAACCGCTGACTTTTGGTGAAGGTTGCAAGTCATTATCAAGAATCCCTCTGATGATTCATAATAAACCCTTGTGAATAGTCAAACACACCTTGAGTAACACCATCAAAACAATTCTTACACGATCCAAAAATTTCAAAATTCCATCATATGAACCAATCACTTGAACTCTAAACTCAAAAACATGTCCTCCAAACAACCTACTTTTGGCTGGTTTCCTTCTTTCATGAGCCTCTGTCAGTTTGAGTCCTTTGTTACAGAGTTACTCCTTTCAGATGCAGGGAATGAAACTTGAAAGTAGACTCCACACTTTCCTAATGAAATAATCCTCAACATAAGTATATGTGGCATGTAGGGATCTGATTGGGGTATGTAAAGGTTATATTTGATGTATTTTTTTTTGGTTTGGGGGTTTTAGAGGATGAAATTAAGTGAATTTGGGGACCTTGTGGACCTTGTATGGTCACAACATGGTCGTCAAAACTATGCAGAATTCCCAGGTGGGGTTGTGTGACGGGTTTGAGGGGATAGAATACTCTGCATGGTCACTGCACACTCACCTGGGATCATGTAGTAGGACCATGAAAGTGGGGGATATCAAGGGCAGTGGGTGTTGCACTATCGATGCACGGTCTCTCGGTACCATGTAGTCTATTGGGTAACTCTGATCCATGCTTTTGATAAGACCACCGAAACTTTGCACATCAATCCACCAGAAGTTCACATGTAGATCAACATTGTGGAAAATTGAACTCCAGAAGTTCCCTCTGACTAAGTGTACCAAAACTAGGTAGGCCTAGAAACCTACTCACTGCACAAAGTCATCCTTTGACTTAAGGATAAAACTAACATACATTCAAAGAATCAAAAAATACTTTAAATGAAAATACACAATGAAAGAAATGAGTACAAGAGATTAACGTGCTGTAGACAATATGTCCTATGTGAATGTGAGAAACACCACTACTACTTGCATTAATAAAACTGAAAGATAAATGTGATTATAAATATATTACAAAAGACAAGTAATCCTCACCAACTTCTCAACTATGTAGTTAATTCTATGTATCCACTCTCTTTAGCATTGAGGTCTCATGCACTTATATACCAAGTTCCATCTGATCAATAAGTAATACCTGCTCCCCTAAAATCCCAATTGTCACATCTTGACCACCGTAGTTGGAGTAACAATTGGGTAGTCTCCTATCCACTGGACTTTCAGACATTCAATGCTCCATCGTAACATCATTGGAATATGCAAACTTATAATGATCATGTTGCCCATAGAGAATACCCACTATCATTGTCTGCACACTATGCCACTCCAACTTCTGGTGACCATAATTATAGCGACCAAAATATGTTGAATGAACTTTCAATGAAATGAAACATACTTCACCTCTCAACAATCTCCCACTTAAATAATTTTTTTAGGGAACCTTGGAAACTATCCATACTTTAACAAATAACCTTCATTCTTCACAACAAGTAGTGTTCCTTTATTTTCTAATTCAATTTACCTATTCCTCACCGAGGCATGATGCAACCTTAAACTTTCTTAAACTATATCCTTGGTGAACATGTCTTCCAAATTTTGAATTCTTTCCATCTTTCATAGATTCAACTCCATATCTTTTAGAAAATTCTGGATGAAATAATACTTCGGGTTGATATGCTTAGTCATTGCATGGAATATCATATTTTTAGCCAAGTATATTTCACATTGGCTATCATAAAAAATAACTTGTAACATTCTACCCCAACCCATTATCTTGAGAAGAGACAGAGTACCGCTAACCTTAGGTGACATCTCCAAGACATCAATGGTCAACAATAAAATCCAAGGGCTTATGAGAACATTGGGGGATGATTCTCCCTTTAGAAATACAATAATATAAAAAAAATATAAACATACAAACCATCTATATGATGCATGAGTATAAGTAATACAATGTAAAGGTGAAAACAATAGAATTACAATATCATAGTGACAACAGAACAAAAAATATCAACAAACAAAAACCAAAATACAACATGACTCAAAGAAACCATAGTAGTGTAACCCCAAGAACCACCCAAAATAGCTCCAAGCTCCAAATATGCTTTCCATGCCCATGGTATCAAGATGCATTGCTAGTGAAATAAGATACCTTTCTCTTTCCCATGTCTCGGTATATAACATCTGGAAATGCACCAAAGTTCCCAAGTAGGGGGTGAGTATATAACTGAGAAGACAATCCAAAAAGACTTCCCAATACACGCTAGTAGAACAAGAACTAGTTAACACATTTCATATAAAATAATTTAAAAAACTTTCAAACAGTTTATACAAAATTATAAGTGAAATACACATGAGAAAAATCATAAAAAAGCTTATTAACATTCATTAATACTTGGCATACCCATTTCCATGTTCACACACACACAAACACACCCATCCACACACTCAATCTTGGTATCACATATTGATGATGATGCTTTAAGACCACACTCTATCCCATTTTGACAATGGTACTTCACCACCATACTCCATCCCACTTTGAAAAAACACCAACCCAATTATGCCAAATTCAATTCCAATTATTTTTTCATAAATAAGCCCTTTCTTTGAAAATATTTTATCAAACATTTTACTTGCATCAAAACCATAACATAATTTTAAAACCATTAATTTAAAATTCTAAGCAAAGAATTTTTCCAAAAGCCATCCAATTTACCATACTTACAAAAAATAAACCCAAAATGGTTTCCTTCAAGAGATCACATGATGTTTCTATATAAAATCCAAGAAAAACCACTCAATACAAAAAAGCCTTCAAGTTTTAGAATAAGTGGAGATGAGGTAGAATCCACCTACCTCTCAACGGATGATGAAAACAAAGAACAACACTAAGATATTCTAGATCCGGGATCACAACACCTCCCCTTCAATAGATCTAAAAAGATATCAATAATATTAACATAATATCATATATACCAATCTATAACAAATTAGATTTATGGCTCTGAGAGAGGAGAAGAGTAGATATGTAACGACCCAAAGTTTCATTAATGGAAATCCCTCTTGATCTAATTAAATGTCTCGTTATGTAAAATGTTTATATAAAATGTCAACTTCTTTGGTTTTATGTTAAGAATTATGACCGTTGCTTTTATAGCCATTGAACAGTGATCACATGATTAGTATAAATATAAGGCTTTAACAAATCCAATTTACTCAGACAAAGGAAGCGATGACCTCATCCAGTAGAATTGCTCCATACGAAGCCCATTTTTCGGAGCTCGGAAAAGAGGTGGCGTCCTTGGGATTCACTCTTGACCAAGCCCAAGATTAGCTCCATCATGTTAAGCTCAAACGTGACCGTCTATGGGAAAAGTGAAAGTTGATAGAAATTACCACTTGAGCGATGTTATCCGAGCCACCCCAAGAGTCTGTCACCATCGCACACCTTACCCTTAGGTCTTATGCGGCTGTTTTAAGGGGTTATGTAACAAATCGCTAGTACTATGTTCATGTACATTTTTTTTTGTATATAATAATGAATATACTTTCTTGTCATTATTGATACATTGTAAATAGTTTTGAAGGTGCCAATAGTGTTTTTAGTTATTATTTAATTAAGAATTATATTTTATTAAATTAAGGGATTTTTGAATTAAATAACATTTTAATAAAATATTATTATTATTATTATTAAATTAATTTTATTATATATAAATGATCATATAATTTTATGAATGCAATTGTAATTTTTATTAATGTTTGAAAGCCATTTTTGTCAAAACCCGTGAATTTTCGATAAATGTCGGTTTTTATTTTAAAAGTGAAAATTAACATATTTAGAAAATTATTTAGATAAAATAAATTTTATTTCTGGAATCAGGACGTTGAAATTATCCAATGGTGAATTTTTCATAATTTTCTGAGACAATCATTTTTTTTGGGTAAAAATTAAATACTGTTTAAATATATAATGTGTATTATGACATCATAATGACCCAATAGTGATGTAATAAAATACTAAAAGCTTTATGTTCGGCCAATATATGTTTTAACATTAAAATAATGTGATTTTGGGTTCGTTTGACTTACTTTTCAAAGCATTAATGGACCCTTCAAGACTTATTAAACACATTGTCTTTTTACATTGTTTTCCATGGGAGTGTGAATCACCTCCACATTAGCAACCCTATTATTTTAAGAAGTTCAGACTTTGGCCTTATAAAATATTGTTTTTCTATTCCCTTTTCCAAAAACCATTGGCAAAAACCATGGGATGGTTTGTGGTTTGGATTAATTTAATATAAGGGGTCCCAAACCAAAATAATAAAGAATTCCCTCACCTTTCCTATATAAACCCACCCAAGCTCCCACTTCCTCCTCACTCAAAGCCTTTGGAGTTCATCCAACCTCTGCCCTAATCTCTCTATAATCCTCCCAAGGTTCCCCAATCTCCCAAGAAGTCTCTCTCAAGCCTCTCTCAAGCCTTTGGAAGCACACTTCCAAGTAAGGGTTTTTTCTTCCTTTCTCATTTTTGTCCAATTTTATTTAAGTTGTTTTGGCCTTTTAATTTCAATTATGAATGTTGGGGTATGGTTTCAAACCTCCCTCATACTACCCTCTTTATGTTTTAATGATGGGATACCCCTTTCTCTCTCATTAAATGCCTCCCATGTACACCCGTTACTATGCCGAAATTCCGAAAGGAACTTCTCTCTCCTCATTTACATTCAAGCAATACTTTTGTATCATGAATCTAAATTCCATTAAAATTGTTGGGACATGTATCTATATGACCTACTTAATGTACATTACATTTAAATATGATGAGTAACCCATTTCTCTCTCATCAACCATTTTTATGAATTCTTATGTCACGCCGTTACGTTGCCGAGATCGCATCGATTTTCTAAGCCAATGCCATTGTGTAGTGAATACCATGCCCATTTCTCCATAAAGGGTATTCACCTTTATGCACATTTACTTATTGATTATAAAGTTTCATGTATGAATTCCACATTCCTTCATCATGGAATAAATTATTATGTTTTATGAATCCATGTTTTATGATCCATGTGGCACACTTATGCATGAAATGAAATGTTTAAGAAGGGCGCACCCTTATAGCGCTCCAATGCATTGGGTAAATTATAGTATCATGATACGTCATGTGCAATGAGTGTTGACTCATTATAATTCAAGTGAAACGAGGGTTTACTCGTGCTTCATGTGCAATGAGGATTTACTCATGCTCCATGTGCAATGAGCCTTGGCTCATGCTAATTCCATGTTAAGTGTTGTTGCCACATTTCCATGTTATGATTATCATGCTTTATCAAGCCTTTATGTTCATGTTTCTCTTGTGCTCTATTGATATTCCTAATGTCTAACATGTATTGTACTCCTCATGTTATTCCATGTTTATTCCCTTACTGGGATTTATATCTCACCCTTTTCTTATGCATGTCCTCAGGTTATCCCATGCAATGCTAAGTATGAGGGAATGTAGTGGTCATGTAAAGGAAGTTTTTAATAAAGATGTTGTATTTCATGTTTCAAGTTTTTATGTAATGATCCTAATCCCCAAATACACTAAACCTCTCGATCTTCTTTGTTGTATCAAGTGAAGTTCTATGTAATAAATCATGTTCAAGTTTGTAATAAAAGCAGGGTTGTCATAGTTGGTATCAGAGGATAGGTTTAGTTATTTTTGGGATTAGGATTAAAAAACCCTAGTAAAGCCTTAGAGACAAGACTAAGTATAATAAAATCATCCCTAAGTTTTGGTAAGTATTGAGTAAGTGTTTTATCAAACAAATACATCCCTGTCAAGATACGAGCAGGTAGAGGCAGCTCTGGCACAGATGTATCCTAGGGGTAAAACCCGAAAACACCGCTTTGAGCTAGACTCGAACGGGAACTGGTGCACGACAACGGGCCTTGATGTACTCTTGGTTATGAAACTCCCAGGGGATATGTTTTGATAAATTCACAAGCATAATACGAACCCTTATTAAGGGAATTAAAAAAAATTCCCCTAAGATTATATGTTAGAAAGTAGATCATGAAAAGCCTAGGTTGAAGCCTATAGACTCATGAGTTAAGGAAATAAAAGTTTATTTTTAAGTCATCAAATTTTGTATTTGGATTACCATTTATGTGTTACCCCCTAACTTTCCTTTTATTCTAGCCAATGGCTGGTAATAGGAGGACTTGGGCTAAAACCGATGTGAAGATCAGTGTGATGACTGTACTAATGAGATGCCCAATCCAATGGGAGTGGGAATCATGAGCTTTGTCATGCTTCTCTCTCAGCTAACTCAAGATTTGAATAGAAACATGGGTCAATAGGAACGTTCAATCCCCCCTAAGAAAGAAAAAGTTGCTATCGAGAGCTTCATGAGACAAAGGCCTCCTACTTTTAGTGGATCATCCGATCCCATGATCGCTAAACAATGGATCAACTCCATTGAAAAGATCTTCTCCATCCTTCAATGTTCTGAACAAGAGAAGGTTCTCCTCGCGGATTATCGTATGGAGGGTGAAGCTAATCAATGGTGGACGTTGATCAAAAATACAAAGCCTGAGAAGGAGATCGAGGCGTTGGAATGGAAGGATTTCCAGAAGATGTTTTTCGATAAATATTTTCCACGCACCCTATGGCTTAAGATGAAAAGGGACTTCCTTTCCCTCAAGAAAAAAGGCGAAGAATTTGTTGGAGTGTACGAGGAAAACTTCAAAAGGCTTGCACGATACGCTTCTGGCTTTGTTGTTACCCCTGAATGCAAGGTTGACCACCTCTTTGGTGGGCTGAAGCCCAGCCTGTGGAAAGCATTAGCGATCCATGACTTCGACAGCTATGAGGAAATTGTCCGATGTGCCCTCAAGGTCGAAATGGAGATCAGGGAATCACAGGGGTATCATGGGGACAAGAAGTGTAAGGTGGACTTCAATACTGGCGGTCCGATGGATAAATCCAACGGTTCTAAGAAGATCCAGCACCCCACTTTCCAAAAGTACAGAAAGAAGCACCCTGGAAATTGCCTCAAGGGGACGAAGAAATGCTTTAGGTGTGGAGGATAAGGGCACCTAGATATTAACTATCGACAAGAAAGACCTGCGGCTGCGACAGAGGAGAGGAATTCTCCGTTCTAACCTCAACGCATTGTTCATTTCTACAACTACAAAGAACCATGGCATTTTTCAAATCAGTGCCCTAAACCAAGGGTTTTTGGAGGCAACCAACAACCTCCAAGGCAGCAAGGAAGAGCTTTTTCCATCACTTCTGCCAAAGTGAACCCCGACAATGAAGTGGTGACATGTATGCTAGTTATTCATTCAAGAATAGCGAACATAATTTTTGATTCAGGTTCACCGTATTCTTTTATATCTCAAAATTTTAGTAGAACAATCCCAGCACCACCACAAACCATGGAAGTAAAGATGTCGGTGAGTATGGAAAATGAGGCAATCATTGAATCCCATGAATATAAGTCCTCCCCTTCTATAATCTGTGGATTGAATTTCCTGGTGAACCTCGTCATACTCCCTCTGGTGGAATTTGATGCAATTCTTGGCATGGATTGGCTTTCCTTATATATATCCAACATAAATTGTCGGGAGAGGGAAATCACACTCCATATGGAGAATCGGCCCCCGATTCTTTACAAGTGTAAAGAGGAAGATGAATCTCCTTTAGATCCATCATCTCAAGCATGGATATTATTTCCCTATGAGAACACATATCTGGCTCAGATGATTGAGTCCAAGTAAGAAACCATCCTTAAAGAAATGCCTATTGTGAGGGAATTCGCTGAAGTGTTTCCTGAGGAACTGCCTGGTCTTCCTTTTAGAAGAGATGTTGAATTCTCAATTGAACTTATACCAGGGGAGATACCAATATCCAAGACTCCATATAGAATGGATATCATAGAACTTGAAGAGATGAAAAAACAACTATAGGAGAATCTGGATAAAGGGTTTATACGCCCAAGTACTTCACCATGGGGTGAACCAGTCCTCTTCGTCAAGAAGAAGGATAGGTCAATGCGGCTTTGCATCAATTATCATGAACTTAAAAAAATCACAATAAAGAACAAGTATCCCCTGCCACAGATCAATGACTTGTTCAATCAGCTGCGTGGAGCACAATACTTCTCCAAGGTAGATTTTCAGTTGGGATATTATGAATTAAGGGTGAAGAAGGAAGATTTCCCCAAGACTGCTTTTCATACAAGATACAGGCACTATGAACTCATAGTAACGCCTTTCAGACTCACCAATGCTCCAAAAATCTTCATGGAATTGATGAATAGATTATTTAGAGATTACCTAGACAAATTTGTGGTAGTCTTTATAGATGATATTCTAATATACTCCAAAACCAAGGAGGATCATGAGAATCATTTAAGAACTATACTGGAGACTTTGCGCAAGGAGAAGCTCTATGAAAAGTACAACAAGTGTGAGTTCTGGTTGAAGGAAGTCTTATTCTTGGGACATATCATCACAAGTAATGGGATATCTGTGGATCCCTCCAAAATAGATGCAATTGAGGGATGACCGAGGCCAACATCAGTTTCAGATATCCGTAGCTTCTTGGGGTTAGCTGGATATTATCGACGATTTGTGAGAAATTTCTCACGATTGTCCAACCCTCTTACCAAGATAACTCAAAAGGGAGTAAAGTTTTCCTGGAGTGATGAATGCGAAGAAAGCTTCAAGGAGTTGAAAAGGAGGCTTATCACTGCGCCCGTGCTCACTTTACCCACAAGTGGGGAAATTTTTATGGTATTCAGTGATGATTCGAAGAAGGGCTTAGGTTATGTGCTGATGCAGAAGGATAAAGTGATATCCTATGCCTCAAGGTAGTTGAAAATCCATGAGTGAAACTATCCAACGCATGATCTGGAGTTGGCGACGGTGATCTTTGCCTTGAAAATCTGGCGGCATTATCTCTATGGAGAGAAATGTGAGATATATACTGACCACAAGAGTCTTAAATATATATTCACACAGAAAGAGATTAATATGTGCCAGAGAAGATGGATAGAGCTCATCAAGGATTATGACTGTTTAATACATTACCACCCTGGGAAAGCGAACAAGGTGGAAAATTCCCTAAGTAGAAAGGACCCATCGATTCTATCAATGATGAGAATTGAGAGGGATCCAATATTCTTAGACTTGATAAAGATAGACATGGGAATCATAAATAAGGGAAAATCATTAATCCTTTCACAAATGACTGCCCAAACATCTCTTTTGGAAAGGTTAAAGGATGCTCAAAAGGATGATGTGGGAATTTAAGAAAAAGTGGAAGCTATCAAAAAAGGGAAATCCTCAGATTTTAATGTTAATGAAGAAGGAATTGTGCAATTTGGGAAAAGACTATGTGTTCCATAACGTCTGGAGCTGAAGAAGGAACTTTTGGATGATGCACATAGTTCAAATTTTTCTATTCACCCAGGGAGCACAAAGATGTATAGAGATCTCTGAGAAAACTTTTGGTGGGATAATATGAAAAGGAGATCTCTGAATATACATCAAAGTTCCTGGTGTTCCAGAAAGTGAAGGTAGAGAGGCAGAAGTCTAAGGGGATGATGCAACCATTGCCCATACCAAAATGGAAATGGGATAACATCACCATGGACTTTGTCACCGGACTTCTGAGGATATCCAAAGGCAACAATGAAATATGGGTTGTTGTGGATCGTCTTACAAAGACTGCACACTTCATTGCTATTTAATAGGATTTCTCATTGGATCAACTGGCACAGATATATATCAGGGAAGTGGTAAGGATGCATGGAGTGCCACTATCTATTGTGTCTGATCGAGATCCAAGATTCACCTCTAAGTTTTGGAAGAGTCTTCAACATGATCTGAATACTGAACTGAACTTCAGTACGGCCTATCATCCTCAAACTGATGGCCAATCTGAGCAGACTATCCAAACACTTGAGGACATGTTGAGATCATGCTCAATGGACTTTAAAGGAGGATGGGACCAACATATTCCTCTAGTTGAGTTCTCTTATAATAACAGTTTCCAGTCGAGCATCCAAATGACACCATATGAAGCCCTTTATGGGAAAAGGTGTAGAACACCAGCGTGTTGGGATGGGGTCGGTGAACGTAAGCTGATTGGACTATACATGGTCAAAGAAATAGTGGGTAAAGTGAAAACCATTCAACAACATATCAAGGCAGCCCAGAGTCGACAGAAGAGTTATGCAGATAACCATCGAAGAGACCTTGAGTTTAAAGTTGGAGACATGGTTTTTCTACGCAAATCTTCGTGGAAGAAGGTCATGAGGTTTGGAAAGAAAGGGAAGTTAAGTCCAAGGTACATCAGCCCCTTTGAGATTCTTGATCATGTCGAGCCTATGGCCTATCGACTAGCACTTCCACCTACCATGGCCAAAGTACATGATGTCTTCCATGTATCCCTCTTAAGGAAGTACATACCGGAACTTTCACATGTACTCTCTTCTGAGGTGGTACAGTTGGAGGATGATCTTTCTTATGAGGAGAAACCAGTGAAGATCTTAGATCATAGAGAAAAAGTTCTACGAAATAACACAATGACCCTCATCAAGGTGTTGTGGAGAAACCACAAGTTTGAATAAGCGACTTGGAAATCGGAGGAAATGATGAAGCTGAGTTACCCACATCTGTTTTAGTGTAGGAAAAGGAAATTTCGAGGGTGAAATTTCTTAAGGGGGGAATATTGTAACGACCCAAAGTTTCATTAATGGAAATACCTCTTGATCTAATTAAATGTATCATTATGTAAAATGTTTATATAAAATGTCAACTTCTTTGGTTTTATGTTAAGAATTGTGACCGTTGCTTTTATAGTCGTTGAACAGTGATCACATGATTAGTATAAATATAAGGCTTTAACAAATCCAATTTACTTAGACAAAGGAAGTTATGGCCTCATCCAGTAGAATTTCTCCATACGAAGCCCATTTATCAGAGCTCGGAAAAGAGGTGGCGTCTTTGGGCTTCGCTCTTGACCAAGACCAAGCTGAACTCCATCATGTCAAGCTCGAACGTGACTGTCTATGGGAAAAGTGGAAGTTGATAGAAATTACCACTCGAGCGATGTTATCTGAGCCACTCCAAGAGTCTGTCACCATCGCACGCCTTACCCTTAGGTCTTATGAGGCTGTTTTAAGGGGTTATGTAACAAATCTCTAGTACTATGTTCATGTACATTATTTTTTTTATATAATAATGAATATACTTTCTTGTCATTATTGATACATTATAAATAGTTTTTAAGGTGCAAATAGTGTTTTTAGTTATTATTTAATTAAGAATTATATTTTATTAAATTAAAGGGTTTTTGAATTAAATAATATTTCAATAAAATATTATTATTATTATTATTAAATTAATTTTATTATATATAAATTATCATATAATTTTATGAATGCAATTGTAATTTTTATTAAGGTTTGAAAGCAATTTTTGTCAAAACCCATGAATTTTCGATAAATGTCGGTTTTTATTTTAAAAGTGAAAATTAACATATTTAGAAAATTATTTAGATAAAATAAATGTTATTTCTGGAATCAAGACGTCGAAATTATCCAATGGTGAATTTTTCATAATTTTCTGAGACAATCATTTTTTGGGTAAAAATTAAATACTGTTTAAATATATAATGTGTTTTATAACATCATAATGACCCAATATTGATGTAATAAAATACTAAAAGCTTTATGTTCGGCCAATATATGTTTTAACATTAAAATAATGTGATTTTGGGTTTGTTTGACTTACTTTTCAAAGCATTAATGGACCCTTCAAGACTTATTAAACACCTTGTCTTTTTAAATTATTTTCCATGGGAGTGTGACTCACCTCCACATAAGCAACCCTATTATTTTAATAAGTTCAGACTTTGGACTTATAAAATATTGTTTTCCTCTTCCCTTTTCCAAAAAACATGGGCAAAAACCATGGGATGGTTTGTGGTTTGGATTAATTTAATATAAGGGGTCCCAAACCAAAATAATAAAGAATTCCCTCATCTTTCCTATATAAACCCACCCAAGATCCCACTTCCTCCTCACTAAAAGCATTTTTAGTTCTTCCAAACTTTGACCTACTCTCTCTAGAATCCTCCCAAGGTTCCCCAAGCTCCGAAGAAGCCTCTTTCAAGCCTTTAGAAGCACACTTCCAAGTAAGGGTTTTTTCTTCCTTTCTCATTTTTGACCAATTTTCTTTAAGTTGTTTTGCCCTTTTAATTTCAATTATGAATGTTGGGGTATGGTTTATCACCTCCCTAATACTTCCCTATTTATTTTTGAATTATGGGATACCCCATTCTCTCTCATTAAATGCCTCCCATTTACACCCATTACTATGCCGAAATTCCGAAAGGAACTTCTCTCTCCTCATTTACATTCAAGCAATACTTTTGTATCATGAATCTAAATTCCATTACAATTGTTGGTAAATGTATCTATATTACCTACTTACTATCCATTACATGTAAATATGATGAGTAACCCCTTTATCTCTCATCAACCATTTTTATGAATTCTTATGTCACGCTGTTACGGTGCCGAAATCACACCGATTTTCTAAGCCAATGCCATTGTGTAGTGAATACCATGCCCATTTCTCCATCAAGGGTATTCACCTTTATGCACATTTACTTATTGATTATAAAGTTTCATGTATTAATTCCACATTATTTCATCGTGTAACAAATGATTATGTTTTATGAATCCATGTTTTATGATCCATGTGACACACTTATGCATGAAATGAAATGTTTAAGAAGGGTGCACCCTTACAGCGCTTCAAGGCATTAGGTAAAGTATTGTATCATGATACGTCATGTGCAATGAGTGTTGACTCATGATAATTCATGTGAAACGAGGGTTTACTCATACTTCATGTGCAATGAGGATTTACTCATGCTCCATGTGCAATGAGCCTTGGCTCATGCTAATTCCATGTTAAGTGTTGTTGCCACATTTCCATGTTATGATTATCATGCTTTATCATGCCTTTATGTCCATGTTTCTCTTGTACTATATTGATATGCCTAATGTATAACATGTATTGTACTCATCATGTTATTCCATGTGTATTCCCTTACTGGGCTTTATAGCTCACCCTTTTCTTATGCATGTCCTCAGGTTATCCCATGCAATGCTAAGTATGAGGGAATGTAGTAGTCATGTAAATGAAGTTTTCAATAAAGATGTTGTATTTCATGTTTCAAGTTTTTATGTAATGATCCTAAGCCCCAAAGACACTAAACCTCTCGATCTTATTTGTTGTATCAAGTGAAGTTTTATGTAATAAATCATGTTGAAGTTTGTAATAAAAGCAGGGTTGTCATAAGATATAAGAAGAACAAGGACTTACCATTGATTCCAGATCCCCAATGCACATAGATTTATGAAAAAGTTTATTTTGGATCAAAGGGAATCACTAAATGAGTCTAAAATAGGAGAGGAGTTTTAGAGCCTAGAATAATAGGAGAAAAATGAGGGTTCTAGGGCCTTAATCTGAATTTAAAAATATTTTTTAGAGTATTTAATTTCTATTACATGGTTTAGCAAACTATATTCAAACCATGAACATGCTAATGGACATCACCCAGGTAGCTGAACGGTTGTGTTCTATGCTTTGGAAAACTATCCACCAAACCTGTAGTGATACTATCTCAAGGACCACCCCCTCACACAGTTGTCTCACACAGTTTGACAAACTGTTCACCAACTATACTTCTCCCACTATCTCATATCATATGGTTCATACTAGAATGCACATGGTTTGAAAAAACCATGACTCATCCATGTGCCTACTGAGTGACTCCCAACATCATCTTGCACGGTTTCCTAGAGATAGTGCACAATTACTACTGACCATGCTCAAATCGCACACCTCCAGAAACACTTCAAAAACCCTCCAAAACCTTCTGTAAACTCATGAAACTCAACCCAAGTATTTTTTTAAAAGGTTGGGGATGAAGCCTCATTTTTATTATTAAAGAAAAGAAAATACCTCTTTAACTGGGTAGAGGTAGACCCATTACATATCCCAAAGGCCCAGTGGTCATTTAGCCCATTACATAGCCTGTAGGCCCAATGTTTTGGCCCAAGGCCCATTCTGTGAATAGTAATGCTACAATACTCACACTGCTACAGTACCGCACAGTACCCGCCACCGCTACAGTGCCCCTAACTCCACTACAGTGTCGCCGTTGCAATAGTATCTCAGCTGCTACAGTAGCGCTACAGTACTGCTACAGTACCTGCACCCAATGGGGTTTGAACCCCCATTGGGTAAGTACCTAAAACTGGTGGTGTTACATTTTCCCCACCATTGGTCTTTCCATCATTGGAAAGTGGGAGACTGATGTTGGTTTGGAAGAGTTTAGACAATTGGTCCAACATTTCCTTTTTATGTTCCTATGTCTCTTCTTGAATTTGACCATGACACTATAAAACCCTTACCAAACTGATGATTTTTCCATGCAAGAGCTTCTCTTACCGATATACAATTTGTATCATCACACGAATCAATATAGAATCCTGTTTAATATCAACATGGTCCCATCAAATAACATGGTTAGGATTAGGCTGATACTTCTTCAATTGAGAGACATGAAACACATTGTGCACATAACTAAACCTTGGTGGTAAATACAACTGATAATACACATCACAAAATTGTTCAAGTATCTCAAAAGGGATAATGTATTAAGGACACAACTTAAATTTCTTACCAAAATTATGATTCCCTAGCCTTGGAGAGATTCTCAAGAAAACATAATCAACCGCATCAAACGATAATGGTCATCAACGATGATCTAAATATAATTTCTAATGAATCTGATCTATCAACATCATCTTTCTAATCATATAAATATTCTTTTGTCTAATATACAAGGATAAGTATGATAAGTGAAGTCCCACCCATTTCTACACAACAAAGTGGAAAATGAAAAAAATTACTATACAAAGCTTCAATAGGAGCCATGTGTATTAAGTCTTGAAAACTATTACTATATGAGAACTCCAACAATGGTATGTGATCCTCCCATGAGCCACTACAGTCCATCACACAAGCTCTAAGAATTATTTCCAACATTTGGATCGTCTGCTTGGACATACCATCTGTTTGAGGATGTAGGTTGTGCTCATGGTCAGTTGGGTTCCAAGGACTTACTGTAAGGTTTTCCAAAATCTAGATGTGAACCTAGGGTTATAGTCAGAAACAATTGGAATTGGAATACCATGAATCTTCACAACTTCACTAATATAGAATTTGGATAATTCTTCCACCATATTGGATTCATG
Organism: Viscum album; assembly: GCA_963277665.1. Classification (NCBI taxonomy): domain Eukaryota; kingdom Viridiplantae; phylum Streptophyta; class Magnoliopsida; order Santalales; family Viscaceae; genus Viscum; species Viscum album. The sequence goes on along the minus strand of OY728138.1, from coordinate 536,311,694 downwards.
AATAGGGATAAAGTGAGATAACTTCATGAGCCAATCCACAATCACCCCTATGGAATTATGTTTCTTAACTATTCTTGGTATACATGTGAAAAAATATATAGCTATTTTCTCCCACTTTCACATGAGAATAGGTAAAGAATGCAATATAACAGATAGAAATTGGTGCTCTGCCTTGACCTGCTGAGAGGTGAGGCATCTCGAGACAAACTTCACCACTTTCCTGTTCATACAAGATCACCAAAACTATTATCTTAGTTATTTATACATCTTATAGATTCCAGGATGAATAGATCATCTTAAATAGTGTTAGGAATAAAGGATCCATCCATGATAAGTTGGAGTAACTATAATATAATCTTTAAAATACAACATAATTCTCTCATACAACATCCATCCCTTAATGGTCTACCCACCATTGAGTTTTTAAATCCTAATAAAACATTTAGGATCAGATGTATAAGGAATCTTTAAACCACTTGACTAAATTAGGAATAAGAGAAATAAGAAAGAAAACCACAACATCACCTTGATTAGTGAAATCCATATGCATATCAGTTATGATCGACATTAGCTACCATTGATCCAAAGCCTCTTTAGCTAACCAATCATATGATTTACTACTCAACACATCAAATATAGAATTCAATTTTCCCAATGTATACATTAAGTAAAAGTAAAACATATGAAGATATTATACCTATATTCATTGCCAAAAATTTAAATCCCTTTGTGAGAAAATGTGCTTCAATCTCTTATGATTTGTGAACATTAGGGATTTCTCAATAAAAGGGTAATGACATGAGGTTTTAAAATTACAAACTATAATAGATAATTCCAAATCATGTTTCAGGTAATTCTTCCCATGCACCTGCAACTGTTGTGAGATATATGCTACAACATGATCTCCCTACATGAGAAAACATCCCAATCCAAATCCTAATGAATCAAAAAATAACACATAGTGTTGTATTAATTTTGGAAACATAAGGATAGGTGATGATGTAAGGTGAACCTTAAGCACTTGAAAATATTTCTGGCATAATTTATTCCATTAGAAAGAACCAAATTTCCTTTTCAAAGCTATAATTAGTGAATAAATTCATGAAAAATCACCAAAAAAGCATCAGTAATATCCAACTAATATGAGGAAACTACATATCTCAAAAAAATTCTTTGATGGTTTCCAAGAGATATTAGCTTCTAACTTTTTAGGATCTATAAAAACTTCTCTTTCAGAGATGACATGGACAAAGAAACATACCTATTGTATCTAGAAATTACACTTTGAGATTTTAACATAAAGGAAATGTTCTTGAAAGATACCAAGCACTATAACCAAGTGTTGTTCATGTTTGGACTTATTCCTAGAATACATGAGAATATCATCGAAAAACACCAAAAAAAGGATAAGATACCTATGAAATATTCAATTAATAAATTCCATGAACACTACTGGTGAATTTGTAAGACCAAAGGGCATAAAAACATATTTTTAATGGCCATAAGGACTCCAAAAAAAATATTTTTAGAATATCCTCCTTTCAAATTTATAGTTGGTGACAACCTGATTGTAAATAAATCTTAGAGAACCATTTGGATCCCCTTAATTGATAAAAAAACATCAATTCATGGAAGCATATACCAATTCTTTATCATAACTTGGTTGAGCTTACAATAATCCACACAAAGACCAATATTCCCATATAATTTCATGAAAAAAATAACTGGTGTTTCCCACAGAGATGTACTCGGTAATGAAACTTTTACATTACAACTCTTCCATATGAAATTTCAATTCCTTTAATTATGTTAGGACAATCTTAAAACATGAAAGGGAAATATGAATGATTCTTGTTAGGAGATCAATCATAAATTCCACTTCTCTTTCAAGTGGTAACCCATAGAATTTTTCATGAATGACATCAGGAAATTGGTTAACGATGGTTGGAAAATATCTATGCCCTATTTCATAAATAAATTCCAATGTAACCAATTACAACTAGTAAGATAATACTTTTAAGATATATTTCCATGGTTAGAAAATATCTATGTCCTATGGGTTGGGTTATAAAACCTTTTAAGATCTATGTCCAATGGTTGGAAATTGGCCAGTGATGGTTGAAAATCCTCTTTTAGGTGGAAACCCTAACTCCTTTCAAGCTCTTTCAGCAGCCACATCAACCAAATCATATCTTTCCCAATTTAAATTGAAGAAATATATTCAAATTTCTTTGTAATTAACATAATAATATTTTTAACTCGTGAAACCTATCCAACTTTTATTCTTATATAGGTAAACACAAATCTTATTGTGTTCTTTCAGGTGCTTAAATCTTCGACAATTTTAGCATCAACATATCCACCAAAAGGATTATCCATTCCATAGAACAAGGTCATATATTATTTTTCTTATAATTATAAAAGGATATATTTGAAAAACTACCAATTTATCTATCCCAGATTCAATATGAATCGACTTATGAATCTCACTGTAAAGGTAATGTCGAGCCAAGTGAAAACCGTTACATACATCGAACTTCTAATTACTGATGAATATGAAATGTTTTCCATGTATTTAGACTTAATTTCCATCTTAGGTGATTGTTCCTTGGATAACATAAATTGTATAAAAAAAGGAGTCAATACTGAATTACTTATGTTCATCCCAAATATTTAGATTACCTTTCGAATGTAGTCCTTTTGATATAGAACCAATGTTCCAGCTTTCTTATCTATCTCGATCTTCATCCCCAAAATATTCTTTGCTTTTCCAAGATATTTAAATATGAATATTTAAAAATAATAATGTATTAACTTATATATTCTTATAGAAACTAATTCAATAATAAATATATCATCCACATATAAAAACAATACGATGAATGTTCCATCATCCCATTGCTTTCAATAACAATAATGATTTGTGTATCACTTGTTGAAACCTTCTTCTGACATGAATGAGTTAAACTTCTGATTCCATTTCCTTACATCTTAATTCAATCCAAAACGAATTTTATTCATCTTGAAAACCAAATTCCGGTTCTCAAATATTATAAAACCCAATGGCTACCTCATGTAGATTTCTTCCTTCAACCCTCCAAGAAGGAAATATGTCTTTACATCCATCTATTTGAGGTATAGATATTCTAATGCTACCATGCTTAGTATCATATCAATAGTTGTGTGTTTTAATACCAATGATAATATTTCTATGAAATAAACTCCTTATATCTATTGAAATCACTTTTTCATCAGCTATACTGTATACCTTTTATTTCCATCAGTTTCATCTTTCAAATGGAAAACCCACTTATTTTCTAGTGCCTTCTTCCCTTCTGGTAATTACATGAGCCCCCAAGTTCCATTAAAATTCAATGAAGAAAATTATTTATCCATCGATAACTTCCACTAGTTGTAATCACTAAGTGTAGATGAATATTCTAGGCTCTTTGACTATTTTTCATATATTAAGAGTAGAAAGTTCATGTTAACCCCAAATATCTGAACTTGATTTCTAATTGTGGTTGATGTCCTTAACTCATTCAGTTGAACTATATTTATCATCTATTCTATAACTTATAGATACCTAACTTATTATTCTCCCATTTGAGATTTATATACCCATGAAATTTCTAGAACATATTCTATTGGCCTCACCTCCAGACTTCTGATGCTTTCATCCGAGTTCTTCAAAATTTCTGAACTTATGATTCTCTTATTCAGATAACTAGTACTTCGATAGTTGATCTATACACAACCACATTTTCCTATAAGTTCTGGTATTTCTATAGAACCCCTTTATTGAAGTGAAAATATTATCTCCTAATGACTTGTCACTTTTCATCATCATATAGTTGGTAGCTTAAGTTATCATCATTATACCAAAGTAAAAAAACAAACTTTGGACTTTGCTTATAATGACCCAAAACCGCACTTCTGGATTCAGTACTAAAATATACCATGTATTTTTTTATTTTAAAAAATAAGTAAAAAATACATAGTACATTATACAACTGAGGATATTTTTCGGTCTAGGTTCTTGATAGTTAGGAAAATACCATACATAAAATTAGAGTTTACAAAAATAAATACAAACTAACTAATTGGATTCATCTGCACTAGCACCTTAACAATCCTCTAAACTTATAAGGAATCCTATGAAAAACATTTTAAAACATGGGATGAGTAAAAAAATCTCAATAAAGGACATAAAATGGATGAAATAAACTGTTGGTTCATGAATGAAAACATTTTAAGAAATTTACAAATTTTACACATAAAACATAAGCTCTTTATCTTACCTTATGAAATCATAAGTTTCTTGTAAAATTTATAGAAAGAATAATTCATAAATTTAAATTGTAGAATCAATTTCAAATCAATATTATATATAATGTATCTCTCCCAGCTATATAGGGAGTAACCATCACGGTTATTCTTGGAATAACCATCATAGTATATTTCCGTAATATCTTAGGAGAAACCAAATCAATTAACTACATCTCTTTACTCAATGCATTGGAGAGCTATAACGGGCCCAATCACCCTCAGTTTATCATGAAACCACCTATCCTCATAAAAAATTCACAAGAACCATAACATAAGGATAACTCATAAATCATACATAAAAGAAACATTCTTGAGGAAAATAACTTTTCCATTTTGAAATCACATTTCATTTTTACAAAGTCGCGCACTCATAAATGAAAACTTTTTATTTGAAAATAAAATAATAAACTTGTAAAGGAAACTTCAAAATATTAAAGCATAATAAAATTGGAAAATTATGTTCATGTCGTATATTAAAAAAACATTCCTTTTGGATTTTGTAAAAATAGTTGAAAGAGTAACTTTAAAAGAGGATTTTAAAAAAAGTTTCTTACCTTGATCCCAAATCATCACGTACAATATTTATCTTCCTGAATAATAAAATTAGGATAATTTATAATTTATTAATAACCTTTTTCAAATTAATTATTCCTTTTATATTACTTATTACCATGTTATTAATAATTTATGTTCAGGTCGAAATTTTGGATGATATTCGTTTTATAAGTCCAAAATGACTTCATTCGGTTGACTATGGTCAAAGAGGACATTATTTCATCATATTAAGAATAATATTAATGTAATATGTAACATATATATTTATCATTTCTATCATTATAACCATCCAAGTAAAATTGATATAAAAAACAAATCACACCACTATGTGGATGTAGTTTTCCATACTTATGTACACACAATGCTTTTGTTTTTCATAGGATGGATAAAAGGTGAAATATGGTTGTACCATAACCATAATAACATCTATGAATATAGATTATAATGGAGTTATTAATTTATCATGGAAAAAACACATGAAGAGGAAATTTAAGAAGAAATAAACTTGAAAGAGTCAATAAAGACGATTACCTCTTCTTTAACAGACTTCCTTTAATCTCTTCTTAAGGGATCTAGGGTTGGTATTTAAGAAGGAATATAACCTCAAGAAATTGACTAAGGATGTTGATAAGAGAAATGGGAAGATTTTAGTCGAGCTAGATGGTTCAAAATAGTGTAAATAAGTGAAGTAATGAGTGCCCTTTTATAATTTAGGTGAGAGGAACTTTTGAAAATTCTCAAAAGATTAAATTATAATAAATTCATTTTCTATCAAAATACCACAAAATGACCATGGATTCAAATATAATATATAATAAGGTTGTAATATCATCAAAACATATATTTTTTACATGTTTTAGTGTTATCTTAAACCTTATCATTTTGATTAACCCTTAGTTAACCTATTTTAATTTTAACTATGGTAACAACTTTTTCAATATTAAAATGTTTTAATTTTTTTACTTATAAAGTTTAAATTGGAACATAAATGAATAATTTATGAAATTTTAAACTATATCAAAAACAATTTTTTTTATTTTCAAATATATATATTTTAAATAATTTAATAAAATATTATTTTGATAAAATATCATTAGTGTCAATTTTGACACTATTCATTACTTTGACTTTAATAAAATCAATACAATAATATAACATACAAAAAATCATTCAATACACTCCTAATATGTTATAATATTAAAAAAAATCTTGGATAATATTAATTAATTCAAATTATATTTATTTTAATATTTTTAATATCATTTATTTGATTGTTTCATTAATTTAATAATTACTACATCATCATTGTATAATTATTTAAGATACTTATATTTTTAATAAATATTAAAAATAAAATATCACAATAGAGATAAATATTTTATATTTCAAAATAATATTTATAGATGAAGATATATTCTAGATAACACCATATTAAAAATTTTATAGTTATTAATAGAATAAATGTGGCATCATTGACTTTTCATTAAATAAAATATTATAAACATCATAATCTCATGCAAGTGACCCCAAAAGTCATAAATAAATTTATATCATGATAATAATGTTATTAAGTTAAAAATGGAAACTTATAATCATTCATAACCTAACTTTTTCCCCATGCGGACACATAAGAGATATCTAAGACAAAGAAAGTGACATTTTGTGACATTCTTTGATTTAAATAATATATAAGTCATTTTCATGGATAAGTGTCCATTTAAGCAACTAAATTTTGATTATTAGGTGTTAAGGTTCTAATTAAATTCATCTAATGAAATTTTGGAAAGTGTTATAGTAATTTTCCAATCCTTATCATTTTATTTTTACCCAAAATCAACCAATCTTGCTTTAACCTTGGTAATAAAAATTATTGTTTACTATTTATTTTGACCAAAAATAAAATGAGAATATTCAATAAATTTTGACCTTTTAATTCCAAATATAGAATTTGTTTTTAAAAATTAAAAATGTAACACCCCAGGCTTCCATAGTACGTTTCCCTTTGAATAATGCAATAGCTTGCACTGTACGCAACTTTGAGATTCTAACACACCGCGACCAATCAAACTAGCCGTTATGAATAGTAATACCCACTTTTTTAATTTTTATAAATTTTATATTTCAAAATTTACTTCATTTTTGGATTCGGAATATCGAAATTATCTTAGGGTGAATTTTTTGTATTTTTTTGAAAACTTTCAATTTTTGATGAATAGCGAAAAAACACTGCGTTATTGGTTAAAACCGACTTTTTATTTAAATAATTAGTTATATTATTTTAATTTATTTTAGGTCAAAATATATAAATAATACATATATATGTTAAACTTAATTCATTGGAGTCATTTTATAATAAGTTTAGATATATAAAATTTTATCGAACTATTTACCGTCTTTTACCCACCTCCAAAGAGCATTTGCAAATTTGTATAAAACCTAATTTCACCGCTTTTGTGAGTTGAATTTCAAAAATCTGAGAGACAGTTAATATCAGTAAGAAAAATGTGGTTCAATAAGATTAAAATAATTTTTGGTGAATAGTAACTATTTACTTTCATTTACCACGGTTAAAAGTAAATATGGTAATTAAGGGTAAAAATGATATCATAATTACCCTAACACATGTCATAATTCTATTGGATAAGTGTAATTCGACCAAAAACAACCTTATAATAAAATATGATCCTTTAGGGTTATACATAAGATAAATTAGACTATAAATATTCATTAGAAAGCTAAAATTATTTCCTACATAATGGTATTTTATTTATAAATTTTAGACATTAAATAATTAAATTTATTTATGACACAATGATGATGCAGTAATTACCTTATTAATGAAAGTTTAAAATAATTGATATTATAAATATCCAAATAAATCTAATTTTATACTTTTAATGAATTCCATTGATTTTATAGGTTAATATGACACATTAGGGTTGATTAAATGATTTTTTTTCAAAGTAATAATGCTGTTATGAATTTAACAAAAACAAAATACCAAATAGTGTCAAAATTGACATAAAAGAGTTTCTGAAACAAACATTATATTATTAATTGATATTCTATTCCCAAAAATATAAGGTTTGGAAAAAGGGATTAAATAATATTATATATATCATTAATAAACTAATTGAGGTTCGATTGGAAGTTTATAGTAAGTTCATTAACCATATAATATAAAAATACAAAGAGACATGGTAAATGTCAAACTATTTAACTAAGAGTTAAATCTAAAAGATAAGGTTAATATGATGACCTAAACCTGTCTAAAACCTATTGGTTGAGAGGTTTTCGACCCATCCCCACCTTAGTCTTTAAATAATCCATTTTAGAGCCATTAGAAACTGAAAATGATTTTATTATAAAATAATATTTCAAGCTTTTCTTAAAGTGAACCTCACCTCTCTTATAAAAGGGAACCTCCCCTTCTCTCAAATTCACACCTTCAAAGCCATTTGTCTCGGCCAAACCCTACCCAAATATCCTCAAAACTTTCCTCCCTTCATCCTAGAGACCATCCTTTAGTCATAAATCCAATCTAAGGATCCCTTTTGATCAAATCAAAAGGAAGAACCCGAAGAAGAGGTAAATATTTTATCACCTCTTTCAAGTTCTTTTCTTCTTCCACTTCCTCTTTATTTATTGTTTCAATTCTAAAATAATAAATCTAGTATATTCTATATACTATGATGTTATTATAAAAATGATACAACCATATTAATTATTCTATCCATCCTATAAATGACAAAGTCACCATACGTGCGTACGTATGGATTACCGTCTCCACGTCATGGTGTAGTTTGTTATTCAAACACTTCATCATTTGGATGAGTATAATAATGAGTATAAATGCTATAAATAATAAATATAACATGATAATGATTCTGTATATATGATATACCATCCAATTATATACAATTTTAATATCAAAAGAATGATATTGTCGCTCGTGTGTACGTACGGATTACCGTCTCCACGAAAGCGATGAGATTCATTCCCCATCATATCCATTCAAGAATAATTTTAATTCGATGATTAGAAATAATTTTTAAGGACTTAATATCATTCTGAATATGAATAAGATACATCCTATCCATAACAAACATTACTTACGTAATAAAGCATATAAAGGAAAATGAATCAGTTAACACCTGAAATGATGATACTACTGAAATATCATTAACAAAGCAATATTAAAAGATCATATATATCATATTATTGTATATGGTTCTTGAATAATTTAATAACAAATTTTTAACTATTATACAGTAGGTTAACATATCATTGACTAAGGAAAAGTACAATGTAAGGGTTAATTTCACAATCTCTTTATTATCCGAGGTAGTTTTTACGTAAGTATCTACTGGGACATATTTATTATCCACGTCCATGTTTCATAAAAGAGTTTTCAAAGGGATTATTTTTAAGGGACCTTTTTACTAAAACATTGTTTTAAATTTTTTAAAGATTTATTGTTCTAATCCTTTCTTATTAATTTCCATGTTTTCAAAATGGTTTTAAGGATTTATTTATATGAACATGAATGTTTTAAAATTATAATTCCTTTCAAAAGATTCAAAGTGATATGGGACACTTTGATTCAAAACTATATTTTAAATGCCTTCCTTTATAAATTATGCGACTTTTAAATGATTTCATGAAAAAGGGATATTTCTCTAAAATATTTTTACTGATCATTTTCAACTATGTCAACATTTTTTACAGGACATTATTCTTGATCAAGGTTGATTTATTATGATACAAATATTACATATTGTATTGAAGGTTTTGTGATATGTTTGATTGTGGATGTGTTATATTTATACCATTCATGGTTTATGGATAAAGCATTGACATTTCATATGCTAGTTTTAATATGAATTTTTATGTTATGTTTAAACCTTTTCATATGAGGAATGCATTGGACTTAGTAAGTGACGGGTAGAGCCCACTATAGATCCTCGATACATCGGTAGGTCTCATGAGACAAACTAGTGTCTTGGAAGAAGGCCTTGATAAAATCTTATTTTTTGTCTTGGCATAAGGACTTGACTATGTGGTTATAAAGTCTGGCATTATGCATTCCATTATTATGAAAGTGGATATTGATATTGCATGTGATTATTCTATGAGTAGAATATCCATGTGAATAAGTAAATGGAATTATTTGATTTTATATTTTCCATATTATGATGAAGTACAAGTTTAAAAGGATTTTGTTTTAGTCTTACATTGCCCTAAATGTTTATGCATATTTATGAAAGTTTCCGCTATATTGTTAGCCTTACTGAGCATCTGAGCTCACCCCTTTCTATGTTTTATTTTCCCCAAGATGCGAAGAAGTATATTATGACTTACCTGTAGGGATAGTATAAGGGATATGAGTGTGGCCTATGAAGACTATGTTGTTGTAGTTTTTCATTTTATAATGTAATGTAAAACTTATGAATGTATCTAGTATTTCCAAGGATACTAAACTAATAGGTCTTTTGAGACTCGATCTTTTGTGATCATGCCAATGTTATGTAATAATGCACCTACTCTGGGTAACTAGGGTTAGGGCATTACAGTTGGTATCATAGGAAGTTTAGTACAAACCTTAGAAGCTAGATTTAGATAAACTATGATTAGAGCACATTACCCTAAGATAGACTTTAAGGATTAGTATAGAAGAACTTCCTAGAATTTTGGTACTGTAGAGATTTTGTGAGTTTTCCAAGCAATACATCCCTGTCTGGATATGAGCAGGTGGAGATGGCTCTGGCACAGATGTACCTAGGGGTAAAACCCGAAAACACCGCTTTGAGCTAGACTCGAACGAGAACTGGTGCATGACAACGGGCCTTGCTGCACTCTTGGTTACGACACTCCTAGGATATATGCTTAGGATAATTCTTATTTTCTTTACAAACCAATATGAAGGTTTTATGGGTATATAATTCTTCAAAGAAAACATTTTTATGATTATGAATTATATCCATAAACTGTTCAATTTATGTTAACTCTTTTACAAGTTTGGAATTATGTATTGCGATTCATAAACTAATCTAGTGTATTCCATTGTTTAGAAATGGTTCCTAGTGGAAGGAATGAAAATTGTATCAACGCATGTAATCCATGTAGGGATTGAACTCCTCCTCAAGATAATTATAGTGAAGCTAGTGAAGCAACTGGTGTTGATCATCTTATCTCCATACTGGGACAACTCACTCAGGTTATGAATAATAACCTTACTTGTATGGAGCACCCTAATCCACAACATGGAGTATCAATGTTAGACCACTTCATGAGAAAACAACCACAAAAATTCAATGGGAGTACAAATACATTAGTATATGAGCAATGGATAAATTCCTTAGAGAAAATATTTCATGCTTTGGAGAGTAGCAAAAGGGAAAAAGTTTTCATGACAGTTTATCACCTCACGGGAGATGCAGATCAATGGTGGTCATTGATTCAAAACACAAAAGAATATGATGAAGTATAAAATATGGAATTGAGGGAATTTAAAGAAATTTTCTTAGAAAAATAATTTCCTCATGACCATCGAGTGGATATGGAAAGACATTTTCTAAGTCCGAGGCAAAAAGAGGATGAGAATGTCACAAAGTACGAGGCTATCTTTACAAGGTTAGAAAGGCATGCTGTAGATTATATACGTAACCCAAGAAGTAATATTGATCATTTATTTGATGATTTAAAACCATTTCTCCATCAAGAATTAGTCCCACAATCCTTCTCATTGTACAAACATATTGTCTCATGTGCTATCAAGATAGAAAAAGAATTCTCTAAGTCTTACGACTTTAAAGAAAAGAAATAGAAGAAGAGATCTGCTGAACACTCTGGAAATGGAAATAAGGGGAAGAAGGGAAAAGTTTAATATCCATCCTGTGGTAAATGTGGAAAGAAACACCCTGATACTTTCCTGAAGGGAATGAGAGTCTGTTACAAGTGTGGTAAAAAAGGCCACCAAGCTCGTGATTGCAAGGGGAAGAAAGATGCTGTCAATGTTGAATGATACAATTGTAGAGAAAAGGGACATTATGCAAATGAATTTCCTAAGCGCCAAGGGAACTTACCTCAAAAAAGGCCAAGGGAGAAAGTCCAAGCTTATGCAATCACTACTGCTGAGGTTGAAGTTCCGAAAGACATGGTGGCAAGTAATTTAATGGTTTCCTCAAATTTAGCCAATGCTTTATTTGATTCTGGATCATCACATTGTTTCACATCTTCCCAGTTTTCTAAGAAAATTAGATATTTTCAATTTGACTTAACAAGGGAGTTGTCAGACAAAACACCTAAGGGAAGTATCATTGCAATAAAGTTTTGTGAATCAGTTCCCATTAAGGCATATAAATGTTCTTTATCTACTGATCTCATCATCATACCCATGATTGAATTTGATATAATCCTCGGTATGGATTGGCTTTCAGATCATGATGTGAAAATTTATTATAAGAAGAAGGAGGTTACAATTTTCGATGATGATAAGAAGTACCTTATCTTTAGAGCAGAAACGTCACCACCTGATTCTTATCTAGATCCACCCCCAATAGCTATACTAAATTCAATTATTGGGGAGGATGAGAATGAAATAATTATGGGTGAGGAAAAGAATGTTCGAATAGAGGAATTACCTATTGTGCAAGAATATGTTGATGTGTTTCTAGGGGATTTACCTAGACATCCTCTAGAATGAGAAATTGAGTTTTCCATTGATTTAATTCTTGGTTCAAGGCCCATATTGAAGACCCATTATAGAATGGCCACTGTAGAATTAGTGGAACTAAATAAACAACTAGAGGAATTGTGTAATAAGGGATTTATTCGCCCTAGTGTTTCTCTATGGGGAGCCCCTGTCCTATTTGTTAAAAAGAAATACTGATCTATGAGGTTGTGCATTGACTATAGGGAGATCAATGCTATAAAAATAAAGAACAAGTATCCCCTACCTCTCATTGATGATTTATTCGACCAACTTCATAGAGCTCAATATTTTTCAAAGATTGACCTTCGATCTGGATTTCATCAGTTGTGTGTGAAGAAGGAAGACATTCCAAAAATAGCATTTCAAACCAGGTATGGGCATTACGAGTTTAAAGTAATGCCTTTTGGGCTGACTAATTCACCATATGCTTTCATGGATCTAATGAACAGAGTTTTCAAGGAATATCTTGATGAATTTGTAGTGGTATTTATTGATGATATTTTAGTATACTCCAAAAGCTATGAGGATCATAAAAATCACTTGCGCACCATTCTGAAAACCATCAGAAGAAATGAATTATACGAGAAGTTTAGAAAGTGTGAATTCTGGATTCAAGAGATTTATTTTCTTGGACATATTTTCTCTAAGGATAGAATATCTATTGATCCTTCAAAGACCAAGGAAATCCAAGAATGGACAGCACCGACGAGTATAACTAAGGTACGCAGTTTTATTGGTTTAGCATGTTATTATCGGCGTTTTGTCCAGAATTTTCCCCGATTGGCTAACCCATTAACCAAGATCACACGTAAAGGGGTTAAATTTGTTTGGACAAAATAGTGTGAAGAATGTTTTGAATAACTGAAGAGAAGATTAGTCAATTCTCCTATCTTGACTCTACCATCAGGGAATGATGGGTTTGTTATTTATAGTGATTCATTAAAGAAAGGACTTGGTTGTGTCCTTATGCAGAATGATAGGGTTATTGCCTATGCATCACAACAGCTAAAAATTAATGAAAAAAACTACCCTACTCATGATATTGAGTTAGAAGATGCAATATTTGCTTTGAAGATATCGAGACATTATCTCTATGGTGAAAAATGTGAGATATATACCGATCAAAAGAGTTTGAAGTATGTTTTCTCACAGAAAGAACTCAACATGTGACAAAGGAGATGGCATGAAATACTAAAGGATTATGATTTCACAATACACTACCACCTGTGGAAGGCAAATAAGGTGGAAGATTCTTTGAGCAGAAAGGATCATAGAGTTTTGAACAAGATGAGAGTTGAAAGAGATCCTATTTTCATGGATCTAGTGAAAATGGATATGGGAATAATCATGGAAGGTGAAACATCAATGATTTTTCAAATGGTTGCCAAACCATCTTTACTAGAAAGGATAAAAAGTTCTCAGACTGATGATGATGAATTTCAAAAGAAAACTAAAGCTGTGAATGATGGGGGATTGAGTGACTTCATATATGAAGATGGAATTTTGAAATTTATGAAGAGACTTTGTGTTCATGATATTCCTGATCTAAAAAGAGAATTTTTGGATGATGCTCATAGCTCCAATTTCTCTATACACACTGGGAGAACCAAGATGTATAGAGATTTGAAGGAACATTTTTGGTGTGACAACATGAAGAGGGAGATTGCTGATTTTGTGTCAAGATGTATGGTTTGTAAACAAGTGAAAGATGTAAGGCAATAGCCTAGAGGAGTCATGAAACCTCTTCCCATACCTGAGTGGAAATGGGATAATATTATGATGGACTTTGTCATGGGGATACCAAAGACTCCTAGAACAAATGATGCAATATGGGTCATTGTTGATCGTCTTACCAAGTCATCACATTTTCTTGCTATAAGAGAAGATTTACCACATGAATATATTAAAAGAATATATATTAATGAAGTTGTAAGACTTCATGGAGTACCCCTATTGATTATTTCTGATCGTGATCCCCATTTTACATCAAGATTATGGAAAAGTCTTCAGAAAGCCTTGGATACTGAACTTCGTTTGAGCACTACCTACCACCCTCAAACCGATGGAAAATTAGAATGGACTATTAAAACCTTAGAAGACATGTTGAGATCTTTCTCACTTGACTTTCAAGGTACGTGGGATCAATATTTACCTTTGGTAGAATTTTCCTATAATAATAGCTTCAATTCAAGTATTCAGATGGCACCATATGGAGCATTATATGGAAAGAGATGTTGCACACCAACTTGTTGGGATGATGTTGGTGAAAGAAAACCCGTAGGCCTAGAAATTGTTGAGGAAATGATGGAAAAGGTGAGGGTTATCTAAACCCACATCAAAGAATCTCAAAGTAGGTAGAAGAGATATGCCGATAACCAAAGGAAGGATTTGGAATTTCAGTTAGGAGATCATGTTTTCTTGAAGGTATCTCCATGGAAGAGAATTATGCAATTCAGTAAGAAGGGTAAATTGAGTCCCAAGTATATCAGACCTTTCAAAATTCTAGAAATAATTGAGGCTGTAGCTTACCGTTTGGCAATGCCTCCAAGTCTCTCCAAAGTTCATGATGTGTTACATATATCACTATTGAGAAAATACATGCCTGACCCAACGCATATACTCACCTATGAAGAAATAAAACTGGAACCCGATCTGTATTATTGTGAAGAGCCTGTCAAGATTCTGGATACCATAGAACAAGTGTTGAGAAACCAGAAGACTCGTTTGGTAAAAGTTCTATGGAGAAACCATAAGATGGAAGAGGCAATGTGGGAACCCAAGGAACTTATGATGAAGAACCACCTGAATATTTTTATGCAGTAATATTATAGAAATTTTGAGGATGAAATTATTTTAAGAAGGGGAGAATGTAATACTCCAAGCTTCCACAGTACGTTTCCATTATAATAATGCAATAGCTTGCATTGTACGCAACTTCGAGATACTAACACACCGCAACCAATCAAACTAGCTATTATGAATAGTAATACCCACTTTTTAAAATTTTATAAAATTTATCTTTAAAAACGGACTTCATTTTTGTATTTGTAATATTGAAATTATCTTAGGGTGAATTTTTGGTATTTTTATGAAAACTTTCAATTTTTGATGAATAGTGAAAAAACACTGCGTTATTGGTTAAAACCAACTTTTTATTTAAATAATTAGTTATTTTATTTTAATTTATTTTAGGTCAAAATAGATACATAATACATATATATGTTCAACTTAATTCATTTGAGTCATTTTATAATAAGTTTAGATATGTAAAATTTTATCGAACTATTTACCGTCTTTTACCCACCTCCTAAGAGCATTTGTAAATTTGTATAAAACATAATTTTACCACTTCTGTGAGTTGAATTTAAAAAATACAAGAGACATGGTTAATATCATTAAGTAAAATGTGGTTCAATAAGATGAGAATAATTTTTGGTGAATAATAATTCTTTACTTTTATTTATCACGGTTAAAAGTAAATAGGGAAATTAAGGGTAAAAATAATATCATAATTACCATAAAACATGTCTTACTTCTATTGGATAAGTTTAATTCGACCAAAAACAACCTTAGGAATAAAATATTATCCTTTAGGTCCACTTGGATTATATTAGAACATTTATTATTATTTTATTTAAAGAAGAGTTAAAAGAGTTAAAATCAAAGTTTAATAAATAAACCTTTTTTGAATATAGGGATATACATAAGATAAATTAGACTATAAATATTAATTAGAAAGATAAAAAAAATTCCTACATAATGGTATTTTATTTATAATTTTTAGATATTAAATAATTAAATTTATTTATGACACAATGATGATGCAGTAATTACCTTATTAATGAAAGATTAAAATAATTGATATATAAATATCCAAATAAATCTAATTTGAGACTTTTAATGAATAACATTAATTTTATAGGTTAATATTACATGTTAGGGTTGATTAAATGAATTTTTTTCGAAATAATAATGCTGTTATGAATTTAACAAAAACAAAATACCAAATAGTGTCGAAATTGACATAAAAGAGTTTTTAAAACAAATATTATATTATTAATTGATATTATATTCCTAAAAATATAAGGTTCAGCCAAAGGGCTTAAATAATATTATATATATCATTAATAAACCACTTGAGATTATCTTTGAAGTTTATAGTAAGTTTATTAACCATATAATATAAAAATACAAAGAGACATGGTAAATGTCAAACTATTTAACTAAGAGTTAAATCTAAAAGATAAGGTTAATATGATGATCTAAACCTGTATAAAACCTATTGGTTGAGAGTTTTTCAACCCATCCCCACCTTAGCCTTTAAATAATTCATTTTGGAGCCATTAGAAACCGAAAATGATTTTATTTTAAAATAATATTTCAAGCTTTTCCTAAAGTTACTCTCACCTCTCTTATAAAAGGGCACCTCCCCTTCTCTCAAATTCACACATTCAAAGCCATTTGGATTGGCCAAAACCTGCCCAAATATCCTCTAAACGTTCCTCCATTAATCCTAGTGGCCTTCCTTTAGTCATAAATTCAACCTAAGGAGCCCTTTTGATCTAATCAAAAGGAAGAACCCGAAGAAGAGGTAAATATTTCATCACCTCTTTCAAGTTATTTTCTTCTTCCACTTCCTCTTTCTTTGTTGTTTCCATTCTAAAATAATAACTCCAGTATCTTATATATACTGTTATGTTATTATAAATATGGTACAACTATATTCATTATTCTATCCATCCAATAAATGACAAAGTCACCATACGTGCGTACGTACGGATTGCCATCTCCACGTCGTGGTGTCGTTTGTTATTCAAACACTTAATCATTTGGATGGGTATAATAATGAGTATATATGATGTAAATAATAAATATAACATGATAATGATTCTGTATATATTATATACCATCCAATTATAGACTATTTTAATATCAAAATAATGATATTGTCGCTCGTGCGTACGTACGGAAAACCGTCTCCACGAATGCGATGAGATTCATTCCCCATCGTATCCATTCAAGACTAATTTTCATGTGATGATTAAAAATAATGTTTAAGGACTTAATATCATTATGAATATGAATAAGATACATACTATCTATAACAAACATTAATTACACAACAAAGCATATAAAGGAAAACGAATCAGTTAACACATGAAACTATGAAACTACTGAAATATCATTAACAAAGAAATATTAGAAGATCATATATATCATATTAATGTATATGGTTATTTTATAATTTAATAAAAATGTTTTAACTATTATACAGGAGGTTAACATACCATCTACTAAGTAAAAGTACAAGGTAAGGGTTAATTTCACAATCTCTTTATTATCTGAGGTTGTTTTTACATAACTATCTACCGGGACATATTTATTATCCATGTACATGTTTCATAAAAGAGTTTTCAAAGGGATTATTTTTAAGGTACATTTTTACTAATACATCATTTTAAATGTTTTAAAGATTTATTCTTCTAAACCTTTCTCATTAATGTCCATGTTTTCAAAATAGTTTTAAGGATTTATTTATATGAAAATGAATGTTTTAAAATGCTAATTGATTTCAAATGATTCAAAGTGGTATGAGACACTTTGATTAAAAAATATATTTTAAATGACTTCCTTTATAAACTATGTGACTTTTAAATGATTTCATGAAAATAGGATATTTCTCTCAATGATTTTTACTAATCATTTTCAACTATGTCAACATGCTTTACATGATATTATTCTTGATCAAGGTTGATTTATTATGATACAAATATTCCATATTGTATTGAAGGTTTTGTGATATGTTTGACTGTGGATGTGTTATTCTTATACCATTCATGGTTTATGGATAAATTATTGACATTTCTTATGCTAGTTTTAATACGAATGTTTATGTTATGTTTAAACCTTTTCATATGAGGAATGAATTGGACTTAGTAAGTGGCGGGTGGAGCCTGCTATAGATCATCAATGCATCAGTAGGTATAATGAGGCAAACTAGTTTCTTGACACATGGCCTTGACAAAATCTTATTTTTATTCTTGGCACAAGGCCTTGACTATGTGGTTATGAAGTCTGGCATTATGCATTCCATCATTATGAAAGTGGATATTGATATTGCATGTGATTATTCAACTAGTATAATATCCATGTGAATAAGTAAATGTCATTATTTGATTTTATCTTTTCCATATTATGCTGAAGTTCAATTTTAAAAGGCTTTTGTTTTAGTCTTACATTGCCTTAAATGTTTATTCTAATTTATGAAAGTTTCCACTATATTGTTATCCTTACTGAGCATCTAAGCTCACCCCTTTCTATGTTTTAATTTTCCTAGGATGAAAAGAAGTATATTATGAATTACCTGCAGGGATAGTATAAGGGATACGAGTGTGACCTATGGAGACTATGTTGTTGTAGTTTTTCATTTTATAATGTAATGTAAAACTTATGAATGTATATAGTATTTCCAAGGCTACTAAACTAATCAGCCTTTTGAGACTTGATCTTGTGTTATCATGCCAATGTTATGTAATAATGCACCTACTATGGGTAACTAGGGTTGGGGCGTTATAGAAAAAACATAAGTGGTATTATTTAATGTAAAATTAAACCAGTAAAATTCCATGAAAAATAGTTTTTTCGAGAAAATGCCCTTCTTAAACATAAAATATTCTTATAAAAAATTAATGTATAAAATAATTTTAAAAACCATAATTTTATTATTTTAAATCAAAATGAACTAATTAAAATTTAAAAATAATCCAAAACATAATTTTATCTTGTAAATAAAATATAGTTTTTAATAAAACCAGTATTTTTCACTATTTATTGAAAAATCAAACTTTTCAGAAAATTATAAAAATTTCACCATAGAAAAATTTTCATATTCTGATTTAAAAAATTATTTTCATATTATCAAATAAATTTTATAAAATTTCCAAAAATACATTATATTATTTGCACACAAAAAGCAATAAAATTCAATTTTTGGAGAAAAAATGTTTTGAATGAATAAAATGGATTTACTAATTAGAATGAATTTACAAAAAAATTAGTACTTATTTATAAATAAATAATTAATAAATTATCAATGAGTATGAAAATTATATATATATTTCATATTTTCATTAATACTGTTCATTCCCATTAATTTAATGGTTATGTTATAATGGTCATATTTAAATAATGAGATTCCATTGTTCTGATTGAGGCTCCTCAAATGGAAAATTAGTTGAATAGGAGTACAGAGGTTATGGTATTTGGGGAGGAGGTTTCCCCAGTCACTCCTGACACTAAGGTGGTATTGTCGAACAGTGGCGATGTGTGTAAGGGGAGGCAGGGAGCTTCTGCAGATGCAGCGAATTCAACCAGAACTGGGAAATCAGGGGGGTCTGATTATTTGATCCGTACTTCTATCCACTTGAGAAACTCATTTGGAAGCCTTTCTGAGGTTGGTTTGAGTTTGGATCTAAATATTTTGGTTCATCATGACGGGGTATCCAGGAAGGATCCCAATGGAAGTGAACTCGAGCTATTGTTTGATGGTGATTTAAGCCCGGGAAGTAATAAGAGTATTAATAGGAGGAAAGGGAGGAAGGACTATTACTCTTTACCTCCTCCACTGGAGACCCGATCTGCGAAAAAGGCCAATGGGAAGAAGATGGCTGCTGAGTTTTTGAGCAGTCAGAGAACAGAGGACCAGGGATTTCAATCTGTTGAATTACTTCTTAGCTCCGATGAAGAAGTGATTGAACAAGTCTAACTGCTTTACACTAATGAAGAGGAGGTGTCTAAAATTATGGGGAGGTCACTAATAATGTCTCTTAATGAATATCAATACTTATTGATTGACAAGCAAGATCTAATTCTGGTGGCGGGCTTCAATAAAGGGAAGATTTTCATCGAAGAGTACATTCAGATATGGGATCAGTTGGCTTCGGAATTTGAAAAGCGAATAACTGAGGTCCCTGACACCTAGGTTTCTTCCTTATCCTGGAAATTGTTTAGGGAAGCAGATCCTAGTAATCTTAATTTCATTTTTAATGTCTCTATTTAAGCTGATGTTGGGTGGGTTCTTTTGAGGGGTTTGCTTGTTAGAGATGTCTGCTCTTGGTTCTTTCCTATATTTGGATTTGTGGTGGAGCTTGGAGCTGTTTCAGATAGGGATCAGAGCATGAAGGCTTCATCGGTGCATGTCTTTTGGATTGGGATGACTGAGAGGGTATGACTTTGCCATCGGTACCGGGTCTGCGCTTTTGCATGAAACGATTTCCATTTGACATGCTTTGGTGAAGGCTTATCATCACGATGCAATTGCTGGGGAGGGACAGTTCCGGTTTTCATGTTTTTTCTGTTTCGGTTGTTTTATGGTTGTTATGTTGGACTTTGAGGTTTCTCGCTTTCCCTCAAAAGTGTTTGATAATAAAAAAATTACTTTTTAGTCAGAGATTCCATTGTTTATTTAAGCTCGATGTGGCATATATTATATGTTATCGAACATAGGGTTTATTTTTAAAAACTATATATGTTACATTCCACCCCTTTAAATGAAATATTCCATCCCAATTTGTTCATTGTACTTTAAATTATGAATTTCCTTCTTCAGGATTAAGAAAAGATAGAAATTCTTAGGGAAATTATTCACCTAGAAGTTCAAAAAAAAAAAAAATTCTTTCACTTATATTTAAAAAAAAACGACTACACCTAATCTCCAAAGTTTTATAGATTGTTCCTCTAATACCAAATGTAATGACCTGAAAATAAACTTCTAGGTTCAGTACTAAAACATAATGTGTATTTTTTATTTTAAAAAATAACTAAAAAAATTCAGTAATTTATACAACTGAGGATCTTTTCCAGTCCAGGTTATGGAGAATTAGAAAAATACCATACATAAACTTAGATTTTACAAAAATAATTACAAAATAACGAATTGGATTCATCTACATTATCACCTTAACAATCCTATAAACATATAATGAATCATATGATTTTTTAAAACTTGGGATGAACATAAAAAGCTCAGTAAGGTACATAAAAATTAAGAAAGAAACTATTATTCCATGAATGAAATCATTTTCACAAAGTTATAATTTTTACACATAAAACATTTCCCTTTACCTTACCTTATGATTTATAATTTTCCTATAAAATACATAGTAAGTATAATTCATAAAAGTAATTTTTTTTATCATTTTCATATCACTATTACATATAAAGTAACTCTCCCAGCTACATAAGGAGTAAGAATCATGATTATGCTTGGAATAACCATCACACTATATTTCCATAATCTCTTAAGATAAACCAAACCAGTTAACTCCGTCTCTTTAAACAATGCATTGGAGAGCTATAACAGGATCACCCACCCTTAGTTTATCAAGAAACCACCCATACTCATAAAAAATGACTAATAACCATAACATAATAACACATAAATTTTGGATAAAAGAAACATTCTTGAGTAAAATAAATTTTCCATTTTGAAATCACTTTTCATTTTTACAAAGTTGTGAAGTAATAAATGAAATAATTTTATTTGAAAAGAAAATTGTAAACTTGTAAAGGAAGATTCAAAATATTAAAGCATTTTGAAAGAGGGAAATTATGTTCATGCTATATATGTTAAAAAAATATTCCTTCTTGATTTTTTAAAAATAGTTGAAAGTGTTACTTTAAAAGAGGATTAAAAAAAGTCCCTTACCTTGAGTCTGACTCATCACATACAATCTTTATCTTCCTAAATAATAAACTTAAGTTAACTTATACATTCTTAATAAACCTTTTCAAATATATTATATCTTTTATATTACTTATTACCATGTTATTAATCTTTTAAGTTCACTTTAGATGTTTGGATGATATTTAGTTAATAAGTCCAAAATGAATTCATTCGGTTGACTATGGTCAAAGACGCCATCATTTCATTGATGTAAATGGATTTCTATTGTATTTTTATAATTATTTTTTTATAACTTCCTTTAGTGTTTTTAGGTTGTGTTTATAATTTTGTAGTATTTTATATATTTTGATAATGTTTAGTTTATTTTTATACTAATATTATTAATTTAGCATTTCATTAGTTTATATAAATTTTATATATTATATTTAGTATTAGTAGTTAAATTACTAATAGTTTCTTATTAGTTTATTTTATTAATATTTATTCGTATTTATATTAATTTCCTATATCAGTATTATATATATTATTGTATATGATTATATATTTTAGTAGTATTAATAATATTTGCATTCATATTTTCAATTTATTACTATATTATATGAATATTAATAGTATTATTTTAATTATGCATATAGTTAATAATTTTATCTAATTACTAATTGTATTATATTAATATAACTAATTATATGTATATATATATATAAATTTATCTTTTAATTATATAATTAGTGTAATTTATGTATATATTATAATATAATTTTAATATTTTTATTATTATTTTTATTAATTTATTATTATTATTATTTATTATTCTAACTTTTTTTATATAACAGATTGGCAGGGGCTTTCATATCTTCACGTAGTGCTGGGAAAAACCTAGGAGGGTCGCCGCCCCTCCTCTTGTCAACCAATAGGTGCCTGTGCCCCACTCTCCTTGGCCCTTACTCTTACCCCGTCATCCCTTCCTCCATCCCCTCCCTACCACCCCACCCCTCTCCCTGCAGCCCCCTCTCCTCGCTACCCCGCCTCTTCCCCCCTCCAGCACCCTGCCCCTACCCCCCAATTCCCACCTCACATCGACTCTCACCTCTCCACTGAAACCTAGCATACACCACCCAGACTCCACTGAAACCCATAGGATGATCCTCTTCTGTGCACCACCACAGCTGGATGATCAACCACCTTTACTTCACACCCTCATCCGGCTGCGTCTCCATGACATGAGGCCTCATCCCATCAGCAGCTTGCGGCACCAAGCCTCCTCTATTCCGGGTGTGTAGCATTGGTTCATGCGCGTCATTGACATGAACAGAGGTTCACTTTGGATTCCAGATATTAATGTTGCATGACGAGAGTGAGCGAAAATTTGATCATTTTTTCATTGGTTCGATGGTTTGGTTCAATGTTGCAGAGATCAATAGAGTGAAGATTATTATTCTATGATCATATATGAGATTTTGTGGTGACCACTGTTATGACACGATCATGGTGATGTATTTTGTTTATTTTTTATGTGTTGTGTTGTCATGTGTTAGAGTTGGTGTATGAGAACCAACTGTTTTTTCTTTGATTACATGAATATTTGATGTATTAAATATTAAATTAAACATCTTATTACATATTGTTCATTGGTATACATGAACATAATGTAATAATGTCCTAGAGTACTTGTCGCATTGATAAAGTCATAGTATTTCCCCGCTATGATGAGAACCTTGAAGTGCTATGACAATATTATAAATATAGTTTTGTGGTTGGATAACATACTATTATGGGACACATAGTATATAGACCATCAGGTATGAGTACTTGTAAGCAGACGTGACTTCTTCTCATGAAGTTCTCACTTGGTAATATCTAAGATAGGAGATTATGAGAATAGAACCGCCAGTAGGAATTCCGCATGTTTTGGTGTTATCAGATATTCCTATCTGCGAGTGTGTGTAATGGTCCTTATACTTTAATATTATCATTAATGCATGTCATGACTTGCAAACTTAGATTTTTTGATAAAAACTGTCACGCCATATGTTGGTGGGAAGTAGGGTACGTTGGGTGTGTCACAAATGACATGTTATTAATGGATAGGTCAAGAAAATATTTTCTCTTCCATATTTATGGAAGTTTATATCTCGACCATTTGATTAAAATAGAACCATCACCCTAAATTTCATGGACATGGCGTAATGGTGAGTTTATTTCAAATAGTCAAAGAATGATATATCAAGCATATAGGTTCATGACACCATCATGCAACCTTCTTGATGAGATTATGTGACAAAGGGATTATATTACATAGTGAGCATTCATAAATGGTTGTCTCCATTGCGACATTAAGTTCTTTGTCCTAGGTGTCTTAACCTGTTGCTAGATAGTAATATTGGACTTTATAAAAGTCCTCCTAATGCTAACAAGAAATAATAATAGAGGGTCACACACTAAATGTTTCTGGTGGTCTCGATTAATTTTGTTTTAATTTAATTAATGGAATCCATATTATTGTCAAGAATGAGGAATAAGTTTATTTAAGTTATATTGATCGCATAAATTAAATAAATATTTATTCACTGGATTGTGAATAAAATATGTATATTTATTCTATTGAATATTTAATAAATATTTATTTACTAGTTTGGAACCAGAGATGAGCCCGTAAGGGGCTCTGCGCTCTAGGTTTTCCCCGTCGCCGCCGTCTGTGGCGATCTTCTCTCCTGCGGCGTCGAGGGTTTGTTCTATAGAGGATTGGTTCGGCGTTGCGGGTTTGTCATCGGAAGGAGTGGGTTCTCTTTGGTGGAGCTTCGCGATCGGATGGCGTGGATTCACTTCAGCGGAGCTGGTCGGAAGGTGGCGGTTTTAGATCTGGTTTCAAACCAGATCTGGTTGGACAACGATGATTCAGGTGAAAGACTTCATCCTCGTGGCGATGTGGCGTCGGAGGCGTGATGGAGTTCAACGACGGTCGGTGGCTCCGTTCTGGTCAAGATCTACAGATCTGGCTGGATCTGTGGGACACGTCGCCGACGGAATCCGTGGCGAGCAGCGGGATCTTCCGGCAGTCGTTGCAGATCGAGCGGGTGCGGAGGTGTGTTACGCCGGTCGGTCGAAGGTGGCGGCGGGATCAACTACGCGAGCGGGTGTAGAGGCGCGTTGCGGCAGTCGATCGAAGGTGGCGGCGGGCTCGACGTTGGTTTGGTCCGTTGAAGGTGGGTCTCCCGCTCAGGCGGTGGTGATGCTTTAGACGATGTCTGAGGATCCTCCGGTCTGGATTGGCGGTGGCGATGATACTGTCGGACGGCGGCGGATCGCGTCGCGGCGGTTCCGATGACTTGGTGGTCTCTCTGATTTGCGGTTTTGGACCTGGTCTGTTGGGCCTTCGGGTTGTGCTTCCTCTTTTTTGGTGATGTTTTTCACTTGTAATTGGTTTTCCCATTGGGATCTTCTGTTGTCTGATGCTTTGGGTGCGTGTCTCTGAATGGGCTTTGTCCCTCTGGGCCTACGGGCTTGTAATGGGTTTTACCTTACCCAACCCAAAAGGGGTTACTGTCTTTTTTCTTTTTCTTTAATAAAGGGGCTTGACCCCAAACTTTTTTGGTATTTATTTACTAGTTTGTGAATAAAAATTTTATTTAAGAGAATAAAATATTTATCTGTGTGTTCAATAAACACAAGAGGAGTTTGAACGGACTAAGACCATGTCCGGTGATAAAATTATTATTTATGAGTTGGTAAATATTATTTATCCATTTTTTGTAAGTTGGCACACCACAAATGTAAAGACTCAGAATTTTTGTGGAATTTTTTTTCTTAAATTCATTGGAATTTTACGAGTCTGTAGTTTCTGACGGCGCTTGATTCCGAGGCCCGGTGTGTCCGGAATCATTTTCTGAAGTTTTGTTCGGGTACGTTCAGTAAACGTATGAGAAGAATTTTATATTTTTTGAACCGATGCTCAGAACTGAAATCCGAGGGCACTGTTGAACTCGCAGCGTTGGTGATTTCTTAGTGAGACCTTCACCACAGTTGCGTTCTAACGAGAATGAGATTTAGTTTTTGGGGTTTCTAATTAAATTGAATAAAAATAAAGTTTTAAATTTATTTTTATTTGGGGTGGTTAAAACCTCCAAGAAGAGGTTAGTGGTGGGGGCCACCACACCATAACCTCCCATGAGAGGTTATGGTGGTGGGGCCCACCCGCACATAACCTCCCTTGGGAGGATATTATTTAGTGGGGCCCACCCAAGCTTCTTAACCCCTTTTAACTCCCCATTAATTAATTGGAACTCTTTACCTTCCCACACTATTTTAGTTCACCAACTCCCTCACAATTAATTAATTAATTAAACCCTTGCAATTAATTAATTGAATCCATTTGAATTCATACTAACCATTAAAATAAGGGATAAGCTATTATTTTATTTTGGTTGGCATAATCATTGTTAAGAGAATTAAGGAGAGGAGGAGTTCTTGGAGAACTAAATCTTCCAACGAAGAACGACCCCTTTCCACTGAAGAACGAAGAAATTCTTCATCGATCTTCGACCGAGCCAAAAGAGAAGGAGCCGACCGCAAAGAATGCCGATGACGCTTCTTCCCCGGACGATTCCCGATGTCTATGAATCAACATCCGCTATTCCTCTACTTCCGCCGTCAACGATCGTCATTCGAGGTAGGGGGATTTGAGTTGAATTATGTATGAGTTTTTACCCTCCGTTCTTCATTTTTTTGTTGTGCTACTTGTTGCCATTTGATAACATCATAACGCGGAGGGTGCAGGGCACCCAAACATGGCCCGAAACCCCCCATAATTCCTTGTTTGTTAACAACGGAGGCGGAGTGATGGCGGCCAGCGTCGGGCCGGCTCTGAAAGAAACTGGCGGCACAAAGGCCTCCGGGTAGTCGAAGGGGCAAGATGCCATCGCGCCGTGCAGAGAACCGGGCTGCGGCCAGCGCAGGCCGTGGTGAAGCAAGGCGGACTGATGGCCACTAGAGGAGCGTGGCGCCGTCACGCCGCGCAGAAGAGCAGGGGGCCGCGACCAAGCCGGGCCGTGGCGGAGGTAGCGCGGCACCGTCGCGCCGCACAGAGGAAGTGAGACGTAGCCAGGGCGGGCCGCAACGAAGGAAGTAGGGGTGCGGCGCCGTTGCGCCATGCCGATGGTGTCGAACCGGCTCGCCCCTCGGCTAGCCGGACAAGGCAGGACCCCTAGGGTCTCACGGGTCGCCTAAACCGACGCATAACACCGATTCCATTTGACAACAGGGGGCACAACACCCCCTACCACGTGTGGCCAGCCAGGCCACGTGGGCCGGGCCGCTGTCGGGCTGGGCCGTCCACATGGGCCAGGCCGCCCTCTTGGGCTGGGCCAGACTCTCGGATCGGGTCGGACCCACGGGCCGGGTCGGACTCCAGTCCGGACCCGTTTATCCAGAAATATCATTTTCATCCATATCTTGGGCTACTTGTGTCCGATCAACGGACCGTTTGTGTAATGGCCCAGACCTCTCCGGCCCATTCCTTTGTCAAAAATAAGGCCACGAAGCATTCTGGAGGGTATAATGGACTTTTCCCACACTTTCCAGAATTTTGAAACTACACGTTGTGTAGTGAGAGTACACGCCGTGTACCTCCTTGCCGGGTATACCCCGTGTTGAAGGCTGTGTCCTTGCCGTGTTCAATAAATGGGTTCACGCCTTGTGTCCAGTACTACACGCCGTTTAGTCCTTCCCCATGTACGTGTTGCCAGTCAACGTCCATGTTCCGTGTTGGAGCCGTGTCCTTGCCGTGTGCAATAAATGAGTACACGCCGTGTGTCCAAACTACACGCCGTGTAGTCCTTCCCCACGTATGCGTTATCCTCAAACCATGTGTTGACCAGTCAACGGCCGCGGAGCCGTGTTGGAAGCCATGTGGATACCGTGTGAAATAACCAAGTACACGCCGTGCACTTTTTATTTTCTCACCTATAAAAGGAGGGGTCCCTTCCTCCTTTTCAACTCAGCCCTCTCCTCCCCTTTCCTTTGAGCAGAGTTCTCCCAAGAGACTCGAAGGATCTTTATTCCATAAATTCTTCGTCTGAGCTCCGATTTATGATCCGTCAGTGGCCACGGGATCGTAACGATGAGGAGGAACTTCTGAGATTGGATCCGTTGTCTTTACTTCGGCCTTTCCTTTCCGAATTCCACCCAAGGAGGTTTCTCCGGGACCCGACAGAAGTGACGGACGCCGACAGACGTCTTCTAAAGTTGATCCGGGGGGAGCGTTGTGATCAAAACCTGTTGAGGTAGGGATCTTACCTTCGTCTCTCTAAATTTTTGAATCATGCGGGGTGAGTGTTCTCTTGATTACATGAAACACTTTTGAACCTGTTTAATAAAGATAATAACTAGCTTATATAACGGGGATGGGAAGTTTGTGAATAAAGTTACATTATTTATATCCTGTGATATTATGTTGTGAATTGAATGAGCTTATGTCTACTAAAAATCATGGTCGTTGGGGGCCTTTGCTTGCGCAATTAAATGTTTCCCTATATTCTAGACCGTTTTTGTGAATGGAACTTTGTTGAATGTGGAATTTGATTAATCATGTAAAGTTGGCTGATTAAAATTTGGAACCCTTGTGTGATCACCCCAGTTGAACAAAATGGAATAATGAACATGTGGGTGTTGGCTTGGATACGTGGAATGTGATGGGGGTGTTTTGTGGGTTGTTGCGAATAGGATGAACAGCGGGGCTACGGTTGGCTTGGTTGTGGGTTGGTGTAAATGTTATGTTGGTAACGGGCAGCGGGGCTGCAATAAATGGTATTAAAGGGATAATGATGTACGAGTTTCGGTGTTATTGTGGTTGGAAGCGGGGCTGCAGGGATGGGTTTGAATGTGAACGGACTATGGGTTTTGAATAATAAATAAAAAGTGGAAGAGTTAATAAATGGTGGGTCATGGTAATGGAACAGGATTAATAATCAATGGGTTGGTTGGTTGATAAGAAGGACTTGGTTGTGTTGCTTGTGTTTTCTTAACTTGATTTGTGGATGGCAGGGATATGTTTTACGAACGATTGATGTGGTTGGTTGTGGATAGTTTCCCAGTAGTTAAGGAACTAAATAAACTAATTCTACTGAAACGTGAAAACCTAAATGGGGTTGGGGTTTTTTGTCGTATGCATGCTTCGTAGTAGTAGTGCCGAGGCACGTGCTCAGTTTCTCTATTTAGAAGCCATAGGTTGGTCTGTGTGTTTGGTATACATAAATATATCTGTATCTTTTGTGTTTTATCGTACCCCACCCATGTTGAGCAGTTAGTGCCGTACACTCCCATTTCATGGGAGAGAGTGTTTTTCCCTTAGTTACTAGCTCCTTCATGATCCTTCTCCCCTAGGCTGTGATGGATTGAGGTGTCCTTACACCTAAGAATATTCGGGTAGGTTTCGATTGGGGTGGTTTTAGCCCAAGAATCTTTGGGAAGGTTCTACTGTTTCCCAAGAATCTTCGGGATGAGGCCCAGGTGTGTGTGGGAGGGATACGTGGTTGTGAGGCCCAAGTGTGTGCAGGAGGGATACGAGGTTGTGAGGCCCAGGTGTGTGTGGGCGGGATGTGTGGTTTGTGAGGCCTAGGTGTGTGCGGGCGGGGAGAGTGTGGCAGCGTCAGGATGTTCTCTGTTAGGAAGAGCAGCTAACTTCTGGGAAATAGTGCGGGGTTCCCAATACTATTGTTTCTTATATACTACTCCCTGTTGTGATTGTGTTTTTGGTGAGCGTGGCTAGTGAGGTTGGGTGGATAGAATTCCTTTCTAGGTTCCTTCTATTGTTCTCACCTGACATTAGGATGTCTCCCCACTTGTGCACGAGAGATTTAGGTTTACCTACTGAGTATAATTGTATGCTCACCCTACGTTTACTTTCAAGTTTCCAGGAGGATTACCAGGGCCGTGCGGGACCCTACTAGTCGGACAGTTGGAGTTGTTGCAGTTTCTGTACTCTTGTTTTCTTTTGGTATTGTACTTTGAGCTTTCTTGTACTTGTACCTTGTTATAAAATTGTTTAAACATGCATGTGGGATTGGTTTGGGTTTATTTATATACACTTGTTATTTTCCTTTTTGGTGGTTGACTTGTCCTATTTATCGATCTTAAAATAATAAAAGGGTAATGCCTCACATATTTGTGAAAACTCATACCCTTGGTGCTAGTCACCAACCCGGGACCTACTGGAGGCGGGACTCGGGGGTCATTATCTCTCTTTCACCATTGCCAACTTAGGAGGGGCATCTTTGGTGGGAGGGGGTCGTGATAGAATGGTATCAGAGGTGATGGTTGAGAGATACGATGGAGTCTGGAGTTAGGCACAGTGAGGATTGAATGGGATGGTAGGGAAACAGTGTTAGTTAATCTTGGTTCTTGACATAGGCCAGGGAAGACCGGCTAGGACACGAGGTTTTAGGGCCCCCCGTGATCCGATGCAAGGACTCTGAGCCTACCTAATGACCAAGTGAGACTACATTTATTGCAGGGTAGAGACCCTAGGGAAGGTACATGCATCATCATGACTGTGTTTTACTTGATTTGGGTGTTCTAGGAAAGAAATTGAAATAAAATGATAAAATAAAACCTTGAGCTTTTCCTTACTACTTGGGCTTAGGAGATCCTTGTTTACCATACAACTATGGAACCTGGACGTCATCCCCAGGTGGCTCAAACGGACGAGGCCCAGCAGATTCAGGCAGTTGATCAGTTGAGGATTGACCGAGAGGAGGAAGATAGCCAGTGGCAGAAGATTCTCCGTTCTTTCCAGTGGCAAACCCTCAAGAAGTACAAGGGTAGTACTTAGGTTACAGAGATGGAGGGGTGGATTGAGGAGCTAGGGATCGCTTTTACCTTGATCCGTGCTCCGAGGGAGTACTAGGTTCCCCTAGCAGTTAGTCAGCTAAGAGGTGCAGCGTGACTATGGTGGATGCTCTACCTCAGAGAGAGGATAGAGTCATAGGTTTCATGGGCTGACTTTGAGAAGGAATTCCAAGAGGAATTCTTTTATTCCATGGTTAAGGCGGAGAAGCAGTAGGAGTTACTCTCCCTTCAGCAGGGGAGTATGTCAGTACGAGATTTGGGGATAAAGTTCAAGGATCTCATGCACTTTGCTCTGGATCTCTTTCCGGATGAGGAGTCTCGGGAGAGATGTTTGGAGGAGGCGCTTCGTCCTTCGCTCCAGTATGCTGTCACCCCCTTCACCCTTCCAACGTACTTGGTAGTACAGAAGAAGGCAGAGGTTGTAGAGAGGATGCACTCACTGGGAGGTGAACTATGAGAGGGGATCCAACCGGGCTCGTCCAAGGGGAAAGAAGTCAGCAACAGGTCTCCTGTGACGGGACCTTCCAGGTTCAGGCCAGTGGGGAGAAGGCCCCAACAATTCCAGTTCATATCTTCGGGTCCTCGTCCCTTTTTCACGAGCCCAGGACTGAAGTGTTTTTATTGTGGAGGTTTCGGGCACGTTCAGAGTCGGTGCCCGACCCGAGCTCAGTACGGTGGAGGTGGGCAGGTTCAGCGCCCACCTCAGCAGCACCGGTTGCCAACAAGGCCCTTCCAGAAGCAGCAGGACCATGCCCCTGTGAGGGAAGACTTTGCAGGTGGAGGCCGACCTCAGGGTGCTCCTCAGGGACCTCGACCAGGGTGTGGTCGGGGAGGTGGACGACATCAGAGAGGCAGAGGATCTGGGCATGGACAGTTTCACGTAGCAGATTTGACAGCTCTGGCAGGACCAGAGGTGGTGCGAGGTACGATTTGTTTGTTCAGCACTCTCGTTTCTGCTTTGTTCAATTCGGGAGCTTCGCACTCCTTTGTTGAACCTGGTCTAGCCCATGCTTTGAGACTAGACGTAGAGAGAATTTCCGTACCACTGGTGCTGAGTACACCAGTTAGAGGACAGACCGGCATATCTTGTGTTTGCCGGGGATGTGGGATGACGTTGGGACCACATTGATCTAGTGGGGACCTTCTTCTGTTACAGATGCAGCCATACAATGTCATCCTAGGCATTGACTGGTTTTTTTCTATTAGTGCCGTTATCGACTGCTTCCGGAGAAGAGTCGTGTTCTCTGACGTGGATGGGTAGTGCATATATTTTGTTGGTGAGAGGAGCTATCAGATAGGAAGATGGCATGTGAAGCCTCTCCTTTCCTTTTTAGGCGGGTTATCAGTGGTTCCAGCTGATACAAATATGATGGATGTCTCGGAGGTTGTTGGGGAGTTCTTCGATGTTTTTCTTGAGGAGGTTGTGACTCTACCCCCCCAACGTGACATTGAGTTCGGGATAGAATTATAGCCTGGTGCCCATCCGATTTCGATGGCCCCTTATCGTATGGCACCTTCGGAGTTGTGGGAGTTGCAGATTCAGATTGACGATCTGATGGAGAAGGGTTTTTTTTGACCCAGCGTATCGCCATGGGGTGATGTAGTTTTGTTCGTGAAGAAGGCAGATGGTGGTCTCAGGCTATGCATAGACTACCGAAGGTTGAAATAGGTAACGGTCAAGAACCGTTACCCACTTCCAAGGATAGAAGATCTCTTCTACCAACTGAGGGGAGCAGGTTGGTTTTCTAAGATTGATCTATGATCTTGATATCATCAGCTAAGGGTAAAGGACATTGACATCTCTAAGACGGTTTTTAGGTGTAGGTATGGGCACTTCGAGTTTGTAGTGATGCCGTTTGGAGTTACGAATGCACCGGCTGTGTTCATGGGACTTATGAACTTTGTCTTCCGAGAGGTTCTGGACCAATTCGTCGTTGTGTTTATCGATGACATCCTGATCTACTCAATATCAGAGGAGGAGCACGTTGAGCATCTCTGAGAAGTCTTGGAAGTCCTTTGACACCACCAGATTTATGGGAAATTGTCGAAGTGTAAGTTCTTGACGCAATAAGTACACTTCATTGGGCACGTGGTGTCTTAGCATGGAGTGTCAGTGGAACCGTCGAAGGTGGAGGCAGTTGTTTCTTGGGAGGTACCCAAGAGCATGACAGAAGTTCGTAGTTTCCTAAGGTTGGAAGGTTACTATCGGAGGTTTGTTTCGGACTTCTCTAGAGTTTCTGCTCCATTGACAGCTTTGACTAGGAAGAACCAAGTCTTCCCATGGAGCGAGCAGTGCCAGAAAGATTTCAACTACCTGAAGGAGAAGTTGGTCAGTGCTCCCGTACTCAGGTTGCCAGAGAAAGGGTTGTTGTATGAAGTGTTTTGTGATGCTTCTGGCCTTGGTCTAGGGTGCGTGCTGATTTAGA
This sequence comes from Viscum album, assembly GCA_963277665.1. Classification (NCBI taxonomy): domain Eukaryota; kingdom Viridiplantae; phylum Streptophyta; class Magnoliopsida; order Santalales; family Viscaceae; genus Viscum; species Viscum album. Next base: position 536,278,144 of record OY728138.1, on the reverse strand, counting down.
AGAAGTGAGTGATCTGTTATGGGTATAGGTAGTTACGCCCTCATGAGCGTAACTATGCCACCCATGACCTAGAGCTTGCAGCATTAGTGTTCGCACTGAAGTTGTGGCAACATTATATATTTGGGGAGTGCTTTGTGGTCTTCTCAGATCACAAGAGCCTGCGTTATATCTTCTCCCAGCATGACCTGAACCTGCAGCAGTGGATATGGGTCATGTTTCTCTAAGACTATGACTTTGATATCTCTTTCACAAAAGGTAAGGGAAACGTTGTGGCTGATGCCCTGAGCAGGAAGTTGCATAAGTAAGTGGTTCGGGAATCCACTAATGCTTGGAAGGCGATGGGAGAGTTGGCTTCCTTGCACTTGGATGATAGGGTAGAAGGTGTTAGAGGCTGTTTGTTTCAGATGACGGTGCAATCCTCCTTGTTGCAGCAGGTGGAAGAGTCTCAATGGGGGGGACTCTGAGGCAGAAGTGATGCGGGATCGTGTCTATCAGGGGAACGCTCCAAAAGGATGGTCAGAGGACAGCCGACATCTGATGCTTTTCCATGGAAGGTTGTTTGTCCCGAAGACAATGCGTGAGGGAGTTCTCCGTGAGTTCCATAGCTTATCCTTGGTGGTACATCCAGGAGTTTCAAAAATGTTCCAAGGCCTGAGGGAACAGTTTTGGTTGCCTGAGGTGAAATGGGCAGTGGCGGAGTTTGTGGCTAAATTCCTAGTGTGTCAGCAAGTTAAGGCTGAACAACATGTTCCTAGTGGTTTTTTACATCCTTTAGATGTCCCCGAGTGGAAGTGGGATGACATCTCAATGGACTTCATCACAGGACTACCCAGAGCTCAGGGTGGTAATGATGCTATATGGGTAGTGGTGGATCGACTGATGAAATCAGCTCACTTCTTAGCAATTAAGGAGTCAGGCCTAGTGAGTACCTTAACACAGAGGTACGTAGATGAGGTGGTGAGTTTTCATAGAGTCCCAAAGACTATCATCTCAGATTGGGATACTCGGTTTACCTCACGAGTCTGGAGGGGGGTTACAACATGCTTTTGGCACCCAGCTACGCCTTAGCACTTCTTTCCACCCCCAGACCGATGGGCAGATGGAGCGGACTATCCAGACGTTGGAGGACATGCTGCGAGCATGCGTTCTAGATCTCGAAGGATCATGGGTACGCCACTTGCCTTTAGCAGAGTTTTCCTACAACAACAGCTTCCACTCTACTATTGGCATGGCACCATTTGAGTCTTTTTATGGAAGACCATGTCGTTCACCCATTTTCTGGGTAGAGGTTGGTGAGACAGGTGCTCTTGGACCAGAGGTAGTGCAGAGCACCACAGAGAAAGTCCAGCTTGTACGTGAGAGGATGAAAGCGGCTCAGAACCAACAGAAGTCTTATGCTGATCGTCGTAGGAGGCCCTTGGAGTTCGAGGTGGGAGATCATGTGTTCTTGAAGGTTTCCCCTCGATGGGGGAAGTGGAGGTTTGGGAAAGGGATCAAGCTCTCCCCTAGGTTCATCGGACCTTTTGAGGTGCTGAGGCGTGTCAGCGAGATGGAATATCAGCTGGCCCTACCACCTCAGTTGGAGAAGGTTCATAACGTCTTCCACGTCTCCCAGCTTCGTCGGTACTTACACGACGACTCCCACGTTATCGACTGGGGAGAGTTAGATATGGGAGACGACGTGACCTTTGAGGAACGACCAGTCATAATCAAGGATCATAAAGAGAAGGTGATCCATGGATGAACCATTCCATTGGTTCATGTGTTGTGGAGGCATGGAGGCCTCGAGGAGAGAACTTGGGAGCGGGAGACCCAAATGCACGCTCAGTACCCGGAGTTGTTTTGACTTGTGTTTTCCCTTGTTCTTCTGATCTTTGTGTTGATGTTGTACTCAATACCTTTGATATATGGAATGCTTGGCTTTTTGGTTGTGAGACCTTTTGTTTCCTTGTTCCCTAGTAATGTGTAACATGTCTGGATGTGTGGGGAAAGGTAAAAACCTGATCCTTAATCGAGACACATTAATACAGATGCGATTGAACCTGTGCGGGCGAGTCAGTGCTGCCTAAAGCGGATAATATCTCGACATAGGAGAAGGAATTTTTTCCCAAACCACATGTTCGGGAAGTGTGTTGGTTGTGCGGTGTTAGGGGCAGTGTAAGTTGGAAAATCCTAACGTATGAAAGTGGGAAGACCCAATTCTTAATCAAGACGCATTAATGAGGATGCGATTACCCCATGCAGGCGAGTCAGTGCCGCCTAAAGCAGATAATATCTCAACATAGAAGAAGGAATTCCTAACACATATGATTAGGGTTGTTGGTTGGGTTCCTGTTATAATGAGGACCCTAAGAGGTATCTTGTTGGGTTCCTCTGGGTTGTTTTTTTTTGAATTCTCGGGGACGAGAATTTTTTAAGAGGTATCTGATGTAATGGACTGGACCTCTCCGGCCCATTCCTTTGTCAAAAAGAAGGCCACAAAGTGTTCTAGAGGGTAAAATGGACTTTTCCCACACTTTCCAGAATTTTGAAACTACACACCGTGTAGTGCGAGTACACGCTGTGTACCTCCATGCCAGGTATACCCTGTGTTGAAGGCTATGTCCTTGTCGTGTGTAATAAATGGGCACACGCCGTGTGTCCAGTACTACATGCCGTGTAGTCCTTCCCCGTGTACACGTTGCCAGTCAATGGCTGTGTGCTGTGTTGGAGTCGTGTCCTTGCCATGTGCAATAAATGAGTACACGCCATGTGTCCAAACTACACACCATGTAGTCCTTCCCCGCATATGCATTACCCTCAAACCGTGTGTTGACCAGTCAACGGCCGTGGAGCCGTGTTGGAAGCCGCGTAGAGACCGTGTGAAATAACCGAGTACATGCCGTGTACCATAAAGTACACACCGTGTACTTTTAATTTTCTCACCTATAAAAGGAGGGGTCTCCTCCTCCTTTTCAACTCACCCCTCTCCTCCCCTTTCCTCTGAGCAGAGTTCTCCCAAGAGACTCGAAGGCTCTTTCTTCCATAACTTCTTCATCCGAGCTCTGATTTACGATCCGTCAGTGGCCACGGGATCGTAACGACGAGGCGGAACTTCCGAGCTTGGATCCGTTGTATTTCATTCGGCCTTTACTTTCCGACTTCCACCTGAGGAGGTTTTTTTGGGACTCGACAGAAGTGACAGACGCCGACGGACGTCTTCTAAAGTTGATCCGGGGGAGCGTTGTGATCAGAACCTGTTGAGGTAGGGATCTTACCTTTGTATCTGTAAATTTTTACATCATGCGGGGTGGGTGTTCTCTTGTTTACGTGAAATTTTTTTGAACCGGTTTAATAAAGATAATAATTGGCTTATATAATGGGGATGTGAAGTTTGTGAATAAAGTTACATTATTTATATCCTTTGATATTATGTTGTGAATTGAATGAGATTCTGCCTACTGAAAATCATGGTCATTGGAGGCCTTTTCTTGCGCAATTAAATGTTACCCTATCTTCTAGACCGTTTTTGTGAATGGAACTTTATTGAATGTGGAATTTGGTTAATCACGTAAAGTTGGCTGATTAAAATTTGGAACCCTTATGTGATAACCCCAGTTGAACAAAATGAAATAATGAACATGTGGGTGTTGGCTTGGATACATGGCATGTGATGGGGGTGTTTTGTGGGTTGTTGCAGATAGGATGAACAACGGGGCTGTGGTTGGCTTGGTTGTGGGTTGGTGTAAATTTTATGTTGGTAACGGGCAACGGGGCTGCAATAAATGGTATTAAAGGGATAATGATGTACGGGTTTAGGTGTGATTGTGTTTGGAAGCGGGGCTGCAGGGATGGGTTTGAATGTGAACGGACCATGGGTTGTGAATAATAAATAAAAAGTGGAAGAGTTAATAAATGGTGGGTCATGGAAATGGAACGAGATTAATAATCAATGGGTTGGTTGGTTGATTAGAAGGACTTGGTTGTGTTTCTTGTGTTTTCCTAACTTGATTTGTGAATAGTAGGGATATGTTTTATGAACGATTGATGTGGTTGGTTGTGGATAGTTTCCCACTAGTTAAGGAACTAAATAAACTAATTCTGCTGAAACATGAAAACCTAAATGGGGTTGGGGTTGTTTGTCGTATGAATGCTTCGTATATCAGTGCCGAGGCACGTACTCATTTTCTCTGTTTAGAATCCATAGGTTGGGCTATGTGTTTGGTATATATATTTATATATATCTGTATCTTTTGTGTTTTATCACACCCCACCCATGTTGAGCACTTAGTGCCGTACACTCTCATTTCATGGGAGATGGTGTTTTTCCCTTAGTTACTAGCTCCTTCCTACTCCTTCTCCCCTAGGCTGTGATGGCTTGAGGCGAACTTACACATAAGACTCTTTGGGTAGGTTTCGATTGGGGTGGTTTTAGCCCAAGACTCTTCGGGCATGTTCTACTTTTACCCAAGAATATTCGGGATGAGGCCCAGGTGTGTGCGGGCGGGATACGTGGTTGTAAGACCTAGGTGTGTGCGGGAGGGATACGAGGTTGTGAGGCCCAGGTGTGTGCGGGCGAGATGTGTGGTTTGTGAGGCCCAGGTGTGTGTGGGTGGGGAGAGTGTGGCAGCGTCAGGACGTTCGCCGTTAGGAAGAGCAACTAACTTCTGGGAAATGGTGCGGGGTACCCAATACTCTTGTTTCTTATATACTACTACCTGTTGTGATTGTGTTTTTGGTGAGTGTGGCTGGTGAGGTTGGGTGGATATAATTCCTTGCTAGGTTCCTTCTGGTGTTCTCATGGGACATTAGGATGTCTCCCCACTTGTGCACGAGAGCTTTAGGTTTCCCTACTGAGTATACTTGTATGTTCACCCTACATTTTCTTTCAGGTTTCCAGGAGGACTACCAGGGCTGTGCGAGACCCTACTAGTCATATAGTTGGAGTTTTTGCAGTTGTTGTACTCTTGTTTTCTTTTGGTATTGTACTTTGAGCTTTCTTGTACTTTTACCTTGTTATAAAATTGTTTAAACATGCATGTGGGACTAGTTTGGGTTTATTTATATACACTTGTTCTTTTCCTTTTTGGTGGTTGACTTGTCCTATTTCCTGATATTAAAATAATAAAAGGGTAATGCCTCCCATAGTTGTGAAAACTCATACCCTTGGTGCTAGTCGCCAACCCGGGACCTACTGGAGGCAGGACTCGGGGGTCATTATCTCCCTTTCACCATTGCCAGCTCAGGATGGGCATCTTTGGTGGGATGGGGTCGTGACAGTTTGAGGCGATAGAAAGCTTAGAGAGAGACGGTTCTATGGGCATACCCCACTTGAGGTTTGGACAGAGTTGGAGTATGGTCGGGTAGGTTTGAACCTAAAAACCAATTGGTCCCCTGGAACAGAAATACCAATAACTCACAGACTGGGCGTCCGATTGACGCACCGTATGACGCGTTGGTACCCTTACAACATGGTGTTCCTTTAGGTTACTCCTTTGTGGAGTTTAGTTGTGGTCGAGGTAAAACCGATATCTCGAGGGCAGATTCTACGGAACTCGAGTGCACCCAGTGTGAGGAATCGAGTGGCTGATAGTGAGGCAGAGGTTGGAGACAGATCATATGGAGGTTAGCGCTCAACGATCCTGTGTGGGTCAGTGCATACTGATCCTCTGTGGGTCAGATCCTGTGTGAGTCATTGCGGGGGTTAGTACCTATGGATCCTGTGTGGGTCAGACTCCGTATGGTCAGAAGTAGTGCCTCTTGACAGAATAAGATGATCTAGCTTCACGACTAATCATCTGTACTTCTATACTTCACTGAAATCTTGGTTTGAGCTGAGTCAATGACTTTCATGTTTCGATCATGATTGAGATGGGTTACTAAATAACTTAGGTATATGTATGGGCATATACCTAAGTAAGCGTTATCCATTGACTCTGTACTTTTTGGTTATCCTTGTTGTATTTTGTAAGACTTTGAGGGTCTCGGGGACCCTACTGAGTATTGTTATACTCACCCCTGCACAGGATATGCCCACACCTCGTTGTGTTGGTTATAGATGATGGACAGTGCTGATCGGGGCAGAGAGTAGTAGAACTGGATGGTACCTGGAGGTGGACCACTCGGTGAGATGTACACGGAGCAGATGGAAATACTTGGGGTGCTGAGGAGGCCATCTATACCCACCCTTCAGGTGGGAATTCCGGAGGATAACCCAGTAGCTGATTTACTTATTTTCTTTAGTTGTACTAGCTTTTCAGTTGTTTTGTACTTTATTGTCGGGCTTGAATTTTCATCCCCTTTACTTTCAGCACACTCTTTTGTATTATATTTTACTTAGTGTTTTACTTTCAGTTGCGTACTCTGTTGTATTTGTTTACTGTTATAAAGGAAACGCCTTCCTAGTTTAGGGTTTTACGCCTTTGGTGCTAGTCGCTAGCCCCTGGCCTATGGAAGGCGGGCTTGGGGTAGTCACGATATGGGCCCCATGGGATGGTTCGTGACAAATTTGTATCATAGGAGTCAGTTATACTGTATAACTTAGGACTGTGATCATTATTTTCTTTGAATCAATAGTGTTAAGAGTACTAAGTGTGGTTTTCAGTTTAGGGAGTCCAGTGTTGGTGCGACGGCTGACGTATGCATACACCAGGACCCTAACATCTGAATTCTGACTTAGTGCATGAAAACACAGATTGCATGTGTGTTTACAAAAGTTTTCTTAAGTCAGCTCAACCAGGTATAATCCTTTGACTGTGTCGCATCTGTTTATTTCAGGATGCCTCCCCGTGGACGACCAGTTAGATCCCTGAGATTCGTATGCTCTGACAGCCCACCGAGCGACGAGGCCTTAGTGCAAGGCCCTTTACTAGTGGAGGCACCATCGGTACCACTTTCTGTTGAACCACCGATGCCACCAGCCCCAGCAGAAAATGATGCACGCCGCTTGAGCGCGTTGCATGAGTTCCAGCACTAGAGGCTACCCAGGTTCCAGGGAGAGGTAGACCCACAGGCAGCTGAGGATTGGATGGAGGCTATGGTGAGAGCCTTCAGGCTAGTAGGGACACCAGCAGACCTCATGGTGATCCTTACTGCCAGTCTCCTTCAGGAAGCAGTAGGCAGATGGTGGAACCTGATGCTTCATGTCCACAATGAGGCGACATTACTATGGACAGACTTCGAGAGCCTGTTCTGGGCAGAGTTTGTACTAGACACCCTTCGTGCGATGTGGATACAGGAGCTACAACATCTACAGTAGGGAATCATGATAGTAGCGTAGTACTCAGCTAGGTTCACCGACCTCTCTCACTACTTTACAGATATGGTGTGGGACCCATTTTTTAGGGCCTGGACCTTTGAGCAGGGGATCATGTGAGAGATCAGATCCTTAATGATCTCCCTCAACATCCCGATGCTGGTGAGGGGGTTAGAGAGAGACCTCATAGTGGAGAGTTTCCTTGTTGAGAAGTCCCCAGCAGCGAGACCCACTACTAGTTGACATGCAAGAGAGTCTTCTGCAGCTGGAAGTAGACTGATGATGTAGAGGTCCAAGAGGACCAGACCCATAGGTGGTCGACCGCATGACTCAGGATTGGTTGTGCGAGGAACACAGAGCAGAGGCACATATGCCTGGAGCATACAATGCTACTCATGTGGCGGGTAGGGTCACATGGCACGTGACTGTCCAACCCACCGTACAGATGATCAACAGTCAGTTGAGGGACCACCTAGGCAGAGGAAAAGATTCGATCGAGGCAGTCTGTAGGGCATAGGCGGATGTGGCATAGGAGATGGTCGAGCAGCTGGCGATGGAAGACATTTTGAGGTATTGACACCACCACCACTAAGAGGACCACCCCGACCGCAGGGAGCTAGCGGATAGGGGAGAGCTCAGCTTCAAACAACTGAGGCTTATGACCACGGTGCTCCGGTGATGATTCGAGGTACTGTCTGTGTCTACTCCACTTTATCTACAGTTCTTATAGACACAGGTTCCAGTCATTATTTTGTTTCCACTACCCTCTTTCAGAGCTCGGAGATTCCAACAGAGCCGTTGGCTTGATCCTTACGGATAGAGACTCCTACGGAAGTAGACTCGATGATTACGCACCAGTGTAGGTAGTGTGAGATTAATCTAGGAGGCAAGAGCTTCAGTTGGGATATCTTTGTAGCGGTGTCGAGGACTTACGACGTCATCTTGGGTATGGAATGGTTATCTACAGTCCATGCTCATATTGACTGTATTAGGTGCAAAGTGCGGTATGTACATACGGATGGGACCAGTTTTATCTTCATCGATGAGAAGGGAACCCTTGCAGCACAAGATCAACTTACTTGGAGGAGGGTGCAGCTGATCACTCATCAGTTGGCCTGCCTTACCCTCAGAGTAGTTGATGTGGAGAGTCCGACTTATCCTATAGTGGTGGACCAGTATGTGGATGTTTTCCCTGAAAATGTTCAAGAACTACCTCCTCACAGAGAGGTGGACTTCTACGTTTACCTGTACCCCGGGACAACACTGATATCTACTCCAGCATATCAGATGGATCTCGCTTAGCTTCGTGAGCTGCGGGTACAACTTAATGACTTGCAGGGGAAGGGATTCATTCGGCCCAATGTTTCTCCCTGGGTAGCCCCGATTCTATTCGCCAAGAAGGCAGATGAGAGCTTGCGGTTTTGTGTTGACTACCGTCACCTAAACCAGCTGACCGTGAAGAACAAGTACCCACTTATGAGGATTGACGACCTCTTTGATCAGTTCAAGGGATCACGATGGTTCTCAAAGATAGACCTCAGATCAGGCTATCACCAGCTCAAAGTTCGAGATGATGATGTGCAGAAGACGAGCTTCAGGTGTCAGTAAGGCCACTATGAGTTCTTGGTTATGCCCTTTGTCATAACCAACTCTCCAGCACTGTTCATGTGTCTCATGAACAGGATCTTCCAGCCTTACCTCGATCGCTTTATCATGGTCTTCATTGACAACATTCAGATCTACTCGACTACTGAGGAGGAGCATGCCTACCATTTGCGGGTAGTACTAGACACACTCTGAGAGCACCAAATTTATGCTAAGCTCATGAAGTGCCAGTTCTAGATCTAAGAGGTACACTTCTTGGGACATGTTATCTTAGAGGCTAGAGTTTCAGTGGATTCAACGAATATTGAGGCGGTACTTTCTTTGGATCCACCCAGAAGTGTGACGGAGGTACGAAGTTTCCTGGGCTTGGCTGGATACTATCAGAGATTCTTTCCAGATTTCTCCAGAGTTACAGAACCACTACCAGCCTTAACGAAGAAGGGGAAACCCTTCGTGCGGTCAGAGAGATACTAGCAGAGCTTTCAGGAGATGAGGCAGAGGTTGACTAGTACCCCCCATCTTGAGGCTTCCATAGGAGGGCACAGGGTACGTAGTTTACTGCGATGCATCAGGGACTGGAATTGGGTGTGTCCTAATGTAGGAGCGATCAGTGATCACTTATGGTTCTCGAAAGTTAAGATAACACGAGCAAAACTATGCTACCCATGACCTGTAATTAGTAGCAGTGGTTTTCACCTTGAAGATGTGGCGACACTATATGATTGGAAAACGTTTTACTGTATACTCTGATCACAGGAGTCTTAGGTATATCTTCTCTCAGAAGGACCTAAACCTGAGAGAGCGGTGATGTCTTGAGTTCCTCTAGGACTATGACTTTGAGATAGTCTATACTCCTAGGAAGGGGAATGTTGTTGCGGATGCGCTCAGCAGGAGGACTGGTATTCAACTGCTAGGAGAGGTGACAGAGCAGCTAGCTACGTTATAGGTATCCTTTGTGGATAGGGATGGATCAGCCTATCTACAGTCTCTTACAGTCACTCATCCACTTCTTTAGTGAGTCAGGGAGACGCAGTGTGGGGACACTGACCGCGAGACATGACGTGCTCAGATATCCACAGGGAAGGCACCTGATGGATTTTCTAAAGGTGGGGAGCACATCATCCTCTTCAGAGGAAGTGCCTTGGTACCAGTGACACTTTAGGAGGAAGTGTTGTGGGAGTTCCACACATCCCCTCTTGTGGTACACCTAGGAGTGGTGAATATGTATCAGGACCTTTGACGACAGCACTGGTGGCTAGGTATGAGGAAGGCAGTTGCAGAGTTTTTCTCATGATGGCTCACTTGTCCACAAGTGAAGGCGGAGCACCAGGTACCAGCAGGCTTGGTTCATCCCTTAGAGGTCCTATAGTGGAAGTGGGATGGGATATCCATGGAATTCATGATGGGTCTTCCACGTACATTCAGGAGTCACGATTCAATATGGGTGATCATTGACCAACTCATCAAGTTGCCCCACTTCCTACCGATCAGAGAGCAAGGCTCATTAGAGAGCTTGGGATGCCTCTATGTGCAGGAGATTATGCGGTTTCATGAAGTACCTTCTTCTATTGTCTCCGACCTTGACGCATGGTTTACTTCCCAGTTATAGAAGGGGTTACAGGAGGCTTTCGGGACACAACTTTGCTTGAGAACCGCCTTCCATCCTCATACAGATGGTCAGACTGAGCAGACCATTCAGACCATCGAGGACATGCTCCGCGCATGTGTTCTCAACTTTGTTCATAGCTGGGAGGATTACTTTCCTTTGGTGGAGTTCACCTACAACAACAACTATCACTCCCCCATCGGTATGACACCTTTTGTGGCCTTGTATGGTCGACCTTGTAGATCGCCACTATGCTGGACAGACCCAGGGCAGACAACACTAGTGGGACCAGAGATGGTACGGACTACCACAGAGAAGGTGTAGATCATCCAGGAGGGGATGAAGACTCCATATTTTAGGCATAAGTCGTATGCTGATAGGAGATGGAGACCTCTGGAGTTTGAGGATGGTGACCAAGTCTTTATACGGGTCTCACCTCGACGAGTTCTATGGAGATTTGGCCGAGGCGAAAAGTTATATCAGTGATTTATCGAACCTTTCTAGGTTCTCAACAGAGTAGGTGAGGTGGATTACTGCCTGGCTCTTCCACCTCAGTTGCACCGGGTGCATGACATCTTCCACGTATCTCAGTTGAGGAGATATGTGCACGACCCGTCCCACATCATCGACAATGGAGAGATGAACATCAATGACCGGGCGACTTTAACAGAGGTTCTAGTGGAGATTTAGGATCGATAGGAGGGGGTCCTGCGTGGATGGTCGATACCTCTGGTTTGTGTTCGCTGGAAGCACAGGAACCTCCAGGAGAGCACATGGGAGTGAGAGACTCAGATGCATGCTCAATACCCCCCATTTGTTCCCTTAGTTCGAGTTGTAGCTTATAGGGACGTAAAACCCTAAGGTGGGGAGAATGTAAAGACCTGGAATCTCTATGGAATTTTCTTCTTATTAAATTAATGGGAATTTTACGAGTCCGCAGTTTCTGACAGCGCTTGATTCTGAGGCCCGGTGTGCCCAGAATCATTTTCTGAAGTTTTGTTCAGGTACGTTCAGTAAACGTACGAGCAGGATTTTATATCTTTTGAACCGGTGCTCGGAACGAAAATCCGAGGGCATCTTTGAACTCGCAGTGTCGGTGATTTCTTAGTGAGACCTTCACCATAGTTGCATTCTAATGAGAATGAGAGTTAGTTTTTGGGGTTTTTAATTAAATTGAATAAAAATAAAGTGTTAACTTTATTTTTATTTGGGGTGGTTAAAACCTCCAAGAGGAGGTTAGCGGTGGAGGCCACCACACCATAACCTCCCATGAGAGGTTATGGTGGTGGGGCCCACCCTCACATAACCTCCCTTGGGAGGATATTATTTAGTGGGGCCCACCTGAGCTTCTTAACCCCTTTTAAATCCCCATTAATTAATTTGAACTCTTCACCTCCCCCCATTATTTTAATGCGCCAACTCCCTCACAATTAATTAATTAATTAAACCCTTGCAATTAATTAATTGAATCCATTTGAATTCATGCTAACCATTAAAATAAGGGATAAGATATTATTTTATTTTGATTGGCATAATCTTTGTTGAGAGAATTAAGGAGAGGAGGAGTTCTTGGAGAACTAAATCTTCCAACGAAGAACGCCCCCTTTCCACTGAAGAATGACAAACTTCTTCATCAATCTTCGATAGAGCCAAAAGAGAAGGAGCTGACCGCAAAGAACGCCGACGACGCTTCTTCCCCGAATGATTCCTGAAGTCAACGAATCGACATCCGCTATTCCTCTCCATCCACCATCAACAATCGTCATTTGAGGTAGGGGGATTTGAGTTGAATTATGTTTCAGTTTTTACCCTCCATTCTTCATTGTTTTGTTGTGATCCTTGTTTCTCTTTGATAACATCATAATGTGGTGGGTGCAGGCCGTACAAACAGTACCCGACACCCCACGTAATTCCTCGTTTGTTGAAAATAGAGGCGGAGTGATGGAGGCCGACATTGGGTTGGCTGTGAAGGAAACCAGCGTCGCAAAGGACGCCAGGTCGCCGAAGGGGCACGGCGCCATCGCGCCGCGCAGAGAACTGGGCCGCGGCCAGTGTGGGACATGGAAAAGCAAGGCGGATGGACGGTCGTCGGAGGAGCGCGACGCCATCGCGCTGCACGGAAGAGCAGGGGGCCGCGGCCAAGCCGGGCCGCTACGGAGGTAGCGTGGCACCGTTGTGCCGCACATAGGAAGTGTGCCGCGACCAGGGTGGCCCGCAGTAGAGGAAGCAGGGGCGTGACACCATCGCTCCGCACCGGTGGTGCGAAACCAGCTAGCCGCTCGGCCAGATGGACAAGGCGGGACCCCTAGGGTCTCATGGGTCACCTGAACCGGTGCTTAGCACCGATTCCGTTCAACAACAGGGGGCGCGACACCCCCTACCACGTGTGGCCAGCCAGGCCATGCAGGCCGGCCAACCAGGCCATGTGGGCCGGACTGCTGTCGGGATGGGCCGTCCACTCGGGCTGGGCCACCCTCTTGGGCCGGTCCGGACTCTCGGATCGGGTCGGACCCACGGGCAGGGTCAGACTCCAGTCCGGACCCATTTAACCCGAAATCTCATTTTCGTCCGTTTCTTAGGCTACATGTGTCCGATCAACGAACCGTTTGCGGCGACAAAATCTTAGAGAGAGACGGTTCTCTTGGCATACCCAACTTGAGGTTTGGACATAGTTGGAGTATGGTCGGGTTGGTTTGAACCTAAAAACCAACCGGTCCCCTAGAACAGAAATGCCAATAACTCACATACCACGCGTCTGATTGACGCACCTTCTAACGCGTTGGTACCCTTATGACATGGTGGTCCTTTGGGTTACTCCTTTGTGGAGTTTAGTGGTGGTCGAGGTACAATCGATATCTCGAAGGCAGATTCTATGGAACTCGAGCGCACTGGTTGTGAGGAATCGAGTGGCTAATAGTGAGTCGGAGGTTGGAGACAGATCATACGGAGGTCAGCGCTCAACGATCCTGTGTGGGTCAGCGCATAACGATCCTCTATGGGTCAGATCCTGTGTTGGTCATTGCGGGGGTTAGTACCTATCGATCCTGTGTGGGTCAGACTCCATATTGTCAGAAGCAGTGCCTCTTGACAGAATAAGATGATCTAGCTTCGCGACTAATCATCAGTACTTTTATACTTCACTGAAATCCTGGTTTGAGCTGAGTCAATGAATTTCGTGTTTTCATCATGATTGAGATGGGTTACTAAATAACTTAGGTATATGTATGGGCATATACCTAAGTAAGGGTTATCCATTGACTCCGTACTTTGTGGTTATCCTTGTAGTATTTTGTGAGACTTTGAGGGTCTATGGGTCCCTACTAAGTATCGTTATACTCACCCCTGCACAGGCTATTCCCGCACCTCGTTGTGTTGGTTGTAGACGATGGAAAACACTGATCGGGGCAGAGAGTAGCAGAACTGGATGGTACCCGGAGGTGGACCACTCGGCGAGACGTACACGGAGCAGATGGACAGACTTGGGGTGCTGAGGAGGCCATCTGTACCCACCCTTCAGGTGGGAATTTCGGAGGATGACCCAATAGGTGCTTTAATTCTTTTCTTTATTTGTATTAGATTTTTAGTTGTTTTGTACTTTACTGTTGGGCTTGCATTTTCAGCCCCTTTACTTTCAACACACTCTTTTGTATTCTGTTTTACTTAGTGTTTTACTTTCTGTTGCATACTCTATTGTGTTTGTTTACTGTTATAAAGGTAATGCCTTCCCAGTTTAGGGTTTTATGACTTCGGTGCTAGTCACTATCCCCTATCCTATGGAAGACGGGCTTGGGGTAGTCACGATATGGGCCCCAGGGGATGGGTTGTGACAAATTGGTATCAGAGGAGTCAGTTCTACTGCATAACTTAGGACTCTGATCATTATTTTCATTGAATCAATAGTGTTAAGAGTACTAAGTGTGGTTTTTAGTTTAGGTAGTCCAGTGTTGGTGCGGCGGCCAATGTATCCATACACCAGGACCCTGACATCTGAATTCCGACTTAGTGCACGAAAACACTGATTGCGTGTGTGTTTACAAAAGTTTTCTTAAGTCAGCTCAACCAGGTCATCTCACCAGGTATAATCCTTTGACCATGTCGCATCTGTTTCTTTCAGGATGCCTCCTCACAGACGACCAATTAGAGCCCCGATAGTCATATGATCTAACAGCCCACTGAGTGACGAGGCCTTAGTGCAAGACCCTTTACCATCAGAGGCATCAACGGTACCACTTTCCGTTGAACCACCGATTCCACCATCCCCAGCAGAAGACGATGCATGCCGCTTGAGCGTGTTGCATGAGTTCCAGTGCCATAGGCTACCCAGTTTCCAGGGAGAGACAGACCCACAGGCGGCTGAGGATTGGATGGAGGCTATGGTGAGAGCCTTCAGGCTGGTAGGGATACCAGCAGACCTCATGGTGATCCTTGCTGCCGGTCTCCTTCAGGGAGCAACAGGAAGATGGTGGAGCCTAATGCTTCATGTCCACAACGAGGAGAAATTACTATGAACAGACTTAGAGAGCCTATTCCAGGTGGAGTTTTTACCAGCCACCCTTCGTGTGGTGTGGATACAGGAGCTACAACATCTACAGCAGGGCAGCATGACAGTAGCGTAATACTCAGCGAGGTTTACCGACCTCTCTCACTACTTTACATATATGGCGTGGGACCCATTTTTTAGGGCCCAGACCTTCGAGCAGGGGATTAGGTGAGAGATTAGAGCCTAGATGATCTCCCTCAACATCCCGATGCTGGAGAGGGTGTTAGAGAGAGCCCTCATAGTGGAGAGTTTCATTGCTGAATAGTCACCAGCAGAAAGACCCACTACTAGTTGACATGCAGCAGAGTCTTCTGCAGCTGGCAGTAGACTAATGACGCAGAGGTCCAAGAGGACTAGACCCACAGGTGGTCGACCGCATGACTCAAGATCAGTTGTGAGAGGCACACAGAGCAGAGACACATCTGCCAGGATCATACAGTGCTACTCATGTGGTGGGCAGGGTCACATGGCACGTGACTATCCAACCCGACATACAGATGATCAGCAGTCAGTTAAGGGACCTCCCAGGCAGAGGAAAAGATTTGATCGAGGCAGTCTGCTGGGCGCAGGAGGACGTGGCAGAGGAGTTGGTCGATTAGTTGGCGATGGACGACGTTTCGAGGTGTTGCCTCCACCACCACCAAGAGGACCACCCTGACCGCAGGGAGCTGGCGGATAGGGGAGAGCTCAGCTTCAGGCAGTTGAGGCTTACGACCAAGGTGCTCCAGAGATGATTCGAGGTACTATCTGTGTCTACTCCACTTTAGCTACAGTTCTTATAGACATAGGTTTCGGTCATTTTTTTGTTGCCACTGCCCTCGTTCAGAGCTTGGAGATTCCGACGAAGCCGTTGGCTCGATCCTTATGGCTAGAGACTCTTACGGGAGTAGACTCGACGATTACACACTGGTGTCGGCAGTGTGAGCTTACTCTAGGAGGTGAGAGTTTCAGCTGGGATCTCCTCGTAGCAGCATCGAGGCCTTACGATGTCATCTTGGGTATGGAATGGTTATCTATAGTCCATGCTCATATTGACTGTATTAGGTGCAAAGTGCGGTGTGTCCGCATGGATGGGACCAGGTTTACCTTCACCGGCGAGAAGGGAACCCTTACATCATAGGATGGACTTACTCATAGGAGGTTGCAGCCGATCACTCATCAGTTGTCCTGCCTTACCCTCAGAGCAGTTGATGCGGAGAGTCCGACTTATCCTGTAGTGGTGGACCAGTATGAAAATGTTTTCCCGGTCAATGTTTCAAGACTACCTCTTCACAGAGAGGTGGACTTTTACATTGACCTGTACTCCAGGACGACACTGATATCTACTCCAACATATCAGATGGATCCCGCTGAGCTTTGTGAGCTACGAGTACAACTAGAGGACTTGCAGGGGAAGGGATTCATCTGTCCCAATGTTTCTCCCTAGGCAGCCCCAATTCTATTCACAAAGAAGGAATATGGGAGCTTTCGGCTTGGTGTTGACTACCGTCGACTAAACGAGGTGACCGTGAAGAACAAGTATCTACTTTCGAGGATTGATGACCTCTTTGATCTGCTCAAGGGATCACGATGGTTCTCAAAGATAGAACTGAAATCAGGCTATCACCAGCTCAAAGTTCGAGATGATGATGTGCAGAAGACATCCTTCAGGTGTCAGTACAACCACTATGAGTTCTTGGTTATTCCCTTTGGCATAACCAATGCTCCAGTAGTGTTCATGTGGCTCATGAATAGGATCTTCCATCCTTACCTCTATCGCTTTGTCGTGGTCTTCCTTGAAAACATTCTGACCTACTCGACTACTGAGGAGGAGCATTCCTACCATTTGCGGGTAGTACTGGACACACTCCGAGAGCACTAGCTTTATGGTAAGCTCTAAAAGTGCCAGTTCTGGATCTAAGAGGTAAAATTCTTGGGACACGTCATATTAGAGGCTTGAGTTGCAGTGGATTCAGTGAATATTGAGGTGGTACTTTCTTCAGAGCCACCCAGGAGTGTGACGGAGGTATGGAGTTTTCTGGGCTTGGCTGGATACTATCAGAGATTCGTTCCAGACTTCTCCAGAGTTGTAGCACCACTATCAGCCTTAAAGAAGAAGGTGAAACCCTTCGTGTGGTTGGAGAGATGACAACAGAGATTTCAGGAGTTGAGGTAGAGGTTGACTAGTGCCCCCCATCTTGAGGCTTCCAGAGGAGGGCAGAGGGTACATAGTTTACTGCGATGCATCAGGGACTGGACTTGGGTGTGTCCTGATGTAGGAGCAAGCGGTGATCTCTTATGGTTCTTGGCATTTGAGATATCACGAGCAGAACTACGCTACCCATGATCTGGAATTAACAGTAGTGGTTTTCACCTTGAAGATGTGGCGGCACTATCTGACTGGTGAACGTTTTACCGTGTACTCTGATCACAAGAGTCTCAGGTATATCTTCTCTCAAAAGGACTTGAACATGAGATAGCGGTGATGGCTCGAGTTCCTCTAGGACGATGACTTTGAGATAGTCTATACTCCTAGGAAGGGGAACGTTGTTGCGGATGTGCTCAGCAGGAGGACTGGTATTCAGCTGCTAGAAGAGGAGATAGAGCAGCTAGCTGCCTTATATATATCCTTTGTGGATAGAGATGTATTAGCCTATCTACGGTCTCTTACAGTCACTCCTCCACTTCTTCATTGAGTCAGGGAGACGCAGTGTGGGGACACTGACCGCGAGACACGACGTGCTCAGATATCCACAGGGTAGGCACCTGATGGATTTTCTAAAGGTGGGGAGCACATCATCCTCTTCAGAAGACATACCTTGGTACCAGTGGCACTTCAGGAGGAAGTGTTGAGGGAGTTCCACACATCCCCTCTTGCGGTACATCTAGGAGTGGTGAAGATGTATCAGGATCTTCGACGACAGCACTGGTGGCCAGGTATGAAGAAGGAAGTTGTAGAGTTTGTCTCATGATGCCTCAATTTTCAGCAAGTGAAGGCGGAGCACCAGGTACCAGAAGGCTTGGTTCAACCCTTAGAGGTCCCAGAGTGGAAGTGGGATGAGATATCCATGGACTTAGTGACGGGTCTTCCACGTACATCCAGGAGTCACGATTCGATATGGGTGATCATTGACCGACTCATCAAGTCGGCCCACTTCCTACTGATCAGAGAGAAAGGCTCAGTAGAGAGTTTGGGATGCCTCTATTTTTAGGAGATTATGCGTTTGCATGAAGTAACTTCATCTATTGTCTCTGACCTTGACGCATGGTTTATTTCCTGGCTATAGAAGGGGTTGTAGGAGGCTTTTGGGACACAACTTCTCTTGAGCATTGCCTTCCATCCTCAGACAGATGGTCAGACTGAGCAGACCATTCAGACCATCGAGGACATGCTCCGCGCATGTGTTCTTGACTTTGTTCATAGCTGGGAGGATCACTTTTCTTTGGTGGAGTTCACCTACAAAAACATCTATCACTCCACCATCGGCATGACACCTTTTGTGGCCTTGTATGGTCGACCTTGTAGATCGACACTGTGCTGGATAGACCCTGGGGAGTCAGCACTAGTGGGACCAGAGATGGTATGCACTACCACAGAGAAGGTAAAAATCATCCAGGAGTGGATGAAGACTCTACAGAGCAGGAATAATTCGTATGGTGATAGGATATGGAGACCTCTGGAGTTCGAAGATGGCGACCACGTCTTTCTACAGGTATCACCTCGATGAGGTCTATGGAGATTTGGCCGAGGCGGCAAGTTATCTCTGTGATTCATCGAACATTTCTAGGTTCTCAGCAGAGTAGGCAAGGTGGCTTACCACCTGGATCTTCCACCTCAGTTGCACCGGGTGCACGACGTCTTCCATGTATCTCAGTTGAGGAGATATGTGCACGACCCATCCCACATCATCGACCATGGAGATATGGACATTGATGACAGGGAGACTTTAACAGAGGTTCTAATAGAGATTGAGGATCGACAGGAGGAGGTCCTGTGTGGACGGTCGATACCTCTGGTGCGCGTTCGCTGGTAGCATAGGAACTTCCAGGAGAGCACATGGGATTGGGAGACTTAGATGCATGCTCAGTACCCCCATTTGTTCCCTTAGTTTGAGTTGTAGCTTACGGGGATGTAAAGACCTGAGGTGGGGAGAATGTAAAGACCTGGAATCTCCAGGTAATTTTTTTTCTTAAATCCATGGGAATTTTACGAGTCCGCAGTTTCTGAAGATGCTTGATTCCGAGGCCCAGTGTGCCTAGAATCATTTTCTGATGTTTTGTTCGGGTATGTTCAGTAAACGTACGAGAAAGATTGTATATCTTTTGAACCGGTACTCGAAACTGAAATATGAGGGCACCGTTGAACTCACAACATCAGTGATTTATTAGTGAGACCTTCACCACAGTTGTGTTCTAACAAGAATGAGAGTTAGTTTTTGGGGTTTTTAATTAAATTGAATAAAAATAAAGTGTTAACTTTATTTTTATTTGGGGTGGTTAAAACCTCTAAGAGGAGGTTAGTGGTGGTGGCCACCACACCATAACCTCCCATGAGAGGTTATGGTGGTGGGGACCACCCGCACATAACCCCCCTTGGGAGGATATTATTTATTGGGGCTCAGCCAAGCTTCTTAACCCCTTTTAACTCCCCATTAATTAATTGGAACTCTTCACCTTCCCCCATTATTTTAATGTGCCAACTCCCTCACAATTAATTAATTAAACCCTTGCAATTAAATAATTGAATCCATTTGGATTCACGCAAACCATTAAAATAAGGTATAAGCTATTATTTTATTTTGGTTGGCATAATCTTTGTTGAGATAATTAAGGAGAGGAGGAGTTCTTGTAGAACTACATCTTCCAACGAAGAACACCCCCTTTTCACCGAAGAACGACAAATCTTCGACTGAGCCAAAAGAGAAGGAGCCGACCGTGAAGAACGCCGACGACGCTTCTTCCCTGGACGCTTCCCGACATCGACGAATCGACGTCTTCTATTCCTCTCCTCCCACTTTAAATGATAGTCATTCGAGGTAGGAGGATTTGAGTTGATTTATGCATGATTTTTTACCCTCCGTTCTTTGTTGTTTTGTTGTGCTCCTTGTTGCCATTTTATAACATCATAACGTGGAAGGTGCGGGCCGCACGAACACAAACTGAAACCCCCTATAATTCCTCATTTGTTGACAATGGAGGCATAGCGTCAGTGGCCGACATCGGGCTGACCGTGAAGGAAACCAGCGGCGCAAAGGTCGCCGGGTCACCGAAGGGGCACGACGCCATCGCGCCACACAGAGAACCGGGCCACGGTTAGTGCGGGCTGCGGTGGAGCAAGGAGGCCGGATGGCCACTGAAGAAGCACGAACCTGTCGCGCCGCGCAGAAGAGGAGGGGGCTGCAGCCAGGCTGGGCTGCGGTGGAGGAGGGCGACGCTGTTGTGTTGCGCAAAGGAAGTGAGCCGCGGCCAGGGCGGGCCACAATAGAGGAAGTAGGGGCACGGCGCTGTCGTGCCGCACCGGTGGTGCAGAACCAGCTGGCCGCTTGGTCATCCGGACAAGGCAGGACCCCTAGGGTCCTGTAGGTCACCTTAACTGGTGCTTAGCGTTGGTTCCGTTCGACAACAGGGGGCGCGACACCCCCCTCCCATGCATGGCCAGCCAGGCCATGTGGGCCGCCAGGCCAGGTCGCCCACTCGGGCAGGGCCGCTCTCGGGCTGGGCCACTGTCGGGCCGGGCCGCTCTCGGGCCGAGCCACTGTCGAGCCGGGCCATCCACTCGGGCCGGGCCTCCCTCTCGGGCCGGGCTGGACTCTCGGATCGGGTAGGACCCGCGGGCCGGGTCGGACCCCAGTCCAGACCCGTTTAACTCGAAATCTCATTTTCGTTTGTATCTTGGGATACGGGTGTCCGATCGATGAACCGTTTGCAGCGAAGGAAAGCTTAGAGTGAGACAGTTCTATTGGCATACCCCACTTGAGGTTTGGACACAATTGGAGTACGGTCGGGTTGGTTTGAACCTAAAAACTAACCGGTCCCCTGGAATAGAAATACCAATAACTCACAGACCGAGCATACGATTGACGCACCGTCTGACGCGTTGGAACCCTTACGACATGGTGGTCCTTTGGATTACTCCTTTGTGGAGTTTAGTGGCGGTCGAGGTATGACCGATATTTCAAGGGAATATTCCATGGAACTCGAGCGCACCAGGTGCGAGGAATCCAGTGGCTGATAGTGAGGCAGAGGTAGGAGACAGATCATATGGAGGTCAGCGCTCAATGATCCTGTGTGGGTCAGCGCATACCGATCCTATGTCGGTCAGATCCTATGTGGGTCAGAGCTCAGCGATCCTGTGTGGGTCAGTGCATACCGATCCTATGTGGGTCAGATCTTGTGTGGGTCATTGTGGGGGTTAGTACCTATCGATCCTGTGTGGTCCAGACTCCGTATGGTCAGAAGCAGTGCCTCTTGACAGAATAAGATGATCTAGCTTCCCGACTAATCATCTATAC
Organism: Viscum album; assembly: GCA_963277665.1. Lineage (NCBI taxonomy): Eukaryota > Viridiplantae > Streptophyta > Magnoliopsida > Santalales > Viscaceae > Viscum > Viscum album. The sequence goes on along the minus strand of OY728138.1, from coordinate 536,256,668 downwards.
TTCTATACTTCACTGAAATCCTGGTTTGAGCTGAGTCAATGAATTTCGTGTTATCCTCATGATTGAGATGGGTTACTAAATAACTTAGGTATATGTATGGGCATATACCTAAGTAAGGGTTATCCGTTGACTCCGTACTTTGTGGTTATCCTTGTTATATTTTGTGAGACCTTGAGGGTCTCAGGGTCCCTACTCAGTATCATTATACTCACCCCTGCATGGGCTATGCCCACACCTCGTTGTGTTGGTTGCAGACGACTGACAACGCTGATCGGGGCAGAGAGTAGCAGAACTGGATGATACCTGGAGGTGGACCACTCGGCAAGATGTACATGGAGTGAACGAATGAACTTGGGGTGCTGAGGAGGCCATCTATACCCACCCTTCTGGTGGGAATTCTGGAGGATGACCCAGTAGCTACTTTACTTCTTTTCTTTAGTCATACTATCTTTTCAGTTGTTTTGTACTTTATTGTTGGGCTTGTATTTCCATGCCCTTTACTTTCAGCACAGTCTTTTGTATTCTATTTTACTTAGTGTTTTACTTCCATTTGCGTACTATATTGTGTTTGTTTACTATTATAAAGTCAATGCCTTCCCAGTTTAGGGTTTTACGCCTTTGGTTCTAGTCGCTAGCCCCTAGCCTATGGAAGGTGGGCTTGGGGTAGTCACGATACGAGCCCCGGGGGACGGGTCATGACAACAAAATAATAATAATGTTATTATTATTACGTGGCATGAGATTTCATTAATGGTTATAATTATATTTAATGACTATTAAGAAATTAAATTTGGTAACTAATATCCAAAATCTATAAATAGACGACCATGTCTATTGTTTAATTCATTCGAAACTAATTCCAAGTTTGAGAATAGAGAATTGTTGCACACAATAAATTTTCTCTCGACTCCTCCTCTCTTCCTCTTAAGAAAAATAAAACTAAGAGATAATTTCTTCAAGACTAGAGATTGAGTGATCAAGAATGAACAACGCAAGACATTCAATTCAACGCGATAACACTCAGAGAACGAGTGGCATTTCTTGGAGACCATTGAAGCACGTGTTGATCACTGCTAGAGGGATTCTACCCTTGTATCCTTATAATCACAACAAAGGAAATCCAAAAGGTCCTTTTCGGACGATAAAAAATCATCAACAAAGAAATTTCCTAATCCCAAATATTTATTTCTTCAAATATTAAATAAATTAGTTATAAATTTTATGTGAAAGATACCCGTTCTTGGTTTTGGGAAATGATTATTAAAATATATTTTAATATATCACCCACCAACGCACTCTTTCGCTGCACCCTGAACCAACAAGTGGCATCAGAGTAGTCATGTTTAAATTTATTATTATTTGTTTGATTGTTGATCTATGTGTAGTTGTGGTTAGATTTTATTTCATTTTATTAATTCTTTAATCCAATTTGAATTAACATGTTATCGATATATTAATCATGTTCGTTTAGTGTTTCATTTTCTTAAAGGCTTAAGAACAAAAAAAGAATGACCAAAGATGCCATCAGGAAGTGCCAAATCATTGGCCAGTAAAACTGGGTTACATGGTGTGTGGCCGGAGCACACACTGTATACCCATGCACAATGTATCGAGATGCACCCAGTAATTATTTACAAGTGGTTATTTTATCACACACCACATGTTGACTAGGCCAACCTAGTACAAAGTAATTGGATACAGGGTGTGTAATTGGCATGTACACACCATGTAGTCTGGCCGAGTCCACACATCGAAGCCCCAGACATGTGACTTGGATATACGACAACTGAGGTACATGGAATGTAGCTACATGTACACTCCATGTAGTCTCCCATCAATGGAAAAAATTAAAATTACAATAAATTTAAAATTTTAGCATTAAAACCTTATTTTATTGACTAGCATGCCATTGCATGTTTGACAATTTAATAATGGTTTTATAGAATCTTAAAATGCTTAATTAATTTATTTTAATTAATATGTCATTATTGGTTCTAGTGTTTACTTTCCATGAATTCCATTAATGATGGGTATCACCAAATAAGATCAGATTATCATTAAGATGAAAGGGAATTAATTAATACAAGCACATTTATCTTAAATAATAAAATAACTAATAAATAAATGTTAGTTATTTACTTTTGCATATTCTTTGCAAGTGTGACCATTCATGAGATTGAGAAAGACCTATATATGTGTTGAAATTTATTTAATTAAATTTATTTTATGTTTTTACAATTATTTAATATTAAATTAAAAGACGACCTATGAGTTATCCCACCCTCTATTATTATGTAGGACATGTGTGTCCAAGGTTATTTATGTAATTTCCTTGAACCAATCCTTTGGTTCCCCTCACCTGTGTGTGAGTAATAAATATTTGTAATTAATGGAAAATCCTAAGGTATGTGGGGATGATTCAAGAAGGAACCATAATGATGCCAACTCTGTGACACATAGGTGGACATTTGGAATACTGTAGCTCATGCAAAGTCTGACAGAAGGACTTATTTTTCCCAGGTCATAGGTTTATTTAATGTACTATCATCAAATCAACCATTACATAAGCTCATAATTGGTTTATGTAATTAATTAATTAATTATTTTCTATCTAATGCATTAAAATTATATTTATTGATACAAGACCACAATCACATAAATTAATGAATTAAGATTAAAAGACAGAATTTAAATAAAATTTATTATGCATAAATGTTTTATCCAAACATGGTTAATTAATTAAGTAAACATCCACTTAAATATTAACAATACATGTAAAAGATAAAACAAGATAAAAATTTATGCATAATAAAATAAAATTCCTCAATCAAATATTAAGTCATACTAAGCCTTCCAGTACTTGATTAAGAATGAAACTCAATAGAACTATGTGTTTGGCCAACCCATTTTGGGACACTTAATTTTATAATTGGAGTTCTTATGAAAGGTTTGGGTTGACTTAACCATTTTACATCAAGAGGAGTATCCCTTTTTAGACTTGGTGTAATTTGGAGGCAAGTTTTGAGAAAATCCAAGTTAGGATTTCTGAATTGGGGAGTTCACTCAACAAATCAAGGAGCTGTAAGCCTGCAGTTGGCAAAGAATTTCTTACCTAAATACCTTAAAAATAGCTTGAATAACCCTTATTGGGGTTATGCGAAGGGGAATATGGATCCTTGCCACTAGAATGTCTTAGAAACTAGACTTTCCAAGTTTAATGGTGAGGGCTATTAGAACTTGATAAAATAGTGGGAGATTTAATAAAATTAATTAATTATTTCTCACAAAATTTGTAATCATGAAAATTACTAATAAATTTATCTTTTAATTTTAGAATAAAATGATAATCTCACTATCCCTATGATCAATATTGGATAAAGACAATATCCTCACTCGCAGTAACGTCCAAGAGTGGTTTAGATGCTTTTGGGTTATTCTATGTTATGAATGAAAATATTAAGTGCTAGAATCCTCAATGCCTGATCTGCCTACTCAAGAGACGAGTGATGAAGAGTTCCGAGTAGATAAAAAACATATGAATGATGTGGTCAACACTCAATGTTTGATGCTTTCATCTATTTCTAGTAAACTCATGAATTCTCACAGAAACATGGAAGGGTATAGCATGGTTGAGCACCTATGTGGTCTTTACTAGAAGAGATCTAGAAAAGAACAATTTTAGATTTAAAAGATGCTCTTTTAGAGTAAGCTTGGAGAGGGTTCCTCAGCTGGGCCTCATGTAGTCAGGATCATTAGCCACATTGAGCACCTAGAGGTTCTAGGGTTTAAACTCCCTGAAGAACCAGGCTCCGATCTCAATCTGACATCACTCCTTCAGAACTTCTCTATTTTTTGTGAATTTTAATATGAACAGCTCTAAGAAGTCTCTACTATATCTTTTTATCCTCCTTCTCCAAGTAGATAAAGATACAAAGCACGAAAATCCTTCTCTCCTTATGGTGAACAAAAGGAAAGGGAAAACAAAGAGATTTAATCCCAAATCCTCTTCACACCTTTATAAGAATAATAATATCAATGGGGAAGAAAGGGAATAGTATATTGTCTATTTATCATGTGGAAAGAAGGGCCACTGGAAAAAAAATTGCACCCATCTAAAAAAGAAAGGGGAAGCTTCAGATGAATTTTTTATCAAGTGAAATTTATCTACTTTTAAAGATTGGGTATTAGATACAGATTTTGGTGCTCACATATGTATTCAAATAAAGGAACCAAGTAGATATAGAAAAATTAACTAAGGGGTGGTAGATCTATGAGCAACCAACTGAACTAAACTTATTGCTGTAGCTATTGGGGACTACCACCTCACATTGTCGACCATAATGATCTTGGTTTTAAAGAGTTATTATTATGTTCCTTCAGTTACCAAAAATATATTTTTTGTATCTAGACTAGTTATAGATGGATTCATTTTCAAATTTGGAAATAAATGTTGTTTTTTTATAAATATATCATTTTTATGGTAAGAGATATTTATATAATGGTATTTACATGTTGGATTACATGAACCAAGAAATGAAAATCGATAACAACGTTACTTCATATGAATCATAACACACCCAACTTTGGCATCACCGGCTAGGCCAGGTAAATGAAAAATGATTAAAAAAATTACATCAAGATGGATATTTAGATTCTTTCAAACTAAAACCACTTGGTTTATGTCACACATGTTTACAAGGAAAATTACTAAATCCCCATTTAGTGGGAAAGGTGAAAGGGATAAATAGATTCTTGAATTAGTTTATACCGATGTGTGTGGAATATTTCCTATTGAAGCAAGGGGTGGGTACTCACACTTCATAACTTTTACTGTTGATTTTACTAGATATGGATATATTTACTTAATGAGGTAAAATTTTGAATATTTTGATAAATTCAAGGAATACAAGAATGAAGTTGAGAACCAACTTGGTAGGAAGATTAAGAAACTATGATTAGAACGAGGTATAGAATATCTTAATCAAGACTTCATTGATTACTTATGGGAGTTTGGGATCCTATCCCAACTCACTCCTCCTTACACGCCTCAGTGGAATGGTGTAAGTGAAAGGAGGAACCACACCTTTTTGGATATGGTGAGATCAATGATGAGTCATGCAAGCATTCCATTATCCTTTGGGGATATGCATTACAAACTGTGTCACACATACTAAACCAAGTACTAACTAAATCAATAAATGGTATTCCATATGAATTTTGGAGTGGAATAAAAACCATGTTATATAATTTACATGCGTGGGTAAGATAATCATTTTTAAGGCCTCTTCAGGTAAAAAAATTTCACCTAGAGGGATAAAGTGTACCATTATAGGATACCATGAGTAAAAAAGGAGACATTACCTATATGAACCCTTGAAAAAAAAAGTTATAGTGGAAATACATTCCATATTCCTTGAGAGGGAGAACATATCCAAAAGAGATAGTGGGACCGTGATAAACTTTTATGAAGTCAAGGATCAAGGAACACAAAAGATGGTACACGATGAGATTCCACAAAGCCCCATAGAAGAAGAAACTATTCCAGAGACATAAGAAATGAAAAGGTGTACAAGAGAGGTTAGATAACTAGATATGTATGGTTTTCTAGTTACCAAGGATGGTGACTCATTATTAGTTTATAATAATGATCCTCTAACCTACAAGGAAGAAGTAAGTGTCACAAATGTTGCCAAGTGGAAAGAATCCATGAATTTTGAAATAGATTCCATTTACCAATACCAAGTATGGATTTTGGTAAACCCAACAATGGATGTAAATCCTGTTAGTTAAAATTGGATATTCAAGAAGAAACCAAACATGGAAGGACAAGTTAGTACCTATAAGGCATGACTGGTTGCAAAAGGGTTTAAATAGTGTCAATGTATTGACTATGATGAAACCTTTTCACTAGTTGCAATGCTGAAATCTATCAGCATTATACTTTCCATTTCATCTTACCATGACTATGAGATTTGAAAAATGTATGTCAAAACAACCTTCCTTAATGGGAACCTTCAGGAAGATGTCTATATTACACAACCTAAAGGGTTTGTGACTCAAAAGGATGCTAATAAGATATAAAAGTTGTAAAAATTAATTTATGGATTAAAAAAAAATCCAGGTTATGGAAAAATTGTTTTGAAAAATCCATAACAAAATTTGCTTTTATAATGAATGAATGTGAGCCTTGTTTCTAAAAATGGTTTATTGGGAGTGCAATAGTTTTCTTAATAGTATATGTTGATGACATATTAATTATTGGAAATGAAATAGTAGTCTTACAGTCTATTAAGGAATGGATGAATAAATGATTTTTTATGAAAGACTAGGGAGAGACAACATATATTCTTGGGATCAAGATCTATCATAATAGATTCAAGAGGTTTCTCGGCCTTAATCAAAATAAATACATTGATAAGATACTAAATAGATTCAGTATGGAACAATCTAAGAGGGGATTGTTGCTAGTGTCACATGACATTAATATTTCCATGAAAATGTGTCCTCAGATCCATGATAAAAGAAATAGAATGGAAAGGATTCCATACGCATCAACTATTGGTCCAATCATGTATGTTATGATATGTAGTAGGATAGATGTATCTTTTGTATTAAGTGTGGTATACATATATCAAGATGATCTAGGTGACCGCCCTTAAATGGAAGTCAAGAAATCCTCAAGTATAAGAGGATATATAGATGCTAGTTTCAAGACTTATCAAGATGACATGAAGTCACAAACGAGATACATATTCACTTTGAATAGAGGTTCTGTGAGTTGAAAGAGCTCAAAAAAGGTTGTGGTAAAAAATTTTATAGTAGAGTCTGAGTATATTTAAACTTATGAGGTAGCTAGAGAAGCACTTTGGATGTGAAATTTTGTTTAAGTTCTTGATGTGGTACCTAACAGTAAAGACCCATAACACTCTATTGTGATAATACTACAGTGGTGGCTCTCGCATAAGAGCCAAGGTCACATCAGTGGACAAAACAAACACTTCAGAAATATCATATTTTGGGGGATTTTTCTTAGAGAGGTGAAGTTTAAGTGAGTAGGATTTCAATGGAAGACAATGTGGTAGACCCCTTGACTAAAGCCTTGACCCAATAAAAACATGATTATCATGCAAGGTCTAGTGGACTAAAAGTAGTAGGCAGTTGGTTCTAGTCCAAGTGGGATTTTCTTAGAGTTAGTGTCCTAGAACAAACTATTTGTACTTTTATTGCATGAATATTTGATATATTAAATATTAAATTACATATATTATTACATATTGTTCATTGTTCTGCATGAACATAATGTAATAATATCATTGAGTATTTTTCTCCTTGATAAGGTCATAGTAGTGAGAACCTTTATGTTCTATGAAAATATTCTTAATATAGTTATACAATTGGATAACAAACTATGATGAGACACATAGTATATAGACCATCAGGTGTGAGTACTCGTAAGCATATGAGACTTCTTCTCATGAAGTCTGCACTTGGTAATCTTCAAGATGGGAGTCTATGAGAATAGAAACACCAGTAGAAATTCTACATGTTTTTATGTCATCATATATTACTATCTGTGAGCATGTGTAATAGTCCTTAGACTTTAATATTATCATTAATGCATGTCATGACTCACACACTTAGATTTTCTAATGAAAACCGTCATGTCATATGTTAGCAGGACATAGGGTATGTTAGGTGTGTCATGAATGACATGTTATTAATGGATAAGTCAAGAAATGATTTTCCCTTCCATATTTATGGAAGTTGAAATCTTGGCCCTTTGACTGAAATAGAACCATCACCCTAAATTCCATGGCCATGGTGTAATGATGAGTTTATTTTAGATAGTCAAAGAATGATGTATCAAGCATATAGGTTGATGACACCATCATGAAACCTACTTGATGAGATTATTTGACAAAGGGATTATACTATACAGTGAGAGTTCATATGTGGTTGTCATCATTGTGACTTTAAGTTATTACTCTTGGGTGCCTTGACCTATTGCTAAACAGTAATCTTAGACTTTAGGAAAGCCCACCTAATGCCAATGAGAAAGAATCCTAGGGGGTCACACACTAGTGTTTCTGGTGGTCTCGATTAAATTATATTTGAATTTAATTAATGGAATAAAAAATATTCTCAAGAATAAGGAATATTTTTATTTAAGTTATATTGATTTCATAAATTAAATAAATATTTGTTCACTTTATTTTAAATAATATACATTTATTTATTTTATTGAATATTTAATAAATATTTATTTACTAGTTTGCGAATAAAATATTTATTTAAGTGAATAAAATATTTATTCAGGTGTTCAATAAATACAAGAGGAGTTTTAATGGACCAAGACTGTGTCCAGTGATAAAATAATTATTTATGATTCGTTAAATATTTTTTATCCATTTTGGAAAAGTTTGTGCACCAAAAAATAATAATACTGTTATTATTATGTGGCATGGGATTTCATTAATTTTTATAATTATATTTAATGACTGTTATGAAATTAAATTTTGTAACTGAAATCCCAGCTCTATAAATAGATGACTACGTCTATTGTGTAATTAATTCTAAACTAATTCCAAGTTTGGGAATAGAAAATTATTGCACACAATGAATTCACTCTTGACTCCTCCTCTCCCCCTCTCAAGAATGAGAAACCCAAGAGAGAATTTATCCAAGACCAAAGAACGAGCGGTTAAGAATGAACAATGAAAGACATTCAATTCACTATTCTAACACTTGGAGAATGAGTGGTGTTGTTTAGAGACCATTTAATCATGTGAGGATCACCACTAGATGGATTCAACCTTTATATCCTCACAAGTGCAACAAAGGCAATCCGAAAGGGCCTTTGTAATGCCCTGACCCCAGTTACCCAGAGTCGGTGCATTATTACATAATATTAGCATGATACAAGGAATCACGTCCTCAAAGACCAATCAGTTTAGTATTATTGGAAACCAGATATATACATAAGTTCAACATTACAACTTGAAAAAAATACGACACTAATTTATTCCATTAGAAACATCCAAGCCTCCAAGATTATGCCTATAAGTCACTCATAACTAACTTCTTCATATCCTGGGAAAACGAAACATAAGAAAGGGATGAGCTCAAATGCTCAGTAAGAGTAAGCAATATAGCAGAAGATAACATAAACATTAGGCATGGTGAATAATTTAAAACACATGCCTTTACAAATAATAAACATGTACACTTTATGGAAGTAATATGAGCTGAGTAAATAATGCCATAATAAAACATATTCATGAGTATTCTACTAGTAGAATAACCACATGAACCATCAATATTATTTTCATAATGATGGAATGTACAATGCCGGACATTCTGAAACATTTTTTCAAGGCCTCGGCCAAGACATCTAAAAATGATTAAGGCCTCGGCCAAAACCGTATATTAAATTGGGAAAGGCCTCGACCAATTCCATGTCTAATTATCTCATGAGACCCACTAATGCACCATGGAGCTATATAAGGCTCCACCCATCACTTACTAAGTCCAATACATTCCTCATATGAAAAGGTTGAAACAAAACAAAAACATTCATATTAAAACTTGCATACAAAATGTCAATACTTTAACCATAAACCATGAATGGTATACAAATAACACATCCATATTAAAACATATCACAGAACCTTAAATACAATATAAAATATTTGTATCATAATAAATCAACTTCAAAAAAGTTTAAAATTTATCAAAGGATGTTGACATAGATGAAATCAAAACTATTTGAGAGAAATATCTCTTTCTATTTTGAAATCATTTAAGAGTCACATAATTATAAAAGAAAACATTTATTTTGAAAATATTCTTATAAGCTTGTAAGGGAAGCTTCAAAGGTGATATAAGGTTGGAGAATAACCACACCCTCCATATAAGTTAAAATATTCTTACCCTAATCTGTTGAAAAGGACATAAAGTACCTTGTTTGGAAAACAACAAAAAGATTCCTTTCAAACCATTTTATAAAAATTCAAACAAGGTTATAAATGAATTTAAACCATAGTTTAGTAAATAGTAAAAAAAATGTTTTTAAATACATTTTTAAGAAACATGGATGTGGATGATAAAGAGGTCCCAATAGATACTTACGTAAAAACAACCTCGGATAATAAAGAGATTGTGAAATTAACCCTTACCTTGTACATTTCCTTGGTCGAGGGTACATTAACCTCCTATATAATAGCTAAGTCATTATTATTAAATTATAAAAGAACTAAATACATAAATATGATATCATATATGGTATTCTAATATTTCTTTGTTAATAATATTTTAGAAGTATCATTGTTTCGGGTGTTAATTGATTCGTTTTCATTTATATGTTTTGTCAGGTAATTCATGTTTGTTATATATAGGATGTATTTGATTCATATCTAGAAATATATTATGTTATTAAATATTATTTTTAATAATCAAATGAAAATTATTCTTGAATGGTTACAATTGGGAATAAATCTCATCGCGTTTGTGGAGATGGTAATCCGTACATACGCACGAACGCTACTTCCATTTTTTAAAGGAAAGAAAACCAAATGATACATATGACAACCCTAATTTTATTACAAACTTAAACATGATTTATTACATAAACTATTCACATGATACAACATGGAAGATAGAGAGGTGTAGTGTCTTTGGGGCTTAGGATCATTACATAACAACTTAAAACATGAAATACAACATCTTTATTGAAAACTTCATTTACATGACCACTACATTCCCTCGTACTTAGTATTTCATGGGATAACCTGAGGACATGCATAATAAAAGGGTGAGATATAAAGCCTAGTAAGGGAATAAATATGGAATAAATGAGGAGTATAATACATGTTAGACAATAGGCATATCAATAGACCATAAGAGAAAAATGAACATAAAGGCATGACAAAGTATGATAATCATAACATGGTAAATGTGGCAACAACACTTAACATGGAATTAGCATGAGCCAAGGCTCATTGCACATAGATCATGAGTAAATCCACATTACACATGAAGCATGAGTAAATCCTCGTTTCACTTGAATTAGTATGAGTCAACACTCATTGCACATGACGTATCATGATACCATACTTTACCCAATGCATTGGAGCTCTATAAGGGTGCACCCTTCTTGAACATTTCATTTCATGCATAAGTGTGCCACATGGATCATAAAACATGGATTCATAAAACATAATCATTTATTCCACGATGAAGGAATTTGGAATTCATACATGAAACTTTATAATCAATAAGTAAATGTGCATAAAGGTGAATACCCTTGATGGAGAAATGGGCATGGTATTCACTACACAATGGCATTGGCTTAGAAAATCGGTGCGATTTCTGCAGCGTAACGGTGTGACATAAGAATTCATAATAATGGTTGATGAGAGAGAAAAGGGTTCCTCATAATATTTACATGTAATGGAAAGTAAGGTGGTCATATAGATACATTTCCCAAAAATTTTAATGGAATTTAGATTCATGATACAAAATTATTGCTTGAATGTAAATGAGGAGAGAGAAGTTCTTTTCGGAATTTCGGCATAGTAATGGGTGTACATGGGAGGAATTTAATGAGAAGAAATAGGTCTCCCATAATTCAAACATAAATAGGGCAGTATGAGTGAGGTGATAAACCATACCCCAAAATTCATAATTGAAATTAAAAGGGAAAAACAACTTAAAGAAAATTGGACAAAAAATGAGAAAGGAAGAAAAAACCCTTACTTGGAAGTGTGCTTCCAAAGGCTTGAGAGAGGCTTCTTGGGAGATTGGGGAACCTTGGGAGTATCCTAGAGAGATTAGGGTAGGGGTTGGACGAACTACAAAGGATTTGAGTGAGGAGGAAGTGGGAGCTTGGGTGGGTTTATATAGGAAAGGTGAGGGAATTCTTTATTATTTAGGTTTGGGACCCCTTATGTTAAATTAATCCAAACCACAAACCATACCATGGTTTTTGACCATGTTTTTTGGAAAAGGGAAGAGTAAAAAAATATTTTATAATTCCAAAGTCCTAACTTCTTAAAATAATAGGGTTGCTTATGTGGAGCTGAGTCACACTCCCATGGAAAACAATTTAAAAAGACAAGGTGTTTAATATGTCTTGAAGGGTCCATTAATTCTTTGAAAAATAAGTCAAACAAAACCAAAATCACATTATTTTAATGTTAAAACATATATTGTCCCAACATAAAGCTTATATTATTTTATTACATCACTATTGGGTCTTTATGATGTCATAAAACACATTATATATTTAAACGATATTTAATTTTTACCCAAAAATTTGACTGTCTCAAAAAATTATGAAAAATTCACCGTTGGATAATTTTGACATCCTAATTCCATAAATATAATTTATTTTATCTAAATAATTTTCTAAATATGTTATTTTTCACTTTTAAAATAAAAACTGACATTTATCGAAATTTCACGGGTTTTGACAGAAGTGGCTTTCAAACCTTAATAAAAAATTATAATTGCATTCATAAAATTATGTGATAATTTATATATATAATAAAATTAATTTAATAATAATAATAATATTTTATTAAAATATTATTTAATTCAAAAATACCTTAATTTAATAAAATAGATTTCTTAATTAAATAATAACTAAAAACAGCATTTGTACTTTAAAAACTATTTACAATGTATCAATAATGACAAGAAAGTATATTCATTATTATATACAAAAAAAATAATGTACATGAACATAGTACTAACAATTTTTTACATAACCCCTTAAAACAGCCGCATAAGACCTAAGGGTAAGGTGCACGATGGTGAGAGACTCTTGGGGTGGCTCAGATAACATCGCTCGAGTGGTAATCTCTATCAACTTCCACTTTTCCCGTAGACGTTACCATTCGAGCTTGACATGATGAAGCTCATATTGGGATTGGTCATGAGCAAAGCCCAAGGATGCCACCTCTTTTTCGATCTCCGACAAATGGGCTTTGTATGGAGCAATTCTACTGGATGAGGCCATCGCTTCTTTTGTCTGAGTAAATTGGATTTGTTAAAGCCCTATATTTATACTAACCATGTGATCAATGTTCAACAATTATAAAATTAACAGTCACAATTCTTAACATAAAACTAAAGAATTTGACATTTTATATAAACATTTTTCATAATGAGACATTTAATTAGATCAAGAGGGATTTCCATTAATGAAACTTTGGGTCGTTAAAATATTCCCCCCTTAAGAAATTTCACCCTCGAAATTTTATTTTCCCACACTAAAACAGATGTGGGTAACTCAGCTTCATCATTTTATCTGATTCCCAAGTCACTTCTTCAAACTTGTGGTTTCGCCACAACACCTTGACGAGGGGCATTGTCTTATTTCATAGAACTTTTTCTCTATGATATAAAATCTTCACTGGTTTCTCCTCATAAGAAAGATCATCCTCCAACTATACAACCTCAGAAGAGAGTACATGTGAAGGGTCCGGTATGTACTTCCTTAATAGAGATACATGAAAGACATCATGTAATTTGGACATGGTAGGTGGAAGTGCTAGTCGATAGGCCACAACCCCGACATGATCAAGAATCTCGAAGGGGCCGATGTACCTTGGACTTAACTTCCCTTTATTTCCAAACCTCATGAACTTATTCCATGGAGATATGCGTAGAAAAACCATGTCTCCAACTGTAAACTCAAGGTCTCGTCGACAATTATCTGAATAACTCTTCTATCGACTCTGGGCTGCCTTGATGTGCTGCTGAATGGTTTTCACCTTCTCCACTATTTCCTCGACCATTTCTGGTCTAAGCAGCTTATGTTCACCGACCTCATCCCAACATGCCGGTGTTTTGCACCTTTTCTCATACAGGGCTTTATATGGTGCCATTTGGATACTCGAGTGGAAACTATTATTATAAGAGAACTCAACCAGAGGAAGATGTTGATCCCATCCTCCTTTAAAGTCCATTGAGCATGCTCCCAACTTGTCCTCAAGTGTTTGGATAGTCTGCTCAGATTGGCCATCAGTTTGAGTATGATAGGCCGTACTGAAGTTCAGTTTAGTATTCAGAGCATGTTGAAGACTCTTCCAAAACTTAGAGGTGAATCTTGGATCTCGGTTAGACACAATAGATAGTGGAACTCCATGCAACCTTACCACTTCCCTGATATATATCCGTGCCAGTTGATCTAAGGAGAAATCCTCCCGAATATCAATGAAGTGTGCAGTCTTTGTAAGACGATCCACAACAACCCAGATTGCATTGTTGCCTTTGGATGTCCTCGAAAGTCCGGTGACAAAGTCCATGGTGATGTTCTCCCATTTCTATTATGGTATGGGCAATGGTTGCATAATCCCCTTAGACTTCTGCCTCTCTGCCTTCACTTGCTGGCACACCAGGCACTTTGATGTATATTCAGCGATCTCCTTTTTCATATTATCCCACCAAAAGTTTTCTCGGAGATCTCAATACATCTTTGTGCTCCCTGGCTGAATAGAGAAATTTGAACTATGTGAATCATCCAAAAGTTCCTTCTTCAGCTCTGGACGTGATGGAAAACATAGCCTTTTCCCAAATCACACAGTTCCTTCTTCATAAACATTAAACTCCGAGTATTTACCTTTTTTGATAGCTTCCACTTTTTCCTGAATTCCCACATCATCCTTTTGAGCATCCTTTAACCTTTCCAAAAGAGATGGTTGAGAAATCATTTGTGAAAGGATTGATGACGTTCCATTCTTTATGATTCCCATGTCCATCTTAATCAAGTCTAAGAAGATTGGATCCTTCTCAATTATCATCATTGATAGAATCACTGGGTCCTTTCTACTTAGGGAATCTTCCACCTTGTTTGCTTTCCCAGGGTGCTAATGTACTGAACAGTCATAATCCTTGATGATCTCTTTCCATCTTCTCTGGCGCATATTAAACTATTTATGTGTGAATATATATTTAAGACTCTTGTGGTCAGTATATATCTCACATTTATCCCCATAGAGATAATGCATCTAGATATTCACAGAAAAGATCACCACCGCCAACTCCAGATCATGCGTTGGATAGTTTCACTCATGGATTTTCAACTAACTTGAGGCATAGGATATCACTTTATCCTTCTGCATCAGCACATAACGTAATACCTTCTTCTAAGCATCACTGAATACCACAAAAATTTCCCCACTTGTGGGTAAAGTGAGCATGGACGCAGTGATAAGCCTCCTTTTCAACTCCTTGAAGCTTTCTTCGCATTCATCACTCCAGGAAAACTTTACTCCCTTTTGAGTTATCTTGGTAAGAGGGTTGGAAAATCGTGAGAAATTTCTCACAAATTGTCGATAATATCCAGCTAACCCCAAGAAGCTACGGATATCCGTTACTGATGTTGGCCTCAGCCATCCCTCAATTGCATCTGTTTTGGAGGGATCCACAAATATCCCATTACTTGTGATGATATGGCCCAAGAATGAGACTTCCTTCAACTAGAACTCACACTTTCTATACTTTGCATAGAGATTCTCCTTGCGCAAAGTCTCTAGTACAGTTCTTAAATACTCCTCATGATCCTCCTTGGTTTTGGAGTATATTAGAATATCACCTATAAAGACTACCCAAAATTTTTCAAGGTAATCTCTAAAGAATATATTCGTCAAGTCCATGAAGATTGCTGAAGCATTAGTGAGTCCGAAAGGCATTACTATGAATTCATAGTGCCCGTATCTTGTATGAAAAAACAGTCTTGGGGACATCTTCCTTCTTCACCCTTACTTGATAATATCCCAACCGAAAATCTACCTTGGAGAAGTATTGTGCTCCATGAAGCGGATCAAACAATTCATCGATCCGTGGCAGGGGATACCTGTTCTTTATCGTTATTTTGTTAAGTTCACGATAATAGATGCAAATACGCATTGACCCATCCTTATTCTTGATGAAGAGGATTGGTTCACCCCATGGTGAAGCACTTGGGTGTATAAACCCTTTATCCAGATTCTCCTGTAGTTGTTTCTTCAGCTCTTCAAGTTCCACGAAAACCATTCTATATGGAGTCTTGGATATTGGTAGCGCCTCTGGTATAAGTTCAAATGAGAATTCAACACCTATTCTAGGAGGAAGACCAGACAGTTCCTCGGGAAACACTTCAGCAAATTCCCTCACAATAAGCATTTATTCAAGGATGGTTTCTTCCTTGGACTCAATCGTCTGATCCAGATACACATGCTCATAGGGCAGTAATATCCATGCTTGAGATGATGGAGCTAAAGGAGATTCATTTTCCTCCTTACACTTGTAAATAATTGGGGGTCAATTCTCGATATGGAGTGTGATTTCCCTCTCCTGACAATTTATGTTGTCTCTATATAAGGAAAGACAATCCATGCCAATAATTGCATCAAATACCACCAGAGGGAGTATGACGAGGTTCGTCGGGAAATTCAATCCACAAATTATAATAGGGGAGGACTTATATTCATTGGATTCAATGATTTCACCATTTTATGTACTCACCAACATCTTCACTTCCATGATTTGTGGTGGTGCTGGGATTGTTCTACTAAACTTTCAATATATAAAAGAATGCGTAGAACCTGAATAAAAAAGTACGTTCTCTATTATTGAATGAATAACTAGCATACATATCACCACTTCGTTGTCGGGGTTCACTTCGACAAAAGTGATGGAAAAATATCTTCTTTTCTTCCTTGGAGGTTGTTGGTTGCCTCCGAAAACCCTTGGTTTAGGGCACTAATTTGAAAAAATTCCCCGGTTCTTTCAGTTATAGCAATGAACAATGCGTTGAGGTTCGAACGGATAATTACTCTCCTCTATCGCAGCCGCGGGTCTTTCTTGTCGATAGTTAACAGCTAGGTGCCCTTCTCTTCCACACCTAAAGCATTTCCTCGTCCCCTTGAGGCAATTTCCAGGGTGCTTCTTTCCGCACTTTTGGAAAGTGGGGTGCTGGATCTTCTTAGCACCGTTGGATTTATCCATCGGACTACCCACATTGAAGTCCACATTTTGATTCTTGTCCCCATTATACCCCTGTGATTCCCCGATCTCCATTTCGACCTTGAGGGAACATCGGAAAATTTCCTCATAGCTGTCAAAGTCACAGATCACTAATGCTTTCCACAGGCTTGGCTTCAGCCCACCAAAGAAGCGGGCAACCTTGCATTCGGGGGTAACGACAAAGCCGGAAACATATCGTGAAAGCCTTGTGAATTTTACCTCGTACAATCCAACAGATTATTCTTCTTTTTTTCTTGAGGGAAAGGAAGTCCCTTTCCATCTTAAGCCAGAGGGTGCGCGGAAAATATTTATCAAAAAACATCTTATGGAAATCTTTCCATTCCAACGCCTCGATCTCCCCCTCAGGCTTTGTATTTTTGATCAACGTCCACCATTGATCAGCTTCACCATCCATACGATAAGCCTCTAGGAGAACCTTCTCTTTTTCAGAATATTGAAGGATAGATAAGATATTTTCAAAGGAGTTGATCCATTGTTCCGCGATCGTGGGATCAGATGATCCACTAAAAGTAGGAGGCCTTTATCTCATGAAGCTCTCGATAGAGACTTGTTCTTTCTTGGGGGGGGGGGGTTGAATGTTCCTCTTGACCCATGTTTCTATTCAAAGCTTGAGTTAGCCGAGAGAGAAGCATGAAAAAGTTCGTGATTACCACTCCCATTGGATTGTGCATCTCATTAGTACAGTCATCACACCGATCTTCACATCGGTTGTTAGCCCAAGTCCTCATATTACCGTCCATTGGCTAGAATAAAAGGAAATTTAGGGGGTAACACATAAAGGGTAATCCAAAGACAAAATTTGATGACTTAAAAAATAAACATTTATTTCCTTAACTCATGAGTCTATAGGCTTTAACCTAGTCTTTTCATGATCTACTTTCTAACATATATTCTTAGGGGATTTTTTTTAATTCCCTTAATAAGAGTTCATACTAAACCTGTGAATTTATCAAAACATATCCCCCAGGAGTGTCATAACCAAGAGTGTAGCAAGGCCCGTTGTCGTGCACCAGTTCCTGTTCGAGTCTAGCTCAAAGCATTGTTTTCGGGTTTTACCCCTAGGATACATCTGTGCCAGAGCCGCCTCTACCTGCTCGTATCTAGACATGGATGTATTTGTATGATAAACCACTTACTTAGTAATTACCAAAACTTAGGGATGTTTTATTATACTTAGTCTTGTCTCTAAGGCTTTACTAGGGTTTTCTAATCCTAATCCCAAATATAACTAAACCTATCCTCTAATACCAACTATGACAACCCTGATTTTATTACAAACTTAAACATGATTTATTACATAAACTATTCAATTGATACAACATGGAAGATCGATAGGTCTAGTGTCTTTAGGGATTAGGATCAGTACATAACAACTTAAAACATGAAATACAACATCTTTATTGAAAACTTCCTTTACATGACCACTACATTCCCTCATACTTATCATTGCATGGGATAACCTGAGGACATGCATAAAGAAAGGGTGAGCTATAAAGCCCAATAAGGGAATAAACATGGAATACATGAGGAGTAAAATACATGTTAGACAATAGGCATATCAATAGAGCATAAGAGAAACATGAACATAAAGTCATGAGAAATCATGATAATCATAACATGGGATATGTGGCAACAACACTTAACATGGAATTAGCATGAACCAAGGATCATTGCACATAGAGCATGAGTAAATCCTCATTTTAACATAAAGAGTTCAGTATGAGGGAGGGGAGAAACCACACCCCAACATTCATAATTGAAATTAAAAGGGCAAAATAACTTAAAGAAAATTGGACAAAAAATGAGAAAGGAAGAAAAAACCCTTACTTGGAAGTGTGCTTCCAAAGGCTTGAGATAGGCTTGAGAGAGGCTTATTGGGAGCTTGGGGCACCTTGGGAGGATCCTAGAGAGAGTAGGGAAGGGGTTGGACGAACTCCAAAGGATTTGAGTGAGGAGGAAGTGGGATATTGGGTGGGTTTATATATGAAAGGTGAGGGAATTCTTTATCATTTAGGTTTGTGACCCCTTATGTTAAATTAATCCAAACCACAAACCATCCCATGGTTTTTTCCCATGGTTTTTGGAAAAGGGAAGAGGCAAACAATATTTTATAAGGCCAAAGTCCGAACTTCTTAAAATAATAGGGTTTCTTATGTAGAGGTGAGTCACACTCCCATGGAAAACAATTTAAAAAGACTAGGTGTTTAATAAGTCTTGAAGGGTCCGTTAATGCTTTGAAAAGTAAGTAAAACAATACCAAAATCACATTATTTTAATGTTAAAACATATATTGGAAAAAAATAAAGCTTATAGTATTTTATCACATCACTATTTGGTCATTATGATGTCATAAAACATATTATATATTTAAATGGTATTTGATTTTTACCCAAAAATTTGACAGTCTCAGAAAATTATGAAAAATTCACCGTTGGATAATTTCGACGTCCTGATTTAAGAAATATAATTTATTTTATCTAAATAATTTTCTAAATATGTTAATTTTCACTTTGAAAATAAAAACCGACATTTATAGAAAATTCACGGGTTTTGACAGAAATGAATTTCAAACCTTAATAAAAAATTATAATTGCATTCATAAAATTATATGATAATTTATATATAATAAAATTAATTTAATAATAATAATATTTTATTAAAATATTATTTAATTAAAAAATCCCTTAATTTAATAAAATAGATTTCTTAATTAAATAATAACTAAAAACACTATTTGTACTTTAAAAACTATTTACAATGTATCAATAATGAAAAGAAAGTATATTCATTATTATATACAAAAAAAATAATGTACATGAACATAGTACTAGCGATTTGTTACATAACCCCTTAAAACAGCCGCATAAGACCTAAGGGTAAGGTGCACGATGGTGACAGACTCTTGGGGTGAATCAGATAACATCGCTCGAGTGGTAATATATATCAACTTCCAATTTTCCCATAGATGGTCCTGTTCAAGCTTGACATGATGAATCTCAGCTTGGGATTGGTCAAGAGTGAAGCCCAAGGATTCCACCTCTTTTTCGAGCTCTGACAAATGGGCTTCGTATGGAGCAATTCTACTGGATGAGGCCATCGCTTCTTTTGTCTGAGTAAATTGGATTTGTTAAAGCCTTATATTTATACTAATCATGTGATCACTATTCAACAGCTATAAAAGTAATGGTCACAATTCTAAAAATAAAACCAAAGAAGTTGACATTTTATATAAACATTTTACATAACGAGACATTTAATTAGATCAAGAGGGATTTACATTAATGAAACTTTGGGTCGTTACAATAAATAGGTATATTATTATTATAGTATAATATAATATTTTATATATATTACGTATGTTCATTAACACCATACTTTATACGTTCCATGTATGGTATGAACAAGTCATATCACTTTGAGGGGGCGTTAGTTCGCTCTTCCTCAAATGAAATTATTGTATATATAAACATGAAAAGAAAAAGGGTATTATATAAAATAGAATTAAAGAAGATTATAGATAAAATAATTATCATAAATATCATATATAATTACAGTGGCATCATAATGGCCACTATAAGATGTGGTAGTAAAAGATTGAACAATCACTGTTTCGTGTGGCAGTAGTTCGCCATCCACAGAAACATTATGTTATATACCCATTAGATAGAGGTGTGTGTAAGTGTATTTCAAATACTTATCATAATGAAAACCTAGTATATTGAGGATACTGGTTTTGTTATGAAAGAAAGGAATAAATAGAGTTTAGGGGGTTGGAGAAGTAAAATAAAAGAAAAGAACTTAAGAGGAGATGTTACCTTTAAATCAGGTAACTCCCTTTGGTTTGAACCAAAAGGCTTCCTTGAAGTGACTTTTGACTAAGGTAAGACTTCTAAGAGGAATATAGGGATGTAGGGAGCTTAATTGGGTAGATTTTGGATGAGCCAAGTGGCTTGAGAGGTGTGAGAAATGGGTTAGAGGTGAGGGATTTTTATAAGAGGGAGGAGGGGCTCTTTAGGAATGTTTGAAAATATTATTTTATTATATAATTATCTTCAGTTTATGTATGTCGAAAACTCATTAAAGTAGAATATAAGACGACTCATGTTCTAAATAAAATTATCCAATAATAATTGGACAGGTTTTGGATATTTATTTAATTTTTATAATCACATTTATTTAAATAATTCTTTAATGAGTTTAACACTACATCATTATTGTATCATAAATAATTTTATTTATTTGAGATCTAAAAATTATAAAAAAAACACCATGATGTATTAAATATTTTTATATGTCAAATTAATATTTATAGTTGAAAAGATAACTTATATAACCCCTTGTAAAAATTATTTTACTAAAAGATATATGTTTATGTCATATTTGTCTTTACTTTAAATTAATTAATATAAAGTGTCATTATCACACTCAAGTGGCTCCATGAGGTCCCAAAATCGACCCAAGGATGACAATGGTCAGATATGTATCAACCAATAGGAGTAGGACACATTTTAGGGTAATTTAACATTATTATAATAATATATTTTTTACCCTTATTTACCAGATTTACCATTTAACCATGGTAAATAAAATATTTACTGAAGTAAATATTCATAATGTATAAAAATAAAATTTATCTATTTACACAATTTATAACTCCTAATTCCAAATATGGAATACATTTTTTATAAATTCAAAACATATAAGTGGTATAAATTAAATTAAAATTAATTCCCGTTGTCAAAACAAAAAACTTGTTTTTTAAGAAATAATATCTATCAAAAGATTGACACTTATTTATGTCCAGTTTAAACGTAAAATTACATCCAATGACCTAAATTATATTAAATGATAAAAATATAATTTAATGATACTTAAAAACCATTTAAATTTATAATTTAACACTCTAAGTTATTTCGATTAAAAAGTTGTTTTTAATTAAAATTTAGTATTTTTCACTATTCATCAAAAATTGAAAGTTTTCAGAAAAGTACCAAAAATTTACCCTAAGCCAATTTTGATATTCTAAATTTAAAAATGAAGTCCATTTTGAAGAATAAAATTTATCATATTTCAAAAAGTGGGTATTACTATTCATAATGGCTAGTTTGATTGGCCATGGTGTGTTAGAATCTCAAAGTTGTGTATAATGCAAGCTATTGCATTATTCAAAGGGAAACGTACTGTGGAAGATTGGGGTGTTACAACCTTTTTGGATGATCAAAAATCATCAATGAAGAAATTTCCTAATCCTAGGTATTTATTTCTTTATATATTAAATAAATTAATTATAATTTTGATGTGAAGGATCCTAACTCTTGGTTTCAAGCAATGATTATTAAAAGAAATTTTAATATATCACCCACCAAAGTATGCTTACACTGTGCCAAAAACTAACATCATGATGGAAGGATAATTATTCTATATTAGAGTTGCGATGAATATGATAGTAATTTCACGCCTTTAATTTATTTCCATGTTTTATTGCAAGTTAATTATTTTTGATTGATGTTTATTTAATTAATTATATCTGAATTTGAATTAATTTTTTTTGGAATCTGCACAATGCTTTGGTGCTCATTTATGTGATACCTAATAAGTTATTGTGGGTGTGAAACCATCTGAGAATTTATTTGTTCAAAATTCGATTGCATGTGTGATAGAATCATAACTTGCACACGATCGAATTTCTAAATAAATTAATATATTAATTGAAAAATTAATATTTTGTGTGTGTTCCCCATAAAATCGGTACGAGTGATACTTATTAAAAAATTTCATATGAGTGAACCTGATGTAGGTAGATACTTATACTTTTTAAGAAATGGGTCATTATATTTTACTAAGTGATTCAGTGCTACAATGACACAAATTATTCATTAGGAAAAAGAATGAAATGAAAAATGATTTGTGTGAAAATTATAATACTATCTAATATAAGAGAATGAGGAATGAGAGTATTTTAATTAATTTTTGAATTTATGATCATTGAATAAACAAATATTCAGATGTGGAAATTAAATAACTGGCATTGTATACACCTGAACAGACTTCCCAACCCTAACACTTCCATATCTTCCAGTTTCTTCCATAGCTTAATTTTATTCTATTAGATAGTCTTAGTTAAATTTAAATATTCATTTTTAAATAGTTGTTTAGTTTTTGGAATTTTTAGTTATTAATCAATTTTAAAAATTATCTTATTGAACATTCTTTCCATATGATATTCCTAGTCTCTATGCGCATTCTCTCTGTGGTTCGACCCTGCTTGCCGCTTCTATAGTAGTTAGTAGGGTAATAAATTGAAAATTTTCCTGTGTTGCAACATATGTTCTATTAATCACATAAAAAATAATATTCATCTAATATGTATTATATATATTTATCATTTCCATCATTATAACCATCCAATTAAAGTGCTGATGAAAAAAATAACACCACTGCGTGGAGATGGTATGCTATATGTATGCACATTGGGTGATTTTGTTTTTATAAGAGGTATAAAAGGTGGAATATGGTTCTTGAATAATCATAATAACATATAAACTATATATTATACTAGAATTATTACTTTATCATGGAAACAACACATGAATATGAAGTGGAAGAAGAAATAAACTTGAAAGAGTTGATAAATATGATTACCTCTTCTTCAGTGGGATTCCTTTAATCTCTTCTTAACGGATCTAGGGTTGGTATTTAGGAAGGAACATAACCTCAATAACTTAAATAAGGATGTTTATAATAGAAATGGGTAGATTTTGGTCAATATATATGGCTGAAAGTGGTGTAAATAAGTTAAGGAATGAGTGCCCTTTTATAATTGAGGCGATGATCACTTTTAGAAATTCTCAAAATATTAAATTATGATAAATTAATTTTCTTTACAAATACCACAAAATGGCCATGGATTTGAAGCTAAGATATGATAAGGTTGTAATATAACCAACTAATATAATTTTTACATGTTTTTTTGTTATCTTAAACCTTATCATTTTGATTAACCCTTAGTTAACATATTTTAATTTTAACAATGGTAATAAAATTTTCAATATTTAAAAGTTGTAATTTTTACTTATAAAGTGTGAATTGGACCATAAATGAACTATTTATGTCATTTTAAATCATATAATAATAAATTTTTAATTTTTAAATATTTTTTATGATTTTTAAATAATTTAAGAAAATATTATTTTGATAAAATATCACTAGTGTCAATTTTGACACTATTCATTACATTGACTTTAAGAAAATCAAGAAAAAAGATAACATCGAAAAAATAATTTAATATAACCCTAATATGTCATAATAGTCTAAATTGTTTTTCATTTAACCTTAATTAATTCAAATTTATGTATTTTAATATTTTTAATCTCATTTATTTGATTGTTTCATTAATTGAATAATTACTGCATCATCATTGTATAATTATTTACGAAAATTATATCTTTACTAAAAATTAAAGATAAAATACCAAGATGTATATAAATATTTTATCTTTCAAAATAATATTTATAGATCAATATATCTTTTAGATAACACCATATTAAAAATGATATAGTTATTAATATCATGAATGTGACATCATTGACTTTTCATTAAATAAAATATAACAAAAATCATTATCTCATCCAAGTGACCCCAAAAGTCACAAAAAATTTATCTAATAATAACAAGTTTATTAATTTAAAAATGGATAGTTATAATCATTCATAACCTACCTTTTTCACCATGTGGACACATAAAAGATATTTAAGACGAAGAGAGTGACATTTTGTGACTTTCTTTGATTTAAATAATATATAAGTCATTTTATAGACAAGTAACAACTAAATTTAGATGCTTATGTGTTAAGGGTATAATTAAATTTATAAAATAAAATTTGGGCAAGTTTTAGAGTAATTTTCTATTCCATATCATATTATTTTGACCCAAAATTACGAGATTTACCCTTAACCGTAGTAATAAAAATTATTGTTTACTATTTATATTGTCTAAAAATAAAAGGGACCTATTTAATAAATTTAGACATTATGATTAATAATATAAAATCTATTTTTCAAAATTAGAAGTAAATAAGTGAAAAAATTTAACTTAAAATTAAATTGAAAAATGCCACTAAAAACTGTTTTTTGGGAAAATACATCTTTTAAACATAATTTTTTTTATAATAAATTCATGTATAAAATATTTTTCAAAAACCATAATTGGATTATTTTAAATAAAAATGAAATAATGAAATTTTAAAACTATTCCAAAACATAATTTGATATTGTATATAAAATATAGTTTTCAATAAAACCAATATTTTTCTATATTATTTGAAAATAAAACCTTATAGAAAATTATCAAAATTTCATCATATAAAAATTTGGATATGATTATTTAAAAAATTATGTTCATTTTATCAAATACATTTTTTTAAATTTCCATAAATTTATTATATTATTTTTACCCAAAAATCAATAAAAATCATTTTTTTGAAGAAAAAATGTTTTTGATGAATAAAATGGATTTACTAAAAGTCTAATAGAATGAATTTACTAAAAATTTAGTAATTATTTATAAATAATTACTTAATACATTATCAATGACTATGACCATTATATATATATATATATACATATATATTTCATAATGTCGTTAATACTATTCATTCCTACCAATTTAATGGCTAGGTTATAATGTTCATATTTAACTAACGAGATTCTGTTGTTCATTTATACTCGATGTGGCATATATTTTAAGATATCAAGAATAATATTTATTTTTAAAAACTTAGGATGTTATATTACCTCACATTTTTCCCTATCCTTAACATTAATATCCATGCACGCCAAGCTTCTGGAGACACTAAGGTGTTGAACTTCCAATCATTTACTAGACCATAAATCCTCTATAAGTTCTTTCCCAATTGTATATGTTGGGAAACCATTGAATTGATATTCCTCTATGTTGAGACCCTCTACCCAAGCTCTATTAAATAGTCTATAGTGAAATATGATGCTTTTAGCTCTCTCCATTAACTTTATTTCATTCTCTCAACCAATCCATTTTACTTTGGAGTTCCAAGAACTATATTCTCATGCCTTATACCTTTATTCTTATAGAAATTCTAGAAATTATATCCAGTATACTCAACACCATTCTTAGAATGTGGTCATTTCATCTTCTGACTACACTCCCTTTCCACCATGGCCTTCCAATTAATGAAATCTTGAAATACATCAATATTTTGATTAAAAAAATAATCAAAACTTTTCTTATTCATAATCAATAATAGTTACAAAATAAAAATAACTCCCAGGGGATTAAACCGGGGCATGTACCTAGAAATCAACATAAAAAAGTTCTAACTTCTGGGATTTGGGCTTTCTTCCATCTAAATTGAAGGACATCCACCTTTGTTTCAACAAAAAAAACCTTTCATATCTTTTAATATCCATATGATTAAGATTTAGTATGCCTTTTACCATTAATAAATTCATATTCTTCTCATTAAGATGACCAAAATGATAATGCCAAACCTTTTAATTTTTTGATGATGAAATTTTGGCCAATGAAATTACATCTATGCTTCTGATCAAATAAAACATTGATAGCTAGGTTATAGACTATTATCAAATTTAATATTTATTTACCTACTAACTACTAAAACTATAGTAAGTAGGGTCGTTCCACATAAAAGGAAATGGTGTGTCACAAAAAAAGATAAAAAAAATAAAACAAGTCAAAATATAATTCTGATATGAATTTATGAGGTGAAGTGTGAAAAGTGAAGTAAAGAAAAGGGTGAAGGTGAGAAAGAAATGAAAACAATTGAAAATGAGGGGAAAGCTTAACAATAGATGAATTTAGGGAAACTAGACTATATAAAATTGATTTAAATAAACAATTATCTTACAATAGAATTATCCATTATAGTTTTAAAGCTCTAAGAAAATTGAAATAAAACATAATTATCATTAGATGAATAAACTCACCATAAAACTCTCCCATTAATTGAGATTACTAACAGAACTCATGGTGAGGATAAATCTTCATCGATAAAATAAGATCTAAAACCTATTCCATTTAATTAATTTGGTTTTATATTAAATGGAAAACAAAACCAGTATACTTTACCTATTAGTTCATGGAGTAGAGTGAAAAAGATATTGACAAAGGAGTGAAAAAGGGAACTCTGGAAAAAATAAAAATTGAACTCTAAAATTTAAACTAAATAATGAATAGATAAAATATATTTCAACTCATCTAATCCAATTCCTATAAAACTACTCTTAAAAAAAACAATAACAACAATATAATTCAATGAAATAAATTATATATAGCAATACAAGAGAAAAATTTAAAGAGAATAGGAATATTCTATAATGAGATCACTTCCTTCTTATATCTCAATATCTTTTAAACACTTCTTCAAGAGTGATCTAGCCTCTAGTCTATCTCCTACCAGTTTCATGTTACCCCATGATAAATGAATAAATGAATGATCCCAATCATGAATCTAGGTTCTATAATTAAAATAAATCTAATATCCCCACCTATCTAAAGCTCATGATGAGCTGCTCCAATATCTCCTCCCTAGACTCCACACTGATTATGCTCCACCATTTGAATCTTTCTTGGGAACTAATAAATAGTACTTGGATGCACTCCTAACTCAATTAATACTTCAATAAATTTTATAAATATTTATAATCTTTCAATTCATCTCCCTAAATTCATCAAGATCCTCTTTTTTTCTTTGAAGTTTATTTGAGAATCATGGAACCCTGAGTGTGAATTGGAATTGAGGTACCATTCTTGAAAATTTATCAAATTCATGAATTCTTAGGAAATAAAATCATATGAAATGAAAATTCTTTAAAATATTGAAATAATTACAAGGTATCTTCTAAACCCATAAAATATTTATTAGGTTTATAAATTTTCAAATTTTCACATGTTGCGACATGTGTTACATCTTTCAATTTTGGAGGTATCTTATTTTGAAGTAAAACACTACAGTCCTTAGTTAGACTGATGGTTGTAAATTTTTCCCAATATCTTTTGTTAGCCAAAAACCTATTGATAAATTTAATATATGATGGAATATTGTTTAAGTTATCCAAGAAATCCATATTTATGCTAAATATTTTAAACATATAAAGGAATTTCAAGCAGTTAAGTTCAAAATTATTTTATTTGAATATTTGGGGAATGGAAATGGGAGGGGTATAATGTCATAAAATAGGTTTATTTTTCACCATCCTCCAAAACCCTAATTTATTATGAAATTACTTTATTAACCCCAACTTTATTTTCATACGTTATTTATCTTTTTCATGTGATATTTATCAGCTAGTTTAGTTTAGACCTTTTTATCCAAGTTTCAAGATTTTTTTTCAGATTTAGACCTTCAAATTTAGTTAAATATTTTATCTCATATTCTCAAGGTTTAATCCTAACATATTATTTCAGTCCTTATATTATGGTGAAAAACATCAAATTTTCTTTCTAATTCATTACTGTTGTACTGGGTAACTTTCTTTTGTCTCCAAAACTTAAATCTCTAGAAAACTGTCCCATTTACAATTCCTAGTTATGAATTATAGAATATGTGTCTTTCTTTAAAGAACCAATTTCACCCAAAATTCATTACATCAAAACCTTTAACTCCCCTTGAGAATTTAAAGAACCAACCTCATATTAATTTTTAAATTGTTGTTTAGGCTGTGGAGGGAGGCTAGTGGTAGCGTCATATTTCTTAATAACCCTCTATTATCTATAGGAAAAGTTTGGGTTGTTTCTAAGAACATATTTGTAATTTTGATTATTTGAAAATGGGGAACTACTATCTTGTATATGGGGGGCATATTAAAAAAAGTTTTCATCATTTGAGGTTTGGGAAGGTAAATAAAAATTAAGATAATAGGTCCTAGACTTACCATATTTTCCACAGTGTTGGAATTTCTCCTTAAGAGAATTGTCAGTGAGGATTGCAATAGCCTAAGGAGTTATTTCCCTCCAATTAATAGTTATCTTCTTATAAAACTTGTGTTTTTTTACTTTTGATCAAGTTTTCTAAATATTTGTTTGAGCCCCCCAATTATCATGTATGAGAAATCACTAGATAGAAATGATTCACAATATTTTGATGGTAAGGAGTGAGATTATTGTATAAAGTGTCCATAAAAAGATGAAGAGCTAGTTGGTGGTTGGGACATTACCTAAGTAGATATCTGAATCTATCCCATATTTCATGAAAGAGTTCTCCCTCATCATGGACAAACCCCATGATTTTCTGACTTACTTCTATAGCGATGTTCCATGTTTAAAATTTAGCAACAAACATATTGAATACTTGGTCCTAAGTATCAAAGATATCATCATCAAAATTATTAAACCAAATTATATCCCTACTCTTCATATAGAAGGAATAAACCCTCATCCTAAGATCATCCTCACTAATCCCATGAATTGGTAATTATTGGATTTAAAAACCAAATTCTATTGAACTCATGCGAATCCTAATTGGGCTGACCATTAAAAGAGGGTAACATAATGAGATATGAATATTTAATTTTATTTTTCTAGACCTATGAGAAATACTTATATATGAAGGATTACTATACACTATATGTAACTAAAACACCCTAAGTTTAGGCCTATCTTCAACTTGATTAATTGGTTGTAGTGGATTCAGATTGTGATTTAAATTTTCAGCTCTTTAAATTTCTAGATTTTCCATTATATATTTTTCTAATAATAAGGGAAGAACGGTGCTTTTAAATTTCTTGAATGAAGTATTTTTTTTGTAGAAGTCCTATTGTGAATCTAATTTGATTTTAACCATTTTTGAGATTAAGCACACAACAGTAAAGTACAAAGAAAATTTTCAAATTTTGAACAAATTTATATATTTGTTATTTTTGTGTTTTCTTTTAGAATGTGTTTTATTATATTGTTTTTTGAATATTTTTTTATGAATTGTTTATACATTACTTCCTCATAAATTAATCCAAAACTATTATATTTATGTAATTGACTATTATTAAATTTACAATTTATAAACCTACTAACTACTATTATTGCTATAAGTAGGGTTGAACAACATAGAAGGATAAATTGGGTGAGAAAATAATAAAAAATAAAACAAAATAAAATAATAAAAAATATAATTGTGATGTAAATTCATGGAGTGAACTATGAAAATTAAATTGAATACAATGGTGAATGTGAGAAATAAGTGGTAATAGTAGTAAAATAGAGGAAAGTTGAACAAATTAAGGAATTAGGGAAAATAGATAGGATAAAATTGATAGAAAGAAACAATGATCTTTCAATATAATTAACCATATTAGCTATGAATATATGAGAAATGATAACTAAAACACCCAATTTTCATTAATTGAAAAACCTATCTATAAAAATCTCCTAATAACTACTATGCCTAAAAAGACCCAAGATGAGGATGAATATTCATAGAGAAAATCATATCCACAAACTTTTCCATTTAAGTACTTTAGATGAAGATGAAGAGAAACAATAAACCTCTACTCTTCACCTATCAGTTCATGGAGTAGAGTGAAAATGATGATCATGAAGAAGGGAAAAAGATATCTTTAAAAAAAAGAACAACACACTTTTATACTTTAAACTGAAGAAATAACATGTAAAAAGATATTTCAATTTTTCCAATCTAATTACCTTAACATTTCTTAGTTACAAATAGTTGCAACAATAATAACAACAATATTATGCAGCGAAATAATCTCAATAAAATAATAAATAATGTGAATAGAAAGAGAAGAGGAAGCTTCTTTGTTGAGATAACCTCCTTTCTCCTGGTCAAACTCCTTTGAACACTAATTTTAGATCACTCTAGCCTCTGTTCTAGCTCCACCCATTCATGTATTCCCCTGTATAAATGAATGATTAATCTCAATCATGTCTCTATGTTCACAAAAAATGATTAAAAATTATATTACAGTGGTTATTCACAAAAATCAATAAGAAATGTATGATCCAAATATATAAGAAAATATAACCAAGAATCATTTAATCAATTTGGATCCAAAAATAAAGAATTCCATCAATATATTAAAATAATTTATATTTCATCATATATTTATCAATATTTTGAAATTCAAAATTTAAATTAAATTTCAATATTAAAAAACACAATAAATTCCCAAAATAGATCTGAAAAAATTTATTCAACATAAGCCACATCAATTATCCCATCATTTAATCCTAAAATCAGCATGGATTTCCAAGTAACTTCCCATTCTAAATTAGAAAAGGTAGTTCTATACCCTACATCATCCAGTTTTATGACTAAAATTAAGCTCTTCACCATCCCCAAGATATGTATAACTTTTTAGATATTCAAGAAACCCCCATTCTTCACCCATATATTTATATTTCTTTTTCCAATGATCTTTTGAGCTTCATCATATGCCAAATGTACTTTATAGAAACTTCTTGATACATAATTTTAAATGAATATTAGCACTAACATTGAATATAATAATTCTCCTAAGTTAACAACCCATGAATATAATAATTTTTTTACAATGAGAAACAATTTACTAACTCCTTATGTAGTACTAATGGAATTTGAGCTATCAGAAGTTGATGATATTATAGTGATTTCCTTATGAATACTATAGTCCTTCCTGATATCTATATTTTCCCACATTTTCAATTATTAGGTTTGGGACTAGCTAACTTGATTTATCTCTTATATCTTGAATTATATTATGATGATTTATTCCAATAGAACTTCTTCCATTAAGGTAACATTTCTAATCCATAATTATAAATAAAATTACCAGATAGTGATCAGACTTCTCTTCAATGAAGTTCTTCATTGGGGATCAGATTCTTGAAATCATTGAATACCTAGTTTGTTTTACACTAGAGTTTCTGATTGTAATAACCATTTCATCCTAGATTTTCAGAAGTGAAGAGATTAGTAGGAGTGCTCACACATCATCTATGAATATCAATTCACTAACTCAATTTTCCATCAAATATTATTGAAATTATTCACATGTTCCACCACTGGTCTTCCTTCTGAAAACCTTATCTTGAAAAACATTCCTATCATGAAAAATTTATTCAATGTTGTTGGTTTCTCACACACACATATATGTATATATATTTTAGTGTCATTATTACTTATAATATTGTCTTTATTTCATGAATGTTAAAAGTAACATACCTCCCCAAATATACCCTAATCTATTCCAAGGCTTTACTACCCATACATTCAAATTATTCATTTTTCCATATTATAAAGAAAAAACCAATAATTGGAGAATCAAGGTTCTTCTAAATCAAATGGTCCTCTATCTGTAATATCTAGAATCTAAAATCCATTCCATCAAAATTTTCTACCTAGGCCTTTCTATAATATAATTATATATCTTCCAATGATAGTGAACTCCCACTAGAATCAAGATACCAATATGGAAAGAAAGAACCCAAGATTCTCAAAAACCATGTTCCTTGAATTGAAACCTAATCTATGATACCATTATTGGGAAACTATGATCCATGTTTTGGATAATACCACTAGAAATTCTCACATAATTCCATTTGAAGTTCGCATAGAGATCAACACAACAGAAAAAATAACTCCAAAAGTTTCTTATGAATGAGTGTACCATAAGTTATTAAAAACAACACCCTACTCACTATATAATTTTTTCCTTTAACCACATAAGAAAAATCATATACATTAAATGAAATAAAAAATAAATTCAATGAAAATATAGAAAAAAATACATGGGAATGAGAGATTAACATGATTCAGACAGTGAGTCTTTCATGCATGAGAGAAACACCACCACTAACTGGCTTTAATATAACCGAAAGATACATGTGATTACAAAAAAATTATAAAATAAAATTTATCCTCAAAAACTTTTCAGATCTATATTTAATTCTCTATATGAAATATATATATAATTTAGGTCCCACACATTTATATATTAAGTATCTTTTGGTCAATAGGTAATACGTTCTTCCTTGAAATCCAAGTCAACACACCTTGATCAACTCATTTGGAGTACCAAACGAATATACCATTATTCACTAAACTTATAAACATTAAATGATCCATTGTAACATCATCATAATATGTTACCTTCTGATGATCCTATTTCCCATGGAGAAGAACCGTTTCCATTATCTTCAAACCACATCACTCTTAACTTCTGGTTACTATAATTTAGGTGACCTAATTTTTTTTGAATGTACATCTGGAGAATTGAAATATAATTCACCTCCCAACACTTTTGGGTCATGAAACCACTTAAAAAATCTCATAAAACACTAATTTATCCCGAATATGGTGATTTAACTCTCATCTCCCCCTCTCATGGTGCTGTCATTTTTGGAAAAGCTATAGAGTGATTTTAGTTTCTTCTATTCCTCTGAATCTCATATCATTTGATTATTAATAGATCTTGTTTTCAGATCTATGTTAAGGATCATCTAATCCGCTTATATAATCTTATTTTTTATTTCTATTAGTGTAATCCCTAATCAGATAGAGTTTAAGTGAGTTTGGTTAGGAATAATTAGTGTAATTTTGGTATTTTGGTTTAAGATATTTGAGGAGCCTAAGTGGGGCCTGTATCTTGGTTTTTATGAAATGGATTCATGTTTTCACTATATTTTACACAAGTGGATTCTCATGTATGTTAATTATATATAAACTATATAGATTTTTTGTGGAAGTTTCTTAATTTGTTTCATAATTTTAAAATGGTTATTTGATGGTGTGGATTTGGTTTGTGAAAAAGTAGTTTTTGGGATATCATAAGTTCTAAAAGTTGAGATGGAATGAAAATTATAGAGGAATAAATAAGGCCATAAGATGTACCAAAAAGATTAGGAATCATGGAAGCTCTTGACATAGTTTCATAATGAGAAATTCTATGAGTAATGGGTTTTGAATGAGAAGAACCATTGGTTGAATTGAGAAGGTATACCATGATTTGATGATCAATTTAAAGGTTTAGAATTGATTTTCATTACTTGCTTCTTACAAATGGAGGAGAGATTAAGGTATTGTATAAAGACATGATTCTATTCTATTCCTAAATGTGGGAGCTATCTGTGAAAGATGAAATGGATTTTTTGTATGAAAATAGAAACTAATAGCTAACATAATTACCATATGGGAATAAAGTGTTCCATAAAAATGGGCTTTTTGGTTGAATGAGGAAGTTCATAGTATAAGAAGATACAATGTTAGGCTGGTAGTGAAAAGGTTTCAATAGAATAAAGGGATATTTTTCTCCAAGTTTTTTTCTTTTATTATAAAACATTCAACCATCCTAATAGCGTTGATCCCGAATGCTTCTAAAAGTATGAATATGGAACTTATGGATATAAATATTATGTTATTTCATGGAAATTTTGTGTAGGAAATATTTCTGAATCATCTATAGGGGTTCATAGGCAAACCAAACAAGGGCCCTGTAACACCCTAAATCTTTAAACACAATAAAAAACTCTCATTGATAATAATTTATGGTTATTTTTATTTGAAAATATTTTTTTCAATAAAAATCACTTAATAGAATATTTAAAGGCTTTGTGTAAGGGTAAAATCATAATTAACAAATTGAAATATTCTATTGAATATTTTTAGAGTAAGACGTTGAGTTAGTATAATATTCAGAGGCCCATATAGTCTCAAAAAAAATGGAATAAAAATATTAAATATATTATATTATGTGCATGTGATTTTTCCAAAATAAGTGAATATCTCCCAAATGATACATCATATAAGAAATATGAGACCATAATTTGGTTTGGGATGAGGGGATTACCGTAGGCATGACATATCATTTTTTTGTTTGGAGTTTGGTAAGATCACACATGAGTATAAGTTATTTAATATTTTTATTATAGATTTTTACAAAAATAATTGAATATCTCATGAACAGTGCGAAGTAAGAGAAATATGAGACCACCATTAGATCCAAGATGCGGGGTTTACCCTAGGCGGGATACAAAATTTGCGCTCATTGGGAATTTGGTCATATTGAACTTAATGTTAAGTTATTTAATATTTTTATTATAATATTAATATTAATATTAATTTAAAAAATTCATTTATTTATTAACTCATCTCCCTCAATGGAATACCTACATTTTTAACACCCCATCAATCAGAAAGATTCACATTTCAACCATTTTTTCCTATTTCAGTTTTCAATTCCTAAACGAGGAGAAAATAATGACTGTGTAGTGAATTTTTGATTTAATAGTGGATTAAATTAATTGTTTTAAATAGGGATTTTAAATTCTAGGATTTTGGGTTCTAAATAGATGAATCGTTCCACCTTCATTGTTGGTCGACGCCATTGAATCTGAGTGATCCCAAAATACTTCTTGCACATGGTTGAGTGTCTAGCGATCGGTTTTGTTCCTATAGAAGGGTTCAATCCATTCTCCTCCATCCATGTAGTGTCAATGTAATTGGTGAATTCATATTTTTTAATTCTATCTTAGTTTATTTTTCTCATATCCTTTTATTTAATTGTTTTATTTATTCTATAATTCAAAAATTATGGAAAAAATTATTAAAAGAATAAAGGTTGATACAACTAGATTTATCAAGGTATAATCCCATCAAATTTTAAAAAAGAATAATAATACTAAATTATTGAAGAATAATTTATATAAATTATTGAAATTATTTTTGGCGAACAATTATCATGGATACTTGGAAATAATTATCAAATGATAATTAATTTGAATTATCAATACATAATTATTAAAATGATAATACCTAGAATTATCAAGGGATAATCCACACAATCATCAAAGATAATTCATAAAAATTACCAAAGGATAATTTAGTAGAAATTATAAAAAATTAATTATGATGTTTTATCAAAAGATAATTATTCCAAATTATTGATAAATAATTTTTAAAAATTATCAGAAGATAAATATTATGAATTTATCAAAATATAATTATCAAATTATAATTACAAGATATTATTGATAATTGCGAGATTGAAAAAGGTTAATTGATAAAATCATCAAATGATAATTGTAGGATTATCAAGGATAATTTTTAAAATTATCAATCAATATTTTCTATATTATGAAAGCATAATTTATAGAATAGAAAATATAAAAGTATAATTTATTATCAAAATATAATTATAA
Organism: Viscum album; assembly: GCA_963277665.1. NCBI lineage: Eukaryota > Viridiplantae > Streptophyta > Magnoliopsida > Santalales > Viscaceae > Viscum > Viscum album. The sequence goes on along the minus strand of OY728138.1, from coordinate 536,220,455 downwards.
AGGGTAATTATAAAAGGGTAATTTAGGATAAATTATCAAAAGATAATTATAAAGGATAATTTATAATAAATTATTAAAATATAATTATAAAGGATAATTTTAAATAAATTATTAGTGATAATTAGAAATAGATAATTTATAAAAAAATATCAAGTGATAATTATAAAATGACATTTTATGATAAATTATCAAAAGATAATTATAAAAGGATAATTTAGGATAAATTATAAAAATATAATTACAAATGATAATTTATAATAAATTGCCAAAAGATAATTATAAAGGATAATTTAAGATAAATTATTAGAGATAATTATAAAAGGATAATTTATGATAAATTATCAAAATATAATTATAAAAGGAAATTTTATAAGAAATCATCAAAAAGATAATTATTATTATGTAGTTTTTTGCGAGTGCATGTGTTGGTTTAGAGTGATAATTAGAAAATTATCTAAGAGAGAGAATGTATCATCACATGTTATATTTGATTTCCTTTTGAAATAAAATAATTTATTTTGGTTCTAGGAACCCTTGACAAACCTCTATCTTTGACGTGTCGGTGTTTGTGATAATAAGGCTATTATGAGGCGTTTTTGACAATTGAGGTTTCTACTCCAACTATCAAACTACATAGGGTGGTTATCCGTGCCTTTGATATCAATGAATTTTGTGGTAGGAAGTTTGTTACCTTCTTGGGATCTCATTAAAAATTGTTGTTATGGTAGGATGATTGTGTTGTAATATTGACATTCATGTTTGACTTGTGATTGCATGTGGGGTGTGTGTGACCCCTGGTATGGTGTGGCTTGATTCCATGAGATTGATATGATAACTAGACTCCATGATGATGTTTTATTCACATGTCGATATATATTATGATGCTATATTTCTCATGATATTTTCCATGGTTATTATCATATTATGACACCTCATATTTTCCTTTGAAGGATTGGTATGTATATACTTGATAGGTGGCCATCGTGGTATGATTACTCCTTGTGGGGTTCACGCATGGTGTGCGACAAGGATGATGTTTCAATATGATAACCTTGTAACCTGAAATCTACTTGATGCCTTGCAGATTCTGAGTAGATGGCCGACACTTGATGCCTTGTGGATTCCGAGTGTTACCCAATGCCTTGTGGGTAGGTTACAGATACTCAATGCTTTGAGTATTGCCCGTTGCCTTGTGAATTCTGGGTAGGTTGTTTTAAATCGATGCCTTGTAGATTCCGAGTGACTCCCCAATATGCTCATAGATGGTATGGATTCTTATTGAGATATAGTACATATCCATCATGGATCTGAAGTATATATGATTGAGGGTTTATAGCGTCTTGGTTAATGATCTATCACTCAATTTTAGAGTGCATGTTACTAAATTTTTTATGCATTTATTATTATTAAGGGATACACCTATATACTTGATCACATCAGGTTAAGGATGCATTGGGGATTTTCTACTGAGTCTTTTACTTTCACCCAACTTGGGAATTTCAATGTTCTTGTAGATCTCATGAGGGATTCAATAAAGGGAAAGGCACCTATGATGGATGGCTATGTAGTAGAGCATGTATATAGTAAATTACTAGGGATTCTTTATTTGTATGAAAAGTATACCATATTGACATTTTCACATGTTTACTTTGGCTGTTTATTATATTGTTTATTATTGATTATCAATCCTATTAAATGATGATGTGCGTATAGTCTCTCTACTTATGGAATCAAAACCTTGCTACTAGTTAGCAAACTCTTGAGTAAGGTGAGGTGCATATGAGGTCATGCGACCTTCAAGATCGTACCTAGTGGTTTGGGTAATGGTGTTATAAAATGGTATTAGAGAACCAGAATTTTTACTAACTTTTATTCTTTTGTTGTCTTGGTTTGGGATAGGTTGGATGGGAAATAAGATGATTGGGACTCGATCTAGGGATCTATTTCAGTACTTGTCCAACACTATGTAGTGGAACTCTAAGTTTCCATAAAGTGAGGGTAATTAAGCAATGCTATTACCATTGATTAAAATCACCTTGGTTGATGCACATGATATTTACATGTGATATATGATATTTTGGGTGTTTTAATGCATCATGACTAGGATCGTAGGTTCACATGCCATATATATATATACACACCTATTATTGTGTTTCATTGTAGTTAATTAATTAAATTCCTTGATTTGTGCTATCTATTTGGGATATTTTCTCCTTGTATGATATATCTGTTTCCATGTTATTGTGGTATATCTTTATTAGAATTAATTAGTTAAGATGAGTATACTATGGTGTTAGTATATATATAATGATAGTGACTAATGTTCCGGGATGAAAACAAGGGTTAGTTATAGGAGGGGTATACCTTGGGTTAAGGGTCAAATCCTAGGAAAAGCTTGTTTAATCCCATAGAATGGTTAGGATAAACCTCATGTGATCCCATAGACTGATTATGGTTTTTCCTAATGACTATGTTTTTTTCTAAAGTGTTTCCTTCATGTTATAGGAGATGTTGCCTCAATGTTGTCTTATGGGAATACTCGAGAAGCAGGAAAAAATACCTTTGTAAAGGAGTATGTGTTTTCTTTTCCACATGATGTGTAAGAGAATATAGTCGAGCATTCCCCCACACCTACTATATGGTTTAGGAAGCAGGGTCACTTCAATCATAAGTCTTTCTCTTAGTGTATTTCCCAATCATAACTATGGTCAAATATTCCCATACTTTAACTCCAAAATTTTCCATCCTTTTAGGGAGCTGGAGACCCTTTGGATGTTTAGTAATGGGTTTATTTTTTTTTGGATATTTGACCTAGTAGAGACTATTATAGATTAGTAAGTTAAGATAAAAAAATCTTATGCTAGGTACACAACCTATTTCGATACCCCATATCATATAATGCCAACCAAGATGAAGGAGCACAAGGTTTAGCTGGATGGATTAGAAATGAATGGATTAATAAGTATGAGTAATTCACCCTAGGATTCACATATGTTATTCACAAATAAGGTAGATAGTAGTCTTAGGATATGCATTTATTACCAAGAACAAAATTAGGTTATGGTGAAGAACCGATATTTGTTTTCTAGGATTTATGATCATTTTGATCAAATATGAGGATACTCATGTTTCTACAAGATTTATCTTATAATGGGATATCAATGGTTGTGATTTAGGGAGGAGTACATTCCAAATATGAAATTTCAGAGTAGGTATAGACTTTATGAGTACTTGGTGATGCAGTTCAGGATAAAAAACCCACCAAAAGTGTTCATGACCCTCATAAAAAAGATATTTCATCCATACTTAGACTCATTCATCATAATGTTCATTGATGATATCTTCATCTACTCACTAAAACAAAATAAACATGCTAGGAATATGGAGGTAGTCCTAAGTACATTTCGAGCACACAAGATTTATGAAAAGATACCAAAGTTTGACTTCTAGATTTAAGAGGTTAATTTACTGGGACATGTTGTGTTTGAGACTAGTATATCTATAGACCAAGAGAAGGGTGAGGTTTTCATGTTCTGGACATGTTCTCAGAAGGTGTTTGAGATTAGAAACTTTCTAGTTTTATTAGGATATTACTGATAATTTATCAAAAACTTCTCCCAACTATCAGTACCCATGACAGTGCTGAAAAATAAGGAAGTGAAGTTAAAGTGGTTAGATCAATGTGAAGATATTTTCATTGAACTAAAGATAAGGTTTACAACAACTCTAGTACTGACACTCCCAAGTTTGGGATTGTTTATGTAGTGTACTGTGATGCACCAGGCATTGGTCTGGGAGTGGTGATGATGCAAATAAAGTAGGGAGTATCATATGGGTCTAGTTAGATATGACCCCATGAGAGGATATACCCTTCACATGACATGGATAAATAATCTATGGTCCATGATCTGACATGTTGGTGACACTGTCACTTTGGTGATAGATTTATTATTTATATGGACCATAAGTTCCTTTGCTATATCTTCACATAAGGGGACCTAAACTCGAGACAGAGGTATTGGTTTGAGTATCTATATACATTCAACCTTGAGATAATATGTGCACCTGGAAAAGGTAAAATCATTTTAGATACTCGTATCCATAAGACATTAGCTAAGTGGCATCTTGGTGATAGGCCTACAAAGGAGCAGTAATGAATTTTGAGCTTGTTGGCCAACTGAAGGATGTATGCCTTTGAGGATCATGGATCTATGACTTGTTCCTATTTAGTGATCAAATCCTCACTTAAGGACCAGGTGAAGACTGGTTTGAAGTTAGACCCAATGTTTCCGGGGATGAGGGAACATATGGATGGTGGTGACTCATTACTCGAATGGTCAATAGACAATGATGATATGATCATGGTACATGGGAGAGTAGTAGTCCCTACTTTTATCAGTAGAAATATTATGTGGTATTACCATACCTATCAATGGGACATAAATCCTAGTGCGATCAAGATGTATCATTAATTCAGGAAAAAGATCTCGTGTCCATGGATGAAAAGATACATTACTGGTTTTATCTCCCAATGCCTTAACTGTCAGAGGGTCAGGCTGAGAACCGTCCTCCTGGTGGGTTGTTATAACCACTCTTGATACCTATGTGGGAGTGAGAGGAAGTCATGATGGAATTTTTAATAGGGTTACCCAGGACCTTGAGGAGTCATGACATAGTTTGGGTGATTGTCGATCAACTAAGGAAATATGCTAACTTCTTACCAATCAGAGAGACTCACTCAATGAAGGAGATGAGAAATGATACACCCTTATGGATTTCCCTTGTTAATTTTTTTGGATATATCCACACATTCTACATCATGCCTCTGGAAGGTCTTGCATAAATCCCTAGTAACTTAGTTGTGATTGAGCATGGCGTACCACCCTCAAACTGACGGACAGTCTGAGAAGACTATATGTATATTGGAGGATGTACTTTGAGATTACATACTAGACTTTGATGGAGCATGGAATAATTACCTAGCCTTGAATTAGTTATCATTAAATAAAATTTACTAATATTTGATTCATATGACACCCTATGAGGATCTTTACAAGAGACTATGTTGATCAAAAATTGTTGGAATGTGGTTAGTATGGCAGACGTTATGGGTCCGTTTTTCTTTATATTGTCTATGGGAGAGTGCATCTGATTTTGAAGAGGTTTATCACAGCTTAGAGCATACATAGATCCTATGCTGACCATAAGAGGAGACACTTGGAGTTCAATGTGTGTGATCTGGTTTTTTTGTGAGTGATTCCTTAGCTGGAGAGGAGACGTATGAGGAATCAAGGAAATCTAGAACCTCATTTTTTGGGCCCTTTGTGATCACTAAGAAAATAGGTATGTGGCCTATCATTCAAACCTCCCTTATTGCTATCTAGGTATTCATGACATGTTCAATATGTTGCAATTTCGGTGGTATATACCCGACCCTGCACATGTTTTTGATTGAGAAAATGTTGAGCGGGAGATTGATGCATCTTATGATGAGAGTCTGATGCAGATAATAGATTTAAGTAAGAAGGTGTTGTGAGGAAAGATGTTACCACTTGTCTGGATTCAATGGAAGCATGGGAAGATCCAAGAGGAAATTTGGGAGTGTGAGACAGATGTTTGAGCTTAGTGTCTTGAGTTCTTTTAGAATTACCACTAGAGATACTTCTCTTAGATGAGAAGTCAGTAGAGGGGGATAATTATAACACCGTAAATTTTTAAAGATAATAAAAAACCTCATTGATAATAATTTATGGTTGTTTTTTATGTAAAAGTATTTTTTTCAATAAAAATAACTTAATAGATTATTTAAAGAACTTTATTAAGGGTAAAAGCAAAATTAATACCTTGGAATATTCTATCGAATATTTTTAGAGTTAGATGTTGAGTTAGAGTAATATTTGGAGGCCTATAGAGTCTCAGAGCAGATGAAATAAAAATATTAAATATATTATATTTAATGTGCATGATTTTCCAAAATAATTGAATATCTCCCTAATGGTGCATCATATGAGAAATCTGAGACCACCATTTGGTCTGGGATGAGGGGTTTACCTTAATCGTGACATAACATTTGTGCGCATTGGGTGTTTGTTAAGATCACACATGAGGATAATTTATTTAATTTTTTTTGTTATATTTACCCCTAAAATAATTGAATATCTCAAAAATGGTGTGGCGTATAGGAAATTCAAGACCACCATTATTTTAGAGATATAGGGCCTACCCAAGGTGGGACAAAACATTTGTGTCCATCAGGCATTGATCAAATCACACCTAATGTTAAATTATTTAACACTTTTATTACAATATTAATATTAATTTAATTAAAAAGTTTTTTTCTTAAATAATATTCCTCAATGAAACACCTCCACTTTTAATGCACCATCAATATAAAATCTTTATATTTCAACCATTTTGACACATTTCTATTTGAAACACCTTAATAAGGAGGAAATAATGACTCTGTAATTTTTTTGGTTGAATAGTATATTAAATTTGATGTTTTAAATAGGGGTTTTAAATGCTGAAATTTTGGGCTCTAAATAGATGAATCTTTATGCTTTTATTTTTGGTTGACCCCATTGAGTCCAAGTAATCCCAAAAGCCTTCTTGCATGCATTCGGGTGTCCGAAGATCAGCTAGGATCCTCTAGAAGGGTGCTATCCATTCTCCTCCATGTGTCTGGTGCCTATGTAATAGATGAGTTACCCTTATTTATTCTATAATATATTATTTTATTATATCCTTTTATTTAATTATTTCATTTATTCCATAATTCTAAAATTATAGGAAAAAATGATTAAAATAATAAAGGATGATGAAACTAGAATTATCAATGGATAATCCTATCACATTTTATGAAAGGATAATAACACCAGATTATTGAAGAATAATTTATATAAATTATTGAAATTATTTTTGTCATGAAATTAGAATGGATAATTGAAAATAATTATCAAATGATAATTAATTTTAATTATCAATACATAATTATTGAAATGATAATACTTGGAGTTATCAAGGGATAATCACTATAAAAAAATTGGTCTTAGTGGCAGTTCTAATAATCGTTGATAAAAAATTTTTTAAATATAATTTAAAATTAATTTTCATTTAAATGAAACTTCTACTATTTTTTTTTATTTTTAGCATCAGTTTTGTTTAAATCACCAATAATCCTTAAAAAAACCAAATTTTAACCCTCCCCACACCAATCCCTAGTATCCCCCACCTGACCCCTCGACCCCCCGACCGCCCCCTCCCTAACCCTATTGGCCTTATATCTCCCTAATGACAACAACCAACACCCCTCCCCATCTTAGTCATGCCTATCTGTGATACCAATGACCACCACCCCTCCCCCTCTTGGCCGGTGACAACTGTCCCTACCCCTATTGTGTATTCTGTTCTCTTATGTTGGCAACCACCTCCCCCCTCTCAGCCATGTACCTCCCAGAAATCAGTAACCACCCCTTGCCTTTGTCCAAACCTCTCCTTGACTTCGGCTACCCCCTCACCCTTAGTGACCCCTCTTCTCCTTTTCCCAATGAGTGTGACCCCCAATCGTAAGATACAATTTTCAATTTTTTTGTATCTAATTTATAATTATGATTATGATTTATATTTTTTGTTTTCCCAACATAAATATTTGCGGCATATGTTTTGTAGATTCAACAATAAACATATGTTTCATATGATCTAATATTTTTTGTATCATGATTATGTAATGTATTAGGATTTTTTTAATATTATATGTTTGATTATTTTCTATATCTAGTTTATAATCATGATTTTTATTTATAATTTTGGTTTGTTTTTTCATTTTAGAAGTATTGGTATGCGTTTCAAGTGATATATTATTATTTATTATTTATATTTTTAAATGATATATTTTTAAAATATTCAATATTAAGTGGATGATGAAAGATATGTTATGTGTAATTTGATAATTGTATACTTGTATGTTCACCGTGATTTTATATTCTATATTTATAGAATTATATATAGAGTTGGTGATCAGGTAATACAGAGTTGGGTGATGATTAAAATTGATTACACTTGTTTTATTAACCATTTATATCTTTATATCTAAATGTATAGAGAGAAGAGTGATAATCCAATACCTATGGATAAAAGTTGGATTAATTTACCTCAAAACACACCTCGATATGCCAAGCGTTTGGAACAATTTTTAGATTATTCAATTGCAAACCGATCAGTGGATGGTAGAATAAAATGTTTGTGTCCTGATTGAAAATTCAAGAAATGGTTGAATAGAAATGAAGTACATGAGTATCTTATATTGAAACAGTTTCCTTGTCTATATGTATGTTGGTTTTTTATGGTGAATTGAATGTTATGGAAATTTAAAATAATGAGAATCCTATCAACGAAATATAAAGTGACCTGTCATAGGAGAATTCAGTTCTAAATTTGAAAAAGGACACATTTGTATTTTCAGGATAAAATGTACAAGATTTTAATAGATCAATAAAACATTAATTTGATCTTGAGTAGGTTAATCTTGTTTAGAACATCAACGACCAAAAAATAAGTTTTATTAATTAATTGAATATGATAAATAATAATTGTATGAATGGTGTGACAAGTATTCAAATTTTTATTTTTTAAGTTGTATCTTATCAAGTGTCTCTATAGAATTACTAAAAAATCAATGTCTATGATTTTAGAGTTTCTTAAATATTAATTTAGAAAAGCTAAGATCTCCATATTGTTTTATGAGATGAAGAAAGTCATAAAGAATTGGACTTGATTATAAAAATATACATGCATGGCCAAATGATTGCATGATTTTTTGGGGAGAACATTATGATAAATAAGAATGCATAAGATGTCATACAAACAAATTTAAGTCAATGAAAAACAATGGGAGTATAAATCAATGAATCACTAAGAAGAAATAGAATAAGAAAACTCTTACAAAGGTATTGAATTACTTTCCTTTGAAACCATGATTCCAAATATTATTCATGTCATCTAAGACTTCATATGACATGAAGTGGTATGATCAAGATAGTAAGGATGTCTTAATGAGACATCCAAAACATTCAGCATCATGCAATAAATTTGATTCTTTATATCCATATATTTCTTTGGATCCTAATAATGTATGTTTGGAATAGATTTTTATGGTTTTAACTCTTTTGGTACTTTAATTACTAATTATAGAATTTGGACAAATGTTTTTATTTCCTATAATCTACCTCCAGGGATGTGTATAAAGATGGATTATTTCATTATTTCATTTATTATTCCTAAAAATAAAATGCCTAGAAATGAAATTTATGTATACCTTCATCCTCTAATAAAAGGATTGTGTGAATTATGGGATGATGGAATGGAAACATATGATGCTTCAATAAGAAAACTATTCAAAATATATGTTCCATTAATGTGGAAAATTAGTGACTTTCCTAGACTGGGAAATTTATCTTACTATAACACTTATACTATTTTTTCATGTCCAGTTTTTAATTTTGATTTTGAACCTCAGTGATTACCTCATATAAAAAATGATGTTTTATGTGTCATCCTAGATTTCTTGATGCTTCTCATAAATTCAGGTTTATAAAGACAAAATTAAATGGAGATATTGAATTAAGAAATCCACTGAAGTTTTTATCTGGTTCATAAATATTAAGAAAATTAATTAATGTCATTTAAGAATTTAGAAAATGTAATAGGTTTAAATAAGAGGGAAAAGGTTATGATGTAAAATACCTGAAGTAGCTGAAACAAACCAATAAAAGAAAAAGAGTAAATTTTTTAAACTTCCTTATTAGGAGTTTAATTTTATAATTCACAATCTTGATGTAATGCATATTGAGAAGAATGTCTATGATATTGTAATTTTCACATTGAATAATGAGGAGGGTTAATCAATGGATCACCTTAATACTCACAAGGATTTGGAGTTAATGAATATAAATATTTGATTGTTGGAAAATAATAATGGAAAGTATCCTTTAACTATTTTTACAATAAAAAACCCTGAAAAATACATATTCTCTTGAATATTAAAGAATGTAAAAGTTCTAGATAGATATTTAAGTATAATATCATGGTGCATTGACTTAAAGCATTGAAAGTTACATGGACTGAAAATTCATGACTCACATATTCTGATGGAGTAGTTTTTATCGTTGGCATTGTTTAATAAGTTAGCTAAAAAATTAAATGTGATTATAGTTGAGTTTTAAAACTTTTTAAAATAGATTTGTTTGAAAAATCTAAATCCAAATGATCTTGATAAACGTCAAGAAAAAATTGTTTTGACACTTTTTTATTTGGAGGTGTTATTTCCCTCATCATTCTTCATAGTCTTGATTCATTTGACTATTAATTTGGTAGAAGAAGCTAAACTTGGTGGACCTGTACATTATTGATGGATGTATCCAATTGAGATTTATGTTGTTATTTTTCTTATTTTAATTATTGAATTAAAATTTATCAAATAATTGTGTATTTTTTAATAGGTTTTTTTCATTAAGTACTTAGGTAATTTGAAATCATATGTGAGGAATAAAGCTCAACTAGAAGGCTCTATGTCTAAAGGTTACATAGTCAAAGAGTGATTGACCTTCTGTTATAGGTATTTGGATGAGATTGGGAATAGATTCAATCATGTTGTGTGAGTTGATGATATCTCAACCAATACTCATTCTTAAAACTCATCAATGATATTTCCAACTTTTAAATGATCAATTGGAAAGGGGTCACATTTTACCCTGACTAAATTGGAGTTTCTACAAGAACATAGATATATGATACTCAATAGTCTTATCATAGATCCATTTATTAAATAATTGCGATTGAAAATAAATAGGTAACTTAGGGGTCAATCTTGAAATGATCTAGAATGAAAAAAATATGTTAATTTAGAGATTGTCAAATGGTTCGAGTATAGTGTAAGTGTATACTCATATTCATATTATTGATATGTAGTTACTTTGTCTATGTTAAAAGTAACATATTATATTTTTTTATAGACAATGAATGTTTAAAATTGAGCTGAAATATAAAATGATTTAATGTTTTTGGATCAAGGTCCTCTAAGCTAGGCTAAGAGATTCTATGCCTACAATAATCATGGCTTTAGGTTTTGTACACTTTATCAGGAAGAAGACTTGAAAACCCAAAAAGTGGTGTATTTACACTCAAAGAGGTGGGATACAATAGAAAAATGAATGATATAATTGAATTAATATATCATGATTAGTTTTTATTTGTCTAATTAAAATGAAATTGGGTCAACATTGATATGGGTATAATGAAATATTTGTTACATTTTACTTATGTCACCTTCTCTTTCTTGATCCATACTGGTGAGAATATAGAGCATGATCCATTTATCTTTAATTCAAAAGAGATGATGGTTTATTATTTGGATGATTAAATATATGAATGTTAGAGTATTATTATAGACTTAAAGCAGAGAGACTTATATGATATGGGCAATGAAGATCAATTGGTACTTTATGAAAATGAACCTCATCAACCACAAAACATTTAACTGTTTTTCCTAACAATATCGAAATAATTTAACTTTCAAGAGAGGGTGAAAATGAATTAGTCATTTTAATGGTGGTTGATATTAATGAAGAAAATGGATTAATGTATAAATTGGTAATGAAAAAATATTATAATTTCTTATCGGTAAGTGTTTTGTACATATATAAATAATTCTATTTTCCTTTATTTTTTGTATTTTTTTTAGTTTTTAAATTTTTTATACATTTAATATATCTAGACCATTTTAATTTTAATAATTCTATGAAAAAAAAATTTCAAGATCCTAGCTGATCAGCATCTCAGAGCATGCCACCACTACCATCAGCTTCAGCAGATCAAAGTGACTCTTTTGTACTTGAGACTACTAGCAAGCTAACCGTTTCCATAGATACTATTGGTATCCCACCATTTGATTCACCTTTGGTGAGGGAGCATTTGTTCACCAATTTATCTAGTGGATATTGGTTAGTTACTATTACTGATATGCATTTCATTGTACAAAAAACTATATATTTTGTTAATTGTTTAATGCATTTTTCAACGTGATAAAGATGACAATATAAGGGATATAAATATGAACACTATATATGTATGGGTCCTAAATAACGTCAAGATTATCATCCCATTTTATGAGTTCAAAGTTCCTATTGGTGATAATGCTAGAATATAGGAGGAGATTCTTGGAAAACTTGTTTTCTATACGATTAGCTTTACCATTAATTATAAATATTGGAGGAATGTTCCTACAGATTGAAAAAATGAGGTATTATAATCTCAAGTAAAAGTAATATTAATTTAATATCACATGATAACTAATTTAAAATACATGATTAAAATCTTGTAATATACTTATAAAGTGTTCTATTTCTATTTATAGATGTTTTTTCAGTTTGTTGTCCCTGAATCTGTTTCAAATCTATAGACTGAAAAATTTGGGCAAGAAATGGGGTGATTTTAAATGGATATTATGGAATGAGTTCAATGACACATCTCTTAGCTCAAGATAGATGTATGAGAAAGTACCTAAAGGAATTTCTTATGAACAATGGAAGTTGTTTTTTGATATTAACAGAGATGCATTTCCTAAGGAAATTAAATATTTTATAGTATGTTAATAACATAAACATAATAAAATTATAATTACTATTAATATTGTTATTTTTTAGGAATTATTTTAAAAAATACTGTGAATTGTGAGAAACAAGTCATTCCTCACATCGCTGGGTTTCAAAGTTTTTCAAGAAAAAGAAAAATTTTGGTTTGTATTTTATTCATTATTATTTATATCATTTTTTATAAGTTAATGTTTTTTATAACTTGTTTATTTTTTTTATAAAGGATAATGAATAAGGTCACTATGTTGGAGAAACAGAGATGTGGTTTAAAGTGCATAATAAATTTGATGGCAGTTATGTAAAGGACCCCACCAAATATGTTGGAGTAAGTATTTTTGATTACCATTTCATGTTATTTCATTAATATAAAAACATAATAATGAAAAATATATTATGAAAACAAATAATCCTTAAACCTAATTAGATGGGGTTGGCTACATGGATCAAATGATGGAAATTTTGAGTCATTTAAAACATCTAACTAGACCCAATTAACTGGTTTTAATCCCAATCTGTTGTGATAATATATTTTAAAATATTATGTTTTTATAATAATGAAATAACAATAAATAATAATGAAACATTTATTAATTAGATAATATTATGAAGTTTAGATATTTTAAAAAATAATTGTTAATATTTTTGTATTAACTGGTTAAAATTCAAGAAGTCTGAGATGTGAACCCTTCACATTCATCATCAGTTTCCCAGAATGATGCATTTGAAGTCATTTTAGGGCAAGAAAATCCTAAATGTGTATAGGGGATGGGTTCTGGGTCTACTCTATTAGCTATCTATGTCTGGGTGTCGTCATCAGTTACTACTACACCTAATGGGGGTTCGAGTAGTGCTGTTGATTGTGAATAACACAATGAAATTGCAAGGTTGAAATAAAAAACAAAAGAACAAGAATATTATAGGATAAAACAAGAGAAGTGGTGGTCGACATTGGAAAATATTTGGTTTCTGTATTTCAGCAGATGGCTGACATGATCCCTGAAAAAATTTCCAACTATATAGCTCATCCTATTAAGGTAAATTCAAAATTTCTTATACCATTCACTTGTTTTTGAAGAACACATAGAACTTCCATAAATGAGACTAAAATGAAAATTTTATATTAAAAACACACACTTTGAGTCATACCGACCATATCTTGTGCTAGATTGATGTGTGTGTGTTTACAACTTATTACCCAACATGAGGTGTGGTTGAAATGGCTCAATTTTTTTAATGGTACCAAATCCTTTAAAAACATGTCATAGGGGTTTAAAACTAGGATTTTTTTGGGATTAACATGAAATCATAGGAAAACAACCATTGATTGGTTTGTGAAATGTAGGGACCAATGGGATGTTATTTAGAGTTACAATTTTCAAAGGATTCTCATACATATGTTTTTAGTGTTTTAAAACACTAAAACACAAGTTTAATGGTACAAAACATATAAAAAACCTCAAATTATGGTGAAATTATGGGACAACCACCATTGATCAATTTGTGATGTGTATGCATAAGCAACATGTCAATATGACATGTAGTGTTGTTATAATGACCCAGTAAACAGTTTTTAAAAGGTATCAAAGCCTTTAAAAACATGTGTTGGGGGGTAAAAAATAAGAAAATAACATTGTATTAACATGAATTTTGGGTAAAATTATCATTGATTGATTTTTAAAATTTTAGAACTGAAAAAATTTCATTATGAGTTATGGTTTTTCCAAGATGCCCGTAAACACATGTTTAGTGTTTTCAAACACTAAAACATGCATGTAATGGTCCAAACCATATAAAAAACCTCATATTGATGTAAAATATTGGTAAAACCACTTTTTATTTAATTTTATCATGTATGTGTAGACAAAACATCAATCTAGCATGCAGTGTGGTCAGAATGATTAGATAAATACTTTTTAAAGGTATTGAAGCCATTAAAAACCTATGTCGGGGGTTCAAAATAAGGAAAATGATATCAGATTAAAATAAAATAATAGGATAACGGCCACAGATTGATTTTTGAAATGTAGGAACTGGAAAAACATTATTCAGAGTTATGGTTTTCCCAGGATGCCCGTAAACACATGTTTAGTATTTCAAAACACTAAAACGTGCATGTAATGATAAAAACCAAATAAAACGACCCCATATTGATGTGAAATCATTAAAAAATCATCTTTGAGTTATTTTTAACTTGTACATGTAGAAAAAACATCAATAAGACATGCAGTGTTGTCGAAATGACTCAATAAACATTTTTTAAATGTTCCAAAGCTTTTAAAAATGTGTGTCGGTGGGTCAAAACCAAATATACATTTTCAGATTGACATGAAATTAAAGTAAAATGACAGTTGATTGTTTTTTGAAATGTAAGAACAATAAAAATATCATTTTGAGTTGTGGTTTTTCTGAGATGCCTGTAAACATGTTTTTAATGTTTTAAAACACTAAAACATGTGTGTAATATTCCAAACCATAGAAAATGACCTCATATTGACATGAAAGCATGGGAAAACCATATTTGAGTTATTTTTGATGTGTATGCATAGAAAAAATATAAATACAACATGGAGTGTGGTCAGAATGACTCATTAAACATCTTTTTAAGGTACTGAAGCCTTTAAAAACATGTATCGGGGGGGGGGGGGGGAGCTTAAAACCATAAAAACAAAGTTAGATTAACATGAAATTGGTGGAAAATTTCCACCAGTTTATTTTTTAAATTTTGGAACTGATGACACACCATTCTGAGTTATGTTTTTCCTAGGACGCCCATAAATGTGTTTTTAGTGTTTTAAAACACTAAAACATGCATGTAATGGTGAAAACCATATAAAAGGATCTTATATTGACATTAAATAATGGGAAAACCATTTTTGATTTATTTTTGACATGTATGCATATACAAAACATCAATCTAATGTGTTTTGTAGTCAGAATAACTCAGTAAAATGTTTTAAATGTATCAAAGCCTTTAAAAACAAGTTTCAGTGGTTCAAAAAATAGGAAAATGATGTTAGAATGAAATTCAATTAGAGAAAAATAAGCATCAATTTATTTTTGAAATGTATGAACCAACATCACATCATTCTGAGCTACAATTTTCCCAGGATGCCTGTAAATGTGTTTTTAGTGTTTTAAAACACTAAAACACATGTGTAATAGTTCAAAACATAGAAAAAAGCCTCATATTTATGTTAAATCTTGGGAAAACCACCATTGAGTTATTTGTGACATATACAAGTATACGCCACACCAATCCGATATGCAGTGTTGTTGGAATGACTTGGTAAACATTTTTAAATGCACCAAAGCCTTTAAAAACATGTGTCAAGGGGTTGAAACTAGGAAAAGGATATCATATTAACATGAAATCACAATACAATCATTGTAAATTGATTTTGAAATTTAAGAACTTACAACATTTCATTATGAGTTAAGGTTTCCCAAGATGCCCATAAATGTGTTTTTAGTGTTTTAAAACACTAAAATAGTTGTGTAATGGTATAACTATAGAAAAATATCTTAGATTAATATGAAATCATGGGATAACCACCATTGAGTTATTTATGATGTGTACATGTAGAAAAACACATCAACCCAATTTGCAGTGTGGTCAAAATGACTCGATAAATAGTTTTTAAAGGTACCAGCACTTTTGAAAACATGTATCAGGGGGAGGGGGGGGGGGGTCCAAACTAGGAAAATGATGTTTTTTTGATATGAAATTAGTGTACAATTATAGTTGATTGATTTTTCAAATTTTGGAATTAACAACACGTCATTATATGTTTCGGTTTTCCTGGGATGCCTGTAAATGTGTTTTTAGTGTTTTAAAATAATAAAATGTGCATGTCATGGTCAAAACCATAGAAAATTACATCATATTGACATAATGTTATGGGGAAACCACTTTTGAATTTTTTTATATGTAAGCATAGATTACATGTCAATTCGATGTGTAGTGTGGTAAGAATGACTTGGTGAACAGTTTTTAAAGGCACTAAATCTTTTTAAAACATCCGTATAGGGGTCAAAACCTGAAAAACTATTTCATATTGATATTAAATCAGAGGAAAATTACCCTCTATTTAATTTTTAAATTTATTAACTCATGAAATTTTATTTTGAGTTATGGTTTTATCGAGATGTATGTAAAGGAATTTTTAGTGTTTTAAAATACCAAATTGTCCATGTAACCATCAAAAATTTAGTAAATGACCTTAGATTGACATAAAATCATGGTACAACGACTGTTGAGTTATTAGGACATGACTTCATATCAAATTATTTAATTTTTTATTATTATTTAAATTTCAAGTGTACTGTTTGCTGATTTAAAAATTAATTAAAATGTTATATACTTATTAATTTTTAGTTTCAAGTGTTAAATCGTAATTAAATAGGTAATTTTATGTTTTTAGTGTTTTTGTCATGATATATTATATTTTATGTTAATTTTTTTTTATTTTTTAAAAAAAACAAATTTTATGTGAAACATTATGAATATATTCCGTCTTTTCTCTTTCACATTTATTTTCTTAAAAATTTTACTTATTTATTATAGCTGATAGATGTCGATAGTAGGCAGAAGTTTGACCATTTTGATCCATGAAATTCTTCATAAGGAATTCAGGAAGGTAATTAGTTTCCATGGTATGTTTAAATTTTATCAATGATTCTACTGTAATTCTGATTTGTTTTGTTTTGTTTTAATTTCTGAATTATTTTTTATTAATGTTGATGTGATGATGTGGTTGAGTTTTGTTGATGAGGTGATGTAGAGGCAGATGGATGCAGTGGAGGTTATGGGGATGGTTTATATTGTGCATGGGTTATTTTTGGTCATATTATATATATATATATATATATTGATGATTGATTTATGGGTTGACTGAGGTTAGGGTAACTAATGTTATGCTGATTGTGTATGTATGTATATATTACTGTGGATAAATGATGTATATATGATGGTTTTATCATGCATTTATGTTTTATTTTATTACATTTTAATGTTTTTTATATTTGTTGAATAAATATTTTTTTAAAAAAAATTTAATATAAATATTTAACATCGGTTTCTAAAAACCATCGGTAAAAAAATTAATGAAAATTATAATTAGAAGTGGTTAATAGTAACCACCGCTAAACAAAGTTGCCTCTAAATTTAAGAGTGGTGGTTAGGTTCATTTAATCTATTTTATTTTTAGGTTATTTTTTTTAAAAACCACCTCTAAATAGAACTAAATCCACCACTAAATGATCCATAAATGACACATACAAAAACACCGCTAAATGAAAAAAAAACAGCCACTAAATGATTGGCGACCGTGTAATACACAACATTTCAAATAACCACTACTAAAATATTAGGACTAGGTTTAAAACACATCTAGTTGAAGAAAAAACTACCTCTAATTATGATTTTTTTATAGTGAATCCACAAAATCTTCATAGATAATTCATATAAATTACCAAACGATAATTTGGTAGAAATTATCAAAATAAGATTATGATATTTTATGAAAAGATAATTAGGAAAAAATATTTATTATTAATTTTTAAAAATCATCAGAAGATAAATATTATGAATTACTCAAAAGATAATTATAAAATGATAATTACAAAAAATTATCAGTAATTTCGACATCGTCAAAGGATAATTAAAAAAATTATCAAACGATAATCGTGGGATTATCAAGAATAATTTTTAAAATTATCAATTAGTAATTTCTAGATTATCAAAGGATAATTTATAGAATAAAAATTATCAAAGGATAATTTATTATAAAAAGATAATTATAAAGGATAATTATAAAAGGATAATTTAGGATATAATATCAAAAGATAATTATAAAAGATAATTTATAATAAATTATCAAAAAAAAACTATAAAGGAAAATTTAGGATATATTATCAGTGATAATTATAAATTGATAATTTAGGATAAATTATCAATAGATAATTATGAATTGATAACTTATGATAAATTATCAAATGATAATTATAGAAGGAAAATTTAGGATAAATTATCAAATGATAATTATAAAGGAAAATTTATAATAAATTATCAAAAGATAATTATAAAGGATAATTTAATATAAATTATCATAGATAATTATAAATGGATAATTTATGAGAAATTATCAAATGATAATTATAAAAGGGTATTTTATAAGAAACATTTAATAGATAATTATTATTATAGAGTTTATTAAGAGTTCATGTGTTGGCCTAGAGCGATAATTAAGAAATTATCCAAGAGAGTAAATGTATCATCACATGTGATATTTTTTTCCTTTTCAAATAAAATAACTATTTTTTATTATAGGACACCTTAGTGAACCTTGAGATTTGATGCATCAATGTTTATGATAATAAGGCCATAAAGAGGCGTTCTTGACTATTGAGGTTTCCAATCTAGCTATTAAACCACATAGGATGGTTATCCTTTCCTTTGACATCAATTACTTTTGAGATAGGAAGTTTCTCACCTTCTTGGTCTCTCATTACACATTGTTGTCATGGTAGGACAATTGTGTTGGAATATTTATATTCATGCTTGACTTGTGATTACATGTGGGTGTGTGTGTAGATCATGATATGGTATGGATTGATTCCATGATATTGATACGATAACTTGATTCCATGATGATGTTTGATTCACAAGTTGATGTATACGATGATGCTATATTTCCCATGATGTGTGTCGTGGATATTATCATCCTATGACCTATCATGTTTTATTTTGGAGGATTAGTATGTGTATACTTTACAGGTGGTCATTGTGGTATAACTACTCCTTGTGGGGTGCACACATGATGTACAACAATGATAATGGAGAAACATGATAACCTTGTAACCTGACATCTACTTGATTCCTTGTGGATTCTGAGTAGATTTACGATAATTGATGTCATGTAGATTCAGAGTATTACCCGATGCCTTGTGGATTCTGAGTATTACCCGATGCCTTGTTGATTCTGGTTCATTTTTTTTCACTCAACGACATGAAGATTCTTAGTGAATCACACACTACTTTGTGGTTGGTATGAATTCTTACCGATATATAGTATGCTTCCATCATGGAGCCAAAGAAGGTATGGATGGGGGTTTGTATCGTCTTGGTTAGTGCATGACCTCTCAGTTTTGGATTTTGTGTTACTAATATTGTTACAAATTTATTATTATTATGGAATACATTGGTATAATTGATCACACCATGTTAAGGATGCATTGTCAGTGTCCTACTTAGTCTTGTACTCACACACTAGTTGGGAATTTTGATGCACTTGTAGATATCATGAGGGATCTAGCGAAGGGAAAGGGACATGTGATGGATGACTGAGTAGTGGAGTGTGGAGATATTATCAGACCAGTGTAGACTCCAGAGGACCCGTTATTTATCAATTTATTTATCTACTACTTATCACACTAGTTTTGTTTTCAACATTGGGTTCTTTATTTGTATGACATGTATACTATCTTTTCATTTTTGAATTTTTACTCTGATTGTTTGTTATATTGTTTATTTTTTATTATCAATCCTATAAAATGATACTAAGGGTATATTATTACCTCTAATGTACTTAGACCCTCACTTCTAGTCGACTGCAACTTACGTATAGGGTGGCATGCATTTGGTTATGTGACATTCTGGTTTACACCCAATGGTTTGGGTCGGGGTGTTATAGGCTCGATGTATAAGCTAAAAATAATCCTTTATGGATTGAAGAAATCATTAAGGTAATAGAAATAAAAGTTTGATTATTTTATATTTGAGAAGGGATTCTTAAGGAGAAAATCTAACCATTGTTTCTACCAAAAGGTTTTTAGGGATGAGGGTTACAACATCCTTCTCTTTTACATGCTCTTTGCAGTTATAAACTTTAAATAGATTTAGGAGGTGAAATTTGATTTTCCTAGAAGGTTAAAGATAAATTTTCTCAAAAAAGATAAGAAGATTTTTGGGATGTGGATTGAAAGAGATAGGAATATAGAAACATTGGTTTTTTTCTCAAAGTTAATACATATAGATGGTCATAAAAATATTCCAAATTAAGAAACTGTAAAGTTATGCCTACCCATTGGCCAGACACTTCATTTTATCCAAATATAAAACACTAAAAATAGAATATGTGGCTAAGTAAATAGAAACTTTTATATTTTCATTAGTGATCAAAATATTGATATACACTGGGGTTTGTATAAGGATAGTCATTTCTCATGAAGTGGGAGTTATCAGTCTATTTATAAATTAGGTAAAGAATTACTGAGAAGCTGTGGAGATGATTATTCAATATCTCAAGGGCTTGAAAGATGTATCCTTTCATTTTAGAATAGATGATCCATTTTAAGGATACATATTCTTGTAATATTACATCAGGATTTTTGTTTACCTTAAAATGTATAAATATAAGTTGGTTTTTGAGGTTGTAACCTATTGTTACACTATCCATAACAAAATTAGATCATGTGTTTATGATGTAAGTATGTAAGGAATCAACCTACCTAGAGTATTTTCTTGAGTAACATAGAAGGATTCAGAAAATTTGGTTATTATTTTATAGAAAGGAGAGTGAAATTCATTTGGATAATAACATATTGTTTCACTCATGCACAATGCACATTGATATGAAGTATCATTTAATATAGAATATGGCAGAGGATTGGGTGTTGAAGCTATATAAGATTAATATTAGTTATAATTCAACCAATATATTTACCAGAGTCTTAGTATAGAAAAGTATGAGGAAATATTGTTCCTCAGGAGGATTTGGGTGACCAGAAGGTGAAATGGAGAAACTAACTATTGATGTGGAAGATGAGATGATTGTTAATTGATTAAGTATCCTAGGAAACATAAGTAATTGAAATAAGTATTTAAGTGGGATATTATTAAGAAAGTGTGAATTATACTTTCATGCTATGTTTCCAATGTACTAAAGGAATGACTCTATAATAAGGGACTTTGAATGATGGAGTCTCATAGAATTAAGAGATGGGAAAGAGGTTGGCTGGACAAGAAGGGGATGTTTTGAAACTAGGAGCACATGTGGCCATGTCAGGATGATAGAAGCATGGAATCAATTCTATATAGGGTGTTCTATATGGCCATGTCAGAGTAACTGGATGTTTTCCAAAGGTTATTTATGAATAAATTGGGAAACACACATTTTTCATCAGATGAAAACATTTGAGGAAATGTTTTCAATAAGAAATCAGAGGTCAGTATGACCAATGGTGGGTCCCCCATGAATCTTAAAAGGTGGTTTAACTGATTGAACAACTAGGACCTACTATAAATAAATTAGGTGGGACCACTTGTACATGTGAATTGTAGTGTTCTAATATCAACCAACTTAGTCGATTTTGATTGTAATACTTTCTTATTTTATGAGTATAAAGGAAGAAATTGTGTTTTCTTATGAATGTATGACCAATGTATGAACCATATAAAATCGTTTTTGTTATTATTAAGGCATGTTCAAGTTCTGAATTCTGTGTTTATTTTCAGGAGTTGTGTTTTTCTTGAGTGTGTGAGGGTTTCGATCCAGGGTGGTGATAAGGGTGTGGTTTTTATTATCATTTACAATACATCAGGTTTATGAGATTCTTCTATTTTTGTAAGTATTATACTTTTTATATAGTTTATGTTCTTGAGGTTTTCTTTATGACATGGTGGTATCAAATCACAACACCCAACACTTCTCACGTTTCCCGTTGGGACCAGGTTGAGTTAGATCCATATATTTTTTTGCTCAAAATCCAATTCGTATCATTGATCTTTGAGAGAAGTTATTGTATCCTAGATTTATCTTGTTGGTATATGTTCTTTGGTAACATGGTATGGTACATGAGGATACATGGGAGAGTGAGGATTTGATGCATCAATAGTGTCTTGATTTATTCCCAAAAATAGATAAAATCTAACTTCCTAATTATGGGAATTTCTATGGGGGGGAGTGTTTTAGGGCCCCCATTTTGGTACTTAATGGTTATATTGAATGGATTTTTAGGTTTAGAGTGTTTGAGGATGAAATTGAGTGAATTTAAGGGTCTTTTGGGCCTTTCAAAGTCACAAATAAATCACTTCAATTATGAAGAATACCCATGTTGGTTCGTGTATGAGGATTAAGGGTACAAAACACTCTGGAAGGTCACTATATAGTTTATTGAGACCCTGAAATTGGATAGTGTAGGTGAGATATTTTTATGGAAGTGTGTGTTTCAAAGTCACTAGGGACTATAAAATTGGCCCGTGTAAGTACTTAAAACCCTCCTAAAACCCCCATTTTAACATGAATTTGGATATTTCATTCCCATTTCCCCCCTCTCACCTTGATATCATTTTTGAGTGACCCAAAGGGTGATTTTGAGTTATCATCTTCCAGTGGATCTCATCCCCCTTGATTCTTGAGGTATTTCACATGCGAATCTAAGTTAAGGCCCTCTAAACCATATTCTCTCATTTTGTTTTTGATTAATATCAATGAAAAATCTAATTTTGTTGGTTTTATGTGAGTTTGGTTGGGAATTTTTAGTGTAATTTAGGTATTTTGGTTCTATTGTTCTGAGGAGCCTAAGTGGAACTTGGATCTTAGTTTTTGTGGAACAGATTCATGTTTTTATTGGATTTTAGGTAACTGACATCTCATGTATGCTATTCTCATAAAGTATTTTTATATTTAGCATGTCCTTTATTTAATTTAATTCTTGTTATTAAATGGTTAATTAGTGGTGTTGTTTTTTTTGTGAAAGATAATGTTTTGGTGTGTGTTTTTCAGTGAACCCAAAATAGTGATTTTCCAACTACATTGATATTTTCCAAAAAAATTAGATTTTTGATGTTGAATTACTTAAAATTTGAATTGTGGAATTGAGTTTCCATTAATTAGGGAATTATTTATGTTGATTTATTTTGTTAGTTTAGTCGATTAGTTATTGATATTTTAGGAATGAGTCATTGAAACTCCCACTTGGGTATGAGGAACTTTCTAGTAATGGTAAAGTGAGGTGGTGGTTACTTCCACTTGGGTGTGGAAACCTTGTTGGTAATAATAAGGCTAGGCTTAGGGGAAATTAGTCCACTCATGAGTATGTGATACCCAATTTTAGTAGGTTAGTCATGGAATATATCTCCCTTAGGTTTTTATTGACATAGGTATGTGAGTTGGCTTTTGATCATGGTGGTATAGTTTTAATGGATTGTGATATTTGGGAAGCTTAATTTCTATTATTACTTTTATTAACTATTATGCTTGAGTTCATTGAAAGTTTATTGTTTATAATCCATGTTTCCATTTCTTATGGATTTTTTATCAAATATTATGGGTTGGGGAATATTTTTAAAATTCTAATTGAATCTTAATGGTTTTCACATGTTGGGGTGTATATAGATCATTGAGGATATCCTATTGGTTTAGGTATTCACCCCTTGCACACCCACTCAGGTGGATGGGTAGATAATATAATAGTTTAACACATGTAAGGTAAATGAATCATTTATTACTAGAAATGGTTCATAACTATGGATTGGGAGCTATGATGGAGGAAAATTTTGGATTGGAAGGATGACTCATAGAGTTTGTATTGAGTCTAGGTGGCATCAGTGAAGTCCTTTTTAGGGTGATATATCTTTAAGACCCGATAGGCCCTCAATTTTGAATTGTTTATATACTTATTTTATAAGTTTTATTTCTTTGGATACTTATGTGGCTGTTTTAAAATTTTATCTTAAATGTTTTAAAATGTTTTATCATGTATCATGATATCATGACTTGTGTTTTTTATATATTCTACCACTATATTATATTTTGTACATAGGTGTGGTATGTCTAAGTTACAAACACATCATACAAAAGTTTAGATAATGGTCAATATGAGAAAGGTGGGGGATATATAAGTAAACCACCCCTAATGGTATTTTATATACTGCCAAATATTTTTGTAAGTATTTGAAATCACTACTGCAAATCCGGATTTTAACAGCACTAGTAAAGGGTTTTATCAGTGCTTAAAAAGTGATGATATTATGAGCGATGTTAAAAGGAGTGGTCTTTAGTAGAGCTAAAAAAGTACTGTTAAAGGCACCCGTTAACAACATTAAAAAAAGTGTTAAATGAACCCTTTATGAGCATTTTTTTAATGTTGTTAAAGGGTACCTTTAACAATGAAAAAAAAATAACTGTTAAAAAATATGGAAAAATTGATTTTTTCAAGGACCCCTCGACCCCCTTTATCAGCACTTATATCCCCCTTTCTCATCACTTTCCACTACCCATCCTCCATTACACACCACACCTCCCTTTCTCAGCACTAGAAGGCTATACTGAATAATTGCGCATGCTTTGATTCAATCCCATGATCTCCCTTATGAGAATGAATTCTCTTTACCACTATGCCATGTGTACTTTGTTGTATATTTAATGATTTTTCTATTTATTTTTATGTATTTTAAAATGTGTGATACATAAATATACATAATTATATTTATTTAAATTTACTATATACTAATAATCATTTATATATATTAGAATATAAATAAATAAATAAATAAATTAATTAATAAACAAATAAATAAATGTGTGTGTTAAATAATACACACAAATATGTATATATAAATGTTATACGTACCTATATGAATGCATTTTAATAAGGTAAATAAAATGAATAATTTTTTATATTAAATAAAATGAATAATAAATATTTATTTTATATATTTAAAAATACATTTCTACATAAATATGTTGATATATTAATTTATACAAGTGATTTATTATAAGTAAATATAAAAAATGCATATATTTAATTATAATTACAACAACATTGTGAAAAACAATAAAATGTCAAAACCATAACATCAATACGAATGTAAGACCTAGAAATTAATTCATATCCCACAGAAAACGAAAAAAACCCCTTTAAATGAGGATGAAATTCCATTGAATGTTAAAAAATTGGGGTACTCTAACTAAAAACTAAGTTTTTGAGGCCTTATGGGCCTTTTGTGTAGGATTGAAATATGAATGTTGATGCTCAATTACTAGAGGGGGGGGATTGTAAGTTAAAAAACTTTCATTTTTAACCTTAAGGAAAACTATGTTTAAAAAAATTAAACAAGGTAAATTCACAAGACCTCTTTTAGTTTTACAAACTTACTAGGTTCCAGAAATGTGGTTCTGGAAATGAAACTTAAGGAAAGTTTATAAGGAAAATATTCTACCTAAAAGTTTATAGAATCTAACTTATCAGAGTATACAAAATTACAAGAAAGTATAACATGGTTATACTTTCTTCCTTTATCAAAATACAATGGAAATAAACTTGAAACAAAATAAGTAACAAGTATGAAATCTTTTGACCCAAATAGAAGGGTATCCGACAACCTTGGATAAAGGTCCCTTGATTTATACATTCAAGATAGTCTATCTTGACCACACTTGAGTAAGCCCTCAATAGGAATATCAGAATCTATCTTGCTATCCCTACAAGCCCTCAAACATTAAGGTAGTTGGCACCTCTTTCTTCCTATCCACAGAAGTCTTCGAACTTTAAGATAGTCAGTACCTCTATCTTCCTATCCCTAAAATCCCTCGATTTTACACAACAAAAATCAGAGTCGCACAAAGTAATCTGAACAAGGTGTGCAGTACGCACAAAACATGAGAGTCTATATCTCTCTCGAAATCACTTCAAAAACATCTAATCTCTAGAGTGATCAACCAATAATGAGATCATTCAAATGAGCTCCTATTTATAGGCACTTTTCCAATGGTTGGATCCCTCCTCCAATGGTCATATTTTTCATTGAAACTATGAGGGACTTGTACATGTGTCACTCAAACAACAGTTAGTTAGAAACAGATTGTACGAGATCGTTTCATAACTATAACAAGTTTAAGTAAAATAAGGTTGCTTAACCAAATATATTTTTCTAAGTCTAAGGAAAAATAAAGTTCAGAGTCTAATAAAATAATCATTAAAAGACTATAGATCATGGATATTCAGATTCTGTTTTAGAAAGAATTTGGAATCTGAATTCTAAATATCTAAGAGTTTTAATTCTTACGAATTTGGAATATGAATTCTGAGGAACTCAGAGTCTGAATTCTAAGGAATTCTGAGTCTGAATTCTAATGATTAGGAGTCAGAATTCTGAGGAATTTTAAGTCTGAATTCGGAGTAATTTCAAGTCTGAATTCTGAGGAATCCAGAGTCTGAATTTCAGAGAATTCAGAGTTGGAATTTCAAAGATTTCAGAGTCTAAATTCTGAGGAATTCAGAGTATGAAATCTGAGGAATTCAGTGTCTAAATTATGATGAATTAGGTTCCTAAAAACAAAATACTTTATAATCAAGAATTTATAGAATTCTGAGGTTTTAGATGAAAAATTGAATTTTATAATTTGGAATAAAATGAGTTATATTTAGAGAAACTATAAAATGAATAATGAAAACGTAGGTAAGTATAATATTTCCTTGGAGAAGGAAAATTTTCATTATTAAGATAATTCTTAGGGAAAATATAATTTTCCTTAAGATAAAGTGTTTGTGATTTTCAAAACATGGAGGAATAGAAAAGTCATAATGAAACCTTATTGACTTGACAATATCCCCATTTTTGGAAACCACAAACATCCTTATAAAAGAGAATATAAGGACTTAGAATTTTTTGTCGACTTGAAAATAAAAACTTATCTCCCTTTAATTTTGAATCAAGGTAAATACGACTAACTCCCCCTTAGGTTTTAAAATCCCTAAGGATCGTATTATTTACTTCCTTAAATAGATTTTTCTTTTTCTTGTATAAGGAAATATTCTTTGATAAACTCCCCTAAGATAGACTCCCCCTTACTTAGGGAATTTCCTTCTTTACTCAGTATTCCTTTTATCATTCCTTTCCCCCCCTTTGTGATTTTCAAAAAGAAATAAAGGGAATGAAAAAAATGGTACCTAAAATATTAGTACTATACAACCAAATATACGAAGAACAACCAAAATTTCATTATGATAGGAAGAATTTGTACAAGGAAGAAAATACAACAAAAGATTGGTTTGGAAAAATTATCCTTCTTTCTACTTTGGCATTAACTTCTTCACAATGGTTTTTAGGTTCTTAAGCTCCTTGTGATCTTCTTCAAAATGCTTGAGCAGCTGATCCTGATATTCATTTTTCTTCTCTAAGGCTTTGATTTTTTCTTCCCGAGCCTTAAGGATTTCTACCTGAGCTTTCAAAAGATCTTCTTGCTTATTGAGTTTTTCTTCGAACTCAATTCTAAGATCTATTTCCATTTTCCAGTTCAACATAACTAAATTAAGCTTCCCATTTAGATCCTTAACTTCATACTTTCGGGTTGTTTGTTCGAGAGTTAGATTTTACTCAAATCTTTTAGTGAGATCATTGAACTTTCCATCTTTAGTATCAAAATAATCCTTCACACTTTCCTAAAAATCATCAAGTATTCTCATCTCTTTGATTGTTTTCCTTGGCCACTTTGTGGTTTCCTTGCAGGATATTTTGTGTGCTTCATATCTAATGAAGAAAGTTTTGAAATAGGACTCAAGCCTAACAAACTTATCCATAAGTATGGTAACTGAATCCTCTTTTTGATTAGATAAGTGCTAAAGAAACTGGCACCTCGAGTCTATACTCAGAAACAAGGGAATGGTATCAACCAGCTTATTCAAGAATTGGACTACGAAGTCATGTCTAAGAGAGAACGATTCCAAATCAGATTGATTAGTTGGTGATGATTCTTTCTCTATCTCTTCTACTTTTATCTTCGACGAACCACCAACACATTTCTTTGTCATTACAACTTTTTTGGTGTATCAACCAACACCTGTTTTCCCTTATCAGCTCTCGGAATGATTTCTACTTCTTTTGGTGACTCATGTTCACTATCTGATAATTGAACAATTTTATCTTCCTCAAAATTTTCTTTCGCATCATTTTACACTAGATCCTCTTTCTAAACAAAGTCATGGTTTCTAATTTTATCATTATATGGTTGATTCAATTATTACCGACCCTTTTCTTCTTTTCCTAGGGTAGCAAGTTTGGAATATTCATCTTGAGAAGTCTGGATCGACAATTTTTCAGAAGGACTCTCATTCTTATGATAAAGCTATAATTTCTTTATGACATCATCAGTGTCATACCATTATTCCTCTTCTTATTCTTCTTTTCTTCTACTTCCTCTCCCTGCATGATTTCTTAATCTTATTCTGGTTCCAGAATCACCATCTTCTTTCCTAGAGTCTCTATGGGTACTGGTTCATTGAGAAAAGTTTCCGATACCTGAAGCTGCTCATAGGATTTATCAGTAGCCTTCAGAAGAGATTGAACAATAGTAGCTTTATACATTTTCTTATTTTTCTTATTCCATTTTCTTTATTCTCAAGATCCTCAGTAGCCTTCAACTTTAAAGCTTTAGCCTCAGTAGGGTCCAAACCAAAACTAAGATCCCCTTCCTTCTTATTCTTCTTATCTTCTCTCCACTTGGAAACCACTTCATCCAGATAAGTCTTTTTCTTCTTTGTCTTAGGTGGTACTGACTGAGTTTCCTCAACAACAAAATATTTTTCTTTCTTTTTTGGTACCTTCACTTTTCTCTTTTTACCAACCTTCTTGGAAGTCTCAGCCACTTCCTATTTCTTTGACAAGGCTTCTATTTCCGATTCAAAAAAATCATAGAATTCTCTATATTCATTAGAAAAACCAACCTTCATTCTTCTTAGTGTATCATTACTTAGCAATATTACCTTGAAATTCCTTAACTTAGAGCTATAGGGGATTTAGAACAAATCAAAATAGAGAACTATGATCTTGGAAAGAATGTATGGATACATAATAATCTGATAATTGATAGTTCCTTTCTTGATATTTGAAATTTTAAGAAAGATATACTACACAAGGTTAATCTTTCTGAGGTTCACCATAAAATCTAGAATATAAATTTCAATTTTATTCAGGGTATCCTTATCCCATTTTATCGGAATGATAAACCCTTGAACCCATAATTCCATAATATGAAAATATGTAGAAATGTGGTTGATCATTGGTGTATTAAACCTTGAAAAACCAAGGCACTCTATGGCCTTGTCCTTATCAAAACTTACTAAAACAACCGGATGCTTGTGGGTGCAGAACTAAGCTTCTCCCTCATAAGTGATTCTAATGATATTAGTATCCATAATGAAAGAAAGAGAATAATTTTCCCATAACTCTTAAAATAAAAATTATCTTTTCCATCTTGAACAAAAAAACTTATAGATTCATAAAATTATACTAGCAACTGAGGATACGCCGAATCCTGTCCCTTTGGTTTTGATACACCCAAACTCTCCCAACCATTCAACTTGATATTCTTTGAGATAAGAGAATCATAATTCACAAAGAATTTATGATCTACTAACCTTTCTATGTATATTTTTCATTCAGGGATTTCTTTTACTGATGAAATTTGTTTATGAGGATAAGCTTCCACAGACACTCAGAATTGAGGAAAACCTAAAGATTCAGAACAGACCCTAAGAAGAGGAGAAGAGCTTCAACATGCCAAGTCTTGATAACCGATGTGGGACGACCCTCGGGAGGCATTTTTATAGTCGTTTGAGGTGAAAGTTCATCTTCTAAAAAAGATCCAATAGTGGTAACACGTTTGATTAGATCTGATGGTTGATATTGATAGTCGAAGACAGAATTTGGTATATTTCGATCTTTTGAGGTTTTTAAGATAAAAATTCAGATTTAAGGAAATTGAATCTGAATATTTTTTAAACAATATGAAAATACCAATATGAATCAAAATAATTACAAAAATTCATTAAGGAAATATATCTTCTAAAATTCTAGGAAAATTATTAGTAATAAGGAAAATTATTCTTGAATAAATTTAGATCCCAGAAAATTTTAACAAATAAAATTTTACTACGAAATATTTTGACTACGAAATGTTTTTTGACTCTGAAAGAATTTTTTACTGAAAAAATTTGATTATGAAAAGTTTTTGGACTATGAAAAAATTTTTGACTATGAAAAAATTTTTGACTACGAAAAACTTTTTGACTACGGAAAAAATTTTGACTGTGAAAAAACTTCTGACTATGAAAAAATTTTATTGTGAAAAAATTTTCGACTACGAAAAAGTTTTGACTACGAAAAATTTTTTGACTACGAGAAAATTTTTGACTAAAAAAAAATTTGATTAAGAAAATTTTTTTGACTACGAATTTTTTTAACTACAAGAAAATGTACTACCACTATGAAAAGGAGTTTCTTACTGTAAGGAGATATGTTTCA
The DNA here is from genome assembly GCA_963277665.1 of Viscum album. Lineage (NCBI taxonomy): Eukaryota > Viridiplantae > Streptophyta > Magnoliopsida > Santalales > Viscaceae > Viscum > Viscum album. Next base: position 536,189,504 of record OY728138.1, on the reverse strand, counting down.
ACAAAAATTTAATATGAGAGATTACCTTGCGGTTATTATTCTTAAATTTTGTTTAATGTATTCAAATCTATTAATGGGTAAAGATTTTTTGAAAATATCAGCAATTTGATCTTGCGTTCGGATAAATTGAAGAATAATATCTCCTTTTGGTGTGTGATACTTAAGAAAGTAATTCCTAATATCTATGTGTTTTTTACTAGAGTGATGAGTAGGGTTTTTTCTTAGGGAAATGGAACTAGTGTTATCACACAATATATGTGTTTTAGTAAAACTCATGCCATAATCTTTGAGTGTATGTTGCATCCACAACACTTGAGCATAAAAACTTCCTGCTGCTACATATTCAGCTTCAATAGTGGAAAGTGCTACTGAGTGTTGCCTTTTTTCATGACCAAGAAACTAAAGAATCTCCTAAGAAATGAAAAGTTCTGGATGCACTTTTCCTATCCATTCTACATCCACCAAAGTCAGCATTCAAAAAGATTTTTAAAACAAAACCATTTCCAGAAGTATAAATGATTCCTAAATCCATGGTTCCCTTTAAATAGTGAAAAAATATTTTCACTTCCTTTAAATGAGATTATTTAAAATTGGATTGATATCTTGCACATCAGCATACTGAAAACATTAAGTCTAGAAGACTAGCTGTCAAGTATAGTAAACTTCCTATCATACCTCTAAAAGATGTTTGATCTATTAGTTTCAAAGCTTTATCAAGATAAAGTAAATTTAAGGTACCAATGGGAGTACTAATACTCTTAGTGTTTTCATATCCATACTTTTTAAGAAGATCCTTAATATACTTATGTTGAGATATATCGGTTCCTTCTGGTTTTTGAGAAATTTGAAAACCTAGGAAAAATGTTAACTCACCCATCATAATCATTTCAAACTCAGATTTCATAAGATTTTCAGAATAATTGGTTAAAGATTTATGAGTTGAACCAAATATAATTTTATCAACATAAATTTGAACAATCAAATTTTTTTTCTTATCTTTCTTTATAAAAAGGGTTGGATCATCATTTCCCTTAACATAAATGTTTTGTAATAAAAATTCTGTAAGTCTATCATACTAGGCTCTAGGAGCTTGTTTAAGTCCATATAAAACTTTGGTAAGTTTGAAATCATGTTTAGGATGTTTTTGTGTCTTCAAAACCAAGAGGTTTTTTAACAAAAAATTCCTCTTGAACATATCCATTAAGGAAAGAACATTTAAAATCCCTTTGAAAGAGTTTAATTTTGAAAAATTCTGTAAAGGAAAGTAAAATGAAAAAATATTTATGTCTAGCTACTGGATCATAGGTTTCTTCATATTCTATTCCTTATTGTTGATTATAGCCTTTAGAAACAAATCTAGACTTATTTAATATAATGATTACATTTTCATCACATTTATTTCTGAATAACTATTTTACTCCACTAACAAAAGTTTCCTTAGGTATTTTAAACATGGTCCATACTTTATTCCTTTCAAATTCATTTAGCTCATCTTGCATGGATTTAATCCATTCATCATCACCTAAAGATTCATTAGTGATTTTTGGTTCTAATTGGGAAAGGAATGCTAGATATTATACTTCATTTATTAAGGAACTTCTAGTCCTTACAGGTTTATTTACATCACCAATGATATTATCACTGGGATGATTCTTAGGAAAGAACTAATTTGGGTTTTGTAAAACCTATTCATCAAAATATGGTAGAAACCTTTCAGGGTAAATGTTTTAGAACAATTTTCTTGAACATTTTCCTTACCTGAAGGATATTCTATCAAGGGTTGGTAATTAGTTTTTGAAAACACATCCAAATATATAGATTAAGGTTTTTTAAAAACAAAAGGTTTAGTTTCATCGAATCTAACATGCACTATTTCATCAATAGTACAAGTGTTTTTATTGAAAACTCTATAAGCCTCAGAAGTTGTGGAGTAGCCTAGGAAAATTCCTTCATCAAATTTGGGTGCAAATTTATGTAAATTATCTTTGGTATTCAGAATGAATACTTTGAAACCGAATACCTTGAAGTAGGAAAGTCTTGGTTTTCTACCATTCCACAATTCGTAGGGGGTTTTATTAAGAAATGGTCTTATTAAAACTCGATTTATAGTATAATAAGTAGTAATTACAGCTTCAACCCAAAAGTATTTAACTATATAATATTCATTAAACATGGTTATAGTTATATCTTGAATAATTTGATTTCTTCTTTCAACAACACCATTTTGTTGAAGAGTTGTTGGTGTTGAGAAGTTATGAGTAATGCCTTTTTTACTACAAAAAGTTTCAAAATCAGAATTTTGAAATTCTCCTCCATGATCACTATGAATAGTTATCAATAGAAGGGTTTTTCTCATTTTTAACTTGGGCTCTAAAAATTTTGAAATAAATAAGATCTTTAGATTTATTTGCTAGAAAATAGACCCATGTAAATCTAGTGTAATCATCAACTAAAAAAAATACATAATATTTTCCTCCAATGATTTGAGTTTGTGCTGGTCTAAAAATGTCCGTATATACTAACTGTAATGAATCAGTAGTTGATACTTCACCAATTTATTTGAATCTTGATTTATGTTGCTTACTATATCGACAAGGATCACAAACTTTTGAAGAATGAAATATTAGCTCTGGTAGATCCTTAAATAGTCTTTTAGTTTAGAGTTTACATAGGTTCCTAAGATCACAATGTCCTAAACTTCTATTCCATAACCAATATTGATCTTCCATTGCACTAAGTAATGGTAGATCTTGGCTCCTAAGGTATTCCAAGTTTATCGTGTATACATTCTCTTGCCTGTGTGAAGAAATAATAAACTCTTCCTTAGAATTGTTTACTAAGTACTTATCATTCCTAAAATTCACAATGTAACCTTCATCACATAATTGACTTATGATAATTTGGTTGTGCTAAAGACCCTTAACTAATAAAACATTTGAAATAAAAGTTTTTCCAAGAAGACCAATGTTACCTATACCAATAATTTCTCCCTAAGCATTATCTTCAAAAGTTACTTTTCCTCCTTTCGTCTTTATAATATTTTCAAATAAGTTTTTGTTACTAGTCATATGCTGAGAACATCTAATATCCTTGTACCATGTATTTCTGTTGGTACTATATTTATTTTCCTAAAAAGAAGAGTGTTAGACTTTTGGAATCCAAACTTTCTTGGTTCCGGAAATTTCAGAAAGCAAGATTTTTGGAATCCACATTTTCATAGAATAATAAGCTTTATGAAAACCTAAAGATTGAGTTTTGTTTAAAGAATTTTTTTTGCCCAATGTTCATGACACTGAAATTTAGTGCAGAATGAAACACTTTGAGGAACAAAATATTTATTACTAAAAACTTGTTTAGAATGAGTATAACCAAATCCAGAACTATTCCTTAGAGTTCAAATTTGGGAATACATCTTGTCAAAGTTTTCCTTACCATAGGTAAAGTTTGACAAACACTTCCTCAATGAAAATATTTCTAACTTTAGTTTAATAACCAAGTTTTAATCTTCAAAAACATTAGTTTTAAAACTAGAGTTAGGCTCTAAAATATTTTTCATAGAAGTTACATTTTCAATATCCTTAGAATTTTAATTCTCAAGAAGTTTATCAAACCTAGACACTTCTTCGTAAGAAGGTAATGTATTATCTTCATCAGAAGAAGATTCTTCATCTGAAGACTTATAGTATTTATTATCATTATAATTTTTATTAAAAGATAAATTAGTGATAGATTTAGCATTTTGTAACTTGTCCATTAGACAATGATTTTCAATGGGTATCTTGGTTAGTAGACTAAGGTTCTTCTGACCATAAGATTCATACTCTGAGAATTCATCAGAAGAGTCTCCACCACTGGCACTCCAGGTGTCATTGTCTTTCAAAAATTTCTTAGCTTTAGCCTTATAATACTTATTTCTATTTCTCTCATAATGCTTTTCCTTTATATCCTTTTTCTTAAGCATAGGACAATACAACATGATATCCCCTTCTCTTTTTCAATCATAACAAGTGAATTCTGAGTCTTTCTTGTCTTTTCTTTCTTTCTTCTTATATTTATACTGAAAGTATTTATTTCCAACTATATTGTTCATCCTTCGAGCAAGATTAGCTATCTCATTTTCAGAATGTTCACTTTCACTAGATTCAGATAAAATAGTGACTTTCTTAGACTTAGATTTTGTAACCCTTTTAGGAGTCTTGACTTTAGTATTAGTAAAGGATATAGTTCCATTTCCATTTTTCTTATTATTCATATCTGTATATATTTTAATTTTTGTCTCATGTTGAAGAAGAGTTCCAAAAATCTCATCAAGAGTGATTTGAGATACTTTTCTATTCTCTTCAATAGATGTTCTCTTAGATTCCCACTCATTAGGCATGATATCTATAATCTTGTCCACAAGATCTTCATCATCTATAACTTTCTCACCCATAGATTGTAAAATATTAAAAATTGTCAAAAACCTTTGTTGCAGATTGCATACTGGTTCTCTATAAGGAAACAGAAATCCATGATATTATACACTAAGTATAGCTCTTTTAGTTTCTATAACTTTGGATGTACCAAAATGAGTAACATCTAATTTCTTCTAGATACAATTACCAACTTCATAAGAAGAAATATGACTATATATATTCCTGGTCATGGAATACAACAAATTTTTGCATACCTTGTAGTTTAGTTGATATTCTCACTTTTCTTGATTGGTAAAGGTTTTGAATTTCTTGTTAGGAATCTTGTAATATCCAATAAGAATTACAAAATTTTGCACTCCAGTATTGATAAAAAAAGTCTTCATACGATCACTCCAGTACTCATAATCATTCCCATCAAATATAGGTGGTCTGGTAGGATTTATATTGTCAATCGAACCAACATTCATTCTGGCCATTCTAAGAAAATATATTTCCACAATAACTTGTTAATAGTAAAATTTTGTAAATAAGGATAAAAATCCCTAAGCAAGTAAAAAAATAGAACAATGAAAAAATTGAGGAAGAAAACTTATATGTGAATATAATTATTTCAGAGACCTTATCTAATACCAATTGTAGGATCGAAATATGAATGTAGATGATCATACGGAAACCTTATTGACTCAACATTTTGGGCCTTAAAAAACGTGGAAAAGGTTTACCTGGGTCACCCGGGGTGTAGATCTCATTGCATGATTTTATTTGATATGTGGTATGGAGCCTAAATGGATACCCAAATCAAAATTAATGGTCGTTTGAGGTTCGAGTTATGTTTTCAACTTATTTAAGATATTTTGATATTTTTTTTTGATTTTTTATCTTCCAATTGGTATTAAATCACTATTACTAAATAATAATTAGCAAATTATTGATTAAAAATATATTTTTAGTTATTTTATATTCCTTTTTCACTAAATATCATGTATAAATGTAAATTTCTATTTACCTTATCTAAAACACATTAAAATAAAATTTTATATTTATATCAATAAAAATATATTTATATATTAATATATTATTTTTAATGAAATATTTTTTTTAAAATACACCCAATATCACTGCTAGTAAAAAAGTGCTGATAAAAGGGGGGGGGGTCTTTATCACCACTTCTAAAAAAGTGCTCATAAATACCCCCTCTTTATGAGAACTTTTTTACTAGTAATGATAAATTACTCCTTTATTAGTGATTCTTTTAGCATTGTTTAATATTATCTTTAACAATGCTAAAAAAACGGTTAAAGGGGGCCCTTTATCAGGTCTTTTTCTAGCACTGAAAAGGGGGTCTTAAACAGTACTTTTAGCTAGAACTTTTAAAGCCCTCTTGTTGGATAAACCCCGTTTTGTAGTAGTGAATAATGAAATGACTGTAAACAATACATATTCTAGTGTCTTTAGACTATAAATAAATTTATTTCATTCCAAAATTTCTTTTAGTTTTATATTTTTATAGAATTCATTCATAAACCATACATAAAAAAACCACGAATTACATAGCGAAAACATCCTATTAGTATCAATTTTTTCCATTAATATAAAACTTTGGAAATAAAGTATGATTTATTTTTATGTAAAAACATAATGACTTTCAACTTAAATTATTTCTTTCCGTTACTCATTCTTAAATCCCATGAATGTTTTACAAAAATGTGGTATGAGTACAAAAAGCTCAGTAATGGACATATAAAGAATAAGTATGTTAGTCCAATGAAAAACATGAAAAACCTTGAAAAATATTTTCTTAAAAAAACTTTTTAACTATAAATGGAATCATGTTTCCTTTAAAAATATCATTATCTTACCTTTTGATGAATAGTCATTAACATGTATAGTAAAGTCATGGAGGTTCCATTAGACATCATCCCAAAACCCCATACAAAATCTTTATAAAGTGGAATAACTATACAATTGCCTTCCAATATACTAATTTTGTGAACATAATCATTATTTAATGCATTGGATCACTATCTATGCATACCCATAATATAAGCTATATCAGGCTCACCTGGCGCTATCTAGGCACACCCATTATATACACTATATAGAGCTCACCCATGCGATATAATGGGGCTCAACCCATCATATAAAAAATGCGAGAGGACCATATCATGAATATAAATTTTTAATATTTTACGTTTTCATCATAAAACCCTTGAAAAACTCTTTTAAACTAGTATCCAAAATACTTTCAGATGCCAAAATACACTTTTTTATTTAAGAAAATTTTATTTCAAAACCACATTTTAAATACCAAAATACTAAAAAAAGGGAAATATTTTTTTTCTTTGAATAATATATAAAATAATTAAAAGGAATCCATACTTTAAATAATTTTTGTAGTAGTTGGAAAAGTCATTGTTTCAATATACGTTAAAATAGAACATTCTTTGTATCATTTATAAAGAAAGTAAAAAATTCCGTATAAGGATTTTTTTTTGAAAAAAATTAAAATAAATAAAAATTATACTTTATAAAAATATCATTTCCATATAATTACATTTATAAAATCATTTTAAAAACATGATCATTTAAGAATAATAGTGTTAGAAGGAAACTTTTAAAAGAGGATTTTTTAAAGAAAAGTTCCTCTCCACATTGAACACATTTGAATCATAATCCCAATGGAAGAATAAAATTAAAATAGAGTTTAAATATCATTAAAATAGATAAATTCAACATATTACATGTCAAAGGGGCTATATATACATCTCATAAAATAATATTGGTTCATATCATCAAAATATGCCTTAATGAAAGGAAATTGTTATGAAGTCCCTTACCTTGATTCCAACTTGTCATGTACATTATTTATCTTCATGAATAATAAAATTAGGTTAATTATTTAAATTCTTAAGAAAAAATTTCAAGTTTATTATTCCCTTTTATCTCACTTTTTTCCATGTTATATATTATCACTTTAAGTTCACTTCAGAATCTTTGATGGTTTTCGGTTTATCTGTCAAAAATGACTCAAGTAGGTTGACTATGGTCAAAGAAGTCATTATTTAAAAATACATAGAATAATAATCATGAAATAATTATAATATTTTTATATAAATTATAATTTTAAAACCTATCATGAAATATTTTTTATGAAAAATGAACTACATTACAATCATGGAGACAGTAGGCCGTACATACGCATGAGTAACATTTCCATTTTTCAATGATGATTATGGAAATAAGTTAATTTTTATTTTATATTTATAGAATTATAAACATTTTATAAATAATATGTTATTTAGTTAAATATAATTATTTATATCATATATGTGTTGTGGTGATGAAAAATAATCACATCGCTTCATGGAGGAGGTAGTCCATACATACGCACGAACAACATTATCATTTTTTAGTGAGTGGAAAGGTAAGAAAATGATATATTATTTTTTCAGAATTATAAATTTGTCATGAATATAAAAATAATATAATTATAATGTTATATATAACAAATTTATTCATTAAATTTATCCTTATTACCTTCCATGTAAAGTATTAGTGAAACACACATCACATTATTTTGTGTGATAGTAGTGCATCATACATATGTGCGATGATATCACATCACCCACATAATAGAAAGTAATAATTTATATGTGATATAATAATTATAGGAGTATAATTATGTTAAAAATACTATATATATACTTTAATTACATCATTATAACATTCCATGAGAGGAGATGAGGAAAAACGAATAACATCAGTTCGTGAGGCGGTAGTCCGCCGTACACACACATTTTCATTTAATTTTCCATTTTATGGAATATGATATGGATTTCGGTTATAAAATTAAAATAATAACATCTCAGTATATGGGTGATGTTATTTTTATTATATTATCACAATTTAATAATATTTTAAGGTGGAAAAATAAGAAATAAAATAAAGATTCTTGGTTAATCACGATATATCTTCTTCAGAAAACCTACTTAGGTAGGCCCCAAAATCCATCCTAGGTTGAATTTACAATCGAACCAGGGGATATAGGTCATGAGAAGGTAAGTAAGGAAGTTATTTGTGTAGAAATTTTCTATTTAAAATGGATTTTAAGGTGTTTATAGGAGATGATAGGGGGTGGCCTTTTATAAGTGAGGTGAGTAGAACATATGTAATTTTTGAAAAGAAGAAGATGTAATAATGTTTTCGACATGAAAAAAGATAAAAAATGGTCCATTTTTGATACTTAGACATGATAGGGTCTAAGTATGGCTATAAAATATATTTTACAAAATTTTCTATGCCATTTTAACCTTTAGTTTTTAGTTTAACCCCTGATAAATCCATTTTCACCTTAACCACGATAATTAATTATTACTGTTTCTCTATTCATTATGGTAAAAAATTAAGTTAAAATTAGTATATAATATAAATTATTGTGATTAAAAATATTTAATAAATTTTCCCAAATTCAATTAATAGAAGTGGCATAATTTAATACAAAATTAAACCTACAAGCGTGACGAAAAAGAGGGTTTTCAAGAAGTGTTTTTTGAGCAAAAAATGATTCTATATTAACTATATGAATATTAATAATCATTATATAAATTTTAATTAATATTTATATATGTATAATATATTAATTTAATTTAAATTATTCATAATTAGGGGTTGTTTTAATTAATTAAAATGGAGAAACATTATGCACTTTAAAACAATTTTCAGAAAAATCATTTTTTTAAACTAAAAAATAAACATATACTAAAATACAATAAAAATCTGATTAAAAATTAATTAAATTTATTAAATATAACTAAATAATACTTATTTTACTTTAAATCACGTTAAAAACATAATTATACTTTCAAATTACATGATTTATTGAAATAAAATGATATTTTTACAAAAATCGTTATTTTTTTTTCTATTCAAAGAAAAATTGATAGTATCAAATCGATCCCAAAAGTATACCCTAAGTTAATTTTTACATGATGATTTAAAAAATTTTATTTATTTTTTTAAATTCAAAATATATAATTTATAAATTAATCATTTAAATAAAACTTTATAATAAAATATTTTAATTTAAAAAATTTCCTTTCTAATTTAAAAAATTTATTTAATATTTTTATAATAAATATAACTATATAATTCATATTCATAAATATGAAAATGATTTATTATACTATTACTTAGGTTTTTACAATCGTACCAACTTTGGATATTTCATCCTTGAAATTTTATTTACTTACTAAACAAGTGGGAATATATTTATCTCTTAGAATTTTCCAATTACCTTATTTCTTCTTCAACTATATGGTTTTTCCATACAAACTTAACCTAGTGAATAAATTTATTACACAAAAAGTGTTTTCTATGGTCAGTAATCTGAAATCTATGTCCCTTGTATTAAATATTCTCCTCCAAATTAACTCCTTTAGGGATCAAAACATGAGATGAATTTAGAAAATATTTCCATTACATTGAAATATGGAATGCACTATATACCTGGGATAAACATGGAGGCAAGTAAACTTAGTAGGTAACTGATCCAACTTTCTAAAAGATTTCATATAGTCCATTTAACTAAGGACTTAACTTTCCCTTTTTACCAAATTTTTTAACACTTTTTAATGAATATTATTTAAGAATAACATGACCTCTTACATCAAAACAAATAACTTTCCTTCAATTATCTGTATAACTTTTCTTCTTGCTCTGAGCCATACTCATAAGTTACTGAATTAAAAAAACCTTCTCAGAAATTTCTTATACCAACTTTGGTCCCATAAAAATCCTTTCTTATAATTTATCCCAAAAAGATGGTGTCCGACATCGTTTTCCATATAATGACCCAAATGGTTACATCTATATACTGGAATGAAAACTATTATTATTAGAAAACTTAACAAAAGAAATATGTTTATCCCAAATTCCCTTCAAATCCATTGAACAATAATAAAACATATTTTCTTTGTTCTGAATCATTCACTCAAACTAACCATCGATTTGAGGATGAAAATATGTACTTAAATTTAATTAAGTAGAAAAAACTTATAAAATACTTTACAAAAATTAGAAGTAAATTTGGGATCATGGTCATATACAATAAAGAGATGGAACTTACTGAAACAAGACTATATTCATTAGATATAGTTGGGATAGATGATATAAATACATAACATTTATAATGGATATTAAATGTATAAATTTTGTTAATTGATCAATAATAACCCAAGTTGGATTATTACCTTGAGATGTATATTTAAATCCACCACAAAACCCATTGATATATTTTTCAATTTCCACTCCAGAACTATAAATGGTTGAATGATTCCCTTTAGTAATTTTCATTTTTCATTAACCTTCTAACAATTAAAAAATTTCATATAAAAGTTATAAATATATATTTTCATTCCATCCCACTAGTAATATCCTCAAAGGTCTCTATACATATTAGTACTGCCCTTATGAATAAAAAATTGAAAATTATGAGCTTCACTCAATAAAAATTTATTTAACTATAAATCATAGGGAATACATAATATTTTTCCCAATCTGATAGAACCTTCTTCATCAAAATTATACTTAGGAAACTTATCCTTGTCCATGAATTCTACCTTTTCCTGTAAATTATCTTCATCCCTATAAGTTTGCTTAATTATTTAAAAATTTGATGATACTAAAACTTGAAACAAGAGAGAGGAGGTTCTTGCATCACCAACTTCTAGGGCCAATTTTACTAAATCATTAACCAATGGGCCATGTTAAAAATGTAACATGGTTAATGTAGAATTATTTTTCCTACTCAAAGCATCGAATATATTGTTTTAATTTATTGGACGGTAATGAATCATGAAATTATAATCTTTGATCATTTATAGAATTATTCTTTGTCTCATGTTTAACTCTATCTGAGTAAAAATATACATAAAAAATTTGTGATCAGTATATATATCACTCTTTTACCCATATAAATTATGCCTCTAAATTTTAAAATAAAAATTAGTAGTAACTAATTCAATATCATGAGTAAGATAATTTAACTTATGAGGTTTCAGTTTCTATAAAGCATAAACAATTACCTGATTATTCTTCATTAAGACATTACAAAGTCCCTTCAAAGAATCATAAATGTTGATGAAAAATTCACCATTTCAATAGGTTAAGAAAAAAACTAAAGGATTCAAAAATATTTTTTAAGTTCCTGAAAACAATCATCAAATTATTATTTTTGGATGAATTTCGACCCTTTTTGAGTTAACTTAGTCAATATTCTAGACAACTGAGCAAAGTTTTCAACAAACTTCTAGTAGTAACCTGCTAAACCAAGAAAACTATGAATCTTATTACAATTTTTTTGGTATTGTTAAATCTTTAAAAACTTTAGTTTTATCAAGGTTAATAGTTATCCATATTTAGAAATAATATGACCAAGGAGAAAAATATATTGTAAAAAAAAATCACAATTAATAAAATTTCCATATAGTTTCTTTTCTTTTAATGTTTTCAAAACAATCCATAAGTCTCCTTTATATTCCTCATGAATTTTATAATATAAAAAAATATCACTAATAAACACAACCACAAACTTATCCAAGAACAAATTTAAAATTCTATTTATAAGGCCCATAAATAAATCAGGTGCCTTCAACAACCCAAAGGCCATAAATAGAAACTCATAATTCCCATATCTATACTGAAATAATATCTTAAAAATGTAATCCTCCTTCACCTTTAGCTGATTGTACCTTGAACTCATATCAACCTTTAAGAAATACTGATCTCCCTATAGCTGATCAAACAAATCATCTATATGAGGCAAATGGTAATTGTTCTTAACTATGATGTTATTCTAGGATCTATAATCAATGAAAAGTCACATTGAACCATATTTCTTTTTAATAAAAAAAATAGGAGCACCCCATGGTGAAGTGATAGGTCGAATGAAACCTTTTTCTAAGAACTCAAACATTTTTTTTTCAATTCTAAAAGTTCTACTTGTGCCATTAGATAAGGGGGTTTTAAAAAAGGATTATCACCATACACTTATTCAATAGTAAACTCAACATCCCAATCTAGAATAACACTAGGTAAGTCATCAGAAAAAACATCCATAAATTAATTTACCACTGGGACATCACTAATCTATTTTTTTCTTTTCAACAATATGATACATATATCTTTCAATTCTATATCTAATAAATTTATGAACTTCTTGGTTTGTTATAAAAGGTATAAAATCATGTAATAAAACTTTCTTGGATCCTCAATCTATCTTATCATGATAAACTAAAATCTAATCCACAACCAAAATTATATACAACTCTACTTTGGGAAGTTCAACAAGATTTCTAGGAAAGACCATCCCACTAATGACAATAGGAATATTCTTATAAATCTTGGTTGCTTTAATGCTTCGTCCTAGAGTTTTTACCAAAATTTATATCTTAATTTAATGAGGTGATATTCCAAAGGTACAAGAAAATTTCTCAAAAATGAAATAATGTGAAGATCCATAGTTAAACAAGGTATTGTAATAATTCAAATACACAAGTGACATACATATCAGCACTTCATTTAATGGACCAACAGTAACTATAGTAGTAGAAAAATATTTATTCCACAACTTCTGGTTTCAGTCTCAATGATTCCCCCCTAAGTGACTAAATTTGGACACACATTAACATAATATCCTAACTTGTTACAATTGAATCATATTAACCTTAGGTTTTTATTATTTTTCTACTCATTTTTCTTGTAGTCATGAGACATAATTCCAAATGTTCAATATTGGTTGTACTTCCCTGATTTTATAAGAAATTATATAGATTTCATTTAACCATACTTATCATAATATGAGAACTTGATTTTCTTACAAATAGATTTATTTTATGAATGATTCCCCATTTACTTCCATCTACACCTTTTTTTACTCTTCTATTCTCATGGAACAAAAATATTGGAAAACTATATCTCAACTTTCTCAGCACAATGAAAAAATTTCTCATATATTTTAAATTCTCATGAGACCAAATATCTTTGTATAATTTATTTCAATAATGAGTAAAATATATTAATTTTACTACTAATTTCCAAAAAAATATGGTATGTACCTATCTAGTCTTGTTAAATTGGATTCTTACATGGCTACAAAATCTTTATCTTATTGCCTAGATTTTAGGAATTGTTTTTCCATCTAGAGTCAAAAAACCTTAGGGAAGTATTTATCAAGGAATATGATCACATTTTTTTCCATTCCATGGAATCAAGATCATAATTTTATCTAGTATACTTAACTAAATACCTAACTTGGTCAAATTCACCTTCAAAATGAAAAATGGTAAGATTTACCTTTTAGTGTTCTGAATACCCCATGACTTCAATTTTTTTAGAGAATTGATCCATCCTTCAATTACCATTAGGTCTGAATATCCACTAAATATAAGAGGATGTTGTCTCATAAAATGATCTAATATAGATATGTTCATTTATGGTATACTAGGTTTCTCTCTAGAATAAATAACACCACTATTTATAGTTTGTTCCAACTAAGCCATCACATTAACAAGTTTCTCAATACCAATTCTGACCATATAAGGATACTGATTTGGAAGGATATTACCCTATTTGTTATTTCCCACTATATCTTCCCTATTTCATATTTGGAAAACCATTCTAAAAAACCTATTTTATATAAAGAAACATGGTAATATTCAAATTCTATATCTCTTCAACTCAAACATAACTAAAAATACATAATGGTCATGCTATTAACATTATCCCAACCTTTAAAATTATCTAAACCTCAATATGATACAAATATAAGGATCGATCCATAAAAATTATATTTTCAAGTGTCATTATACTAGAAATAAATTTATTTTATTCCCAAATATATTTTACGTTTATATTTTTTAATAATTAGGTCGTATCTCATACATAAAAAACCATAAATTACAAAGTGGACACTTTCGATTAATTTCTACTTTCCCAATAATATAATTTTTTAATAATAAACCATGATTTCCTTTCAGGGAAAATATTCACAATTTTGAACTTTCCTTCTTTATTTCCTTTACCCATACTTAAACCCTGTAAATAATATTTTAAAAACTTGGTATGCACAAAAAAAGATCAGTATGAGACATAAAAAAAGAAGTCCACCAGTCCAGTGAAAAACACGAAAAACTATGATTTTTTTTTCTAAAAAACATAACTTTTTTTCCTAGAAATTTAATTATTTTACTTTAATATATTCATTATGACACCTATTAAAATCAAACTACTTCTATGAAAACTCCGTAGAAATCATAGATAAGTAATGTAGGTGCCTTGGGACATCATCTCATAGAACAGTTATAAAACCATTAAAAATTGTAAAAAGAATATGACTGAATTAAATTATAATTATTTAGACTACATAATCATTATCAAATTCATTGTAGTTCTGTATGTTCACACCAATTGTATAAGCTATATCAGGCTCACCTATTTCTATCTAGAAACACCCATCGTATAAGCTATATCGGGCTTAGCTGTGAGCTATAATGGGGCTCCACCCATAATATAAACAATGTCCAAGGACCATATCATGAATAAAACATTTTAATATCAAAACTTCACATCATAAAACCCTTTAGAAACTCTTTTAAACCAGTATGAAAAACAATTTCAAATATCAAAATACCCTTTCTTCTTAAAAAACATTTATTTTTAAAAACCAATTTTCAATACCAAAATACCAAGAAAAAGGAAAAGATAATTTTTCTTTGAATAAAAAAGGAAATATTTTAAAGTAAGATAAACTTTAAATAAGGGTTATGGTGGAAGGAAAATTCAATATTTTATATGTTAAATTAGAACATTCCTGTTATAATTTGTAAAGAAATTCAAACATTCCATGTAAAGATTATTTTTTATTAAAAAAATTGAATTAAAGAAAAATATTTCCTTTATAAAAATCTCAAGTTCAAATAATTAAATTTATAAAATGATTTTAAAAACATGGACCAGTATGAAAAATAGAGTTAGAAGGAAAATTTTAAAAGTGTATTTTTTTAAAGAAATGATCCTTACCACTTTAGAATTATTTGAATCGTAAACACCATAGAATAATGAAATTTAAAAATATTTAATATCATTAGAATTAATAAATTATTGATAAAAAATTTCAAATGTTTTATATATACCTCTCATAAAAAGTAGTTTTATGACATCAAAATATGCTTCATTGAAAGGAAATTGAGACGAAGTCCCTTAACTTGAGGTTGTATCATCATGTATGTTATTTATATTCATTAACGATAAAATTATATAAATTTTTTACTTAACTAAGAACTTTTTTCAAGTTTATTATTCCCTTTTATTTTTATTTATTTTAATTCTATATATTATTACTTAATCAATTAATTTTACTTTAGAAGTTTTTATGGTATTTAAATTATGTGTCAAAAATTACTTTGTTAGGTAGAATATGGTAAAAGAGATAATTATTTCAATATATAAGTAATAATAATAATGAAATAATTATTATATTTATACATCAATTATTCTTTTTAAACCAATAATGAAATATGGTTATGAAAAATGATCTACGTTACAATCATGGTGACAGTAGGTCGTAGGTACGTATGAGTAATGTTATCATTTTTCAATGAGTGGAAAGGTTATAAATAAAATGATATATTGTATTTTAAGAATGAAAAATATGTCCTAAATTTTTTAATTATTTCATATATATCATATATATTCATTAAATTTATCACTATTACCTTCCATGGATAATGTTAGTAAAAAACGTATCACATCACTTTGTGAGGCAGTAGTTCACCGTACACATGAGTGATGTTATTGTATCCCCCATGGAATAGAATGTAAGAATATATATGTGATATAATAATTATATTAGTATAATTATGTTAAAAATATCATATATATATATATATACACTTTAATTACATCATTATAACAATCTATGATTGGAGATGATGAAAAAAATAACATCAATTTTCTAGATGGTGGTCTGCCTTACACACAAATGGTGATTTCATTTCCCATTTGATAGAAGAGGAGATAGATTTAGGTTATTCCATTAAGATTATAACAGATTAGTATATTTTATATACTAATGTCGTTTTATCATAATAATTTAATAATATTTTAAGTATGTATAAGAAGAAATAAAATAAAGATGCTCAATTAAGCTTGATACCTCTTCTTCGGACAACCTCCTTAGGTAAGAACCAAAAGACTTATTAGGATGGATTTATGATAAAAAAGGTATCTAGGATGTGGTTTTGGAAGTAGTTATTATATTTGGAAATTTATTATAAGTGAAAATGGTAATTGATGGTGTGAGGCATAGAGGAGAGTGGGGTGGCATTTTATAAGTGATGTGAGTTCCACACTTGTAATTTTTGAAATGAAAAAGGTGTGACTACATTTTACACATCCCAAAAGGATAAAAAATGAAAAATTATATATAATTAGACATTATAAGGTAGAAATATTGAAATACAATATATTTTATACAAGTTTCTATGCCATTCTAACCCTTATTTTTTAGCTAAACCCCTAGTAAATCTTTCCTTACCTCAACCATGATAATTAATTTTTACTGTTTTCACTATCCATTATAGTAAAAAACTAATTTTAGATTATCAGATAATATAAATTATGATAATTAAAAATATTTAATTCATTTTACCAAATTCACTTCACATAATTTGTATAATTTAAATTAAAATTAATCTCACAGGATTGATAAAAAAACCGGTCTTCTAGAAGTTTATTTTTGAAGAAAAAAATGATTTTATATTTAATATATGACTATTAATAATAAATATATGAATTTAAATTCATATTTATAGATTTATAATTTGTTAATTTAATTTAAATAATTCCTCATTAGTTTTTTTAATTAATTAAAATGGAGAAACATTATCCACTTTAATAGTTTTTAGAAAAATCCCATTTTAAACCCAAAAAGAAACTTATACTAAAATAAAATATAAAGTTTATTAAAAAGTAATTAAGTTGATTAAATATAACTAAATAATACTTATGTTACTTTAAATAACATTCAAAACATAATGGGACTTTTAAATTACTTAATTTATTGAAATGAATTTCCATTTTTACAAAAAAATATGTATTTTTCACTATTTTCTAGAAAATAAATATTTTTTGAAAAATCACAAAAGTTTTACCGTAAGTTAATTTCTATATTATGATTCAAAAAATGATACCTAATTTTTAAAATTTAAAATTATATTATTTATAAATTAAACATTTAAATAAATCATCACAATAAAAGTGTCTAATGAAAACAATTTTCTTTTGATTTTAGAAAAATTATTTAATATTTTTATAATAGATATAATTATCTAATTCATATTAATAAACAAGAAAATAATTTATTCTATCATTACTTTGGTTGTTAAATCTGGTTATCTAGGGGACACACCTGTGGCCTAGTAACACTTTGACTTGATCTGAGTGTGGTTGAGGGGAGATGAATTAGGTCAAGATGTTATAAGGTGGTTTCATGAAACTATCACTAAATACTAAAACAATATTCCCAAAATTGTGTTTGTTGTGTAGTGAGAGATTTCACTAAAAACGTATTGGTTTTTGATTTATCTTGATCTAAATAATATGATTAATAATTTATCTTTTAATAACATCATGATAATGCTATATGAATCAATACTAATAAAAAAAATAAAATAATATTGTGAGTGTCACCTTCTTATTATTGTTTTTTATTTAAACTATTATAGTTTCATTAAATTAACACAAAAACATAGAATAATGTGATTTTTTTTGATAATGTTTCATTAGTATGTTTATATAGAAACCATCATGAATAATAACGTGATACCTAGAAACAACTTGAGTAATTACATGAATATTATGACACTCTATTTGAAGACCTAAGATAGTGAACATAAAGTTGTGACACAATGAGTGATTCATGTTATGGAAAATAATTCTCAATGTTTTTGAAAAAATGTTAAAATATTCACATAAAAACACAAAATGAGTCATTCATTGAAATGAAATTTCTTATAAAATAATAAATAAAGGCTCAACATGAAATCACTGATTTATTAATCCTTGAAATTTGCTGAGCAAATTGTGAATTTAGAAACAAACAAGCTATTTGTATCTATCGGTTATTTCCTCATTTATTGTAATTAATTCTATCTATTTTTTATATGATGTAATTTTTATTTGATTTATGTTTTATATTACAAAATAATGTTTCATCTAAAGGTTATGCATCCCCTAAAAATGTATGTTGTAATAATCTTTTCCAAATAAAAAAATGATAATGTGTTTGTGGTTGTAACTTCAATAAAAAAATCTATGTTGTGATAGGTTATGACTCCTCTAAAAAGTTTAGGATCTCATTTTAGTTTATATCCACAATTCTTGATGAGTTTTAGGTTGTGTGAAGAGTGGAAGAGGATCATGTGGATCCACATTAATACTCTTTTTTTGTATTTTAAAGACATACCACTTTTAAGGGTTGAGTGGGAGCTCAGTATAAGATACAAATAATAAAAAAAGAAACCATTCAATAGCAAAAAACTAAGAATATATCATCAAGAATCATCCAACCCCAAACTAGGATTATCAATCGATAACATCAATGATAGATCCTTGATGTATTACAGTGGATGAAGATGTAGTTAGTATCCAATGTGGAAGATGATAAAGTCCATGATTTCTAAGTAATTATTTATAAAAAACACATTAGGTCTAATTTTAACATAGATAATTTTAGTTTTTGTATCAATCTATTTCATGAGTTCATTGTTGAGTCCCAGTGAAATTCTTTTAAATTCAGCTTTTGGGGATTACGCCACCATCAATGTAATATTTATATTCATCTCTTCCTCATCTTATCCACTCAAACCCTTTTCAAATTTATAAAAAGCATTTCATTTTTATAGATAAAGTTTTTTGGTCTATACAACTTGGTTTATAGTATACCATAGGATCCTTTGATACTAAAACATCCTATTATCCAAGTTTCTTTTATATATTAATTTTTTCTATTGATTTAATTTCCATTAGTTTTTGTGGGGAAAATTGTTCTATATAATGACCTAATTTCTTTCAATGGTACAAAGTAAAACCCTCATAGTTAATTAAAACCATATTTAATTTTTTCAAACAAAAATAAAAAAATATTTGGCTTAAAAATATTCTTCATTTTCTAGTAGTGGATAGGATAATTCTTAATACTCATTATCAACACTTGGAGATGATTCTTATACCATTTTATCATTTTCTTTATTGTCAGTCAAATTAGCACTAATGACACTCTCAATGTATTCACTAGTATTTATGTAGCCTACACTAGGACTAATAGCTCAATAGTGAATTGAATTTTTGGGATATATAGTTATCCTTGAATAACTCATCCCCACAATAATTAAATTTTTGTCTTTGTAAGAAACAAGTTTCATTTACATCCCCTTCACATCATCCTCCATAGGGGTGTGGAACACCATTGGTTCATCAATAACATCACATATCACTGCATATCTATGAAAGAACCTACTATGGTCCACCAAACCAATATAGATATAATAAATAATTATATTTACTTTAATATATATGATTGGATTTAGAAAAAAATTATTCTATAATTCCTTATCAGGTTGGATTGATGTGCCTAGAAAATATCCATTGAGTAACCCATCAACATGAGTTGTGGAAGAATTATCAAAAGAAGTGACTTTCCCAATAATTTTTTTTCATGTGGGGTACCATACTAATTATTTTAATCACTATTGAAAGCTATGGGAGTCATAACCCTTCAACTCATAGAACAAATATAATTTCCCCAAATTTTCACACTTAATTTTATAAAATAATTCATAGCCACCATCATTGATGAACTAAATAAAACAAGGTGTGGGGATAGATAGATCTAATTTTTTTATACTAAATCCATAGTTATATTCTATCCTATGATCTTGTGATGATTATCTATAAAAAATATATTAATAGAGCTACAATTCTATCAATCATAGAGAAGAAATGGCCAACCATTGAGAGGGTTGGTAATGTCTTGGTCAATGTATAATATGAGCTTTACCCCTTCCAAAACTCCTTTAACATATTTCTAGTTAGTTAATGTAATATGTGATGAAAAAAACAATAATGATGATTATAATGAAAGATATGGTATATAAGGGATTAAATCACATGACATGAGGATTATAAGGTTCAAAAAACTCTTTTGATCGAGTGGTTACATCCTTGGTGTTCATTGGTTATCACCCTAATATCCACTTTAATGTTTTATTATCAATGATAAATAAAGTGTTGGATGGATAAGGATGCTGGTTTTGAACACCTATAATAATTACAAATACAATTAAAAGGAAAATAAATTGGTGACAAAAAAATCTTCGACAGGTGTGATCCTTCCTATATCTTCCTCAAGTTCTTATGTGTTAATTAATGTTATACATACTATTCTTCTCTCAATCATGAACAAGATGAGTAAAACCATCCTTCAATGATATCACAATTATAATCTAATTACTTAAGCCATATAAAGTGATCACACTATCCATAACATAGAGAATGATCCATTTATATATATGTATCATATATTTATACCTCCTTTAATGTTTAAAATAGATCCATGAGAATTGGATTTCTTTATCTTCATCTATGGTTAATATCTATTATATCTGAAGTAAAATTCATATATTATACTTATTTGGTATCCCAATTTATGGTCTTATTTTACCCTTAATATAGAGGGTATATCATATATAAAAATTATGGATTTTGACACACCATGTCTTGTAGGTGAGTTCACCATAACATGATGATATTGGTCCAATCCAAATCCAATTTTTTATCCATATCATCTCAAAAATCTCAATTTCCTGAATAAATTTTTTAAATTGAAAAAATATATCCATTTAAACACCATGATATAGTGAGAACTGCTATGTCATAGATCTTTCCACAAAATCACCACCACAATGCCTACTTCCTCCTTGATCATGATCCACATGGATTTGTTTACGACACCATGAAATACACTATATAATTTAGGGCCTATATCCCTATGGGTTGTCTTAATATTATACTCTTTATTTTCTAACACAATTATTCAAATCATTACATTCATTTTCTCTTTTTTTCCATGACATAGATCATCAAAATTCCAATTTCTGATCAAGTTCACTTGATCACTTTTGAGATCTATCCTCAATTATTCAAAGAAAATATCTATAAAAAGGCACAATAGTCTCTACAATGCCTCATATATCCCTTATTTCTATACCATCTAGTGAAAAACATGTTCGTAGAATTTTATTATTGTTATATATTTAATTTGTACATGTATGCGAGCTTAGTTTATTCTTATGTGGCCTTTGGGACTTCTGATATACTCTTACTCAAGATTTAGATAATTATTAAGTGAAGCTTAAAAATATATATTTAATTATATATAATAATGAAATTACTCTTATGTATATTTGGAAACTTTGGACTTACTCATACATAACCACTTTGAACTTTTCTCACCATATCAAAAAACTAACATAGTATATTGAAACTTTAGTTCAATATGATGAAAATTAATGATTAATATTATATATGTTTATTACCTTTGGTATTTTCACCGCTCTCAACAAAATAATAGAAATATAAAACACTGATTTTAGTTTAGATATGTCACGATAGATCTCAACTCATCCATTGAGCTTCTCAGAACTATGGTATCATCCACCGAGGGCATTTCCAGTCTTCTGCTATGACATAATCTTATATTTATGTACCTATTTTTGTATATTAAACCATATCAATTCAATAAAATTGAGTTCTAAGAAAAAAAATTAGATATCCTTGTAAACATTTAACCTTACCATCAAGTGTCATTCTCTATTATTCCTTTATTTACCACCAACAACCATAATATGACAACTCGTGTCCCATATATAGTGATTTAGGGTCTTAAGTGGGAATCATGGATGGTAAAAACATGAGATTATTTTATTTTTTGGTTTAGTTTGTGGATGATATTTTTATGGATGGTTTTAGGATGTTTAAAATGGTCTATTAAAGGTGAATTTAGTGTAATATGAGGATTGATAAAGGTTGGAAGAAGAAAATTGCATGGGGTTAGTGGTATGGGAACCAAAAAAACTCTAATGAGAGTCGACATAGATTCTAGTGGATAAATAGTATCTATATTGCCATAGGAGCAACACTTGGTGGGGGGACACTATAACTCTTATAACACCCGAGAATTTTATGAGAAATATTTTGTTTTTAAATCATCAAAGGAATCTTTCACTACACACAACACTTGATTGGCTTGCTTTACACGCAATCACGACCTTCCTCGATAGCTTGCGTCGTACGCAATACCGAGTTTCACTAAACAATGATATGATATTAAAATATTATTAAAACTTGCCGTTATGAATAGTAATAAACACTTTTTGGAATTTTATAAATTTTATTTTTAAAAATGGACTTCATTTTTGGATTCAGAATATCGAAATTAGCCTAGGGTGAAATTTTGGTATTTTTCTGAAAACTTTCAATTTTTGATGAATAGTGAAACCACTAAGTGGTAGTTAAAAAACTGAATTTTTCATAAAACTTAATTTTACCGCTTCTGTGAGTGGAATTTTGAAAATCCGAGAGACACGGTTGATGTCAGTAAGTAAAATGTGGTTCAATGAGATGAAAATAATTTTTTGGTGAATAGTAACTTTTTACTTTTATTTACCACGATTAAAAGTAAATAGGGTAATTAAGGGTAAAAATGATATTATTATTACCTAACACATGTCCTAATTCTATTGGATAAGTTTAATTCGACCAAAAACAACCTTAGGAATAAAATATGACCATTTAGGCCCACTTGGATTAGATTAGGACATTTATTATCAATTTACTTAAAGAAGAGTTAAAATAGTTAAAATCAAAGTTTAATAAGTAAATAATTTTTAATATGGGGTTATACATAAGATAAATTCGACTATAAATATTAATTAGAAAGATAAAAATATTTCCAACATAATGATATTTTATTTATAATTTTTAGACATTAAATAATTTAATTTATTTATGACACAACGATGATGCAGTAATTATCTTATTAATGAAATATTGACATAATTGATGTTATAAATACCTAAATAAATATAATTTGAGACTTTTTATGAATTACAGTAATTTTCTAGGTTAATATGACATGTTAGTATTTATTTAATTAACCTTTTTCGAACTAATCATTCTGTTATTATTTTCACAAAAATCAATTACTAAATAGTGTCAAAATTGACATAAAATAGTTTTTAAAACAAATATTATATTATTAATTGTTATTTTATTACTAAAAATCAAAGTTTCGGAAAAATAAATTAGAAGATTATATATATTAATAATAAACAACTTGGGGTTCGTTTGTCTTGATATAGTATGTTTATTAACCTTATAGTGTAAGAAAACAAGAAGACACGGTAAAAGTTAAATTATCTAACTTAAAGTTAAATCTAAATGATAAGGTTAAAACTGATACCTAAACTTGTCTAAATTCTATTAGATGATAGGATTTAGACCCATACCCACCTTATCTTCGAAATAAATCAATTTGGAGCTATTTGAAACCGAATTTGGCTTTATAATAAAATAATATTTTTAGTTATTCCAAAGGTACCCCTCTCCTCCCTTATAAAAGGGCACCTCCTCCCTCTCTTCCTCACACCACTTTGAGCCTTAAAGCTCAGCCAAACCCTGCAAATTTCATCTCTACACTTCCCTAGAGACATCCTAGAGGTCATGGTCTTCTTCAAAGACCAATTTTAGTGCCCTAAAATGAGGTCTCAAAGAAGCGCTTCAAGGAAGAGGTAATGCCTGTTAGCAATTCTTTCATCTTTATTTCTTCTTCCACTTATTATTCTTTAGTTGTTTAATTATGAAGTAATAACATAAGTATCAATCATATACTGACATGTTATTATAAATATGAAACAACCCTATTTCACCATCTATCCATCCTACGGGAAATGAAATCACCACGCGTGCGTACGTACAAAATACCGTCTCCACTCCGTGGTGTAATCTATTTTCCACCACCACCTTACTTGGATGGGTATAATGGTGTAAATAATGAATATATATGATTATTTTAAATTGATATTTATTATGAAATAGTATACATACACTCCAATACAATTCCACGATCATGGGAACAATATCATCGCTCGTGCATACGTACGGAATACCATCTCCACGATGTGATGCGACTCGTTCTACATGATCTTTATTGCATAATGATTATATAAATGAATTTAATGAATGAATATGATATATATTACACTAATACCATTCTGGAAATGAGGTATCTATAACCTAAAAAGAAGAATAAGAATTTATTCGACAAAACACACATAAGAACAAAAAGTAATAAACACCCGAATAACAAGTAGGAATGAAATATTACTAATAATAAGCTAAGAATATGACCATATATGATATCATAACAATGATTATGATTCTAGAATAAGTCAATGACATTATTTAAATCATTATACAGGAGGTTCAAACACTTACGAAGCAAATCAGACCTAAGGTAAGGGAAATATCACAATCTCATTTTTATCTGAGATTTTTTATAATTTGGAATTTACTAGGGTGTATTTTATCATCCACATCCATGTTTCCTCAATATGTAATATTTATATCCTTCTACAATAGTTTATATATAATTTTACCCTTCGGTGAGTTTTTAGTAAAAGATATGAAAGGAATATTTTGTCATTTTTCGTACGAGGTACTTTTTGACTCTTCCGAAAAAGTACGAGAAGAATGTTTTTTTAACTTATATAGCATGAATGGATTTTTAAAAAATTATTTCCAAGAATCTTCCTTTACAAGTTTTTAAGTTTATTTTTAATCAACTTCTTTTAGATTAAAATTGTATGACATGTTAATAAAGGAAAAATATTTTTGAAGTAGAAAGGATGTGAAAGCCTTAGTAAGAACCCTAAGGATACTTCTAAGCATAGAACACAATATTAGTGTTTTAGAAATGACCATGAATAACCTAGGATAAAACCTTAAGTGTGAAATCTTATTCTTTATTATGTGGTTTTCCGATTATAATTAGTGTTTCTCACACTATTCTTCTTGGTTTTAGTCAATGGCTGGAACCCGAAGGAATTGTGTTAATACGGAATGCGACGGGCAATGCAATGATTGTCCCCATGAGCAACCAAACGTTATGAGAGTTGGAATGCAAAATCTTGTAGCCATGCTCACACAACTTTCTCAAGCTATGACTCATGCAGGAATTCCAAACGAGAAAAGGAAGGAGAAATATTCTATTGAATCCTTCACGAGGTAGCGTCCACCTTCATTCAGCGGGTCTACTGATCCATTAATTGCTGAACAATGGATTAGTACTACTGAAAAGATATTTTCAGTTCTTCAATGTTCTGAACATGATAAAGTCATCCTAGTAGTGTATCGTTTGGAAGGAGATGCTGATCAATGGTGGAATCTTATTAAGAATATGAGGCAAAGAGATGAAATTGAGTCCATGGAATGGGAAGAGTTCAAGAACTTATTTTTCAATAAGTACTTCCCTCGTATTCTTCGAACAAAGATAGCGAAAGAGTTTCTTGAACTGAAGCAAAAGGATGATGAATCTGTTGGTACCTTTGAAGAAAATTTTACAAGACTTTCAAGGTACACTTCTCGTATTATTATCCAACCTTAGAGTAAGATCGATCGATTCTTTAGTGGCTTAAAACCAAGTCTTCGAAGGGCGTTAGCCATAAGGGACTTCAATAGCTACGTGGAAATCGTTCGATGTGCTCTCAAAGTCGAGATAGAGATTAGAGTAACCCATCAGTCATATGGGTTTGATAAGAAGAGGAAAATGGAATTCAAAGGAAAATCTAAAGAGCACACTGAAAAGAAGATGAGCTTTCCCTTATGCTCAAAGTGTGGAAAGAAACATGGAGGGAGTTTTCTTAAAGGGACAAGTAAATGTTTCAAATGTGGAAAGGAAGGTCATCGGGAATTTTAATGCTGCAATGATGGGAAGAAGATGTCTAATGATGCAAACAAAGGAAGGGATACACAGAATGAACCTACTACACTTCAATGTTTCAAGTGCAAGGAGATGGGGCATTATGCCAATAAATGCCCTAATCCAAGGGTTGTTGATGATGATCGACATC
This sequence comes from Viscum album, assembly GCA_963277665.1. Lineage (NCBI taxonomy): Eukaryota > Viridiplantae > Streptophyta > Magnoliopsida > Santalales > Viscaceae > Viscum > Viscum album. The sequence goes on along the minus strand of OY728138.1, from coordinate 536,162,845 downwards.
AAAAAGATCTTAAGGCTAAAGACAAAGGAAAGTCACATGCAATTTCTATCAGCTATGTGGAGTACGATAACAATGTGGTGAAAGGTACACTTACCATCCACTCTAAAGTAGAAAATGTTTTATTTGATTCTGGATCCACCCAATCTTTTATTTCTAAAGATTTTTCTAAGAGTATCATCGAATTACCTCAACAATTAGATGTTGAGTTAGCTGTGACAACCCGTAATGGCACAATAGTCGCATCAAAAGTTTATAATTCTTCTTTGATTGAAGTTTTTGGGAAAGTGCTTCCTGCAAATCTTGTGATCCTTCCTATAGTGGAATTTGATGTTATTCTTGGCATGGATTGGCTTTCTTTATATGGAGCTCATTTCAATTTCCAAAGAAAGGAAGTCACATTTCATATTCCAGATCAATCTATGATCGTCTATCGATTCAAGGATGAACATAACCTTCCAGTGGAAATTTCATCCATCTTATGGGTCTTGATTCCACTAAATGATGGTTATTTATCTCAAATGGTTGGTGAGAAACTCACAATTAAGAATATTCCCATTGTATGGGAGTTTGATGATGTCTTTACAGAGGAATTGCCTGGTCTTCCAACAAATCATGAAGTTGAGTTTTCTATAGAACTCGTACCGGGTGCTTTTCCTATTTCAAAGACACCTTATAGAATGGCCCCAATTGAGTTGCAGGAATTGAAGAAGAAACTCCAAGAGAATCTTGATAAGGGATTCATACGCCCTAGTGCATCACCTTGGGGAGTAACTATTCTATTTGTTAAGAAGAAAGATGGATCAATGAGACTCTGCATTGATTATCGAGAACTTAACAAGATCACTATCAAGAAAAAATATCCTCTCCCACGCATTGATGACTTATTTGAACAACTACGTGGAGCTAAATACTTTTCCAAGATTGATCTTTGTTCAGGGTATCATAAATTAAGGGTCAAAAGGTAGGATATACCGAAGACGGCTTTCCATACAAGGTATGGACACTATGAATTTATAGTTATGCCATTTGGTCTTACTAATGCCCCTGCTATCTTCATGGATATGATGAATAGAGTCTTTAGAGACTATCTTGATCAATTTGTGGTAGTCTTTATAGACGATATTCTTGTCTATTCAAAGATCAAGTAAGAACATGAAGATCACTTGAGAATTATATTGAAGACCCTGAGAAAGGAGAAAATTTATGCCAAATTTACCAAGTGTAAATTTTGGCTTCAAAAAGTTACATTTTTGGGTCACATAATCTCAAAAGAGGGGATATCTGTGGATCCAGCAAAAACAGAGGTTATCGAAAGATGGTCGAGACCAACAACAGTAACTGAGATTCGAAGTTTTCTTGGTTTGGCTGGATATTATCGACGTTTTGTGAAATATTTTTCACAATTATCTAATCCACTCACCAAGTTGACTCGGAAATGAGTTAAATTTGTTTGGACGGAAGAATGTGAAGAGAATTTCAAGGAGTTGAAAAGAAGATTATCCAGTGCACCTGTGCTCACACTGCCTTGTAGTGGATAAAGGTTTGTGATCTATAGTGATGCATCCAAGAAGGGATTAGGATGTGTTATTATGCAAAATGATATGGTGATAGCTTATGCCTCACGACAGTTGAAAATCCATGAGAAAAATTACCAAACTCATGATTTGGAGTTAGCTGCGATAATATTTTCATTAAAGATTTAGAGGAATTTTCTTTATGGAGAAAGGTGTGATATTTATACTGATCATAAAAGTTTAAAGTATATTTTCACACAAAAGGAGCTGAATATGCGCCAAAGAAGATGGTTGGAACTGATTAAGGATTACGACTGTTCAATTCATTACCACCCTGGGAAAGTAAACAAGGTGGAAGATGCATTAAGTCGACAAGACCATGATAGCTTATCCATGATGAGGATCACAAAAGATCCAATATTTATGGATTTACAAAGGATGGATCTTGGAATTTTAATAGAAGGGGGAAAATTGTATCTTTCTCAAATGAATGTTCAACCATCTATACATGTGAAGATTAAAGAGGCACAGAAAGATGATGTCAAGTTACAAAAGAAGGTGAGAAATATTCCTGAATTCAAACTTGATTGTGATGGGATAATAAAGTTCAGGAATCAGGTTTGTGTTCCTCCCATCCCAGAATTAAAGAAGGAGCTGCTGGATGAGGCTCATAGTTCTTCATTCTCTATTCATCCTGGAAGCACGAAGATGTATAGGGACCTGAAAGAGTACTTATGGTGGGATGACATGAAAAGAGATGTTGCGGAATATGTCTCTCGATGCTTGGTTTGTCAGCAAGTTAAAGATGAGAGAGAGAAGTCTAAGGGGATGTTACAACCATTACCCATACCCGAATGGAAATGGGAAAACATCACTATGGACTTTGTCACAGGACTTCCTAAAACATCCAAAGGAAATAATGCTATCTGGGTCATAGTTGATCGTCTTACTAAGTCTGCACACTTCATTGCTATTAGAGAGGATTTATCTCTGGATCAGCTTTCCAGGATATATGTAAAGGAAGTGGTAAGATTGCATGGAGTACCACTTTATATTATATTTGATCGGGATCCGAGATTGACCTCGATGTTCTGGCAAAGTCTTCAGCATACTCTGGATACAGAGTTGAGTTTCAGCACTGCTTATCATCCTCAGACAGACGATCAGTCTGAGAGAACAATTAAAACTCTAGAAGATATGTTGAGAGCTTGCTCTATGGATTTAAAAGTTGGTTGGGATCAACACATACCTTTGGTGGAATTTTCTTATAATAATAGCTTTCACTCCAGTATTCAGATGGCTCCTTATGAAGCTCTCTATGGAAAGAAATGCAGGACTCCAACTTGCTGGGATGAAGTCGGGGAATGAAAGCTATCAGAACCTGATCTTGTTGATGAGATGGCAGAAAAGGTCCGATCTATTCAACGACACATAAGAGAAGCTCAGAGTCGACATAAAAGTTATGCCGACAAACGAAGAAAAGACCTAGAGTTTGAAGTGGGTGATAAAGTGTTCTTACGAATATCTCCCTGGAAGAGGGTCATGAGATTTGGAAAGAAGGGAAAGTTGAGCCCGAGATATATCGGTCCTTTCAAAATACTGGATCGTGTTGGAAAGGTAGCTTACCAATTGGCACTTCCACCGAATCTCTCTCAAGTTCATGATGTGTTCCATGTATCTCTCCTGAGAAAGTACACACCTGATCCTTCACATGTACTCATCTTAGAATTTGTACCGCTGGAGCAAGATCTTTCTTATGAAGAACAACCGATAGAGATTATGGATCGTAGCGAAAAAGTCCTACAGAATAAGACCACTCGCTTGGTGAAAGTTTTATGGAGGAACCACCAATTAGAAGAAGCTACATGGGAGCTTGAGGATATGATGAGGGAGAGGTATCCTCATCTGTTTGTTACAAAGTGACGAATTTCGAGGGAGAAATTCATTTTAAGGGGGGTAGAATGTAACACCCGAGACTTTTATGAGAACTATTTTGTTTTTAAATCATCAAAAGAATATTTCACTACACACAACACTAGATTGACTTTCTTTACACGCAATCACGGCCTTCCTCGATAGCTTGCGTCGTACGCAATACCGAGTTTCAATAAACAATGATATGGTATTAAAATATTATTAAAACTAGCCATTATGAATAGTAATAACCACTTTTTGAAATTTTATAAATTTTATTTTACAAAATGGACTTCATTTTTGGATTCAGAATATCGAAATTAGCCTAGGGTAAAATTTTTGTATTTTTCTGAAAACTTTCAATTTTTGATGAATAGTGAAACCACTAAGTGGTAGTTAAAAAATTGAATTTTTCATAAAACTTAATTTTACCGCTTCTGTGAGTGGAATTTCGAAAATCCGAGAGACGCGGTTGAGGTCAGTAAGTAAAATGTGATTCAATGAGATGAAAATAATTTTTTTGGTGAATAGTAACTTTTTACTTTTATTTACCACGGTTAAAAGTAAATAGGGTATTAAGGGTAAAAATTATATTATTATTACCCTAACACATGTCATAATTCTATTGGATAACTGTAATTCGACCAAAAACAACCTTAGGAATAAAATATGACCATTTAGGCCCACTTGGATTAGATTAGGACATTTATTATCAATTTACTTAAAGAAGGGTTAAAATTGTTAAAATCAAAGTTTAATAAGTAAATCATTTTTAATATGGGATTATACATAAGATAAATTAGACTATAAATATTCATTATAAAGATAAAAATATTTCCAACATAATGGAATTTTATTTATAATTTTTAGACATTAAATAATTTAATTTATTTATGACACAACGATGATGCAGTAATTATCTTATTAATGAAATATTGACATAATTGAGGTTATAAATACCCAAATAAATGTAATTTGAGACTTTTTATGAATTAAACTAATTTTCTAGGTTAATATGACATGTTAGTATTGATTTAATTAACTTTTTTCGAACTAATCATTCTGTTATGATTTTCACAAAAATCAATTACTAAATAGTGTCAAAACTGACATAAAATAGTTTTTAAAACAAATATTATATTATTAATTGTTATTTTATTCCTAAAAATCTAAGGTTCGGCCAAATTACTTAGATAAGGTTATATATATTAATAATAAACAACTTGGGGTTCGTTTGACATGATATAGTAAGTTTATTAACCTTATAGTGTAAGAAAACAAGAAGACACGGTAAAAGTTAAATTATCTAACTTAAAGTTAAATCTAAATGATAAGGTTAAAATTGATACCTAAACTTTTATAAATTCTATTGGATGAGAGGATTTAGACCCATCCCCACCTTAGATTCAAAATAAATCAATTTGGAGCTATTTAAAACCGAATTTGTCTTTATAATAAAATAATATTTTTAGTTATTCCAAAGGTGCCCCTCTCCTCCCTTATAAAAGGGAACCTCCTCCCTCTCTTCCTCACACCAATTTGAGCCTTCAAGCTCGGCCAACCCCTAACAATTTCTTCTCTACACTTACCTAGAGACATCCTAGAGGTCCTTTTCTTCTTCAAAGACCAATTTTAGTGCCCTAAACGGAGGTCTCAAAGAAGCGCTTCAAAGAAGAGGTAATGCCCGTTACCGATTCTTTCATCTTTATTTCTTCTTCCACTTCTTCTTCTTTAGTTGTTTCATTATGAAGTAATAACATCAGTGTCACTCATATAATGATATGTTATTATAAGTATGAAACAACCCTATTTCACCATCTATCCATCCTACGGAAAATGAAATCACCGCGCCTGCGTACGTACGGAATACCGTCTCCACGCCGTGGTGTAATCTATTTTCCACCACCACCTTACTTGGATGGGTATAATGGTGTAAAGAATGAATATATATGATTATTGTAAATTTATATTGATTCTGAAATAGTATACATACACTCCAATAAAATTCCACGATCATGGGAATGATATCATCACTCGTGCGTACGTACGGAATACCGTCTCCACGATGTGATGCAACTCGTTCTACATGATATTCATTGCATAATGATTATATAAATGAATTGAATGAATTAATATGATATATATTACACTAATACCATTCTGGAAATGAGGTATCTATAACCTAAAAAGAATAATAAGAATTTATTCGACAAAACACGCATAAGAACAAAAAGTAATAAACACCCGAATAACAAGTAGCAATGAAATATTACTAACAATAAGCTAAGAATATGACCATATATGATATCATAACAATGAGTATGATTCTGGAATAAGTCAATTACATTATTTAAATCATTATACAGGAGGTTCGGACACTTATGAAGCAAATCAGACCTAAGGTAAGGGAAATATCACAATCTCATTTTTATCTGAGATTGTTTATACTTTGGAATTTACTGGGGTGTATTTTATCATCCACATCCATGTTTCCTCAATATATAATATTTATATCCTTCTACAATAGTTTATAACCAATTTTACCCTTCGGTGAGTTTTTAGTAAAAGATATGAAAGGAATCTTTTGTCGTTTTTCGTACGAGTTACTTTTTGACTTTTCCGACAAAAGTACGAGAAGAATGTTTTTTTAACTTATACGACATGAATGGATTTTTAAAACATTATTTCCAAGAAGCTTACTTTACAAGTTTTCAAGTTTATTTTTAATCAACTTCTTTTAGATTAAAATTTTATGACATGTTAAGAAAGGAAAAATGTTTTTGAAGTAGAATGGATATTTTCCTCAAGAATGGAGTTCAAGTGTTTTATCAAAATTATTTTCCATCTAAGATAATATAGGGTTCTGTTTATATCCCTATTATTACATTAATATGATTTTGTTGTGATGGAAATATTTTTATGAATTCCTTTATCTTATATGAATTGTTTTATGTTGTCATGATGTTTAAGATTCCCATTTTTATTACATGGGTTATGCTATGATGTATGGTTTATGATTTTGTGGCACACATAAGAATGGTATAATTATGAGATGGGTGGGACCTATATCTCCCTCCAATGCATTGGGTAAAGATTTTATATCTCATGAGATAGACATGGCTGGAATGGCAGGTTAAACCGGTTTAGTGAAATAGGACTGGAATGAGGAGTGAACTCGGTTCAGAAATGGACTTTGTCCGCTAAGATAGTCTTGGCAATGAGTCTTGACTACTAAGAAATGATTCTCTATGATTATGTGTGTATGCCACAAAGTTTCATGTTTTATGTTATGATTATTGGGATTACATTTCACTACTATGATTTATCCCATGTTATGAAATTATGATCTCTTTTGCAGGTTAAGATTTCCAAAAGTTATGTTCTTATGAATATGATGTGATTGATATTTCTTTTGTTTACCCTTACTGAGCATTTGAGCTCACCCTTTTGTATGTTTTCTTTCCCCAGGTCAGGAAGAAGGTTATTAAGTAAGATATGCCAAAATGGACTATAGATATGATGAAATAAATTGGAGACAATGTAGACGTTTTATGAACCAGTTGTTTATGTTTCCCAATTTCTAGAGACACTATACCTATATGGTCCTTTCCTGGTTTTTTATATGTTGTAATAAGTGTGCTTAAATTTTGAATTAATAACAATGTATGTAAAGTGTGGGTCGTTATAACTCTAGTGTCCTCCTAGCTAGTTTTTATTAAAACAATATTTAGTGTAAAATTAATAAATTTACTTTAAACACCTTAAGACCATAGACCAACTCTCCCTTATACTTATTTTTTCTTAGAATAATGCCTCTATATGGCTCTACTCATACTATATTAAAGTTTTATTCAACCTATTTCAAGACCAAGAATGAATTTGGATGGTCTCATTAAATTCTAAGTCTAGGTATTCCATCTCCAACCTTCTTCTCTCTTCCTCCCAAGTCTTTTCTTCTATTTCCTTACTATAAAAAGATTATTTAATTATAGATTTCACCAAAGTCATGGTGAATTACTTTCGAATAAATTTACCTATTATTGTTTTATTTTAGAAAGATTAGGGTGTGTATTTTCTTGGTGGTTGTTAACCATTTTCAATTGGGGTTTTGATTTAGGACTTCTTAGGTATGATTTAATCATTAATTTCTTTTAATTAGTGTTTAGAATAATTATGGTGGTATTCTATTTAAGTTTCACCAAGGTTTTGATTTGGTTTTCAATATAGTTATTTTGGTTACATGGGTAATTGATTTTAAATGATTATTGGATGTATTTTTGTGGTTTTAATAGGCTGGTATGATTATAATGGAGTACAATGGAAGAATTATCAAGGATATTTTATTAGTTGTTGGCTTCATCCCATATTAAATTCATTTTAACTTTATTTGGATTTATCTTCTAGTGTTTTTTATTAAAATAATAAATCAAATTCATCTTGTTTTATAAATATAAAAAATTAATCATTCTCAAAGAATAATTTAGCTATATATTAGAATAATTTCACTGTAAATACATCCTTTAATAGTGTGAACAAAATATAAAATTAATTACTTTAGTTTTAAAGCCTAGTGTAAATGATTTGTGATAATTTTTTGATTCTAATATGTTATTTAAGAATGTTTTGAAACTTGATGACATTGATATCATATCTAACTTGTTTATTTTTATTATACATATTTAATACATGATATTGAAGCCCTTAATTTACCCTTAAATGAATAATAAAATGTAGGGTAGATAACATATTCCATAGTTTAATAAATCAGTAATGTATAATAAAGAGTTCACTTGATTATGAATGAAACCAAAAAAGTAAATGTTTGTTATTAAGTTTTAAATATGTTTTTTTTTCATTGGAACTATTTTTAGATTTCTAAATGATTAGGAAATAATTATTTTTGTATCTGTAAATATGAAGAATTTAATTCTTCTATATTGATGAATAAACATTGTGAAAATAATGTACATTTTGACATACTTCAATGATATCCTCTTGAAACCTTATAGACTTGAAATGATTGTTGAAATGACCTCCTTGGTGAAGTAATTTTAGAAACGTGGGTAGTGATACTACATTTCAAATAGTATTTTTCCTTATTATGTATTTAAATTGTATCATTAATTGAATCATTTATTCAAACCTAAACATGCATATGTTATAAGCTAATGATCCAAAATTAACTTTAGTTAAGAGTAACATCAATTGAGAGATAAAAAATGGGTTTATTTTAAGTTTAAATGAATTATATGAAACCTAAACTTAATTAGTTGTACTAATTATGTTCTAACCTAAACTAAAAAGATTAATTTTAAAACTTACACTTTTTACCTTTTATTAAATACCTAGAGTAATTTTTATTTTATACAATCCCTTTTCACCGTAACTTGATTTTATAAAAAAATTCCTTTCTAAAATATTTTTAATAATATATATTATAAAAGTATGTGGTTCAAAGTAAAATTTTTTATGATAATAAAATCCAAATTTATATTTTACTTAAAGTAAATTATAATCATAAAAGACTAATTTGAAAATACTTTTACTTTTTAATTTTGATAATCCCACAAAAAAATTCCTTCACCATAAATCCATCATCAAAATATCATAATAGAAGAAATAAATATGTATAATTGGATCTTGACAAGATCAATATTTGAGGACTAATAAGGAGTATCTTCATCCTAATCATTGCACTAAATTGAACTTACTCAAGCCTATTTAATAAAACTCACAAAAAAATTAAACTAAAGTAATTAAAAAAATAAAAGCATGTAAAATGAAACAATAATGGTTTTAAATGGTTCATATTTTCATCCTATATCCATAGGGAAGAGTATCACAATATTTCATTGTATCAATTATAAAAATTTATAATATCTTGTGATTAGACAGCCACATAGATAACTAACTCAAATGATTGTTAAAAAACAAATAAATTTGGTCCCAAAACCTAAATATGAAGGATCCTACCCAATTATTTTGTTTAATTAACTTTATAAATTTTTGGTCTTCCATCTGTTGCACTGTAAAACTACTAACTCCTTATAGATTTCCTTATTTTGACTTCCAAACACCAGAATGTCAATAGTGTTCCATGAGCCTCACCCTTTTTCCACAACGTCCATGCTAAGAATGATCCCAACACAAGAACTATATTATTTTGGTGATCGAAACACTAGAAGAAATTTCATTGATCAGACCATCAAATGATAATCCATTGGAAAAACACACCTTCTAACCAACACATTACCTAATTATAGAAGTCTATTGACACTACTTTGACTGATTATATGGATTCTCTAGAGTTTCTTCTTCCAATGAACTCACTCCAACACTTGTAGATATTTTGTAACGACCCAAAGTTTCATTAATGGAAATACCTCTTGATCTAATTAAATGTCTCTTTATGTTTATATAAAATGTCAACTTATTTGGTTTTATGTTAAGAATTTTGACAGTTGTTAATATAGCCATTGAACAGTGATCACATGATTAGTATAAATATAGGACTTTAACAAATCCAATTTACTCAGACAAAGGAAGTGATGACCTCATCTAGTAGAATTGCCCCATACGAAGCCCATTTTTCGGAGCTTGGAAAAGAGGTGGCATCTTTGGGCTTCGTCCTTGACCAAGCCCAATCTTAGCTTCATCATGTCAAGCTCTAACATGACTGTCTATGGGAAAAGTGGAAGTTGATTGAAATTACCACTCGAGCGATGTCATCCGAGCCACCCCAAGAGTCTGTCACTGTCGCACACCTTACCCTTAGGTCTTATGCGGCTGTTTTAAGGGGTTATGTAACAAATAAGTAGTACTATGTTCATGTACATTATTTTTTTATATAATAATGAATATAATTTCTAGTCATTTTTGATACATTGTAAATAGTTTTTAAAGTAAAAATGGTGTTTTTAGTTATTATTTAATTAAGAAATATATTTTATTAAATTAAGGGATTTTTGAATTAAATAATATTTTAATAAAATAAAATTATTATTATTAAAATTATTTTTATTAAATATAAATGATCTTATAATTTTATGAATGCAATTAAATTTTTTATTACGGTTTGAAAGCAATTTCTGTCAAAACCCGTTAATTTTCGATAAATGTCGGTTTTTATTTTAAAAGTGAAAATTAACATATTTAGAAAATTATTTAGATAAAATTAATGTTATTTCTAGAATCAGGACGTATAAATTATCCAACGGTGAATTTTTCATAATTTTCTGAGACAATCAAATTTTTGGGTAAAAATTAAATACCATTTAAATATATAATGTGTTATATGACATCATAATGACCTAATAGTGATGTAATAAAATATTAAAATCTTTATTTTCGGCCAATATATGTTTTACCATTAAAATCATGTGATTTTGGGTTTTTTTGAATTACTTTTCAAAGCATTAATGGACCCCTCAAGACTTATTCAACACCTTGCCCTTTTAAATTAATTTCCATGGGAGTGTGACTCACCTCCACATAAGAAACCCTAATATTTTAAGAAGTTTGGAATTTGGCCTTATAAAATATTTTTTTCTTCTTACCTTTTCCAAAAACCATGGGCAAAAACCATGTGATTGTTTGTGGTTTGGATTAATTTAATGTAAGGGGACCCAAACCTAAATAATAAAGAATTCCCTCACCTTTCCTATATAAACCCACCCAAGCTCCCACTTCCTCTTCACTCAAAGCCATTGGAGTTCGTACAACCTCTGCCCTACTCTCTCTAGAATCCTCACAAGGTGGCCCAAGCTCCCAAGAAGCCTCTCACAAGACTCTCTCTAGCCTTTGGAAGCACACTTCCAAGTAAGGGTTTTTTCTTCCTTTCTCATTTTTGTCAATTTTATTTAAGTTTTTTTGACCTTTTAATTTCAATTATGAATGTTGGGGTATGGTTTCGAACCTCCATAATACTTACCTCTTTATTTTTGAATTACGGGAGACCCCTTTATCTCTCATTAATTTCCTCCCATGTACAGCTGTTACTATGCCAAAATTCTGAAAGGAACTTCTCTCTCCTCATTTTCATTCAAGAAATACTTTTGTATCATGAATCTAAATTCCATTACAATTTTTGGGACACATATATATACGACCTACTTACTTTCCATTACATTTAAATATGATGAGGAACCCATTTCTCTATCATCAACCATTTTTATGAATTCTTATGTCATGCCGTTACGCTGCCGAAATCGCACCGATTTTCTAAGCCAATGCCACTGTGTAGTGAATACCATGCCCATTTCTCCATCAAGGGTATTAACCTTTATGCACATTTACTTATTTATTATAAAGTTTCATGTATTAATTCCACATTCCTTTATCATGGAATACATTATTATGTTTATTGAATCCATGTTTTATTATCCATGTGGTACACTTATGCATGAAATGAAATGTTTAAGAAGGGTGCACCCTTATAGCGCTCCAATGCATTGGGTAAAGTATAGTATCATGATACATCATGTGCAATGAGTGTTGAATCATGATAATTCTAGTGCAACGAGGGTTTACTCGTGCTTTATGTTCAATGAGGATTTACTCATGCTCTATGTGCAATGAGCCTTGACTCATTCTATTTCCATGTTAAGTGTTGTTGCCACATTTCAATGTTATGATTATCATGCTTTATCATGCCTTTATGTTAATGTTTCTTTTATTATCTATTGATATGAATTTTGTCTAACATGTATTGTACTCCTCATGTTATTCCATGTGTACTCCCTTACTGGGCTTTAATGCTAAGTATGAGGGAATGTAGTGGTCATGTAAAGGAAGTTTTCAATAAATATGTTGTATTTCATGTTTTAAGTTTTTATGTAATGATACTAAGCCCCAAATACACTAAACCTATCGATCTTCTTGTTGTGTCAAGTGAAGTTTTATGTAATAAATCATGTTTACTTTTGTAATAAAAGCAGGGTTGTCATAGTTGGTATCAGAGGATAGGTTTAGTTATTTTTGGGATTAGGAAACCCTTGTAAAGCCTTAGATACAAGACTAAGTATAATAAAAACATCCCTAAGTTTTGGTAAGTACTGAGTAAGTGGTTTGTCAAACAAATACATCCCTGTCTGGATATGATAAGGTAGAGGCAGCTCTGGAACAGATGTATCCTAGGGGTAAAACTCTAAAACACCACTTTGAGCTAGACTCTAATGGGAACTGGTGCACGGAAATGAGCCTTGCTGCACTCTTGGTTACGACACTCCCAGGGGATATGTTTTGATAAATTCAAAAGATTAGTATGAACCCTTATTAAGGGAATTAAAAAAAGTTTCCCTACGAATATATGTTAGAAAGTAGATCATGAAAAGCATAGATTGAAGCCTATAGACTCTTGAGTAAGGAAATAAATGTTTATTTATAAGTCATAAACTTTTGTCTTTGGATTACCCTTTATGTGTTACCCCTAACTTTCCTTTTATTCCAGCCAATGTCCGGTAATAGGAGGACTCGGTCTAACAACCATTGTAAAGATCAGTGTGATGACTGTACTAATGAGATGCCCAATCTAATGGGAGCGGGAATCGCGAACTTTTTCATGCTTCTCTCTCAGTTAACTCAAGTTTTGAATAGAAACACAGGTCAAGAGGAACATTCAACCCCCCCTAAGAAAGAACAAGCCGCTATCAAAAGCTTTATGAGACCAAGGCCTCCTACTTTTAGTGGATCATCCAATCCCACGATCGCTGAACAATGCATCAACTCCATTGAAAAGATCTTTCCCATCCTTCAATGTTCTGAACAAGAGAAGGTCCTCCTGGAGGCTTATCGTATGGAGGGTGAAGCTGATCAATGGTGAACGTTGATCAAAAATATGAAGCCTGAGGAGGATATTGAGGTGTTGGAATGGAAGTATTTCCGGAAGATGTTTTTCGATAAATATTTTCCGCGCACCCTCCGACTTAAGATGGAAAGGGACTTCCTTTCCCTCAAGCAAAAAGATGAATAATCTGTTGGATCATATGAGGCAAACTTCACAAGGCTTGCACGTTATGATTCCGGCTTTGTCGTTACCCCCCGAATTCAAGTTTGACTGCTTCTTTAGTGGGCTGAAGCCTAGCTTGTGGAAAGAATTAGTGATCCGTGACTTCGACAGCTATGAGGAAATTGTCCGATGTGCCCTCAAGGTCGAAATGGAGATCGGGGAATCACAGGGGTATCATGGGGATAAGAAGCGTAAGGTGGACTTCAATGATGGTTGTCCAATGGATAAATCCAATGGTGCTAAGAAGATCCAGCACCCCACTTTCCAAAAGTGCGGAAAGAAGCACCCTGGAAATGGCCTTAAGGGGATGAGAAACTATTTCAGGTGTGGAAGAGAAGGGCACATAGCTGTTAACTATAGGCAAGAAAGACCCGTGGCTGCGACAGAGGAGAGGAATGATCCGTTCGAACCTCAACGCGTTATTAAATGCTACAAATGCAAAGAACCGGGTCATTTTTTAAATCAGTGCCCTAATCCAGGGGTTTTCGGAGACAACCAACAACCTCCAAGGCAGTAAGGAAGAGCTTTTTTCCATCACTTCTTCCAAAGTGAACCCCGACAACGAAGTGGTGATAGGTATGCTAGTTATTCATTCTAGAATAGCAAATGTACTTTTTGATTTAGGTTCTACGCATTCTTTTATATCACAAATGTTTAGTAGAACAATCCCAGCACCACCACAAATCATGGAAGTAAAGATGTCGGTGAGTATGGAAAATGGGGCAATCATTTCATCCCATGAATATAAGTCCTCCCCTGTTATAATCTGTGGATTGAATTTCCTGAAGAACCTCATCATACTCCCTCTGGTGAAATTTGATGCAATTCTTGGCATGGATTGGCTTTCTTTTTACAGAGCCAACATAAATTGTTGGGAGAGGGAAATCACACTCCATATGGAGAATCGACCCCCGATTATTTACAAGTGTCAGGAGGAAGATGAATATCCTTTAGCTCCATCATCTCAAGAATGGACATTACTACCTTATGAGCATGCGTATCTGGATCAGATGATTGAGTCCAAGGAAGAAACCATCCTTGAAGAAATGCCTATTGTGAGGGAATTCGCTGAAGTGTTTCCCGAGGAACTGTCTGGTCTTCCTCCTAGAAGAGATGTAGAGTTCTCAATTGAACTTATACCTGGGGAACTACCAATATCCAAGACTCCATATAGAATGGCTGTTGTTGAGCTTGAAGAGATGAAGAAACAACTACAGGAGAATCTGGATAAAGGGTTTATATGCCCAAGTGCTTCACCATGGGGTGCACCAGTCCTCTTCGTCAAGAAGAAGGATGGGTCAATGCGGCTTTGCATCGATTGTCGTGAACTTAATAGAATAACGATAAAGAACAAGTATCCTCTCCCAAGAATCTATGATTTGTTTGATCAGCTGTGTGGAGCACAATACTTATCCAAGGTGGATTTGAGGTCGGGATATTATCAAGTAAGGGTGAAGAAGGAAGATGTCCCCAAGACTGCTTTTCATACAAGATACGAGCACTATGAATTCATAGTAAAGAATTCCGGACTCACCAATGCTCCAAAAATATTCATGGACTTGATGAATATAGTCTTTAGAGATTAACTTGACAAATTTGTGGTAGTCTTTATAGATGATATTCTAATATACTCCAAAACCAAGGAGGATCATGAGGAGCATTTAAAAATTGTACTAGAGACTTTGTGCAAGGAGAAGCTCTATGCAAAGTACAACAAGTGTGATTTTTGGTTGAAGGAGGTCTCATTATTGGGCCATATCATCACAAGTAATGAGATATCTGTGGACCCCTCCAAAACAGATGCAATTGAGGGATGGCCGAGGCCAACATTGGTAACTGATATCCGTAGCTTCTTGGGGTTAGTTGGATATTATCGAAAATTTGTGAGAAATTTATCACGATTGTCCAAACCTCTTACCAATCTAACTCAAAAGGGAGTAAAGTTTTCTTGGAGTGATGAATACAAAGAAAGCTTCAAGGAGTTGAAAAGGAGGCTTATCACTGCGCCCGTGCTCACTTTACCCACAAGTGGGGAACTTTTTGTTGTTTTCAGTGATGCTTCAAAGAAGGGATTAGGCTATGATCTGATGCAGAATGATAAAGTTATATCATATGCCTCAAGGTAGTTGAAAATCCATAAGTGAAACTATCAAACGCATGATCTGGAGTTGGTGGCGGTGATATTTTCCTTGAAAATCTGGCGGCATTATCTCTATGGGGAGAAATGTGAGATATATACTGACCACAAGAGTCTTAAATATATATTCACACAGAAAGAGCTTAATATGCGCCAGACAAGATGGATAGAGCTCATCAAGGATTGTGACTGTTCAATACATTACCACCCTAGAAAAGCGAACAAGGTGGCAGCTGCCCTAAGTAGAAAGGACCCAACAATTCTATCAATGATGAGAATTGAGAAGGATCCAATATTCTTAGACTTGATGAAGATGGACGTGGGAATCATAAATAAGGGAACATCATCAATCCTTTCACAAATGATTGCTCAACCATCTCTTTTGGAAAGCTTAAAGGATGCTCAAAAGGATGATGTTAGAATTCAGGAAAAAGTGGAAGCTATCAAAAAAGGGAAATCCTTAGAGTTTAATGTTAATGAAGAAGGAATTGTGCGGTTTGGGAAAATACTATGTGTTCCATCAAGTCCAGAGTTGAAGAAAGAAATTTTGGATGATGCACATAGTTCAAATTTCTCTATTCACCCAGGAAGCACAAAGATGTATCGAGATCTCCGAGAAAACTTTTGGTGGGATAATATGAAGAAGGAGATCGCTGAATATACATCAAAGTGCCTGGTGTGTCAGCAAGTGAAGACATAGAGGCAGAAGTCTAAGGGGATGATGCAACCATTGCCCATACCATAATGGAAATCGGAGAACATCACCATGGTCTTTTTCACCGGACTTCCAAGGACTTCCAAAGGCAACAATGCAATATGGGTTGTTGTGGATCATCTTACAAAGACTGCACACTTCATTGCAATTCGAGAGGATTTATCTTTGGATCAACTAGAATAGATATATATCAGGGAAGTGGTAAGGTTTCATGGAGTACCACTATCTATTGTGTCTGACCGAGATCCAAGATTCACCTCTAAGTTTTGGAAGTGTCTTCAACATGCTCTGAATACTGAACTGAACTTCAGTACGGCCTATCATCCTCAAACTGATGGCTAGTCCGAGCAGACTATCTAAACACTTGAGGATATGTTGAGAGCATTCTCAATGGACTTTAAAGAATATGGGATCAACATCTTCCTCTAGTTGAGTTCTCTTATAATAATAGTTTCCACTCGAGCATCCAAATGGCGCCATATGAAGCCCGGTATGGGAAAAGGTGCAGAACACCAGCATGTTGGGATGAGGTCAGTGAACGTAAGCTGCTTGGACCAGAAATGGTCGAAGAGATGGTGGAGAAGGTAAAAACCATTCAACAGCATATCAAGGCAGCCCAGAGTCGATAGAAGGGTTATGTAGATAATCGTCGATGAGACCTTGAGTTTAAAATTGGAGACATGGTGTTTCTATGCATATCTCCATGGAAGAAGGTCATGAGTTTTAGAAGGAAAGGGAAGTTAAGTCCAAGGTACATCGGCCCCTTCGAGATTCTTGATCATGCCGAGGCCGTGGCCTATTGACTAGAACTTCCACCTTCCATGGCCAAAGTACATGATGTCTTTCATGTATCCCTCTTAAGTAAGTACATATTGGACCCTTCACATGTACTCTCTTCCGAGGTGGTACAATTGGAAGATGATCTTTCTTATGAGGAGCAACCAGTGAAGATCTTAGATCATAGAGAAAAAGTTCTAAGAAATAAGACAATTCCCCTCATCAAGGTGTTGTGGAGAAACCACAAGTTTGAATAACTGACTTGGGAATCGAAGGATATAATGAAGTTGAGTTACCCACATTTGTTTTAGTGTGGGAAAAGGAAAATTTCTAGGGAGAAATTTCTTAAGGGGGGAATATTGTAACGACCCAAAGTTTCATTAATGGAAATACCTCTTGATCTAATTAAATGTATCTTTATGTTTATAAAAAATGTCAACTTCTTTGGTTTTATGTTAAGAATTTTGACGGTTTCTAATATAGCTGTTGAATAGTGATCACATGATTAGTATAAATATAGGACTTTAACAAATCCAATTTACGCAGACAAAGGAAGCGATGGCCTCATCCAGTAGAATTTCCCCATACGAAGACCATTTGACGGAGCTTAGAAAAGAGGTGGTGTCTTTGGGCTTCGCCCTTGACCAAGCCCAAGCTGAGCTTCATCATGTCAAGCTCGAACGTGACCGTCTACGGGAAAAGTGGAAGTTGATTGAATTTACCACTCGAGCAATGTTATCTGAGCCACCCCAAGAGTCTGTCACCATCTCACACCTTACCCTTAGGTCTTATACGACTGTTTTAAGGGGTTATATAACAAATAATTAGTACTATGTTCATGTACATTATTTTTGTATACAATAATGAATATAATTTCTAGTCATTTTTGATACATTGTAAATAGTTTTTAAAGTACAAATGGTGTTTTTAGTTATTATTTAGTTAAGAAATCTATTTTATTAAATTAAGGGACTTTTGAATTAAATAATATTTTAATAAAATAATAATAATATTATTAAATTAATTTTTATTAAATATAAATGATCTTATAATTTTATGAATGCAATTAACAATTTTATTAAGGTTTGAAAGCCATTTTTGTCAAAACCCGTGAATTTTCGATAAATGCTGGTTTTTATATTAAAAGTGAAAATTAAAATATTTAGAAAATTATTTAGATAAAATAAATGTTATTTCTAGTATTAGGACGTCGAAATTATCCAATGGTGAATTTTTCATAATTTTTTAAGATAGTCAAATTTTTGGGTAAAAATTAAATACCGTTTAAATATATGATGTGTTATATGACATCATAATGACCCAATAGTGATGTAATAAAATACTATAATATTTATGTGTGGACAATATATGTTTTAAAATTAAAATAATGTGATTTTAGGTTTGTTTTACTTACTTTTCAAATCATTAATGGACCCCTCAAGACTTATTCAACACCTTGCCTTTTTAAATTAATTTCCATGAGAGTGTGACTCACCTCCACATAAGCAACCCTAATATTTTATGAAGTTCTGACTTTGGACTTATAAAATATTGTTTTCCTCTTCCCTTTTCAAAAAACAATGGGAAAAAACCATGGGATGGTTTGTGGTTTGGATTAATTTAATGTAAGGGGACCCAAACCTAAATAATAAAGAATTCCCTCACCTTTCCTATATAAATCCACCCAAGCTCCCACTTCCTCCTCACTCAAAGCCCTTGTAGTTTGTCCAACCTCTGACCTACTCTCTCTAGAATCCTCCCAAGGTTCCCAAATCTCCCAATAAGCCTCTCACAAGCCTCTCTCTATCCTTTGGAAGAACACTTCCAAGTAAGGGTTTTTTCTTCCTTTCTCATTTTTGTCAATTTTCTTTAAGTTGTTTTGCCCTTTTAATTTAAGTTATGAATGTTGGGGTATGGTCTCACACCTTCCTAATACTTCCCTATTTATGTTTGAATGATGGGATACCCCTTTATCTCTCATTAAATGCCTCCCATGTATAGCCGCTACTATGCCAAAATTCCAAAAGGAACTTCTCTCTCCTCATTTTCATTCAAGCAATAATTTGGTATCATGAATCTAAATTCCATTAAAATTGTTGGGAAACATATCTATATGACCTCCTTACTGTCCATTAAATTTAAATATTATGAGGAAACCCTTTATATTTCATCAACCATTTTTATGAATTCTTATGTCACGCCCTTATGCTGCCGAAATCGCACCGATTTTCTAAGCCAATGCCATTGTGTAGTGAATACCATGCCCATTTCTCCATCAAGGGTATTCACCTTTATGCACATTAACTTATTTATTATAAATTTTCATGTATTAATTCCACATTCCTTTATCGTGGAATACATTATTATGTTTTATGAATCCGTGTTTTATGATCCATGTGGCACACTAATGCATGAAATGTAATGTTTAAGAAGGGTGCGCCCTTATAGCGCTCCAATGCATTGGGTAAAGTATAGTATCATGATACATCATGTGCAATGAGTGTTGACTCATGATAATTCAAGTGCAACAAGGGTTTACTCGTGCTTTATGTGCAATGAGGATTTACTCATGCTCCATGTGCAATGAGCCTTGGCTCATGCTAATTCCATGTTAAGTGTTATTTCCACATTTCAATGTTATGATTATCATGCTTTATCATGCCTTTATGTTCATGTTTCTTTTATTCTCTATTTATATGCCTATTGTCTATCATGTATTTTACTCCTCATTTTATTCCATGTGTACTCCCTTACTGGGCTTTATAGCTCACCCTTTTCTTATGCATGTCCTCAGGTTATCCCATGTAATGCTAAGTACGAGGGAATGTAGTGGTCATGTAAAGTAAGTTTTCAATAAATATGTTGTATTTCATGTTTTAAGTTTTTATGTAATTATCCTAAGCCCCAAATACACTAAACCTCTTGATCTTCTTGTTGTATCAAGTGAAGTTTTATGTAATAAATCATGTTTAAGTTTGTAATAAAAGTAGGGTTGTCATATATTTCACATAATACCCAAAATATCCCACTTTAACACTAATTCAAGGATACCATGACACCCTGCAATACTTCTTAAAACATAATCCTTTATACATTTATTACATGGAATACTCATCCTTAACCTTTCTATTCACCCAAGTACAAATAAGGCACAATGGATTCTCATACTCTCATAAACCATACATTTTTTAATATTTCTACCATGTTCATCCATATAGTTATCTTCCACCACTCTAACTCACCATATTTCAGTATCTTCCAGATGTAAAATTACATTAGATCGATGCATTTTATCCTCACATGGAACACATGATTTTTGGATAAGTGTATTTCAATTTAATTTTGATAATAATTTAGTCCTATTATTTGTATACATTTGAGATCTTTAATAAAAATCCTCAACCACACTATTTACTTACTTTATTTCATTATTTACACATATTTTTCTTCTATTAGGGAGAGTGAAATGATCGATTGCTGATTCGACATCTAGCTGACCATGGGTCCACTAAAGGTAAAGATAAACCTAGTTGTGTTTTTCTATAAACCTAAATCTAACCCATAATCTATATCAATATACCAAACTAATAGATCACTATCAAAAAATAAAATGTTTTTATCTTCCATTCCTATAAGATATATCAGAATCCACATCAAGGATTTCTAATGATGTTTCCCCAAATGTTACAATAACCTACTAACCACTCCCATTACATGGAAATTATTTGATCAAGTTCACACTAGGGAGTACATGATAATTCCTAATGACAATGCATTTGGAATTATCACCATGTAATTTAACTGCTATTATATTTGTGGGGATTATTCCTTCAAAATTTTAAATTGTATGATAAGAGGAGTTGAAAAAAATTTCATATAACCATCACAAAATTTTCTATGATATTACAAATATAATCTTTTTGAGATAAAACTAATCTTTTTTCATTCTTATATTGATCAATCCTCATGCCCAATATCTTATTTTTTTAAAAATATATTTCAATTTAAACTTCCTTGAAAATCCCTCCTTAAACTCCTAAATCCACTAGGTTGATAGACCCACCAGAATCATGTCATCTATATTAAAAAATAGAATTATGAAATACCCATTTATATACTCCTTATAGTTAATGTAATGGTATGCATTTTTCTAATTGAAACACTTATCCTCAATGAAAGTGGAAAACCTCTTGTTCCACTTCATTCGTGATCACATTTAACTATAGAGACTTTTCTAGAGTTACACACTAATAATTGATTTAGTTGGTCAAAAAAACTAGTAGGTTACTTCATATTGATTTCTTTTAAATATCCCCATGACGAAAAAATATATCCATGTCCATATATTCCAAATATGAACCTCCAGAAGCAACCATACTTAGTGTTATTTCTATATTAGCGTGTTTAACTACAAGAGAAAAGATTTTAGAAAAGATGATTCCATACTTTTATTGAAAACCCTTAGCACCCAACCTTTAATTATAACTCAAACTTCTTTTAAATTATTATTTTTAACCAGAAAACTCACTTTTTTCATGTTCCCCTTTTATAGGTGGTAGTTCTACTAACTCCCATGTTTTTCACATATAGTGAATCCAACTCAACCTTCATTTATAACACCCACTTTTCAGAATATTTATGATTAGATACTTCCTCTAGGATTTATAGTTCACCAACATACTTTATATGTAAAAAGTTTAAGCAAGTACCATACTTTTTTAGTAGAATTATGAACCATATGTATCTTCAAAACTCTGCCTACAGTTATATGCTTTCCTGAACTAAAACCTTTTTAATTTCTTACTCTAGAACTATAGACCAAGCCTCACTATTTATTTTGTTTTTAGTTATATATTCTACTGTATGATTTTTTAAAACTTTATAAAAGTGATCCCACCCCCTAAATAATGATTTTTCTAACTTCTCATTCTATTTTACTAAATTTTTATTTATTAAATCATCTATCCTTTTCCCTATGTAACTACTGACTCACTATATCTTTCCTTGGTTTGATTTCCTATCAACAAAAATATCCATTATTCACTATAACTCACATTTTCCATTCAAATTCCATGATAATAATGATTCCAACATAGACATTATCTTCTTCTAGTGATCATAATAAATTATGAAATTATGGTTATCTAACCATTAGTTGATCATCTATAAAAAACACACCTTTCGGTTAACACATTTCCAAATAGATAAAGTCTATTAGTATTACTCTGATAGAGTTGAAGGGTTCTCTATAGTTTCTCTATATAGTGAACTTACTCTAACATTTTATGCATCTTCATATAATAAAAACATTAAATGGGTATCCTAAATTTATCACTTACTCTATCTTTAACTCTTAATCTTGGATGGATCATTTATAGAATTATTATGACCAGTATTTTATTTGGTCTATCACTTAGTAAAATTCTATTGAATACTAGTTACTAAACATTTAAGAGTTATAGACTTGTTTTTATAGGTTATAAGTAACCTTAAATTACCATTAAAACATAAAATAGTGTTGGTATAACTTGTATATAATGTAATATGAAGATAATAATGCTCAATAAACAATTCCATGATTGGATTAATAAATTTTTACCGATTTGGATTACCTAAGGTGATGTACAATTTATCCAAATGATTATGTAATAACTGTAAGAATTGAAATACATTTATTGTATGATAACTACTATGATTTATGTTAGTGTGTCTACCTTGTATTCTATTGATTGTACTGGTTATTATGACTAATTTTTTTTCAGCATGGTTATTACTTTGACAATTGATGAGAATTTTAAAAGAGGAAAATATATATACATGTCATATAAATTGAAGTAGGTATATCAGAAAATTAAGTAAAAGTTTAAATGGGATGGGTGTTTCACCCTAATTAATATATAACCCTACCCATTTCTATGGGTAGTCTAAGGTCTTGAATTTATATACAACTTCCCCCTTCCATAGGATATGTTTTATATCATGAATCTTTTTATTCACTAGGATGCATATCATTGTTACCCTAACTAGTTCATCTTAGATTCCAAGTTCTTGGATCAATGTAGGTATGCAAAGTATGGATCCTCTTAGTATATAGAGTTATCCTTAATAGTTAATAGTAGTTTGTGTGGTACTCCCTTATCTGTTGCTTCTATGACTTTATTAATTAATGTATATGAAGTTATTATTATATATTTATAAAAAAGAGTAAATAGTCTAAATAACACACCTAATTTTATTTTATATATGTTGGAACCATGTTGGTTTCCTTATGAGTATTATATATTCACACCTTGTATACTAACATTATCAAAAATGATGTTTCATACTTTTTTTCAGGTACCAATAAGTACTAGAATATGGTGGATGATTTATCCTTCATAAACATAGTAAATGTGAGTCTGGGTTGAGTTTCACTTGGTGTTGGTAATTGAGTCTAGAGGTATTGTTTTACACATAGCTATGTGTATTGAAGACTCATTATTTTTATCTAATTTTACCTAGGATCTGTACTTATTCTATATGACTAAAATTTCATGTATTATTTATTTTCATTAATTATAGATGACTAAAACTACAGGGTAAATCAATCCCCTACTACACATAGAGACTTTTATAATTTGTTTATATCCTATGGGGATTGGGGAGTGCTCCCAGGGTCATGAAGCAGCCTGATATGGATACCATTCAGGTGACTTAGGTTGAAATAATTACAAAATGGTATCAAATAAAGGTAAATGATACCATTTATCACATAGTTCTACAAAAATTGTTTAAATTTAAAGTAGATAAGATCTAGGAAAGTTAGGACCTAAGAATTGACCCATAAAATGGAACCATGAACTTCTTTATTATGGAATATGAAGCTATCAGGGATGTTTGGGTAGTTATGTAGGCACCACTAGTGTTTAATGGTATGGACTTTAACAACCCAATATTCCATAATTAAGATCCAATAAGTGTCTTAGGGATCATTCAATAGACATTTATTTATTTTATTTATGTATTATCTATCTAGGAACCTTTAAGGTCAAGAATACTTGTGATATATATAAATATTTGTGAAAATTTAATTAATTATATAAAACTAATAATGTATAAAATATTCTCCTATATACTATATTATAGGTGATGTTTTTATTAAAGTAACCACATATATGATTATTAGTGTCTTAATGAAAATGATACTAATGTTGCCTCATTACTTTACTGAAAATTAATATATTTCTAGCATATTACTAGTTTATTTCTTTCTATACTTTTACTATTGATTCCTAGACATGTTTATATTTATTTATATATATATAACTTCTATGATGGTGATTAGTATTATTTGAATGATGTTTTAAAAATTTATTGACATTCTACTATCCATCTATTTATCATCACAAACCTACCCAGATACCCTGGTATATTGATAATAGGGCCAATCCTAACATAGCCTAAAGGAAATTTTTGATCCCCATGGGTTGGTTACTAAAACCTAACATCATATTAAGATAAATATGGAATGATTTTTTCACAAAACAATGGAATATAATAAATACAAGTTAGTATTACAAAACTCATCAAGAAGAAAATTCTAGAATCAAATAGGTGAAATAATACCCAAATAGTACATCATCAAAAGACACAACATATAATAAGGTCAAAACTCGAAATCTCATCTAATATATGGATCATATCTCCATAGGTTTTCTCCATCACTCCAATTACCATGAATCAAGTACACCCACCACCTCTAAGTGGTGATTTCCATTTTCTTAGACCTAGCATAAGATTATCTAAAATTTATTAAAGGTAATGATAGGGTGTGAGAAAAATATCCAAGTAGGATACCACTAAAGATTCCATAATTTATTCTATTACAATAATCCATTATGATTTTAATTTAAATAAAACAAGGTATGTTAAAACATTTAAACATTTTATATCCAGAACATGATTTCAAATAAACTTATGGTAGATACATCAAAATAGTATCAAATTATCTTTTTATATAAAAAATTTATATAAATTTTTTGGAATTAATAAAACAATTATATAAATAATGGAATGTATAACTAAGTCAACCAAAACAAAGCACTGTGACCACAAGCCTTGAGTTGCATTAGTTTCTAGCTATAGGATCCTCACACTTCTAAATCATCTTCCTAGATCAAATATGAGTGTGTACACTCAAATCAAGACCCAAATAAGAGTCCCATTATAAGAAATCAATCAACACCCTATTCAGGGGCCCATATTGTGAAATCATTCCAAACTTGGTTTAATTAGTGTTTTTATTGTTAATAAATTTATAGGGAGTTAGAGTCCTAACATTATTGTCCTAATATCCCAATAAATACATGGGATAACATGTGCTTAAAACAATAAATTAATCAAGGGTAAAATAAATAATTTCAAATAATTTATGATTTGTGGTTAAATTACCAAAAATGAGTTTAAAAATGCCTTTTCATTTCAAAACCAAATCACAGGTTCTCATAAAATCCAAGAATTTTCAAATATTATTTCATTTTACGCCAACTTTCTCAATAATAAACATCAAATCACTTCATAAAATCCACTTTCAATTAAATCAATCATTTTTCTTAGAATCCACCCAATAATTTTAATTCCATTAAAATTGGGGGGGTTTCACAATTTCTATGCCCTTTTAAAATCACACATCAAATCATATAAAATATGAGTTTTTAAATTAATTAAATCTCATTTCTAATCAATTAAGTAATTAGGGGTTTTTATTGTAGGATAAATAATTAGGGAAACACCTACCATTAATCATGTGATAAAATCAACACCTACAATGGGAACACTAGTGAAAATAGTGGAAAAGAAGATAATGAGAATTTTGGAAAAGAATATAAATAAAATAATCCTAGAATCACGATCCTTAAAAAAATGTATAGATACCTCAATAACATGATGATATATAACTCTATAGGGAATATATAAGAGGACATCAGAAGACACTACATGAGAGGAGATTTACTTACTGGAAGGATATCCAACTAGATCATTGGTTCTTTGATCCTAAAAAAGGGTTTATAGGAGTCAAAATCACCTCTTGATAGCCTCCAAAGACCAATGAATCATATTAGGGTCAAATGGTGGTGATTATGGGTTAAACTAGGGGTCCCTAGTTTTTTAATTAAATATAAAATAAGGAATGATAATACATTTTCACATTTTAAATCCAGAACATGGTTTCTATTCAAAATATTTCATATATAACAAAGTAGAACCAAATAAACAATTTATATAAAAAAATTGTTTAAAAAAGTTGGCATGAATAAAAAAGTTCTATAAATAATGTCATTTATAATAAAGTCAACCAAAATAAATCACTTTGGTTACAAGCACTAGGTGACATTATCTTCTAGTTATAGGATCCTCAAACTTATCAATCATCATCATGGATCAAATATAGGTGCGCACACTCAAATAAACACCCCAATAGAGGACCCATTATAAGAAATAAATCAAAAACCCATTAGGGGTACCATTATGGTAAATAATGCTAAATATGGCTTGGTTAGTGTTGTTATTGTAAATTAATTTATATGGAGTTGGATTCCAAGCATGGTTGTCCTAATATCCCACTAACTATCTAGGTTCACAAGTTCTTTAAACAATCAATCAATAAATCACTAGAAAATAAATATTTTTAGTGATTATTACTGATCTAAGTATTCCTCTATTTAATACCTTGTGCTTAACTGCTATGTGGAGTATTATCATTAACTTGAGTAGGCTATAATTTTTTGCATGATAAAATAATTGATTTTATTAGGTTGACTATATGAACCCAATGACATGTTTTAAGTTTTTTTATTAATGAATGATGTACATTAAACATAGAAGTGGAATTTTCAATGAAATTGAATGTTTTTTCATTAATATCTTGGTAATAAGTATTATTTTGTTATAGTTGGTGTTTCTTTAGAAGGTAAAAGTTTAAGTGAGTTTTAAATTTAATTTTAAAATTGATTTGATTGAATGATAGTTTTAAATTAAAAGAGATAAGTGGAATATAAATATAAGTATACCTAATGTAATTACTATGGTTGGGGGTTCCATAGTTCCTATTTGAATGGTTGGTGGAATCTAGGTGATCATAGGGTGATGATACATTTTGGGTATTGAAATATTATGGTAGTGAGAATATTAATTTTGGTTTTTGGAGTCATGAAGTGGAATCCTGATAGGTAATTGGGGTATGAATTCGAGTATTGGATATATATATATATCAAAATCTTGTGATAATAATGGTTTAATTAGGGATTGGGACATATAAATTATAGTTTTTTATGTATGTTTTAAAGTATATTTTGGGTCATAAATTGATGTTGTGACTATGATTTGGTGATTTTTGGTAGATTTGGGAATTTTGTATCAAGAGTTTATGGATAATTCACTATATGTCTTGGAGGTTTAGTGTTAATGATTCTTTAGATAAACATCTCCTTGGGACTTCTCAGTGATGAGATGTTATGTAGTGGGTAGGTTTTAATGACCCATGTCACGAAAAAAGTAATTTAGGGTCTTAAGGAATAATATTGTTTGGTTGAAGCATGGAATTATTTGAATTTTTGGTTTATACTTCCACTGGGGTTACATTTGATGGTTTTCGGATGTTTAAAGTGATATATTGGAGGTTAATTGGGTGTAAGAAGAGTTTAGAAGATGATTAGTGAATGTTATAAGATGGAAACAAAGTAAGGTTGGTGGTATAGGAACCACTAAAATTATAGTGGGTTTACATCAAGATTCCAGTAGCTAACCAATGACTCTATAGCCATTGGAGTGCCAATAGAAGCCTAGTGGAGGACAATGGAACTTTAGTGGACACTTGGCTAGTTTTTTAAAAAACTTTCATTAATGGAATCTTTTCCCTTTTAAACCCCCAAAACCATTAACCTAATCTACACTCTCATTTACTTAATCCCCATCTAGGTCTCTCATTCTCAATTCATGTTTTCTTCTACCTCTTTCAAGATCAATCATAAATTTGGATGGTCCTCTTCAATTCTATGTCTTGAAAATCCATATCTAACCTTATCCAATTTTCCTCCCATATCTAATTTATTATTTTATTATTGTAAAATAATTATTTAATTTTTTATTTCACCAATTACATGGTGAAACCCTTGAAAATACATTTTTTATTCTTCTTGTTTGAGTCAAGTAAGAAGGGGTGAGTGTTTTCCTGGTGATTGTTTACTATTTTGGCGAAGTATTTTTGTATAGTGATTATAATTGGGTATTATTCAATTTGGGTTTTGATTGAAGGATCATTAGTTATGATTTAATTTGGACCATATTTATATTAGTGGATAAAATAATTATAGTGGTATTCTACCTAGGTTTCAAGTATGTTTTGATTATGGTTTTACTATGGTTTTTCGGTGGCATGGGTAATTGGTTGTAAATTATTATGGGACGTATTTTTGTGATTTCAGGGGATGTAATGATTTCAATGGACTATAATGTATTAATCACCAATTCTATTTCATTGGTTGGTGGTTCTAACTCACATGAAGTTCCTTTAGACTTGCTTTGGATTTATCTATGAATATTTTTATTGAACTAAAAAATAAAATTCTACTTGTTTCTTAAAGATAAGGATTATTTTTATGAGTAAATTAATTATATATTTCAATAATTTCTCTAAAAATATGTCCTTTGATACTTTGAAAAAAATATAAAATTACATTAGTTTTAAATCATAGTTTAAATACTTTGTGATAAATTTTTTAATACTATTATGTGATTTTAGCATGGTTTAGTACTTATTTATATTTACATAATCTCTAACATGTTTATCCTTTTTATATAAACATGGTGTCTAATATTGAAGACCTTTATTTACCCTTCTATAAATCATAAAATTCAGGGTATATAACTTGTTCCATGGTTTAATAAAATGGAAATGTATAAAAAACAATTCAATTGATTTTGAATCAAAACAATGAAGTAAATATTCATTATTAAGTTGTTAATATGTTTTTATTGGGTTATATCCCTTTTTTATATTTGAAAATAGTATGGAAAGAGTTATCTATGTATATAAAAGTATAAATAATTTAATTCTTCTAATTTGTTGAATAAATTTTTTTAGAAGACTAGACATTCCCACATTCTTTAAAGTTATCCTCTTAAACCCTTGTAGACTCATAATGACAATCAAAATTACCTCATCCTTGAAGTATGTTTATAAATATGGGAAGTTTGACTTCATTTTAGATATTATAAATATTTCTTATTCTTTTTACTTGTATTATTAATATAATCCTCACCTCCCAGTTAGACATGTATTATTTATAAGTCAATGATCCAAATGTACATCAGTTAAGAGTTTCATGAGTGGTGATATAATGGTTTGATTTATTTAAAGTGGAAAGGAATGATATGATAACCACAATTAATTGGTTTTACTAATTGTTTTCTTAAGAAAACCAAATACCTTGATTTTAATAACTACACTTGTTTCTTTCTCATAAAGTCGTAAATCCTTTCTTAATTTTATAAAAAACCATTTTCACCATAAATTGATTTTATAAAACCACCTATTTTATAAAATATGATTAATACTATTTTTTTCAATAGTGCAGGGTTTAAATTAGAAAATTTTATGGAATTGAAAAGAAAATGTATGTTTTCCTTAAAGTAATTCTGAGCATGAAAAGCTACTTTGAAATGAATTTTTCCTTTGGATGGTATCTTAAATTTAGGATTTACACTATATTTACCTCTTAATATTGATTGCATAAGTTATGGATTGACTATAGACAATATTATACTTATATTTAACTTATTAACCTTATACTTCATACTAGTTACTACCCAGGTAAGATTTATAACATTGTTTGGATCAGTTATAATAGACCTTGAATTATGCCTCATACATATCTTATAATTTTTATAACTTGTCCCCAAAGTAATATAAAGACAATTATATTTCATAATATAGTCCGTATTTGGATTAATAATTTTTTATCTAATTAGATTATTTAAAGAGATGTATATTAATTATAAATTATTATGTTATCACTATGTGAATTGAAATTCCCTTATTGTATAAAAACTCTTGTGATATATGTTACCATGTATGACTTATGATTTATTATGTGTAGTAGTTGTTATGATTGAAATGGTTTTGAGAATTGATATTTATTTTACAATTAATGATCATATTATAAGGGAAAAAACATATATAAACACATTTCATGTACATTTTAATCATGTATGATGTCCAAAGATACACAAGATTGAATGGGATGAGTGTTATACCCAAACTACTATATACCCCTTTCCCCTCTCCATGGGGTAGGATTAAGCCCTTGATTTATATACACCTTCCCCTTTCCATGTAATAAGTTTTATACATTAACTATTATTATTCATTGAAGTGGGAATCATGGTTTACCTGACTATTCCATCTCAGATTTTGATTATTAGTCTCAAAGTAGGTATGTCAGGTATGGACCCCCAAACTATAGGGAGTTATCATATATAGTTAATATTGTTATATGAAGTGATGTATTATATTATTATATTATTATTTTCTTGATAAATATATAAATATATTATTATATATTTAATAATTGAGTAGATAATATAAATCTCATACATGATTTTATTTCATATATGTTGAAACGTTGTTTCTTGCCTACTGATTATTATATATTCGCACCCTATATGTGAAATTGATAGGACATATAGTTTAGTAGTTGTTTTTCCAAGTACTAACAGATACTAGTAGATGTTGGATGGTTTTTTTCTCGCTTCACATAGCCATTGTGAGGGTGGTTATTTTTCCACTTGGGTTTGGAGATAAAGTTTGGAGAATGTTTTTTACCATACCCATGTTTATATGAGACTCATTATTGTTATCAAAATTTTACCAGGATGTGTACTTATAATTAATGAACTATATTTCGTGTAGTATTGGATTTATTTAATTATATTTTCTAAATATATCAGTTAAATCACTCCACAACTATACTTTGAGACCCAAAACAATAGTCTCTATCCCTTGGGGATCGAGGAGTGTTCCTGGGGTCATGTGGTGGCTTGATACATGAATCTTTTTTGTGATTTTTATAATTTTTTATGCGTATAATTTCCATTGATCATCATTATGATGATGAGAAATCATCTTAAGCTCCTTTATTCACATCAAGACTTAATTTTTATCTTCTTTCTCTATTATCAAAGTTATAACCATGTAATGTATCCAGATCCATATCCATCACAAGGATATTTACTCATAGATACATACATGAAATAGTTACAGAAAATATATAAATGAAATTTGTTTGTGTTTCAAGAACTCCTCATAAGTGGAAGAATCTATATCCAAATCCGTCCAGAGGTTTATTCCAAAACACCATCGATTCAAATAGTGTTTGTGATAGATATCCATCACTTTATAAGAAATAATTCTTATGTACAATATAAACTTCCATGATTATCATAAGGAATCACAATAACCATATTATTCTTCAAACTCCATCAGATTATTCATCCTATAAGAGTTATTTATGATCTATAAAATTCATGTATTCTTTTAAAACATTCTTTCAAAACATCTCCATACAGTCCTTTATAAAAATATTTTATGATACAACCAAGGCATATAATAAACTCTTATATATTATTTGATCATTATAGATAACTTGAAATCTCTATAAATAGTCACCTCATAGATGATTCTAGAATATCCAATGACTATCAACCCAAAATAACTCATTTATTCTCATCATATTGTTGATATCTAAAGTTCCATCTTTTATAATAGATCCAACACTTCATGTAGAGATCATTTAAATCTCTCTTGAACACTTTATCTCCCCATGAGCATCAAATCAATCGTTCTTGAGTATTCTTGAACTTTGGAAAGAAAAGAAAATCAATGTCCCTTAATCACATCATTCTCAATAATGCATTTCAAATCCAGTGTGATTGAATGTTGAAAAAAATATTGAAAACAAATAAAACATGAAATATATATTCATGGATGAAATTACTCTTCATTAAATACATGGGAATATTTTATAAAGGATTATGATGGTTTATAAGTCTTGAAAAAGACCTTAGAGTTTCAACCAAGTTGAATCTATACTTGGGTATTTATTTTCATTAATTTATAGAAACCAACATATAAGGTAAAATAAAATAGAATTAGTGGAGCAAGAACTCCTAGAATCATAAGAGGATAAGTCATCCTCATCTACACATTTAATAAAGATCAGGAAAGGTCTAAGTATCCCCACCATTTTCTTCTTCCTCAAGACCCAACTTGTATTTATGTTTCAATTTAAACAATTAACAAATGGTTTATGACTCCAAAATTTCACAGCTAGAGATTGTTAATAAGATAATATTTAATTAAAAAAAATCAACTAATAAGAGTTTGATTATAAAAAGTTGTTTCAAAATCCTACCATATGATGGAATTTATAATTCATTGAAATTATAGGTAGTGAAGATTCTAAGGTGAAAGAAATAAAACATTTCCCTTAATGGGTTTTTATAGATCAATTGAAACTTAATCAATGCATCATATGAAACAAGAAACCTAAAGTACCCATACCTACCATGATTGATATTGAAACCAAGATAAACATAAAATGAAAAACAATATTGGGTACCTTACATCTTTGATCTACACTACCATTAACTTTCTTCATGCCCTTGATAATGATCTTTCAAAGACATCTGTTAGTCTTCCTCCTATATGGTGTATCCATAGGCTATAGTAAAACACCCAACACTCGAGCTATATCTTTCTCCCCTTAAAGATATTCTAGTATATGACAAGTTAAAGGAGAAAGAAAAAAGAGTTATGAGAATAAAAAAATCAACATGAATCTATATAAAACAATAACACCATATCGATGAAATTGTCCTCTTTATAAATCCCTTGGGGCACTCATTGAGTGTTCATGGTATTTACTTATATATTAAAATCAAATTATTTTGGTTATATATATTTATAACCCATATCCAATTCACACTCCCTTGAATTTAATCATATGATATGTTTATAATCATGAAAACCAATGTGTAAGATGATTATAATGATAAAACTTATAATTTGACCACCCAGATCAATCATAGGTATAATGAGAATTGTACAATATGATTCACTACCATACAATTTTACTTTTTTATACTCTATGATAGTCCTAGAATAGCATCATGAAACCCATGTTATACAATATTCCCCTATCATAAAATATAATAAAACTAAGAATGACATATTTTATATAGATTTAGAACATATTTTCATAAATATCCCACTAACACTAAATCTTTATATACTTAATTTCATTTTATGTTATATTATATCATATATAATAACTTGTGAAATCATATCCAAAAATCATTTTTTTGATATATTCCAAAACACTTTTGGAAAACTATCATCCATTTGACTAGCATGATATCATATTGGTAATACCCATCAGAAAATAATTTTATATAAAATCAAAATCATTTTTAAAGCATATCTCTAAGTAAAAAATACTCCCCATTCTATTAACCACTCAGTGTGACCCCATGAGCCTTTATAGAGAAAAAAATAAATATGAATTCATAATTTCATAAATGCATGAAAAGAGAGGCCTCTTGGAAATAATCAATGCTACATAAGCTACAAAGGGATCTAGAATGATTTATATCAAACACATGTATCTCTATACCTGTTTCCACTATAAATATCATATATAAGAATTCATTTTCTTATAATCCATTTTTCTAAGAAATAAAGTCACCATGGGACATGATATATGTCATTCCTTTATAACTTCTCAAATGTTATCCATTCATTGAGTATATACTAACCAATTTAATGAATACCTCATAGGTTATTCACCGTTATGGATGAGAAAATAGCATTCCCTTCACTTGATAGATAAACACATCACAACTATTATCTAGGTATGACTATAAACATCCATTGTTTATTTCAATCAAGGGCCCAAATCTCAATCTCTTATTATAAGAAGATAAATCCCATATTTTTTAATATCCAATTAATGACATGATTAGAAACATACCTAACCACACAATGATTATCCAAACCTCAAAAATTATTCAAGAAGATATATAATTATAATGATTATAATGAAAGGCATCTCACTAACCTCAAGTATTGAGGAATTCCAAATTTAATCCATGCATCCCAAGTATACCAAAGATGTGGGGTATGATAATTCATGTGGTGTAATTCATGGGTAATCTATTGAACACAAATAATTTTTTACTTTATTGGAATAGTTTTTATCCAAATATAAAAATTACACTCATAATAAACTTAATATATCATCACAACCTATAATACTCCATTATGAAAATCAGTTAGGGATAACTCAAAGTCATACTTTAAGAGGTTAATTTCTATTTCATTTAATGAGTATATATATCCAATATGAAAGAATAGAAAAGTGAATATTTCCTTCTGTATAACATGATACATTTTATATTCTTAATTTTTTTAAACTTTTAACAATACTAGACATAAACTCTAGCCTCATCATATCATATATGATTGATTACTGGATCATCTTTATATTTTCTGCACTTTTAGGATTTTATTTTACTCATTATATTTCTATTTAATTACCGCCACATACCTATTTGAAAATATGATAAAATTATCTCACTAAAATATTTAGTGACTAACATATATGAACAAATTAATCTTGAATAATGGTGAGACTTTGGGATCATATTCCCCAGGTTCATCTCTTTGGACATGTATTCAAACTACTTTACTTCACAATATCCATTATTATTATGTTAATAAATTCTATTTTCTACTTAGAAGTCATTATAGATCCATCATCACTATTATTCTTATATTTACATAGAATTTTTCCTTGACGTATTTTTGGAAATAAATATAACTAATTAAATAAACCTTTTACTGACATACATTACTAAAAAATTAGTCTTTAACAACACTAGAAAAGGCCTTTATCAGCACTAAAAAAGTGCTGGTAATCAAAGTGTAGTTAAAAGCCTGAAACTTTTAGTAGCACTTTTTTAAGCACTGTTAAACGTCCCCTTTATCATTATTTTTAGCGCTGTTAAAGGGGGACTTTACCAATGCTAAAAAGGCACTGATAAAGGGTATATAATGTTTTTCCCATGCCCAAACCACCAACATTACCGACACTTCCCACCCTCCTACACCTTTATCTGTGCTTTCCCCACCTCTTTATCAACACTTTAGATCATCTCAACCTTCTACACGTGCACCTACCTCCAGCGAGTGTCGAACCGTAGACCTCTAACATATACATCAAAGTCTTTTCAACTCCCCTATGCTGTTTTATTCCACATTT
This sequence comes from Viscum album, assembly GCA_963277665.1. Lineage (NCBI taxonomy): Eukaryota > Viridiplantae > Streptophyta > Magnoliopsida > Santalales > Viscaceae > Viscum > Viscum album. The sequence continues at coordinate 536,127,426 of OY728138.1, read as the reverse complement.
TATGATATATTTATATATTCATATATATATATATATTATTATATTTTTTTATTCATATATTTATATATATGTTTATATATTAATAAATATATTATATATGTAAATTTGTTAAATTTATTTATTTATAAAGTTAATTTTTTTGTGTGAATATAAAAAAATGTATATATTGTTATATATTTTATTATAAATAAAATTATATTCTGAAAAAAAATAAAAAATAAAATCCATAATATCAATATGAATGTAATATGTGAGAATAAATTTAGTATCCACTAAAATAGGGCAAAAAGACCCCCATAAACGTGGCTTAAAATCCATCGAAAGTTAAAAAATTGGGGTACCCAAGTAAAAACTCAGTTTTAGAGGACTTCTAGGACTTTTTGGCCTCAAAAGAATAGTAATCTGAGTCCTCCCTAGTCATGATGGAATAAAAATCATCATTGGATTCGATTTTATATGTGGTAGAGCCCAAACAGACACCCGAATAAAAAGTTATGACCATTTGAAGTTAGATATATATTTTCAACTTATTTTAGATATTTTATTATTTTTTTGATTTTTTTTCTTAAAATGGATATTAAATGACTATTACTCAGTAATAATTAAAAAATTGTTAGCTAAAAATATTTTTATAGTTATTTTATATGACATTTTTTGAAATATATTATATATTTTGTGAAAATGCCCATTTACCTTATCTAAAATATATTTCAAAAAAAATATATTATACTTATATCAATATAAATATATTTATATATTAATATATTATTTTGATGATTTTTTTGAAGTATGATTTTATCAATGCCTGTAGAAAATCCTTGATAGGGGGGGGGGGGTCATTATCATCACTTCTAAAAAAGCACTAATAAACCCACCCCCCTTTATGTGAAATTTTTTACAAGCACTGATAGAAGACCACATTTATCCGTGATTTTAAAAAAGCACTAATAAGTTTCCCCCTTTAACAATGCTTTTTTAGCACTGTTAAAGACCCCCTTTTATATTGTTAAAAAAAGAACTGTTAAAGACCCATTTTAACAAACCTTTTTTTAGTGCTTAGAAATGGGGTCTTTAATAGTGTTTTTAAGTAGCGCTGTTAAATCCCTAGTGCAGGATAAACCCAGTTTTTTAGTAGTGATAACCCAAACCATTTAGGATGAAAAATGGAGTAAAATTTTATTTGTTAACCGTGGGCTTCTAAAAGTTTATACACAATCCTACTAGTCTCATAGATACTATATTATTTCAAAAATATCTTCCTAAGAAAAAAATAACCTTTTTGTTAAGAAATAATACTTATTTCCTTTAGTGATAATATTTATGAAATAAACTATTGTATATATATCTTATATAGTATTCTATGTGTTTGAATTAATGACCTAAGAATTATATTTTCTTCCTTAAAATATGTCTCTTATGGGTTGTTGGATCATATCCCTCATTTTTCAAAAAAATCTAAGAAAAAATTCTTTATCCTAGATAATTTTTTGATCCTTTATGTTTTTCTCAAAACATGTTATAAAATTTAATTAATTGTAAAATATGTGTATAAAAACTATTATCTCATATTGTTCATAACAACTACCCATTAATAAAAATATCTCTTATCATATAAAAAAAATGAGTTGATAACACACATTATTTATTTAGATGCATTTGATATTGATTTATTACTTTACATTCAAATATGTGACCCAATGACTCTTTGTTTCATCATTTATATAACCCCCATCACTTCCAACCACTCAAATGGTGCCAGATCTCATGTGTGACTCCCCATATTCTAGAGGCCATTTAATAGTAGTGAGGGTATAAAGTTTTACCATAGGGAGAATATAACCACAAATCATTATAAAACATAGTAAAAAATAACCAAGAAACATCCAATATAATAATAATCAGAGTACATGGAATCATAAAACATAACATACTATATAAAACAACATAGATAAGAATAAGTTATATAGACCCGTGGTCATACCATCATATATCAACTGACCACCCACTAGAATAGTAAAAAATATACAATACATAAAGAATAAAAATAGAAAAGTGGCACTGATATCTCCTTAAACATTACCTCATTCCAGTCTCCAAGTGTTGTCCAAGTTATCCCACTTACTGACTTCTTTCCTAATTGGACCGGAAATAAATTAGATCTTCTAGAGTACCCATGTTCCATGGAATCCTAGTTAGGTTGTTAGTACAACTCAATAGGGAACCACCAAAGGGGTCCCTAACATAACTAGTAAATATAAGGTTTGAACATGTTATATAATCATCTAAATAAATAAATAATAATTCATAAGCATAAATAAATAACCAATATCAATCCTCAGGTTATTAAGTAACACCTATGATCAACTATACCTAATTTGAATAGGTTTATATGCCTCTGTGCCTATTACATATCCATGAGGGGATAAAAATCTTTCCACGAGTTCTAAAGAACATACCTACACAAAAGGTATGACCCCTATATCCTAGTAACCATCCTAGGCATCTCATAATATCAAATGACACTCTATATATTATACATCACTAGGAATCCCATTCTATCATCAAGCATATCTAGATCCTAGGGAGGTAATACCTAACACCCCCTAATCACCAAAAATTCATCAGGATCATATAAAGATAATCCCTAGAATATTATCATTACTAAACATCCATATATCCTAGGGAGGTAATATGTGGAAGCCTATAATTTCTAAACACTATCGTATCCTAAGGAGGCAATCCCTAATATCCCATCATCACCAAACACTATCAAACTATAGGGAGGTTATCCTTTAAATCCCATCATCAATCACATCTATATCTTAGGGAGGTAATCCATGGAGCTTCATTATCAATAATATCTGGATTTGAGATAGGTAATCCTTAATTCCTTATTATATATCTTGGGGCATGAATCCACCTAGTAAAATCTCATCATCACAATAATTAGTCGCCATGCATCCATATCTTAAAGTATCACAATAATAATAATAATAAGGGGTTTCCATCTTCCAAACCATCTCATGTATCCAAGTTCATCATCTTAAATGAAAAAACTATCCCTATCACTCTATCCCTACCAATCTCACATAATTAATTCAGGTTCTGAGGTGACACATGAAATCATCACTACCCATTCCCACACTAAGACTCTCAAGGGGTAACATTATTTGGGGTGCACTTATCGAGGTTCCATAGGTATCATCTTGATAAGGACACCCTAAATGGGTTCCATTATCTCAAAATCCCCTCTCAGGTCATCACATATCACTTATAGGGAATAACCTCCCTCAACATCAACATGATCACACTACAGCCTCACTAGACTCACATATAGAAGGCTATATTGGTATCATTATAGAGAAAGGGAATAAAGCATTTTTTAGTTCTCATGCCATCCTATATCATTCCTCATTCACTCAAACTATCCATAACCTAACTAGGGTATTCCCACTTGGGTACTCACACACCCATGGGGGAGGAACACTCACCCACGCTCATCCCAACTAGTCCGAGGGATATAAAACATCTTAAAGTTTTCTCAAAGACTACTTGAGCCAACAATTTTCAATTTAATTCTATCCCATAAATATAGGATTATAATGGAACCTATGTTAAGTTACACTCTATCTCATTCATTTTATTTAATTAATATCCCTCATGGGTTCACATGTCTTAAGGCTATATATTTATAATCAGGGACATGGTGATTGATGTATGAGGAACAAAGCCAACTCTGAAGGGAACTAATGGAACCTACCTAGGTCCTATATGCTCTCACAATACATTTAATTTATACCTATATGGGGTCTATGTATGCTAAAACATGAATTTATAATAAAATCCTTGGCCATTAGTTACTAAGGCATCAAGCCATTTCACAAGTTCCCATCATAGCCCTTGGATGTTTATCCATTTACCTTGAATTAAATTTTAAATAAATTATTTATTTAAATAAAATGATAATCAAAATCAGTGGTGAGACTAAATATCACATGCTACATAAATAAAATTCATATAGAAAAGGGGTATTCTTAAAGGACCACCGACCACATATGTAGTTGTTTTATATTTTTAAATTCTTAACCGACCTTACTGAAGCTCATCTAATACTTAACCATGAATTTATCATCATCCTAGGTCCTAAATCAATCCAAAATTCCTAATATAGTTAATTATAAAAATTTATATAGTTTATTATAATAATTTATAATTATTTTTCAGTTGAGTTTAATTAGGTATAAATTCCTAACAACTCACCTAATCTTCCTAGCACACTAAATTTGAGACCAACGACCAGTGAATGGTCCATATAATACTCTTAAAATAATATTTGAAAAAATAACTATCATTCATCAATTAATAAAAATCCAATTTAATTTAAATTTAGAAAAAACACTAAGAAAATCCCCTGGAAATGTGATTTTACCAAAATGACATGAAATAATGTGATGACATCTTTTTGGGGCATCCTCTATCCATGAAAAGAAAAGGAACCATAATTAAGTGATTATTATACCATTATATAGATAAATCATCTCTCAAATCACTAGATGACACAACAAAAATGAAAATCTAATCATAAAGAAGAACAAAGGTAGATGGCGGAGAATCATACCTTAAATCACCATAGAAATTGCTAAAGAATCACCCAAAATTGAGGGTAAATCTAGAGAGGAAGGGAGGAGGCTGCGATTATCATCCAAAATGGCCTCCCTCTTGTGTTTATTCCACACAAGACCAATGGTGGGGGGAAAGTTGACCATGAAATAATGATTTTACTAAAATATAAAAAATCACCCATGCCTCAATCGTGGCGTGACCATAGGAGTTGTAGTGTGACCTCCGAACAAGAAGAGGCACCACATGATGCCCTCTTGGACTTCATGACATGACCTCCTATACCCCATGAATCTCACATCATGAAACCAATAATAAAAGGGACTTGTCCCATCGAGTCATGAATTTCCCAGATTTTTGCATGACACCCCCAAGGAGAACACCTATAAGGCCTATCACCCTTTATAGAAAGGCATCCTGCTCTACAGTTCATCGTAGTGTGACTAATAGTAGTCATGATTTTATGTTCTGTCAAGAGCTAAAAATTTAGCTTCCAACCCCCAACCCTTATCCAAGACTCACCTAAGTACCGAAGGCACTCACTAGTCTACAAGCCATTCATAAAAAAATCTCTTTAATATTATCCACCTCTTCAAATTATAATCAAAAACCTAGTTTTCAAAAAAAACCCTCCTCTAGAGATAAAAATTAAAATTCCATATGAAATTCATAATCCATTAAAATATAGGTCTTTACAACCTCCCCACCAAAACACTTATCTTCCCTAAGAAGTCTAGAAGGTCTTTCAACCATCTGTATTTACCTATTTTGGTCATCAATTCAAAATCAAATCACTATGCACTATCCTAGAATACCAAATGAGATTCTATTACATAACTCCAACCACGATATACACTCTTCCTCAAATTTTGAGCCACCCGCTCATCTTCACCTCTAACATAGATATGGTTCTCACTAAACACTTGTCTATACCAAGTCACTAAGTTACAGTCAATTAATTCTTATATATTCTTATGGTTCTCTCCACCATAAGAATCATCTAATAAGGTTTGATTTTGAGCCATGGTGTTCCCTACTACCAAATTAACCTATTAGAACACAAAAACAGTGGTCTATCATCCCTCTCAATGCTATTTCTATCCCACCACATCCTATTCCACATACAAACACCAAGTAGACCTCATATATATAAACATTCTTGAAAACAATTTGTCAAAAAATACCATCATTCTATAACATCACCTGATCCTAATGCATTAATCCATGTTTTCATTACAAGATTGTCCAACACCCAATCCAAAATCTTCACTCAAAACTCTATGTATTTTACTTGGATAGATCCACAATCAACCAATCCAATTTTCATGATCTCACTCCAATCATTATAACATCATCAATTCGACAATCCATCCAGTCACATCAAAAACCATATCTAGATTGATTCCAATGCATTGACTCAATATAACATAGTATTCAAAAATAGAATCTAGTACACACCAAGGAACTAGATAAAAATAGATTCATCAGCACACCAGCATCCAAAGGACACATCAATTATCCAAAGTCCAGTCTTATCACACCCACGAACTTACCCACATGGGGGACATTTCTCTATAGACAACACTCTGTCAATTAATACATTTAATGAATAGACGTGGAAGTCCCTATCACACCCAAGCACTGACATGAAACACACTCCACTACTCATTCCCAGATCACAAGAATGTCATCCTTGATATCTAGTGAAATTAAACAAAAATGAGTGTTAGAACCTCCAAAAAATGGAGGACTCTTAACTATATGGATTATGTTAAACCACTCCTTGAGTGAAACCCCAATAGGTCCAACAATAATCCTTCTTGAAATACGATGTCAAGGAACACACTCAATTCAACCATACCATACACCCCAATCCATCTCTGATATCACCGCTTACTATAGAGGTACATTTCCCATTCTCATCAAATACCTAGGAAATAAATCCCATAAGATTATCAAATACACCATTTCTTGACCCACACCCAACCACTCACTAATCCAAAATTCAAATGGCACCACATGTAACCAGTGTGTACTACCTCAATATCTTCCAAACATAACAGGTGTAAACTCCTATAAAGCCAATTATTGAACTTGATGAATGACCCCATGAGGTTTGCATCATTGAATCTAGAATCATACACTCAAATCAATAAACATTACCCACTATTCACTAAACATTACCCACTATTCATGTTACCCTGGAATCTCACTTATGCCAGGGCTACTCACATGATCAATCACCATCCCAAGGACTCTTCCAAAATCATAAGCATATACCTACCATCTAATCATCCCATATTTGACCATATAAGATCATAATCTAAAATCATATAAATAATCACACTATAAATTACTAGGGTTGGGAATCCTATCGATCCTACCCATCAAAACCAAACTGTGTTTCTAAAGCAATAACACTCAAGGTTCTTTTCATCACGAAATCCCAAATCATTTCTATGCATATACCATATATCTGATAGCACCTATTATGTATTGGTCTCATAACCTGAAGTGTCTACTAATACATTCCATCTCTAATATCCCAAGCCAACTCATGTGCCAAAAATAGCCATTGTAGGGACTCATATATACATACCAAAAATCACGTTCTAAGTTATCATCCTACCAGGAAGCTAATCCTCATCCAGAATATGCATATGTGATTACCCCCCAATGACCATGATTTTATATCAGCACACATAATTAAATTTTCTGATGACTATAACTATCAAGTATACCATAGCCTAGTTAAGCATAATTACACCAAGAAACTATATAGTAAAACACCATAGAGGTTATTGTTGATACCTTAAATAAAAAAAATCATTTTATTTATAGAACTATTACCAAGGAACCAACCATATATACTAACCCACTAAGTGTTACTCCCCAAGTCTCAGTAAAAATAATAATTATAAATAAATTATAATTTAAGTGAATAATGTTTTAAAAATAATGTATTTTCAAAATAAAGATTTATGAATACTTTGATTTATAAAAAATGTCACATTTTTGAATACGCAATGGCGTCAAATATATTTTCAAAGACGTTGTTTTATTGAATGATATAATTAAGAATTATTTTTTATTATAAATAATGTTTTGAATTAATCTATTTAATATATATATATATATATGTTTACATAAAACAAATGTATTATTTCGCTTAAAAGAAATGTTATTTTCATTATAAACAGAATTCATGAATTTGAATTATAAATATTATGATAATTATTATTAAGTTGATATATTTTCAAATCATTAACTTAATTTATAACATTTTAAATATAAATTATGATATTTATTTATATGTTTTTTATAAAATTTAGTGATATGATACATAAATAAATATTAGAAAAATTATTTTTATAATATAAGTAATAATAATAATATGTAAATGTTTTATAAATAATAATAAATACATTTTATTTGTTTCAAATTAGTTTAATTAGAATTTATTTTAAAAATTTTATTATGGTTATAAACTTAAACAATTTATAATTTAATAACAAAAGAATTAAACTTCCACTTTTTAAAGTATTCTTAAAATAATCTTATTATTATCATAACTTTTTTACTTTCAATATTATTAATACAATGATATGTATATAATAATAATAACATGGTTAACTTTTATAAATATAATATAATTTTAAAAGGTGATTGAGGGATGGAATTCACGGGTTTCAAAAAGTAATAATAATAAAAAATAATAAATAAAAAATAATGATAATAAAGGTAGTGAATTCAAAGGTTGAATAGTTTTAGGTTTTAGGGGTTTTTGATTTTGGGGTTTTGAGGGTCCTGTTGGGGAGAGGGTTCAAGCAGGAGTTGGTGCACGTCGAGGATCCGTGACCGTCGTCGCGAGCCGAAGGGGTGCACGCAGTTTGGGGTTCGCCGGTCATGGGTCTCGTCCGGAGATGGGGTGCGCGCGGGAGGCCGAAGAGCTGAGGCAAGCGTGTTGGGGTGCGTCTACGCTCGGCCAGAGAAGGGTGCTGGTTCGAGCGCCGAAGGTGAGGTGTGCGCTGCTATGGCTGCACGTCAAAGGTGGTCCGAGGCCATGCGCATCACGATCAGATGTCAAGGCCGAAGGGGTTCATCTGGTGAAGGTCCTAGAGCTGCGGTTAGGGTTTTGCCTTTTTCAAATATTTGGAAGGATTAGATCTTTGGATCTACACGTTAGGTTTTAATTTTGTGTTTTTTAATTTTTTCTTGGTTCTATTTCATACTGTTTTGATTGAAAAATTTTAATCTGTTTTCATCAATTTTTAAACAGTTGATACATTATTTTCTTCCAACATTCTATTTACGGTTTGGATGACTTCTTTTGTCTACAGAATAACTGTTGCATCAATTATTTGTCCTTGTTATTTGGTAAACAGTGTTGATCCGTGAATATTTTTTTAGGTCATAGTTATTTTTATTTTTCCATTGTGCTCATAGCTTGCACAACAAGCCTTCTACGTTTTGAGAGGTTATAAATATCAACAGTATTCTTGTGTTTTCTTTCACTATCAACACAGTTGATACCTTTTTTGCAATCCACCTTGCTTGAGACCACCTTGTATCATGTTTGGTTCCAGGAAATCTAGGTAATGGATAAATTATTTTCAACCTCATATTTTTATCTGAGATTCTGTTTCTGTAAGGCTGATTTTATTTAACTATGTATTCCTTTAGAACGTATGTTCTGTTAATGAATTTCTATAATTATTTCTAAGTTTATATATATTTCAAAATTATGTTTTCCTCTACGTATTGAGAGAACTATGTGCTTTGGATTTTTCTGTTCTAAGTTTTATATTAATTTCACTCATTAGTTTTTGTTTTCTTCTATTTTTCAGAATTTTAAAGAGTGAAAATGTTATTTTAATTTATGATTTTATACTTATTATTCAAATTATGCTATTTTACATGGTTATATATATATATATGTTTATATATATATATATATATATGTATATGAATGAAATGATGGTTATCAATTTTTTACAATTTTATTTCAGTTTATCGACATGTTTCTGAAAATACACACATAAAATATCACCATGTTTTATCGACATTATGGGCATCACATTTGCATAGATACATTGCCATGCTTTTATGTTCATCGTCGGCACTCATTGTGTTATAATTAACTCATAAATGTCATATAGGTAATGACCATTATTTGTATTAATGACAATGTTGTACGCTTTGGTTTCACTAACTGTATATGGATGTTATTTATAAATTTTTTGCACTATATATATATACATGATGTATGTTTAATGTGTTATTATGTATAAATAAATTTTAAAAGGTTGATACGTATGAAAAATTGTGCAGAGATATGTCGATGTGTAAATCGACTACTTCAGAACAAGCAGATGAATTCTTATGAAAGTATACGTATGCATATGTATATGCATTAATTATGTATCAAATGTTGTTTACAAGTTTTAATATATGAAAACCCAGTGAAAATGTATACATATTTAATGCAAGCTTAAACACGTTTTCAGAAAACCCAACTCTCAAGTGTGTGGTAGACAGGAAGGGATTGGGCGTGGACCCATTATGTCCTGTAATTAGTCGAGCAATCTCAGAATTAGTTATTTTATTTTCAGAATCTTGCCTAATGATTTCAGAAAAACACTAGAGTATATTTGAGCAATTTTAAACGTAAGTATCTTCTAAAAATTGAACTAGTATTTTGATACCATAATTATTTTCAAACGATGTTTTAAAAAAATGGTATTTCTAAATGTTTATATATTGTTTTTCAAATAATATTTATCGAAGGTTTTTAAACCCCTTACTGAGAATATTTTGTGCTCACCCCAAGTTTTTTTGAAATATGTTTCACAGGTTGCTAGAATTGGTCATCGTTGTTGTAGGGCGCAGAAGCGGTGATCATCTTGCAGTTTTTTTAGTTTTTTTGTCATTATAACTCTGATATTTTTAAACATGTATCTATTTCCAGAACCTAGACCAGAATAACGTCCTCTTATATGACATGTCTAAGGCTGGGTCCTTACACTAAGGTTAACTATACATGTAAAGACCTAGAAATTTCAAGGAATTTTTTTTCTTAAATTCTTTGGGATTTTACGAGTATGCATTTTCTGACGGCACTTGAATTCAAGGCCTGGTGTGCCCAGAATCAATTTCTGAAGTTTAGCTCAGGTACGTTCAGTGAACGAACGAGCGGGTTTTTCTATATTTTGAACCAGTGATCAGAATTGAAATCCGAGGGCACCAATGAAACCACAACACCGGTAATTGCTTAATAGGACCTTTACCGAAGATGCATTTGCTCGGAAGGAGGTGTTAAAAAAATGTGGATTAAATAAGAGGTGAATAAAATTTTGGGAAAATTTTATTCTTTTATTTAAAGTGGTTTTTATCCTGCATGACAGAGTTAGGGTGGGACCGTATAACAACCTAACTACCCATGTCAGGATAAATGTAAGGTGGGGCCCACATGAGCTCCAACCCTTCACATTCCCTAAAACCCCTTAAACCTCCCATTAATCTCCTTTGATTAATGTTGGCAACCCCCCTTGAATTTATTTGGGAAACTCCTCCTCTCCCCAATATCCCACTTTAATTCAAGCCAACACACACTTAATTAATTAATTGAACCTCATCAATTAATGGAATTAAGTGTTTGAATTTTGTGATTTTGAATGCATGGAAAAGTAAAATAAAATAAGGAGAAGCTGATTTTATTTTGGGGTTAGAATTATTGTGTGAGGAGGATTTGGGTAGAGAACCTTGTGTGAAGGAAGGAGGAAGCTCCTCCATCGTTGAAGAACGTCATCCTCTCCACGAAGAACGACACCTATTTGACGTAGAGCACCGAATCCACGAAGATCAACAATGCACAATCCTCTTCTTCTCTCCTTGAAAAAAAGAGGAGACACCGCTTCCTCCTAGGGCGCACTTCGACGTCACCTTCCAATGACAACGAACGACGCCACCTCTCCGCAGATCATGTCACGAGGTAGGAGTGTGTTTTGATTGAGTAATGATTGGTTCTCCTTCCATGTTGTTGTTCCTCTTAAACCACATGTTATCCGACTAATGCAAAAGGGACCAGACCAAACTAACACGGTCCGATTCCTCTGCCGTTCTTGTGAATTTGTGGAATTATTCGGCCATTCTTTAGCGGTAAATCAAGCTATGTTTTCAGAGCCAATCGGTGGCCCGAAAACATCGTAAACCGCCTCATAGCATCGGGGCGACCTAGAAGTGGAAGTTTCATAGAAATCAGATCATTGGAATGAAGAATGGACACCTCAGGAGGCGTGCATGCCAGATGCGTCGTTTTCTGGAAAATTCCAGAATACACGGCGTGTCCTCCAGGAGCACACACTATGTAGTACAAGCATACTGTGGCTTTTGTTTCGAACGTTAGCAAAGTAACACACGTCGTGTGACTCTAGACACATGACGTGTACTATCCACACTATTTGATAGAGGAAACTTCGATGGACATGGTGTGTATTTAGGGAAAATACACGAACACAGACAGAAATACACTTCCAAGTAACACGACGTGTATTCTCTTCATAGAAAGGCAGAAGCGGCTTCACGAGGCTCGGAGTGTAATATGGGAGATACACGGACATGGGCATAACCACACGGCCAAGAGGCATGGCGTGTACTACCTTCACCATGGAAGAAGTAGCTTCATGATGACTCGGCGTGTATTCTGAGAATACACAGGAATGAGGTAGAGTACACGGGCATGTACTCCACCACACGGCCAGGCATGGATAGCGCACATGGAACCGACCCTAGAGGTTTGGACACGACATGTAACCATGACACACACCGTGTACTTACTTATCTGCACAACCAACCGCACGACACGGGCCATTTCACATGAGCAGTACCTGGTGTCTGATGACACGACCTGTATCGCTTACCTAAATGCCGTGTACTTTAGGGAAATGGCTTGGTCATCTTGTTCTCCATGACTTGGGCACGTTTTGATTGGTTTTTCCCATATGACGTGGGATGGAACTATGGGATACATCAAATCTGTACTTCGTGGAAGTGGATGTATCGATCTTTGATTTGAGGAGTGGGCCCTCTGGAAATCGAGCGTGCTTTGTGCTTGAACCCTAGAGTTGGCTGCGACTGCGACGACGATGAAGACTGTACTTGGATCCTACGTGGGTTCGACAGCGAGGACGATTGTACTTGGATCCTCCATGGGTTTGGCAACGATGATGATTGTACTAGGATCCTACGTGGGTTCGGCCGTGATGTTTACTGTACTTGGATCCTACGTGGGTTTGGCAACGATGACTTCTGTACTTGGATCCTTCGTGGGTTCGACAGGGGAGATGATTCAGAGGTTACATCTATCATCTCCACCCATCTTCATGAGTAGTATACCTATGTGAGTTGAGTCTTGAATTTCAGTCATTATGAACGATGTGATTGACTTACCATCCTGTGTGGACTGGGTTGTGCTTTCCTCTGTGGACTGGGTTGTGCTTTCCTGTGTGGACTGGGTTATGTTTTCCTGTGTGAACTGAGTTGTTTTTGGGATCTTTAGTTAGAGTCGAACTGGAATTGATGGCTTAGGTATATGTATGGGAATATACCTAAGTATAGTTGGTTGATACTTTGTGTTTTTATCTTTACCTTGTGGTTTATCCTTTGAGGATTCTGGGAGACCTTCGGGGGTCTTGGGGTCCCTACTGAGTATCGTATACTCACCCCTGCATGGGCTATGCCCGCACTAAGTTGTGTTGGATGCAGACGACAGACATCACTGATCGAGGTGGAGACTTGTGGAGCGGGATAGTACCTGAAGGTGGAACACTTAGCGGTACGTACTCGGAGCGGACGACCGAACCCGAGAAGCTGAGGAGACCATATGTACCCACCCATCAGGTGAGGTATCTGGAGGACGACTCAGTGGTTGCTAGTTTACTTTACTGTATCTATTATTTCATTACTGTTGTACTCTACTTTCAGTTGGGTTTGTATTCTGGCCTATTTACTTTCCAGCACTAACTTTTGTACTTAGTTTACTTAGTGTCTACTTCATCTTGAGTACTCTGTCGTGATTGATTACTTATATAAAGGAAATGCCTTCCCTTTTATCAGGATTTATGCCTTTGGTGCTAGTTGCCAGCCGCTGGCCTATGGAAGGCGGGCTTGGGGTAGTCACGAAACGGGCCCCGAGGATGGTTCGTGACAAATTGGTATCAGAGGAGTCGGTTCTACCGTAGAATTCAGGACTCTGATAATTTCTTCCAGTGAAGCAATAGTGTTAAGGGTATTGGGTGTGGTTATCAGTCCAGGGAGTCCATTATTTGTGTGGTGGCCGACGTATCCATACACCATGACCCTGACTTCTGATTTCTGACTTAGTGCTCAAAAACACTGATTTCATGTGTGTTTCAAAAGTTTTCTTTGTGATTACTTTGTGTCAGCTCACCAGGTATACTATATTAACCGTGGCGCACCTGTTTCTTTTCAGGATGGCCCCATGACAGCAACCAGCTAGTGTAACATCCCAAGTAAGTAATGAATAATAATTTTTTTTATCTATTTCTATTTATGAATTATATAGTGTTTTAATAGGTTTAAAATGAGAATAAATCCAATCTTAAGCATGAATTACTCTAATATTTTTAAAAGATTGTTTTACTACCTTTTGATGTCAAACCATTTTTAAATCTATCTTTTGACAATTTTATAAGATATATTTGTCAAAATAAAATTATTCTTAATGATTGGGACATTTAAATTTACTTTGGATTAATTTTTGGTATTTTTCTGACAATGTTCATTTTTTAATGAATAGTGAAAAATACTACATTTTACTTCAAAACTGCTTTTTAATCTAATTTAATTATATAGTTAGATTATCTTTTAAATTGTTTTTCAAGTGTAATTAGCATATATTTTTACCATTTAATCAAATGGTGGTCATTGGGATTAATTTTACTTTGGAAGTGGGCATAAACAAGTGCCAAACTTTTCATAGATATTGTTTAAAAAAAAACCCGCTATTTGTTTTGACAACGGGAATTATTTTGAAATTAATTTTTGCAATTGATATGTTTGGAATTTGGTAAAATGGATTAAATATTTGGAATCAGAAGTCCCAAATTATGTAATTAAGACTCTTTGGTTTTTGGACATTATGAATAGTAATGATGGTAATTATCTTTAATTATCGTGATTAATTAGTAATCTGGTAGTTAAGGATAATAAAATAATATCATAATAATAAAAAATGACCCCAAAATGTGTTATAATGCTACTGGTTTTGTCATTGGTGACCATGGTATGCCTTGTGCCAAACTTAGGGACCCCATGGAATCACTTTTGGGTGAAAGTGACACTTTATCATTTTATTTTTAAAGAAAGGAGAATATCACTAAAGAATGTAATACTCGAGTAATAAATTTTTATTTTTGTCTGTGTAAATGATATCTTAGACTATAAATAATCATTGGAAATATAAAAATATTTCCTACATCACAATATTTTTTTTATAATTTTTAGACATTAAATAAATTAATTTATTTATGACATCATGATGATGCAGCTATTACCTCATTAATGAACGATTTAAATAAAATGAAAAGATAATGTAAAATCTAAGACTTACACTTGTCAAAGACCTATTGGATGAGTATTTTTCTAACCCTTATCACCTTATCCTCGAAATATATCAATGTGGGACCTTTAAAATCCAAATCTCATTAATGTAACATTTTATAACTTTCCAAGAGTGCCCCTACTCTCCTCTTATAAAAGGCCCCCACCTCTACCTTTTTACACACACCTCTCAAGCCATTGGCTCAGACAAAATATGATCATTTCATCTCTCCACATCCCTCTCTTAATCCTAGAAGCCTTACCTTAGGCATAAATCTCTTCAAGAAACCCTTTTGGTTCAAACCAAGAGGAGTTACCCAATTTAAAGGTAAAGTCCCCTATAATGTTCTTTTGTTTTATTTTGCTTCTCCAACCCCCTAAACTCTTTTTATTCATTTATTTTGTAACAACACCAGTATCTTCAATATACTAGGATGTTTTTATAAGAAGTATTCGAGCTACAATTACACACACCTACGTCTAATGGTTAAAGAACATACCGTTTCTGTGGATGACGGATTACTACCTCACGAAACGATGATTGTTCAATATTCTTTTAACACATTTCATAGTGGCCATTAAGATTTAACTATATTTATATATGATATATAATATGTTTATTTTTTCCTTAAGCTTATATATTTTTCATTTATGTCCTACCTTTATGGTTTCCATTATGGGTAAACGCGATATCTTCATTTTAGGAAGTGCAGACTACCGCCCCCTCAAAGTGATTTGATTCATTAATGCCATATGTGGGACGTATAAAGGATGGAGTTTATGATTTTATATATGATATTATACTAGAATTATAATATACCTTTATATAATTATGATTTCATTCCATTAAATACGAAATAGAAATGAAAGTAGCGTTCATGCGTACGTACGACTTACCGTCTCCATGAACAGTGCATTTCATTTCTTACCTCTAAATGTTATGTGATATTATAAATTCATGAATATACTAGATATATATGATATATATGATATCTAAATCATGAATATAATTCTGTATATAATGGATATTTTACCACATGAACAACTTGTAATTACAAGAAGTTTATTTTTGACTCAAGTACCAATGATCTACAAAAGGACCGTTATTTACTTAAATAATTATGTAGTGTTTATAAAATGGTAATAAGTGATATAAAAGGAATAATTAACTTGAAAAATATTCTTAAGAAATTATAAATTAACTCAAGTTTATTATTCAGGAGATTAAAGAACGATCGATTCAAGTCGGACATGAGGTAAGGGACTTCGTCTCAATCTCCATTCATTGAGGAATATTTTGTTTTATACACAACTTTTTTTTATATGGTGTATAAACCCCGTTTACTTTTACTTTTATTCAAAAAAAATATTTTAATACGAAGCATTTTACTAAATGACAAAAGGGAATGTTTTTTTCGTACGTATGCGGAGACAACGACTTCTCCGCTGCCGTGACCATTATTTGAGTTTCAGCTTCCTCTACAAGCCAAAACTTTTTTTAAATGAAAAATAAATACCATGTTTTACTTTTATTTTATTTTGGTATTGAAAATGGTTTTGATAATACTTTTATTATATCAATGTGTTATTAATATCTTGTGATTGAAATGTGTAAATGTTATGTTTCCTTTATGCATGTTTTATGTGATACGATTATGTTATGGTTCATGGGAATTGTTTATGAAGACAGGTGGTTCCGTGATAAAATAAGGGCGGGAGAGCCTGATATAGCTCTCCAATTCATTGGGTAACGTAAAGGGGTTAAACGCTAAGGTTTCTTCGGAGATATTTAAGGAATATACTGTGATGGGTATTCCAAACTTAACCATGAGGGTTACTCCCTACATAAGAATGTTACGAATTCCTCAAGTTACCTTTATGTCTTATGTTTTCTACGAGTTTTTCATAAATATTATGATTTCATGAGGTATGTTAAAGTGCTTATGTTTTATGAGTAAATTATTATTTCATTGATTCATATGAATACAAGGAAAAATGTTTTCATTCCATACTTTTATATCCCTTACTGAGCTTTTTATGCTCATCCCATGTTTTTGAAATGTTTTTCACAGGTCAAGGGAAAAGTACATGATGTGATGATAGTGTCGAGGAAGTGTCAAGAAAGAATCCATGTTTTTTTTAAATATGTCTCCGTTGATGGGAAAAAAATGAATACTATCTTTTATGTAACCACCTTGTTCAAATGTGGAATGTAATGCATGTTTTATGATCTAATTCTCTAAAACTCTAAACCTGAAAATATCCTCAATGTGCATTCTTGTAATAACTCAAGATTAAGTAATGTTTAAGGCCGGGGCCTTATAGTTGGTATCAGAGGTCGGTTTAGATAACTTTAGGATTTAGAATTCTATTAAATGATTATCCAAAAATATTTTTTTATGGTCAAATTGAAATGATATAGCATTTGAAGATTACCATGTTGCTTCATCTAAGACATGTTTGTTCAGAATGGTTTTCCGCAGAGGAAACAGAGAAGCAGTGCTAGGAAGGCATACAGAAGGAAATGGCCTTCCGAATCAGCATCCTGAGATGGTTGGAATTGGAACTGAATAGTTTGTTGTAGTAATGGGGTAATTGACTCAAGCGATAAATGGTGGTGGTATCCATGCACGAGATCATCTAGATCAACCACAGAGGAACATGTCAGTGGTGGAACGTTTCATGAGGCAACATCCCCCATCATTCAGAGGATCATCTGACCCTGTGATAGCTAAAGGGTGTATTAAAGCACTGGAGAAGATTTTCTATGTCATGGGGTGTTCATACAATCAAAAGGTTAGTCTTGAAATTTACCGTTTGGAGGGTGAAGCAGATCAGTGGTGGTCAATGGTTAAAAATATCTGGGATGCTGATGAGATTGATGCTCTTGACTAGGATGAATTCAAAGGTATGTTTCTTGAGAAATATTTTCCTAAGGCTGTTCGACTTTGGATGGAAAAAAAATTCTTGGAATTGAGGTAAGAGTATGACTCAGTGGCTGCTTATGAGTAAAGGTTCACTCGATTGGCATGGTATGCACCAAATTTTATCTGAGACCTTGATAGTAAAATCAATTGTTTTTACTCAGGATTAAAGACAAAATATTGAAGGGATTTAGCTTATCGCGAGTTCAAGAGTTATTTTGTAGAGACCCGAAGCTTGACGTACATTGACATTACATTACTTTTGCGGAATACTTAGTACATAACAAAAACACACACACAAGGATCGTAATAGTTTAGTGTCTTTGGAAACTCGGAACGTAATCTTCTAATCGTGGTGAAAGATCTTCAATATCTCCCATAAAGATCTTCCCTTTTTTTTAACCTAAAACCTTTCTTTATATCCTGGGGAAAAGAAAACATAAAAGGGTGAGCTCAAATGCTCAGTAAGGGTAAACAAAATAAATATCAATCACATCATATACACAAGCACATAACTTTTGGAAATCTTAACCTGCAAAAGAGATCAAAATTTCATAACATGGGATAAATCATGGCAGTGAAATGTAATCACAATAATCATAACTTAAAACATGAAACTTTGTGGCATTCACAAATAATCATAGAGAATCATTTCTTGTTTGTCAAGACTCATTGCCAAGACTATCTTAGTGGACAAAGTCCCCTTCTGAATCGAGTAACCCTCGTTTCAGTCCTGTTTCACTGAACCGGTATAACCTACCGTTCCAGCCCTGTCTATCTCATGAGATATAAAATCTTTACCCAATGCATTGGAGGGAGATATAGGTCCCACCCATCTTATAATGAATCCTTTCTTATGTGTGCCACAAAATCATAAATCATACATCATCACATAACACATGTAACAAAAATGGGATTCTTGAAACAACATGACATCATAAATCAATTCATATAAGATAAAGGAATTCATAAACATAATTCCATCACAACATGATCAAATCAATGTAATAATAGGGATAAAAACAGAACCCTTTATTATCTTAGATGGAAAATAATTTTGATAAAACACTTGAACTCCATTCTTGAGGAAAATATCCTTTCTTCTTCAAAAACATTTTTCCTTTCATAACATGTCATACAACTTTAAAATAAAAGAAGTTGATTAAAAATAAACTTGAAAACTTGTAAAGGAATCTTCTTGGAAATAATTTTTTAAAAATCCATTCATGCCGTATAAGTTAAAAAAAACATTCTTCGTACTTTTGTCGGAAAAGTCAAAAAGTACCTCGTACGACAAAAGATTCCTTTCATAGATATTACTAAAAACTCACCGAAGGGTAAAAATGGATTTAAACAATTGTAGGTGGATGGAAGTAATATTACATATTGATGAAACATGGACGTGGATGATAAAATACACCCCAGTAAATACTTACGAATAAACAATCTCGAATAAAAATGAGATTGTGATATTTCTCTTACCTTAGGTCCAATTTGCTTCGTATGTGTCCGAACCTCCTGTATAATGATTTAAATAATGTCATTGACTTCTTACAGAATCATATTAATTGTTATGATATCATATATGGTTCACTTATGACATTATATTACCCGTTCTTTTGTAAATTCCATGTTAAAAAAGCGTTTTGGGTAAAATCGTTTCATTTATCGTAGGTGTTTTGACTTGTTGTTCTTGACATCATTATTACTTATATCATGATTTACTTACTTCCAGAATATAAAATATGATATATATATCATATATATTCAGTATATATATATATATAATAGATAGATAAATAAAATGAAAAACACCATTCATGGAGACGGTAGTCCGTACGTACGCATGAACGCTGTTTTTCTTTCCTTATTGTCTTGAATGGAAGTAAGTAGATGAAATACATATATATATATATAAATAAATCCAGTATCATTATTATGTCATATATTTAATTAGTACTTATTATATATACTTTATAATCATTCATGAATGGTTAATCATTAAGAATGAATCTCATCGCGTCGTGGAGACGGTAGTCCGTACGTACGCACGAGCGATGATATCATTTCCATAAATATTGAATTGAATTGGAGTGGATTATACAATATATCATAATCAATATGATGTTGTAATAACTATGTATATTTATTCTTTACACCATTATATCCATCCATGTAAGGTGGTGGTGGAAAATAGATTACACCACGGCGTGGAGACGGTATTCCGTACGTACGCACGCGCGGTGATTTCTTTTTCCGTAGGATGGATAGATGGTGAAATAGGGTTGTTTCATACTTATAATAACATATCAGTATATGAGTGATACTGATTTTATTACTTCATAATGAAACAACCTAAGAAGAAGAAGTGGAAGAAGAAATAAAGATGAAAGAATTGGTAACGGTAATTACCTCTTCTTTGAAGCGCCTCTTTGAGACCTCCTCTTAGGGCACTAAAATTGGTCTTTGAGGAAGACCAGAACCTCTAGGATGTTGCTAGGGAAGTGGAGAAGAGATTTTGGCAGGGGTTGGCCGAGCTTGAGTGCTCAAATTGGTGTGAGGAGGAGGGGGAGGAGGTGTCCTTTTATAAGGGAGGAGAGGGGCATCTTAGGAATACCTCAAAATATTATTTTATATTAAAGTCAAAATCGGTTTATAATGGTTCCAAAGGGTCTTATTTCGAAGCTAAAGTGGGGATGGGTCGAAATCCTATCAACCAATAGGATTTAGACAAGTTTAGGGTATTATTTTAACCTTATCAATTAGATTTAACTCTAAGTTAATTAATTTAACTTTTACCGTGTCTTTTTGTTTTCTTTCACTGTATGGTTAATAAACTTACTATAACATGCCAAACGAACCCCAAATTGTTTATTATTAATATATATATCCTTATCTAAGTCATTTGGCCGAACCTTAGATTTTTAGGAATAAAATAACAATTAATAATATAATATTTGATTTAAAAACTATTTTGTGTCAATTTTGACACTATTTGATATATGATTTTTGTGAAAGTCATAACAGAATTATATGTTCAAAACAAGTTGATTAAATCAACACTAATATATCATAGTAACCTAGAAAATTAGTGGAATTCATAAAAAGTCTAAAATTACATTTATTTTGGTGTTTATAACATCAATTATGTCAATGTTTCTTTAATAAGATAATTACTGCATCATCTTTGTGTCATAAATAAATTAAACTATTTGATGTCTAAAAATTAAAAATAAAATACCATAATGTAGGAAATCTTTTTATCTTTCTAATGAATATTTACAATCGAATTTATCTTATGTATAACCCCATATTAAAAATGATTTACTTATTAAACTTTGATTTTAACTATTTTAACCCTTCTTTAAATAAATTAATAATAAATGTCCTAATCTAATCCAAGTGGGCCTAAATGGTCATATTTTATTCCTAAGTTTGTTTTTGGTCGAATTACACTTGTCCAATAGAATTAGGACATGTGTTAGGGTAATATTAATATCATATTTACCCTTAGTTACCCTATTTACTATTAACCGCGGTAAAAAAAATAAAAAGTTACTATTCACCAAAAAATTATTTTCATCTCATTGAACCACATTTTAGTCCTTGATATTAACCGTGTCTCTCGGATTTTCGAAATTCCATTCACAGAAGCGGTAAAATTAAGTTTTATGCAAAATTCAGTTTTTAACCTACCACTTAGTGGTTTCACTATTCATCAAAAATTGAAAGTTCTCAGAAAAATACCAAAATTTCACCCTAGGCTAATTTCGATATTCCGGATCCAATAATGAAGTCCATTTTGAAAAATAAGATTTATAAAATTTCAAAAAGTGGTTATTACTATTCATAACGGCTAGTTTTAATAATATTTTAATAGCATATCATTGTTTAGTGAAACTCGGTATTGCGTACTACACACGCTATCGAGGAAGGTTGCGATTGCGTGTAATGCAAGGAAAGTCAAAGATGCGTGTTGTGCAAGCTCCTTTTGGTGTAGCGTAGAACACAAGACATTAATAAAATTAAAAAGAATATTTTTCATAAAATCTCGGGTTGTTACATTCTACCCCCCTTAAAATGAATTTCGCCCTCGAAATTCGTCGGGATTATAAATGGTTTACTATTCGAAAGTTTCGTTAATAGAAACCCACATCGTAAAAAGGAATACCAAAACTTGGCTTTAAAAACTAAAGTATGAAATGTAACGATTACCCCAATAAACTAATCACTGGGTTTCCACATAGGTGAAAATATGGATATGGAAGAGAAATCTAACCATCATGTTCTGATGGAGAGTGGTAGAGAACATGGCTATGGAAAATCTAGTAATCACAAAGCCATAAATTTGTGACGATTTAAGGTACCATCTGATTAATCAGATATAAGAGCACTAGGACAACATTTTTGGTTTTCAAGATCATTTCCCTAAACTTGATGAATTAAAAGAAATACTTACATGATTTTGTTACAATCTCACTGTTGTTCGTGAATTGAACAATTTCCACTTCATATCATAAAGAAATGAAGTTTAATTTGTTATTCGTGAAGCATTAGCAGATCATGTGATAGAAGGATGGGTCATTCCATCTATTTCAAACAAAAGGTTAGCAAAAGTTATAAGTCCATCTTATAGTGAGATTAATCATATATGGTTCCAAAAATGAACTTATACTTCATATATCATACAGCTTAATAAAATAAAACTAGTTTCTACTAAACAGGGACTTCCTGTAGGCCAGTGGTAGGCGATAAAGGCCAGTCGCACTTTGGTTGTGGGTTCGATTCCCACAGCCTTGTCCGAAGCGATGGGCTGTCGCCCGTCCTGCAGGTTGTCCTTTTTCTAAAACTATATTACTATAACATCCCATCAATAATATCGAGAGAACTTCTATCCTTAATCAATAATAACTTATTTCCAACATAATCCATTCCAATTCTTTAGGCTTATCCATAATACTGCAGTCCACTCTCATAACATAGTGAAAATGATTACCAGAGATTTAACACCATCGTCGATCCCCATATATCATAAGATATGTTTTGTTGGTCACATTCCAAACATTCAAAGTCCTTAATCATGTATTCTATTGAATACCTTAGTGAAAACATGAATGCAGTTAAAATCTAACACTTTCCACATACCAAAATCCTCAAAATGATATCACTTAGTCCTTATATCAATCATGAGCTCATGAATACTGTTAAACATTTCATTTTCTCGTTTTCCCTTCATTATGCGCATAATATCTCAATTACTTTGAATACCACATTAGACAAATACATAAATATTCCAATACTACATGATACAACATTATTTTGGAATCCCATTACATAAACACTTAATCATTCCACCACATCATTGTCATATTCAACATTGCCAATAGAGATCGCATGTGACTTCCCTTTGTCCTTTGCCTTAAGTGGTTGCTCATGTTGATCGTCACTAACCCTTGGATTAGGGCATTTATTGGCATAATGTCCCATCTCCTTGCACTTGAAACATTGAAGTGTTGGTGGTGCGTTCTCTGCAGTGTTTGCTTTGTTCACATCATTAGAAACCCTTTTTCCATTACTTCGACACTCAGCTACTCGATGACCTTCTTTTCCACACTTAAAACATTTTCTAGTCCCTTTAAGACAATCTCCACCATGCTTCTTTCCACACTTTGTGCATAAGGGAACATTCATATTCTTTTCACCATTATTTTGAGATTTCTCCTTGAACTCCATCTTTCGTTTCTTTTCAAAACCATGAGATGGATATGTAACACCAACTTCCATTTCTACCTTGATAGCACAACGCACAATTTCTTCATAGCTACTGAAGTCTCTTATAGCTAATTCCCTTCGAAGACTTGGTTTTAAGCCACTGAAAAATCGATCAACTTTACTTTCAGGTTGGATGATAATGCCAGATGCATACCTTGCAAGTCTTGTAAAATTTTCTTCGTATATACCAACAGATTCCTCATCCTTCTGCTTCAGCTCAAGAAACTCTTTTTCCATCTTTGTTCGAAGAATACGAGGGAAGTACTTACTGAAAAACAAGTTCTTGAACTCGTCCCATTCCATGGACTCAATTTCATCTCTTGGCCTCGTATTCTTGATAAGATTCCACCATTGATCAGCATCACCTTCCAAACGATACACTGCTAAGATGACTTTATCATGTTCAGAACATTGAAGAACTGAAAATATCTTTTCAGTAGTATTGATCCATTGTTCAGCAACAAGTGGATCGGAAGTCCCACTGAAAGAAGGTGGACGTTGCCTCATGAAGGACTCAATAGAATACTGTTCCCTTCTCTGCTCATTTGGAAGTCCAGAATGATTCATAGCTTGTGTAATTATAGAAATAAGATTTTGCACTCCATCTCCCATAACATTTGTTTGTTCAGGAGGGCAATCATTACATTGTCCATTGCATTGATCAACACGGTTCCTTCGGGTTCCAGCCATCGTCTAAAACCCAAAAAGAATAGTGTGAGAGGCAAAAATCATGTTTGGGAAAACAACATAATAAAGGTGGAGTATCCTCAATATCTATCATCTTAGGTTAAATTCTATGATCGTTACCATAGTTCTAGGACTGTATCCTATACATATACTTATCCTTAAGGACATCCCTAGACATACCTTATAAATATATCTAGGGATCTCACTAAAGTTCTCGCATCCTAGTTTCCAAAGGTTGACTAAACCTTTCCTCTGATACCAACTGTAGAGACCCGAAGCTTGACGTACATTGACATTACATTACTTTTGCGGAATACTTAGTACATAACAAAAACACACACACAAGGATCGTAATAGTTTAGTGTCTTTGGAAACTCGGAACGTAATCTTCTAATCGTGGTGAAAGATCTTCAATATCTCCCATAAAGATCTTCCCTTTTTTTTTAACCTAAAACCTTTCTTTATATCCTGGGGAAAAGAAAACATAAAAGGGTGAGCTCAAATGCTCAGTAAGGGTAAACAAAATAAATATCAATCACATCATATACACAAGCACATAACTTTTGGAAATCTTAACCTGCAAAAGAGATCAAAATTTCATAACATGGGATAAATCATGGCAGTGAAATGTAATCACAATAATCATAACTTAAAACATGAAACTTTGTGGCATTCACACATAATCATAGAGAATCATTTCTTGTTAGTCAAGACTCATTGCCAAGACTATCTTAGTGGACAAAGTCCCCTTCTGAATCGAGTAACCCTCATTTCAGTCCTGTTTCACTGAACCGGTATAACCTACCGTTCCAGCCCTGTCTATCTCATGAGATATAAAATCTTTACCCAATTCATTGGAGGGAGATATAGGTCCCACCCATCTTATAATGAATCCTTTCTTATGTGTGCCACAAAATCATAAATCATACATCATCACATAACACATGTAACAAAAATGGGATTCTTGAAACAACATGACATCATAAATCAATTCATATAAGATAAAGGAATTCATAAACATAATTCCATCACAACATGATCAAATCAATGTAATAATAGGGATAAAAACAGAACCCTTTATTATCTTAGATGGAAAATAATTTTGATAAAACACTTGAACTCCATTCTTGAGGAAAATATCCTTTCTTCTTCAAAAACATTTTTCCTTTCATAACATGTCATACAACTTTAAAATAAAAGAAGTTGATTAAAAATAAACTTGAAAACTTGTAAAGGAAGCTTCTTGGAAATAATTTTTTAAAAATCCATTCATGCCGTATAAGTTAAAAAAAACATTCTTCGTACTTTTGTCGGAAAAGTCAAAAAGTACCTCGTACGACAAAAGATTCCTTTCATAGATATTACTAAAAACTCACCGAAGGGTAAAAATGGATTTAAACAATTGTAGGTGGATGGAAGTAATATTACATATTGATGAAACATGGACGTGGATGATAAAATACACCCCAGTAAATACTTACGAATAAACAATCTCGAATAAAAATGAGATTGTGATATTTCTCTTACCTTAGGTCCAATTTGCTTCGTATGTGTCCGAACCTCCTGTATAATGATTTAAATAATGTCATTGACTTATTACAGAATCATATTAATTGTTATGATATCATATATGGTTCACTTATGACATTATATTACCCGTTCTTTTGTAAATTCCATGTTAAAAAAGCGTTTTGGGTAAAATCGTTTCATTTATCGTAGGTGGTTTGACTTGTTGTTCTTGACATAATTATTACTTATATCATGATTTACTTACTTCCAGAATATAAAATATGATATATATATCATATATATTCAGTATATATATATATATAATAGATAGATAAATAAAATGAAAAACACCGTTCATGGAGACGGTAGTCCGTACGTACGCATGAACGCTGTTTTTCTTTCCTTATTGTCTTGAATGGAAGTAAGTAGATGAAATACATATATATATATATAAATAAATCCAGTATCATTATTATGTCATATATTTAATTAGTACTTATTATATATACTTTATAATCATTCATGAATGGTTAATCATTAAGAATGAATCTCATCGCGTCGTGGAGACGGTAGTCCGTACGTACGCACGAGCGATGATATCATTTCCATAAATATTGAATTGAATTGGAGTGGATTATACAATATATCATAATAAATATGATGTTGTAATAACTATGTATATTTATTCTTTACACCATTATATCCATCCATGTAAGGTGGTGGTGGAAAATAGATTACACCACGGCGTGGAGACGGTATTCTGTACGTACGCACGCGCGGTGATTTCTTTTTCCGTAGGATGGATAGATGGTGAAATAGGGTTGTTTCATACTTATAATAACATATCAGTATATGAGTGATACTGATTTTATTACTTCATAATGAAACAACCTAAGAAGAAGAAGTGGAAGAAGAAATAAAGATGAAAGAATTGGTAACGGTAATTACCTCTTCTTTGAAGCGCCTCTTTGAGACCTCCTCTTAGG
The DNA here is from genome assembly GCA_963277665.1 of Viscum album. Classification (NCBI taxonomy): domain Eukaryota; kingdom Viridiplantae; phylum Streptophyta; class Magnoliopsida; order Santalales; family Viscaceae; genus Viscum; species Viscum album. Next base: position 536,100,308 of record OY728138.1, on the reverse strand, counting down.
GCACTAAAATTGGTCTTTTAGGAAGACCAGAACCTCTAGGATGTTGCTAGGGAAGTGGAGAAGAGATTGTGGCAGGGGTTGGCCGAGCTTGAGTGCTCAAATTGGTGTGAGGAGGAGGGGGAGGAGGTGTCCTTTTATAAGGGAGGAGAGGGGCATCTTAGGAATACCTCAAAATATTATTTTATATTAAAGTCAAAATTGGTTTATAATGGTTCCAAAGGGTCTTATTTCGAAGCTAAAGTGGGGATGGGTCGAAATCCTATCAACCAATAGGATTTAGACAAGTTTAGGGTATTATTTTAACCTTATCAATTATATTTAACTCTAAGTTAATTAATTTAACTTTTACCGTGTCTTTTTGTTTTCTTTCACTGTATGGTTAATAAACTTTCTATAACATGCCAAACGAACCCCAAATTGTTTATTATTAATATATATATCCTTATCTAAGTCATTTGGCCGAACCTTAGATTTTTAGGAATAAAATAACAATTAATAATATAATATTTGATTTAAAAACTATTTTGTGTCAATTTTGACACTATTTGATATATGATTTTTGTGAAAGTCATAACAGAATTATATGTTCGAACCAAGTTGATTAAATCAACACTAATATATCATAGTAACCTAGAAAATTAGTGTAATTCATAAAAAGTCTCAAATTACATTTATTTTGGTGTTTATAACATCAATTATGTCAATGTTTCTTTAATAAGATAATTACTGCATCATCTTTGTGTCATAAATAAATTAAACTATTTGATGTCTAAAAATTAAAAATAAAATACCATCATGTAGGAAATCTTTTTATCTTTCTAATAAATATTTACAATCGAATTTATCTTATGTATAACCCCATATTAAAAATGATTTACTTATTAAACTTTGATTTTAACTATTTTAACCCTTCTTTAAATAAATTAATAATAAATGTCCTAATCTAATCCAAGTGGGCCTAAATGGTCATATTTTATTCCTAAGTTTGTTTTTGGTCGAATTACACTTGTCCAATAGAATTAGGACATGTGTTAGGGTAATATTAATATCATATTTACCCTTAGTTACCCTATTTACTATTAACCGCGGTAAAAAAAATAAAAAGTTACTATTCACCAAAAAATTATTTTCATCTCATTGAACCACATTTTAGTCCTTGATATTAACCGTGTCTCTCGGATTTTCGAAATTCCATTCACAGAAGCGGTAAAATTAAGTTTTATGCAACATTCAGTTTTTAACCTACCACTTAGTGGTTTCACTATTCATCAAAAATTGAAAGTTTTCAGAAAAATACCAAAATTTCACCCTAGGCTAATTTCGATATTCCGGATCCAATAATGAAGTCCATTTTGAAAAATAAGATTTATAAAATTTCAAAAAGTGGTTATTACTATTCATAATGGCTAGTTTTAATAATATTTTAATAGCATATCGTTGTTTAGTGAAACTCGGTATTGCGTACTACACACGCTATCGAGGAAGGTTGCGATTGCGTGTAATGCAAGGAAAGTCAAAGATGCGTGTTGTGCAAGCTCCTTTTGGTGTAGCGTAGAACACAATACATTAATAAAATTAAAAAGAATATTTTTCATAAAATCTCAGGTTGTTACATATTTAAATCTTGTTCGATGTGCTGAGAAGGTGTAAATGGAGTTTTCCGATGATCAAGTGTTCTATTACAACCAACAGGAGAAGAGAGTGAAGTGGCAGGAGAAAGGGAAGAATCCTTCAAAGAAGTCTGATGGTAAGAAAACTAAGTTTTCAGTTTGTGATAAATGTTGTAAAAGGCATGCTGGGGAATGTCTTCTGAATTCTGGAATGTGCTATCGATGTGGTAAGATGGGACATAAGGCTCGTGATTGCACAGAAAAAGATCAGGGTGATGGTAAGACCAAGTTTAATTTACAGTTAGTGAAATGTTTCAAGTGCAATGAGATGGGTCATTATGCAAATTAATGTTCAACAAAGAGCTAAAATGATTGAAAGCAGTCAGACTACAAGCAAAAGGGAGTGGTGAAATCCTTTGCAACTACTTCAGTAGATGTTGGGACAACAAAGGAAGTGGTATCAGGTACTTTGTTTGTTTTCTCAGATTATGCCAATGTGTTGTTTGATTCGGGGTCTACACATTCTTTCATCTCTGAAAATTTTTCTATTAAGTTGGGAATTCCATCTCAATAAATGACTCCTGAACATGTGGTAAAAACACCTGGGGGAAATGTTGAGGCAAAATTTTTATATAAGAATCTTCCCATCCTTATCCGTGGAAATAACCTACTTTCAAGCCTTATTGTTTTACCTCTAGTAGAGTTTGATGTTATCATGGGTATGGATTGGCTCTCTGTTTACCATGCTAAGATTGATTGTAGAGCTAAAGAAGTTTCTTTTCAGAAATACTTTTAGTTTGTGTACAAGAATGAACCCTTATTGTTGATAACATATCAAGAGTCTGAGAAACTTGTAAAAGATGGAAATGAATGTTACCTTGCACATATTGTTTAAAACAAAGGAACTATTCAGATTAATGATGTGCCAATGGTAAATGAGCATCCTGATGTTTTTCCTGATGAGTTGCCTCGAATAATACCAGATTGGGAATTTGAATTTACTATTGACTTAGTTCCTGATGCTAAGCCAATTTCAAAAACCCTTATCGAATGGATTAAATTGAACTTTTAGGTTTGATGGAGTAATTGCAAGATTTATTAGAGAAAAGTTTCATTCGACCTAGCACATCACCATGGGGTGATCCTGTTTTATTTGTTAAAAAGAAAGATGGTTCAATGAGACTTTTCATTGATTATAGAGCCTTGAATAACATCACTGTTAAGAACAAATATCCTTTGCCTCATATCGATGATTTGTTTGATCAGCTCCAGGGAGCTCAGTATTTTTCAATGATTGACCTGAGATCGGGGTGCCATCAGTTGAAGGTAAAGGAAGCAGATATTCCGAAGACTGCTTTTCATACAAGATATGGCCATTATGAATTTGTAGTTATGACTTTTGGGCTAACCAATGCACCTGCTGTATTCATGGACCTTATGAATAGAATTTTCCATGAGTTCTTGGATAAGTTTGTGGTTATTTTCATTGATGATATTTTGGTGTTTTCTAAAAGTAAAGAGGAGCATGAAAGACATTTAAGCGTTATTTTTCAAACCATAAAAGAAAATAAATTGTGTGGGAAATTCAGTAAGTGTGAGTTTTGGTTGAAACAAATTTATTTCCTTGGTCACATTGTTTCTAAAGATGGGATAACTGTTGCTCCTACAAAAACAAAGGTTGTGGAAGAATGTCCAAGACCCACAAATGTAATCGAGATTCATAGTTTTCTTGGTTTGGAAGTCTATTACCGAAGGTTTGTTAAAAAATTTTCACGGTTATCTAGTCAAATGACTAAGCTAACTCGGAAGGGTGTTAAGTTTATCCGGACAAAAGAATGTGATGATTGTTTTCAGGAACTGAAAAGAAGATTGGTGAATGCTCCAGTTTTTGCACTACCTTCCAGAAATGGGGAGTTTGTTATCTACAGCGATGCTTCATTGAAAGGACTTGGTTGCATCCTAATGCAGAATGATCAGGTAATTTTTATGCTTCATGTCAGTTGAAAACTCATGAGCTAAAATTAGCTATTGTTGTTTTCTCTTTAAAAATTTGGAGGCATCATTTTTATGGAGTAAAGTGTGAAATATATACCGATCACAAAAGTTTAAAGTATATATTTACTCAGAAATAATTGAACCTGAGGCAAAGGAGATGGCTAAAATAAATCAAGGATTATTATTGTACAATTCATTATCATCCAGGAAAAGGAAATAAAGTGGCTGATGCTTTGAGTCGAAAAAGTAATGCTTCATTAACCATGTTACATTTGAAACGTGATCCTTTGGTTAAGGATTTGATAAACTTTGGAATTGAAGTTGTTGGTGAAGGATGTTCTTCGGTTTTGTTTTAGGTATTAGTGAAATCTTCTCTATCAGACATAATTAAGCAAGCACAGAAGCAAGATAGTGAGTTGCCGAAAAAGGTAGATCTGGTTCAGAAGGGTAAGTTTCCAGAATTCAACATTGATAATGATTGTGTTTTCAGATTTGGGAAGAGATTGTGTGTTCCATGTGATTCACAGTTTAAGATAGAGTTGTTATGTGAAGCTCATAGTTATCCGTTTTCAGTTCATCCAGGAAGTACTAAGATGTTGAGAGATCTTTGGGAGTTTTACTTGTGGGATGGAATGAAAAGAGATATTGCTGATTTTATTGTGAAGTGTTTGAATTATCAACAGGTTAAATATGAGTGGCAGTTACAGAAAGGGATGCTTCATTCATTACCATTTCCAGAGTGGAAATGGGAGAATATATCCGTGGACATCGTTGTGGGATTGCCGAAGACACCTCAAGGTAATAATGAAATCTAGGTTATTGTTGATCGCTTGGCTAAATCTGCTCATTTCCTTGCTATAAGAGATACTTTTTCCCTAGATAAATTTTTTCATTTATATCTTAAAGAAATAGTCAGGTTACATGGAGTTCCCCTCTCTATTTTATCTGATCATGATCCCAAGTTTACTTCTAACTTTTGGAAAGTCTTTCAGAAGTCGTTGGGTACTGAATTAAATTTTTTTACAACTTTTCATCCTCAATCAGATGGGCTGTTAGAGAAAAAAATTCAGACTTTGGAGGATATTCTACGTGCTTTTTCGATGGATTATCAGGGAAGTTGAGACCAACATCTTTCTTTGGTTGAGTTTTCTTATAATAACAGTTTTCATTCCAGTATACAGATGGCACCATTTGAGCCATTATATGGGAAGCGTTGTTGAACTCTATCTTTTTGGAATGAAGTGGGTGAAAGGAAGTTGATGAGACCAGAATTGGTAGACGAGTTGGCAGAAAAAGTTCAGCTGATGCAGAAACACATAATAATAGCTCAGAGCAGACAGAAAAGTTATACGGACAATAGGAGGAAGGATCTCTCTTTTGAGGTAGGTGATCATGTTTTTTTCAAAGTTTCACCATGGAAAAGTGTGATGCGATTTGGTAAGAAAGGAAAGATGAGTCCAAGGTTCATTATACCATAAGAGATTCTGGAGAGAGTTCGATCAGTTGCCTACTGAGTGGCTTTACCTCTGAGTTTGTCTCTGGTACATAATGTTTTTCATGTTTCAATGTTAAAAAAGTACATGCCAGATCCATCTCATGTTTTGAGTCCAGAGGTAGTTCAGCTGGAAGAGAACCTATCTTATGAGGAACAACCGGTCTAGATTCTTGACCATAGGGTGCAAGTATTGAGGAATAAAGTGATTCATCAAGTAAAGGTTTTATGGAAAAACCACATGATTGAAGAGGCAATATGAGAATCTGAAAATGAAATGAGGGATAAATACCCCAACTTATTCGATAAGTAAATAAATTGCGAGGACACAATTTTCTAAAGGGGGGAAGGATGTAACATCCCAAGTAAGTAATGAATAATATATTTTCTTATCTATGTCTTCTTATGAATTAGATAGTATTTTAAGAGGTTTAAAATGAGAATAAATCCAATCTTAAGCATGTAATACTCTAATATTTTTAAAAGATTGTTTTACTGCCTTTTGATGGAAAACCATTATTAAATATATATTTTGACAATTTTATAAGCTCTATTTGTCAAAATAAACTTATTCTTTATTATTGGGACATTGAAATTTACTTTGGATTAATTTTTGGTATTTTTCTGACAATGTTCATTTTTTAATGAATAGTGAAAAATACTGCATTTTACTTCAAAACTGCTTTTTAATCTAATTTAATTATATAGTTAGATTATATTTTAAATTGGTTTTCAAGTTTAATTAGAATATATTTTTACCATTTAATCCAATGGTGGTCATTGGGATTAATTTCACTTTGGAATTGGTCATAAACAAGTGCCAAACTTTTCATAGATATTGTTTCAAAAAAACCCGCTATTTGTTTTGACAACGAGAATTATTTTTAAATTAATTATTGCAATTTATATGTTTGGAATTTGGTAAAATGGATTCCATATTTTCAATCAGAAGGCCCAAATTATGTAATTAATACTCTTGTTTTTGGACATTATGAATAGTAACGATGGTAATTATCTTTAATTATCGTGATTAATTAGTAATCGGGTAGTTAAGGATATTAAAATAATACCATAATAATAAAAAATGACCCCAACATGTGTCCTAATGCTACCGGTTGTGTCATTTCCGACCATGGGATGCCTTGTACCAAACTTAGGGACCCCATGGAATCACTTTTGGGTGAAAGTGACTCTATCATTTTATTTTTAAAGAAAGGAGAATATCACTAAAGAATGTATCACTCGAGTAAAACATTTTTAGTTTTGTATGTGTAAATGATATATTAGAATATAAATATCCATTAGAAATATACAAATATTTCCTACATCATAGTATTTTTTATAATTTTTAGACATTAAATAAATTAATTTATTTATGACATCATGATGATGCAGCAATTACCTCATTAATGAACGATTTAAATAAAATGAAAAGATAATATAAAATCTAAGACTTACACTTGTCAAATACCTATTGGATGAGTATATTTCAAACCCTTATCACCTTATCCTTGAAATATATCAATGTGGGGCCTTTAAAATCCGAAACTCATTTTAATATAAAGTAACATTTTATAACTTTCCAAGAGTGCCCCTCCTCTCCCCTTATAAAAGGCCCCCACCTCTACCTCTTTACACACACCTCTCAAGCCATTGGCTTGGCCAAACTCTGCTCATTTAATCTCTCCAATTCCCTCTCTTAATCCTAGAAGCCTTAATTTATGAAGAAAGTTCTTCAAGAATCTCTTTTGGTTCAAACCAAGAAAAGTTACCCAATTTAAAGGTAAAGTCCTCTCTAATGTTATTTTGATTTATTTTGCTTCTCCAACCCCATAAACTCTTTTTATTCATTTATTTTGTAACAAAAAAAGTATATTAAATATACTAGGATGTTGTTATAAGAATTATTTGAGCTACACTTACACACACCTACATCTAATGGTTAAAGAACATATTGTTTCTGTGGATGGCGAATTACTGTCTCACGAAACGATGATTGTTCAATATTCTTTTAACACCTTTCAAAGTGGCCATTAAGATGTCACTATATTTATATATGATATATAATATATTTATTTTTTCTTTAAGTTTTTGTATTTTTCATTTATGGCATACCTTTATGGTTTCCATTATGGGTAAACGCGATATCTTCATTTTAGGCAGTGCGGGCTACCGCCCCCTCAAAGTGATTCGATTAATTAATTCCATATGTGGGATGTATAAAGGATGGAGTTTATGATTTTATATATTATATTATACTTTAATTATAATATACCTTTATATCATTATTATTTCATTCCATTAAATATGAAATAGAAATGAAAGTAGCGTTCATGCGTACGTACGGCTTACCGTCTCCATGAACGGTGCATTTCATTTCTTACCTCTAAATGTTATGTAATATTATAAATGCATGAATATACTGAATATATATGATGTATATGATATCTAATTTATGAATATAATTCTGTATATAATGGATATTTTACCACATGAACAACTTGTAATTACAAGACGTTTATTTTTCACTCAAGTACCAACGATCGACAAAACGACCGTTATTAACTTAAATAATTACATATTGTTAATAAAATGGTAATAAGTGATATAAAAGGAATAATTAACTTGAAATTTTTTCTTAAACAAGTATAAATTAACTCAAGTTTATTATTCAGGAGATTAAAGAACGATCGAGTCAAGTCGGACACGAGGTAAGGGACTTCGTCTCAATCTCCATCATTGAGGCATATTTTGTTTTATACACAACTTTCTTTTATACAGTGTATAAACCCTGTTTAATTTTACTTTTATTCAAAATTATTATTTTTATATGAAGCATTTTACTAAACGACAAAAGGGAATGTTTTTGTTCTACGTATGCGGAGACAATGACTTCTCCTCCGTCGTGACCATTATTTGAGTTTCGGCTTCCTCTACAAGACATAACTTTTTTTAAATGAAAAATAAATACCATGTTTTAATTTTATTTTATTTTGGTATTGATAATGGTTTTTATAATATTTTTATTATATCAATGTGTTATTGATATCTTGTGATTGAAATGTGGAAATGTTATGTTTCCTTTATGCATGTTTTATGTGATACGATTATGTTATGGTTCTTGGGAATTGTTTATGAAGACGGGTGGTTCCATGATAAAATAAGGGTGGGTGAGCCCGATATAGATCTCTAATACATTGGGTAACGCGAAGGGGTTAAATTCTAAGGTTTCTCCGAAGAGATTTAGGGAATATACTGTGATGGGTATTCCAAACATAACCATGAGGGTTACTCCCTACGTAAGAATGTTATGAATGCCCCAAATTACCTTTATGTATTATGTTTTCTATGAGTTATTCATAAATCTTATGATTTCATGAGGTATGTTAATGTGCTTATGTTTTATGAGTAAAGTATGATTTCATTGATTCTTATGAATACATGGACTAATGTTTTCATTCCGTACTTTTATATCCCTTACTGAGCTTTTTATGCTCATCCCAAGTTTTTGAAATGTTTTTCACAGGTCAATGGAAAAGTACATGATGTGATGATAGTGTCGGGGAAGTGTCAAGAAAGAATCCATGTTTTATTTTAAATATGTCTCCGTTGATGGGAAAAAATGAATACTTTCTTTTATGTAACCACCTTGTTCAAATGTGGAATGTAATGCATGTTTTATGATCTAATTATCTAAAACTCTAAACCTAAAAAGATCCTCAATGTGCATTCTTGCAATAACTCAAGATTAGGTAATGTTTAAGGTTGAGGCCTTATAGCTAGGGTTCCCAGTTACGTGCGAGATGGTAGCCCACGGAGCGATGAGGCCTCGGTACAGGGCCCCATTACATTGGAGGCACCAGCAGTACCTCTACCCGCTGGCCCACTGATACCACCAGCCCCAGCAGCGGAGAGTGAATGTCACCTGAATGCACTGCACGAGTTTCAGTGTCAGAGGCCGCCCAGTTTCCACAGAGAGACGGATCCTCAGGCAGCCGAGGATTGGCTGGAGGCTATCGTCCGAGTCTTCAGATTGGTAGGGACACCAGCTGACCTTATGGTGATCCTTGTGGTGAGTCTCCTGCATACAGTAGCAGGTAGATGGTGGATTCTGATGCTCCAGGTGCACGATGAGGCATCACTACTTTGGACGGACTTTGAGAGCCTCTTTAGCTCAGAGTTTGTTCCAGCCACCCTCAGTGCGGTGCGCATCCAGGAGTTACTACAGCTGCGGCATGGCTGCATGACAGTAGACCTGTACTCATCGAGATTTACCGAACTCTCACGCTACTCCACGGACATGGTATGAGACCCATTCTTCTAGGACCGGACCTTCGAACAGGGATTGAGGCATGAGATCAGGGATTCAATGATCTCCCTCAACATTACGACATAGGCAGGAGTACTGGAGCGAGCCCTACTTGTGGAGAGATTCCTTGCTGAGCCTACGCCAGCAGCGAGGCCTACCGTAGGGTGACATGTGGCAGAGTCTTATGCATCCAGTAGTAGAAAGATGTCGCAAAGGTCCAACCGGACCAGACCATCAGGTAGAAGACCTATGGGTACTGGTTCGTAGGTGAGGGGAATTGGTAACATAGCTAGTCATACGAGAGGTAGGCAGTGCTATGCATGCGGCGGGCAGGGCCACATGGCTCATGACTACCCAACCCGCCATGCAGAGGAGCAACAGATGGTTGAGGGACCACCCAAGCAGAGGCAGAGGTTCGACCGTGGCAGTCCACAGGGAGCAGGCAGAGGAGGCAGAGGAGCTGGCCGAGCAGTGGGTGGTGTGCGACGCTTTGAGGCTCTACTATCACCACCACCAGGAGGTCCACCCCGACCACAGGGAGCTGGCGGACAGAGGCATGATCAGTTTCAGGCAGTGGAGGCTTACAAACACGGCACACCTGAGATGATTCGAGGTACTATCTATGTTTACTCCACCCTTGCTGCAGTTCTTATAGACATAGAAGCGAGTCATTCTTTCATTGTTGCTGCCTTTGTTCGGAGCTCGGAGATTCCGACAGAGCCTTTGGCTTGATACTTACAGCCATAGACTCCTACAAGAGAAGACTCAACGATTACACACTATTTACGGCAGTGTGAGATTACTCTAGGAGGTGAGAGCTTCAGTTGGGATCTTCTTGTATCGGCGTCGAGGCCTTACGACATTATCTTGGGTATGGAATGGTTATCTATAGTCCATGCCCAGATTGACTGTATTAGGCGCAAAGTGTGGTGTGTCTGCACAGATATGAGCAGGTTCACCTTCACCAACGAGAAGGGATCCATTTCAGCACAGGATGGACTCACGCAGATGAGAGGACAATCGATCACCCCTCAGTTAGCTAGTCTCATCCTAGGAGCAGTTGATGTGCAGAGTCTATGTTTTCCTGTTGTGGTGGATTAGTATGCAGGCATTTTTCCTAAAGACGTTCCAGGACTACCTCCTCATAGAGAGGTAGACTTCTATGTTGACCTGTACCCCGGGACATCCTCGATATCTACTCTATCATATCAGATGGCTCCCACTGAGCTTCGTGAGCTACGAGTGCAGTTGGAGGACTTGAAGGTCAAGGGATTCATTCGACCCAGTGTTTCACCCTGTGCTTCCCCTATTTTGTTCGCCAAGAAGGCGGATGAGAGCTTGTGACTATGTGTGGACTACCGTCTCCTGAACCAGGTGACCATGAAGAACAAGTATCCACTTCCGAGGATTGTCGACCTCTTTGATCAGCTCAAGGGAGCACGATGGTTCTCGAAGATAGACCTAAGTTCAGGATATCATCAGCTCAGAGTTCGAGACGAGGATGTGCAAAAGACGACCTTCAGGTGTTGGTATGACCACTATGAGTTCTTGGTTATGCCTTTCGATGTAACCAACTCTCCAGCAGTGTTCATGATTCTCATGAACAAGATCTTCCAGCCTTACCTCGATCTATTTGTTATAGTCTTCATCAATGACATACTGATTTAATCGACTACTGAGGAGGAGAATTCCTACCACTTGCTGGTGGTATTGGACACACTCCGAGAGCAACATCTTTATGGTAATCTCTCGAAGTGTCAGTTATGGATTCGAGAGGTCCACTTCTTGGGGCACGTCATCTCTGAGGGGAGAGTTGCAGTGGATCCTGCGAAGATCGAGGCAATACTTGCTTGGGAGCCACCCAGGAGTGTGACAGAGGTGAAAAGTTTCCTAGGTCTGGATGGGTACTATCAGAGATTTGTGCCAGACTTCTCTAGAGTTGCAGCACCACTTTCAACTTTGACAAAGAAGGGGAAACCCTTCATGTGGTCAGATAGATGTCAGCAGAGCTTCCAGAAGCTAAGACAGAGATTGACCAGTGCACCCATCTTGAGGCTTCTGGAGGAGGGCGTAGGGTACGTAGTTTACTGCGATGCATTAGGGACCAGACTCAGGTGTGTCCTGATGAAGGAGTGGGTAGTGATTGCTTATGGTTCATGACAGTTGAGGAAACACGAGCAGATCTACGCTACCCATGTCCTGGAATTAGTAGTAGTTGTCTTTACCTTGATGATGTGGCAACACTATCTGATGGGTGAGTGATTTACAGTCTACTCTGACCACCAGAGTCTCAGGTACATCTTCTCGCAGAAGGACCTGAACATGAGAAAGCGGCAATGGCTTGAGTTCCTCCAGGACTATGACTTTGAGATAGTCTATACTCATGCGAAGGAGAACGTAGTAGCTAATGCTCTCAGCCAGAGGTCGGGAATTCAGCTACTTGGAGAGGTGATAGAGGATTTAGCCACTTTGCAGATATCCTTCATGGATAGAGATGGGGTAGAATTCCTATAGTCCCTCACAGTCACTCCTACACTTCTTCAGCGGGTCAGAGAGGCACAACGTGGGGACATTGACTGTGAGACGCGATGTACTCAGATTTCCATAGGGTAGGCGCCTGATGGATTTTTTGAAGGAGCAGAGCATGTCATCCTCTTCAAGGGACGTACCATGGTACCGGTTGCATTATAGGAGGAGGTGTTGAGGGAGTTTCACACTTTCCCTTTGGTTGTATATCCAGGAGTAGCAAAGATGTACCAGGATCTCAGACTACAACACTGGTGGCCGGGTATGAAGATGGTTGTGGCAGAGTTTGTTTCATGATGCCGCACCTGGTAGCAGGTGAAGGTGGAGCACCAGGTACCGACAGGCTTGGTGCATCCCTTTGAGGTCCCGGAGTGGAAGTGGAATGGGATATCCATGGATTTCGTGATGGTAATTCCACGTACTTCTAGAGGACACGACTCCATCTGGGTGATTTTCAACCGACTCACCAAGTCGACCCACTTCCTACCTATCAGAGAGCAGGGCTCAGTGGAGAGCTTGGGATGCCTCTACGTTCAGGAGATCGTACGGCTTCATGGTGTTCCATCGTCTATCGTCTCCGATCAAGATGCTCACTTTACTTCCCAGCTTTGGAAGGGGTTGCAGGAGGTTTTTGGGACAGAACTACGCCCGAGCATTGCCTTTCATCCTCAGATGGATGACCAGACAGAGAATACCATTCAGACTCTCGAGGACATGCTCCGTGCATGTGTCCTTTAATTTGGTCACAGCTGGGAGGATCACCTACCCTTGGTGGAGTTTTCTTACCATAACAGCTACCACTCCACCATCAGGATAGCACCATACAAGGAATTGTACAACCAACCATGCAGATCACCTCTGTGTTGGACTGACCCTGGGGAGTCAGCACTTGTAGGACCAGAGATGGTCCAGGCTACGATGGAGAAGGTGCAGATCATCCAGGAGCGGATGAGGACTGCACAGAGTAGACAGAAGTCCTATACTGATAAGAGACGGAGACCACTGGAGTTCGAGGATGGTGACCATGTTTTCTTACGGGTCTCACCTCAACATGGATTACAGAGATTTGGTCGGGGTGGGGAGTTATCTCTATGCTTCATCAGACTATTCCAGGTTCTCATTAGGGTAGGCGAGGTGGCTTATCAACTGGCTCTTCCACCTCAGTTGCACTTAGTGCACGACGTCTTCCACGTATCTCAGCTGAGGAGATACGTGCCCGACTCGACACATATCATTGATCACGGGGAGCTAGACATCGATGACGGGGAGACATTTATGGAGGTTCTGGTGGAGATCGAGGATCGACAGGAGCGGGTCCTACGTGGATGGTTGATTCCTCTAGTGCGCATTCGTTGGCAGCACGAGAACCTCCAGGAGAGCACATGGGAGTGGGATGCTCATATGTGCGCACAGTACCCCCATTTGTTTCCCTAATTTATGATGTAGTTTTACGGGGTTGTAAATCCCTGAGGTGGGAGTAATGTAAAGACCCGGAAATTTCAAGGAATTTTTTTCTTAAATTCTTTGGGATTTTACGAGTACACAGTTTCTGAAGACACTTGATTCTGAGGCCCAGTGTGCCCAGAATCAATTTATGAAGTTTAGATTGGGTACGTTCAGTGAACGAACGAGCGGGTTTTTCTATATTTTGAACCAGTGCTCAGAATTGAAATCGGAGGGCACCAATGAATCCACATCACCGGTAATTTCTTAAGAGGACCTTTACCGAAGATACGTTTGCTCGGAAGGAGGTGTTAAAAAAATGTGGATTAAATAAGAGGTGAATAAAATTGTGGGACAATTTTATTCTTTTATTTAAAATAGTTTTTATCCTACATGGGGGAGTTAGGGTGGGACCCACTAACTACCTAACTACCCATGTGAGGATAAATGTGAGGTGGGGCCCACATGAGCCCCAACCCTTCACTTTCCCTAAAACCCCTAAAACCTCCCATTAATCTCTTTTGATTAATGTTGGCAACCCCCCTTGAATTTATTTGGGTAACTCCTCCTCTCCCCACTCTCCCACTTTAATTCATGCCAACACACACTTAATCAATTAATTTAACCTCATCAATTAATGGAATTAAGTGTTTGAATTTTGTAATTTTGAATGCATGGTAAAGTAAAATAAAATAAGGAGAAGCTTATTTTTTTTGGGGTTATAATTATTGTGTGAGGAAGATTTGGGAAGAGAGCCTTGTGTTAAGGAAGGAGGAAGCTCCTTAGTCATTGAAGAACATCATCCTCTCTGCGAAGAACGACACCTCTTCGACATAGAGCACCAAATACACGAAGATCAACGATGCACAATCCACTTCTTCTCTTCATGACAAAAAGAGGAGACACCGCTTCCTCCTCGAGTGCACTTCAACGTCACCTTCCGAAGACAACGAACGAAGCCACCTCTCCACAGATCATGTCACGAGGTAGGGGTGTGTTTGGATTGAGTAATGATTGGTTCTCCTTCCATGTTTTTGTTCCTATTAAACCACTTGTTATTGGACTAATGCGGAAGGAACCGGACCAAACTAACACGGTCCGATTCCTCCTCCATTCTTGTGAATTTGTGGAATTCTTCGGCTGTTCTTGAGCAGTGAATAAAGCTATGTTTTAGGAGCCAATCAGAGGCCCGAAAACATCGTATATAGAATCAGAGCATTGGGGTGACCTAGAAGCGGAAGTTTCATAGAAATAGGATCATCGGAATGAAGAACGGACACCGCAGGAGGCGTGCTGGCCAGAGGCGTCGTTTTCTGGAAAATTCTAGAATACATGACATGTAATCCAGGAGCACACACCATGTAGTACAAGCATACCGTGGCTTCCATTTTGGATGTTAGAAAAGTAACACACGTCCTGTGACTCTAGACACACGGCGTGTACTCTCCACACTATTTTACAGAGGAGACTTCGATGGACATGGCATGTATTTAGGGAAAATACACGGACATAGATAGAAATACACGGCCAAGTAACACAGCGTGCATTATCTTCATAGAAAGGAAGAAGAAGCTTCACGATGATCAGTGTGTAATCTGGGAGATACAAGGACACATGAAGAACCACACAGACAAGAGGCATGGCGTGTAATACCTTCACCATGGCAGAAGCGGCTTCATGATGACTCGACGTGTATTCTGGAAATACACGGACATGGGGTGGAGTACACGGACGTGTACTCCAACACACGGCCAGGCATGGCCAACACACATGGAACATACCCTAGATGTTTGGACACTGTGTGTAACCATGCCACACACCTTGTACTTACTTATCTACACGACCAGCCCTACGACACGGTACGTTTCACACGAGCAGTACCTGGTGTCTGATGACACAATGTGTATAGCTTACTTACACGCTGTGTACTTTAAGGAAATGGCTTGGTCATCTTGTTCTATGTGACTTGGGCACATTTTTCTTGGTTTTTCCCCTATGACGTGGGATGGAACTACGGGATACATCAACTCTGGACTTTGTTGCATTCGATGTGTCAATCTTTTACTCGAGGAGTAGGCACTCTGGAAATCGAGCATGCTGTGTGCGGGAACCCTGGAGCTGGCTGTGACTGCGATGACGATGACGATTGTACTTGGATCCAACGTGGGTTCGGTAGCGAGGAAGAATGTACTTGGATCCTCCTTGGGTTTGACAATGATGATGACTGTACTAGGATCCTACGTGGGTTCGGCAGCAATGGTTACTGTACTTGGATCCTACGTGAGTTCGACAACGACAACTTCTATACTTGGATCCTACGTGGGTTCGACAGGGGAGATGATTCAGAGGCTACATCTATCATCTCCACCCCTCTTTGTGAGTAGTATACCTATGTGAGTTGAGTCTTGACTTTCAGTCATTATCAACGATGTGATTGACTTACCATCCCGTGTGGACTGAGTTGTTCTTTCCTGTGTGGACTGGGTTGTGATTTCCTGTGTGGATTGGGTTGTTTTTGGGCTCTTGAGTTAGAGTCGAACTGGAATTGATGAATTAGGTATATGTATGGGAATATACCTAAGTAGAGTTGGTTGATACTTTGTGTTTGAATATTTCTGTTTTGGTTTATCCTTTGTGGATTCTGGGAGATCTTCAGGGGTCTCAGGGTCCCTACTGAGTATCGTATACTCACCCCTGCACGGGATATGCCCGCACTACGTTGTGTTGGATGCAGAAGAAAGACAACACTGATCGAGGTGGAGACTTTTGGAGAGAGATGATACCTGGAGGTGGACCACTTGGCGTGACGTACTCGGAGCGGACGGTCGAACCTGAGGAGCTGAGGAGACCATCTCTACCCACCCTTAAGGTGAGGTATCCGGAGGACGACTTAGTGGTTGCTAGTTTACTTTATTGCAGCTGTTATTTCTTTACTGTTGTACTGTACTTCCAGTTGGGTTTGTATTCTATCCCATTTACTTTATAACACTTACTTTTGTACTCAGTTTACTTAGTGTTTACATCAGATTGTGTACTCTGTTGTGTTTGATTACTTATATAAAGACAATACCTTCCCTTTTATCGGGATTTACGCCTTTGGTGCTAGTCGCCAGCCCCTGTCCTATGGATGGAGGGCTTGTGGTAGTCACGACACGGGCCCCAAGGATGGGTCGTGACAATAGACCCCTTACAAGACGAAATGTATAGTTGTCATGAATGAACAGATCACCATAATATCAATATAATCTATCACCAGAGAAAATATTTAGCAGTTCAATTAAGTAGAATAACACCAATTTTTTTTTAGGAAAACACCTTAGAAGTTGTTTTTGACACTTTAAATAATCTAACCCTCAGCATCAATGATATCAATAACACATAAACACAATAATGTCATGTGAATCATATGTGCCAAATATGATTCATATAAGCAAGAATCTTTCCAATGGTCCAAGATCCAAAACTATAAAAAATCAAAAATTCAAAAAACCCAAGTGTTCCACAAAAAATAAAATCATACAGCCATAAAATAAGAAACCAAGACTAATAACCCAATATCTCTAATAACCTATAATTCCATGGAAAAATATATTCACAACACACCAATCTAAGGTCCATCACATGCTTCTAAAAATTTAGACTTAAACCTATGTACCATATCCAAAAATATTAAAAAAATAAAATCTCTAATACCACTTTTCAAAACCTCACCACCTTGTAAAAATTGACTGGTGCCCAGATAGATAGCCTCTACTTGATATCAGGCATGTATCCCTATATAAGAGAGGCTTCTGACTAGTAGTGAAGGTCGAAGGTGTTATTATGGAGATATTATGCCCTTATATTAGAGTAAAACAAAGTGGAAAATAATCAAGAAGCATCAACCATAATAATCATTAAAGTGTATAGAAGCATAAAACATAACCTCCTATATTAAATGACATAAAGAAGCATATAGTCATATAGAATAACAATCATACTAGCATACATCAATTGACTTCCCACCGTGTTGATTGAAAATTCCTTAAAATAATAATAATAATAATACAAATTTGGCTCTATTACCAACCCAAATCCTTACCCCATCACAGTGTCTAAGTCGAATTCAAACTATCCCACTCAATCATGAAACATTGGCCTCTACCCTACTTAGATCTATAACAATTGAGATCTGGTTGGGAACCCTAGTGCCATGGTCACCTAAGCAGAGTATGATTATAACTTAGTAGTTAATTTTAACATCCTATGATCATAATACATGGTTACCTTTAAACAAGTAAATGTTTTCAATAGCTTGTCTAACACACAATAATGAACTTAAAAAACATTATATATTTAGATAAAATATAAATATTTAAGTATAAACATTAAAACCTAGAAATTTAATTAGTTTGACTGAATATGAGTAACTAATTTATGAAATATACATATAACGAAAATAAATTCTACTTTTAATATGAATTAAATTAAATTAGTTTATCTAAAATGACTAATAAGATCATTTATTATTCAAAAAATATTTTTTTATAAAACTTACCTTTTTATGTGATGTGAATTTATATTTCAAGAACCATATGATTAATTATGATTAATTATGGTTTATATTAATAATTTTTTGACACCAATTTAGTCAGAAATTGATATTAAATGAGAATAATAACATTGAATATTTAAAAATGTAATTTTTGAATAAAAATGAGTTTTCATTATATTTTACGATATTAATAAAAAATTAAAATGAAAAAAAATTATAATTAAAATTTTAAAATATGGAAATAAAATTTAGATTCAGAATAATAATATTTTTTTTATATAATTTTGGAACTTTTCTAAAAATATTTTTTTAGTCAAAACATAGGATTTTCATGAAACTTACAATATTTATGAATTTAGCATTATATAAGAATGATATAAAAGACCAAAAAACCATTTAGGTGATCAAATATGAATCTATGGAATAAAATTATACATTTTGAAATATTATTTGAACTTATAAAATCTATTTCAAACATTTTTAGAACTAACGTAAAATGTTACTTTAATAAAAACTATTTCCTATCTTTTAATGAATCAAGTATTTTCAAGGTGATATTTGGTTTTTTCTTTACAAGAAATCCTAATATTTTTTTTAAAATAAACCATTTTATACCATGTATATTTATAATTTTAATAACAATGTCTTATAGATAGATTAAAATATTTAAAATACACTTATTCTAAAAACTATTTTTTTCATTATGTGCCCTAATATTAAAATTAACTTTTCAAAGATTAGAATATTTTTACAAAAATTATTTAAAATTTAAAAATTAGAAGTTTCTAATTATTTAAAGGGATAATTTTTAATTTTTTCATTAATAATAATTACTATGGTAAAATAAAAATTGCCATGTAAAAGTAAATTAGGGTAAAAGTAAAAAAAAAGATATGAGAAAAACATTAAAACACTCATGTTATCTCTTAAATGATTGTTTGATGCGATTTCAGACTCAAAATCACTTTCCCATCCTATTTTTTATATTTTTGGTCCATTTAACTTTGAATAATAACATTACATTATTGAAAATGTTACGCGCACTTCCAAAACCACCCTTCTCTTCACTTATAAAAGGTAACACTTACTCCACTTGAAGAATCAACTAACCTTAAAATTTATCTTTTAAAATTATATTATTTTGTCCTTATATAACCCTAAACCACTTTAAATATATTTTGGTTTCCATTAGTTATTATAAGTTCTTTATTTCCAAGGATAATTCCAAGAAAAATTCATGTACTCGACACGAGTATTGTCAACGACTTATCTTTTATTATTGATTATATTTATTAAAATTTATTATATTCATAAAAATATAATGATATTAGTATCATTTAAATATTTTATTTTTACTATATTAATGGTATTATTATTTTATATTCATTTTCCCCATCCATTAAGAAAAAAAAATCACCATTCGTGCATACGTGTGGGCTACTGCTAGTACTAGTAATGACATCCATTTTTCATCACCACCAATAATTGATGGTTTCTATAATGTTTAAATGAGAAAATATTATGTTTATGAAATAATAAATCTTATTTTATAACAAATTTTATAACCTATTATTGATTTGATCAAAAACAATTTATCGTTATTTACATCCTTTAAAATGAGGAATTTAAAAGGAAAATGATCTTTTTTTTCTAATGATTTTTTATAAATTATATTATCTATATAATTATTTATATTTATGATATATAAAAATAAAAAAAACTTAATAATATAATTATTCTTCTAGTATTATGATATTACAAGTAAACCATCTCATTATAAACCATTAAACATGGTAGGTTCATGTTTGGGTCAGTTTGACCACCTACTAGAAAAATACTATACATTTATGTAATGAATGAATATGAGAAATTATTTAATAGTATAATACGATATGTATATGTAAATATTTTTTTCATTAAGGTTATATAAATATTTAACACATTAAATTATAAAATGCCTTTTTTTTCAGTAGGATTCATTGAAACATGATCATCACCGATTTCATCTTCATAGTCTATAAAAAAAATTGACATAAAATGAAATTATTTATTTAAAAAATATATTGGAGAATATATTATAGTAAATTATATTATCTAATGGTTATTATTTTTTAAAAAAGTAACCGATACCAACATGAATTTTATGAAACTAATTCAAAGAATCAAAGATTACTTATGCATAGTGTTGAAAATTTGTAAACACTAGCTAATATATATATATATATAATGATTGTAAATGTGGTGTATAAATGGTTCTAGTTTTGAATAAGGTCCTTCAATTTTTATTTAATTAAATTTATTTATTTATTCAAGATGTTTGTTGCTTGGGAAAAATGAATCAAGATCGAGGTAAGGGGTTTTCAACTCAAATTACTTTATTTGAGACAAGTTTGGTATTATGCAACAAATTTAATTTATGTTGTGCATATATTTAAGATTTGAGATATAATATGATAAATTATATTTTAATCATGGTATTTTAAGCTAAATTACAAGACTGATCTTTTAATGAGTTTTGATTAAAATGTCACTCATGTCATTTGGGTTTTCTTTATCTCAATTATGATTCTTTGAGACATGTTACATGTTATATTCCATGTTCCATTTGTATGGTGATATATTGATTTAATATTCAATGAAAATTATATACTTTATTTTATTTCATTATATTTACTATTTAAATATTTTTACCTTATTCAAGTGTCTATTGATTTAGTTGTTCCCTGATAGTAAATATTTTCGGTAACTCAACTTTTGTTCATTGAGTTATGATCGTTCTCTTGAAATTATTATGTATAAGTTGTTTTTTAACTTTTATTTTGTTATGTGGTATTCTATCATTGTTTTCAAGAGATACTAATTCTTACCACATAAACCCCTTTACAAATATTTTTCACTTCTTGAGTTAATTTCCTTCATAAACATCCACCTTCTTTCTATGGATGCGTTATTATCACATTATCCCTTTTATTTACAAAGGTAAAAATATTAGCATAAGGTATATTTTAATTCCAATATATATGATTATCAACCTATAGAATATGTATTTTTTTACCATCAACCTTCTTTCTCATGATGGGTTGTGATCATGTTATCCCTTTTAATGATATAAGGAAAACTATTTTACATTTTTGATGATTTTTGTCTATTAACATATGTTTATCCTGTATTGATATTACTTATTCATTATTATATAGATATATATGTTTTTATTAATAATATGGTTCCTTAGGGAATTGTATGAAAGGTACTTTTTAGTATTATGGTTAAGGAGAAGGGTGGGGACCAGAATTATATAGCCCATCAATACATCAAAAGGCCTCACGAGACAAAACATGTTTGGTTTTGGTTTAGACCAATTCCCATAATAAGATATTATCTTAGAAAAAGGAATTGGCAACATGTTTTTGATGTAAAAATTATGTATTTCATCCATATGAGATTAATATTATTGATTTCCATGTTTTCATTTATTGTTATGGATATAGAATGCTCCCAGTTTGAGTTAATTATGAAAAAATTCAGATTATTTATTCCTATAATATCATGTATACCATTATTATGTTTTTGAAATCTTAATTTTTCGGTTTTATTTATTGATCATTTGATCTCACTGCTTTATTATGTTACCATTCCCTACATAATGAATAAAAGTAGTATACATGACATATTTAGCGTGAAAATACTTATATGACATGTTTAAGACTCTTTATGGATTAATTAGTTACTTATATAATGAAAAAAGTTTCTATTAGTTGAGAAATCCATTATTTTATTTTATATTTTATCATAATTCTCTAAAGATCTAAACCTAAAAGGTTTTTGGAATGTGTGTTATGAAATATTTTCTTTAAGTAATGTAATTATGGGATAATTATATTAGGGAATTTATAATTTGTATCGAAGACTGTATATCAGGTATGTGTTTAGGAAACCAGATATATGAGTGTGGATCTAGGGCACCACAATTGGAATCAAGGAATGGTTTAGAAAAATTTAGAGATTAGGATGTTTTTAGGGTAATATAAGCGTTGATAAGTTAAGGTTGATAATAATTTCAAAGGTATAAATAACCCTTTAGGATAAGTATATGATTTAATATTAAGGTAAAAATAAACATTTAATTTGGGTATCAGGGTTATAAAATATTATTGAAAACCCTATAGATGTTTCTATGTATAATACAATATCATGAAATATAGGTAAAGTATTGAGTAAGTATTCTTCATAGAAATATAACCATTTCTGGATACTAGTAAGTGGATATGACTGTGGCAGCATGCACCTTGGGGAAATCACCATGAAAAGGGTTGGTTGAGCATGGAATCAACCATAAATATAATGTATAATGAGTGGTACTAATAATAGATAGTTGGATAGGCACTTCAGATGGATATGATTTGGTTGATCAGATTCTTTTTATAAAATTTTATAAAAAATTTATTTCCTATTTACTTTATGTTATTATGTTAATAAATATAAGAGAACCTATCTAAAAGAAAATTAGATTGAACTAGATGAATTAAAGGATGAAATAAATGTGATACAACATATTAGTATTGAGTTTTAATATTCATATGATCATTTAATCAGATATTTTTGATAACTATTTTTGGTGTTAGTACTTGGTTGAACCATGATCACAAAAATGATGCCAATAAAATTATGTATCTAGAAACAACTATGTCTTATAATAAAATTATATGGCATACATAAATGGTTGAAAATATTATTATATTTCTATTATGATGTAAAAGGTGATTTTTCTAGTTATACCCAAGGTAGTGAGATTGAAATTTTCTTAAAACTCTTAGCTATTTTCATTAGCGAGTGATATTTTTCAATGATATCATAGAATATTCTAAAAGTTATATGGAATATGTGAAATATCTATGGATTATTATTCAATAGTATTACATTAAATGTACATAAACATATATCAAATGATTTATATAAACTTTATAATATATTTTATGAAAAATTATATTTTTGTGGATAATTATTAAAGAACACATGATTTAGGAATAAATTACTCTTAAGATAAATATATTCTTAATTTTGAGGAAATAAAGGGTTGATTTATTTTGAGAAAAGTGAGTTAGATAGGGTTTATAGCCTTGTAATTGGTGAATAATTTAAATAAAAAGTAATCCGTGATATTTTCTGGTGAAGTTCATCAGATTATTGGGATTATGATATATATTTAATACTGTGTGATCTTATGATGTAGTGGTTAATATAATTATAGGGTTAATGATATAGTTAATTTTTGGAGGAATATATTACTTCACTATGGTTTTTTTACTTGGTGATTTAAATGGTTTTAGGAATGGTATGTTATGAAGAATAGATGAGTAGGGTGTATAAATATTTGGGTATATGATTTTATGAATGGATAATGTTATTTTATGAATGAAAAGTACTTTGATATATCCTAATAGAGTATGATATATTTCATATTAGAGGTTATACTCTGAGTGATGAATATGTTAAGAATACCCTCACCTACTTTCTTCAATGATTAATAATTGAAATTGAGAGGATGTAGCTTACTTGGGGGGGGGGGATAATATTGCACCCTTAGATCTTAATATATAGTTACATTTAAATAAACCAATTTCTTTGATATCCTTCTAAACCTGCAACAATAAACTTAAATGGAACCATGATATATTTAGATAAAATATAAATATTAAGGTACGACCATTAAAATATAGGTGCTAAATTTGTGGGAATGAACCAAAGTAACTACTTTATGATATATATATATATATACATAAAATAAAGGATAATTTTAATATGAATAAAATTCAATGAGTTTGCCTAAAATGACTAATTGTATCATTTATTATTTAGGAAAGTATTTTTATAAAACTTACCTTTTAATGCGAGGTTCATTTATATTTCAGAAAATATATAATTAATGAAGATAAATTATGTTTAATATTAATAATTATCTAGAATTTTTTTTGGTAAATGATATGACATAAGAATAATAATGGTTAATATTTTAAAATTTCATTTAAAAAAAATGGATTTTCATTATATATTAAGATTTTATTCAAAAATTGACTTTATAAGTTTTATAATTTTAATTTAAAAATATGTACAATTTTTTTTGATTATTAATAGAAAGATTATATTAAAGTGACATTCTAAGTTTTTTCTAAAAGGATTTTTTATAGTGATCCATGATTCTCAAACATAAATATTACATCTTATTAGATGAATATCCATTACATTAAAAAATACACACCTGAGGACCATATAAGTTTAGTGACTTTTGAGACTAGATACAATATCTTCTCATTTCATGAAATATAATCAATTTCACCCATATAAATCTTCCCATTAAGTACACTTAATTTAAAATCCCTACTTATAATCTTTCTTTATAACATGGGGAAGATAAAAAAAGAAAGGGTGAGCTCTGAGCTTAGTAAGGTTAAAAAAGGGAAATATATAAAAATAACATGAGCATAAGGGTATAAAAACATGAGAACAACATATGAAAAACATAAAATATATATCAAAGATGAAAATATTAAGTCAAGAAATAAATATTGGTAGTTCATTGGACATGAATATTAAGTAGATCAAGGAACATGATCCATGAGATCATAACATTGGAATATGACATGAAATTGTGGAATACAAATAAGCATAGAAAATCACTTCTATGGTAGTCAGGGATCACTTAAAAGGCTATCATTGTGGAATGAGTTCACTCCCCAAACCATATTAGTAGTCAAAGTTTGCTCCCAAGACCATAATAGTATAAAAAGTCCCTTACTAAACCTGGTTTACTCCCTGTTCCAGTCCTATCTATCCCATGTGATATAAATCTTTACCCAATGAATCAGATGGATAAATTGGTCCCACCTATCATATAATTAAAATCATACTTTTGTGTTTTATAAGATCACATAAACATTCATTATATCATAACTCATGAAATGAAATGGGTTTCATAAATATTTTATCATATCATAACCTATGGAAAATAGATAGGTTTCATAATCATTTAATGATTTTATTATAAAATATCCCTTGAAATGAATCAAGTTTGATAATAATTTCCTCAAGGTATAACCCATGTAAATGAAATAAGTTTCGTAAATAGCATTCCCTAATAAACATAAACTATTTGGAAAATGAATAGTAATTGAATTATTAGATCGTATCCCCTATAAGAAATAAGTGACATTAAAGGATTTCATCTTAGATGGAAAATTATTTTGGAAAAAACTTGTAACATTTCTTAAGGAATATAAATTTTCTTTTAAAATCACTTTTTAAAACTCAAAATTTATAAACATTTTAGAAATCCTTTTTTTTAAAATAAAATTTGAAGGGAAGCTTTAAAAAATAATTTAAAGATATTTTTGGGGAAAATATACTTTTAACTCTAAAAAAAACTTTTTAAACATAAAACATTTTGAAAATATTTTTTTTTGAAAATAACCTTGCAAAATTATAAAGGATTATTTAAAAATAATTTAAATAATTTCTTGAGGAAAATATCCTTTCCACTTTGAATTTTTTTATAAAAACAAAAATTCAGATTTATTTTGGAAATATGTTTATTTTAAAATAAAATTTGAAACATATAAAGGAACATTTAATACAATGAGTGGTCATGATAGCATAAAATAACATTCATTACATAGACTCTAAAAAAAATATTTCTTTCCTATTTTTGGTAAAAGACAAACATGATTTTTTGGAAAATTTCATGAATATTCCTTTCCATTTTTTCTGTAAAAACTAAAAAATGGGTAAAATTTTATTTAATAAATAATTTTTATAATTTTATAAACAATTTTGAAAATATTTTTAGAAAAAATTGTTTAGGAAGAAAAAGTGTTTTCAACGGAAGAGAGAAATAAAGATGAATTTTCTTAAAAACAATATTTTAAACTCTTTTATACATAAAAAGGGGAAAATAAAGGGAAAATATGTATTCTCATTTAATAAACACATTATTAGTAAATTCATGTGTTTCTTGAGATATATATAATAAAAATTCATTATTAGAAGCATAATCATAAATAATCTTGATAAACGTTGGGATTGTAACATATAACTCTTACCACTTTGGTAACCTCGAATAATAATCCCCATGAATGGATAACATTAAATGAAACTTAATATATCATGGAAATAAGGATATTAATAATATAAAATTTAAATTGGAAATAAATAATCCTCATAGAAGAAGATAGGTTCCTAACATAACTTATGACCCTAAGAAGGCAATTTGAGACAAAAAACCCCTTAAAGTATTAGTAGATTTTGAACCGTAAACCAATAAAAGAGAGATCATAAAATTATTATGTAAAAACAATTAAATTTAAGGATAATAATAATAAAATATATTCATGGGTGGTATATTCACAACATAATAGAAACACATGGTGAATATGGCATGCGTCTGGCAGAAAAATAAAATTTAGGTAAAATCCCTTACCATAAGTATCAAATTCCCTCAAACATGTCAGAAACTACAATATAATAAATATAAGCTTATTATATATCTATTAAAGATCCATATATATATATATATTACCATATGTTATTTAATAAATATATTTTATTACCCATTTATTAACAATTCCATGTTTAAGTCATGTTTCAGGCAATAACTGATTTATTTTTTGTGCATGTTTTGATTTCATATTTTTTTCCTCTTAATTTTATCACAGTTACATCATATGCATAATTTTTACGATTAAATAAATATAATATATATTTTGTATAAATTTATTGTAGTGATCTATAAAATATAGAGATAGAAAATTAAACACATTGTTCATAGAGACAGTAGGCCGTACATGTGCATGAATGTTGTTTCCATTTTCCTAAAGGAAATAAAGAAATAAAGGTAAATAATATATTAAAATTATATAATAATAATTATTTCATATATATCACATATTTTCATTAAAACAATATTTATTACCTTTAATGTAAATCATGAACGAATCACATCACTTTGCGAGGCGGTAGTCTGCCGTAAACATGAATGCCATTATCCTATTACTATAGAATGGAAAATAGGAAGTAACATGTTATATCATGATTAAAAATCACAATAAAATTATATATATGATTTATAAACAATAAATCCATCATTTTAGTCATCTGTGAGAGGCGGTTATGGAAAATGAATAACATCGGTTTGTGAGGCGACAATCCTCCGTATACAAGATTGATGATTTCATAACCCATTTGATAGAAGATAAGAATGATTTATATTTTTATATTAACATAATAACATATAAGTTTATGTAATATAATTTGGTTGTTATACCATAATTGTTTAATAATAATTTAAGGAGGTGGATGAAGAAATCAAATAAAATTCTATATTAGGAACATTACCTCTTCTTTGAATAACTTCTTTTGGTTTTCACTAAAAGGATTATTAAGATGGATTTAAGAAAAAAATAATGCATATTGTATTATAGTAGGGAATTAATGATATGATTTAGGTATGTATTGGAAGAACCAAATGTATTTGGAGGTGTGAAGAGGTGAGGAAAGTGGGTACCCTTTTATAAGCGAGGTGAGTTGAACACATGTAATTTTTGGAAAGAAAAAGTTATACCCACATTTTTTACATTTAAAAGGATAAAAAATAGTCAATTATATAAAATAAAATAAATAAAATATATATTTATCCATACAATGGGTTATGGATATGTTTTGAGTCATTTGTAACTTTGATCTTTTTAGTTTAACACCATAGTAAACTAATTTTTACCTCAACCACGATGAATAAGTTTTACTGTTTTTACTATTAATTATATTAAAAAATTAACTTGGAACTACTATATATCATATATTATTATTATTTAAATTATTTAATATGTTTTCCAAACTCTATTAATAGAATTTAAAATATTTAATTTAAAATTATTCTCACAGACAAGATGAGAATGCAGGTTTTTCAAGAGAAAATATTCCAAAGTTTAAAATGTTTTTATATCAAAAATATTAAAATAGAATAATATAATTAATTTTAATTTTAAAACCAAATTAAAATAATTAAAATATTTTTAAATTATTTAAAATAAAAGACAATTATTTATAAAAATCATAATTTTTCACCATTCATCAAAAAATTTATCCTTTTAGAATATTTTCAATAATTAACTCGTTGAAAATTTTGAAATTATGATTTAAAAATGAAGTTTATTTTTTTAATTTTTTTTAAAATTGGAAAAAATTAATTTTAAAATACACGCACAAAAGGTGATAAAACATTTTTTTAGAAAAAATACAGTTTTAAGCATAAAATTGGATTGATTCTTATCTCTTGTCAAGAAAACACTTAAGATTATTATTAAAAAATTAATTGAATATATAATTTATAAATTTCATTAAAATCATTAATAATAAGTTATTTGGTTAATATATTTATGTAAAACACATTTGTGTGAATAAAAATAGTTATTTGGAAAAAGTTTTCCTTTATTTTCAAACTTTTCTTATTTTCATTTCTAATTAATTGGTCACACATTATTTTTTATATGGCTATGTAATTAATATATTTTCACAATTTAGATAATCTTATTAATAATAACCATTCCAATGGCTAGGATATAACTATAATATTATATAATTATATTTTAATAATTTTCCACATTTCATTTATGCTTGGTGTTGTGTTTAATGCATGACAAACTTAGTGTTTCCTGTAAGACAAGCTAAAATCATTGTTTTTTTATAATAAAATCTAAACTAGGTATTGTGTATAAAATAAAATATTGAAAAGAATTAAATTATTTTTCAAAATATATTTCACAAAATCTTAGGGTGTTGAATTCTACCCCCTTAAATAAATTGAATCCTCACAATTTAAAATTGTGCCTGAAAAAAAGGGTTTAAAATAAGAGAATCCCATTATGGGAAACCCACATAGAAAAATGGGTTAATAAAACTTACACTTTAAAAGAGAGAAAGGTATGTGAAAAGTTCATCTAGAATATCACATACTAGGTTTCCAAATAGGTTAACATATGTGGGAAGTAAAAATATAGTCATAGAAGTGAAAAATGAATACCAAACACCGATGGAGGGTGATAGAGAATATGGTCAAGAGAATGTTAAAAATCATAAATCCATAAATACATGATAGGTTAAAAGACCATTCATTTATTAGAAATAAAATAAAATGTATAAAATTTTATTTCAATATCCTTTTATTAATGTTGAATAATTTTCATGAGATGATATTATTACATTATTTCATTCCATTTTATAAGCACAATATCATCATTTGGTTATTCTTTGACCAATTTACACATCATAACTTAATTTAAGAAAGTAAGATGAATTTTTTATGTATTAATAACTAGTGGATCATAATATTCATAAAATAATAATAAGTCATTCCTTCGTTCTCTATTTATTATAAAAAATATTATTTTTAGTATATGTTATCCAACAACACCCAAAGTTCAATGTTAACCATTCCATAAATGGTTAATCTTATAACCCTTAAAAAATTAAAAATTTATAAATAATGTCACCAAATATATCAAAATCAACTTAAAACTAATACCCATAATGTCATAAAGTATTTCTTTATCGTCAAATTCCAATTTTTTGAATAAATTAGTCATATATTTTATTGAATCATGGAAATAACAAAGATTACCCTAAAACATTAATGGAAACACAAATACTTCATTATTACTAGAACAAAAT
Organism: Viscum album; assembly: GCA_963277665.1. Lineage (NCBI taxonomy): Eukaryota > Viridiplantae > Streptophyta > Magnoliopsida > Santalales > Viscaceae > Viscum > Viscum album. The sequence goes on along the minus strand of OY728138.1, from coordinate 536,070,684 downwards.
AACATATTATTGAATATATTCCATAAATCCAATAAAGATTTAAACTCCATCAATGATAACATAAACCACTTTATCCATAAATTAATAACCAGTTTTAAGGTCATCAATAAAATCCAATTTACCTTGTTCACATAAATCATTTATTTATCCAAACTAAACACCATTTTATAAACTTTAGGAACACATTAAGGATTATCTTCCCCTAATAAATTTACCAAATTTACATTAGATCACCTTTCAAGGTCATCAGCCCTGTTCAATATATTTTTGAAAATAATTAATGAAAAACTCATACTGAAAAATATTTATATATTTCTTGATTAATATAACATAATTATTTAATTTAATTACATAAACATTTAAATCATCCCACTTCACTCTCAAACCATTAACTAAGATTTATCATCTTATTCATTAATACCTTTTTCCTAAAATACGAAATATGGATCATGTCTTAAGACTCATAAACCTAAATTTAATCATGCTTCTCATGATTAATATAAAAAATACTATTAGAATAGATTATACCATTCATATTTCATTTATAGTTTCCTCATCATCAGCATTATAACCCTTTTTTGCACAACCTTGATGATCATCTTCATAATATTTCACATTAAGACATCGATTTTCATAATGTACATAATTTTCAAATTTTAAACATTCAACTATTAATGATATATTTGAGAGACTATTATTCTCATCCATTACGTTAAACAAAATTTTCAATTTTACTTTACAATTACTTCCTTTTTATCCTTATTTTATACACTCAAAACATATTATAATTCCTATAGAGATATAAAATTGGGTTCTTCTTCCCAAATTCTTGACATATAATAAATTTATTCTTCTTTCCTCTATGGTCTCCCCCACCCAAACTCTCAACAAACTTCATCCTTCTCTTCTTTGGTGAGTTCTAGTGTTTCTTAAGGTGCATGTTATTAATCATATATCATTATAATTGATTAAGAATAATTAAAATATCCTACAATATAGTTTTCATCCATTTTTTTCTTATCAACAAATTTTCTATCACATTCATCGTTGTTACAGTTCCTTCTAGTTTCCTCAATTAACTAAAACCAAAATGGATAGTGTGTGTAATAATCTTCAGAGTGGTAAACCATATAATCATGAAATATAACTTATTATATATTTAAATCATGAAAAATTATTTTCAATATATGATTCTATAGGATTTAACTAGGTCAATAATAGTAATTATTTAAACCCTTTATGATATTTTATAAAGTATTTATGAATTTCCAAATCATATCCCCTGTGAGTATCAAACCTGGTGTGTAGCAGGCCCATTTTTGTAAACTAGGTGATGTTTGATTCCCACTCAATTCAACCTTTTTGGACTTATTACCCCTAACGTACTCTAATCTTGAGCCACATCAACTTGTAGTGTCAAGACAAAGAAGCAATTTCGTGTACGCCACTCTCTCAATCCTTTACTAAAGTTCAAGGACATTTTACTAAACATTAACTCATCCTTAGACTGGCCCTTAGAGATAACTCTAGATATATACTAAGAAATATACATATGGATTTCAATAAGGTTTTCACATACTAGTTTCTAAAGTTTAACTAAACCTTTACTTAGATACCAACTATAGAACCCAGGACTCGCATACATAAATATTACATATTTATAGATGAATATTCATTACGTTACAGAAATACATTCCTGTGGATCATATAAGTTTAGTGTATTTGGTGACTAGATAGACTATATTCTTATTTCGTGATAGATATTCAACATATTCGATAAATATTTACCCATTAAGCGTTCATCATAAACATAACCTACTTAAAAAATCTCTTCATAACTCAGGGAAATGAAACATAAGAAAAGGTGATCTTAGATGCTCAGAAAGGGCAGACATGGAAAATACATAAACATAATATGATAATAAGGGTATAAGAACATGATAATAACATGTGAAAACCATACCCTGTATATCAAAGATCAAAATATTTAGTAATGGAATAAATATTGATAGTTTATAAGATTTGAATCATAAGAAAATTAAATAAAACGTGGCATGAGATCATAACACCGACATAATACATTGAATTATGGAATACATATAAATTTATAAAATCATTTCCATAGTAATCAAGTATCACTTACAAGGCTATAAAAGTAAAATATGTTTACTCTATAAACCATTATAATAGTCAAGGTTCACTCCCAAGATCATAATAGCAGACAAAGTCCCTTACTGAACTAGATTCACTCCCCATTCTGGTCCTTTATCTCTCATGATATAATAATATTTACCCAAATCATTGTAGGGAGATATAGTTACAATGCATCACCTAATGAAAATAATACATATGGGTTCCATAAGACCATAAAAAATTCATCATATCATAAACCATGAAATAAAATGGGTTTCATATGAATTACATCATATTATAACCTATGGAAAAGAGACTGGTTTCATAATGATTTCATAATTTCATCATAGCATAACCCAATAATATAAGTGGGATTAATAATAATTTCTCATGGTATAACCTATGGATAAGAATCATATTTCATAAACATAATGCCATCATAAACATAAACCATTTAGATAAATATTATGAATGGTAACCTTGGATCATGTTCTCATTATGGTATAGGTAACATAAAAAAATGTCATCTTAGATGGAAAATTATTTTGAAAAGTCACTTGGAAAATTTCTTGAGTAAAACAACTTTTCATTGAAAATATCTTTTTAAGACTAAAAATTCATAAAACATTTTGGAAATACTTTTCCTTGAAAATAATCTTTTAAAATTATATATAAAGATTAAAAAAATAATTTAATTTTTTTGATGAAAACAACCTTTCCACTTTGAGAATAAATTTTTAAATCATAATTTATTTTGAAAATCCTTTTCTTTAAAAATAACTTTGAAAAATTATAATGGAATATTTAAAAATCATTTAAAATATTTCCTGAGGAAAATATACTTTCCAATTTGAAAATAGATTTAAAAATAAAAACTCATAAAACATTTTAGAAATACTTTTCTTAGAAAATATAATTTTAAACTTATAAATTAATCTTTAATTAAATCTGCGATCTTGATTGTAGAAAATAACATTCATGTCATAAAATTTAAAACAAAGATTCCTTTTACATATTCGGTAAGAACCAAATGGTAATTTTTTGGAAAATGATATAAATATTACTTTAATTTTTTTGTAAAAATTAAAACATGGGTAAAAATTTCTTTAATAAATCATTTTTATGATTTTGTTAAAATTCTAAAAAATATTTTTAGAAAACATTTTTTTGGAAGAAAATGTGTTTTTAACTGAAGCATAAAAAAAGATAACTTTTCTTAAAAACATTCTTTTGAAATATCATGTGAATAAAGAGAGAAAAATGAATTGAAAACTTGTATTATCCAGAAATAAGTAGAGTAAAATAAAATTCATGAGTTTATTAAGATATAGATCATAATATTTCATCACTAGAAGCACAATCCTAAACAATCCCGATAAACGATTCGTTTTTAACATATAACTCTTACCACTTTTGTAAAATAGAATTATAATAAACATGAAATAATATCATTAAATGAAACTTATAATATCATTAAAATAATTATATTCATGATATAAAATTTCATAGGGTTAGCATATTCACCTCGTAGAAGAAGATATGTGCATAACAAAACTTGTGTACCAAAGAAGGAAATTTGTGACAAAAAACACCTTACCGCTTTGGTCACTTTTTAAATGTAGACCTTATGAAAGAGATATACTCGAATGGATATGTAAATAAAAATAAATTCAATAATAATAACCATAAAATACATTCATGTTTAGTATTGACACCACTTAAAATAAACACATGTCGAATATGGAATGTTTCTCGTAGAAAAATAAACACGAGACAAAAATCCTTTACCATAGTTCTTGACTTTCTTCACACATGTTAGAAACTCCTGTATAATAAATATAAGTTTATTATACATTTTTTAAATAACTATATATATATATATATCATACAAAATATGATTAAATTATAACCTTTTGTTACCTGTTTATTAAAAATTCCACGTCAAAGTCACATTTTAGACAATAATTACTTTGTTTTTCATGTATGTTTTGATTTTTTATTTTGGTCATATTAATTTTGTGAAGTTTAAATAAAATATAGAATATTAATCATGATATATATATATATATATCATATATATTCATTATATGTGTATTTATAGTGATCTATAAAATTTATAGATAGAAAATAAAATACACCGTTCATGGAGATGTTAGGTTGTACGTGTGCTTGAATGTTGTTCCCATTTTCATAATGGAAATAAATAAATATATATAAATTAAAGTTACCTAGTCAGGATTTGAGTATCACTGAGAGGGGGAGGGGTTAATCAATGATTTATTTTTATTTTATGTTTCCTTATTTATGAAATAACCTCCACCTCCCATTAAATATTTCTTTCCCCACCAAACACAATTCAACCACACAACTATAGTAACACAAGAATTTACAATGTTCACTACTCAACAAGAGTATCTACGTCCTTGGTATGGTTTGGAAACAATCCAAAACCACACAATCCACTAGAAAAAAATCATTTGATAGGGAATACAATGAGTAAGATATTCCCTTACACTCGTGTAGCACATTGAAAACAATCCAATAGTGTGTGTGCTTCTTCTAGCACAAAATGGTGCAAATAAATATTTTTGTGCTTCTTGATTAGCTTTCACAAATTTTATCTTCCAAAAAAATTTCTTCTATTTACAACATAGAAGGTGGCAGAAACTTCCTTGAGTCCTTAGCAAATTATCTTTCCTCCTACGTGAACAACATGTACCCTCCACGAACTAAGTTGCATAGCGTATCATGACTGATTCACGAACCAACTCTTCTTTCAAAGACTATCTCTATTCCATGTCCCACTAATGCTCCGCGTACTACCTCTATATACAACTTCTTCATAACACATCCATGTAATTCTTACATGTATTTCCTCTATATACCATTTTTATCAATGTGAAATTATTTCTTCCATAGGTTTCTTCTTCCTATTTCACGAACAATTTCTTCTTCTATTGACAAATTCTTCCTTCACAGAATATTTCTTCCTCTAACTGCTTCCCTTCAAGGAATTCTCCCTCGTGAACTCTTCCAAACTTTAAAAAATTCTTCCTTGGAGTGAAGATGTGATATTATGAAAATCAATCTTTCTTAATGATGGGATTATGGTCCATTATGTAGGAAAATAAATATGCAAATCTTGTTAATCCGATTTACCCAAATTTTCAATGTGGTACAACCTTCACCAAGTACCATGTGTGTCTCACAAACCATTTTCCCTATAAAATAGACATACCATATTTATTCATTCATGGTGGAATAAATAACCATCTCTATTTCATGGAAGAAAACATTCTCTGTAAACTTTTGACCTCCTGTGAATTGGAAGCCTCTCGCAAAGTATTTCTTCTACGAGATCTGTGTACCATGCTTCACAGTCCACATAGCACTACTATGCAGAATCCTTCCATTTCATAAATTTCTTTCACTACTCTGTGTAACTCCTATGTATTCCACGAACTTCATGGTCTATGAACTTCATGGTTTGTGAACTTCTCTGTCCATGAAGTTTTCTTCAAGGTAATTATTTCTTTTTCAAAAAACAAACCAAACTCTCAATTTTGATGCCCAAAAAATTGGAAAACACTAGGAAATAGTGCCACCTTAAATACCTGATTTTGAAAACTCCAACCATACCGATTCATGATCATATGATTTCATAACTGAATTATTATATCACGATTTTTAACCTTTGATTGATCATTTTTAGCATCGTTAGATTTCTGAGGAAAGTATTGAAATTTCTCTGTCTTCCAGCAACATCTTTATTTGCAATCAAAAATAAATTTGAATGGGAACACATTTAATCCCAATTTTCATCATAAATATTTAATCACATGTTCTCAATATAACTAATGATATTTTTTAAATATAAATCAGAAAAATATCATCATATTTTACAAGGATTTTACAAATTGAATTGATTTAACCTTTTGAAAAAAAATACAACACTCTTCAAAAGCAAACACTTATTACTTCCTTGTCCATCCCACTTGGTCCCAACATAAATAACATATTAACATTATAGAGTCATTTTTATATCATATATATCATATATTTTCATTAAAACCATCCTTATTACCTTCTATGTAAATCATGAATGAATCACATCGCTTCGCAAGGCGTTAGTCCGCCGTCACATGAACGATGTTATCGTATTCCTATGGATTAGAAAGTAAGAAGGAAAATGTGATATAATGATTAAATAATAATAATAATATCATAAAAATAATATATAACCCATAAATACACATTTATATTCATCCGTGATATGTGGTTATGGAAAATGAATAACATCGGTTCATGAGGAGGTAGTTTTCCAAGCACACAAATGATAATTTCATTACCAATTTGATAGAATAGAAGAAGAATTTAGGTTATTAATTTAAAATAATAATATATATGGATATATAAATTTTTTATTATTATATCATCATGGTTTAATAATAATTGAATGAGGTGGAAGAATAAATATGGTAAAATTCACGATTAGGCATGTTACCTCTTCTTCACACAACTTCTTTTGGTTTGTACCAAAAAGGATTCTTAGGTTGAATTTTTGACCAAAATGAGGATTATAATATGAAATAAGGGAAGTGAGTAAGTTATTTGGGAAGGAATATTCTGAACCAATTGGTTTTGGAAGTGTGAAGAGGAGATAATAGGGGGTGACCTTTGATAAAAGAGGTGAGTGACACACTTGTAATTTTTGAAAAGAAAAAGGTGCACCCACATTTTTCGCATGTAAAAAGAATCCAAAATGGTCCATTATAGAACTTAGTAGATTTTAGGTGTAAATTTATCTAAAAATTGGTTTCTGGATAATTTTTGGCTCATTTTTAACTGTTATCATTTTAGTCTAACCCATGTTAAACCAATTTTTTTACTTTAACCATGATAAATATTTTTTTATTGATTTTATATTCATTATGGTAAAAAATTAATTTCAAACTATTATAAAATATTAATTATGATGATTCAAAATATGTAATATATTTTTGAAATTCCATTTACATAGTGGAAAAATTTTAATTTAAAATTAATCCTAGAGACACGATTAGAAAGCGGGTTTTCAAAGAGAAAAAGATCCAAAGATTAAATTTTTTAGGTAAACATTCATTATGAAAAAAATAAAATGGACTAAATTATTTTAAAAGATATATAATTAAACTAATTTTACTTTTATAACCATATTAAAATAATTTCTATGTTTTTAAATGCTTTAAAAGATATAACAATTCTTAATAAAAACTAGTATTATTCACTTTTCATCAAAAAAGTATACTTTTTTGAATATTCTATAAAATTTACTAAAATATAATTTAGAAATTTTGATTTAGAAAATACAATAAAATTTTTAGATTTTTTTTTCTAAAATCGTCAAAATTTAATTTTAAAGTAAGTGTGCAAAAGGTGAAAAAACCGATTTTTAGAAAAAATATAGTTTTAAGTGTAAAATTGGATTTATTCTTGTATCTTGTTTAGAAAATATATAAGATGGATTTTAATCATTTAAATGAATAAAAAATATTTATATTTAATTAAAATAATTAAGTTAAATCTATTTTGTTAATTTATTTATTTAAAATACATTTTTGTGCATAAAAATATTTTTTCAGAAAAATTGCATTTATTTTTAAATGGTTCTTATTTTCATTTATAATTCATTGGTCACCAAATAATTCGATTTATATGCATTTTTAAATAATATAATTTCATAATTTAGTTAATTTTTTTCATAATCTCCATTCCAATTTCTAGGTGAAAAATATCATATTAAATAATAACATTTTAACAGTATGTCACGTTTCGTTTATACTCGGTGTTGCGTGTAACACAAGATAAACTCAATGTTGCTTGTAACACAAGATAAAATCAGTGTTCCATGTAATAAAATCTAAAATCAGTGTTTCATGTATCACAAGCTAAAACAAGGGTTTCTTATAATTTCAAATAATAGAAAGATTAATTTTTTTTTGAAAACAATATTTCAGAAAATCTCAAGGTGTTACATTGATTTTTTGAAAAAAAATACATTTTTCACAAAACTTAAAATATTTATGACTTTATCATTATATAAGAATTATATCTAAGATAAAAAAAATTCAGGTAAAAAAATATGAATCTATGTAATAGTATTATTCTTTTTAAAATAATTTATCAACATATAAAACCTATGTAAAAATATTTAGAACTAACATAAAATGTTTCTTTAATAAAAAATGTTTTCGGTATTTCATTGATTCAAATATTTTCATTATTATATTCTATTTCGTATTGAAATTATAGCCTTATAAAGTTTATTTTTTTCAAAATAATCCAATTTGTGTCATCGGGATTGATAATTTTAATTAAAATTACTTATACATAAATTTAATTCTTTAAAACAAGTTTTTTTCTTCTAAAAACCATTTTTACACTTTTTGTATGCTAATAATAAAATTAACTTCGAAAAAACTTATACATTTTATTTTATAAAATTACTTCCAAATTTGAAAATAATAAGGTCAAAATTTTGTAAAGGGGTCGTTTTTAATTTTTTTCATTAATTGTAATTACTGAGGTTAAAAATTAAGTACCATGGTAAAAGTAAATTGGGGAAAAGTTTAAAAAGTTACAAAAAAACCTTAAAACACTTAATATGTATAAAAAATGAGTGTTTGAAGTTATTTTATGCCCAAAATCACCTTCCCCTCCCATTTCTTCCATTTTGGATCCATTTAACTTTGAATTGTATCATCACATTATTGAAAATGCTAAATGTGCTTCCAAAAGTTCTATTCTCTTCACTTATAAAAAGGAAATAGTTCCTCCACTTCAAGAGCCACCTTCACTTATAATTTATACTTTAATATATATATATATATATATATATATATATATTTCCTCTCTTAGAACCCTCTACCCTTTAAAAATATTCTGGTTACCATTAGTTAGTATATTGCCATCATTTATACGGATAATTCAAAGAAAAATTCAAATACCCAACTTGAGTATTATTAAATACCTAATTTTTTTATTGACTATATTAATTCAAAATTATCTTGAAATACGAATATAATGATATTATAATCATATATAAACTTTAATATTACTATATTAGGGGTGTTATCAATGTATAATAATTTACCCCATCCATTAAGAAAAATTAAATTGTTGTTCGTGCACACGTGCAGACTACCACTACCATGAGAAAGAAAATTCAATTTTCAACACCACCAATAATTGATGGTCATTATAATTTTTCAATGATGAAATATTATTTTTATAAAATCACTATGGTTTGGTATGAAAATTTTATAACCTATTAATTATATGATTAACAATCGATTATCGTTAGTTCAATCATTTAAAATGAGCGAACCAAGAGGAAAAATGATCCCTTTTTATAAGTAATGACTTTATATAAATTATCTTATCTTTATAACTCTTTACAATTATAGTATAAAACACTTATAAATAAAATATAAGATCATTATAATTATTGTGTAACAATATTACTACCAAACCATCTCATAATCATCTATTAATCATGGTAAGTTTATGTTTGGGTCAGTTTAACCACCCACTTGAACAATAAAATACATTAATGTCATAGATGAATGAAAAAACTTATTTATTGGTATAATATGATATAAATATGTAAATAATTTTATTTTGAATCTATTAAGGTTATATCAATATTTAAATCATTATTTATTAATAAAACAACTTTCATTCATTAAGAATCACTGAAACTAGATCATTGGTAATTTCATTTTCATGGTTCATAACCAAAACTTACATGAAATGAAATTATAGATTTATAAAATATATTTGAACATATATTCTAGTACCTTATATGATATTATAGTTATGTAATCTGGATGAATAATAGATACTAATAATACTTTCATGAAAATAGATCAAAGCAATAAAGATTACTGACACCCAATGTTGAAAATAGGTAAAAATAAGCTAATATATATATATAATGATTATAAATGAGGAGTATAAATGGTTATAATTATGACGAATTTTTTTGGTATGTATTTAAGTAACTTAATTTAATTATTTAGGATGTTTGGTGTAAGTGAATAATGAATCAGGACCATGGAATGGGGTTTTCATCTCAATTTTCTCACTTTGAGACATGTTGGGTATTTTGAACTTAATTTTATTTTTGGGGTGTATATGTAATGACCCTGAGTTTTGTTGTAATAGTTTTTTCCTAAATTTTTTTTTCTATATAATATATAATAATATAACATACAAAATATAAAAAAAATAGTAAAACATTATCTCATTAATAAAGATCATTATATTAATCATCTACGAAACCAATGAAAATGAAAAACAATACAATTGAATGAAATATATAAAATAGAAAAGATAAAACTGGAAAACATGGATCATCCCAATATGCAAGAATCCCACCCCACATTGAAAAAACTATATAAATGAAACAAAATATTAGTAAAAAATCAATATCTTTGAAAATTAAAGAGGAATTGTAGTGAATATTGAGCGGAATAGCGGAGTGCTATTTTTGGGTAAAGGTAAATGAGACCATTGTGATTAAACTGTTATATGGATTTTGATCAAATATAACCATTGGTAAATATTACCATTGGTAAATTTAACCATTTTAACTATACCCATTTGTGATAATTTTATCATTATAATTAGTGTTTATAAGTTGTAATGAAAAAGTATAACTGATGTAGGATGGAGAAACTATGACCTCAACTAATGGAGTCATGTAATTTGAAGCCTATTTGTCAGAAATTAGGAGGGAGGCAACATCACTAGGGTTCATCCTTGAACAATACCAAACCAATATTTAACAGGCATGGCTTGAAAAAAATCACATATAAGAGAAGTCCAAGTTAGCAGATATTATCCCCCAGCTAATGTTAGCTGAGCCACCCCTAGAGACCAACACCATCACACACCTTACCCTTAGGGCATATGCAGGTGTAATAAGGGGTTACTTGTCCAGGAATTAGTTTATTAAATTGTAATTTCCTCTTCATAAATAAGAGTTTTATTCCATCAATTCCATTTTTATAATATTTCTTCTTAATAAAATATATATTTAATTGAGATGAATTTGATAAATTGATTTTTGGACACAAATAATGCATAATTTTATTTTTTTGAAAATTTATCAACATATTTTTAACAAACTAATGTATTTTTAATTACTTTTTTTAATTAAATAGTATTTTGAAATACGCTTATTTAAATATAAATGATAAAATAATTTTATAATGTCATATGAATTTTTTTATGTGTCAAAAATTTGACTCTGCCTTAAAAAAATATTTTTTAATAAATAAAGACATAAATATTTTAAATTTTAAATTCTCATATTTTGATAAATTTTTTGATAGATTAAATATTATATTTTAAATTATCTTGTCAAAATTAGTTTTGTGTGATTTTTTTTATAATTTTCTAAAATATTTGATTTTTTTGATGAATAGTAAAAACTTAGTTTTTTGTTTTTGATATGTTTTTTGACTTCGTATTTATTTTATAACGAAGTAATAATTATTTATCCATAATTAATGACCTAAGATATGTTATTTTATTAATATTAATTGTTTTAATAGATTTTTAAAAAATTTCCAAGCATATTATTGGATTTCCTAAGTCTAAGATAGAATATTTGCTTTTAAAAACATTATTTTATTGGAAATTTACTTTGATAGGTATAAAGAATTAAAAAAATGGTTTTTAGTTATATGGGATTAAAACATCATAAAATTTGACTCAAATTTATAGAACAATTTTAAAAAATCGTGGTTAAGCCAATGGTTTTTCATTTTCCACAACATATATTTCCAAGACCAATATTTGAAAATTATCAAACAATTCCTACACTTTTTTTCTATAAATACCCAACCCTTTCACCATTCCACATCACCCTAAAATCCACCCTCCCGAAAGTACTAGTAATTTTTCCTCGCAAATAACCCCACAAGGTGTCCTTAATCCCCCAATGCTCCATCCTAAAAATTTGGTAGCAACTATTCATGGTAAGGGAATTCACATCATCTTCTTTTCCATTCAAGTAATTATTTTTGTTTGATTCTTCTAAAGGGTATGCCAATTTCTTTTAATATGATTTTTATCATATTATTACCACTAAAATAATGTTTTATAAATGGTAAACCTTTACTATATATCATTTTACCCATTCTAAATCCATGTTTTATACCCGTCATACTGCCGAATTTACTTATCAGAATTATCTATTTTACACAAGAAATTGTAATATAAATACTCAAAACATTTATTTATACATTGGTATTAACCTATAAAATAATATATATTTTTTGGATTTACATACATGAAACCCACATCCCATTTTCATTGGTTAAAAATGAAGTTCTGATCAAGCCTTTAAGCACTTATATACTCAATTATTTTACATAAAACCCATACTTTATTCTCCTCAGGTTATTGAAAAAATGATTTTTTATGATTAATGTGGATCACACGAAATTAATAAATATGAAGGGTTAAATCTAATAGCACTCCAATTCATCGTGTAAAAATTTAATCTCTAGATATGACATGTTTTTTGATACCTTGGTGAATAACCTTTGGAATTTTTATTTATGAAACCTTGGTGATAAACCATAGTGATATACTTATGAATGAATTATTTTTTATGTTGTATCCACATTTACAAGTTATGATTCATGCTCCTTTTAGTATGATATACTGCATGTTCTCCTATTCATGCCATATTATTATGCCTCTTGTTCTTATTGATATGCATCATGATCACATGACTAAATGTCTCCCTTATTTATTCCCATACTGGTCTTAATGATCACCCATTTCCTTTAATGAATTTCGCTAGGATATGAGATATTGTTAAAGTAACTTATGGTGAACTCATGAAAAATCCATTCGATCGGATTATAAGAATTTTTTAATGTTTTCTTGTACTATATTCCTAACTTCCAAAAAACTAAAATTTAAAAGATTCTATTTTTTGTTCCTTATAATGAAAAGTTTATCTAATAAAAACTTAGAATTCCATAGTTGTTATTAGAGGATGATTTAGTTATTTTTGGAAATTAGGGTTTGAAAAATTTATTAAGAACCCTAGGGATAAGACTAAATATATGAAAACATCCTTGAATTTTGGTGAAATATTTAGCGGGTGGTTTCCAACAAATTAATTCCATGTATGGATATTACAAGTGGATGTGACTCTACTATAGATTTACCTAAGGATAAAAACACTAAAAAAACACATACTCAGCTATTCTTGATCCTGAACTGGTGCATGACAAGAGGACTTACTGTACACCTAGTTTAAAACCACTTAGGGATATGTTTGGTTAATCACAAGATTTTTTGTGCCATTATGAAGGATATATAGACAATGTAATTGTTATTAGAGGACATAAATGAATGAAATATTTAAGAATGATATTTTAATACATAAAATCCATTTATAATTATAATATTCCTAATAGTAACATGTTTCTCACTAAGGTTTTCTTTTGTCATAAAAATTATAGGAAATAGGAGGAAATTCATAAATCATGAGTACAATGGATGATGCATTGATAGATTTTATAACATTATGGAAGCTGGAATAGAAAAATTCATAAGGATGATATATCAATTATCTCGAGTTATAAATAATAACTTGAATCAAGTTGAGCAACCAGATTCACCTCGAAGGGAACAACTTGTCATTGATTCCTTCATGCACCAACAACCACCATATTTAAGTAGATTTATTGAACCATTAATTGATGAAAAATGGATTACATCTATAGAAAATATCTTTTCTACAATACATTGTTCAAATCTAGAGAAAGTCAACCTTGTAGTATACCGATTACAAGGAGAAGATGATTAGCGGTGGAAACTGATTAAAGGCACGATGCCAAGAAGGGAGTCTGATTCTTTAGAGTGGGAAGAGTTTAGGGGAATATTTTTCAATATAAATTTTCCCCATTCAGTGTGAAGAAAATAGATAAGGAATTCCTAGATCTGAATTAGAAGGAAAATGAATCAGTGGAAGCTATAAAATGAACTTTATAAGACTTGGTTGATATATCTCTATATTTTTTATAGATCATAATGGAAAGGTAAATATATTATTTTTGTGGACTGAGACCCCATATGCATAGGAATTTAGAAAAATGAGACTATGGAAGCTATTGGGTGATATTGAAGAGTTTTATAAAGGTTAAATTGGAGTTTTGAGTGATTCAGTGGTCACATAAGTTGAATAAAAATAATAGATAAATAGATCAAAATTAGGGAAGAATTTTAATCACAGAAGATGATGAAAGAAAGTGAAAATTCCCAGGTGAAAAAATATGGGAAAGATAATTTAGGGTACTTATTTATTTGGAGTTAAAGGTGATACAAGTGTGAAAGAGATGGGCATATACTCATAACTATCATGGTGATGTGAAGTCTCAACATTTTGACACTAACAAAAAAGGGTAGATGGTGTGGGCCTACCATGATGTTCAATAGTTAAAGTGTTGAGAACTTGGGATCGTTTAAAATCAATGTCAAAATTAAAATATTATGCAAGGAATCCATTATCAACCTCATTATAGGTCAAGGGATCAAGGTAGGGCATTTTATATCATGGTGTCTAATGTAGAGTATCCAAATAATATGGTGGTTGGTAGAGTAGTTGTTCTCTCAAAGCTAGCAAGTAATATGATTATATTTCTTTGTATTTCTCTATCTTATCAAAGTTTTTAATTAATATAGAGTCAATACCAAATCTAATATAAGTATATTTATCAATCAAGACTTTTGGATGGATTGTCCTAACATCGACGATGTATAGAAACACTAGTATTAACTTTGGAAAGTAAAATATCATAAAAAATATAGTTGTCATTCCAATGGTGGAATTAATAACAATATTAGGGATAGAAGGGATCTCAAAGTAAAATGATAAGATCAATTTTAGAAGGAAAGAAATTTTAGTAGTATTGAATGGAAAACCCACATTTATTTTAAAGGGGATATATCCCAACCTAAGAATTGACTAGGAACCTCCCATAGCCTTCTTTATAGAGATGGCCAGTAAAGAGGGAGAAGGAAATTAAAGTATAAGGATGAAAAATGTCCCCATCATTGATGAAGGTATGGAATAATCCTAATGATGTAGGCATGATAATTACGGTATGATGCTGCATCGGGCCATGTTCTTAAGCTACTTGGCATTGGGGCTATGAGCTATGTAATGGGTCTTCCTCTACCGAATTAGAAAGAAGTATTTTTTCATAAAAAATATACATCAGTCCTGACTTTTCAAAAAATAATTGATGAATTTCTTCAAGAGTTACCTGGACCTACCCTAGAAACACTACTGGAATTATATATATTTACGACGACATATTTGCGATGGGATCCCGTCGCAAATAGGTTTTAGCGACAGAGTCCCGTCACAAATTGCCCGTTGCAGAAAATGGCATCGCAAATACATTTTTTTACGACGGGACCGTCGCAAAAAATGGTATTTGGGATGAGAAACTTTTCCATCACAAATAAGCCTTCGATTATATACATTATATATCAATCAACCATTTGCGACGGGAAAATTTCCCGTTGCAAATAACCATCCGATTATTTACACTATATATATAAAAACATTTTGTGATGGGTCCGTCACAAATATTATTTGCGATAGACCTGCCTCCCCATCGCAAATACTAAATATAAAAAATTATATTTAGATTATTTGCGATGGTGTCCCGTCGCAAAAGGTCCCATCGCAAATACTAATCATAATTAAAAAAATTAATAAAATTATGACTACTGAAAAAAGTATATTATTATTATTAAAATAATAATAAAAAAATATTATTATTAGTAAAATAATCAAACATTAAAAAATATAATACTAAAAAAATATATTTAATAAAATTATGATTAATGAAAAAAATATAGTATTATTATTAAAAAAATAAAAAAATAAAAAATATTATTATTATTAAAATAAAAAAACATTAACAAATATAATACTAAAAAAATATATTTAATAAAATTATGATTAATAATAAATTAATATTAATATTATTAAAATAGTAAAAATATTAAAAATTATTAAAATTCTCAATATTTACAAAAAAATATATAAAAAATCATAAAATATTGTTATTAGTAAAATAAAAAAATATTAAAAAATATAATTCTAATAATAAATAATAAATTATTAAAAATAAAAAAAATTAAATTATGTAATATTTGCACTAATATAAAAGACAGAAATTGTAAATAGTTCATATTACTACAAATCTTGAATTCAAATTTTTTTAACATAAAAAACTAATCACTGGGGGGGGGGTCATCTTCTGGAGGAGCTGGAGGAGGTGGAGGAGAAGGTGGAGAAAACTCCATCCCTAAACTACGAGTCAGACGACACATGTACTCCATCTGCTCGTGATGCTGCTGCTGCCGCTGCTGCTCCCATCAACACATCTCCTCCTCGTGCTGCTGCTGCTGCTGCCAACACATCTCTTCATGCTGCTTCTACAAACTCTATATAAGCTCATCTTGAGTTCGCAACTACTCCTAATACCGCGAGGAAGAAGATGATACCTCTCCACGAGCTCCTCTTAAGCTGGATACCGACATCACAGTAGTAATATAATAAGTACCAGGAGTCAAATGAGAGCCTATACCAACTACTCAGCCCTTCTCAAAGCCATACTGAGTCGCCTGCATCCATGCCGCCTCTTCGAAATGGTGGGCACTGGTCTGCTCAGTCGTCTCGTTCTAACTCTCAACCTGTGTCTAAGAGGTCACAACCTCATATGACTCCTTCGATTCCAATTTGAAATTAAAATGGTGAAAATATTATATGCAATTAATGAAAATATAAAAAATAATACTAACCAAAATTTGACGCTGGTGATCACCTCTATTCTCTCTAGTGGATAGATCACTATACATCCTCCGATAAACGTCGAACTCCATAATATCAGGATGCTCGACTGCCTTTAGAAATATAAAATAAACTGTTTATATTAAAAGTTATATAAAATATTTAAAAAATATACTTACCAGATGCTCCCTATGCGTACTGAATGTATGGATACAAGCTCGATGCATCCCTTCCTGTCTCCCCCGATTCTGGCGTCCCATTGAAGATCTCCTCTAAAATCTATCACCCAACCAGTGTAAACATAATCCATCACAAACGTGAGATGAAATGTACTCTGGTCATTGGGATCTACAAAACACATCAATTTCTATCACTTCTTCTTTCTTAATGGTTGTTATTCTCAAATTGTTCAAAAAATAACAGAAATAGTCACGCATAGACACCTGTCATGCCGTGTGGATAACATCACGCATGCTATCATCTATGGGATACCATACACCCTAAAAATAATTTATAATATAAAGTTATTAATAAAATAAATTTCAAAATAAATATTATTTATTTACGTACTAGACAATGATCGAACATGTAGCACCACACATCAACGGGAATCTGTTCCCATGAGATCCATGATTGAGAAAAATAATTACGCAAGATAGCGTTCCCCTGTCCAATAGCTACATGTGAAAAATTGTGAAAAAGGAATAAATAATCAAACAATTAATATATATATATATATATAAATAAATTAATGAAAGATATCTAAAATATACAGGTTAGCATACCTTAGTGTGCGTGGATCGAAGCTAAGACGTGGATGTCACTCGGGGATAGGGTCAGGAATCATCAGTCGCGCAAGATCACACCCCCTCCGTGTACCCCCTGAACCGCCAGTAGGATGAGGGTCTGATGATCTAAAATCCCCCTCATCCAAAGGTAGATCAGCCTCCTGCAACTCATGAAATATATCAGGATCCATCTAAAACACAAAATGATTATTGTTAGCAGATAGTTGACAATAAGTATTATATATTGATATATATTAGTTACGATTATAACCCGCATTTAACTGTGTCAATGTCCATCTTCATCCTTATCTTCGTAGCTATCCATGTCAATGTCTTCATCTTCCTCCTGAACATCATAAATATCCATATGACTTTCAGTTTCTTTATCTCTTGTCATTTCAAATTCATTTGTAACATCATTAACATCTTCATCATCGTCGATCCTTAATATTGAGGTGTCATCATCGATATTCACGTCTCTTTGTGAAAAAGATGGATTTGGAGTAGTCTCTTGAAAAATTTCAATTCCTTCCACTTCAGCGGAACCACATTCAGTTGGAGTAAACTGATTTTCCCCAGATATCATCTTTATTATGCTCCACCAACCACTCAAGTCTCTTGAAGTAGCATAATACTTTGCGTAATAAGTCTGATATGCCTGTTGAGCCAGTAAAAATGGTTCATTTAGTGCAAGAATACTTTTATATTTAGTATTGATGATTCCATGCAGCATATGAACACACAATCCACTATTAGTATCCAACCACTGACATTTAAACATCGTTATGTAATTCTGTCCTAGATAACACAACTCAATAATTTCATCCAGAATGCCATAAAATTCAACTTTAGTTTCTCTGTGATGCGATACTCTCAAGAAAACTCTACTATTTATTGTTTTTTTATTCCCCATATGAACGTGTATGAAATCAAAAACCATTCACCACATATGAATTATAAGATTTAACTATTTTGGATGGTGGGTTACTCAATATACACAATCACTTATCAATTTTATCAGTATATTGAGACACCTGAAATTTTTTAAAACAATTATCAATATGATAAATAATAAACGGAATTGATATTAAACTGTCAATAATTTATGTTACCAGTTTTTGAAACCATTGAGAATTTTTTTTCTACGTTCTTCAAGAGCAGCTGCTATAATTTGTGGAAGTTGTTTCTTAATATGATTATCATATAACCTACAAATAAAATAAGTTTACATACTGCAACATAAATTATATAATAAGTGATAGAAGCACTCACATCACAGTTGATGTCATTACTTCACAGTTGAGAAGAACATATGTATGAGCTCTGTGATGTTCATCATCTGAACACCACCGTTCATAAACTCCACCGAAACCAAGATTTGGATGATTAAAAACTGATAGTTGATTATCCATTTTTTCATTAACATTCCCCTCGTTTATTCCCATGCAATTTTGTTTTTAGGGATATTGATATTCAAAATAATGAGAGCAGAAAAAAACAATTTTCTCTTACAAATAAGCTTCAGCAATTGCGCCTTCAATTGATGCTTTGTTATGTACTTTTTTCTTCAATTTCTACATGCATCTCTCGAATGGGTACATCCATCGAAACTGTACGGGACCTCCAAATTTAGATTCATGTGGAAAATTTAATATCAGATGTTCCATTGAGTCAAAGAAATCCGCCAGAAAGATTTTTTCTAGTTTATATATAATTACAGAAAAATCTTCTTATAGTTCGCTTAGGGTATCATAGTCTTTTGTCACTGCACAAATGTCTTGAAAAAAATTTGATATATCTATTACCGAATCCGAAATCATAGAATTCAACAAACCTCTAAATCTAATCGACATAAGTCTTTCCATTATAATATGAAAATAATGACTTTTTAATCTGGTAATATAACTATTCTTAACACATCTACCCAAAATTGGAAGCCCAACCATCTAGAAGTCTCAAATCTGCAATCCAATGAAAAAATAATATGCGACTCTCTTTGGATAGTGTATAAGATGATTTTGGCATTATTAACCTCTATGATCTGACATTTTCAAATTGTTCAGGTTCTGGTCGCCTGCAAATTTGGGCAAGATCTAATCATGCCTTTATAGTTTCTTTGGTCTTACCTGGTGTATCCAAAACATTATGAAATAAATTATCAAAATAGTTCTTCTCAATAGGCATGACATGTAACATTTGGCAGATAAAAAAATCATACCAATATAGAAGATCCCAAAAAAAATGATTCATTTTATCCAATTATGTTCTTTCCTAAAGCCATCAATTTTTTGTTGGTTTACTGTTAACCCAAATCTGATGGGAGGTAAGGAAAATACAACTGATTTTAAATCTGTACCTGAGATCATCTTTGGAGGTTCATCCCTTTCAATTGTACATTTTTTGAAATGAGATTTGTTCCTCCAAAAAGGATGATCGATTGGAAGAAATATGTAGTGATAGTCATAATGGGAAAGGTTTTTTTCCATTGATGAGAATAAAGGCTTATTGTCTTTCATACAGTAAAGACATGATTTCAGACCATGTGTAATACAACCAGATAACATGCCATATGCCAGAAAGTCACTAATAGTCCACATCAAGGCATCTTTTAATATGAAATTATGTTTTTCCGCAACATCATATGTTCTAACACCATCAATTAACAATGAATTTAACTCATCAATCAATGGATTCAAATAAACATCAATATTATTTTTTGGATGTCCTGGGATTAATAGATTCAAAAAGATATAGGGCTCCTTCATCAACATCTATGGAGTTAAATTGTATGGAGTTATAAAGATAGGCCAATATGAATAATGACTACCATAAGAACCAAATAGATATAAACTATCAGTAGAAAGACCCAACTGCACATTTCGGGATTCTAAAGAAAAATACGGATGCAGACGGTCAAAATGTTTCCATGAATCACCATCAAATGGATGATTCAAGATTTTATTAGTTGAAATATTGGTTTTTTACAATGACATCATTGACGCTATATTCTGAGACATAAATAAACACTGTAACCTGGGTGTAAGGGAGAAATATCTCAACTGTTTTACTGGAATCGATCCAGACTTCCCTGGTTAAGCTTTGTTATACCTTGATTATACTCATATGGGAAAACTATCCAATGACTCATTTTCACCATAATATAAGATGAAATCACTTGGAAATGCATGAATATTCTGATAACTAAGGCCCATATTATGAACCAGCCTCTTACTCTCATAGTAATTTGTAGGCAACACATTTCCTTCAGGTAACAGTGTTTTAACCAAAGAAAATATCTGATCAAAATAGTTGTTTGACATTTCATTATCTGATTTAATAACCATAAATTTTGCAACCGCTTCTAATTTTCTTATCTTGTAACCAGGATATAATGCATCCTCAGTAGACCTCAATAACTCATAAAATTCAGATGGTGCCAACTTAGGAGTTAAATCACTATCATCTTGAGTTTTAGTTTGTTAAATAGATGGATCTGCAACATCATTTACTAAATTTTGAAACCATGATGGATTCAGAATCAAGTTATTAGTATCTTATCTAGAACTACGTTCACCGTGTTGATACCAAAAAACATAATCTGGTTGAAAACCAAACCGCAAGAGATTTCCCCCAACCTTGTCAAATGTGTCAAACGTTCTCAGAGTACATTTTTTACAAGGACACTTAATTGTGCCTTCTGAAACATATTATGGTTTTGAAGATGCAAATGATTAGAAAGCTTCAACACCCTTTATATAAACAGGATTTAAACCAGAACCATTTGGATTTCTACACTAATTTATCCAAACGTGATCATCTAATAGTGACTAATGTCAATTTCCTTGTTCATTATTTGTCTACAAAACATAAATCATCGCTGTTTTTGAATAATTGAAATTATAAAAACACTATCTAAAAAAAGAAGATAAATAATTACAACTACTTCATAATAATTACCATTAAATTTAGGTGACACAATTTCCAGTGGATTGACGGCTACTCATTTGTCCGATTGCTCATTTACTTGCATCTTTTTCACACTGAAATCACAATGAAGAATCTGCTATGAGGTACGCTTATTCATTCTTGTACATACAGTAATGTATAAGCATACCTCCGAGTAGTTTCTCCATTGTGATTTCAGTGTGAGAAAGATTCAAGTAAATGAGTCATCGAACAAAAGAGCCCCCTTTTCATCGATGAATCATCTTCTTGCAACTGTCACCACCTGAACACATTATGAAAAATGTGGTCTTACGAATGCATATTCTAACTCATGTATATGAGATTGGATATGAATACGTAGAAGCATATTTTTCATAATGTTTTGAGTCAGTGAAAGTTGAAAGCAGAAGAGTCATCGAGTAAAAGGAGTGTCGCCAATCCACTGGAAATTGTGCCAAGTTATTACAATTTACTATAATTTATCCCTATTTATTCCTATTTATTCATATTTATTCCCATTTATTACTATTTATTTCTAATTATTCTTATTTATTACTAATTATTCCTATTTATCAGTAATTATTACTATTTATTACTATTTATAACTATTTATTACTATTTATTTCTAATTATTACTATTTATTTCTAATTATCACTATTTACTACTAATTGATCCTAATTACTACTAATTAATATTAATTATAGCTAATTAATCTTAATTATTGCAAATTAATCTTAATTATTACTATTTAATCCTAATTATTTCTATTTAAACCTAATTATTTCTATTTAATCGTATTTATTATTAATTATTTTTATTTATTACTATCTATTCCTATTTATTACTAATTATTCTTATTAATTACTAATTATTCCTATTTATTACTAATTATTCCAATTTATCTTTAATTATTCCTATTTATTCCTAATTATTCATATTTATTACTAATTATTACTAATTATTACTATTAATTTCTAATTATTACTATTTATTTCTAATTATTCCTATTTATTGCTAATTATAAATATTTATTCCTAATTATTCCTAATTATTCCTAATTATTCTTAATTATTTCTAATTATTCCTAATTATTCCTAATTATTCCTAATTATTCCTAATTATTACTAATTATTCCTAATTATTCCTATTTATTATTATTTGTTATTATTTATTCCAATTTATTATTATTTATTCACATTTATTACTATTTATTTCTGTTTATTACTAATTATTCATATTTATTTCTAATTATTCCTAATTACTCTTATTTATTTATAATTATTACTATTTGTTCCTAATTATTCTTATTTATTCCTAATTATAAATATTTATTCTTAATTATTCCTAATTATTTCTATTTATCACTAATTATTCTGATTTATTAGAATTTAGTAGTATTTATTAATATTTATTTCTAATTATTACTATTTATTACAATTTATTACAATTTATTTCTAATTATTCTTATTTATTGCTAATTATAAATATTTATTGCTAATTATAAATATTTATTTCTAATTATTCCTAATTATTACTAATCATTACTAATCATTACTAATTATTACTAATCATTACTAATTATTTCTATTTATTTCTAATTATTCATAATTATTACTAATTATTTCTAATTATTCCTATTTATTAGTATTTACTAGTATTTATTCCCATTTATTACAAATTATTTCCATTTATTACTATTTATTTCTAATTATTACTATTTATGTCTAATTATTCCTATTTATTGCTAATTATAAATATTTATTCCTAATTATTCCTAATTAATCCAAATTAATCCTAATTATTCTAAATTATTACTAATTATTTCAAATTATTATTAATTATTTCTATTTATTATTAATTATTTCTATTTATTATTATATATTCCTATTTATTCCTAACTATTCCTATTTATTACTAATTATTCCTATTTATTACTACTTGTTGCTAATTATTCCTATTTATTGCTAATTATTACTATTTATTGCTAATTATTTCTATTTATTGCTAATTATACCTATTTATTGCTAATTATTCCTATTTATTGCTAATTATTCATATTTATTACTAATTATTACTATTTATTACTATTTATTCCTATTTTTTCCTATTTATTCCTATTTATTCTTATTTATTATTATTTAGTCGTAATTACAACTATTTAGTCCAAATTACTACTATTTAGTCCTAATTACTACTATTTAGTCCTAATTACTACTATTTAGTTCTAATTACTACTATTTAGTCTTAATTACTACTATTTAGTCCTAATTACAACTAATTACTACTAATTACAACAAAATACTACTAATTACTACTACTTAATGCTAATTTCCCCAATTATTCCTAATTAGTACTAATTATTCCTAATTATTCCTAATTATTCCTATTTATTACTAATTATTCATATTTATTACTAATTAGTTCTATTTATTACTAATTATTCCTATTTATTACAAATTATTCCTATTTATTACAAATTATTTTTATTTATTACTAATTATTCCTATTTATTACTAAATATTCATATTTATTACTAATTATTCTTATTTATTACTAATTATTCCTATTTATTAGTAATTATTCCTATTTATTTTTAATTATTCCTATTTATTACTAATTATTTCTATTTATTACTATTTATTTCTATTTGATACTATTTATTCCTATTTATTTCTATTTATTACTATTTATTCCTATTTATTACTAATTATTTCTATTTCTTACTAATTATTTCTATTTATTACTAATTATTCATATTTATTACTATTTATTCCTAAATATTCATATTTATTACTATTTATTCATATTTATTACTAATTATTCCAATTTAATACTAATTATTTATATTTATTACTATTTATTCCAAATCAATCCATTTTTATTCCTATTTATTCCTAATTATTACAATTTATTTCTAATTATTACTATTTATTTCCAATTATTACAAATTATTTCTATTTGTTTCTAATTATACCTATTTATTTCTAATTATTCATATTTATTACTAATTATAAATATTTGTTCCTAATTATTTCTAATTTTTCCTAATAATTACTAATTATTCCTATTTATTGATAATTATAAATATTTGTTCCTAATTACTTCTAATTATTCTTAATAATTACTAATTATTTCTATTTATTACTAATTATTCAAATTTATTACTAATTACTTCTATTTATTAAAAATTAGCACCAATACTTTCAATTTATTATTACAAATAACTATTATTAATAAAAAAATTTAAATCTAATTAAATTAAAAATAATAAAAAATAATTAAAATTAACATAAAAAATGACATAAATATTAAATTAAATAAAATATAAATACCTTTAAACTTGATCTGCTATTGATGTAGATGGCTTCAAAACTTTTTCTCCAAAAAAAAAAACAGACACAAACAAATTCTAACTCTGAAAATAGGGTTGAGAGATGGAGAGAAAGTAAGAATTGAAAGAGGATTTTAAAAAACAGATGAGGGTGTATATAGGTTAGATTTGTTGCGACATGACCTTTTGTGACGGGAATTCCGTCACAACAGGTACATTTTGTGATGGGGCCCATCGAAAATACCTTTGCCCACATTAATTACTGTCGATGGTTAAAAGGGTATTTGCGACGACCTGCATCGCAAAAGGTACCTGCCGACACACCTTTTGCGATGGGGAAACATCCCGTCGCAAAAACCTATTTACCGCCACCGGGTATTGGCGACGGGCCCCGACGCCAATACCCCCCGAGCGACGAACCATTTGCGACGGGAGAATTCCTTCGTCGCAAATAACCTTCCCATCCCAAAAACCCATTTACCGCCGCCGAGTATTTGCGACGGGTCCCGTCACAAATACCTATGAGCGACGAAGTATTTGCGACGAGAATATTCCTCCCGTCGGAAATAAGCTTCCCGCGGTTTGGCACGCTAACCGCGCCAAACCGCACATTACTTTTTGTGATGGGCCACCAAAACCCATTGAAAATAACAAGATATTTGCGGTGGGACTACTCCCCCGTCGCAAATAATCTTTGGACGAGACTATTTGCGACTGGATAATTTCCCATCGCAAAAGTTTGTTTTTTTCCTTAGTGAAAGAGTGGTAGGGTTCTCTATTGAAATCATTCCTAGATCCAAGTCGATATCAAAGACCCTGTATAGAATGGAAAACTTAGAGTTAGAGAAATTAAAGAAACAACTTAAAAATATTTTTGAGAAGGTATTTATCCAACCAAGTGTCTCTAATTGGAGAGAACCTATTCTCTTTGTAAAGAAGAAGGATGGATCAATATAGCTATGCATTGATTTTATAGAACTTATCAGGATCATAATGAAGAAAAAGTACCTCCAATCAAATATTGATGACTTATTTGACCATCTTCAAGGGGATAAAGTATTCACAAATATTTACATCTAATCTGGGTATCATCGATTGAGGCGGAAGAAATAATATATTCCAAAGGCTATATCCAAAATAGGATTTGAGAATTATGAGTTTTTTATTCCCTTTGGGTTGACTAATGATTCTAAGATATTTATGGATATGATTAATAGAGTCTTTATGGACTACCTTGATAAATTCATGATAGTTTTTATTAATGATATTATAATTTATTGAAAATGTTACAAGGAGTAATAGAATCACTTAAGGGTTGTATAAAAAATATTAAGAAAGGATAATCTATTTGGAAAAATTAGTAAATGGGAATTCTTGTTAAAATAATTTTTATTCTTGGGGAACATTATAACCAATAAAGGAATATCATTTTACTATACCAAGACAAAGTCCACAGAGGAGTGGTATCATCCTACAATAGTAACTGATATTCATAGTTTTCATGGTTTATCAGAATGTTATATTAGGTTTGTAAAAAGCTTTTCATGAATTTATAATCCACTAAAAAAGTTAACTAGAAATGGGGATAAGTTGTTCTAGACAAAGGAGTGTGAAGAAAGTTTCCAAGAACTAATGAATAGATTGGTTACTGCACTTGTGTAAACTCTACCTTTTGTCATAGAAGGATTTTTTATTTATAACGATGCATCTCTAAAATAGATTGGGTGCATCCTCATGTAAAATGAGATAGTGATCCCTTGTGAATATTAATTTTTAAAGCCTAACGAGCATAATTATCCTATGAATGACCTAGAGTTATCTACAATCATTTCTTATCTAAAGATTTAGAGACACTATCTTTATGGGGAGAAATGTGATATATACATTGACCACCATAGTTTAAATTTTATATTCATGAAAATGAAATTAAATATGATACAAAGGAGATAGTAAATATTATTAAAGACTATGACTATTGAATTCAATATCACATTGAAATAGTAAACAAATTTACAGATTCATTAAGTAGGAAATGTTTTTTTATGCTGGAAATGATGAGTATTCAAGTAGATCCATTGATCAATGACCTAGTAAGATTATGTATTGGAATCATAAGGGAGTGGGAATCATCAATACTATCCAAAATTATTTATCAACCATCATTATTATAGAAGATCAAGAGAACTCAAAGAGACAATCCTTTGATACAAATAAAGATAAAGGACGTGAAGAATGGTAAGTTTCTTGAGTTCAATATTGATCAAGAAGGTGTACTGAAATTTCATACAAGGTTATATGTCCCTTTTATCTCGGAGATAAAGAAGGATCTAATGGATAAAGCTCATAGATCTATATTCTCTATACATTCTGAAAGCACAAAAATGTATAAGTACCTTCATGATCATTATTGGTGGGATAATATGAGAAGGGAGATTTTAAAAAACACTATAAGGTGATTGTACTGTGAATAAGTGAAGGCAGAGTGACAACTTACTAAAGGAGTATGAAAACCACTACCAATACAAACATGGAAGTGGGGAAATTCAACTATAAACTTCATCACTGGTCTCCTAAGAACAACCATAGGAAACAATTCCATATAGATTATAGTGGATCCACTCACCTAGACTTCCCATTTCATCATTATTTAGGAGGATTTATCACTTGATCAACGTGAAAATATATACATAAAAGAAGTGGTGAGGATGCATGGGGTACCAAATTCAATCATTTATGATTGTGGTTAAAGGTTCAAATCTAAATTTTGGAGGAGTATTCCATATAGTCTAAGTACTGAAGTGAATTTTTGTATGACCTATCACCCCTAAAATGATGGACAATCTAAAACGACAATTCAAACACTCGAGGACATGTCGAGAACATGATAAATGGAACTTAAAGGTTGATGGGATCAACATCTCCCATTGGTTTAGTTCTCATAAAACAACACCTTCAACTCATGTATTCAAATGGAACCATATGAAACTCTATATGGTAAGTTATGTAGAACTCCTACTTATTGGGATGAAGCAAGTTAGGGAAAGCTATTTGGGCCCCATTATGTGCAAGAGATGACAGAAAACGTTCATTCCATCCAACAAAATATAGAAGCTTCTTAGAGTCAGAAGAAGAGTTATTTCGAAAATCATCGAAAGAACTTTGAGTTTAATGTTAGAGATAAAGTTTTCCATTATAAATCACCATTTTAGAGAGTCGTGTGATTTGGAAATAAATGGAAGCTTAAACCTAGGTACATTGGCCTATTTTAAATCCTTGATCACAATGGATATGTAGCCTATAGACTAACACTTCCACGAAATATGGATTAAGTTCATGATGTGTATTTCTCTCAAGAAATTACATACCCGATCCCTCACATGTATTGAATCCAGATATGGTACAACTATAACATGAACTACATTATGAGGAGCAGTCGATGAAGATATTTGACTATAGAGACAAGGTTCTATACAATAAGACAAAACACCTTCCAATGTGCTATGGAAGAACCATAAGTATGAAGAGGTGATGTGGTAACTGGAGGAAACAATGAAACAGAAGTACCCTCAGCTATTCTCAACCAACTATATGAGTTTGAATTTTGGGGAAAAAATTTCTAAAGGTGGGAAGAATGTAATGACCCATAGGTTTTTAGTAATAGCTATTTCTTGAACAAATTTGTTTCAAGTATTATATAATAGTATACATATATGAAATATAGAGAAAAGAAACATTATCTCATTAATAAATATCATTACATTTGTCAACTATAAAACCAATGATATAAAAATGAAACAAAATATTAGTAAACCAATCAACATCTTAAAAAATGGAAATATATAACCTTGATATGAATTGTTAAGGATATTGATTGAAATAATGAAGTGGTATTTATAGGGCATAAAGGGAAATGTTACTATTGGTATTCAACCATTATATGACCATTGGTCAATATAACCATTGGGAACTATACCAATTTGTTATAATTTTACCATTATAATTAGTGTTTATAAGTAGTAATGAGAAATGGGAATGACGAAGACTTGAGAAATGATGCCTCAACTAGTAGAGTCATACCTTTTGAATCCCTTTTGTCAGAACTTGGGAGGGAGGTAATATCACTATGGTTCACCCTTGACCACTCCCAAGCTATTCTTGAACAAGTGAGGCTTGAACATAATTTTCTATGGGAGAAGTCCAAGTTAGTCGATATTACCACTTGGTCAATGTTATTTGAGCCACCCCATGAAACTACCACCATCACACACCTTACCCTAAGGGCGTATGTGGGTGTAATAAGGGGTTATTTGTTGAATAATTAGTATCTTTAAGTTTAATTTCCTTTGTATAAATAAAATTTTTATTTAATTAATTCTAGTTTAGGAATAGTTTTTCTTAATAAAATATATGTTAAATTGAGATGAATTTGATAAATTTATTTTTGAACATTAATAAAACATAATTTTATTTTTTAGAAAATATATACACTTTTATAATAAAATACGATATTAAGAATAATATTTTTTAATGAAAAAGTCTTTTAAAATACACTTATTTAAATTGAAATGATAAAATAATTTTATAATGGCCTTGGATATTTTTTTATAAGTGTTTGAAATTCGACAATACTTTAAAAACTAATATTTTTTCAATAAATAATGATTTTTATATTTAAAAGATTAAATTATAATATATAGATAATTATTTTTATAAAATAAATATTATATTTTGAATCAACATGTCGAAATTAGGTTTGGGTGAATTTTTGAGAATGTTCTAAAATACTTTATTTTCTAATAAATATTAAAAATATAGTTTTGGGTTTTCGGTATATTTTATGACTAAATATTTATTCCATAATGATGTAATAATTAATTAACCCTAAAACAAGACAAAAAATATTTTATTTTATTAATATTAATTATTTTGATATATTTTAATAAAATTTCAAACCTATAAGTGACTTTACAAAGTCTAAGATGGAAAATTTTATTTCAAAAAAATTATTCTATGGAAAATTTAATTTTCCATGTCCAAAGAAGTATAAAAAAAGGGTGTTTAGTTCTAACAGATTAAAATATCACAAAATTTGACTCAAACTTCCATAACCATGAGAAAAAACCATGGGTAATCTAATGGTTTTTCATTTTCCACAACCTATATTTATAAGACCTATATTTTTAAATTATTAAACAATTCATCCACTTTTTCTATAAATAACAACTTGTTTCCCCCATACCCTTTACTCCAAATCTATACTCTACTAAGGAATGGTCATTTTTTCTCCCAAAAAATCTTCCTAAGGTTTCCTTAATCCTCAAAGGTTCTATCCTCATGATTTTGAAGAAAATATTCAAGGTAAAGGAATTATATTCATCTTCTTTTCCATTCAAGTAATTATTTTTATGTATTTCTTCTCAATAAAATTTTACTTTCATTTATTATGATTTTTATCATACCCTTACTGCTAATTGTTTTATCAAGTTAAGTCATTTTTCTCTATCATTTTACACTTTTATAAATCTATATTTTTTACTCATCATACTACCAAATGTTTTCTCAAAATTATATCATTTACATAAGAAATTATTATATTGTGAATTCCCAAACCATTTATTTTTCCATGGGTTTTCAACTAGGTGATAATAAAATTTATTGTTTTGTTGATTTACATATATGAAAATCTTGTTCCTCGTTCCTAGGTTAATAATGTTGTTATGGTCAAGCCTTTAGGAACTTACATACTTAATTCTTTTTCTATTAAACCCACACTTTATTCTCCCAAGATTACTAACAACATTATTTGTTATGATCAATGTATATCACAAGAAATTAATAAATATGATAGGTTCACTCTGATATAGTTACAATGAATTGGTAAATAATTTAATTTATATATATGACATGTTTTATAATATCATGGTGAATAACCTTAGTAATTTTAATTTATGAACATTTGGTTATAAACCATGGATTTATGCATATGAATGCCTCATTTTTATATTGTGGCCACATTTCCATGTTTTGAATCATGTTTTTTGTTATAAGAATCATTTTATCTGTTTCATTCCATATTGTTAAACCTCACATTCTTAATTATATGGATCATGATCACATTACATTATATCTCTCTTTTCTATTAACTTACTAGGCTTCAGGATTACCCATTTACTTTGATGCATCTCCCTAGGATATGAGATACTATAAAAGTAACTTCTGGTGAACCCATGAATAATCCTTTTAATTCAATTATAATATTATTTTATTTTTTCTTATATTATGTTCCGAATTTTCAAGAAACTAAAATTTAAAAGATCTTTCATTTTGTTCCATGTAAGGAAATGTTTATGTAATAAAAGTATAGATTCAATATTATATATGAACTATTTGAGATATAATTTAATGAATCATCTTTTAATTATTTTATTTTAAGTTCAATTACAATCTCTATCTTTTAAGGGGTTTTGATTAAAATGTTACTCAATATGTATGAGGTTTCATAGTCTCAATTATCATTATTTGAGACATACTATAGGTTCTGAACCATGTTCCCTTTGTATGGTACTATGTTAATTTAGTATCCCATAAATTTTATATAATTTAATTCCTTGTATTTTATGGTATTCACTTGACAAATCATGTCCCCTTATTCAAGTGGATATTGATTTGTTTTGTTTCTATATTATTAAATATGTTTGGTGACTCAACTTTCATTCATTGAGTTATGATCATTCTATTGAAATTATTTTATATAATTTTGGTACATTATATCCATTGATTTTATTATGTGGTATTAGATTATTGTTTCTTGGGGATATACATTCCTACCATATAAACCCTTTGAAAATTATTTCACACTTCTTAGGTTATGTTCTCATGCAACCATACACCTTCTTTCTCTAGATGAGTTATGATCATGCTACCCCTTTTAATAACATAGGAAAAAGTATTAGTGTACCATATTTTGTTTTTCAAATATGGAAGATTTTTGGAAAGTTGAATATGTATTATTTTACCATCTATCATCATTCCCAGGATGAGTTATGATCTTGATATCCCATTTATTTACACGGGGAAAAGTATTGACATTATTGATGATTATTGATTGATAACGCATGTTGATCATGTATTGATATTCAATATTCTTCATTATACAGAAATTTTTGTTTTTATTTAGACAATTTTTCTTGAGAGAATGGTATGAAAGGTATTGTCGAATCTTATGGTGAATGAATTGGACTTAATCAAGTGATGGGTGGGGAATAAGATTAAATATCCCCTCAATTCATCGATTAGCCTCATGAGAAAAAATCTATTGGTTTTTTGTGTATACCTATACCTATATAGGATAATGGATTGGAATAAGGAATTAAAAATGTATTTTTTATGTATGGAATCATGAATTACATTGCTATGATATCTGTATTATTGATATCCATGTTTTCATTTATTGTCTTGGATATAGCATGCTATCAATTTCTGTTGATTATGATATTATTAAAATTATCTATTACTAATATATTATGTATTCCATGATTATGATTTTGATAGATTCAATTATATGTTTCGCTTACTAATCATTTTATCTCACCCATTTATTATGTTTCTTTGAACTAGGTTATGGAGAAAATTAGTACATGTGACCTATTTAGCATGAAATAATTTGTGGGATATGGAATAATATTTATGGATTAAGTAGTTTTTTATATATTGGAAACATATATTAGTTGAGAATGACATGGTTTTTTTAGTTTATGTTTTATCCTAATTATTTAAAGCTCTAATCCTAAAATGACATGGTAATGTGGGTACTGTAATATTTTCTTTAAGTAATGTAATTACGGGATAATTATTTTAGGTAATTTATAGTGGATATTTAATACAATATGTATAGTATGTGTTTATAGAACTATATCTAAGAGTGAAGGTATAAGAAACTATAGGAACCACCAATGTGGTCCCTAAAATAACATGGATATTCCGGGTATTCACATGTGATATTCTTAGTAGAATAAATAAATAACAATTCACAAGAATAAAAAATAAACACGATTTATCCTCATTTTCTAATGTGTTACCCAAGATTTACTATACCTGCATCATACATTATCAACTGTCTCTGAGCATGTTACATATCCTTGGGGGGATATAATTACTCTATTGACAACTCATTAACATTCTTACATAAAAGGTATAACCCATGGATAGTAGGAATCATCCTTGTAATATCACAATATCATATTAAATGGTATATCATAATCATTAATAAGAATCTTATAATATCAACAAGCATATTTGGATCATGGGGAGGTAATCCCAAGAATCAATTCTTCATCAAACATTCAATGAGATCATGAAGTGGTAATACCTGGTATCCCATTATCACTAAAAATCCATTGATTCTAGGAAATGAATACATAGAATACTATCATCTCTATATATGAATTTATCCTAGGGAGGTAATCCCAAGAATCACATCATCTCTAAACACTATCATAGACTAGGGGGTAAATCCCTAACATCCCATCATCAAAATACATCCATGGATTCTAGGGAGGTAATTCTTGGCATCCCATTATCACCAAATGCCACTGGATGCTAGGTAGGTAATCCCTAGAATCCCATCATCAATAATATCTAGATCCTAGGGTGGTGATATTTGAAATATAATTATCAATCATATCTAGATCCTTAGGAGTAATCCCTAAAATCGTATCATACAAATAGAGGCCTAAATCCACCCAAAAACATATCATAATCATAATAATAAGTGTCCTAAATCCACCCCATAAAGGATAATAATAAATAAAATAATATTGATGCTTAGTCATATACCAACCCATATAATGTAAAATAGTTTATTTTATCAAATGTATGACCTATAACTTTCATTAAAACCCTCCTAGGGTCACCTCATTGATTTAGGTTATAAGGTGACATCCAAAATCATCACTACCCATTCCCAGACTAACCCTCTAAATGGTCAACATAATTTTAATGAACCCATCGAGGTCCCCTAGGTATTATCTCGACACAAACCCCCCTACATGGGTTCCGTTACTCAAAATCCACTCTGAGGTCATCACGACTCACTTAGAGATCATATCATCCCTCAAAATCATCATGATCCCACTACAACATCACTACTCTCACCTATAGAAGGATATACAGACGCCATGTTGGTTCTGGGTATAGAAAAAGCGCCCGTTTGGCACGGACAACTCAAATTTTTGTCTTAATTTATGAATAATTTGATCTATACATAAAAAATGACATCATGACCAAAATAATTTGAATATTACTTGATTTTATTAAATGATAGAACCATAATATGAGGATCTTCACATGTTATTTAAAATTAATTTATAAGAAAATCTATAATTATATAAACTTGTATATCTTTTTTCATTGATGATCTGGTTGGCTTGATCTCAATGTTACATCATTTAATTATAGTATCCAAATGAAAAGTTCCTCTATATGTGGTCTACATGTGCACCAAAATATCTGAACATCACTACAGAATCATCAAGAGATAGCATGATAGATCTTGATCGCTTGCGTCATTTACGGTTGATCGTAGTAGAATTCCATTTGATGATGAATAATTATTGTGGTTCTCTCAATATCTTTATATAAGAGGAGGAGAGAGTGAAATATATACATCTTTAAATATCTCTAGGTATTGGGTGATTTTATCTCTATTCATTGTTTATAATATGTATATCCATGGAAAGTGATATAATTATATATTTATTATGACCCATTTACAATTATAAATTTTCATATTGGAGACTTTACAATTCTATTATTCTTAATTTTCCCCATGAATAATAATAATAATATTATTATTATTATTCACTTGACATGGAAATCAATTAAGAATATATAGATAAATATCATTTACATCATTTCCAACAGGACCTTCAAGCTTAGTCTGCGTATTCTTCTAAGTATTTACTGTACCATTGATAACGACTATTTATTTAACAAATAATTATTTCTAAATTATTCACATATAAATATAATGAAATATTATATTCCAAAAACCTTGTTAATAAATATTTATTTTTATTATTTAACTCTACTATTCTTTCTCTTGGTCGGAGTGAGTATCTCAAGAGGTGGGTGAATTGAGTACCCAATAAAATTTTCCGTTTAAAATGGATTATTTTAAAATCCCCCAAATTTTAAATACAACTAAATTTATCAAAATTGGCAGTATGATATAGATCTTAATGTTTTTAAAGATTTATATAAAGATTAATTAGATCTTGGATGAATAATATATAATATTATTATATCCTTTCAAGTCAATTGACTTGAACAAAATACTATATGAACACAAATGAAGATAAACTATAAAAGTATATATTTTGTTTATAGTTAAACCAATTTTTAGTTTTATAGTGTAAATAAAGGTAAACAAAATTAAAGCACACAATAGAAAGATTGAATACAAGAGGTTCAGCCACAAGTTGAGACTTATTCTTCTCCACTTAGTGATCACCCACCTCCAAGTAGTTTATATATATATATATAATGATCCAAAACCTAGATTGGGTTTTACAATAGTTTAAAAACTGTCCAAGTCACACACGACCTCTTCAATAGTTCTATATGGGAGTAAAAAATATACAGGCTACACAAGGACCTCAACCACTATTGTCCATGGGAGTATTGGATAGAAAAGATAAAAATATATCTATGTATCTTCTAGTTGATTTCAAGAGATAATGTGCATGTGATAAAATAGTTTATTCACACACAATGCTTAAAATATTATAAAGATAGACAAAATAAATACATATAATAGTTTATAGTTTAGAAATGCTCGCTCTATTGCAATGTATCTTACGACCCTTTATTTTATTTGTAGTGAAGATTGAGTCATGCTCTATTAAAAAAATTATGAAGAATAGGGTGATGTAGACTTGTGTTCTTGACTAGAGGAAATCAACTATTGGGTATGTGCATTGTCTTTATCAATCGAGTGTTGTTGTTTTGGATGTTGTAGTTCATATCTTCATCTCCAAGAGTGTGTTATGTATGCCAAAGATCTCCACTTCTTGATGGTTTTCTTCACGTGCCTCTTATGTTGTTGCTGCATGAGGGAGTCTACTTCCATTCATAACTACAACTATCAGGAAAATATCCATGTGTATCCAGATATTATGTTTCTTTAAACAACATGACTCATACCCTATTCATGCATTCTATTGAACATTTAACATACAATAATTAAAATAAAAATTTTCATTATCTTCAATAATATATCCATTAGAAAAAAAATTAAATGAAAGAGATTAAGTAAAGAAAGTAGTGGTGGTGGCTCAATATAGTGGCGTGTCATGTGGATGGTGTCTTAGGTTAATAGTGTCCCATCTTAGGGGTATGACATTGGTGGTGTCTTAGAATTGGCCAAATTTCCACTTCGTTGGTGGCGTCTCAACTGGGGATGTCTTAGAGTTAGCCAAAATTATATGTTGTTCCAATGTCTGGTTTAGTGGTTCCTCATCTGGAGGTATCTCATAATTATCAAAATTTACATTCTGGTGGCATAACATCCTACCAATTTTTCAGACAAAATGAGATTTCCATACTGGCGGTGAGTCATGGAGAATGACAACTCAAGTTGTTGGTGTCAGTCTTAATGGTGTCTCATCTTTAGTTGTAACTGATGATGACTCATGCTTAGAAAAATTCATCACCTATTTTAAATTAATATAATACATATAGACAACAAGAAATTTATTAATATCATTAGAATAATTATTTTCTGATCATTAAAATAATAAGGTCAAATATCTACCACTTTTTGATGATAAAAAATCATGGAATCAAGTAATATTGTAAATGTAAAAATAGGTCATCAAAGGTAGTATAACAATAATAGTATGTAAAGATTATATCAAAGAAAAAAATAAGAATATAGTATATATCGTTAGTAGGTATCATGTATCAAAGATAGAAAGATTAAAAAACTAATTGTACAAAAGATAACATAGAAACATCAATTTAATAAATTAGAAATTCCATAAACCAAAAAGTTCTAAAAAAAACCCCAAAAAATTTTCCATAAGAATTCTCCCCCTTTTGGGATTATAAAAAAGGTAAATATTAACATAGTAAATTTAGAAAATGTAGTAAGAATATTCAGAATAAGAGTGAGGAAAGAAGTCAAAAAAATATTATAAAAAAGATATCACAAACATAGTCCCATAAAATATATAAAGTCTAATCTAACAAAAAGAAAGGTTTAAGGATTGGAAGAGGGGTCTATTTGTGATTTTCATTTGGGATTTTCCTTTGATTTCTACTTATCCAAGTAAGTAGGAATAGGTCGAGGCAGAGTAGAAGGAACACCATGTGGTAATCCAGCTATAGCTCTTAGACGATCTTCCTCAAAAATAAATTTTTGGAGCTATCTAAAAGAATTATTATGAGACATTGGAAATGGTTTGAATTTGGAAGGTTGAGGTGCTAGTGGATCACAATAAACTACTGGGATTAGAGATAACTGAGGAGCAATAGGCATGAATTCTTGATCAACAAAAACTTGTCCATGACCACCAAGAAATGGATTCATCATATTTATAAATTACATTATAATCTGGACACCTATATACATTTCAGTAATGAAATTATACTTCTCTTCCATAAATTAATTCAATACTAGAGTAATCTTCTTGAGTTGTATTACTTTATCTTTAATGGAAAGAGAAACTGGAGTCATCATTGAATTTTCATCTAAGAACATGAAGTTTGATTCCATAACATTTTTTTTGTAGATCCTTGATAGATAATATTTGATAGATTTGGTAATGGTTTCTTTAGAAGCATCCATATCCTTAACATAATATCTGATCATCAAGTGGTTATTCTATGTAATTTTCTTAAACTACCTCAAAATTTTCTAAATGGATCACATGTTCTCCACTTGGGGGTCCACTAGAGGCACCTGTAACTTCCTGTCGGACAACCGTTTAGAATTGATCAACATACACTAATGGATTAGAAGGAGTTAAAGTATCTAAGGAGGTATCCACAAGACTTTTTATGATACCATCTAAGGAGGAATAAAATTTTGACTTCATGTATTCAAGCGTGGCCTTAAAAAATTCCAATTCACTTCCAATCCCCTTATTCTTAATCTCAACTTATTATATGTGATGCATTATCTTTGGTTGGATATATTAGATCACTAAATCAATGAGATATTTTAAATCCTTTTCACTAAGTCTTTTTAGAAGAGGTGACTGACTTTTCAACATCTCATTTAATTCTAAAATTAACTTTCCACCAATGGAATTCATGTCATCTCTTTTGACTAATGCAATTGGAATAATAAGAGGACTTGGAGTAGGTTCAGGTACAATAGTTTTAATAGAAGAGAACTTTTCGAATAAATCATCAAAGTCTACTTGAGATATTATAGATACCTTAGGACCTCCTTCATTTAAAAGTTGAGGTCCACCATTCTTTAGTGGAATCCTTACAATAATGGGGAACTTTCCCCATTCTTCATCTATAGGATCAACCCATTGATCTGAAAAAAAATGAGACAGATGTAGTGGTAGGAGGTACCACACCAAAAGGTATAACTAACATTTCAAGACTTCTATCTCTTCATCTGAAATCTGTGCGTATAAGGTGTGTATAACACATGAATGATTATTTTCTATTTGGTTACTAATAAGAGGTACCACTATCATCTGAACACCATCCTTTTGACCAACCACAATAGATTCTACTTCTATACAGCTCTCAATTGGAGGTTCATCAGTTGCTAAAGCACTAATCTATTCAACATTAACTTTCTTAAAAGAATGAATATCCATTTTATACTTCTCAGCCACATGCTATTCCACAATAGAAATTATATTCAAATTCTCAACCAAGATAGAATCAGAAACTATTTGACTAGTGAAAATAGAGCTGGCCTCATATCCATCATGTTGAGTCAATAAGGTTTCCTTATGATTTTTCCATTCCTTATTGTTTTAAAAATCACAAACACTCTATCTTAAGGAAAATTTCTTTTCCCCTGTGTTTTATCTTAACAAGGACAATTTTCCTTCCATAAGTAAAAATTCCTTCCTTGAGAAAATTTTATCCTTACCCAGTTTTATATTCATAAGGAAAATTTTCCTTCCCCAAGGAAATTTATCCTTACCTTGTTTTCATTGTTCTTGGCATAATTTCTCTAAACCTAACTCATTTTCTTTCTAAGTATAAAATTAAGTTTCATATCTAAAACCTCAAAATATTATAAATACTTAGACATAGAGAATTCTGTTTTTAGGATCCGAATTTAGATTCCAAATTCTCTGAATTCAGACTCCAAACTCTCTACATTCAGACTCCGAATTCTCTGAATTCAGACTCCGAACTTTCTAGGTTTAGACTATGAATTTTCTGAATTCAGACTCTGAACTTTCTGAGTTCAGACTCTGAATTCTCTAAATTCAGACTCCTAAATTTCTGAGTTCAGATTCTGAATTCTCTGAATTCAGACTCCGAACTTTCTGAGTTCAGACTCCGAATTCTCTGAATTCAGACTCTGAAATTTCTGAGTTCAGACTCCGCATTCTCTAAATTCAGAATCCAAACTTTCTAAGATCAAACTCCAAATTCTTAGGAATTCAGACTCTGAACTTTCTGAGTTTAGACTCCAGAATTCTATAGAATTCAAGTTCTGAATTCTTTTGAAGACAAAATCTGAATATTCATGAATTATAGATACCGAATAGTTTTTTGGTTAGAATCTAAACTTTTATTTTTCCTTACATTCCGAAAAATATATTTGTTTAAGAAACCATATTTTTCTTACACATGTTTTAGTTATAAAACTATGTCATGCATTCAGTTACTAACTAACCGTTGTTTGAATGACACGTGTATAGGTCCCTCTAAAATTCAAGGGAAAATATGACTATTGGAGGAGGGAGCTAACCATTGAAGATGTGCCTATAAGTAGGAGCTCATTTGAAAGAGCTCGCAACATTTATGATTGTTCGATAACTCTAGATATTACATGATGAAGTGATTTCTAGAGAGAGAATCACATGCTTAGTGTGTACTGAAAATCTTGTTCATAATTGCTTCGTGCGACTCTAAATGTTGCTGAGTACATTTGAGGGATTTCGGGGATAGGAAGACAGAGGTTCCAACTACCTTGAAGTTTGAGGGCTTGCGGGGATAACAAGACAATCTCCGATATTCATATCAAGGGCTTACTCTAGTGTGGGTAAGAGATAATTTCTTGAAAGTATAAATCAAGGGACCTTTATCTAAAGTTTTTGGATACCCTTCTTTTTGGGTTAAAAGATTTACTACTTGTTACTTTCATTGTTTCAAGTTTTCCGCTTCATTGTGGTTGTCAAGGAAAGTATAACTATCATATACTTTCTTATACTTGTAATATGATTAGAGAGATTCTATAAGCTTTAAGGTAGAATATTTATCTTTGTAAACTTTCTTTAAGTTTCATTTCTAGAACCACATTTCTAGAATCAAGAAATTTTGTAGAACTAAGAGGTTTTTTGAATTTACCTTGTTTAAATTTGTTAAGCATTACCATCTTTAAAAGTTCCAAAGGAATTTTTTGAAGTATACAATTCACCCCACCTCTTGTATGTTGAACATCTACATCATTATTTTAATACTACAATCAGTATCATTTCTATCCTACAATTGGTATTAGAGCAGGACTCTGAAATATTTATATTCACATATACGTTTTCTTGCTCAAGATTTTCATTGGTCTATATTTTCCTTTCTTAGGATATTTTTATCCTTGTTTAAAAACTTTATTACTAACAAGTTTGTGTGGAAATATTTTCTTTGGCATATACGGAATGAATTTTGGTTCAATTGGCAATGTTAATCCTACTATACCACGTATTTTTGATGGGAATTATTATGAATATTGGAGATATTGTATGGATACTTTTGTTATTAACACTGTAGTGGACAACTTTATTATGCTTACTGAAGATTACAAGATTCCTAATAAGGAAGTCATAACTTTTACTAATCAAGAAAATTAATAATATCAACTTAACTATAAGGTATGCAATACTTAGTTGTGTTCCATGACTAGGAATATATTTAGCCCGATTTCTTCTGGTGAAGCTTCAAATTGTATTTGGAAGAAACTTGAAGTTACACATTTTGGTACTTCCAAAGTTATTGAAACTAGAAGAGCTTTTCTTAGAGCTGAGTACCATGGTTTTTTATTTCCTTATGGAGAACCTATATGTAAGGTACAACTGGGATTTTACAATCCATGGGTGAAAAAGGTTTGGATGATGAGGCACTTGTAGACAAGATTATAGACATCATGCTTAATGAGTGGGAATCCAAGAGAACAATAATAGATGAGAATAGGAAAGTCTCGCAGATTATGCTTGATGAGATTTTTGGAACTCTTGTTCAACATGAGACTAGAATGAAGAGAGATGATGACAACGTTAAGAAGAATAATGGGAATGAAAGTTTTTCTTTTACAACTACTTCAAATCATATGAAAGACAAGACTCTTGAGAGAGTTATAATATCTATGTCTAATAAGGTTACTGTATTTTTTTGAATCAAGTGAAATTGAACATTCTGAGAATGAACTAGATAATATTTCTTGAAGAATGAAAAAGATAGTTGGGAAGAAATACTTTCATTATAAATACAAGAAGAAGGAAAGAAAGGATAAGAAAGACTCTGAAGTCACTTGTTATGAATGCAAAAGAACTGGACATATAAGGCCAGACTGTCCTATGGTTAAGAGAAAAGATAGAAAGGAAA
This sequence comes from Viscum album, assembly GCA_963277665.1. Lineage (NCBI taxonomy): Eukaryota > Viridiplantae > Streptophyta > Magnoliopsida > Santalales > Viscaceae > Viscum > Viscum album. Next base: position 536,028,808 of record OY728138.1, on the reverse strand, counting down.
AAAATTATGAGAGGAATGGAAAGAAGTACTACCAAGATAATGCTAAGAATGTTTTTAAAGCTAATGACACTTGGAGTTCCAGTGGTGGAGACTCTTCTAATGAATCCTCAGATTACTAATCTTCTAGATAGAAGAATCTTGGTCTAATAGCCAGACTACCTATTGAAAATCATTATTTAATGGCTAAGGTACACAATTCTGAATCCATCACAAATGTATCCTTGAATTTTAATTATAGTGACAGTAAATACTATGAATCCTCAAATGAAGAATCTTATTCTGATGAAGATAATACTTTACTTACCTATGAATAAGTTTCTAGGTTTTCTAAGCTCATTGAGAATGAAAATTCTAAAGTCAATAAAAATATTGATAAGGAAAATTCTAGGATTTCTATTCATAAAGGAAATATCAGATCTTTCTAAAGATCTTGATAAGAAAACCTTTTATTTTTAAAGTATTTAAAAAAACCTTGAGGAAGTTAATTATGAGAAGGATAAACTTTATAAGGATCTAGAAAAAGTAATTTCTATGAAAAATGTTTTCGAGCCTAACTCTAGTACTAAAGCTGATGTTTTTGAGGATAAGAAATTAGTTATTAGACTAAATTAATAAATATTTTCCTTGAGGAAGTGTTTTTCAAACTTTACCTTTGGTAAGGAAATTTTTTACAAAATGTATTCCCAAATTCGGCCACTAAGGAATAGTTCTGGATTTGGTTACACTAGTTCAAAACCAATTTTTAGTAACAATTATTTTGTTTCTCAAAGTGATCCATTTTGCACTAAGTGTCAGTGTGGTGGGCATTGAGAAAAAAACTGTTCCTTAAACAAAACCCAGTATTTAGGTTTTCATAAATATTATTTTTCAAAGAAAATGTGGACTCCTAAAATGTTGCTTTCTAATGTTTCTGGATCCAAGAAAATTTGGGTTCTGAAAGTCTAACACTCTTATTTTTGGGAAAACAAAGAAAGTACCAACAAAAATACTTGGTACATGGATAGTGGATATTCCCGATATATGACTGGTAACAAAAACTTCTTTGAAAAGATTATCAAGATGAAAGGAGAAAAAGTAACTTTTGGAGATAATGCTATGGGATAAATTATTGGTACAGGTAACGTTGTTCTTCTTGTAAAATTTTTGGTTTCAAATGTTTTATTTGTTAAGGGTCTTAAGAACAACCTTATTAGCGTAATTCAATTATGTGATGAAGGTAACCTTGTGAATTTTAGGAATGAAAAGTGCTTAGTACACAATTCCAAGGAAGAGTTTATTCTTTCTGCCCATAGGCAAGAGAATGTTTGCACACTAAACTTAGAAGACCTTAGGAGCCAAGACCTAACTTTCCTTAGTGAAACAAATGATAATTCTTGGTTTTGGAATAAAAGGTTAGGACACTATAACCTCAGGAACCTATGCAAACTCTCTATGAAAATACTAGTTAAGGATCTACAGGAACTTGTCATTTCTTAAGAGATTTATTAGTTTCTTCTTCATAAAAAAAGCAACACTCAGTATCACTTTCCACTACTGAAGATGAATATGTAGTAGCTGGAAGTTGTTTTTCTCAAGTGGTGTGGATGAAACACACACTTAGAGACTATGGTATGAGTTTTACCAAAACAAATTTTTTTTGTGATAATACTAGTGCCATTTCCTTAAGTAAAAACCCTACTCATCAATCTCGGGAAAAACACATAGATATTTGGAATCACTTTCTTAGGGATCACACACAAAAAGGAGATATCATTCTTCAATTTATTGGAATACCAGATCAACATGCTGATATTTTCACAAAATATTTACCCTTCGATAGATTTGAATACATTAAACAGAAGTTTGGAATGATAACTGTAAGGAACTATTCCATGTTAACTTCCTATTGAAACCTATCTCCTTACAGTAACAAACTCTTTTTCATATGGGGAGTACATTTTCTTATTAGGTAATCAATTTTTTTTCATAGTCTAAATTTATTTTGTAGTTTAATTTTTTTTCTTAGACTATATTTTTTCGTAGTCTTAAAATTTTCATAATGAAGAATTTCATACTTAAAATTTTTGTAATGAAGATTTTTGTACTTAAAATTTTTGTATTGAAGATTTTTGTACTTAAATTTTTTTCAATGAATATTTTTTTACTTAAAATTTTCATAATGAAGATTTTCGTATTGAAAATTTTTGTAATCAAAATTTTTGGAATCTAAAGTTATTAAAAAAGAGTTTTCCTAAACATGAATAATCATTCTATCAATCCAAAAGGTATGTTTCCTATCTTAAATTTTTGTAATCATATATTAATTGTTGGTATTTTCATCTATTTATAAATTTTCATATTCACTTTTTCTTAAATCCGAATGTTTATGTTAAAAAATCCTCAAAAGATCATATTCTATCCAAATTTCCTTCCAGCTATCATCTCAACCGTCAAATATGATCAGAAGGTTTTTCAACCATTGGATTGAGTATGGAAGTTGATCTGTCACCTCAATTTCCTATATAAAGGACCCCTTGATGGTTGTCCCACATCGAAACTCAAGCCTTTGGGTGCTAAAGCTCTGCACTCCTACATAAGCCCATTCTAAACTTCTCAGATCTTTCTTACTTCCAAATGTCTGTCAAATTTTCCTCTCAGAAAGATATGTAAACTGTCAAACCAATCTCTGAATGGAAGATATACAGAGAAAGGTCAGTTAATCCGAAGTTTTTCACATAGTATGATTATATTATCTCTAAGAATATAAAGTTGAATGGGTGGGAAAGTGTTTTACTTTTAAAACTAAAAGCTCAGGATTTGGTATATCTGGATTTGTTAATAGAATTCTATGAGTCAGTAATTTTCTTCATGGAAGAAGGGAGGAATAAGTTTTCTTTAAATTTTTATAGAAATACATATTCACTTTCTTACACCAGGGCTGTAAGCTTGGTTGGTTTTCCTTGTGAAGGGGAAGCTGAGTTTTGTTCTCATAAGCTGCCTGGTGTTCAAGGAAGTTTTGATAAGGTGAAGGCCATGACCTGCCTTGGTCTCTCAGAAGTAAAGACTCCAAAGATTCTTCACCCAATTACAAATTATCAGATTCTTGAATTGTGGGTTCAAGGATTTATCATACTAAGAAAAGGAGTCAAGGATACTTTAAAGAAAAGTGATATGTACATTCTGGATTTCTTGGTAAACCTAAGGAAGATAAAATTGGTTAAGCATATCTTGGTTACGATTGAGAACATAAAGAATAGAAATCTGAAGGCTCAGATTATTAGGTATCCATACATTCTTTCCAATATGATTGTTTGGTGTCCATAATCCTTCAAAATTCCTTGCAGATCTAAGTCGAGGAATTTCAAACTTATGTTGTGAACTGATGACACTTTGAGAAGAATGAAAGTTGGATTTTCCATAGAATCTGAAGAATTATATAAATTTCCTAAAGAGGAAGTTGAAGCTATTTCAAAGTAACAAGAGGTCGATGAGACCTCTAGAAAGGGTGGAAGGAAGAAGAAGTTGAAGGATGTGGAAGAGAAGGAAAAACCCCAATTGCCAAGGAAACCCAATCTGTACCACCAAAGACGAAGAAGAAAAAAGCCTATCATGATGAGGTTGTGGCTAAATGGAGAAAAGACAAGAGAAATCAGAAAGAAGGGGAGACTAAGTTTGTCTTGGACCCTGCTGAAGCAAAATATTGGAAAGAAAAGGTAGCTGAAGAGATTGGGAAGCAAGAGAAAGAAAATAAGCAAAAGAAGAAGTTGTCTGATGATAAAATAGTGCAATTCCTTCTGAAGGCTGCTGAGAAAACTTCCGAGAATATTCTGGTACTAGAATCCTTTTTGATAGAATCATTACCAGAGACTCTAGGAAAGAAGTTTGTAACTCTGGAAAAAGTTTATGAAAAAGTAGTGGAAGAAGAAGAAGAAGAATAAGGGAGTGGTGATAATGAATATTTGATAAATAAAGTTGAGGATTTTCATGAGAAGGAAAGTCCTTCTGAGAAATTATCTTTTTGAACCTCTCAAGCTTAATCATTAAATCTTTCTACTCCTATGAAGGATTAAGAGAAGGCTGAAGATGAAGTAGACAAACCATCTGAAGAAGAAAGAAACAATAAAAATTTTACTCACCCAAAGGATGATGAGGCAGGAGCCGAAAAGGAATGATTTGATGAAGAGAAAATCGTTCAACTATCTGATAGTGAACATGAATCTCCTGATCAAGAGGAAGTCATTCTGAAGGTTGGTAATAGAAAATAGGTAGTAGTTGATACACCTACCAAGGCTATGGTAAAGAATAAATATGTCGGTGGTTCTTTGAATAGGAAAGCTGCTGAGTTAGGAAAATAAACCTCACCAAGAAAAATTTCTAATTCAGAATCATCCTCCCTTGGAAATGATTTTGTAGTCCATTCTTTGAATAATCTTGTTGGGACTATATCAATATTTCCTAGTATATACTCAAGATTCCAAATGACTCAACACGGCTTAAATCAGAAATCAGATTCAGTATGCATGGTGATGGATAAGTGCATCAAACTTGAGGCCAATTTCAAAACCATTTTCATAAACTACAAAGCCCACAAAAGATCTTCCAAGAAAATGACCATCTAGTCAAAGAAAAATATAGAAGACATGAGAATTACTGATGAGTTCCAAAAAAGTGTCAAGGATGCATTTGACACCGAAGACGTGAAGACCAAGGATCTCACAAATTGTTTTGATGAAAAGCTAACTCTGGAATAGAATCTCGGATACAAAAAGTGAAAGATCTGAATGAGAAGTTGTATTTAGTTGCTTAGATTTAGAAGAGGGAAAGAGATCTTTGATTCGAACTTGATGAAAAATTTTCTAAGCAAGAAGATGTTCTAAAGGGGCAGGAAAAATCTTTTAAGGCTCAGGAAGAAAAAATCAAAGCCTTAGAAAAGATAACAGAAGATTAGGATCAACTTCTCAAATGTGAAGTGGAAGATCACAAGGAACTCAAGAAGATCAAAACCATAGTAGAAATGTTTATACCGAAGGAGAATGAAGGATAATATTGTTCCATTCCAATCTTTTTTTGTATTCCTTGTATAAAATTTTCCAATCATAATGAAATTTTGGGTTGCTCTTTATATTTTTGGTTATATAGTTATAATATTTCAGGTAACATATTTCCTTTCCTATTCCCTATATTCCTATTTGAAAATCAAAAAGGGGGAGAAAGTAATGTTAAAAAAGAATAGAAAGTAAAACAAGAAATTTCCCTAAGTAAGGGGGAGTTCATCTAAGGGGGAGTTCTTATCCAAGAATATTTTCTTATGCAATAAAATGCTAAGTCTTAATATGGAAATCAAGAATACGATATTTAGTGTTTCCAAAGCCTAAGGGAGAGATATTCTTATTCATATTTTCCCATGTGTTAAGGGAGATAATTTTTATTTTCAAAGTCCAGAAAAATATTTTCTAAGTCCTTATATTCTTTTTCATAAGGATGTTTGTGATTTCAAAAAAGGGGAAGATTGTTGAGTCAATAAGGTTTCCTTATGACTTTTCCATTCCTTCTTGTTTTGAAAATCACAAACACTCTTTCTTATGGAAAATTTCTTTTCCCCTCTGTTTTATCCTGATAAAGAAAATTTTCATTCATTAATGAAATTTTCCTTCCTCAAGAAAATTTTATCCTTACCTAGTTTTATATTTATAAAGACAATTTTCCTACCTCAAGGAAATTTATCATTAACTTGTTTTCATTATTCTGGGCATAATTTCTCTAAACCTAACTCATTTTATTTCTAAGTATAAAATTCAGTTTCATATCTAAAACCTCAGAATCTTATAAATACTTATACATAGAGCATTTTGTTTTCAGGATCCGAATTAAGGTTCCAAATTATCTGAATTCAGACTCTGAACTTTCTAAGTTCAGACTCCGAATTCTATGAATTAAGACTCTGAACAAACTATGTTTAGACTTTGAATTATCTGAATTCGGACTCTAAACTTTCTGAATTCAGACACTGAATTCTCGGAATTCAGACTCCGAACTTTCTGAGTTTAGACTCTGAATTCTCTGAATTCAGACTCCGAACTTTTTGAGTTCAGACTCCGAATTCTCTGAATTTAGACTCCGAACTTTCTGAGTTCAGAATCCCAATTCTCTTAATTCAGACTCCAAACTTTCTGATTTCAGACTCTGAATTCTTATGAATTAAAACTCTGAACTTTCTGAGTTCAAACTCCAGAATTCTATAGAATTCAGGTTCTTAAATCTTTTGAAGACAAAATCTGAATATTCATGAATTATAGACACCGGATGGTTTTTTGGTTAGACCCCAAACTTTTATTTTTCCTTACATTACGAAAATGGATTTGGTTAAGAAACCATATTTTTGCTTACACTTGTTTTAGTTATAAAAATATGTCGTGCATTCAGTTACTAACTAACCGTTGTTTTAGTGACATGTGTACAGGTCCCGCCTAAATTCAAGGAAAAATATGACCATTGGAGGAGGGAGCTGACCATTGAAGACGTGCCTATAAATAGGAGCTGATTTGAAAGATATGAAAACTTTTATGACTGTTCGAGAACTATAGAGATTACATTCTGAAGTGATTTCTAGAGAGAGACTCTCATGCTTAGTGCGTAATGAACATCTTGTTCAGAATTTCTTCGTGCAACTCTGAATGTTGCTGAGTACATTTGAGGGATTTCGGGGATAGGAAGACAGTGGTGTCGACTACCTTGAAGTTCTAGGGATTACGGGGATAATAAGACAGACTCCAATATTCGTATCGAGGGCTTACCCTGGTGTGGGTAAGACATTATTTCTTGAAAGTATAAATCAAGGGACTATTATCCAAGGTTGTTGGATACCCTTCTCTTTGGGTTAAAAAATTTACTACTTGTTACTTGTATTGTTGCAAGTTTTCCTCATCATTTTGGTAGTTGAGGAAAGTATAACTATCTTATAATTTCTTATACTTGTACTCTGATTAGTGAGATTCTATATGCTTTAAGTTAGAATCTTTATCATTGTAAACTTTCCTTAAGTTTCCTTTCCAGAACTACATTTCCAGAATCAAGAAAGTTTGTAGAACTAAGAGGTTTTGTGAATTTACCTTGTTTAACTTTGGTAAACATTACCATCTTTAAACATCCAAATGAATTTTTTAAAGTATAAAATTCACTCCCTCTTATATATTGAGCATCTACATAATTATTTCGATACGTCAATCAGTATCATTTCGATACTACACATCATCCACTAGACCTTCATGAAATATTTCCATAGATAGGGATTTCTCCTTATCAACAGGTGCATATTTATGTTATTGTTCTAGGTATATATTTATAGTAAAATATATTTTTTCAAAATATTCACTAGGTGAACTAAATAGTTTTATAGGTATCCCCAGATCCTTATTCTTAATTATTCCACTTTCACCATTTGGATCAGAGTCCTTATCATCACTATCACTTTCAACATCTGTATCCCTTTCATCTTCATTAACATTTTAACAATTTTCACCTTTTTCTTCTTCTTATTATTCATCATCATTATCATCATCATCATCGTCATATTTTTAACTTCTTTTGAATTGATCTTCTCGTAGGAATTTTATTTCATCTTCATCACTTTTAACCAGATTTTATCTTTTTCTAAGTCTCCTAGGTGGGCTCGGAGCTCCAAATGAAATTGGAGAAGATTTGGGAGACAAGTTAGGATCACTTCCTTCATCAATAAAAGGTTCATTTTATTCTTCTTCTGTAACAAATTATTTGTTTTCATAATCAGAGTATTCAACTATTTCATCAGGATCAAGACTTGGATCAACAATATCCCTCAACATAGTTGGATGATAAACTAGATAAAACTAAATATAAATCTTATCATTATCTCTAACACACTATCTCTTCTAGGGATTCTAGAAAATCTTTATGCTTTTCATGAAGATCAGTTCATTTTGATCATTCAAAGGCTAAGATAAATGTAGTAGGTTTGAGGGTTGGGAGAAGTTAAATAGCCCAGGGATCAAGAGTATCGTTCTTGGCTCTATGTGTGTTAGAAATAGATATATATTATTTTTGGTATCATTTGTGATTTATGTATATGAAAAATCAAAACAATACTAGAAAATAGAAATTTTAATATAAGAAAACATATGTATCACAATATTAAAATAAACTATACAAATATAAATCTCTTGGTTCAAAATATTAGGAAACATAAAATTTTTAAAAGTCATGAAAGTGTAACGACATGACAAGCCCACAGTGTGATAAATCAATGATGTGTCACCCCAACGGCGTGTCATCACATAAATATGTCAACCACAATGGTGTGTTATAGAAAATTAAACTTAACCAAAATTAATCCTTCTTAGATCATGTTTGATATAATTTATTGTCTTTAAATTCAAAGGCTTAGTGAATATATCAGCTAACTAATGTTTTGTACCAATAAACTCAAGAGTGATATCAACTTTTTGAAAATAGTCCCTAAATAATTAATGTCATATATCAATGTGATTTTTCCTAGAATATGAAACAAGATTCTTGGAAATGTTAACATCACTTGTGTTTTAACAGTTTTTGGGGACATGTCAGAGCTGATATCCATAGTCCAGTAGAGTTTTTTTCATCCATAAAATATGTGTACAACAACTAACAACAAATATGTATTCAGCGATAGTAGTTGATTGAGAAATATAATTTTGTTTCTTACTACACTATGAAACTAGAATCTTGACCAAAAAGTGACATGTTCCATAGGTGTTTTTTTATATCTATCTTGCATCCACTAAAATCAGCATCAAAATAACTCACTAAATCAAATGCTTGTCCTATGTGAAAAAGCAATCCTAAATTGGTTGTATACTTGAGGAATTTTAAAATTATTTTAACATCATTCAAATGAGACATTTTTTGGGTTTTCTTAAAAATTAACAGACATACACACACTAAATATAATATCTGGCCATATAGATATTAAGTAGAGAAGACTACCAATCATACCTCTATAATTGATTTGATCCATAGGTTTATGATCTTTATAAAGATACAATTTACAGGTTGTACTCCTAGAAGTATCATTAATCTTAGTTCTATCCAAGTCAGAACATTTTAAAAGATATTTTTTGTATTTAATTTGATTTAAAATAATTCCTTCTTTATTTTGAAAGAATTGAAATATAGTAAAGAATTTAATTTCACCCATTAAACGCATTTCATACTCATTTTTCACTATTTTATAAAAATCAGTACATAAAGAATTTCTTGAAGATCCAAAAATATTATCATCAACAAATATTTGGACTATAAAAACATCTTTTGTAATTCTTTTTACAAAAATAGAAGGACCAAATACACCTTTTAAAAATCCTATTGAAATAAAAAGTTGTTGATCCTATAATACCAAGCTCTAGGTTCTTATTTTTAAACCATATAAATATTTAGTTAATTTTAAAAATTAATTTAGAAAATGGTTTTTTTAAAAATTAGGGGTTTTATCTACAAAAACATCATCAATTATAAAACCATTTATTAATTCAATCATGAAATCCATTTGATAAATCTTGAAGTATAGATGTGATGCATAAGAAAATAGGATTCTTATGGACTCAATTATATATATAGGTGAAAAGTTTTACTTATAGTGTATTCCTTCTTCTTGAGTATATCCTTTCGCAACAAGTCTAGCATTATTTATAACTATAGTACCAGACTCATCTACTTTGTTTCTAAACACCTATTTAGTGTCAATAGTCAAGGTGTCCTTGGTTCAATCTATAATTTCCCACACTTTGTTTCTTTTCCAATTGATTTAGTTAATCTTTCATAGATATTACCCAGAATTAATAATTAATTTCTTCATTGATGTTCTTAGGTTCAATATGAGACAATAATTCTTGATGTTTAAACAAATTTTTTAGCAAAGGTCTAGTTTGTGTTCCTCTATTTCGATCTCTTAAAAAATATAAAGGATGAGACTTAATGGTTATAATAGCTCTATAAAAAGATATATTGTTCACTTCAAGTTCCAAAAACTCATGTTCAAGAAGTTCTATAAATTTTTCAGAATTGGATGATTTTTCTTCTTATTTTACAGAAAAATCTAAAGGTTTATAATTTAAGATCAGAGATTACAAATCATTATCAAGGTTTTAAGGATGTCTTATGTTCATGTGGAATAGTCTCATAAAATTTTACATGAGCTAATTCTTCCATAGTTTTGGTATTCTTATTAAACACTATAGAATTTTATAGATAATGAATAACCAAGGAAAATTCCTTCATCACTTTTGGATTCAATTTTCTCTAAAGTATACTTAGAGTTTAGAATAAAGACATTATATCCAAAAAAACTCTAAAGTAATTCACTTTAGGTTTCTTATTTTTTCAAATTTTATAATAAGTATTCCTAAGGATATGTCTAATGAAAAATCTATTTATGATATAGAGCCTATTTTTCCAAAGTTAATAAGGAGTATTATTAAGGATAGGTTTGATTGAAACTATATTTATGATATAGTAGGCCTTATTGATAGCTTCTTCCTAAAAAGAGATACATATGTCATTTTCATTGAATATGGTCTAGGCTATCCCTTATAAAGTTCTATTTATCTAATCTACAACTCCAATCCATTGAGGGGTCCTAAGAGTATAGAGATTATGATTTTAGTCTTTTATGTGAAAAAAATCATTCAAAATATTAATTCTCAAACTCACTGCCATGGTCAATTCTTATGGTCTTAACCCTAAGTCCACTTAGATTTTCTACAGACTTAGCATACCTGATAAAGTAAAATAAATCTTCACTTTTGTGAGCTATAAAGTATACTAAAGAATATATATAGAAATCATCTACTATAACATAAACATAGTGCTTCCCATTAACACTAGATAGCCCAAATAGATCCATATGAACCAACTCAAGGGGTTTAGAAGTTGACACATATTTATTAAATTTAACAGACAATTTGTGTTGATTCCGTTTTTGATAAGTGTTATAGAATTTATGAGTTGGAAACTCAAGCTTAGTTATATCCCTAACTAACCATTTTTAGTTAGCTTCTTATGTGAGTGAATGTTGCAATGGACTTGTATCCTATGTCAAATCCATGATTCTTTGTGAAAACCACTTAAACATGAAACATTTTGTGAAACTAAATAATTTAAATCAACATCATTGACATTATAATTTATAAAAGTAGTAAAAATTAAAGCATTTTTAGAATCAGAAACATTGAAAGAATCTTTCTCAAATTTTACATAAAATCCATCATCACATAACTAAAAAATTCTAAGAAGATTATAAATTAAACCATCAAAAAATAATACTTTATAAATTAAAAATGAATTTTCATTACCAATCTATCCCAGGCCAATGATATTTCTTTGAGAATTATCACTAAAGGTGACGTGGCCAGCATCAACCTTGATAAAGATCTTAAAGCATAAATAATCTCATATCATTGGTCTTGAATAACTACTGTCCAAGTAATATTGACTTCTAATGGATGTCTTCAACTATTTTTACTACAAAAAAAGTTTAAAAAATGATTTTGGTACCCATATATGTTTAGGTCTAGAAATGTTAGTAATTAAAGATTTGGGAAACAATATTTTTTTGATGGGTTTCCTCTAAATATATTTCATAATTTTTGAAATAAATACTCTGTTAGGTCCCTTATAAAAATAGTTTTTAGAAGAACTCTCTTGTTTGGATTTAGGAAAAAAATTACCCTGTTATTTTTCTATGTCTAGGTTTATATCTTATTCCAGTTACATACTTTGTTGAAACTTTCTTACTCAAAATTTGTGTGAGTGTATATCTACAATTTTTAAACCTTTTAGGATCATTATTTATTTGATCATTAGATAGTTTAAGTTGTGTGTTCTCTTTTAGGATTTTTGAAATTTTCTCTTTTTCTATAGGCAGTTTATATAATCTATTTGCAGTTGGAGCATGTTGTATTTTTAGAATTTTTTATTTATCCTTTAGAACATTAATGGAGTCTTATAAGATGTTTAATTTTTTTTAAATAATTCTTCATTTTATATATTTTCATCATCATGTTGTTCATTTTCATAATTATTTTATGTATGCAGAGGTTTAATATTTGAAAAAATAGGTAAAGAATATACCTCACCGACTTTAGTCATGAAACACCTATTTTCTCTATCTGGTTTCTCCTCATGCAAAGAATCTGAATCATTGAAGCTATCTTTAGAATCACTTTATGTGGACTTTACATCCTTTTTGTATCTTCTTCACTTTTCATCATATTTCTTTTTATACATAATATCTGTATAGTCAAATTTTATATATATATTCCTCTTACATTCATAGGAGAAAACTTCTTTTTGATCATCATCCTTTTTCTATTATTTCTTTTAATTTCCTCTATTTACACAGTTTACTTTATAGTTTGATTTTCTAAAGAAAATTTTTTCCTTTAAAACTTATTAAATTTTATGGATAAGTAATCCATCTTCTCATCATTGTCATAAGGAGATTTACTATAACTTTAATCTATAACTTAGACTTTCTCTTCCTCTTTTTATTTTTATTTTCTAGATGCAGTTGTCTTGAAAGCTAATACGTTTCTATTAGTATCTTTATCTTCTTAACAGTTTACTTTTAGTTCCTCTTTATACATCATCAGTTTTCCAATCAACTCTTTCATAGGAAGCTTACTTATTTCAAATGATTCTTTGATTGAAACTGATATTCCTCTCCATCTTTCTAGTAGGAATCTTAATTGTCACAAGATATGATCCTTGTTTGATATAGGTTTTCCAAGGGAGATCATTGTATTGAAAATTTAATTGAAGTTGAGGTACATGTCAAAAATAAGTTCATCTGGATACATTTTAATGGTATCACATCTGATAGTATAAGTATTAATCCTTATATACTCAACATTCGTATTTCCATCATAGGAAATAGAAAAAGTGTCCCAAATCTCTTAAGTAGTTTTACATGAAGAAATTAAGTTAAGTTCTTCATCTCCTAGTGTATAGTAAAGGGAATTCATGGATTTATAATTATTATGGTAGGCTCACTTTGTTGCATCATCCCAAGTACTTCTAGAATCATCAAGAATATCATATTCATCTTCTATAGTAGACCAAGTATCAAAACCCATATTTTCTTTTTGAATTATTATATTAATATTCCATTGAGTAAAATTGTTACCATTAAAGAAATGAGGTCTAATTGTAGTAGAAAATTCTTTATGATTATCCATTTAAAGATTTTAAATTTATAAATTTCATAAATTTAATATCTTTAAAGCCCAACTAAAATAACAACTAAAATGATTTGAAAACCTTAATACCAAAGAAGATATCAACCTATGATATGTAATGTTGTTCAGATTGAGTATCTCAATAGGGGTGAATTGAGTACCCAATAAAAATATCTATTTAAAATGGATTATTTTGAAATCCCCTAAATGTTAAATATAACCCAGTTTATCAAAATATGTTATATGATGTAGATATTAATATTTATAAATATTTATATAATGTTTTATTAGGTCTGAGATCAACATTATATAATATAGTTAGAGCCTTTGAAATTAATTTACATGAAAATGATAATATATAAACCCAACTTAAGATAAACTATAAAAGTATATATTTTTTACAGTTAAAACAATTTTCATTTTTAAATTAGAAATAAATTAAAAAAAAATTAAAGTACACATCAAAAAGATTAAATACAAGATGTTCAATATCAATTAGATACTTAGTCCTCTCCACTTGGTGATAACCCACCAACAAGATGTTTATATAAAATAAACAAGATGATCCACAACCTGGATTGGGTTTTACAATAGTTTACAAAATATCCAGGTCACAAATGACCTCTTACACAGTTCTATATGGGAGTGAGAAATAAAAAATCTAAACAAGGACCTCTACAACTGTTATCCATGGGAGTAAATGTAAGAAAATATAAGAGGATATCTAAGTATCTTAGTGTTCAGTACATGAGAAAATGTGCATGTTATAAAAGAGAGTACGCACACACACTACACAAAATGTAATAAATTTTAAAAATAGAGAAATATAAAAGTGTTGAGTTTATAAATGCCCAGTCTATTTCAATGTAGCTTGTGACTCATGATTTTTTTTGTAGTGAAACTTGAGTCGAGATCTCATGAAAAACATCTGAATAACAGAGTGTTGCACATTCATGTTCTTGATTGAAGGAAGTTAACATATTGGTATTTTATTTGGATTCCTCATTAGAGTGTTTTTGTTATGGATGTTGTAGTTTGACTCTTCAACTCAAAGAGTGAATTCAGTAAGCTCGATCTCTCCTCTTCCTGATAGTTTTATTCATGTGCTTATTATATTGTTTTTTCACGAGGGAGTCAACTTTGATTCTTATCAACAACAGGAGGTAGATTATCAACATGCATCTGGATATTCTTTTTCCTCATATAGCATGTATGATATCCTCTTCAATGAATTATATATAAAATTTAATAGATAATAATTAAAATAATTTTTTCCATTTACTTCAATAATATAGATATTAGAAAAAAATCTTTAAATGAAAGAGGTTAAGTAATAAAAATAGTGGTGGTGGATTCGTCTTGTAGTGTCTCATGCGTATGTTGTCTTAGGATAATTATGTCTTATCTTGATATTATGACACTATTAGTTTCTTAGACTTGGCCAAATTTCCACTTCATTGGCGATGTCTCAAGTGGAGGTGTCTATTCTGGTGGTGCCTTAGACTTAGCCAAAATTTTGTGTTGTGTCGATGTATTGTCTGGTGGTACCTCATCTAGTAGTATCTCATACTTATCCAAATTTATGTTCAAGCGACCTGAAATCCAGATAGTGTCTCAGACATAGTGATATTTTCAGGTTGGCAGTGAGTCATGGACAATGACCACTCAAGTTGGGGGTGTCAATCTCAACGGTGTCTCATCCTTAGTAGTAACTGGCGGTGACTCATAGTTAAAAAAATTCATCACCGATCTCAAATTAATGGAATACTTATAAAAAACATGAAATTTATTAATATCATTAGAATCATGATTTTTTGGTAATTAAAACAAGGAGGTCAACACTTTCGAATAAATTTTGATTAAATCTTGATGATCAAACAAAGTTTAATTATTATTAGACAACAAAGTAAGAATAATATATATTATAACTTGTTAAATTTGACCTTGAATTTAATCAAGATTTTGGATACAATTTTTGTGTGACCCTCTATGCCTTTTTTAGTGAAAATAAGTAAATATTCCTAAATTATAATGTAGTAATCTTGAAACATTCCAAGGAACCCATAGAGAAATAATTTAACGTTGCAATGACATACGACCTACTAAAAATGATTACCATGTAATATAATCCCTTTACCACAACATCTTTAATTAGGAAAGTTGAATACTAGTGTCATCAACCTATAAGATTGATTTCACTTTCTTTGACTGTCAAAAAATGAGCATGTACACAAAACACTATGTCCATTGATTTATCTATGAAGTTACATTCCCATCAAAGGGATAGTTATATTAACTCCCATTAAAAAAAGGGATAAATTCTTTCTCACATTATCCACTAATATGATGAGTCAGAATTCACCCAAAAATCCCACCATTCCTTGATCATATGTCATCATAGTTTTCCAAAGTACATCAAAGAACATGAATGGTTTTATACATTAATTATAATGTTAAAGTATAATGATTTATATAAACGTCTATAGATTGGAATATCCAATGAAACATATAAATCTAGATTTTCTACTATCTGGTCTCATTATCATAATATATGGCTCTAGAAATTACCAAGGGCACACTTAATGGGAGGATTCTTCAATGTATTATGGTTATCCACCTCTGATATAATATATCATTTTTATCATATAAAATGCTATCCTGTGACTATAGAAAATTTATTTAAGAATACTTTCATGAGGCCTCCATGTTCTCATCATAACAAGGAACTGTTAGGTTCTTTCAGTGTGTCATATATTCTTAGGACATTATCATATACTAGGTATTAAATAGGAAAATCATTATGTGATAAGAAACTTCATTAATATTAAAGAATATGAATTCTTGAAATTTTCAAGTATTTAGAATTTTGTTCTTGGGAACCTACTCCAATAGACACCCACTTGTATTAGAGATAAATATTAACATCCTTTGATCCATTATGTATCACATATTACTCATTACTTTGGTGATGTCACGGACCAACCCCAGTCGACCCTGAACCGGTCACCTGAGTCGGTCTGCAACATTGCCTGAGAGGCATTCACGATCCTCCCGGGCTGGTGACAAGTGCCAGGGCATCAATAGAGTACAATGGGAACGATTTCTCCCAATGAAAATAAAGAAAACAGTGGAAAGAAAAATAGAACAACACAAAGTAGATAAACAACAGGAAAGAAAAAGAATGACCAACAACACATACTAACCTGACTGTGACAAAAACTCCTCATGACCCCGAGAGCTGCTCACCAAAACACAACCAACTCTTACCCAGGGTGAGAAAGCTCGATTCAAACCTACAAAAAAAAACTAAAAATTGGAAAACAGTATAGGTGTGAGTATTAAAACTCAATAGGTATTCCCAACAAAGTATTCCCAATGCACTACCTTTAAATAAAGAATTTACTACATCCAGGTTTGAAGTAAATTATACAAAATATGTGTTTCCACACACGCACTTTCATTTCTAAAAAAAGTATTGTCCATTTCCCTTTTTAATTTAAAGACAAGTTTAATGTTTAAAATAAACAAGTGCATTTCATTTTAAAAATTTTTTGTGAACAATTTAGAAATATGAATTTTAGTTTTTATCTAAAAGGAAAACCACACAAAACACACAACACACACTAAGGGAAATGGAAAAAGTGGGACAAAGGGGACATCAATGGAACTAGACCTCTCAATTGTCCACCACATACAAATAAGAACTAAAAGAAACATGATTCGAACCTAGGAGCTCGTGAACAATCCAGATCATACCATACATGTGACTCATCCTAAAGGCATGCATACCCTCGAAGACATCATAATTCACTAATGCCCAGTGTTTCCCAACATGGAGAAACCGTGGGGCCTAATCCCCTAGTAGAGTATAATCCATACTAGGGGCCACTAGCCTGTGCGTAATATAAACTAGTGCAACAATCATTCTTAGAAGATTCACTTACAATGCCAGGTTCCCATGTCAACACATGTAATAAAAGGTAAATGAGTGAGTCAACAAGTCAATCAAGTAGTACAAACATTACACACAACTCATGCAGTCAACCTATACTAGAGATCACTCTTGAGTCACCCAAAAGAGAGTTTTCCAAAATAATTTATTTTATTAAAGTGCCAAACGGGCCTTCAACAATTTTAAAGAAAATCCTAATTTCTCAAGAGTACCAAAACATTTGTACACAATACAAAAGAAATCATTTATCAATAAACTATAACTACATTTTAAATTCCATGAATTATGTTTAAAGGCCAAATAGGCATTCTTTCACTACTAGTTGTCCGTTTATCAAGAAAATATTTCAAGTGTCGTGTATAAAATAAATGGATCTTTTTACACCAAATAATCAATTAAAAATTAATTATCTTATATTATTTCTCATTTATTAAAATTATTAAAATATCAAGCAATTAATAAATTCTGAATTTAAAGGTGAGTGCAGTGGGGGACCTACCTCGACTCACAACTCAAACACACTGACACGTCGCGCCTCGCATAGGCGCATAAGCACACACAAGCCGATGATTGTAGTATCAAAGGTTTTCCTCACTGACACGCTGCAAAAAATGAGCAATAACTAAAAACACATAGACATGGATGTAAAACAATACAAACAAACAATCTACACAAAAGAACCAGCTTGACATGTTTTTTTAAAACATAACTCACACAAAATAACTCTTCACAAAACACGCCAAAATCAATAATTTAGGTGAAAAAACTAACCAAAACAATTACCTACAATACCCCATATTTTATTTTAAAATAAATATACTAAAAACTAAAAACAATTAATTAATATTCAATGAAATTGAATCATACAAGAATTCGAATACATTGAAATTTGAAGGGGAAGAGGTCGGTTCACGGTGCACTAGATCAGCGGTGTCACACGACAGTCAAAAAGGGGCAGTGAGGACACCGGAAGTGGGTGCGGTCCAGTTGGGAGGTCACGTGACTGTCGGAAAAGAGGTGCATTTTCTGGAAGTGCGAACGTTGCACTGGAGAGGCCAGCTGGACAACGCGTGGTGGGACGGGAGGCACGTTAGAAAAATGCGTGTGGCCAAAAGGAGGTCAGGTGGGTGTGCGGCTTCCGAAAGGAGGTTTGTGGCCACTACAGTGAAGGGGAAAGTATCGGGGCGCTGTGGTTCTGGTTGGGGATACTGCAAGGAGGGTTCAACCATGTGAGAGGATGAACGAAAGTAGGAAGAAGTGAAAAGTGTTATAGAGGGGGGCGCCACGTGGGTTTTTTCATGGTGGAGCAGCTGGCCACGCCTTGTGTGCGACGAGAGAGAGATCCGAGGGCTGCAGGCAGATAGGGGCAGCAGAGGGGCAGGGCAGCGGCCCGCGTGGAGAGGGACAGAGAGCGAAATAGCATGCAGGGGAAGGATAAGGGATCAGCCAGGGGACGAGATGGCAGTGTGCGACCGAAGTGGGAGGAGGAAAATAGGGCGCGTCGGCTCGGGGAAGGAGGGAGCGTGGCTAATCCGAGAGTAGGGGTTGGGGGCGTTGAAATGTCGGGAGAGAGAGAGGCCGGGGGGGGGGGGGGTTCCATGATCGGCTGGACAGGGGGGCACATGCGGAGGTCACACGGGCGGTGGTGTGGGGAGGCACAGGAGGCGCACACAATAGGAGGCGAAGCTGGAGGGGTGTGGATAGAAGGTAGTGGGTGGGAGAGCGTGTAGCTGGGTGGTCCATGGCAGGGAGGGCGGCCGGAGGCAAGCGAGGTCGGCGAGAGGGAGCCGACATGAGGGCAGCTCGCAGCTGCAGGGAGGCCTGAGGCGGACGACTGCATGGAAGAGGTGAGGTTGGGAGGGTCTCTCCCAGACTAGATCCCAAGGGGGGGGGGGGTGGCGGCGCGATAGGGTGAGAGGGAGGGGGAGAAATGAGATAGGGGGATTAAGGTTAAGGGAAAGAGAGGGAAGAAAAAAAATAAAAATAAAATAAAAAGGAAATGAAAAACAAAATATAAAAATTATAATATTAATGTCTATAATAATAAGATTAATATTACACATAATAATAAATGAATTAACTTTAAAGATAATATAAAAATGATACAAATAATAATTCTAATGATAACAATTATTTAATAATAATATAATATTATTCAACTAAATTTTAATTTTAATTCTTTTCTATTCAACTCATTTAATTCATTTTTTATTTGGACGACTCAAAATCCTCAACCGCGCGATACTCGGGCTAACTTCACGGCTTCCACTAGCCGTGCGGTGCCCATGCATTATCTTAAAGTAGTAGTAGTAGTAATAATAAAGTATTATTAAAAATAATATTAATAAGAATAATAATAATCATTCTGATAAAATATAAATAATATAGATATTTAGTTCACTTTAATTATAATAAAATTATTAAGAATAATAAATAACACTTCAAATTAAAAAAAGTTTCTCATTTTAATTTTCCGAAGATAAGCGGGTCGTGCCGTTGCATGAACGAAGCCGCACAGGGTATCCAAAATGCGCTCCGCTCGGGCGCTCAACAACGTCAACTCAAAAACACGCATTTTTTGACATAACTCAATTTTTTTTTATTTGGGACTCAACCCGGACCCCAAAAGAATTTTAAAAGTCAAAGAAAATTATAAAATTAAAAAAAATAGACAGGCTGGGTTGTGACAATTCTCCCCAGCATAACAATTTCTGCCCCCAGAAAGCCATGAAAAGATCAAGACCCAAAGATAAAACTTATAAAGTGTCACCCACCTCCAAAAGTTTAAGCACCTCCAGTTGATCGATCCAAACAGACACCGAACTCCCATGACATGCAACTTATCCTCAAAACACAAACACTTTAAACACCACCAAAACGAAACCCAAAATGAAACTTTGGTACTGACATGGGGAGGCCTAAATGGTATCCTCACCATAGGAATCAAGACAAACTGAATTCAATGAGACCCACAATGGGTCTCCCCACCATAGGAATGAAGCCAAACTGAATTCAATGAGACCCACGATGGGTCTCCACACCATAAGGACTGACGAGATTAACCAAACTTGAAATCTTTCCAGACAGACTAGAAACCCCACCAAAAGGGGAGGGGAGGGAAGGGTCCAACCATTGTGGCATCAAAACTACTGTCACTACTATACCAACAAATTCATACTCTCGGAAGAACACGAACCATGACACATTATAGATAGAGATTAAATCAAGAACTTTTTACGCCGTTGGGGTTCTTCTGACTACGGGCCATCTTCACTCTAGGGCCAATGGCTAGAGCACCGATGATTGAAGCATCTCCTGCCTCACAGCCAGGCTTTAAAAATTCCCAAACTTAACACACAAACTAGAATTTCACCAAACACACTTCAAATAAAATAAAAGTTTCAAAGCGGGTCGATAATAACCATTCTTACAACTGAAGGGAAAAAAAGAAACTCCAAAGAAATGACACAAGAGACAACCACTACATCTAGGGAAAACTAAAAAGGGAAGACCTCAAAATGACCCCCAAACATCACCTAACTCTTGCTGATGGGCTAAGGTGACCTTCGATGAGCCAGGTCTAGCTTCAGCGCGCTTCTTGGAAACACCACGGCAGAATCGCTGCAAGTGACCCAAACGTCCACAGGTGTGGCAGGGTCTTGGAGTAGTCAGGATGCCAACCTCTTTTGAACTTTCTTGCCACACTAATGAAAGATCACGACATTACACTATGAAGGTGTTAATTGCAGGTTTAAATGTCTCTTAATTACTTTAGTAGACTCACCAACATCATGGTGCTTCTCATTCTTCCTCTCGCCATCCTCTCTACTGCTTCCCATGGCTAGGGGAAGGTTAACCACATTATATCCTCCTGATAACTCAGCTTCAACAAGAAATCATTTCCCTACAACATCCGAGAAGGTGTTTAGGTTGAGCTCTACCACTTTCTATTGCAGTTTAGGTCAGAGTCCATACTCAAATTTTCGTTCCTTCTCAAGATCATTCGCAAAAAACCACTGATGATATGGAACATGGTCTATGAAACGTTGATAGAATTCCAGTACTGATTGAACACCCTACTGAAGACAACACAACTCCATCCTCTTCCTCAGCTTCGTTAACTTAGATAAGTGTTGTTGGATGAACGATGACTTGAAAAACTCCCATGTTAGATCTTTCTGAGGTTTATTCCGAGACACAGACTTCCACCATTTCCAGGTTGGACTTTCAAGCATAAAGGTAGCTAACTTCACCTTTAAAGACTCAAGCAACCTAATGAAAATGAACTTCCTCTCAATCTGCTGTAACCACTCCTCCATATCAAGAGGATCTATTTAACCATAAAAGAGTGGAGGATTCAACTTCCATAATTCCAGAACATAGTCTATAGGCTGATCAACTGGAGGATTTCCTAAGGATGCACCACCTGAAGATGCACCTTGGGCATCCATAGAACCTTTTTGGGGGTGAACACTAAGGAACAATAGAATAGAGAGCATGATAAAAACATGGTCATCGCCATTTTAAATTCAAATTTTCAAAAATTCCAAAATAAAATATTGTAAAACAATTCTTAAAAGCAAAGAAGACCCAAACGAACCACAAAGAGAAACTAGTGTCGTTGGGTGACTCAGACATATGGTTGGCGGCCATATGCTAGTCACGCCACCATCACAAGGAGCGCTCTAGGGTAATGTCCTAACTCCACATGGTTTTCCAGACCATGCGAGCTCACAAAGGTCACTTTTCGGACCCCCATTTCATTTCCCAACACCAAACAAACCATAAGAATCAAAAGCAATTGTCAAACCAAACATCCCATGGTAACCCAAGGTTCAGAACGAGAAAGGGTTCATGACATCCTTCTCATCCGTATGGCTCGAGTCCTGAAAATTCTACTTCTTCTACCATGACGACCCCAAATAACAATGGGCACTCTGAAAAACAAGGTCCGCTCAAGAGCCAACCTCCCTTTGATACCATTTTGTCACGGACCAACCTGGGTCGACCCAGAACCTATCACCCGAGCCGGTCAGCGACACGGCCCGAGAGGCGTTCCCGATCCTCCCGAGCTGGCGACAAGTTCCAGGGCATCAATAGAGTGCAATGGGAAAAATTTCACCCAATGAAAATAAATAAAACAGTGGAAATAAAAACAGAACAAAACAAAGTAGATAAAAAAAAAGAATGGCCAACCACACATACTAACCTGACCGTGACCAAAACTCCTCATGACCCCGAGAGTCGCTCAAAAAAACACAACCAAATCTCACCCACAACAAGCAAGCTCGAGTCAAAACTGAAATAGAAACTAAAAATAGGAAAACACTATAGTCGTGTGTATTAAAACTCAGTAGGTATTCCCCACAAAATATTCAAAATGAACTACCTTTAAATAAATAATTTACTAATTCCAGGTTTGAACTAAATTATAAAAAATATGAGTTTCCACACACACACACTTTCATTTTTAAAACAAGTACGGTCCATTGCTCTTTTTAATTTAAAAATAATTTTAATGTTTGAAAGAAACAGGTGCATTTCATTTTTAAACATTTTTGCGAACAATTTTGAAATCCGAATTTTAGTTATTAGCCAAAAGGAAAACCACACACAACACACAACACACAATAAGGGTAATGGAAAAAGTGTCACACAGGGGCCAGCAACCGAACTAGACCTCTCAATCATCTGCCACATACAAGTAAGAACTAAAAGAAACATGGGTTGAACCTAGGAGCTTGTGAACAATCCAGAATATACCATACATGTGACTCATCCTGAAGGCATGCCTACTCTCGATGAAGTCATAATGCCATAACGCCCGGTGTTTCCCTACATGGCCAAACCGAGGGGCCCAATCCCCTAGAAGAGTATAATCCATACTAGGGGCCACTATCCAGTGCATAATCTAAACTAGTGCAACAATCATTCTCAGAAGATTCACTTACTATCCCAGGTTCCCATGTCAACAAGTGTAATAAAAGGGAAATGGGTGAGTCAACAAGTCAATCAAGTATCACAAACATCACACACAACCCATGTAGTCACCCTACACCATATATCACCCTAGAGTCACCCCAAAGAGAGTTTTCCAAAATAATTTATTTTATTAAAGTGCCAAACGCGCCTTCACCAATTTTAAAGAAAATCCCCATTTATCAAGAGAACCAAAAAATTTGTTCGTGCTTCAAATGAAATCATTTATCAATAAACTAGAACTACATTTTAAATTTGGTGAATTATGTTTAAAGTGCAAATGGAAATTCTTTCACTACTAGGTGTCCGTTCATCAAGAAAATATTTCAAGTGTTGTGTATAAAATAAATAGATCTTTTTACACAAAATTATCATTTAAAAATTAATTATCTTATGTTGTTTCTCATTTATTAAAATTAATAAAATATGAAGCAACTAATAAATTATGAATTTAAAGGCGATTATAGTGGGGGACCTACCTCAACTCACAGCTCGAACACACTGGCGCGTCGCGCCTCGCACATGAACACAAGCACGCACAAGCCAATGATTGCAATATCACAGGTTTTCCTTGCCGACATGCTGTAATAAACACACAATAACTAAAAAAGAATATACATGGACATAAAACAATCCCAACGAACAATCATCACAAAAGAACCAGCTCGACATGTTTATTTTTCAAAACATAACTCACACCAAACTAACTCTTCACAAAACACGCCAAAATCAATAATTTAGGTGAAACAACAAACCAAAAAAAATTACCTACAATACCACATAATTTCTTTTAAAATAAAGATAATCAAATCTAAAAACAATTAATTAATATTAAATGTAATTGAATCATACAAGAATTCAGATACCTCTAAATTAGAAGGGGTAGAGGTCGGCACAAGGTGTGCTCGATCAGTGGTGTTGCACGACAATCAAAAAGGGGAAACAAGGAAACTAGAGGTGTACACGATCTATTTGGGAGGTCATGCGACTGTTGTACATGTGGCGTGTTGGCTATAAGCGCACACGTTGCACTGGCGAGGTCGGATGAATGATTCATGGTGGGTTAGGAGGCACGCAACCAAAATTCATGTGTCCGGAAAGAGGTCAGGTGGGTGCACGACTGCCGAAAGGAGGTTTGTGTCCAGTGCAGTGAAGGGGAAAGTATTGGGGAACTACGGTTTTGGTTGGGGATGTTGTAAGGAGGGTTAGGCCGGGCGAGAGGATGCACAATAGTGGGAAGTAGGGTAGATCACTACGGAGGGGGGCACCGCATGGGTTGTTGTGTGGGGGAGTGGCTGGCAGCGCCTGGTGTGTGACGGTGGAGAGATATGAGGGCTACCGGAAGGCAGGGTTTCGATGTAGTAGAGGGGCCGGGCAGCGGCCCGTGTGGAGAGGGATGAAGAGAAAATAATCGTGTGGGGGAAGGAGAAGGGAGCAGGCTGGGTCTGGACAGGCGTTGTGTGACTGAAGCGGGAGGAGGAAATTGGGGCGCGTCGGCTTGGGGAAGGAGGGAGCACGAGTGATCCAGGAGTAGGGGCTGAGGGAACTACAACGATGGGAGAGAGAGAGGCCGGGGGGGGGGGGGGTGCCAAGATCGGTTGGACATGGGGGCACAGCCTGAGGTCACATGGCCGGTGGTGCAGGGTGGCACAGGAGGCATGTGCAACAGGAGGTGAAGCCGGAAGGGTGTGTAAATGAGGCAGTGGGAGGGGGAGCGTGTAGCTGGGAGATCCATGACATAGAGGGTAGCTGGAGGCGAGCGAGGTCGGCGGGAGGGAGCTGACATGAGGGAAGCTCACTGTTGCAGGGAGGCCCGAGGCAGACGACTGCATGGATGAGGTGTGGTTGGGAGGGTCTCTCCCAGACTAGATCCCAAGGTGGGGTGGCAGCGCGATAGGGTGACAAGAAAGAGGGGGAGAAATGCGAAAGGGAAGATTTGGTTTAGGGGAAAGTGAGGGAAGGAAAAAAAGAAAAATAAAAAGAAAAGGAAATGAAATAAAATAAAACAAAAACAATAATAATTATAATATTAATTTCAATAATAATAAGATTAATATTACACATAAAAACAAATGAATTAACTTTAACAATAATATAAAAATGATAAAAATAATAATTCTAATAATAATAATTCTTTAATAATAATATAATATTATTTAACTAACTTTTAATTTTAATTCTTTTCTATTGAACTCATTTAATTTTTTGTATTTTTCCAACTGAAACTCCACAACCACGCAATACTCGGGCTAACTACACGGCTTCCGCTAGTCGTGTGGTGCCCGTGCATCGGACAAAAGTAGTAATAATAATAATAAAGTCTTATTAATACTAATAATAATAATAATAATAATAATAATAATAATTGTACCGATAAAATATAAATAATATCGATATTCAGTTCACTTTAATAATAATAAAATTATTAACAATTATAAATAACACATCAATTTACAAAAGTTTCTCATTTTAATTTTCTTAAGATAAGCGGGTTGTGCAGTTGCATGGGAGAAGCCGCATAGGGTTTCCAAAACGCGCTCCACCCAGGCACTCAATGATGTCAACTAAAAAATGAGCATTTTTTGACATAACTGAAAAGTTTTTTTGTCCGGGACTCAAACCGGACACCAAAAAAATTAAAAAAAAAAGAAAATTATAAAATTAAAAAACAATATAGGTCGGGGTGTGACAGGTGAAATAAATCCTTTATCAATAGGTTTTCCATGTTTTCCTATATAGATGCTTTTCTCACTGCAATTTCACCTCATTAAGAAAAATAACTCAAGAGATGAAACTTTTAAAGTATATCATTTATCCTTTGATGTGAGGTTGGATCTTTGGAAAGAACCTCCATTGTAGTGTTGTTATAGTAAACTATGATAGGGTCTAGACTATAAGGAACCAGATCAAGCTCTTGGACAAGGTTGTGAATCCAAATTTCTTCTTTGGCTACATCAGAAGCCATAATATACTCAGACTCCACTATAGAATCAGTGACAACAGGCTACTTTGAACTTTTACAGCTCATAACTCTTTCTTTGAGACTGAAGACATATCCTGAATATGAATTTAGATCATTCTGATCCATCTAAAAGATAAAATCTATATAACCCCCAATAACAAGTTCTTCATCTCTTTCATACGTCAATAATATTTACTTACTTTTCCTCAGATACATAAGGATAGAGTTAACAACAATCTAATATTATTCTCCGAGATCAGTTTGATATCGACCTTCCTTGATCAATTAATAGGAACATTATTCCTCCTGCATAATATGTTATACATGATAGATTATATCATAGAAGCATGTATAATATTAATCATTCTATATATTTCCTTTTGTAATAGATGAAAAATATTCTTGGAAAGATGTATACCAAGTGACATTAAAACGAATCCCCTTTTGGATTATTCCATACTGAACCTCTTCAGTATCTAGTAAATGTATTTTACTTAGTCTAAGCATCCTCTTTGATCTACCATGCATTATCTTGATCCCTATAATATTTGTTTCTTCACCTTAGTCCTTCATGGAGAAGCACTTGATCAACCATGACTTAACCTCTTGTAAGGATGATCTATTGTTTCCAATTTGTAATATTTCATCAACATATAAAACTATGAAAATGACCATGCTCCCATTAAACCACATATAAAAACAAGGATAAATTTATTTCTAAATGGAAAGATTATTTTAATGATTTATTCAACTGAATGTTTAATGATATGGATGCTTGCTTTAATCTATAAATGGATCTATGAAAATTTTATAGCTTTTTAAAATAATTTTTTTATCACAAAACCTTATTGTTTTTACATATACACATCTCATCGAATGGCACTATAAATGAAAAACATTTTAAAATCCATCTTTCAAATCTCATAAACATGGAAAGCTATTATGAAATGTTTTATTTTGATGAATTTAAGCATGGAAACCAGAGAAAAGTTTTCATCATGGTATGTGAATTGAATTTGTATAAACCCTTTGGAAAATGTCCATGCTTTATAGGTACAATAATAAACTTACATGTCCAACTATCTGATTAATAACCACTTTCACCCAGCAAGATTTACATTTATTGGTGGATCGACCAAAATCCACACATAATTTTGGTGTACGGAATCTATCTATAAATTCAATGACTATTTATATTTTTAAACTTTTGAGCTCTTTACCACATCCTTTCAGGACATAGGGTTATTATTTTCAACCAATAATGAGTCACCATCTTTTGTGACTAGAAAACCATTTTTTCCCGATTATCTAACCTATATGGTTCTATTATGTAATACTTGTATTTCATGAACAAATTATTCTATGGGGACTTATGGAATCTATTCCCCTAAAAAATATTGTGTATATTTAGAATCAAATTCATAGAATTTTATCTTGCTCCCTCTATCCTTCTTTAGGATGTGTTCTATCTCAATGAATATAGATTTCCAAAAAACTATAATATTTTTATCTAAGGGTTCATATAGGTATTACCCTAATTTTTAATTAGGGTAAACTATAAATATATACATCATTACCCAGAGTTTCATTTTACACCTTAATCCATACTTAACAAACACACCACACTCTATTTCATGAATATGTGACAAAACAGGTTTTTTTCAACTCCATAACTGAAAGGGAATATTGTTTTCCACTTTAGTTTGTAGTCTGTTTAGTATGTATGTTACCATGTGTAATTTATATCCCCAAAATGATAATATAAGTCTTCCATGACTCATCCAAAAACTTACCTTGTCCAGTAAGGTACTATTATTCCTTTTACTAAAACCATTCCATTATGGAATATAAGAATGAATGAGTTGAGATAAAAGCCCATACTTCTATATAAAGTTGATAAAATATTGGTTAAGGTATTGATAACCTTGATCTGATCAAAGTTTCTTTGTCTTATTACCATGTTGAATCTCAAAATAAATTTTCAACTCTTTAAACTTCTCAAAGGATTAACACTTACAAATCACCAAGAAGATGCAACCATACATAATCAAGACATCGGTAAGATTCATAAAAAATGGGAATCCACATCTAGATTCTACTTGAAAAAGTCAACCCACATCAGTGTGAACCAATTCTAGAATCTCTATTGTGCTTTCACATTGACCACTAAATGGGGGTTTGATAATAATTCATTCTAAACAATATGATATATTTCAAGTGGTTTAATTACAAAAGATTATAAGTAACCATCTTGGTAGTGATTCATCAAATGATTCTTGATTACACAACCAATTTGTTGTTTCCAAAACTGTGTGAGAAATGAGTTTCATGAATTTGATTCATTATCAATTATTAATATTTGGTTTCCTAATTTAATACATAAACACTATTATTCAGTTCATCCATTCCATAAAACGTGCTATCTTTATTAAATTTGAAAATATTATTTCTAAAACTGAAAATCAATCCATCCATTTCTAAAGCAAGTGGAATTAATGGAAACATTAAGTACATAAAATTCATTCTTTAAAACCAAAATCATTCCTATTGGAAATGTCTGGTGGTAGTCTCCAATGGTTAGAGTATCAAGACTCGCTTCATTAATAGCCTGTTGATCCACCTCACCTATATCAACCTTTTGTAATCTACTTGTGTCCTACATTTGTATATCAATATGAGCATCACATGAAATATATAATAACCAAATGGTAGATATGGAAATATTACCTTGAATAACTAATGCATCAAAATCTTTATAACATCCTTCCCCAAATCATTGTATTGAGAGGAGGAAATGTTTCTACTAGCCTTAGGTGACATATCCAAGACTCTAAAGGCCAAAAATAAATGAAAAGGGATGAAGAGAACATTGAGGGATGATTTTCCCAAAGAACTAAACATCCTATCAAGAAAAGACATAACAACCAAAACAATCTATATAACGCACAATAAACAAAATCAAAAAACTCAATAAATTACCAAATAAACTATATCAAAGTAATAGTGAAAAAATACATATTATAACAATGTTATGACTATAAAACATGAATAATGAAATACCAATGTGGAGCCACTCGAGTCCAAGTCATAGAAACTCCCAATATCTTACTCTAACAACTAAAAAATTAAGGATCACTACTATTAAATTAAGAAATTCACCCCATCCCAATATCTCAATAAATGAAATATGAAAACTAACAAATGCTCCCAAGAAGGGGGTTAGTGTTACACTCAATAAGAAATCCACATTTAATTCCAAATACATGCCACTAGGAAAAGAACATGTTTGATTTCTTTATAAAATAGGAGGGAAATAGATAACCTATTTATGTCAAATCCATAAACAATATACACATATGAAAAACATTAAACAATGTTTTCTTCCTCTTATTACCACTTGTAATAATCATTCCATTTCCATACACACACACACACACACTAATCATGCTACCATAGACATCCCTATACCCATGAGTGTGGAGTAATACTATCTCTAAGACATCACTTAGTGACCTAATTTGACGGTGGTACTTTTGAACGAGATCCATCCCAATTTTATTATTTTTTGATGTTGGTACTTCAGAATATGATCCATCCTAAGTTTGGTATTATTTGATGGTGGTACTTTTGAATATAATCCTTCCTACATGAAAATAAAATCACACCAACATAATTATGAAATTTTACCAATAATACATATACTTAATACAAAATTTATATTAATATTCTTTTGAAATTGAATTCATTTCCATATTTCAAAACCAAACCCTTTTAAATCACATCCTAAATGGTTTTTTCCTAAAAAAATTCCTCAAGATATTTCTCCAGAAAATAAAAAGAACTATTTTAAAAAACTTTATACAGAATGTTATAGAACAATAGAGTGAGAGATAATCCACTTACCACAGGTTTGTTTGGAATTAAAGATAAAAGATGATTCCATGGGCCATACCAATTACTTTAATTCCACTTTTAAAACCCAAGAATATATCATCAACAAAAATACAAATCCTTAGAGCCAGGTATTACACAATGATTAATGGTTCAATTTAAGACAACCCAAAATGATTGAATATAATAATAAGATCCTTGAAATTTATTTTCACAGTTGAATGCCAAAATATTTATTGAAATTAGATTACATACATAGAATATCACTAAAAATATTCTATGAGTTCTTTAGAAGTTGAGATGGAAGAAAAGAAAAACTAAATGAGGATTTATAACCAGAGGATAGTTTAAAATTGTTTAGAATTGGAATATTCATGATGTGAAACATCCATTATTGTTTTGAATGATTGAGTGGTCACTTACAACGAAAAACCCATTTCCACAGTTTTATTTTTTAGATAACCATTTCATGAAATGAAATATTTTCATTTCATGAGACACCATATCCCTTAACCTAGTGAAAACCATTTACACTATGAAATATCTAACAGCATCTTACTAGTAGAAATTCATGTTTCGAATGACCTATTCATGGTGTGATTTTTTCTCATATCCAAATTATATATTATTTTCTCTTTACTCGTGTAAAATATTATAGGAAAATAACCCAAAGACTTCAGGCATAAAATGATGATGTACCTCAAAATAGGGGTGCTAAATTCTCCTCACTATTGGGATTTTCATACATGGGAAGCAAGAGATTAATGCTTCCCTTAAAAATATCAAGACATTAACCCAAAATAAGCTTCTCTCTTTCCTATTTTTCCTATTGAAGTTGACCATGTGATCTCACCATGATTCACTATTATATTTCATCCTTACACCACCATATTAAAATGATTTTGAATTGTAAATTAAAAATAAAATAACAAATTTAAATTACTATTTGATTAAATTATTTAATTATTTTCACTGATAAAAAGTGTGATCTCACTTTTTTGATGTTTTCATTGTAGGAGGAGGTGATTTGGAGGATCTAGAATGAAGTTGAAGAAAAATGGGCCAAACTGCTTCGAATCCCATGAATAGTAGTCCACTATCTTGCATGTTCTACAAAATACATGCATCTAAATGGGAATATATTTTTTACATTGATCCAAAATTTGGGGTGATAAAACTATTATGAAGACACCCAATATCAATTCATCCATTAAGGGACCCAACCAAACTGATCTGTTTAGGAAACTGAATTTACTTGAAGTCAAACATTTGGTTCTGTATTTTGTGCATATCTTGGGTTATAATTTTACAAATGATTCAAAATTTTTGGGGACATATTAATGTTATTGGGAAACAATTTTTTAGTTTTAAAAAAAGTGATATAGGTTTTTACAATCATCCCAAACCATGTTCCATGTGGTTTTTTGAAATCTGGGTACTCAAAAACACCTTCCACTTTGACTATAAAAGGGAACCTTTGGAACCACATTTGTAAGTTTGACCAGGAGGAAATGCGCTAATAATTTGGATTCCAAAATTATTCCTATAATCAATTTAGTGGTTTTAGAGCTCTTTAACCTCATAGGTAGAGATGATATGAATCTAGAGTTCCACACGATCTTCCTCCTCCTCTTAATGGTGGGTTAAATGATGGGTGATCATTATGAGGGAGCTAAAAAATTTAATAGGGAGTTATGACACATAATTATCTACTATTTTGATCTATAATTTTATTTTTACTTTTTTCCATTGGATTTATATATATTTTTTTGATACATTTAATTGAAACAATACTTATTTTATAACTAATCGGTGTGTAATTTTAATT
This sequence comes from Viscum album, assembly GCA_963277665.1. NCBI lineage: Eukaryota > Viridiplantae > Streptophyta > Magnoliopsida > Santalales > Viscaceae > Viscum > Viscum album. The sequence goes on along the minus strand of OY728138.1, from coordinate 535,996,973 downwards.
ATGTGACTTTTGCTGTTTCAATTGGAAAATATAATAATCCTATTATTTACCAAACATTTGAGATTTAATTGTTCGTTAGAAAAACTTAAATCATGATAATGGACTTGAACTTGACTTCATTATTTTTATGTCAATGTTTAAGCCCTATTTGCATTGTTTTCGAGGCTTGAAGGTACCCAAGTTCTTGGTTAACTCTCATCCAAAGGATTACACTAAGATCTAATAATAAATTAAGAACAATGAACTTTTAAATTGGTGTCATAACTTAGAATTAATCACATAATTATAAATTATTTTTTAAAATAAAATTGTTTTTTATGTATTAAACTCTTTAAGTTAAGTTATTTTATTTATAAATCATCATTTAGAACCCCCTTTTCTATTTGGTTTTTGAAAAACTTATTGAAAATTATAACTCTAAAACCATAAAATCACCTTAATAGAAGAATTAGGGTCTTGAATATATTATAAATAAACTTTAAAAAAATAATCAATTTTATGTTTCGTGAAAAAATGATCAAATTTTGGCACTGAATCTAGAGACTGTTTCTGTTTTTAGTGTGTGATTTTGATAAGATATTTATAATTTTTGTGAATATGTATTTATTTTAGATTAAAATTTTAATTTTATTTTTGGGTTTTTATTTATTTATCGTTTAGGTTATGTGAATGATGAATTCTACTCCGGGAGATTTACCTCCTTTCAAACCTAAAGGAGAGAGGATCCTACTTTAGCAATACCATGACACAGAGGACATCCATTTGAAGGAGGACACACCACATCTTGATACTTTTCTAAAACCTCTTCTTCTAGAACCAAATTAGAAACTAAAATTATTTTTTATAACATGTTTGAAAATAACCAAACACTAAAATAATCAACCTCAGCTGGCGTTGATATCCAACCTGCATATTTTCATGTAAAAGGAGAAGCAAAAAAATTCAAACTCAAATCAAGTTTAATTCACTTATTTCCAAGATTCCATTGATTGGTTGGAGAAGAACCACATAGAAATTTAAAATAATTTCTTTTTGTATGTTCAAAATAAAAACCGACCAATGTGGATGAAGAATAAGTAAAGATTATTGAATTACATTTCTCATTAGAAGACCTCGAAAAACATTGGTTATATTTTGTTAATTCCTTAATTAGAGTTTGGGAAGACATGAGACACATTTTTCATGAAAAATAGTTCCTGAAATCTCAAACAAAAAAAATAAGGAAATAAATTTTTGGGATAACAAAATAATAAGGTGAAATAGTTCATTAATACTAGGAAATATTTAAAAGTATTTTTTCATGTTTTCCAAACAACCAAATCATTTATCAACTTTTAATACAATCTTTTTATTATGTTTTAATTTATATTGATCAAAACATTATTTAGGCTGTTGCAAGTAGTGTTACAGTTGATAAAACCCCAATCTCTATAGGAAACCTCATTAAAAAAATGACACAAAAACACTCAACAATTATTTTGAAGATCTAGTGTACCAATTTTAGGTTTCCATGAGGTGAATTGTTATCAGTTTTAGAAAAAGTTGGGAACAAAGTTTTATGAGGTAAGTGCCCTTATCTAACAACATTATATTTCCCAAGGGGAATTCCAATCTCCTCCTCCCATCCATTATGGTATCTGTTCTTCTAACATTCATTATTCTCATCAATTACCTCAACTAAGAGAAACATCTAAGAGTTGTGAGGAAATATTTCTAAGCTTCCCCTATAACCACCCTAATAAGAAATAATCATATTATTCATCCTAATCTAGGTGGAAATACAACCAAAACTATAGAAATGGGGGTATTCACTCCAAAATCAATAATCTTAGAACCTCTTGAGGTATATTAGTCATCCTCCACCACCACTAAGAAATCCTCAAACACTAAAAATGCCTTTTCAAAATCCCCCTCAAAACACAATCCTACCATATTGGACATGATGACAAAAATGGATGAAAATAATATTCAATTCCAAAAAACAAGCCAAGATTTTGTACAAGACTGAAAAAATCAATTAGGATAACTCTCCAACTTGGTGGTGGAAATTCAATGTCATGGGTTGGGTAAACAACCCTCTCAAACACTAGTCAACCCTTGGAATAAGGGGAATTTCAGTTCTATCTCCCTTAAGTGTGAAACTCAACTTAAAATCCAATTTACCCCTCTGTTAGAGTCATTCCATCTTGAGGAAACCACTTCCCCAAATAATGAAAATGGTCCAAATAAGGAAAAAACTTGTCTTTAGAGGAGACCTTTCAAAGAAAAGAGAGTTTCATTTGATGGAAAACTAATACAAACCATTACTATTCCATTTAAACAAAGGTAAATCCAACAAAGGAGACCAAAATATGTTGAACTTGATAAATAAATATGGGAAACTTTTAAAAAAGTGCAATTTAACATTCCCTTGATTGATGTTGTAAATAAAATTACACAATAAATCAAGTTTCTGAAGGAGATATAGAAACATGAAAGGTGGATTCATGGTGATAAAAATATGATATTAGGTAGTAATGTCTCATCAATTATAGATTCATCACTTCCTATAAAATTCAACACTCTTGAAACATTCTCTATTTCCTGCACCATACGGGAGAATTTATTTTTCAATGCTATGATTTATTTGGGTGCTTCTATAAATGTGATGAATCACTCAATTTTATCTTCATTGTTGGGTAGGGAAACTAATACCACTATAATGTTCAACTAGGAAACCATATTACAACACATGCCATTGGTGTGATAGAGGATTCTCTTGTGAGGGTAAAAAAATTAATTTTTCCTACTTATTTTTATGTGCTTGAAATGAAAGATGATATAATGAATGGACATTCCCCAACTATATTGGGGGCCCCTTTATTGAAAATTACCAAAACCATAATTAGTTTACACAATGGTATATTATATATGTATTTTAGTGGTGACATTTTCCCCTTAAACATCCTTGATACCATGAATAACCCCTCGGAAGAACATTACTCACATTAAGTTAACTTAATTTATGTGCTATCATCCTGTAAAAAACATATTTTCTTTCCCATGATCCAATTTTTGAGTTTTTATCATTTAAAAAAATTATAGGTAATGAATTATGCATTTAATTTTGTAATGATTTAGAAAAATTTCAATCATGTTCTTTAATTGATGATTTCTTGAGCACTGAGAATCCCATGACCATCGATGATACTGCTAAGCTTGTAAAAGATTATTCCTCATTTTATTGGATTAAAAATAAGAAGTTAGATGAGGTTATGAACCTACCACAATCAAAATTACTTATATCAGTCCAAACCCCCTGAATAGAAACTTAAAACACTACCTCAAAATTTGAAATATTCATATCTTGAGAATGGAAACAAGATGCTTGTCATCATTTCTAGTTCACCCCCTCCAGATAATTAATGGTGACTACTTGAACTTTTTTGGGATTATAAAAAATCATTGGCATGGAAATTTGTAGATATTCATGGTATTATCACATCAATTTTCACACACCATATATTGTTAAATGATGAGGCTAAACCAGTAAGGTAGGCACAATGTCGATTGAACCCAAACCTCCTAGATGATGTTAAAAAGGAGGTAACCAAATTACTAGATTCTGGAACAATTTACCCCATCTATGACAGCCAATGGGCCAGTCTTGTGTTGGTAGTTCCGAATAAAACTTATCATATGAGAATTATAAATGAAAAAAATTAATTTGGTCGAACCTTTGTTCTAAATAGTTGATGTGTCTGTATAGATTATTTCTATCTAAACCAACACATTCGGAAGGAACATTTCCCACTATCGTTTATTGATCAGATGATAAATAATCTTGTACAGAAGTCCTACTACTATCTACTTAATGGGTGTTCTGGATGCTTTTAGATCCATATCTGCCCTGAGGACTAGAAAAAAGAACCTTAATTTTCCCCTTTGTAAATTTTGATTATAGGAGGATTCGATTAGGTCTATGTAATGCTCTAGGTACTTTCAAGTGATGCAAGGTTAGTATTTTTTGGATTACCAGGATAATTTCATGGAAGTATTCATGGATGATTTCATTGTATATGAATCCTCTTTTTATCAGTTTTTGAGTGGTCTTGGTTCTATCCTACATCTCTATATTGAAAATAATCTTGTATTAAATTTAGATAAATTTCATTTCATGGTGTAATAAGGTATAATAATTGGACATTCAATTTCTAGGGATGGTATCCAAGTAGATAAATCAAAAGTAGACATCATTTAATCCCTATAATTACCCAAAAATGTGTTGGATGTGTGGTCTTTCTTGAGTCATGTTGGATTTTACCGCTGTTTCATTCATGAATTTAGTAATATTACACTCTCATATCCCAATTACTCTAAAAAGAAAAAAATTCCTTTGATAAAGAATGTGAGGAAGCTTTTAACAAGTTAAAATGGAGTCTCACATCACCCCTAATAGTCCAACCATCACGGTGGGATTTACCGTTTGATCTCATGTGCGAATCCTCTAATTATTTAGTTGGGGATATCTAATCACAATAGGTTAATCAAGCTCCACATGTCATTGACTATGCCCCACGCATTGTAGACCATTCCCAAGAAAACTACACCACAATTAAAAAATAATTAATTTTCATTGTGTTCTACTTAAATAAATTCAGGTCATAACTTTTAGTGTTCTAAGTCAATTTGTTCTTAAACCATGGAGCCCTTTGATATCTCCATAATAAACCGAAATCCAAATCACATCTCTTTCACTTGTTAATCCTCCTTCAGAAATTTAATCTAGAAATTAGGGATAAAAATGGAGGGGAGAATGCAGTGGCTAACCATATGAGTAGGATCCTCCCATCTTCAGACATTGAATCATCCCCTTGTATTCCCATAAATGATATGTTTCTTGATGAGAAATTATACCACATGCAAGATGATATTCCTTGGAATGTTGAAATTGAAAATTATTTGGTAGAATCTTGAATTCCCACCGATTTCAACAAAAACCAAGTCTATCATCTAAACAATGTGTCCCATTGGTACATTTGGGATGACCCCTACCTATTATGAACATGTAGTGATCAAGTCCTCAGGCATTGTGTTCCTGTTAGCTAGTTTCAGTCCATCCTTAGGTTCAACCATACTTTTTCTTATGGGGCTAACTTTAGTCCCCAATGGACTTCTTGAAAGGTCTTCGATTCTAGTATATTTGGGCCAACACTCTTTTGGGATTCCTAGGTTCTCTATAAATCTTATACTCACTATCAAATAATGGTGAATGTCTCTAAAATAAATGAAATTCCACAAAAACCCTTGATCTTTCATGGAATTTTAAAATTTTGGGGAATTTAATTTATGGGACCAATCCCCAATTCATTTAGAAACCATTACATTATTATGATAGTTAATTTAGCATCAAAATAGGTAGAGGAATGAGCCACAAGGACTAATGATTCCAAGAGAGTTGTGGATTTTTTGAGAACCCATATTTTCTATAGGTTTGTATTAGTTAGGTTTATCATTAGTAACCAAGGATCTCATTTCTGCAACTGAACAGTGAAATAACTTTTTCATAGGTATAGGGTCATACATCAAGTGTCTAATGCTTTTCTCCAACAAAAAAATGGTTAAACATATGTTTCAAAAAGAGATGTAAAACAAATTCTTGAAAAACAGGTTCAGCCCAATAGAAAAAGATTGGAGTCTTATAATTAATGATTCATTACGGGCTTACCATACTACCTTAAAATATCCAATAGGGATTTCACTATATCAGCTAGTTTTTTCCCAGAGTTGTCACCTCCCTGTTAAGATAGATAACTGTGGAAACTAGTCCATCAAAAAATTAAATTATAATATTTATGGTGTAGGTTCTCAAAGGAATTTATAGATTCATGAGATGGAGGAAATGAGAAGAGACTATACGATAAGTCCCAAATTTATATGTAGATAACCAAGTTTTCCCATGTATCTCTCATCATTTATCTTCAATTCCACATTGGGAATATGGTCCACATTTTCAATGAAAGGATGAAGTTCCATATAGTGTTTTTCAGGCTCAAAATGAATAAAATAAACAAACCTTCACTATCAAAGTACAACGGTTGAGGCACTTTCATAAAGCCATTCTAGAGTACGAGATGAAGAAACTCCATGTTCAAGAAGTGACCTACCAATGACACTGACTGACTGACTGAAACTTATTTTTTTTATTAAGATAAAAACTTTTGTGGGAAAAGTAAGAAACCGAAAGGTTCAACATACAACAAAAAAACACCCAAGCAGAAAACCTGAAACAGACCCAACCAAGAAAAGATAACACTGCCAACCCCAATGCAGGACCACTCGGTGATCCCATGCAAGCATGTTCCCTCCCGAAGGCAAAGACCTCCCTCAAATTCAACCAAGTCCCAAATGGCCTGAAAAGTGGACAGAGGTGTGCTCCAGCCCATCGGAACCAATCTGGCCCTCAGACTTTTCCACACACATCAACGGAGATTGCAGAATCATTGACAAAAAATTTGATTATGCCAGAGCACATATCCCTAAAAAGCTTCCACGATAAGAAGGATACCTAATAGTGTGGTTCCTCCCTTAACAGATCTTCAAGTGAAGAAGTCATCTTGTTCCATACCTGGATATACTCCTCTAGTTTGATCACCCCCTTGTTGAAGCTGCCAACCAGAATCATATCTTGTTTATCAACCCATTTATATTGCTCCTCATTGAGATTCACGTCAAGGGTCCGACCCATAATCCTGGCTGCATCCTCCTCCGAAGCATTGAGGAATAGAACATGCTCTTTCACCTCCTCGTCCGAGGAAAATATCAAGTCCAAGGATGGGTCAGACTTACCAGATGAAATTAACTAACATCCACCCCCGCTGTCCATCTCCACAGCCACTGCCCTTTTTGAGGACCGAGTCCTCATAGGAGGTGGCAGGGAGGAGTAGTCCTTCTTACCCCTCATCCTCCTGTCACTCCTATTGCTCTTCAGACCTTGTTCTCCTTCAGAGTAGACTTTACTGACCTCCAAGGGTTCTTCATTGGGCTCCTCTTGGTACTCTACCACATCAAGACTAGAAAATCTGTTGCTCGGATTGACCGGATTTTGAGTTGGAGAAACTGCTCCCCCTGCCTGAGTGCCCGAGTCCGATCCCCCTATTTCCCCAACACTGGTTAGGAAAGGAATTTCCAAGACCTCCTCTTGCATAACACCAGATTCGTCCTCCCCTATCCCCTCCTGAGAAGCCTGTTCTGCACTTCCAGTATTAAACAGACCTTGATCCAACCGCTTGTCCCCCGCACCAGCCTCCATGGAGCAGCTGTCCACCCATCCTTCTCCTTTATCCACACTCTTCAACAAATTGATTGCCGGGTTCTGAACTGGGATCACCGACTCTCTGGGGTTGTGTGTTGTCTCGAGACCCCTACCCATAAACTGTAAGGCAGTATCAAGGTTCATTACCTTGGAGTGTCCAGTTTCCCTAATACACATCTCAGAAATATCCGAAGGAAAAGCTGCAACATACTCTCTTTTCTTACAGTGAGGACGCTACATACTCTAGGTTTGGGGGGATAAGTATATTCTTGGTTGGTTAGGATTTTTTTATCATATTTCATTTATTTCTCTCTTTTTTCACATGATTCATGGTTTTTTTATATTTACAAACCTCACCCTATAACTTTTGTGTTGGAGTATTTATTTTTGATTCCCACTAAATCCTAGATGTTATTGAAAATGCATGACGAATAACCCTATTTCAAAAATATTTTAACATTTTTTTCAAAGATGGAATGTGTGTTTTAGCCTGAATTTAACATTGAGGTGTGAATTTTTCTTGAAAATGATTTTTTTGTCAGTGATATAAATGGTCGTTCACTTTTAAACCATTAAGAATATTTATACCCTTTATGGGAGTAGTTTTTTTGAAAATCGTGTTACTTAACATCTCAGAAAATATTTTCATCCAATCATGAAGTGTAAATTTTTTTACTCAATAGAAGGTAAATATATGTTAGGTAAATATTTATCATCTTTAGAAATTTATTTTTCCATATGTTCGATCCATATTTGATCATTTTTAGTATTGAACCAAATTGGCCTATACGTGCATACCTGTTATTGGATAGTTATACTCCCTAAAAAAATAAAAATAAAAGGAAAAAAAATAAAAACACAAAAATATGGATTATGCCTTGGTTAATTCACAAAAAAATATTCCTCAACCATTTATCTTGTGATAACTATTACAATTAGTGTCTTGAGGAGATCAAACAATGGTTGAATGATGAGTGTGATATTTGTTCCAAGTGAAAATGTTGAAAAAAAGGCAATAATATTAAATGGGAGGAGTGATGAAATGTAAAACATGTTGGGATATCTAGTTCAGTAGATTAAGGTTTGAAATATTGAAATTCTTAACTTAGTGGGTCTTGAAATTAGATGGAAATGGATGTAGGGATGGTTTGGGGGAAAATCATTTAAACTGATTTTTTTAAAATAACCAATATTTACTAGATAAAAAGTGGGAAGAATTACATGAAATGGTTGTTTGACAGACACATGGAGAGTTAGTGAAATGTTTTTATTTTGAATTATTTTCTCAAATTGGCATCATTCATCTCCTTGAATTTCATTCCGATACAATTTATGTGACATTTTCTTTCATGATCACTGAGAATAACTATTTGGTGTGATTTTTTTGCATTGATCACATTGAAATAAAGTATTAAATATTAATTGAGTGTTAAATATTAATTAACATGGGAATATTTACATGAATAATTTTTGGAAATGTGACTTTACCTAGGAGTGAAAATATTTAGGTGTGGGAGTATGATGGTACCATGATTCATTATTTTATTTCTTCTTTAAGTCAACGTATTAAACTGATTTTTTATTGTAAATTAGAAATATAATAAAAACTTACACTTCATATTTGACTAAATTATTTAGTTTCTATCACTGTTAAATAAGGAAATTTCACTTGTTTTTATGTTTTCATTGTACGAGGTGGTGATTTTGAGGATCTAGAATGAAGTTAAAGCAAAATGAAAAAAACTGTATGAAATCCCATGAAAACATGTCCACTATTTTGAATGTTTAGAGAAATATGTGAATTAATATGGGAAAATATTTGGTGATAGGTTCCAAATTTTTTGGGTTACAACTCTTTTGAGTACACCCAATCCTAATTCGTCAATAAAGTGGACCAAACAAACTTATCTTTCTAAGAATCCGAATCTGCTCGAAGCCTAAATTTTGGTTTTGTATTTCATCCTTATCATGGGATGTAGTATTCCAAATGATACCGAATTTTCCGTGGGAATATTAAATAGGTTAGGAAACAAATTTTATGTCTTTTAGAATGTGGTATAAGACTGTATGGTCTCCAAAAACAATGGTCCGAGTGGTTTTTTGAAATATTGGTGCTCAAAACTGCCTTCCATTTTACCTATAAAAGGGAACATTGGGAACCCGATTTTGAAGTTCGACAAGGAGGTAATGTGCTGAAATTTTGGATTCTGAAAGGAGTATTATAGTCCATTTTTAGGTTTTGTATCTCCCTATACTCATATAGAGAGCTGATATGATGTCAAAGTTCCACATGAGCTTCATCCTCCTCTCAATGGAGAGATAAATGGTGGGTGATTTTTACAAGGGAGATACACTCTTGAAATAGGAGTTTCCACACATAATTATGTATTTTTTTTGTGTATATTGTGTTTTGGAATTATTATTTTAGATGTATCTTATCTTTTTTTGATTCATTTAATTGAAACACTTATTATTTCATAATTGACCAGGGTGTAATTTTAAGTTGCGACATGTGTATTTATTATTTGTAAGAATCCTATTATTTCCCAAAAAATTGATATTTAAGTGTTCCTTGAAAAAACTTAAATCATTTTAATGGGTTGGTGTAACACCCCAAGCTTCCACGGTACGTTTCCCTTTGAATAATGCAATAGCTTGTGTTGTACGGAACATTGAGATTCTAATACATCGCGACCAATCAAACTAGCCATTATGTATAGTAATACCCAATTTTTGAAATTTTATCAATTTTATCTTTCAAAATGGACTTCATTTTTGGGTATGTAATATTGAAATTATCTTAGGGTGAATTTTTTGTATTTTTCTGAAAACATTTAATTTTTGATGAATTGTGAAAAATACAGAATTTTAATTAAAAATAACCTTTTTAATCAAAATAATATATAGTGCTAAATTATACTATTTAGTGGTTTTTAAGTATAATTAGATTATATTTTTACCATTTAATTCAATGTTGGTCATTGGAAGTAATTTCACATTTAAACTGGACATAAGAAAGTGTCAATCTTTTAATAGTTGTTATTTCTTAAAAACACACTTTTTGTTTTGACAACATGAATTAATTTCAAATTAATTTCTGCCACTTATGTATTTTGAATTTATAAAAATAGATTCCATATTTAGAATCAGGAGTTCCAAATTGTTTAAATATGTAACTTTTATTTTTAGACATTCTGAATAATTACTTCGACAAATATTTTATTTACCATATATGTACCTAGGGGTAAAACCCGAAAAAACCACTTTGAGCTAGACTCGAACGGGAACTGGTGCATGACAATGGGCCTTGCTGCACTCTTAGTTACGACAATTCAAGGGGATATTCTTAGGATAATTCTCATTTTCTTTACAATACATTATTAAGGTTCTATGTATATATACTTCCTCAAAGAAAACATTTTTATAATTATGTATTATATCCATAAACAGTTCAGTTTATTTTATGTTTTCTACAAGTTTGGAATTATTTATTTCGATTCATAAAATAATCTAGTTTATGACATTGTTTAGAAATGGCGCCTAGTGGAAGGAATGGACACCGTATCAACTTATGTAATCCATGTAGGTATTTCCCTCCTACTCAAGATAATTATAGTGGAGCTAGCGATGCAACTGGTGCTGATTAGCTTATCACCATACTAAGATAACCCACTCAGGTTATGAATAATAACCTCACCCGTATGGAGCACCCTGATCCATAGTTTGGATGATCAATGTTAGATCACTTCATGATTCCACAAATACCAAATTTAAATGGGAGTAAAAATCCATTAGTAGCTGAGAAATGGATAAATTCTTTATAGAAAATATTCCACACCTTGGGGAGTAGTGAAAGGAAAAAAGTTGTCATGGAATTTTACCGCCTCACTGGAGATGCTGATCAATGGTGGTCATCGATTCAAAACATGATGGAAGATGATAAATTATCAAATATGGAATGAAGGAAGTTTAAAGAGATTTTCTTAGAAAAATACTGTCCTCATGACCATCGATCAGATATGGAAAGGCAATTTATGAGTCTGAGGCAAAAAGAGGATGAGAATGTCGTAAAGTATGAAGCTAACTTTACAAGGTTAATGTGGCAAGCAACATATTATACACGTAACCCAAGAAGTATGATTGATCGTTTCTTTGATGGGTTAAAACCTATTTCTACAACGAGCATTAGTCTCACAATTCTTTTCGTCATATGAAGATATTGTCTCATATGCTATCAAGATAGAAAATTAATTTTCTTAGTCCTACGACTTTAAAGCAACGCAAGAGAAGACGAGATCTGCTAAACAATATGGAAAATAAGGGGACGAAGGGAAAAGTTTTATATCCATCCTATAGTAAATGTGGGAAGAAACACCCCAGTGCTTGCTTAAAGGCAATGGGAGTCTGTTACAAGTGTGGTGAAAAAGGCCACCAAGATCATGATTGCAAGGGGAAGAAAGAGGCTGTCAATGTTGAATGCTACAATTGTATAGAAAGAGGGAATTATGAAAATTAATGTCCTAAGCACCAAGTAAACTTACTTCAGAAAAGTCCAAGGGATCAAGGATAATCTTATGCTATCACTACTACTAAGGTTTAAGCTCCGAAAGACATGGTGGCTGGTAATTTAATGTTTTCCTCAAGTCTATAAAATGATTTATTTGATTCTGGATAATCACATTGTTTCATATATTTCTAGTTTTCTATGAAAATTAGATATTTCCAATTTTATTTAACAAGGGAGTTGTCAGTAAAAAATCCTAAGGGAAGTATCATTGCAAAAAAGTTTTGTGAACCAGTCCTCATTAGGGAATATAAATGTTCTTTATCTAATGATCTCATCATCATACCCATTATTTAATTTGATATAATCCTTGGTATGGATTGGCTTTCGGACCATGATGAAAAAATTTATTATAATAAGAAGGAGGTTGCGATTTTTGATGACGATGATAAAGAACACCTTATCTTTAGAGCAGAATAATCACCACCTAATTCATATCTAAATTCACCCCCAATAGCTCAACAAAATTCAATTATTAGGGAGGAAGAGAATGAAATAACTGTGGGTGAGGAAACAAATGTTAAAATAAAGTATGTACCTATTGTGCAAGAGTATGTTGATGTGTTTCCAGAAGATTTACCTGGACATCCTATAGAATAAGAAATTGAGTTTTCCATTGATTTAATTCCTGGTTCAAGGCCCATATCGAATACCCCTTATAGAATGACCACTGTGGAATGAGTGAAACAAAAGAAACATCTTGAAGAATTGAGTAATAATGGAATTATTCGCCCTAGTGTTTTTTTATAGGGAGCCCCTGTCCTTTTTGTTAAGAAGAAATATGGATATATAAGGTTGTGAATTGACTATAGGGAGATTAATGATATAACAATAAAGAACAAGTACCCCTACCTCATATTGATGATTTATTTGACCAACTTCATGGAACTCAATATTTTTCAAAGACTGAACATCGATCTGGATACCATCAGTTGTGCATGAAGAAGGAATACATTCTGAAGATAGCATTTCAAACTAAGTACGAAAATTACGAATTTACAGTAATTCCTTTTGGATTGACTAATGCACCCTCTATCTTCATGGATATAATGAATATAGTTTTCAAGGAATATCTTGATGAATTTATAGTGGAATTTATTGACGATATCTTGGTATACTCCAAGAGCTACAAAGTTCATAAATATTACTTGCAAATTATCCTGAAGACTCTTAGAAAAAATGAATTATATGGGATATTTTGTAAGTGTGAATTTTGGCTTCAAGAGATTTCTTTTCTTGGCCATATTATCTCTAATGATGGAATCTCTGTTGATTCTTCAAAGACCAAGGCAATCCAAGAATGGCCAGAACCGATGATTTTAACTGAGGCACACAATTTTATTGGTTTAGCAGGTTATTATCGGTGTTTCTCCAGAATTTTTCCTGATTGGTTAACCCATTAACCAAGCTCACATGCAAAGGGGTTAATTTTTTTTTGGAAAAAAGAGTGTGAAGAAAGTTTTGAATAAATGAAGAGAATATTAGTCAATACTCCTATATTGACTCTACCATTAGGGAATGGCGGGTTTGTTATTTATATTGATTCTTTAATGAAAAGTCTTGGTTACATCCTTATGTAGAATGATAAGGTTATTGCCTATGTATCGCGATAACTAAAAATTCATGAACAAAACTATCCTACTCTTGATCTTGTGTTAGCAGCTGTAATATTTTCTTTGAAGATATGGGGATACTATCTATATGGGGAAAAATATGGGATTTATACTAATCACAAGAGTTTGAAGTATATTTTCTCACAAAAGAACTCAACATTTGGCAAATTCAATGGATTTAACTATCCAAGGATTATGATTTCACTATACACTACCACCCAGGGATGGTAAATAAGGTGGAATATGCTTTGAGTAGAAAGGATCATGGATTTTTGAACAAGATGAGAGTTGAAAAGGATCCTATATACATGGATCTAGTAAATATGGATATGGGAATAACCATGGAAGGTGAAACATCAATGATTTTTCAAATGGTTTCCAAACCATCTTTACTAAAAAGGATAAAAAGTTCTCAGGCTGATGATGAGGATTTTCAAAAGAAAATTAAAGGTATGAAAAATAAGAGATTGAGTGACTTTGTATATGAAGATAGAATTTTGAAATTTGGGAAGATACTTTGTGTTCCCGATATACCTGATCTAAAAAGAGAATTGTTGGATGATTATCATAGCTCCAATTTCTCTATACACCCTGGGAGCACCAAAATGTATAGAGATTTGAATGAAAATTTTAGGTGGAACAACATGGAGAGGGATATTGCTGATTTTGTGTCAAGATGTATGGTTTTTCAACAAGTGAAAACTGGAAGGCAAAAACCTGGAGGAGTCATGCAACCTCTTTACATACCTGAGTGGAAATGAGATAATATTACGTTGGACTTTGTCCTGGGACTACAAAAGACTCCTAGAAGGAATGATGTAATATGGGTCGTTGTTGATCGTCTTAAAAAGTCAGCACATTTTCATGCTATAAGAGATGATTTACCACTTGAATGTTTAGCAAGACTGTATATTAATGAAGTTGTAAGACTTCATGGAGTACTCCTATCGATTGTTTCTAATCGTGATCCATGTTTTACATCAAGATTATGGAAAAGTCTTCAGAAATCCCTGCATACTGTACTTCATTTCAGCACTGCCTACCACCCTCAAAATGATGGAGAATCAGAATGGAATATTCAAAATTTAGAAGACATGTTGAGATCTTTCTCACTTGACTTTCAAGGTATGTGGGATCAATATTTACCTCTAGTATTATTTTCCTATAAAAATAGCTTCCATTCAAGTATTCAGATGGCACCATATGAAGGGTTATACAGAAAGAGATGTTGTACACCAACTTGTTGGGATGATGTTGGTGAAATAAAACTTGTAGGACACTAACTTGTTAAGGAAATGATTGAAAAGGTGAAGGTAATCCAAACCCACATCAAAGAAGCTCAAATTATGTAGAAGATCTACGCTGATAACTGAAGTAAGGATTTGGAATTTCTGGTAGGAGATCATGTTATCTTGAAGGTATCTCCATGGAAGGGTGTTATACATTTCGGTAAGAAGGGTAAATTGAGTCCCAGGTACATAGGACCTTTAAAAATTCTATAATGAATTGGGGATATATCTTACCATTTGGTAATGCCGCCAAGTCTTTCCAAAGTTCATGATGTGTTCGACGTGTCACTGTTGAGAAAATACATGCCTGAACCAATACATGTACTTACATATGAGGAATTAGAACTGGAACCCGATCTGTCTTATTGCGAAGAGCCTGTCAAGGTTTTTGATAGAAGAGAAAAAGTGTTGAGAAACCGGACGACTCGTCTGGTAAAAGTTCTATGGAGAAACCATAATTTGGAAGAGGCAACGTGGGAACTTGAGGAACTTATGATGAAGAACCACCCGAATCTTTTTATGCAGAAATATTCTAGAAATTTTGAGGAAGAAATTATTTGAAGGATGGGAGAATGTAATAACCCAATCTTCAACGATATGTTTCCTTTTGAATAATACAATAGCTTGCATTGTATGCAACTTTGAGATTCTAACACACCCCGACCAATCAAACTAGCCGTTTTGAATAGTAATAACCACTTTTTGAAATTTTATCGATTTTATCATTCAAATTGGAATTCATTTTTGGGTTTGAAATATTGAAATTAGATTAGGGTAAATTTTTGGTATTTTTCTGAAAACATTATGTTTTTGATGAATAGTGAAAAATACTAAATTTTAATTAAAATCAAATTTTTTAATCAAAATAATTTATAGTGATAAATTATAATATTGAGTGTTTTTTAAGTATAATTATATTATATTTTTACCATTTAATCCAATTTTGGTCATTGGATGTAATTTTACATTTAAACTGAAGATAATTTAGTGTCAATCTTTTGATAGTTATTATTTCTTAAAAACACATTTTTTGTTTTGACAACATGAATTAATTTTAAATTAATTTATGCCACTTCAATGTTTTGAATTTAGAAAAATGGATTCAATATTTATAATCCGGAGGTCTAAATTGTGTAAATAGTTCACTTTTATTTTCAGACATTCTGAATAATTACTTCGGTAAATATTTTATTTACCATGGTTAAAGGGTAAATCCTGTAAATAAGGGTAAAAAATAATATTATAATAATATTAAATTACCATAACACATATCCTAACCCTATTGGATGATACATGTCCGACCATGTGCATCCTTGGGTTTATTTTGGGACCCCATGGTGCCACTTGTAAGTGTTAATGACAGTTTATATTAATTAAGTTAAAGTAAATACAAAAATTACAAAAGCATATATAATTTAGTAAAACAATTTTTACAATGGGTTATATATGTTATCTCTTCGACTATAATTATTCATTAGAAATATAAAAGGATTTCCTACATAATGGTATTTTATTTATAATTTTTTGACATTGAATAATTAAATTTATTTATGACACAATGATAATGGAATATTTTCCTTTTTAACGACAGAATCAAATAAATAGTATTGTAGATGTTAAAATAAATATAATTTGGAAGTTTTTATGACATCCAAGAATTTTCTAAGTTAATTTGACATGTTAGTATTGATTAAATGATTTTTTTTCTATGTAATAATGCTGTTATGAATTTAACAAAAATAAAATAGAAAATAGTGTCAAAATTTACATAAAAGGGGTTTTAAAACAAATATTATATTTTTAATTGATATTCTATTCCTAATAATCTAAGGTTATGGAAAAGGTCTTAAATAATATTATGTATGTCATTAATGAACCACTTTTGGTTCTCTTGTAATTTTATCATAAGTTTATTAACCATATATTATAAAAATACAAAGAGAGTTGGTAAATGGAAAACTAATTAACTAAGAGTTAAATCTAGAAGATAAGGTTAAAATAGTGACCCAAACCTATCTAAAACCTATTGGTTGAGTGGTTTTCGACACATAACCACCTTATAGTATAAATAAATCATTTTCGAGCCATTATAAACCAAAAATTATTTTATTATAAAATAATATTTCAATCTTTTCCTAAGGTGCCCCTCAGCCCTCTTATAAAAGGGAACTTTCCCTTATGTCAAATTCACACCTTCAAAGCCAGTTGGCTCGGCCAAACCCTACCCAAATATCATATTAACTATACTCCCTTAATCCTAGAGGACTTACTTTATTCATAAAGACAACCTAAAGATCCATTTTGATCAAATCAAAAGGAATAACCCAAAGAAGAGGTGGTTAACCTACCCTCGACCAAGGAAAAGAACAAGGTAAGGGTTAAATTCACAATCTCTTCATTATCTGAGGTTGTTTATACGTAATTATCTACTAGGACCTTTTTATCATCCACATACATTCTTCTTAAAAATTTATTTCAAAACATTTTTATTATTTACTAGACAATGGTTTAAATTCCATTATACCCTTATTTGACCTTATATGTTTTGAAAGGAATCTTTCCGTCATTTTCCAAATAAGGTACTTTATGACCTTTTCGACAAAATTAAGGTAAGAGTGTTTTATTAACTTATACGGTAGGTGGAACTATTTTTCCACCGTTATAACATCATCGAAGCCCCCCTTACAAACTTATAAGAATATTTTCAAAATAAATGTTTCTTTTTTAATTATGTAATTTCAAAATAGAAAGAGATATTTCTCTAAAAAAGGTTTTGATTTATTCTATGTCAACATAATTTGATTGATTTTAAGATTATTTGAAGTTGATTTATTATGATACAAAACTTCCATATTGTATTGAAGGTTTTGTGAAATGTTTGACTGTAGATGTGTTATTTTTACACCATTCATGGTTTATAGATAAAGTATTGACATTTCGTATGCTAGTTTTAATATGAATGTTTGTGTTTTGTTTAAAGCTTTTCATATGAGGAATGCATTGGACTTATTAAGTGACGGGTGGAGCCTGCTATAGCTCCTCGATGCATCTATAGGTATCATTAGACGAACTAGTGTCTTGGCACAAGGCCTTGAAAAATTCTTATTTGTAGTTTTGGCACAAGGGCTTTACTATGTTGTTATGAAGTCTGGTATTATGGATTCCATAATTATGAAAGTGGCTATTGATATTTAATGTGATTATTCGAATAGTAGAATATCAATGTGAATAATTAAATGGAATTATTTGATTTTATCTTTTCCATATTATGCTGAAGTTCAAGTTTAAAAGGCTTTTGTTTTAGTATTATACCTTTCCTTAAATGTTTATGCTTATTTAGGAAAGTTTCCACTATATTGTTATCCTTACTGAGTATCTGATCACACCCATTTCTATGTTTTCGTTTTCCCACAATGTGAAGAAGTATTTTATGACTGACCTATAGGGATAGTCTGAGGGGATATGAGAGTGGTCTATGGAAATAATGTTGTTGTAGTTTTTCATTTTATAATGTAATGTAAAACTCATGAATGTTTCTAGTATTTACAAGGCTACTAATCTTATTGGCCTTTCGGGATATGATTTCCTTGTATCATGCTAATCTTATGAAATAACGAACAGACTCTGGGTAACTGGGGTCAGTGTGTTACAGTTGGAACATGACTTCATGATTGTTATATCAATGTTTAATTAAGATTTTCCTCATTTTAGAGGTTTTTGGGTACCTAATATATTGATTAACCCTCTACCAAAGGATTAAACAAAGACCAAATAATAAATTAAGAACAAGTTACTTTTCAAGAAGTATGGTAACTTCACAATGATCACATATTTATCACATATTTTTTAAAATCCACTTGTTTTTCAACTATTAAAATATTTAAATTAAGTTATTTTATTATTAAATCAATATTTAAACCCCCTGTTTTATATTTGGTTTTTGAAAAACTTGTTGAATATTCACACTCTAAACCCATGAAAACTTTTTCAGATCCAAACTTGGGTATGTACAAGACTATTAATAATCTTTAAAAACATAATAAATTTGACATGCTAAGACCATGTGGTCACCTTGATAACATACAACTCACACTAAGGAAACAAATATCCCTTGCAAGGCATTTTCCAATCTATTCGGAATCTAAACTAGTTCATAAATAAAAGTTACCTTAAGATCAAGAGTGAAATGATCCCAACTAATCACCTAATTAAGATCTTGGTGATATATATTCAGTTGATAAATATAGAAGATGTTATTGGAAAACACTAAATCTTGGAGGCATGGCTAACCAATACACAACAATACCAATCCATTAAACATCCTTGAATGGTACCAAATAACATGGTTCTACCTTCCCCTTATCATCGATGACCAAGTCTTTTTGACAATTTAAAGAATACATAGTCATTCAAATCGAAAGATAATGGTCAGTGATGATTACATGCATATGATTTCTATCTATGATTTTCTATATCAATATACTTATGGATTATCTAGATTATATTTAGTCTCATAGAAAAGCCTTAGTTCAATAAAATATGTCTCTCCTATTCCCTCCCAACCTAATGGAGAACGAAAATAATGACCATTTAAACATTTGAATTTGGCAATCTATATTCTCAGTTGATATATTTTTTTTTATAAAATTACTCCACCAAAGGCATATGGTCTTCCTAAGAGCTGATAAATTGCACGAATGATTCCCTAAGAATATCCTCCAAAATTTTAATTGCATGTTCTGACTGTCCATCTATTTGTGGATGATATTTCATGACCATTGTTAGTTTAATCTTAGTATCCTTTTTAACGATTACTAGAATTGATAAGTGAATAGAGGGTCTTTTTTAGATACAATATAAAAAATAACTCCATTCAACCTGACTACTTCTCACATATACAACTTTTTTCAATTCCTTCATCATGTTGTATTATTTGATAGGTAGAAGGTGTACTAACTTGGTGACTCTATCCATAATCACCCAAATAGAATTGTTCTTCCAAAACATTCTCATCAGACCTATAAAAAATTACATTGTAATCTATTACCACTTCAATATATATATATATATTGGAGTAGAATACACTAGAAAATTTAGTCATTGATGCTGAAATTTTACCTACTGATAAATTATACATTTTATCACATATACCACAATCTTGTGTCTCATGCATAACCGCTAGAAACATGCCTTCAACGTATTATACAATTTCATAATACCTAGATTAATATACAATTTAAAACCATGTTATGTAGAAAGAATTTTTTACTAAAAAGTTTGAGGGACTATAATTAGATTCTAAAAAAGCAACAAGGAGTTTTAATCCTATTTGTAGTCATCGAAAATCTTCCCCCCATTTATGATTGACCTAACTGTGATAGAATCAGGATTTTATGTCTATTATTATTATAAAAAACCCATAAAGTTAGGAACAAGATTAACTAGAAATAAAATTGAATTTTTATACCATATAGCTTAATCTAGATTCATGTCAACAATCACACTCATGGGTTTCCATTGGTCATAAGATTTTCAAAGCACTTCACTATACGAATTATAAATCAAAACTTACACCACAAAATTCTATTTACCGAGTGTATATAATATGTCAAAATAAATAATTTAAAGGTATTACATCCATATTAATTGTCTCAAGTTCATGAATTTTTGAAAAAATATATATATTTTAAAACAGTTATGGTTAATGGAAACCATGAAATTTTCTTTAAAGTAGTAATGCTATCATGTCATTGTGGAATGAAAATTTTAAGTAATTCATGGCCTTTTATAGGATAGTTTTTATCATGCACTTGTAGCTTCCTCAAATCATATTACACATCATGATCTCCCTACTTGAGATTATAACCAAGAATAGAACCATACACATCATAGTATATTACATATCCCCAACCTTGTTTTGAAAATGTTAAGATTGGTGCTAAGGTGA
The DNA here is from genome assembly GCA_963277665.1 of Viscum album. Classification (NCBI taxonomy): domain Eukaryota; kingdom Viridiplantae; phylum Streptophyta; class Magnoliopsida; order Santalales; family Viscaceae; genus Viscum; species Viscum album. The sequence continues at coordinate 535,976,266 of OY728138.1, read as the reverse complement.
GATGATATTTAATATCTAGAATGGTTTTTTATAGTTATCATTCTATATGAATGGATCTACTTTTCTTTCCAAATATTTCATGGGCTAAATAATCCTAGAGAAATCCTGAACCAAGAAATGATATTAACCTTCCAATCCTAGAAATCTGTGTATTTCAAAAACATTCTCTAGTGAATTTCAAAAGACTTCTGCATCTATATTTCATGGGTTAACTAATTTTACCTCTTTATAAATGAATTTCCTATGGAAACAAACTTCTTTGAACCAGAAGTATCACTTTGGAAACATAGAATACAAATGATAGTCTTTCAATGTACATAATACAATTTCCAAGTGCTCTTCGTGGTCATTCCTACTTTGAGATTAAACCAGAATATCATCAAAAAACACAACAAAAAAGGAGTCGAGGTACCTAAGGAAGACAAGTTCATAAAGTACCGAAATACTAATTGTGTATTCATTAAACCAATGGTCATGACTTCATAGTCAAAAAGGATGTAGTGACTCCAGAATGTTGTATCCATGATATCCTCTTTTCTAAGTATAAGTTGATGTTATCCTGAGCATTGATAAATCATAGATAACCAATTGACTCCCTTCAATTGATCAAATAGTTCATCAATTAAAGTAATGTGATTCTTATTTTTAATAATTAATTATTACAATTTATGATAATCAATGCATCACTAGTGGGTACAATATTTCTAGTTTACAAATAAAGCTCATGGAACCCAACATGATGTACTAGGTTTGATGAATACTTTACTTTATAACTGTACTAGGTGGAACATTAACTATTGAAACTCATCCAAATACATTATAAATGACGGTAATGAAATAGGTCTTGTTATAGAGAGTAGATAAATAATTTTTTTCCCTTCTTAGGTGGTAAGCCAAAAAAATTGTTCAAAAAACATATGGGTACTGATCAAATATATTAGGAAGAGTCCCATTTCCTATTCTATCTATAGCTACCAAGGCCATTGTTCTTAATATGGTTCTATCCACTATCACTAAAGGCCATTGTCTAACTACATTTATATCCCAGTCACCTTAAATAAATAAATAGCTCCATCTGAGGATGTAAACATCATCTATCACATGTAATAGTCTATACGGGCTTTAAATCCCACATCCAATCTGTACCAAATATTAAATCAAAAGTATCCATCTATAATATCATAAACTCCCAAATAAATTGCACTATATCAATGGTAATGGAGCATTTTTAACACTTAAATCCTCTATAATCCCACTATCCAAGTGGTGTCTTAAAAATCATTATATAATGCATCATTTCTATGTGTAATCCCTGTTATTTAATGAAAGAATAAGTAATAAAAGAATATGATGCACTAATATCAAATAAAAAATAAATAATGGTTGAGTATAAGATAATGGAACCTCACACTGTGGAGGAATCTCATTTCTCTCTCGTGATAGATTACTCTAGTATATAAATTTTTCAATCTGCAACCATAGGATAGATCTTTATTCAATATTGAGGCATCGATTAGACAACCAAAGTGTTCCTAAGAGTGTCTCAATTCACTTGATCATGTGAAAAAGAACTAATCTAATGGGACTATTCCATCCAAGAATAAGAGACCTGAGTCCGAGTTAATCCTATTACACCTGCTAATTTTTGATTTCTATGACATTACTTCTTAATATCCCTTATCTTTCCTTAGTCATGTCAATTGCTCGGTGGTTTAGTGCATTCTTTATTCCTATGTGTCATTGAACCAAATTGGAAACAACCTGGTTCTCTATCTAATCTTGTAGAAAGGTTGACCAAATCCAAAGTTGATGTCTAGGGCTGAACACCTCCTTGAGAATAAGTGTCCCTCTTCCACTGGTTCCCCTCGTTATAGTTTCCACATGTTCCTATGGAAATAGACATACTTCCTCCCATAGGATTCCAAGAAAGATCTATTTCCTCCATTGTTTTCTTATTGACCATATATATTAATATAAAATATGATGGATAGTTATATCAGATCAAATATATAGTCGTAATACCAACTTGAAAACACATTCCTTTAAGGATGTTCTACCAACCACTTCTAGAAAAAAATGAACCACGTTTAAAAACTTATCTATGCACTCTATCAAAAATAGGTTTTATTATTTCATAATGAAGATTCCTTTTTTTTTTCTCTCTTGAATGTTTGGGGATAAAATTTGTTGTTGAAATTCTCCAAAGTGCTCCCACACAAGTCCTTGGAAAATTATATCACAGATTGATAGATCCCACAATTGGCATGTAGGATCCTATAACATTTATGTAACTATATCCCACCATAGGTGTGAAAGATCCTCAATATATATATTTTATATTTTTCTTAATTTTAATTTAACACATTTGTTGGATATATGAGAATGAAAGAAGAAAGGGAAGAGAAAATGATGTTTGGATTTCAAGAATGAATAGATCTAAAGTGAAAGAATCTGAAAATTAATACCATTCAATCAACAATTAATAAATAATTATAAATTAACCAATTGATCGTTCTGATACAACTTTTAGGTTCCTGTCATAGTGGAATCACCTATTTGACATATAAAACTTGACATTGAGTCTTAATTTATTAATAATAATATTTTTACATAAAGAATGATTTCATGACCAATGTAATTCATAAATTACTTGACTTGATTAAATTCTGAAACCAAAAGTGGATGATCTTCACATATAATTTATAATTAATTTATAATAAGATATTAAATTACTTGAACTTGTAATTATTTCTTCATTGGTGAGCTGGTTGAATCGATCCCATCATACCATTGTTTCCTTACATGATCCAAGTGTAAAATCCCTTTAACAATGATCAATACATGCACTATAGTCAATGAACATCACCTTTGAATAACTGAGTGGCGGAATGGTCGATCTAGATCACTTGGGTCATTCATGGTGGATCTTAGTAGAATTATATTTGAGGATAAATATTTCTTTATGATATATAAATGTATTTATTTATGTTGAGGTGATAGAAAACTCTAGATCTATAAAACTCTCTCTAGGTCTTGAGAGATATTGACTCTATCCATTGTGCACAACAAGTATGTCTATGAAAAGAGATATATTTATATATTTATAATGGAATGTTCTGGGTTAATAATTTTCACATAGGACCCTTAAGAATTCTATTATTATTAGTTGAACCATGCCTAATTGTAATAATAGAATTATTATATATTTTCACAAAACATGTGCATCACTTTAGAATATTTTAACTATTATCATTTTCATCATTTCCAAATGGACCATTAATCTTGGCCCACTTATCCTCATTGGAATTTAAAAAACCTTAAATAATGACTATTTATTTCAAAAATAAATATCACTTCATTACTAATTGATAAATATAATAAATATTATATTCAATAAAACTTGAATATATATATATATATATATTTTAATTCAATTATACTTTCAAATAACATGTGATTAAATCTTAGTCATCAACCAAACCTGAATAGTTTTTAATGTAAAAAGTATGAATAATATTAAATCTAACTTGTTAAATGCAACATTGAATTCAAAAAAGATTCTGAATATACGTAGTGTGTGGCTTGATATGCCTTTTTCTCAATATAAATAGGTGAAGACACATAATGTCCAAGGTTAGAATCTAGATATACACCAAAGCACCCATTAAGAAAGAAGTTAATATCCAAATAAAATAAAACATTCTAAAAATACTTACTATTTTATATAATCCGTGCATTATTATATCTCTAATAAAGAATGTTTTACACTGGTGTCATCAACCTATGTTATCGATTATTCTTTCTTTGACTTTATAGAAATGAACATACCCACAAAACACCATGGAAATGGATTTATCCCAGAAGTTCCATTCCCATAAAAGAGATTGATATATCCACTAAAATTAATAGATAGAATGGATAAATCCTTTCTCATATTATCCATTAATGAAATATCACTTGTGATGCACCCAATGTATCTGACTTCATTGTGATCATATCTCGACATGGTATCAACACATGAAAGTACATGAATTATGGTATTCATTAATGATGATATTAGTGTTTGAGGATTAATATGTGTGTCCATAGATAATAAAATCTAATGACCCATATAAATGCAGATTTCTTAATAGAGGGCCTTGTTCTCATAATCCACTATGTTGAAATTTACCAAGGGAGAACACAATGAGAGGGTTCCTCAAAGTACCAGGAGTCTCTACACTATAGCCTATATTATTTGTGTGTCATCAAATGATATGATTTGATTATAAAACTTTTATTCAAGAATATTCTCATGGAACCTTCGGGATCTCATCATATTGGGGAACTTCAATGAACTTTCAAAGTGACATATATTTTTTGGACATTATCATATTTTATTTCATAGAGAGGAAAAATCATGATGTGTTAAGAAACTGTATTAATATCCAATAAAATTAATACATGTAATAATTAAGTTATTAAAATCTAGATTTAGGTAAAAAACTCCAGTAAATCATTGTAGAGAGATAGAATAAATCCTATCTGACTTACCAAGTTATTCTAGGTCAGTTTTCATACACCCTACATGTCTATAATCTACCTAATGTATACCCACCTAGATACTAATACACCCATGGTAGAGAAATAATCATTCACACCCATACCAACTTGATTAAGGTCTATATGACATATCAAGGTTCTCTAATGGCATACTCATGCCAACCATTTCCCATCTGATGCTCTCCCCAATATGGAGGATCCTAATGGAAAATAGTTCAAGGTCCACTATATCCTTCTCATTTTATTTAATAAACACAACTTAGGGGTTCACCTATCTTAAGGTACATATTTATAATCAAGGTATTAAACATTGGTAGCTGATGCACCTGGAAAACTCTCTGGGGAAGTAAGGGAACCTATCCATGTCCTCTAAGTTCACACAATACATTAAATTCATACCCCTATAGGGTCTATCTTTATACAATAACACATTTATAATTAATTCATCAGCCATTGATGTCCGGGGCATTAATCCAGGGCACAAAGGTCTTTCACAGTCCTTGACACTTTGTCTTTTTCCTAGGGATTGAATTTTAAATAATATTTTTTTAAATAAAAAGTTAACCACCCTTTGTAGAGAGTGTGTAAGTCACATTCTATATAAAAAAAATTCTTACATCGAATGGGAATTCTTAAGGGACCACCCACCTTATAGGGAGTTATTTCCTTTTTTAGATGATCAAACACCCTCACTAAAAATCATCCATTTTTTCCCATGCTTTCATCATCCCCCATGGTCCTAACATAGGCCAAAACACCAATTATAATTAATTATGAAAATATATAATTGACCATAAAAATTAAGATAACAATTTTTAATTAATTATCAATTGAATTAAATTAGGAATAAATGAATACTAGTTCACCAAATCATCTTATCACACTAAGACCACTTTTAATCCCCCAAATAAGGTCCATAGTGCACTCTCGACACTACCATATGCAAGACATATAATTTATCAACGAATGAATGGAAAATTTAATTTAAAATTTAAAAAATCACATGAAAAACCAATGAGTGACATAACTTTACCAAAATGGCATGAAAAATTATGAAATTACATTTAGACATATTTCAAGGAATTCCTCTATCCATTATTTGAAAATGTACATAGTTATGATAGGATTCCAATATTCCTCAATGGAATTGTCTCTCAAATCCCTAGCTGAGACTACTAAAATTAAAATGTAAGAAAGGGGAAGGATGAAGGGAAATAGAGAGAAGAAAATCTCATCTGAAACCACCATAAAAATCTATATAAAATCATCCTAGAATGAGTGGAAATCTATAGAGGAAGGGAAAGGGGAGGACTAGGTAAAATGGGCTCCCACATGAGACTATTTAACCAGATAATGGGGTGGGGACCTAAAATTATGTGTTTTAACCTTATAAAAAACACTAAAGACTCACTAAAAACATGACCATAGGGGGTCATAGAGTGAAATAACCTCATATAGAGGAACTTCCAATGGATCACTTAGACTTCACAACATGACCTCCCACACCTCATGTCTCTTAGGATGTGGCACCACCAGGCAGAGGGGCTAGTCCCTTTGCTAACCTCCACTGTTTAATGGTCCTCTAGGCTTCTAACATTTCATCCTTAGGGAGAACACCTATATGGAACATAATACTACATAGCTCATTTCCCTCCTTTACAACTAATCATAGAGTGGACTCCAACTATCATGGTGTGACATGCTATACATAGATGAAAATTAAGTGGTCAACCACCCAACTATTCTCCAACACACACTCGAGAACCCAAGGAACTCACCAGGCCTTAAACAACATACAACAATTTCCCATTTGGATTCAACAACTACAATAATTATAATATGAATTCTGTCTCTCAAAATGACCCATTCTCCAGAGCGAAAAATTCACATTTATTCTAAAATTCACAAGCCATAAAAATGAAGGTATTTACAACTTTAATGAAAACTATAATATTCATAAATACATTCCCTATTTTTGAACTCTTTCATATTTAAAAAACATTAATGTGGATAACTGGAATTATATACCCTTCTAAATCATAGAATTGATTTCTATAACTTTGGTTACTAACAAAAAAATTACTTGGAGTTTCTCAAGCCCCTTAAAGAATTACAGATGATTTAATTTTATGGAATCATTAGTCCTCCTTCCCAACAAGTAATTTATCCATGAATGACCCTGAATGGATATTTTTATGAAACATTTTTTTGACTTTTAATCTAACATCTCTTTTTCTAGTTTGAAAATTTACCCACTTTTATTATTAATATTGCACCAAAACATGGACATTACATGCCTAGTTCATCTATCATCAACAATTTAATAAATATATAGTAATTATTTGTTGAAATAATTCAAATTGTGAGAAAAATTACAACAATGAAAATGGAATGAATTCTTTAACAATAATAGGACTTATATTAAACCTTCAATCTCACCAAGTAATTGGCACACTCAATCATATTAAGTACTTGAGTGAAAAATAAATTTCCTTATATAATCATGTATTTAATTCTTTTTAAACCTAACTTGAATAAATATATGATTATCTTAAGCATATAGATTCACTTATTGAATAAATTTAATATATTTTTATTCAGTATGGTATTTCTCTATCACATAGTATTTTTCTTTTTTTTTTCTTAAGAACAATTCTTATGTTCTCCACCAGTATAAGAAGTTTATTTCATATAGATTCTTATTTTAAAGAACTGATCTTATAGAAAATATTTAAGATAAATATTCTATTTTATCTATAATATAATATTTTATCATATGAGTATCATGCATTAAATGAATCAAATAATTAATTTTATAAATTTTGATCCAACAAAAATGATGACCCCATTTTAAAAAGCATCAAATATATTAGTGAGAGAAAATCTATATTTCCTCATATATTAAACTAGTTAACCATGTAAATAGTTGTTGAATATTTATTGTATACAATATTTTCTATGATATCATTTATGCATTTTGGAATTTTATACAGTGAATTATTTCTCTAATCCATTATATGGATAAACTCAACACATTCTTCTAGTATCTTAATATTAAAGGTTTCCAAGATATGTATTACCCCAAGAAAATTATAAAAATGAGGTTCCTAATGCTTAGGGTAAGCATAATATTTACTTTTCTTACACATGATAATCTAGGGGAACCCAACTTTGACATGAACTACCCAATTGAATGAAAAAATTATTGATAAGTGTATGCTTTGAAGTAAACACACACTTTGTATTTTTAAAGTGGTTTTAAATATCACCATTTTATCTATTATATTATATTTACATGTATGTATGGTTTTAATTATTTAATTTAGAATCATATTTATTCCATCAAGTTAATATGTTAAAATCATATTTATGTTTAAATATTTACACAAATAATAAGTTGTTTTACCAACCAAAATTAAAATATAACTATATTCATACATACCCAAATGAATATCAAGAATGTGGCATCAAAAGTTGTATCATGTAATAGATTAAAATTATATATAACCAAAACCCCCACAAGGGTAATCTTGGATTGATAGAGAACCAACCCCCACTTTTATAGACATGGTATAGGCCTCTAGATCCATGAGAAATCCATCTTAAAGTCTCTTTAACCAATGATAATTTACTCCATAGAGAAATAAATTCCATCATAATTCTAATAAATAATATTTATAAATCATAATAAAATACTTAATTCAATCTTGTAACCTTGTACAAGACAAAGTAATGGTAAAATTAAGATAAATCAATTATGATTCATAGTATGTAATTCCTTATATGCAGACATGATAATTTATAGATGTTGTTTAAAAATTTAAACTAAAGATTACAATCATTCATAATATAAAAAATATATTCATGAATAATTTTGTGAATAAATTAAATAAATTAATAATATATATTTAAATATGAGATAAAATATTTATGAACAATTTATAAACGAAGAAATTATAAACAGTTCATAATTTAGTCATGCATTATGAAAATTATTTAATTAAAAAATATAACAATTTACATTTATTACAATATGGAAACATTTTTATTATACATTATATGGAATTTACATTAATATATGACATCTATAATATAAAAATTATATATTCGAACCATTAATATATTGGGTAGATATTTATAATATCACATATTTATTATTATTTATACCTTGATCATATCAATTATCAAAACCACTTTTGAAATGGTCTATATAATTTCTTCATATAAGGAATTTTAATTTAAACAATTAAAATTAATTAATTATGAACAATACATAATACTAAATGTAAAATTCTTTTTTATTTTTACATTATTTTTTAATTAATTATTTTTTCTGAATTATTCTTTAAATATCTATATAATTTTTTATTTAAATTATAAGTCATATAATACAATTTTAAAAAGGTATTTTAAGATTAAAAATTAATATTATGGTGATTTATTCATTAATTTTTTTAAAACACTCAATAAATAATTATAAACAATTTAAAATTAATTTATTTATAAAAATTAGTAAATTAGATAAATATCCCCACATACCTTTTCCATATTTTATAACTATTTTATAAACTATATATCTTATTTTGTCATTAAATATTTAAAAATTTAAAATTTTCATGTATATCATATTTTATGATATCTATCATATCATAAGACGTGTCTTCCCATATTATCAATCATAATTTATGAAAGATAATAATGGTCTGTGATGTCAATCCTTAGTGCCCAAATATAATATATTATAACTTTCATCATATCACTATTATGGTACGATACTATTTTTTCCTGAATTGGTCATCGATATTTATTTTTCTGATACCCATAACATACATTACAATATGATGAAAAACCAAAGGATTCCATTTTTTCACCACCCATGATATCATATATCATATGGCATGGCCTCAACCATAGAATACATTATAATATAACATAACATCAGCCTTAGTCCAAAATAAATATCATTATTTATGAAATCATATGTCATAAAAAATATCCTGTTTAAATTTTATATCATGGTATACAATATCCCATATCTTATGGATATTCATAATATAAAATTTATGATATATTTAATAATGGGAAATATGATAGTCATACGATATTGATTTTGTTTATTTTTTAAACATTGTTTTAAGAATAAATGATCATACTATTACTCTAATAACACTTTTGGGTTTCTAAGGATAGAATATCAATTAGTCAATATAGAATAATCAACAAGAATCCTCAAATCCAAAGACTCACTATTCTTGAAATTTAAACCATGCTAACCATAAAAATAAGAATAGTGTTTTATACCATACATTGTTGATCACCTATAACATTGCCTTCCTTTATGCCCTTGATAATGATCTATAAGAAGAATCCAATAGAATCCATCCTTCATTGAATATCCATGGGATGTACTAAATTATTACGAGATCCCCCTTCACTTCAAGACATGCTAGTATAACACAAGTTAAAGGAGGAGTAAGAAGCGATCTATGAGATGGAGAGAATCAACATGAAGCTAGACAATACATAACCATGATATCATTGGTAATAACCTCTTTATACATCTCTAAGTACTCACCATGAGTGTTCATGGAATTTACTCATACATTATGAGAAAATTCCTTCTGTTAAAACTCTTTGTAGCCTTTATACAATTCACACTCCCCTGACTTTCATCTTATGAAATGTTCATAATCTTTAGAGCCCACATGGAATATTATTTGGGGGGTAATTCTTACCATTGAACCACCTTGATCAATCATAGGTATAATGTGAACTATACAATATGATTCACTACTCTCTAATTGTTTTATGTTTCACTTTATGATAGGCCAAAATAATTATCCTGAAAATCATGCTATATGATATTTACTTATTGTAAAACATGGTAAGTTTAAAAACATCATAGGTGTTACAGATTTAGGGTATATCTTCATCATCCTCCCCTTTGATGACATTGGGTAAAAAACCAAAGCCATTATATTATCCTGTCATTATTGGGGAAAACCCTAAGAGGATATTAATGGATACATGCCCCAAAGACTATATTCATATGATGTATTTGTAGTTTTATCATATGGTACTAAATGAGTCTATCATAGGGTATGACCTAAAGGTTAAAAAATGGATGTTTATTCCTTTGGGTAAATGATTTATTATGATATGTAGATATCGTAATACAATTAACTAAACGAGTCATATCATACGACATGAAAAAAATCATAATGATATGATATATAGTGATCATAATGAACAATTTATATAGAATTTTATTATTTGTTATAGTTTTTTAATGTCACATGTTAATGTTTGGTTTATCTTCCATTCTTTTTGTCATTGATAATAAATGTTTCATATAATGAAATGTATATGGGAATCATTGAATTCATGACCCATCAAAGGTTATAAATGTTATAACCCAAGTTATTTAATCAATTGTTTCATAATATTTGATTAAATGCATGGAAGCTCAGAGAGAATCCCCAAGGATTATAAAAATAGGTCAAATCCCTTGAGATGGTGGTACAATATTTTTATTTCAATTATCCCAGAAAGATATCTTCACCCTCTTTCATTTCCTTGAGAGATACTAGCATACAATGGAAGTTGGGGAGGATCCCACCCAAGTGGTGGGTGATTTATGTCACCCCATTGATATACCACGGAGGAAGGGGTCCTTTGGTTTCATATTTGGGATATTCATCATTGTATTGGTTAAATATAAGAGGATTTTCTATCCCCTCAAATTCTATTTTTGTTTTATTTATTATTAATCCTTACATTTAACTAGTTGATAAGGATCCATTTACCTGACCTGAAGTCCCAAATCCACAAAGGCCTTAGAATTATATAGTCTGAAGTCCTAGTTTTATAAGACTTAAATTGTAATAGCTCTTCTTAGAAGCCTATAATACGTCCCTGATAGCTCATTGTGCTCACCACCCTTCCATTTCCTACATCAACTTGTTGGGTTCTCTTTATAGTCATTCAATGCTTCTAGTGATCACTCACACTGCCACTATACCCTCAATGGACACCCCACATTCAAAATCACCAGACCACTATTTCTCAAACTCCACCTGAGCTGTACCATAGATTGAGGGCCATATGGCCTGAAGGCCCTTGATGACAGATAGACCCTATAACCAAAAGAACCATTTATATGGCTTGTAATCTTGTTCAAGATGAATAGTAACACTGCTACAATACCACGCTATAGTATTTACTATAACACATGTTACATTTCTACTACAGTACCTACAAAAATTCACTGCAACTTTTATTTTGAACCTGAGTTTTATGTAGCATTATAGGGTAAAGTGGATTTTCCATTTTTGATGTAAGGTACAAACACACGTTCTTTATTTTTATTATATATGGTTTTAGTTTCATAGGATAATGATCTTGAGTTTTTATTTACTATTTTTTATTTTATAGTAATAAGTATTATTTTATCCTTGGAAACCCATTAGTTGTATTGGTGCTTTTACATAAGTCTTGATTCTAAAAATCGGGTTCAAAATGAATATAAAATGGATCTTGTTTTGTATCATATCTTGAATCATAAAAAATAATATATATTTTTAACTATGGAATGTGTTATTATATAACATTTCATAATATATGATATGATCACATAATATGATATAGGATACTATAACTAGTGATGTAGTTTAATTTATTTTGTTTTCAATAGATCATAATGTGTTACATAGATAATTGTAGAGTATGATGGTGTTGAAGTACATTATTCTCATGCTAGAAAATGGTGCATTATATGATCCTTAAAATATCAATGCATGTAGTTAAATATGGATTCCTATTAAACTAGGTCAACATTTATGAAATAGAATATCATAAAATATTATTGATAAATCTGTAACATCAATCAGAAGAAAAGACATACCCATCATAAGGTATTTCATTGGTTTTGAACTAATTTACATCTTTTGATAATGATATTTCACAAAATATGAAATCAATAATTTTTTTTATAATATTTTTCAATTATTGATAGAATAATACAATTTAATGATTTTTTATAAACTATGAGAAGAGTATCTTTGGATATTTATTTAATTTATAAAATGTTAATAAATTAATTAATTATAAAATTATGTATAATTACTTATTATCTTTGGATATTTATTTAATTTATAAAATGTTTAAAAATTAATTAATTATAAAATCATGTATAATTAATTTTTAAGTGTTTATAAAACATTTAATAAAAAAATAAATAATTTTCAAATATTATTTTTAAAATAAATTTGTTTGATATGGAATAAATTATAATTCGGATAAAAATTGTTTGAACAGAAATTATAAGGCAGTGTATAAATTTTTTCTAAATCACAAAATGAGGCTAAATATTACCAAGTTTATATTGAATTATGAAATATTCATGATCATTAATTTGAAATGTTCAAATTAAAAGGTCTTATTTGAGAAAATATTTGAACCGTATCAGATGGATTTTTAATAATTAATATGATCATGGTTCAAATAAATATATGGTATTTTGATTTTGTTAAATTTCTACATAATAGATTTGGAATATAAAGTTTTTATATTTCATTTAATTATGTATATTAATATAAGTTCCATATAAATGGATAAAAAGAAGGATTTCATATTATAAATAAATATGGTGGGTTTATATTTATTTAATAATGAAATTTCTATGATGCATGGATAAATTATAAAATTATTATAATTTATTTATTTCTGAATTTCAAATTAATGTTCATCTTATCTCTAAATTTATGAAATGTTCATTTATTTAGTTTATTATATGTTTTATTCCTAAATATAAATAATTTATATTATGCATTAATGTGTACTTTAGTCTAAAGAATTAAAAAAATTCTACAAATTATCAAACATGCATTTAAGGAGTTGCATTCTAGGTATGATAATTGATTTGTTTTCTACCATAACTTTGAATAATAATTTTTCTGATATTTAAGTAAAAGATAATTATAGTTTACACATATTGGGTTTTAAATTTTTTATGAAATCGAGATCTATCTTGGCTAAAGAACCATGGTTATATAGAATTTATGTTTGACTACTCACTAGTCTGGGAGAATAAGATCTGGCTAGAAAATATGGGATGGATACCTATCCCTCCATGTTTACTCTTATAGATATTGTTGATTTCTTTTGATTTCAAGCCTTTTAGGTGAAATGGTTTTATATAACTCATGAATAATATGCCCTTGGATATGTTTAAATATATTGTATTTTAATTTGGGTTAGTAACAAAATATATGATTTGTGTAAAGAGTTATACATCAATATAGTTTATATACATTTAATTATATTAAATAATAGGGATTGAATAATAAATCATTAGAAGAATGTATACAAATTATCATGAACCAAACAATATAACCTCATTATATTGTAACTAAATCAATTTTACATGGTCTGAAGGGCATTTTCATTCTCCATGAGATGGTGGATAAAACTGGGTATCAAAATAAACAAGAGGGAATGATTTCACTGTAATACTTACTCGTCAAGACTAAGAAAAGGATAATAAATTAAAGTTCCTATAAATCATTGAATCACTGGGGGGGGGGGTTAAATTTGCAATTTTATTTTTATAAATTGAAACTTTAACAAAATTAACCCCTATAACTTGTTATAGTTTATTCCTTATCAACTCTTAGTGATATCAAATTTCTGGAAAATATACAAAAGTAAATAAGGAACATAAGATTTACAAGGTTTGGCCACAACGTGACAACCTACTTCTTTTCTATATCTACCCCTGTGGGTATATTAAAATTCACTACTATGAAGAAGTGAATATAAATTTTGAGCTAAATCCCATTGGAAACCATTTATCTCTCAATAAGAATGATTATAATGACTCCCATTAGATTATAATTTTTCTTGAAAAATATGAGCCAATAAATATAATGAAACTTTGATTATTTTTCCCCCGAGGAGGTATATTTGGAATCTCTATTAGATATTCCATTTTTCTAACTTCTCTATATGGTAAACTTTATCTGGTGTGCCTAAATCTATTAGATTATATCTGTTGGACATTTTCAGAAACTATTTTTGAAATATACTTTTGTTCTATCAAATATAGAAAAACTTAGTGCTTCATAAATATCTGATCAAAACTATTTCTGAACTTATTTTCATCTTTATTATATATCTAGTCTTTAGAATGTTACTGTGTCTGATATTTTTATCAATGATTATGTCCATAAAACTTCAAATTGAAACTCAACTTTGGTTTGAAACTCAGATTTGACATCAAATCTTCATCATTTTAGATTTTATGAACCGAAGAACATTGATGAGAACTACTTTACATTGAATATGTATTTATTAGTTTTCTTGAAATAGAAATGCTGAGAAACCTGAAATGTTTATCTTTTCACCTAAATTCATTGATATCAATTTGTTGGATATTTGAACTTTATTTGAGTGATTATCAAAACCGAACAAATCTTATAGGATCTTCTCGAATATTCTTAAATTCATAAGGACTTAATAACTCTCAAATTTACTCAAATAATAAATTTAAAAAGTTCTATCAAAAATTTATTTTTAGGATCTTCTCATTCTGAAACTCTATCAGGTACTTTCATTATCTACCTGGTTCACTTGGCCCACTGAAATAAAAAAATGATCCAGTTTGGTCTTTTTTTATTAGTTAAAACTTAATAACATCAAAATAAATTGAACTTTATGTATCATTTTATAGAATTATAATCTTCAAACTTCATATAAGATATATATCTAGAAACTCATGTACTACCTTGGACCAATCCTCTAATATAACTAAAGATTGTTGAATACATTGTTTCAACTTCTAAATACTTCAATTGCCTTCAACTACTGTTCAATAGTAACTTCTACCTTTTTAGTTTTTTCTTCAATCAGATACATTGAAAATTTTTACATATTTATTCAATAGTCTTTTAAAAAATCTATTTAACTGATAAAATTATATCAGATAAATCACTTTAAAACTTCCTCTATTTGGAAAGGTTTTTCCAGTGGTCCAGGTCTGGAACTCTATGTACAATTAAAAGGATGATCTTACCCTTTTTCTTTGATTGGATATTAAAATATTATTCCTTAGGTAACTTTACATTTCATATTAATTTTTCAAAAACACAAAAACTCAGAAGAAAAAAATTTAAATACTAATACAAATTCTCTATCCAATGAACTACATCCCATTCTTATTCTCTATTATATCCAATAGTTATAATCTAGTCTAGTAAGTCCTCTATATCTATCCAATCATGTCTGTTGGATAAATAATGTTCCAATTTCAGAGATTCTTACAAAAAATCTTCCTTATTGGTCTAACTTAAAACCATCTTCATCATCTTATCACATTACTTTACTAACTCTACAAATTTCACAACTTAGACCTTCTAACAATTTTTTTCCTAGACTACTATTTATAAAGTGTGTTCATTCTGTAAAATGATTATTCTTCATTGAACTCCAAAAACTTTAAACTTATTTATCTCTTTTATTTTCTTTTTATATTGAACTGTGTTTATAATGTTGATTCTAAAATCCTTACATTTGTAAAGAATATCTTCCGTTGTGACTCTATTCAGTAACTACATTAGATTCTCTACGTCTAGAAAATATGCATATGAAAAATCTATGTCTTGGGAGCTTCAACATATTCCTTTCTTTATAAGATTATATCACGTGGTTTTCATTGAGTTTTAGAAATTTTAGATCAGAATATAATTATATGACTTAATTTGTAAATTTCTACAGCTTCCAAAATTTCCATACTTCTAGACTATAAAACGTTCTATTTTTTCTAGCAACTATGCAAGAAAACCCATTTAAAAAATTTAACCTATTTTATTAAATGATTCATTAAAAAAAACTAGTTGTAAAAAAAACAAAACTATGTTAAAAACAAAACATCACCAAGGATATTAAATCCCCCCTTTGGATCTGTAGACAAATTTTGTTAACAAATATTCCAAATAATCATATTTTAACAATCATATTTTTTCACAACTCATTTTTTTTAACCACCTAATTTTTTTTATTTAAAAAAAACCAATCCATTCTCAAAATAGAGTTTCCTAACACCAACATAGTTGATAAAATAATGTTTTTAAAGGAATTCCATCCCTCAGGGATAAGAAAATTTGTATCCATGTTAATATAAACCCACCCTCAATTTTCTTTTTCACCCACTTTTCTTTATCGCCACTATTTTATGATAACTACTTCTTCGTATTCATTAATATAATAAAATTACTTATATCCCTCTTTTAGGATGAATTTTTACATATTATCCCCCCTTTTCAGCATAATTAAATTTATGGTGGGGGTCTTCTGTAAGATGTTTAGGAAGTTTTAGGTGGAGGATGAATATGAATTTGTATACTCAACTATTCAAATCTCTCCCTTTGTATAGTTTTTTTTTGAAAATATCAGCAATTTGAAATTTCATTGAAATATATCCTAGTAAATAATATCTACCAAAAATTTATTTTTTATAAAGTGAAATTTCATATCAATGTGTTTTGATCTGGAGTGATGGACATTTAAAAAATAATAATAACTAAACTCTTATTATAAAAAATTATCTTTAATGGTTTACAAAATTCAACTTTAAAATATTCCAACTAAACTTTCATCCATAACATTTGAGTGCAAGACTGTATAGCTAAAACATATTGTGATTATGATATGATCAATGTTTCTAAACATAGTTTCTTACTGGTAAAACTCACACAATATTCTTCTAAGAAAAATAGTCCTCCGGAAGTTGATTATTTTTCATTACAGTCTCAAGCGCAATCAACCTCAGTTTAACCATGAAATTTCATATCAAAAATTCTTTTTTTTTATAATAGACCAGGTGAAGTTATTACTTTATTATATATCATAATTATCTTTTCTTCCAATATATGAGATTCTTTTGGATCTTTCTCATATATAGAACACAAAGTCGAGACTTAAAAAATATCAGGTTTTGAAGATATTAGCTAAAGAAAACTTCCTATCAATTTTATAAACTATTTATGATTCATAGTTTTTACATCTTTATCCTTATTCATCTTTATCCAAATTAAAATAGGAGTAGAAAATTATTTTGATTCATTGATACCAAAATTCTAGAAAAATTCATTGGCATAATTTTATTGATATAGAAAAATGAATTTTTCTTTTTGTTGAACCTGTAAACCTAGTAAGAATGTTTATTATCCCAACACTGACTTCTAAAAATTATTCTTCATTTCCTATTAAAAATATCTAAAATTTTTTCTTCATCACTTGAAAAAATTATATCATATATGTATACAATTACATTTAGGATGATGGAGTTAAATTCTTTTTCATATACATTTCTATCAACTTTTCCTTTAGAAAAATTCAATATTCTTAAAAAATTATCAAGTTTGGAATACTAAGAACATGATCTTGTTTCAACCCATACAATTATTTCTTCAATTTACAAACATCCCATTCATATTAATCAAGTAAAAACCCATAAAAATTTTCAATGTAAACTACTTCCCAATATCACCATTAAGGAAAGATAAATTTACATCCATCTAATAAAATTTGTAACTTCGATGTGTAACCACTGCGAGAAACATTCTAACAGTATTTAATATTGAAATGGGAGAGAAGGGTGATTCAATATCCACACCTTCCACCTATGAATATCCATTAAAAATAAGTTTTTCTTTATTTCTTATAACTTATCCATGTTCATTCAACCATTTTAAATACACCCATTTTGTTCCAATAACATTTTTATATACTATTTAGGGAAAAAGTTACCATGTTTGTTTTCTTAGTTTGATCCTACTATTTATATATTATATTCACCCATTATTTTGGTTTTTCTATTTTAGAAACTGATTTTAGGTAAATATGTGAAATTGATGATTTATGATTTTCTAATCTTAGAATTTGTCTAGTTTGAATCATAGCTTTCTGATTTATAATTATATATTTTAGTTTCAACCTATTTTTGAAAGGTAATAAATTGGAATGTTTCTTTTCTGTCTTCACTTTATTCATAAAATGATTTGTCTGAGTCTTGATATATATTTTTTGGATCACTTTCAATTTCATTGAAAAATTTCTATTTTACTTCCATGACATTTTCAACATCCATGGTTAAGGAATTTTGATTTTCAATAACTCTCAAATCATATGAATCCACTAATTTTTTTAATTTTTTTTCTAATATTTAAAAGTTCTTTTGTTGGATGAATGTCCCATGAAAGTTTATTCATCAACTTTTTCATTAAATTTCCCAAGATATGAAGTTTTATTTTTAGTAAAAATGGGATTTTAAAATCCTCTAAGTATTTCAATTTTTTTGATATACTTAATTTCATAGGAAGTATTTTTTGTTTTTGGCCTTAAAAATATCACATATTCACATGTAAATAAGTACTAATAGATTATATCAAGTAGTACTCTAAACATTTGTACACTTCTGACATGATTCTTCCCATTTCCACCAAACTTATATATTTCCTTTATTTTACTGTATTATTTTATAGAGATTAAAGATCACTATATTGATGTTTGATTCCTTGTTTCTTTAAATATGATTTGAATAAATTTATTATACACTCCTTTCCATTATTATTTCTTAAGATCATTATATAAACATACATTTATCAATAAAATTACCTTTTAAAAACTCTGAATAATACTACTTACTCTAGCTTGTGATTTATAAATATAATGTTGGCTATCTGGGTAAAATGATCAGTAGAAGTGATAAAGTAAAAATATCATTTTGTCGATTGATGTCTCATCAGCCCACTTAAATATAAGTGAATAAGCTCAAGAGGTTAATTATAATGAATTTCTAATTTCTATTGGATTTTAATAATCATATTTACTTTATAAGAAGTTCTAAAAACATTATCTTCCTCTCTTTTCAATTTACAAAAGATGTTAAAAACAATTTTTTTGAAAGTTTCTTCATAAGTTTACATTTAATATTTTTAATGCTACAATGCCAAAACTTGTTTTCTTATTTATTAATTAATTAATAGGAGTTATAAAGTTAACCTTTAAAAAATATATTTCAACCTATTCATCATCATTTAGTAAAAACTTTCCCATATTTCATACTTTTGATGATTCAAGAATCTTTTCTAAAGATCACTTCTTTCATATCATGACAATGTTGACTTATTTTAAGTATGTTTTGTATTAGTCCATCAATATATATAACTTCCTCAAATTTCAATATTTCTATTTCATTCTTATCCATTCCAATTCCTCTGATTTTTATGAAACTGTCATTTTTAATAGTAACTACTCTTCTTTTATGATTTTCAACATCTTTAAAGATTTTCAAATATCCCATCATGTGTAAATAATAACTTCTATTAAGAATCCATGTTTTTTTCTTTTTAGTTACTTTTAAGGTTGTATAAAAAAATATATTTCCTATATTTTATTTATTCTAACTAACTATTATTTTTTTGATTATGCAATTTTCCTTAAAATAGTTTTCATAAATTACTTAATATGGTGGCTAACCTTATCACATCATCCACACACTTCTTCCATACATTCCATTTATTTCCGTTGGATTTTTTCTAACTTATTGATATTAGACCATGTCCACTTTTTGTGTTTTAGGAACTCTACTCATACTTATTCCATTATTTCTTCCCTTATTGTCATTCCTTATTATGGGAAAAGAAAAATTATGCCAATAATTATATATCTGGTGCCCAAAGATTCTAGGGAACTAATAGAATCAATAAAATATTGGTTTTCTATTGAAATAAGATCTTTAAATATAATAAGACAATCAAGGTTCATAATATTTTTCAAATTTAGTTTCCTATGAGTGTGTGGAAAATTCATTTTGGGGATAATTATCAACTTCTTTTATTTGAGAAAATTTTTAACACTATTCTCAACCCAATATTTTCCAACACTTTTCTTAAGATGTGAAATATTAGAGAAGTTATATGAAACCATATTTTTAGAAGGTGAATAATTCAAATAATTTTTAGGTTGTTCCTTTTAGGATGCCTTAGTTGATTCAGGTTTTAATTTCAAAACTTGATGAAATATTCATTGAAATTTATTAAGGACCTTTAAGTCTTAAAGAATATTGAATGAGTTTCAATAAATTCAAATTCTTTAGCTCAAAAATTATTACTAGGGTCTTCAAGCGTCTTTTCCTATTTTGTAGTTATTATATTTTAACCTAATATATTCTTGATATATTCTTATTCTTATATAGAAACATACTTTCTTCCTTGAATCACTTTTATACCATATTTATTCAGCATCATGATTTCATTCATGATTGTTCTGTTTCTTTCAAGACATACAAAAAGTTATAATTTGATCCAATACTCTCTATAAGATTTTTTACCTAATTCTTCTTTAATGTTTTATGAATCTCCATTTTTCCCAACATTTTCAAAGAATATTATGATTCTTTTTGAACTTTCATCTTCTGATAAATCAATATCATCTAATTCAATGTGACTTTCTTACATCATATACTTATTCTATTTATAGTAAACTTTCTATTTCCACTAGTGTAGTTATATTCTTTCTTATAAGTTTTTTCAAACTTCTTCCACTGAGGTTTTTCTTCTAAACGAGCTCCAAAAAGACCAAATTTATTTTTGGGGGCAATTCATAGAAAAATTGAAGATTCCTTCACACTTAAAACATTTGAGAGAAATTTTTCCTCCATAATTTTCTTTTACTCCATGATAATTATTGGTGATAAGTGACATGATTTTTTCATTCTACTCATTATCATCCCTATCTTAAGAATAATAAGGATCAACATCTTTAGTATCTTGAATTCTTATTTTCTATATATTAAAAATCTATTTCATCTTTGATCTTATTTTTTAATGATAGATCTTTTCTTACTTTATAAGAAATAAGAAATTTATGTAATTTATCAAGAGATAAATATTCTGTACCTTCTAAAGCATAGATTTTATAATCAAACCTATAGGAAAAGTTTTTCATGAATTTCTTAAAAATTATAAAATCATGAAAGTAATCTCTAAAACCTGTGATTTTATAAAAAAATTCATTTAATCTAGTGAATTATTCACCAGTAGTTTCTTTATCATTAATTATTATGTCTCTTAACTTTTTCTACCATATTTTTAGTTTTGTTTCATTCACTTTAGTATCTCATTTAGAAAACCATTCGAGATTTTCCCCATAATATTTTCTATTTTGAGACTCATCACTTTCATATAAACCTTTCCTGACCGATACATAAGTATATAATTTAAAACTTTTATATCAACTTAATTGTTATCCTATCAACAAAATTCATAGGATCATATTTCTCAATGGATTGAAACCTAATTGTATTAGCATCAATAACTTCTAAGCAAAATGATAGAAGATTGGGGGCATTATTATTTTTCTATCCATAATATTTTTTTACATCCAAAGTATGAATTACTCTACTATTGATAGAATTGAAATTACACATGATAAGGATTAAATATGGGAACCTTCACTCAGATACCACTTGATGTTATTTAGGATCATCGAATCACTGAGAAGGGTGGTTGGGTGGGTGGGTTGAATCAATGATAATCTTTTTACAAATTTCAACTTTATGAAACTTATCCCCTAAAACATGTTAGAGTATATTCCTTATCAAATTTTCATAATACTAAATTCATTTAATTGAATGAAATTAAACAAATTAAGAGGGATTTACAAGGTTCAACCTTATCATGAGAACCTACTTCCTTCTAATAGCTACTCCCGTGGGTCAAGATAAATTCACTATTATGAAGAAGTGAATAAAAATTTATGTCAAATCCTATAGTAAACCTTATATATCTTGATAGGGATGATTATAAGAACTCCAATTAGTTTGAATTTGTTTCTTGAAAATGTGAACCAAACAAATATAATTAAACTCTGATACGCTTTCTACCTAGGAGGTCTGTCTAGAATTACTGTTGGATCTAACCTCGGTAAAATTTCACCATTCAGTAAACTCTTTATGGTGTGGTTGATTCTAGTGGATTATATCCTTTTCACCTTTTCTTAAAATTCACTTGAAAAAACTTCTATTTTATCAAATTTAGTGAAAACCAATTCCTCAAAAACGTTTACTCGAAACTCATTATGATATTCTCTATTTGTTTCCGCTCATTCTAGTCTTCTGAACATTGATATGACTGTTCTCCTAATCAAATATATATTTTTTAAAAATAATCATGAGATACAAATTTTGATATAAAACCAATTATGAAACCAAATCATCATAGTTTCATATTTTATACACGGGTGAATAATGATGCGTATCAGTGTACTTTTCATTTTTATTTCTAGGTTATCCAAAAATAGTAATGGTGGGAAACCTAAATTTCTTTACCACACCCCCAAATTCATGGATACAAATTTATTAGATATTTTTGTTTCATTTGGGTGAATTTAAAAACTTCTCAAATATTCTGGTATTTTCTCCAATATTCTTGATTTTTATAGAACTTCAGGACTCTGAACATTACCTCAAATTATAACTTTACAATGTGCCAACAAAAGTTCTATTCGGAATTCTATTTTCCAATAATTCTCAATATGGAACCCTATAAAGAACTTTATTCATCTTAACAGTTAACTTTACCAACTAAAATACATTTTCTTAGTTTGATATTTGTTTCTTAGTTCAAAATCAGTAACATAAAAATAATTCAAACTTTATGAAACCAGTCATAAAATTCTGATCCTATAACTTCATACTAGGTTTCTCTCCAAAAACTCATCTCCTACCTCTATAAAATCCTCTAGACCAACTAAATATAGATTACTGCATTGTTTTAACTTCCAAAGACTTTTTTTTAAATTATTATTTGATAACAACTTCAACATTTCTAATATTTTATTTTTTCTTAAAAATTAAAATCTTATCCTTCTTTTTCTCTAGTCTTTTAGAAACGTTATTTAACTAGTAAGCTTATATCAGATGAATCAACTTAAAAATTTCTTATGTGGAAATATTTTTCTGATGGGTTGTGTTTGAAAATTTATTTCCTATTACATGGTAAACCCCCCTTTATCTCTAATCAGATATTTAAATTTGATTCTTTTAGTAACTTTGTATTTATTTTGAAATTTTCAAGACCTCAAGAACTCACCTGCCACAAATTTAGAGATTAATACAAATTATCTATTCGATGATCCATATCTTTTACTTATTCTCTATTCCATCTAACAGTTTCATCCAATCTAGTCAATCCACTATATCAGTCTAATCATGTCTATCTAATAATAAATGTTTCATTTTCAACTCTACCTTATCATTTTAACTGAAAAATAGATTCTTTATCTTCTAATTTTTTTCACTAATATATTGAATTTTAAAACTCAGACTTTCTAATAAAAAAATTGTCAAAAACATTTAACCAAAAAGAATGTCTAATCACTTGAAGGGTTATTATTCATTGAACTTTAGTATCTTTAAAATTATATCACTCTTTAAGTTTCTATATCTGGTGAAGTGTGTCCAAAATGATGAATCTGAAATCTTCAACATTTTACAAAACATATTCTTTCACACCTATACTTAATAATTTAATTTAGAGCTACATCCAAATATTTTTGGTTATAAAATATTTTTATTGAGAGCTTCAACATATTCTTTTCTTCAAAAGATTATATCATGAGGTTTTCCTTGACATAGAGAACATTGAGATCATCAAAGAATCATATAACTTATTTGGGAATGTTCTACAACTTCCCATGATTCATTACTTATAGACATTAGAACTTTATTATTTTCCAAAAAACCCTACAATAAACCTCATTTAAGAACTTTCATCTATTTAACAAAAATATTCTTTAGAAAAAATTAGTTTTCAAAAGTCACAAAAATAAGTTAAAAACAAGACATCAAAATGATATTTATAAATAATAAAGAGTCGATATTCCAAATACCCCTCAAGAGAAAATTACCAAAATTAAACATATTTAAGTCCCCAAAGAGGTATTTCAACCAAATAATTCACATCAAACATCAAAGAAAACATCCTAGAATCTCTATGAATCAAGTGAATCTCATGTTCCACCCAACACTAGAAATTCCCAAGACCCCTCTAATCAAGATCATCCACCAATTAAAAAAAGTGTCTTTCCTTTCCCTAGAGAAAAATAATAAAATATTCAAATTAGAAAAGGTAAAGGTATGGTGTGGGAAATAAACCCATTAGGATCTCACCAAGTATTCAATAATAAATCCACTTCATGTAAACCAAATATGCTCAATTCTAAACAAAAAATGGCATAAAAATATTTTATTAGTTCATATAAAAAATTATCTTCAATACATTTCAATGTATAATAATAATAGGCACATAAAGTGAATTTTATTCAAAATAGATAGATATAAGTAGTTTTTTCAATTTAGGAATGAATAATTATTTCTATAAAAATTGGAATGAATAAAAATTTCAATAAAACTATGGAATGTGTAATAATTTTCAATCATAGAACCATGATGATAACACCTAACGTTAGTTAGTTCCATTCCAAAGGTTTTTTATAATCTATTGGAAATATAGCTCTAGGTGTGCACACTCTTCCTATATCCCAAGCCTAGGAGGAATACGAGAGAATAATAAAGAATAAACTCCCTTCCCAAAAGATAGGTTAGTTTCACTGTCATTATAAAGACATTACTAGATATAATTGAACCTACCATACATATCCCTCCAAATCACCCATGAGTTTCAATGAAAATAAAACATTCATGGGGCTATCATTCATTTCAATCAATCTCAAACCATTTACCAGTCATTTCATTCAGTTATAACATCAAGCTTCAAAACATGCCATTTTATTTCAAAAACCAACAACAATTTTTTTCATCAAAAACAGACACTAATGGAATTAATAAAAACTAAATCCAATCAAATTAATTCATTTTGTTGAAAATAATGAAACATCTCATTCCCTTTAATATTAAAAGTTATTTTCAAAATCGTTCTTCAAATCACTCATATAAATTCCAGATCAGTTTCTAGACATAATAAATTGTTTTAAAATATATTTTCAAAACAATTTCATCACACACACTATTCCATTTCAAAATAATTTATCAAAGACTCAAAATCATCCTTTTTAAATCAATTAAAAATCCATTTCAAATTAGGAAAGAAATAATGGGTTAAAATGATAAAAATTTCCCTACAAAACCACCTACCTCAATTCACAAGATTGTTAAAACCCAAAAATTGAACCGCCAATAGATATTTGATGGATAGAATAATCTAGGAAGGATCCTGGAACTATGATTATTGAACAAGAATATCCAATTCATTATATTTAGAATAATGTATGAGATAGAAAACATATATCACAATGACTCTCAAACAAAATACAATAACCAATGATGATATAGAAAATAAATCCCAAATTCATGGTATATCTGTAATAAATAAAATTATATTAATTAAAAAACCATATATCTACATTCAAAATCTCTGATCTATGATTTCATTGAAGAGAATAATGGTGGATTTAGAAGTGTAATTAATAATGATAATAAACATATACATACCATTGAAAATATAGATATAACAATCGAAGACCCATCAAAACAAATCATTATAAGTTAGGAAATCCAAAAAATATTAATGCAGAGTCCCCTTGGTCAATATACCTTTCCAAAAAAAGAAGAAAGAGATAATTTAGGTTAGTAACCGGTTTAATATAATTATGAATAATTAATTCACACTCTAAGGTTTGGATGCATGGTTTGGGAAATCACGCACCAACCCTGTGCTCTCTTCTGGGTTACATGGATAGATTCATAGTTTGACCACATAGATTGATAAATTATTCCCCAACCATGAAAAACCCAATATCTTGAGCCACATTATTTTTGTGAAAGGCCACATGGTAAGTACTAATTATGCACCTAGTTGTGATCCCTCTTCTATAACTCAATCATACAATAGAAGTTTTTATAGGATGACCCACATAGTTTTCTATAATTATGAACTAACCATACATAGGCCTATACCCCAATAAAATTTTATAAAATTATCTCAAAACAACTTGTGATATGACATGAATTCAAAATGATCAAAACAATGGAATGTAATTATTTAATGTGCGTGTTGAGATGTCATAATTCTCGTGACCATAAAAAATTTCTTCCCCCAAAATGAATATCAATATGTCTCCATAGAAAATAGATAAGGAAACTAATAACTCATCAATGCCTAATTCTCTAACATCTCATGAGAATTGGAACCATGATGCCACAACCTAAAAAAAATGTATGAATTTACTAGGAAGAACCTTTATTTTAGAATAAATAATCTGAAACACCTACCTAGCCATAGAAAAATTATCTTCTACGTCAATATAATCCCAAATAGAAACTTGAGAAAGATTTTAAAGGAACTTCTTGAGTTTTGACATTTGAAACACTTTTTTGGATCGATTCTGTATTTGGTAAAAAAACTGAATGGTTTTCTAACTTTCTAATCCACATAATAACCTCAAATGGTCCCACGTGTATAGGCAATATCATCCCCATTATTACAAGCCTTAAATCACCCAAACAAGAGCAGACTATCAAAAATACCTAGTTACAGAATAAGTATCCCAAAGGGAACTAATTATGTTCTATATAAGTCTTATACTGACTATGTTATGTTACAATTCTCTTGTGAATAAACTAAAAACGTTTCCATTATCCCAAGGGGCAAATTAGGTGCTACCAAGGAAGCTTTACCAATCGCTGATTAGAAAAGTGGATATCTACATAGTTGACCATACAAGGCCTTAAAGGGTTCCATATTGATGTATTATAGGTAACTATTATTATAGGAAAACTTGATTAGCCCCAAATGGAAATCTAACATTCCACTAAGGTTAAGGACAAAAGCTAAAATTATTTCTTAAAGGAATCTAATTTTCCTATTCTTTCTAACTATCTATTTTAGGATGGTATATCATGCTCAAATTTACCTAGGATTCCATTATCTCCTAGAGGCCTTTCCTAAAAAAAGAAGTTAACTGGGGGATGATATCCGAAACTATGGTTGGCATAACTTTATAAAATCCAATAATCTACTACACATAAAAACTTTCCAATTCCTTAATGTTAGTCACATCATGAATGGGAATAATGAGAGTCGATTTGGTAAATGAAAAACTAAATGACTCTAATGCATGGCCTTAATATTTTGACAACTATACCAGTGGGAAAAAGAAAGGTCTCATTTTATACTAGGAAACTAGAAATTATGCATCATAACATCAAAACATTTAATTATTATAGGGTGTACTACCCTCTAGGAATGATGAAAATCCCCCATCACAAACTTCCACATACATAATAGAACAGAAAAATCTATTCATAAAGAAAAGGATACCCTCAGAAGATAGAGACCATTCACAGATGGTATCCCCACCATATAAAGATCACACAAGGACATACAACTCATCATAAATATATTTTTCCTATAGAATCATATAATTAAGAGAGGATATCCACTATTTACTTAACAAAAAAACCATGATCTCATATTCTAGACACCCAAATGAATATTTAAAAATATTTATAGTAGATTCAATTGCCCGTATGATTCTTTCATAGACTAGGATGAATTTTCTAAATCATAGAATCAAATTATTTTCCCTTACCAGGTGTGTATGCATTTTTCTAGTTAGAAGACTATAGGTACTCCACCCATCACCTCAGATGAAGGATAAAATATTTCTGTGGGAAGATATAACTAAATATCTTTTGATTAGATTAGATGAAAAAATTTTCTATAAAAATATAATTCCACTAATTCTTATGATCATTCATCACAAATATGAGGTTGATATCATATATGGGATTTTTATTTTCATGAGGATAAAGTTAAAGAAAACCATAAGACACAACATGATCACCATACATAACAACATGTCCCAAACCAAAAAATGATGAATCAAAGAAGACCACATAGACCTACCCAACTTTTCAAGGATTATACACTTTATTTGAAGTCAAATGATGCATTAACTTATAAATTAATCTTGAAATTTAAAAATCCCAAACAAACATCACTCCCTTCTAATTTAGAGAAAATAAAAATTTGAGAAATACTTTACAAAAAAATGATAATAACCTTCCAAGACCAAGAATCTATGAATCTTAAAGATGTTCTGAAGTTCCTCCCAAGTTATGAAAACCCTCACCTTTTCGAAAACAACCAAAATTCATTGTTCATGAACTATGTCTCCCAAGAACATTACCTCCCAAATCCAGAAATCACACTTAGAAATCTTAGCATAAAGTCTTGGATTTATCTTGATTTCAAAAAAACTCTCAAATGATGCACATGTTCTTCCTTAGTTTTATAGTAAACCAATATTTTATCCACAAATACCACTACAAAGGAATCAAGGTACTAATGTAAAATACTATTAATCAATTATATAAACATAAAAGGAACATTGGATAGACCAAATGAAATAAAAAGGTACTCATAATGATCATACATACTCCTAAAACTGGCCTTAGGGATATCATACTCATTGATCCTAAGATGACGATAACCATACTAAAGATAAATTTTTTAGAACCACTTAAACTCTTTCAGTTGGTAAAAAAACCCTAATACAGGGCCACATATACTTGTTATTGAATTTTACCTAAATAAGATTCCAGTAATCAACAAAAAGTTGAAGGGTTCCATCATTTTTTTTGGAAAAAAGAACTAGTGTTGGACAAAGAGGCATGTTGGGTTGTATGAATCCTTTGGACATCAAGTCCTTCGACTAAGTTTAAAAGTCCTTCATTTATTTGCTTCTATCTGATAAGAGGAAATATATATAGATTGAGTACCTAGAACCTAGTCAATAGATAACTCCAACTCTCTCATCGGTAGTAAACTAGAAGCATCTAATGAAAAAACCTCAGGAAACTCATCTGCTACTAGAGGAAGATCGCCACATGAAGAATAATTCTTCAGTTCAAAAGAAAATGTGGATGTCATCCTACCCAAATCTAGAAGTGGATGTCTAGATAAACTAAAACTCAAGTACCATTATACTTGAAGGACACAACAACCCCCTTATTGGGAAATAAAGGATAGTCACCAAAGATAATGTTGGTATGATCTTTATAAGATACTAGTCAATCCATCCTGAGATTTCCATCTATAGGTCTCACATAGAGAAGAGAAAAAGTTCCAAATAATCTTGATTTCTGATAATGAGAATGTACAAGAAGGGAATGTGAGACCCTTCCCTCTCTTTATCCCATAAGTTTATAGATATCCATTAAATAAGGAAAATAATTCAAAGTAATATTCAAAAGTTCCACAATATGGGTAAATATGAAGGAATGAGAGAGACCTTTATCGAATAAATAATTGTTTAAAGATAAATAAATGGTAATAGAACCTCTGACTATTATAGTACATTTACCATCTTCCACTAGAGAATCTTCTATTGTGTGGAGATACTTCCTTCATGATGCATGTGAATGAAACTCCTTTGACTATTAAATAAATACTCATAGTACTTTTGATCCCTTACTCTTTAATATCATGTTAAAAACATTAGAAAACCTCTTCAAGTGACTTGAGTATCCATAAGAATTGATGATATTCATTTCTTCTATACAAGCATGCATTGAGTGCCTGAATTTTCCAAACTAAAGACAAGTTATTTTTTTGTTCATAAATAAAGTTAAATATTAGGATGAGTTATTAAAAAAATATCTACTAAAATGGATCCCACTGTGAGACTTATCTTGTTTCATCTTACCTTTAAAGGGACCACTCAAGTTACCACTAGGAGTATGTGAAACGCCCATCAACCCTGACTTTGAAGCCAAGTCAAATTCTCCCATTAATGCTCTATCTAGAACATTAGTATATAAGGCGAGTTTAAAAAAGAAAACTAAAGATAAGATATATTATAGAAAACCCGTATTAAACCATTTAGATTTTATTTTTCTTATTAGAAACCACCTCAAGTGAGAAATGAACAAGCTTATAAAAATGTCTGGCATACTTAGATACAGTATGGTCACCTTGGTTAAGGTTAAGGAAATTCGTCATCTTAGATAAGAGCATTTATTCTAGATAAACTGCTGTATGAAATTTCCTTAAGGTATTTTAACTCTAATCCCACATTCTTCTGTACCTGAACCAAAAAATCCCACCACCCTTTTTCTTATGTCTTCATGTTTGAAGAGGACAAATTTCACCTTAATGGAATCCAAAACCTCTAAAATCTCAATGATATTATCAAGCCTTTTCATCCAATCCTCTTCCTCATGAGGATAATTGGTGCCTTATAAAGATAGTAGATTCATAAGAAGAAACTCTTGTGAATTTTCTCTACTTTCATTTTTATGTGGCACAACTTCTGCAGGCTAAATTGGTACAATTGCTGCCAGAGCTAGGACCACACACACTACCAAATCTAAAAGGATCTGATCAACTGCAGGGTTCACAAGCTATGGATCCTCAGTACCTTCCTCCTATGGCATAATACAATTTCTCATTTGGGGCATGGTACTATAAAAAATCAACAAATGACAATAAAAATATCATCCAATATACATGAGATCACAAACTCTATCAATCACTGGTAAAAAAATATAAAATAAAATATTTTGAAAAATTATAGAATAAGATAAAAAAACTCAAATATTCCCCCCCCAAACCATAGTAATTAAGACACAATATGATGAGAGATGGATATTCACTTGATCATAACCTACCCCTTAAGTCCTCATAATATGTTATCCTTCCTACCGAGACACCCCAAACTTTATACCAACATTAATAAAAGAAACTACCACATTTGATACCAATTTTTCATAAACTGACCAATATAACCAACATAAATAGTACCCAAATCAATTCTTACATGAATCGAAGGGAATTATTGAACCACATGGGATGGGTAATAGTGCCTGATTATCAAAATAAACAATAGGGAACATTTTTACCACAATAATAACCCATCAAGACAAAGTAGTGGACAATAAATAATAAACAGTTGGTATACTATACACATCTCAATAAAAAAGCACCAAATTTAGATAGATAGAAGTTTCAAAAATGGAACATAAACCGAAGTCATCATATAACCATAAAATTCAACTTCCTAGAATTAGTATGAAATAAGTAGATCAGATGCTCCACCGCTAACTCCAAAGTTCTCATTAATCAAGAGAATCCACATCCTCTAAGAAGTGCCTTTCCCACCCTTGTACCCTTCATATGAAAATTTATAAATGACTAATGTAAAAGTTAGGGTGGAGAAACAAATACTATTAGTATATCATTAAGTATTTCAAAAGAAAACCATAAGAAGTAAACAAAATTTCTCAATTTTAAACAATCATAGAATTCAAATAGTTTCTCAGTTCATATCAGAACATGCTCTTAAAAATAAATCAATGGATAATAATATGTAAAAAAGTTCATTTCATTTAAAATAGGTATCTATAGTCCTTTTTTTCAAATTAGGCATGAATAAACATTTCTATCAAAATATGAATGAATAAGAATTTAAGGAAAATAGCGACAGGTATATTCATTTTCAATTATAGAATAATGGTAATAAAACCCAGTGTTAGTTAGTTATGGTCACAAGGTTGCACAAAATATCAGTGAAATACAGCTACAGTTGTGCACACATTCCCTAGATTCTAATCTTATGTGGAATAATATATAATCAAAAATAATGAACTCTCTGTCCTCAAGATTGTTCTTTTTCATTTTCATCATCAAGTCATTTCAAGATATCAGTTTACCTAATGTGCATATATTTCCACCAAACTACCCATATCTCCATGTTATTAAAGGTAAATCAAACATACATGGGGATGTCATTCATTTCAATCAATCTCATATCATCTCAATCACTCATTTCATTCATATTTATATTCAAGTTTCAAAACATTCAATTTAATTTAAAGAAAAACCCCAATGGTTCTCATTAGAAACTCATTCATTTTAAATTAATTCAATTCATTTAAAGAAACAACACATGTTCTAAATTTTCACTTCAAAATTAATCTTCAAAATCATTCTTAAAATCACTCATTTCAATTCAAGATCATTTTCCTAAAATCACACTTTATTTAAAAAAGCATTTTCCAATGGATTTCTTCACACACACCAAGAAAATTAAAAATAATTTATTAAATAATAAAATAAATCATTGTAAATAAATCAAAAATATATTTTCAATTAATAAACCAAAAACTTTTTCAAACAGTGTGATTTTTATTTTGAAACCACCTACCTCAAATCACAATATTATCAAAACCTAACAAGGGTTCCACCAAAGCAGAGTCAATAGATAGAACAATTAAGGGTGTATCATAAAATCAAAATTTTTGAATAAAAATATCTAATTAATCATATGTAGAAAAAAATGAGATATAGAAAACATGTACCTTAATGATTCTGAGAGAAAACACAATGACCAATGAAGATCAAGAGAACACATCTCACCTAAGTATTCCACCAAGGACAGTAACCCTCATATGAAGTCAACCCCGCTTGAGGCACCGACTCCTAGGAAAGGAAAAGAGTTGATTATTGATGATACTCGACAACATATTATAGTGGACCTTCTAGAGATCATGAGGTTATTACTTCTGGGAATCAGAGTCATGTGACCGCTTTGATGGAGAATGATACTACTCAACTGAATGTTCAAAAGCAACCTTCTTCTTCAGCTGAATGTGGGAACATCTTTGGTGAAGGATTGGAAAGGGCTGAGGCCTAAACTCCGGGAAATGGGGATCCCATCCCCTGCAAGTGGGGGGACACTCCGGATTATGGAAAATAAATTGATAAGGCTATGAATAGAGTCTCATACAATGACATTGTTCGAGGAGAAAAGGAAAGAATATCTGATAGTGAGGGTGTCATGACTGCCTCTGGTTCAAGGAAACCTCAGAAAGATTAATCTGCACTTCCAAGGATGATGATCACTAGGTCAAGTTCCAAGAAGTCTAAGGAGAAGTTATATATGGAGAAATTGGAGCGAAAGAAGAAATATATCAAGATTCTCGAACAATATGATCCTCAATCAGAATGGGAATCGGCTGATGCTGATGACCTGGCTAGGTATGAATGTGGTGATTATGACTATTCTGACCTGTAATCTATAACGACCCATACTTTACATAAATTGTTATTAATTCAAAATTTAATCACACTTATTACAATATATAACAAAACCAGGAAAGGACCGTATAGGTATAGAGTCTTTTGAAACTCGGAAACATAAACAACTGATTCATAAAGCATCCACTTTGCCTCCCATTTATTTCATCATATATAGAGTCCCTTTTTGGCATATCCTACTTAATAACCTTCTTCCTGACCTGGGGAAATAAAACATACAAAAGGGTGAGCTCAAATGCTCAGTAAGGGTAAACAAAAGAAATATCAATCACATCATATACATAAGAACATAACTTTTGGAAATCTTAACCTGCAAAAGAAATCATAATTTCATAACAAGGGATAAATCATAGTAGTGAAATGTAATCCCAATAATCATAAATTATAACATGAAACTTTGTGGCATACACACATAATCATAGAGAATCATTTCTTATTAGTCAAGACTCATTTCCAAGACTGTCTTAGTGGACAAAGTCCATTTCTGAACCGAGTTCACTCCTCGTTTCAATCCTGCTTCACTGAACCGGTTTAACCTACCGTTCTAGCCATGTCTATCTCATGAGATATCAAATCTTTACCCAATTCATTGGAGGGAAATATAGGTACCACCCCTCTCATAATGATACCCTTCATATGTGTGCCACAAAATCATAAATCATACATCATTGCATAACCCATGTAATAAAAATGGGAATCTTAAACATCGTGACATCATAAAACAATTCATATAAGATAAAGGAATTAATAAATATAAATCCATCACAACATAATCAAATCAATGTAATAATAGGGATAGAAACATAACCCTTTATTATCTTAGAGGGAAAATAATTTTGATAAAACACTTGAACTCCATTCTTGAGGAAAATATCCTTTCTACTTCAAAAACACTTTTCCTTTCTAAACATGTCATACAATTTTAAACTAAAAGAAGTTGACTAAAAATAAACTTGAAAACTTGTAAAGGAATATTCTTGGAAATAATTTTTTAAAAATCCATTCATGCCGTATAAGTTAAAAAAACATTCTTCTCGTACTTTTGTCGGAAAATTCAAAAAGTACATCGTACGAAAAACGACAAAAGATTCCTTTCATATCTTTTACTATAAACTCACCAAAGGGTAAAAATGGATTTAAAATTTTTTGGATGGATGGAAATAATATTACATATTGAGGAAACATGGATGTGGACGATAAAATACACCCCAGTAAATACCAAAGTATAAACAATCTCGGATAAAAATGAGATTGTGATATTTCCCTTACCTTAGGTCCGATTTGCCTCGTAAGTGTATGAAACTCCTGTATAATGATTTAAATAATGTTATTGACTTATTTGAGAATCATAATTATTGTTATGATATCGTATATGGTCATATTCTTAGCTTCTTAGTAGTAATATTTCATTGCTACTTGTTATTCGGGTGTTTATAACTTTTTGTTCTTATGCGTGTTTTGTCGAATAAATTCTTATTCTTATCTTTAGGTTATAGAAACCTCATTTACAGAATGGTATTAGTGTAATATATCATATTCATTTATTCAATTCATTTATATAATCATCATGCAATGAAGATCATGTAGAACGAGTCGCGTCACATCGTGGAGATGGTATTCCGTACGTACGCACGAGCGAAGATATCATTCTCATGATCGTGGAATTGTATTGGAGTGTATGTATACTATTTCAGAATAAATATCACTTTACAATAATCATATATAGTTATTATTTACACCATTATACCCATCCAAGTAAGGTGGTGGGGTAAAATAGATTACACCACGGCGTGGAGACGGTATTCCGTACGTACGCACGCGCGGTGATTTCTTTTTCCGTAGGATGGATAGATGGTGAAATAGGGTTGTTTCATGCTCATAATAACATATCAGTATATGAGTGATACTTATGTTATTACTTCATAATGAAACAACTAAAGAAGAAGAAGTGGAAGAAGAAATAAAGATGAAAGAATCGGTAACGGACATTACCTCTTCTTTGAAGTGATTCTTTGAGACTTCCTTTTAGGGCACTAAAATTGGTCCTTGAAGAGGACCAGGACCTCTAGGATGTTTATAGGGAAGTGGAGAGGATATATTAGCAGGGTTTGGCCGATCTTGAAGGCTCAAAGTGGTGTGAGGAAGAAAGGAAGGAGGTTCCCTTTTATAAGGGAGGAGAGGGGCACCTTTGGAATAACTAAAAATATTATTTTATTATAAAGACAAATTCGGTTTTAAATAGCTCCAAATTGATTTATTTCGAAGATAAGGTGGGGATGGGTCTCAATCCTCTCATCCAATAGAATTTAGACAAGTTTAGGTCATTATACTAACCTTATCTTTTAGTTTTAACTCTTAGTTAATTAGATTGACTTTTACCATGTCACATTGTATTTTTATATTATATAGTTAATAAACTTACCATATACATCCAAGAGACCCCCAAGTGGTCCATTAATGATACAAATATCTTGATATAAGTATCTTGGCCGAACCTTATATTTTTAGGAATTAAATAACAATCAATAATATAATATTTTTTTTAAAATATATTTTATGTCAATTTTGACACTATTCAATAGTTGATTTTTGTGAAACTCATAACAGAATGATTACTTCGACCAAAGTTAATTAAATAAATACTAACATGTCATATTAACCTAGAAAATTAGTGTAATTCATAAAAAGTCTCAAATTATATTTATTTGGGTATTTATAATATCAATAATTCTAATTTTTCACTATTATGGTAATTACTACATCATCATTGTGTCACAAATAAATTAAATTATTTAATGTATAAAAAATATAAATAAAATATCATTATGTAGGAAATATTATTATATTTCTAATGAATATTTACAATAGAATTTATCTTATGTATAACCCTATATTATAAATGATTTACTTATTAAACTTTGATTTTAACTATTTTAACCCTTCTTTAAATAAATTAATAATAAATGTCCTAATCTAATCCAAATGGGCATAAATGGTCATATTTTATCCCTAAGGTTGTTTTTGGTCTAATTACACTTATCCAATAGAATT
Organism: Viscum album; assembly: GCA_963277665.1. Lineage (NCBI taxonomy): Eukaryota > Viridiplantae > Streptophyta > Magnoliopsida > Santalales > Viscaceae > Viscum > Viscum album. The sequence goes on along the minus strand of OY728138.1, from coordinate 535,939,493 downwards.
ATGACATGTGTTAGGGTAATAATAATATCTTTTTTACCCATAACTACCCTATTTACTTTTAACCATGGTAAAAAAGTAAAAAGTTACTATTCACCAAAAAATATTTTCATCTCATTGAACCACATTTTAGTCCTTGATATTAACTGTGTCTCTTGGATTTTCGAAATTCCACTCACAGAATCGGTAAAATTATGTTTTATGAAAAATTCAGTTTTTTAACTACCACTTAGTGGTTTCACTATTCATCAAAAATTGAAAGTTTTCAGAAAAATACCAAAGTTTTACCCAAGGTTAATTTCGAAATTCCGAATCCAAAAATGAATACCATTTTAAAAAATAAAATTTACAAAATTTCAAAAAGTGGTTTTTACTATTCATAACGGATAGTTTGAATAATATTTTAATAGCATGTCGTTGTTTAGTGAAACTCGGTATTGCGTACGAAGAAAGCTACCGAGGAAGGCCGTGGTTGCGTGTAAAGCAAGCCAATCTAGTGTTGTGTGTACTTAGAGATTACTTTGATGATTTAAAAACAAAATATTTCTCATAAAAGTCTTGGGTGTTACATTCTACCCCCCTTAAAATGAATTTCTCCCTCAAAATTCGTCACTATGTAACAAACAGATGAGGATACCTCTTTCTCATCATATCCTCAAGCTCCCATGTAGCTTCTTCTAATTGGTGGTTCCTCCATAAAACTTTCCCCACACGAGTGGTATTGTTTCGTAGGACTTTTTCACTACGATCCAGAATCTCTATCGGCTATTCTTCATAAGAATGATCTTGCTCCAGCGGTACAACTTCTGAGCCGAGTACATGTGAAGGATCAGGTATGTACTTTCTCAGGAGGGATACATGGAACACATCGTGAACTTGGGAGAGATTTGGTGGAAGCGCCAATCGGTAAGCTACCTTCCCAACATGATCCAGTATTTTGAAAGGACCGATATATCTAGGGCTTAACTTCCCCTTCTTTCCAAATCTCATGAACCTCTTCCAGGGAGATATTTGTAAGAACACTTTATCACCCACTTCAAACTCTAGGAATTTTCTTCGGTTGTTAGTATAAATTTTTTATCGACTCTGAGCTGCTCTTATGTGTTGTTGAATAGATCGAACCTTTTCTTCCATCTCATCAACAATATCAGGTCCTAATAGCTTTCTTTCCCCAACTTCATCCCAGCAAGTTGGAGTCCGACATTTCTTTCCATAGAGAGCTTCATAAGGAGCCATCTGAATACTGGAGTGAAAGCTATTATTATAAGAAAATTCCACCAAAGGTTGGTGTTGATCCCAACCACATTTGAAATCCATAGAGCAAGCTCTCAACATATCTTCTAGAGTTTTAATTGATCTCTTAGACTGACCGTCTGTCTGAGGATGATAAGCAGTGCAGAAACTCAACTCTATATATAGAGTATACTGAAGACTTCACAAAAACTTTGAGGTAATCCTTGGATCCCGATCAGATATAATAGAAAGTGGTACTCCATGCAATCTTACCACTTCCTTTACATATATCCTGGCAAGCTTATCCAGAGAGAAATCCTCTCTAATAGCGATGAAGTGTGCAGACTTTGTAAGATGGTCAAAAATGACCCAGATAGCATTATTGCCATTGGATGTTTTAGGAAGTCCTGTGACAAATTTCATTATGATGTTTTCCCATTTCCATTCGGGTATGGGTAATGGTTGTAACATCCCCTTAGACTTCTATCTCTCAGCTTTAACTTTCTGACAAACCAAGCATCGAGAGACATATTCAACAACATCTCTTTTCATGCCATCCCACCAGAAGTACTCTTTCAGGTCCCTATACATCTTCGTGCTTCCAGGATGAATAGATAATGAAGAACTATGAGCCTCATCCAGCAGCTCCTTCTTTAATTCGGGGATGGGAGGAACACAAAACCGATTCCGGAATTTTATTATCCCATCACAATCGAGGTTCAATTCAGGAACATTTCTCACCTTCTTTTGTTACTCTACATCTTCTTTCTGTGCCTCATTAATCTTCACATGTAGATATGGTTGAACATTCATTTGAGAATGATAAAATTTTCCCCTTTCATTATAATTCCAAGATCCATCCTTTGTAAATCCATAAATATTGGATTTTTTGTGATCCTCATCATGGATAAACTGGCATGGTCTTGTCGACTTAATTCATATGCCACCTTGTTTGCTTTTCGAGGGTGGTAATGAATTGAGCAGTCATAATCCTCAATCAGATCTAACCATCTTCTTTGGAGCATATTCAGCTCCTTTTGTGTGAAAATATACTTTAAACTTTTATGATCAGTATAAATATCACACCTTTCACCATAAAGGTAATGCCTCCAAATCTTTAATGAAAAGATTACCGCAACTAACTCCAAATCATGAGTTGGGTAATTTTGCTTATGTATTTTCAACTGTCATGAGGCGTAAGATATCACCATATCATTTTTCATAATAACACACCCCAAACCCTTCTTGGATGCGTCACTGTAGATCACAAACCTTTCTCCACTACAAGGCAGTGTGAGCATAGGTGCACTGGATAACCTTCTTTTCAACTCCTTGAAATTCTCTTCACATTCCTCTGTCCAAACAAACTTAACTCCTTTTCGAGTCAACTTGGTGAGTGGATTAGATAATCATGAAAAATCTTTCACAAAACGTTGATAATATCCAGCCAAACCAAGAAAACTTCGGATCTCAGTTACTGTTGTTGGTCTCGACCATCTTTCGACAACCTCTGTTTTTGCTGGATCCACAGATATCCCCTCTTTTGAGATTATGTGACCCAAAAATGAAACTCTTTGAAGCCAAAATTCACACTTGGTAAATTTGGCATAAAGCTTCTCCTTTCTTAGGGTCTTCAATATAATTCTCAAGTGATCTTCATGTTCTTCCTTTCTATTTGAATATACAAGAATATCATCTATAAAGACTACCACAAACTGATCAAGATAGTCTCTAAAGAGTCTATTCATCAGATCCATGAAGATAACAGGGGCATTAGTAAGACCAAATGGCATCACTATAAATTCATAGTGTCCATACCTTGTACGGAAAGCTATCTTTGGTATATCCTCCCTTTTGACCCTTAATTGATGATACCCTGAATAAAGATCAATCTTTGAAAAGTATTGAGCTCCATGTAGTTGGTCAAATAAGTCATCAATGCATGGGAGAGGATATTTGTTCTTGATTGTGATCTTGTTAAGTTCTCGATAATCAATGCAGAGTCTCATTGATCCATCTTTCTTCTTAACAAATAGAACAAGTGCTCCCCAAGGTGACGCACTAGGGTGTATGAATCCCTTATCAAGATTCTCTTGGAGTTGCTTCTTCAATTCCTGCAACTCAATTGGGTCCATTCTATAAGGTGTATTTGAAATAGTTAAAGCACCTGGTACGAGTTCTATTGAAAACTCAACTTAACGATTTGGTGGAAGACCCGACAATTCATCTGGAAAGACATTATCAAACTCCTGTACAATGGGCATATTCTTAATTGTGAGTTTCTCACCAACCATTTGAGATAAATAACCTTCATTCAGTGGAATCAAGACCCATAAGATGGATGAAATTTCCACTGGAAGGTTATGTTCATCCTTGCATCGATAGATGATCATAGATTGATCTGGAATATGAAATGTGACTACCCTTCTTTGGCAATTGATATGAGCTCCATATAAAGAAATCCAATCCATGCCAAGAATCACATCAAATTCCACTATAGGAATGATCACAAGATTTGCAGGAAGCACTTTCCCACAAACTTTAATCGGAGAATAATTATAAACTTTTGATGCGACTGTTGTGCCATTAGGGGTTGTCACAACTAACTCAACATCTAATTGTTGAGGTAATATGGTGATATCCTTAGAAAATTCTTCAGAAATAAAAGAGTGCGTGGATCCAGAATCAAATAAAACATTTTCTACTTTAGAGTGGATGGTAAGTGTACCTTTCAACACATCGTTATCGTACTCCACATCACTGAAAGAAATTGCATGTGACTTTCCTTTACCTTTAGCCTTAAGAGTTTTTTGACGTCGACCATCATCATCAACCCTTGGATTTGGGCATTTATTGGCATAATTCCCCATCTCCTTGCACTTGAAACATTGAAGTGTAGTAGGTTCATTCTTTGTATCCCTTCCTTTGTTTGCATCATTAGACATCTTTTTCCCATCATTGCGGCATTCAAATTCCCAATGACCTTCCTTTCCACATTTGAAACATTTACTTGTCCCTTTAAGACAACTCACTCCATGTTTCTTTCCACACTTTGAGCATAAGGGAAAACTCATTTTCTTTTTAGTGTGCTCTTTTGATTTTCCTTTGAATTCCATTTTCCTCTTCTTATCAAACCCATATGACTGATGGGTTACTCCAATATCCATTTCAACTTTGAGAGAACATCGAACGATTTCTTCATAGCTATTGAAGTCCCTTATGGGAAAGGCCCTTCGAAGACTTGGTTTTAAGCCACTAAATAATCGATCGATCTTACTCTCAGGTTGGATAATAATACCAGAAGCGTACCTTGCAAGTTTTGTAAAATTTGCTTCATAAGTACCAACAGATTCATAATACTTTTTCTTCAGTTAAAGAAACTCTTTCTCCATCTTTGTTCAGAGAATATGAGGGAAGTACTTATTGAAAAATAAGTTCTTGAACTCATCCCATTCCATGGACTCAATTTCATCCCTTTTCCTCGTATTCTTAATAAGATTCCACCATTGATCAACATCTCCTTCCAAACGATACACTACTAGGATGACTTAATCATGTTCAGAACATTGAAGAACTGAAAATATCTTTTTAGTAGTACTAATCCATTGTTCAGCAACTAATGGATCAGTAGACCCGCTGAATGAAGGTGGACGCTGCCTCATGAAGGATTCAACAGAATGTTGCTCCTTCCTTTGCTCGTTTGGAAGTCCTGCATGATTCATAGCTTGAGAAATTTGTGTGAGCATGGCTAAAAGATTTTGCATTCGAGCTCCCATAACGTTTGGTTGCTCAGGGGGACAATCATTGCATTTCTCGTCGCATTCCGCATTAACACAGTTCCTTTGGGTTCCATCCATTGACTAAAACCAAGAAGAATAGTGTGAGCAACACTAATTATAATAGGAAAAACACATAATCAAGAATAAAATTTCACACTTAAGGTCTTATCATAGGTTGTTCATGGCCATTTCCAAAACACTAAGATTGTGTTCTATGCTTAGACTTATCCTTAGGATTCTTACTAAGGCTTTCACATACTAGTTTCCAAAGATTGACTATACCTTTCCTCTGATACCAACTATAACGACGCATACTTTACATACATTGTTATTACTTCAAAATTGAAGCACACTTATTACAAGATATAACAAAACCTGGAAAGGACCGTATAGGTATAGATTCTTTAGAAACTGGGAAACATAAACAACTGGTTCACAAAGCATCTACTTTGCCTCCCATTTATTTCATCATATCTAGAGTCCCTTTTTTGAATATCCTACTTAATAACCTTCTTCCTGACCTGGGGAAATAAAACGTACAAAAGGGTGAGCTCAAATGCTCAGTAAGGGTAAACAAAAGAAATATCAATCACATCATATACAAAAGAACATAACTTTTGGAAATATTAACCTGCAAAAGAAATCATAATTTCATAACTTGAGATAAATCATAGTAGTGAAATGTAATCCCAATAATCATAACTTAAAACATGAAACTTTTTGGAATACACACATAATCATAGAGAATAATTTCTTATTAGTCAAGACTCATTGCCAAGACTATCTTAGTGGACAAAGTCCATTTTTGAACCGAGTTCACTCCTCGTTTCAGTCCTGCTTCACTGAACCGTTTAACCTTCCGTTCCATCCATGTCTATCTCATGAGATATAAAATCTTTACCCAATGCATTGGAGGGAGATATAGGTACCACCCATCTCATAATGATACCATTAATATGTGTGCCACAAAATCATAAATCATACATCATTTCATAACCCATGTAATAAAAATGGGAATCTTAAACATCGTGACATCATAAAACAGTTCATATAAGATAAAGGAATTAATAAATATAACTCCATCACAACATAATCAAATCAATGTAATAATAGGGATAGAAACAGAACCCTTTATTATCTTAGATGGAAAATAATTTTGATAAAACACTTGAACTCCATTCTTGAGGAAAATATCCTTTCTACTTCAAAAACACTTTTCCTTTCTAAACATGTCATACAATTCTAAACTAAAAGAAGTTGACTAAAAATAAACATGAAAACTTGTAAAGGAAGCTTCTTGGAAATAATGTTTTAAAAATTCATTCATTCCATATAAGTTAAAAAAAACATTCTTCTCGTACTTTTGTCAGAAAAGTCAAAAAGTACCTCATACGAAAAACGACAAAAGATTCCTTTCATATCTTTTTCTATAAAATCATCAAAGGGTAAAAATGGATTTAAAAAATTGTAGGTGGATGGAAATAATATTACATATTGAGGAAACATGGATGTGGATGATAAAATACACCCTAGTAAATACCAAAGAATAAACAATCTCAGATAAAAATGAGATTGTGATATTTCCCTTACCTTAGGTCCGATTTGCCTCGTAAGTGTCCGAACATCCTGTATAATGATTTAAATAATGTTATTAACTTATTCCAGAATAATAATTATTGTTATTATATCATATATGGTCATATTATTAGCTTCTTAGTAGTAATATTTCATTGCTACTTTTTATTCGGGTGTTTATAACTTTTTGTTCTTATGCGTGTTTTGTCGAATAAATTATTAATCTTCTCTTTAGGTTATAGATACCTCATTTACAGAATGGTATTAGTGTAATATATATCATATTAATTCATTAAATTCATTTATATAATCATTATTCAATGAAGATCATGTAGAACGAGTCACATCACATCGTGGAGACGGTATTCCGTATGTACGCACGAGCGAAGATATCGTTCCCATGATCGTGGAATTGTATTGGAGTGTATGTATAATATTTCAGAATCAATATCACTTTACAATAATCATATATAGCTATTATTTACACCATTATACCCATCCAAGTAAGGTGGTGGGGCAAAATAGATTACACCACGGCGTGGAGATGGTATTCCGTACGTACGCACGCGCGGTGATTTATTTTTCCGTAGGATGGATAGATGGGGAAATAGGGTTGTTTCATGATTATAATAACATATCAGTATATGAGTGATACTTATGTTATTACTTCATAATGAAACAACTAAAGAAGAAGAAGTGGAAGAAGAAATAAAGATGAAAGAATCGGTAACAGACATTACCTCTTCTTTGGAGTGATTCTTTGAGACTTCCTTTTAGGGAACTGAAATTGGTCCTTGAAGAGGACCAGGACCTCTATGATGTTTCTAGGGAAGTGGAGAGGATATATTGGCAGGGGTTGGCCAAGATTTAAGGCTCAATGTGGTGTGAGGAAGAAAGGGAGGAGGTGCCCTTTTATAAGGGAGGAGAGGGGCACCTTTGGAATAACTGAAAATATTATTTTATTATAAAGCCAAATTCGGTTTTAAATAGCTCCAAATTGATTTATTTCGAAGATAAGGTGGGGAGGGGTCGAAATACTCTCATCCAATAGAATTTAGACAAGTTTAGGTCATTATACTAACCTTATCATTTAGTTTTAACTCTTAGTTAATTAGATTGACTTTTACCATGTCACTTTGTATTTTTATATTATATAGTTAATAAACTTACCATATACATCTAAGCGACCACCAAGTGGTCCATTAATGATAAACCTATCTTTATATAAGTATATTTTCTGAACCTTAGATTTTTAGGAATAAATTAATAGTCAATAATATAATATTTGTTTTAAAATCTATTTTATGTCAATTTTGACACTATTCAATAGTTGATTTTTGTGAAACTCATAACAGAATGATTACTTCGACCAAAGTTAATTAAATCAATCCTAAAATGTCATATTAATCTCGAAAATTAGTGTAATTCATAAAAAGTCTCAAATTATATTTATTTGGCTATTTATAATATCAATAATTCTAATTTTTCACTATTATGGTAATTACTGCATCATCATTATGTCATAAATAAATTAAATTATTTAATGTCTAAAAATTATAAATAAAATATAATTATGTAGGAAATATTATTATAATTATAATGAATATTTACAATAGAATTTATCTTATGTATAACACTATATTAAAAATTATTTACTTATTAAACTTTGATTTTAACTATTTTAACCCTTCTTTAAATAAATTAATAATAAATGTCCTAATCTAATCCAAGTGGGCCTAAATGGTCATATTTTATTCCTGAGGTTGTTTTTGGTAGAATTACACTTATCCAATAGAATTAGGACATGTGTTAGGGTAATAATAATATCATTTTACCCTTAACTACCCTATTTACTTTTAGCCATGGTAAAAAAAGTAAAATATTACTATTCACCAAAAATTATTTTCATCTCATTGAACCACATTTTAGTCCTTGATATTATCCATGTCTCTTAGATTTTCAAAATTCCACTCACAGAAGTGGTAAAATTATGTTTTATGAAAAATTCTGTTTTTTTAACTACCACTTAGTGGTTTCACTATTCATCAAAAATTGAATGTTTTCAGAAAAATACCAAAGTTTCACCCTAGTTTGATATTCCGAATCCAAAAATGAAGTCCATTTTGAAAAATAAAATTTACAAAATTTCAAAAAGTGTTTATTACTATTCATAACGGCTAGTTTTAATAATATTTTAATAGCATATCGTTGTTTTGTGAAACTCGGTATTGCGTATGACCCAAGCTATCGAGGAAGGCTGCAGTTGTGTGTAAAGCAAGACAATCTAGTGTTGTGTGTACTGAGATATTCCTTTGATGATTTAAAAAAAAATATTTCTCATAAAAGTCTCGGGTGTTACATAATATTTTTCTCTCTCTCTTGTCTGTCTCTGCACTTTTCTTTTTATTAATAAATTTGGGGGTCCAGGCGTTCTTGGATCTGAATTTTTGGGTATAATGATATTTTTTCGCAAACCATAGATCTAGTATCAAATACCCCGATATAAGATTCCTTTCAATAGAGGAAGGGTGAATCTAGAAGGTGAATAAAGAATAATAATAAACATTCACATACATTTGAAAGTATTGATTTAATAATAAAAGATCCATTGAAATCATTCACCAAGAGGAAAATAATCCCCAAAAGATTCCTTTGGAGTCACCTTGGTTGAGATTGACTTCCAATAGAAGAATAATGAGACAATTTAGTATATTATTATGATTAAAAAAAATTAAGAATAATTAATTTTCATTTCATGTTTTGGCTATATAGTTTTGAAAACTATGTGCCAAATGTGTGCTCGTTTCTTGGTTAATGTAAGTGCTACACAATTTTGATACACAATTGTATAAACCATAACCCAACCATGTATAACCCCATGATATGAAGATGAAAATTTTGAGGGACTGGATGAATGATTAATACAAACCATGCGCCTAACCATGCACCATCATTTGGACCACAAACACGCGATGCATGATTTTAGGGGATGACCCTCACAGTTTTCTTTAACAGTGTTCCAACTGTTCTAGGCTAAAAAACCTATATTTTTTTTTTCAAAATTTAGCCACAATAACTAGTTATATAAATTAAAAAAATATGATGAAAAAAAAGAAATGTAAATACCAGAAAGAAGGTGCAATGATGTTGCACTTATAAATGGATTACATGAGATATGGTTGATATATATTAAAAACCCCTATAAAATACTAAGTGATAGATTACCTATGAAAAAACACATCAAGACTTGGATCATTCTATATGGGTGACCATCAAGGTTAGGTACCCGTATGTTATATTATGTAAGGCATGGTGGAAATGGTTAACCCTAAAATTTAGGTAACCAAATACCATTAGTAGATTTGGGTCACACTTAATAGGGAATCCCAAATGTTTAAGATACCATAAGAATTATACTTATTTTATCCATATGATGGATTTGGTAATGTTTTTATTTATCAATTATTTAAGATTCATATGTGACATGATTAAAATGATTTCATTACTAAATAACTATTCAATTGGAGAAATTATAAGGCTAATTAAGAGCATATTAAAATCTAGTTCTTGGAGTACTAATGGGTTTGATGAATTTTAAAGGGTTCGTCGTTGTATTGGGGTTATATTTAATACAATTACTTATTCTATTAATGTAAAAAATGACATTCCTATGATAAAATATTCTTTTATATACCAATGGAATCATCATCATCCAATATGACAGTGAGATCAATCATTAAGAAAGAGAAACTAAATATAAATAATCTTTTAGATCAGTATAACAACTTAAGAATCATTCTGATGTAACAAGGAAAGTTATATGTGTTATTGAAGAAACATCCCAAGAAACCTCTTACTAATGAAGATAATTCATAAGTGAAAAATTATTATTGTAAACATAGTATGTATTTTCTTAACTTCTCTATATTGATCTTGTTTTAATGAATCCTAAGCTATAAAAAAACTTGAGAATATGGATTAATTTTGAATGATAGAATACCTAAATAATATCTATCAGTATAAGATTATATATAGGAGGTATAAAGATTTAAATTTATTTTTTTAGATGTATGATTTATTAAGGAACATTAGTTTACACTCATGTTTTTAATATCATTGGGTATTCTAATGACTTTGAGAGGTTTGTCTTAACTTTAAGAGTTGATATAGCTACAAACTTGATTATTTAATCTCTTTCAGAAAGTTTTTGGTGGTTTATTATCAATTACAAATATGAATGATTTAAATGAAAGTTTCTGAATATCCTCAATAAAATGAGGATATTTGAGAAATAAATGGGAGTTCCCAACTCATGTTCATTGTTGACAATACAAGAGGGTAAAAGTTAAAAATGGAAGATGAAAAAGTTTACTTCAAATCCTAATAAATTTTACATTAGTAGTTGGTAAAATTATTTGAAAAATATTATATAATTCAAGAAGGAGTGGAATTTATCCCATTGTGGAGAGCTTGGGCACTAGTGGAGGAATTTTTCAGAGTTCCTGAAGGTGAGAATGAAATATTTTGGAGAGATAAACTAGGTATTATGTTATGAAAAACCATTTTTTATATTTTTAATTTTATATGATACCAATTTCATGTTTTAAAATTTTTGTAAATATATAACAATTCGAAGTTGGTAATGATTTGATGTTAAGAACTTAAATTATGAATTAAATTGTTCAATTAAGGAGTCACTTCATTGAGTAATTAGATGCAACGAAATACATTAATGTTTTAATCAAGTCACATATGGTTATGGAAAGAATTCCATTAATATTTAAAGAGTTTAATAAAAAAATAATATAGAAAACATAAGGCATTGTGAAAGTATTTTAAACATGATATTGTAATAGTAATTCTATACATTTTTTGTGCATTCTTAATGAAGTTTTAGAATGTAAGAATATGTTTCATGATTATACATAATAAATCTATACATTATCAATTGTCCATGTTTTCTACATCAAAAATATAAAGTGAAATGATAATAAACCAATAAAAGTATGATGTTTATTTATTCCTAATTAATGTTCTTTATTGAGTATTATATGTTGTGAGTAATTTTTGAGGTCACCAGGAGTAATATTTCATAGTGGGATATAGAGTATTCCTATGATACATGGAAAGAGTTGAGTGTGCTAGATGATGTGTGAAGTATACCACATAGAGTATCACAAACTACATCTCAATTATATTAGGGGTGCAAGATTCATAGTTGAATTTTTTAAATATCTAAGTTTATAAAATAAAACTAGAATGAGAAACTTCATACTTTAATACATTTATTACACCAAAATTGAGGATGTGATAAACACTAGTTTGTCGGTATGTTATTTTTCATGTTTTTGATTGAGATTAAACAAGGTGAAATTTAACCAATTATATGAAAATATGACATATAGGCAATTAATTGGGATATACTAAAGGATTTTATGACCATACCAAGGTAGCTGACATGTGGAATGAATATCTATTTGGTGAGGGGAGTGTGATGTGCTCATATATTTGGGTGAACGACATGTGATATGTTCATTTGTCATTTCCTTATATAATAATATAATTGAGAAAGTATAACTAGCTATAAATTATTTACACACTATATTTATTTTGGTTACTTGATCTATTAGAAAAATATTTCATATAAAAAATTCATGCTTGTATATAATAATGTTTGTGGACACATGTATCAAGATAAATGTTTTTGATGGTGATCATGCTGGATCCATTTATTGATTTGGTGTCAATAAAACTTTTCTATAGGATTATCTTTTCTTATATTTATGAATTGAAGAATTCATTTTTTTTTTCAATTTTATAAATTCAAATTTTATCAAACCTTGCGATTGGCTGAAATTGGATTATGTTTTATGAAACTTTGAGAGTTTCTCCAAAAGTATTTCAGAGATTATTTAAAATTGGGTTTTGATAGTTATTAACAATGTAATTCATATTATTTCATACATGGTGAAATATATGTTTTCTTTCCAAATTATTTTTGAAGAAATCTTAAAGTAGTCTTGGATATGGTTTAACATGTTATTGTATAGGATTCAATATATGGTGAAATTTCATAGAGTCTATAATTCTTTAGTAAAAGTTGGGATTGATGAGCTTATGACTTAAAGTCCATATACATATGATTCATTTTTTGGTTATATCATTTTGTATTGTATGATTCTGTTAAAGGATACAAAATATATGTTTCAAAATTCTTGTTTTATAACTTGTTTGATTATCATTTATTTCAATATGTGGATATCATAATACCACCACCAATTCCAGTTGTATTATATGAAATGAGAAAATTGAAATTCCATGATATATTCTAATATTAATGATTGATTCATATTACATTATATTTTTTTTGGTATTATGATATTTTGTGTTGACATTCAGTTTCACTTAGATTTAGGATATCATTAATGGTAAAAATTTCCTAGTATGAAACATATGGGAGAATCATTGAATTCATGACTTGAAGAAGGTTAATTTTTTTGACCGAAAGAATTTAATCAATAGTTTTATAATATTCAAGAAAACTGATAGAGGCCTGGGGACTATCCTATAAGCCTATATCAAGTGGTTGAAACCATTAAAATGGTGATATAATATTATTATTTCCATTCTCTATAAAATATATCTTCTCTTTATTCTTTTTCATTGGGAGGTATTAAAATACCACGAGAGTTGAGGAGGATACCACCCAAGTGTTGGGTGCTTCAATTTTCCCCATCAATTCAAGAAAGTGGAAGGATTCATTTATCTACTTATTAGCTATCTTAATTAAACATTCGGTTGAAGATAGTAGGATCATACACCATAATGTAAGGTATATACAAATGCTATTAATTTTTCTTATACAAACTATTTGTTTCTTGCCTTGGAGATCTAGGGTTGTGGTTTCTTATTGTGCACTACTACTGAATAAGTGTTATTTGATATTTATAAACCAATCTGAGTTCCATCATTTATTTAATTTTTAAAATCAAGTTAATATAAACAACTATAAACATATGTGTTATTTACTTTTATGATATTCTTTTATAATTTCCAATTCACCACATATTGGCTTCCTTATTCACTATAACTAAGAAAATAATTAGTATTATAGATTCAACACTATGGGATTTTTTTGTAGTAACTATTGTCATATAATCTAAACATTATAAGGTAAATATCTCATACTATGGTGTGTTATGAAAAAACTAATGAATTATTTCACTGAGACCACCACACACTCTTGGGAAATAATTATTAAAAAACCATAATCGATATTTGTTAAGATAATATAAATATTTTTAGTGGGATTATATGGTAAAAGTATATAAACTCTCTAATATTGATTTATATACGATTTTTGGAAATGATTCAGTGAAATATGTTTCTAATTATAAGGTTATTAATATTTAATACTCCTTTATTAGTATAAATTCTCTTATCCATGTTTGAGAATGTAAGACAACGTCTAAAATTTTTAGAGTTATATGAGTTACACACCAGGTAGTGGATGGAATCTAAAAGGTAAAAAGATGTTAAGATATGAATATCGTGATTGTATGATTTATAAGGATGAGATTGGATATCAATTGTACCCTATTTTCACCAAGGTAATGAATGAGATAATTGTACTAGGAAAAACCATAGAGAATTCAATTATTGTTTGAAGAATCTTAAAAGACTTACCAAATAAATTTTATTCCAATATGGTGTTCATTTTTGAAAGAAATAACATTGTGAAATATTGAATATTTTGAATTATTGGTTCCCTACTAAAATATGAGATCAAGTTAATGAACATGAATGAAGATTAAAATACTGTGAAAATGGGTTTATATTTTTACATATTCTAATATTTTATCTTCCAACACTTCTAATATTAGTTAGGAAAATAGGAGTGAAGATGAACTATTGAATATTATAATATAGATGAATAATATTTTCAATAAATGGAATGGTTTTAAAAATGATTAAATAGATATGACTAGATCGATGATTGGAAATGTAACATATTTAACTGAAATTTCAATATTTATGATGTTATCTATTATGGATATAAAAATATATGACATATCAAGAATAATTATCCAGAGATCAAAAATAAAAGTTTGGAAACAAACTTTAAATAGAATTAAATTAAAGAAATGAAAGCTCTAGGGAGCTTCAAATAATATAGTTCCTCTACTAAAGAATCATAACATGAGAAAAAATATAAAAATTTATACCTTATAATAGGATTTTACTAAGTTATTTTTTTAATTGAATTATAAACTTAAAAAACTTTTTGCGGAAGAGATAAATGATTTTTTTAAATTTTTTCCAGAATAAGCAGAACATGAAGAACCAAAAATAAGTATAGTGAAAGGGTGAAACTAAAAAATTGATGAAATTATAGAAAACTATAAAGAGTAGTAATGGTATTGTTTAAAGTGGAAAATACCAAAAAAATGTATATAAGTTTATTTATTGGAAGAAATACTAAAAGGATATCTCCTTTAAATTTATTCACTTATCGCAAGATAAGAAATACTTTTAGTGAGTGTTCACTAACATATCCTCACAATTTGGGAAATAAAAATATTTTATTTTTAAATCATTATCATGAAAATTCCTATTTATTTTTTGTCTAATCTATTTGGGCACCAATAGGTTTTGTAATCACTCTGGCTAGAATAAAATTTGTGTGGATAAAAAATATCTTCTATTTGATAATTGAATGAAAAAATCCTTGGAGGTATCAAGCATTAATAATGGTACATGGACCATGGGTGCTCATGAAACCTGGTAAGAGGCCCATTAAAATTGAAAATATTTAAAAAATTTGAGGGAGGCTACATAATATCTAGAGACACTTTCAATGGAAATATCAATGGATTTATTGTGGTAAGATTTTTTTATTTCACTATAATTTTCAAGGTAGTTTATTTTGGATGTTTATGACATAAAACTACTATATTTTAACTACTATGTAATGATTAAGTTATTATTAATTTTGAAAATTTTAAATGCCTTATCTTTAATAAATATTTACATTCCTTCACTACTCTAAGAAAATTTAATATTAAAATTATCAATATATTTGAGCTTTTCTTGTTGAATGTAAAATTTTTAAATACTATAAATTATATTTTTATGTTACAAAAATAGATTACACTAAGATACTATAGGTTTTATATTTAATATTATATGAAGAATTTTATTAATAATTTAGAAAAAACAATATAACCATAATGTTAAATGCGTCTTGATTGACAAAAGTATTGGAATAATGTTACAGAAGTCATATATTTAATATTATTTTGTTTTCATGTAAGGAAAATTTCATTTAACTAATCACTACTACATGTAATGAAGTTAAATGTTTTATAAGTTTATTTCATTAGTGATAAAAAAGTGTTGATGTTTTGATCCCTAGTAAAATACAATTGCTTTTATTAGTGAAAGGAATTGATAAAGGAATCATTTATTAGTGTTAATAAAAGTAATGATAAAGGATATGTTTATTAAATATTTTGGTGCTTATAATGGGTCCCTTTATATATGAAATTTATAGTACTTATAAAGGATTCCTTTTGTTGATATTATCTTTAGCATTGATAAAGGTTTTTTATCAATGCCATCTTTAGCACTGATAAAAGGGGCCTCTATCAATGCTACACCAAGCACTGATACATTCCATTATCAGATACAATAGAGTGTCAGTGACTATATATATTACACTCTACATCAACCAATAAAAAACATAAAAAACCTAAAAAAAATTTAAATTAAACTAAGTTTATAATTTTATAAAATCAATAATATATTACATTGAACAATTATTTCAATAAAAATATCTCATTAAATAATTTCTTTACCATAAAATTATATATATAAAATTAAATTACAAACAAAAGTAATTATATACAATAAAAAAACAAAATTTCTATAGTAGGCCCTCTCCAAAGAAGCATGCACCTGTAATAAAAAATATGTTTATTTTTGTACTGGTAAAAAAAATTAAAATTTTAATGTTATATATTCCATGAAAAATTTCAAAAATAATGATATGAAATTAAATTTTAAAAATCAAAAATAAAAAATTAATCATTTTTCAAAAGTATCATGATAATCCATGTGTGCTTGATTTATTTTGTGTAATTACATTTTTTTTGAGAAAAAATACCACTTGAAAAATGAAGACATTAAATTTCAATCATACCAGATACACAATGTTTAAGATTAATGTGAGATAAATTCCTAGAAATTAAAAATAATTTGTTGATATTTTTCCTAAAGTATCACGAAGATTCAATCACGTTTTCTCATTGTTTGGTATATGATGCACTTTTTGAAATAAAATGACACTTTTAAATAAAAACACACAAATTTATCCATACTAACCACACAATGTGTAAGATTTATTTTATGTTAATTACTAAAGATCAAAAATTAATTATTTATATTTTTACTAAATTATAAAGATAATAGAAAGTGTTACAACCCAAATGTGCAATCCTAGAATTCGGTGAGAATAAACACATACATTACACAATGTGTTTGAAATAAATATAAGTGAGAAAATCTTAAGCTCTCCTAATTTAAATATATAAAAATAATATTTAATAAATTTCACATAGATTACCTTTTAGTTTTTAATATTTATAGGGTTAATGAAAAGCTTTAACTATCAAAACCCATATCTTTCCGATCTAATGGAAATTGGGTTAGAAAACCACTTAGAAATTTAATAACAGTTTGATCAAAAGAATTATAAGGATGGATTCATGAAAATACTTATACATACTATATAATAACTTAAAATAATAATAATATAAAAAATGGGTCATCAAGTTCACAATAAATAAGAAAACATAGTGTGCAATATGAAATATTTCTGAAGGAATTGAAAATTGAGATCAAGAAGCTATACAAATTTTATAACACTTAAATAAAAAGAATATAAAGGAGTTATTCTTCAAAATTATTATAAATAAAATAAAATAAACATTAAAAATATGAATATAATTTAATAGTTAAGTAATTTTATCATATAAAATAATAATAGGAGAATAATATGAAAACATTCCTCAATGAAGAGGAATTGAGACGAAAATCCTTACTATTTACAGTAAATTTTTACAAAAAATATTTAACACAATATATAGTACAAATACCATATTAATAACTTATTTAATAACCTTATAAACTCATATTACCTTTTATATTATTTAATTATACACATTCACTTCACATATATATTAGTTTTTAATGTTTTTTTATCCTCAAATATTAGTAATTTTGTTATTTTCATATGTGTTTCCTAATAGTGATATGAAATTTTTTTATTTGATAAAAACATCATAATTTATATATTTTTAAATATATTATAATACTTTTGATTCAATTATTTAGGATTTTTTTTTTATTTTCGTTTAATGGATGTCATGGGTATGGTTTAAAAAAGTGGAATCCCTGATGTGCTTGGTTCAAGTAATTTACCAATATTAACGAGTTATATTGTAATGGTAATTAATTATTATGTAATAATTTCATAATATTATTCATGAAATGTATCAATTATAAATTTCAAATATATTTATAAAATACATTTTTATAACAATCCATGTAATTTGGTTATTAAATATGAAACACGTTTCTTCCTAGAAGAGGTAGTCCGCACGTCTATAGAGATGACATTTTCATTTTTTATAGAATGGCAGAAGGCTTGAAAGTGGTTCATATTTTTGAAATATTAAAATTTTTATAAATATTATATTTATTCTTTAAATATACTATTATAAAAATACATGTAATAATTCTATGAAACAAAAAATAGATCACTTCGTGGAGGTGAATTTTACGCATACACACATACGACTTTCTCATTTTTATAAGGAAGTAGGTTGCTTGGATAATGGATATAACATTAACATAATAAAATTTCATTATAATAATAATGAATATTTAGTTTTTTTAGAAATCTTAAAATAGTTTTTTATGATAATGGATGAAAAATATAAAGAATAAATAACTAGGGGTGGAAAATACTCACGTTGAGAACTTGAAGTATTCCTTGGAAGATTCCTTGGAAATAGAGTACTTGGGAATAAAATTTATAGTTCGAGGATTATGAAAGTATAATTGGTATCTATGGTATTAAAATGGGTAGGTATTAATGAGTAATTTAAAGGGATATATTAGTTTGAGGTGGGTTTAAGTGTTATCCTTTTATAAGTGGGTGGGGTGACATTTTCTCAAATACATTTTACTTATTGGGCAAGGAATGACTTTTTTTACCTAGAAAGTGGATGAAATGATTGAAATAATGGTTAGGTAAGGATAAATAGATGATAAACACTCAACAAATCATTTGTATACATTTTTTTATCATTTTTGAAGTTTTTTACCCCTTTGTTTTGACTTTTGACCTTTATTTACTTATACTACGATAACTTATTTTCTTACCCTGACATATTATTTTAATGAAAAAATAAAATTATCATTAATATATAATTTTTATTTAATAATTATTTTTAAAAAAATATTATAATATTCAACTTATAATATTTTTAAAAATTAATTTTGAAATAATGAGTGTATATTGCATAAAAATAATTTTTAGAAAAAATATTACTTAGGCTGTAAAATTTTTATTAAAAGTTTTTAAATTATAATTAATATTTAAAATATATAAATTTACTTATAAAATAAATATTTGGTTAAAAAAATGTTGTTCTGATTTTAATTTACACTTATATCTTAATGATGTTATAAAATTTATGGTATATATAAAATAATTATTTATTATTATTCACTTAAAAATCAAACTTTTTAGAAAAATACCATTAATTTACTATAAGTTAATTTTGATATTATTAATCCAATAATAAATTTCATTTTTTGATATTAAAATTATAAAATTAAATAATTTAACTTTTTAATTAAATTATTGAGAAAAATGAAACACTATTTTTTTAGAAAAAAAATTCTTTAAACATTATGCGTTCTTCATATTATGTGATATCTATTAAAAATTAATATTTTTAAATATATTATTTATATCAAAAATATAATTTTACATTATTTAATCATAATATATTTAGTTTCCTAAAATAAAAATACATATCGTATACTTTAATTTATAATAGAACAAGTTTTAAGTATAAAGTGATCTTATTTGTTATTTAACAATAATAATGGATTTTTACCAATTAATTAGAATTAAAAATGTTCTTTATATATATATATATTTAATAATGTGGTTACCTTTATTTATACCCACCAAATTAGCAAAGAAATTATAATCATTTTATAAAATACTTATAATTTTATCTTAGTATCTCACGGTTTGATTTAGATTAATGTTTCATGTGATGAAGGTTATTAAACATAGAATTTATTTAAAGGAAAATTGATACTAAAATATCAGGATGTTACATTCTCCCCCATTAAATAGATTTTATCCTCATAGTTCTAATTATCATTCACTAATGAAAAAAATTAAGGGTATCTATAAGATAGATAACACTCAATATATAATTTCCAAATCACTATTATGGGTAAGACTATAGAACTCATCTACCCCCTTATAATCTATACATATTGATATTCTAAACAACTCATTACAAATATGTCTCCCTATATTCCTATAACACTTCTGAGTTTCTAGATACATACCTCTCATAGTGTCATTTTCATGATCATTTATCCAACCCAACACTATAACCAAAATAGTTATAAAAATATTTGATAAAATTGAAGTAAATACAATATATTAAAAGTAAATCATAATATGTATCATCATCGGAACCCATCATTGCAACCAATGATACTTTAGGGTTTCTTTTCATTCTAGTTTCTCTAATCATACCATAATAATGTACTCAAATCCTTCATAATGTTTTATAAATATCATTGAATAAACTAATTTATAACCCCCATGAGTGTCTAGATAGGTGTGTAGTAAAGCCTCTTTTCCATGCACCAGGTGAAGACAAATTTAATACCCAACTCTCCTTTTTTAGGGCTATTCCTCTTAGGTGAATCTATTCCAGATCCCATATCCACATTCATATATATAGAAAGAGATTTTATTTCTACGAAACCAATCACTCTACAATTTACCAAAATTTTACGATGTTTTATTTATTTAGAGTAATCCATAGTGTTTTCACTAGTGTATTATATTCCTAATTTCTGATAAAACTAAATATAGACATTTCTTACTATATCCTAAAATAAAAAATTCATGGAACCTTATGATCATAAAATTCAAGTTAAACCTTATCTGTATATATTATAAAATCACATACTAATAAATATATACCTTAATTAGGTATACTCTTAAGATATATTAGTATTTTATGGAAATAACTTTAATTTTTTAAATCAAATATATACCTTGATCATATACTATATAGACCTCTAAAGTTAAAAAAACCATTGATTTGATACCAACCATGATTCCACAGACCCACACTCCTAGGATTTGCTGTGAATAAACATATAAACTATATACAAGCTTCGAAATCTACTAAAGAGACACAAAATTTGTTAATTATAATATCAAAAAAATAGTGAGTCACTTTCACCCCAATGAAATTTTAGGTTTTGAGATTTAATGATTTAAAAGAAATATTTAACTAAAAAAACCCATATCTTTCCCACATAATGAACATTTTCCCCACTATATCAAATTGTTCTAAATTTTATAGTAAATTTTCAACATATCTCACCAAATTGGCCTAGAATAAGACCCTTCAAGACATATCTTACATACTATCTTTATTCCTGACATGGGGAAATAGAATCATATGTAGGGTAATATCAAATTATAAGTAATAGAAAGTTTACATTGAGAGATATCATAGAATAAATAAGGAATGGATAATATAAAAAAACAATAATCAAATAATTCCATATAACTAATCAAATGATATTGAAATAATTTCATAAATAATAACATAAACAACAAACAACAATAAATGATTTAATAGTGAACTTGAAATAATAAATCTTAATATTAGGGCATAATTACAAGATATTATAAATAATTAGACATGCATACAATGAATAACCAGACTAATTTGTATCAATATACATGTCAATTAATTTAGGGGATATAATGGGATACAACCATCACTTAATAAAACTAATGCATCAAAAATATGAAAGAAATTAATAATAATACAATTCATGATTAACTTTCCTTAGAAATCAAGAAGCATTTGTGTCATAATAATAAATATACAGGATGTGAATAATTTCCTTATTCATTAAATAGAATATCAAGATCATAACAATCTAGAGAAATAATGTGGATAGAATGAATATAGTATATATCAAGTGAAACACAAGAAACCTTAAATAATGTTTACATAGATGAGAAACAAATTTATATAAGTATTATAAAAATTATTTTGAGAAATAATAAGTAATACCATTAGGATTTATAATACCCTTTTCAAAATTAAAGTAAAATAAAGGGAATATATATTTCTTTATAGAAAAAATTATTAATCATAGAGAGTAAATTTCATATATCAAACTATGAAAGGTGGTGAAAAATATGTTATTATGGAAAACATTTTAATTAATATTCCTTTTAAATTTTTTAATGAAAGAAAAAGTTGATAAAAATAGATGTCACATGTCACATTATTTTATTATTTTAAATATATTGACCAAAATATTTTAAAAAATATATTTATAAAGAAAAAAACAGTATTTTGGAATGAAATAAATTCCATGTATACAAATGTAGATTGGAATAAAAAATACTTTATTTTTCAAAGAAATTACTTTTTAATATTTAAAAACACCTTTATTGCTAACAAACATAATAAATAGGGATATATTTCTTTTGAAAACAAGTGAAGATAAATAATAAGATCACATGATAAAGTATATATTTGGGTTTTAAAATAATTGAGGATTTTTTTTGTAAATAAATAACATAGACATGGAGTGGAGACATCCATAAAATTGGGTAATGATTATTCTCAACATGTTTTTATTTTTTTGAAGAAATAAATCCATCGAAGGAAATAATTGATGTATAAATACTTCAAAAATGTGTTGAGGATTGGGAAATGTGAATACATAGAGAATTAATTTTATGTAAAACTTTATTGAATCATAATGTATAATTTTCCTAACTTATAAAAATAATGTTCATGAAGAACAAATCAATGAATAGAAATTGAGATAGAAAAACACTTATGGATTTAGAAAAACTTGGATAAAAGGATTTGGAAGGAGAGATTTATGAAAATAATTTTAAATCACATTGAATAAAAATTAGTAATAATAATATAAAATAATAGTGTATTAAAAACATATACAAAAAATATAGCATAGAATATGAAACATGTCTCAAAGAATCTAAAACTGGGACAAAAAAACCCTTATATATTTTATAATAGTTGAATGAAAAAAATATAAAGGATTTTTTCATTAAAGGAAATTTAAATTCCATGAATGAAACATTAATAATATGAATACAATCCAATTGTGTAGTATATAGACCATATGAAAAAATAATATGCAAATAATATTAAAACATTCCCCAATGAAGGGGAATTGAGATGAAAACCTTTACCTTTTACCCAAAATTTCAAAAAAGACCATTAACCACATATACAAAAAAACATAAACACATCAAAAACATATTTAATAACAATATCTATATCTATTATATTTTTATATTATTCAATTAAACTCATTCAATATACATATATAAGTTAGATAATGTATATTTTTATCCTTGGAAGTTAGTAACGATCTTGTGTTAGGTAATTTGCTGATATAAATAGGTTACATAATAATGATTGTTAATTATTATGTTATAATTCCAAAAAATTTATGCATGAAATATATTAAAAATTAATATTATATATATTCATAAAATATTTTTTTATAACTATCCAGGTATGTTTATGAAGAAAAAAAACACGTTTCTTAGTGGGCACGGTAGACTGCACGCACATAAAGACACCATATTTGTTTTTTATAGAATTAGAGGAATTTTTAAAATAATTTATCCTATCGGAATAATAAAAATTTTATAAATATAATATTTATTCATTAAATACCATTTTATAATTATCCATGTAATTTGGTTATGAAAAATGATTTCCATCGCTTTGTGTAGGAGGTCATCCGCACGTATGTAGAAAGGACGTTGCCATTTTTTTGAGGAAGATGGGGAGGTAGATAATGGTTATACCATTAACATTATAGATTTTTAGTATAATAATAATAATTATTTAATTAGATTATAATGTTTAAAATATATTTTTTTTCTGAATAGATGAGAAGTATAAAAAAGGAAAGACTAGGGGTTGGAAATTACTCATGTTGAGAACTTGAACCTTTCCTTAGAAGACTCCATAGAAATGGAGGAAATAAAAAATCATATTGTGTCCAGAGATTTATTATTGTGAAATAGTATTCTGGGGTAAGTAAAATTGGAAATGATTCAATAGGAATTAAATGGTATAGAGTGGTTTGAGGTGGATGGAAGTGATATTTATTTATAAGTCATGCGAGTTACACTTTCATAAATAATAGTTACTTTATATGTAACGAATGACCTTTTTACATGAAAAGTGAATACATGGGGGAAAATGTAGGATATTGAAGGATAATTTCATAATAAACCCTCAAAAACTCATTTGGATAATTGTTTTAAACATGTTATAGGTCTTATATCCCTTTGATTTAAAGTTTTACCCTAATTTTCTTTTACCATTGTAACTTATTTTTTTACCTCGACAACTTATATTCATGCATAAAAATAAAATTACCCTTGGTACCTAATAAAGATATTATGATTATAAATTTCAAAACCATTTTAAAAAATTTTATTTTTGAGGGTGGTGAAAATTTATTTCTATATAACCAGTGTATAACAAATAAAATCAATTCTTATAAAAAATATTATTATGTTGTAAAATGTTAATTGTAGGATTCTAAATTATACTCAATATTTTGAATTTATAATTTTAAATATAAAATACACATTCGGTCAATAAAAAGATTACATAAATTTTATGTTAGGTTTATATCTTAATGAATTCATAAAAGTCTAGGCATTTATGAAAATTATATTTTGAATTATGCACCTAAAATTGGTTTTTTAGAAAAATAACATAATTTCACCATAAGTAATTTTTTACATGATTAATAAAATTTAAATTCCTTTTTTAAAATTAAATTCTAATATTCACCAATTTAACTTTTATTTAAAAATATAAATAATTAATTAATAACTCTTTTTATAAAAAAACAACTTTTAAAACTTTAAATTTTCTTAATCTTATTTAATATAAATTACTATTTAAATTAGTATTTATATATTATTAATGTAAAAAATATATTCTACCATTATTTAAACATAATAGATTTAATTTTTAAAAATAATTATACATAGATCATATGAATGGAATTATCAATAAAATACATTTTAAGCATAAAGTGATCTCATTAGTTGTTAAACTATAATAATTGAATTTTATCAATGAATTAGTATTAAAAATGACCTTAATTTTTATATAATTATATATTTTATAATTTTATTACCACTATTTATACCTTCCAAATTAATGACTAAATTATAACTTTAATTTTTATTACTCATATTTTTATCTTAATATATCATAGTTTGGTTTAGTTTGGTTTTGTGTGTGAGTGAATCTCTTAAAACTATTCTTTATTTTAAAGTTTATACAAAAATATTTGGATGATACATTAATGATATTTATTTTGATTTGAAGTATGTGATGCATGATTTGAAATAAAATTACAATTTTAAATGATCCATTCACTTTCAATTGTATCAGTTACAACTTTTGTCAGATTGATATATGGTTAATTCCTGTACATGAAAAATGAATTATAAAGGTTTTTAATGTATGAATATAATATTAATTTGTTTTCCTATTTTTGAGTATGTGATGTGAGTGTTGAACAAAAATGTCAATTTTAAATAAAAATAAACAATATCAGACATATCGACCACACTATTTTTCAGATTTATGTGAGATTACTTCATTCAAGTAAGAAATGAGTAATCAATCACCATATTAAAATATCATGTTAATACATTTGTTTTTTCTTATTTTTGAGAATGTGACACTTGTTTTGAACTAAGATTTCATGAATTCATGCACTTTCATTTCTAACAACCACAATATTAGTCATATTGATGTAAAATTAGCTTCCACATGTCACAAATGATTAGGTATATTTTTCCAAAAATATCATGACAATATAAGATATTTTTAATTTTTTTTGTGTATGTGACATGCCTTTTGTACGAAAATGTTACTTTTAAATGGAAAAAACCACTTTCAGTCATACCAAACAGTCTATGTATCAGATTTATGTGATATCATTTTCAATACATAAAAAACTAATCATGGAACATTTTTATATAGTATAAAGACAATCCATGCATGTTTTCTTAGGTCAGAGAACACGAAAAGTGTTTTGAACTGAACTATTTGTTTTAAATGATGTAATTAAATTTTAGTGATAATGTATCACACCTCATATCATATTGATGTGAGGTTAGTTCATAAATTATGGAATCTCGCCTTTCAATTACATAAAAATTTAATTTGTGGAACAAAACAGAGGATATTTTAAATTTTAGTTTCTTGGAAACCATGAACATATTCCATGAAAATAAAAAACATTTTTCTAATCCACTTGAATTGATTTTTCATTGGTTCGTCATATGTTACATTTACAACATCACATAAACTTGGGACATACATCAAAGGAAAGGGGTGATCATGAGGCCCTGTAAAGAAATAAGAAATGGAAATAGTATACAAGTGATCACAAGGAATATCAATAAGAACATGAGGAATATCATTATGGAATGAGAAAGAGAACATGAGGTGAATCATAATAAAAATTAAATGAATTATAAGATTGAAATGTGGCTAAAAATTTTAAATGAGACATTCATAATCATATAACCATGTCTTTTCACCAAGGTTTCATAAATGAAAATTACCAAGGTTATTCACCAAGGTATCATAAAGTATTTTTTCTATAGAGATTAAATTATTTAGAAAAGGAATTGGAGTGATATAATAGATCACCCATAACATGACTTAATTAATGTGAGCCAAAAATATCGTAATGAATTATTTCATTAATAAACCATGGAGAATAAATAATGAGTTTCTTTTCAAAATCAAACAGTACAAAAGTGCTTAAGGACATGATCATTACCTCACTTTTAGTCCTCCAAAAGGGAATGTGAGTTTATTATATGTAAATATTTAAATAAAATAAATTATTTTTAAATATAGGTGAAATCCTTAGAAATTAAAAATGTTTGGGTATCCACACAATGAAAATAAAAGGAAATTTCTTAAGTAGAAGAGATAAATATCGAGTAATAAATTTGGCAGCATGACAAATATATGACATGGGTTTAGGAAAGGGTAAAATGAGAGGGGGAAAGCCTCTCCAATTTATAAAACATAATTTATTAGTGAGGGTATGATATAAATGGTAATAAAATAGAGTAACAATAATAATTATAAGAGAAAAGAAAAATAATTCCCTTACCTTGAAGAATTACTCTAAAAACATGAGTTTTGGGACCTTAAAAGATTTAGGGAACCTTGGGGGGACTCCTTGGGAGGAAAAATTACTAGAAATATATGGAGTATGTACTCGAATTAAATGGAAATAGAGAAATGGGTGGGTATTTATAGAAAAAGTGGAGGATTTGTCAAATAATTTCCAAATACGGGCCTTGGAAATATAGGTTGTTGAAAATGAAAAAACAATGGATTAACCATGGTTTTTCCCATGGGTTTGGAAATTTGGGAAAAATATTAAGTTATTTTAATGCACAAGAACCAATCAAAATTATTATTACTTCTTTTGGCATGGAAAAGTAATGTTTCTATAAGTAATGTTTTTAATGTCAAATTTTCCATTACAGACTTTGGAATGTCACATATAGGTTTGGGAAATTGATTAAAATGTATTAAAATACTTGATTATAATATAATAATATATATTATGTTATTTATTAAGGTTAATTAACTAAAAAATCATTATGAAACAATTATAAAGTCATTAAACATACCGAAAACCCCTAATTGTAAATTTACTATTCATAGAAAAAAAAATAATTTTAAAAATGTTTCATGAATTTACCCTAACCTAATTTCGAAATGAAAGTTTCAAAAATGATTTTTATTTTATCATAATAATTATATAAATATGAATATTTTTACTTTTAAATATACAAAAACATTATTTATTAAAAAAATTACTCGCTGTGAAGCATAGTCAAAATTCGGACACTTAAAAATTTATTAGGACATAATGAAATTATTTTATCATTTATATTTAAACAAATGTGGTTTTAACAAAATAATTTATTAAAATAGATGTTATTTATAAAATATTAGTTTATTTTTAATGAAAAGTACAATTTGTGTTTGAAAAATAAATTTATCAAATTATTCTCAATTAAACATATATTTTATTAAGAAAAAATAATCTTAAAATGGAAATGATTAAATAAAAGTTTTATTTATACAAAGGAATCAAACATTAAGTAACTATGGTCAGGACACAAAACCCCTTATGACACCCACATACGACCTAAGTTTAATTTGTGCGATGGTGATAGATTCATGTGGTGGCTTGGATAAAATTTACAAAGTGGTAATTTACACTAACTTGAAATTCTCCCATATGTGATTTTGTTCTAACTTCACCTGTTGTAGCCCCAGTGATGCTTACTTCCTCCGAATTTTGACAAATGGGCTTCATACGAAATGACTTTACGGGTTGAGGCCCTCACTTTCCCTTTCTAAATTCATTTTCCCTATTTATTACTAGTTATAGAAACAAATAATAACATTAGAATTATTACCAATGGGTATAGTTCTCAATGGTAAATTTTTATTATGGTTATATTTACTAACAATCATTTTTGACCAAATATAATATAATGATCAAATACCAATGATCACATTTAACTTTATACTCTTTAAATACCACATTATTATTACATTAAATATTTACTAAAATTCCTCCCAAATTTATATATTTTCCTTTTCTAAGATGTTTATGAGTTTACTATTATTTTATTTTATTTCTGTAATGTTTGCCGTGTGGTATATGATTCTAATGGATTGGAGTGATCCATATTTTTCCATTTTGGACATTTTATTTTATATTTTTTTTCTACTTTTATTGTTTTGAATTTCAATTGAGTACTTAGCTAACTAATGTATTGATCATTATTAAAGGGATATGTTTTTTGTATAATATAATATAATAATCATTTTCTCAGGAAAAAATATAAAAGAACCCTAGTTATTTTCATTCTTCCCCCTTTAGATATTTTATCCCAATATTTCAACTCATATTATTGGTTTTGAAAACATGAGGCTACTTATGATTTACTATTACCGTATCACATCTTCAAACTTATGGTTACTCCATAACATTTTGAGAAGGTTTGTAGTATTTTTGCATAAAGCCTTATCACTACGATCCACTATCTCTGCCAGCTGCTCCTCATAAGATTGGTAATGTTTCAGTTGTGCCACTTTTGGATTTAGTACATGCAAGGGATGGGGTATGTACTTCTTAAAGAGAGATATGTGAAATACATCATGTAATTGAGCATTATTTGGTTGAAGTGAAATCCAATAGTCCACTACTCCTATGTGATCAAGGATTTCATAGGGGCCAATGTACCTGGGGCTATGCTTCCCATTCCTCAAAAACCACATGAATATCATCCATGGTGATATTTGAAGGAAAAATTTATCTCTAACAAAAACCTCTAAGTCCCTTCAATGATTTTATGCATATATATTCTTATGAATTGGAGTAAATTTTATATGGTGTTAGATTGAATGAACATTTTCTATCATATATTACACAGGATCAAGCCCAAGAATTGTTCCCTCAACAACTTCCTCCCAACAAGTATGAGTTATACATTGCTTCTCATATAAATATTTATATGGTGACACTTGAATAATCTATTGGAATCTATTGTTTTTTGTGAACCCAACTAATAGAAGGTGTTGATCCAATACACCCCTAAATTACATTGATAATGTTCTCATCATTTTCTCAAGTTCCTGAATAGTCCTTTTTGATTGGCCATCAGTTTGGGGGTGATATGTCCTACATAAATTCGATTTAGTATTCAGATCATGTTGAAGAATTATCTATAATTTAGATTTTAACGTTGGATCATGATAAAAAAAATGATAGAAATTGGTTCACCATGCATCCCCAACACTTCATTGATGTATATAATGGAACTTTTTTCAAGGGAGAAATCTTCCCTAATAGCAATAAATTGGGTAATCCTGGTGATTCGGTCAACTATAACCGACACCACATTGTTTTTTGGATGTTCTTGGGAGACTAGTGACAAATAATATAGGGATATTTTTACACTTCCATGTTAGTATGGGTAGTGGTTGAAATACCCCTTTGCGAAGTTTCATTCTGCCTTCACTTGTTGACACACCAAGCATCTTATTGTGTAGAAGACAATATAACTTTTCGTATTATCCCATAATAATAATCACAAAATTCCTTATAAATTTTAGTGATTCCAAGATATATAAAGAATTTAGAGATATGAGCTTCATATATTAGTTCTTTATTTATCTCTAGAATAGGTGGGACACATTGCCTTGTATGAAATTTCAATACACCTTGATCAATATTAAACTTATTAAACATCCCACTCTTCATAGGAACTATCTTATTTTGTATCAAAGGATCTTTTCTTTGAGCTTTCTTGACATTCTATTGTAATTATGGTTGCGAAGTCATTAGGGATAGTATTGATGGTTTCCCTTCCCCCATGATTCCCATGTACAACCTTAGTAGGTCTTTGATGTATGGATGTCCTTGAATCCTCATCATTTCTATCACAACATGTCCTTTCCTATTTAATGAATCAAATACATTTTTTATCTTTGTAGTAGATAATGAATTGAAATTTCATAGTATTTAAGTAATTCCAACCGTCTCCATTTTCTCATGTCCAATTCCTTTAGCGTTAATATATATTTAAAACTTTTGTGGTATATGTATATATATAATTTCTCTCCATAAAGATAGTGCCTCCATATATTCATAAAAAATTAACTATACATATCTCTTGGTTATGTGTCAGATAATTTTACTCAAGGGTCTTTTAGTATTGAGGTAAATTAGGAGTCACCTTTTAATTTTACAATATGACACAAAAAATCATTTTTAGAGTTGCATTTCTAAAAATATAAGTCATTCTCCTAGAGAGAGTAGAGTCAACACAAGTATGATAACTAATCTATTCTTCAGTTCTTAGAAACATACCTCACACTTATTTTTCCAGGTTATCTTAGACCCTTTTTGAGTTAAATGGGTAAATGGATTATAAATCAGTGAAAATATTTTAATAAACCTCTTATAATGTCTTGCTAAACATTGTAAACTATAAATCTCAGTTACTATTATAGGATTAGGCCACTACTCCACAATCATTATCCTGGAAGGGTCAACTAATATTCCCTCATTGGTTACAATGTTCCCTAAGAAAGAAACTTGGTGTAACCAAAATTTAAATTTTTAAAATTTCCCTAATAGCCTCTCCTTATTCATATTTTTCAATATAAACCTTATATGATCCTCAATATCTGCACCACTTATAGAATATACATAATTTCATAAAAAAAACTAGCAATTATTTATCAGGGTTGTACTTAAAGGTTCTATTCATCAAATCTATAAATACATAAGGAGTATTAGTCAGGCCTAAGTGAATTTAAAAAAGTCACAATTCTAATATCATGATCAGAAGGTAGTCTTTCGAATATCTTCTGTCATTACCCTTAATTGAATATACCTAGATCGAAGATCAATCTTGGAGAATAATTAACCCCATAGTCAAATAAATCATAAATACCTAATAGAGGGTAATTTTTCATTATAGTAATCCCATTATGTTCACTGTAATCATTTTATAGCTTCATTGTTTTATCATTATTCTTCACAAAGAGAACAGATGATCCCCAAGGAGAAAAACTTGGTCAGATAAATCCAATTTTCCAAAATATCATTAAGTTATTTTTTAATTCCTCAAGCTCTACATTTTCAATTTTATATCTAGACTTTCAAATGGGCTTGGATCTAGGTATGTGTTCAATGGAGAACTATACCTCTCTTTCTGGGAGAGGTCTAGGTAACTCTTCAAGAAATACAATAATACATTCCAAGATGATGGGTATATTTATTATTCTTATACATTCATTTCCTTCTTCCTCTTCACCGATAATTTCTATAAATAAGGCTAAGGGAGGTGATCTTTGACAAATATTAGGTTTCTTTATCTCTCCTATGAAAAAACTATGGGGTTTCTATTAAAGAATACTGAAATTTACTTTCTTATTCAGTTGATAGTATCTTTATTTTTGGAGATCTAGTACATCCCTAGTACAATGTTGAATTCCACCATCAGAATGACTACTATATTTGCAATGAGATTGTGATAACCAAAGTTAATACTAGAGTTTCTGTACACTATTGATGCTTGGATTATCCCTCCAGGAGTCTTCTTTGATAACCTTAATCTAGTATCTTGGAAGTTTATTCTATATTATTTTTGAACATATGGAATGAATAAAACGATGTGTAGAACCAAAATAAAAAAGTACTTGCTATATTTAAGATAAAAACAATTGTACCTATCACCACATAATTTAGAGACTCTACTACATTTGTCATAAAAAAATCCTGATCTTGATCCCTTGGTCTATGATGAGGTTGATGGTTATTTTTATCCATATATTCTAATTTGGATACTGATTGGAAAGGTTCTTAAATGTCCACACTTGAAGCATTGAACTTTATGTTAGTCCTGTACCATCTTCCCTTTGACATAACTGTTGATAAGTTGAGGCTTCACCATGAATGTTATGAGCTATGTGGTAATCTATTCCACACTTTTAATATTTTACAATCCTGAGAATGTAGTTCCAAAAATGATTCTTCCCACATTTTTTATGTGGGAAGTTTTACTTTCTTTCCTGATATTTAATGTTTGAAGTTTCTCCCTGAGTTTGGATCCATAACCCACTTTTTTTCATTAGACCT
The DNA here is from genome assembly GCA_963277665.1 of Viscum album. NCBI lineage: Eukaryota > Viridiplantae > Streptophyta > Magnoliopsida > Santalales > Viscaceae > Viscum > Viscum album. Next base: position 535,906,773 of record OY728138.1, on the reverse strand, counting down.
TGAGACCACTGTATTTCTTCAAACTCTAATTCAACCTTTGTAGAACTCTATACTATATCCTCACAACTTAGTATCTATTAGAAAAATTCTTCCATAGGTTGGGTCTTAGTTTGCTGAAGAATCTATCGAACCTTCCCTTATGATCCATAACAAAGATAGAGGCGTAATAGGAAAGTCTTGTAAAGTTCATATCAAAGCATTCCACTGATTCAGTTTCCTTCTAATCCAACATGAGGAATTAATTATCCATTTTTGTTTGCATAAAATGAGTAAAATATTTATTGAAAAAAGATTCCCGTAAACTCCCCTCACTCCATATCATCAATATCCCTTTTGTATTCGTGTTTTTAATCAGTGTCCACAACTGATCTGCTTCTCCTTATAAGAGGAATACTTATAGGAGACTTTATCTTATTCTAAATAATAGAGCACAAAAAAGTTCTTTTATATAGATCCAATACTTTGTTCAATAATCAATGGGTTGGAGGACCCACTAAAATAATGTGGTAATTGATGCATAAAGTACTCAACAACAAGTTGTTCCATTTGATGTGAATATTCCCGCTAAACTTGATTCAATTTTTTATTCATAACTAGAGATAGTTAATTCATAATTATCATGATTATTTATATTAAAACATCAATTGAGTTATTATTAATAAATATAGAGAGATTATTCATCAATCTCATGAAGTTTCCCATTCTGACATCCATCAGAGGGTCGTCAAATCATTTTCCATTGCAATCATCATTTATGAGGTTCCTCCTATTTTCCAAAATTTTCTAAAATAAAAAACACTTAGTGAGATATTAATTTCATTTAATAATATTATAATTATAAATTCATTTTATGTTTTAAAACATTGTGCTTATATATTTTATTCTTTAAGAACAATTATATTTTTTAAATATCCTTCATAATGGTTCATAAAGAGATTGTGATTAACCAAACATATCCCCCGAGTGTGTCAGACTAGGAGTCCAGCAAGGATTATTTTCATGTACTACTTACTAATCAAATCTATCTAAATGAGGTGTTTTTGGGGTTTACCACTAGACATATCTGTGACAGAGAAAAATCCACTGGTTTGTATTCAGATAAGGATATATTTTCTCACAAACCACTTACTTAATACATCACCAAAATACAAGGATGTTTTTATATATTTAAACTTTTATGATGGGTTCATACTAATGATTTATATTTCTAATTATCATAAATAACTAAACTTTCATTTTATACAAACTCTGAAAACCTACATTTTTAGTACTTAAAAATTTTATTACATGTATAAAACAAATGATCTTTTAAAGTTTATTTTCTTGGAAATTAGGAATATAATAAAAGGAAATATAAAACAATATTTTCATACACATAAAAGGATTCCGCATGGGTTCATCCTAATAAAAATTTACTACATCTCATAACCTAGGGACATACATCAAAGGAAAGGGGTGCACCTGAGGCACGGTAATGGAATAAGTAAGGGATATATTTTAAATGTGATCATGAGGAATATCAATAAGAACATGATGAATATAATTATGGAATGAGAAAGAGAAAATTAGGCGAATCATAATAAAAATAGCATGAATTATAATATGAGAATGTGGATACAAAATTTAAATTATAAATTCATAATCATATCACTATGGGTTTTTACCAAGATGTTATAAATAAAAATTACCAAGGTTATTCACTAGAGAATCATAAAATATATCCTTTCTAGAGATGATTTTCTTTAACCAATGCGTTGTCACACTATTAGGGAGAAACATTTATATGAATTAGTGAATGTGAGACACAAATATCTTAATAAGTCAATTCATTAATAACCCATGTAGAATAATGAACGAGTTTCTTATAAAATTCATGGCATATAAAAGTTCTTGAAGTAATGATCATTATATAATTTATTTCCCACGAAAATGGAATTTGGGTTTATTATGTTTAAATAAATGAATAAAATAAATCATTTTTACATCTATGTGAATACCAATGGAAAATAAAAGGTTTTGGTATCCACAAAATAAAAATAAAATAGAATTAATTAAGGATAAGAGGGAAATTTTGGGAAGTAAATTCGGTAGCATGACAGGTATAAATTGTGGTTTTAGAAAAGAGTAAAATGATAGGGGAAAATGTATCATATTGAATATTCACTCATAATTCTTGAGTATTGGGACCATGAAGGATTTAGGTCACCTTGGGGGGACTCCATGGGAGGAAAAAAACACAAATTTAGGGTGGATGGATTGTTAGTGAATGTAAAGGGAGAAATGGGTGGGTATTTATAGCAAAAGTGGAAGATTTGTTTAATAATTTCAAAATATATGCCTTGAGAATCTAGGTTGTGGAAAATAAAAAACCATTGGATTAACCTTAATTTTACCCATAGTTTTGGAAATTTTGAAAAACTTTAAGGATATTTTAACCCATAAGAACCACACATAATTTTTTATTTCTTTATTTTTTCAGGGAAAAGTACAGTTTCAAAAAATAATGTTTTTATAGTCTACGTTTGTAGAGACCCGTAGCCTGACGTACATGGACATTACATTACATTTTCGGAATACTTAGTACATAACAAAAACACACACTAAAGGATCGTAATAGTTTAGTGTCTTTGGAAACTCGGAACGTAATCTTCTAATCGTGGTGAAAGTTCTTCAATATCTCCCATAAAGGTCATCCCTTTTTTTTATCTAAAACCTTTCTTTATATCCTGGGGAAAAGAAAACATAAAAGGGTGAGCTCAAATGCTCAGTAAGGGTAAACAAAAGAAATATCAATCACATAATTTTCATAAGAACATAACTTTTTTGGAAATCTTAACCTGCAAAAGAGAGCATAATTTCATAACATGGGATAAATCATAGTAGTGAAATGAAATCATAACTTAAAACATTACTCATTGTGGAATACACACATAATCATAGAGAATCATTTCTTGTTAGTCAAGACTCATTGCCAAGACTATCTTAGTGGACAAAGTCCCTTTCTGAATCGAGTAATCCTCGTTTCAGTCCTGTTTCACTGAACCGGTATAACCTACCATTCCATCCATGTCTATCTCATGAGATATAAAATCTTTACCCAATGCATTGGAGGGAGATATAGGTCCCACCCATCTCATAATGATACCATTCTTATGTGTTCCACAAAATCATAAATCATACATCATTTCATAACCCATGTAAAAAAATGGGATTCTTAAACAACATGACATCATAAAACCATTCATATAAGATAAAGGAATTCATAAACATAATTCCATCACAACATAGTCAAATCAATGTAAAAATATGGATAGAAACAGAACCCTTTATTATCTTAGATGGAAAATAATTTTGATAAAACACTTGAAATGAATTCTTGAGGAAAATATCCTTTCTTCTTCAAAATCAATTTCTTTTCACAAAACATCATGAAATTTTAAAAGAAAGAGATTTTATTAAAAATAGTCATGAAATCTTTTGTAGGAAGCTTCATGAAAATAAGGCTTTATAAAACCGTAAAAATCCGTTCGTGCCGTTTAAGTTTAAAAAACATTCTTCGTACTTTTGTCGGAAAAGTCAAAAAGTACCTCGTACGAAAAACGACAAAAGATTCCTTTCATATCTTTTACTAAAAACTCACCGAAGGGTAAAATTGGATTTAAACAATTGTAGGTTGTTGTAAATAACATTACATATTGAGGAAACATGGATGTGGATGATAAAATATACCCCAGTAAATTTCAAAGTACAAACAATCTCGGATAAAAATGAGATTGTGATATTTCCCTTACCTTAGGTCCGATTTGCTTCGTATGTGTCCGAACCTCCTGTATAATGATTTAAATAATGTCATTGACTTATTACAGAATCATATTCATTGTTATGATATCATATATGGTTCTCTTATGACATTATATTACCCGTTCTTTTGTAAATTCCATGTTAAAGAAGCGTTTTGGGTAAAATCATTTCATTTATCGTAGGTGTTTTGACTTGTTGTTCTTGACATCATTATTACTTATATCATGATTTACTTACTTCCAGAATATAAAATATGATTTATATATCATATATATTCAGTATATATATATATATAATAGGTAGATAAATAAAATGAAAAACACCGTTCATGGAGACGGTAGTCCGTACGTACGCATGAACGTTGTTTTCCTTTCCTTATTGTCTTGAAATGGAAGTAAGTAGATGAAATACATATGTATATATATACATAAATCCAGTAGCTTTATAATGTCATATATTTCATTATTATTTCTTATATATACTTTATAATCATTCTTAAATGGTTAATATGGAGAATGAATCTCATCGCGTCGTGGAGACGGTAGTCCGTACGTACGCACGAGCGATGATATCATTTCTATAAGTATTGAATTGAATTGGAGTGAATTATACAATATATCAGAATCAATATGATGTTGTAATAACTATGTATAGTTATTCTTTACACCATTATACCCATCCATGTAAGGTGGTGGTGGAAAATAGATTACATCACGGCGTGGAGACGGTATTCCGTACGTACGCACGCGCGGTGATTTCTTTTTCCGTAGGATGGATAGATGGTGAAATAGGGTTGTTTCATACTTATAATAACATATCAGTATATGAGTGATACTGATGTTATTACTTCATAATGAAACAACCTAAGAAGAAGAAGTGGAAGAAGAAATAAAGATGAAAGAATTGGTAACAGTAATTACCTCTTCTTTGAAGTGCCTCTTTGAGACCTCCTCTTAGGGCACTAGAATTGGTCTTTGAGGAAGACCAGAACCTCTAGGATGTTGCTAGGGAAGTGGAGAAGAGATTTTGGCAGGGGTTGGCCGAGCTTGAGTGCTCAAATTGGTGTGAGGAGGAGGGGGAGGAGGTGTCCTTTTATAAGGGAGGAGAGGGGCACCTTAGGAATACCTCAAAATATTATTTTATATTAAAGTCAAAATCGGTTTATAATGGTTCCAAAGGGTCTTATTTCTAAGCTAAAGTGGGGATGGGTCGAAATCCTATCAACCAATAGGATTTAGACAAGTTTGGGGTATTATTTTAACCTTATCAATTAGATTTAACTCTAAGTTAATTAATTTAACTTTTACCGTGTCTTTTTGTTTCTCTTTCACTATATGGTTAATACACTTACTATAACATGCCAAACGAACCCCAAATTGTTTATTATTAATATATATATCCTTATCTAAGTCATTTGTCCGAACCTTAGATTTTTAGGAATAAAATAACAATTAATAATATAATATTTGATTTAAAAACTATTTTGTGTCAATTTTGACACTATTTGATATATGATTTTTGTGAAAGTCATATCAGAATTATATGTTCGAACAAAGTTGATTATATCAACAATAATATATCATAGTAACCTAGAAAATTAGTGGAATTCATAAAAAGTCTTAAATTACATTTATTTTGGTATTTATATTATCAATTATGTGAATATTTCATTAATAAGATAATTACTGCATCATCTTTGTGTCATAAATAAATTAAATTATTTGATGTCTAAAAATTACAAATAAAATCCCATCATGTAGGAAATATTTTTAGCTTTCTAATGAATATTTACAATCTAATTTATCTTATGTATAACCCCATATTAAAAATGATTTACTTATTAAACTTTGATTTTAACTATTTTAACCCTTCTTTAAATAAATTAATAATAAATGTCCTAATCTAATCCAAGTGGGCCTAAATGGTCATATTTTATTCCTAAGTTTGTTTTTGGTCGAATTACACTTGTCCAATAGAATTAGGACATGTGTTAGGGTAATATTAATATCATATTTACCCTTAGTTACCCTATTTACTATTAACCGTGGTAAAAAAAAGTAAAAAGTTACTATTCACCAAAAAATTATTTTCATCTCATTGAACCACATTTTAGTCCTTGATATTAACCGTGTCTCTCGGATTTTCGAAATTCCATTCACAGAAGCGGTAAAATTAAGTTTTATGCAAAATTCAGTTTTTAACCTACCACTTAGTAGTTTCACTATTCATCAAAAATTGATGTTTTTCAGAACAATGCCAAAATTTCATCCCAAGCTATATTTCATATTCCGAATTCAAAAATGAAGTCTATTTTACCAAATTCATAACATAAAAGTTGCATTAATTAATTTTATAATTAAATCCCGCTGTTAAAACAAATAGCGTGTTTTTTAAGAAACAATATCTATCAAAAGATTGACACTTGTTTATGTCTAGTTTAAATGTGAAATTACATCCAATGACCAACATTGTATTAAATTGTAAAAATATATTCTAAATATACTTTAAAACCACTCAAATTAATTATTTATCACTATTAATTATTTCGATTAAAAAAGTTGTTTTTAATTATAATTTAGTAATTTTCACTATTCATCAAAATATGAAAGTTATCCGAAAATCACCAAAATTTCAACCTAAGCTAATTTCGATATTCCGAATCCAAAAATGAAGTTCATTTTGAAAAATAAGATTTATAGAATTTTAAAAAGTGGTTATTACTATTCATAACGGGTAGTTTTAATAATATTTTAATAGCATATCATTGTTTAGTGAAACTTGGTATTGCGTATTACACACGCTATCGAGGAAGGTCGCGATTGCGTGTAATGCAAGGCAAGTCAAGGATGCGTGTTGTGCAAGCTCCTTTTGGTGTAGCGTACAACACAAGACATTAGTGAAATAAAAAAGAATATTTTTCATAAAATCTCGGGCTGTTACATTCTACCCCCCTTAAAATGAATTTCGCCCTCGAAATTCGTCGGGGTTATAAATGGTTTACTATTCGAAATTTTCTTTAATAGAAACCCACATCGTAAAAGGGAATACCAAAACATGGCTTTAAAAACTAAAGTATGAAATGTAACGATTACCCAAATAAACTAATCACTGGGTTTCCACATAGGTGAAAATATGGATATGGAAGAGAAATCTAACCATCATGTTCTGATGGAGAGTGGTAGAGAACATGGCTATGGAAAAGGCAGTAATCACAAATCCATATATTTGTGATGATATAAGGTACCATCTTATTCATCAGGTATAATATCACTAGGACGACATTTTTGGTTTTCAAGATCATTTCCCTAAAGTTGAAAATGTGAATTAGAATAAATACTTACTTTATTTTGGTACAATCTCAATGTTGTTCGTGCCTTGAACAATTTCCACTTCATCTCTTAAATAAATGAAGTTGAATTTGTCATTCATGAAGTGTTAACAGATCATGTGATAGAATGACGGGTCATTCCATCTGTCTCAAACAAAAGATTAGCAAAAATTATATGCATAAGTCGATCTATAGTGAGATTAATCATATATGGTTCCTAAAATGGACTTATACTTCATATATCATACTGCTTAATATAATAAAACTAGTTTCTACTAAACAGGGACTTCCTGTAGGTCATTGGTAGGCGATAAAGGCCAGTCGCACTTCGGTTGTGGGTTCGATTCCTACAGCCTTGTCCGAAGCGATGGGCTGTCGCCCGTCCTGCAGGTTGTCCCTTTTTCTAAAACTACGTTACTATAACATCCCATCAATAATATCGAAAATCTTATATCCTTAAACAATACTAACTTATGTCCAACATAATCCAGTCTAATCTTTAGGCTTATACATAATACTGCAGTCCACTCTCATAATATAGTGACATCGATTACCAGAGATTTAATACTGTCATTGATCCCCACATATCATAAGATATGTCTTGTTGGTCACATTCCAAACATTCAAAGTCCTTAATCGTGTATTCTATTGAATACCTTAGTGAAAACATGAGTGCAGTTAAAAGTTAACACTTTCCACATACCAAAATCCTCAAAATTATTTATACTCAAACCATGATATCACTTAGTCCTTATATCAATCATGAGCTCATGAATACTATCAAACATTTAATTTTCTCCTTATCCCTTTATTATGCGCATATCATCTAAATTCCAAAAATATCTGAATAACCTTTCATGGATACTAGTAACATTAATCATACACTTTCAAAACACAAGGAAAGACAACAGTCTAACAATCCATAGATGTCTCTTTATTCCAAAATTACACATGATAAACATGTAATCATTCCACTACATTCTCAAACCATTGACCGAGCTTCAAAAATTCTTTCATCTCACATATCATTTGTAGTCTCTTCATCATCATCCACATAAATACTACCCATATGACCATACTGATTCTCTTCATGAGTCTTTCCCTTAGGGCATTTGTTTGCATAATGCCCATACATTCCACATTTAAAACACTTAACCATTTTTGATGTCGTAGCAATACCATTATCCTCATCCATGGTGTTAACCGACCCTTTTCCTTTGCACTTACTTGCTTTGTGTCCTTCTTTTCCACACCCAAAGCATCTTCCAGTTCCCTTGAAACATTCTCCTTGATGCCTCTTCCCACATGATTTACATGGGGGAAATTGAACTTTCTTTCCTCTATGATCATCATGGAACTCCATCTTTCTCTTATTAGTCGAGTCAGGAAACTTACCAAATTTTACTTTATTGATCATGTTGTGAGATTGCTGATTCGGCATAATAATGATGTTTGGACATCCAAATCCCATTTCATTTGGTTGCTCATGAAGAATATCATTCCATTGTCCATCATATCCTCCATTATTGTGAATCATCTTGTTTCCAGCCATTTTCTAAAACCCAAACAGAATAGTGTTAGATGCAAAAATCGTAATAAAGGGGGAGTAACTTAAATATCTATCATCTTTGGTTTAATCTAATATCGTTACCATAGTTCTAGAACTATATCCTATACGTATACTTATCCTTAGGGGCATCCCTAGACATACCTTAGAAATATCTCTAGGGATCTCACTAACGTTTTCGCATCCTAGTTTCCAAAGGTTGACTAAACCTTTCCTCTGATACCAAATGTAGAGACCCGTAGCCTGAAGTACATGGACATTACATTACATTTGCGGAATACTTAGTACATAACAAAAACACACACTAAAGGATCGTAATAGTTTAGTGTCTTTGGAAACTCGGAACGTAATCTTCTAATCGTGGTGAAAGTTCTTCAATATCTCCCATAAAGGTCATCCCTTTTTTTTACCTAAAACCTTTCTTTATATCCTGGGGAAAAGAAAACATAAAAGGGTGAGCTCAAATGCTCAGTAAGGGTAAACAAAAGAAATATCAATCACATAATTTTCATAAGAACATAACTTTTTTGGAAATCTTAACCTGCAAAAGAGAGCATAATTTCATAACATGGGATAAATCATAGTAGTGAAATGAAATCATAACTTAAAACATTACTCATTGTGGCATACACACATAATCATAGAGAATCATTTCTTGTTAGTCAAGACTCATTTCCAAGACTATCTTAGTGGACAAAGTCCCTTTCTGAATCGAGTAATCCTCGTTTCAGTCCTGTTTCACTGAACCGGTATAACCTACCATTCCAGCCATGTCTATCTCATGAGATATAAAATCTTTACCCAATGAATTGGAGGGAGATATAGGTCCCACCCATCTCATAATTATACCATTCTTATGTGTGCCACAAAATCATAAATCATACATCATTTCATAACCCATGTAAAAAAATGGGATTCTTAAACAACATGACATCATAAAACCATTCATATAAGATAAAGGAATTCATAAACATAATTCCATCACAACATAGTCAAATCAATGTAAAAATATGGATAGAAACAGAACCCTTTATTATCTTAGATGGAAAATAATTTTGATAAAACACTTGAAATGAATTCTTGAGGAAAATATCCTTTCTTCTTCAAAATCAATTTCTTTTCACAAAACATCATGAAATTTTAAAAGAAAGAGATTTTATTAAAAATAGTCATGAAATCTTTTGTAGGAAGCTTCATGAAAATAAGGCTTTATAAAACCGTAAAAATCCGTTCGTGCCGTTTAAGTTTAAAAAACATTCTTCGTACTTTTGTCGGAAAAGTCAAAAAGTACCTCGTACGAAAAACGACAAAAGATTCCTTTCATATCTTTTACTAAAAACTCACCGAAGGGTAAAATTGGATTTAAACAATTGTAGGTTGTTGTAAATAACATTACATATTGAGGAAACATGGATGTGGATGATAAAATATACCCCAGTAAATTTCAAAGTACAAACAATCTCGGATAAAAATGAGATTGTGATATTTCCCTTACCTTAGGTCCGATTTGCTTCGTATGTGTCCGAACCTCCTGTATAATGATTTAAATAATGTCATTGACTTATTACAGAATCATATTCATTGTTATGATATCATATATGGTTCTCTTATGACATTATATTACCCGTTCTTTTGTAAATTCCATGTTAAAGAAGCGTTTTGGGTAAAATCATTTCATTTATCGTAGGTGTTTTGACTTGTTGTTCTTGACATCATTATTACTTATATCATGATTTACTTACTTACAGAATATAAAATATGATTTATATATCATATATATTCAGTATATATATATATATAATAGGTAGATAAATAAAATGAAAAACACCGTTCATGGAGACGGTAGTCCGTACGTACGCATGAACGTTGTTTTCCTTTCCTTATTGTCTTGAAATGGAAGTAAGTAGATGACATACATATGTATATATATACATAAATCCAGTAGCTTTATAATGTCATATATTTCATTATTATTTCTTATATATACTTTATAATCATTCTTAAATGGTTAATATGGAGAATGAATCTCATCGCGTCGTGGAGACGGTAGTCCGTACGTACGCACGAGCGATGATATCATTTCTATAAGTATTGAATTGAATTGGAGTGAATTATACAATATATCAGAATCAATATGATGTTGTAATAACTATGTATAGTTATTCTTTACACCATTATACCCATCCATGTAAGGTGGTGGTGGAAAATAGATTACACCACGGCGTGGAGATGGTATTCCGTACGTACGCACGCGCGGTGATTTCTTTTTCCGTAGGATGGATAGATGGTGAAATAGGGTTGTTTCATACTTATAATAACATATCAGTATATGAGTGATACTGATGTTATTACTTCATAATGAAACAACCTAAGAAGAAGAAGTGGAAGAAGAAATAAAGATGAAAGAATTGGTAACGGTAATTACCTCTTCTTTGAAGTGCCTCTTTGAGACCTCCTCTTAGGGCACTAGAATTGGTCTTTGAGGAAGACCAGAACCTATAGGATGTTGCTAGGGAAGTGTAGAAGAGATTTTGGCAGGGGTTGGCCGAGCTTGAGTGCTCAAATTGGTGTGAGGAGGAGGGGGAGGAGGTGTCCTTTTATAAGGGAGGAGAGGGGCACCTTAGGAATACCTCAAAATATTATTTTATATTAAAGTCAAAATCGGTTTATAATGGTTCCAAAGGGTCTTATTTCTAAGCTAAAGTGGGGATGGGTCAAAATCCTATCAACCAATAGGATTTAGACAAGTTTGGGGTATTATTTTAACCTTATCAATTAGATTTAACTCTAAGTTAATTAATTTAACTTTTACTGTGTCTTTTTGTTTTTCTTTCACTATATGGTTAATACACTTACTATAACATGCCAAACGAACCCCAAATTGTTTATTATTAATATATATATCCTTATCTAAGTCATTTGGCCGAACCTTAGATTTTTAGGAATAAAATAACAATTAATAATATAATATTTGATTTAAAAACTATTTTGTGTCAATTTTGACACTATTTGATATATGATTTTTGTGAAAGTCATATCCGAATTATATGTTCGAACCAAGTTGATTATATCAACACTAATATATCATAGTAACCTAGAAAATTAGTGGAATTCATAAAAAGTCTTAAATTACATTTATTTTGGTATTTATATTATCAATTATGTGAATATTTCATTAATAAGATAATTACTGCATCATCTTTGTGTCAAAAATAAATTAAATTATTTGATGTCTAAAAATTACAAATAAAATCCCATCATGTAGGAAATCTTTTTAGCTTTCTAATGAATATTTACAATCTAATTTATCTTATGTATAACCCCATATTAAAAATGATTTACTTATTAAACTTTGATTTTAACTATTTTAACCCTTCTTTAAATAAATTAATAATAAATGTCCTAATCTAATCCAAGTGGGCCTAAATGGTCATATTTTATTCCTAAGTTTGTTTTTGGTCGAATTACACTTGTCCAATAGAATTAGGACATGTGTTAGGGTAATATTAATATCATATTTACCCTTAGTTACCCTATTTACTATTAACCGTGGTAAAAAAAAGTAAAAAGTTACTATTCACCAAAAAATTATTTTCATCTCATTGAACCACATTTTAGTCCTTGATATTAACCGTGTCTCTCGGATTTTCGAAATTCCATTCACAGAAGTGGTAAAATTAAGTTTTATGCAAAATTCAGTTTTTAACCTACCACTTAGTAGTTTCACTATTCATCAAAAATTGATGTTTTTCAGAACAATGCCAAAATTTCATCCCAAGCTATATTTCATATTCCGAATTAAAAAATGAAGTCTATTTTATCAAATTCATAACATAAAAGTTGCATTAATTAATTTTATAATTAAATCCCGCTGTTAAAACAAATAGCGTGTTTTTTAAGAAACAATATCTATCAAAAGATTGACACTTGTTTATGTCTAGTTTAAATGTGAAATTACATCCAATGACCAACATTGTATTAAATTGTAAAAATATATTCTAAATATACTTTAAAACCACTCAAATTAATGATTTATCACTATTAATTATTTCGATTAAAAAAGTTGTTTTTAATTATAATTTAGTAATTTTCACTATTCATCAAAATATGAAAGTTATCCGAAAATCACCAAAATTTCAACCTAAGCTAATTTCGATATTCCGAATCCAAAAATGAAGTTCATTTTGAAAAATAAGATTTATAGAATTTTAAAAAGTGGTTATTACTATTCATAACGGGTAGTTTTAATAATATTTTAATAGCATATCATTGTTTAGTGAAACTCGGTATTGGGTATTACACACGCTATCGAGGAAGGTCGCGATTGCGTGTAATGCAAGGCAAGTCAAGGATGCGTGTTGTTCAAGCTCCTTTTGGTGTAGCGTACAACACAAGACATTAGTGAAATAAAAAAGAATATTTTTCATAAAATCTCGGGCTGTTACATTCTACCCCCCTTAAAATGAATTTCGCCCTCGAAATTCGTCGGGGTTATAAATGGTTTACTATTCGAAAGTTTCTTTAATAGAAACCCACATCGTAAAAGGGAATACCAAAACTTGGCTTTAAAAACTAAAGTATGAAATGTAACGATTACCCAAATAAACTAATCACTGGGTTTCCACATAGGTGAAAATATGGATATGGAAGAGAAATCTAACCATCATGTTCTGATGGAGAGTGGTAGAGAACATGGCTATGGAAAAGGCAGTAATCACAAATCCATAGATTTGTGATGATATAAGGTACCATCTTATTCATCAGGTATAATATCACTAGGACGACATTTTTGGTTTTCAAGATCATTTCCCTAAAGTTGAAAATGTGAATTAGAATAAATACTTACTTTATTTTGGTACAATCTCAATGTTGTTCGTGCCTTGAACAATTTACACTTCATCTCTTAAATAAATGAAGTTTAATTTGTCATTCATGAAGTGTTAGCAGATCATGTGATAGAATGACGGGTCATTCCATCTGTCTCAAACAAAAGATTAGCAAAAATTATATGCATAAGTCGATCTATAGTGAGATTAATCATATATGGTTCCTAAAATGGACTTATACTTCATATATCATACTGCTTAATATAATAAAACTAGTTTCTACTAAACAGGGACTTCCTGTAGGTCAGTGGTAGGCGATAAAGGCCAGTCGCACTTCGGTTGTGGGTTCGATTCCTACAGCCTTGTCCGAAGCGATGGGCTATCGCCCGTCCTGCAGGTTGTCCCTTTTTCTAAAACTAGGTTACTATAACATCCCATCAATAATATCGAAAATCTTATATCCTTAAACAATACTAACTTATGTCCAACATAATCCAGTCTAATCTTTAGGCTTATACATAATACTGCAGTCCACTCTCATAATATAGTGACATCGATTACCAGAGATTTAATACTGTCGTTGATCCCCACATATCATAAGATATGTCTTGTTGGTCACATTCCAAACATTCAAAGTCCTTAATCGTGTATTCTCTTGAATACCTTAGTGAAAACATGAGTGCAGTTAAAAGTTAACACTTTCCACATACCAAAATCCTCAAAATTATTTATACTCAAACCATGATATCACTTAGTCCTTATATCAATCATGAGCTCATGAATACTATCAAACATTTAATTTTCTCCTTATCCCTTTATTATGCGCATATCATCTAAATTCCAAAAATATCTGAATAACCTTTCATGGATACTAGTAACATTAATCATACACTTTCAAAACACAAGGAAAGACAACAGTGTAACAATCCATAGATGTCTCTTTATTCCAAAATTACACATGATAAACATGTAATCATTCCACTACATTCTCAAACCATTGACCGAGCTTCAAAAATTCTTTCATCTCACATATCATTTGTAGTCTCTTCATCATCATCCACATAAATACTACCAATATGACCATACTGATTCTCTTCATGAGTCTTTCCCTTAGGGCATTTGTTTGCATAATGCCCATACATTCCACATTTAAAACACTTAACCATTTTTGATGTCGTAGCAATACCATTATCCTCATCCATGGTGTTAACCGACCCTTTTCCTTTGCACTTACTTTCTTTGTGTCCTTCTTTTCCACACCCAAAGCATCTTCCAGTTCCCTTGAAACATTCTCCTTGATGCCTCTTCCCACATGATTTACATGGGGGAAATTGAACTTTCTTTCCTCTATGATCATCATGGAACTCCATCTTTCTCTTATTAGTCGAGTCAGGAAACTTACCAAATTTTACTTTATTGATCATGTTGTGAGATTGCTGATTCGGCATAATAATGATGTTTGGACATCCAAATCCCATTTCATTTGGTTGCTCATGAAAAATATCATTCCATTGTCCATAATATCCTCCATTATTGTGAATCATCTTGTTTCCGGCCATTTTCTAAAACCCAAACAGAATAGTGTTAGATGCAAAAATCGTAATAAAGGGGGAGTAACTTAAATATCTATCATCTTTGGTTTAATCTAATATCGTTACCATAGTTATAGAACTATATCCTATACGTATACTTATCCTTAGGGGCATCCCTAGACATACCTTAGAAATATCTCTAGGGATCTCACTAACGTTTTCGCATCCTAGTTTCCAAAGGTTGACTAAACCTTTCCTCTGATACCAACTGTAGAGACCCGTAGCCTGACGTACATGGACATTACATTACATTTGCGGAATACTTAGTACATAACAAAAACACACACTAAAGGATCGTAATAGTTTAGTGTCTTTGGAAACTCGGAACGTAATCTTCTAATCGTGGTGAAAGTTCTTCAATATCTCCCATAAAGGTCATCCCTTTTTTTTACCTAAAACCTTTCTTTATATCCTGGGGAAAATAAAACATAAAAGGGTGAGCTCAAATGCTCAGTAAGGGTAAACAAAAGAAATATCAATCACATAATTTTCATAAGAACATAACTTTTTTGGAAATCTTAACCTGCAAAAGAGAGCATAATTTCATAACATGGGATAAATCATAGTAGTGAAATGAAATCATAACTTAAAACATTACTCATTGTGGCATACACACATAATCATAGAGAATCATTTCTTGTTAGTCAAGACTCATTGCCAAGACTATCTTAGTGGACAAAGTCCCTTTCTGAATCGAGTAATCCTCGTTTCAGTCCTGTTTCACTGAACCGGTATAACCTACCATTCCAGCCATGTCTATCTCATGAGATATAAAATCTTTACCCAATGCATTGGAGGGAGATATAGGTCCCACCCATCTCATAATTATACCATTCTTATGTGTGCCACAAAATCATAAATCATACATCATTTCATAACCCATGTAAAAAAAATGGGATTCTTAAACAACATGACATCATAAAACCATTCATATAAGATAAAGGAATTCATAAACATAATTCCATCACAACATAGTCAAATCAATGTAAAAATATGGATAGAAACAGAACCCTTTATTATCTTAGATGGAAAATAATTTTGATAAAACACTTGAAATGAATTCTTGAGGAAAATATCCTTTCTTCTTCAAAATCAATTTCTTTTCACAAAACATCATGAAATTTTAAAAGAAAGAGATTTTATTAAAAATAGTCATGAAATCTTTTGTAGGAAGCTTCATGAAAATAAGGCTTTATAAAACCGTAAAAATCTGTTCGTGCCGTTTAAGTTTAAAAAACATTCTTCGTACTTTTGTCGGAAAAGTCAAAAAGTACCTCGTACGAAAAACGACAAAAGATTCCTTTCATATCTTTTACTAAAAACTCACAGAAGGGTAAAATTGGATTTAAACAATTGTAGGTTGTTGTAAATAACATTAAATATTGAGGAAACATGGATGTGGATGATAAAATATACCCCAGTAAATTTCAAAGTACAAACAATCTCGGATAAAAATGAGATTGTGATATTTCCCTTACCTTAGGTCCGATTTGCTTCGTATGTGTCCGAACCTCCTGTATAATGATTTAAATAATGTCATTGACTTATTACAGAATCATATTCATTGTTATGATATCATATATGGTTCTCTTATGACATTATATTACCCGTTCTTTTGTAAATTCCATGTTAAAGAAGCGTTTTGGGTAAAATCATTTCATTTATCGTAGGTGTTTTGACTTGTTGTTCTTGACATCATTATTACTTATATCATGATTTACTTACTTCCAGAATATAAAATATGATTTATATATCATATATATTCAGTATATATATATATATAATAGGTAGATAAATAAAATGAAAAACACCGTTCATGGAGACGGTAGTCCGTACGTACGCATGAACGTTGTTTTCCTTTTCTTATTGTCTTGAAATGGAAGTAAGTAGATGACATACATATGTATATATATACATAAATCCAGTAGCTTTATAATGTCATATATTTCATTATTATTTCTTATATATACTTTATAATCATTCTTAAATGGTTAATATGGAGAATGAATCTCATCGCGTCGTGGAGACGGTAGTCCGTACGTACGCACGAGCGATGATATCATTTCTATAAGTGTTGAATTGAATTGGAGTGAATTATACAATATATCAGAATCAATATGATGTTGTAATAACTATGTATAGTTATTCTTTACACCATTATACCCATCCATGTAAGGTGGTGGTGGAAAATAGATTACACCACGGCGTGGAGACGGTATTCCGTACGTACGCACGCGCGGTGATTTCTTTTTCCGTAGGATGGATAGATGGTGAAATAGGGTTGTTTCATACTTATAATAACATATCAGTATATGAGTGATACTGATGTTATTACTTCATAATGAAACAACCTAAGAAGAAGAAGTGGAAGAAGAAATAAAGATGAAAGAATTGGTAACGGTAATTACCTCTTCTTTGAAGTGCCTCTTTGAGACCTCCTCTTAGGGCACTAGAATTGGTCTTTGAGGAAGACCAGAACCTCTAGGATGTTTCTAGGGAAGTGGAGAAGAGATTTTGGCAGGGGTTGGCCGAGCTTGAGTGCTCAAATTGGTGTGAGGAGGAGGGGGAGGAGGTGTCCTTTTATAAGGTAGGAGAGGGGCACCTTAGGAATACCTCAAAATATTATTTTATATTAAAGTCAAAATCGGTTTATAATGGTTCCAAAGGGTCTTATTTCTAAGCTAAAGTGGGGATGGGTCGAAATCCTATCAACCAATAGGATTTAGACAAGTTTGGGGTATTATTTTAACCTTATCAATTAGATTTAACTCTAAGTTAATTAATTTAACTTTTACCGTGTCTTTTTGTTTTTCTTTCACTATATGGTTAATACACTTACTATAACATGCCAAACGAACCCCAAATTGTTTATTATTAATATATATATCCTTATCTAAGTCATTTGGCCGAACCTTAGATTTTTAGGAATAAAATAACAATTAATAATATAATATTTGATTTAAAAACTATTTTGTGTCAATTTTGACACTATTTGATATATGATTTTTGTGAAAGTCATATCAGACTTATATGTTCGAACCAAGTTGATTATATCAACACTAATATATCATAGTAACCTAGAAAATTAGTGGAATTCATAAAAAGTCTTAAATTACATTTATTTTGGTATTTATATTATCAATTATGTGAATATTTCATTAATAAGATAATTACTGCATCATCTTTGTGTCATAAATAAATTAAATTATTTGATGTCTAAAAATTACAAATAAAATCCCATCATGTAGGAAATCTTTTTATCTTTCTAATGAATATTTACAATCTAATTTATCTTATGTATAACCCCATATTAAAAATGATTTACTTATTAAACTTTGATTTTAACTATTTTAACCCTTCTTTAAATAAATTAATAATAAATGTCCTAATCTAATCCAAGTGGGCCTAAATGGTCATATTGTATTCCTAAGTTTGTTTTTGGTCGAATTACACTTGTCCAATAGAATTAGGACATGTGTTAGGGTAATATTAATAACATATTTACTCTTAGTTACCCTATTTACTATTAACCGTGGTAAAAAAAAGTAAAAAGTTACTATTCACCAAAAAATTATTTTCATCTCATTGAACCACATTTTAGTCCTTAATATTAACCGTGTCTCTCGGATTTTCGAAATTCCATTCACAGAAGCGGTAAAATTAAGTTTTATGCAAAATTCAGTTTTTAACCTACCACTTAGTAGTTTCACTATTCATAAAAAATTGATGTTTTTCAGAACAATGCCAAAATTTCATCCCAAGCTATATTTCATATTCCGAATTCAAAAATGAAGTCTATTTTACCAAATTCATAACATAAAAGTTTCATTAATTAATTTTATAATTAAATCCCGCTGTTAAAACAAATAGCGTGTTTTTTAAGAAACAATATCTATCAAAAGATTGACACTTGTTTATGTCTAGTTTAAATGTGAAATTACATCCAATGACCAAAATTGTATTAAATTGTAAAAATATATTCTAAATATACTTTAAAACCACTCAAATTAATGATTTATCACTATTAATTATTTCGATTAAAAAAGTTGTTTTTAATTATAATTTAGTAATTTTCACTATTCATCAAAATATGAAAGTTATCCGAAAATCACCAAAATTTCAACCTAAGCTAATTTCGATATTCCGAATCCAAAAATGAAGTTCATTTTGAAAAATAAGATTTATAGAATTTTAAAAAGTGGTTATTACTATTCATAACGGGTAGTTTTAATAATATTTTAATAGCATATCATTGTTTAGTGAAACTCGGTATTGCGTATTACACACGCTATCGAGGAAGGTCGCGATTGCGTGTAATGCAAGGCAAGTCAAGGATGCGTGTTGTGCAAGCTCCTTTTGGTGTAGCGTACAACACAAGACATTAGTGAAATAAAAAAGAATATTTTTCATAAAATCTCGGGCTGTTACAACGTTTCTATTTTATAATTTAGAAAGTCACGTATTGGTTTTTAAATTGGTTAAAATATATTAAAATACTTTATATTCATAAAATAAAATATTTTAGGTCATAGATTATGTTTAATTAATAATTACATCATTATAACATAATTGTGAAGTCATTAAATGTACTGAAAACCCAAAAATATAAATTTTGTATTCATAGAAAAAATAATATATTTTAAAAGATTCTAATAAATTCATCCTTACATAATTTAAACATTTTTATTTTAAATATAATGTTTATTTTATAATAATAATTATCTAAATTTGATAATTTTAGGTTTTAAATGTAAAAAATACTTATTTATTAAAAAATAACGGTTTGAAAAGAATAGTCAAATTTCCAACACATACAAATTTCTTAAGAAGTAATAAAATTATTTTATCATTTATATTTCAATAAATTTGTTTTTAAAATACTATTTCATTAAAATAAATATTATTTATAATACCTTAGTTTATTATAAAAATTTATATATTTTCTCAAAAGTAAAATTTATATATTAAAAATTAATTTATCAAATTCTTCTCAGTTAAACATATATTTTATTTAAAAAACTACCCTTAAAATGTAATTTATGTAATAAAAGTTTTATTTATACAAAGAATTTACACTTTAAGTAACTAATGTTGAGACTCGAATCCTCTAATATCACTAAAATATGACCTAAGAGAAAGGTGTGTGATGGCGATAGATTCATGGGGTGGCTCGACTAACATAGACCAGGTGGTAATTTCCATTATCTAGAACTTATCCCATAGAAAATTTCATTCTATATTCACCTACTGAATCCCCAGTGACCCTACATCGATCCTTAGTTCTAACAATGGGCTTCTTACAACATGACTCTACTAGTTGAGGAAGTCGATTCTCTTTTCTTAATTTGTCATTACTACTTATAAACACTAATTATAATGTTTTTATTTTTACCAATGGGTCTAGTTATCAATGGTCAAATTTTACAATAGTTATATTAACTAATGGTCATATTTTTTCAATGGTCTTATAATGGTCAAATCCCAAAGATCACATTTCCCTTTATACTATATACATACCATTGTATTATTTCATTTAATATTCATTAAAATTACTCCCAAGGTTATATAATTTCATTTTATAAGATGTTGATTGGCTTACTAATATTTTTTTATCTTTTTACTGTTGGCCATGAAAGAGATGATTCAAATGGACTGGAGTGATCCATATTTTCCCTTTTTGGATTTTATATTTTATATTTTTTTCCAAATGTAATGTTTGGCATTTTAATTGTTCTCTTAGATAAATAATGTATTGATTATTATAAAATAGATATTATTTTGTTTTGTATAATATAATATAACAAACATTTTATTAGGAAAAAATATATAAAAACTGAGGTCATTATATATATATTTCATGAATAAATAAAAAATAATTTTCCTAAATAATCATGAAAATTTGAGAATATTTTTAGTTTTTTAGAATGTGATGTGTGTTTTTGACTATATTTTTTTCTATTAAATGAAAACCAAAAATCTCAATTATACTAGGCACACCACGTGTTGGATTAACATGTGACTAATTCCTAAATTTTACTAATGAATTATTGATCTTTCTTATAAAATATAAATATAATCCACATGTTTATTCTTGACTTTGAGTACACGATACTTGTTTTGAAATAAAAAGTCACTTTAAACTAAAAAACACTTTCATAAATTCCCATAACACAATAAGCATATTTTTTTGAGATTAATTCATACATGTTATAAAAAAATCATGGATATTTTTTTAAAAAGACAATTACAATCCGATATTTTCTTTTGGTATTGAGTTGGTGACATACATTCTAAAGTAAAATATTACTTTTAAATGAAAAACCAAACCTTCAAAACATAAAGGAATTCACTGTGTGTCAAATTAATATGAGGATAATTTATATATATATTAATAATTAAGACATAATTTTTATATTAAATTATCATAATATTCCAAGCATGTTTGCTCTGTTTTAAGTATTAGATTCATGTTTTTGAAATGAAATGTTAGTTTTAAATTGAAAACATGAAATTAGTGTACCATTTGAAAGAAAAGTGCATTAATACAACATTTACACTATAAGATACATTACCTAAATATAATTTTCATGAGATTAAATTCAGATCTATTGAATTTTAAGAATTAATAATATCATAAAACATAATACCATGATTCTACTAATTCATATCATAATATAGAACTATTGATATCATAAGTCTTGGTCCTATAAAAGTTATAATGTAGAAATGAACATATCATAAGACATTTAGTTTGATATAATTATAATACCTTTGATACTTATGGTTGTTGAATGATAATATATATCATTAAAGAAATATTTCATGTTTGTCTATTAATAACTAGCCATTTCATAAGATGAAACATATAGGAGATGGATTGATGAAAGGGGGTTAGGAGTCAGCTGATATTTATAACTAGTGTATGCATTAAATCATAAAATATTTAATGTATGTATAGTCAAGAAATAAACTCGAGGGACTCATAAAGATCCTATATCAATGTGATGTGGGTGGTGGTTTCTCATTCATACTTGGATGAAACTTCATAAACCTAAATCTATCTTTCATCATTGAACTTTTTACAATGGGGTTCTAGAATTCCAAATTGAGATGAGTAATTCCACCAAAATTTTGGGTGATTAAGTAGCCCATGGATACCTCAAGTGGAGGTATATATTATGGATACCACTTTGTGATCTTCTTCAAACCAATATGATGATTTTTGAATATGGTTTTGTGGGAGAAATAGTATAAGGTACACTTTCATAGTTTCTTCACTTCTATATTGTGTGTTGTTTCATTTATTTAGAATTTTAATCTTGTATTTGGGTCTCTTTAATTGATTTCATTATGTTTAAGAATATTTGTTATATCCTTTTAAACCTAACTCATAAATGATCCAAAATATCTAAAAAGATCAACTTTTTAACTAATGTGGGATCCCAATTTGGCATCTATAACATTACTATACAATCCTTCTCTAAAACAAAACTCAATATATTATTTCTCATTCCTACTAAGAGATTTGTTTTGATTCAAATGTCTCTCTCAATAACTTTAACTTGAAATGATAATAAAATTAACCAAAAAAGTAAGAGATAAACCAACACTCCACGATCTCTATATATTAAAAACAAATTACAAAAGTGATAGGAAATAACCTTTTCATGATGTTTGAAATTATTGTAACACCCCAAGATTTCATAGTGCATTATTTTCTTCAAAATAATTCAATAACTTGCACTACACGCAACACCGAGTTCAAACGCACTATGACTTACCAAACTAGCCGTTCAAAAGAGGTTATGAATAGTATTAACTAAAATTTGAACATTATATAATAATTATAATTTTAGAATCCATATTATGAGTTTCTTAGACATAATTTAAGAACTAATTCATTTTCTTCAGATAAATGGAGTATTTTCCCAAAAATGCACTTTTACCGACTTTTAATGGTGAACCCTTTTTAAATCCAATATTTTAAAACATTTATATATTCAATTTGACTAAATAAATGTATTATTTAGAATGGGGACATCAAAAATTTACAATGTAACACCCCAAGCTTCCTCGGTATGCTTCTCTTTGAATAATACAGTAGCATGTGTTGTACGCGACTTCGAGTTCTAACACACACCACAACAAATCGAACTAACTATTATGAATAGTAATACCTAATTTTTTGAAATTTTATAAATTTTATCTCTCAAAATGGACTTCATTTTTGGATTCTGAATATCGAATTTAGCCTAGGGTGAAATTTTGGTACTTTTCAGATAACTTTTATATTTTGATGAATAGTGAAAATTACTAAATTTTTATTAAAAACAAGTTTTTTAATCGAAATAATTAATGTTGATAAATTATTAATTTTAGTGGTTTTAAAGTATATTTAGAATATATTTTTACCATTTAATACAATTTTTGTTATTGGACATAATTTCATATTTAAACCAGAAATAAACAAGTGTCAATCTTTTGATAGTTATTATCTCTTAAAAGCACATTTTTTGTTTTGACAGCAAGAATTAATTTTAAATTAAAATTTTCCACTTCTGTGTTTTGAATTTGGAAAAATGAAATCAATATTTGGAATCCGGTTTTCCAAATTATTTAAATAGTTAAATTTTATTTTTAGACATTTTGAATAATTACTTCGGTAAATATTTTATTTACCATGGTTAAAGGGTAAATCCGGTAAACAAGGGTAAAAAAATAATATTATAATAATAATAAATTACCCTAAAACATTTCTTAACTATATTTGTTGATACATTTCAGACCATGGGAATCTTTGGGTTGATTTTGGGACCCCATGGATCCACTTGTAAGTGATAATGACACTTTATATTAATTAAGTTAAAATAAATACAAAAATGACATAAGCATATATCTTTTAGAAAAACAATTTTTACATAGGGTTATATATGTTAGAGTTTCGACTATAAATATTAATTAGAAAGCTCAAAAGATTTCCTACATAATGGTATTTTATTTATAATTTTTAGACATTGAAAAAGTAAAAATATATATGACACAATAATGATGCAGTATTTTCCTTATTAATGAAAGAATCAAATAATTGATATTATAAATGTTAAAATAAATATAATTTGAAATTTTTGATGACATAAACGAATTTTATTGGTTAATATGACATGTTAGTATTTATTAAATGGATTTGTTTCTAATTAATAATGTTTTTAGGACTTTAAAAAAATAAATTATTGAGTACTGTCAAAATTGACATAAATGAGTTTTTAAAAGAATTAGTATATTATTAATTTATATTCTATTCCTAAAAATCTAAGGTTAGGCCCAGAGACTTATATAATGATAGATGTATCATTAATGGGCCACTTGGGGGTCTCTTGTAGGTATATAGTACGTTTGTTAACTATATAATATTAAAATACAAAGTGACATGGTAAGTGTCAAACTAATTAACTAAGAGTTAGAAATAAAAGATAAGGTTAATATAATGACCCAAACCTATATAAATTATATTGTCTGAGTGGTTTTAGACCCATAACCACCTTAACCATTAAATAATCCACTTTGGATCCATTATAAACCGAATATAGATTTATTATAAAATAATATTTCTAGATTTTCCAAAAGAGCCCCTCCTCCCCCTTATAAAAGGACACCACTTCAAACCAATTCCTCACACCTCTCAAGCCTTTTTCTCATCCAAAATCTACCCAATTAAGCTCCCTACATCTCTATACTCCTCTTAGAAGCCTTATTTTAGGTAGAAGACACTTCAAGAGTCCTTTTTGGTTCAAACCAAAGGGAGTTACCCAAATTAAAGGTAACGATTTCTCTTAGCTTTTTTTCTTTTATTTTACTCCTCCAACCCCTAAAATATTCTTATTATTTTCTTTTGGAACAAAACCAGTATCTTAAATATACTTGTATAATTTTATTAGAATTATTATAACTACACTTACACACACATCCATATAATGGGTGAAGAAGATAATGTTTATGTGGATGACAACCAAACGCCTCACGAAGCGATGATTTTTCAATTATCTCCAACCACCTCTCATGGTGGCCATTATGATGGAACTATAATTAAATATGATATTAATGATATTTATTTTATATATAAGCTTCTGTAATCCCATTTTAAATCATACCATTATTCGTTCCATGTTGTATATATATACGATAATTTTATTTGAGGAAGTGCGGACTACCGCCCCCTCAATGTGATATGACTCGTTCATACCATACATGGAACGTATAAAGGATGATGTTAATGAAAATAAGTAACACATATAAGATATTATATTATACTAGAATAATTATATGCCTATGTATCATTTGGTTTTGATTCCTTTTAAAATTAAAAATGAAATGGAAGTAGAGTCCGTGCGTACGTACAGATTACCGTCTCCACGAATGCGATGAGATTCATTTCCCACTCATATCCATTCAAGAATAATTATTGTTTGATGATTGAAATTAATTTTTAAGGACTTGATATCAGTCTGGATATGAATAAGATACAACCTATCTATAACAAACACGACTTATGTAGTGAATCATATAAAGAAAAACGAATCAATTAACACCCGAAATGACGAGAATACTAAAATATTATTAACAAAGAAATATTAAAAGATCATATATGATATCATATTTATATATATGATTCTTTTATAATTTAATAACAATGATTTAACTATTATACATGATGTTAAACAACCCTCGACCAAGGAAAAGTACAAGGTAAGTGGTTTTCATCTCACTCCTTATTCCCGTGAGATTCATGCCATATTGCCACTATTACCTTATATGTGGTGTATGTACAGCCCATAATTGTATTCTTTGTGTAATACACTTTAATATATGTTTATTTACATATTCTTTGTATGATACCTCTTTCATGGGGTGTATGTTTCGTAAGTTACCAAATTGGTAAGGGTTAATTTCACAATCTCTTTAATATCCGAGGTTGATTTTACGTAAGTATCTACTGGGAAATATTTATTATCCATGTCCATGTTTTATGAAAGTGTTTTAAAAGGGATTATTTTAAGGGAATTGTTACTAAGACATCATTTAAAATGATTTAAATATTTATTCTTCTAAATCTTTCTAATTAATGTTCATGTCTTCAAAATGGTTTTTAAGGATTTATTTATATGGACATGAATGTTTTTAAAATGTTAATTCCTTTCAAAAGTTTCAAAGTGGTATGGGACACTTTGATTCAAAAATGTCTCTGAATTAATTCTTTTCCAAATTGTGTGACTTTTAAATGTTTTCATGAAAATGGGTATTTCTCTCAAAGAGTTTTATAAATCATTTTCATCAACGTCAAAATCCTTTAATGGATTTTAAACTTGTTTTGAAGTTGATTTATCATGATACAAATCTTCCATATTGTGTTGAATGTTTTGTGATATTTTTTACTGTGGATGTGTTATTTTTATACCATTCATGGTTTATGGGTAAAGTATTGACATTTCGCATGCTAGTTTTAATACGAATGTTTATGTTAGGTTTAGACCTTTTCATATGAGGAATGCATTGGACTTAGTAAGTGACGGGTGGAGCCCACTATAGCTCCTCGATGAATTGGTAGGTCTCATGAGAAAAACTAGTGTCTTGGAATGACGCCTTGACAAAATCTTATTTGTAGTCTTGGAACAATGCCTTGGCTACGTGGTGATGATAGTATGGCATTATGAATTCCGTCATTGTGAAAGTGGTTATTGATATTGCATGTGATTATTCGACTAGTATAATATCCATACGAGTAAGTGAATGGAATTATTTGATTTTTATATTTTCCATATAATTCTGAATTTCAAGTTTAAAAAGATTTTGTTTTAGTTATACATTGCCTTAAATGTTTATGTTTATCTATGAAAGTTTCTGCTATATTGTTATCCTTACTGAGCATCTGAGCTCACCCCTTTCAATGTTTTATTTTTCCCAGGATGTGAAGAAGTAATTTATGAATGACCTGTAGGGAAAGTATGTGGGGATATTAGTGTGGACTATGGAGACTATTTTGTTGTAGTTTTCATTTTTATGATGTAATGTAAGACTTATGAATATATCTAGTGTTTCCAATGCTGCTAAACTGATCGGTCCTTCGGGACGTGATTCCTTGTGATCATGCCAATGTTATGTAATAATTCACCGACTCTGGGTAACTGGGGTTGGGGCGTTACAATTGGTATTAGAGGAAGTTTAGTACAAAACTTGGAAGCTAGATTTAGAAAATCTTTGACTTGAGCACATAGACCTAAGATAGAATTTGAGGATTAGTATAGAATAACTTCCTAGAGCTTTGGTATTGTAGAGATTTTGTGAGTTTTCCGAGCAATACATCCCTGTCTGGATACGAGCAGGTAGTGGCGGCTCTGGCACAGTTGTACCTAGGGGTAAAAACCGAAAACACCGCTTTGAGCTAGACTCGAACGGGAACTGGTGCATGAAAACGGGCCTTGCTGAACTCTTGGTTACGACACTCCCAGGGGATATTCTTAGGATAATTCTCATTTTATTTACAAAACATTATGAAGGGTTTATGAGAATATACTTACTCAATGAAAACATTTTTATGATTATAGATTATATCCATAAACTGTTTAATTTATGTTAAGTGTTTCACAAGTTTGGGATTAGGTATTGTTATTCATAAACTAATCTAATGTATGCCATTTTTTAGAAATGGTTCCCAGTAGAAGGAATGAGAACTTCAGCAATAAGCATGATCTAATGAGTAATAAGGATCATATCATTTATGGTATTAATGCATCATTCAGAAGGGAAATAGTCTCCCACGTATTATCATCATATGAAGAAATAGTATCATGTGGTGATAAGATAAGTAAAGAGTTCTCTGAGTCATATAGATTTGAAGGGAAGCAAGAGAAGAAAAGGATGGAAGAGAGAAAGATGGATAAAGGGAAGATGGAAAAGGAGAATTTTCCCATATGTGATAACTATTGGAAGAAACACCCTGGAACTTTCTTGAAGGGAATGGGAGTTTGTTATAAGTGTGGAGAAAAAGGAAACCTTATACGTGACTATAAGGGTAAGAAAAAGGTTTCAAATGTATAATGCTTCATCTATGAGGATTTGGGATACTATGGGAACCAATGTCTCAGTCATCAGACTATGCTGTAAATTATGCTATTGGATAATAATAAAGTTATGATACTACCACAGATGAAGAGGAATGACTAGTGTTCATATGTTGTTGTTTTGGAATTATTACATTGAAGTGCTGTATCAATGATGTATTGGATATAAATAAGGATTTTACTGCAGTACTATTTCATTACGGAATTGAGATTGTGTGGAACAAAGAAAAGTGACTCAATAGCGGGTTAAATATTTGGAAAATATATGGGCGATAAAAAGATAAACCATAATATGGTTCTGATACCGAGGTAATAATTTTGGAATAATACATGATTGATTTGGACAAATTATATTGGATATTCTTTACTACCTTGAAACTGATTAATGATTTGTACATTCCATCATTTTTGGAGTTTACAACATTTTTGGATAGAATGAGTATATCCAGTATTCTATAAGTAATAAGGGATCATGAACGTAATCAATAAGGTTTTATGGTATTTCAAGATGTTGCAGTGTTTCAAAAGAATACATCATGAAGGTGTTCACATGCTATTAGGTGAAAAAAGGATATTCATTGTGTTTACCTACCTTATAAATTTTGGATGGTGAGTTTGGACAAAAGTATTTTGGATAAGTCCAGTTTGAGATTATTTTTGGATTTCCATAAAAAAGACAACCCGGAGGTCGGGCGGCAACCCGTCACATCCGGCAAGGCCGCGAGACATGAACCTACAACCGAAGGGAAATAAGGGTGTATCACCTACCACTGACCCATGTGATGTCCTAGATTGAATAATGCCATTTTTTAATGGTTCTGATAGATGAATTATAAATTCATTTTTTTTGAACACTATATGAATAGGATAAATAGAATAATATTTTTGAGTTCTATTATCTTTTAGAGTGAAAGATGAGTTGTGGTAGAACTTAGTTAAAGGATGAGACTCTACTTGTCAAGTATATATTTTTCTTCTTCTCTTATTCAACGAAGAAATTAATTCTTATACTTTAGTGAAGGGATCTTAAAACAAAAAAATGTGTTATCCTAATACCCTATGTTTTGTTGAACCGATGATATTTTAAATCATCATAGATTGATGAATTTAACGCCCTCAATTTTAAACTTGTTTGTGATTGATGACCTCAATCACTACCACTAAATATTTACGTTTTCCCTCCAATTATATGTCTCTAATTTCCACCAATGTTCTTTTAATCGAGATCATAATTTGGTGGTGACCCTTTCATTTTCCTTTTCCTCATATTAAGACTAAATTTTATTAACCCAATTTCTGATGTGGGTTTTCCCACAAAGATAATTTCTATTTTCAACCTTTTACTTTCTAAGAATAGTTTCAAATTGCATGGACGCAATTTATTTAAGGAGGGGAGAATGTAACACCCCGAGTTCAAGCGCACCATGACTTACCAAACTAGCCGTTCAAAAGAGGTTATGAATAGTATTAATTGAATTTTGAACATTATATAATACTTATAATTTTATAATCCATATTATGAGTTTCTTAGACATAATGTTAGAACAAATTCATTTTTTTAGATAAAAGGGGTATTTTTCAAAAAATGCACTTTTACAGACTTTTAATGGTGAACCCTTTTTAAATCTAATATTTTAAAACTTTTCTATATTCAATTTGACTAAATAAATTTATTCTTTAGAATGGGGACATCAAAAATTTACAATTTAACACCCCAAGCTTCCTCGGTACACTTCTCTTTGAATAATACAGTAGCGTGTGTTGTACACAACTTCAAGTTCTAAAACACACCACAACAAATCGAACTAGCTGTTATGAATAGTAATACCTACTTTTCGAAATTTTATAAATTTTATCTCTCAAAATGGACTTCATTTTTGGATTCGTAATATCGAATTTATACTAGGGTGAAATTTTGGTACTTTTCAGATAACCTTTATATTTTGATGAATAATGAAAATTACTAAATTTTTATTAAAAATGACTTTTTTAATCGAAATAATTAATGGTGATAAATTATGAATTTTAGTGGTTTTAAAGTATATTTATAATATATTTTTACCATTTAATACAATGTTTGTCATTGGACATAATTTCATATTTAAACCGGACATAAACAAGTGTCAATCTTTTGACAGTTATTATCTCTTAAAACATGCTTTTTGTTTTGATAGCATGAATTAATTTTAAATTAATTTCTGCCAATTATGTGATTTGAATTTGAAAAAATAGACTCCATATTTATAATCAAGATTTAAAAATTGTGTAAATAGGTAAATTTTATTTTTATACATTTTGAATAATTACTTCGGTAAATATTTTATTTACCATGGTTAAAGGGTAAATCCGATAAATAAGTGTAACAAAATAATATTATAATAATAATAAATTACCCTAAAATGTGTCTTAACTCTATTGGATGATACATTTCTGAAAATGGGCATATTTGGGTCGATTTTGGGACCCCATGGATCCACTTTTAAGTGATAATGATGCTATATTAATTAAGTTAAAATAAATACAAAAATAACATAAGCATACATCTTTTAGAAAAACAATTTTTACATAGGGTTATATATGTTGGATTTTAGACTATAAATATTCATTAGAAATATAAAAAGATTTCCTACATAATGGTATTTTATTTATTATTTTTAGATATTGAAAAAGTAAAAATATATATGACACAATAATGATGAAATATTTTCCTTATTAATGAAAGAATCAAATAATTGATATTATAAATGTTAAAATAAATAAAATTTGAAAGTTCTGATGACATAAACGAATTTTATTGGTTAATATGAGATATTAGGATTTCTTAAATGATTTTTTTTATAATTATTAAAGTTTTTAAGACTTTAACAAAAATAAATTATTGAGTAGTGTCAAAATTGACATAAATGTGTTTTTAAAACAAATATTATATTATTAATATTCATTCCATTCCTAAAAATATAAGGTTCGGCCAAGATACTTATATCATTATATGTGTACCATTAATGGTCCACTGGGGGGGGGGGTCTCTTGGAGGTATATAGTAAGTTTATTAACTATATAATATAAAAACACAAAGTGTCATGGTAAGTGTCAAACTAATTAACTAAGAGTTAAAACTAACATATAAGGTTTATATAATGACCCAAACCTATCTAAATTCTATTGTTTGAGTTGTATTTGACCCATCCCCACCTTAAAAATTAAATAACCCACTTTTGATCCATTATAAACCGAATATGAATTTATTATAAAATAATATTTCTAGATTTTCCCAAAGATCCCCTCCTCCCCCTTATAAAAGGACACCACTTATAACCAATTCCTCACACCTATAAAGCCTTTTGGCTCATCCAAACTCTACCCAATTAAGCTCCCTACATCCCTATACTCCTCTTAGAAGCCTTACTCTAGTCATAAGGCACTTCAAGAGTCTTTTTTTAGTTCAAACCAAAGGGAGTTACCCAAATTAAAGGTAACAGTTTCTCTTAGATTCTTTTCTTTTATTTTACTCCTCCAACCCCTAAACTCTTATTATTATTTTATTTTTTTTAAAAAAAGTATCCTAAATATACTAGGATATTGTTATTAGAATTATTATAACTACACAAACACCCACATCCATCTAATGGGTGAATGACATAATGTTTATGTGGATGGCAACCAAACGCCTCATGAAGCGATGATTGTTCAATTATCTCCTACCACCTATCATGGTGGCCATTATGATGGAACTATAATTAAATATTATATTAATTATATTTATTTTAAATATAATCTTCTATAATCCCATTTTATATCATACCATTATTCGTTTCATGTTGTATATATATATATGATAATTTCATTTGAGGAAGTGCGGACTACCGCCCCCTCAAAGTGATATGACTCGTTCATACCATAAATGGAACGTATAAAGGATGATTTTAATGAAAATAAGTAACAAATATAAGATATTATATTATACTGGAATAATTATATACCTATGTATCATTTGGTTTTGAGTCTTTTTAAAATGAAAAATGAAATGGAAGTAGTGTTCTTGCGTACGTAGGGATTACCGTCTCCACGAACGTGATGAGATTCATTTCCCACTCATATAAATTCAAGAATAATTATCATTTGATGATTTAAAGTAATGTTTAAGGACTTGATATCATTATGGATATGAATAAGATACAACCTATCCATAAAAAATGTGGCTTACATAACGAAGCATATAAAGGAAAACGAATCAATTAACACCCGAAACGACGATAATACTAAAATATTATTAACAAAGCAATATTAAAAGATCATATATGATATAATATTTATGTATATAATTATTTTATAATTTAATAACAATTATTTAACTATTATACAGGATTTTAACCTACCCTCGACCAAGGAAAAGTACATGGTAATGGGTTTTCATCTCACTCCTTATTCCCGTGAGATTCATGCCATATTGCCACTATTACCTTTTATGTGGTGTATGTACAGCCCATAATTGTATTCTTTCTGTAATACAATTTAATGTATGTGTATTTACATATTAATTGTATGATTCCTCTTTCATGGGGTGTATGTTTCGTATGTTACCAAATTGGTAAGGGTTAAATTCACAATCTCTTTATTATCCGAGGTTGTTTTTACATAAGTATCTACTAGGACATATTTATTATCCATGTCCATGTTTTATGAAAGAGTTTTAAAAGGGATTATTTTAAGGTAATTTTTACTAAAACATCATTTAAAATGTTTTAAATATTTATTCTTCTAAATATTTCTCATTAATGTCCATGTATTCACAATGGGTTTTAAGGATTTATTTATATGGACATGAATGTTTTTAAAATGTTAATTCCTTTAAAAAGTTTCAAAGTGGTATGGGACACTTGGATTAAAAAATTTCCTTAAATGACTTCTTTTCCAAATTGTGTGACTTTTAAATGTTTTCATGAAAAATGAGTATTTCTCTCAAAGAATTTTATAAATCATTTTCATCAACATCAAAATCCATTAATGGATTTTAAACTTGTTTTGAAGTTGATTTATCAGGATACAAATCTTCCATATTGTGGTGAAGGTTTTGTGATATGTTTTACTATGGATGTGTTATATTTATACCATTCATGGTTTATGGGTAAAGTATTGACATTTCGTATGCTAGTTTTAATAAGAATGTTTATGTTATGTTTAGAACTTTTAGTATGAGGAATGCATTGGACTTAGTAAGTGATGGGTGGAGCCCGCTATAGCTCCTCGATGCATCAGTAGGTCTCATGAGAAAAACTAGTGTCTTGACATGAGGACTTGACAAAATCTTATTTGTAGTCTTGGCATGAGGCCTTGGCTATGTGGTGATGATAGTATGGAATTATGCATTCCATCATTATGAAAGTGGTTATTGATATTGCATGTGATTATTCGACTAGTAGAATATCCATGCGAGTAAGTGAATGGCATTATTTGATTTTTATCTTTGCCATATAATGCTGAAGTTCAAGTTTAAAAGGCTTTTTTTAGTTATATATTTCCTTAAATGTTTATGTTTATCTATGAAAGTTTTCGCTATATTGTTATCCATTCTGAGCATCTGAGCTCACCCCTTTCAATGTTTTATTTTTTCCAGGATGTGAAGAAGTAATTTATGTTTATCCATGATTCCTTGTGATCATGCCATTGTTATGTAATAATGCACCGAATCTGGGTAACTGGGGTCGGGTCATTACAATTATCCTAGCACAATGTAATATTCCAAATAATTCATAAGAAAACATACTTATTTTTTTTGAATATTAGGGATTTTGAAATTTCTAGCATCATAATAAATATATAGACAAAAAATGGTTAATAAAAATTTTAAATTAAATTGTAATTACCTTTGAAAATATCTATTTAGAAATCTAGTTTTTGGATGAAATATGTTATCTTTCATAAATTTTTAAACATAATAACCATAATCATTGTCATTAGTTTATTTTATATAGTACAAAAGTTATGGTAAAAATAAGTAGTTTGTTTTGATAAATTGATATTGAAATATTATTATATATACTCTAATTCCTATCTATTTATAAAAATATTTTGGCTTCTAATGTGAATTTTCCATATTTTTACCATGGTTTTGAAGATAAATAAACATCGCCCTATAATAACCAAATACCTTGGTAAAAATAGTATAAAAAATATTGTGGAGTCTATTTATAAAATATAAAATGAAATATAATGTAAACTCATAAGGGAATCCTGTGTGTTTTATTTTTTGGATATCCATGCTTTTGATCCAAATTATATATCTTTAGAGTGTCTAAATTGATCTCAATGAGTATCATATGATTCCCAAAAAAAACTAAAAAGAATTAATTAATAGAAAACAGGGAAATATATTTTAAATTGCATACCATTTTTTTTCAAGTAATATTTACACCATATTTACTTTATAAAAAGGATACATTGGTTTCGAGCAGGCAATTTATTATTTTTACTTATTTTCTATTTCATAAATTTACATTTCATAATAAAGATGATTAATAAGAATAATTTAAAATTAAATAACACCTTTTATAATGAAACATAAATTCTTCATCCCCTTGATTTCCAACTAAATCAAATTAGGTTTCTCTTTTTATGATGTGTGCATAGATAGCAGATGGGTGGGGTTTTACTTTCCCAACCCAATCCTTAAGATGATGTTTATTAAGAAGTGTTTAAAATAATCTATGTGAATATTTAGTGATCATCAGTATGAATTCAATATGAATGTTTCCTAATATAAATATAATCTATAAATGATAATATGGAGTAAATCAATATTTCACTATTTAGTTTTTTGTAAAATAATCAAATTATATAATAATGTTACACTAAGATCTTTATAAATTATTTACTTCAATGTAGGAAACCATTTTTCACTAAATCAATATCTTTCAGGATGTGCATTCAAGTAATGAACCCAATATAATTAATGAAAATGGAATTGTTGGATTAAATGGGTTAAATGCATGGATTCCATATGAACTTTAATTTTATAACCTCACCTCTCTCCTTAATAATTTTTCCTAACACTGTGGTGCTACACCTATCCTATCTTTTTTATCCATATATTCTTTACCTTAATTTTTTTTCTCAATTGGAATATCTCCAATATGATATTATTTAACATTGGTAGGATCAGTAAGCAAAGAATTCATTATATATACAAGGAGTTAAATATTTTATTTATTCTATGAAAATATATTAGTGAACATATAATATTATGTGGAAACACAATGTATATAATAATAATAATTAAATAGAATTGAAATGTTCATTGAACTATTTTATTTTTTTAAAGGTTCAAGGGATTTGGACCCTCCATCGAGTATTCAAATCCCCTCCTTATAACCCCATCTAACATACATGATACTGTCAATATTAGGGCCATCACAAAATGATTAAGAGATTCCAATAAAAGGGCCACCCTTAGTAGAATTTTCATTTAACCCTACTGTTTTTTAGTTCAAAATAGAATAATAGAAAAATTTGTATTTTTAGGATTTGGGGAATAAAATACTTATTCTTTTTATGATTCCATAATGAATGGTTTATTCGTGTACCATTCCATATTAAAATTCACTTTCATCAATCCCAATTC
This sequence comes from Viscum album, assembly GCA_963277665.1. Lineage (NCBI taxonomy): Eukaryota > Viridiplantae > Streptophyta > Magnoliopsida > Santalales > Viscaceae > Viscum > Viscum album. The sequence goes on along the minus strand of OY728138.1, from coordinate 535,870,926 downwards.
ATCGATTTGAACCACATTTTTATTAATAACACATTTTCATCTAAAAAATAATTTGGAATACTATATAATACAACTTTGATATTCTTGGTATGGTTAAAAAGTATGAAATATTCACATAAATTATATTTTTTCCTTTTTAATAGATACATTCATAACCTCCCTCACAATAGTAACTCCATAATTTCTCATCATACTACATTTATCCCATACCTTTATATAAAATTTAAAACTATTAATTAAATAACCATTATAATATAATACATGTTTATTTGTTCCTCTAGATAGCCATAAAATCCATAAAAAAATTGAATTTGGATTTGTAGATAACTCCTTAATAATACCATCAAATAACCATCAAATAAACTACTCATAATGTGTATTTCATATCCATATATCAATCTTTGATGGATTAAAATACCTAATAATTAATTTTTGTGTTTCAATATATGGTGAAACCTCTCTAATTTCACATAAAACATAAATTTGACCCTGAGTCCTGTCTGTAATGGTAATTGTGAAAAAAAATATATTCCATATATTCTTTTACCCTCAAGGTGCCCGTTGTGATGATATTTTATGAAACCAATATTTTACGCATTGGATACGTAGTTGGTAAAAATTCCACGTATTCCTCAAGAAAATATCTCTTTGTAACAAAAACTTATCAATATACTTGTAATGGCATGGAACTTTCCAGGTCCATTACATTTCCAAATTCTGGTGTTTGGGGTGTCTTGGGGACCATCAGTGAGTCATTATGGAGTTTTCAAAATTTTAGGATTTGATGAATGGTGGCACCGATGAATGATGGTGGCAACAGAGGTTATCAGTGGCACCGATGGGCTTCAGTGGCTCCGATCCACATCGGTGGCACTGCTGGGCATCGATGGCTTGAAGGTTATCGGTGGCAGCGATGGGTCATCCATAGAACCAATCGACATCGATTCTAGGGTGATGGTTCCATGGTTATGGTGCGAGGATGACGGTGCTTGGGTGATGGTGCCAGGGTGATAGTGCTAGCGTGATGGTGCTAGGGCAACGTTGCTAGGATGACAGTGACTCACCTAATGGTGAGTCCTTCCCTATTTTTCTAGGAACTTCCAGTTTTACCTAGTAACATATCTTTTGACATAAAAGTGTTTTAATAGCTTTTTTCATAGTCATTTAAAGATAGTAAAAGATGTTTTAATCCCCTAATAGTCGGGAAAACCTTGAGTTATCAAAACATGTGGAATTTTTCCTAGGTGTCACACCAAGTTTTGTTTTATAGTTTCACCCCTGTTATGCTTTTTTCCTCCATTTAAAGGAAACCCTTTAACTCAAAGACATTATCTCCACCATCTTTGAGGGTAATTTTTAAATCCTAATAATTTATAATGTGTAAAACTGCCCAATAGCATGTTCGAGTCAAGATCTGACTTTTAAGAACCTCTAAATCATCTCCTGGATTTTAGGATATGTCCTTTCCTTAAGCCAAGAACCTCTCTTACTTTTTTCCTTCTGATCTATCTTAGTGCACCTGGATACTTCCTTAAAAGACTAATTTTGCACCCATACTGGAGAAATTACCACTCATCCTTGGATTCCTTGTAGTACTTCCTCTACAAGTTGCACATACCCATTTCTTAAAGTGAGGAGAAAAATTCGATCATTGGTCATCCAAGTAGGTTTTTCCTTCATTTCCCATTACTGTGTATCATGCAGGGTGGGTATGATAATGTTTTTTTGGGGCATGGATGAAACTGAACCCTAATGAAGATAATAAATGGTTCCTAAGAATGAAGGGGTTTGTTTTATGATGATGCTAATGTACTCTTTTATTTTCATTCATATGTTGTGAATTGTATGGGATTATGCCCATTGAAAATCATGGACATTGGTTGTCCGTTCTTGTACACAAATGAACCTCTATATTTATGTATGAACTTGTTATTGAATGGTCGTAACATGGAAATTGGTTAATCATGTAAACTCAGTTACTTAAATGGATTCCCAATGAATAAAAATCCTTGTTCGATCACCCTAGTTCAAAAAATAGAAATAAGGAACATGATAAATGGTGTGGTTAAATCTAAAAATTCCCTTTCTCTGTTCTTCTTATAAGAATGGTTGTTTTTCTTTTACTTGTGGGGTGATGTGGATAGGGATTGGATCCCTTGTTGTTCAGTGGTTAGCTTGTGGATCTGGGCTTATATGTTGGGGCTTGGTTTGGTTCCAATGCATTTAGGGATCTCACATATCCCTTTTGATGTCGTGAATTTACAACAGAACCAGGTGTGAATGCTTAAATTGTTGTTTGGCTGCTTTCTCTTTCATAATTTTTTTGACTTGTGGAGGTTATTCTTAGTTTCTCGGTTGTGAATAATTAATTTCTAATGAAATTACTAAAACATGATAAAAACAATGGGTGGTGCTCTAGTTGTGGCTATTGTGCTTTTGTGCATGAATGAATAGTAACAAGGGTGATTGTTTATAGGCTGGTTTCAGAGCCCTTAGGTTGGGATGAGTTCTTGTTCAACTATATATATAAATTAGTTTTCATGTTTCTTATACGCACCCCACCCAAGTTGAGAACTTTGTTCCGAATACCCCCATTTCATAGGGGAGGGTGTTTTTTGCAACATTCCTATGAGCGGATAGTTGTTAGCTTCCTTTATACTCCCTCTCCCAGGTATCCCAAGACTCTTCAGGCATTATTTGATGGTCTAAGGTCCATTTTAGCCCATGAATATTTGTGTAGGGCATGTCATAGTGGTTGGACCAGGTTTGTGCAGGAAGGTTTGTGTCCCAAGTGTCTTTGGGATGAGTCCCTGATGTCTTCGGGCGTGGCGGTACATTTTCTATCCCAGGTGTCTACGAGAATCGTTACGTATGGATGTGGTGGACCAGGTGTCTGAGGGTGGGATACATGGTTGAGGTGGCCCATAAGGTAGCTATTGAGGTGGTAGTGGGACTACTGGGAAAATGGTGGTGGTGGGGGGGGGGGGGTCTGACGCATAGGGAGTCTTCAATAACCAGTGGGAAAGTGGTGCGGGGTACCCAAATATCGATGTGCTATTACTATTACTTTATCCGACATGCGTTATTTGGGGAGAATTCCTTGATGAGGATGGGTGGATAGTTTCCTTGATAGGTGTTTTGGTTACCTCTACTTTCTCATGGGGCATGAGAATTCTGCCCCAATAGTGCATGAGAGGTTTTGTTTTCCCTACTGAGTATACCTGTATACTCACCCAACGTATATAAAACTACTTTCAAGTTTCCAAGAGGACTTTGGGGATCATGCAGGACCGTACTAGCTTGGACATTGGGGAAAGTTCTGTGGAAGTTTTCTTTTCTTTTGTTACTTTCTCTTTGGAGTTTTCTTGTACTTTTTATGGGTTTATCTTTGAACATGGAAATGGAAATGGGTTTTGAATTTACTTTTACCTTCAGTTTTAGAGTTGTTTGGGTTTTTAATATCTTATCTCCCAATCTTATTAAATAAAAAGTGTAATTCCTTCCACATTACGTGTGATTCTGTACCCTTAGTGTTATTCTCCACTCCGGGGCCTATTGAAGGCATGACTTGGGGGTTATTTTCTCTCCTTCAACTTGAAGAAGGAAGGGTCTGGAAGTTTTCTGTCCCTTCCCTCATATTGGTTAAGGTGGGTCATAACATAATGGTATCATAGGTAGGTTGAGAGATAAGATGGAGCTCGGGGTTAGGAACAGTGGGGATTTCCTGGGATGGTAGGGCAACAATGTTAAGAGATCTTGGTGCATGAAGTAGTCCAGGGAAGACCAACTTGGAAATGGGATTTTAAGCCCCCCCATGATCTGATGCAAGGAATCTGGACCTACTAAACAACCATGTGAGGCTACACTGATTATAGGGTAGAGACCCTAATAAAGGTACATGCATCATAATTAATTGAGTTCTTGTGTATTCTGGGTTTTCTGGGAATTTAAGTAAATAACAAGTTTAAGAAAAATTTAAAAGAAATCTTCTACACTACTCGGGCTTAGGCATTACTTGTTTACCTTGCAGCTATGGCACCCGGATGACGTCCGAAAGTAGTGAGGGAGATCAAGTCCTAGAAAGATGATTTGATGATTGAATAGGTCTTATTTAGAGGAGGAGGATGACCAGTGGCATAATATGATTTGTGACTTTCAGCGGAAGCCCCTCAGAAAGTACGGGGGAAGCGTGTCGGACAGGGAGACATAAAGCTGGCTCGAGGAGTTAGTGATAGATTAAAACTTGATCTAGGCTCTGTCTGTGTACTAGGTTCAATTGGAAGTCATTCAGATGAGGGGAGAAACATGCCAGCGGTGGACTCTCTACCTCGAGGAGAATAGGGAAGATGAGATTTAGTGGGATGATTTTGAGAGGGAGTTCCAGGTGGAATTACTCTCTTCCACAATGAAGGCGGAGAAGAGGTAGGATCTACTCTCCCTCCATCAGTGGAGAATGTCAGTGAGGTAATTTGGGATTAAGTTCAAGGATATCCTTCATTTTTTCCCGGATATGTTTTCAGGTGAGGAGTCTCAGGTGAGACGTTTAAAGGAGGCACTTCTACCTTCTCTTTAGCACGCTGTTACTCCCTTCACTATACCGACGTACTTGTAGGTTCATAAGAAGGTTAAAGTGGAGGAGAGGATTCATGATCTAGTTGGTGTTCCATGAGAGGGGATCCAGTTGATCTTGTTGAATGGGAAGGCCATTATAAATATCCCTCCATCCTTAGGGCCTTCTAGGTTTTGACCGATGGGGAGAAGGCCCCAACAGTTCTAGTTTCATTCTCACAGTCCTCTCCCTTTATCTACGGGCCCAGACTGAGATGATTCATCTATGGCAGCCATGGGCACCTTCAAAATCTATTCCCAGAATGAGTGCAGTATAGTGGAGGTGGGAAGCTTTAGCACCATCCTTAGCAGCAGTAGTTTCCAACCATGTCTTTTCAGCAGAAACAATAGGGATAGAGAGCTCCCACTCCTCTGAGAGTAGACATTTCGGGAGGATTCTGACCTCAGGGACCTCTACTAGGGCATAGTCGGGGAGGCGAATGCTATCCAAGGGGTAGAGGAGCTGGGCATGGGTAGTTTCCCACTACAGAGTCTGCAGTTCCAGTAGGGATAGAGGTCGTTCGATGTATGATCAACTTGTTTAGTTCCCTTGTATGTGAATTGTTTGATTTGGGAACCTCACAATCCTTTTTTGTACCAAATAAATCCGATTACATAGGTCTAGATGTAGAGAGACTCTCCATGACCCTGGTGATAAGTACGCTAGTTGAATGTCAGACTAGCCTACTTGATGTTTGTACAAGATGAAGACAAATGTTAGGGCGACATAAGTCCAATGGGGATCTCCTTATACTGCAAATAGAGACATACAATATCATTCTGGGTGTCTACTGGATATTCTACATGCACACTATAATCTACTACTTCAATATAAGGGTCATGTTCTCGTATATGGGTGGCCATCATGTAACTTTCACTGGTGAGTAGGGTTGCTAGGAGGGTAGCCGGTGAGTGGAACCCCTTATTTACTTGTTAGCCGAACTATCAGTGGATTCTATAGATAGATAGACGGTGGATGTCCCAAGTACTGTCAATGAGTTCTTGGATGTCTTCCCTTTAGAGGTGGTGACTCCACCCCCTCGATGTGAAGTTGTGTTCATGATAAAATTTCAACCCGGTGCTTGTCTGATTTCAATGGATCCCAATCAGATGACACCTTCTGAGTTTCAGAAGTTCTATATCTTGATTGATTTCCTGATAAAGAATGGTTTTATTTGACTGACCATGTCACCATGGTTTTCTCCAGTATTGTTTGCAAAGAAGGAAAACGGAGGTCTCGGGCTATTTATAGACTATCGAATGCTGAATCAAGTGACAATCAAGAACTGTTAACCACTCTCGAGGATCGATGACCTTTTTGACCAGTTGAAAGGAGTAGTTTGGTTCTATAATATTTTCCTTTGGTCAGGATATCACCAGCTGAGGGTGAAGGAGGGTGACATCTTGAAGATTTTTTTTCAGGTGCACATATGGTCACTTTGAGTTCGTGGTTCTGTCATTCAGCATTACAAACACACCTACCATGTTCATGGGGCTCCTGAAATCCATTTTCTACAAATATCTGGACCTATTTGTATTATTGTTTATTGATGATATCGTGATCTACTCAAAATCAGAAGAGGATCACACCGAGCATTTAAGGATTGTTTTAGAGGTACTCCAACACCACCATCTCTACGGAATGTTGTCCAAGTGAATATTCTGGACACGAGCGGTGCACTTCCTTGGACATGTGGTGTCCTAGCAGGGAATAGAAGTGGAACTGTCGAAGTTTGAGATGATTGTTTCTTGGGAAGCACCCAAGAACTATTGGAACCATGGTCATCTATGCCTGAATTGGAGAATGGTTTGTGTTTTTTTCAATACTTAGAAGAAGTTCAGAGTGTGTGCCAGTAAAGGACTCATACAAGTCAAGCAGATAACAGTATTGAAGGTGGCACCATTTTCTAGGGTTTTCCAAATTTATGGACCTCAAAACTGACAAAAGGGGAAAACAATGTTTTTTGGGAAAGATACTTGCACGTTGGGTATTTGTCACGCAAGTAACTTGCACACCGAGAAAGGACTTGCGCACCGGTGCATAGTAGGATTTGAAAGTTGCGCACTATATGTTTTTGTAAATCAGAACTTCAAAATATGGAAAAGGAAAGTGCGTCGTACAAGTATTGGTTGGGTCGCATAGTGAGTAGCGCGACAGAGGCTAGGGCGGTTGGAGTTACGTGTCGGAACTTGCGCGCCGAGAGGAGGCTTGCACGCCACTACACAGGGTGTCTAGTCTACCTATAAATAGAAGACCCCACTCCTCATTTCTAAGGAAGTTCGAGACTTGGAGAAATTCAATGCTCCCATCACGCAGGTGTAGTGGTCGCACAAGTGGTTGTGTGTCGCGCAAGTATAAGCTATGTGATAGTTGTTTTCTGCATTCCCAAGGCGGTTTGGGCGAGAAAGGGTGTGGGTTGCACAAGTTTGGAGTTGGGGAAAGAAGTGTCGCATAGGCGGTTTGGTGACACTTGCGTGCTGATTTTTAAATGGATTATTGAAATGAATCATTTTGAAAATATTAATCAATGAAAATTAATGATATGAAACTATTTTAATTGATTATTAAATTTTCATTTATTAACTATTGTTTTTTTCATGTAATTTCTAATATGTTTTGGTTTGTTTTAGTTGAGTGTTTTTTTTAGTTCAACATTGCATATAATACATGCTATCAAAGGTAATATTAATTTAAGGGATCCTAAATCTTGGTTCGTTGAACTTAGGGAATTTTTTAAGTGATTCATGGTCCTTGGGACAAAAATTTGGATATGAATGTGATCATTTTGATATCATACCAATTAAATAAAATTTTTTATCATATGTTAGACTAGGAATCTAATTATCTTACGGTAACATATCATTTAACATAGTAAGTATTTCACTTAATGTGGCGTTGCTTCATCCGTTGCAAGATTTCAAATTATATAGATTTTAAAAAGTTGAAAATGTTTCCAATTTAGCAAAACCAGTATAAAATGAAATTTTTATAGTTATTTAGGTTTTAAAACAGCATTAGAAAATCATGATGGTAATCTTCAACTATTTTTTCCATTTCTACCATAAGATATCTACAATCGTTTATAGTTATGGTCATATTTGATGAGCCATAAACTGTAGTTTTATCCATATCACTATATTCATTTAGTTATTCCATATTTTTAATATAAAATTTATAAATTAAATCCATTTCATTGTAGATAAAGTGTACTTTGAACATATCTAGATAAATTCATCTTGAATAAAAATAATGAAAACCTAATAACATGATTTGAGAAGGGAATTTTCCATGTTATCTTGAAAACATAATGAATTCTTTAAATTGTTCATCGTAATCTTTTCTCATGATAATAATATTCATTAATTTTTAATTCAAATTCATCATATCAGGTTAAAAAATATTGATATTTAACAAAAAATAATTAAATAAACATAATCTATGCATATAATGCATCATTTTTCACACGCGTAAATTATTAAAAATATAAATTTTAAAAAATATAAATAAAATTTAACATAAAATCATATCTAAATCATATAAAATAATAGATATAAACTATTTTTTTATAATATATTAAAAATATATACATTTAAAAAAATGGTATATATAAATACAGTTCTATAATATATATCTACATTGATTTGTATCCAAATATAATATTTGTTTATAAATATATAATTTTGTATGTGTGTGTGTGTAAATATATATATACACACACACACATATATATATTGTATTTTGAATTTTTCTTAGTGGTATGCACCCTGTAATACTACATCAGGGACGAAGGTTCAAAACCCATTGGGTGAAGGTTACTTTAGCTTTACTATAGCAGTGGTAGAACTGTAGCCCTGAAGACACTGTAACTGCAGTGGGAAATGTAGTAGATACTGTAGCATAGACTATACTATAACATCCTAGCTACTGTAGCATTATAAATCATCAGATATCCTTTGAGAAAAAAATATGGGCAATGGGATTTAATACCCACTTGGCCTACATGCCATGTAATGGGTTTTATCTATCCAAAAAATTGATCCTTTACATTGTTTCAATAATAAATAGGCTTCGTCCCTAACTTATATACATATATAAACACACACACCCACATATATATATATGAAGAAAATATTCCAAATTAAAACTATAAATTTAAATAATATGATTGAAAGATATGATACATACATAAATGAATTATAATATATATATATATAATATAATTATTATAATGTATATAAGTATTTTAGAGTAAGGGGTGATAAAATTCATTTAATGTTTATGATAAGTGGTGAAAAAATCTAAGTTTATTTCCCTCCAACAAGGAAGTGGTTAGTTTTTATTTATTAATATTAAGTTCATTTCCATATGATGGTGAGGTTACTAGTAATTTATCATCTCAATGTGAATTTTTTCCTAAGGGTGAGGTTACTTATTACTTATTCGGCTAGAGTTTATTTAAATTCAAGTGTGATGTTATATTTTATTTGTTATATTAGAGTGGGTTTCCTCATTTAACAAATGTTATATATTATTCAATGTCTTGGATAAGATTTTAACCTAAGGGAAATGTTACCTATAGTTTACTTTATTTCATTTTAAGAGGGATGAGAGTACATGTAATTTTTTTTTATTTATATGTTCCCCATGAGTATGAGTCAAAGTAGCCGTGAACATGTTTCATGGTGGAAATTTTAAAAAATACCTAACATTGATTATGTATAATATTTTACATTAGTTGAAAATTTTGTGTCGATGTTACATGTGTTATACATTTACTTTGAAAACATTTCAGGGTTAAATTGGATTCACATGCTTCTAAAATCTACACTAAGCATAAAAATACATGATTAAAATAGGATGAGTGATTTGAGGTCCTTTTTTGAAATACTACTGAGTCATTAAAACTTAAAATATTCATTCAAATATCAATGAATGTTCAAATATCCATTCCATAATTGTAAAAGGGTGCATTTAAGGTGTCATGGAAATCAAAATTGATAACATGAAAAAAAAACACAAGTGGATGGATATGATTATTGTCTTTGTATTTATATTTTGTTTTTATTGTATATATCATTTTATGTATAGTAATTAACCACTTATTTGTTTTATTTGTTTCTATTGACAATTCTTCAGGTCATTGTATACATTCTCAAGGAATCTCAATGTCTTCTAAATGTGTTCATTTTTATTATGTTGGGTTATTTATTTATTTAATCACTCATTTATTGGTCTCTTTATTATTTATTTATTAGTTTGCTTATCATGAGAATAAATTGTCCCTTATAATTATTTTTATTCCATTTTAACAAGAATTAAAGTTTTATTTTTATGATAATTTTCATATTATTTTAATTAAGTTTTTGTTTTGTGAATTAAGAAATTAATTTAATTATTTTGTGAATTTCTTAGTTTATGGGAAATATGATTATTTAGAATATAATTTTGATTTTATTCTGATATGTGAATCCTTTTGAGAGTTTAATAAAATATACAAAATTTTTGAACTTTTTTAGAGTACTCAAGTTGAATTTTCAAAGTTATTATTGAACCCCTTTACAATATTGTTTTTATCTTGGTATTATTGTTATCATATATATATATCATAAGTATTTTATATATAATAAAATCAGTAATTGAATCTTGTTTTTAGTATATATAACTATACTATACTATGAATATAAATTTATATACTAAAATACTAAATATAATATAAACTAATATATATATATAAATATATAAATTTGTATATGTGGTGCCTACGAACGTGTATAATCACCCAAGATGGGAGTGATTTAGGGTGAACTTTTTGGCTAAATTATTTTTTAAAAAAACATTTATCTTTTGAAATAACCACTCAATATTTAAACTCATGTTACCTCTTATTATATAAAGGGATCTACCTATGATTTACCCATAAAAAATACCACAATAAATGGATAAATTTAACCAAATACTAACACATAGTATGTTTATAAGGTTCTCCCTCGATGTGGGTGACTACTCTATATTTTGTTTTTGTCTGGTTTGATACATATCTTTGCACTATTAACAAATGTGTTACAACCTGAATAATATCATCATTTTTTTATGAAAAGTATCTTCTATTACCTATAAATATATCTACAAAATAACTTTTTTCTTATGAAAAGTATTATTAGTTTATACATGATCTCACTAGTTTACACTTACATCCTCTAAAGAAAGTGATAACAAATCTACACAGGTTTTAATTGCTTTAAAATCATCATATAATCTTACCCAATAGGGTATTCATATGTCTAAGTATATTCTACTCTATCTACATTAAAATTAATATCTACTAGTTATCAATCTTATGGACCATGTATTGGAACTATAATGTTGTCCTTACTCAACACAATATTTAATCTCTTTAAATAAAAAAAAAGTGATTATGAAACTACATGTATGTTGGCCTTCTTTACCTCTTCTATTTATTCCTTCTTATCTTTATTTGACTACTGAACTTTTGGGTACCACAAGGAAGGTCTTTGAACCTATATCATTATCATCTACTTATTCTGCTTTGATGCACTAGATCAACTTCTTCAAAACTTCATCAACTTTCTTCTTTAATATAAAAATTTATTCTTCTTGAATGTCATATCATGTTCTCTCCAAATTTAGTAATTCTCGATTTCATAAACATTTTTTATATTCCACACAGCATGAATATATTTTCTATATATGAATATGGAAACTCCATTGAATTTTTGGAGAATGATCTTTTCATTAAAACCTATCCGTAAGACTTTCAAATTTTAATTTATTTATGATATTTGGAAACATCACAATATTTTATTCTTCAAAAAATCTACATGTATTTTTTATTTCTATATTATCATGTTGTATTTCATGTAGGAATAACCTCACAGTGTGGAATCTTAAATTCCATTATGAAAATAGTCAATGATTCTCGTTCTATATCTCACTATAATGTGATAGTCTCTTCAAGGCATGCCTATAAATCAATTCAAAGAACTAGATTCAAATAGTTTATCATATTCTATCTTCTTAATGATATGGTCATGGCCATACCTTATTCTTTATGGTATGAAGATCTTGTTCTCAATACTTGGATGAAACCACAATTCCTTCTAATTATCATAATATATAATTATCTAAAGAACAAATTTAGTATTATTTGATTTAACTTATAAAATTTTCTTACATAATTTTTCAATATTCTAATATTCTAAAAACTAATGGAATATTACATTACATTTGTTTACTTTTACATAAGAGAAATTTACTTTTATGAACTGCTATGAGACTCAAGACTTTTCAAAATTCTATAAAACTAATAGCCCTCATGTTAGTATTTTTTACTCTTACATATTTCTAAATAGTTTTAACATTTTCAGATTTCTAATTTTCTAAATAGAAAAATGACTATTACATAATCACATAATATTTTTAACTTATCCACATTTCAATTTTAACAGTAGAAGTCGTAATTACAAGATCATGGTTATCACCTCCCATTATCAATTTTCAATGATCCTATATGAACTTTACGTATGAGAATTTTTAACTCTTATGTATCTTTGTATTTCTCAGAATTTTTTTAGCTACACTCATTCTGAAAATGAATATTATGTAAGAAATATTAATTGTTATATATCCCATGACTTTACTAATTTTTTCACTCCGAGGTTCAGAAGCACTCTTATATACATGGGGTGACTTCATGACTCTGTGAAATGTTATATCATTTTATAAGGATATATTTTAAAAATTATAATGTGGATTTAGACTTATCTTAATTTCATCTCTAACTCTAGAATTTGATATTTCTTCAATAGATATTAGACCCTATTCATGTTTCTCAAGGAATTATCAATTAATTCAAAACAACAAAAATGACATAGGGAATTTATCATTCATAATCAAACCATTTTAGATCCATTCCCAAACTATATTCTAACATATTGAATCTTCTTTGAGTATTTACATGAAATTACACTACCCTATCAACCCCATATTAAATTTAGTATAATAATACTTTCATGCAAGAAGTATTCTTCTCTGAATATAACAACCTTCATTTCAATTCATCTAATGATGGTTTATAAAGGTTTCATATAATTGTTTTCGTCGATAATAAAAAGTCATAATATTTTCATTATCTAAATTCTCCAAATCCTTAAAAACTTTTGAAGATAGTTCTCTCTATATTTCATCACCAAAAGTCATAAATTTATTACAACTAGGATCTTTAGTCATCATAAGTGTAGAGTTGTTTATTCCATGAAGTATCTCAATCTACATTGATCCCTTTAATTTCTTCATCTAATGAAAAAATTTATTAATAAAGGGATTATTAAATCGTTGGGATTTTATCCGTTCAGCTTGGACACTAAGAAATATTGAAATATGTATTAAAAATGAATATGAACTTTATAGTACATTGGGTTCTTCAATCTCTTCATTTGAATTTTTTATCAATACGATAAACTATTTTGTAAAAATTATTCCCAATATATCCAAATAAGTTCACCATTTATCCAGGATGATTTCCACCTCTCCCACTTATTTATAATAAATAAAAAGGTTGAAATGAGAAGGAAAGTATATATCATTTCATTGATAACCTTATTTTCTCCCCCTTAAAAATTCTCATCTTCTATCATTTATTATGCATCTTTCTTGAGAGATATAGTCTGAGTCACTTGAGAGAAGGATGGAATCAAATTTTACTTATTAATGATCTATAAACATATCAAATATAAATCCATGTTATAAATAATCTGAGTATAAAACAATAGTAATTAATCTAGACATTGAAGATATTCCCAAACTATCCACCAAGTCATTCCAAATCTATTTTTACGTTTCATGGTCTCTTAAAGTAGTTATCTAAATAATTTTATAACCTGTGCTCAATTTTATCAAAAAAGTAAAATTTTAAAATAATTTCAATTGAATGAAAGTACTTACCCCTTTTTTATCTTAACAGCCACTCCCCCTTAATAAACCCGATTTGACAAAATTAAAAGCATGAAAGGAATGTGGGGGTTATACCTCAAATTTATCTCCATGAACTATGCATAATTATATATTTAACATAAAATAATTAAATCTTGGAAGAATTATCTTGTTGTTAGAACTCCCGTAAGGGATTTAAATCATCACTCTTTATCATGGATAGTCCTCTTTAGAGTGGAATCCAAGTATATTTGGATACCCTTTTAAATTTTGTATGGAGACATCAATTATGAAAATCCATGATGGTTGGTATATCATACTATATAGATATCATGGTATAAAGATATCATTCTTTAACTTATCACATTTAATTCCTAGTATATAGAAACCAAAAAATAAATAAATATGGGAATATGGTGAATATTCATATCCTCTAATTGAGAGTAATAGGTAAGAGATTCACTTCTCAACTAAAAAACACTTTTCTATTTATCTGTATATTGGTGTGATCTCTTAATTATTGTACCTCATTTATATTTCAAAAGTTTAGCATTGATCTACATAAAATTATTACATTTCCTAATACTATCCTTATGTATATTCTTCTTATTAACATGATCCATGACATCATATGCATATATTAGTACTAGATTTAACTTATTTTGAAACAATTATTTGGATAGTAAGATAACTATATAGTCAATTAAGATATGAAAAAAATACCTTCACATCTCACATAGTTTATTAATAACACATGGGTCAGCCCTTTTAGATAACTTCTCATGAAATTTGATTTATTTTTCATGTGGAACAACTTTATACCTTTTAGCACTTGTACTTTCTCTTATTTTCTCCAAAATTTTAGCCATTTTAAACTGATTTATAGAAAATTTAAAGCACTATTTTGTAACATACTCATTTAATTAGAATTTATAAAAAGTTTTATAATATCCCTTGAGTTATGATTTTTAGGAAACTTCTCATTCACTTATTTTGGGATGTATTCTTCCATACCCATCATTTCATTTATTTTTTGGATTGATTTATTATTTGATTCTAAATTTATACCATTAAATATTACACTATTGGATTTTTTCAATTATAAAATATTTCACCTTTTCTTCTATAGAAGATCCATTTCCTACTTTGAGTGACACCCTTATGTACTTTTTTTTATGGGTTTACTATTTTCAACCTTCTTATTTTGTTTGTACCCTACGGTAGAATCAATTAATTAGTTTTTTGTTTATCTATTATGGTGTTTATTATACTTAGAATATTAACTATAATTGGAAGTTTTTTAGTTTAAATCATCATCAAAATAACTTATTTTATTGAAATTATCACAAAAATTTCCAACAAATTTAAATTTTCTCTTGATAGACATATTCACCTTCTTCCGGGTTCATAGTTTTTTCACATTAGGTCTTTTGTTGTATTGAAATATTGTACAATTTAATATAATAAATATATTAATTTCAAGGATTTAGAAATTATTCAACCACATAGTAGACCTGTTTCCAAATCTCCAACAACACCAATAATGTCCATTCAATCTTGTTATCCTTCTATTTTTTCATAAATAGGATAGCTCAAGAACCATGTTATTTTTGTGTTAAATCACCCACATATTGGGATCCTATTTGAGAAAAATTATTCTTATAAGAGCTTATAACCACCTTTTAATATATTTTGGGTTTCTAAAAATTTCTCTACAACCATATTTTCCAATATTTTAATTTAAAATCTCTACTAGAATAAAAAAATATTACTATGAATCTCTAGATCAAGACATATCAGATTTGAAATGTTCTTATATTCATCATGATTTTAATTATAACATCACATTCCATCTTTATCAAATTCATATGGTCTTAAAGTATCTTATTTAATTGTTTTAAATCATTATTAATCTCCATAATTCTTTAATACTTGATTTTAAACTAATTATCTTTGACTTCTATTATAACTTTATGATTTTATTACAGTTCATTAATCTTAAAATCACTAATTTTATAGCCTTATATTTATCCTAAATGATGAAATATAATAATTCCTAAAGCATTTATATTTTCTCTCTAATGATCTTTAATGTTGTCTCTTTTGTTTTCAATTCTATGATTAGAGAGCTGAATTTTTAAAAATAAACTCATAATGAGTTTTTCATTGCTTCTACATCTTTTATTAGATGTGATGTCACATTGTATAGATCATAAATTAACTAAAATTTATAAATGACTACTTCAACAATAATTTTATTCACATAATTACTAACTTATGAATATATGTATTAAATAGATTTAATAGGACCAAATTTATTTTTCAAATAATTACAAACTTTTAATTAAAGGTTTATACTCTAATTCCATAGTACTCATGTTGTTTTGAAATTCAAATGAAGTGAATAGGTTCAAAAAATACATTAATGATATTTTATAAAAAATAATACTTAATATTTTATTTAAAATAGCATAAAGATATTTCAAGATGATAATAATTATTGGAAATGGTCCAAAATTTCATTCCTTTTCCATTTGTGATCCAATTTTCACTTTATAAGTAAAGTTATAACCCTTTAATATTCAAAAAGTTACAACATGGGTCAAGGATAAAATTAGTTAATGATGGGGTTAAACCCAAATATAAGGTTTAAAATTAACCCAAATCCTATTTAAATTTTATTTTAAGGTGATATTTCGAATATAGACACTTCTTCTTTGAAATCATGTATTTTTGGAATAATTATACATGGGTGAAATATTAATTATATTTAAATATTTTATGTAATTCCTACATTTTTCTTTCCCTTCTTTATAAAAGGACACCAATTTTTTATTTTATTTACAACTCCATGTGCCATATAGACTGACCAAACCCTGACCAATTATATTCTGAACATCTATATCCATGAATTATATGTGATTTTATTCTTAAAATACAATTCCAAGGTTCCTTAAGATGAGATCTAAATGAGGCGTACCAAAGAAGAGGTAATCTTCCAATATGACCTTTTTCAATTATTTTCTTCTTACAACTTCTATAATTTTGTGTTATAAACCATATAAAAAAATTAAGTATCATAAATATAATTAAATACTATTATAATTATTTAAAAACCATTATTCACCATAATTTCCATTGAATGGGAAGTGAAAGTATTACTCATGCATATGTTTAGTGTACCACCTCCACGTAGTGATACAATTCATTTTACAGGACTATATTTAATGGATGGTTATCATGATACTGTTCATGTTTATATATTATATTTATGATAAAATTATTATTCTAGAGTTATAATATCATATCAACCTTATTACCTTGTGATTCATTGTAAAATGATAATTTTGCTCGTGCATATATGTGGATTTCCACCCCCAAAGAGTGATATAATTTTTTTCATTTATATTTTGTCTGGATAGTAATATGGAAATATTTAATGAGTTTATATGATATATATTACATCATAATAACTTTATTTCATTCCATCCTTTGAAAAGTTAAAACTACATTCATGTGCACGTACGAGCAACCGTCTCTATGAATGGTGTAATTCATTTTTCATAATCAATAATTTATGAATGATGCAAAATATAAAAATATATATGTATATAAAATGAATATATATGAGATTTATATCATTATTAACATTTGGTAGATGATGGAACTATGATCAAAGTATAAGGTTTGGAACGACCAAAGAGAAATTCTCATGAAAAATGTAAGAGTTAATACTCAAAAACAATGATTTTAAAAATGAAGTTTTAATAAATGGATGTAAAAATGTTATAAGTGGATCATATATGAAATTATTAGTTTGTAAATTTATTTTTAATAGAAATAAAAACATTAAAATTATTATAAATGATGTTTTATCACTTTTAAAACAAGTCAAACTTGAGGTGTTGGTTTATTGTTAAACCTAATTATTCATGGAGATTTTTATTATTTGGTTTATGATGATGTAATTTCATGATATTACTCCAAATAATCTATTGTATTTTCTTATCCTATTTTTATTCATTTGTATTACATATTTTTCTTTCATTTTCTACTCTTTAAGTACTAAATAGATAGAAATAACACTTTTATTAAAATCTAACTTTATTTATTTTTCAGTCGAAAATCCTCTTTCTTCCATATTAATGTTTTATATTTTTTCAAGAATGTTTTTAATATTATAAAATTATTTTTTATATTCATTTAACACATGTTTTACTTTTTTAGAAATGGTTTTATATAAATCTTCTTATTTTTTTTCTGATTGATGTACTTTTGTCATTTTACCAAAAATATGGAAGGAATATTTGTTTTAACATAAATTATGTGAATGAAATTTCCAACCATCATGAAAAATAAATTATTTGAATATTTATTTTTATGTTTCCAAGTCTATTTTTAAAAAATTGTTTTCTTGAATATTTTAGAAATTATTTTATTTTAAATATGTGATATTAAAATGAAAATAGTATTTTCCTTAATAAGTTTTTAGTGATATTTTGAAATAATTTTCGTTTATGATAACATATATTGATGTTTTTGATGCTTTACTATGGTTATGATTATAAGGCCCCAGCCTTAAACCATACTTAATCTTGAGTTATTACAAGATTACACGTTGAGGATCTTTTCAGGTTTTGAGTTTTAGAGAATTAGATCATAAAACTTTCATTACATTCCACATATAAACAAAGTGGTTACATAAAGATAGTATTATTCATTCCCATCAATGGAAACACATTTAAAATAAAACATGGATTATTTCTTGACACATCCTTGACTCTATCATCTTATCATGTACCTTTCCCTTGACCTGTGAAAAACATTTCAAAAACTTGGGATGAGCATAAAAACTCAGTATGGGTTATAAAAAAAACATGGAAAGGAAACATGAATTCATAGATACATAAGAATGAAATCATACTTTACCCATAAAACATAGGCACTTTAACATACCTCATAAAATCATGAATAAATCATATAAATCATAAGACATAAAGGTAACTTGAGGCATTCATAACATTCTTACGTAGGGAGTAACCCTCTTGGTTACGTTTGGAATACCCATCACAGTATATTCCCTAAAAATCTCTTCGGAGAAACCTTAATGTTTCACTCCTTCGTGTTACCCAATGCATTGGAGAGATATATCGGGCTCACCCGCCCTTAGTTTATCACGGAACCACCCGTCTTCATAATAATGCCCAAGAACCATAACATAATCGTATCACATAAAACATGCATAAAGGAAACATAAAATTTCCACATTTCAATCACTAGATATCAATACAACAAATTGATATAAAAACATTATGAAAACCATTTTCAATACTAAAATAAAAGAAAAGTAAAACATGGTATTTATTTTTCTTTTAAAAAGAAGGTATGGCTTGTAGAGGAAGCCGAAACTCAAATAACGGTCACGACGGCGGAGAAGTCGTTGTCGCCGCATACGTACGACAAAAACATTCCCTTTTTTCGTTTAGTAAATGCTTCGTATAAAAAAGATTACTTTTGAATAAACGTAAAAGTCAAGGGGGTTTATACACCGTATAAAATAAAGTTGCGTATAAAATAAAATATGTCTCAACGAAAGGAGATTGAGACGAAGTCCCATACCTCGTATCCGACTTGACCCGACCGTTCTTTAATCTCCTGAATAATAAACTTGAGTTAATCTCTACTTGCTTAATAACCTTTTTCAAGTTCATTATTCCTTTTATACCATGTTATGTACATCATGTAATCATTTAAGTTAATAATGTTCATTTTGTCGGTATTTGGTTCTTAAGTCAAAAATAGACTTCTTATACTTACATGTTGTTAATTTGGCCAAAGGTTAATTATATCCAGAATGGTATTCATGATGTAGATATCATATATGTCATATATATCCAGTAAATACATTCATTTATAATATTACATCACATTTAGAGGTAAGAAATGAAATGCACCGTTCATGGAGACGGTAAGCCGTACGTACGCATGAACGCTACTTCCATTTCTATTTCATATTTTCTGGAATGGAATCATAATGATATAAGAGTATATTATAATTCCAGTATAATAACATATATAATATCAATAACTTTATCCTTTACACATCCCACATATGGTATTAACGAATCAAATCACTTTTAGGGGGCGGTAGTCCGCACTTCCTAAAATGAAGATATCGTGTTTTACCCATAATGGAAACCATAAAGGTATGCCCAAAATGAAAAAAACAAAAGCTTAAGGAAAACATAAACATATTATATATCATATATAAAAATAGTGACATCATAATGGCCACCTTTGAAGGTGTTAAATGAGTATTGAACAATCATCGTTTCGGGAGGCAGAATTTCGCCATCCACGGAAACCTTATGTTCTTTAACCATTTGATGTAGTTGTGTGAGAGGGTAGCTCAAATAAATCTTATAAAAACATCCTAGTATATTTAAGATACTGGTGTTGTTACAAAAGAAGTAAATAAAAAGAGTTTAGGGGGTTGGAGAAGAAAAATAAAACAAATGAACATGAGAGAATGAATTACCTTTAAAATTGTAACTCCTTTTGAGTTGAGCCTAAAGGCTTCCTTTGAAAGGATTCTGCCCAAAGGGAATCCTCTAGGATGAGGAGAGGGATGTGGAGAGAGTAAATGTGCAGGGGTTGGCCGAGCCAAAGGCTTGAAGAGTGTGTGAAATGAGGTAGAGGTGGGGGCCTTTTATAAGGGGAGAGGAGGGGCACTTTTGGAAAGTAAAGAGATATTACATTATTTGAAAATGTGTTTCGGTTTTAAAAGATCCCACATTGATAGAATTCGTGGATAAGGTGATAAGGGTTCGAAATCCATTCATCCAATTGGTTTTGGACATGTTTAGTTCATAGATTTTACATTATCTTTCTATTTTATTTAAATCGTCAAATAATGATGTCATCGCTGCATCATTAGTATGTCATAAATAATTAAATTTATTTAATGTCTAAAAATTATAAAAAAATACT
Source organism: Viscum album (assembly GCA_963277665.1). Lineage (NCBI taxonomy): Eukaryota > Viridiplantae > Streptophyta > Magnoliopsida > Santalales > Viscaceae > Viscum > Viscum album. The sequence continues at coordinate 535,850,378 of OY728138.1, read as the reverse complement.
ATGATATAGGAAATCTTTTTATCTTTCCAATGACTATTTATAATCAAAATTTGTACTTGTATGACCCCACTTAAAAATTGTTTTCGCAAAACATATCATGTTTGTGTCATTTTCACTTTAACATTAAATAAAAAGTAATTTATGTCATTTCCCAACAAAAGTGGATCCATGGGGTCCCCAAGTTGACCCATGGCATGTCACGGTCGGCCATGACACAACCAATGAGGTTGGGACATGTTTCTAGGTCATTTCATATTATTAAAGCATTATTTATACCTTAAACTACACTAATTACCACTAATCGCAATTAAAAACTTAATAAGTTACTATTCACCAAAAAATTATTTTAATCTCATTGAACCACATTTTACTTCTTAATGAAAACCATGTATGTCAGATTTTCAAAATTCAGTACACATTAGTGGTAAACTTTCATTTAACTGAAAAATCAGTTCGCTTGATTACCACTTAGTGGTTTTACTATTCATTAAAAATTGAAGTTTTTCAGAAAATTACCAAAAATTCACCCTAAGCTATATTTGATATTCCGAATTCCAAAATGAAGTCTATTTTAAAAAATTCAAATCATATAAGTCACATTAATTAATTTGATAATTAATTCCCGCTGCCAGAGCAAATAGCGTGTTTTTACAAAACAATAAGTATCAAAAGATTGACACTAGTTTAAGTCTAATTTCAAAGTAAAATTGATTCCAATGACCACCATTGGATTAAATGGTAAAAATATATTCATATTACACATTAAGACCAATTCAAAACATAATCTAATCATATAAATAAATTAGATTAAAAAGCAGTTTTGATGTAAAATGCAGTATTTTCACTATTCATTAAAAAAAATGAACATTGTCAGAAAAATACCAAAAATTCACACAAGGTAAATTTTTATGTCCCAATAATAAAGGATAAGTTTATTTTGACAAACATAGTTTATAAAATTTTCAAAATATAGATTCAAAAATGGTTTGCCATCAAAAGGCACTAAAACAATCTTTTAAGAATATTAGTGTATTCCATGCATAAGATTGTATTTATTTTCATTTTAAGCCTATAAAACACTATCTTAATCATTAATAGACATAGATGAAAATATATATTATTCATTACTTACTTGGGATGTTACAATGATCCATTGATACCATTCAAATTCATTATTCATATGGCTTATGATGATTTTTATTTATGGATGAATCTATGAAACTCATTTTTTCCCGCATATTAATTAAGTTATGATGAAACCTTTTGGAAAACTATTTCTTTTCTGAGGGTTGTGCAATGATGAAATGAAAAAAAAAATTCAAGCCCACTTTATTTACATGGATTTTGATCTCATGAATATTTTATGATATTTTGGAACACACATGTATGATTTTAATAATGTGATCTATGGGACCAAAACATGATATACCTCCATTACATTAGGTATGTATAGATTTCTCATGAGATAATAAGGAATGGAATAGGAAGTGAACCCAATTTATTAAGGTAATTTTTATATTATTATAGTCTTGGGAGTGAACATTGACAAAGGATATGATGGAATAGAGAGTGATACCAATCTAATATGATAATATTGATAGTGAGACTTGACTAAATTATTTTTTTCCATGCTAATATGTATGCCAAAAATTTATGTATCATACCAATGTTATACTATAACGGATCACATTCTTTGATTATATTATGATTCATGTCTTATTTATGGTCTATATTTATGTCTTGACTCAGGATTTTGATCTATGATATGCACTGTATAGTTTCCAAATGTCAAACTCATGTCCCCACGCACTTATTCTCTTGTTATGATTAATTGATCATTAATATCTCCCTTTTTTCCCTTACAGAGTATTTGAGATCACCCATTCTTATGTTTAATTTCCCTTAGTTATAAATAAAAGATTTTAGTATGGTATGACCATGAAAATTACTATATGAGTATATCTGTGTGAGTGTTCTTGAAAATCGTTCATGAAAATAGAATATTGTGTATTTATTTTATAAATATGCTAAACCTTAATTTTTCTGATGTAGATCGTAATATTATGTAATAATTATTCATTAATTAAGATGTAATATCTATATATGAAATGTATGGGTCACTATATTTGGTATCATATCAAGGCTTAGTCAGTATTTTAAGATTATGACAAGAGAACTTTGGTGAAAACCCTAGAGTTTAGTCTAAATATACGATAAATTAACTAGAGGATATTATTCTAATGTTTTGGTAATGAAAACGAATAACCAAGGTTAAACCTAAGGTTATATAGATTGAGAATAAGGTTTCAAGATTTAGACATCTTTTAAATGATTTTTCATGATTATATGGTTTTACACTATGATTGTTGTAGATCAAATAATTCTTTTCATTTTTAGTCGATGGATGGAACCCAAAGGAATCTTTTTAATATTTAATTTAATGGAAGAAATTATTTTCATCCTTTAAAAAAAATATTATTGGATATGGAATGGAAAAAATTATTTTTATGCTTATGAAAATTTATTAAGCTACCAATCATGCAGAGCTTCCAAATGATCAAAGGAGGGAACAATATTCTATTGACTCTTCTAGAGGAACCATCTAACTTATTTGGGTGGGACCACTGATCCAATAGTTTCTATGAAGAATATTAGTACCATTGAAGGGATATTTTTAATTATCTTGAGTACAGAACATGAAAATGCTAATTTAGTTATTTACCATTTAGAAGGTGAAGCAGATCAATAGTGGACTCTTATAAAGAACACGAGGCAATACTATGAAATTGAATATAAAGAGTGTGATGAGTATAAGAGAATATTATTCAATTAGTACCTTCATATTTTTCTTCATACAAAAATGGAAAAATAATTTCTAAATAAAAAAAAGAAGGATGATGAAACTATAAGTACATATGAGGCAAATTTAATGATACTTACCAGATATGATTCTAGTATTATCATCCAACCAGAAAATCAATTTGTTAATTTATTTTTTGGAATAAAAACAAGCCTTCATAGGGTGATAAACATAAAATTATTATGTATATATGAAAAAAATCATTTGATGTGTTATCATGTTGAAAATAGTTATCAGTATAACCTAGAGATTTCACGGTTATCATAAGAAAATAAAGATGTAATTCTAGAGAAATTCTAAAAACATAAAATGAAAAAGATGATATTTACTTTATTCTGAAAGTTTTTAAGGAAAAAAAGAGAGAATTTACTTAAAGTAACTAGTAAATTTTTTATATTTGGAAAGAAATGTCATTAGGAAACATAATTTTGAAGTAATTGTAATAATATGTTAGATAATGATAGAGAAAAATCATCACTAAATACACAACCCACACCCCCATTTTTCAAATTCGAGGCCTATAAGCATTATGATAAGAAATTCTCAATCCCGAAGTTTAATGATGATGATCAATGTCAAAAAATTATTAATCCTATATATAAAGGTAAATCTCATGAAATCATTATTTCGAATGGGGAGTGTGATAATGAAGTTGTGAAATATAAACTTACCTTCTACTACAACTAATGCCTTATTTAATTATAAATATACTCACCCTTTTATATATGAAGAATTTGATAAGGGTATCATAGTAAAACTACAATGATTATATATTGAATTAGCATTGAAACCCCTAGTGGTATGATGATCATATCTTATGTTAATTATTCTTCTCTATTAAATTTTGTGGGAATGTGCTTCCTAATAATATAATTTTTATCTCTGAAGAATAATTTGATGTTATTTTGGGAATAGATAGAATTTATTTATATAAATAATATTTCATTTTTTTGGAAGCTATGTCATGTTTTATATTCCCAGCCAACCAATGATCATATATTAGTGTGATGATAAATATGAACTTCCCATAGAAATTACATCCATTATATGGATCTTGATTCCTATTAAAAGGGGTTTTTTATCTCAGATGGTTTGGGAGAAGAACAATATCAATGATATTAATATTGTATAGTAGTTTGTTGATGTATTTTTGAAATAGTTTCCTAGTCTTTTTTAGAATCATGAAGTTGATTTTTCCACAGAACTGTTACCTGGTTCTAAACATATTTCCAGGAGTCCATATAGAATGACCCCATTTGAGATGTGGGAATTAAAGAAGATACCCCAGGAGAATCTAGAAAAGGGATTCATTTATCCAGTTTAATCACTTTGGAGTGAACATATTATTTTTATAATGAAGAAATATGGATGAATATGAATTCACATTGATTATATAGAACTTGAAAATATCACAATCAACAATAGTTAGCCTCTCCTCTTTATTGATTACTTTTTTGATAAATAATGAGAAGAAAAATATTTTCTAATGATTGATCCTCTATTTGGGTACTATAATGTGATGATAAAAATGCAATACATACCCAAAATTTCTTTGCTTATGAGTTCTGAACACTATGAATTTACTGTGATTCTATTTGTTCTTACTAATTCCTTCACTATATTTATAGATTTAAGGAATATAGTATTTAGAGATTATCGTGATCAAATTATTGTTGTATTTATAGAAGGAATATTTATATATTAAATGAGTAGTTATGAACATGAATATGACATGTGAATTTTACTTAAGACCCCAAGAAATGAGATGGTGTATAGAGAAATTACCAAGTTGATATTTTTTGCTACAGAAAGTTTCATTTTAGTTCATATGATCTCAAGTGGGGGTATGTTGGTGGACCCATCAAAGACGGAAGTTATTTAACTTTATCCCAAAAAATCACTGGGGATGAGATCAATTATTTTATGGGTATGGATAGATATTATAGGTTCCTTGTAGAGAATTTATCAGGAATCTCTAATTCATGAACTTAGTTAACTTAGAAGGTATCCAAATTCCTTTAAATAAATGAATGTGAGAAAAATTTCAATGAACAAAAAAGGTTGTTCAGTGAAGTTGTAGTTACACAACCCTTCAATGGACAAGGGTTGGTGGTCTTTAGTGATGCATCAAACAATGTACTAGTATAAATCCTCATAAATAATGATATGGTGATAGCTTATTCCACATGAAAATTAAAGTCTCATGAGGGAAATTACCTAGAACATGATATGGAGTTAGCTATTTATTAAATTAAAGATATGGAATCATTATATTAAAAAATAAAGGTATGATATATATATACTGATTATAGGTCTTTAAAGTATATAATCACTCATAAATATTTGAATATTCTCTATAAAACATGGTTGGATTTGATTAAATTTTATGATTTCTCAATACATTACCACCATGGGAAATCATATAATATGATAGAATCAATGAGTTGGATGGATCATGATATCTCATCTATGATGATGATCATAAAATATAAAATATTTCTAAATTTTTAAATAATAGATATATAAATATTTATGGAATAGTAGAAGTCTTATCATCCTCAAATGAGTGTTTAACTATCTATCCATGTGAGAATAAAGATGTGCAGGAGGAAGGTGTAGAGATGTAAAAGAAATTATGAAATGTTCCTTAGTTAACCCATTATTGTGATGGAATAATAAGGTTCCAAAACCATGTATATGTTACATATATACCATATATAAAGTAGGATCTATTTGAATAATCTCCTAGTTCACCATTATTTATTAATCATTAAAGTATGAAGATTTGTAGAGATATGAAAGAGAATTTCAAGAGTGAAAAAATGAAGAGAGATATTATAGAGAATGTATTTTAGTTTTTATAATTCCATCTATATAAGACTGATATTAAAATTATAATTGTTTTTTATTAACATTACTCATACTATAATGGAAATGGAATATAATCACCATATATTTAGTCACTGAACTCCCCTAAACATCTAAAGGCCACAATTCTATTTGGGTTATAGCCAAACACCATATGGATTCAGTACACTTCATTGATATAAGAAAATGTTTTCCTATAAAAACCTTGGTAATGATAAAATAAATCTTCTACATTTATTAGTAATATAGTAATAAAAATATATAATATATTCAATAACGTATATGATAAATCTAGTTTTACGGATTGAAATATTGTTTTTTTTTCTGTAAAAAAGGTTTTCTTCCACCATTTAATGGAGAACCCATTTTAAATATAGTTTTTGAAACTTTTATAACTTCTATTGGACAAAATAAACATTTCCTTTGGAAGCGGGATATCAAAATTTACTTTGAATGAAATTTTTTGTATTTTCCTGAAAAGTTTCATTTTTTTGAATAGTGAATAATACTGCATTGTTGTTAAAACATTGATTTTTCATTAAATAATGATTATTATTTAAAATGATTTTTAAAGAAATAATATATCAATAATAAATGTATTAATACAATTTAGTTCGTTTGGATAATTTTTATATTGAAATTATATGTAAAAACTTATTGATAGTTTGAACGTCTCTTTTACTCTCCTTCTCGCAACACTAGTAGGATTATTGTTAAACCTAATTTAACTTATTTTATGAGTTAAATTTTAAAAAATATAAATACTTGGTTGTAATCAACATGAAAACTTTTGTACAATAGTATCAAAATATTATTTGGCGACTAATAACTTTATTATTTTATTTAACATGGTTAAAGTTAAATAAGAAAAATAAAGGTAAAAATAATATGACAATAATATAAAATTTTCCTTAAACATGTCCTAATTTAATTGGATGATGGTGTTTAGAAAAAAAATTATATCCAAAATTATAACCTATTTAGGTCACCTGGGTAAGAAAATGTTATTTACTATATTTTTCTTAAAGATCTCTTAAAAATGTCATACTCATATTTTTAATAATTAAAAAAATTTAATATGGGGTTATATAAGTGATATTTTAGACTATAAATATTCCATATGAATATATTAATATTATATAAATAATTATAATTTAGTTACAATTTTTATTCATAAAATAATTAATTTTAATTATGACACAATAATGACACAGTAATGGCTTTATTAAATGGAGAATAAAATAAATGATATTAATAACATTATAATAAATATAAATTGAAATATTTGATTCCATACATGAATTTTATTGACTAATATGAAATGGTTTTGATATTTTAATGTATTTTTTTTATGGAATAAAGTTTTTATGATTTTAAAAAAAGTCAAGTAATGAATACTGTTAAAATTGACATAATTCGTAACATAAAATATAAAATATTCAATTAAATGATATAAAATTTATAAAAATATAATATTTTAAAAAATAGTTTATATAATTAAAAACATTTCATTAATTACTCATTAATTGGTTCTTTAACCTGGTATGGTAATTATTTTAACTCTAAAATTCTAAATTACTTAATAAAATAGTAAGAGTTAAAAGTGTTAAAATATATAGATAAAGATTAAAGAATATCAAAAACTTGTCTATGAATGGATATCAAACCATACTTATCCTATATTATAACTAACTAATTTTTTACCCATTTTAATTGAAAATGAATTTATATTAAATTAATAATTTTATTTATTCCAAGAGTGCCCCTCACATCTCTTATAATAGGAACTCTTCTTCTCTATTCCTTACACTTAAAAAACCTTTTGGATCGGCTAACATCTATCCAAATAAATTACTAGAATACCTCCCCACATTATTTAAGCCTTATTTCAGGAATAAAACCCTTCTTATAGGCGTTAAGGTGTTAAGAATGGTGATCATCTGAAGAAAAGGTAATGTTTTTTAAGTGTTTATATTTTATTTCTTCTGCAACATCTGTCAAATATTTTCCAACCATGATGAGATAATAAATCCAGAATCCTAAATATACTTATATTTTATTAAGTTAATATCATCACTTTATGCTATCTACACTTCCATCAAATGTGAAAGTAATTAATCGTCCGTGTGTACGTGTGAACTATCACCACCACAAACTGATATAATTTGTTTTCCATAAATATCTATCATTACTAGTTATAATGATGTAATTAATGTTAATATGTGATATTAATGACATATTAATCATTATAATATATTAATATACAAATTATTTTCTTACTTTCCGGGAACATAAAAATGATTACATCATTCATGCGTACATGTGAACTATCATCTCCATGAAGCGATGTGATTTGTTTTTATTAAATAAATCACTTGTATTATATATATAATTATATATAAATGATTAATATTATATGAATGATAATATAATAATTTTGTAAATATATAATATTAATTACCTCATTTTTATAATGATCAATGAAAAATGAAAACATTACTCATGTGTGCATACGACCTACCGTCTCCATGATTATAACGTTGTTCATTTTTTATAACTATATTTAATGGTTTTATTCAAAAGTACAATTAATGTATAAAATTAATCATTAAATCTCTAATATTATTCTTGATATGATGGACTTATGAACATAAGGACAACTTATATCACACTGTGTTCATTTTTGAACATATGTATGGAATACTGAGGAAACGTCCAATGTGAACATAAATAATTAAGTAATTATTATTACATTATAAATAATTAGTATTAAGGGAATAATAAAATTGAAAAAGGTTCTCAAGAATTTATAAATTAACCTATGTTTATTATTTAGTAATTTAAAGAACGTACAAGATGAAGCAGACTCGAGGCAATGGACTTCATTTTAATCTCGTTTCTTTGAGGCTTATTTTGAAGTTATGCACCAACTTCTTTTAAAAGGTGTAAAATCAAAAAACTTTGAATTTTAGTTTAATTAATTTTTTAAAAAAGGAATATTTTTATATGAATCATTTTATGAAATGGAAAAAGGAATATTTTTAACGTATACAGCGATAACAACTTCTCCACCGCTGTTACCGTTATTTGATATTCGACTTCCTATACAAGACTTAATGTTTTAAATGAAAAAATAACTTATTCCATTTTTTTGATATTTTTATATAGAATATGGTTTTTTATAATGGAATTATTATTTTTATATCTTGAAATTATTTCTTGTGATTATAAATTAAATTTTTCGAGTGATATGTTGATAATTAAAACCATTTATTTGCTATGTTAATGTAATGGTACATGAAAATTTGATGGGTGGTTATGTGATAAACCAAAGATGGGTTGTTCCATGATAAAACTAGTATGATAGTTTATTTTTTAACCTCTAATTCATTGTGTATGGAAATCATCCATATGACTATTCTATTTTTGAGAGTGAGAAATACAGAAGTCAAATGCATTGTTATTCCATTTAAGTATGATTATGCCCCAAGTTACCATTATATGTTATATGTTATTTTTATTGATTTTATGGTAATATATTGATCAATGAAAGGTAAGGAATCAACTTATAAATATATGAATGTACTGAAAACTTATTTAGGTTGAAAAGTATTACTTCATGATAAAGTATTCATGGTACATGTTTTTTCAAGACTAACAATTTTACTTCTTTGTGTATCCCTTAATATATTTTTTATTCTCATACCATGTTTTAAAATGTATCTCAAAAGATTTAAGGGATAATAGTGTCATGGATGGGTTCAAGGAAAAGTTATGATGATTAAACATGAAAAGAAACTATGTTTCTTTTTAAAATCTTTTGTTTTATGAAAGAAATGCATATTGTTGGATGTGTCCACATTTTATTTATATAGTTTTGTTATGAATGTGTAGTGGAGTAATTCTATAAAGATATAAACTTGAAAAGATCATCAATTTGAAATAAAGTAGTATTCTTAAATTATCTCAATATTATGTAATGAATATGTTTGAATACCTATAGTTGGTATTTGAGGAGGGTTTAGAAAAAATTTAGAGGTTATAGTAGTATTAACAAATTAACTTTCAAATATCTTAGCATATGGTCAAGTTAAAATGTTTTAGAATTTGAAGATTACAATGTCTCTTCACCTAAGATATGTCTTTTTCAAAATGGTTTTCTGTGGAGGAAACAAGGAAGTTGTGATGGGAAAGCATCCAGAGGATAAAAATCTTCTAAATAAATATCCTGAGATGGTCATAATTGGAACTAAATATTTGGTTGTGGTAATGGATTAATTCACTCAGGTAATAAATGGTGGTGGCGTCCAGGTATGAGATCAATCAGATCAACTGGAAAGGAATATGTCAATAGTGGATCATTTCATGATGCAAAGTCCCCCATTATTTGGAGGATCATCTATACATTTTCTAGCTGAAGGGTGGATTAAAGCACTAGAAAATAATTTTTATGTAATTGGGAGTCCATAGAATCAAAATTTTAGTCTTAGTATTTATTTTTTTGAAGGTGAATCTGATCAGTGGTGGTTTATTATTAAAAATATCATAGTAAGTAAAGATATTGATGCCATGGGAAGAGAAGAATTTAAAAATATCTTCCTTGAGAAATATTTTCCTATGGTTGTTCGAATTAGGATGGAAAATAAATTCATGGAATTGAGAAAAAAAAAGGAATATTCATTTTCTACATAATAAAAAAATTTCACCCATTTGGAAAGGTACGTACCAAATTCTATTTAGGATATTGATTATAAGATAAATCGGTTTTAGTTAGGATTGAGGTCGAGATATCAAAAGAAGTTAGCCTCTCAAGAGTTAAAAATCTATGATAAACTTTTAAAATGTGCTGAGAATTTAGAAATGGAGTTCTCTAATGATCATGTATCTCATGAGAGCAAGAAAAAAAGAGGTCAATTTTCCAGGAAATGATAAAGAATTCATAAAAAAAGATTGGAGTTAAGAAAACTAAGTTTCTCTATTGTCATAAGTATCATAAACAGAATATTGGATAATGTCTCTTAATGTATATGAAGGTCTTCCAATGTTGTAATACTACTCATATAGCTCGTGACTACAAGGGAGATGATTAGACATGCAATGAAAAGCTAGTAGTAAGATGTTTTAGTTGCAATGAGTGAGGGAGTTATGCCAATGTGTGTCCAAAGTTGAATACCCTAGGTGGAAACCAGAAAGATCAAAATCATGTACATGGAAAAATCATTTTCTTCTTCTATGGTTGATGTGGGACCATCAAATGAAGTGGTGACATGTATGTTATATGTTTTATCAAAATATACCACCACTTTGTTTGACTCTACATATTCAAATTCTTTCATTTCTGAGAGCTTTACAAGTTAATTGGAAATATCTCCTCATGAATTTGATATAGAAATTTTGGTAAAAAATCATGGTGGAATTATTAAAGAAATCCATATTTATGGGAATATTCCTATTATCATTGGTGGGATGGTCTTTCCTATAAATCTTGTTTAACATTCCCTAGTAGAGTTTGATATCATTTTGGGTATGGATTGGATTTCAGTGTATCATGATAAAATTTATTGAAAAGCCATGAAAGTTTTATTCAATGATTTTATACCTTTGATAAAAAACCAAGATGCTGATATATTGATTAAATATGGTAGTGAATGTTTTTTAGATCATGTAGTTGAAAATAAAGAAACATTTTTAATTAATGAAATCCCATTAGTGAATGAATTCATGGATATTTTCGTACTGAATTTCCTAGTATTGTTCCTAATCGAGAGGTTGAATTTATTGTTGATTTAGTTCTTAGTGGTAAGCCTATTTATAAACCCCCATTCCAATGGATCAAGCTGGATTGTTGGAATTTAAAAAATAGTTGCAAGAAATAGTTGATAAATGTTTCATTTGACCTAGAACATCACCATGGGGTGCCCTGATCTTATTTGTGGGAAATAAAGATGGTTCTAGAGAATTTTTATTGATTATAGATCCTTGAATAATATCACAATTAAGAATAGGTATCCTTTAACTCATATCGATGATTTGTTTAATCAGCTTCAGGGAGCTCAATATTTTCAAAGTTTGACTTAAGGTCTGGGTACCACCAGTTGATGGTGAAAGAGGATAACATTACAAAGACAACAGTCCATATGAGATATAGGAATTATGAGTTTATAGTTATTCCCTTTGGTTTATCTAATACAATTTTATTTATTTATTAATCTTATGAATGAAGTCTTTCATCAGTTTTTGGATTAGTTTTTGGTTGTGTTTATAGACGAAATGTTTTATATTCTAAAAGCTAGAAAGAACATGAAATGCACTTAATGATTGTTTTTAAAAACTTAAAAGAAAATACATTATATTTAATTTTTATTAAGAGTGAATTTTGTTTGAAAAAATTTCTTTTCTTGTTCATATTGTTTCTAAAATAGCATAACAGTTGATATTTCTAAAAAAATTACTTTAATAGTGGCCAAGACCTATCCATGACACATAGATTCATAGTTTTCCTGGATTAGTGGTTTATTACAGATGGTTGGGTGAAAACTTAGCTCGATTATTTAACCTAGTAACTCAGGTAAAATGTGAGGGATTTAAGTTCTGAAGTACAAAAGAATGTGGTGATTGTATTCTGGAATGGAAAAGAAGATTGATAAATGCTTTAGTTTTGTCCCTGCCTTCTAGAATTGGTGAATTTTTTTATCTATACTAATGGTAAGATAAAAATAATTAGTTATTTATTAATTGAAAATGATTATTTAATTATATATTCTTCACAATAATTGAAATAACATGAATTAAAATACCTTACAAATGATTTGGAATTTACTATTGTTGTTTTTTGTAGTAAAAATTTGGACTCTTGATCTTTATGGTTTAAAGTGTGAGATTTATATTGATCACAAAATTTTGAATTATAAATTCACTTAGAAAGAATTTAACATGAGATAGAGGAGATGGCTGGAACTAATCAATGATTATGATTTCCCGATTCATTACCATCCTAGAAAAGTAAATAAAGTGGTCGAGGCATTGAGTCAGAAAATTAATGCTAAATTAACCACTCTATGTTTATAACATGATCCTTTGGTTAATGATTTGATAAATTTAGGCTTGGAAGTGGTTGGTGTAAGAAATTATGCTATTTTTTAGGAGTTAGTGCAATCATCCCTATTAGATCGAGTTAAGAAAGCACATATAGAAGACCATGAGTTGTAAAAAAGGTAGAATTGGTTCAGAATGGTAAATAACTTGAATGTAACATTTATAAAGATTTTGTTTTGATATTTGGTAAGAGATTATGTGTGACTTGAAATTAATAGTTGAATGACGTTTTGTTAAATGAATCTCATAGTTCTTTATTTTCAGTTCATCTGGAGATCACTAATATGTACAGAGACCTTCAAGAGTATTACCGGTGGGATGAAATGAAAAGAGATATTATTGATTTTACCATAAGATGTTTGACTTGTAAATAGATTAAAGTAGAGTGATTTTTATAAAAAGGGATGTTTCATCCTATTACAGTTCCAGAATATAAATGGGAAGATATATCCATGGACTTCATTGTGGGATTACCAAAGGCTTCTCATGGTAATAATACGATCTGGGTTATTATTAATCAATTGATCAAGTCTTCTCCTTTTATTCCTATTGGAGATATTATATCTCTAGATTAACTTTATTGGTTGTATATTAAGGAGATATTCAGTTTACATAGAGTTCCACTCTCCATTTTATCTGATCATATTACTAGGTTTACTTCCAACTTTTCAGAAAGGCCTTTAGAAGTCATTGGGTATGAAATTAAATTTTCGTACATATTTTTATCCTCAATAAAATGGGAAGATAGAATAAAAAATTTAGACATTAGAGGATATGATACATGTGTATTCAATGTATTATGAGGTAATTTAGGATAAAAACCTTTCTATGATTGAGTTTTCTTATAATAAAAGTTTTCATTACAGTATACAGACGAAACCATTTGAGGCATTATATAGAAAGTTGCGTCAGACTTCTGGTTTTTGGGATGAAGTAGTTGAAAGGAAGTTGATTGGAATATAATTGGTAGAAAAAATGATAAAAAAAAGTTTAGCTGATTCAGAGGCACATGTGGAAATTCTAGAGATGGTAGAAAAGTTATGCAGATAAGCAATGGAAGGAAATATTTTTCAAAGTAGGTGATCATGTTTTTCTCAAAGTTTCACCATAGAAAAGTGTGATGAATTTTGGTAAGAAAGGGAAGATGATTAAAAGGTTTATTGCACCTTATAAAATCCTTTTTAAAGTTGGATCAATTTAATATATAGTGGCTTTAACTTCGAGTTTATCCCAAGTAAACAATTTCTTTCATGTTTCTATATTAAGAAAGTATATGTCGTATCCATCTCATGTTTTGAGTCTATAAGTAGTTCAGTTAGAAGAGAATCTTTATTATGAGGAACATCCAGTTCAGGTTCTTGACTATTGATATCAAGTGTAGCAGAATACGGTGATTAATCAGGTAAATGATTTATGAAAAAAACATATGGTTGAAGAAACAATATGGGAATATGAAAAATACTGTGAAGGAAAAATACCCCCACCTATTTGATGAGTGAATAAAATTGCAAGGATACAATTTCCAAAAGGGAGGAAGAATTTAAAATCCTATGTAACAATAAAATAAGAAATTTTCATTTATTAATTCAATATTAATTAAAATATAAAATATGTTCAATAATGTATACGATAAATCTGGTGTTATGGTTAAAAACATTCTAAAAAAACAATTTACCACCATTTGATGGAAAACCCATTTTAAATTTAATTTTTGACACATTTATAAGTTATCTTTGAAAAAAATAATATTCTTCTTTTGAATCAAGATATCAAAATTTATTTGGTTGAAATTTTGGTATTTTTTAGAAAAGTTTCATTTTTGATGAATAGTGAAAATACTACATTGTAGTTATAAAACTGATTTTTCATTAAATAATGATTATAATTTAAACTTATTTTTAATGTAATAATAGATAAATAATACATGTATTAATACAATCATGTTATTTGGTATAATATTTATATTGAAATTAGATATAAAAATTATTGATATTTTGAATGTCTCTTTTATCTGCCATCTTGCCACACTTATATGATTAGTGTTAAACAAAATTTAACCACTTATGTGAATTTAAATTTCAAAAAAATACATTAATGGTTGTAATTAGTATGAATAAATTGGTCCAATAGTTTCAAAAAAAAAATTGGTGAATTGTAACGTTAGTGTTTTTTTACAACGGTTAAAGTTAAATAAGGCAATTAAAGGTAAAAATAATATTATAATTATAAAAAATTACAAAAAACACGTGCCTTAATTTAATAGTTTGAGTGGGTTTAAACCAAAATCAACCTTAGGCCTAAATTATAACCTTTTAATTTACTTTGGTATGAAAATGACAGTAATGATATTTTATTTAAAGGTACGTTAAAAGGGTCATACTCATATTTTTGATAATTAAAAAATTTTAATATGGGTTTATATAAGTTATATATTTGACTATAAATAGTAAATAACAATATATATATTATATATATCATGATAATTTATTTATAATTTTTATACATTAAAGAATAAAATTTAATTACAAAATAATGATGATTTAATAAAAGATTTATTAAAGGAAGAATGAAATAACTGATATTAATAATATTAAATTAAATATAAATTTAAATAGTTTATTCCATAAATGAATTTTTTAGAATACTTAGATTTGTTATTGATAAATTAATTTAGTTCTTTTGAAGTAATAAATCTGTGATGATTTTTTAAAATGTCAAGTAATGAATAGTATCAGAATTGGCATAACTCATAACTTAAAATATAAAATATCTAATGAAATGATATAGAATTTATAAAAATATTTTATTTGTCTAAAATGATTATATTAGTCTAAAATTTCCTTAATTAATCATTCATTGGTATTTTAACAGTTTATGGAAACAATATTAACTCTCTAATTGTAAATTACTTAATAAAATAGTAAGAGTTAAAATGGTTAAAACATAAAGATAAAGATTAAAGAATATAAAAAACTTATCTAATATTTATTGTATGAATGAATTTATACCCATAATCATCTTATATTATTTATAAATCCAATTTTACCTATTTATAATAGAAAATTAATATTTATAAATTTAATACTTTTATTAATTCCAAAAGTGCCCCTCCACACTCCTATAAAAAGGAATTCTTCTTCTCAATTCCTTATAGTTCAAAAACCTTTTGGATTGGAGAATATCTTACAAAAACACTTCCTATAATACATACACAAATTATTGAAAACTTATTTTAGGAATAACATGCTTGTTAGTGGTGTTAAGGTGTTAATAATGTTGATTATCCGAAGGAAAGTTAATGTTTGTATTTAAGTGTTTCTATTTTATTTCTTCTTCCATATCATTCAAATATATTCCAACCATGTTAAAATAAAAATTCAAGTATCCTAAATATACTGATATAGTAGTATGTTAATATCATCACCTGAATCCATCTCCACATCCATCAAATGGGAAAGAAATTAGTCGTTTGTGAGTATGTGCGAATTGTCACCTCCATGAACTGATATAATTCATTTTCCATAACTACCTTAAATGACTTGTTATAATGATTGAATTAATCTTTATATGTGATATTCATTAAATATTAATAATTAAAATATAATAATATACCAAATGCATTCTTACTTTATACTGAAATAAAAAAGATAACATGGTTTATGCGTACGTGTGAACTATCACCTCTATGAAGCGATATGATTTGTTTTTATTCACTACATCACTTTTATGATATGTATATATATATTTAAATGATTAATATGAAATAATTGTTTATATGATCATTCTATAAAGACAAAATAATAATTACTTTATTTTCATAATTATCAATGAAAAATGAAAATGTTACTCTTGAGTACGTACGACCTACCATCTCTATGATTATAATGTTGTTCATTTTTCATAAACTTAATTAATGGTTTGATTTAAAAGTATATATAATTTATAAAAGTTATAATTAATTCATAAATATTATTCTGGATATGATGGAATTATGGCCACACAGACAATTTACATCATATCGTGTTCATTTTTGAAATCAAGTATCGAATATTGACAAAACGTCCGACATGAAATCAAATAATTAAGTAATTGTTATAAAATTATAAATAAGTGATATAAAGGGTATAATAAACAAGAAGAAGTTTCATAATAAAATATAAATTAACCTAATTTTATTATTCCAAAATATAAATAATATATGAGATGAATCTGACTCTAGGTAAGGGACTTTATATCAATCCCCTTTGAATTTTAATTTCACTAAAAGGTATTCCAAAGGAATATTTTTTATATGAAGTTTTTTAAAAAATTACAAAAGGAATGTTTTTAACGTATACTACGATAACAACTTTTCTTCTAGCATAACCGTTATTTTATATTTGGCTACCTCAAGAAGACTAAATGTTTTTAAATGAAAAAGAAATCACTTATTCGGTTTTATGGGTATTTTGATATTGAATATAGTTTTGATAATGGATTTATTATTTCAATATCATGAAAATATTTCTTGTGATTTTAAATTAAATTTTATGAGTTAAATGTTGATAATTTCAACCTTTTATGAGTTATGATTATGTAATGGTACTTGAGAATTTGACAGGTGGTTACATAATAAACTAAATATGAGTCGTTCTATGATAAACCAAGGACGGGTGGTTATGTTATAACCTCCAAGGCATTGGGAATGAAATTTGGTCACATGGTTATTCCATTTATAAGAGTGATATGTGTGGTAGTTGACAACATGGTTATTCCATTTATGTATGCTTATACCTCAAGTTACCTTTATATGTTATATGCAATTTCTATGGATTTTATGGTAATATTTAGATTACAAAAAATGTAATTAATGAGATTATAATCACATGAAATTATTTAGTACTTATTTAGGTTTAAAAGTATTAGTTTATGATAAATTATAAGTGGTTTACATATTTTTTCAAGATAAAAGGGTTTCCTTATTTGTGTATCCATTACTGAGATTTTTATTCTCATCCTAGGTTTTAAAATACTTTTCACTGGATTTAAGGGATAATAGAGTAATAGAAGGGATCAAGGAAAAGTTATAATGATTAAATATTAAAAGAAACCGTGCTTCATTTTAAATGTATATGTTTTATGAAAGAAAATGATACTATTGGAGGTGTACAATTTGTATATATATGGTTTTGTTATGTATGAGTTATGGAATAATTGACTAAAGATGAAAACCTGAAAAGATCCTCAATGTGAAATAAAGTAAAATTATTGAATTAAATAAAGATTATATAAAGTTTAGGGATGGGTCCCTATATTTTCTCTTTATCATCCTTCCAAAATATATATTGAGGAAGTGGGGCAGTTTTATGAAGCCCCACATTCTATTGTATTTGATCATGATATGAGGATTACCTCAATGTTTTGAAAAACTCTTCAGCTGTATCTGGATATAGAGTTGAGTTTTGTACTATGTATCATTCTAAAATGATGGCTAGACTAATAAAACCATTACAATCCTAGAGAATATGTATAGGTCTTGATTTGTGGATTTAAAAGGTTTTTGGGATCAACACTATCATAAAGTATTATTTTCTTATAATAATAGTTTTCAACCAAGAATTCAAATGGATCCCTATGAATCCATATATATAAATAAATATAGAACTCCAATGTACTAGGATGAAGATGGATAAATGAATTTATTGTGAATTGAACTTGCTGATGAAATTTTAATGAAATTTAGATCCATTCAGTAACATATCCATGAATCTCAACATGGATAGAAAAGTTATGCTGCCAATCATTGGTGAAATGAAAAATTTGATTTTGGTGAGAAGATATTTCAGTGAATTAATCAATGGAAGAAGGATATGATATTTGGAAAGAAGTGAATGGAATTACCTAGTTTTATTTATACCTCCATGATTCATGATCTAGTAGGGATGGTATCCTATTGCTTGGTGTTTCCACTAAACCTCTATCACGTCCATAATTTTTTCCATGTATCTATCTCGAAGAAGCATATTCACGATCCTTCACATTTACTAAAATTATTGTTTTTACCAATGAAGAATGATATTTTTTATGAGTAACAACCAATATAAATCATGTATTTTAGAGATAAAGTTCTATAAAATAATACTAGTCACTTGGTTAAAGATCTATAGAGGAATCACAAATTAAAATAAGTTATATAGGATCCTGAGGATGAAATGAAATAGATATATCCACATTTTTATTAGAGGGATCATATTTATAGGATACAATTCATTTTAAGGGGGTTAGAATATAACACCCTGAGATTTTAGGATATATTTTTATTTAAATAAATTTATTTTCTCTGATAACTTTATATATAAAATATCCCAAGTCTAAAATAACAATTATAAAGTATTCCATTACAACCTATCCATTAAACTACTGGAATATGTAAGAAAATCCACATTTTCAATATTAAGCACAAAATATTTAGATAAAGAAAACATTTTATTAAATAAGTAATCATTTTTAGTAAAGTATTTATATGCATAAAAAATATTTTTCGCTAAAAAATGTTTGTCATTCCTTTTTGATGAAAAATAATAAAATTTATTTTCCATTTTTTTGGAATTTAATTTGAAAAATTAAATTCATTTTTTAAATAAACACCTCAAAATTAACTTACTTGGATTTTCTGATATTTTTTTTAGAAATTTATTTTTCAATGAATAATGAAAAGTTATGATTTTTTTGAAAATTTGATTTTGGTTTAAAGAATTTAAATAGTTAATTCTACTTAAAAATGGTTTTAACAGAAAAATTAGATCATTTATATTATTAATAATATAACTATGGTCATCTAAATTACTTTTATGTTATATTTTTTATAAAAACTTTTTAAAAATTTGAAAACTTTTTTTTGAAGAAACCACTTTTCATCAAAAATTTTAGGTTAATTTTAAAATTAATTTCCACAAGTAATAAAAATTTAATCTTGAAAAATGGATTCCATATTTGGAATCATGAGTTCCAAGTTTGGTAAATAAGACCCAATAATTTTCAATCAACATTAATTGTAACCGTAGTCATTTGTTATTACCTCGATAAAAAAAAATGGTTAATTAGTGTTAAAACTAATGTGAGAAAGATTAAAATTTAATAAAACCTCTATTTATTTAATTTTGATTGTATATTACATCAAAAATCTTCCAATATTTGAAAATATAACTTCTTGTTACCTTTAAAATTAAATTTGATCTTTATAATATTAAAGTAAAAGATAGTGTAAGAAATGTCACTTTGTTTCTTTCAATATATATAATATTTTGTGAAATGCATAAATAGAAATTATGTTTAGTTATAAATGTTTATTTGAAATATCAATGTTTTTTTATCATAGTAGTTTAAATTTAATATTTAGTGATGGAATAATTTCCTTTATTGGTTACACAACATTAACACAATGCTTGTGCACGTAGTAGAAAAATAATGTAAATTATTTTTAAAATGGTAAAAGAATTTTTTTTTGATTGATAGTTTCACATTAATTTTATAGATAAATATAACATATTATGAATTTTTTTATAGGTTAATATTCATAATTTTTTTTATTATGTTGGTTTCAAATTCAAATTTTGTGAATAGGGTCAAAAATTACAATAATGATATTTTATAAATAATAATAATATATTAACTTATATAAAAATAAAAAAAATTGAAGAAAAAAATTATGATGATAAATGGTAAAAAATATCATCTCTTTACTATTTATGATCCAATAGTTACATTATAAGTTAAATTATAACCCTTTAAAATTGAAAAATCTACAACCATAATTTAGGTTAAAATCAGTTAATCAAGGGGATAGACCAAAAAATATGGTATGAAATGACACCAAAACCAGTCTTAATTTCATTGGATAGTTAAATTTCAACTGGATACACTTTTTATTCTAATTTATGTCTATTTGGAATCATTATACATGTAAAATCACTATTGTTTCCTTATAATACATTGGAATATATTCTGAAATATTTTTAATGCAAGGCGCTATGAAGACACAAGATTATGAGGCCTAGTGATATTCAATGCTGATATAATAAAAAGATTAAATATATTATATCACAAATTCACCATTTTTTTAAAACAATGGAATAAATATCATACATAGCCTCACATTATAAATACTAAGCTTCTGTTGAATCGAGATTGAGGGTTTTTTATTATGCATGAGAGGACCTTTGTTGGTGTCGGATATTTCATTAATGTGAATTCAAGAGAGGATTCATAATTTATTAAATAAATAAATTACGTTATTACTAATTATATCACCATTAACTTGAATCATCTATATAATAACAGTTAGGAAAAAATCATTGGATTATACTCACAACCCTAAGGATTGAGAGAGGATCCATTAGAGGATCATTCATAGGAGACCATCATTAGATTTTGCTTTAGTGATGGGAGTTCCAAAAGAGTTGTGGATCTTTCCAATGATGATGAAATAGAACCATTATTCACCAATGATTGATCCAAAATCAATTCAGGATGTTCATTTATGGCTTTTATCTTATTTTCAATTATCACACATATATAGAACCCAACTTCCGGAGCCTAGAGTTGGTGGTTACTTTATTACAATAGTTCTAGATATAAGTGATTGAACCACAAATGATAAAATGGTTTATTTTCCTTATTAAACTTGATTCATACTTGATTATTTCACTACATTTGAAGAATAAATTTAAACATAGTGAAAGTAAATTTTTTACATGATTGAACTTGTTCAAAGATTCCTTCTTCATATATTGGAGAAGGGAAACAAAATAAGGATGAGCATGAATTCTCTATAGTGGAAGCTATAAGAATTCAATAAGGAATAATCAATTTGGGAAGGTAAATAATTGAAAAAACATAACATTTAATCAATAACATGACTACGATGATAAGATGTGACATAAATAATATAGAAAGGTATATAAATAAACAAATATTATATTGAATCAATAACTTGAGCATAAAATTATTCCATTTATAATATTAATGAAAAAATCTCATTCATAATAATAAAAAAATTACAATGAATTAAATGCTTAATATTATACATCATAATATATATACAATCATACCTTTAATAACGAATGTTTAAATCTATGGTTAAGTACCCAATTAATTATAGCTTATTGATTTTCCTCATGAGATCTATAGACGCATCAAAGTTATATATAATTACGGGCCAACCCATCACTACATTCCCATTTCATTCCTAATATATCGAATGATATATTCAATTCTTGAACAATATTCATTATAAAAAATATCTATATTGAGTAAAGAGTATATATTTAAAAATATTTTCCTAATCAATCATATAAAATATGATGTAAAAAACCATATGTAGAAATGATATATGGTTTAAGTAACAGGCATATCCATGATAAATAATGTGGATATTTAAAAGGAAAATTTACTATCCAATGATAAAAAAAGTGAATGTTTCAATAGAAAGTTAATGAATACAAAATTAAAAGAGAAAGTGAATGTTAATAATTTTCCAGGTGAAACTCACCATAAAATATCTATAGAAATCATAAGGATGATATTATTGAAACATATCAATAGTTTAGTATTAGTAAAATAAATGGTTGATGTCATTAATGAATAGAAATAACATAGAAAGATCTTTAATTTTTTTTAGTAAAATATTATTTTCAATTAAAAAATACCTTTTGAAAATATAAATTTCCCAAATGTTATAAAAACCCACTCATTGAGAATAATCTTTTAAACTTGTAAAGGAATATTCAAATAAATTAGCATACATGACGGTGGGAAAATTCCATTCATGCTGTGAACTTTAAAACAAGGACCCCTTTCAAAATTTTGTAAGAAAATTAAAAAAAACCCATGTTTGAAAAAATATAGTAATATTATATTTAAAATATTTTCTAAAAATCCAATATTGGTAAAAAACTAATTTAAACAATAATAACAGAATATTAAAACCATTTTAATTTTTTTTTAGTAAACATGGATTTGGAAAAAAAGTATTTTTGGCCAAAGAAAGAAATAAAGTACCATTTCCTTAAAAATATTTTCTTAAAAAATTTATGTTCCAAAGAGATTAAAATGATAATATGATATGAAAATTTAAATAATAATTGGAGGAGAAGAAAATTAAATCAGTTTATTAGACAATTATAAAATAAATTCTTTTAATGGAAATAAACCCTTACAAAGATCATAATGCCGAAGTGAGAATTAATCAATGAAGTGATCATGTGTATCAAATGTAAATCCACATAGAAAAATTGGAAATAAAAAAAATAAAAAAATCAAATTCCATTACACACATAATCTTATAACATCAATGATAATGAAGAAGTAATATATCTCAATGAAACAAATTGAGTTATGAAATTCCTTACCACTTGGTATCTTTCTTGTCAAATACTACAGGATGAAATAATTCAAATTGAGTCATAAAATTAAATTAAATATGTTGGATTCAATATATTACATGTAAAATTAGTGTTATATACTCTATATAAATGAAATTTGGTTCATAACATTACAATAGGCCTCAATGAATGAAAATTGAGATGAAGTCCTTCATAAAGACCATATAATAGAAGTATAAATTATCAAATGAATTTATTATGTGTATCAAATGTAATTAAATATAAAATATTTTAATATAACATAAAATATTAAAAATTTATTACACCCATAATATCAAAATATCATAGACAATGAATAAAAATAATAGAATCCATTGAAAAGAAATTGAGTCATGAAAACCATTACCACTTCATAAATTTCAAGTAAAATTTAATTGTATGAAATAATTTGAATTTAAACTTCAATTACTATTAATAATTAATAATTAATGATATAAAATTTAAAATGTGTAGTAAATAAACCATATAGAGTAAATTAGGTTCATAGTTATAAAATATACAACAATGAAGGAATATTGAGATGAAGTCACTTACCTCATGTCTTCTATTTGTTGACTATGACTTAAACTATTATATAATGGTTTTTACATGTTATTAATTTATTCCATAACCATATTAATATTTATAATACTATATATGATCATATTATAAGAACTTGTCGTCTGTTAATTAATAATATTTCATTATTAACTTTGTTTTGTGTGTTAACTCCTTCATTTTCTCATGCTTATTTTGACATGGAAGTTCCAGTTATTATTCATAGGATATATTTACATTATCTATAGAATGATATTAATTTTATAAATATAATTTCTATATTAGATACATTTTTTAAACCATTCTTGAAATTATTACATGTAAAATGAATCAGATCACTCCATGGAGAAGGTTGGGCATATGTATGCTCGAGCGGTGATATCATTCCATTAATGGATGAATGGGAAAGTAAGTGTAGGATTTAAAAAATTTACACAATTTATATCAAATCATATATATCATATATATTCATTATTTATATTGTTATGACTATCTAAGTGATTTGGTGATGGAAAAAAATTACATAGGTTTACAAGGTGGTAGTCCACTATACACCCAAGCGATGACTTTGTTTCCCATTTGATGGAAAAGGAGATAGATAAATATCATGAAATAAACATAATAAATTCATAGTATATTGGATATATAGGTGATATTATATTGTAATTTTTGAGAAATAATTGAAGGTAGAAAAAGAAGAACAAAAAATCTGGAACATAGTGAAGACAATTACCATCACATAAAATTACCTATATGGGGAAGATAAAAAAGCGATTTAATGTATATAAGAATTTTTGGGAGATATTTTCACAAGTATTTTCCAAGATTTTTTTTTGATAAGTTCTAATAATAGTAGGTAGTGGATTCCCTTTTATAATTGAGGATTACTGACATTTTTTCAAATAACAAAATCTATTAAATAGTTACTCTATAGCGGCCCTCTCTTTTCATACATTAACATTAAATAACATCTGGGGAATATATAAAAAATTATAAAAATAGTTTCCCAAAGGCTATACTAGTCTAGTTCCTTTAGAATCATGGAAAGCTAAATAATGGTACATAAATTTGCTTTATCATCTCCCACTAGGTTCTTATTGACTAACACCCTTCTTAGACACGTCGGACATAATACATATCTTTATAACATGGGGGAATGAAACATAAAAAAAATGTGATATATGATGCTCAATAAGGGTAAAAAAGGTATATATGTAAACATAATCCTGAGCATAAGGGTATGATAACAAGATCATGGAATAGAAGATCATACCCTACATATCACATATCATATGCATGAATCTTGGCATAAAATCTTGAGAGTTCATAAGACACGAATCATTAGGAAATAAAGAACATAAGCAAAGAAATCATAACATTGGAATAAAACATTGAAATGTGGTAGACACATAAGAATATGTAATGATTTCTATAGTATTTAAGGCATTTCTTCCAAGACTATATTAGTGGACATTGTCCTTTACTAAACTAGGATCACACCCCATTCCATCCCTTTAGTACTGAAATGAGTTCACTGCTCGTTCTTGCCCTATAATACTGAACTAATCTCATTTCACACCCCATCCCCATAATATAGAACCAAGTTCATTTCCCATTCTTTCCATGTCTATATCATGAGATAAAAATCTTTACCCAATTCCTTGGAGAGAGATATAGGTCACACCCATCTCATAATGAAATCAGTCATACATGTTCCAAAAGATCGTAAATAATCATACCATAACCCATGAAATTAAATGGTTGTTGTAGCACTACTAGAAACTGGGTTTATAACCACGCAGCTATACCTACGGTTTTTAAAACCGCGGGTATAGAAGGTATATTTTCATCTATTCCCATGATTTTGTTAAAACCATGGGTATACTAACCCCATTATGAAGATTTTATTGGGATGCACCTCCCGATTCTCCATTTCCTACCCCACGCCTCCCCCGAGCCCTAGACACTCCACCCTCTCATCCCCTCCTTGACCACGACCTCCTACCTAGCGCTCCGCCTCCTTCCCCCACCTCCCTCCCTCCGCCTTCTTACCTCCTTCTCTACATACATGACCCCCTCCGCCTCTGCCTCCTAACCCCCACCTCCGCCTCCTGACCCTCGCCTCTACCTCTGTGGTTGCCTCCCCGTTCGCCGCCTACCCGACTCTGCATCCTCCTCGCCTCTGCCTTCTGGCCTCAAAAGTTTTTCCTCTTATTCTACTCACCTATTCTTTTTTTCATTTCTTTTAATCTCTGTCAATGAATGAAATATTTTTTGGTGAATCCCACCTGAGCATGGTGAAATTCATCTTGTTTGAAGGTCTATCTATTATCTTTTATTAAGGAGTATGCTATGGGTATACTGAAAACCATTTCTCTCTATATCAATGAAATGTGTCCAAGGTATGTTGTGTCTTAGTATTTTCTAGATTTTAGGGTGAAATCGTGGGATACTATATAGAATTTATTTGGTACTTTAGGCTTTTGGATCTTTGGGTTAATTTTTTGGAAGTGGATTTCATTGGTTTTCATTAGGTATTAGTTATTATTTAATTTTAGTTATTATATAATTGTGTTTATTTAGTGATAATATTGGGTTTTATAATTTTTATGTGATTCTTGAAGGTTTCTTGTAGTATAAAATCTCACCTATGATCTTGGTCTGTGATCTTGAAATTTTTGATGATAAATGCATATGAAAAATTATGACTCATTGGGATTATGTAAGTTTTTTTTTCATATAGTTTATGTATCTTTATAATTTAATTCTTATGATATTAAATATATATATATAAATGTTAAAGGGTGATGTTTATTTTAAAAAAACTTGATAGTGTTTGATATTAATTTGTAGTAATTAATAATATATTATATATTCTCTAAAATAGAGTATTGTGTGTGACATAATTTCCACGATTTGAAGGAGCTTTTTTAGTTTACAATGATTTTTTTGTGACATTATAGGATTGATTATGATATTTATTTATAAAAATAGTGATTTTAAAGGGAAAAATAAACTCCTTCCTTCATTAAGGTTTTTTATCAAAATGTGTTTGGAAATGAAGTCACTACTTTTCCCTTTTTATCTTTTAATTTTTATCTTCTAAACCAATGTATTCTAAATTATAGTTGTAACACCTTATAAAAATAGTGATTGAGTAAGTTGGTTTCCAAACATTCTTTTAGGTCATGGGAACTTATGACATAAAAAATAATTTACTTATGTGTTTTATAGGATATAAGTTTTTCCTTAAAGATAAAGTCTTAAACTAGTGAAGTGGTGCTTTAAAATATATTAGTCTATATTAACATTTATGACCAACCCATTTCTGATAAATAATACCTAACAACCTTATAATTTTGATTATTATCAATGTTTTGATACTTTTTCAAACATGATAGTTGGTCTCTAGTTTATGCCTCATTTTTGTTGTATATACCATACTTGATATTGTTGTGCATGACATGAAAATAGCTTCATTTGACATATCCCTATTATGTATTAAGGATTTAAAATGGAATACCTGTTATTTATTTGTAATGAGATTATCATGTTTGATTTTATTAATATTATATTTTATTTATAAATATTTTAATAGATTTTTCATGGTTAAACACCATGGTTATTATTATCATACAAGAATGGTGTTATAATAGTGCATAGTGAGCATGTGCAATATGATTTACTTTTTTACATGTTTATTTACTTTAGCACAGACCCAATCTACTATTTTCACATAGGATGTCTTTACCGATTTGACATAGAACATGTCTGTTGTTATAATGTGAAACATTTTTTTTGTTTTATATAGAGAAATTTTGTGGGTTTTCCCCAAGGTTGATTATTGATGTTTAGGGATATGGGGTTTAATTGGCCTTCATATGCAAATTTATCCGTGTAGAATGAAAAAACCAAACCAAATGAAACTTGTACCTTTCCAAATAGAACTGACATGCATAAACCCATGCTAACCCGACATGTACATATCATAACCAATCATTATTTAATTGAATCAAATCGAATCAAATTTACCTAATCCATAATGGATAGAATAAAACCAAAAAGAAATTGAATCAAATGTTTAGAAAAAATATATGTCTTGTTGTAACTTGTGAAATTGTTGATTACATGTTATTATACCAATTTTTTTACTAAATTTGGTCTTAATGTTCTTATTCATAGAATATTTAAATCTCATTATACTGGTATAATAATTAATGTTGGATATAAAATCATGACCATAATTTCTAATATTGAACATAAAAATTGTTATAATTGAAGAGTATTTGAGAATAGATTACATTTATATATGTAACGCATGATTTCACCCAATTTTATTAAACATTATAGTTGATATAGTTAGAAATGTTTCCATAAGAATGGATACTATTTAAATAGATTTGTGACTACATAGAATGGGTGTATATATTTTTGTTATATAAAATATAATATCGTGTGTTAGCCAATGATGTATATGGTTGAATGGGATATGTCATACACCATGTCTATATATACCCCTTTTCCCATTCCACCAATGGGATGGGACCCTGAAGCACAAAATCTAGTATCCACTTTCACCTTTTCATGCGATGGAGGTCTTCCCATAACCACTATAGGTAAAAAAATACATACACATGGTTTATAAGGATGGGTCATTTATTTTCCCTACCACACTCATCTCAGATTCCTTATATTAGCTTAAATCAGATAATATTGGTGTAGAACCTCTCAGTATTGTGTGTTATTGTTTACAGCCAGTTTTTTATATATAAATACCTTTATTGGTTACCATTATTATTCTATCATTGTTAACTTCTGGTAATGTTGTTGTATCATATTTATTTAACTGAGTAGAAATGATCATGCATACACTTGTTTATTCACTACTTTGTTAAGACATCATAGGTGGTTCCCTACTGACCATGTATATACCCATACCCTTCATAGGAACTCTAGTAGACATACATCATAGGCACTTTATATAGGTATGTTGGTACAAATTAGATATATGTAGCCTAATTGTTATTTGTTGTTGTTAGGTGCCAATTTTATAGAGTCGAGTTGGGATATTTTTGTTGCCATGATAGCCACAAAGAACAAGTGTAATGGGGCTATCCTGGTTTGATCCAAAGGTGTCACCACAGGTTAGACATACCTTTTTAGATTTTTATGTCTTGTTTGGTTTAGGCATTTCCTAAACATATGGAGTATATTTTGTTTGTCATATTTTATAGATTTTTAAATTATTTGAAACTTGGTTTCAGGTCCATGCATGCTCATATTGATTATATATTTGATATAGTCTAAAAATACTATAGAACGATTATCTTGGTAGTGACTTACTTCTCTGGAACTCTGGTTGAATTCCCATCATGGCTTATATTTTTTATTTGAAACTCCTACTAGGTAAACCAACTCCCACTATTTAGTTTTCAACCCTTTTAATTTATTCCAACCTCAAGCGATATGGAGGTGTGCCTAAGGGGAGTTGGTGTATCTTTTGGTAATTATAATTTGTGGATTATGTAGCTATTCATTCTTTTGGAGTTTATATATAGGGTATAGTGAATGCCTTGAAGATGATCGAGAGGTTGGTGAATCCTTTGTGTAGTTGGATATCTAGGTGGTTAATGGCTTTTATTAGTTTGGAAATCATACAGTGGAGCATGGTGGGGTCTTGGGTTTGTATTGGTATGTTGGTTGTCTGTGTGTTTGGGAAGTCTAATATTTTGTGGAATTTGATGAGTCAATATAGTGTTGGGATTTTTTCATTATAGTTCTATTCCTACACCTCATCCTCAGCCTCGACCTCGACTTGATGAGTCAATATGGTGTTGGACATTTTTCATTATAGGTCTATACAGATGCCTCAGATCAACCTTAACCTCGACCACGACCTTGACCTGGACCTCAACCTTGACCTCGACCTCGACCTCGACCTCGACCTCGATCCCGACCTCAACCTCAACCAGGAACTCAACCTCAACCTCGACCTCGACCTCAACCCCGACCTCCACCTCAAACTCGACCACGACCTCGACCTCAACCTCGACCTCGACCTCGACCTCGACCTCGACCTCGACCTCGACCTCGACCTCGACCTCGACCTCGACCTTGACATCGACCTTGACCTCGACCTCGACCTGGACCTAGACCTAGACCTCTAACTTGACCTCGACCTCGACCATGACCTCGACCTCGACCCTGACCTCGACCTCGACCTCGACCTCGACCTCGACCTCAACCTCAACCTCGAACTCAACCATGACCTCAACCTTGACCTTAACCTCGACCTTGACCTAGAAATTGACCCCGATCCCGACCTAGACCTCGACCTCGACCTCAAACTCAACCTCAATGTCGACCTTGAACTCGACCGTCACCTCGATATTGAGATCAACCTCTACCTCGACGTCGACGTCGAAGTCGACCTCCCAGCCTCCAACTCCACCTTGACCTCCCTCCCTCCCTGACCTCCCGGTTTCTGCATCCCAGCCCCCACATCTCCCCCTTCACATCCACCCCTACCTCCTCCCTCCCTCACTCCACGTCAACCTCCGAACCTCTGACTCTTGACCTACCCCCTTCACATGTTTCCCCCCTCCCCATAGGTCCATTTCCCTCTTCCCCATATGTCGAGTGATTTTCTCACCCAATCAACGACCGACCTTCCCCTCCTCCAACATTATCCCCTAATCTACTTTGTTAATGTGCATCCCATCATGAATCTCCTATTCATCGAGGCACAACCCTCTAGGTCGAGGCATGTTTCTATTCATCAAGGGGTATATCTTGTTCATCCATAATTTTCTTCTGATTGGGTGTTTTTGTGATTCCGTTCTTGTTTGATAGTGATTTCCTAATCCTTCTATATCCACTATTTTGAAAACCGCAATACACATTAATTTTATTTAGATTAACTCAATGTTTTTGGTTTAAGTTCCTTATGGGGGGACTATAATGTGTGCTTCCATGTTCTATTGAACTATATGATTCATCTATTTTCTAGAGAATCATGAAATCGAGATAATTTTATTTCATAAGAAGTAATAACTTCTTTAAATGTGCATATAAAAATGTCTTAGATATGTTTCACTAAATTTATCTTAGAAAAATATTTAGTTATTATTTTTTCATCTAATGATGTATCATCTAAAAATGAAGTTCTCCGAATAAAACTTTTGGATCTTGTTATGAATTCATTTTGAAATTAAACAATGAAATTGAGGATTATGAGTTGTTATAAAATATTAATGCGATGAAGCATAATTGTAAATTTTATTGAATACCACATTATCTCGTGGAAAGTGTGGTTGTGATTGTATTTTTAAAATTTACTGTATTTTCAAAAGAGATTCCATTATCTGAAGTATCATAGTAAAATCACTTAATTTTTATTCTGTAATAACATTTGATGATCCTATATGATCGAAGAGTTTTCAAGGCTAGTAAACTGAATCTTCTAAATTTTTATTGATGATGTATAGTGTTGTAAATTATAGATCATGTAGAAAGAAGATGATTAACGGATGCTGCAGGATGTCATGGATGCCTCCACACTTCACCCCATTTCCTGGACTATGATCTAGGTATCACCGAGCATCCACTATTGGCCCATCTATGTGTTTAATTTTATTTCTAATTAAGTGGTTATGATTAGACGTAATTTTATTATTATTTAATTGTCTTTTTTCAACTATCCACATTTAATTATATTTTTCAGATTTAATTTTATTATAATTTAGGCTCAAGTATAATGACTATTGAGAGTGGAATTAGAGCATCTATTGTGGTAGAATCTATAACATGTGACTATTTTGATTGAAATTTTTTATCACAAACTCAATCGTTACTTTTACAAAACCCCATTTATTCCAATACTCTTGAATGTAATATTACTACTAATTCTGAATATCACTTTATATAAAATAATAGTTGTTTAGGTATCACCTTTTTAAAATAATAATATATAAAGCAGTTATAAGTATTGAATGTTTGAAAAATTATTATGTCATTTGGGTGCTGATCTTTTCCATTGATTTTCTTTAGTGTTGGATAATAGTTCTGGTAAAAAAATTATAGTTACCATCCATTTTGATTTCTATTTTCATGTTCTCTCCTATGATCATTTATTGTTTTGGCTTGCTTTATTTGTATACTTTTCTTAAGATCTAAATAATGGAATTTTTGATATTAATTCTTCTCACATTTTCCTGAGATCATGGTAATCACTCTGCTCATCATTTTTTCATCATGAAGAAGAATATTTAGGTAATTTTACATATTTATAAGTCATTTATATTTTTTAAAAAATAATTATTCTAAAATTATTTCTTTTATGATATGATGTGAATTTATTCCTACAATGTCATGCATTTTGATTATGTTTTCATCAAGGGTGTTAAATGGAAATTCTTTGGTATGTTGTCCCTCTCTGAACATTAATGTTATGATGTGAATTTATTCTATTATTAAATGACATGAATTTTTCGTGTTTGAAATCATCATCCATTAGAATTTTCTATGACATGTGTTTTGATTCTATCTAGATACCATTGTTTGAAACAATCATCGAATCCAACATGATTTATTTTATTATAAACTCATCTAAACAAAATAATTTGTATGAATAATAGATCCCCCTTTTCTACTATGACATGTATATTATTAGGATCATGATATTTGCCTTCTTGATGATGTTTTTAGTTTATTAGATTCCCAAACTATAATTTTAATACTATTATATAATATTTTCAATACATTCCATTATTTTTGTAGGAATGTGTGAGGGGGATTCTCAATGGTAAGGCCATTTTACTAGTTACCCATCAAGTTTACTTATTTCATAATTCTGACAGCATATATGGGGGTTTCCTTTAGTACATTTTATTGTTTGTGAAGTGTGTCTTTGCTGAGTTGACATGGAAAATATGTTATAAGAGATGGGATGGTTGTGAAATCTGTGAAGTACATAGATATACTTGATTTTGGCATGGATTTAATGATTTGGTGATGGATGATGAAAACTCAATGGAACTGGAAGAAACATGCTACAATGTTCCTACCATGAGTTCACCTAAAACACCAAACTCACCAAAAGTCTTGTTGGAACGTTCAGAATCCACTAGGGGAGGCATATATCTCAAATATGTTTTTCACCTGAAGTATCATTTGAACAACCTAATTATATTCAGTCTTCATTTATGGTAGTATAAATATTCAATTGGGGCTTATATATTCCTTTTTTGTAGGGCCCAAGCAATCATAATATTCTATATGGTTTGGATATTATCTTGGATAAAGGTATTGTCCTTGTTGTAGATAATTTTGGGTTTCTTTACATGGAAGTATTCTGATTAGGAACATTTTCGTTTTACAGTTGGTGATTTTTTAATAAAAAAAATATAATTTACTTGAGATGGTATTTTAATTATGTAATTAGAATTCCTAAAATAAATCCATACAAGGATGTCTATGTTATTGATTTTTTTGACTGTATTCCAAAAATTTGGGCTCATTTAAAGTATATTGAATGAGGTTAATGTTTATCCATGACTTTTATCTTTATAAAGATCTATTTGGAACATGTCTGCTTTCTTTTATTACTAAATCAGTGTTAGTAATTGATATATGATTCAAATTAGCTACCTCAAGTATATTGCGAACATGTTCTATGTCTTGTTACTCATTAAATGTTAATTGTTGTTATATGATTTAAATCAGTTACCTTAGGGTTAGCATTATAATTTAAATGATTCACTGATATAGAAAGATAAAATTATTGCATAGAGGGTGGTGGATTGAAGGTTAGTTTCCAGTATAATTTAAATGATTTTATGATATTGAAAACTAGAGTGAACTTTGAAGAGAGAGGGGCTGTCGAGGGGTTGGTTCTGGGGAAGAGGATATGGGTGTGTGTAGAGGGGGTGCTGGGTGGGGGGGGGGTGTGTTTCTACTAGTACTTTGGGAGATGGTGCTGGAAAAGGTGGGTGTGCAGGGGTGGTATGGTGTTGGTGAAGAAGGCATGTGTTTGTGTAGGGGGTGTAGGGTAAGGGGTGGGGGTGTGTAGGGTTAGGGGGGAGGTGGTGAGCAGTTGGAAGGAGATAGTGGGGTGTGCAGGGTGAGTGTGTGTGTGTGGGGGGGGGGGTGTTTCTACTAGTATACAGGGGGGCTGGTGCTAGGGAAAATGGTAGGGGTTTTTGCAGGGGAGGGGGGAGGGGTGTGTAGTGGGAAGGGGCAGTGGGGGGTGTGGAATGTGAAGGGGTAGTGGGGGTGTTTTTACAAGTATTCAGGGGGAGTAGTGTGAGGGGGTAGGGGGTGTGCAGTGGGTATGGGGCAGTGGGAGTGTGTAGTGGGAAGGGGAAGTGGGAGTGTTTTTAAAATTATTCAGGGGGTGGTGCTGGGGAAGATAGTAGGGTGTGTTTATGGGAGGGTGGGGGTGGGGGTTATGCTGGGGAATAGTGAATGGGCGTTTGTAGGGGAGGGGGTGTGGGCGTAGGGGGTGTGTTGTGGGAAGAAAGTATTTGGGTGTCTGAAGGGTGAGGGTGGGGGGGGGGGGGTTACAAGTATTCATGGGGGGTGCAGGGTGAGGGGGGATGTCGAGGAGGGGGGTGTCCAGGGGGGGTTCTATGGGGGTAGTGTGCAGGGGGTAGGGAGGGGGGAAGTGGGGGTGCAGGGGGATGTGAATATATACAGGTGAAGTGGGGTTGTTGGTGAAGGGGGCTAGGTGTTGGGGGTAGTGTGTAGGGGGTGCGGGGGTGTAGGGGGGGAGTGTGGGAGGGGGGTAGGATATGTTGGTGTGCGGGGGGGGGGTGTCTAGGAGTTAGTAGGGGGTAGGGAGTGGCAGTCCAGGAGTGTGCAGGGAGGGGGAAGGGAGTAGGGGGTGTGGGGCTGCAGGAGAGGGGGGTAGTCCAGGAGGGGGGGGGTCGGGGTGGGGGGTGTGAATATATGCAGGTGAAAGAGCTCAAAAGAGACATTGGATTCCTATTTTTGGATTCCTAATGGATTTTTGTTTTCGATCATTATTTGATTTTTATTACTTGTATTGGTATGCAGTATGCATATTATCCTGAGAACCATCAATAAAACAAAGCCGCTGCAATTGATTTTCTTCCACGACATGCAACCAAAATTGACGTGAATATAAAATTCAAGAGGTAATGGTTATTTTGTACTATTTTTTCCATGACATTTGTAACCATTTATCGCATTTTTAATCAAATTGACTTGCTATACACCATGATTACAGAATTGATGATTTTGATTTTACTCCTTAGTGTAAAATATTCATTCTTCTGGACATTGCTCTATATCGTGGTTGGATAGTTGATCCCCATGTATGCACTTTTTAATCCTATACCATTATATATTTTTTAAAATATTTTATACATTCTCTAATTTTAATGTTTTTCTTTTTCCTTTATCTTCTTGACTTTTTCTTAATATGCATGTTTCCATGTATATGCATGCGTGGATGTGTCTAGGGGGGGTCCAGTGGTGGGTGTTGAGGGGGGTGTCCAGTGGGGGTTTCCAAGGGGGTCTGGGGGGGGGGGTCCAGGGGGAGGGGGTTTCTAGGTGGGGAGTGGGTGTCTAGTGGGGGTGTCTAGTTGGGGTCTAGTGGGGGGGGGGGGGGGGTCCAGGGGGTGTCTATGGGGGGGGGAGGGGGGGTTCAGTGGGGGTGTCCAGGGGGTATCCAAGGGTGGGTGTCCAAGGGGGGTGTCCGGGGGGGGGGGGGGGGGGTCCAGGGGGTGTCTGGGGAGGGTGTTAGGGGGTGTCCAGCGGGGGGGGGGGGGGGGTGTCTAGTGGGGGGGTGTAAGGTAGTTCTATCTGGGGGGTGTTCAAGGGGGTTCTATCCCAGGGTTTGTGTAAGGGGCTTCTGTCCATGGGAGAGTGAGGGTGAGAAAGGGGGAGGGGGTGTGTTGTGCGGGGGGGGGGGGGGGGGGTCCATGGGGAAGGGAGGGGCTGCATGGGGTGTTTAGGGGGACAGTGTGGGGTGTGTTGGGGGGGGGGGGTCTGTCCAGGGGGGAGGGTGGGGCGGCAAGGGGTGTCGAGGGGGAGAGTGGGGGTGTGCAATGAGGGAGGTGGTGTACTGGGGGGGGGGTGTGGTGGTGCTGTGGGGGGGGGGTCTTTCCAAGGGGCAAGGGATGGGCATTAGGGGGAGAGTGGGGGGGGGGGGGTTCAAGGGGTTGGGGGTGGTTTCACTATGGTTTTCATTCTGGTTTGCAGGATCAAGGTGAAGCCAAGGTGGGAAACTCTTATTTCTTGGAAAACCATCTATACCCATGGTTTGAAAAACCATGGGTATATATGCTTCTAGAGAACTATCTATACCCAAAGTTTGTTGAACTGTGGTATGTGTGCTGTGAAGAAACCTTTATATACCCACAATTTACTTAAACATGGGTATATAATTTCTGCTGTTAAAATGTATACCCATGGTTCTGTGAACTGTGGGTATTGATATATACCCACGGTTTACCAGAACCGTGGGTAAGTTAAACTTTCAGTGGGCTATACACACAGTTTCTATAAAACTATGGGTATAGGGTAATATCGATGCCCTAGGAGCCCACAGTTCATCAAACTGTGGTTATATCCTATACCCACGATTTGATGGGATAAACACACAGTTTCAAACTATGAGTATAAGGAAGTTTTCATGTAGTGTAAATATTTAATCATATAACAACGTGTGAAAAAAAATATTCAACATCATTTCATCATAAACATTACCCATGAAAAGAAGCAGGGTTTAAAAGCATAGAACCTGTAAAAGAGAAATAGGTTTCATAAACATCATTCCATAAAAACATAATCCATTCAGAGAAATAATATTAATGGAAACGTTGAATAATTTTCCCCAAAAAGTTATGATTAACACCAATGGATGTTATATTAGATGGGAAATACTTTTGAAATATATTTTAAAAACATTTATTGAGGAAAATATCCTTTCTATATTGATTTTTTTTAAAACATATAAACTTTTAAAACATATAAAAGAATCATTGAAAACCATAATTTTATTAAAATCATTCTTCTTTGAAATTGGACTTCCAATATCTTTTGAAAACATTTCTAAAAACATGGTTTTTGAATACAATTGATTTCTGACTGAAGAGAGTGATTTCCATATTCTTTATAAAAATATTATATTAAGAACCAAATAGTAGAAATTATTACTAATATATGAGAATACCTTTAATAACTAGAGGATAATAAATTTCCTGAGTTTTCTTGAGATATGGATCATAATATTTCATTGAAGAAGCATAATCATAACAATCTCAAAAAGAAATGAGATTGTTTCAGTAAACTATTAACACTTGGTTTCTTGGGATAATATTATCTATGTAAGAAAAATAAAATTAAATAAATTTTAAAATATCATCAAAATAATTTTATTCATGATATAAAATGTGAAATGGAAGTACATATACCTCAAAAAATAATTTAGGTGCATAATAAAACAGGAGTCTCAAAGAAAGAAAAATTGAAACAAAACTATTTTAACAATTTGATAAAACATAAAATCTAAACACCGTGTAGTAATGATAAAAAATGGATATTTAAGTACCAATAAATTTAATTATAATAAATATTTAATACTCTTAGGGGATGTATACACACCACACAAAAGGAATGGGTGGTGAATAAAGCATGTATCTCACGAAAATTAAAAGTGAGATGAAATCCCCTTACCTTGTGTCTTGACTCTCATCTTACTTGTTCAAACCACATTTATAATAAATATATATTTATTATACATCTTTTAAAGAACTATATTATTGTATTTAATAACATATATGGTTTTATTATTACCTTATATTAATCTATTTTTAACCATCCCATGTTAAGGTTTCACTTCAGATAACATTGTCTTTGTTCATTGCATGTGTCTTAATTTATCATATATTTGATCCTTATAAATATATCATGATTTGAGAAAGTAAAAAAAATATATAAATATAATTTATATTCGTTATATTTTTATCATAAAAACATATTTCAAATAAAAGTATGAAATTTAATTCACCGTCCTTGGAGATGGTAGGTTGTACAGACACCAGAACGTAGCTTCCATTTTTATTGTCATATTGAATGAAATAAAGAAAATTAAATATATGTATATATGTATATAATATAATTAAAGTATAATTATAATGATATATATCATATATTTTCTCTAAAAACTTCTTTAATACATTCTATGTAGTGTGTGAACGAATCACATCGCTTTGAGGGGACGATAGTCTACACCTCCTCAAATGAAATTATCATATTTAGACCAAATGGAAAGTAAACATTATGTGTAGTAAAAGTAATACCGAAGAATAAAGATATAATAAATATAATATAGAAGAAATATAATTATATTTTTCAACCTAATCTCCATATTGAGAGATGTTAAAGGAAAAATGGGTAATCATCATTTAGTGAGGTTATAGTTCATTGTACACGTAAACAGTATGTTCGATACACATTAGATGAAGGTGTGTGTAAGTTTAGGTTTAAAAATTAGAATAAATATATCCTATTATACATAGGGCACTGGTGTGTTTATCCAATCGTGGAATAAATATATTATAGGGGTGGGAGAAGGAAAATAAAAAAAGAATTTGAGAGAACACGTTACCTCTTAATTGGGTAACTCCTTTTGGTTTGTGCCAAAAGGATTCTTTGATTTCCTTATTCAAAAGGGAAGGATTCGAGGAGTAATAGAGGGATGTTTGTAAGTGTATTGAGTAGATAGTGGCCTAATCTAAAAGGTTTTATAGGGTTAGGGAAGAGGGAGAGGTGTTTGCCTTTTATATGGAAGGGGAGTTAGTCAAATAGTATTTATGAAAACAGGTTAGGTGTATCCACGTTTTTACCCAAAAAAATCATAAAAACCATATAAATACTAAATAATTTATGTTTAATGGACTAATAAGTTCCATAAAAGGGGTTTTAGATAAGGGTATATGTCATTTTGGGTCTTAAATATATGGTTTTGTCTTTAGTTATGGGTAATTTTACCTTAATCGATCTATTTAATTTTAATTACTTTCACTAACCATTATGGTTAAAAAAAACGTTGACCCAATTAAAAATTATAAATTAAGATGATTCCAAATATGGAAACTATTTTTCTAAATTTTAATCACATAAGTGATATAAATTAATTTAAATTTAATCCCTCATTCCGGTTGATAATGCAGTTTTTAAAGTAAAAACATTCAAACATTTGTAATGTTTTTATATCCAATTTCAATGTGAAATTGATATAAATGAGATAAATTGTATTAATTGATAAAAATATTAAATAATTAAAAATTTAAACCAATTTAAAACATAATTCAAGCTTATAAAAAAAATTATATGAAATATCAAATTTGAATTAAAATCCTGTATTTTTCAATATTCATCCAAAAATGAAGTTTCTTAGAAAAATCCAAAAATTCACCCTAATATAATATTGACATTATAAATTAAAAAATGAATTTTATTTTACCAATTTAATTTCTAAATGTTTCAAAAATTAATTTTATTATTTTTCACTAAAGGACATGAAAAGTAGTTTGTTTGAGAAACTAGTATTTTTAAACATATAAGGACTTCACCTAAAATTATATATTTTATTATCAATATGTTTTATTTATATAAAAAAATTATAAAAAATATTTGAAAAGTATTTATTACTATTCATATTACTATGTATATCATCTAGGTAATAATTATCTTGTTTAAATAATTATAACTATAAAATGATGTTTCGTAGAAACAACAGTGTTGTGTATAACACACCACAAGTCGATGTTTCACGTAACATAAGAGATATTAGTATTGCACATAATGTATTCTGAGTCAGTGTTTTGTGTATCATATGCTGAGTTGGTGTTTTCTAATGTATGCCAAGTTGTAGTTGTGTGGAAGGACTGTTTGACTTAGTGCATTGTAACACATAAATGAAAATTTAATTTCTTCGAAAGTAGGTCAATAAAGAATGGGTGTGTCACATTATACCCCCCTTAAAATGAATTTTCACCTCAAAATTCATCACTAGGGTAATAAAAATGAGGATAATTCTATTCATCACATCCTCAAGTTCCCACATAACTTCCTCTAACAGGTGGTTTCTCTACAAAACAATATCCATGTGAGTGGTCTTGTTTCTGAGAACTTTCTCTGATCAGTCAAGAATTTCAACTTTTTGTTCTTTGTAATACATATCTAACTCCAGCGGTACGACCTATATGTTTAGTGTATGTGAAGGGTTAGATATGTACTTCCTCATTAGAGATACATGGAAAAAATCTTGGACTTGAGAGAGATTTGTAGGTAGTGCCATGTGATAGGCTACCATCCCGATACTATCAAGAATCCTAAAGGGAAAAATATAATTAAGGATTAGTTTCCATTTCTTTCATAATCTCATAACTTTATTATAGGGTGATATTTGTAGAAGAAATTTTTTATTAACTTCAAATTACAGATCGCGGTGATGATTATCGACATAAACTTTCTATCAGCTTTGAGTTGCCTTTTTAAGCTGTTGAATTATTTTATCCTTCTCGAACATTTCTTTAGTGATATCAGGTCCTAAAAAATTTCATTCTCCAACCTCATCACAACATGTTGGAGCTTTAAATTTCATACCATAGAGGGATTCATGAGGTGAAATATTAATTCTTGAGTGAAATACATTGTTGTATGAAAACTCAAGTAGAGGAAGGTGTTGATCCAAACCACCTTAAAAATATAGAGAACAAGATCTCAAAATATCCTCTATGGTTTGAATTGTTCTTTCAAACTGACCATCTATCTAAGGATGATATGAAGTGCGGAAACACAATTCTATATCGATTTTTTAAGGAAGACTTAACCTGAGATTTGAGGTAAGCCTCATATCCCAATCTAAAACTATATAATGTGGTAGTCCATGAAATCGTAACACTTCTTTAATATATATCCTAGAAAGATGATCTAAAGAAAAGTCTTCTCTGATATCAATGAAGCATGATGACTTTTTAAAGATATCTACTACCACCCATACAACATTAAACACTTTAGTGGTTTTGGGTAGTTTTGAAAGAAAATCCACAATTATGTTATCCCATTTTCATTCTTGTATGGATAATGGATGCAACACCTCCATTGAATATTATCTTTCATAATTTAATTATTGGCATACTAAGCACCCAGATACAAACTCTATGATATCTCTCTTCATTCTATCCAACAAGTAGTATTCTTTTATGTTCATATACTTCTTTATAGTTTTAGGATGAATAGATAATGAAGAACAATGTGATTCCCCTAATAGATCCTTCTTCAAATATGGTATGTAAGGAACATATAGATGGTTCATGAACCTCTTAATTCCATTCTGATCAAGGTTAAACATAGGAACACTTATAACTTTTTTTGTTTCTCTACATATTTCTTTTTCACCTCCGTAATCTTCAGTTGGATAGAGGGTAGAAAATTTATTTGGGAATGATAATATTTTTCCCTTTCCTTTAGGATTTATAGATCCATCCTTTGAAAATTTAGAAATTTTGGATCTTTTGAGATCCTCATCATGGATAAGCTAGCATGCTCCTTCAGACTAAAATCACCTTCCACCTTGTTCACTTTCCTAGGGTGGTAATGTATTGAGAAACTATAATCCTTTTTCAAATCTAACCATCTTCTTTAGTACATGTCAAACTCCTTCTATGTTAATATATATTTAACACTTTTATGATAAATATATATATCACACTTTTATTCCAAAAGATAATACCTCAATATCTTTAATGTATAAATTACCGCTACTCACTTAAAATCATGAGTTCGGTAATCTTTTTTTTGAATCATCAAGTTTCATGAGTCATAGTCTATAACCATGTTATTTTTCATAAGAACACATCCCAATCTATTCATAGATGCATCTTTAAATATTACAAACTCTTCTCCACTACCGAGTAATGTAAGCACAGTTGCACTGACTAACCTTCTCTTTAGTTCATTAAAATGTTCCTCACATTCATCTATCCAAGGGAACTTGACACCTTTTCAAGTTAACTTAGTCAAAGGATTAGATTGTTGTGAGAAGTTTTACACAAACCATATATTATATCAATATAAAGCAAGAAATATATAGATATTAGTCACCATAGTTGGTCTAGGCTAGTATTCAATAGACTTCAAGTTTTATGGATCGACTACTATAAAATCTATTGAGATTATGTTACCCGAAAATGATACCTTTTGCAGCCAAAATTATTACTTTGTAAATTTTTCATATAGATTCCCCTTCCTTAGGGTCTTTAGTATAATTCTCAAATGATCTTAATGTTATTCCTTTATCTTTAAATAGATAAGAATATCATCTATAAAGGATACCAAAAATTGATTGAGGTAATCTCTAAATACTCTATTCATTAAATACATAAAGATATTAAGGGAATTATTAAGATCAAAAGACATTAATATATATTCATAGTGTTCATACCCTGTACTGAAGGCCCTCTTGGGTATATCAAAATTATTGACCCTCAATTAATGATTTCTATAATTAAGTTTATTCGTGGAAAAGTATTATGATCTGTGTAGTTGATCAAAAAAGTCATCATTATGGGGAATAAAATATTTTTTCTTGTTGTAATCTTGTTCAACTCCTGATAATCAATGTAGAGATGTATTGACAAATTTTTTTCTCAAAGAAAAAAAAACAGGTATACCCCAATGTAACACACTTGGATGAATGAATCCCTTACCAAATTTTCTTGGAGTTTATCTTTAATTAATATAACTTAATCAGATCCATTATATATGGTGTCTTTTAAATTGGTGTGGAACCAAGTATGAGTTCTATTGAGAAATCAACATCACATTTTTTTGGAAATCTAGAAAACTCTTCCAGAAAGACATCCACAAAATCTAGAACAATATGCATATCATCAATGTCAATTTTATCCCATACCATTTTAGATAAACAACCACATTGAATGGAAATTACAACCCATATAATGGATGTAACCTCCACAAGAAGTTTATACTTATTACCACATTGAAGTATGATCATAGGAGGGTTGGAAATATAAAACGTAACTTCCATTCCTTAACAATTGATATGGGGTTTATTTATAGAAATCTAATCCATGCCTATGATGACATAAAATTATACCAAATAAATAATGATAAGATTTATAGGAAGTACATTCCCAAAAAATTCAACGGAAGAGAAATTATACACTTAAGATGCAATCACTAAACCATTTGGGATTTTCACTACTAATTCCACATCTAATTGTTTTGGTGAAATCTTAACACCAAT
Source organism: Viscum album (assembly GCA_963277665.1). Classification (NCBI taxonomy): domain Eukaryota; kingdom Viridiplantae; phylum Streptophyta; class Magnoliopsida; order Santalales; family Viscaceae; genus Viscum; species Viscum album. The sequence goes on along the minus strand of OY728138.1, from coordinate 535,807,294 downwards.
AAAAAATTGTTTCTATGTGAAAGAGTGGGTAGATAAATAATGAAATATGGAAATAAAAGTTCTAGAGTTGATGGTAAGTATACATTTCATAATTTAATTATCGCACCCCTTATCAGAAATAGAAATTTGATGAGATTTACCCTTATCTACCAATTTAAGAGGTTGTTGAAGTCAATAATCATCACCAGAACTTGAGTTTGGGTAGTGGTTACCATAATGTCCATTATCCTTACACTTACAACACAAAATAGGGGGGGGGGGTTCATTCTGTTGAGTTTTCTATCCATTAGAATTTTGATCAAAATTATTCCTATCATTTTGAAAATTAATTGCATGATGGACTTCCCTTCCACACTTAAAATATTTATTAGACCCCTTAAGAAAATTTCATCCACACTTCTTACCACATTTGGATCATAAAGGAAAACTCATATTCTTTTTTCCATGGATTTTGAGAGTTTTTGTTGAACTTCATCTAACTATTCTTATCAAAACCATGAGGTTGATACATGACTCTAACCTCTATTTCAAACTTGATTGCACAAAAAACAATCTCTTCATAGATAATAAAGTCTCTTATGGTGATTTACCTTCTACGACTTGGATTTAGGCCACTGAAGAACCTATCAACTTTACTTTCATGTTGGGCAATAATTCCTAAAGTGTACCTCGCAAGTCTTATGAAATTATCCTTATAGGTAACAAAAAATTATTCATACCTTTTCTTGAACACAAGGAACTCTTTATCCAACGTGGTACGAAGAATCCAATGAATGTAATTATTTAAAAATAAGTTATTGAACTCATCCTAGTCCATGGATTCAATATCATCTTACTTCCTTGTATTCTTGATTAAAGTCCACTACGGATCTGCTTCACCTTCTAACCGATAAACAACCAGATTGAATTTCTCATGAACCACAAACCTAAGAATGGATATAATATCCTTTAACTACTACTAATCCTTTTTTATAAAAATTTCTATCATAAATCCCTCTTAAATAAGGTGGATGTTTCCTCATGAATGAATAAAAAAAATTATCTCCTTTTCTCATTTTGAAGTCCACCATGATTCATATCCTGAGAAGTTTCTGTGAGCATAGTAATTAGGGTTTGCATTCCAAATCCCATATCATTCCATTTATCAGGTGGACAATCGTTTCATTGTCTTTCACAATCACCATTAATGTGGTTCCTTTGGGTTCCAACCATTGACTAAAACCCAAAGCATATAGTAAGAAAAAATTGTCATATTAATGAAGCACATAATCATGAAAATTCACTCATAGGATCTATAAATTATGACACCTTCATTAATCTTTGACACAATAGATTTATCCTATATTTTTCATTTAAAAAATATATTTAAATATTTCCTGATGGTTCTTGAAGATTTTGTGAATTTCCAAATCATATCACCCAGGAGTGTCAAACAAGGTGTGAAACAAGGCCCATTTTCAGGAATCAGATTACCCCAAGTCTGGATTGAAACATCTTATTGGAGTTTTTATGCTTAGGTACATATATTCTAGAGCCACATGAACTTGTCGTATCTAGAAAGGGATTTATTTCTAGGAAACCACTCACTCTATCCTTTACAAAAATTCCAGGACATTTTCATATTATTTTCCCTGTCCAAAAAATTATATTTATACATGTCCTTAGGGTTCTCACTAAGGATTTATTATCATATCTTCCAAAGTTTTACTAAAACTATGAACATATACCAACCATATCAAACCTCTATTCTCAAATATTAACATTACATAACATTTTTGGAATACTTATAACATTATACAAACAAAACCCAAAGACTGTAATAGTCTTGTCCCACTGGAAATATGGAAACCTAAAAACTGGTACATGAATGAGCTATATCTTCTTCCACTATCTTTTTCTTGACTAGCACCCTTATTGGACACAATAGATATAATACATATATTCATAACTGGGGGGAAGGAATCATAAAAAGGGGTGATCTCAAATGTTCAGTATGTTTATAAAATGGATATATGTATTCATATTAATGATCATAAGTATATGATAACATGGTCATGAAAATAGAAGATCATACCCTATATAAAAAAGATCATATACATGAGTCATGGACTAAATCGTGGAAGTTTATAAAAGATGAATCATAAGAAAATAATGAACATAAGCCATGAAATCATAATATAGGAATATAAAATGGAATTGTGGTAGACACAGAAACAAATATAATGATTTCCACATTATTTAAGGAATTTATTCTAAGACCATCTCAGTTGAAAATGTCCTTTATTGAACTGGTTTCACACCCTGTTTCAGCCTTGTATTACTGATTCGAGTTCTCTTCCTGTTCCAACCCTACAATAATGAACCAAGTTCATTTACCATTCATGTCATATATTACTGAACCATGTTCATTTCTTATTATATCCATGTCTATCTCATGAGATATAAATATTTACCCAATGCATTGGAGGGAGATATAGGTTCCACCCATCTCATAATAAAATGATACAAATATGTGCCAAAAGATCATAAATTACCATATCATAACACCTAAAATGAAATGGGTATTATAAATGTGTAATAATATCATAACCTATGAAAAATAAAGGTTTCAAAATCATTTTATTATAATCCTAACCTCTAAAATGAAGTAGGTTTCAAAATCCTTTAACTTGTGAAAGGGAAATGGGATTCATAAACATCATTCAATAAAAAAAATAATCTATTTAGAGAAAGAATATGAATGGAAACATTGAATTATATTCCCTATAAAGGCACGAGTAGAAGAAATTATTTTTATCTTAGATGTGAAATAATTTTGAAAGATCTTTAAAAATATTTTTTGAGGAAAATATCCATTATGTATTGAAAAAAACTTTTTAAAACCTAAAACCTTTTAAAAAACTTTTTCTTCAAAATAAACTTTTAAAACTAATAAAGGAAGCATTGAAAACCATAAAAAGGTTTTTAAATACCTTTTCCTTAAAAATAGTCTTCGAATATCTTTTGAAAACATTTTGGAAAATGTTTTTAAAAACATGGTTTTTGAATACAATAGATTTCCGACCGAAGAGAGAGATGGTCATATTTTACATAAAAACATTATCTTAAGTACAAAATAGTTGAAATGAGACTAATACATGAGGATATATTGAATAACCATAGGATAAAATAATTCATGAGTTTCATTAGATATGGATGATAATATTTCATCAAATAAGAATAATAATTAACAATCTCGAAATGCGGTGAGATTATTTCAATAAAATCTTACCACTTTTTTACTTAGGATCATACTATAAATATAAGAAAATAAAATTAAATGAAGCTTAAAATATCATGAAAATATGTATATTCATGTTTTAATATGTAAAATAGAGGTATATACACCTCAAAAAATAATTTAGGTTCATAAAAAAACATGAGTCTCAAAAAAGAAAAATTGGGACAAAACTATATTACCAATTTGGTAAATTTTGAAACCTAAACCACATTAAAGAAATATCAAATAATGGATATGTAAATATTCATAAATAAAATTATATTAATCATTGAATAAATCCACATATAGTATAGACACCACACAAAAGGAATAGGTGGTGAATAAATCATGTATCTTATAGAAATAAAAAGTGAGACGAAATACCCTTACCTTGTGTGTTGACTCTCGTTATACTAGTTCAAAAAACCTCTATAATATATATAAATTTATTATAAAATTTTTAAAAAACCATATTATTATATCTAATACATATAAGGTTTTATTATGAACTTATATTACCCTCTTGTTAACCATCATATGTTATGGTTTCACTTTAGATAACATTCTCTTTGTTCTTTCCTTGTGTCTTAATTTGTTATATATTTTATCCTTATAATTACATCATGATTCTATTATGTAAACCCGGATATAAATAGAATTTATATTTGGTATATATTAATTATAATAATCTATGGAATATAAAATTATGAAATGGATTACACTGTTCATGAAGATGTTAAGTTGTACATACGCAAGAAAACTGTTTCCATTTTTATTGTCATATTGAAAGAAAGAAAGAAAATGAAATATATGTATATATGTATATAATATAATTAAATTATCATTATAATGTTATATATATCAGATAATTTCACTAAACCCATCATTAATACATTCCATGTTTTTTAAAGGTTGGAGAAAAGGCTCATTTATTATTAAAGCAAAGAAAAGTCTTCTTTAAATGGGTAGAGGGAGACCCATTACATCGCCCGAAGGCCCAATGGGAATTTATCCCATTTCATGGACTGTAGGCCTAAAGTTTTTTCCCATGGACAATTTTGTGAATAGTACTGTTACAGTACCTGCCTACTACAGTACCACACAGTACTTGCCACTGCTATAGTGCCCTACCGCCGTTAGATTGACCTGCCACCTCTATAGTGACCGTCGTTGTTATAGTGCCACTACTACTACATTACACTAAAGCACGACTACCGTACCTGCACCCAATGGGTTTTAAACCCCCATTTTTCATGTAGTATTACAGCGTGCTTACCACTATGCCAAACCCCAACTACATTAATACATTCCATGTAGTGTGGGAACGAATCACATTGCTTTGAGGGTCGGTGGTCCACACTTCCTCAAACGGAATTATCGTATTTACACCAAATAAAAAGTAAAAAAGATATGTTTTAAAAAGGAATAAATAAGATTAAATAAACAATAAATATAATATATGAAATATATAAAATGGTGTTCAATATAATTTCAACCATGTGAGGTGGTAAAGGAAAAATGAGAAATTATCAATTAGTGAGGTAGTAGTTCACCGTACACGTAAACATTATGTTAATACCCATTAGATGGATTTGTGTGTAAATTTAGGTTGAAAACTTACCATAAAAACATCATAGTATATGTTATATACTAGTGTTCTTATACAAGCATGGAATAGAGTGAATGGGTGGAGAAGGAAAGTAAAAGAAAAGTGCTTGAGAGGAAATAAAATTTTTAAACATATAAGGACTTTACCAAAATTTTTATATTTTCTTATCAATATATTTTATTTATATAAAACCATTATAAAAAATATTTTAAAATTATTTATTAATATTAATATTAATAATTTTATCTTATAGGTTATAATTTTCCCATTTAAATAATAATAAAAATAAAATGATGTTTCACCGAAACATTGATGTTGCATATAAGGAACACCAAGTTGGTATTGCATGTAAGATACTCAAAGCTGGTGTTTCATGTAATTTACTAAGTGTATATATTTTTGGTATCATATTTTTATTTGGTTCTATGTAACATACTTCAATTCGGTGTTGTGTGAATGGAATGTTTGACTCTGTGCATTGCAAGACAATATTGAAAATTTAATTTATTCGAAAAAAGGTCCATAAGAACTTAGGGTGTAACATATGCTCATCCCGAGTGACACAATTTTTTTAAAATAATAGATTGGAGGGATGTTAAGGACATCCCGAACCATCACAAAAAAAACTTTTTTAAACATTTCATTCTCTTATCCTTTAGGTTTACTTACTTCTACCATTATAGTTTTCACCACGATAATTGGTTTTTTCATCCTAGGTAATTAACCCTATAAGAATAAACTAAAATGGTCATTATTAGATAATTTATACCAAATAATTATTAATATTAGTTCCAATTTATCAAATGAAAACCATTTTTTTGTGGAAAATTAATTTTTATACAAACACAAGAAATATACAATACCTCATTTTCACCTTAATTATAGCTAAAAATTTTTAATATATTTTCTCATAATTGTGATAAAAAATTGTAGAGTCCAAAATCTTGATGTACATGGACATTACATTACTTTTTTGGAATACTTAATACATAACGAAAACAGACACACATGGATCTTAATAGTTTAGTGTCTTTGATAACTCAGAAAAATAATCTTCTAATCATGGTGAAAGATCTTCCCCTTTTGTTTTCTTACCTAAAACCTTTCTTTAAATCCTGGGGAAAAGAAAACATATAAAGGGTGATCTAAAATTATTAGTAAGTATAAGCATAGAGAACATAAAACAATACATAAACATTTGAATGAAAAAACTTGAACATAAAATATAAACATCAAAATCATGAGCAACGGCATAAATCTTGGAAGTACACAAAGAATAGATCATAAAGGAACATTAGTCATGATAAACTAGAATGGTAATAAAACATGTAATTGTGGCATCCATTGATCACATGTTATGATTTCCATAGTAGCCAAGTCATCGCTGCCAAGACCATCTTAGTGGACAAAGTCCCATTCTGAATAGAGTTCACTCCTCATTCGAGTCCTGTAACACTGAACCAGATTAACTTACCATTCCATCCATGTCTATATCATGAGATATAAATCTTTACCTAATACATTAGAGGGAGATATAGGTCCCACCCATCTCATAATGAAATCATTCTTACTTGTGCCACAAAATAAACTTAAAACATTCATCATAACCCAAAGAATAAAATGGGTTTCATAAAAATCATCCCCTCATAACATAATCCTTATAAAACAAATGGATATTTCATCATAATAAAATTGAAACCATGTAAATTATAGAGACATTATACTTGAAACATACACATATGAAATAATGTCATCTTATATGGAAAATGGTTTTGATAAAACACTTGAAATGAATTCTTGAGGAAAATATCCTTTCTTCTTAAAAATCATTTTCTTTTCACAAAATTCCATTAAATTTTAAAAGAAAATTATTTTTTTTTGAAAATAGAAATAAAATCTTGTATAGTAAGCTTCATGAAAATTAGGTGTTATGAAACCGTAAAAATCTGTTCACACCGTATAAGTTAAAAATAACTTTCTTCTCGTACTTTTGTCGGAAAAGTCAAAAAGTTCCCAGTGTGGTAAAAAAAGGAAGATTCCTTTTATAACATTTGGTAAATTTAAAAAATGGGTAAAAGGGATTTTAAAAATACATGAAATAATTTTTAGAAAACATGGTAATGTATGATAACAATAACCCTAGTAAATACTTACGAATAACAATCTCGGATAAGAATGTGATTGGAATAGTTATCCCTTACCATATGTCCGATATGCTTCGTATGTTTCCGAACCTCCTGTATAATGATTTAAATAATGTCATTTACTTATTACATAATTATATTCATTGTTATGATATCATATATGGTTCACTTATGACTTTATATTACCCGTTCTTTTTTAAATTCCATGTTAAAGCACCATTTTGGGTAAAACCCTTTCATTTATCGTACAAGTTTCGACTTGTTGTTCTTGATATTATGACTTATATCCTGATTTAATTAATTCCATAATTTAAAACATGATTTATATATAATATATATTTATCATATACATATATATATATATTATAGATCGATAAATGGAATGAAATAGACCGTTCGTAGAGACGGTAGGCCATAGGTAAGCGTGAACGCTATTTTCGTTTCCTTATTGAATTGAATGGAATTAAGTAGTTGACATATATACATATATAAATAAATATAGTATCATTATTATGTCATATATCTCATTATTATTCATTGAATATACTTTATAATTATTCAGGAATGGTTAACATGGAGAATGAATCTCATCGCGTCGTGGAGACGGTAGTCCATGCGTACGCACGAGCGATGATATCATTCCCATGATCGTGGAATTGTATTGAAGTGTATATATAATATTTCAGAATCAATATCAATTTAAAATAATCATATATAGTTATTTATTTACACCATTATACCCATACAAGTAAGGTGGTGGTTGAAAACAGATTACACCATGGCGTGGAGACGGTATTCCGTACGTACGCACAAGCCGTGATTTCGTTTTCCGTAGGATGGACAGAAGGTGAAGTAGGGTTGTTTCATATTTATAGAAACATATCAGTATATAAGTAATACTGATGTTATTACTTTATAATGAGACAACTAAAGAAGAATAAGTATAAGAAGAAAGAAACTTTAGAGAATCGGAAGATGAGATTACCTCTTCTTTGACGCACCTCCTTTAAGCTTCCTCTTATGGAATTAAAGTTGGTCTTTTGAGAAGAAGAAAACCTCCAGAATGTATCTAGGGAAGTTGAGAATAGAAATGGTCAGGGTTTGGTGGATCTTAAAGTCTCAAAAGGGTGTGAAGAGAAGAGGGAAGGGGTGCCCTTTTTATAAGGGAGGAGAGGGGCACCTTTCGAAAAACTTAAAATATTATTTTATAATAAAGTCATATTCGGTATATAATAGCTCCAAATTGATTTATTTCGAATCTAAAGTTGGTATGGGTCGAAATCATCTCAACCAATATATTTTAGACAAGTTTAGGTTACAATTTTAACCTTATCATTTAGATTTAACTCTAAGTTAAATAATTTAACTTTTACCATGTCATCTTGTTTTATTACACTATATGGTTAATAAACATACTATAACAAGCCAAACGAACCCCAGGTGGTTAATTATTAATATATATATCCTTATCTAATTCATTTTTCCGAACCTTATATTTTTAGGAATAAAATAATAGTTAATAATATAATATTTGTTTTAAAAACTATTTTATGTCAATTTTGACACTATTTGGTAATTGATTTTTGTGAAAATCATAACAACATGATTGGTTAGAAAAAAGTTAATTTAATCAATACTAACAAGTCATATTAACCTGTAAAATTAGTTTAATTAATAATAAGTCTCAAATTACATTTATTTGGGTATTTATAATATCAAATATTTTAATATTTCATTATTTAGGTAATTACTGCATCACCATTGTGTCAAAAATAACTTAAATTATTTAATGTCTAAAAATTAAAAATAAAATACCATTAGGTATGAAATATTTTTAGCTTTCTAATAAATATTTACAGTCGAATTTATCTTATGTATATCCCTATATTTAAAATTAAATAGTTATTAAAATTTGATTTTAACTATTTTAACCCTTCTTTAAATAAATTAATAATAAATGTCCAAATCTAATCCAAGTGGACATAAATGGTCATATTTTATTCCTAGGGTCGTTTTTGGTCAAATTAAACTTATCCAATAGAATTAGGACATGTGTTAGGGTAATAATAATATCATTTTTACCCTTAATTACCCTATTTACTTTTAACCGTGGTAAATAAAAGTAAAAAGTTACTATTTACCAAAAAAAATTTCATCTCATTGAACCACATTTTAGTCCTTGATATTAACCGTGTCTCTCTTATTTTCTAATTTCCACTCACATAAGCGGTAAAATTAAGTTTTATGTGAATTTCCAAATTCTTCTAGGAGGTGGGTAAAAGACGGTGAAAAGTCCAATAAAAATTTTTATATATCTAAAATTATTATAAAATTACTCCAATGAATCAAATTGAACTTATATAGGTATTATGTATCAATTTTAACCTAAAATAAATTTAAATAAAAAAAATAATTATTTAAATAAAAAGTCGGGTTTTAAATAGTAACCTAGTGTTTTCACTATTCATAAAAAATAGAAAGTTTTCAGAAAAATACCAAAAATTCACCCCTGGCTAATTTCGATGTTCCAAATCCAAAAATAAAGTCAATTTCGAAAGATGAAATTTATAAAATTTTAAAAAATGGTTATTACAATTCATAACGTCTAGTTTATATAACAAATCGTTTTTAGTGAAACTCGGTATTGCGTACAACACACGCTATCGTGAAAGGTCGCAATTTCATGTAATGAAAGCCAAGGCAGGGATGCATGTAGTGAAAGCTCCTTTTGGTGTAGTGTACAACACAAGGCATCAATAAAATTAAAAAGAATATTTTTCATAAAATCTCAGGGTGTTACATTCTACCCCCCTTAAAATGAATTTCACCCTCGAAATTTGTCGGGGTTATAAATGGTTTACTACTCGAAAGTTTCTTTAATAGAAACCCACATCGTAAAAAAGAATACCAAATCCAATTTTTAAAAACTAATGTATGAAATGTAACGGTTACCCAAATTAATTAATCACTGTGTTTCCACATAGGAGAACATAGGTGAAAATATGGATATAGAAAATAAATCTAACCTTCATGTTCTGATGGAGAGTGGTAGAGAACATGTCTATGAAAAAGACAACAATCACAAAGCCATATATTTGTGATGATCTAAGGTACCATTTTATTCATCATATATAAGGGCACTAGGATAACATTTTTGGATTTCAAGATCATTTCCCTAATGTTGAATAAATTGGAATTAGAAGAAATACTTTCGTGATTTTGGTACAGTCTCACCGTTGGTCATTCTTTGGACAATTTCCACTTCATCTCTTAAAGAAATAAAGTTGAATATTTCATTCATGAAGTGTTAGCCGATCATGTGATAGAATGATGGGTCATTCCATCTGTCTCAAACAAAAGGTTAGAAAAAGTTATCAAAAATACATAAGTCAATCTTTAGTGAGATTAATCATATATGGTTCCTAAAATGGACTTATACTTCATATATCACATTTCTTAATATAATAAAATTATTTTCTACTAAACAGGGACATCCTGTAGGCCAGTGGTAGGCGATAAAGGCTTGTCGCACTTCAGTTGTGGGTTCGATTACCACATCCTTGTCCGACGCGACGGGTTGTCTCCCGTCCTGCAAGTTTTCCTTTTTATAATACTACATTAAAAATAATATCGAAAAAAATTCTAGCCTTAAACAATTATATCTAATGTCCAACTTAATCCATTCCAACCTTTAATCTTATCAAACATACTTCTGTCCAATCTCATAGTGTAAAGAAAATGATTACTTGAGAGGTCACATAACAACTACGTGAATACCATCATTTATCCCCCATATAAGATATATCTTATTAGTCACATTCCAAACATGTGAATACCTTAATCATGTATTCTCTTGAAAAATGAATACCCATTGAATCTTAGTGAAAACATGAATTCAGTCAAAAGTTTACTCATTCCACATACAAAAATCCAAAAATTCTATATACTCAAACAATGATATAACTTTTTCCTTATATCAGTCATGAGCTCATGAATACTGTCAAACATTTCATTTTCTCCTTATTCCTTCATTATGCGTATATCATCTTCTTTCCAAAATATCTCAATCACCTTCCATGGGTAACGGTACCATAAAATTATTGAAAACCACAACAGACCAATACATAAATATTCCAATATTCCATGATACTATATACAACATTATTTTGGAATCCCATTACATAAACACTTAATCATTCCACAACATCGTTTTCATATTCAACATCGCCAATAGTGATCGCATGTGACTTCCATTTGTCCTTTGACTTAAGTAGTTGCTCATGTCGATCATCATTAACCCTTGGATTAGGGCATTGATTAGCAAAATGACCCATTTCATTTCACTTGAAGCATTGAAGTGTTGGTGGTGCGTTATCTGCAGTATTTTCTTTATTCACATCATTAGCAACCCTTTTTCCATTACTTCGACACCCAGATACTCGATGACATTCTTTTCCACACTTAAAACATTTTCTAGTCCCTTTAAGACAATCTCCACCATGCATCTTTCCACACATTGAGCATAAAGAAACATTCATCTTCTTTTCACCATTATTATGAGATTTCTCCTTGAATTCCATCTTTCGTTTCTTGTCAAAACCATGAGATGGATATGTTACACCAACTTCTGGTTCTACCTTGATAGCACAACACACAATTTCTTCATAGCTACAGATGTGTCTTATAGATATTGCCCTTTGAAGACTTGGTTTTAAGCCACTGAAAAATCGATCAACTTTACTTTCAGGTTGGATGATAAAGCCTGATTCATACCTTGAAAGTCTTGTAAAATTTGCTTCGTATATACCAACAGATTCACCGTCCTTCTGCTTAAGCTCAAGAAACTCTTTTTCCTTCTTTGTTCAATGAATACGAGGGAAGTACTTACTGAAAAACAAGTTCTTGAACTCGTCCCATTCCATGGATTCAATTTCATATTGGGGCCTTGTATTCTTAATTAGATTCCACCACTAGTCTATTTCACCTTCTAAATGGTAAATAGCTAAAATGACTTTTTCATGTTCTGAAAAGAAAAGTATGGAAAATATCTTTTCAATGGTGCTGATACATTGTTCATTAAAAAGTGGATCAGAAGACCAATTGAAAGATGGTGGACGTTGCCTCATGAAGGACTCAATAGAATATTGTTCCTTTCTCTTGTCATTTAGAAATCCAAAATGATTCATAGCTTGTGTAAGTATAGAAAAAAGATTTTTCACTCCATCTCCCATCACATTTGGTTGCTCGGGAGGACAATCATTGCATTGTCCATTACATTGATCAACACGGTTCCTTCGGGTTCCAGCCATCGTATAAAACCCAAAAAAAAAACAGTGTGAGAGGCAAAAATCATGCTAGGAAAACAACATAATAAAGGGGGAGTGCCTTTAATATCTAACATCTTAGGTTTAATTCTAATATTGTTACCATAATTCTTGGACTATAATCTGTACTTATACTTAACCTTAGGGACATCCCTTGAAATACCTTAGAAATATCTATATGGATCTCACTAAAGCTTTCACATCCTAGTTTCCAAAGGTCAACTAAATGTTTTCTCTGATACCAACTATAGAGACCCAAATCTTGACGTACATGGACATTACATTACTTTTGCAGAATACATAATAAATAACAAAAATAGACACACAAGGATCGTAATAGTTCAGTGTCTTTGGAAACTCAGAAAAAATAATCTTCTAATCGTGGTAAAAGATTTCAAAATCTCCCATAAAGATCTTCCCCTATTGTTTTCATACCTAAAACCTTTCTTTAAATCCTGGGAAAAAGAAAAAATATGAAGGGTGATCTCAAATTCTCAGTTAGTGTAATCATAGAGAACATAAAATAATCTATAAACATTTGAATGAAAAAACTTGAACATAAAATCTAAACATCAAAATCATGAGCAAAGACAGAAATCTTGGAAGTACACAAAGCATAGATCATAAAGGAACATTAGTCATGATAAACTAGCATGGTAATAATACATTTAATTGTGGCATCCATTGAGCACATGTTATTATTTCCATAGTATCCAAGACATTGCTGCCAAGACCATCTTAGTGGACAAAGTCCCATTCTGAATCGAGTTCACTCCTCGATCCATTCCTGTACCACTGAACCAGATTAACTTACCATTCCATCCATGTCTATATCCTGAGATATAAATCATTACCCAATGCATTTGAGGGAGATATAGGTCCCACCCATCTCATAATGGAATCATTCTTACTTGTGCCACAAAATAAACTTAAAACATTCATCATAACCCAAAGAATAAAATGGGTTTCATAAACATCATCCCATCATCACATAATCCATATAAAATAAATGGATATTTCATCATAAGAAAATTTAAACCATGTAAATCATAGAGACATTATACTTGAAACATACACATATGAAATAATGTCATCTTATATGGAAAATGGTTTTGATAAAACACTTTAAATGAATTCTTGAGGAAAAAATCCTTTCTTCTTCAAAATCAATTTCTTTCCCCTAAATTAAATTAAATTTTAAAAGAAAATTATTTTGTTGAAAATAGATATAAAATCTTGTAGAGTAAGCTTCATGAAAATGAGGCTTTATGAAACTGTAAAAATCTGTTCACGCCGTACAAGTTAAAAATAACTTTCTTATTGTACTTTGGTCTGAAAAGTCAAAAAGTTCCCAGTGTGGTAAAAAAAGTAAGATTCCTTTCATAACATGTGGTAAATTTCAAAAATGGGTAAAAAGGACTTTAAAAATACATGAAATCATTTTTAGAAAACATGGGAATTGATGATAACAATAACCCCAGTAAATACTTACGAATAACATTCTCGGATAAGAATGAGATTAGAATAGTTATCCCTTACCTTATGTCCGATATGCTTCGTATGTTTCTGAACCTCCTGTATAATTATTTAAATAATGTCATTGACTTATTACAGAATCACAGTCATTGTTATGATATCATATATGGTTCACTTATGACTTTATATTACCCGTTCTTTTGTAAATTCCATGTTAAAGCACCGTTTTGGGTAAAATCGTTTCATTTATCGTATGAGTTTCAACTTGTTGTTCTTGATATTATTACTTATATCCGGATTTACTTAATTCCAGAATGTAAAAAATTATTTATATATAATATATATATATATATGATAGATCGATAAATGGAATGAAATACACCGTTCATGGAGATGGTAGGCCATACGTACGCATGAACACTGTTTTCGTTTCCTTATTGAATTGAATGGAATTAAGTAGATGACATATATATATACATAAATAAATCCCGTATCATTATTATGTCATATATCTCATTATTATTCATTATATATACTTTATAATCATTCATGAATGGTTAACATGGAGAATGAATCTCATCGCGTCATGGAGACGGTAGTCCGTACGTACGTACAAGCGATGATATCATTCCCATGATCATGGAACTGTATTGAAGTGTATGTATAATATTTCAGAATAAATATCACTTTAAAATAATCATATATAGTTATTTATTTACACCGTTATACCCATCCAAGTAAGGTGTTGGCCGAAAACAGATTACACCACGGCGTGGAGATGGTATTCCGTACGTACGCACACGCCGTGATTTCATTTTCCGTAGGATGGATAGAAGGTGAAATAGGGTTGTTTCATATTTATAATAAAATATTATTATATAATTAATAATGATTTTATTACTTTATAATGAGAAAACTAAATAAGAAGAAGTTGAAGAAGAAAGAAACTTGAGAGAATTGGAGGAAGAGATTGCCTCTTCCTCAATGCACCTCCTTTAAGCTTCCTCTTATGGAATTAGAGTTGGTCTTTTGAGAAGACCTAAACCTCCAGAATGTTTCTAGGGAAGTGGATAAGATAAATGTGTAGGGGTTGGCCGAGCTTCAAGGCTGAAAAGGGTGTGAAGAGAAGAGGGAAGGGGTGCCCTTTTTATAAGGTAGAAGAGTGGCACCTTTGGAAAAACATAAAATATTATTTTATAATAAAGTCATATTCGGTTTATAATAGCTTTAAATTGATTTATTTCAAAGATAAAGTGGGTATGGGTCAAAATACTCTCAAAAAATATATTTTAGACAAGTTTAGGTCACAATTTTAACCTTATCATTTAGATTTAACTCTATGATAAATAATTTAACTTTTACCGTGTCTTCTTATTTTCTTACACTATATGGTTAATAAACTTACTATAACAAGCCAAACGAACCCCAAGTGGTTCATTATTAATATATATATCCTTATATAGGTCATTTTTTCCGAAACCTTAGATTTTTAGGAATAAAATAACAATTAATAATATAATATTTGTTTTAAAAACTATTTTATGTCAATTTTGACACTATTTGGTAATTGTTTTTTGTGAAAATCATAACAGCATGATTAGTTTGAAAAAAGTCAATTAAATCAATACTAACATGTCATATTAACCTATAAAATTAGTGGAATTCATAAAAAGTCTCAAATTACATTTATTTGGGCAGTTATAATATCAATTATTTTAATATTTCATTATTTAGGTAATTACTGCATCACCATTGTGTCAAAAATAACTTAAATTATTTAATGTCTAAAGATTATAAATAAAATACCATTAGGTAGGGAATACTTTTATCTTTGTAATAAATATTTATAGTAGTATTTATCTTATGTATATCCCTATATTAAAAATGAATTAGTTATTAAACTTTGATTTTAACTATTTTAACCCTTCTTTAAATAAATTAATAATAAATGTCCTAATCTAATCCAAGTGGACCTAAATGGTCATATTTTATTCCTAGGGTTATTGTTCGTCGAATTAAACTTATACAATAGAATTAGGACATGTGTTAGGGTAATAATAATATCATTTGTACCCTTAATTACCATATTTACTTACCGTGGTAAATAAAAGTAAAAAGTTACTATTCACAAAAATTATTTTCATCTCATTGAACCACATTTTAGTCCTTGATATTAACCGTGTTTCTCGGATTTTTGAAATTCCACTCATAGAAGCGGTAAAATTATGTTTTATGTGAATTTCCAAATTTTCCTAGGAGGTGGGTAAAAGATGGTGAAAAGTTCAATAAGAATTTTTATATATCTAAAATTATTATAAAATGAATCCAATGAATTACATTGAAATTATATATGTATTATGTATAAATTTTGACATAAAATAAATTTAAATAAAATAAATAATTATTTAAATAAAAATTCGGTTTTTAAATAGTAACCCAGTGTTTTTACTATTCATCAAAAATTGAATGTTTTCATAAAAATACCAAAAATTTACCCGAGGCTAATTTCGATATTCCGAATCCAAAAATGAAGTCAATTTCGAAAGATAAAATTTATAAAATTTTAAAAAATGGGTATTACTATTCATAACGGCTAGTTTATTTAACATATCATTGTTTAGTGAAACTCAGTATTGCGTACAACACACGCTATCGTGGAAGGTCGCGATTGCGTGTAATGCAAGCCAAGTCAGTTATGCGTGTAGTGCAAGCTTCTTTTGGTGTAGCGTACAACGCGAGACATCAATAAAATTAAAAAGAATATTTTTTATAAAATCATGGGGTGTTACAAAAATCAAGTTGAAATTATTATATGAGATTAATTTTTTTGATTAAAAATATGGAACATGTTTTATGAAATTAAATTCATATAATTAGTAGAATTTAATTTAAAAATAAACCCACAAATCCTGTTGAAAAATGGTTTTCCAAGAAATGCATTTCTCAATCATAAGATAATCTCATATTAACTATATGACTAGTAATAATCATTATAGGGGTTTAGATTAATATAGTAAAATATATAATCCATATATTTTAGTTAAATCTATCTTCATTGTGGGTTATTAAAATTAATTAAAATGGAGACGCCTTATGCACTTAAAAATTGTTCTTAGGAAAATGCGTTTTAAGCATATGAAAAAACTTATACCAAAGTCAATTAAAAATATGATAAAAATTAATTTAGTTATATTAAATGTAAATAAATATTATGTATGCTTCTTTGATATAATATTTGAATCAAAATTTGAATTAATCAAATATGTAATTTAATGAAAATTAATAAGACTATTTGAAAAATCGGTACTTCTCAATATTCAATGAAAGAAAACTCTATCAAAAAAATATCTCAATCTTTCACCCAATGATAATTTTGATATGCTGATTTCAAAAAAGTTATTATTTTTTTATAAAATGTTTGAAAATTTTCAATAGTTATTTATAATTCCAAAACATAAAATTCAAAATAAAACCATTTTTGATAAAAAATTATTTTGAATCATAAAATGAGTTCACTAAAAATTTTAGTGATTATTTAAAATGAATTTAATAATAAATTTTTATTTATTAGGGTATATATATATTTCATAATTTAGTTAATATTATTTGTACCCTCTAATTAAATGGATAAGTTATAATGGTTATATTTAAATAATATATTTCATTGGTTATTTAAGATCAGTGTTGTATGTCATATACGGTATCAATAAAAATTCTATTCTTTTAAAATATCATGGTGTTAAATTACCCCTAACTTCAATAAATTGAATCCTCTAAATTTTATCTAGTTCCCAGAAGTGAAGGTTTTTAAATTTTTAATTAAAATTGTTTAAATACAACATCATAATAAGGTTTAATAAAACTTCCACTTAATAAATGGAATGTTAAATATGAACGTCATCGGAAATAACACATAACTAGGTCACCAAGTAGGAGAAACTTAGCGATAAGTGAAAATATATACGTGGTGAGAAAGTATAAATAATTATGGAGAGTGATAGAGATCATTAATCACAATATAGTGAATGATCAAGAGAAAGTCAACAACCAAAAAAATATAAATCATTAATGAGTTAAATGTACATCCCATCCAATATCCGGAAGGCCTTCAATTTTTTTTATTATAATAAAAATCCCTTTTTAAGGAATGAAGGGGGGAGAACCCAAATAGACATCAGGGACCTAAAAAAAATCACTACCCGAAGGTCAAGGGAGACAAACCAAGTAAACAACATGGAGAACCCCTCCCCAGTAGAAAATCGTGGTAATGATCTCCATCGTTGCACGACTAAATGGAAAAAAGTGTCCTCTGTCAAAGCACAGACCCAATCCGATGGTTGGCACCATACCCTCTCAAACATCCAAATCTGTAAAGCACTGCAATTATGAACAACAAGATCTGGAACCTCCTATGGGGCCTGATCCACGTGGTCTAGTCTAGGAGCATGTCCATTCTAACATATTTTTACCACATCAAAGCATCACTAAACTTAACCATAATGTCTAACCATCACCAATCATCACCAACATGGCTCACATCCCAGAAGCGAGAGTCAACACCATAAGAAAAACTCACCACAAAACCATTGTGACCAGATGCATCGCCACACCAGTGACAACACTACCCCAAAAATATCTTAGACGATCTAGAAAAATAAGAAGATTACAAAAATCATATCCAACAGAACAAAATAAGAACATCACAAAAGCATCAAACCTACTAAATATGCACAAAAAAACTCTGAAAACCAAGACCTCCCCCCTCCGGGCCACTCTAGATCCATCACCGACCATCAATGGAATCATGCCAGAGGTGGTGCCTAGCTACACCAAACAGAACCAAAGCCAGATCCACTTCACACAACATCATCCGCATAGACGGATCCCTACCGATCTGAGCTACATCCTGAGTCGACAACGCCAACACTCCTAACCAAGATGAGAATCCAGTGTTCTATCCAGACATGTCTTCACCATGGCCGAAGACACCACCGAACCAATAAGTAACCTCATTACGTCGCACCATCACCAAGCCGCATCTACATTGAGAAGATCCGAAGGAAGCAGACAGAAGAGCAATTCAGGCTGGAGAGGGAAGAGGAAACGAGGCTGAAGGGGAAACCCTAGTCCCCACAGAGGGTAGAGGAGAAGTTTCTCAGAGGCTATTACAATTATCAATTTCAAGTGTATAGGCCTTTACACTGAGTAAATGTACATAGATTCATAAGATATAAGCGTAATACGATATCATTATTGTTTCAAGATGTTTTTTATAAATTTGAGGAATTATTTTACAACCTAAGAACATAATGAAATATACTTACCTGATATCTTTCTATTTCATAAGAACCATTTAATCCTTTGGTTATGATTCGGTCAATTTTCACTTCACCTTTTACTACAAGGAATAAATATCCATAATGTATTTTTTATGCATGAGGAATTGAAATTAAAATTTAATAGATCATAATATCTATAAAAGAGTGAAAATTCCTTCCACATGTCTAAATATTTATGAAAACCAAAACGGTTAGCATGAGTTATCCAAAAAAGTACATTAATATGTAAACCTCAACTATAACACCCAAATTTAAAACTAATATTTTTCTTTAAAATCATTTATGTAAAATAATTTAATATTAACTAGGACATCATGTAGGCCATTGGTAGGTTCTTCACCCTTGTAACCCTTCAGTTGTTCGTTTAAACCTAATGGATTTGCTAGATGTGACAAGTTTTCACCCGACATACAAGTTTTTCTTTTCATAAATCCATATTAATATAATTCCTATAACCTTCCCAAAATATAATAAACAACCTAAAAAATAATATTAATATTAAAATAACCTTTTGACCACTAAGGTTTTCTATCTGACTTATTTTTCTTTACAAACTCTAATAATCTAAATTTAATATTACTTCCCTAAAATTAATGTTCATATTAACCCTAAAGGTTATAAATAAAATTATTCTTTTTTGCACAAAATATAAATGATTTATTTTTAAAATAAAAATTCTCACTTTATACATAAGGGTTACATATACCTAAAAAATCTTCTAAAACTCAATAAATGTGTCCAAGGTACTTTCATCACATTAAACCTCAGAAATGGTATCAATGAATTTAAAATTATAATACACCTTAGAATGATTAACCAATGATGGTGCATAAAAATCTTAATATATACTCAACTGAATCTTAAACTTGGTCTCTTTGGGGGTATCTTTATTTTCAATTCCATCATAATGGTTTGTAAAGAAAATGTTAATTATCCAAAGCATATCCCCCATGAGGGTCAAAATAGGTTTACAGTAAGGACCATTTTTTTACATATAATAGTTATTAAGTGAACCCCCAATGTTTGATTTTCAGGTTTATGACTCCTAGGTACAATGTTTCTAAACCCACATTCACATGTAGCATCTAGAAAGGGATGAAATTTCCTGGAAAAACAACATAATATATACCTTAACAAAACTTTAGAATATTATCCCATACCTAGACTTATCTTAAAAATTGTTAATGGGATTATTTTTCCTAATATATGTTTTCCAAAATATTTAGTTTCCATGATTTCTACAAAACCTTTTCTGATGACAACTATAAAAACCCCAACCAAAGTAACCTAGAGTTAGTGGATAATTTATTTAATTATTTATATATAAAATATATTACATCCAAAAGGACCAAATAATTTTTTTGTCTTGGTAAAATAGATAAATATTTGAGTTCAAATTACATTGGAAAACATAAATTACAATGTAGTAAAAGTAAATTTTCTTCAACCTTGAAATATTTCAAAGATTCCTTCTTCATATCGTAGGGATGGGAAACAAAATAAGGCTAAGTTAAAATGAATATAAAGGGTTAGGTATAGTGAATGATATCGTAAATCAATAAGGTAAAAACAATATGGAAAAGTAAATATCTAAACAAACATTCCATTTAATGAATAACTTAAATATCATGATTTGATAATTCATTATTAATATGGAAAGGTAAACAACTAAACACACGTTCCATTTAATAAATAACTTGAGAATAAAAGGATAATATTAATTTAATAATATCATGTATAATAATAACTTAATTCTCAATATAATAAATTCTTAATATTGGAAATCATGATCTCAAACATCATGATATCTGTACTGTTAATACCTTTCATCATGATATTTTAAAACTATGGTAAAATAACCCTTTAATTTTATCTTATTTATTTTACTCAGGAGACCCATTGATGCATTGGAGGGATATATAATTCCATGCCCCACCCATAACTAGATATCCAGTACATTCATAATACATTGAATGATCAATTTAATTAATGAACAATATTCTATAAAATCGCATATCTATATTGAGTAAAGAATATAAATTTATCAATATTTATGCATTCAATCAAATAAATTTCAAATTTGAAAACCATATGTAAAAATTATATAGTATTTAAGAGATAAGAATATCCATAATAACTAATATGCATATTTAAGTTAAAGGTAATGTCCAATGATCATATGAAAGTGAATGTTTCTAGGGATGTTATTGAATAAAAAAGTAATCAAGAAAGGTAATGTTAATACTTTTCTTTTTCAAACTAATAACAAACCATCTAGAAAAAGTGTAATGAGGGTTTTGTTACAATATATCCCAAATTTAGTAAATGTAGAATAAAGTGTTGTTATCAATGATGAATATAAATACTATAAAAATATTGTTAATTTTTTGTAATAAAATACCCTTTTCAATTTAAAAATAAATTTTTAAATCTTGAATTTTCAAAAAAAATTACCCAAAGAATTTTATTGGAAAAGAAAAATGTAAAATTTTCTAGGAATCTCCAGAGAAATGAGTAGTCATGACGGCCGGGAAATTCTATTCATGCAGAGTCTGTTAAATCAATGATTCCTTTCAGATTTTTGTAGGAAAATAAAAAGTAACTTTTATTTAAAATGATATGAGGAATCCTTAAAATATATTTAAACACCAAATCATGTGTTAAAATGCATTTAAACAATCCTATGATATTATTAAATACATAATTGAATTTTTTAAAAAACATATATTTGGAATAAAAATGACCTTCTACCTAAGAAAGAAATAATATTGGATTTTCATAAAAAAATTCCTTAGGATTTTTAAGATTCAATGAAAGGAAATTGTATTATTATATAAAAATTTCATAATTAACCTATGGAGAAGAAAATTAAATATTTTTTATTAAAAATGATCAAATAATTTCCTTTAATGGAAATTTAAGCATTAACAATCTTGACTAAAATGAGATAATGAAATAAACCACTACAAATAACATAATGTCAAAGTGAGAATTAATAAATAAAGTGCTTATGTGTTTCAAATTTAAATTCACATAAAATAATTAGAAATAAAACATAAAATAATAATTTTCTGTAACATAGATAATCATATAATATCAAAGATAAGTATGAATCAATATAACCCAATGAAACTAAATAGAGTTATAAAATTCATTTCCCCATGGTAACATTCAATTCAAATCCCTTATGTTTAAATAATTAAAATTGAAACTAGAAATACCATGTAATATAATTTATTCAAGATATTATAGTATAAAGGGGTAGTATACACACCATATAAAAGAAATTATGTGTATAACAATAAAATATTCTATAAAGAAAATAAATTTAGGAGAATTACCTTACAAAGATCATACCATTGAAGTGAGAATTAATCGATTAATTTAATTTTAGTATCAAATTTATGTCTATATAAAAAAGTGGAAATAAGAATTAAAATAACGAAAAGTTATAATGCATAAAATATTATATTATAAAATATAATGAAGAAATAATATAACCCATATTAAGGAAATTGAGTGATATAAACCCTTACCACTTGACAAATTTCAAGTAAAATTAATTTGGATTTAATAATTTGAATTTAAAAATAAAATACCATTAAGAATTTAAAATTTATGATATAAAATTTAAAAGGGGATGTAGAAAAAACTTATAAAGTAAATTAGGTGCATAACAATAAAATATTTCTCAATGAAAGAAAATTGAGTTGAAGTTCCTTACCAAATGCTTACCTTTAGTTTATGATTCTGTAAACTATTATATAATAGTTTTATACATGTCATTAATTTATTACAGATCCATATTATTGTTTTTAACACCATATATGATCTTATTATAATATCTTATCCGATGTTTTTAAATATAATTTCATTATTACCATTGTTGCGCATGCCAACTACTTTGTTTTCTCATGTTTATTTTATCATGAAAGTTCCATTTAATTTGTATAGGTTATATATCAATTTATAAAAAATTATATTTATGTTAAATATATCATATTTATTCACTAGATACAACTTTTAACCGTTTTTTTAAAGTTTTACATGGAAAATGAATCCCATAACTTAATAGAGATGGTAGAGTGTATGTACACACGAGTGATGATATAATCCCATTAATGGGTGAAAGGTTAAAGAAGAGGATTATGTAATAATTTTATAGAATTTTTGTCATATAATATTTATCATATATATTAATTATTTAAACTATTATTACTGTCCATATGAGTCGGTGATGAATGACTAATTACAATGGTACGTGAGGCAATAGTCGACCATACACATGATAAATTCATTTATTTATCATTTTATGGAGAAGGAGAAGGGTAAATATTATTACATAAATATAATAACATATTATAATATATTATAAACTAGTGTTATACTATTGTAATTTTTACAATACAATCGAAGGTGAACAAAATAAATAAAAAAGAAAGAACTTCATGTAGAAAATTACATTCGCTTAGAAGAACCACCTATGGGTCTTTTATTATGGATCATAGGGCTACTATTTTTAGAAAAAAGTATCTTTATAATATTTATAATGATTTTAGGGATATATTTCAGTATGTTTTTTGTTAATCCATATGGCTTTAGAGGTATGAATATGTGAGGTGAGGTGTTTCCCTTTTATAATTGGGGAGGAGAGGTTTTTTTGTAAATACAAAAAACAATTCAAAAATGGGAAGCCACTCTCACACCTAGTGCCTCATAAATTGATAAATAATATAATATAGGTATATTAAGGTCAATACACACCTCAAACACAAAAATAATCATGTTTTAAATATGTTATTATCTTATCCTCTAAGTTTAGTTACTTTTACCATCTTAGTTTACAGAACATTAATTTTGTTTTCTGAACCTAGGTAATTTATCCTTTAGACTAATTTAAAATGATACTTACTTTATAATTTTTACCTAGTGATTATTATTATTAAATATAATTTATTAAATAATAAATATGTGTGTGTGGAAAATTAATTTTAAAACAAGTGCATATAACATTTAAAACCCCATTTTAACTTTAGTTTCGGTAATTAAATTTTAATATATTTTCTAGTAATTATAAAATAAAATTATGTTAATATAACACCTTATTACCTTACTTTAGGTATGATTTAATTTTTTTATTTCAATTTTTGTTGGGGTTCATTACAAGATTTTCTGGAATATATAACCTTTTTTGGATAAAATAACTTATTTGGGGATTTATGTTTATTTGAAATAATGGATTCTAGGTATCAATGTTTAAATAGATTTAGAATGTGATCCTTGGGACTGGAGAGGCTTATGTTTTTTAGAGGTCTTTTTAGAAAAGTGGGATTATTACTACCTACTAGAAAAATTCAAATTGTGAATGGGTTATAAAACAAGAATATGTTGTGGGGAATATTCCATGAATCTTGTGGATGGCATGAAAATTATATAGGACATAAAATATTTACACTGTGAAAATTATGACTGAGATTTCATTAAATCTGAAGTGATTATTTTTTAGAATATTTTAAATATTTCATATTTTATTCTATGAAAGTCATAAACGGTGTGAATTTCTCATTTAAAATTATTTTAAACACAACGCATGCCTGAATATTTTTTTTATTCGGAACATATGCTTTCATTTTAAACCATATATAAAATTTAGGTTATTTTAGGTGATCTCCCTCTATCTGGATCACTCTGTTGGAATTTTATTCCTATGGTGTTTGTATCACATATACCTAGTAAGCGAACTTTCCCCTTCTTCATTTGATTGGTCTATAGGGGTGGCATTGTCTTTGTTAATGTTTCAAATCCAAGATAAAATTGTGCTTTCAATTTTCCCTTTTTTAGTTTCTTATAATTCCTTTTTTTGAAGGTAGATACATGCTTTCCCAGTCTCTATTCTCAATGTAAGATTTGTTTCCATCATTCTTATGGTAGTTATATCTATGTAAGTATTTCTAATTCCTGAATTTCTATATGTTATTGTTGATCAATTTATCTTGTTCATTTAATTTGATTTTCTTTGTCCAAAATAGGTTATTATTAAATGTGAGATTGTTTATGATTTTTTTGAACTTAAATAGAACATTAGAAACCTTGGGTACCTCAGGAATTAGATATAGGTGACCCCATTATGTGTGGGACAACTAGGGTTTAATTTTTTGATATCAAAAGATAGTGGAAGAAATTGGTATTGGTTAAAGTCAAAATATTCCAAGATTATGAATACATTATGTGTATTACATATTCCCATATACTAGAGCCTAAATGGTTTGTTATGTCTTTTATCCTTAGTTTATCACATGATGATTTATTTCATATATATTTTCTAACATGTTTAATTTACCTATTTTTATTTTACACCTGATTTATTCCTGGATTTGGATAATGTGGTATGTATTTATAGAAAACAAATGAAATATTTGTAAATGTTTTTATTTGTGAATTTTTTATAAGTTATATTTTTTTTAAATATCAAACTTGTGAATTCTTGATATTATAACTTATATAGATTATTTTTTGGTATCATACTAGGCTATGTGATCACACCCTAATTATTAATTTTAGTAGTTGTAGACCCTCTTTTTTAGGACCCAGGTAAAGGGAAGGGCATCATGTAGCATTCTAGGTTCTTTTTTCTTCTATTTACCATTGCAATGGGATGGATTAGAGGGGAGGGTTGGTTACACGGAGGCCTATTTTTCTTGTCTTGTTATACTTTCCGAGTTTAGCCAATTTACTTGGGTTTTATTGGTCATGTTTAATATATTTCTTTTTCAATGTAATCTGGTATTATATTTCATTTTAATAAAATTCAATATTTGCCTTCGTTATCTTCATTATACGTCACCATGTGTTGGAAGACTTAGGTGGATGGTATAGTTGACCTAGTTTGGTACATTAAAAATTGGTATTAGAGGGAATACTCAGACTAAAGTGTGTTAAAACTTTCTAAGTTTAATGTATTGGGTAGATAAGAGGTACAAATTTTGGAATTTGGGTACTAAGTAAAGGAAGGGTCCAAGCTATCTAACATCAATGTTTGAAGATGAGTTAACAAGGGTGATCAGAAATTTTTTACAAGGATTAACACTTCTTATTCGAGGTAATTTGAAATAATTGAATGAGAAATTTATTTGAATAACACTTTTAATATTTAAAGAATCATATTTCATTCCTATAATTCATAATTTTATCAAATTCTTATTATTTTAAAGTATTGATTCTAATACATGATGTTTTTACAATGATTTTGTAATATGCATGTGACTGATTGGTTTCTTATTATGATTATTAGACAAAACCTACTAGAAGATATCTTAAAAATATGAGTAATGAAGCTATGAGACAGGTTCCAATGGAAAATCCTCTAGAGTAAGATTCGTTGGGTGATGCTATAATCACCACTATTCAGACTCTAGGTCAAGAAAGTGCCGAGAACATAAGATGATCAGTGGATCATAGTTAGAAATTTAGAAATCCACTTCCACCTGTCATCCAACTTGATAGAGGAATGTAGGAATATAAAGAATTTATTGAGTGTATTGAGAGGATATTCAAATTCTTTAAGACTCTAGAGGACTCACAGGTGGGTCTTTCTATGTATATGCTTGAAGGAATAAGAAGAATATTTCAGGACTTTGTTGTGCATGCTATGATTAATGTGGATCTTACCTAGGCATCTTCTATGAAAATATTCAACAATTATTTTTATCTTATGGCATTATGTGGGTAAAATAACCATGATTTATTGATCTTTGATAAGATAAAGTGTATCATTCTCGAGTATTCCACTCATTTTTTTTGAGTTTTTGCACTTGGAACCAGAGATAATAACCAATGATTACTTGAAGGATCATATGTTTGAGTTGAGGTTGAGGGATGATTTTTAGTAAATTCTAATTCCCATTTTACTTCTGAAATGTATAGAGTTAGTTGATATAGTATATTTTTTAGATGTTGACATAGCTATAAAATAGGTTTGGGAGGAGCTTCAGAAGGTACAATCATTAGCCAAGGTGTATCTTCTTTCCCGAATAAGAAGCGTGAAGGTAACCGATTTTATTTTGGAAAAATTTTGATGTATTTTTTAGTACAATATAATTTTTTTTGGTATCATTGTGGAAATCATGATCATTTAAGGATAAATTTTAAAGAGGTTCCCAAGACAAGTTATTACTGTGGAAAATCTAGCTATCTGAAATGTTTTTTTGACAGGATGTCCTATGGTAGTAAGTTTATATGAAATTTCACCAAGGATTAATAGGTTATTGTTGATTATTTTAGTGGTTGTGGATCTTATCCTCAAGCTAATAGTATGTTCATGTGTCTATAAAATATTAGGTAGGAGCTGAGACCAGACGCCTTTATGGGGTGGAGTATAAACAATATAAATCCTAAGCAGGGACAACCACATTTAGAGGCACGATGTTCATTTCATATTATATTGTGTTAGATTTTTTTAATATATGTGATAATAATTATTTTATATTATTGAATATAGTTGACATGTTGGGTTTTTATTTAGATATTTTTCCATTTTTTGGATATTTTTCACAACTTTGTGAATGTGGTCCGAAAGAGGTTTCACGTGCTGAGAATGTCGAGTGATGATAGAGGACCATAAGGTGGATTGTGACTTCATTGTACCTGATATTGACATCTTTAACTTGATTATTGATCTAGATGAGATGATTGACATTATGTACTAGATATACTATCATTACCATCAAGTTCATTTCTTATCTACCGATGGTTTCGCTCATGGTTTTCAGGGTGAGTAGGACTGTAGAATAGGAAGGGTGGATCTTATTGTTACTTATGCTTGGATAATCATATACAAGTTTTTAGAGATGTTTCCTAATGTTATAACCCTTGTCTGGGATATATTCTTCCTATAGTATTGTGTGTATTCCCTAAGATGTTTCATAATGATTTTCTAGTTTACCACTATAGAGAGTGGTCTGGTTTACTAGTGACCTACTCCCTAGCACGATGCCAATTTATATTCCATATTACCATATGGTTCCCTCTAATTCAGAATAACTTATGGTCCATCATGTGGATCTCGAAGACAAGAAATTTATTATTCCCAAAATTTAAACACGAGATTCATCTTTCCTCTTTGATTAGAAGGTGAATAGAAGCCTAAGAGTTCTTATTAACACTTAGAAATTAAATTATGTGACTGATAAGAACAAATATATTGTAACACCCTCACCCCATTTTCCCAGAGTCGGTGCTAAAAAATGTCTTGTAATTTGTTTAAAATAAATAAATCAAAAAATTAAAAATTACAATAAACAATACAGGGTCTTTACCATTTTATGTTTTGGATAATTAGATACAAATGTTACATTTCCTCAAAACAATAAAAAATAAATTTCAGCGTGCTACCTCCACAAAGAAAAGTACACAACTGATAAATCTAATAAACTTGTAAAATTGAATTTAAAATGTTGGGTGAGTAGTTAGAATGCACAGAAAGTGGGTTTTAAAATTACTAATAAATTATTTTTGAAAAACATTTCCTTGAAATAAAACTAATACCTTAAATAATGTTTTTAAAAGGAAATTAACCTTCATGATAGCATGTTATCATAATTTTCTTAAGGGTTTCAAGAAATATTTTTATGGGGAACCAAACAAAAAAATATCTATACTTATTTAAAAGTGACAAATAAATTCATAATAAAAATATG
Source organism: Viscum album (assembly GCA_963277665.1). Lineage (NCBI taxonomy): Eukaryota > Viridiplantae > Streptophyta > Magnoliopsida > Santalales > Viscaceae > Viscum > Viscum album. The sequence continues at coordinate 535,778,448 of OY728138.1, read as the reverse complement.
GACACACTTAAATAAAATTCATATAATATCACTTATAAGTTATATAGTGGCCACACTTAGTTATCCATGACATACCAGGTGTGCTGTTACAAAATTACAGTTGAAATATTTATTGTTTATAATTTCACATAAAATAATATTAATTATCACTTAAATTTAAACCACGAAATAATACAAAAATTTATAAACATTGATTTATCAATTGGAAAATAAATATTAATCCTTCTTTATAAATTATTTTCTATATAAGAATATACTTAATTATAAAACATTATACTATGTGATTAGAAAATATAAAACTTATTAATTAAAGTCCTCTAAATGTTTATAAGAGAATTATTCTTAACCAAAAATATTTTATTAGTCAAATAATCACAAGTAAGATAAAATAATAATATCATAATTTGGGAGTGCATAATTTCGTGCATCATTACTACAACATCAAGGCCTCGTGCCAAGACCATACTTAATGACACTATCAAAGCCCTGTGACGGGACACTACTTTGACCCATGAGACCTATCGATGCATCAAGAGCTATAGTGGGCCCCACACATCACACACAAAGTCCAATGCGTTCATCATATGATTGCGGTTAAACATAAATAATGTATACGTATGCTATGTAAATGACCTTCTTTTTTTGGAAAACAAAAAATAAATAAAAAAATGAAATTAATACATACATGCTCTCTAAAATGCATGGAATGTCTCTTATAAATTAGATGATGGACATAACTAACTATGCATGACATAACAAGAGGTTTTATTTTAGTTTCACACATGAAATGATAGCTCGCGCACATAAAATAACAGATTTTTTAGGTTTTTCTCATAAAATGATTACTATTATCATTTAGAAACAAGGATACACAAAAAAACCATAAATGGTTAAATTTAAAATAATCTAAGTTTGTATATAGATTTTTGAAATAAATAATAACCCTAATTAATAAATAAAATTTATATACAAATATTTACATACAGAAATATATATGTATATATATATGTATACCATAAAAATAAAATGATGTTTTGAAAACTCAATAAATCCTTTTGAAAAACTTTCATACTAGCTTAGAAACAAAATTAAAAAAAATATATTTTATAAAATCTGAAAGATAAAAATGATGTCATATCCATATATATATATATAGCATTATAATCAACACATATTGACCAATAATAAGTCTAAAATCATGTAATATGTAGACATATAATTTCAATTTAAAATAAAAATCTACTTTTATAACATCAAAAAATATTAAGTTATATAGAATGATTTATAATTCATATATACATATATACATATCTATATCTTATATAACAAATATAATTCGATGGAATGAAATAACTTCTTCAATCCATACACTTATAAATTATATTCTAAACATGTCTCTTATCCAAATAATTCTAAAATTAAAGACTCATATATATCTATTCTGATATTTGATGATTATATATGTGTAGACACATACACACACACACATATATATAACCAATAAAAAAATTTGATAAGATAATTTAAACCCTTACAAAATATACGTTAGAAGATGAAATTTAAAACATAACCCTCATCTAAAAATATTATGTCATATAGATAAATATAGATTAATATGTACACATAGAAACACACACATATATTTGTAAAAACACATAACTTGATCAAAATAATTAAACTCTTACCTTACTTTGGATCAAATGAGGGATTTGGGGATTTTAAAAGTTAAGCTGAACAAAATAGGGGGACTTAGGTTGTGAGGTTTAGATGTTATTAGGGTGAAAAGAGGTTTTAAATATAAAGAGTTTATATATTTTATATTTCAAGTTACGATAGTTAAATACAGTGATGGAATTTGTTTCCCAAAGAAAATTAATAATTGATGAAAAATTATAAGAAAAACTAATTTTCATTTAACTGGTGATGGGTTAGGTTGTCACTTTCATTGACTGAGGAAAAACCTCATAATTTTAATTTTTTTATGTTATTTTATATTTAATCATTTAAATATTTTTATTTTTGTTCGAAAATGTCTCTCTCTCTCTCTCCAATTTGTCACACCTCCTCCTTATCCCCATTTAGGAAAGTGTGTCACGTTTTATTCATTATCCATTAATATATATATATATATATATTATAATAAAACAATTTAGGATTACCATAAAATAATAAAACATATTTATATATTAATAAAATGATAGTTATACATATATAATATATTAAATGAAGTTTTTCTATTTAGTAAATAATTATATATATTTATAAGACATATCATATTTTCTTCTTTTTGATTAATTATTTAAGTTTGTTTTTGTATATATATATATATATATATTACTTTAGCATTTTCAAATATATATATATATATATATAATTTTTTAATATAAATGATAGAAATTAAATTTTTATCGAAAACAAAAATATAATGTGTGTTTTTTCATAATATAATAATTAAATATATTTATAAATTATAAATTTTATAAAAAAATATACTATATTTCATATATTTATAAAATATATTATCTTAATAATAATAATAATTTTGTAAACAAATGTTTTACCCATAATTATAAATTCTATTTTACAACAATATTTATATAAATACTGTTATTTTAAAATATTATTTTAAACAAAGAAAAACCATATTTTTCTTTATAATATTAATTTTAAAAATATAAATAATATGTATACTTAATTATAAGTATTGAAATTAATTAAAACACTTGATTTGTAATATTATTTTCAAAGAAAACTATCCCAAAAATATTATTAGTTGGTATTAATTATAAAAAAATACATTAAATAAAATATTTATATAATTAAAATTGTTTTTGAAATCCCTTTTGTTATATAATTCCCCCTCCAAAGATTTACATCCTTTCAATTCATTCGGATACAGAGGTAAAATAATTTTTTTATAAGGAAATGATGTTTAAATTTTTAAATTTGTTATAATTTCCCAAAACTATCTACATTGTTCCTCTAATACCAACTATGATGCCCTGACCCAAGTTTCTGAGAGCCATTACTAAAATATGTTGTGTAATTTTTTTAAAAATAAAGAAAATAAACAATTACACCTGACATTACAGAACAAACGATATTTACAGACCCATGTTTAGGAGAATTAGATAGAACTATTATATTTCCTCAAAAAAATACAAAAATAACCCCCAGCGTGCCCCCTACATAAAGAAAATTACATCAGAATTAAATCTACTAAACCTGTAAAATTAAATTTAAAACATAGGGTGATCATTTAGAATACCCAGTAAGAGGTTTTAAATACAATTAATAAATTATTTAAAACAATTCCATGAATTAAAATTGACACTTTAAATCATTTTCATAAAATGAAATTAACCTTTCTCATAGTATTTCATCATCATTTTCTTAAGAATTACTAAAATCATTTTTAGGGGAAACCCAAGCTCAGAAATTTCAATAATTATTTAAAAGATACAAATAAATTCATAATAAAAAAAATTCACACTTAAATAAAATTGATTGAATATCACTTATAAGTTTGATAATGGACACATATAGTTATATGTTCCATACCAGGTGTGCGATTACAAATTTTTACATGAAATATTACTTTTTTAGAATTTCACATAAAACAATATATATTATCACCTAAATGTAAGACATGAAATGATAGATAAATTTAAAACCTTTTTTATAGTTTGGAAACTAAATATTAATCCTTATTTATAAATGAATATATATATAAGTATATACTTAAATATCAAACATTATACCATGATCACTTAAAAATATTAAACTTATTAATTAAAGTCATATAAATGTTCATAAGAGAATGATTCTTAACGAAAAATATTCTAATAGTTGAATAATCACATAAAAGATCAAATATTAATCTCATAATGAGGGAATTCACATGTCTTATATCATAACTACATCATAAAGGCCTTGATCCAAGACCGTATTTAACAATACTGTCAAGGCCTCGTTCTAAGACACTAGTTTGTCTCATTAAACCTACCGAAGCATCAGGGGCTACAACTGGTCCCACTCATCACCTACTAAGTCTAATACATTCCTCATATGAATGGGTTTAAACATAAATAATGTATACATATTCCATGAAAATAAATTTCTTTATTTAAAGTGAAAAAATACACAAGAGAATGAAATAAACACATAATTTCTCTCTAAAATTAATGGAAGGTCACTTATCAATTATATGATGACCATAACTAACTATGCATTACATACCAAGAGGTGCGATTGTAGTTTCTCACATAAAATGATAGCTTGCGAACATAAAATAACACCTTGTTTAGGTTTTGGGCATAAAATGACAACTGTTATCATTTATGAACAAGGCTACACATAAACATAAATCATAAATTCATAAATTAAAAATAATCTATCTTGGTATATAGAGTTTGGAAATAAATATTAACCCTCATTAATAAGTAAAATTGATATACATATATGTACACACACACAATCACACACACAGATATATAGATATATATATATATATATCTGTGTTTGTATATATACCGTACAAATAAAATGATGTTTTTGAAAACTCAAGCAAACATTTTGAAAAACAATCATACTTTTATAGAAGCTAAATTTAAAACAAAACCACTATTTAATAAAATCAATAAGATAAAAATATATTTACAGACATACACACACACACACACACACACACACACACACACACACACACACACACATATATATATATATATACACTCACACACACACACACACACATATATATATAATTTTAATCAACACAAATTGACCTATAATAAGACTAAATTCATGAAAGCCATAGACATAGAATTAAAATTTAAATAAAAAATATTTCATTATAACATCTAAAAATATTATGTTATATAGAAGGATATAGAATTAATATATACATATATACATATGTATATCTTGTATAACGAATATAATTTAATGAAATGAAAAAACTTCTCCAATCCATACGCTTAGAAATTAGATTTTTAACATGTCTATTATCCAATAAATTCAGAAAATGATAAATAAAATATATCTATTCTGAAATTTGGTGGTTATATATGTGTATTTATAAATACACAAACACACACAGATATAAATAACTGGTAAAAAAATAATTTGATGATATAAATTAAACCCTTACCAGATATAGGTTAGAAGATTAAATTTAAAACAGAACCCTCATATGAAAATTTTAAGTCATATATATATATATATTTTCATATTTATATATTTTTGTGTGTATATATATATATTTAAAACAACATATATTGAAAAAAATATTTAAACCCTTACCTTAGTTTGGATCAAATGAGGGATTTGGGGCTCCTGGAAGTTGAGCAGAACAAAATGGGGGGACTTGGGTGGTGAGGTTCAGATGTTATCGGGGGTTAAAAGAGTGTTTAAATAAGAAGAGTTTATTTATTTTATATATCAAGTTTCAATAATTAAATACACTGATGGAAAACAAATTTTCCCACAAAAATATCAATTAATGAAAAATTCTAAAAAAACTGATGGGCATTTTGTTGGTGATAGGTTAGGTCGTCACTTTGGTTGATTGAGGATAAACATCATAATTTTAAATTATTTTGTGTTAGTTATATGCAATCATTTAAATATTCTTATTTTTTATTCCAACATGTCTCTCTCTCTCTCTAATTTGTCACACCTCCTCCTTATCCCCATTTGGTAAAGTGTGTCATGTTATATTAAGTAGCCATATATATATATATATATATTCATTAAAAAATAATTTATATTAATAATAAAATAATAAAATATATATATATATGTATGTATAATAAAAACAAAAACAATAGTAATACATATATAATATATTAAATCACTTTTTTCTATATACAAAATAAGTATATATATTTATAAAACATAACATATTTTCTTCTTTTGGTTTGATTATTTAAATTCGTTTATATATATATATATCATTAGTGTTTTCAATTATATATATACATATAATTCATTTTTAATACAATTTATTCAAAATACATTTTTATTTAAACCATAAATATTATGCGCGTTTTTATAATATAATAATTATATGTATTTATAATTTATAATCTTTATAAAAAAATATATCACATATATTTAAAAAATATATTATCTTAATGAAAATAATTTTTTTATAAAAAATGTTTTACCCTTAATTATAAATTATATTTTGCAGCAATAATTAAACAAATAGAGTTATTTTAAAATATTATTTAAAAAATTTAAAACCATATTTGTCTTTATAATATTAATTTGAAAACAATAAATAGTATATATAATTAATCATAAGTATTGTAATTAATTAAAACACTAGATTTAAAATATTATTTTCAAATAAAATTGTCTCGAAAATATTATAACTTGGTTTTAATTTTATATAAATCCATTAAATAAAATATTTATATAACAATACTTTGTTTGGAAATCCATGGATGATAAATATGTATTTCCTAGGATTGAACATCTATTCAATCAGCTTAGAGATGCTCGATAGTTTTGAAAGTCTAAACCGTGGTTAGGGTACAACCATTTGAGAGTTTGGGAGGAGGATATACATAAAAGTACATTTAGGAGCTGGTATGTGCATTTTGAGTTTTGGGTTACGCCATTCGGTCTCACTAATTCTTCTAATGTATTTACGGTTTTGGTTAACTAAACCTTTCATTAGTTCTTAGTCACTTTGGGTTTTGTGTTCTTGGATGATATTTTACTGTACTCTAAGTTTAGGGAGGTGATTATGGTCTATTTGGATATCATTTTAGAAATTTTATAAAAAACATTATCTATATGGTATGCTTTTCAAAGGTGTGTTTCAGATTCAAGAAGTACTGTCTTGGGGGAATATTATATAAGATATGGGTGTCGTAGTGGATCTTGAAAAGATACAGGTAGTTATGTCATGGGAGCGGCCCAGAAATGTGTTTGAGGTCTGAAGCATATTGAGGATGAATTGATATTATAGGCAGTTTGTTCAATAATTCTCAAAGATTTCACATATGATATCATATTTAACCCATAATGGTGCAATGTTTGAGTGTAATGACAAGTTTTGGAGAAATTTTAACAAACTGATGGAGAGATTGGATTCATCTCCAATTTTGATTCTTATAGAACCAGTATGAGGTTATGATAATTTCTGCAATGATTTTGGTATGGGTTATGGATTTTTCTTGATGTAGGGAAAATCGGTTGTATCTAATGTCTCATTATATTTAGTCCCTCATCATAAGAACTACCCTACCCATGATCTTGAGTTCGCAGCGATTATGCATGCACTAAAAAAATGGACTGACTACCTACTTTGTGAATGTTTTATGGTATATTCTGACCATAAGACCATGAGATATATATTTTTACTCACATGGATATGATCTTGTGATATAGAAACTTGGTGGAGCATCTTTGTACTTTTTATTTTGATACTTCTTACACTCCTGGAAAAGGGAATGTCATCAGTGATGCACTTAGCAAGAAATTAATGACATAATAAATTAATGAATAAGTGTAAGGATGTTATTTGATGAGTTTTTTAGAGATGATATGGGGAAATTAAGAAACTAATGGGAGGCTATATAAGTATTCTATAAAGTAAGACTCTTCATTTCCTTAGTGGTTTCAGCTTGAGAAAATGTTTTCCCCCAAGTACATGTGATTTAGTAACATATTTTATGGCGGGGAGATCTCAGGTGAGTGGTCTCAGCCTCCCAGGGGTGCTTCATGTTTCTGAAATAGATTGTTTTTTTTCTTTTTCCCTAATGGAAGAGTTGATGGATAATGCACACTATTCTTGTTGGTTTGTACACTTACGTACTCCCAAGATGTATCAGGATTTGAGACATTAGTATTAGTCGTCATGGTCAAGATGGTCGATTGAGGATTTTGAATCATGGCATCTTAGCTCCTCAATAATTAAGGTAGAAAACTATAGACCTTTTGATTTATTACATTCCATACCAATTTTGGTAATGAAAATGGGTTGATATTTCCATCGATTTCATCATTGGATTACCACTGACTCATAGTAGGAAGAATATTATTTGGGTGGTCATTGACAAACACATGAGATCGTTGTATTTACTACCTATAATAGAGGCTATTAAGGTATAATATCTTGGGGACTTTTATGTCTGGGATATTCTGAGACTTCATTGGGTTCAGTTTATAGTTTATTTTAATAGGGACTTGAGGTTCACATATAGGTTTTGGAATGTTTTAAATGAGGTTATGTGTTACAAGACGAAATTGAGCATAGGATGTCACGCATATATGGATGGATAGGTAGTGAGAGTTATCCAATTTCTTGAGGATTTGATCTAGGCTTGTGTTCTTGATTTCAATGGTTCTTTGTAATATTATTTGAATTAATCAAGTTTTCCTATGACAATAGTTATCATCCCTCAATAAAAATGGCACCCTTTGAGGTTTTCAATGGGAGACCATGTAGATATACCTTGTTCATGGAATAGTTGGGAGAGTGGTCCATGGTTCTAATGAGTCATGATAAGGATATGATAGAGAGGGTGAATTTGATCTAGAAGAGATTGATCATCACAAAGAGTCTTAAAAAATCTTATGTGGACCTTTGTTTCTAGCCAATTGAGTTTGGGGTTAGTGATTGAGTCTTTCTTAGAGTTTGACCTCACATGGGACATCATTGATTGGGTAAGAAAGGTAATTTAACACCATGGTTTGGGGGCCCCATTGAGATTATTTGACAATTGGTAAAGGCATCCTATGAGTTTTAATTAGAATCCAATTTTAATTCCATACATGATGTCTTTTATGTTTCCCAGTTGGGAAGGTATCAACAAGATCATTCCCATGTGATTTAATTGGAGGATGTCGATCTTCAGACAAAAATCACTATGGTTAAGAAACCAATTCAGATTATGTATTACTAAGAGAAGTAGTTATGTGGTAAAATGATTCCTTCCATGTATTGTGGTAGTGAATATGGGATTTCCATGAGATGTGGGGGGGTGAATTATTGATGGGGTAGCAGGGGGATTCAATTTTGCGAGTCAAGGATCTTGAATACTTTCTAGGTATAAAGATTGTTTATGGTGGGGAAATTTTAATGCCCCATTACCTTCATTCAATAATTCTTTCAGTTTTTTTGGATTCCTTTTTTTGTGTGAATTGTGGGCCTCTCAAGAATGAAGAACCTTTAATGAGGGAAAATGATTTAAATTTTTGGGATATATGTTGGTTTAAATTAATGGAGTTCAGGTATAAATGTGTAAATGGATTTAGAAGGTGGTCATTGGGATGTTAGAGCCTTAATTTTAGGATCATAGGCTTTATGTAGAAATGTGTAAATGGATTACATGGTTTGAATACGCTGTAGAGAAAATGCCCTGAATCTTGTGCAAGCTGTGAAAATTTTATTGTCCATGAAATCACAACATGTTGTGAAAACATAGATAAGGTTTCAATTTAATACAAGGTGTAAACTTTTCAGAAATTTTTTTATACATGACATTTCACTCCATAAATGGTTTTCACGATGTTAATTTCTCATGTCTAGCAGTTTTAAACATGCTTCATTCTAGAATATTTTTTCATTAAGTGAAAATGAATTCCTCTTGAACCCTATAGTGATTTTGGGTGATCTCCTTGCTCCTATATTTCTCTTTTTGGCATTTCATTCCTATGGTTGTTGCATCACATATTTCTGGTAAGCGGTATTTCAACTTCTTTACTTCCTATAGTCATGACAACGATATTTGTTGGGTTTGTGTTTAATACACACGATTTATTATTTTTTTTTCAATCTATACTATGTAGTTTACTATCATTATTTATATTTTTTAAGTCGATCCATGCTTTTTTTATATGCATTGTCGAAGGAAGATAAGTTTTAATCATTTTTTAGGTAAGTGTATTTATAAAAGTGTGGCTAATTTATGAATTTCTATATGTCATTGTTGAACCCTTTGGTGTTTCATTGAAATTTAATTTATTTTTTGGAAAAGTTTTTTCACTAAAATTAATCATGGTTTTGGAAATGTTTTTGAACAGACATAACATATTGGGAACCTTTGGTGTGTTAATAAATAGATATAGTTGACCCAATTATGTGTTTGTAACCATTAGGGGTTAAATTTGTGATATCAATACCCCATGGTAGGACTTGATATCGGGTGGAACCAACTTATGTATTGTTTAATACTCTTTTATGTGTATCATATATTCCAATAGCATAGAGACCAAATGGCATTGTTTGACTTTTATACCTAGTTTATAGTATATTTGTTTATTTCATAGATATTTTTTCACATGTTTAATTTACCTATTTTTTATAACATATATATTTATATATTTGGTGAATATGGTATTATTTTATGGAAAAATAATTTTTTAAAAATGTGTTTATTTATGAAAATTCTTGATAAACCAAATTTTTTTAAAGGTAGAACTTTTGAATTCTTGATATTAGAACTTATTAAGATTATTTGGTAGTTTCCTATTAAGATTTATGCTCGAACCGTAATTTTTTCTTTGGTTAGTTATAAACCATGTTATTTAGGACTCAAGGAAATGGAAGATAATCTTGTAGAAAGTCATGTTCTCTTCTCGTATATCTTCCTTTATAGTGGGATGATTTGGAGGTGATGTCTTGACTTGATATACTTTTCTAGTTTAATGGGTTTATCTTGAGCTATATGGATCATTTTTATGTATTTTTTACACATTTTACTCTTTTTTATGTCTTGTTTTGGTTATAATCTAGAGTTCTTTCTATTATCTTTTTTATACCACACCATGTGATGACTTGGATGTGTGGATGGTGTAGTTGAACTAGGTTGACTTATTAAAGTTGAAATTTTTATATAATATATGTTATAATGATTAAAACCAAGGAATACATTTTATAAAATTAAAATAATATAACTGTTAGTATTTAATTTAAAAACAATCCCAAACAACATGTCAAAAAATGGGATTTCAGGAAATGCTTTTTTCAAGCAAAAAATGATCTTATATTAAATATATAAATAGGAAAAACCATTAGATGAATTTAAATTCATATAGTTGGATATATAGTATATAAATTTCAATTGAATAATTCTTCATTATGCGTTATTTTAATTAATTAAAATGGAGAAACAGCATGCACTAAAAACGTATTTTCTGAAAAAAGAAATATTTATCCTATAAATCAACATATACCAAAATCATGTATAAAGGTGATTAAAATTAGAATAATTATAATAAATTTTAAAAAATATTACTTATATTAATTTGATAAAAAATTGAAATCATAATGGTCCTTTTAAATTAATTAATTTAATGAAATGAAATAACAAGTATTTCATAAATCAGTATTTATTTCTCTATTCACGAAAAAATAATTTTTTCTAAAAAATCCCAAAATTCCACCCTATGATAATATTGATATGATGATTTAAAAAATGATATGGTTTTTTATAAAATAAAATTTATAAAATTGGAATCAATTGATTATAATTCCCGAGAATAAAATTAAAAATTATACCATTTTTGATGAAAATGTATTTTAAACCATAGAATGAATTTACAAAAAAATTGAATGATTATTTAATAATAATTTATCAATAAATTTTTATTTTTTAGGAAATATATTTATATGTATTATAATTCTATAAATCCTATTTATACCCTCTAATTGAATGGATAGGCTGTCATGGTCATATTTAATAATATATTTCAAGGGGTTTTTAGATTGATGTTTCATGTCATATAAAATATGAAATAAAATGTTATTATTTTAAAATCTAAATATGTTACACCACTTAGAAAATCAACTCTTCTAATACTTTTATTTTCAGTTTAATGGATGAATTGTGGTCGATGAGTTATCCTCCTAGAATATTAGGAATTGATATTATTTATTTTTCGTTACTCCTCTCCATTCATCATTCATATGATAATGAATTGATACTAACACTAATGTTGGTTGTGGTTCATACCTCATTTGTTTGTTTTATAAATATCTCTCCCTATTATTCTAGTTTTTTTCATCAATATTTGGTTTGGCTAGCAGTTTGAAAAATACCTGATAATTAATCATTATACATCTGTTCTTTGATGCAAAAAATTGATACCACAGGCTAGGGCTTGAGATCAAATATGTGATCTAGTTTCTTATAGATACATTATTGGATATATATTGAATTGGGCTTTCTTGATTCTCAGTTTAGTGTGTTGATTGAACTATGTGGAAGTGGACTGTTTGGGAATGGATTTGGGTGGCCGAAATCATGATACCGACAATGATAAGACTCATTTGACCTAGATACACAATCTTTGGGAGCAATTAGCAATGGATCCAAAGGAAATGATGGTAGAAGAGGAATACATGTGAAGACCTATGGGTTAAAAAAATATCATGTTACATGGCACGTATTTAGGAAGAATAAACACTCTGTGGATCTAGCTGCAATGTTTAGGGTTTATGATTGAAATAACATATCACACATCATGTGACACATGTCACGCACTGTGTGACATGAAATTGTGACTCCGCATATACCATTATGATATACAGACACAATGATGACCGAGTACAAAGGAATATCCAAAGTACATGTGAATAACCCAATAGTCGAAAATGGATGGGTACCTAGAAATGGCCTAGTACATAGCCATAGCCAAATTACATGGTCAATTACTGGTTTATACGATATAGTGTAGGGCATAATTTCCATCCCCTAGAAGGAAATAAACTTCATTTACCACCATTACACATATTGTACTTTATCCTGGTTGGCTTCTAGACCTTTCTCTCTTTAGTATAAAGAAGTTTCCTAAGGGTTAATTAGTCTCAAATAGTGTTACAACAATACCCAATGTGGCGTAGTGTGTTATACTCTATAGTATCATTTTCTATAAGTGGGTTTCGAGGTATCAATTTAACCAATATACACAATCATTTATTTTATACTTAGTGGGTTAATATAGTTAGGGATTTTTTTTCACCCATGACCTTATGTGTGATCCCTTATCTATGAATTTTTCTCTGCTAACATCTAGTGTTTACATTATCCAAGTGATACTTGATGAGAATGATGTCTCTGATGAGTACTAACAATATTATCTGAATCGTGGAGTGTATTATCCTAGAAGAGTGTTGACATATATATCGAGAAGGATTCTTCATCCGGATTTGTGGTTGCGACCTTAACCTGAGACATAGTGTCTATCATGAGTACATATTGATGTTATTATTGTATGTATTGTATTATGATTATCATTCCATTATTATGATATAACTACTCTCTTAATATTTTTTGTTTTGGTTATTTTAGTATGTCTTTCCAGGTAATGATATACTCAACTCTATATGGGATCTTCCCATACTAGGGAATCCTGCCTTTTTAATACATAACTTTTTATTACATTTTACAAATAAATGATCTTTAAAGTCTAGTGTCTTGGAAATTCAGAACATAAAACATTAAAACATAATACATTATTTTAATACCCTTTAAAATATTATTAAAAAATTCATCCAAAGTACAGTTATTTCATCTCATAACCTAGATACATACAAAAAGGGAAAGGGTGAGCAGAAGGCCCAGTAAGGAAAACAAGTGAAACGGTTTACATTTGAACTTGAGCGATATCAATAAGACCATGGAGAAAAAGAAGAATATCATAATAATAATAACAAAATGAAACATAACTTGAAAATGTGGCTACAATATTTAATTTAGACATTCATGATCATATCACCAAGTTCCATCCCCAAGGTGTAATAAAAATTAACAAGGTTATTCACCAAGGTATCTTAAAACTTGTCATATCTAGAGATTAAATTCTTTACCCAATAAATTGTATCAGTATCAGGGAACACCCTTAATATTTATTTATTTTCATGTGATCCACAAAGATCATAATCATATATTTTATAAATAACCCAAATATAATAAAAGAAATTGGTGTCATATCAAATTGTGATGTTTAACAAAGTTCATAAAAAAAGATCTTTTTGTCCTTTATAACCCATGGAAATGGAATAAGGGTTTTATGTATATAAATTACAGAATAAAATCGATCAATTTAATTTTTTTATGAATACCTTAGATAATGAAATTGGTTTGGGTATTCACATAAATAAAATGTGTGAATTTATTGGGAAAGAGAGAGAGATTTTGAGAGAACAATTTAGTAGTATAACAACTATACAACATGGTTTATAAATAATTTAAAAGAGTGGTTAAAATGGTTACCAACTCATACATAACCCATAATACAGTATAGGGACAAAATAAAATGTAAATAAGATCATGGTATAGATGTTTGAATGACATTCCACCTTTAAAGGAAACTTGAAATAAAATAGAATAAGAGATTTCTTTTATGAAAACATGGTAGCCTAATGGAATCTCATAAAAAATCAGAAAATAGTTAATGAGAGAGAAAAGGGTCACTCATAATTTGGACATAAAATGGAAAAAAGTGAGGATATATAATAACATAACCCTAAATAAAAAACTAGAAACTAGAAGACATTACATAAAGGATGTCATGACTAAAAGAGAAGGGTGAATGGTTCCCTTACCTTGAAGAGTATATTAAAGTACTCGAAGGTTGGGAACATGGGGGTCTTGATGGCACCTTGGGAGGAATCCTTAGGATCTAAGAAGACAATATATTCATTGAGGAGTAATTTTTAATGAAATTAATGATGTAATGGGTTGGTATTTATAGAAAAAGTGAGGGAATATTTTATTAATTTCCAAGGGACACCTCAGTAGTTGTATTTGCAAAACCATGGGCTTGACCATGGTATTAGCCCATGTTATTGGCCAATTGGGACACCTAATAACATATATTACTATAAAAAAGTCTAATAGAATTATTACATCATGATTACATCATTAATGGGGTCATTAAACACACTGAAACTCAAAACTTTATTTTTACTATTCACTAAAAATTCAAGTGTTTCATAAAAATCCCAAAAAGTGGCTTAACCATTTTTTGACCTTTAGAATACAAAAATGAACTCCATTTTATAAAAATTAATTTTATTTTAAAATAAATACAATAAATAAATTAATAATACTTGAATAATAATTTCTAAAACATTTATTTACTTATACTATGATATAATTATATCACATTACTAGTTAATATGACCAAAACATATTTACACCTCCTTAGGTGATGCTAATATTCTATATGTATGAAAAATATCTGAAATGTACAATTTTTACATCAAAAATTAATTTATAAAATTTGTCTTCATTAAACTTATCCTTTATAAAGAAGAGATATTACTAAAACATGAATGATGAAATAACAATTTTATTTATGCCAATGAATTAAAAAAAGTAACTAAGGCCTCATTACATAACCCCTTATAATTCCCACATTGGACCTAAGAGTAAGCTGTGAAATGGTGATAGAATCTTGGGGTGGCTCAGACAACATTGACCGAGTAGTGATTTATATCAACTTGAACTTCTCCCAAAAGTGATTCCATTAAAGCATAACATGTTGATGTTCGGATTGGGATTTGTCCAGAGTAAAGCCCAGTGATGCCACCTCCTTCCCAATCATTGAGAAATGGGCGTCATAAAGTCCTAGTCTACTGGATGAGGCCATCAACTCTTCATTATATATTAATTAACCATTATTATTTGTATTTATAAACAATAATCACAACATTAAGAGTATAGTTTCCGATGGCCAAATTGACCAAAAATTATATAATAGTCAAAACCTAAAGGTATAATTTTAATTATACTCAGTTCATTAATACAAGGATATAATTTTGTTGAGTAAAAAATAAAATTACACACAAATTTAGGAAACAAATATTATTCAAAAGCTCAGGTTGTTACATTCTTCCCCCCTTAAGAAACTTTGTCTTAGGAATTTCAACTTGTTCCATTAGAAGAGAAAAGGTGTGGGTACTTCTGTATCATATACTCCTCTGGTTCCCATGTGGCTTCTTCACATATGTGGTTTCTCCACAACACCTTAACACGGAAGGTATTCTTACTGCATAGAACCATGTCTCTATGATCTATGATCTCCACCTACTAAGATCTCTACCAGCTTCTCCTCAAAAGAGAGGTAATGTTCCAATTGTACCACCTCTAGATTTAGTACATGTGAAGTATCAGGTATGTACTTCCTCAATAGGTATATGTCAAAGATATCATAAACTTGTGATAGATTTGGAGGAAGTGTAAGCAGATAGGCCATTGCTCTTACGTGATCAAGGATTTCATAGGGGCTAATGTACCTTGGACTGAGATTCCATTTCTTCCCAAACCTCGTGACTCTCTTTCACAGTGAGATTTGAAGAAAGAAATTGTCACCAACCTCAAACTCTACGTCCCTTCGATGGTTGTTGGCATATCTATTTTTCCAACTCTGAGAAACCATAATATGTTGCTGGATGGAAAGAACTTCTTTTGTCATCTCTTACATGATATAAGGCCGAAGATGCATTCTCTCACTAGCTTCATCCCAAAAAGTAGGAGTTCAAAATAAAATCCCATATAGAGGATCATATGGTTCCATTTGAATTCTTGAGTGGAAGTTTTTTTTGTAAGAAAGCTCAACTAATGGGAGATGTTGATCCCATCCACCTTTAAATTTTGTTGATCAAGTTCTAAGCATGTCCTTGAGTGTTTGAATATTACTTTCAGATTGGCCATCTATTTGGGGGTGATTGGCCATCATGAAATTTAATTCGGTACTAAGAGAATATTGAAGACTTATCCAGAATTTGGATGTGAGCCTTGGATAATGATGAGATACAATAGAAAGTAGAACTCCATTCAGCCTTACCACATCCTTGACATAAATCCTAACAAGTTTATCAGGAGATAAAACCTTCCATATAGAGATAAAATGGGAATCTTAGTGATACAGTACAAAATATCCCATATCCCGTTGTTTCCTTTTGAAGTTATCAGGAGACTACTGACAGAGTCTATAGTGATATTGTCTCACTTCCATGATGGTATGGGCAGTGGTTGTAATACCCCTTTAGAAAGTTGTCAGTCTTCCTTCACTTGTTGACATACCAGACACCTTAAAGTGTAGTAAAAAATATATCTTTTCATATTATCCCATTAATAATGATAACGAAGGTCTCTATACTTTTTTTACTTTTCATATGTATAGATAATGTAGATCTATGAGACTCATCCATTAGTTGCGCCGTTATTTTTGGAATAGATGGAACACATAGTCTTGTACAAAATTTCAATACACCTTCTTGATCAATATTGAACTTAGGAAACTTCCCATCATTCATAGAATCAAACTTCTCTTGTTACAAATGATCTTCTTTATGATATTTTTTATCATCTTTAGTAATGACGGTTGAGAAATCATTTGGAATAGGGTTAATTATGTACCTTCACTTATAATTCCCATGTACAGCTTTACTAGGTCATTGATCAAAGGATCTCTTTGAAACCTCATCATGGACAAAACAACTGGGTCTTTCTGACTAAACGCATCAACAACTTTTTTTTCTCTTCTGGGATGATAATGAATTGAAGAATCATAGTATTTAAGAAGTTCCAAAAATCTCCTCTGTCTCATGTTTAATTCTTTTTGTGTAAAAATATACTTCAAACGTTGATGATCTTTGTATATATCACATTTATCCCCATAAAAATATTGAATCCATATATTAAGAGAAAAAATGACCACAGTTATCTAAAGATCATGCCTAGTATTGTTCTTCTGATGTGTCTTCAACTTTCGAGATGCATAATTGATGAATTTTCCATTTTTCATGAGGACATAACCAATCCCTTTCAGAGATGCATCGCTAAAAATAACAAATCCTTATCCACTTGAGGGTAGACTTAACATAGGTTCTATTACCAATCTCTTATTCAACTCTTGGAAACATTTCTCACACTCCTTTGTGAAAATGAACTTGACCACTTTTTCAGTTAACTTGGTTAATGGATTAGAAAATCATGAATTTTTTTTCAGAAACATCCTATAATACCCCAATAATACAAGGAAACAACAAATCTCAGTTTTTTAGGCTGAGGCCACTCCTCTAAAACCTTTATCTTCATAGGGTCAATTGATATTCTTTCAATGGTTATAATCTTCTATAAGAAATCATCTTGTTGTAACCAAAATGTAATTTTTCTAAACTTTCTAGAAGCCCCCTCCTTATGTAGAGTTTTCAAAATAACCCTTAGATGATCCTCATGCTCCTCTTTACTTTTGTAATATATCAAAATATCATTAGTAAAAAACACCACAAATTTATCAAGGTAGTTATTAAAGACTCGATTAATCGAATCCATAAAAATAGTAGGTGAATTAGTCAGTCTGAAGGTTGTAACAAAAAACTAATAATGCTCATGTCTTTATTGGATGGTAGTTTTGGGAATATCTTCTCTCTTAACCCTCAATTGATGATAACCATATCAAAGATCAACCGTGGAGAAGAATTGAGCCCCACAAAGGTGGTCTAATAAGTCATAAATTCTTAGAAGTGGGTATTTATTCATCATTGTGATCCTGTTCAGTTGCCAATAATCCATGTATAGCCGTATTGATTCATCCTTATTTTTTCACAAAGAGAACTAGTTCTCCCCAAGGAGACACACTCATTCGGATAAACCAATTTCTCCAAAAGATCTTGGATTTGTTTATTAAATTCATCCAGATTCACATTTCAATTCTATATGGGGTCTTTGTAATCAGATGATATCCAAATATGAGTTCAATGGAGAACTCTACCTATCTTTCTAGGGGAGGCCTGGGTAACTCAATAGGAAATTCATCAATGTATTCTTGGATGATGGGGACATTTTCAATCCTTATACTCTCATTTCCTTCTTCTTCTTCACCAATTAACTCTATAAAGATGGATATAGGAGGTTATATGAGACAAGGATAAGGTTGAGATATATCTCCTTAGAAGTTAACTATAGGTTTTTCATTCAAGACTAATGATATTTCCTTTATTTTTCATTTAATCTTATCATTATACTTTGAGAGCCAGTAAATCCCTAGTATAATGTCAAATTATATCATGAAAATGACTACTTTATTTTCGATAATATTGTGCCTACTAAATTAATTACTAGAGTTTCGAAACACTAACAATTCTTGGATAATCCCACCAAGAGTCTTGACTGATAACTCTACTTTAATACATTTAGTAGTTGATTCTAAATTCTTTGAAAATATGTAGGATATAAAGGAATGTGTAGAACTAGAATCGAACAATGAAATTGCTAGCTTTGAGAGAACAATAATAGTACCTTCCACCACATCATTTGGAGCTTCAACATTAACTATCGTGATAAAAAACATGACCTTTCTCCCATTTCCATTACTAAGGCTTATGGTGGTTCCCCTCCACTGCCCATGGATTTGGAAAGTGATTGGAAACGTGCCCAAGTTTTCCACACTTATATAATTAGAAATCAAGTGGGGTCTACACCATATTTCTATTGTTTTTAGTGTTGGGAAGTTGAGGATTCAACTCACTACAAAATTTCCACACAATATGGCCATCTCTTCTACACTTTTATCACTTCTTGATCCCGAATAGACAGTTCCCTGAATGCTTCTTCCCACATTTATTACACATGGGACGTTTCACTTACTTGCCTTATCTTTCCTAATCAAAGTCCTCAATAATATATGCTCCAATTATCTCTTCTTTTCATTGGATTTATGAGACCACTGTAACCCACTAAACTCTAGTTTGACTTTCATCACACTCTTCATGATCTCCTCATAGCTATCATAGTCTCATTTGGAAAGATTCTTCCACAGATGATGTCTTAGTCAACCAATGGATCTATCAACCTTCCCATTTGGATCCATGAAAAATATTGAGGTGCAACAGGAAATTATTGTAAAGTTCATCTCATATCTTCCAACAGATTGATTCTTCTTCTACTTGAGATTGAGAAACTCCTTCTCCATTTTTGTTCTCATAGAACGAGGTAAATTCCTATTGAATAATACCCTTATGAACTCTTCCCAATCCATAGCTTCAACATACAATCTTGGACTCATGTATTTAATTAGTTCTAACCATTAATCATCTTCTACCTCTAAGTGGTAAATAGATTGGGTTACATTATCTTGTTCTAAACAATGGAGCACAAAAAAAACTTCTCAATAGAGATGATCCACTGTTCATAAATCAATGGGTTGGTAGATCTACTGATTTTTTGTGGTCATTGATGTATAAAGAACTCAAAAAAATGTTGTTCTATTCATAGTGAGATTATTATATCAGCTTGATTCAAGTAATTTCCCCTAACTGGAGTCAGTTGGTTTATCATTCTCATAAAAGTTTCCATTCTATATTCCATCAGAGGGCCTTTTGTGCAGGGTCCATTCTGATCAAAATTTTAACGATCCCCCTATTTCCTTCCGTTTTTGAAAATAATAAAACCTTATTTAGAATATTATTTTATTTATTAATATTTTAAATATAAAGTATTTTTATGTCTAAAAACATTATGTTTAAACATTGTATTCATTGACAACAATTACATTTCTCTAAAAATCATTCATAATGATTCATAAATATCTTGCGATTAACCAAACATATCCCATAGTATTGTCAAAATAGAAGTGAAGTAAGGCCCATTTTCATGTACTAGGATACCCTATGTCAAGCTCAAATATCCTTTTCGGTGTTTTCACTCTTAGATACATCTATTTTAGAGCCACATCCACTTTTTTGTATCCAAACAGGGATTTATTTGTTCGGAAACCACATATTTAATATTTCACCAAAATACCAGGAATGTTTCTCATATTTAAACATTTCTATAGGGTTATTCCTAATGTTTTCAAAGGATAATTTTGACAATTAAATAAACCACCCTTTGATACCAACTATGGCATCCCACCATTTTATTGCATAACTTTTTATTATATTTTACAAAAAGAGGACCTTTAAATTTGAGTGTCTTGGAAATCAGTAACATAAAACATGAAAACATAAAACATTATTTTAATACCCTTGAATAGATTCTTGAAATGGTCATACTAAGTACACTTTTTGTATCTCATATCCTAGATACATAAATCAATGTAAAGTGTGAGCATAAGTCCCAGTAAGGAAAAAAGTGAAACAGTTTACATGTGAACTTGAGTGATATGAATAAAAACATGGTGATAATGAGGCATACCACAAGAATACTAACTTAAAAAATAACTTGAAAGTTTGTCTAAAACATTTATTTTATACATTCATGAACATATCACCAAGGTCCTTCCCCAAAGTGTCATAAATATTACAAAATTTATTCACTAAGGTATCATAAAACATGTTATCTTTAGAGATTAAATGATTTACCGAATACATTGGAGTGATATCAGAGAAAAAACTTAATATTTATTTATTTTATTGTGATCCACATAGATCATAATAATAAATTTTATAAATAACACAAATAGAATAAAATAAATGTTTCTCATATCAAAATCGTGATGTTTTAAAAAGTGCTTAAAAACAAGATCATTATGTCATTTATAACCCATGGAAAGGGAATAAGGGTTTTTATATATTTCAATTCTAGAATAAAATATATTATTTTTATTTTTTGATGAATACCCCAGCTAATTAAATAGTTTTGGGTATTCACATAAAAAAATAAGAGAATTTCATGAGAAAGAGAGAGATTTTGATCAAAATATTATGTAGCATAACAGCTATACAACATGGTTTTAGGAAACATTAAAAAGATATTATACATGGGTTAAACACTCATAAATAACACATAATACAGTATAGGGAAAAATAAAATGTAAATAAGACCATGATACGGAAGTTGGAATGGTATACCACCTAAAAAACATGAAATAAAAGAAAAGATGCGATTTCTTTTATGAAAATTCTGCAGCCTAACAACATCACTTAAAAAAAATCATAAAATCAGTTGATGAGTGTGGGAAGGGTCCCTCATAATTTGGAAATAAAATTTACCACACAATGGATATTGAAGAACATTCCCACACATAATAAAATGGAAACTAGAAGACATAACATAAAAGAAGTCATGACTAAAAGAGGAGGGTGAAATGTTCCCTTATCTTGACGAGTAACTTCAAAAACTCGATTGTTGGGACTTTGAGGGCCTTCAGGGAACCCTGAGATAACTCCTTGGGAGGTAAAAATACCATATCATTATTGAGAAGGAATTTGGAATGAAAATAATGAATTTATAGGTTGGTATTTATCGCAAAAGTGAAGGAATGTTTTATTAATTTCTAAGGGACACCTCATTTGTGGTATTTGAAAAACCATGGGCTTGCCCCTAGTATTTTTCCATTGTATTGTCCAATTGAGACACATCATAATGTATCTTACTGTACAAAATTCAACCAGAATTATTACATCATGATTATATCATTAATGATGTCATTAAACACACCAAAACTCAAAACTGTATTTTTACTATTCACTAAAAATTCAAATGTTTCTGAAAAATACCAAAAAATCTCCCTAACCATTATTCAACGTGTAGAATCAAAAAGTGAACTTTATTTTATAAAAATTAATTTCATTTTAAATTAAATAAAATAAATAAAATACTAATACTTGACTAATAATTTCTAAAAAATTTATTTTCTTATAATATGATATAATTATATCACATTACCACTTAAGATGACCAAAACATATTTGTAACTCCATAGGAGATGTTACTATTACATTCGTAAAATCACCATACACAAGGGTAAAATTAATATTCCAAAGGGTAAAGTTAATGTTTACAAAAAAAATTATTTTGATCTTATTGAACCACATTTTTCACCCTTATTACAACCGTGTAGTCAGATTTTTGAAAATCATTTCACAGAAAAAGTTATATAATAATAAAATATGTTTTCACTATTCATCAAAAAACTATTCATAAAATACTATTCATCAAATTGAAACATATTATAGAACTTTTAAAAATTCAGATCAGAATAATTTTGAAATTTGAAATTCAAAAATGATGTTAATTTTACAGTAACAATTCTCTATGTATGAAAAATCTCTGAAAAGTACACATTTTAACTTTAAAAATCAATTTATCAAATTTTTCTTAATTAAAAACACACTTTATTAGAAATATGTATTCCTAAAATAATAATGTTGAAATAACAATTTTATTTATACAAAGGTATTACAAAATGTAACTAAGGACTCATTACAAACCCCTTATAATGCCTGCATATGACCTAAGAGTAAGGTTTCCAATGATTATAAAATATTTTGGTGGCTCAGAAAACATTTCCCGAGTGGTGATTTCTATCATCTTTGAACTTCTCCCGTAAGAGATTTTGTTCAATCTTAACATGTTGATGTTCTGCATGGTCTTGGTCCCGAGTGAAGCCCAACGAAGACACCTTCTTCCCAAGCTCCAACAAATGAGCTTCGTTGCCTCGAGTCTATTCGATGATGCCATAAAATCTTCTTTTATATATTAATTAACCATGATCATTTGCTTTTATAAACAATAATCATAACACTAAGAGTATAGTTTCCAAAAGTCATATTGACCAATAGTCAAATAACAGTCAAAACCCAAAGGTCTCATTTTAATTATACTCACATTAATAATAAAAGGATATAGTTTTGTTGATTAAAAAATAAAATAACACAAAAATTTAGGAATAAAATATTATTCAAAAGTTCATGTTGTTACACATACATGCCATGTATTATGAAAATGGTCAACTATTGAAAATCTTCCTTTGATGATCAAGAGTAGACGGGGCATAACTAGGATAGAAAGAAAATGGTTAGTACAAGGTGTCAAATTTGACAGTTGTCCCCTCCTTTTGGAAGAAAAGACTTCTTTTCCAGTTTTAGTGGGATTGTGTTTTCACCTTTATTTATTTAAAAACTGTTTTCATACTTTGATGTGGGATAGATGTTATGCACAAATTATGGTATCAATTATGTATTACCTTTCAACATTGAATAACTATCTAGAGATGCATGTATGTGTACATTTACATTACGGTAATGCCTCTCGTATGTATGATATGCCTACTCAGAGCTGGTCTCTAGCCCCTGGAAAATTGGAGGGGTATTGGGGTGTAACAGTCACCTTATGACCAGCTGTGTGAACCCTAATGGGCCAGGTTATGAAAAAGTGGTATAATAAGAAGGTGTTTATCTTTGTTCCATAGTTTTATGGTTTTCTAGCTTTGAGATTTGACTATGTATTTATAGAAATAGTATTAAAGTGCTTCGAGTTTGTCTCTCATTCTATCTATTCCAGTATTGGTGTGGTGGCTAATGTATCCATTCACTAAGACTATAAAAATCTTATTGTTGACCCAATACATGTAGAAAATTTTTTTATTGAAAACATTGGTACATACATCATATAGGAATGGATTTTGGTTTCCATGTCATCCTAGATCCATCTCTCAAGATATACTCCTAACTATAGTACATCATGACTATTTATGGAGGCCTCCATGATTATTTCTATATTAGATTCCATAGTAGGATCATGGGGATGATCTACATTGTAATGAGGCTTCAATACAAGGACCTATTAGGGAGGTCATACCTCAAGGTGGCCTTTTAGTCATATTAACACCCATCGATTAGTAGATTATATTGGAAGTACTAGAGGATTATACATATAGGATGATCATAATTCATGAATTTTAGTGATAGTTGCCTCTGAAGTTTTGATGTGATCCAGAAATCTTAGATGTTGAGGAATATCTTGTGTTAGTTATGTGAGTCTTTCACCTCATCTGGAAACCTGAATACTATATGGTTGTCCAATGGCGTGCCTTATGTATGACTGTATAGGGAAATGGTGGGGAATATTGACCCCTTATTATGACTAAACAACTCTTTCATAGATGGAGTTTGAGCACCTTTTGTGTGAGGGGTTCTCTATAACTATGTTTTTGGAAGTGTGCTTCCACGAGCTTTTGTATCTTCAACATAGTAGCACAACTATGCCCAAGTATTCATCAATTCTCACTAACCTCTTTCTATATTCAACTGATATGGTTCTTAATCATTTATTTCAGGAATGATCCTTCATGTGAGGATTACATAGAGATATCCAATCTAGTTTGGTACCCCTTTACATTCCCACCTATGATGGTGTACTGGAACAAGATTTAGTAATAGAGAGATTTTAGGACGAGTATACACCATTAGAGGGTCTTAATGGTGGTCACACATGATTTGAGACATAGGGAGTGGATAGTTAATGAAATATGAAAGGATATAGATGTGTGATATGTTCTATGAGGTGATATTAGTATAGAGGGTCTATATTTTAGAGTTATCAGGATGATTCTAGTCAGCCTAGGTTGAGGCGGTGCTACTATTATGATGGTCAAAGACATATCATGTGGGGCTTCCAACCTGTATTACTACAGATTGTGTGATAGTGGATGGACCACATATTCATAGGTAGTGGTACAAACAAATAGGTATATAGGGAAGCAGATATGGAATTGAAGTTATGAGACTAGTTGGAGGTGGGAGTCAGTTTGATGAATTCCCACTAGAACAGACCCAGGTGGTCTCCTCCAATCACATAGATCCGATGAACTAGGGTTAGGATAACTATAGGTAGTAGATAAATATGCTATAGAGTCTCCTGAGATGATCAGAGGTACGATTTGATTCTTTTATACCTTAGTTTTAGTACGGATAGACACGTGTTTTAGACACTCATTTTCTTGCAATATCCCTAGATTGAGACATATAGATTTCAGTTCAGCCCCTTTCTTGTACCGTATAGTATGAGACTTTAATTAAAGGGAATTAAATAATCACACACTACTTCCAATAGTGTGACGTGACTTTTGGAGGAGATATCATCACATTGGATATCTTGGTAGTTGCACCGATGCCTTACGACTTCATATTTGGTTTGAACTGGATATCTATAGCTCATGCCTAGATTGACTATTTCCAGAAGAGGATGTTGTGTATCCATTGTGATGGAATGATATTTTTCTTTATGGGTGATTAGAAAACCCCAGGTAATATGGGATCATATGTAGGAGGGTACAACTAACTACTCAACAGTTTCATAGTAGTACCTTTTGGGAAATGGATGTTATGGGCTTTGAGATTCGTGTAGTGATGGTGGAGTATAATGGTGTATTTCTTGAGGATATGTCAGGATTACCTCCCCACTGAGATATATATATATGAATTGACATTCACCCAAAGACAGCCCCAATATCTTTTCCATCATATCATATTTCTCTCACAAATCTTCATAAGATGAAGTTGTATCTTGAGGACTTACAAAGGATGTTCTTTTTCATACATAGTGTGTCACCCAGGCATCCCGAGTGTTGTTCTCCAAGAAATTGTATGGCAGCTTGAGGTTATGTATGGATTACCATCACCTAAAATAGGTGACCTTGACGAGAAAGTTTACACTATCGAGGATTGATGTTATATTTGACCATTTGATAGGGGTGATATGGTTCTTAAAGATTAACTTTAGATTAGGTAGTCACCAACTCCGAGTACGGGATGAGGATATACGATAGTCAATATTTCTATGTTTCTATGGTCTTTATAAGTACTTTGTGATGATTATAAGAATTATGAACACCTTAGAAATGTTCATGGGACACATTAGCAAGATCTTTCTGCCTTTTTTATACCAGTTTTTGGTGATATTCATTGTTGATATTAAATTGTACTCGAAATCTTAGGTAGAGAACATGAGACACTTGAGGATGGTCCTAGACATACATCAAGAGAACTAGTTTTCTGGTAACCTATCGAAGTTTAAATTATTGATTGAAGAGGTCCACTACCAATGAAATGTCATCTCAGAAGAGGGTGGAGCAGTGGACCTAGTGAAGGTTGAGGAAATGTCAGCTTGGGAGATAGCCAAGGTCATAATAGAGGTGTGGGGATTTATTGGGATGGTTGGTTACATTAATATATTCATTAAAAATTTCTCCAAGATATCAACACCCTTGATATCTTGGACATGGTAGAGGAGTCCATTCGTTTAGAAGTATAGGTTTTAGTCGGATTTTTAGGATTTTCATTAGAGGTTGATGAGTGCTCCCATATTGAGAATGTTAGAGGAAGGTGTGAAGTACATAGTGTTCTATGATGCCTCAGGGATTGGACCTGGTATTGTTTTGATGTAGAGTAAGGTAGTGATTTTTTATGTGTCCTAATAGTTTAGGCCATATCAGTAGAACTATAGAACTCATGATATAGATTTGGATGTGGTGGTCTTTGACTTAGAGATGTGGTGACACTACCTAATGGGTGAGCTATTTTTCATCTATTATAACCACAAGAGTCTTAATTATTTATTATATTATAAGTATATAAAATTTATATAGAGGTGATGGGTAGAGTTCCTTAATTATTAGGAATTCAATCTAGTCTATATTACTAGGAAGGGGAATTTGGTGGGATACGATCTCACTAGGAGATCCTTTTCGTAGTGTCTGAGCAAGGTGTCAGAGTTGTTAGCCTCATTGCAGTTGTTTGTTGTGGAGAAGGATGGTGCAACATATATATAGTCAATATTTATTACCCCACCACTTCCTCAATGTGTTAGAAATGATTAACATGGGGATACTGACAGTAAGACCTTGTGTACTCATATATGCACTAGATGTACTCTTGATAGATTCTCTAAAGGTGGAAAGTATTTTATCCTTTTTAGAGGATAGATAGAGCTACCCTTTAAATTTCATTTAAGAGGTTATTAGGGTGTTTCATACATCTACCTTAGAGGTACATCCATGTGTGGAGATGATATACCAATACCTACAACATCAATTCTAGTTTCTAGGTATGAAAAAGTGTGTAGTAGAGTTTTTATCTCAATATATCACTTTTCAATAGGTGAAGTATGAACACTAGTTTATTGTGGGTTATCTCATCCTCTTGAGGTGCCATCATGGATGTGGTATGGTATATCTTTGGACTTTATGATGAGGATACCATAGATGTCTAGAGAAAACAATTCCATTTGCGTGATCGTAGACCAACTCAACTTGTCGATACACTTATTAGCTATTAGCGAGCAAAGTTAATAGAGAGATTGGAACACCATTAATTGAAGAAGATAGTATAGCTTCACATAGTTTCCTCAATGATCATTTCTTAATTTGATTCACACTTCACATCACAGTTATGGAGATAATTGTAGGAGGCCTTTGGGACTCTGCTTCATTTGAGCACAATTTTTCACCCACAAACTGACGGCTAGATATATTAGACCATTAAGTTTCTCAGGGACATGTTGTGGGATTGCATGTTAGACTTTATATGTAGTTAGGAGGATAACCCAACCTTGGTAGAGTTATCTTACAATAATAAATACATTACACCATTAGTATGGAACAATTAGAGGACTTTTATAGGAGACCCTATAGGTCGCCAATATGTTGGAATAGTCTATGAAAGTTAGTAATAATGGTCTGAGAGTAGGTATGATCAATGAAGGAGAATGTGTAGATCATCCAGGAGTGGACTAAGGATACCTAGATCCATGATAAGTCTTATGTGGACTAATGATGGAGTGCTTTGGAGTTTGAGTAGGAAGACCATGTATTCATAATGGTATTACCTCTAATGGATTGAAAAGATTTGGATGGGGTGGAAATTTATCTCCAAGATTCATTTACCCTTTATAGATACCACATCGAGTTGGAGAGGTGTCATACCACTTAGATCTACCACCGTTGTTAGACCAGAATATGTTACCTTCCATGTTTCACCGATGATCGGTTATGTGGATGACTGGTCACACATTATCGATTGGGGAAATTTTTATATTGAGGAATGTGATACCTTTGTAGAGAACTGAGTAGAGATCAATGATCATAAATAGAAGATCTATTATTGGTGAGCGATTCCCCTGGTACATATTCAATAGTAGTATAGGAATCTATAAGATATCACCAAGGAGTGGGAGACCTAGAGGCAAACCTAATACCATCATCTTTTTAAGTAATTTTTTTGGGGTGAAAATACCTAATGTGGGGTAGTTGTAACATCCATATTTTTCATTTTATATGTTTGGAATATATTATGAAATTTTTTTAGAACCAAGAACTAAGACGAAAAGAGATTCCTAGACCCGGTATGCCTTGATGTTGATATAATAAAAATACTAAATATATTATATCAAACATGCATAGTTTTTATGAAATAATTAAATAAATCCTGAATAGAGTCTCAGATCATAAATCTATGTCCGGAATTGTATTTAGATTGTGGGTATTACCATAGGCACGACATAACCTTTGTCAGTGTGAGAGTTTTCATGAAAGTGGAATAATGGGTGGATTATTAATTTAATAAATAAATAAATAAATTTATTTATTACATATTATATCAACATGACTGAGAATACTCCATATAAACATGGTTATGAAAAATACCTAGGTGTATTTTCATAACCCTAGGGATTGATAGATTATATATTGGAGATGAATTCATGCGTGGCCAACATTGGATTGTAATTTTGAAATTGGAACACCAATAGAGTTGTGGATCTCACCAAAAATGAAAACATGGGACTCTTCTTCACCAATGATTGATCCAAAATCACGGTAAGATTTTTTTATTTTTTCTCCCATTTTGAATTTTCATTCATCAATCGAAAGTCATTACTTCTATTAGTTTGATTTGCAGGGTGGTGAATAAATTTTAGTTTTTGGGTTTTCTTCCTAGAATAGTGGTAATTGATATTATTTATTTCCTATTAATTATTCCTCTCCATTAATCATTCCAATGACAATGAATAGTGTAAAAAACGAATGTTTTATGAGGTTTATTACTCATGTTTGCACCATATGAAATTATCTCCCCATTCTTGATTCATTCATCATCAATATTTAGTTTCAATGGAAGTTTGAAAAATTCATAATAATCAATTGTTAGGAAGTATTTATTTGGTGTAATGGATTCATACCATAGGTTTATGTTTAATATTAATGTTTTTATTGGGGTGATATGTCTTTGATGATAAATTGGGATGATTTTGTAAATTCCTATTTCTCAGTTTGGCATGGGGAGATGGCACGATGCATTCACCAATGGTTTGTGAATGGATTTGGGTGGACGATATCTATCCACAAATAATGATGAGACTTGGTCATCCAATATTTTCAATATTTTGGTGAGATTAGAGGTTAATCTAAAGCCAATGGTGGAAGAATCAGCAGATGTACGATAACCCACAAAATTGGAATATCTTTTGTTACATGGCATGTAGTCTGGAAAAACACACGTCGTGTGTACCCAACTACAATGGAAAGGGTTTATGCATGAAATAAAATATCACAGACCTTGTGAAATGACCTGTATATTCATAGTGTACCCTATGGTTACAAAATAACAAATATGGTCTTGTTCATGTGTATGATAAGAGTACATGAGCATGAGCCTATACTCAAACACAATTGTGTACTCAGATACAACATGGTACTTGGGCATGAAAAAAGTACACAAGGAATGGAATGAGGTACATAGGCATGGGATGCATCCCACGAGAAGACCTAGGGTAGGAAAGATACACCATGTACTATAGAGACCATATCCTTTTACATATAACATTACATGATTTTAAGCATAATTATACATTAGAGAACAATCCAAGAATCGTAAAGTATATTGTCTTGGAAGATTAGGTACATAATCAATAATTTTAAAAACAAATTTTTATTTAAATTCTATAATGAGATATTATCTACCATTGTTCTCATAAATATTCATGGGATAACTTTGGGATAACATGATAAAAGGGATGAGTTAAAGGCCATGTCACGAACCAACCTGGGTTGACCCTGAACTGATCACCCGAGCTGGTCCACGACATGACCCGAGAGGCGTTCCCGATCCTCCCGGGCGAGCGACAAGCACCAAGGCATCAAAAAAGGCGGTGGGAATGATTTCTCCCAATAAAAATAAATAAATCAGAAAAAATAAAACAGAGCAGCACAGTATAAATAAACTAAGTAAAAAGACTAAACAAGAAACAATAGAAAATAAAACTAATCGAAAGAAACAACCACTATCTCCGTGTGACCTCGTGGGTCACTCTCCAACTCACGACCAAAAGTTTCCCATGGAGAACACACCCAAGTTGTAGCCTGCACAAACACTAAAAGCAGAAAAGAACTATAGGCGTGAGTATTAAAACTCAGTAAGCAAGCCAAATATCTAATCTCAATGCAATATGCTTAAAATAAAAGAAACACCATTTCAGGTTTGAACTATAATTTATAAAAGTAAGGTTTTCTAAATGTTACTCAAAAACAAAGTACGAGTCATTTCCTTTATTCATTTCTAAAAAACCCAATTCAAATCCTTTAGTGAGACAATAGCATTTCAAAGGGAAAGTTGTGTTTACATTTTCAAATTTGTACAAAGAGGATTAAATAGTTTCATTTGAAAATCATTTTTAGAAACCTAGTCCAAAACCAGTTTATCACTTTCCAAGAAAAACAAAGCATAACGTAAGTAATCAACAAGGGCAGTGTAAAAATACAAAAAAGTACATTTGGTTCAAGCTTAAAAATACTTTTAATCATTTTTCTCACTTTACTTATTAACTTATCATTTCAACTCAGGTTGAAAATCCATTCATTCTTACCTTTCTTTATTTGATCACATTTCACTTGGGTTTTAATCACATCTCTCATCCTTTTCATAAATCATTATTATCATTCACTTGGGGTTGAACGCCATGTTAAGCAACTCAATTCTCATTTGGTGTAGATCGCCATGTCTAACACCCCGAATCACATTTGGTGTAGATCGCCATGTCTAACACCTAGATAATTATTCGGTGTAGATCGCCATGTCTAACACCCTATATCACATGCTTGGATAACCATTGAGGAGGAACACCATGTCCAAACCCAACTTTTAAATCGGTCTAGAATGCCATGTCTAGGACCCAAAATATCATTAATTTATTTCCATTTCATCAAAACATTTTTATCCTTTTCCTTAAAGTGCCAAATGGGCATTAAACACATTTCAAAATCATCATTTTAAAAAGAACAAAAATGCTTGTTCGTGCTTCCGAAGAAATCATCTATAATTAAAACCAAAACCACATTTCAAATTTTGTGAATTATGTTTAAAATCCAAACCGACATTCTTTCAATACTGGGTGTCCGTTCGTCAAGAAAATATTTCAAGTGTTTGGTATAAAATAAAAGGCTTTTTTTACACCAAATAATAATTTAAAATTAAATTATCTTATATTATATTACATTAATTAAAATTAATAAATAATTTAATTTGAACAATTAATGTGCGTAGACAGGAGGAAATAATGTAACATGAATTTTAAAAAGCAGTGCAAAGGGGAACCTACCTCGAGACCGAGATGAAATGGAAGACGCACGTCTGACACCACACAGTAAGGTCTAACGTACTGTAAACAAAGAACTAAGAACTAAAAACAAAAACAAACCCAAAATAAAGTATGAGAAACCAAGCTGCGAGAAGAAACCCTCACCTTGAAACTAAAGCGTGATGATGATGCCAAATCGGAAACAAAGCGCGGCGATGGCGCTCACTCAGAAACACCCCGTACGGGTCCCAGAAAGTCAAAATGACCCAAATAAAATTTAATTAGTAAATATTCTCTTCAAACCAAGGAATATATATATATATATATATCAAATATAAATATCAAATGTGCATCAAATAAAAGGGTATACCCATCGGGGGGGGGGCGTGACAAGAAACGGACTGCTGGAGGGCATCGCGCTGGAATAATGGAAGGCTCGAAGCTAGACGCGGTCCAACCAGGGGGTGCGACAAGGGCCGCCGGATAGTAGCGATGTGAGGCGGCTGATGGGAAGGGTTCGAGTGATTTGGGCATTAGCGAGCAGCACGTGGGTGAGGCAGACAGAAGCCGTGGTGCCTGGCAGCTGCGGGGCAAGGCGACGCTACAATGGGGAGGGCTATTGGCTACCGATTAGCTGGAGAAGGATGGTCCTAGGAGGAAATGTCGTCGGCGGGCTGCTCGAGCGTAGCAAGGGGAAGGTTAGTGGGCGAGCAGGACACAGAATCAGGGGGTGTGTTGCATGCAAGTGAAGAGGGGGCCGACATCTGCCAAATCACAGCAGGGGCTGTGAAGGGCAAGCGACGAGGCGACTGTGGGGGGCGCACGACGGAGGTAGCCAACCCAAAGGAGGGGGGTGGCTGGAAGCTAGGCGAGGCACTACTGTGCAGGTGAGGTTGGCGGTAGGGAGGTGTCGGGCGACGACAGGCCGAGACTAGTGGGAGTCGTGCAGGCCCGGTAGCAGACATCAGAGGGAGAAGGGGCCTGCGCGGGCTGTTGTGCAGGGAGCAGGAGGGTGGCGCGAGCGAGTTTAGGACTCACTGGGCGTGGACAGGGAGTTATTACAGGAGGCCGGAAAGGAGGGGACCACGAATGGCGGAGGAGGAATGGTGGTCATTGTGCTGTCGGCAGGCCGAAGGCGGCTGGATCGGCTGGACGCCACTATAGGAGGAGGTGTCGGGTGCCGGGTGAGCAGGGAGCTGGGATCCGGACAGGGAGGCGAGGTCTCAGGCAGACGCGGAGGGTAGACGGCGGGGCTGGCAGAGGCCGAAAGCAGTCACTTCAGCGGAGAAGGCAGGAGGGGAGGCGAAGCATGGCGGCAGGGAGGCAGCAGGGGCCTGCGCGGGCTGTTGTGCAAGAAGCGAGGAAGGAGGCGGGCTGGACTGGCCCTGCTGTGCAGAAAGGGGGAGGCCTGGCAGGCGCTGCTGGGTGCTGTGTGGTGCGGTCCAGAGGGGAAAAAGAGGATAGGGGCGGCTGGTGATCGAGACTCACAGGGGAAAGGCAAGGCGGCTGCTGTAGGGTAGAGCTGGACAAGGGAGACTTGGCGGAAGACCTCGGGTGTGGCGTGTGCAGAAACAGGGAGCATCACCGCGTGGGAAGAAAAAAAAGAGAGAGGAGAAGAAAGTAGGGAAAAAGATAGAATAAAATAAAAAAAGTAAATGAATAATAATAATAATATTATTATAAATTATTGTTATTATTATTATTAAAAATTTTATAAAATTCACTTCAATTTAATTTATTCTTTTGATTTTTATCATTTATCTAAATAGTTGGGCAACCGCGCACTCACCGGGTCCGAACGCATGACCACCGCTAGCTGTGCAGTGACTGCGCACCCACCCGGACCGAATGTACATTGACCGCCAGTAGTGCGGTGACTGCGCACTAGCCTGAAACCCACCGAAAACGTCAACGCTTCAATGAAAATTCAAACTTGGACCCAACGCAACTCTGCCCAACATCGCGGGACCGAGAATATAATAAAAGGAAAAATGTGGGTGTCTGTGGTCGGGGTGTGACAATTCTCCCCACCAAAGACACTTTCTGCCCCCAGAAAGTTTCCAAGCCAACAGTTGACACAATATGAGATCATTCCCAGAAAAAATCATAGATAACCGAGAGCTTCGGGGTAACCATTCCCAAAAAACATCACACCCGACCAATTCAAGAAAAACCACTGCCTGAGATTGAGGGAAAAACATGAGAGGGTTCTCCCCACCACAAGAATTCACTAATACAGAAACCCTTGAAACCCGAACAAAACACCCCCCGGGGGGGCAACGTGGGAACTCCCAATCTCATTTATTTTCCCCACATGTACCCAACAACTCACCTGAGACTTGACGAAGAGCTTGCTACAAAACAACCCAATGACTTAGGTATGAGAAATTAACTCAACACCTCCCATCAACTTCACAAAACTAATATTCCCCTAAAGAGCACAGCTAGGACCAACTCAAAATCAGAACATGTCTGTTATTCACGGTCCCACACCATTCAAAGAGACCAAACAACTTAAAAACCACACTGAGGGTAGACAAGACCGCTTGGCTTGTGGGGAAACGATCTCATCATGCCACCGTGACAAAGGATGAGCTTATTATAGAGACAAGAATAGAAAGGGATTTTTTTGGATATTTCCATTCCATATCTGAAAACATTATCCAGACCGAGGTCCCACACACCCTCGAAATCTTTTGATTGTGCGCGAGCTTCACCCCGAGACCTGTGGCTGGGGCCCTGATAGCTGAAGCATCTTCTGCCTCACAGTCAGGTATTTTCATCTTGTGGTCTCTAACTCCTTCCGTTCGATGATTCAAACAACCACGATGGTCGTATGTTTTCAAAGGGATACAACATGATGGCTTAGAATGCCTGGACTGGCCATACTGGTGGCGCACAAGAGAGCGATCCGACGAACTAGGAGACGGTACCGACGAGGGTAGTTTCTTGGAGACAGGTTCCTCCAGCCCACACTCCTTGCCAGATGGGGAACCTTCACGGTATTCTACCACCATTTATCACACCCAAACTCTAACTAAGATGAGACAATTCATCTTTACTAGGTCATAATTGAACCCTCAAATGACTCTAGGGCGGTACGAACCTTAACTACCCTGGGAGTTCCCAACAACCCGAAGACACACTATCCTTCAGAACTATACAACTACCTCTAACAGACTTTGATTACCACAAAAATCAAGCCACACACAAAAGGAACTAAGAACTAGGCATAACTCATTAACAACTTTTGGAGGCTTTCTGGGCGGCATACTCAAAACAACATGAAAAACACCATCGAAACTGGCATCAAGCCAAAACTAAATCAAAGAAGAAACACATGCCAAGGGAAACAAGCCCATATTCCAAACATATACAACATAATGAGAAATCACTTTTCCAAAACTGTTATTTCATTAAAATTTTAAAAACTCACTTATGGAACCTTATAAACCATCACACGTGCGTTTATTCAATTCCGATCACATCTTCTGTGAACGAGTGCTCCCACGCACTTTCCATACATACCCACGCACGCGTGACCCTCCATAAGAAGTGCCAAGATTCAAACACTTCTTTTCCTTACCAAATCCAAACACATACCAAGTTTTTTTCCAAACCAATACACATTCTCTTAAAAACCCACTTTAATTTTAAAAACAATTTGGAAGAAACAATTTTCCATTTCAAAACCAATTTCACTTTTAACGCACACTCAAATCAACTGAGATTTAAATAAAACACAACCTGTAATAACCCACTGGAATGAGGAACTAGTGCATATGTATGACCTAGCGACATGGTGGTGAGCCATGTCCCAGGTAAGGAATATCACTAAAAGGACATTAAACAGGGCACTCAGACTCCACATGGGTCACCACCCCATGTGAGGATTCTATGTGAACTGATTCTCCCCCATTGTCATTCTTCAATCCAAAACAACCAAAGAAAAAAGACTCAAATCTCGGACTAACCCTGGGGACTTAGGTCTCGTCACGAGAGGTGGTGATCAGGAACCAACCCGAAACCTACCTCCTGAGCCCCAACCTTCCTAATCTCCATCTACCAGACATCCTAAATAACAAAGG
The DNA here is from genome assembly GCA_963277665.1 of Viscum album. NCBI lineage: Eukaryota > Viridiplantae > Streptophyta > Magnoliopsida > Santalales > Viscaceae > Viscum > Viscum album. The sequence continues at coordinate 535,742,036 of OY728138.1, read as the reverse complement.
GTGCCCTGAAAAGTGATCTCCGCTAAGGGCTGACCTCCTCTGATACCATTTTGTCACGAACCAACCTGTGTCGACCTTGAATTGATCACCCGAGCCGATCCACGACATGACCCGAGAGGCGTTCCCGATCCTCCAGGGCTGGTGAAAAGCGCCAGGGAATCAACAGAGGTGGTGGGAACGATTTCTCCCAATAAAAATAAATAAATCAGCAGAAATAAAACAGTGCAGTGCAGAATAAATAAACTAAGTAAAAAAGACTAAAAAATAAACAATAGAAAATAAAACTAACCGAAAGAAACAACCACTATCTCTGTGTGACCTCGTGGGTCACTCTCCAACTCATGACCAAACGTCATCCATGGAGAACGCACCCAAGCTATAGCCTGCAAAAACACTAAAAATAGAAAAGAACTACATGCCTGAGTATTAAAACATAGTAGGCTAGCCCGATATCTAATCCCAATGCACTACCCTTAAAATAAAAGAAACACCATTTTAGGTTTGAACTACAATTTATAAAATTAAGGTTTTCTACATGTTACTCAAAAACAAAGTACGAGTCATTACCCTTATTCATTTCTCAAAAACCCAAGTCAAATCCTTTAGCGAGACATTAGAATTTTCAAAGGGAAAGTGGTGTTTACATTTTCAAATTTGTACAAAGAGGATTAAATACTTTCATTTGAAAGTCATTTTTAGAAACCTAGTCCAAAACCAGTTTATCACTTTCCAAGAAAAGCAAAGCATAATGTAAGTACACAACAAGGGTAATGTAAAAATACATACAAGTACATTTGGTTCAAGCTTAAAAATACTTTTAATCATTTTTCTCACATTACTTATTCACTTATCATTTCAACTCAGGTTTCAAATCCATTCATTCTTACCTTTATTTATTTGATCACATTTCACTTGGGTTTAAATCACATCTCTCATCCTTTTCATAAATCATTATTATCATTCGCTTGGTGTTGAACGCCATGTCAAGCACCTCAATTCTCATTTGGTGTAGATCGCCATGTCTACCACCCCGAATCATATTTGGTGTAGATTTCCATGTCTAACACCTAGATAATTATTCAGTGTAGATCGCCATGTCTAACACCCTATATCACAAGCTTGGATAACCATTAGGGAGGAACACCATGTCCAAACCCAAATTTTAAATCGGTTTAGAATTCCATGTTTATGACCCAAAATCTCATTCATTTATTTCCATTTCATCAAAACATTTTTATCCTTTTCCTTAAAGTGCCAAACAGGCATTAAACACATTTCAAAATCACCATTTTAAAAAGAACCAAAACACTTGTTCGTGCTTCAGAATAAATCCTCTATCATTAAAACCAAAACCACATTTAAAATTCCGTGAATTATGTTTAAAAGCCAAACTGGCATTCTTTCAATACCGGGTGTCCATTCATCAAGATAATATTTCAAGTGTTCGGTATAAAATAAACGGCCCTTTTTACACCAAATAATCATTTAAAATTAAATTATCTTATATTATCTCACATTTATTAAAATTAATAAAATATTTAATTTGAACAATTAATGTGCGTAGACAGCAGGAAATAATGTAACTTGAATTTTAAAAAGCAGTGCAAAGGGGAACCTACCTCGAGACCGAGATGAAATGGAAGACGCACGTCTGAGACCACACAGTAAGGTCCAACATACTGTAAACAAAGCACTAAGAACTCAAAACACAAACAACCCCAAAATAAAGTATGTGAAACCAAGCGGTGAGAAGAAACCCTCACCTCAAAACTGAAGCACGACAATGATGCAAACTCGGAAACAAAGCGCGGCGATGGCGCTCACTCGGAAATGCCCCGCGCGGGTCATAGAAAGTCAAACCGACCCAAATAAAATTAAATTAATAAATATTCTCGTCAAACCAAGGCATATATATATATATATCAAATATAAATATCAAACGGGCATCAAATAAAAGGGTATAACCATCGGGGGGGGCTGCGACAAGAAAGGAACTGCCAGAGGGCGTCGCGCCGGAACAACGGAAGGTGTGGAGCTGGATGCGGTCCAACCAGGGGGTGCGGAAAGGGCCACCAGATAGCAGCGATGCGAGGCAACCGATGGGAAGAGTGAGAGTGATTTGGGCAGTAGAGAGCAGTACGCGGGTGAGGCGGATGGAAGCCGGGGTTCCGGGAAACTGTGGGGCAAGGCGACGCTACAAGGGTGGAGGGCTGATGGCTGCTGATTGGCTGGAGAAGGAAGGTCCGAGGAGGGCAGGTCGTCGGCGGGTTTCTCGAGCATAGAAAGGGTATGGGTAGTGGGAATGAAGGAAACAGAATTAGGGGGTGTGATGCATGAAAGTTAAGAGGGGGCCGATAGCTGCCAGATCACGGTAGGGGGCTGTGAAGGGCAAGCGACGGGACGACTGTGCGGGGCGCACGATGGAGGTAGCCAACCCAGAAGAGGGGGGCGGCTGGAAGCTGGGCGAGGCACTACTGTGCATGCGAGGTCGGCGGCAGGGAGGTGTCGGGCGACGACAGGCCGAGACTAGTGGGCATCGTGCAGGCCCGGTAGCGGACATCGGAGGGAGTAGGGGCCTGCGCAGGATGTTGTGCAGGGAGCAGGAGGGTGGCGCGAGCGAGTTTTGGACTCACAGGGGGTGGATAGGGATTTGTTGAAGGAGGCTGGACAGGAGGGGACCGCGAATGGCAGAGGAGGAGCAGTCTTCGTTGTGCGGTCGGCAGGCTGAAGGTGGCTGGATTGGTTGGACGCCGCTGTAGGAGGAGGTGCGGGGTCCCGGGAGAGCAGGGAGGTGGGATCCGGATAGGGTGGCGGGGTCTCAGGAAGACGCGGATGGTAGACGGCAGGGCTGGCAGAGGCCGAAAGCAGTCACTACAGTGGAGAAGTCTGGAGGGGAGGCGAAGCCTGGCGGCAGGGAGGTAGTAGGGGCCTGCGCTGGCTGCTGTGCAAGCAGCGAGGAAGGAGGCAGGCCGGACTGCCGCTGCTGTGCAGGAAGGGGGAGTCCAGGAAGGTGCTGCTGGGTGTTGTGCGGTGTGGTCCAGAGGGGAAGGATAGGAACGGGGTGGCTGGTGATCGGGACTCGTAGGAGCAAGGTGAGGCGGCTGCAGTAGGGTGGAGCTGGACAAGGGAGACCCGGGGGAAGACCTCGGGTGTGGCATGCGTAGAAACAGGGAGCAGCACCGCGTGGGAAGAAAAAAAAAGAGAGTAGGAGAACAAAGTAGGGAAAAAGATATAATAAAATAAAAAAAGTAAATGAATAATAATAATAATAATAATAACAATATTATAAATTATTGTTAATATTTTTATTAAACATTTCATAAAATTTTCTTCAATTTAATTTATTCTTTTGATTTTTATCATTTATCTAAATAGTTGGGCAACCGCGCACTCACTGGGTCTGAACGCACGACCACTGCTAGCGGTGCAGTGACCGCGCACCCACCCGGACCGAATGCGCAGTGACCGCCAGTAGTGCGGTTACTGCGCATTAGCCTGAAACCCACCGAAAATGTCAACGCTTCAAAGAAAATACAAACTTGGACCCAATGCAACTATGCCCAACATCGCAGGACCATGAATAGAATAAAAGAAAAAAACATGGGCGTCTGTGGTCGGGGTGTGACATGCCCAGTAAGAGACAAACCATAAAAATACAACTTTAGTACATGATTTTGAAGGCATAACACGATGATATAAAAAACAAGTAACCTATGGATTCACTACATATAAACGTGGTATAATTTAAACATATAATTGTAGAAATGTGAAAGAAACATAAAACATGAATTTAGTACGAGTCAAAGTTAACCTCCAAGAATGTTTCCCATATTAGTACAAGCCAAGGCTAACCACCAAGATCATTGCACATAGTAGTAAAAGCCAAGGATAACTGCCAAGACCATTGGCCATAACGTCTCATGAGACTCAACTTTACCCAATTCATTAGAGAGCTATCTAGGTGAACCCATCTTACATTTCATGAATATGTTTTCCACATAAAGAACCATTCATAATAAATCTTACCTAAATATAAGGGTTACCCATGGAATGAATTGGGTACCACAATCAAGAAATAATGTATAACCAATGGGTGTATCATGAATGTGTCCATGAAAGAAAGGAATTAGAATATACATGGAAGTTAAATAGTAATATATCATGGTAAGTGATGTCAAATATATGTTAAAACATGTAAGAAATTTATTTGGGAAATTTTACCATTAAAACATTTTTGGGTGGTTTTAAGGAAAATACAATAGAAAATTTAAAATAGAAATGAGAAAAATATTTTATATAAAAAAATAAGTGAACTAAGAAGGATTTAATAATAAAATACTGATTTTATAAAGACAATGGTGGATTAAAACAGATAATAGAGTGTACTTGAAATTGGGTAAACATTCAAGAAGTTCCCTTAAAATGAGTTTACTTATTAGGAAGTATCGAGGAGGGAGTCACTTAAAATCAAGCATATACCCAAAAGATAACGAGGGAATGGTCTAGAATAATGAGTTTGGATCACATAAAAAGCATTTATATGTTTTAAATTAAAAATAAAAGACAAATTCATTTGGTTAAAAAGAAATATGGAGAAACCTGAAGGAATAAAGGCAGTTTGGGTGGAATTCCTTATATATTATCAACATGGTATCAGGTGTACTTAAGAGAGATTAATGAGAGATAATGGGGTTTCTCATCACTTATAAAATATTTGGGAATTAAGGGGGAGGTGAAAAATCATACCCCATCATTAGGTATTACACATAAAATGGCACAACATAGAGGATATTATTGAATAACAGTGAATGCAGAGGATCCCCTACCTTAAATATGATGGTATTATCCACTTGTTATTAAAGAAATTAAAAAAAAATTAGGTTTATTAATTAATAATTCAAGAACCTCTTCTATAATTAATTGATTTAGTATAACATTTTTAGGTTCATTCAATACATTTTAGATTGGTTATAAGGTTCAATTTCATTGTTTTATTCTGTTTTGTTCTTTGGTTTTAATGACCGGTTCATGTTCGGATAAACATGTACGATGAAGGTGTTCTTCCAGAATTGAAATTATATTTTATTAATGAACATCTAGAAGGTTATATGGTTGAAAAACTAATTTGTTTACATAGAATGAAGTTGAATTATTATATAAAACTTTAGTGACAACCTTTTGGGTTAATTGGAGGTTTTTTCCCACAATGAACATGTTTTGTTTTGAAAACCAATACCATGTATACAAAAATAATTATAGAAATATAAATGTGGGATAATAAATATATTATGGTCTGGTTCAACCATGAAAATTGTTTCATGTCCCTAATTGAAGATGGTAACAGAAATTGAAAACCCATCATCCTTGAATGTGGTAAATTAACACATATCAAATGGTGTCTTTACTACTAAAATAAAAGAAGATTAAAGAGTACTATTCATTATGGTATTCCACTATTAATAAGGGTAGCATTACTATTCATAAGAGTATGTTACTATTCACCAAAAATTAAGTTGGTCATATTAGACTCTAGATAACTTATTGATCGCCACCATGTCTGTCATATTTCTGAAATTCAAACACATAAGTGACACACTTATGTTTAAAGGTCACATAGTAATTAGTAATTCATTATGTTGTGATTTCATGTGATTATATGACATATTTATAAAAAATTAATTTTCATATAAAATCATTGGGTTGTTACATTCTTCCCCCTTAAGAAATTTCACCGTCAATTTTTTTTAAATTATAGGCCATAAACAGGTGCAAGTACTTTTCCTTCATTGCCTCCTCCAGTTCCCATGTTGCCTCTTCTTACTTATGGTTCTGCCATACTACCTTGAATAGGTGATTATTCTTGTTACAATGAACGTTATCTCTATGATCCAAGATCTTCACTAGATTCTCCTCATAAGAAATACGATCCTCAAACTGTACCACCTCTGAAGATAGTTCATGTGAAGGATATGGTATGTACTTCCTTAAGTGAGATACATGGAAAGCATCATGTACTTTGGACATGGTAGGTGGAAGTTCTAGTCTGTAATCCATAGCCCCGACACAATCAAGAATCTATAAGGGGCCAATTTACTTAATACTTAACTTTTCCTTTCTTTCCAAACCTCATTACCTTCTTTCATAGACCTCTTTGTAGAAATAAAATGTCTCCAATGGTGAACTCAAGGACTTTTCGATGATTATCTTCATGACCCTTCTATTGACTTTGGGCTTCCCTAATATACTACTGAATGGTTTTCGCTTTCTACACTATTTCTTGGACCATTTTAGGTCCTAGCATCTTATGATCATGGACTTCACCCCAACACACCTGTTTTCAGAACCATTTCCCATAAAGGGCTTCATATGGTTCCATTTAGATGCTAGAGTGGAAAATATTGTTGTAAGGGAATTAGACTAGTGGACAATATTGGTCATATCCACATTTTAAGTCCATAGAACATTCTCTCAACATATCTTCATGTTTTTGAATAGTTCACTCAAATTGGCCATCAGTTTGAGGATGATTGGTCATACTGAAGTTCAGTTCAGGGTTTAGATCATGTTAGATACTTTTCCATAACATTGAGGTAAATCTCAGATCATGATGAAAAACAATTGATAATGGAACTCCAGGAAGCCTTACCAGTTATTTGATGTATATCTGTTCAAGTTGTTCCAATTATAAGTCCTATCAAATTGCGATAAAATGAGCAATCTTTGTAAGAAGATCCACAATAACCCATATAGCATTCTTTCTTCTAGATGTCCTTGTAAGTCCAGTGGCAAAGTCCCTGGTGTATTCTCCCACTTCCATGTTGTTATGGGTAGTGGTTTCATCCTCCGCTTATACTTCTGTCTTTCATCCATCATTTGCTTACAAACTTGTCACTTTTATGTATATTCGGAAATTTCATTTTCATATTGTCCTAACATAAGTTTTCTCATAGATCTTGACACATCTTTGTTCTCTATGGGTGGATAGAGGAGGTTGATCTGTGTGCATCATTTAAAAGCTCATTATTTATATCTGGATCATATGGTACACATAATTGTGACACAAATCTTACAACTCCTTCCTCATCAATCATGAGAATGAAGGACTTCCCATTTCTAACAGCTTCCACCCTTTTATTAATTTCCACATATTTTAATCGAGAATCCTTTAATTTCATCACGAGGGATGGTTGAGCAATCATTTGAGAAAGTATTGATGATTTTCTTCCCTCAATAATTCCCATGTCCATTATCTACAAATATAAGAAGATCTGATCCTTTTCAATTGTCATTATTGATAAAGATGCATGATCCTTTATACTTAGAGCATTTTCCACCTTATTTTCCTTACCAGTATGGTAATGGATTGACCAGTCATAATCCTTGATGAGATCTATCCATATTTTCTGGTTAATTTTAATCTCTTTATGTGTGAACATATATTTGAAACTCTTGTGATCAGTATATATCTCACACATCTAACCATAGAGATAATGCCACTAGATTTTCAAAGCAGAGATCACATTAGCCAACTCCAAATCATGGGTGGGATAGTTTTGCTTAGGTATTTTCAGCTACCTTGAGGTGTAGGATATCACTTTATCATTTTTCATTATCACACAACAAAATACATTCATCAAAGAAACACTTCATACCACAAAGAGTTATCCACTTGTTGGGAGTGTGAGTACTAGTGCAGTGATAAGCCTCTTTTCTAAACTCCTTGAAATAGTCTTCACATTCCTATGTCTAGAAAAACTTTACTGCCTTTCATGTCTACTTGATCATTAGGCTTCAAAATCATGAAAATTTATCCACAAATCGTCTATAATACCCAGCTATACCCAAAAAAGCTACAGACCTCTGTTACTGATGTTTTCCGCAGCCACTCTTCAATTTCCTTTGTCTTGGAAAGATCCAAAGATATCACTTTACTGGTGATAAACTACACCAAGAATGATCTTTTCTCCATCCAGAACACACATTTACTATACTTTGCATAAAACTCCTCCCTTTAGAAATCCTTTAATGTAGTATTCAAATTATCCTTAGGTTCCACCATGATCTTCGAGTATATCAAAATATCATCCATAAAGACTACAAAAAAATTGTCGAGGTAATCTTTAAAGACTATATTCATAAAATCCATGAAAATTAATGAATCATTATAGAGTTATAAAGGAATCACTATGAAATCATAATGTCCATACATCATTTGAAAGGTAGTCTTGGGAATATCTTCCTTCCTCACCATAAATTGGTGATATCCAGACCAAAGGTCCACCTTAGAAAAATAGCTAGCCCCAAGAAGCTGATCAAACAATTCATCTATCCATGGAAGGGGATACTTTTTCTTTATCATGATTTTATTTAGATCATGATAATCAATGAAGATCACATTGATCCATCCTTCTTATTGATGAAGAGGACTAGTGTACCCCACAATGAAGCACCTGGGGGTATAAAACCCTTCTCCAAATTCTCCTGCAACATATTCTTCAACTCTTCCAACTCTACGGTGGCCATTCTGTAAGGTGTCCCTGACACAGGAAGAGTTATCGGAATAAGTTCAATTGAGTACTCAACTTCTTGGTTAGGAGGAAGACCAAAAAACTCTTCTGGGAATACATCATTGTAATCCCTCATGATGGTAATGTCTTCAAACATGATTCTCTCCTTTGTCTTAATCATTTGGGCTAGATATTTTCACTCATAAGGAAAAAGAATCCACACTAGAGATGATGATTCTAAAGGAGATTCATCCCCCTCATTACACTTGTAAATAATTTGAAGATGCTTTAGTATGTGATGAGTGATATCCCTTTTCCGATAGTTGATTTAGATTTGTATAATGATAGCCAATCCATTCCCAAGATAGATTCAAACTCCACTAAAGGATGTATAACAAGATTTTATGGGTGGTTCAGTTCACAAATATTAACTAGGGAGGAGTTATAAACCATGGATGCAATAATTTTCCCATTCATAGTTCTCAAAAATAACTTATCCTTTAAATTATGTGGGGGCGTTTGAATAGTTTTACTAAACAAGCAAGATATTAAAGAATGAGTAGAACTAGAATAAAATATTACATTCACTATTCTTGTATGAAAAAATAGAATTCCTATCAACACATTGTTTTTTGACTCCACCTCAATAGTAGTGATTACATAAGCCCTTCCTTTTTTCCTTAGAAGTTTTTTTTGATTTCCTCTGACAACCCTTGGATTAGGGAAATTATTTGCATAATGCACATGATTCTTGTATTTGTAACACTTCACCACTGGCTGAGCATTGATCTGAACCTTCCTTTATTCTACCACATTAATGGGATTTTTTACATCCATTCGAATGTTCTTGGTAAGATGTCATAGATTTCTACATTTGAAGAAATTCATGGTTCCCTTTATACAGTTCCCATGATGCTTCTTCCCACAACTTTTAGAAGTTTGATATTCTGACTTCTTTCCATCATTGGATTTGTTTGTTGAAAAAACCATATTGTTCTCCATTTTTTGATTTTTGTCACCAGGCCCATGAGACCACTTAGAGTCTCTAATATCAATGTCACCCTTGAGGGACCAACAGACAACCACCTCATAACTGTCCAAGTCTCAAATCGCCTATGATTTTTGTATACTTGGATTTAAAACACTAATGATGTGATCCACCTTGATTTTCATGTTCATTACAAAGCCAAAGGCTTAAATTGAAATCTTTTTTATGTTTTCTTCATAAACCCTGATGGAGTCATCTTCCTTCTGCTTCAGACCAAGGAAATCAATTTCTATATTGAGACAAAGGGTTCGAGAAAAATATTTATTGAAAAACATATTCTTGAATTCTTCCCAATCCCTGAAATCAATTTCTTCATGGGAATTTGTATACATTATTAGTGTTTACCACTGGTTATCTTTCCCATAAAAATGATAGACCGCTAGTATGAATTTATCTTCTTCTGAGCACTGGCGGATAAAGAATATCTTTTCAATGGAGTTAATCCACAATTCCTTGAGGAGGGGATCAAAAGATATGATAAACATGGGAGGCCTTTTTCGCATGAATTATTCAACGGAAACTTTCTCTTTCCTTGGTGTAGGAAGTAATTCCACATTATTCAGTTTATTATTCATAACCGGAGCCAAGTGATCAAGTACTATCATGATGTTTTGCGCACCTGTTCCCATCAAACTAGGAATATCATTGGAGAAATCTTCACATTTCCTATCACATCGGTGGTTCAAATGTGTTATTCTATTTCCTGCCATTAACTAAGAAAAATAATGTACAATTTGAGGGATTTAATACTTATTTATTGAACATAAAAAAGGAAACATTTTAAAAAAAGGGTAAACTTGTAGAGGAGATGTATATCCTAACTTTTTATTCCTAAGGTTTAAATATAGGTTATCCTTGATCTATTTCTTAACTTATTTGTTATGGGATTTTGTTGTTACCTTAATTATGGTTTTTACTCAGATCGTGAATTTACCAAATCATAGCCCCTAGAGTATCAAACCAAGAGTAAATAAAGGACCATTTTTGTGTACCTAGATACCTCGGGCCAAGCTTGAAGGTCCTTGTTAGATTTTTCACTCCTAGGTACATCTGTGCTAGAGCCACCTCTACCTATTTGTATCCAGATAGGGATGTATTTTCTTGATAAACCACCTACTCTATAATTTCCAAAATTTAGGGATGTTTCCTTATAAATCTTCTCATCCTTAAGGTTCTTACCAAAGTGATCTATTCCTAATCTATAAAAATTACTAGACCTTCCTCTGATACCAATGATAGAGACCCCAACCCTTTACACATAATAATACACTATTTTAACCATAACTATACATCTTAGTAAAAGACAAGGATTGTAAATTCTAGTGTCTTGGAAGACTAGGTACATAATCAAACATTATAAAAAAACTTTTTATTTAAACTCCATAATGAGATCGTATCTTCTTTTATTCTCATACATTTGAATTGGATAACCTAGGTATATCATTAGAAAAGGGATGAGCTAAAATCCCAGTAAGGGAAGAACCATAAGAATAAAGATTTAGTACATGGGTTAGAAGGTATAACATGATCATATAAAAAACATGGATTCATAACATATAAACATGAGATCATTTAAGAATGGAATAATAAAAATGTGGTGTAAAAATAAAATATGAATTTAGTACGAGTCAAGGCTGACCGCAAAAACTGTTTCCCATAGTAGCACAATCCAAGGCTAACATCCAAGACCATTGCACATAGAAGCACAAGCCAAGGATTACCGCCAAGACTGTCTCACATAACGTCTCATGAGACTCAAATTTAACCAATTCATTGGAGACCTATCAGGATACACCCATATTAAATTTCATTAATATTTTTTCTACATAAATATTCATACATAATCAATCTTATATAAATATTAGGGTTACCCATTGAAAGAATTGGGTACCAAAATCTTGACATAAAGTATAACCAATGGGTGAATCATGAAAGTGTCCATGAAATAAAGTAATTAGAACATAAATGGACGTTCAATAAGAATATATCATGTTATGTGATGTCAAATAGAAGTCAAAACATGTAATATATGTATTTGAGAAATTTTAGCATTAAAACATTTTTGTGCGGTTTTAAGAAAAATACTATAGAGATTTTAAAATAGAAAATTGAACAATATTTTAAATAAAACCAGAGGCCACCAAAAAAGTTTTCATAATAAAAATAATATTTTAATAAATAAAATGGTGGATTAAAATAGAGGATAGAGTGCACTTGAAATTGGGTAAAGATTATGGAATTTCCCTTAAAACGAGTTTACTTATTGGGAAGTATTGAGGAGGGAATCACTTAAAATCATGCATATCCCTGAAAGAGAATGAGGGATGGGTCTTGAAACATGTCTTTGGAACACATAAATATAATTTATAACTTGTACGTAAAAATAACAAACAACTTTATTAGGGTAAAAAAGAAAGAAAGAGCAACCCAAAGGAATAAAAGTTGTTCGGGTATAATATCTTAAGGATTATCGGCATGGTATCAGGTGTACTTAAGAGGGATTCATGAGAGAGAAATGGGTTTATAATTACTTATATATAATATTTTCAGTAATTGGGAGGTTATATATCATACCCCAACATTAGGGATTACACATAAAATGGCATAGCATAGAGGTCATTCTTGATTATCAGTGAAATGGAGAGGATCCCTTACCATAAATCCGATGATGTTCTCCACTTGTTTTTAATGACCTGAATAACAAATTTTGGTTTATTAATTAATAATTCCATAACCTATTCTATAATTAATTGATTTATCACAACCCTTTTATGTTCATTCAAGATATTGTTGATTGGTTATTAAGTTCAATTTCACTGTTCGGGTCCGTTTGGTTCCTTATTTTTAATGATCGATTCATGTTCGGATAAACATGTATAATGAAGGTGTTCATCCAGAATTGAAGTTATATTTTATTATTAAGAATAAAAAAAATTAAATGGTGGAAATTTTATTTTGGTTACTTGTAGTTATGTTCAATCATTAAGTAAAACTTTAGAGACAACCTTTTGGGTTAATAGGCTGTTTTTGGCCACAATGAACATGTTTTGTTTTATAAACCAAAAACATGCATGAAAAATGATTATATATCTATATATGAGGCATAATAAATATATTATGGTCCTGTGAAACCATTAAAATCATTTCATGATCCTGATTGAATGTGGTAATAGAAATTGAAAATCTATCATCCTTGATTGTGGTAAATCAACACATCTTGAATGGTGTCTTTACTACTAAAATAAAAGAAGATTAAAGGAGATGTGATAATAAATTATTAAATTATCATAAAAAAATTATATTACATGTATGTTACTGGAGTTTTCATTAAATTTCGATGAGGATAGGTAAGGATAGAAAAGAAAACTAAAGAACTTGAAAAGAAAAATAATGAAAAGAAAAATTGATATTACCTTTGGAATCAATATTGTTTTAGAGCCTTCATAAGGGGTGAGGATTTGGTATTTTGAAGAGAATATGGGAATTTTGATGTGGGAAGGATATTGGGAAGAGATTTTTTAAGAATATTGGCAAGGAAAAAGGATTTAGAGGAGTGAAGAGAAGAGGTAAGGATGGGTGCTATTTATAGTGGAGGGGAGGAGGGTTTTCATAATATTAGAATCATTAGTTTTGTTATTTTAAATAAGCCAAGAAATAGTGATTATTCCATGACGTAGAATAGTAATAAATAGATGTGAGTTTTATATTTGGGTGCTTACATCACTTGTGATGTCAGTAATAGTGGATTTGAATTATAATGCATTTATAAGGTAAATTAATGTATTTTACTATTCACAAAAAATTCATGTATTTCTGAAAAATCCCAAAAATTCACCTAAAACATTTTTTGATGAGAATAATCCAAAAAATAATTCCATTTTTAAAAAATAATTTTCTAAATATTATTAATTTAATATTTAATTTAAACCATAATTTATTTGAAAAAAAAACAATTTTAAAACATTTAATTTTTTATTCCAAGATATAGGATAATCGTTCTTCCAATTGAATATTATTTATATACTATCATAGGTAAAGTTACTATTCATTAGGAAATTCCATTATTCATAAGGTAAAAATCACTATTCATAATGGTATGTTACTATTCACAAAAATTATGTTGGTTATACTAGACCTCAAATAAATTACAGATCACAACTGTGTGTGTTAGGTTTTTGAAATTCAAACACAGAAGTGAAAATATTATGTTTAAAGTCACATAGTACATAGTAGTTCATTTTTTTGTGATTTCATGTGATTATATGACATATTTATACAAATTAATTTCCATTGAAAAACATTGGGTCGTTACATGTACTACCAGTAATTTTTTTTTACTTTGTCCAAGAAGGCTTGAGGCCCTTGCTCTGTTCAATATGGTTTAGTTTCCTTAGGGTTCATTCCTCAGTTCATTTCCCTTGAGGGTACAATAAAGAATCATGTACTATTAATATGATTTCATCCCATCTATATTATTATTCTCTGAGAGATTGGCATGAATCTCCTATGAGTGCTAGGGTGGGATCCGTTATGATATCTTCTAATGTAGGTGGGGTTCAAGGTATTAGTGTGACTAGAATACATGGGCATTGATCCCCTACATAACATGTTAATATTGTAAGGGTTTGTGGTGTCACTGATATTCTTGCATGTGATCCTCTATCTATATATCAATCTATTCTGACTTATAGTAAAAATTTCATCCTGGAGAGACCCGACGATCGGGACCCCTTAGATGAGTGCTCGTAGTATTATCCTTGTCAAGGAGTGAGTTATCCCAAATGAGCATTATCTTGTATCTCAAGAATCAATCCTAGGATTTATTTATTATCCTGAAATTACCATGATACATAGTGTTTATCTTGGGTATATATAAATTTTAAATATTGTGTCTCTCATATTCTTATTGACATGTCTTTGTGATGAGATGACTACTCCCTTGATGTTTTTTCTTTGGTGATTTCAGGCTTTAATACTTGGTATTATTATGATAAAAAATTAGTGTAATCTTACCAAACATGTTGTGTCTTATGAATAAGAAAATACATCAGATTTAGTCCTTGTAGGAACAATAGAAGAAGGGGAATAACTAGGTTAGAAAGACCACGGTTCTTACCAGATGTAACATTTCTCTGTTGTCCCCTCCATCTAGCAGGATAAACTGCTCTTCCTATTTTGATAGACTTGTATATTTCCCTCCATTTATATATATAATTTTTCCATAATCTAATTTGGGATATATGTTATATAATAATTGTGGTATCATCTTTTTATTACCTTTCATTATTGTATCAGACTTTGGATATATGTGTGTGTACAGGCACATTAGGCTAATGCCTCCTATATGTGTGATATACCTACTTTGAGCATGTCCCCAGACCTTAACCATTTGGTGGTAGTATTAAGGTGTAAAAGTAATATTATAGTTAATAAATCAGGCCTCAGTGTTATGGTTTATAAAAATATATGACAATTACATTTATTATATTTAAATCTTTTATGTAATTCCATGTGTGTCTCCCTTCCTTATAAAAGGACATGCATTCTCTCTTTTATTTACACCTCCATGAAACATCTAGCTTGAGAAATATGTGCCCAATTATATTTTAAACTTACCTATATATTAACTATAGGTACTAGTATTTTTAAAAGTCCATTCTCAGGTTCCCTAGGAAGGGATCTAAATGTGGCATATCGAAGAAAAGGTAATCATCCTACCCGACCTCTTTCAAATTATTTATTTTTATACCTCTTATAAATCCATGGTAGTAATCATATAATAAAAAATTAAATATTCTAAATGTACTAAAATTTTATTATTATTATTTAAAAACCATTATTCACCCTCTTTTCTATCAAATGGGAGATGAAAATATCCCTTATGCATAAGTGTCAACTACCACCTCGACGTAATAGTACAATTAATTTTCCATCACTATCATTGATGTTTGATTATTATGATGGGTTTATGGTTTATACATTTAATTTAGGACATAATTATTCTTCAAGAATTATAATATCACATATACCTTCTTATGTTACAATCCATAGAAAAATAATAGCATCGCTCATGCGTTAGTGTAGACTACCACCTCCATGAAGAGATGTGATTTTTTTCATTTACTTTTAATTAGATGATAATAAGGATATATTTAATGAATATATACGATATATGTGATATTATAATGATTCTATATAGGTTAATTATTAATTAATTTTCTTTCCTTCCATCTGTTTTAAATCTGAAGACAACATTCACAAGTACATACAAACTACCGTCTCAATAAATGGTGAAATTCAATTTTCTATCTCAATAATTTGTAGATGAAACTATATATATATAAAGAATATATATGTTTGTTATATCATGACTAAAATTATTGATATAATGAAATTATGATCATTGTTTATGTACAAGAACTATGAAACCAAAATTCTCATGAAAAACGAAATAGTTAACACTTTGGAACGATCATTTTCATAAATAATTATTAATAAATGGGTGTTAAAATGTTATAATTATATTATATATAATATTATAACTATTTAATTGACTCAATTATAGAATTATTATAAATTTAAATTTACTATTAATAATTTAGGTTCACTTTCAAGGAAATTTTAGATTGAGTAAAGAGTTTTATGTTATAATCTAATTGTTTACAATGATTATTTATAGTAATGTTCTTGTGGATGAAATTTTATGATACGTCTCTCAAGAATATAAAATATTTTATTCTATTATGGTAATTTATATATATTAACTTTTTTATTTTAAATTTTCCTCTCTTTATGTACTCAAGAGATAGAGATAATATTATGTAAATCTGAGTTTATTTCTTTATTCAGTAAAAAACCCTTTTTATTCCATGTTGATGTTTCCAATTTTTTTTCAGAATGTTATCACTGTTATCCAAATATTTTTTATTTTTATCTTTAACAATTTTTTATCTTTTACAAAATAAATTTAAAAACAATATTCTTATCATTTTCTGAACAAGGTAATTTTTACGTTTTACAGAAAATGTAAAGAGAATTTTTATTTTATCATAGACGGATGGAATGTAATTTCACACCATCTCGAATGATAATTTCATTAATGATTTACTTACATGTTTTAAATGTTTTTTTAATAAATTTTTTAATATTTGGGAAAATTTTAGATGTTAAATAAGTGATTTAAAACTCAAAAGGGTGTTTTCCCTAGGAAATATTAAAATGATATTTTAATGTATTTTCCCATATATAATTACATCCTTTGATGTTAATTTTGATTTTTTAGGCTTATAATCCAATGATACTATCCAATTTCATTATTTAGATAGATTATGATGATTAAGATTTAGGGATGATTTAATAAAACTCTTTTCTTTATTATGGTAGAATTAATTTATGATGAAACAATTATAAAACCCACATCTTTTCCATGGGTTTTGTTTTCTTGAATTGAATAAATATTTATGAAATCCATTTCCTTCCTGGGGGTTATTCTATGATTATTGTTTTATGATATTTTGGAACAAATATGTGTGATCTTCATCATATGATAGGTGGTATCAAAATTATATGATCCTACACTACATTGGGTAATGATGTATTTATCATTTGATGGTAAGGAATTGTATGGTGAGTGAACCCATTTTAGTAAGGTACTTTTTCCACTATGATTGTCTAGGGAGTGATCCTTGACTAAGGCTATAATTTAATTGAAATTGAACCTAATATACAATGATAGTCTTGATAGGGAGACATAACTAAAGAAATGAGTTTCTATGCTTATGTGTATTCAAAAAACTTATTTTTTATATCAATATTATGAAATTTTGGCTAACATTATTTGATTCTTTTATAATGCATATCTTTCAAATTATCAAGATTTATTCCATAAATCAATATTTTGATCGATGAAATGTTGGGTATGGTTTTAAAATGTTAGGATTATGTCATCATAAAATTATTCTCATTTTATGCTTAAGTGATCACAAATATCCCCCTTGTTTTCCCCTAATGAGAATCTAAGATCACCATTTCTTATATTTCATTTCCTTTGGTTATGGATAAGGGTTTTATATAGGGTATGCCCAAGAAATTTACTATGTGATTAGATATCATATGGAGATGTTGAAGATCATTAATGAAATAATAATATTTGGTATTTAGTCTAAAAATAAACTAAAATATTATGGTACTAGTGTGTATCCTAATATTATGAAATGAATATTAATATATTAATATGCAATTTTTATATATGAAAATTATGGGTTTATACAGTCATTGAGTTCCATCTTCTATACAAAAAAATTTTCTTAATGAATATTTTATTAGGTAATATTTTTCTTCAATAGTTCTCTCTTTCTTTCACTACCTTTTATATTCTTTATTGTGAAAATATAATTTCCATATTTGAATATAGATATCCCACTTCATTTTCAGTATCATGATACTTTCATTAAAATCTATCTGCAAGAATCAATATTTTAATTTCTATGAGACAATTGTAAATATCATGATCTCTGATTATCTATAAAATCTACCTGGAACTATTATTTTCACACCTTCATTTAGTCTTTATTGAAAAAATAGACTCACATTGTGAAAATAACAAATGATTACCATTCCAAACCTCACTACGATACAAAAATAACTTTACATAATGGTTGCAATTCGATTCCTAGAACTATGCTTTAATATTTATTTATACTCAGGATTCTTTGTGGTGTGATATTCTCCTTCATGACATGGAACATCCCATCATGTTGTGACCTTCTTCTTCACAAAATAAATTTCATCTTCTCAATAATCTTCTTGAATAACAATTCATTCAAATTATTATGATATTAAATTCGTTTAAGTGAAAATTTGGATTCATTTGATTTAACATCCAAAAATTATCATTTGGAATTTCCCCATCTCATTATTATATATAAAGTGATGGTCTCTTATGTTTCATTTGTATACATTTATTTAAGACCAAGTTACTCTTATTAACCCCCATGTGTTTCATGAATTTTATAAATTCTCTTCAACTAATATCCCTTACATATGATTTTTGTTACTCTTTTTTTTGTTCTATAAGAGTTTTTATTTTTCTATATTTCTAATCTCAATAGAAGAAATGGTCTATTATGTATTCATTTAATTTTTGTTAATGTTTCACACTTTTCTCAAAAGGAGTGACCCATATGAATAAAGAGTCATCTCTTCACCTTTTCAATTTTCATTTATCATGAACAACCATTACATTTGAACATGTTTGACTCTTACGTATCTCAGTATTTGTAACACCTTGACCTGAGAGACACTAATCCTATGCTTTAGGACAGATAATCACTAGACCATAGAAATACATCCAAATACACTAGTGGTTTCTGAATAGCAGTGAGAGTTTAAATTGTGATGCTAGGGATACAATTCTCTCTTTTGATACTAATGATAATTTTAATAATAACAACACTATGGAAGAGTTCAATGAAACTCAGTGGGAATAATATAATGAAATAGAAATAAAGATCCAAAATTGAACCTTAAATATACATCGGATACTGTCTACAAGTCATGGTAGTCATACACAAATGTTAAAGATCAACCATGGGTTGATTATATATGTATATAATCACACATTCCAAAATACCTCTAGCTCGCCACATAGGAACCATGGGTCCATCTTCAAAAAACTAAACCACTAGTCTAGTTCACCCTCTAGACATCCCATCTCAATATGATGTAGAGCAAGCATCTGATCCCTTTACTATACTCATTGCCATGAAATCTTTATATGTCTCAAGGGTCCCGTTTAGGGTGTGATTATGAACTCAATAGGCAACCACCAATGATGTCCCTAGATTACATCCATACATATAATAGTGTATGAAAAACATAAATAAATGTACATAAATCTCACATCACATAATACACTTCACATGTGCATAGAATTTACAAAGGAGCCTTCACCTCCTTTGTCTAACACCAGAATGGAATGATGCATCCACAGTCTAGAATACCAAAATAAACCTTAGTCTACCATCCTAAAAACACACAAATAAAAATATCACAAGTCTATCAGACTTACACTTATTAAATCACCATCAACGTAGTAGTTAGACGTACTAAAGAATGACAATACCCATCCTTCAATAGTCTCAGTCCATTGAACCAAGCATACAATGAGCCTCAAACCCTATCCAATGTTAACACAAAACATCAACCATGTATTTTGGTGAGAACCTCCTTTGTACTGATGGTCATCACCCTCCCATATGCCTCTATATCTATAGAGGCCTCCACCCACATCAAGTGGTCAGAACCACCTAACTAGGCCATTATACTGCATGCACACAACCTTTGTGGTTACATAAACCCATAAAAATGAACAAAAATAACCAAAAATCCTAGGAAACACCTCAAGATAACCACTATATTAACCACTTCCATTAAGAAATATCACCCAATGTCTCCTCGGCCACACCCCACTAGTTCCCATGGAACCAACATTACCACTAACTAACATTAACAAAATCAAATAACCTTCAAAATACTACCAAAAAAATTAAAGTGCCTTTTTTTACACCTAAAACTTCATAATAGGCTCAATGATTTCCTATCACAAACATGAGTACCCTTCAACATCTCCCAATAATAATGGAAAATAAAATATATATAAAACCGATCACACCCAGACCACCCCATTCACACATATTTTCCTTACATCATATATCACATGTATAATAAGGATAATTATATGTTCTACACACTATATAACCATATTTGTATTCTCCTTAATGATCAACCTCTTATTCATCTTTAGATGACATAAATTAGAAATCATGATAAAAAACCAAAAATGGGGAATAACACTATAAATGACATAATAAATCAAATAAAAAAGAGACATTAATTAATTAGGATTGTTGAGTGTTTGCCTTACCCTATGTTAAATCTTATTACTAATGACACCCAAAATGGTAGAATATGAGGTATAAAACTCTGTGGAACCCTAAGCAGACGAAAAGGAATACACTACTTCTCCCTAATTGAATGACCATTTCCTTCCCCCTTTTATCTTTTATCTTTTTATTTATTTTTTAACTCCTTGAATGATTCATAGAGTGAAAAAAAATAATGTTGAGAAATCCATAGGAAAGAGGGACTCTCCTATATTTTATATTTTCAATCTATGAACTATATGTCCAAGTTGTGAATGGTTACAGACTGCATCCATTTCATCCTCTTATCGGTCTAACACAACCAAAACCTCCCTCAAGCCACACCCAAAACTATAAAGACATAAAAAAATATTTAATTACTTGATTTTACTTCATATTTAAGTAAAGAATCACATTATATGATATTTGATATCTAACAACCTCTCCACCTTACAATAGCTCATCTATGAGTTATTTGGCCACATACTAACCTGATCTCTCACTCACCACGATCATACTTCTCTCCACTTTCCCTTATGAAGAGATGAGAGAAAACACGTCATTATCATTTCCATTATCCTGAACTCTCTCTTTTACTCACTCAATCGGATGATTCATTCTACGGTTCTCCACACCTTAGGAATTTCCTACCCGGTCTTTCTCTGACCCATTTCCCATCATCCTGATAGTTCCAGACTAACCATCCGCCCAAATATTCATATTCCATCACATACCATTAGTCTTATATATCATCAGGTTCTCATCTTATATCCACCTCCCAAATGAAACCTATGAGTTTCTGAATCACAACCAATTTCTGATAGTCCCATATCATTCATGATGTAAAAAGGATCCCACATCATATCAAATGCCAAAAATAGTTCCTTGATTCCAATATATACCCTATTTTTCCGGCACCATTCCTGATGCTCTAATATTGAAAATATGTTTTTAAATAACCAGCCAAAGATTCTCTTCTTTTACTAGTGTCTATCATATAGAAATAAAGTATAAATACCACACTCATATCATATATCTAACCATAAAAATTTCCTTGGGACAATCTAAACCACTCAAATCAATCGCATGCAGTAGGATTGAAGTGGAATTTCCCGACACCCTCCCTCTCAAGGGAGTTGTACTCACTACTAGCCTCTATCCACACTACCTGGTATCTCTCTCCCTACCACATTTTGTGTATATTGTCTTATCCTAGCCACTAAACCCTGGAAGTTCCCTTGGTCCAACCTTATATTCCTGAGTGTTACCCAGTTCCCATCTCATAGTTTTCTAAGATGTATTCTAGGAAAACCTATCAAAATTTACCATCTTCCCACATTACCAACAATTATTTATGGTCCATTCACACTGAGTTTAAATGTGACCTAGTTTCTAAAAAAGGAATCATACCATCAATGAACCACTTATTAGTGTACTCCTTGAGTCACTAACCTGACAGCTTTGCTAGGTCTTCTCATGACCTCACTTCCCAATACTCAGAGAACCACTTCAAGGATAACATAACATTTTCATCAAGCCCTATAATGTTAAATCTATAATTTTTTCCTTGGAAATCAACACTAAGTTCATTACCTTCAAATAAGATGTCAATATAAAGATGTTCACATATAACCTAATGGAATACGGAAACCATCTTTGAACTATCTCACCAAAGCGATGTCATCTCCTTCCATAGTGGGTGAAAAACATGATAGGTCCGTGAAACACACAACATACTCTATAAAATAGGTTTCTCCCTACTACTACTGAATAAACTCATGAGGTAAATATTTCCTCAATGTATCAGCGATGAAGTTCTTGAATAAAATTGTCTCAAAGTCCTTCTATGTTAGTCAATAATGATTCCTTGTGAGTACCTATAAATCCCACTAATGCTTCACTAGTCCCATGAGCATATTAGTTTCAAACATCACCCTCCACCCTAGGGGTTTCTCAATATGATCCAAACTAGTTTTCAATAACTCTATCCAGAACTATTCCACTTGTGGTCCACCCTCAAAAAGAAACAAAGGGGGGTACTATGAGTAAAACTCCCGCATTAGATATTCCGTTGAAGGATTTTTCCATGAGCTCCCCAGTCAATGCTATGAATGGCCTAAACCAAGATCACTATGAGTTTCTGATCAAGCAATTCCCCAGAATCTGTGGCCCACTACTACCATCCTGCCAACCTTGGAGCCCCCTATGGATAATCCTCACCCCTCCCTCGAGGGGTCTCATCCTATGATCACCATAGTGGAAACAAATCTCTATCCCCCAACAATATACCAGAGTTCATCTAGGTGGCATCACACTGAGAACCAAACTCAATGTTCAATAATAATAATAAAATTCTAGATATCTTAAATAGGGAAAAAGTATAATAGGATGTTCATCTCATCACCCTTACACTTCCCAGCCACACTCATATCACATATCATCTGGGCACGAGGACCCCTACCTACCCATATCAAATTCAAAGACCACATAGAACATATACATGTAGGATCACATACCAATCACACAAGGAACTATATACTTGGGCTAGCTGAGTAGAATGTCACAAAAAGACTATACAAGAATACACTATTTATCTTGTTTCTGGAACATTATAGATCACCCATTCAATTTATTCTTATTTTCAAGTAAAAAACACAAGCACATAGATATTTAATGTGAGTCTAAGTGCCTATCAGGATACATGCATTATATTCTCTTACCTCTTAGAACAGGAGTCTTAAAAATTGGTAATATAAAAAAAATTAATCAAATAACCCAATTGTAACCATGAAAACTAGAAAAAAATCCATTTTACGTAGTGACTAGGACTTCAATTCTTGCTGGTTATAGTATGACACACAAAAAAAATAGATATGATATTATGACACTTTCCTTTCCTTCTGTATATCATAACCCAAATAATAGACCATTTTCAAAATCCCACCTTTAACACCACTTTTTAACCAGTTGTACATTGTTTCCAATTTGTAATAAACTTCCTCTGATACCACTTTGAAACACCCTGACATGGGAATCACTAATATTGTTCTCTTGAAAAAAGATCCCCTAGAAAATAGACTCACCTCCCCATATACCAAAGGCTTTTGACTAACAGTGAGGTTATAATAGGTTATAGTGGGGAGACTATACCGTATATTGATAATAAAAATAATTGTAATAATAATATCACAAAGGATGTGTTTAGAAAAACATATCAGATGAAATATAAAATAACATTAATAACGGGCCAAATGTACACATTCTATACATACTAGATTTTTCGACATGTCATAATAGTCATACAAAAACATGAAATATTGCTTATGGTTTGACCATATATTTACATAAGAAAAAAACTAAAAATATATAATGTTCATCACAGTGGAACAACCTGGTCCATCTACTAAAAAATAAACTAGTAGTATCACTCACCCACTCTACATCCCATCTCACAATGCTCTAAACCACGTTTTTGATCCCTTTACTATACTAAAATATAAAAAATATAGGTGAGTCCTAAGGGAACCATGATGTGTGTGAGTATGTTCTCAGTTGGATAACTCCAAAATTAACCCTAACTTAAATCCATATATATACCATTGTATGAAAAGTGCAAATAAATGTAAACGAATAACAGATCATAAAATCCAATTCATGTTTTCTTAATAGCTACATGGTATCCTTTACCTAGATCATACAACATTGTAATGGATTGTTACATCCATTGTGTATCATAACAAAAAAACCCTTGGCCAGCTGTTTGTTTCCATAAAATATGGAATCATCTATCAACTATTACTACATGAAAAACATGTAATCACTTTCCTGTATCTACATGTAATCCCATCATGTTAATATGACATTCCCAAAAAAATTACCAATTCTTTTAGACTTCAACTTATTCAATCATTTTCATCTTAGTTTCCCAACATCCCAAGGCTTAGAGATACACATCCTTCCATAGTTACAACCCATTTACTTCAACATATAGTGAGCCTCACCCCCCATATGTATGTAACACAAAACTGTAAGAATGGATTTCAATGATGAAAACCTCCTTCATATATATGGTCATCTCTATCACGTAATCATCTATATCTTTGGGGGCCTCCACCAATATTTAGTGTTAAAAAAATGAATGGGCCCTTACCTCATGTGCAAATGACCCCAACAACACTATCAATCGACCATGATGAGTAGAAATCCCAAAAAAATCTTAGTACACACCTCTAGAATACCTATACTACCACCAATTCCCGTAATCAATGTCGCCAAAGGTATCATAGAACATTGCCTATGTGTTACCAGAGAACATGCCTAGATATATTCTCACTTTAATAAAATCACATATCCAAAAATATCCAACCTAACCAAACATGGAATCCCATTTCACACCAACTAGACTATAATAGGTTAAAAAATAACATATCACACACAAGTACCCTTAAACCTGTCCCAAGAATAAAATAAAATAAAAATTGGATAAAAGGAGTCACACTTGGAACACCTAACTCTTGCCTATTTACCCCTCATAATATATCACATGTATAACTTGTATATAGTTAGGAACCCCTAACTTATACTCATAGATGCCTGATATGGAGACCCAAGTCTTTTACACATATTATTATATTGTTCTTAATCATAAATATCTATTAATACAACACAATGATCTCAAAGGCCTTGTTTTTTTGTAAAACTAGGTTCAGATTACATCATAATGAACTTAAAACATGGAATCCTTATTTATTATTCATATTCAGCTCCTAAAATACATTTTAGATCCTAAAAATGCATAGTGGTTAATTAGGTGATATATAAATAAATGGATGCACTAAATATCCTAGTAAGGGAATAAACAAGATAAGGAAACATAACATGAGAGTCAAAGGTATAAATTTTTATCATAAAAGATAAGCCTCATGAATAATTTCATGGAATCATATCTTAAATAAATTTGTATCATATGATCATAACATCATATGAAATGTGGAAAAAACATATAACATGAAAGAAACCTGATTCAAGGATAAATTCTTAAATAATATCACATGGTGGAAAAAGTCCCATAATGGATTAGGTTTACTCCCTCATCCCATACATGAAGTCTCATGAGACTAAGGCCTTTCCCAATGAATTGGAGTGTTATCTAGGTAAAATGCGATAAATAATCTTGGATCACTTCATAAAAAAAGTAAATTACATAATGAATGAATTTTATAAATGATATTAAGGAATGTATTACCCCATTAAAGGAAGGGAGAATAATATAGTTATATATGTGAGATACATATATTCAAAAGTTAGTGGGATTGTATAACATTAGTAGAGAGATAAAGTCAGTAATATTGTAATTCCTAGACCAAAGAAACCCGGAGTTGATGCATTATTTTAATACATTGGCATGATTACAAGGAATCAAGTCCCAAAGTACCGATCAGTTTAGTAGTCTTGGAAAATATATTACATACAAGTACGTTACATTACACATTCAAACATAAAACACAAAATAAATAATCCACTGAGAACACCATTGTTCCCCTAGCTTAACCCTTCATATCAATCATAATACACTTTTTGGAATCCTAGGAAAACAAAACATAAGAAAGTGGTGAGCTCAGATGCTCAGTAAGTGTAAATAACTTAGCAGATGCTATAAAATTTTAAGGAAAGATGTGTGATAAAAACAAAAGCCTTATAAACACAAAATTGAACATAATTTGTAAAAAATAAATAAAACATTACCAAATAAACATGGACATGGATATTCTACTAGTCTAATAATCATATGTAATAACTAATTTCATAATGACGTAATGTATAATGTCGAACATCATAACCATATAGTAAAGGCCTCGTGCCAAGACTAAAAATAATAATGTTTTCAAGGCCTTGTACCAAGAAACTAGTTTTTATCATGAGACCTAACAATGCATTGAGGGGCTATAGCGGGCCCCTCACATCACTTACTAAGTCCAATGCATTCCTTATATGATAAAGGGTGAAACAAAACATAAACATTTGTACTAAAACTAGCATACCAAATGTCAATGATTTAACCACAAAGCATGAATGGTATAAAAATATAACATCTACATTCAAACATATCATAACTTTTTCAATACAATATATAAGACTTCATTATCGTAAATCAACCACAATCAAGAATAATATCCAAAAAAGGATGTTGACATAGTTGAAAATAATCAATAAAACTCTTTGAGATAAATTACCCTTTTCATGAAATCATTTAAAAGTTGCACAATTTATAAAGGAAATAATTAAAAAGTGATTTTTGTATAAAATTTTACAGTACCACTTTGAAGCTTCTGAAATAAATTAACACTTTAAAACAATCATTCCCATGCAAATAAATCCTTAAAATAATTATGAAAACATGGACATTAATTTAAAATATTTAGAAAAATAAATCATTAAAAGCATTTAAAATGATGATATAGTTAAAGAGACCCTTACATAAAAACTTAAAATATTAATTTTTAATAAATTTTAAAGAAAAATGGTCATTTATTAGAAATATTTCCCAGTAGATACTTATAGATAAACAATCTCAGATAATAATGAGATTTAGGAAATAACCCATACCTTGTACTTTTATTTGGTCGAGGGTATGTTTAACCTTCATTATAATGGCCATAGTATGTTATTAAATTATACTAGAACCATTTTCATATATAGGATAACATAATTTATTCATTTATAACATTATACTACTTATTTAATAATAATTTCCATGTTAAAATAACATTTCGAGTAATAATCTCTTTCTTTATCATACGTGTTTTAACTTGTTATTTTTTATCATATCA
The DNA here is from genome assembly GCA_963277665.1 of Viscum album. NCBI lineage: Eukaryota > Viridiplantae > Streptophyta > Magnoliopsida > Santalales > Viscaceae > Viscum > Viscum album. The sequence goes on along the minus strand of OY728138.1, from coordinate 535,714,729 downwards.
CTTATATAATGACTTAATTGATTCCATAATATAAAAGATTATTTATGTATAATATATATTCAGAATACAAATATGTATAATAGATAGATATATAAAATTTAAAACACTATTTATGGAGACGGTAGACAGTACGTACACAGAAACGTTGTTTTCATTTTCATATCATATTGAATGAAAGAAAGCGAATGAGATATATTTAAATATGTACATATATATATATAAATATATATATTTACATTAGAATTATTATTTCATATAATACATACTTATTAATTATATATATTTTTATAATCATAGTTGGATGGTGAATGTGGAAATGAATCTCATCGCGTCGTGGAGATGGTAAGTCGTACGTACGCACGAGGAACAATATCATTCTATTAATGGTGAAATTAAATGTACATTGATGGTATATTATATATATAATCATTAAAATGTCATATTTTTTATTTAAATCAATTATAATGATTGTTATACCCATCAAAAAAATGAAGTGTTTAATAATAAATTACACCACGACTTGGAGACGATAAGCTGTACGTATGCACGTATGGTGACTTTGTCATTAATAGGATGGATACAATAATGAATATGGATGTAATATATTTATAATAAAATCTCATTATGTATAAGGTATTGGAGTTATTATTTTGGTATGGAAACGACAAAGAAAGAGGAAGTGGAAGAAGAAAAGAACTTTGAAAGAGGTAAAGAAGTAATTATCTCTTCTGTGGATTCTTCCTTTTGATTTGAAAAAAAGGATCCTTAAGATGTATTTATGATCAAATTATGCCCTATAGGTTGAATTTAGGTTAGTTTGGAGGATATTTGAGCAGGTTTTGGTTGATCCAAAAGGCTTTGGAGGTGTGAATTTAAGAGAAGGGGATGTTTCCTTTTATAAGAGAGGCGAGGGGCACTTTAGGAAAATCTTGAAATATTAATTTATTATAAAATCCTTTTTCGTTTCTAATAGTTCTAAATTGATTTAGTTTGAGGTTAAGGTAATTATAGGTCAAAGTAATCTCAACAAATAGGTTTTAGACAAGTTTAGGTCACCATATTAACCTTATATTTCAGATTTAACCCTTAGTTAAATAGTTTAACTTTTACCATGTCTTCTTGTATTATTATAATACATGGTTAATAAACATACTATAAAATGGAAAGAGAAAATAATGTGGTTCATTAATGAAATATATATCATTTTATATGTCCTTTATCTGAAAAATAGATTTTTAAGATGATTATATAATGAAACATGAGTACTTTGAACAAAATTCATTGAATAAACCATAAAATTTTATATTAACCTCTAAAATTCTTGGAATGAATCAATAATCTCAATTTATATTTATTTTAATATTTATAACATCAATTAGTTTAGTATTTCATTAATAATGTAATTACTACATCATCATTGTGTTATAAAGAAATTTAATTATTTAATGTCCAAAAATTATAAATAAAATACCATGATCTAGGAAATATTTTTAGACTTATAATGAATATTTATATTTGAATTTATCTTATGTATGACCCTATATTAAAAATGTTTTAGTTTTTAAAATTATAATTTAACACTTTTTACTCTTCTATAAATAAAATATAACAAATGTCCTAATCTAATCAAAGTGGATAAAAAAGGATCATATTATTGTCCAAAGGTTTATTTTGGTTGAAATACACTTATAAAATAGAATTAGGTCATGTGTTAGGGTAATTATAATATCATTTTTACCTTTAATTACCCTATTTACTTTTAACCGTGGTAAATAAAATTCAAAATTTACTATTCAAAAAATATTATTTTCATCCTATTGAACCACATTTTACTTACTGATTTCAACCATGTCTCTAGGATTTTTTAATTTCAACTCATAGAATCGGTTAAATTATGTTTTACGCAAGTTTGCAAATGTGCCTAATAGGTGGGTGAAAGACATTAAATAGTTCAATAAAATTATATATTTATAATATTATTATAAAATGACTCCAATTAATTAAATTGGACTAATAAAGGTATTATTTATATATTTTTACATTCAAATAAATTTAAATAATAATATAAAATATTTAAATAAAAAGTCGGTTTTAAACAATAACGCATTGTTTTTCACTATTCATCAAAAATTGAAAGTTTTCAGAAAAATACCAAAATATCTCCTAAACTAATTTTGATATTCTAAATTCAAAAATGATTTCTATTTTACCAAATTTAAAACATATATGTTTTATTAATTAATTTAAAATTATTTCCCATTTTTAAAACCAGAAAATGAGTTTTTAAGAAGTAAAAACTATCAAAAGATTGACATGTGTTTATGTCCAAATTAAATGTTAAATTACTTAAAATGACATAAATTATATTAAATTATAAAAATATATTCAAATTATACTTTTAAACCTCTCAAATTAATAATTTAACATAATAAACTATTTTGATTAAAAAAGTTTTTTTCTATTGAAAATTATTATTTTTTACTATTCATCAAAATATAAATTAATGAGAAAAGTACCAAAAAAATTTACAAACTAATTTTTTTTGTACCAATTATAAATAATAATTTAATTTAATTAAATTGAATATATTAAAGTGGAAAATATTGGATTTAAAAAAGGTTTTCTTTTAAAAGGTGGAAAAACTGCATTTTTTAAAAATACTTCTTTTATAGGAAAAATTGAATTTTTCCTTATGTTATTTCTAAGAAACACAAAATATCAATGTTAAAATTATATAGGATATATATAAAAATTAAAATGTGGTTAATACTATTCATAACATCTTTTTAAATGGCTAGGTTGATAGGTCATGATGCGCTTGAACTCGATGTTGCGTGTAGTGCTAGCTATTGAATTACATTAAAGAGATAACGTACTATGAAATATTGGGGTGTTAAAAAGATAGACAATGTCCATAACCTGAAGGAAAGGGTGGTTTAGATAGATCCCTTAACTCGAGCATGATTTTTCATGTGATTTGTTTATATTATTGTATAACAATATTATGTTAATTATTTAATTACTTAAGAACATTTTTCATGTTTATTTTTCATTTTATTTTAATTTTTACCATGTCATATTCAATCTCTTAACCAATTAATTTCATGTCATACGTTTTAAAGAAAAATGACTCACATATATAAAATTTATTTGTTATGTTTACTATGGTAAAATATATTATTAATTCATCATCTATAGAGTTTTAACCATGAAATAATTATATTTTTTTTTTCATAAATCATACTTTTTAAACCAACCATGAAATATGGATATGAAAAATGAACTACATTACAAACAAGGAGACTTTAGGCCATAAAAATGCATGCATAACATTTCCATTTTAAAAAATAATGATGTAAGGAAGGTAATTGTTATTTTATATATCAAATATTATAATTATATCATAAATATCATATTATTTCTTTAAATACACTAACACATACAATCCATGTGATGCAGTAATAATAATGAATCACATCGCTTCATGAGGCAGAATTCCACCATACACACAAACAACGTTATATTTATTCAATGAAATATAAGGTAAGAAATTAAATGATATATTAATTTTAAATAATGATAATGTTTCATGAATTATATATATAAAGTTCAAATTATTATTTATTAAATTCCATGTAAAGGGTATATGAAAAATGAATCACATCACTTCACGAGGTAGTATTCCACCGTATACATGACCGACATTATGGAAATCTTTATGAAATTGAAATTAAGTAGTTATATATGATATTATAATTCCATATGTATAATTATATCATAAATATAATATGTAAAAATTTGATACAACATTATATCTTTACGTTAGAAGTGGTGATGGAAAATAAATTACATCGGTTCATGGGGTTGTAGTCCGCCGTACACACGATCAATGTTTTTGGTTCCCATATGAGGGAAGAAGATATGGTTGTTGGTAATACACTTAAAATTATAAAATATCAGTATATATAATATATTTAGGTTATTATATAATAATGTTTTAATAATATTTTAGGGAGGTGGAAGAATGAATAATATAAAATGATGGATTAAAGATGTTGCCTCTTCTTTAAATAGATTCTTTTGGATTGAACGAAAAGAAATCTTAGGTAATATTTATGACGAATAAGAAGATTCTAGGATGAGTTTATGGAATTAGTGATGTTATTTGGGTATTTATTTGACAGAACAATGGGTTTTAGAAGTATGAAAATGAGAGGAGAGTTGGTGACCTTTTATAAGTAGCGGAGATGACACACTTGAAATTTTTGAATATAATTAATTACAAAAATGTTTTTATCTTGACACAGGGACAAAACAGGGATTATTATAGAATATTATAATATATAAGGACTAAATATTACCATAAAGTATGAATTAGAATGGATTTGGATCATTTTTTACCCCTTTTTTTAGTTTAACCCCCCAGTATACCCATTTTACCTTAACCATGGTAAATAATTTTTACAATTTTAATTATTTAATATAGTTAAAAATTATTTTGAACTTATTAGATAATTTAAATTAGTTTTATTCTAAATATGGAATATATTTTTATAAATTTTAGTCACATAATTTGTATATTTTAATTTAAGAACTATCTACATGGCTATTCTGTGGACTTCTTAGAGATTTCATGTGACACTGATTGGTTTGGACCTTCTCTACTATCTATTTGTGATGATAATCCCCCATAGAAAACCTCTCTCTAACATTATCCATGAATGTATTAGTCCGACACCACTTCCCATATATATCTTCAAAAGGTCCCATTTGAATGATATAATGGAAACTCTTATCATATGTGAACTCACATAGGGGAAGTGACTAATCCAAAAATCACTGTAAATACATTGAAAAAGATATCAACATTTCCTCTATAGTTAGGATGGTTCTCTCAAACTAGTCATTCGTCTGTGGGTTATAAAAATGTGGAAACTGAGTTCTATATCCAATACTTTCTAAAGTATTCTTTAGAGCTTAGTGGTAAACTTCAAATCGCAATTCGATACAATATGGAGTTTCATTCCATGAAATCTTACCACTTCCCCTATGTATATCTTAGTGGGTTGGCCAAAATAAAAATATTTATTGATAACAAAGAAATGTGCCAACATTGTATAGAGATTGACCACCACCCAAGTAGTGTTATTTCCTTTCGGTGTCTTGGGGATTCCTACATTTAAATCCATGGTTATGTTTTCCTATTTCCATACTGGTATGGGAAATAATTTCATAATACCCTCAGTCTTCTATCATTAAATCTGTAATAGTTTCCATACCGAGCATCGAGATACAATTTTCACAATCTAACTCTTCAAGCTTTCCCACCAGAAGTTCTGCTTCAGATATCTATACATCTTAGTGCTTTCCTTATAAATAGAGATGGATGAGCTATTCACATCATCCAAAAGATATGTGTTCAGCTCTGGTTTTTATAGGACACATATCTGGGTACTAAACCTTATAACTCTATCATTATCGAAGTTGAATTTTAGAATATTCATTACCTTTTTCTGTATCACCTCATCATATTTCTCGACCACCATTATTCTCTCAGGAATTGATGGTTGAGCCATTATTTTAGAAACATAGGATAAAGATTACTTTACTATTCCTATATCCATCCTTTGAAAATCCCGTAATATTGGATCCTTATCAATTCTCTTCATTGGTAAATTTTTTGATATCCTTTACACTTAGATAATATGCTTCCTTGTTTCTTTCCTTGGAAGGTAATTTATTGAATAGTCATATGCATTGTTTATATCTAACCATCTTCCCTAGTTCATGTAAATATCCTAATGAGTTAATATATATTTGAGTCACTTTTGGTCTGTATATATTTTACACTTATACAAATAGATAAAATTTCTCTAGATGTAACATCCTCAATTCAAGGGCCACTAAACTGGTGCCCTAAGCTAGGTCGCCACATGACCTCAAGTGCACCTTCCCTTATGCCAGAGGTTTTTGACTAGTAGAGATGGTCTAATAGGCCACGTGGGGAGACTATACCATCATTTCCAGAGTAATCCACAATAGCACAAAATTTAAATACTGGAAACAATAAGAAACAATTAATAACATTCATAAATAACCAACTCACAAGCTTGGTACAACCACATAAAATATAAATATTTTAGGTCATGCTATAGTGCCAAGTAAACAAAACACAAAAAGATAGAAAAACCAAAAAATCCCTAAAATTGTCCAGAATCCATGTATGGAACCCCACCCATACATGTGCCATGTATAACTCAACTCCCTAGCATAGGGCCCTTTCCCTTGTCCTTACCTGCAAGCATGAAATCTGCTCAGGTACCCAATGACGGTCCGAGAAGGGTGTCAGTATAACATAGTAGGCAACCACCAAAGGTGTATAAAAAATATCCAACAAAATTAGAAAGTCATGAAAGTTATAAATAATAGAAAGAAAATGAAAAAAATTCAATATGCCATTCTATAATATGTTCCTTTAAATTATGCTACCATTTATTCCTAGTTCACTATTTTGGCATCCCATGGTTTAATATGTCTTTTTCACATGTTCAATGGATTAGGTATGTTCAATGTTCTCAAGAATATATGAATAAAATCAAATCCAATCTCACTAGGCAGCACATTATAAAAACCTCATAATCCTCACCTCAAATGCTTAGTCTAGTTGGAATGCAACCGTTAGGTGAATAGAACTCCATCCTATGACAACCATGATCTTTTTATTACACAATTAAACATAATTTATTACATAAAATTCACTTGATACAACAGATAAGATCAAGATGTCTAGTGTATTTGGGGATTATGATCATTACATAACAACTTAAAACTTGAAATATTTCATCTTTATTGAAAAATTCTTTTACATGACCATTACATTCCCTCGTACTTAGCATTTCATGGGATAACCAGAGGACATGCATAAGAAAATGGTGAGCTATAAAGCATAGTAAGGGAATAATCATGGAATAACATGAGGAATAAAATACATGTAAGACAATATACATATCAATAGATCACAATAGTAGCATAAACATAAAGGCATGATAAATCATGATAATCATAACATGGAAATGTGGCAACAACACTTCACAAGGAATTAGCATGAGCAAAGGCTCATTGCACATGAAGCATGAGTAAACCCTAATTGCATAATAAGCACTAGTAAAACCTCATTTCACTTGAATTATCATGAGTAAACACCCATTTCACAAGACATATCATGATACTATACTTTTCCCAATGCATTGGAGTGCTATCAGGGCGCACCCTTCTTAAACATTTCATTTCATGCATAAGTGTGCCACATGGATCCTATAACGTGGAATAAATCAACATTATAAGTTATTACATGATTATGTAATGTGGAATAAATACATTAAAGCACCATTCAATATGTATATATACATAAAGGTGTTTACCCATGATAGAGACATGGGTATGGTATTCACTACACAATGATCTTCAATTGGAAAAGTGCGGTGCAATTTCGGCAGCATAACCGTGTCACTTAAGGATTAATGAAAATAGTTGATGAGATAATAAAGGGTGTATCATCATATTTACTTGAAATGGATAGTAAGGGTGTCATATGGATACATGTCCCAACAAACTTAATGGAATTTAGACGCATAATACAAAAGAATTACTTGGATGTAAAAGAGGAGAGAGAAATCCCTCACGGAATTTCGGCATGGTAACAGGTGTACATGGGAGGCTTTAATTAGAGATAAATGGGTGTCCCATAATCCAAAAATAAAGAGGACAGTATAGGGGAGGTGAGAAATCATACCCCAACATTTTTAATTGAAACAAAAGGTCATAACAACTTAAATAAAATTAGAAAAAAATGAGAAAGGAAGAAATCCCTTACTTGGAAGTGTGATTCCAAAGGCTTGAGAGAGGCTTGAGAGAGGCTTCTTGGGAGCATCGGGCCCGTTGGGAGGATTCTAGAGAGAGGAGGGAAGAGGTTAGAAGAACTCCAAAGGCTTTTACTGATGAGGAAGTGGGATCTTGGGTGTGTTTATATAGGAAAGGTGAAGGAATTCTTTATTATTTAGGTTTGGGACACCTCACGTTAAACTAATCCAAACCACAAACCAGACTATTGTTTTTCCCATGTCTTTTGGAAAATCGAAGTTTAAAACAAAATTTTATATGTCCAATGTCTGAACATCTTAAAATATTGGGGTTTATTATGTGGAGGTGGGTCACACTCCCAAGGAAAACAATTTAAAAAGACAAGATGTTTAATAAGTCTTGAAGGGTCCAGTAATGCTTTGTAAAAGAAGTCAAACAAACCCAAAATCACATTATCTTAATGGTAAAACATATATTGGCCGAAAATAAAGCTTATAGTATTTTATTACATCAATATTGGGTCATTATGATGTCGTAAAAAACATTATATATTTAAAGGGTATTTAATTTTTACCCAAAAATTTGACTGTCTTAGAAAATTATGAAAAATTCACGATTGGATAATCTCAATTTCATGATTCCAAAAATAATATTAATTTTATCTAAATAATTTTCATAATATATTAATTTTAACTTTTAAAATAAAAACTAACATTTATCGAAAATTCATGGGTTTTGACAAAAATGGATTTCAAACCTTAATAAAAATTTCATTTTCATTCATAAAATTATTCAATCATTTATATTTAATGAAAATTAATTTAATAACAATAATAATATTTTATAAAAATATTGTCTAATTCAAAAATACATTAATTTATAAAAATAGATTTCTTATTTGAACATTAACTAAAAATATTGTTTGTGCTTTAAAAACTATTTACAAGGTAACAATAATAAAATGAAAGTATATTCATTATTATATACAATGATAATGTAACTAACCATAGTACTATGGTCTTGTTACATAACCCATTATAACACCCACATAATACCGAAGAGTAAGGTGTGTGATGGTGACAGACTCTTAAGGTGGCTTGGATAACATTTCTCATGTGGTAATATCTACCAATGTTCACTTATCTCATAGGCAATCACACTCAATCTTAACATATTCAAGCTCAGCTTGGGCTTGGTCAAGAGAAAAGCTCAAAGACGTAACCTCATTTTTGAGCTCAAAAAAATGGGCTTCCTATAGGGCACATCCACTGGGTGATGCCATCGCTTCCATTGTCTGAGTAAATTGGATTTGTTAAAGCCCTATATTTATACTAATCATGTGATCACTGTTCAAATTCTATATTATCAATGGTCACAATTCATAACAGTATGTTAAATTCCAAAAACATAAAACCATAGTAGTTGAAATTTTATATAAACATTTTATATAAAGAGACATTTAATTAGATCAAGATGGATTTTCATTAATAAATGTTTGGGTCATTACAATCTTCCCCCCTTAAGAAATTTCTCCCTCAAAATTTCCTTTTCCCACAATAAAACAGATTTGGGTAACTCGGCTTCATCATTTCCTCTGATTCCCACGTCGCTTCTTCGAACTTGTTGTTTTTCAACAACAAATTGATGAAAGGAATTTTCTTATTTCGTAGAACTTTTTCTCTATGATATAAGATCATCACTGGTTGCTCCTCATAAGAAATATCACCCTCTAACTGTACCACATCTGAAGAGAGTACATGATAAGTGTCCGATATGTAATTCCTTAAGAGGGATACATGAAAAACATCATGTATTTTGGCCATGGTAGGTGGAAGTGCTAGTCAATAGGCCAAAACCCCGACACTATCAAGAATCTCCAAGGGGGTGATGTATCTTGGACTTCACTTTCCTTTCATTCCAAAACTCCTGACCTATTTCCATGGACATATGAATATAAATACCATGTCTCTATCTTTAAACTCAAGTTCTCGTCGATGGTTATCTGCATAACTCTTTTGTCGACTCTAGGATGCCTTGATATGCTGTTGAATGTTTTTTAACTTCTCCACCATTTCTTTGACCATTTCTGGTCCAAGCAGCTTATGATCACTGAACTCATCCCAACAGGCAAGTGTTTTTCACCTTTTCCCATAAAGGGCTTCATATGGTTCCATTTGGATGCTCGAGTGGAAACTGTTATTATAAGAGAACTGAACCAGAGAAAGATGTTGATCCCATACTTCTTTAAAGTCCATTGAGCACGCTCTTCAGATGTCCTCAAGTGTTTGGATAGTCCTCTTAGATTGGCCATCAGTTTGAGGATGATAGGCCGTACTGAAGTTCAGTTCAGTATTCAGAGCATGTTGAAGACTCTTCCAAAACCTAGAGGTGAATCATGGATCTCGATTAGACACAATAGGTAGTTCTACCCCATACAGCTTTACCACTTCCATGATATATATATGGGCGAGTTGATCTAATTAGAACTCCTCTTGAATAGAAATTAAGTGTGCAACCTTTGTAAGATGATCCACAACAACCCAAATTGCATTGTTGCCTTTGGATGTCTTCGGATGTCTGGTAACAAAGTCCATGGTGATGTTCTCCAATTTTCATTCTGGTATGGGCAATGGTTGCATCATCCCCATAGACTTCTGCCTCTTTGACTACACTTGGTGGCACATCCGACACTTTGATGTACATACAATGATCTACTTATTCATATTATCCCACCAATAATGCCCTCGGAGATCTCGATACATCTTTTTGTTTTCTGGAAGAATAGAGAAATTTGAACTATGTGCATCATCCAAAAGTTCATTCTTCAGCACCAGACTTGATGGAACACAAAGTCTTTTCCCAAATCCCACAATTCGTTCTTCATTAACATTAAACTCTGAGGATTTCCCTTTTCTGATAGCTTCCACTTTTTTGTGAATTCCCACATCATCCTTTTGAGCATCTTTTAACCTTTCAAAATGTGACGATTAAGCAATCATTTGTGAAAGGATTGATGATGTTCCCTTCTTTAATATTCCCATGTCTATCTTCATCAAATCTAAAAATATTGGATCCTTTTAAATTTTCATCAATTATAGAATCGTTGGGTCCTTTCTACTTAGGGAATCTTCCACCTTGTTCGCTTTCCCAAGTTGGTAATGGATTGAGCAGTCATTGTCTTTGATCAGATATAACCATCTTCATTGGCACATGTTCAAATCTTTCTGTGTGAATATTTACTTGAGGCTTTTTTGGTCCGTATATATTTCACACTTGTCCCTAAAGAGATAATGCCACCAAATTTTCCAAGTGAAGATCACTGCATCCAACTCGAGGTTATGTGTGGGAGAGTTCTATTCATGAATATTAAATTTCCTTGAATAATAGGCAATGAATTTATCTTTTTGCATCAATGCTCAACCTAGGAACTTCTTCAAAGCATCACCAAATACCACAAAATGTTCTCCACTTGTGGGTAAATTGAGCACATGTGCAGTGATCATCCACCTTTTCAACTACTTGAATATTTTTTCTCATTCATCACTCCAAGAAAAATTTACTCCCTTTGGAGTTAGCTTGGTAAGAGGGTTGGACAATCATTAGAAAATTCTCACAAATTGTCGATAATATCCAGCTAACCCCAAGAAGCTACGGATATCCATTACTAATCTTGCCCTTGGCCATCCCTTAATTACATCTGTTTTGGAGGGATCTACAGATATCCCTATTCTTGTGATGATATTTCCCAATAATGAGACCAAATTCAACCAAAACTCACACTTGCTATACTTTTCCTAGAGCTTCTCTTTCTGTAAGGTCTCTAGTATAGTTATTTGATGCTCCTCGTGATCCTCCTTGGTTTCGGAGTGTATCAGAATATCATCTATAAAGACTACCAAAAATTTTTGAGGTAATCTCTAAAGACTATATTCATCAAGTACATGAAGATTTCAGGAGTATTAGTGAGTCTGAAAGGCATCACTATGAATTCATAGTGCCCGTATATTGTACGAAAAGCAGTCTTGGGGATATCTTCCTTCTTCACCCTTACTTGATAATATCCCAACCACAACTCCACCATGGAGAAGTATTTTGGTCCACACAGCTGATAAAACAAGTCATCAATTTGTGGAAGAGGATACTTGTTCTTTATCGTGATTTTGTTAAGCTCATGACAATCAATGGAAAGGCGCATTGACCCACCCTTCTTCTTGATGAAGAGGACTGGTTCACCCCATGGTGAAGCACTTGGGTGTATAAACCCTTCATCCAGATTCTCTTGTAGTTTTTTCTTCAGCTCCTCAATCTCTACAACAACCATTCTATATGGAGTCTTGAATATTGGCAGTTCCCCAGGTATAAGATCAATTGAGAATTTAAAAATCTCTTCTTGAAGGAAGACCTGGCAATTCCTCGAGAAACACTTCAGCGAATTACCTCAAAATAGGCATGTCTTCTTGGCTGGTTGCCTCATTGGACTCAATCATCTGAGCTAGATATGTGTGCTCATGGGGTAGTAATATCCACACTTTAGATGATAGATCTAAATAAGATTCATCTTCCTCATTTCACTAGTAATGAATCGGGGGTCGATTCTCCACAGAGAGAATGATTTCCCTCTCGTGGAAATTTATGTTGGCTCTATATAAGGAAACCCAATCCATGAAAAGAATTGCATAAAATTCCACTAGAGGGAGTATGATAGGGTTTTTTGGAAAGTTCAATCCACATATTATGAAAGAGGGGAGTTATATTCATGGGATGCAATGATTTCCCCAATTTTCGTACTCACTGACATCTTCACTTCCATGATTTGTGTTGGTGATGGGATTGTTCTACTAAACTTTCAAGATATAAAAGAATGTGTTGATCCTAAATCAAAAGTACATTCACTATTCTTGAATGAATAACTAGCATACCTATCATCACTTTGTTATTGGGGTTCACTTCAGCAGTAGTGATGGAAAAAAGCTCACCCTTGTTGCCTTAGAGGTTGTTGGTTGCATCCGAAAACCCTTGGATTAGGGCACTGATTTGCAAGATGACCTGGTTCTTTGAATTTTTAAAAATGAACCATGAGGTGAGGTTCGAATGGAGAATTCCTCTCCTCTTTCATAGCCGATGGTATTTCTTGCCGACATTCAATAGTCAGGTGCCCTTATCTTCCACACCTAAAGCATTTCCTCGTACCCTTCTGGCAATTTCCTGGGTGCTTCTTTCTGCACCTCTGGCAAGTGGGGTGTTATATCTTCTTAGTACCATTGGATTTATCGATCACACTACTAGAATTGAATTCCATCTTATGATTATTATCCCCATGATACCCCTGATATTCTCTGATCACTATTTCAACCTTGAGAGCACATCAGACAATTTCCTCATAGCTATCGAAGTCACAGATCTCCAGCGCTTTCCGCAGGATAGGTTTCAGCCCACCAAAGAAGCAGTCAACTTTGCATTTGGGGGTGAAGACAAATCCGGAAGCGTATAATGCAAGCCTTGTGATGTTTAACTCATATGCTCAAATAGATTCCTTTTCTTTTTTTCTTGAGGGCAAGGAAATCCCTTTCTATCTTAAGTTGGAGGGTGCACATAAAATATTTCTCAAAAAAAATATTCTGGAAATACTTCCATTCCAACGCCTCGATCTCTTCCTCAGGATTCATATTTTTGATCAACGTCCACCATTGATCTGCTTGACCCATCATGACCACTACATCCGTTCATACTTAGCATTGCATGGGATAACCTGAGGACATGTATAAGAAAAGGGTGAGTTATAAATCCTAGTAAGGGAATAATCATGGAATAACATGAGGAATAAAATACATGTTAGAAAATAGGCATACCAGGAGAGCACAAGAGAAGAATAAACATAAAGTAATGATAAATCATGATAATCAAAACATGCAAATGTGACAAACACACTTAACATGGAATTAACATGAGCCATGGATCATTGCACATGGAGCATGAGTAAACCCTAATTGCACATGAAACATGAGTAAACCCTCATTGAACTTGAATTAGGATGAGTAAACACCCATTGCACATGAAGTATCGTGATACTATACTTTACCCAATGCATTGGAGCACTATCAGGGCACACCCTACTGAATCATTTCATTTCATGCATAATGATCTTGGATTGGAAAAAACGCGGTGCAATTTTTCCAGCATAACGACGTGACATAAGGATTAATGAAAATAGTTGATGATATAGAAAAGAGTTTCTCATAATATGTACATGAAATGGAAAGTATGGGGGTCATATGGATACATTTCCCAACAAAATTAATTGAATTTAAATGCATAATACAAAAGAATTACTTGGATGTAAAAGAGGAGAGAGAAATCCCTCATGGAATTTCGGCGTGGTCACGGGTGTACAAGGGTGGATTTAATGGGAGAGAAAGGGGTATCTGATCATCCAAAAATAAGTAGGACAGTATCGGGGAGGTGTGAAATCATACCCCAACATCTGTAATTGATAAGAAAAGGGCATAACAACTTAATGAAAATTAGAAAAAAATGAGAAAGGAAGAAATCCCTTACTTGGAAGTGTGTTTCCAAATGCTTTAGAGAGGCTTGAGAGAGGCTTCTTGGGAACTTGGGGAACCTTGAAAGGATTATAGAGAGAGGATGTCCAAGGTTGGAAGAACTCCAAAGTCTTTGAGTGAGGAGGAAGTGGGAGCTTGGGTGGGTTTATAAAGGAAAGGTGAGGGAATTCTTTATTATTTAGGTTTGGGAAACCTCACATTAAACTTATCCAATGCACAAACCAGCCCATGTTTTTGCCCATGGGTTTTGAAAAAGGGAAGTGTAAAACAATATTTTATAAGGAAAAAGTCCAAACTTATTAAAATAATGGGGTTTCTTATGTGGAGGTGAGTCACACTCCCAAGGAAAACAATCTAAAAAGACAAAATGTTTAATAAGACCCGAAGGGTCCACTAAAGATTTGTAAAATAAATAAAACAAAAAAAATCACATTATTTTAATGGTAAAACATATATTGTCTGAAAATTATGTTTATAGTATTTTATTACATCACTATTGGGTCATTATGATGTCCAAACCACAATATATATTTAAATGGTATTTAATTTTTACCCAAAAATATGACTGTCTTGGAAAATTATGAAAAATTCACCATTGGATAATTTTGACGTCTTGATTACAGAAATAATATTCATTTTATCTAAAATTTTTTTAAAATATTTTAATTTTCACTTTTAAAATAAAAACCGGCGTTTATCAAAAATTCATGGGTTTTGACAAAATTGGCTTTTAAACCTTAATAAAAATTACTATTTCATTCATAAAATTATATGATCATTTATATTTAATAAAAATTAATTTCATAACAATAATAATATTTTATTAAAATATTATTTAATTCAAAAATCCATTAATTCATCAAAATAGATTTCTTATTTGAACATTAACTAAAAATAATATTTGTGCTTAAAAAACTATTTACAAGGATACAATAATAAAATAAAAGTATATTCATTATTATATTAAAAAATAATGTACATAATCATAGTGATAAGGTCTAGTTACATAACCACTTATAACACCCACATAAGACCGAAGAGTATGGTGTGCGATGGTGACAGACTCTTGGGGTGGCTCTAATAACATTGCTTGGGTGGTAATCCTTATCAACTTCCACTTCTCTCATAGGCAGTCCCACACAATCTTAACATATTCATGCTCAGCTTGGGCTTAGTCAAGATCAAAGCCCAAAGACGCAACCTCCTTTCCAAGCTTTGACAAATGGGCTTCATATGGGGCACGTCTACTGGATGAGGTCATCGATTCCTTCGTCTGAGTAAATTGGATTTGTTAAAGCCCATATTTATACTAATCATGTGATCATTGTTCAAAAAATATATTAGAAACCATCACAATTCTTAATAGTATTTTAAAATCCAAAAACATAAAACCAAAGAAGTTGACATTTTATATTAACATTTTACAGAAAGATACATTTAATTAGATCAAGAGGGATTTCCATTAATGAATGTTTGGGTCATTACACACCCCCTTCCCTAACCCATGCATTTCAGGTTGGAGCTAAAACCTTTGTCTAACTCAACCCATGGGTATAGAACCTCAAGTCTATACTTCACTTTACCAAGCCATGTGCACACGCTTATTTATCATCACCATAATTAACCACATCACATCAAAGCATAGCCAATATCATTTGAATCATCACAATAATATCAATAAATGGGAAATTAAGATTATGCCTCTATTCATTAACAAATTTTTTACTTATATCACTTAACCATTTTACCCCAACTCCCATTCCCCATGTCAATCTCACTACGAAAATTCAGGTGTTTACATAATTTTATATCATATTCCCATTAATCCCATTTAACATAGTTAAATGTCTACTGAATAATTCCTTTGAATTTAAACACATTATACAAAACTAGACCCCATCTATTATAACTCATTACATAAATCAAATAACCTACTCGATAAGTCTCTACATCATTATGAGTCAATTTCAAACCTTATTTTTTTTCCTTAACGGGAGGACCGATACACCCCATGGGTTGACCTAAATTGGCCAAGTCTTCCTCAATGCCTCCCATAAGGGTCATGAGGGGTTAAATTGGATGATTTTACAACCACTATTTTAAATCTTTCAAAGGAAACCAAGATCACAGCAAGGGAAAATCAAGATCATAACCCTACATCCAAAAATCCAAGTATAAACTATGAGATATCACTTGTAGACCACCTACCTAGAATTCGTTGGTGAAAGAACCATTAATGGAGGAAAGAGATCATAATATAAACCCCCTTTGAAGCATCACCCTAAATATCACCGAAAAAGAAGGGTTTTAGAGCATCTGATAGAGAGAAGATAAGGATACAATCCTTAATCAAGAAAAGGAAGAAAGGGGGGATTAACCTTACCTAGATTGTTGGGTCCTGAAAAATATGCAAAGGGGAATGGGAATCCCCCCTTAATATGAGAAAGGATTCTGCCAAATTTCCCTTAGGAGATTGGAAAAAACATGAAGAATACTCAAAATTGGAAAATGACTGACCGTTCTGCGTACTATTTCAACATCAGAGGCACGCGTCCGGCTCAGCGAGCCCCCCGCAGACCAGCGTCATCCAATAAATGGAGGTGGGATCCAATACGCAGTCATAGAATAGGAAGAACGCCAGGCCGGTCCACCGCCACGAACCTCCCTAACTGCAAACTGTACCAGACTGGACCATGCTGAGCGCGCTGTCATTCTCAGAACAGAGGCGAAGCCCTGCGCGGCCGCGAAGCGCCCCTTAAACAGACATGGTTCGTGGGTGAGGTGAATTCAATGAACCCTCGCGAACCTCGGATTGACCAAGTAATCCATAGACCTAGTTTTCAGTCATGGGATTCCAAAAAAGGTGCTGCTTGACCACAATACAACCCTTTCCTCCCCTCTATAAAAGGATGTTGAGGGGGAGAAGAAAGGGGATTGGGATTCCGATGCTTGGATATTCGGAGGCCGGAGGAGATTGAAGGAGTGACTTTTCGAAGGAAGTATCTTAGGATTTCTCTAACCACAAAGTTACAATTTGCGAACTAGTACAGGTATAGAACTCGAAAAGAATTGATAAAGAACCAAAAAATGCATAACGAATTAGTAAACCATGAACTAAAATTAAAGCCTCAAGCCATGTCCCCTACACGAATGTACTCCCCGCAGACCGGGGAGTTTCTTCCCCCTTTTTGATCCAACACGCCGCTTAGCACCCTCCTACGTGGATGCAGCCCTGACCGAAGATGCCCCTAGCCGCCGCTACTTGTGTGGACTCTAGCACCGTGTACCAACTTGGTACGTTGGCCAAACCCGAAGCCGCATACCACCTTGGTACGTGGAAGGCCCATTAGTCTGCGTACCACCCTGGTACGCGGACGACCTCTCCAACCGTGTAGCACTCCCCTACGCGAAGAGAGCCACTCCTCATGCACCCATGTGGGCTGCCAACTCCTTCAGTGTTTCCATTCCTAGAGCTAGATAAAACCCTTCCAATCCAGCCTAATCCTCCGTAATCCCTTCATTGTCCTATTCACCGGCCCTGAGCCAAGACCTCTTCTGAAGCCACCGGACCCGTATGATGAAACCTCCAGGCGTGTTAGCACGCCACCATGAGTTTACACACCCATGGAAATCAAAGACAAAGGGTTTTCCCTGACACTTGAGTGGATTCCCGAATCACTCCTGGGTTCACATTCCCACTGTAGTTGAGGGTCTGAGCCCGGGAGATACCTTTGTGCCTCTCCACTTGCTAGGATTGAGGGATCCCTCTGGCCTTTCCTTTTAAAGAGGACCAGCGGTGAGCACTTCTCCTCTCTCCTAGGAGTTTTTATAAATCCCTTCTTAAGTAAGCCCCACACCATCCTCTCCGTAAGATAATGGACTTCCCCTCCCTTCCAAGAAGGTTCATTGCTACACCTTTGTATCCCCGTCCCCTTCTAGTGTGACTTCTACCTCCCTCCAACATCGGGAAGAGGGAGAATCCAGTGGCACCGGCCCATTCTCTCCACCTCCATAGCCATTGTCTCTACTGAGTGACTACTACCTTCACCCCACTCTGAAATCATGGAGAAGGAGAGTCTTGCAATTCTGGCCACCTTCCCTTGAGGAGGAAAAAGTTCAAAGCTTGCCAAGTTTGTTACATTCTCTTGTTTCCCACACCAAGAATGACTCAGGTGGGATTAGATATTTTTGGTGGTCACAGAGTCCACACAACAACGGTGGTTAAACTAACTACGTGAGTTTTGATCACTATCTCCGAAACAGGGTATGTAGGATGCCTCCCTGAGGTTCAATCCCAATAACAGGCAACTCTCATGTGTAAGCCCTAATCATCCAGAACTACGTGGACTTTGATTCCCTGACAACCGGGATACGTAGGAAAATTCTCTGAGGTGAGATCCCATTCTTTAATTATAACATACACCTTTTTCCTTGTTAGACCATGTCCTTATACCACATCAAAACCATCTCTGTACCTAGTAAATCACATCCCTTGGGTCTTCCAGGCAGCTTTGGCATAAGTCCCACACCATCTTTGACCAGACATCTCTCGCCCGGGTGTCCTTGCCACATGACATTAAACTGTATGGTTGGGTCCTTATCACATGACCTTAAAAGGTGATGTGTCCTGTTGAGTGGCATCGATCTACGTGGATTTTGATTCCTCTCACGAGGATATGTAGGAAGCCCATATCACGGGTTCGATCCAAAAACTCAAGTCGATATCTGTCCCCCTCTGGATGACAATAAACTCCAAAGTGCCCAGTTATGAGGCTTAAAACTTGTACTGCCTCAATGATCCCAAATTCCTTAGAGTCATTAATCCAATGTGGGATAGTAAACCTCAGGCCTAAATGATTCTAAATCCCCACGTTTAGTTGATCATTTCCAACCAGGGATAATACATGGATACTATGCTTGGGGATAAACCAAAGATTCACGAACATATGAATACGTCTTAAATCAGTAAGAGAGTCCCAGAACATGCAATAATAACCCCAAGAGGGTGCGATGAGCCCGGATTCCCATCTTATCGACCAATGTGAGTTCTTAAGTGTCGCTGGCCAAATCGCCCAATGAACGCCTGACTTTGGAAAGCATGTCCACGTATCATTGGATATGGAACCGTTGGGCGTTTCGAAGAAAAATTGATGCAAATGACATGAGTGATTAAATAGAACTTAGCCTTCTTAAAATCAACTACCATTAGCAGCGTTTTTCTCCCCCCACATCAAAACAAAAATGGTGAACCTGACATGAATCTTTAACCAACATGACAGATTTAACCTAATCCCACTTTGTGCCCCCTCATACTCACAAGGAGGGCCAAGCAAGGTCATTAATTACGCATGGTATTATAAGATGATGCTTTGATGGGTTTTCTTTTTGTATTTGTTAAAATATTTTACAGGTACCAATACGAACTCCCTTCGTTCCAATGGTGTCCCGAAGGAACTCGCAGATGTGTACTTCAAGCAACGCAATGACTGAGTATTCTTACCAACAAAGGACCCTGTCACCTACTTAGTGTCCTCAATGCTTGGTCTTAGATTCATTGATCTGAGAGTACCACTTGATCGGTACTCTCTCGATGGTGGAGGTGGCCATGAACACCCTCCAGTCATCCAAGACCTTCCGGCCGCCTGACCAGCATCGGCCGTGAATGTAGATCCAGACAGCCCCTATTGTCATCTCAAACCATTTTGGGAGTCTATCCCCAGAATGGGACAATGCATACCTCCCTTAGCTTAGGGAGGCAGATGAGGCCGACAGTGAGGACTTCATCCCCACTGAACGGGGGTTCCACTCCAAGGCCCCCACTGAAAGACGTCGTCGCAGTTACGCTAGGACTCAATATCCTCACACTATGGAAGACATCACCCCGAGGATCCAGAACCATGATCCCTGAGCTCTGGCCCATCAGACTATCCAACGAGGGAGGAAAATGTGAAATCATGGACCAGTCATCACCCTTGTCCATAAGGAAGATCTTCACTGCTCAGTCACAAAGACATATCATGAGCAGACACATACACCGGTTCGCTCTTCCAAAGCTTGCCATCCTAAAATGGCGGCATCATACGAGCAGGTGAGCATTCCCATCGAGCTTTGTCAAGCCTGTCACCCACACATGATGACACATGTCTGGAAGGAACTTCTCCCTGCCCGAGGTCATGAAGCCCACCAACCAGACGGGGTGCCTACCCAGTGCCTGCAGGACCAGCTCCAAGAAGATGCTCCTGATTCCTACCATCCTGATATGGTGGTAATCAACAGATCCCGCCATCTAGATGTGGTGACAATTAATAGGTCGGCATGTCTCCCTACCAACAAAGGCCACCGACTCGATACAGTTGGGAACCAACGTATATAGGGATAGATCTGTGCGAATGCAAGTAAAGTCTGTCACCCCAATGTGGCAGAAAACAGAGAGGTAAACCGGCATATCACATCACAGGGGAAGACACGTTCACATGCCCTGACACAGGATAATTGTCAGTACCCACTGACCACTGGATGATCGGAGCAGTATTTTCCTACTCCAATATAGGAATGGGCCTTCATACCCATTCTAGCCAAAGATGTCTCTCTATATATCCTGGAAATGATGGAGGAGCAGGTATCGATCCCACATCATATCCTACAGACTTGGAAAAATGTAATTTCATCGGCGAAAACAGCAAGGACTTGGGCCTGTGAGCCCATATCCCCAATTTAGGTGACTCATCTAAGAGATTAGATAGCCACCTCGGAGCAGATCTGCATCCCTACTTCGGCCCAAGAGGGTCGTCGGCCATATCCTGTGATACAAGGGCAACCAGATCAAGCATCTTCATTAATTTCAATTGGGGTACACCCATCCAACACGGTGGATGCTCCAGAGCAGGCATATATCCCTGATAAAACTCAAGATGTTCGTCGGCATATCCCGAAAGCATCATAGGACCCAATTAGATAGGGACCCAAAGGTGAAGGCTGTTATAAACAGCAGGAGGTCCCCGCTTCCCACAAGAGAGTGCCCTGAACATGCCGAAGGCAGCCAGGAAATAAAGAGCGGGTTCATGACTACGCTTTGCTGGAAGATGGGGTTCCCAAAGAAGCTAAGCACATGTCGAAGGCTCAAAACACTACCCACCCATTACCATATTATGGGAGTGGTATTAGCAGTTGCAGAGGTCCTCCCTGCAATGTCACTACCAGCAACTCTGAAGGTCCTCCCCAGAGTACTCGTGGGGCCCTCCTCCACCAGCATATAACATTTGATCATGAGATCTTCTCTTTTGATGCGAGTCACGGAAGTCCTCCGCGTGACCAGAAGATCGAGCAGCAAGAAGGCCCTTCACTTGATACGGTCCACCCTGAAGGTCCTCCCCGGGGTATACACTGTAAACACTCTCCATGCAATGGGACCACAGATTATGATAGTATCCCTCGCTATCATAGTCACAACTGCGGAGGCCCTCCCTGCAGTAATGTCTCATCATGACACGAAGTCCCTCCCCTTGTCTTGTCCTACCCTGAAGGTCTTCCCCAGGGGTTACGTTGCAATTACACTCCATGCATCAAGGCATCAGATCACAGTGGTAGTCCTCGCCACTCTGATAATCGTGGTCTACCCCACAGAGACGTCAAGCAATGAGAAGGCCCTCCCCTTGTTGTGGTACATTCTGATGTCCCTCCCTAGGGTATACCCCACAGATATTCTCCCTGTGGCAGCTATAATGGTAGTCCTCTCCATTGCGGTAGCTGTGATGGTTGTCATCACCACCACAACCTCCATTGTGAAGGTCCTCCCCGTAATCTCCCTCAGCAACAAGAAAGACCTCCCCTTGTCGCAGTGTGTCTTGAAGATCCTCCCCAAGATACACATCGAATGTCAAACCATGATGGTAATCCTCACCATGATGGTAGTTGTTGTGAAGGTCCTCCCTGTAATAGCGTGGCGCAGCCAGAAGGTCCTCCCCTTGCTGTGATACGCCTTGGAGGTCCTCCCCAGGGTATGCACTATAAAATTTCTTTATGTAGTGGGGCGTCCAGTAGTAATGGTTTCCCTTGTCATTACAGCATGGAAAGCAGACGTCCTCCCCGTAGTGACATAACATATCGATAGAAATGTCCTCCCCCTACCGAATCAAGCACAAAAAAGCCCTCCTATGCCAAGTCACTCAGAAGGACGGGATTCAACATGTCAGATTCCCAGCCATCCACCAACGACATCCTTCTTCAATCAGGGGGAGGTTCGGGACCATTATCATCTTCTGAGCCACCTAGGAACCACCCACATGATATTTCGATACCTACCAGCCCCACTACCGCCGAACACACTATCAATGAGCATCTTAGTTGGGTTGACCAGGTAGAGTAATCACTGGAGGAGGAGCATGCTGACATGTTGCACCTGAGGAAACAACTGGCAAGGGATTATGTACTGGTAATTTTTTGGACCACGGATACCTCTCAATTCGACATACCAAGAAAATTTTCAAAATAATTTGTGCACGACATCCTATCCAATATATGGAAAACCCTACACCAGTTGAAATCAAGTTTCCTACCCCTATGATGGGTATGTAGACCATGTCAATAGGATGGGAGAACTCCTGCATCACATCGACTAGGAAGTTGTTCCTTTGGCGCGGCAAGTGAAATCATAGAGGCATAAAGGAAACCTTGAGTTAGCCTGCTTCTGTACACTACACCAGTTGTGCCACCTCATTGGTGACGCCCTGACGGGAGTCCATATCATAGGATGGGGAGAACATGGAGCTGTGCATTTCACTCTGCCCCCTGCCCAGAAAAACCCATTCAACATAATGTATTGCAAAATCATCACTTCAAGACAGCAATCGAGTGGGGTCCCTATTTAGGAAAGGTGACACGCCCGACAGAGACAGGCCTTGAGTAAGTCTCAGAAGTGTCAGTCCTGATGGGAACACGCCATTCATGAACTCCTATATTAGGACTCCGAAATCATACAGTATGCATCTCGCCTAAGAGAGGCCAATCAGAAATCATTGCATTCCTCCCCAAAGGGAATCGATTCATAGGTGAACTCGACACCAAATCCAGTTCACCCTCGAATGAGGGCATGCAAGATTAGGCAGGTAGCGATAGCAGCAACCACTACCGCAATCCGGGGCCTACCCCAGGCTGCAGGGCTGGGGGAATTTTTAACAACAAATGCCCCCCGTAAGACCAATAGGAGTGAGAAGAGACACAATGCCCAAGGAATAGAGCCGACCCCTACCCCCTGGGCTGGCGGAATTTTTATTACATCAAAAACAACCTCCCCCGCGAGAATCAGTATTCTCTCATTTGGGGAGGATAGTCAGAAGAGGGGGTTCCTACCTTATCCCATCATTTGAAGCACCATCCCCTCCGAGAGGGAGGCATACCGTAATGTTTCATCAAAGAACTCTCTGCGTCACCCTTCTTCAAGGAGCCCAAAAGCAATACCGGGACAGGAAGGGGAAGAACAGTAAAAGGCGCGGAAGGTCCTCTTTCTATTTGAAAGATGACATCTCCTCCACCATGCAGTATGCATATTTCAATGAAATAGAGGTTAACCCCACGGGTGACACCAAAGATGATGCAAATCCGGATGGATCAAGAGACGATGGTTCTGTTCAGGCTGTGACCCACAACGATCCCTTAGGCGTGCACACCCAGAAGTAGAGGGCCTCCCTAAATATAGATTCCCCTCCAGCCAACCCTCCTCTGATTACCTTGAGAGTCCCCAAAAAGGATAAGAAAAAAAGGCCTGGTTACCCTTAACATGCCTCCTCTCAGTAAAAACGAGCCACTTACGCTCAAGGATAGATTCACTCGATAGGAAGAGGAGATGAAAGAATTGATATGACTCAATGATGAGATTCTTTGGATGAGTAGTCTTATTGAAAGTGTTTCCCAAGAAGAGCCTCACCTTGAAATCCCTGAAAGTTAACCTCTATGACCAAGGTTTTCCCCGACAAATGAAGCACGGTCAGGGCCCCCACCCAATACGGTGCCTGGCCCATCCAACTATCTGAATTTTTATTCGGATGAATACCAAGACTTTCCTCCACTCAGGAAGAAACCAGAACGAGTACGTTTGAACCCTCCGAAGGTGCCATAAACGGCATATGCATCCTTAGTGCTGGCCGAGCCAAATCCTCAAGAAACACCTCGAGCTATACCCGCCCAAGACTGGGCTCAACAATATGTAAATCAGGGTCTCGCCAACACTATTGAGGCACTGACAACTCGAATAGAAGTGATGGATGGTCGGCGCACTCCGATATAGCCAGAACCAAAGCCCTATCCAGATTGGGTGAGCAACATGCCTCCTCCACCCAACTTCGGGACCCTTGTATTCACTATATTCAATGGATCAGGTGATCTGGAACAACATTTGATGCACTACGCATCTTATTTTGACCCCATGATGGGAAATCCAGAACAACAAGAAGCAGTGTAACTCAGATGATCCATGCGAACCTTACAAGGATCTACCTTTGTCTGGTATACGAGCCTTCCAGCTCAGTCAATAAGAAGTTGGGAAGACCTTTAGTAGCAGTTCATGTTCCACTTCAGCTCAACTATTCCTAAAATAGTAGTCAACAACCTCATGAAGTGCAAACAGAGGGAGAACGATAGGGTCTCATACTTCATCACCAGATGGAAGGGTCTGACCTACTCTCTAAACATGCCACTTCCCCAGGACGAGATGCTTGCTATATGCATTGATAACCTCCAAGATGAGCTGCAAACACCGCTCATACCAGTGGAGTGAAACACTAGCTTCTGCAATCTCTCTATCATCGCCCAAAGAATTGAAGACTCACTGTAGTAGGCTAATCTGAAGTCTCGAATAGCCTCATAGTCTCCTTCAAAGAGATAATTTTTGGCTGAAGCGTCCTCTATCATGCTCAAGCTAGCTACTGTGACAACTCCACCACCTAGGCCTCCACCAAATTGTCAAGGGCCTCCTTCATATCAGCTGCCACCTCCGCCCTGGCGGGACGATTAGAGAGGACCTAAGTGGAACCAGTTTGAAGAATGAAGACATAGAGTATAATAGTTCCGAGAAGACCACCTCTATGACTACGTCATCACCGCCATGAATTGCAACTTGATCCACCTCCCAGTGCCAAGGAAACCCGAAGAAGTCAGCTGCGAAGATAGGCCAGATTACTATCACTACCACCGAATGTTGGGACATAATATCCAGGAATGCTTCGTCTTCAAAGATCTCCTGCAAAGGATGGTAGACTTCGGGCAGGTCAATCTAGGACCACCCCCCCACTCATGTATCATACGTTTCTACCAAAAACCCCAATGAAGGGGAGGGGTGTCAGGAAGTCACCAACAAAAGGGGTAGAAATTTAATGATTGCATGACTCGGAAGACTGTCAACCAAGCTCATGGCATACTCCGAGCTTAGCTACAGAAGCCGATGGCCTCACCAATAGACCCTAACGCTGCACAACTGACAATATCGGCTTCACAATCCTCCACAAGCCGGTCATCCAAGCGTAATCAAGAAGGGAGGAAGCAAGTGCAAGAAGGGCAGTCTGCAACATGGCTGAAGTTAGCCCTAATGCTATCGAATTTTATTCCCTCAAACATGGAGCCATGGGCACCAACCCACCAAACAACATAATTAGGGGCAACCAACCAGATTGACACATTACAGGAAGGGGAGATAATCTTTGGTTCCATATAATAGAACCATTCCCTGACGAAGGGTATGGTTATGAACCCGAATTCCTAACACAAGGGACCAGTAGGAGGAATCACAAAATTAGGGGATAGTAGGGGAGGCATAGTCACGGCTGAAACCAACCCTATAGTTTAACCCCGGCCCAAAATGTTAATATCGCGGAAAACCATGGGAGATCCCTTCAATGGACTCTACAGGAGAATGAATATCCCTCCACCTCTACAGGAAGCCACTATGGCCCCGTCATTCTACAGTACCAATCAGAGGAAGAACAAGTGTCTAGCCACCTAGTGTGCACAAACAGAATGGCCAGGCCGAGTCCCCAGAATGTGGGAACACTGTCGACATCTGACTCTACGGCTGGTCCC
Source organism: Viscum album (assembly GCA_963277665.1). Classification (NCBI taxonomy): domain Eukaryota; kingdom Viridiplantae; phylum Streptophyta; class Magnoliopsida; order Santalales; family Viscaceae; genus Viscum; species Viscum album. The sequence goes on along the minus strand of OY728138.1, from coordinate 535,688,240 downwards.
TCCTGATCGCATACTCTAGTTCCCAAAGTTCTTGTTAAAACTCTCCCACCAACGGAGAAGAGTCAGCTGCTGGAGTAGAAATATGACATCCTTAAGCAGCTGGAGTTAGTGCTAGACAAGATGTTAATCCTGTATGCCCTGATTTTGTCAGCATACCTCAGGGAGGTGCTTATAGAAACCTTTCATAGCCCCCAAGAGTTTCAAGCCAAAGTAGCCACCGCTGAGATTTACCGGATGAAGACTAGCCCGACTAAATGCAATGCAGTGATTTCATTCACCGATCAGGATAAAGATGCGATCATGCAAGGGCACATCAAGCCACTATATGTTTCTGGCACACTAAATGATGTTGATATCAGGAAATTCATTATTGACAATGGCTCCAGAGTTAACCTCCTCCCCCAACAGACGCTCCGTAAGTTGGGCTATAGTGAGGATGATTTAAAACCCTTAGCTACAACTTTTCTGGGTTACAACAATATTTAACAGAAGCCTATGGGACAAATCAAACTCAAAACCTATTTTGGAGACCTTTTTGGCTACTCAGAATTCCTGGTGGTTCGGCAGAACACAACATTCAATGCCCTGTTGGGAAGGTCGTGGCTCCGTAAGCACAAGGCCATTCTTTCATCCTACCACCAGTGTATCAAGTATTGTGTCAATGGACAAGGTGGGACATTGCACGCTGACAAGTCCACTTTTGAGCTCTCCGAGTCACACTACATCGACGCCAGGTTTTACGAGAAAAAGAAAAAGAAACCCTTGATCGATGGTATCAACTGGGTCCCTGCTCCAAACGGTCTAGAAATGGTTCTTGATGACCACCTCAAGAAACTTGGAGAAGACTACATACTACCCCTAAACCATGTTGAGAGTAGGGGTTCAAGTCCGGACACATACTCAGCTGTCCTCAAGATTTCAGCCGTGACACCCGAGCATAGCAGTGTATGAAGGACTGATAACCCTCAATTTGAGGGTGAACACTTGAGCGAGGACGCCCATAATGCCTCACCTCCAGACTCTTAATAGCCCATGTCATGATCTCTAACCCTGTTGGTTCAAGAAGATGAGGATGTGGGAGAAGAAGAGGAGGAAGATCTTAGGGATTCACCTCCCACATTCGAGGAAGGCATCTTCACCACTATGGACGAGCTTAGGGAAATAAACCTGGGTACCGAGGAAGACCCAAGGCCCACTCTAATTAGTGAAGCCATGTCTTCTGAGGAGCATGAGGTATACACCTCTTTATTGAGGCAACATTGAGATGTTTTTGCCTGTAATTACAAAGAAATGTCAGGACTTGATCCCGAAGTGGCGACGCACCACTTATGTCTGCCAGAAGACCACTGGGTCTATAAATAAGCCTCTATAAGGACATAACCCATGCATGCTACCAGAATAGAGGTTGATGTTGATAATATTATCAAATTAGGCTTCATTCGAGAGGTTCAATACCCCATCTCGCTGGCCAAAATTTTCCCCGTCAAGAAAAAAGAACGGACAAATCCGTGTATGCATCGATTTTAGAAATCTCAATCAGCATTCCTGAAAGATGATTTCCTGGTCCTGATCACTGAGTTATTAATAGATGTTATAGCTGGATATGAGGCTCTCTCCTTCATGGATAGTTATTCAGGGTATAATCAAATCAAGATGGCCCGAGAAGACGAATAAGCCACTTCCTTCAGGTCCCCCCAAGGAATATTCTTCTATAGGGTCATGCCCTTTAGTATCAAGAACGCTGGTGCCACATATCAACGTTTCATGCATCGTATCTTTAAACCATTCCTGGAGAGATTCGTCAAATGTTACGTAGATGACTTGGTGGCCAAGTCAATACAACGCTCTGGTCACCTGTCAGACCTTGAAACCATCTTCAGCAAACTTTGACAACATAGCCTGAAGACTAACCCCTTGAAGTGTGCCTTCGGGTTTACCTTAGGGAAATTTCTTGGCTTCGGCATACTCCATCATGGCATCAAAGTAGACCCTGAAAAGACAAAGTATATCCTTGGTTTTCCACCACCCTGTAATCTCACTGATCTAAGAGGACTCTAAGGACAGCTAGCCTACATTAGGCATTTCATAGCCAACCTCACACGTAAATGTTTTCCTTTCACCAGGTCAATGAAAAAGGGGGTTACGTACCAATGGGCAGATGATTTACAAGTGGAATTTGATAGCCTAAATAAGTACCTCTTAATACCACCTGTACTCATGCCACCGGTTGATGGAAGTCCTCTTATCCTATACATGACGGCCCGGGAGCGGTCACTAGGATCCTTCCCCACACAGAAAAATGACGCCAACAGTGAAAAAAACCTATATTACCTCATCCGAATCATGATTGATGTTGAGACTTGATACTCAAATATCAAGAAGAGTTGTTTGGCCCTGGTATTTGAAGTTCAAAAATTGTGACATTGTCTGCATCATCATGAAGTCCATTTGGTCTCGCGTAGTAACCCGCTCAAATACATCCTCAGTTGTTCGATGCTGACTGGATGCCTATCCCGATGGGAAGTCATCATAAAACAGATTGAAATCCAGTTTGTGACTCAGAAAGCCATCAAATTCTAGGCATTAATAGATTTTCTGGAAAAACATCCGTCGATAGGGACCACCATAGCAGACATCAAGCTACCTGATGAATACATCTTCTTGGTTCAAGAGGATCCCCCAACATGGGAAATGTACTTCGACGGTGCATCCCGAAGCCCAACAGGGAAGAGGATGGAGGATCCCAAATTTAACAAAGTGGGGTTGTGGATCATACTCACATCCCAAGAAAAGGCAGTTTTCTATATTCCTTCCTCTTGTTAGAAGGATGTACGAAAAATGAGGTGGAATATCAAGCCCTCATTGCAGGCCTGGAGCTTTCCCTCCAGGCGCAAGTGCAGCACCTTGAGGTAAAACCTGACTTGGAGCTGGTCTTCAGGAAAGTCAATGGTGACTATTCTATTAAAAAGGAGGAGTTGATCCCCCTGTTTGACCATGTCCGAGGGTTAATGGTGGAATTATCCACAGAACTAACATTTCCCTATAGTCCCCGGTCTCAGAACACCCAGGCCGATGCATTAGCCAATGCGGTCACAATCCTAGATAACCCAAACCGGGATGAAACAATTATCAGTATTTCTCATTGTTAGATGGTCCTGCTGTTTTTTCAGACTAAGATGGAAGAAATCATCAAAGTCAGTCATGTACTTGATCCATATGCTCCTGCTATCGGCTAGATGACCCCCATTGAAAACTACCTTCAAAAGGGAGAACTTCCATCAAACAGGGATGAAAAAGAGCAAATATGGAGAAAGGCAATCAACTTTGTCCTATATGGTGGTACGGGTCAGCAAGAGGTCCTCTACAAGAAAGGCCTCGATGAAGTTCTCCTCAGATGCATTGATAGAGAAGAAATTGCTGCCGTCATGAATGAATTACATGACAGAGTATGTGGAGCACATCAGTCAAGGTCTAGGCTTTCCCATCAGGTTCGAAGGCTTGGATAATATTGGCCCACCGTGGCACAGGATTGCATGCATTTTACAGAAAAATTCCACTCCTTCCAAACTCACACCAACTTCATTCATCAGTCCCCAGAGTTACTTCATCAAGCCAAGTACTCCTGGCCATTTTCCATCTAGGGAATGGATGTCGTGGGACCATACCCTCCCTTCACGGACAAACAAATGAAGTATATCCTCACAGCAACTGACTTCTTTTCCAAATGGGTAGAATTTTTACCCCTCAAGGAAGTCGGGGCAAGAAACATTGATAGTTTTGTGAAAGCTAATAGCATCACTAGATTTGGCGTCCCACATACCTTACAGACAGATAATGGAACCAACTTCTGTACTGCTGAATTAGAGAAGTTGTACCAAGAATATGGTATCAAAACTAACCACTCATCCCGCTACCATGCAGCGGCCAACGGACAGATAAAGGATTTTAAAAAGACCATGTCAATCATACCCCATAAAATGGTGGACAAAGGCAAGAAGTCATGGTCAGACAAACTCCTCCATGAATTGTGGGGTTATCGAACCACAATCTGCACCGCTACCCAAGCTACTCCATACTCATTAGTATACAGAACAGAAGTGGTCCTGCCTATTGAGCTCCAATTGACTTCATTCCATGTTTCTATTTGTGATCAGTTATCGAATGATGAGAAATCAGAAAAACGGCTAGGTGAATTGGAACAACTGGATGAAAACAAATTGCACACTTTTCACTATCTGAAAGTATATTAGAACCAGATTACACGAGCCATTAATAAAAAGTTTCGTATTGGGTATTTCTTGGAAGGAGAATTGGTTTTGGTCCTCCGGACCCCAATGATACCCAGAAAGAATCCACCGTTCATCCGAGCTGCATAATGTTAAACTGCCAAGCCCCATGCTGGTCGAAACTCTATGACCCTAACTAAGAGTATTTCAACCTTACCACATGACGTTAAACTGCACGGATTCTAGAGAACTATGTATGACTTGATTCCTACCTTTGCAGGATATGTAGCGACGCCAGGATCCCACATCTTGTCCCAGACACGCCGAAATGAAGTTAAAAATGCACTTTTACCCCTGTGTATGGACCAACCCTGCACGAGGCATGTCCCTTTCAAATAACTATGTATGGCTTGATTCCTATTCTCAAGGGATAGGTAGTGACACCAGGACCCCATGACCGGGTCTAGCCGCCACCTTAATCACTGCCCTCTCAGCATGCCTATTCTCACACCATGCAACCGGGACCTCTTCCATTCCTTGTTTCTCACAAAGAGTATTACTCACGTGGGCTTAGGAATTATGGATGGGTTACTTTGCGTGAACACAGGACGAATGGCATCTAAAGAACTACATACGGCTGGATTCCTGCCCTCGCAGGATACATAGCGACTCCATGGTTCCACATCCTGGACCAACCACCCCCAAATGAAACTTGAAATGCCCCGTTTCCCCCATGCACAGACCAGACCTGCACGGGGTGTATTCCTCAAAAGAACTATGTGTGACTTGATTCCAACCCTTTTAGGATACGTAGCGATGCCCAAATTCTATATATTGTCCCAGACGCCCTAAAAAGATAGAATTTCCCTTTTCCCCTGTGCATGGACCAGACCTACACGTGGTGTATTCATCGAAAGAACACTACTGGAAAACTAACCTTTACCAACGGTTTGGAACTGTTGGTATAGGCCTCCAAACCGTTGGTATAGCCTATACCAACGGTTTGGAGAACCGTAGCCAAGTAAGCCGTTGGGATAGGTCTATACCAACGGTTTTCCAAAAACCGTTGGTATAAACCTATACCAACGGTTTTGGAAACCGTTGGTATAGGTAATATGAAATCTATACCAACGGTAATGGAACCGTTGGTATATAAATTCCAAAAATAAAACATCCGCTGGGATTTGATCCCAGGACCCCTCGTTTATAATCGAACGACTTAACCACTAAGTTAACATCACTTTGTAAACATAATTTCATAAATATATATATGTATTATCATAATTATTTAAAGTTTTGATTCATATAATGTTCTCGGTTAGTAGATCTGGAAAAACATTAAAGAACCTATCCCAACGGTTTTCAAAACCGTTGGGATAGCCCTTTCCCAACAGTTTTAAAAACCGTTGGGATAGGTTTGGGTGGGATAGCCCTATCCCAACGGTTTTAAAAACCGTTGCGATAGGTTTGGATGGGTTGAATTTTAAGTTGGCCGAAGGTTGAAATCTCCCTTTCTCTTTCCCAACGGTTTTGGTGTACCGTTGGGAAAGAGGACTCTTTCCCAACGGTTTTGGTGAACCGTTGTGAAAGAGGACTCTTTCCCAACGGTTTTGATGAACCGTTGGGAAAGAGGAGGAAAAGAAGACCCTTTCCCAACGGTTTTGGTGAACCGTTGGGAAAGAGGAGGGATATAGGACCCTTTCCCAACGGTTTTGGTGAACCGTTGGGAAATGGTAGCTATACCAACGGTTTTTACAAACCGTTGGTATAGAAGTGTTGGGAAAGATCATCTTTCCAGTAGTGGAACTAGAGGTGGCTTCATTCCTACCGTCATATTATACGTAGCGACACCAGAGTCATATCTCTTGGCCCAACCGCTGATCTTATCTCATCCTTACCGCATGAAGATAAACTGCACGGAGTTAAAAATACCCTTAATCCTTACTACACGATGTTAAACTAAACAGTCAAGTGGCCTTACCGCATGATGTTAAAAATCATGGAATCCTCCTTGCATGTCGGTTCATCATCTTCCTCACCGCACGATGTTAAACTGTATGGAAATCATCCTCACGACATGACAAAAAACTGCACAGAAATCATCATGACCCACCCAAGATATATGATAAAATGGGACAGGAATACTCCTTGCTCATTTGGATTCCTCCTTTCCATACACCAAACTCCAAGACCTGGATAATTGTGGATATTCATAACCACCCACGACCATTGGAAGTGGAAAGTCGTCGACCTGTGGATACCTTTGCATGACTATGCATACCATGCCCTCAGCGGCTCTGCATATTGATAGCCCCTGGCCTATCTACCAAAGGAAATATTTCCTCAGGTGACACTCTTCCTAGCTCTGTATGTTTATTGGCCTTAGAGCCCCCATATCATATCTCCTAATCCAAATTTTTTTGGAGTAGTGGTTTACAGGTTTGTTCCCCCCCCCCCCTCACATCCAAGCATTTCCAGGGTACCCTTACCTGGTTAGCCTATGTATCCGCCCATGGTTCATATGACGATCTACTTTCGCGAACACCAAGCCAGGGCTAGGCTACTTTGACTCAATGGATAATTGCAATGAAGATGTTTTTGTATGCTTGGGCACAATTATACTCTTATCCCAAACTATGTTCTATGATAAATCCCGGATCTTAATAACCATCCATGGCCATCGGAAGTGGAAAGTCATCGACCCATGGACACTTTTTCATGACTATGCATACCATGCCCTCAGCGGCTCTACATATTGATCTCCCCTGGCCTGTCTACCAAAGGCAAGATTTCTTCAAGCGATACTCTTCCTAGCTTTGTAGGCTTACCGACCTCATAGCCTCCACACCACATCTCCTGATCTGAGAAACCCTAGAGTTATAGTTTACACCCTCAATTCCCCACCTGGTTTAGAGTATACCAGAGCATCTTAACTCAATTATCCTTTAGGTGATTGTAGCAATAGTCACCCAGTGGTCCAAACTCTATGACTACTAAACTAAGAGTATTTCTTCCTTACCACACGACGTCAAACTCCATGGTGTAAAGGTACACCCAATGCTTCAGATAAATCAGCGCAGGGAACCCTTCGAGTTTTAACAACAACCAGAAAATAGCATCCCTGATATGTCCAGATATTTCCCTACCAAATGACAGAATTTGTGGCCCAGACAATCACGGATCCCCATACACCTCCAAGGCCATCTAACATGGAAGGTCATCGACCAGCGAACACCTTTGTATGACTATGCATACCATGCCCTCAGCGGCTTGGCATATTGATCTTCCCTGGCCTGTCCACCAAAGGAAAGATTTTCCCAGGCGACACTCTTCCTACCTTCATATGCTCAATTACCCCAGCACCCCCATATAATCTCCCCTGATTCAAGAAGCCCCGGAACCATGGTTTACACCATCAACCCATCTACTGCAAACTACCCAAGTTTCAGGACTGCTCTACATCGAAATAGCCTCCTCTTCATTTTAATTGGACCCCATTCCGATGGGGGGGATTTGTAGGGTCATGAAAAATCTTTAAAGGGGAATGGGAATCCCCCTCTTAATTTGAGAAAGTATTCTACCAAATTTCCCTTAGAATATTGGTAAAAAACATGAAGAATACTCAAAATTAACAATGGACCGACCGATCTGCATACCGGTTCAACATCAGTGGCACGTGGCCGGTTCAGGGATCCCCCCATGGACCAGCATCGTCTGTGAAACGAAGGCAGGAGCCCGTACGTGGGCGTGGACTAGGACGAACGCTAGGCCGGTCCCCCACTTTGAACCACCCCAGCAGCGAACCACACCAGACCGGCCCATGTTGAGCGCGCATTCATTCGCGGAACAGAGGTGGAGCCCTGTGCGGCCGCGAAGCGCCCCTCAAACAGACTTGGTTCGCGGGTGAGGTGCATTAAATGAACCCAAGTGAACCTTGGAGTGAAAATTTCATCCATAGTCCGGGTTTTCGTTCACAGGCCTCCAAAAAAGGTACCGCATGACCACAATACAACCCTTTCCTCCCCTCAATCAAAGGACGTCGAGGGGGAGAAGAAAGGGGATTTTGATTCAAATGCATGGATATTTTAAGGGTGTAGGAGATTGAAGGAGAGGCTTTTAGAAGGAAAGATCTTAGGATTTTGTGAACCACGATGTTCCAATTCATGAACCAGTATAGGTATAGACCATGAAACTAATTGATAAAGAACTGAAAAATGCATAACAAATTGGTGAACTGTGAACTAAAATTAAATCTGTGAGCCATAGACCCTCTGCGGATGTACTCCCTGCAGACCAGGGAGTTTATGCCCTTTTTTTGATCCAATGCGCTATGTAGCACCCTCCAACGCGGACGCATCCCTAACCAGCGATTCCCATAGCCGCCACTGCTCATGGGGACTCCAGTGATACGTACCAACTTGGTACATGGGCCAAACCCAAAGCCGCATACCGCCTTGGTATGTGGAAGGCCCATCAGTCCACGCATCACCCTGGTACACAGAAAACTTCTCCAACCACGTAGCACTCCCCTATGCGAAGGGCGCAACTCCTCATGCACCCATTTGGCCCACCAACTCCTTCTGTGTTTCCATTCCCCAAGCAAGACAAAACCCTTTTAATTTGGCATGATTCTCCACAATCCCTTCATTGACCTATTCACCGGCCCCTAGTGAAGGCCTCTACCGAAGCCACTAGACCCGTATGATGAAACCTTCAAGTGCGTTAGCACGCCACCGTGAGTTCACATACCCACGACAAGCAAGGACAAAGGGGTTGCCCTGACCCTTGAGAAGATTTCTGAAGAATTCTTGGGTTCACATTCCCACGGTAGTGCAGGGTCCGATCCCGGGAGTCCCCTTTGTGCCTCTCTACTTTACAGGATTGGGGGATCCCACTGGACTTTCCTTTTGACGAGGACCAGCGGTGAGCACTTCTCCCCTCTCTTAAGAGTGGTTGGGCATCCCTTCTGGAGTAAGCCCCAAACCATCCTCACCGGAAGTGAATGGCCTTCCCCTCCCTTTTTAAAAGGTTCATTTCTATTCCGCCATATCCCTGGACCCTGCCGACATGACTTCTACCTCCCTCCAACATCGGGAAGAGGGAGAATCTAGCAGCATCTGCCCTTTCTCTCCACTACCATAACCATTGTATCTACCGCCCAACTACTACCTTCTCTCCGCTCTGAAATTAGGGAGAAGGAGAGTCTTGCGGTTCCATCCACCTTCCCTTGAGGAGGAAAAAGTGAAAAGCTTGCCAAATCAGTTACATTCTCTTGTTTCTCACACCGATCACGACTCATATGGGCATAGAGATTTGTGGTGGCCGCAGAATCTTCCCAATGATGGTAGTTAAATGAACTATGTGGGTTTTGATCCCTATATCTCAAACAAGGTATGTAGGATTCCTCCTTGAGGTTCAATCCAAATAACATGCAACTCTCAAGTGTAATCCATGATCTTCCAGAACTATGTGGACTTTGATTCCTAGCCAAACGAGATATGTAGGAAACTTCCCCGAGGTGCAAGCTCGTTCTTTAATTCTAACAGACACCATTTTCCCCGTTAGACCATGTCCTTATACCCCAGCAGGACCATCTCTAGGCCCAGTAAATCACTTCCCTTGGGTCTTCCGGGTAGCTTTAGAGTAAGTCATGCACCAACTTTGACCAGTCATCTCTCACCTAGGTGTCCTTGACACATGAAATTAATCTGTACGGTTGGGTCCTTGTCACACGACCTTAAAATGTGTTGTGTCCCGTTGAGTGTCATTGAGCTACGTCGATTCGGATTCCTCTCACGAGGATACGTAGTAAGCCCGTATCACGGGTTCGATCCAAATTCTCAAGTCGTTATCTGTCCCCCCTGGATGAAAATAAACTATAGAGTTCCCAGTTATGAGTCTTTAAAACCTTACTATCTCAATGAGTCCAAATTCCTCAGAGTCATTAATCCAATGAGGGATGGTAAACCTCGGGCCTAAATGATTCTGAATCCCTATGTTCAGTTGATCATTGTCAATCAAGGATAATCTGTGGATACTATTCTTGGGGATAAATGCAAGATTCGTAAACATATGAATACGTCTTAAATCTATATGAGAGTCCCAGAATAGGAAATAATTCCTTCCCCCAAGAGGGTTCAATATGCCCAACTTCCCATACTCTCGACCAATGTGAGTTCTTAAGTGTCGCAAGCCAAATTGCACAGCGAATGCCTGCCTTTGGAAAGCAGGTCCATGTATCATTGGATATGGAACCATTGGGAGTTTCAAAGAAAAAATGATGCACCCAACATTAGTGATTAAACAGAACTTAGACTTCTTAAAATCAATGTTGATAGCAGCATTTTTATCCCCCCATGTCGAAACATGGATCATCAATTAGTAATTGATAGCACTCTAAACAGCCTAGGATTGAAGTAGAATTACCCTTGTGAGTTTTGGACACCTTGGATGATCACTAGGGTTGAAGGAGGAATAAGGGGAAGAAATATTGAGTTGGTATATGAAATCCCACACTTGTAAATTTCTAAACTTTTCTTAGACGCATGGTTTACCTGTATAGTTTTTCAAACCATGCTCAATCCATGCTAAAGGTACTATCACAAAATCCCCCTTTTTCATAGTTACATGGGATTTCTTCACAATTAGCATAAAATTCTTGTAATCTTGCACAAGCTTCTATCCAAGGCTATATGGTTACCTAGGATTCTCCACACGGTTTTCACTAACTATGTAAAAACCATGCAGCATGCCTAAAAATTATCCCCCCCTCTTTCTTGCCCCAAACCCTCATAACACACTCGATCCTCCACATGAAATTTGGGAGCCACTTATTTAACAAAAATAAGGAAATTAAACTGAAATGTAAAAAAAACATACCTTAAGGGAGATCTGAGATCTTACAACCTCCTGACCTTATAATGTCTTGTCCTAGAGCTACTCTTCCTGAGCAATATTGAGTTCCAAAAAAAAAGATATCGGGCCACTGGACTTAAATATCTGATTCTCTCTGCCATGTTTATTCCTAAAAATTCCCATGCTATCACTGAACTTGATCCAAAGTTACAGTCTATCCTCACAAGACCTTCTTATTATGGTCCACAACACAAACCTGATGCTCCTCAAAGTATGAATCCTCTTTAATCTTGAAATCCTCAGTGTTTAACACGTGGGATGGATCAGGGCGATATTGTTGAGGTTTTGAAACATGGAAATCATCATGTATTCCACTATACAACTATGCAAGATCTAATCGGTAAGCCATTAGTCCAATACTCCCTATAATAAAAAATGGTCCCAGATACCTCAGTGGTCACTTTCCCTATCGTCGGATATGTTGGTGACCCAACCTTTGTGACACCCGAAGAAACACACTATCACCCCCTTAAAATTAAGAGATCTATGCCACCGATCAACATACGACTTCTATCTACTCTGAGAAATATTTGTACTCTTTTGAATCAATTGAAAATTATCTGAAGTCTCCTATAATAGACTTGGTCCAAATAGGATCAGACTCCCCAACCACAAAACAACATAGTAGAGAGCTACACGGTCTCCCAAAGAGTTCCTCAAATGGAGCCATAGGAATTATATCCTAAAAATTGTTGTTGTTGGGAAACTAAACAAGTGATATGCTCCTTTACCATGAACCACTAAAGTCTTGAATGCTTGATCTCAATAGGTATTTTAATACCTAAATCACACGATCTGACTTCCCATCAGTCTGTAGGTGGTAAGCCATACTTCAAAACACCTAGGTTCAAAATTCCTTTTGTAGTCCCTTCTAGAATCATGAGGTGAAACATGGATCACTATCTAAAACTATGGTTCTTAGAATATCATGAAACAGTACTATTTCTCGTATATATAATTCTCCAAAATGGTCTAATGTATAGGTCTCCGGGATTGATAATAAACGATCCACTTCATTAATCTGATCTACCACCACCCAAATTGCACCATTCTTCTGAGGTGTACTCAAAAGACCCATTGTGAAGTCCATCATGTTGTTATTCCACTTCCACTCTGGTATATACAGGTACTAAAAAAACCCACCTGGATGCTAATGTTCAACATTAACCTGTTGAAAGGAAAGGCATCATTCCACAAAACTTGAAACTTCTTTCTTTATTCCCGGACAACCAAACTGCCTATGAAGATCATGGTATATCTTAGCCAATCCAGGATGAAATACCCACTTTGATGTGTGAAACTTTCACATAAAATCTTCCCATACATCGGCTAGAACCACAACATGACTCTGAACATAAGAAACTCCATCGACACCGAAAGTCCAACCAAAAGGTGACTCCCCACCTTTAAGAATTTCTTTCATATCCAAACACTATGGATTCACCAATTGACTCTATTTAACTCGACTCAAAAGTGGAGATTCAACTTCTATAGTCGCAAGGGTCATCTTCCTATGTCCACCATGTTCCCCAAATGAATCTTAGCAAACAAGGCCATCATATTCCACTCTGAATTGGGTTTCTAAAACACCTAACTCTATGTATTATAGATCAGAGCATTAGTGACACTATTCCCTTTCCCTGGTGTGTATTCTGACTCAAAATCGAAGGATTGTAGGTACTCATTCCACCTTCACTATTGATGATTAAAATCCCACTGAGAGAATATTTACCTGAGACTTTTATGGTCGGTGAACACCATGAATGGTTCTCCCAACAAATAACACCTCCAACACATTAAGGCATGAACCATCGCAGTAAGATCTAGGTCATCAATAGGATAATTACTTTCATGTGACCTCAACTGTGTCAACCCATAAGCTATAACCTGATCATCTAGTGTCTACACTACCCCATGTCCAACACCAAACACATCACAGAACATGGTGTACCTCTTACCTGGTTTGGGTAAGACCAAAATCAGTGTGGTAGTCAACTACTTCTTCATATCTTTAAAAGAATTATCACAAGCCTCTGACCAATAATACATAACCCCCTTCTTAGTTAGGCCTATGAGCATCACTTCCAAATGAGAGTGATCTCTAATAATCCTTCAGTAATAACTGACCAAACCCAAAAAACTCCAAACATCAGAGATGTTCTTGGGCTTATCCCAATACACCACAACATGCAACTTTTCGGGATCCACCAACATACCTAACTCAGAAATGACGTGTACCAAAAAGTGAAACTTGTCAATCCAAGGATGACATTTTGATAGATTGGTGTAAAACATATTCTATCTTAGTGTACTCAAGAAGATATGAAGACATTTGTCAAGATCATCATGAGTTCTGGAGTGCACCAAGATATCATCAAAGAAGAAAACTACAAAATAATACAGGTATGGGTGTAATATTTGGTTCATCAAGGCCATGAATAGAACCAATGAATTGGTTAATCCAAATGGCATCACAAAAAATTATTATAACCCATTCCTGCGTTGAAAAACTATTCTAGGTATGTAAAAAGGTATCACCCTCAACTGATGGTATCCCGATCTCAAATCAATATTAGAAAGCACCAAGTCACCTCTGAGCTGATCAAATAGGTCATCGATTGTTGGACGAGGGTTTCATTTCTTAACAATAATTTGGTTTAGTTTCCTATAGTTGAAAAATTGCCTCAGTGACCCATCAACCATCTTTGAAAACATCATAGGAGATCCCCAAGGTGATATACTAGGCTGTATAAATCCCATTATTCTCTAATTACTATAACTGAACCTTTAGTACATGGAGCTCTCCTATAACCATTTGATATGGTGGAATGGAATCTGGCTCCTCCCTTGGTAACAACTGAATCGTAAACTCAATATCTATCTCAGTTGGTAACCATAAGAAGTCCTCAAGAAACACATCTTGAAACTATTCCACAATAAGAAGGAAGATTGGTTTCTCTTTCTTCCCATCATCTAACATAAGGCATGCTACTTGGGCTATGATTTCTCCCAACTGTTGATGTAGTGGCCCTGTACGGCCCGCTCGAGTATCCCACTGACCATGAAGGTTTTAAGTGCTTCCATTGAGAGATATGAACATTACCCAATGTTAGTAATAGTCGATATGGTATTGATACAACACCAACCAATCCATACCCAATATTAGGTCAAAACGTGTCATGTCTAGGAAAAATAGATCCTATAGAAAATGATATCCACTAACCTCCATAGAACAAACCTTACACTGCCTGATTTTCTTGACTTATAGCCCTAGCGGATTATCTAGTGACCTTACCCCACATGAAGTCTCCACGGTTAATCCCAACACAACTAATAAATGAGAAGAAATCATGGAATGTGCAACACCTATATCAAATAAATCACTAGAAACCATGGAAGATACAAAATCATACCTCAAACAGTATACGATCCTACCTCACCACCTTTAGGTGTAGTCTGAAATATATGGACATGACCCGCCCCTTTACCCTAGGCTCTAGCCAGAGTACCTTGCACTGCATTGCCCTGTTGATAAGGTTGATCTCTCCTTGGAGTTCAATGTCCACCGCCACAGCCAGTATAACCAGTGGAGCTCCAAATACCTACCTGATATGGGGTAACTGACCCCCTTCCTACACTCAACATCTTCCTCTAACTTCCATATTTCCATTACTGTCATGATTTCTTGTAGAACGTCTACTTATGTCCTAGACTGCTGCACGCTTGGCACCCAACTAGTAGGTGGGGACACTGGTCATTCTTGTGCCCCATCCTACAACACTGATAACATAATACCTGGTCACTGCATGGAGAAGATGACCCCCTCTTATAACTACTCTGTGCACTTCCACCCTACTGAAAATTTCCAAAATGGCAATCCTACCATCAGAAGTCGCACTACAAGCATGCCTAGAAGGAAACACAAGTTCACTACCAAAATATCCATTCAGGTTCCCCTTTGAGATAATGGATTGATCCACCATTTCGTAAAACCAATTCAGAAATAAGATATTCACCTAAGACCTGATCTTGTGTCTCAGCCTGTCCTGGAAGCATTCCTCCATGACTTCCTCTTCTCTTATCAACATAGGAACGAAGCATCTCAAATCGGTGAGACAAATTTCATAGTCCATTATGAAAATTCTCCCATCATTAAAACTCATAAAATTGAAAGCCTTATCCTTCCTTAAGGTTTTAGGGTAGAAGTGCTCCAGAAACTACTCCTAAATATCTTTCCACATCATCCATTCAGCCTGCCCCATTTGGACCATGACATCCCACAAACGTTTGGATCGACTACTTAGCATTTAGGCAGCCAACTTGAATCAATCATTAATAGGTTTATCTAGATGTTCAAGAATAGTTTGGATGGTCTCTATCTAGAACTCGGCTACTTCTATCCCACCCTCTCCAGTAAAGGTCAGAGGGTACGAAGGCTGGAACACTAGAATCACTTCAAACATACTTGGTACAACCACCCAGGGTATCATTCCATCATCTGTATAAAATGAGAAAATATGTCATTGAAATTATCTTCCCTATATTCCTAGATCACTAGGTTCTCATGTCCCACTACTGAAGGAGTATTCTCAGCATTTCCCCCCTGTCACCCAACAGTCACACAACTTCGAGGTGGTATTTTTTCCTATAATTCCAAAATTGATCTTTATAATGAAACCATAACACTTTTACAAAGAGGAAAAAGATATAGGTAGGATCATAAATTGAAATAAACAAACTAGTTTTCATACACTACCCAAACGATCCAACTCACAACTGAATCAATACCCTTGTCCATCTCTCTTATGGACATAGCTAACACTGGTATGTAATTCTCACAGTTACAATCCTTAACTTTTACCCAATTAAAATCAATTTACACAACCAAATTTACTATTAAAACATGTTAATTCTCTATTACTTATTTACTAATCCCCATTTCCTAATTTTTACTTACCCTTTTTACTTTCCATTTTACCCATTCATACCATCTCAGGAGGCACAATTTTCATTACTTTTAGGGAAAACAAATATGTCCCAACCTTTAAATCCCACACACCATCCCATTTGTGTGCCTACCATGATGCATGAAACATATCTAAAAATGTTACAAGAATGATGCATTAATGTACAACCTCATACCCTTCTGGCCAAGAAAAAAATATACCAAAACTGTCAAATCACACAATAAGTGCATCACCTGATGGTCGAATATCATGGGAGACTGGGGTTTTCCCTTGTACATGGGGTAGATACTCCCATGTATGAGATCATTACCAAAGATGAAAACTCTCTTTATCTAATTTCTACCATTCCCCCAAATAGTATGAAAGAGAAAAGAACTCCTTTGATACCACTTTATAACATCCCCAACCCAAGAGCCACTAAACTAGTGCCCCGAGACCGGTTGCCACATGAAATCAAGAATGAATCCTCGTATTCCAGAGGTTTCCCACTAGTAGTGAGGGTAAAATAGGTTACATGATGATACTATAACCTCAATACCAGAGTAATCCACAATAGAACACAATTTAAATTGCAGAAACAATAAGAAATAATTATTAACATTCATAAATAACAAAATCCCAAACTGGGTAAAACCGAATACAACAATAAATATGTCTTGCAATGCTACAGTTCCAAGTGAACAAAACACCAAATGAAATAAAAATAGAAAAATACCCAAAATGGTCCAGACTCCAAGTATGGAACTGCACCCATATATGTCCCATGTCAAACTAAACTCTTTAGAATAGGGCCCTAAGCCTTTTCCTGACCTACAAGCCTGAAATATACTTGGGTACCAAACGACTACCCAAATAGGGTGTGAGTATAACTCAGTAGGCGACCACCAATGGTGTCTACAAAATATACTATAAAATCATATAGTTCATGGAAGTGATAAATAATGGAAATAAAATTTAAATTGTTCAATAGGCCATTCTACTCTACGTTCTTTTAAAATATTCTACCATTGAATCTGAGTTCACTCTTTAGGAATCCCATAGTTTAATCTACCTTTTCAGGTGATAAATGGATTAGGAACATTCAATGTTCTCAAGTATATAAAAATAAAATAAAATCCCATCTCACTAGGAGTCATATTATAACAACCTCATTATCCGAACCTTGAATCCTTATTCTGGCTGGAATGAAACCATTAGGGGAGAAGAACTCTATCCCATTCCCAAACCAGTGCATTTAGGGGTGGATCTAAAACATCTATCCAACTTGACCCATGGTCATAGAACCTCATGTCTATACCCCACTCTACCAATCCATGTACACATGCTTATTTATCAACACCACAATTAAGAACATCACAAAAAACCACAACCATTATCATTTGAATCATCATAAAAATATCAATAAATTGGGGAATTAAAATTATGCCTCAATTTATTAACACAATGCATACATATATCACTTATCCATTTAACCCCAACTACTATTCCTAATGCCTATCTCACTAAGCATATTCAAGTGTAAACATAATTCCTTATCATATTCCCAGTAATTCCATTTAACTTACTTAAATTTCATCCAAATAATACCTTAGCCTTTAAAAACATTATAAAAAACTATCCAACATCCATTACAACTCATTACACAAACCAATTAACCTACTCTCTTAGTCTCTCCATCATTATGAGTCTATTTTACACCTTAGATTCATGTTACCCTAATTGTGAGGGCCTACACACCCCATGGGTGGCCCTAAATTGGTCAATTCGTCCTCCATGAATCCCATGGGGATCATAAGGGGTTAAATTGTTTGATTTGACAACCACTATGTTAAAACAATCAATGTAACCCAAGAGTAAAAAAAGGGAAAATCAAGATCATAACCTAACATGCACAAATCCAAGTATAAACTATAGGATATCACTTATAAACCATCGTCCTTGAATCTGATGGTGAATGCACCCTTAATCGGGGATTTAGATCCCGATCTAAACCCCTTTTTAAGATTCACACTAAATGTCACTATAAAGAAAGGTTTTATAGCTTGAGGTTGATATAATAGACAGATAAAAACCCAAATCAAGAAAATGAAGCAATGAGGGGATTTACCTTACCCAGATATTCTATCTACAATTAAAGGTACTCTAAACTGCCTTTGATCGAAGGGGAAACACTACTGGGAGTTCTTTGACACCTTGACTCAACACTAGGGTTGAAGGAGGAAAAAGGGGGAAAATCCTGAGTTGGTATAAAAAATCCTATAATGGAATTTTTTTTAATTTGTTAACTTTTATAGGCTGTAGGGTTTACCCATACGGTTTGTCAAATACTGTGAAAACTATGCAGAAGTTGCAATAAAAAATTAACACTTTCAAATGGTTACTTCGGATTTCCACATGGTTAGCTTCACCATGTGATAACTGTGTGAAAGACTCTATCCAACTGCATGGTTTTCTGGGTTGCTCCGCACAATTTTCACTAACCATGAGAAAACCATGCACCGTGCCCAAAAATTCCTTTCCCCACCTATTTCATTCCCCAAACCCTAGTAACACCCCCGATCCTCCACATGAGCTTTGGGAAACATTTATTTAACCAAAATAAGAAACATAAACTGAAATATAAACAAAAATATAGCTTAAGAGAGATACTAGATCTTACACTAGATATTCAATGTAATGATAAGTGTATCAATCTCTAGTTAATGTGTGGGATAATTATCCGCATGAAATTTCAACTGAATTTATGCATAAACTATCCCCTTATTTTTCTACATTAGTACACATCCCAAACCCTTCATTTAAGTATCTATATAAACCAATAAAATTTCCCCACTTGAGGGAATCATAAGTATTGGTGAAGTGATAAACCTCTTTTTAAACTCCATAAAGCTCTATTTACATTCACTATTATAGAAAGTGTTTTCTCCCTTATGTGGTATGTTGGTTAGTGATTTTGAAAATCATGATTTTTTAAAAAACTCTCTGGTAATAGCCTTCTAATCATAGGAAACTACAGACCTCTATTACCGATGCTCTTCTAGGCCAGTCCTCCATTTTCTTGGTCTTTGGAGGGTCCCCTGATATCCCTTTATAGGTGATGATATTCCCAAGAATGATAATTACTTTATCCATAACTCACATTTATTGTACATTTCGTATATATTATCCATTTTAAATGATTTTAAAATTGTATTTAAAAACTCCCCAAGAATCCCCTTTCTTTTTGAATAAAAAATAATATCATATATTAATACTACCACAACTTTATCTAGGTAATATTTAAAGACTCTATTTATTATCTGTGTAAATATTTTTGGAGCATTGATGTGTCCAAATTTAATTACAATGAAATCATTACATCCATAACTTTTTCAGAAGGATTTTTCAAGAATATCAACCTTCATCACATTTAATTAGTGATATCCGGACTGAAGGCCCACCTAAAGAAATATTGAGATCTATGTATTTGATAGAATAAGTCATATATCCATAGAAGATTATACTTTTTTATTTATCATGGTTTCATTAAGTTCTATATTTTCAATATATAAAGGAATTAAAACATACTTATTCTTGAATAATATGACTGGCTCACCCCATGGTGAATCACTTAGGAAAATAAAACCCTTTTCCAGACTCTCTTGTAAGTGCTATATTAGTTCTTACAACTCAATGGTGGCCATTCTGTATGGAGTCTTAGATATGGGTAGTAATTCAAGCATATGTTCGATTGAGAACTCAACCTATATGTTAGGAGGAAGAAAAGAAAAATTTGTAGGGAATATACAAGTATTATACCTCACAGGGGGAATGTATTCAAGCATGATTTTCATATTTATCTCAATAATTTGAGCTAGATATTCTTACTCATAAGTTAATAATATTGATTCTTGAATTGAAGATTACAGGGGATACCCATCCTCCTCCTTACACTTTTATAGAATTAGAGGATGAATTTGGATGGAAGAGTGATCTCCCTCTCTCAACATATAATGTTGGATTTATATAAGGATTGCTAATCCATGCCAAAAATTTCCTCAAACTCTACTAAAGGAAGTATAATGATATTTACTAGTATGTATAAAAAATTGATTGTAGAGGATTTATATACTTGGGATTCTACCATCACTCTATTTTCTTTTCTCATAAATAGATCATCAATGATGTTTTGAGGGGGTGTTTGAATAGTTTAAATAAATTTACAAGATGTTGAATAATGCATAGAAATATAATCCAAAAGTATATTCCCTATTCTTGAATAATATACTACCCTACCTATGTAAACATCATTATTAGAATCCTACTCATCCATAGTGATAGAATATGACCTTTATTATTGCCTTTGAGGTTTTTGTTGATGATTTTCATTAAAAACCAATCGTTTTGGGCATTTTGTTTCATTATATTCATGTTACTTATAGGTAAAATTCTTTACTCTTGACATAGTGTTGATTTTAACATTCTTTTATTCTTCCTCAATAGTGGAATTATTCACTTCCATAAAAAATAATTATTTTTGTGCCCCATTTTTTCAAACATGGTGAATCTTTCAGTCCCCCTTAAGTCATTTCTAGGATTATTCTTCTATCACATTGGACATGGGGGTTGTTGGGTTCTCCTTACACTATGAGATTTATCTTTTGTTGATCCCAAAAGAAACTCTATTTTATGTTTTTTTGTCTCTAATCACAGGATAATGCTGAGGATCACTACTCTCCATCTCAAATTTGAGGAAATAAAAAAAATATCTTTATTACTTTCAAAGTCATGAATTTCCAAAGCTTTTTATTGACTATAATTTAACACACTAATGAAACGGTCCACCTTACTTTGGGTGCAGAAAAAAAATATTGAGTCATACTGTGTAAGCCTTACGGGGTTTTCCTCATACACCCTAGTATATTCTTCTTCATTTTACTTTTCGTCAGTTTCTTTGTTTCTTCTTCATCTGCGCCTTGACATCATTTTGATCCCACTATGGCAGTGACCACCTCCCTTCACGTCTTTGCTACTCGGTCCGACAAGTTCGAAGCACGCTTCTGAGATCTTATAGGCAGTGGTTGCATCTTCTTGCAGCAGACAAAGTTTCATCCCTTCCTTCAGATCTGTTTTTGGATCTATGCACCATTGGTCGGTTCCCGGTGGTGGTTCGAAGGAGAATATCTCCGAGTATCTCGGAATCATTTGAGCGGTGGACTTCGAATCAGTGGAGGTATGTGGATTATTTTGGCCGGTTTCTTCATAATTTCTTCTTTTATTGTTCTTATGCTCGGGATGTTCTTCAGATTCTTCTTGATGGGCGGCTATGCTGCCTTATTAGGTGTGATGTTCTCAGTGGGATCTCGATGGTGGATAGTTGTGCTCAGGTATGATTAGGTCGATGGTGTTTATTTCCTGATGTTGGCAATGTCACCATTTGGTTCGATCTGATCTTCAGAACTTGCCTCCCCAACACTGATTGGTCCTCATACGATGAGGTGCGGTTTTCGGGTTGCCTCTTCCTGGAGCATCTTCCAAATTATGCTATTTGTGGATCAATGTTTGGAGGTGGTTGCGAATCTGGATGGAGAACCATTTTGGAATGCTCTGGGATGATTTTTTCTTGGATCTTTTTTGAGCTATTCCCCTTTATTTTCACTTCTTATGATCCTTGGATGGTGGATTTCGGTTTTTCAATACTGAGGAGAGGTTTTGGTTTGTGCGCTGCTTGCTTCAGTGGAATTTATGACTTCGACTGTGATTTCCCTTCTCAATGCTACACTTTTGTTGTGTTTTCTGTTGCTCCTCTTTGGTTTCTTCTCACTAATTTGGGTTGCGTTGCTCTTTTCTTTGAGTTTCATTGGATCTAAAGGCTGGATGAGATGTAGATGTTGTTGTGAGAATTGGTCAATGTCTCTTTTCATTTGGTATGCATGTCTGTTTCTTATAGATGGCATTGGGTGGGTGACCTCGCAAGAGGGATGGGTGTGCTAACACCCATCATTCAGTTGTCGGTCCCTTTTTGGACGGATAGGTTCTCTGTTGGTTTCTTCATGGTGTTCTCTGTCTGGTTCTGTGCTGCATCAGGTGGACAATGCATTGATTTTGTCGCTTGCATTTTCGGGTGGGTGGAACTTTTGAGAGATAGGTGTGCTGGCATCTATCGTCCAGTCCTCTTCCTTTATTTCTATGTTTGATGGAGGAGTGCCTTTCCTTGTTTGTGTTTCCATCATGATACATTACTTGGAAAGGGGGGTGGCACATCATCTTGGACTGATTCTACTTTTGTTGGTTCCGACAGGGGGGGGGGGTGCAAAAAGACTCTTGGCTGGTTCTTACATTGATGTTTGTTTCTTTTGGGAATTTGGGTCCATGTAAGGCCTTGTTCCCTTTGGTTTTATTTTTATTCTCATTTTGTTCTTGTAATGGGCTCCTCCTTTTCCCAGTCTTCAAAAGGAGTCTTTATTTGTTCAATAAAAGGGGTTCACCCCTCACTTTCTCAAAAAAATCTTCTTCTTTAATTAGATAAATGAACAGAATTATTTTCTCTTGTTTATGCATTTAAGGAAAAATAATATCATATCAATGGTGTTAGTCTATTTTTTAGGATTAAAAGATTCACATAAGGTATTGGTACTTTATCGTAAAAAAGATTCAACTGTAAGTTGATCCTTCTTAGGTGGAGTAGAGTGTTCTTCATGATTCATGTTATTATTCATAACTTAAGTTAGGTGAACCAGTACTACCTTGAAGTTCTCAGTTCCCACACCCATGATATTAGACATATCATTTGGGAAATCATCACATTTCCTATCATGTTGGATGTTGGCACATTTTCTCTAATTTCACTGCATTAACAAGAAGAAAAACAAAATGAAAATACATTTATTAAAAAACATACACAAGGGATTCTCATATACTTGGGAGGAGTAACATATAAATGAAAGGAACAACCAAACATATGATTCTATAGGGTTTAAACTTTTTTATCCATAGTAATATCCCTATTAGGTCATTAAAAATATTAATTTTTTCAAGTCCTTTATAATGGTTATTAAAGAGTTTTTGAATTTCCAAAACATATCCCTCGAGAGTGTCAAACCAGGTGTGCAACAAGTCCCACTAACATGCACCAGGTGATAATTTAATATAGTTCAATGTTCCCTTTTGGGGTTCTTAATCCTAAGTACCTATGTGTCAAATCCACATCCACTTGTAGTATCCAACTTCAATTTATTTTTCTGGAAGCTACTCGCTCTATACTTAACCAAGATTCTAGGAAGTTTTTCTTTACTTAGTCTAATTCATAGACTTATCACTATTGTTCTCACTAAATTTTTATCATCATAGTTCCAAGGGTTAACTAAAACATTATTACGATACCAACTGTAGTGAACCAAGTCTTTTACACAAATTATTACATTATTCTAAATCAAAAATACACTTTAATATATTAAAAGGATGTTAAAGGCCAAGTGTATTTGGAAAACTTGGTTCATATTACATCATATGGAACCTAAAAAATGGTATCCTTATTTTATTATCTATAATTATCTTTTTAAAATAAATTTTAGCACGAAAAAATTCATCGGATAATATGTGGAATACATAAAGGAAGGGGTGAGTTAAAAACCATAGTAAGGGAATAAACCTGACAAGGAAACATAACATGAGAGTAAAAGGTATTACATGATATCATAAAAGAAAAGCATCTTGAGTAATTTCAGGGAAGCATATCATAATGAACATGGAATAATATTATCAAGACACCAAATAAAATGTGGGAAAAATTGTTTAAATTGCAATAAATATGAGTTATGTCTAACCTCCTAGACAATATCACATGCAAGACAATGTCTCTTAATGGGTAGGTTTACTCCCTTATCTCAAACATGATGTCTCAGGATAGTAAAGCTTAACCAATGTATTGGAGAGCTATATGGGTAAAATCATCAAAAAATACTCAATATATATGTATGCCACATATAGAAATCAATCATAAGGTATAACATAATAATTACCCATGGAGAGAAATTGGGTTGCCAAACTTTCATCATATCATAAACTAAAGAAATTTCATAACAAAGTCATCTAAGAAATGATAATAAGGAATGTATTACCCCAAAAAAGTAAGGTATACTAATATTTGTATATATTTGAGAGGAATATAAAAAATTATAATCATTCCGTTACATTAATAGAGAGATAAAACAACTAAGATAGAGAAAGTTCATAACCCAAAAGAAAGGGTGGTTTAGAGATATCTTTAATATCAAGCCTAATTTTTCCCATGTGATATTTATCTTCATGAATAATAAATTTAATTTAATTATTTACTTTATTAATATCCTTTTTCATTTTTATTATTCCTTTTATCTAAATTTTTACCAATTAATATTCAATTATTTATACAATTAATTTCACATTGGATGTTTTAACAATAAACAACCCATTTTACCAAACCACTTTGGTAACTTAACTAAAGTCAAAGAGATTACTAATTAATAACCTATAGAATGGTAATGATGACCTAATTATATTTTTTATACATATATTATACTCATTAAACTCACCAGGAGACATGGTTACAAAAAATGAACTACATTACAATCATTGAGAATGTAGGTTGTATATACGCATGAGTAACATTTCTATTTTTCGAAGAACAAGAAGGAAAGAAGGTAAGTCTTAAATTTTTCTTAATGTATGATCATTATATCATAAATATCATATTATTTATTCAAATAACCTTACTCATACGATCTACATGATGTGGTAATAAAAACAAATCACATCGCATCAGGTGGCAGTAGTCCTCCATACACACAAATGGAGTAATAATTTATTTAATGGATGTTAAGGTAAGAAAGTATATGATATATTAAATTTCAGGAATGGTTTATATTTCAATAATATCATATATAAATATAAAATTATTCCTTATTACATTCTATGTAAATTGTATGTGAAAAATAGAATCCCATCAAACAATTCTTATTTTATTTCCAATTTGTATAAAATTATTGAATTTATTTTATAAATGTAAAAAATATATGTATCATAATTTAGTTAATCCTATTCAGAACCACCAATTTATTGACTAGGTTAAAATGGTTATGTTTAAATAATAATATTTTAATAGAGTATCGCACTTCATGTAAACATAGTGTTGCATATATCGCAAGCTATCTAAGAGATTTAATTTATTTAAAATGAAATATATCCTAAATTATTGAGGTTTACATCTAATCCTTGAAGAATAGAATTTGATTTAGCTTAAAATGGATGCAACCAAAAAACCAGATAAAACCCTGAAAATAAGGCAAAATAATATTAACAATGTAGTACCACGAAAGAGAGGGAGAGAGTGAGAAAACATGAATGAAGGAATACAGAGTATTAGCCTTACCCCATGATACATCCTGAGATGAATGACACCAAAAATCAGTATAAAGGGATACACCACCCTCATTTGAACCCTAAGTAGAAGAAAAATCATTCACTACTGCTCCCTGGCCAAATGGACCTTTCCCCCATCCCCTTTCCTCATTCCCCTTTTATTATTTTTTAATGGATGAAGAGATTTACATTGAGAACAACAAGTTCACACTATTAAATCATTATGATAGATGGAATCTCCCCTGTCCAGCAAGTTCACACCATGAAATGCATTTTTATGGATTGAGTGGCTATATGATGCATCCATTTCTACCTTAGAGCTATCTGACACACCCATATCCTCCTCCAATACACTCTCGAACAATAGAATACTTAAAAAATATAAAAATAAATGGTTTCAATCCATATCTAAGAGTATAATACCATAAAATGAGATCTAGTATGTTAAAGTATTCCTTAGTAATTTTATGATTTAGCTCATTTCTCTTAGAAAATGTCTCTTTCATAAGAAATTTTAACTCTTAGGCATCTCATGCATTTACCATTTTCCATTTGAGATTCAGAATCACTCTTAAGTACTTAGGGTGACTTCCTACCTTTTTCAAATTTTTGTATATCCATTTCAGACGACTTGTATGAATTATAAAATGGTTTTGGACTTACCCAAATTTCATCTCCAACTCATGAATTATAGAATTCTTCAATAGTGCTTAAAGCCTGTTTAATTATTCATAAGGAATTCTCCATCAATTAAAATAAACACAAAAAAACATCTCCAAATCATGAATTATAGAATTATTCAATAGATCTGAAAGCCTCTTTAATTCATCATAAGGAATTCTCCATCAATTAAAATCAACATGAATGACTTTGGGAATTATAATATCTTCTCAAACCACTTTAACACCATTCGAAAAGTACCTCAGAACATATAATCTATTCTTTGATTCTTTCCATGAAACTCCCCGACCACATCAACTACAACTTCAATTTAACATATTCAAACCTGTATAAATGTGATACTATTCATTTAACACAACTACCTTCATGATGAATCATCTAAGGATTATTCCTCATTGTTTGAGATTTCTTTTTCTATTAGTTAATTTCAACTCACAAGTTGTTCGTTAGAAAACTTCTCTAACTCAATAAAGTTGTTGTAGATTGTGCTAACCTCATTACACTAGAAGAAGTAATTATTCATTTACAAACAATATCTACAATAATCAGATGTATAGGCTTATTTATTTTAATAAACATCTCAATCTTATTTTGTCTCTTCAATCTCCCCATCCCATGAATCCCTTTTATTAATCATGGGATTATTAAATCATTGGGCTCTTCCTTAATTGTTGAGGACACCGAGACATATGGACATATTTGTTGAAAAAATATACAATGTTTGAAGTCCATTGAGTTCTTTACTCAACACACACACACACACACATATAAATACACAAAAACATATATGCATATTTACATATATAAAAATAGATGAAACTTACACACACATACATAGATATATATATATATATGTATATATATACTCACACAAAAATTTATCTAGAAGATTATGTGAAGAACAAACAAAATAATTTGGGATTGAATTAATCATATTTTATATATATGAATATTTATATACACACATATATACATATTTACATATATAGAGAATTAGGGATTGCATTGATTTACAAAAGAACATGAGAAGAACAACCCAAAAAAATCATGAAAAACTCACGCAAGATCCATTTCAACCTCCTTAAAAACAAATCATGAATAGAATACCATCAGTTTTGGGGGTTGTTTCATCCAAAAAGTTAGAGAGAGGCATCAGAAGGGTTCGGGTTCCATGAATTTTTTTTTGGCGAGGAGGGTGCGAGTGTTAAGGTTCTTTTAAAGAGAGAGAAGGGGTTTTATCAGTGCTTATCAAAAAGAGCGAATAAAAGAAACATTTTATCAGTAAGAAAATGGCCAGCACTAATAAAGTTTCTCTAATGAGTGCTAAATTTAGCGTTCATAAAAGTTTGATACATAAGGGTTGACCATTATGTATCAGACGTATATCAGTGGTTACTTTAGCTCTCAAATATATTTCATTAACACAAATAAATCTTGATATGTTAGGGTTGACAATTACGTATTAGGTTTATATTAGCGCTAACTATTGCAATGATATTGATAGGGTTGTTTCTTCTATGGTTAGCACTGAATAAAAGTATAAATATATTTATTTATAGAAATCACTTAATATGAAAAAAATTATAATTAATAATATGAATTATAATTATATTCATAAATAATTATATGTATCAATACAAATTAATAAATAATATTGATTATATAAATAAAAAAATGATAAAAATCAATAAATATTAAAATTTATTTTTAAATACAAAGTATTTACAATAAATTACTAATTAAAAATGAATAATTGATAATTGTATAAATATTTAAATAAAAATAATAATATAAAAATGAAGAAATATTAGTTACATAAATTAAAAAAATAAAAGAATAGATTTTAAAAATAAATATAGTAAAAAATATATTTGAAATGAATAATATACAAAATGAATAAATAACTTTAGACGAATAAACATTAAAAATGAATATAAAATAATTAATTTGAAAAGATATTTTTTAAAAAATTAATACATTTTTAATTGAAGTCTATTTTTTAATTCATTTAATTAAGTTGAAGATATTGTTTTCATTGAATTATAAATTGATATTGATAATTATATGTATACTAACAATATATATTGATCTATAGACCTAAATGTGTGTGGTTGTGTGTTTGTATAGGTATAAATACACACACACACACACAATACAGTGAGATATGTAAAATAAAAAAACAATTGATTTTTCCTGTAATATAATGACATATTCATGTACATATACATACATATAGATACACATACATGCACATGCATCAATGTATGCGCGCACACACACACAGATAAATATATACACATACACGCTTATACATAGACATACATACACATAAATACATAGAGATACACAGAGATACACATACGTACGCATAAACAAATCTACACATAGAAATACATAAATATTCATGCACATACACATACACACACATACATACACCTACACACACATACACATACACATACATACACTTAAATACCCTTACATACTCATACATACACAATTTTACACAAACATACACATACATACACAAACCTAATCATACATACACATAAACATACATATATAAATGGATAGATATATGCATATAGATACATACATAAACATATATACACATAAACATATAGAAATATACACACATACTCATGCATATGCTTACACATGCACATAAACATACACATACATACAGAAACACAAACATACAGATACAAATGCACAAACACATATATTCATGAACATAAATGTAAACACATATACATAAATACACAAACACTTACACATACATTCATACACACACCAACATTGACATACATACACATACACATACTTACACATGAATATGAACACACACATAGGAAAACATACACATAAACCCACATACAGATGAATACACATGCATACACATGCATAAAAATGTATATGGATGAATACACATACATACACATACACACACATAAACACAAAAACATATACACAAACATACATACATACACGTACACTGTAACTCGCCGACCCTAGTTACCCATAGTCGGTGCATTATTACCAAACATTGGCATGATCACAAGAGATCATGTTTTGAAAGACCGATTAGTTTAGTATCCTTGGAAGTACTAGATACATACATAAGTTTTACATTACTTAATGAAATAAAAACAACAACATTGTGTCCCCTTTGAGAACACTCGTATCCTTTGGCATATCCCTGCAGGTTAATTATAATATGTTTCTTTACATCCTGGGAATGATCAGTAAGGATAACAATACAGTGAAAACTATAATAAATAAACATAAACATTCAACGAAATGTATACGACTAAAATACAAGACCGTTAATCATAAAATTCTGCATAATATCGAAAAGATAAATAAAATAATGTCATTTAATTATTCATATGGATATTCTACTAGTCTAATAATCACATGTAATATCAATAGGTAATTTCATAATGATGGAATGCATAATTTTGGACATCATAACCACATAGTCAAGGACTCATACAAAGACTAGAAATAAGATATTTTCAAGGCCTTGTGCCAAGACACTAGTTTGTATCATGAGACCTACTGATTCATCGAGGAGCTATAGAGGGCTCCACTTATCACCTAATAAGTCCAGTTCATTCTTCATATGAAAAGGTTGAAACATAAAATAAACATTCTTATTAAAAATAGCATATGAAATGTTAATAATTTAACTATAAACATGAATGGTATAAAAATAAAAAATCCTTAGTCAAACATATCATAAGACCTTCAATATAGTGTAGAATATTGTATCATAATAAATCAACTTCAAACAAGTGTAAAATCCATCAAAGGATGTTGACATAAATGAAATCAAAACTATTTGATAGAAATATCCCTTTCTATTTTGAAATCATTTAAAAGTCACTAAATTATAAAATAAAACATTTTTTTGAAAATATTCTTATAATATTGTAAGATAATATTCAAAGGTGTTATAACAGTGGAAAATAGCCGCACCCACCATATAAGTTAAGAAAAAATTATTACCTTAATTTTTCGAAAAGGTTATAAAGTACCTTGTTTGGAAAACGGTGAAAAGATTCCTTTCAATTTTTTTTATAAAAAGTAAAATAAGGGTATAAATTAATTTAAACCATATTCTAGGAAATTGTAAAAATGTTTTGAAATACATTTTTAAGAAACACTGATGGGGATGATAAATAATTCCTAGTAGATTCTTACGTATAGACAATCTCAAATAATAAAGAGATTGTAAAATTAACCCTTACCTTATACTTTTCCTTAGTCAAGGGTACCTTAAACTCCTATATAATAGTTAAGTTAATGTTATTAAATTATAAAATAACCACATACATAAATATGATATCATATATGATCTTATAATATTGCTTTGTTAATAATATTTCAAAAATATAATTGTTTCGGGTGTTAACTGATTCGTTTTTCTATATATGTTTTGTCACCTAAGTTATTTTTTTATAGAAATGATGTATTTGATTCATATCCAGAATGATATCAAGTTATTAGAAATTATTTTTAATAATAAAATGAAAATTTTTCTTGAATGGTTACGATGGGGAATGAATCTCATCACATTCATGGAGACATAATCCATACGTACGCACGAGCGACAATATAATTCTATTGAGGGTGAACTCATATAAAATTGGTTGGTATATTAAATATTAATAATAATTAAAATGTTATATTTATTATTTAAATAAATTATACACATTATTATACCCATCCAAAAAATAAAGTGTTGAATAACAAACTACACCACGATGTGGAGACGGTAAGCTGTACATATGCACGTATGGTGAATTTTTCATTCATAGGATGGATAGAATAATGAATATTGTTGTATGATATTATAATAACATCACAGTATATAGAAGGTACTGGATTTATTATTTTGGTTTGGAAAAAACAAATAAATATGAAGTGGAAGAGGAAAATAAATTTGAAAGAGGTGATGAAATTATTACCTCTTCTTCGGGCACTTGCTTTTTGATTTGGTCAAAAGGGATCATTAAGATGGATTTATGATAAAAGTAAGGCCTTTAGGTTGAAGTGGGGGTAATAGATATGATATTTGATCTGGGTTTCGCCAAGACAAATGGCTTTCGATGTGTGAAATTAAGAGAAGAGGAAGTGCCCTTTTATTATAGTGGTGAGAGGCACCATAAGAAAAGATTGAAAAATTATTTTAATATAAAGACATTTTCAGTTTCTGATGGATCCAAAAGCATTTATTTTAAGGTTAAGGTGTGTATGGGTCGCAAACCTCACAACCAATAGGTTTGAGACATGTTTATGTCACCATATAAACCTTATATTTTAGATTTAACTCTCAGTTAAATAGTATAACTTTTACCACATCTTCTTGGATTATTATAATAAATGGTTATTAAACATAGTATAAAAATACATGTGAACCCCAAGTGGTTCATTATTAACATATATGACCTTATCTAAGTCCTTTGGTTGAACCTTATATTTTTAGTAATATTATTTCATTTAATAAAATTAGTATGTGTTTTAAAAACTCATTTATGAAAATTTTTACACTATTTCGTATTTGGTTTTTGTGAAAGTCACAAAAGCGTTATCACTTTGAAAACAATTTATTTACTCAACCCTGACATGTCATATTAACATTGAAATTTTTTTAAATGCTTCAAAAGTATCAATTTATTTTTATTTTAATATTTATAATATCTATTTTTTTAATCTTCCATTAATATTGTAATTTTTTTAAAAGAGAAAGCAACAAGGCTTCATATAAATAAAGAAAAGAAAATTGGGTTACAAAATTCTGAAGCAGGGAATTTTACATTTATCTCTATAAAGGGTAGGGAGAAAATCACGAGGAGTATTGGAATGATAGGTGTAAGTGTCACCCAAGGCTCCCATGTTTCCAAGGCAATCAGCAAGTTGAGTGGCTTCCTGGTAGACATGTGTAATAATATAATGCATTGAAGCATGTATGCTGAGCAACTTAATCCATTTAAAAGTAAGTTTACAAGCCAATTGAATTTGACCCATTCGAACCTCTTGAACAACTATGATGGAATCACTTTCAAACCAGATATTCATACAATTTTTTCTTTGAGCAAAATCAACTGCTTTGATGAGAACCATCATCTCTGCTTCGAGAGTCGTGGCCAGTCCACACGTACCATGACCCCCATTCAGATAGTATCCATCATGATTCTTGAAGACAAAACCGTAACCAGCAGGACATGGATTACCTCTTGAGGCTCCATCCGAGTTGTATTTAATCCAGCCTATAAAAGGAGGTAACCAGAGGATTTCTATGGTTCCGAGAGGCCGAGGATAATTACCTTTCACGTTCAGTTTTTTCAGAACAGTGAAATCCCTAACTTATTTGTAACAATTTTCATCATGTGAAATATTTTCCTGTTGAGCCTCTAGCACAATTTGAGAGAGCAGCAACCCGTTATTAATTCTAGAATTTGTGTGTCAGGCCTGATTTCTGCACTTCCATAGGACATGAATGACTTCAGCGCATGCCATTAATAATGTAAATATTGCATCATTATTGTGTCATAAATAAATGTAATTATTTAATGTATAAAAATTATAAATAAATTACCATGATTTAGGAAATATTTTTATCTTTCTAATGAATAATTATATTTGAATTTATCTTATGTATAACCACATATTAAAAATGTATTAGTTATTAAAATTTTAATTTAACAATTTAAACTCTTCTTTAAATAAAATAATAATAAATGGCTTAATCTAATACAAGTGGATAAAAAGGATCATAGTTTATTAAAATCTTTTATTTAGGTCTAAATAAACTTGTCCAATATAATTAGTACATGATTTAGGGTTATTATAATATCATTTTTAACTTTAATCAACCTATTTACTTTTAATCGTGGTAAATAAAATTCAAAAGTTACTACTCACCAAATATTAGTTTCATCCTATAGAACCAAATTTTAATTAATAATTTCAGCTTTTTCTCTTGTATTTTTGAAATTCAATTCACAAAAGTGGTAAAATGACGATCTATACAAATTTGAGAATTTTCCGAGGTGTGTAAAAGTCATTAAAAAGGCCAATAAAATTTAATGTATCTAATCTTATTATAAAATGACTCTAATGAATTACATTGTACTAATATAGGTATTATGTATCTATTTTAACTTTAAAATAAATTTAAATAAAAATAATAATTATTTAAATAAAATTTGATTTTAAGTAATAACGCAGTGTTTTTCACTATTCAACAAAAAATGAATGTTTTGAGAAAAATAACAAAAACTCACCCTAAGCTAATTTTGATATTCTGAATCCAAAAATGAATTCCATTTTGGAAAATAAAGTTTATAAAATTTTAAAAAGTTAGTATTATTATTCATAACTTCTTTTTAAACTGCTATTTTGATTGGTTGTGGTGTGCTTGAACTCGAAGTTTCATATAACACAAGCTATTGCATTATTCAAAGAGAGGCATATCGTGGAAGCTTGGGGTGTTACATTCTCCCCTCCATCAGATAAATTCATCCTCAAAATTTCTAGAATATTACTACGTAGAAATATTCGAGTGGTTCTTCATCATAAGTTCCTCAGGTTCGCACGTTGCCTCTTCCATTTTATGGTTTCTCCATAGAAATTTCTCTATAAGAGTCATATGGTTTCTCAACACCTGTTCTATAGTATCAAGAATCTTGATAGGATCCTCATAATAAGATAGATCAGGTTCCTATTTTATTTCTTCATAGGTGAGTACATGCATTGGGTCAGGCATGTATTTTTTCAACTGTGATATGTGGAACACGTCATGAACTTAGGAGAGACTTGGCAGAATTTCCAAATGGTAAGCTACAACTCCAATTCATTCTTGAATTTCAAAAGGTCCGATGTACCTGTGACTCAATTTGCATTTCTTACTGAATTGTATAACTCCCTTCCATGGAGATACCATCAAGAAAACATGACCTCCTACATAAAATTCCAAATACTTCCTGCGATTATCTGCATATTTATTTTGCCTACATTGAGCTTCTTTGATGTGGGTTTTCATAATCATCACATTTTCCATTGTTTCCTCAACATGATCTGAGCCTATGAGTTTTCTTTCACCAACATCATCCCAACAAGTTTGTGTACGACATCTCTTTCCATATAACCCTTCATATGGTGCCATCTCAATACTTGAATAGATGCTATTGTTATAGGAAAATTCAACCATAGGTAAATACTGATCCCACATACCTTTAAAGTCAAGTGAGAAAGATCTCAACTTGTCTTCTAATTTTGGAATAGTTCGTTCTGATTTTCCATCAGTTTGAGGGTGGAAGGAAGTACTCAAATGAAGTTCTGTATCCCGGGCTTTCTAAAGATTTTTCTAGATTCTTGATGTAATGGCCTGGACCTCTCCAATCCATTACTTTGTGAAAATGTGGTGTTTGAGGTGTTCTGTGAGGTTAAGGTGACTTATCCCCAACACTGCCAAATTACCAATTCTGTGAATAGTTACAGTAGGTGAATAGTGTTTCCAAAAAGGTGAGGTCTATCGGTAACCTCTAATGGTAGGTGTATGGTAACGGTAGGTGTACAATGTTTCCAGAACGGTGAGGTCTATCAGTAATCTATATCGATAACCTCTAACAGTAGGTGTACAGTAATAGTAGGTGTACAGTGTTTACAGAATGGTGAGGTCTATTGGTAACCTCTATCGGTATCCACTAACGGTAGGTCTCAGTAACGGTAGGTGTACAATGTTTCCAGAATGGTGAGGTCTACCGGCAACCTCTATCAGTAACCTCTAATGGTAGGTGTACAGTAATGGTAGGTGTATAGTGTTTCTAGAATGGTGAGGTCTATCGGTAACCTCTATTGGTAACCTATAACAGCAGGTGTATGGTAACGGTAGGTGTACAATGTTTCTAGAACGGTGAGGTCTTTCGGTAACCTCTATCGGTAACCTCTAACGGTAGTTGCACAGTAACGATAGGTGTACAGTAATGGTAGGTGTACAGTGTTTCCAGAATGGTGAGGTCTATCAGTAACCTCTATCGGTAACCTCTAACGGTAGGTGTACAGTAATGGTAGGTGTATAGTAATGGTAGGTGTACAGTAACGGTAGGTTTACAGTATTTCCAGCTTCCTATAGTTTTTCCCCTTTAACATTTCCTTTAACATAAAATACATTTAAAGCATTATTTTAAGGACTCTTAAAGCCGATTCAAAGGCCATATATCCTATATTAATTATTCCTATGGCTCGGGATGTTTTTTCTTGGTCAAACCATGTGGTTTAATGCGATCCTCTTTTAATGGGGAATTAAGCATTTTTTAAACCGCTGCCCCATTAAATCTTCAAAAGGGACAAGATATATTCCTCCCTTGTTCTTCCTCTTTATTCTCTTCTATGAGACTCTATAACCTTTCAATCCATCACATATGATTTTCACAATCAATCTTTACTCCTCAGATTGGTTCCGCTCTGTTTTGATGCAACCAAGTTGTATCAATCAATCTTCGATATAAGGTATGTTTTATCATCATTACTTTGGGGACCATATTCTACTATTTCTCCTTTCCATATTATAACAAGTAGTATCCATACTTCTAATGGGGTTTTTCTTGGGGTTTTGTTGGTGCGGTCGTACCATGGAATCCTTGGGTGGATGCAGTTGTTGCGTGAGGAGGATCATGACCCGTTGTGTGGATAATGAATGTGAGTAACTGTTTGAGGTAGGGGATTTGTTGTCTGTCATTATTTTATGTGTAATTGTATATTTTTCATGTTTTATCCCACATGATGACAATGTAATTGACATAATAAATATTTGAACCATATAAATAAATTGATATCGATCATATGATATTGCATCTTGTTTTTGCAAGATAGTGTGATATTTATGCTTGTTCTTGATGTAAATCGATAAAGAATGTAAATCGGGAGTAATTGATAATTGTTTGTCCAAAGATAAAGAGGCATGTAAAAGAATATGGTTCTTTTTTTAATTTTATGTTAATCAAATTGGTGTAGTATGCATGTTTATTTATTTGTGATAGCTTACTATTAGGTTTCCCGAATATAGAACCAACGAATAATAAATTGGTTAATCCAAGATGGATTAAATAACTATTGGTTATTAAAAGATAATTGCTTGCATGGTTCTGAGTTACCGTCTTGTTTGTTTAAGGGCCAAGAGCGCAATTGTGAAGATTTTTGCTTTACTACTGCTTGTGTTTTGATGTGAGCCTAGATGGTTGTGGTAATATGTGGAGGCATGGAGGCGTTTTTGGTTGTGGCAGCAAATGATGCCAAGAGTGGTGAGATGCATCAGTTTATGCATGTGGGTGTCGGCGAGGACACTAGGGATGTTAGAATGGGATGGATGTGATTGTTGGATGCTTTTTATTTCTTTGGTTGTTCATCTACTTTACTTTTCCCACTGCTCAAGGTAGATGGTCTTACTTACCCTTCTTCCAAAAGAGGCAAAGACACGCAGGGTATGCCACGTGATTTTCATGTTTAGATTCTCAAAGAAGGATGGGTATATGCTCTTGCTATAAGTGGGAAAGACTCGACGGGTAATACATATACTCACCATGTTGATCCCCCTTGTGTTTAGTAGCATAGAATGTTTTTCTATAATGCCTGGGAATGTGGGAAAGTATTTTCTGTAATGAATAATTGAATAAATGGTGTCAACCTATGGGGATGGAGTTGCTGGAACATAATGACAAGGTTTTAATTTTGAAGGAATAATGGACTTTGGGTATGACGCTAATAAAATTTAATGTGGAATTGTTCATGGTTAATTAATGTTTAAATAATTAATTAACGTACAGTGGAACTGATGAAAAGGGAATGAAGTAATATAATAAAGCTCTTTATATGGTTGGGTGCTTATAGGATACCTAGTCTTAGAAGATGCAGCATGGAGTCTAAGAGAATTTAGCTGCAGTTGTGTCTAAGACTAGGTTATGCACATAGTGTGGTTGCGAGTTATAGTATATTCTGTACTTTGTGTGTTTCTATACGCTACTCCACCCTGTTAGTAAGGGAAACTGACACCCAATGGATTCTGAGCCCTGGGGGGTGTTTTCCCCAATATCCTGGTGGGAGGATGGATGGGTGACTACCCCCTATAGCCCCACTCTCTTCTCTTGGTAGTTACATGTGCTGACAGAAACATTGGTTAGTTTTCCCCATATATGTGTGTACAGGGTTGTAATGTCTTGTGGTTATTCACACACATATATTCTGGATATAGATTTCTATGGACTATTATAGGTGTAATGTGTATAGGTTGTGATGGCTTGAAGATCCTTACTTGGTGTATGGGTTTTGATGGCTTTAGGTATAATACCTGACGTATGATACATGTTATGCAAGCTGTGGTGGCTCTAGGAAACTACCTGGTTACTTTGGTGTGTGGACATGGCGGTTTTGTTGCATGAGGTGAATATTGTGGTGCTTCTCCCATGTGTCTATGGGAAAACCTTTTTGGAGAGAGATTCTTAGGACGTGCGACGGTGGGGCAAAGCGGCAAGCCAGTGGGGAAGTTGTAGCAGGGTACCATTGATATTATTTATTATATGATATATTCTTGTATGCGTTACTTGGTGAGAGTATCCATGGTGAGGCTGGGAACTTAGAATACCTGTTTAGGTGACGAGTTAGTTTCTCTTGTTGTTCACTATGATTTAACATGCTTTCTTTACTTTTGCATGAGAGGATTCAGGGAGTATCCTACTGAGTATACTGTTATACTCACCCTATGTATATATATATATAATGTTTTTTAGGTCACTTGGAGAAGGTTGGAGATCAAGCTGGTTTCTACTAGCTTGGGGCTGCAGGAGCTGTTCAGGTTTGTGGTTACTGCTGTTTTTACCTTCTTTTGGGTACTTGCAATTTTTCCTTTCTAGTTGTAGTATTGTTGCATGACATTTCATTTGTGCACTTGGGTTTTATTTTATATTCTAGTTCTGGGTTGGAGTTGGTTGGTGTCAATCTAATCTCTCTCTTCGGCATGTGTTCTCTTAGAGGGTAATGCCTCCCATTTGTGTGTTTATTATACCCTCGGTGCTAGTCTCCAACATGGGGCCTACTAGAGGTAGGAATCAGGGGTCATTATCTCACTTATCTAATTACCGACCTAGGAGGGGTACACTTTGGGGGGATTGGGTCATGACAGAGTGGTATCGGAGGTTTGGTTGAGGGATAGGATGGAATTTGGATTTAGGCACAGGTGAGGTTTCATGGGTTGGTAGGGAAAGTGTGTCATTCATGTTTATCAAGTGAGGTAAACACTGGAGACCGGCTGAGACATAGGATTTTAGGGCCCCCCAATGATCTAATGTATGGACCTTTAAGTTTATAATGGATACTAAACAAGGTGGTATTAGTTGCAGGGTAGAGACCTAGGATAGGATCATGCATCATTATTCTTTGTTCCTGTGTTTGAATGGGTAGACCTTAGGACAGGTTAACCTAAAATGAATAAAACAAAATAATTAATTAATTAATGTTAATTATTCCATATTCTGGGTTTAGGAGCTCTAACAGTTTGTTATTTTACAGTTATGGCCCCAGGTCGACGTCCTCATCAAGTTTGCGCAGAAAATGTCCAGAAGGCTGTTCTAGCAGATCGCCACAGGGTAGAGGTTGAAAAAGATGACAATTGGAGGAAGAAACTACGAGAGTTTCAGTGACAGAGTCTACAAAAGTATGAGGGATCTGTTTTAGATGAAGTCACAGAAGACTGGTTAGAGGAGGTCGAGATCGGCTTCAGTTCGATTAATGCTCAGAAAGAGCATTGGGTGTCCTTGGTTTTGACGATGTTGCATAGAGCAGCAAGGCAGTGGTGGTTCTTGTTCCTCGGGGATCATGAGGATTCAGTGATCTCATGGGAGGAGTTCCAAGACAGGTTTAGAGTTGAGTTTCATTCTTCGACTACGAAGGCGTCTAGTCACCCGGAGCTTCTTAACCTTTGACAGGGGAGCTCCAGTGTTCAAGAGTTTGGAATCTGTTTCCGGAACCTTTTACGATATGATTTAGACTTGCTGCCAGATGAGGAGGCCATAGAAAGGCATTTCGAGGAGGCTTTGCATCTAGAGATCCAGCACCAGGTCACCCCATTTTTGATGAAAACATATCTTGAGGTGCTGGTGAGGATAGAGGTTGTCGAGAGGACTTTGTCCAGGACCAGATCATCATGATAGGGGAATTGGTATGATTCCTCACAAAGTAGAGCTATGATTTGGGGTTCTCGGTTTTCAGGGAAGAAGAGTTTCTATTCAACCGGGGGAAGGTCCCAGCCCTTCACATCTCGTTTCTCTAGAGGCAGCAACTTTCAGGCCTATGCCATGGGATCAGGCGCTTGGGTTTCTTATGATGGTCATGTTCTTGACATTTCAAAGCAGTCATCATGCATCAGGTGTTATGCTCTATGTTCCTCCATTGTGGTAGTTCCAGCTGAGGCATCAGTAGTCGGTTTCACCTGCTCTAGATTAGTAGAGGGTAGATGGGGTAGGAAGAGGATAGCCCCATGATGCTCCCCTTCCTCAGAGAGTAGAGCGCGGCCCTGGTGGTGGTCAACATTAGTGTAAGAGAGGCCATGGAGGAGGTCATGATCTGCTTCATGCTCTAGTGTTGCCAACACCGGGTGAGCCAGATGTCGTTCAAGGTACCCTTTGCTTGTTTTCTAACTTGGTGTATGTCTTGTTTGATTCAGGAGAAACACACTCCTTCATATCACCTACCCTTGTCCTTGCTTTTGGAATTGAGTTAGAGAGGATTCTAGTGCCCTTGGAGTTGACTACGACACTTGGAGGTCGAGATGACTTGTTTGAAGTACGTATAGACTGTGATCTAGTGTTTGGGAAACACCTCTCTTAGGGAGATTTCCTATGTTTACGAATACAACCATATGATGTCACCCTCAGCATCGATTGGTTGTATTTGGTGCAGGATATCGTGTATTTCTTCAGGAAGAAGGTCATCTTCATTGGTGCAGATGGAGAGAAAGTGGTTTTTGTTGGGAGTGAGATCCTTGGATGGGTCACAGGCACATTCCACCCTTATCATCCATGATGGTTGAGATGATGCTGAGTTCTTTAGAGGTTCAACAGTTGGTGTTTCCTAGGGTCATAGAAGAGTACCCTGATGTCTTTCCATAAGTGTTTGTAGTATTACCCCCTCGACGAGAGATTGAGTTTGGGATCAAGATACAACTAAGAGAGTCTCTTATCTCTATGTCCCAATATAGGATGGCCCCTTCTGAGTTACGAGAGCAACATATATAGCTTGATGGTCTGTTACAGTGCAGTTTTGTTTGGCCAAGTCTGTCACCATGGGGTGCACCAGTTTTGTTCGTGAATAAGGTCGATGGAAGTTTTCAGTTGTGTGTCGATTATCATTGATTAAACAAAGTGAAAATAAAGAATCGCTATCCTCTTCCATGGATTAATGATTTATTCGATCAACTAAAGGGTTCAAGTTGGTTCTCAAAGATCGACTTGCGGTCGGGATATCATCAGACGCCTGTGAAGGATGAGGATATCCCAAAGACTGCTTTTCGTTGCCGTCATGGGCATTATGAGTTCGTTGTAATGCCATTTGGCATGACGAATGCTCCAGCTGTATTCATAGGATTGTTGAATGCTGTGTTCTGTGAGTTCCTAGACTAGTTCAGGGTAGTTTTCATCAATGACATCCTTGTGTACTCCATATCTGAGGAGGAGCATACAGAGCATCCACAAGCCATTTTGGGAGTTCTTTGCCTATATCAGTTATTCGGGAAGTTGTCGGAGTGTATGTTTTGGGCTCGATAAGTCCGTTTCATAGGGCATGTTGTGTCCCAATAGGGAGTAGCTGTGGATCCATCGAAGATAGAAGCAGTTGTTTCTTGGG
Organism: Viscum album; assembly: GCA_963277665.1. NCBI lineage: Eukaryota > Viridiplantae > Streptophyta > Magnoliopsida > Santalales > Viscaceae > Viscum > Viscum album. The sequence continues at coordinate 535,647,172 of OY728138.1, read as the reverse complement.
TAGCCCCCAAGACAGTGTCAGAGGTGTGAAGTTTCGTTGGTCTTGAAGGCTACTACAGGAGGTTCGTATCCGATTTATCAGGAGTTGTGACTCCGCTGACAGCTTTGACCAGAAAGGTTCAAGCATTCATATGTACTAATCAATGTCAAGTAGCTTTCGAGTATCTAAATGAGAATTTATTAAGTGCTCCAGCCCGTTTTCTTCCAGTTGAGGGAGTTTAGTTTGATGTTTTCTATGATGCTTCAAATCTGGGGTTGGGATGTTTTCTCGTGAAGTAGAGGTCAATTGTTTCTTATGGGTCTTGGCAGTTTTATCCCCATGAATGCAACTATGCCACCCAAGATCTTGAGTTGGAATCCATGGTGTTTTATCTAAAGTTGTGGAGACATTACCGCATTGGGGAGCGCTTTGTGGTTTTCACCAATCATAAGAGTTTGAGATATGTTTTCTCCCAGTGTGACTTTAACTTATGACAGCATTGGTATATGGAATTCTTATAAGAATGCGACTTCAAAATATCTTATACACCTAGAAAAGGGAATTTTGTAGCTGATTCACTGAGCCAAAAGTCACGTAGTGATGCTGTGTGTGAATTTGGTGATTCTTGAAGAGTAATGGATGAACTTTCAGTATTACATCTTGATATGGGAGAAGTTGGGGGTAGAGGTTGTCTTTTTCAAATGATGGTATAATCATCCCTGATGCAGAAGGTGGAAAAGGCCCATTTGGGAGATCTAGAGGTGGAGGTCTGGAGAGATTGAGTTATTTTTGATGAGGCCCTTGATGGTTGGTCATAGTATGAACAAAATCGAGTGTTGTATCATTGAAGGATTTTTTTCCCTTGATGATGCGCGAGACAGTTCTCAAAGATTTCCATAGTTCGCCTTTAGCATTACATCCTGGTGTGACAAAAATGAATTGATCCTTGATGAGTCAGTTTTGGTGGCCTGGGCTGAAGCATCTGGTGGTAGAGTTTGTGTCTCGTTGCTTAGTCTGCCAGAAGGTGAAGGACGAACACCGTGTTCATGGGGGTCTACTCCCGCCATTAGAGATTCCTCATTAGAAGTGGGAGGACATCTCAATGGACATTATTACTGGTTTACCTCGAGCTCCAGGAGGACATGATGATCTATGGGTGGTAGTGGATAGTTTAACAAAATCAGCCCACTTCATAGCAATCAAGGAGTCAAGCTTAGTGAATGTTTTGTTGAGGTAGTATCTAGAGGAGGTGGTGAGACTTCATGGAGTCCCTAGGATGACCATTTCTGATCGAGATCCTCATTTTACCTCTAGGGTGTGGAAAGGTCTCCAACATGATTTCGGTTCTCAACTATGCCTAAGCATGGATTTTCATCCTCAAACGGATGGTCAGACAGAGGGAACCGTCCAGACTCTTCAAGACATGTTACACTCTTGTGTTCTTGATTTCAGAGGCTCATGGATAAGGCACTTACCCTTGGTGGAGTTTTCTTACAATAACAGTTTTCAATCCACCATCGGTATGGAACCTTTTGAAGCCTCGTATGGTCGAACATGTTGTTCTCCATTATGCTGGACTGGGGTCAGAGAGTCAGCAATTATCGGACCAGAACTAGTGTAGAATTGAATAGAGATGGTTCAGCTGATTCGTGAGAGGATGAAGACAGTGCAAGATCATCAGAAATCATATAGTGATCAAAGAAGGAGACCCTTTGAGTTTAATGTTGTGGATCATGTGTTTCTGAAGGTGACTCCTCGTCATGGGCAGTGAAGGTTTGGTTGTGGAAGTAATCTTTCTCCTGATTTTTTGGGCCTTTTGGGGTGTTTCCTCATTTTGGAGTTGTGGCATATCGAGTAGCACTTACCCCACAAATGAGTCGGATACATGTTGTTTTCCATGTATCATAGCTCCTTCATTATCTTCATGATGACTCTCACACTATTGATTGGGGAGAGATCGATGTTGATGATGATGAAACCTTCGAGGAGCGACCTGTGGAGATCCAAGACCACAAGGAAAATGTGTTTCACATGCGTTTTATCCCCTTAGTTCATGTCTTGTGGCGACACAGTGGCATGAAGGAGAGTACATGGGAATGTGAGTCACAAATATGTGCTCAGTACCCAGAATTGTTTGATGTTTAACTCTTTTCATGTAACGATGTTCCCTTTGGGGTTAGAACATTCATGTTTTATTTATGAATTTTATTTGTTGCTTTTGTGGCTTGCGCTATTTTGAGAGGTATCTCGATGGGTGGTTGTTCGGACCCCATTTCATTTTTCTCTTTAGGTGGGTTTTGAATTCTCGAGGATGAGAATGTTTTGATAGGTATCTGATGTAATTTCCTGGACCTCTCCAGTCTATTACTTTGTGAAAATGAGGTGTTTGAGGTGTTACAGGAGGTCAAGGTGACTTATCCCCAACACTTTTCTAAATTTCAAATTCTGTGAACAGTAATTGTAGGTGTACAGTGTGTCCAGAATGGTGAGGTCGATCGGTAACCTCTATTGGTAACCTCTAACAGTAGGTGTACAGTAACGGTAGGTGTACAATGTTTTCAGAATGGTGAGGTCTATTGGTAACCTCTATCAGTAACCTCTAATGGTAGGTTTATAGTAACGGTAGGTGTACAGTAATGGTAGGTGTATAGTGTTTCCAGAATGGTGAAGTCTATCGGTAACCTCTATCGGTAACCTCTAAAGGTAGGTGTACAGTAATAGTAGGTGTACAATAACGGTAGGTGTACAATGTTTCCAGAACGGTGAGGTCTATCTGTAACCTCTATCAGTAACCTCTAACGGTAGGTGTACAGTAACGGTAGGTGTACAGGGTTTCCAGAAATGTAAGGTCTATCGCCAAGCTCTATCGATAACCTCTAATGGCAGGTGTACAGTAATGGTAGGCATACAGTGTTTCCATAATGGTGAGGTCTATCAGTAACCCCTATCGGTAACCTCTAACAGTAGGTGTACAGTAATGGTAGGTGTACATTAACAGCATGTGTATAGTGTTTCCAGAATGGTGAGGTCTATCGGTAACCTCTATCGGTAACCTCTAACTGTAGGTGCACAGTAACGGTAGGTGTAGAGTAAAGGTAGGTGTATAGTGTTTCCAGAACAGTGAGGTCTATCGGTAACCTCTAACGGTAGGTGTATAGCAACGGTAGGTGTACAGTGCTTCCAGCTTCCTACAGTTCGCCCCTTTGATGTTTCCTTTGACGTAAAATACATTTAAAGCCTTATTTTAAGGGATCTTAAGTCCGATTCGATGGCCATAAATCCTATATTAATTATTCATATGGATCAGGATGTTTTTACTTGGTCAAACCACGTTGTTTAATGTGATCCTCTTTTAATGGGGAATTAAGTGTATCTTAAACCATCACCCCATTAAATCTTCAAAAGGGACAAGATATCTTCTTTCTTTGTTCTTCCTCTTTTTTATCGTCTATGAGACACTAGAACCTTTCAATCCTTCCCATTGGAGTTACATAATCAAACTTTACTCCTCCGATTGGTTCTGCTCTATTTTGATGCAACCAAGCTGTATCAATCAAACTTCGATATAAGGTATGTTTTATCATCAATACTTTGGGGACCATCTTCTCCTATTTCTCCTTTCTATATTATAGAATGTAATCTCTATGATTCTAATGGGGTTTTTCTCTGGGTTTGGTTAGTGTGGTCATACCGTGCCATCCTCAGGTGGATGCAGTTGTCGCGAGAGGAGGATCGTGACCTGTTGTGTGGATAAAGAACGCGAGGAACTGTTTGAGGATGGGGATTCGGTGCTTCTCTTTATTTTATGTGCAACTATATCTTTAGCTTGTTTTATCCCACTGAATGATAATGGAATTGACATAATAAATATTTGAACCGGATAAATAAATTGATATCGATCATATGTTATTGCCTGTTGTTTTTGCTAGATAGTGTGATATTTATACTTGTTCTTGATGCAAATATATAAAGAACGTAAACTGGGATTAATTGAAATTTTTTTGGCTAAAGATAAAGTGGAATGTAAAAGAATCTGATTCTTGTTGTAATTTCATGTTAATCAAATTGGTGCAGTAATAATGTTCATTTATTTGTGATAGATTACTGTTAGGTTTCCCGAATTTGGAAGCAACGAATAATAAATTGGTTAATCCAAGATGGATTTAAGAACTGTTGGTTTTTAGAAGATAATTTCTTGCAGGGTTCTGAGTTACCCTATTGTCTGTTTAGGGGACAAGAGCCCAATTGTGAAGATGTTTGTTTTACTGCTACTTGTGTTTTGATGAGAACCTGGATAGTTGTGGTAATATATGGAGGCATAGAGGCCTTTTTTGGTTGTGGATGTAGATGACGCATAGAGTGGCGAGATGCATCAGTTTATGCTTGTGGGTGTCATGGAGGACACTAGGGATTTTGGAATGTGATGGATGTGATTGTTGGATGCTTTCTGTTATTTTGGTTGTTTATCTTCTTTACTTTTCCCACTTCTCAAGGAAGATGGTATTACTTTCCCTTCTTATGAAATAGGTAAATACACATGGGGTATGCCATGTGCTTTCCATGTTTAGATTCTCAAGGAAGGATGTGTATATGCTCTTGCTATAAGCGGAAAAGACTCGACCGATAGTACATATACTCGTCGTGTTGAGACCCCTTGTGTTTAGTAGCATAGAATGTTTTTCTAGAATTATTGGGAATGTGGGAAAGTATTTTATGTAATGAATAATTGAATAAATGGTGTTAACCTAGGGGGATGGAGTTGCTGGAATATAATGACTCTGTTGTAATTTTGAAGGAACAATGGACTTTGGGTGTGATGAAAATGAAATTTAATGTTTAATTGTTCATGGTTAATTAATGTTTAAAGAATTAATTAACGTTCAGTGGAACTGATAAAAAGGGATTGAAGTAATCTAATAAATATCTTTAAATTCATGTGTGCTTATTGGATACCAAGTCTTAGAAGTAGCAGCCTAGAGTCTGAGAGAGGTTAGTTGTAGTTGTGTCTAAGCCTAGGTTATTCCCATAGTGTGGTTGTGAGTTATAGTATATTCTGTACTTTTTGTGTTTCTATATGCTAATTTACCCAATCAGTAAGGGAAACTGACACCCCAGGGATTCTAAGACCTGGGGGGTGTTTTCCCCTACATTCTGGTGGGAGGATGGATGACTGACTACCCCCTTTGGCCCTGCTCTCTTTTCTTGGTAGTTACTTGTGCTGACAGGCACATTGGTTAGTTTTACCCATATAGGTGTGTAGAGGGATATAATGGATTGTGGTTATTCACAAACATATATTTTGGATATTGTTTTCTATAAAATACTATAGTTGTAATGTGTATAGGCTGTGATGGCTTGAAGATCCTTACTCGATGTATGTGTTGTGTTGGCTTGAGGTATAATACCCGACGTATGATACATGTTATGCGAGCTGTGGTGGTTGCTGGAAACTACCTGGTTACTTTGGTGTCTGGATGTGGTGCTTTTGTTGCATGAGGTGCATATTGTGGTGCTTTTCCCAGGTGTCTGTGGGCATGCCTTTTTGGAGAGAGATGCTCAGGACGTGCGGCGTTGGGGAAAAGCGGAAAACTAGTGGGGAAGTAGTAGCGAGGTACCCTTGATATTATTTATTATATGATATATTCTTGTATGAATTACCTGGTGAGAGTATCCATGGTGGGGTTGGGAACTTATTATACCTGTTTAGGTGATGAGTTAGTTTCACTTGTTGTTCACTGTGCTTTAGCATGCTTTCTTTACTTTTGCACGAGAGGCTTCGGGGAGGATCCTACTGAGTATACTGTTATACTCACCCTATGTATATATAAACTATTTTTCAGGTCATTTGGAGAAGGTTAGAGATCATGTTGGTTTATAATATCTTTGGGTTGTAGGAGATGTTCGGGCTTGTGCTTTCTGCTGTTTTTACCTTCTTTTGGGTACTTGTAGTTTTTCCCTTCCAATTGTAGTAATTTTTCATGACATTTCATATATTCACTTGGGGTTTCTTTTATATTCCCGTTATGGGTTGGAGTTGGTTGGTTTCTATCATATCTCTCTCTTCTGAATGTGTTCTCTTAAAGGGTAATGCCTCCCATTTGTGTGTTTATTATACCCTCGGTGCTAGTCGCCAACCAGGGGCCTACTGGAGGCAGGATTTAGGGGTCATTATATCCCTTCCCAGGTTGCCAACCCAAGAGGGGTACACTTTGTGGGGACGGGGTCATGACACTTGATGTAAAATAGGGATTATGATATAAAAACATTCATAGGGGTATACCGTGAAGTCTTACAATTTCATTAATATATAGTCTTTCTAAATGTTCAAGTGGTAAATATTCTCTTATAGTAATAAAATGTGCTGAATTAGTAAGACGATCAATAATGACCCATAGTGCATCATTCCTTATAGCTGTCTTTGGTAGCCCCATGACAAAGTCCATTCTAATATCATCCCATTTTCACTCAGGTATGGGAAGATGTTGCATGGATCCTCCAAGATGCTGTCTTCCAGCCATTACCTATTGACAAACCATACATCATGGCACATAATCAGCAATACGCCTCTTCATGTTTTCCAACAAAAAATGATCCTTCAAATATCTATACATCTCAGCGCTACCAGGATGTATAGTGAAATTGGAGCTATGAGCATCATCCAACAATTCTCTTTTTAGATCAGGTATATTGGGAACACAAAGTCTCTTCCCATATTTCAAAATTCCATCTTCATTTATGAAGTAGATCCATATCCCATCGTTCACAACTTTAGTTTTGTTTTCAAACTCTTCATCATCAGTCGGAGAACATTTTATCTATTATAGTAAAGATGGATTAGCAACCATTTGAAAAAGTATCAATGTTTCACCTTCCATGATTATTCCTATATCCATTTTTAACAGATTCATGTACATAGGATCACTTTCAAATCTCATCTATTTCATAACTCCATGATCTTTTCTGATAGAAGCATCTGCCACCATATTTTCCTTCCCCGGGTGGTAGTGTATAGTACAATCATAATCTTTGAGTAGTTTGAGCCATCTCCTTTTCCTCATGTTGAGTTATTTTTTTGAGAAAATATACTTAAAAATATTATGATCAGTATATATCTCACATTTTTACCATAGAGATAGTGTCTCTATATCATCAGAGAAAATATTACAGCGACTAACAAAAGATCATGAGTAGGATGGTTTTGTTCCTAAATTTTTAGTTTCTATGATGCATAGGAAATAACTCTATCATTCTGCATAAGGACACAACTAAGTCCTTTCTTTAAATCATCACTATATATAACAAACCCATCATTCCCAATGGTGGATTAAAGATAAGAGCATTGACTAATCTTCTCTTCAATTATTCAAAACAATATTCACACTATTTTTTCCAAACCAATTTAAACCCTTTACATGTGATCTTCGTTAATGTGTTAGTCAATAAAGAAAATTTTTGGATGAAACTCCGATAGTATCCTTCTAATCCAATAAAACTGTATAACTCAGTTACACTCATTGGTACCAACAATTCTTGGATTTCCATTGTCATTGAATGATCAACAAATATTTCATCCTTAGAGACAATGTGGACTAGAAAAGAAATATCTTGAATCCAGAATTCACACTTGGTAAACTTCCAATATAATTCATTTCTTCTAAGAGTCTTTAGAATAGTGCACAATTGATTTTCATGATATATGTAGATTTTGGATTATACTAAGATATCATCAATATGTACTACTAAAAAGTTGTCAAGATATTCCTTGTAAACACTTTTCCTTAGATCCATGAAAACAAAGTGTTCATTAGTCAGTCTAAAATTCATTACTATAAACTTGTAAAACCCATACCATGTATGAAATGATATCTTCAAAATGTCTTTCATATTTATGAATAATTGATGATATCCATATAGAAGTCCAATCTTTGAAAAATATTTATCTCCCTGAAGTTGATCCAATAAATCATCAATATGAAGTAGGGGATACTTGTTAATTATTATTATAACATTGATAACCCTGTATTCATTGCACATCATCATAGATCCATCTTTATTTTTAACCAAAAGAACAGGGGATCCCCATGGAGAAACACTCAGGGAAATAAATGCTTTATTACTCAATTCCTTTAGTTGTTTCTTTAGTTATACTAATTCCATAGTGGCCATTATATAAGGGGTCTTCAATATGGGCCTTGAACTAGGAATTAAGTCAACAATAAACTCAATTTATCATTCTGGAGTATGTCTAGGTAAATCCTTTAGAAACACATCAACTTATTCTTGAAAAATATGTACAACATCTATTTGAACATTTCTTTCCTCACCCATAGTTATTTCACCACCTTCCTCCCCAATAATTGAATTTAGTAGAGCTGTTGGGGGTAGATCTATATAAGAATCAGATGGTGACGTGTCTACTCAAAAGATAAGGTATTCCTTATCATCATCAAAAAAATGTAACCTCTTTCTTCTTACAATAAATTTTCACATCATGGCCTGAAATCCAATTCCTAACAAAAATTATATCCAATTAAATCTTGGGTATGATGATGAGATCAATAGAAAAAGCACGTTTATATTCCGTAACAATAACTGATTCCCAAAACATTGTTGTAATGATAATTTCATTAAGAGTTTTTACTGACAAATAACTTGTTAAATCAAATTAGAAATATCTAATTTTCTTGGAAAACTAGGAAGATATTAAAGAATACAATGATCCAAAATGAAATAAACATTGGATAAATTTGAGGAAACAATAAATGTACCTGCCACCATGTCATTAGTTTCTTCAACCTCATTAGTAGTGATTTCATAAGATTTTCCTTTCTAACTTGTCCATTTTTGAGGTAAGTTTCCTTGGATCTTTGGACATTAATTTTCATAATGTCCCATTTCTGTACAATTTTAGTGTTAAACATTGAAAACCTCTTTCTTTCACTTGCAATCACGTGCTGGGTGCCCTTTTTAACTACACATGTAAGAAAATCCCATTCCCTTCAGGTAAGTACTAGGGTGTTTCTTCCCACATTTACTGTAGGATAGAAAATCAAAATTTCCCTTCTTCCCCATATTTTTATTTTTAGAGTGTTTAGTAAATCTCTTTTTCTATTGTTTTTCTTTAAAGTCATAAGACTTAGTGAATTCCTTTTCTGTATTGATAGCACAGGATACTATATCTTTGTATGGAGAGATGGATTGTGAGACTAATGATTGATGGATAAATGTTTTTATCCCATCAAATAATTGACCAATCATACTCCTTGGGTTACATATATAATCTACAGTATATCTTGAAAACCCTATAAAGTTAGCCTTATACTTTGTGACATTCTCATCCTCCTTTTTCCTCAGACTTAGAAATTTCCTTTCTATATCTGGTCGATGTTCACGGGGAAAGTATTTTTCTATGAAAATATCTTTACACTCCCTCTATTCTATATTTTATACTTCTTCATCCTCATTTTTTTTAATTAATGGACACTATTGATCTATTTCTCCTGTGAGGTGATAAACTGCCATGACAACTTTTTCCCTTTACCTACTCCACAAAGCATTAAATATTTTCCCCAAGGAGCTTATACATTGATCTTCTACACATGGATTTGTAGTCCATTTAATTTTGGTTGTGGTTGTCTCATGAATAGGTATAACATTGATCCTCCATGTTATAGATCAAGGTTCTCCATAATAGTAAGGTTATTATTCACAATCTTATTGAGTTTTCCGAGTGTGATTATAAGTTGTTCAACACTAGTTTCCTCACTAGCTCCACTATAATTAACTTAAGTAGGAGGTAAATCACTAAATGGATTATGTGCATTGATACCATTTCCATTTCTTCCACTAGGCGCCATTTCTAAACAATGGAAAACACTATATTAGGTTTTGAATCGTAATACATAATTCAAAACAAGTAAAATACCTAACATAAATTAAACAGTTTATGCATATAATCAATAATCATAAAAAATTTATTTGGGGAATTATTTACTCATAAATCCTTCATAATGGTTTGTAAAGAAAATTTGAATTATCTTAAGAATATCCCTTGGGAGTGTTATAACCAAGAGTGCAGCAAGTCCCATTGTCATGCACCGGTTCCAGTTCGAGTCTAGCTCAAAGTGGAGTTTTCGGGTTTTACCCCAAGATACATATGTTCCAGAACCACCTCTATCTGCAAATATCTAGATAGGGATCTATTTAATAGAAAATTAAAAAAATCTCTACATTACCAAAATTCTAGGAAGTTCTTTTATACTGATCCTCAAATTCTATCTTAGGGTAGTGTTCTATAATCATAGTTTTTCTAAATCTAGTTTCCAAGGATTGTACTAAACTTTCTCTGATACCAACTGTAATGCACTGAACCTAGTTAGCTATAGTCTGTGCATTATTACATAACATTTTCATGATCATAGTAGATCAAGTCTTGAAATACTGATTAGTTTATTAGCCTTGGAAGTACAAGATATATACATATGTTTTACATTACATCGTGAAATAAAACCAACAACATAGTGTCACATTTGAAAACACTCATATCCTTTGGCATATCTCTATAAGTTAATAATAATATATTTTTTCACATCCTGGGAAAATAAAACATAAGAAATTGACGATCTCAGATGCTCAGTAAGGATAAAATTATAGTGGAAACTATAATAAATAAACATAAAAATTTAAAGCAATTCATAAGACTAAAACACAAGCCTTTTTAACATAAACGTCAGCATAATATAGGAAAGATAAATAAAATAATTCCATTTTCTTATTCACATGGATATTCTACTAGTATAACAATCACAAGTAATATCAATAGATAATTTCATAATAATGGAATGCATAATTCCAGACATCATAACCACATAGTGAATGCCTTGTGCCAAGACTAAAAATAAGATTTTGTCAAGTACTTGTTCCAAGACACTAGTTTGTCTCATGAGACCTACCGATGCATTTAGGAGCTATTGTGGGATCCACCCATGACATACTATTTCCAATTCATTCCTCATATTAAAAGGTTTAAATATAACATTAACATTCGTTTTAAAACTAGAATACGTATTGTTAATACTATAACTGTAAACCATGAGTGGTATAAAAATAATACATCTACATTCAAACATATCACAAAAACTTCAATACAATATAGAAGATTGTATCATAACAAATCAACTTCATACAAGTGTAAAATCCATCAAAATATGTTGACATAGATGAAATCAAAACTATTTGAGAGAAATATATATTTCTATTTTGAAATCATTTTAAAGTCACATATTTATAAAAGAAAACATTTTTTTTGAAAATATTATTATAAGCTTGTAAGGGAATTTTTTAAGGTTTTATAATGATAGAAAATATCTGCACCCGCCGTATAAGTATAAAAAACATTCTTACCTTAATTTGTCAAAAAGGTCATAAAGTACCTTGTTTGGAAAAATACCTATAGATTCCTTTAAATATTTTTTTATAAAAAGTAAAAAAAGGTGCAAATGAATTTAACCCATATTCTATGAAATATTAAAAACATTTTGAAATACTTTTTTAAGAAACACATATGTGGAGGATAATGATTTCTCAGTAGATGCTTACGTATAGACAAACTCGACTAAAAAAGAGATTGTAAAATTAAACCTTAACTTGTACTTTTACATAGTCCTGGGTAAGTTAACCTCTTATATAATAGTTAATTCATTGTTGATAAATTATACAAGATCCACATACATAAATATGACATCATATATAATCTTCTAATATTTCTTTGTTAATAATATTTCAGTAGTATCATTGTTTCAGGTGATAAATGATTCATTTTCCTTTATATGTTTTATCATGTAGGTCATGTTTTTTTGGATAGGATTTATTTTATTCTTATACAGAATGATATTAAGTTCTTAAACATAATTTATAATCATAAAATAAAAATTATTCTTTAATGGTTACAATGGGGAATGAATCTCATTGGGTTCATGGAGACGGTAATCTGTACGTATGGACGAGCGACCATATCATTCTATTTATGGTGAAATAATTTATAAATGTATGGTATATTAGATTTACAGAATAATTAAAATATTCTATTTATTATTTAAATCAATTATACTCATTATTATACCCATCCATGTAATGAAGTGTTGAATAACAAACAACACCACGACGTGGAGACGATAAGACGTATGTACGCACGTATGATGGGTTTGTCACTCATAGGATGGATAGAATAATAAATATAGGTGTACCATATTTATAATAACATCACAGTATGTATAAGTTATTGGAGTTGTTATTTTGGTATGGAAGAAACAATTAAATAGGAAGTGGAAGAAGAAAAGAACTTTGAAATTGGTGATGGAATTATTACCTCTTTTCGGGAGCTTCCTTTTTTATTTGATCAAAAGAGATCCATAGGTTGGCTTTCTGGTAAAAGTAAGGCCTCCTGGTTAAAGTGAGGGAATTTGAGAGGATATTTGAGTAGGTTTTGACCAAGCCAAATGGCTTTGGGGGTTTGAAATTAAGAGAAGGGAAGTTCCCTTCTATAAGACTGGTGAGAGGAACCTTCACAAAAAATTGAAATATTATTTTACTATAAAGTCATTTTAGGTTTCTAATGGATCCAAAAAGAATTTATTTCAAGGATAAGGTGGGTTTTGGTCGAACACCTCTCAACCAATAGGTTGTAGACATGTTTAGGTCACCATATTAAACTTATCTTTAAGATTTAACTCTTAGTTAAATCGGTTAATTTTTACCAGGTCTCCTTGTATTATTATAATAAATGGTTAAAAAACTTTCTATAAAAATCCCAGAGAACCCCAAGTTGTTCATTATTGAGATATATAACATTATATAATTCCTTTTGAAAAACATTAGTTTTTTAAAAATGGTATATAATTTAATAAAATAGTATTTGTTTTAAAAACTCATTTATGTCAATTTTGACACTATTTAGTATTCAGTTTTTGTGAAAGTCATAACACCTTTTTCATTTTGAGAAAAAAAATATTTAATCAACCCTAATATTTCATATTAACCTGGAAAATGTTTTTAATGCATAAAAAGTCTCAATTTATATTTATTTTAATATTTATGATATGAATTATTTTATTCTTTCATTAATAAGGTAATTACTTCATCATCATTGTGTCATAAATAAATTTAATTATTTAATGTATAAAACTTATAAATAAAATACCATGATGTATTAAATCATTTTAGATTTCCAATTAATATTTATAATAAAATTTATCTTATGTATAACCCTATATTATAAATGTTTTAGTTATTAAAATTTTAATTTAACACATTTAACTCTTCTTTAAATAAAATATTAATAAATTTCTTAATCTAATCCATGTGGATAAAAAAGGATCATGTTTTTTTCCTAAGGTTGAATTAGGTCGAAATACACTTATCCAATAGAATTATGACATGTGTTATGGTAATTATAATATCATTTTCACCTTTAATCACCCTATTTACTTTTAACCGTGGTAAATAAAATTCAAAAAGTTACTATTCACCAAAAATTATTTTCATCTTATTGAACCACATTTTACTTACTGATGTCAAATACGTTTCTCAAATTTCTGAAATTCAATTCACAGAAGCATTAAAATTATGTTTTATGCAAATTTGCAAATGTGCCCAAAAGGTGGTTAAAAGGCGTTAAAAAGTTAAATAAAATTTTATATATCTAATCTTATTATAAAATGACACCAATGAATTACCTTGGACTAATATAGGTATTATGTATCTATTTTGACTTTAAAATAATTTTAAAAAAATAATTATTATTTAAACAAAATTCAGTTTTAAACAATAATGTAGTGTTTTTCACTATTCATCAAAAATTGATTGTTTTCAGAAAAATATCTAAAATTTCCCCTAAGCTAATTTTGATATTCTGAATCCAAAATTGAAGTATGTTTTGAAAAATAATATTTATTAAATTTCAAAAAGTGAGTATTACTATTCAAAACTGCTTTTTAAATGGCTAGTTTGATTGGTCGTAGTGTGCTAGAACTCCAAGTTGCGTACAACGCAAGCTATTGCATTATTTAAAGAGAATCTTACTGTGAAATCTTAAGGTGTTACATACACATATATACACATATTCACACATATATATACATGCACATACACATACATACTTGTACACACACATGCATCTACATACACATACGCATGCACATACAAATACACAGACACATACACATACACATGCACATACACATAAACATACACATACACATACACATACAGACACACACATACACATAAATATACACATGTAAATGCACATGCACATACACATACACCTACATATATACACATACGTACATACGCATACACATACACGTATATATACATACATATACATATACATACATACACATACATACACATGCATACACATACATACACATACATACACATACATACACATACATACACATACACACACATACATACACATACATACACATATATACACATAAACATATATATAAATACATATATACATACTTAAATACACCCACCCACACAACCATATACACATACATACATATATACATGCATATACATATTCATACATACATACACACACATATACATAAATAGAAACACATATACATACATGAATGTACACTTACATACTTATACTCATGTGTATGCATACATAAATACAACTATTTACATACCATACAAATGCATACATAATAACATACATACATGATGGATTCATAACCCCTAAATCCCATACACAAGAGATGTTTATTATGAAATCATATAATATAATTGGGTAATATCATAAAAGACATGAAATTAAATGACCTTTCATGCCTTCATCTACTGTATTATGCGATTGAAGCCATATCATATAGAAGAATTTAGTGAAACCATGTAATTGACATTTATATTATTTCATATGATTACATGGTTTCATAAGGAATAACATGAAATGATATTTCATGCTACTGCCCATGGAATCCCACACAGTCGTATTATATGACTATGCCATATCATAAGCCTTGGAATGTGATTCCCTGCAACTACTTTTGATTATTATGGTTTCCAAAACTATTTTCCATATATGATATCACTAAGAAGCTATCTTATAAGTTGTAACACAAGGAAATTTATTCATGTTAGAGTAACAGGATATGGACATAAGATTTACTCATGTGTTATAACCCAAGATTAAAGGTGAAAATACTTCAGAAGCATCCTCAGGGACATATAATTCCTATGTCTATATGATAATAATGTATGTAAGTGCTTTATGATTAAATTATACTCCTCCAAAGACAATTCTCAATTTTCCTTATGTCTTTTTCATTAAAAGATTCTAACACTTCGTTTAGGGTGTAGATTTCAACATGTATGATGTAACGACACACATTGTTATGGGTGGGTGGAAGTCATGGTGAATTTGAATTTTTCTATGGAGTAGAAAACGTTCTATGAATTAAGACTCAATTTGTTGTTTATAGCATTGGAACACATCATAAAGATGTTTTTGGATTGTGATTGAGGTCTAATTGAGGTTTCAGGTGCCTAAGGAAGTGTTGGGGTTGGGGTCGAGGTAGACCTATTGTTGAATTTTTTCATCTACAATAGGTCATGCAATGACACTCAGGTCTCACCATGAAGATTTCAATGTCTTTGTGTGTCGCACTGTGAGGTGTGGGATGTCACACTATGATGCATGTGTGGTAAGGATGTGAGGTGTTTGTGGTTTCACCATCATGGTCTTGGGCCTCAAGGATGGTCTATTTACATTACATCATGACACGACCTTAAGGGGTCACACTAAGATTATGTCTGGCTGAGTAATTTTACTGATGCCTCAGAGATGGTATATTTCCCAAAGAGTGTTGGAATGTATTAATTGAGTGTTTTGGTTTGTTTGACCATACAAGAAATAATCTATGTTTTCCAAATCATATTCCATTTTTTTCTTACTATTTGTGATTACTTTTGGATCAGGTTTATTCATGTTGTTTTATATTTGTGCATGTATTCTGGTGCTGTTTATTTAGATATTAAATTTATAAGTTGGATTGGGTGTTTATTACATAACTCTTAGAGGGTTAATATTGGTGTTGGGTTGTGTTTGTGATGTGTGACTCAGTCTTGATGGACTAACACCCTAACACTGAGTTGGAGAGATAGGGAATGAGTTGTGTTCCCTATTTTTTGTTTCATTATTAAGTTAATTGTATTATTATGTTAGGTGATGAATGCTAGGGTGGGTGTTGGATCCGGAGTCCTGGTCCAATGATGAGTGAGATAGAACTGACATGACCACCATGAGAGAGATAATGTCATATTTTTGTTTTATGTTTGTGAAAACCTTTAGGGATAAAGTGTGGATGGAGATGGGATGTGTAACTTCCCTTGGGTGAGATTTTTTTCCATAGAACATTATTTTCGACATATATTGAGTGAGAATAGGTAACTGGGATACATCACATGTGACCTCCCCTCAGTGAAAAGTGATGGAGTAGGACATGGTGACAACCTACCCTATATCTTGAGGAATGGGTTGATGAATTGGATATGTTGGAAAAAAATTTAGATATGTATTAAGGTGATTATATGATAAGAATATGCTAGTAGGCATTTTTATGAATAAATAAGGTCTGTTTATAAGGTATTTATTTTGTTGTCTAATATAAATCACCTAAATTTTTTATGATTTCCAAAAAAGGTGTTTAGATGAAAATGATCATCTGGATTTTACCAGATCAAGTCCATTGAATGAACATTAGTAGTCTAAGTGTTTTACATAATGATTATCATGTCATTCTTATAAGTTTCATCCGATAAATTATTTAATGAATGAATCAGGTGCTGTTTTTTTTATTTTTAAATTTCCAAATATCATGTCTAATGACACAAAAAATCATTGATATTTTCAAATGTTTCTAATTATTTTTTATTGGTTTTAATGAAAAATTCCAAAGAAAAATAATGTTTAATTCAAAATTGGGTTTTTTTCTAAGTAATGAATTAAAATGGGTTTATTTGAAGAAAATGGTGTTTTTGACATTTAATTTAATTTAGGAAACATTGATTGATATTTTATAACTACTATGAGATTCTATAAGTGGTTATTATATTTTATGGTAAAAATTTATCTAGGCTCAAGATAGACCATCAACCAAGGATAGAACGCTCTATATCCAACCCACAAGGGGTAGCTTGCCATGCCAGGCCTAGGAGGGCCTGCACGATCTGACAAAGAGGTGACTGAATGGGGGAATTGAACCTAGACACTGCATAATGTATTGGGATTCAAGCACACTGGGCATAGGGGATATCCAAATCCCTGTTATTCCACATGTGTGTATCCCATAAGTATGTGTGTGAAATTGGAAACCAGGAGAAAATCCTAGATACAATCATTTTTAGTGCTAATCAGAAACTCTGGTATATAAATAATCCCAAAGAACTACTATGAAACTGATGTGGGACAAGCAATTCTGGGTCACTATTCATATTTTAAAATCCCATATCACCCACACTCAGTTATGACATGCCATTATGATTTCTGTCTATCAACGCCTGATATTGGACCACTACCAACTTTCTTAATCAGGAAACTCAATTTTTAGGGCTAAAATAGATCAGACTCTATCCATCCACCACTACTGAGCCCTATCACCACCATGAATGATATTTACAGCTATGTATGACCTCAATGAGGGATTCATCTAACCTTGGAAGAGACTACCACTTCCACCACTATCTCCACCCTCATCCAATTATGCTTCCATGCTATCAAGCCACTGGTGCATGGGACACTCATGCACCATGCACCCCATGCACCATGAAGGTGCTACCCTAATGAATTGGTCCATGAGAAATCATTCAAACACCTGAAATCATTGAGTGTTTCCAAATAATTAAACTGAGTCTCATAGGTGTTTAATGAGATTTGGGATGATCCATTTATAGAGGAAGTGGATTCCACCATCGAGGGGATTCACACAATCTATAAAAGGAACACCTCCACTATCAAGGAGGGGAGTTCCAATATCCACGAGGAGGAGGCCTCCATGAATGATGATGTTGAACTCTTATTCATTTCTTTATTTTTTAATTTTCTTTTCTTTATTACAATTTATTCTTTTTTTTATTTTCTTAAACATAATTCATGGTTGTTAATTTTTCTTAAAAGTGTCCCACTCACACTGTTATTTTCTTCTTCTTTTAGTTTTCATATTCCTTCAAATTTATTTTATTTTCATTTATTATTTTATTTTATTTTATAATTTTTACACTCTCAATTTTTTTCTCTCATTATCCTATTCCTTTTATTATATTTATTTTATCTTTTTCAACTTTCTTTATTTCCACCATCAAGACCTATTACCCCCGACAATGAGGGTCTGACCTATGGATTTTCCAAGGGGCATTTAGGTGTTATGGAATTATTTCTTAATATTAATTTTATGTTTATAGTAGATATGAGTGGAATACATGAGTTTGGAAACTGATAAATATGAAATTCAACAAAAATATATTTTCATTATTTTATATTGTTTCTTTTCCATCTCTTCTATTGATTATATATTTACATGATAATGTTGAGCCAACCCCAATGCATAATTTTCTCGTCATTGAGTAAGAAACTACTCTTGTGATGTAATTTTAAGAAAAGATGGAGGATCAAAACTACCTACTTCCATTCAAAAAGGACCAACTTAAATAAACTCTCACCATAAATGAATAAATCAAATATGAATGAATTCAATGAGTTTATATTATCTCAAACCCAATTTCATTTGATTTAACTGAATTTTAATAGAATATTAATTACCATTTATTAGATTTTTTGGATTTTGACAATATTTTTTATGCCTTAGTTGAAGATGAACATATAGGTAATGAACCTACTAGGTAACACATGCAACAAATTTTTTATGAACATACATTTGATAAATCCCATGAGGAAGTACAAGTTGCTAATACTGAGGAAATCAAGACAAAGTCTGCTCATATAAGAAGGGGGAATTGTTTTTTAATAATTTAAATTTAAATTTTATTTAATTAAAAATGCATTCTTACGTTGCCTTTGACTACTCAATTCATAAATACCTTATCAAGGCAGAATTGTAAATAAAGGATGAGGTTTCACAAGTAAAAACCAAGGAGGGCGATCCATATTTCATCCCACTCTATCCAATAAATATACCCCCCAATTATGAAGATGATGGATCCAGTATACCCTATCCACGGATCATTTCTCACCACCAATAAAGAAGTGAAATATGGGAAAATCCATATTTAGTGGTGTAATCCAAGAAGATCCATCCACCATCTGAGTATGGATAAGAGATGGTAATTCCCTCTAGAGGTAGTAAAAAAGTAGAACCCACATGGGAAATTATACCAAGTCTTTTCCTTTAATTTTATTCCAAGGAAATTATTTTTCAATTTCAATATTTGGATTAATCCATCAAGAATCCCACTCTCTCATTTTTTATATTAAATGGTATGATCCAAGTGTTTATTTGATTAATTATATTTTCTGGGATCAGGATGGCATGAGGCATCCCAAAAATTGTATTGGAAGATGGATAAATAGGAAAATGAGTCCATTATTTCATTTAATAGTTTTAAACTTGAATAAATTTTTTCTAAGATCTGTTTGAGCTTTAAACTAGAATATAATGACCATGCTTGAATTAAGTGTTTCCATGACTAACCTAGGAGACATGAGTTTCTTAGGAATCCTATAATTCTATGTTTTATATTTCCATGATAATGGGATTGAATGAGTAAAATCGGGAATTATATTATTTATGTAAATCACTGATATATAAACGAAGAACCATTATTTTGAAGGAATGAGTTGATTCATTTAAATGATGATTCATTATCATTTTTTTATTTGAATTTATTTTTTTATTTTTCATAATGCCTTGAGTTGTTATCCAATATCAAATGTCCCATTCCTAATAAGATTTATAGACCAAGATCTTTTAGTTTTTTCTTCAGTAAAATTATTGAGTGATCTTGGTACATTCGAACTTATAGAACATTAATTTTAAGTTTTATAAGCAATTTATAAGAAAAAACACATTTAAAATGGTTGATTCATCTTTTAAAAATCCATTATTATTGAAATAAACCTTTACATTAATCCTTGTTTAGACCATAGAGACCATGAATGGCTTTGTGTGGATGATACTTGTTTCCATATATTTTTATTTATTCATACCAGCCTCTTATTATTTTCATGATATTGTAATGTTAAAGTGTGGGGGTTAAGGGATTCATGTTGTAATTGATTAAATACATTGTAAAATAAAAGTTGTGGGTGTTAATTGTGGTTATTGAGAAAGGTTGTTTATTTATACACTATACTTTCATCTTTTCCCTTCTTGAAAGAAATGAAAAAAAAGGAATGGGTGGTGACTTGGAAGAATATAAAATTACCATTACTAAACCAGTTATTTTTATCATATGTGGTAAGGTGTTTTATGTGAGTTTCACTATAATAATAACTTTTGAAAAAAATTAAAAAGTATTATGTGAAGGAAAATAAAGTATAAAAATGGAGATAAATCCATGAAGGTTCAAATAATTCAATATTCTTTAATTATTCATGAACATACCTTGATTTGGGGGGGGGGAGTTGTTACATTCAAGAGAAGAACTCCATTGAGCATTCACCTTTTATATCATGCACTTTACTTTAGATAGAAAACCCTTCTTTAAACGTCTATTTTTAAACAACAATTCCTACCAAACATAAGCCTTAGAGTCACTTAAACCTTGATTAACATGTCCTCTTGATTTTATGTGACTTTTTTCTCTACAAAGTAGAGAAACTAGTTCATTTATAGGTATACTTATTAGGATCAGGCTCTCACAATATAGGCATAAATCTACTAGAATTTTATCACAAGTGATAAGAGATAATTATTCAAAAGTTAGGTAAATTGTGACTTTACATGTTTAATAATAATTAATTAAGTATATTTAATAGATAAAATAATAAGTTTCATTATTTTCAAAAGGGTAAAACCAAAATACTTGAGTTTATTTTTCTTTAAAAATTGAGAATTTGAATTGATATTTTATGTGGATTTTTGAAAATTTTATTTGAAAGTGATAATTCATTTATTTTATTATCTTTGAAATTTAAAAAATGGTTACATAGGTTCAATATAAATTCAAGGTTGAGATTAAATTCTTAAGGAAAATTATGGTTTAAGTGTGGGGATATTTGGCACACTAAAATTTTATACATATTTTTAAATGTTTTCCAATGATTTTGTGATGGTTTTTAATGAAAATCAATACAAAAATAAATATTTTATTCAAAAGTGGTTTGTTCTAAATAGATAATTAAAATATGATTATTTGAATTAAATAATGGTTTATTTTGGAGTTAATTTTTTTTATGATACATTGATTGATATTTTATAAGTGTTATGAAATATTTTAGGTGTGTTATATTTTCATGGAAAAAAATAGACTGGCTCAACAACCATGTCCATCCCACCACTTAGCCAACCCACAAGGGAAAGCCGGTGAGTCCAACCATTGGAGGGCCTACATGAACCTATGAGGATGTGACTATATGAGGGAATTAAGCCTGTGAAGTTCATGGACTGTGGGGATTCAAGTCCATGGAGGAGTATGGGTGGGCCTAATCCCACATGGGCCACATGTGTGTGACCCGTATGTGGGCGTGTGAAAGTTAAATCTAGGTTCACATCCCTATAACATGAATTTTTAATGCTCATTACACACTCTAGTATATAAACCCTCATGGAGAAATTCTTTGAAACCAATGTGGGAAAAACAATTCTCAATCACTACTAATATTATTAAATATATCCTCCCATATGCTCGGTTATAACATAATGATGTGCTTTCAACCTGCTACCACCCACCATTGGTCCAATGCCACCTATCTTCACTGAGAAACACTATTGTTGTGCCTGAAAGATCTCTAACTCTATCCATCCTCCACTATTCATCCATTACACCACCATGGATGATCTCCATATCCTTATACAACCTCTATGAAGGCTTCATTGGGCCATGTAAAGCCCAAATGAATCATAGGAGATGAACACTTCTACCAAATCTATCATCTTCATCCATTGTCACTTCCATGCTTCCATGTGGAACTCGTATGTACCATGCACCCTAAGAACAATGAAGGAACTTCACCAATGAACTGGTCCATTATAAAACATCAAAACACCCAAAATCATTTGGGTTTTCCAAATATTTCACCCAGTTCTTGTGGGTATTTAATGATATTAGGGTAGATCCTTTGATCGAGTAAGATGTGGCCACCACCAAGTGGATTATCACTGCATACAAAATAAGTTCATTCACTACCAATGATGTAATTTCTATCAAACATGTGGAAGAGGATTCTATGATCGCTTTAATGACACTCTTCTTCATTTTTTATTTTTTTTCTTTTCTTTTATTTCTTTACATTTCATTCTTATAGTTTTTTTATTTTTTTAAATATAACTAATTCATATTAATTTTTATAAAAGTGTGACACCTATCCTATTATTATTCTTTTAATATTATTCCCCTTTTTAATTTTCTTATTCTTTCTAATTAATTATTATATTTTATTATTTCTATCTCTCTCTTTATCTATGTCTTTCTACTATTATATTTTATTTATTTCGTTTCTCTTATTTTTCACTATTTCTTTTCACCATTGTGACATCTTACCCACAAAAATGAGGGGATGAACTGAGGTTTTATTTGGGGGAGATTAAGGTGATGTTTAATGCTTTCTTAAAGTCCATTTTATTTTTATAGTAGATATGATTGGAATTTATGGGTGCGAATATTCTCTCTTAAGACATGTTACTCAAATATATTTTATTTACATTCCTTTTATTTTATTGATTATCTCTTCACACTATGAAGTTGAAATAAAGAATAAATGAAACAACATACTATGGATCAATTTTTTGGGAGATGTCACACTCTAGATTAAGGGGTGACATAAAATTTAATTATAGGAGGAGTTGAGATTTATATTTCTTAAATAATTCATGATTTCCAAACATTAAATAAGTTGTTTATGATTAATTCACGATATTTTATTGTTGAACTATAAAACTAAAATTTAAACAAATACATGATAATAATGGTAGAACCCAAAACCATACTCAATAACAACTACTTTTTAAAAAACAAAATCCATTATATTTATAATTTCAGGGTAATTTAAATTTCAGGTCATTTCATTTTTTATGAAATTAATAAAAAAACAAAAAATTATACTTCATTTATTTTTTAAACAGTAAAACAATAATGAAATAATTAGTTTAGTTGAATTTTTTTAATTGAGTAGATAAATGGAGAAAATCCTCAAGTGAGATGACCCTTGTCATCCACTGTACATTACAAGAAAACATATTTAGAAATTTGTTTTTTCACACCCCATAATTGATGTTCTATCATATACTAAAATTTTTCATAATCCAATCCTACATAAAAAGGAAGTGTCTTGGTTCAAGGTTTTTAAATATATTTTGGTGAGCCTCTAATAATATTGTGTTCGAATCCTATGATGTTTTTGAGTTTTCGTGGTATGAAGTGTTTACAGTTAACCACTTGATAATATTTTTGATCATAGGAAATATTTTTAAGTATACTGGGAAGTCACTTGTGAATTCCGTAGGATGAGGAACATTGGATTATATCTCACAATGTTATGAGTCTGCATCCATCAGGTGAACAATTTGTACTATTAAATTATGATTAATTTTGTATAATTTCATTTTGATAGACCTTTATAAAGTCACAATTTGTTGTTTCTCCAACTTGAAATAATGTATGTTTTTTATATATTGAATATATGATTTTGGTGAAAGTAATCAGGTATATGATTTTATATGAAGTTCATCAATCATAGGATTGAATTATTAAGGCATCACATAAAGAGTTCTCATATAAGTCATTAGATGATGAAAGTGACTAGAATAAGGATTTAAGGACATTCCTATGATGTTATGTAGGAACAAATGAAATTATGAGGGAACACCATATGGAGTTTCATCAATTATATATGCTTCTACAAGGTATTATTAGATTCACGAGTGAAAAAAGATGTACCACTTTGACATAGTTTCTAAAGGTTTCATAATGGTATCGAATGTAATAATGAAAATATGATCGTTCAACACCCCAAATGTCATAATGGGATGATAATTGATTCTCAGTTAGTAATAATGTTGTTTGATCAAGCATATTGAAACTAGTTCTTAAAGAGATCACCTGTATTGTAGGAAAATCTGATTTCTTCAATGCTATGAAATTTCCAATTGGGACTCCAAAAATGTTTTTTTGGAACTTTGAATTTAAGTTAACGAATTTACTAAAAATTTAAAAAGGAACTATGTCTATATAAAGGGTATTTCTTCATCAAGGTTATGTTTGTAATTTATGTAATTGAGGTAAAGAGTTATAGAATTGGAAATTTAATTAGATAGACATTGTAAAATAACATCTGTAACAAAAGTACTATATAGATTATTCCCATTAGTTGGTATCATATGGATGGTGTATATAGTTTATTTGGAGAATAGGTTGAAGAGGAATTGGTTAAAAAGAGAGTAGAAAAAGTGCATATCATGTGGTACTGTAACACACCGACCCCCCTAGGCTAGAGTAAGTGCATTACTTGTGATATTGGCATGGTTAGAAGGAATGAAAATCCCAAAGGAATTATTAGTTTACTAGTCTTGAAGAAACTAGATACATAGATGTTACTCAAATTACATTGGAAAAGTTTACAAGATACAATACATAACGAAAACTAAAAACTACATCCATAAGAACTCAATAAATGATCTCCTCTTAGTCCCCTGTTAAATGTAAGCAATGAAAGGGGTGAGCTCAAATGCTCAGTAAGGGTTACAAATATTGGAATAATGAATAAAATAATAAGTGAATCATAATCAATCTAACATAATCAATATAGCATAGTGAATAAATGAAAAACGCACGCCATTAATAAACTAAGAATGAAACTGCATCCATAGATTTTGTCATAGTGAAAACCTCATGGATAGTAAAAACTGATAATGAATAAATAGAATTCTTATTAATTTTACATCATGTATCTGGCACATAAAACAATAATACCATTAAAACAGTTTAGTTCTATGGGTATAATCCAGTCTGGTTTTGGGAAACAAACTTGAAGGGTTTTTCACCAACTGATATGTCTCATGAGACCTACCAATGCCTCAAGGGGATATTGAGGGCCTCAACCACCACTAAATGTCCAAATAATTCATTATACATGGATTAAATACAATAGAAATATGCCTTTTCAATATCCTTATAGAGTAGAGTATAGGGATTCATCAATATTTCCATAACTAAAATAACTTTCTAAATAAACACCGTTTGTAAAATGGTATAGAGTTTAGAAAAAAACATATACATGATATGATATTATGGATATTTAATATAAATATAATTTCAATTGAAAATTTCTCTAAAATGGGTTGTAGGTACACCACATAAGGATTTTTATGTGCACAATACAAAGTTAGTCACAACAAAATAGTAGTTGAGGCAAAAACTCTTACCACAATGTAATTGGTCGAATCGTATGACCAGAACTTAATAACTCTCAAATGAATCATTCAATAACATGAATATAAATAGAATAATGTTATTATATATCAAATGTAATTACACATATACCACATACAAGAAATAAGAGGAGAACAATGAAAATCTCATAGAAATGAATGTGAGATGAGAAACCCCCTTACAAACATTTCGGTATGGTAACAAGTGTTATTGAAATGGATTATTAAGAGGTAAAGGGGTATTCCCATATTTATATTTCACAAGGGAAGTATGGGGGAGGTGATAAAACATACCCCATCATTTGGAATTAAAACTAAAAGGGCACAACATAGGAGAGATTCTTGAACCAAAGTGAGAGAGAGGATCCCTTACCTTACGCTCGAAGGTGTTCTTGTTTGTTTTAACGACCTGAATAATCAAAATTAGATCAATTAATTAAATATTAAAGAACCTAATAAACATGTAATTTATATTTTATAACATTATTAAGTTCATTAATTGAATGTTTTATGGGTTTAATATATTTAATTTTATCTTTTTGGTAGCATTTTCTTCTTTGGTTTTCATGATCGATTTACTTGTATTCATGAATGGATGTTTGTTTGAAATATGGTTAAACAACCAAAATTGTTAACAAGAATTTTTAGTGAAATTCAAGATACATAAATGATCTTATTATGTTTCTGGTTATATACCATGATGATGACTCATTCAATGAGTTAAAATAAATGCTTGGATGTTGGCTTGGCGGTTTTGTGCACAACAAACATGTTTTTTATTATTATTCCATATTATGAACGTGTAAAGATTACAGAACATTAATAAAGATAAAATAAATATATTATGACATGTTTCAACCATTAAATAGGTTTCATAACTAGTATTGAAGATAGTAATGCAAATTGAAAACTCTTCTTCCTTTAGTGTGATAAATTTACACATCTCAGACGGTGTTTGCATTAATTGTATAAAAGGAGGGGGGAAAGAGATATTATGATGAAATATTCCATTAGCACAATTAAAATAAATTACATGTAAGGTACTGGAATTATCATTGAATTTGGATGATGGGAGGTGAGAAGGGAGAACAAAATAATGGAGTTTTGTAAAGGAAATTGAAAGAAAAGAGAAGGAAGGTTCACCCCTTGAGTACTCCTCGTTGAGAATCTCATTAAGGCCTTTGTTTTTGGAATTTTGGTGAGACCAGAAGGTCTCGGACGTGGGGAGAGGGCTTGGTAATAGTATTTGGCAGAATTTAGGCAAGGATTGAAGCTTGAGTGATGTGGGAGGAAGCGAGGGTGAGGGGTTGTTTATATAGTGGTGGGGAGAATAGGTTTTTAATATTATAATCATTAATTTATTATTTCCTCTCAAGACAACCAATAGTGAGTATTACATGACCAAGAACAGAAATATATGCATGTGAATTTGAACCAATTGGGCTTACATCAGTAGATAATCATCAATGACTCAATAAATTCCTTATTTAACATTTATCGTAAATTATCACATTTTACTATTCATAAAAAATTTAAGTATTTCAGAAAAATCCCAAAAATTCACGCCAACCATTTATCGATGTGTAGAATCAGAAAATGAAGTCCATTTTTTAAAAATAATTTCCTAAATATTATTAAATAAACATTTAATTTAAATCATTATTTAATTGAAAAATACAAACACTTAAAATATTAATCTTCATTTTTAAGGTGCCTGAGTTCACTTATACACTGAAGGGTATGGATACCAATCATAGAATTCATATTTCTATTCATAAGGGTAAGTTAATATTCAATAGTTAATGTTAATTTTCATTAGTGTAGGTTACTATTCACCGAAAATTAAGTGAATTCTATCAGACTCTAAATATCATCTTGAACACAACTGTGTATGTCAGATTTTTAAAATTCAAATTGAAGTGTTAGAAAATTTACTTTTAAGGGATAGGTTAAGGATATATCCTATAATTAACCATGTTTTTTCCATATAGGCTCAGTGATTCCAGAAATATAGGCTATAACTAGAATGTATTTAAGAGAAACATATCATGACGTGTTTGGGGTGCTACAGGTACCATATGGACCCTTTATTAATGTGACCAGATAAACAACACAGTAGAAGTTGTATCAGTCTTCAGGAAATAACCAGATAGAGTATATCAGATTGAAATATGATAGAGTATACTAGAGTAACCCATTAGACAAATTTTCATCATAATAAAAATGTTTTTACCTGCTACTGTAAGATAAATTGAAGGATAAAAATTAGTTTCAAGAAAACAAATATTTTAAGATAGTTCAAGCAGTATAGTGACACCACACTATCTCTTATTGGTGAATGTTCTTATAATTTTTACAAAATGATTTTTATATCACTTATCTATGTGATAATAACTTTCACTTTTTATTGAAAATATTTCTATTAAAGTGTAGGGATACTCCTTT
Source organism: Viscum album (assembly GCA_963277665.1). Taxonomy (NCBI): domain Eukaryota; kingdom Viridiplantae; phylum Streptophyta; class Magnoliopsida; order Santalales; family Viscaceae; genus Viscum; species Viscum album. Next base: position 535,619,129 of record OY728138.1, on the reverse strand, counting down.
CTTATTTTAGCCACCGAAAGTATAGTTTTCTAGTGGTTTAAGTGGTCTTGGATTATTTGAAAACCATACCAAGTACTAGCTACACTTATTGAGTATTGAACCTATTAAATACTTTTGTTCTTGTGGTCTTTATTATTTGTTTTATTTCAATAATATTCAAATATCTCAATAAGGAGGAAAATATTTCTTCTTATGTAAGAAAAAATAGAATATCACTAATTCACCCCCTCCCCCTCTCATTGATCACTCATATCCTGATTGTCCCTTTCAAGTTGTATCAATGGGTGGTTCCCTTCATTGACTCTTAAATGAAGTTTGAAGAAAAATGAAGAGGCCATGGATGTTCATTACTCTATGAACATTAATTATATTTCTATATTTTATGTGAATAACTATCATATCCCGAAGGATGAATTGTTTCCTTATCTTATGTCCAATTATTTTGAAGTTATTGAGGTTGTTACAGACGGTTTACCACCATATACTGATTTTGTTCCATTTATAGATTCATATAACAAAAATTTGAAGAATTATGGTTGATCCAAAAATGAAATACTTTCCTCACTCTTTGAAACTGAGTTTTATAGAGTTAAAATAATTGGAATGACTGAAGGAAACTGGGGAAATCTAAAGAAAAAATTTGAATGAAATACTAATTTTAAAAAAGTAGACTTACAAATTTCGAGATTGAAGTATAAATTTGTATGATGACTGCTGATGAATCGATTGGTGACTTCTTTACAAGGGTCAAAGATGTTTTAAGCACCATAAGATGTTTTGGTGAGAAATTAGAATATTCCACCATCATTAAAAATTTATTATGAATTATTCCTGATAAATTTGAGGTCATGTTATCTTCATTGGAAGATATATATCTTGAAAATCTATCACTGGATAACCTGTAGAGAATTATTATTCCATATGAAATGATAATAGAAATGGTTATGAAGAACAAAGAATGAGGTGATTGGTAAATTTATTTCAAAATTTTCATATATGGAATGACTATTTTTTTAAGTAATATTCCAATGACTCTAACATCAAAGTTTAATTTAGTAAAAAAATTGACAGATTTATGTATTTTTTCTAAAAAGGTGAATATATATATAGTAAATTATAAAGGATAGTTGCCTCTCATGTTATTTGGCTATGGAAATATTTGACATTTTGCTGAAAATTTTCCAAGACACAAGGAATATGCTGATAGTGATGAAGAGAATATAAAGATGAGAATATATCAAGTAAATAAGTCAAAAAATCTAATTTCAATACAAAAGGAAAGGATAATAAGTTCTATAAATACAAAACATTAATTTTTTCATAACTATAAGGATGGTGATGATAGTGAAGAATGCGATGAATACCCCGGTGTTGATATAGCTGAAAAATTAATTATTAGAAAAGTGAATACTGAAATGTTTTTCAATGAATAAATAATTATATATGAAGAATAAGAATAAAAATTGACCCATATAGAGTTTATTATTTAAAGAGGGTTGAAAAAAAAAATTACAAAACTTTTTAGACTTGAGAAAGAGAACATGATGTTGATGGTAGAAAATATTTCAGTAAATAATAAATAATTTTTTCTTGAAGAGAAACCCATGTTTCATTAAGATATTGATGATCTAATGGAGTTACTTTATAAAGAGAAGAAACTAAACTCCAATATTGATGAAAATATTAAGTTAAATGTGAAATGTTTATATCTCCTTCAAATAAAACATGGTGAATTTGTGTAAGAAATTTGAAATTTATAAAACTATGTTAAATTATTTTGGGAAAGTTAAAAGATGTTTAAAACTAATTAGGATCAAAAAAATTCCACAAAGGTTAATAAAAAGTATAAATATGTTCATAAGAAAAATAAAATCATGAATACCATGCATTCAGCCAAAATAATTGGTGATTAAAATACTAAAATTTAAATGGTTTCTATGTCTAATGAAATATACTCTAAGGAAGAAGATTTTATGAGGCTACCACAACATTTTCACAGATCAATGTTATAATGTGGATGGTAAGAAAAATTGTGGAAAAGAGGTACAAAACTCATGACAATATTCAAGTTAAAAGGGAAATATAATTTATATGACTACTACTGATATTGTGGAGGATTTGGGCATACAAAAAATATGTGTTGGTTAAATCATCAATGATATAGTTAATCTATGGGAAAATGGATGTATATTTTGAGGGAGAGTTAACTCACACAAATGAGACAACTTGATAATGTCTATTTGAATATTTAAAATAGATTCTAACCCTTGGAAACTATTTTTAAAAGTTGTGATCATCTAGGACATCTTACAAAAGGATGTTTTTTCATGATACCGACATAACAATGTTTATTAAAAAAATATCAAAAGATACATAGTAAGGAAGAAAAAGACTTAATTATTGAGATTATTATCAAATATATAAATAAAGAACCAACTTTGGAATTATGTAGTTGGTGCACTTCATACATGACTATAGATTTTATATTTTTGAATAATGTGAAAGATTACAAGGAATGAATAGTGAATTTAATAACTGATGAGTCCCATAGAATCAGAGGCACCATATCTAGTATCATTTGGGGAGAAAAATTAAAATTCAAAAGATCATTGTTTATTGATAGGATTAAACATAGTTTTTTGAGTGTTTCATAACTTTTTTATGAGGGTAACAAAGTTTTTTTAGAATTTTATAATTAATTGAAGATGGGAAATTTATTATAAGATATAAATGAACCAAGATAAACTTTTTTCAAGTAAGTGATAGGAAGATTCAATGGTATCTAGGAATGATGGAAGAAAATCATCTATGGTATAAAATGTTGGGGAATATTTGTGAGAGGAGTATGAAAAATCTAATAATGTGATATGTATTTCTGTTATTATTGAAATAATAATTATAATTGATCCACATTGTTCCATATTCTAGAAATGGAAGATTAAAAACATGATATATAAGAAATTTGAGATACATTAAACTAATATCATGGGGATAATACATTCTGACACATGTAGGAACATAATAAAGTATTTAATATATATATATATATATATAATTACATTTTTTATTTTTGTTGATGGATTTAAATTCATTACATGTATTATGTTTTTTTTAAAGTATGTTATAGGATATTAAATTATTTATTATTTTGAGGAGAAGTGCTGAAAAAGAATGTGTATATTCTATGAAGAAGATTTGAACTGATAATGGTTCCAAATAAATGGATGATAAGTTTATAGACTATCTAGAAAATTAGGTTATTCATTAATAATATGGTGTATCAAATGCACTATATAAGAATAGTGATTCATAAAGAACAAATTGAAGTTTGGCTGAGATGGAATAAAAAATATTGATTGATCATAATACTTCTTGATACATTTGGATATACGCTATCAGAACAATAGTTCAAATTCAGAATCATTTTTTCTGCAGAATAAACCTTGAAATGAATCCTTATTTGATTTATTTAAAAATAACCCTATATTTAAAATACCTTCGGGTGTTGTAAGTCCTCGAATGATTAAAATAATAGGTAAAAAACGGGGAATGTTTTATCAGATAGGTGTTGTTGTAATATTTCTTAGCTACCCTCTTAATGGTAGAGGATATATATGTTATAATAAAGAGAAAAGATTGAATTTTGACTTATTAAATTTTAAAATTCTTTAAAATTATGATAAATAATATTCACATTCAATTTCAGGTATAAGTGGAAGTGAAGATGATGTGATTATAGTGGAACAAAATGACATCGTTAATAACAATATTAATAATTTGGATTCTACTCAAGATAAAGATTCTGACTTAGATATCTCAAGTGATGAGGAAAAAGTATGTTCATCTCCTTATGTGATGAGGAAGAAAGTGGAATTTTATAACATCATTAGAGATCATGGAAAACAGGTTCAAACAAAAAGAATATTAATATTAGTGTCACCTAATATCTTATATTCATAAGTTGAGTCAAAACATGTCAAAGAATATATGAACCATAAAGAGTGGGTAGATTCAATGAATGAAGAGTTGGATCGGATTTAAATTATTGAGACATGAAAAAATTTACCCAAACTAAACATTGAGAATGTGTTTTGTATAAAGTGGGTGTTCTGAAACAAGGTGAATGAAAAAGGTGAAGTTATAAGAAATATGGTTGGACTAGTTTGTAATTTTTACTCACAAATTGAAGGAACTAATTTTGATGTGACATTTTCTATAGTGTAAATATTAGAATCTATCAGAATATTTTTTTATCATTTGAAAATGAAGAGATATGATTTTTTAGATAGATTTTGATTCAAATTTTCTTAACGGAGAGCTCAATAAATAAGTATATATTAAACTATTGTGATTCTTTGTGCCTGGGGAAGATGAAATAAATGCATTAAAGTTAAATAATGAATTATATGGGTTGAATAAATATCTAAGATATTGGTATTAAATTTTTTATTATTTATTAAGGTACATTAACCTGAAGTTAGGAAGAGTAGATTGTAACCCCTACATAAAATAAAATCAAGTGGTTTTCCTCATTGTGATTATTTATATTGATGAAATTATATTTATAGAGAATGATGAATAAATATGTGAAAATTTTATTGAGAAGATGAATAAGTTTTTTGAAATATCAATTCTATGATAAATGAAATATTTTCATGTCTTAAAAATATATCAATAGAAGAATTACATTTTTCTATAGAAATAGAAGTATGCTAAGAAAATTCTAAGGGAGTTTAGAATAGGAGATTCAAAACCTTCTTCCACACCCACATAATTCAAGGGAATGTTGACTTTTTTTTCTATTATGGTGGTAGACCTGAAATTTTTTAGAATATTTGTTGGATTTTTATTATATCTAATGGGTTCAGTTATTGATATAGTGTATGTCGTTACTTTGTTTTTCAAGTATCAATGATCCCAAAAATAATATCATCTTATGATTGAAATGTACTAAATTAATTTCAATATTATAGTACAGAAAGTATATTAATATCATAAATATAATATAAATGAGTTAACCCCATCATTATATATTTCCATGAATGGTGGTCATGGAAAACAAGTAACAACAACTCATCAGGTGTTAGTTTTCTATACACTGGATCAACCGGTTTATTTACCATTTGATGGAATAATAGATTGATACAGGTCCCAAAATTAACATAATAACATATAATTATATTTTAGATATAGAGGTTATTATATAATCATGGTTTAAAAATATTTTAAGGATATGGATGGGGAAACAAAATAAAAAACATTCGTTTAAGAATGTTACCCCTTCTATGGAAAACATCTTTTGGTTTGCACCCAAATCCATCCTAGGTTATCTATCTGATAAAACCAAGGGATATAAAATATTTTTAGGGGATTAATTGAGGTACATAGGTAGGTATTGGTAGAATCAAATGTTTTTGGTAGTGTGAATAGGGGAGGATTGGCGGTGGAATTTTAGAAATGGGGTAGAGGACACACATGGAATTTTTAAAAAGATTCAATTAAAACCACGTTTTTATAAATAAAAATTCCTAAAAAATTGTTCATTGTAGACCCTTATAGGTTATAAGGTCGAAATATTTCCATATAATTAGTTTTCGTAAATATTTTAGCTCATTTTAACATTTATAGTATTAGTTTAACCCCATATTAACCAGTTTTCCCTTAGACATGGTAATTAATTTATCCTTATTTTACAATTCATATTGGTAAAAAAATAAGTTAAAATTATTATATTTTATATTTTATTATTATTCCCATTGTGGAATCTAGTTTTTCAAATTTATGTCCCATAAGTGGCTGAATATAATTTAAAATTATACCCACATATGCGATGAGAATGCGTGTTTCCAAAGATAAAATTATCATAAGTATAGATTGTTTTTAATATTAAATTTCAATATATAATTGATTCCAATGAACTATATTAGTTAAATTGAAATATAATTTATGTAATTTCACATTAAAAAAAATTTAAATAAAATTTAACATTTTAAATTATCTAAACAAAAATAATTTTTCAATAAAAATATGTATTTTCAATATTCATCTAAAAATGAATCATTTTACAGAAAAAACTAAAAAAAATACAAAAAATGATAATTTTGGTAGGATTAATTTAAAAATTAAGTTAATTTTCCAAAATAAATTTTATGAAATTGGTAAAAAATAATTTAAAATTATGTGCAAAAATAATTATTAAACAGTTTTTCAAAAAAAATATAGTTTTTCAAAAAACATTTTATTTTATCTTAAATGATTATTAATTTATTCATAATAAATATATAAGCATAATTTTCAAAATTTACTTAGTAATATTGATAGACACTAATTAAATGATATATTATATTGGTATACTATATTACTGTTCATTTGGGCTTAGGGTTGTGTGTTTCACATGATATCAAATAGATTAAATTTAATGAAATATATTTTCTTGGCTATTAAATCTCAGTGTTACATGTTATATATGCTATTGAATACTATATAATATTGTTACCATTCTATTTGGCACTCCCTTAATCTCTTCGTGGTTTTCCTCTCCTTTGATATTGAGAGGATACATATAATGGTGAAGTCAGAGATTTGTTGCACTTTCAACTATAACCCGATTTTTCTGCAAGATGTAGAAGGATTTCATGCTATGTAACTGGTTTACAGGCCATGTAATTATTGGTGGGTACAATACATGAAAGTGGTTTCATGTTGTGAATGTTTACACATCAATAAGGGAGGTTTCATGTCTTGAATTATTTAAATAATAGATTTTTAATCCAAGGGGACAGATTTTTTGGCATACCTGAAAACCATGGATTTCATGATGTGTAATTGTATTACACATTGTTAAACAATCTACATATAGTTTCTAAGATATGGGAGAGGCTGTTTTGGCATCAGTTCTTTTATCCAAGCCCTTGGATCTCTACCCAGAGCTATTTCTAAGCATTTTTGAGAGAATCCGCTTCTTCTAGATCGATTCGATCAACACTCGATACCCATTGGGATTAAGGTGCGTCTCTTTAAGTGAGTGACCATTCTTCTTTTTTGTTTCTATTGATCATTGTAGCACCCTTAGGTTGTGTTATTGGATCCATTAATCTATTTTTTTGTTTCTTGATGTCATCTTCCACATCCTTTGGGAGATCTTATTCTGGAGTCCGTTATTTGGTTCATTATGGTGCAGTGGATGTTTGTTCATGAGTTATGTGGTGTTTTCACCTTCTGTCGCCCCTTTTTTCTATGTTGGATCAATTAGGAGGTGTGGATTTATTTTAGAGTATCCTATGGTGTTTTTAGATTTTATTTTTGGTGGATCACGTTGTAGTCGTGTGCAACCCGAATTTTGAGGTGGGTGGTTATGTCTCTAGTATATGATAATTAGCCTGATTTCTCTTATTTTATAAATTTATTTATCGAATTGGAAGAAATATTCTTGTGTGCTGAAAAATGGTTTCTGAAGAGAAATTTTTTTCCTTGGTTTTTGATAAATTATAAAGAAATGGGTACTTTTGAGACATTGTAACTGATTTGTTAAACATGAGTACATGGGTTACCTTGGGTGCTTAGGGGAAAGGATTAACTTGAGGCCATTATCCATGTTTTGTGATTATTATGAGGTTTTCTCATGTGCCTTTCCTTTGTTTTATAGGCCCATTGTACTATAGGATGAATATTTACATTTTCAGGGGGGTTTAATCACGGGGTATTCCATTGCTTCATAGGTATTTGATCGAGGAACTGAATTCTACACTTGATTTATTGTGGTACAAGAAGTCTTCTAGTTTGATATATAGTGTTCTTTTGTATTGATGCATGTTCTGCTACTTCTATTTTTTACTTCTTGGATTTATGAGTTTGCTTGGATATTTATGTTATACACTCTTTTTTAGAACAATTTATAGGGGAAATGTTTACCATGTAACCTATAAAACTACTATACTGTTTATCATGCCATGTTTTATTTAAAATAAGAGTATATGAATTATTATAAAAAGAATTGATATATAACACCTAGGTGGGATCCTACTAAACTTGTTAGCTCACAACATGAGCACCGCCTCAGTGGTGCATAGACCTTTGAATTTCTTCTAATGTAGGGAAAAGAAAGGTGTCGTAATTAGGCGGAGAGGTTCATTTCAGCTAGTTTTGGGTAACTAGTGGTGAGATGGTAGGAGTTCATCTACACCATCACATAGAGCAGTTTTTTGGTTTTGTTCCTGGTGGTTGGACTTGTTTTTATATGTTTTTCTACTTTTTTAGTTGTTTGTTTCTTCTATAATTTGACTGCTATGGAATATATAATCTTTTAGTCTTCATCTATATTTTTTGTTCTGTGTACAGATATATTCCATGTGTTTGATCAGGTTGGATGAAATCATTCAATTTATTATGTTGCTCGATGCCTGGGTTCTTGTTGTCAGCTTGGGGGGATCAGGAACACCCTTTGGTATGTAACAGAATATCCCTAGTACCAGGTTTGAGGGTAACTTGTGTCGATTCATTACAATTTGGAATTAGAGGAGGCTTGTACTAAAGAATACTTGTCTTGGGATATTTTTTAGACTGAAGATAGTAATTTCGGGACTTGAGTGGTACGCTATGATAAGTTCACGGTATTCTCTTATACTAATGAGAATGAAGTTGATATGGGATGTTGGAATGTGTGCCTCTAATGTTGGGTTTGATTTTAAATATTAGTTTCTGCTTATGGATTTTCTATTTTTAATTGATATTTGTTCTGCTGTCAGATCGTTATTATGTTTCGATATGCAGCAATAAGACTTTGATATGTCATCCATGAGTTTCTCAGGAGGGTGAGGCTGATTCCACTTAATGGAATCCACCTATAGATATAATTCCCATCGAGAGTATCATATATGTAGTCTTTTATATTGATCAACATGTACCATGACTTCAAAACACTATAGTTGAGGTAAAACCAATATTTGGAGAAGAGATAGATCGATAGTTGGAGTTCTTACGTGAAAAGACATTGTCCTTTAAGGGAATGAATGAACCTCTAGAGGTAGAGGACTGGATAGATAGGATTGATTAGATCTTGAATTTTTGGAAACACGTGTGAATATCAATTTAAATTATGTAGTGTTCATGGTTGAGGGATCGAGTAAGCGATGTTGGGATTCTATGGTCCATGCAGACAGACACGTGAGCTTGGATTGGAAGGGTTTGAAAACCCTATTATTTCACAAGATTTTCCCATATTCCTTGATGATATAAAAGTATCTGGAGTTATTTTATTTATAATAGGGAAAGCGTTTGGTGTTCGCACACACCAACCAATTTGCTGAGATCATCCATTTTTATCCGAACATTGTAAAGAATGATCAGCTGTTGGGACGAAAGTACCTGCAGGGTTTGCGATCGGATATCAGATCACAAGTGTTCATGTTGAAACCATCTACCTATGCGGAGATGATGGAATGAGTTATGGTTTCTGAGACAAATATGAAATGAAAGGTCATATTTACCAACACTTCTCTTCTATATAGTGATATATTTAGTGGCATTCATTGGAAGAAAAGGAAGTGGCAGGATCGTTACAAAAGTGGTAGAGGAGAGTCTTAGTAGTGATCCTCCTCTGCACCATCCATTGCAGATGGAAATGGGCCTCTAACGTACTATCAGGGAGGCAAGGGAGGACACACAAGATGTTCTTTTCCATTTTCACACAAACATGTAATAAATAAGGAATCATTGGTCACTTACATCACATCGTTTAGGCTATGAATACACCTTGTTATGGTGAGGGTTTTTTGGATCCAAAGGCTACTGTGGTGTAGTTAGAGGCTTCAAGGACTATAGGGATCCATCCATAGGCATTAGGAGTGAATCATTTTCACATAGTAGATGTGTGTCAAGAGAAGTTGATGTAGGTCCAGAAATTGTGAGAGGTACTATACTTATTTTATCTTCAGTAGAAATTTCATTATTCAATACTGGTGCCTCCCAATCTCTTATATATACACATTTAGTTGATGTTATTAAACATCCAATTGAACTGATGTCCTTCACAATGGTGATAGCGACACCTCTTGTAATGTGGAGAGATAATGGGTTTTGGGGTTCATCATGTTCGTTAATAATATCTAATATGGAGATCATCTGGGATTTTTTCATTCTTCATTTTGATCTATTCGACGTCATTATCAGTATGGATTTTCTTATCAGTCTTCGAGATGAGGTTGATTGTTATCATCAATGTGTTTATTTTCATAATGTGACTGGGAGATCTTGTGTGTTTTAGGGAGAGTGGGACATGAGGTCTGGTCATGCAAGACATTCCCAACCGGAGTTGAGGATTTTTTTTGTTATTATTTTGTTTGTGCCTGATGACGTCTCTTATGTTGTCGATATCTCTATTGTTGTTAGAGACCTTCCTAATGTTTTCCCAAAAGACTTCTCTATTAATCCTCTAGAGAGAGAGGTAGGTTTTACAATTGATCTAGTGACAGGTATGCAACCAATATCAATACTTTCTTATCATATGGAACCAGCGGAGATAAAAGAAATCAATATTCAGTTGGACGACCTGTTGAAAAAAGGTTTCGTTCACCCTGGTATTTTTCCTTAGGAATCCCCTATACACATTGATAATAAAGAATATGGTTCACTTCGGTTTTGTGTGGAATATAAGAAGTTGAAATGAGTGATGGTTAAGAACTAATATACTTTTCCTCGTGTGTATGATCTTTTTGATTAATTAAAGGCGGAAAAGTAGTTTTTGATGATTGATCTTTGTACAAGTTATCATTAACTCATAGTTTGAGAGTCTAATGTTCCCAAAACAATTTTCATAATTAGTTATGGAAATTATTAATATCATGTGATTCCTTTTGGCCTAACAAACTCTCATAAATTTTTTATGGATTTGATGAATCATATATTCCATAAATATCTTGGAGCATTTTTTGTAGTGGTCATTTATTATATTCTGATCTATTTGAAATATGATCATGAGCATGATCACCATAAGAGTTTGGTTTTGGAAATTATGAAAGATCTCCATTTGTATGTAAAGATTTCAAAGTGTAGTTTCTAGATTCAAGAAGTGATGTTATTAGGGAACAATATTTCTGAACACAACTTATCAGTTGATCCAAATAAGGTGGAGGATGCTTTGTTGTGGAAGGAACTATGGAATGTCTTTTAGATACAGAGCTTCAATGGACATACTAGATACTACTGACAGTTTGATAATTATTTCTCTAAGATCAAGTCACCTTTGATTACTCTTACCTAGAAAGTGTTGAAATTCATGTGGAATGTGAAGTGTTAGTCTTATTTTGTTGAACTGTAATGTCTTCTGACAACGACTCCAATTCTGATCTTACATGAGACTGTTAAGGGAACGTGGTGTTTTTTTATGCCTAAAGTGATGGTTTAGGATGTGTTCTTATGCAGCATGACCATGTGGTAGCTTACGAATCTAATCATCTTTGGAATCCTAAAATTAATTACCCCACTCGTGATTTAGAGCATGCGGCAGTCATGCTTGCGCTTAAATGTTGGTTGCACTATCTTTTTTGGGGAAAGGTTCATGGTCATTTCTGATCATAAGATTTTGATCTATATATTTTATAATATAGTAATTCATATTAGACATAGATTATGGATATAATGACTTTTTAAATTTGAACTCGATAACACCTTCACCCTTGGAAGAATAAATGTTTTTGAAAATGCTCTTAACAGAAAAGTACCACCACAGTGTGTTCTGGAATTGAAGGAGTGGAACATTTAAAGGTTTTTTTCTTAGTTTCACTAGGATGATCAAGAGGTTATTTTAGGCGTGGTTATGACTAGTGATAATTTATCATAATCTCTCATGGAGTCACTTTTGTGGAGTCATTTTCAAGATGATATCTTTCGGAAGACTTGAGAAATCATTTATGGTGGGGAGACTTTTTCTGGATGGTCTCTGTATTCAGATGGTATACTCCACTTTGGGAATGAGATTGTCATCATGGAATATATAGGAAGTTTAGATTTGTTTTATTGTTATAAATCTTTGTAATACATTCATCTAGGCACTACGAAGATGTATTATAGAATGAGGAGGCAATTTTGGTGGTCAGGTATAATGCATGAAATCATGGAGTTTGGGTCTCGTTGTTACACCTACCAATGGATAAAGACACAACACTTGAAACCTTTTGGTATACTTCAACCTTTTTCTGTGTTGATCTATAAATGGTATGAGGTATCTATGGATATTGTGTGTGGGTTACCAGGAAATCCTTGAGGGGTGAATGCTATCTAGGTGGTTGTTGATCGGTTGATAAAGTATTCTCATTTCATTCCGATCATAGTCACCCCTAAAGTTGAAGATCTAAGTAAGTTGTATGTGGAAGATATTGTGAGGATACTTGGGAGTCCTTCTACCATTGTTTCAAATAATGATCCTTGGATTACCTCTAGGTTCTAGAGGAGTCTCCAAGAGGCAATGGGAACTCAGGTCAAGTTGAGCACAACTTACCAACCTCAGACAGATGGTCTGAAAGAGTATGTGATTCAGACCATAGAGGATATGATCCATGCCTGTGTCTTAGATTTTAAAGGATATTGGGATAACCATTTGGGACTGGTTGAGTTTGTTTACAATAATATTTATCAATCATAAATAAGAACATATCTCTTTGAGTAATTGTATGGTCGCTCGTGTAGATCACCTATTTCTGGACTATGGTGGGTGAGGTATCTTTACCTAGACCGAGTTTTGTTCAGGAGACAAACACAAAAAATCAGGACCAACATCAACGTCTGATAAAAACCAAGAGTTAATAGAAATTGTATGCAGATCAGTGACATCAAAATTTTGAGTTTTCTATAGGTGATTGGGTTTTCTGAAAAGTTTCTTCTTTCCAGGGTCACCATCGATTGGGAAATCAGCGAAGTTTGGGTTAGAGATATTTCAGACCATTTGAGGTTACTGAGCGGTTCGAACAGGCGGCTTATCAGTTAGAATTTGTGGTTCAATTTATAGGTATTCATGATATTTTTCCCTTTTCTCAGCTCAAGAAATCCCATCCTGATCCCACTCACATTCTGAGTTGGGATAAATTTTAGTTAGAGATAAATGTTTCTATTTTGTAGAAACCAGTTGAGATCGTTGAATCTCAAGTGAAAGACTTATGGGGGAAGTCGATTCTGTTGGTCAAGGTATTGTGGAAACAAGGACCAGATTCTCATGAAACTTGGGAACATGTGTCGTTAATGAGGGAGTAGTGTCCTCATCTCTTCCAAGGTATTACATCTGCCACATGACTTCTCGATGATATAAAGTCTTTATGGTAGAGATATTGTAACATCTCGTTGCTGATTTATCAAGTAATCCCGTATGGTCATTGTGTTTTCCCTCCTTTGAGATTGAGAGGATACCTATAATGGTGAATTCATAGATTGTTTTGTACTTTCGACATTAACTAGACTTCTCTAGAGGAGGAATAAGGATTTCACTTAGTGTAACTCCGTTACACACCATGTAATTTTTACTAGATACAAGCAATAAAAGTGGATTCATGCAGTGAAATTTTATACATAATTAAGGATGGTTTCACATCATGAGTTATTTAACATAAAATATTTTTAATCCAAGGTGATGGATTTTCTGGTGTACTTGAACAACCAAGATTTCATGGCATGTAACTGTATTAAACATCATGAAAGTTCCTATGAATAGTTTTTAAAATAAGCATGTAGTTGTTTTTGATTTGGTTCTTTTCTACAAGCCCTTGTATCTCAACCTAGATCTATTCTTAGGAATTTTTGAGAGAGTCCCCTTCTTCTATATTGATTCGATCGACACTCTATATTCGTTGCAACTATGAAGAATCTCCCTATGTGAGTAACCTTTCTATTTCTTCGTTTCTATTGTTCATGGTAGCACCCTTAGGTTTTGATGTTGGATCCATTTATATAATTTGGTGTTTCTTCATCTTTTCTTCTAGATCCATTGGGAGATCTTATTCGGGAGGCCATTTATTGGTTAGACATGGTGTAAAAAATGTTCAATCTTGAAGTATGTAGTGTTTTCCTCTTCCACAGACCCCTTGTTCTAAATGTTGGATCAATCATGAGGTGTAGATTGGGTTCTAGGTTCTCCTTTGGTGTTGTTGGATTTCACTATTGGTGGTCCCTTTACAGGCATGTGAAACCCAAATTTTGAGGTGGGAGGTTCTGTTACATTCCGATGATAATTATCCTGAATTATCTTAATTTATAGATTGATTTATCAAATTGGAAATATTGTTTGTGTGTGTTGAAAGATTGGTTTTGAAGATAAATGGTTTTCCTCTAGTTTTTGATAACTAAGAAGTAAATGGGTAATTTTGAAATGTTGAAATTGAAATGGGAAGAATGAGAACATTGGTTACCTAAGGTAATTAGGTGGAAGCTTTAACTTGAGTTCATCATCCATGTTTTGTGACTATCAAGATTTTTTCTAAATGTTATTTCCTCTGGTACCAAGGACCATTGTTATAGGGGACTAAAGATGACCTTGTATGGGGGTTTGATCATGGGGTAATAATATGCTTACTAATTGTGTGTTCTAAGAACTAGAATGTACAATTGATTTATTATAGTACAAGTAATTTGATAGTCTGACCTATAGTTTTCCCTAGTACTCATTCCCATGATTCTAGTTCTATTTTGTACTGCTTGGCATTCTGAATTTTCCTTGGCTTGCATGTTATACCCAATTTTTTTAGAACTATGATAATGGGAAATGTTTGCCATGTTTTCTATAAAACTATTCGACTATTCATCATTCCTTGTATTATTTAAAATATGATTACAAGAATTTTTAAACTGAGAATTGATATAAACCACTTGGGTGGGATCCTAGTGATAATGTTAGGTTACACCCTATGCACCTCCTTGGTGGTGCGTAAACCATTGTTTGTATTCTAATACTGTAAAGGCAAGACACCATATTGAGGTGGAGATGTTCATGTCAGCTGGTTTTGGGCAACTAGTTGTGAGATGGTGGGAGTTCGACCACGCCATCACATGGAGTAGTTGTATAGTTTTGGTCCTTATAGTTAGACTTGTATTTGGAGCTTTTTCTAATTTTACAGTGTTTTTGTTTCTTCTGTATTTTAAAAATTTTGGATTTTATATACCTTATTCTCCCACTATCTTTTTTGTTCTATGTATGCATATATTCCATGTGTTTGATCAGTTTGGGTGAAATCATTCCCTCTATTTTGTTTTTCGATGGTCCAAGTGACCAATTTGATGGTAATCAGGGTTGGTTAATTAAAAATAAAATGTTCTTATTTTAAAATATTTGGGTGTTACATTTTACCAACCTTCAATAAATTGCATCCTCACAATTTAAACTTGATATCGATAAAGAACGATTTAAAAATTGGAAATCCCAATATTAAAAAACCCATATAATGAAAGGGTTAATAAAACTTACTCTCAATATAGGGAAATATATATATGAAAGGTAATCTAGAATAATAAATAACTTGGTTTCCAAATAGAATAAAATTGGTGGTAAGTGAATATTTGGAAATGTAAGAAAAGAATAATTCCCAAAAAATGATGTAAGGTGATAGAGAACATTGATAACAAGATTTTGAACGATCAAGAGATAGTCAACAACTACAAAACATAAATATGTGATTAGATAAATGACCATTTATTCATTAGATATGGAGATAATAGGGTAATATTTTTGTTTCAAGATTATTTTCTTAAAGTTGAGGAATTATTTTACTGTCAAATAATTTAAGGAAATATATTTACTTTATATGTTTCTCTTTTATAAGTACAATTTAATCATTTGGATATGATTCAATAAATTTTCACTTAATCTCTTAATCTAAGAAATTAATATCCAAAAATAATATTTTTATTATTGAATCACTAAAATTAACTTTTAACAAATCGTAAGATCTATAAAAGAGGAACTATTATTTCCATCTTTCCCAAAATATTTTTCAAAAAAATATGATTATCAAAAGTTATCCAATATAATAAATTAATATCTATGCCTTAATAGTAACACAACCATTTCATCATTAATATTTAGCGATCAAATCGTTGAAGAAAAAAAATGACATATAAACTAAAACATCAAATAGGCTAGTAATAGGTGTTAAACCCTTATCTCACATTAGATATTGGTTCAATCCTCATGATATTTTTGGATATTATAGGTTATCAGATAATATGTGTGTTTTATTTTTTTAAACCATATTTATATAATTCCTTTTACATTAACAATGTGTAATAACCCATAATAAACAGAACCTTAAAAATAAGATAGACCCTAAAGGTTACCAATACATTTAAACATATGACAAAAAATTCAAAATCATTCTATCACAAATAAATGTTTCATATACTACACCAATGGGTTTTATTTCCATAAATGTCTTCCAAAAATATATTGAATCGTGTTATATTACCAACACATAAAGTTTTAAAAATAATATTAAATAATTTGAACATATAATCAACCTTAAACCCATAAAACCATGATGGTATCCATAATTATTATGTTAATAATGTATTAAAATATATTCTTCACAAATTAACATAATCTTTAAATGTTTCATGATTCTTATAACCACAATACCAATGGTGATAAAAACCTCTATAACATAGTTAATCTATGCCAATATGTAAATAATAAATGTTTTTTACTTTAACCCTTTTGCTTCAACATAAATCATTCCTTAGTCTTAGGGTTAACCTTTAGAAGAGGGAATTGACTTCGATAATTATTAAGTTCTCCATAGTTAAGACAACTAACTAGAAATGGATTCCTTGTATGAGATTAAATTCATTCTATCACACTCTTTTTTTTTCCTGTAAAATTCATTTATTTATTCAGTTGATTTACACACATAAAAAAATTTATCATTCTATTGAGGAACTTTTCAGGGTTCCCCATTCTATATTTTTTTACATGAATTAGATCAATCATTCTTTCCTCTAAGGTCTCGACCACTCAAGAAATTAGTGAACTCCATATTTATCTTCTTTGGTGATTCAAAGATTTGGTTAAATTATAGGTTGTTAATCATATATCATGATAAATGATTAGGTATAATCATGATATTTTCAATTTAGTCATCATACCACTTTTTTCTCACATTCACCACATTTTCAACATATTCAATGAAAACATGATTCCTTAGGGATCTGTCCATTGACTAAAAACAAAAACACATAGTGTGAGAAACAATAATCATTATGGAAAAACCATATAATAATTTATAGGATTTCAAAATCATGACACTTTATTTTAAATCTAATAAATCTTAGGTTTAACCTAGGTTATTCATTGTCATTATATATTCAAATCCTTTATAATAGTGTGTAATGTATATGTGAATTATCTAAATCATATACCCCGCGAATGTGAAACTAGGTGGGCATCAATTCCCATTATTGTGTACCAGGTAATTCTTAACTCAATCTCATAGTGCCTTTTTTAGAGTTATTATGCCTAGGTACATCTATTCTAGATCCTTGTATACTTTTAATATCCAAACAAGGATGTATTTATAGGCAAAACCACATAATATCTAAATTACCAAAACATTAGTATACTATTTTATAATTATCCACAAATTCTATCATAAGTTTATGATCCCTAACATATGTTGTCCAAAATCTATTTCCCAAGGTTTACACTAATCATTCTCTAATACCATCTACAGTGATCCTACCTCTTGTAACCCAGAGCTGGTGTGTTCTTTTTTATGTTGGCATAACAAACAAAGAATTTCATCCAAAATGAATGAATATTTTATTATTATTTTTAAACTAGATACATACTCGATTCCCATTTATGTTTAAATATACTAATTTTTTTTGAGAATATCATTATTACCTCCAGCATATCTATGCATATAAATCATAGAACACCAGTAGAATTCCTAGGAAAGTAATCAAAATAAGGGTGAGATGAATTGATCATAAATAGTTACATAAAGATGAATCTATCATGAAGAAATAAAGAATAATAAATATAGAATAATCAATATGGTAAGGTAAGTATCTTAAAAAAAATTCCATTTAATAAATAACATGACTACCATGATTAGATAATGAATAATCAAAATGCAAATGTAAATAACTAAACACAAATTCTTTTTAAATAACATAACTATCATGAATGGATAGTAAATAATCAATATGACAAGGAAATAAATTGAAACACATACCATTTATTAAATAATTGAGAATTAAATGAATCCATAAATAATATCATTATGAAAATATAATGGAAAATAATAAATAAATTCTTTATGAATGGAATTCTTAATTTTTGGATGACTTGGTCTCATTCCTCATGATACCTTTATTATAAATACATTTTATAAGATAATTTATAATTATGGTTAAAACCCATTTAATTCAATAATACTTATTCACCACATTAGATTACTAATGCATTGGGGAGTTATAAAATTTTCGGCCCCACCCATCATTTCATTTTCAAATCTTTCCTCACATATTGAATAATTGGTTTAATTTATGAACAATTTTTTTTATCATCAAATATCTGTATTGAGTAAAGATTTCAGAATTATCAATTTTTTGATTGATAAATAAATAAAATTCATTATAGTCCACCATATTTATATTTGATAAATATTGTAAGGAATAAACATATCCATGATAATTAATATGTATATTTTGGGAAAATTTAATGTCCAATGATCATAGGAAAGTGAACATTTCAAGAGAATGAAAGTGACTAAAAAAGAATCAATAACGTGAATGAAAATAACATCCTTTGTAAAAATGATCATAAACTATCAATATATTGAAAAATACTGGTATAAATACAACATAACCTAAATTTTATATTGGTAAAATAAAGTTTTATTGTCTTTGAGGAATAGAAATACCATAAAAATGACATTAAAAACATTTTTAAGGAAAATCACCTTTTTTAAATTAAAAATATTTTTTAGAAATAAATTCAAAAAAAAATTGAAAATAATTTTCTTTTAAAATATATTTTGAAAAATAAATAATATTTTCTAAAACATTATGTGGTCTTAAAAGTGGGAAATTCTATACAGTTGTATATGTTAAAACAAATATCTATTTTACATTTTCTATAAAATAAAAATGGGAAATATTTGGAAAATGAAATGAAAATTTCATTCAATACACATTGTAAAAATTTAAACATGGGTAAAAATGTATTCAATAAATATTTTAAATAATTTTATAATCATTTTTGAAAACATTTTAAGAAAACATGTATTTGGAAGAAAAAAGATTTTTGAAATAAGTGAGAAATGAAGTCAAATTTCATTAAAGAAAATTTCCCTATCATTTTATGTAATAAAGAGTGGAAACATAATACTATTATTTAAAATATTAATTAGTAACCAAATGAGAATAAATTTTTTTTGGATTATTATATAATTATTAAATAAATTCTTTTAATATAAATTCAATCATAAATAATCCTGATTAAAATGAGATTGTTAAATAAACCCTTACGAAGATCATAAGATTGAAGTGATAATTAACAAATTAATTAATTGTGAAATTAAAATTTAAATACACATAAAACAAGTGGATATAAAACATAATACAGTTATAATTACATACACATATAATCTTATAATATTAAAGACAATTAATTTGTAATATAACCAAATGAATATAAATTGAGTTATGAAATTATTTAATAGCTAGTAAATTTTAAGTGAAATCAACTTAAATGAGGTAATTAAAATTGAAACTTAACATACTATAAAATAATATTGATATTAAATTTCAAATGGGTAGTATATACACCATATCAAATAAATTAGGTGCATAACATTACAATATGCCTCAAAGAAGGGAAATTAAGATGAAGTTAATTACCCCATTATTCCTTTTTATTGAACACGATTTAGCCTTTTATATACTGGATATATTAATGTTCATAGATTATACTTTAAATATATTTATATTTATAATATCACATATGATCCTCATATAACATATTATCAGATTCTTATTAATAATATTTCATTATTTTGATCGTTTGGGGTGTTAGTTTCATTGTTTTATCATGCATGTTTTGTAATGAATGTTCCAGTTATTTCAAATTATATAGTTACATTATCTCTATAATTATATTAATTTTAAAAGTATATTTTTTTATTTAACATATTTCTAGAATTTTTATTGAAATTTGAACACAAAAAATGTATCACATTGCTTCGTGGAGATAGTTGGTTGTAGATACACACAGTGGACATTATCATTTCCTTAATGAGTGAAGGGGTAAGAAAGTGGATGGTATATTAATTTTATATAATAAATATAATAGCATAAATATAAAATATAATAATTAAATTTAACCCCATTACATTTTATGTAAGGAATATGTGAAAAATTAATCGCATCGCTTCGTGAGGTGGTAGTCCACCGTACAAACAGGTGACAATATTATAATTTAAATTGAATGGAATGTAAGAAGGTAGAAATTATATTATAATTAAATAAGTATAATAATGTCATATATATCATAAACATGAGTTAAATATATCATTATATCCATCCTTTAATGTTTGTAATGGAAAATGATTTACATCTATTCGTGAGGCGGAAGTCCATTGTCCACACGATTGACGGTCTAGTTTCTAATTTATAGAACGAGAGATGGATATTGGTAATTAAATTAACATAATAACATATATGTTTATGGAATATTTTGGTAATATTTTATAATAATGTTTTAATAAGATTTAAAGGGGCTTTCATAAGAATCAAAAAGTGTTCATTTAACAATGTCACCTCTTCTTCATAAAACATCTTTAAGTTTGCACTAAAACCTTCCTAGGAAGGATTTATGTTCCAAAAAAGGTATCTAAGATGTTGGTATGTTATTAAGGATGTGATTTTTTTAGTTATTGGTCCAACAAAATGCCTTTTGAAGTGTGAATAAGTGAGGATAAGGAGTGACCTTTTCTAAGTGGGGGAGAGGACACACATGGAATTTAGGAAAAGATTCAATTACACCCATTTTTTATCATTCAAAAATCCTCAAAAATGGGAAATTTTAAAAAATTATATGTAATAAGGATAAAATATTTATCCAATTGGTTTTGGTTAATTTTATAAGCCATATTAAACCCTTATCATTTTAGTTCAACCCCTGGTAAATTTGTTTTTACCTCATCCATAGTAATTAATTTTCACTGATTTTACTATTCATATTGATGAAATATTATGTTAAAATCATTATATAATATAAATTATTCTGACTGAAAACATGAAAGTTTTTTTAAAAATTCAATTCATAGAATCATTGGAATCCAATTTGAAATTATACCTGTAGTGGGGATTAGAAATCAAGTTTTCAAAGAGAACATTTTCTTAAGTATAGAATGTTTTTAATATCAAAATTTAATATAAAATAGTTTAAAATGAACTATATTTGTTAAATTTTAATAAAATTGATCTAATTATAATTTAAAATATTTTAAAATATAATTTATCCTTGTAAATTATTAGAATTAAATTACAGTTTTCAATAAGAATCAGTATTTCTAACTATTCATCAAAAAATGAATCTTTTAAGAAAAATCCCAAAAACTCAGCCTAGTATAATATTGATATTATGATTTCTAAAATTAATTTCATTTTCTTAAATAAATTTTATAAATTTGGTAAAAATTAATTTTAAATTACTTGTGAAAAGCGTGAAGAAACATGTTTTTAGAAAAATGATCTTTTTCTAAAAACATTTATTTTTTGTTTTAAGTGATTCTTATTTTATTTATAATACACATATAACTATAATTTTCCTAATTTAGTTAGTACTATTCAACCACACAAACATAAAGGCTAGTTTATAATTCTAAGCTATATTATTGTTCATTTAGGATTTGGATAGCATGTTTCACAAGCTTTCAAAGAGATTAAATTTAAAGAAATATATTTGATGGTTGTTTAAGATAATATTTGTGAGTCACATACACTATTTAATATAATGTTATTTGGTTTAATATATAGGGATGTTACAAGTTGGTTATGTTACTGATCATTTTATCAGTTATAACTCAACCAAGAGGAGTTCTATCCTCTCGTATGATGAGTATAAAATCTAGGCCCTTGACTAAGATATACTAGGGACTATACACCCACACCTATATAGAACATATGGTGTTCTTATCTATCTAGAGGAGGGAAATGTGATGTGATCATCCATGAAAGTAAATATCATTTGTTGTATTCATCGATCATGCCCGTCTATACATAAAGAGTCAATAATATATCAGTTGGCTATATGGGATGCAAATACTCTATGTCCCATGGTCACTCAATATCTTGGAAAAAGGGAACATAAGTGACTATACTATAGCACCAGATGTAGCTGGTGGATGCAAGTATAAACATACTTTTTTTTTGTGGAGATCACAAAAAATCCATTTTTTAACTTCAGTAGAAATAATTCACTGTTCGAGATGTATCTCTTCATACATTTACGAATCTAGGGGTCCATATTTATTATTAACAATACAAAACCCGTGGGGTTACAGTTTATGGATGGCTAAATAAATATTGAGTTAGACTCAAATAGCTTCTTGAAAAGTTATTTAGAGTTAATCAAAAACATTTTTGGAAAAGTATTTTTAAGGTATTTCATATGAGGTAATACATTTTTAAGTTAATTATAGCCATATAAAAGTGTTTTGAAATATTTTAAAAGGTGTTATGGATAATCTTTCATAATTTATTGTATATGGTAAAATATATGGTAAAATGACAAAAAGTCTACTAGGCTTTAATGAAAGTGAAATATTAAGGTAGTTTTATTCCCTAAAGATCATTTATATGAGATGATGATGGGGAAATTTTATAGTAATATTGAGAAATACTGTAAAATACATGAAATTAGATGACATCCCATAACTTTATAAATTTTACTATATGATTGATGACATATCACATGGAATGGTTTTGATGAACTATTCCACTACATTATGTATCATAGCATATGATAACATGGTTTCATAATGGATGAGATGAAATAACATTTCATGCTACTCCCCATTCAATACTAGAGTCATACTGTATGACTATGACATATCATAAAGATTTAAATTGGATGACTTACTACTTCTTTTGATCGTTATGGTAGACAATCCTATCTTCCAAATATAATAAAAGGTTCAAAATTTTATGTCACATTATACCCTCATTAATCATATTATATGATTGAACCCATACCATAAGAAATGGTTTATAGAAACAAAGCCACTCACTCTTATATCAGAACACACAATAGTATGATATCATAAAGAAGGAAATAAAAAGAATTTCCATTCTACTATCCATTAAATCTCAAATAGTAATATTTTACAGCTATTCCACAATATAAATCTTGTAATGTGATACCTTAATACTTGTTTTGATCATTATGGGAGTTGAACATGTATTCTTATTTTTCTATCATTACAGAGACATTACCTAAGATGTAACACATGGGAATTAATTCACAGGAGAGTTACATGAGATGAGTGCAACATTTACTCATGCATTATTGTGCATGATTAAGTGTTTTATTACTTGAGGATAATCATCGAGACTATATTATTCCTTATTCCATATGATGGTAGTGTATCTGAGTGATTAATTCTCATTTGAGACTCCTCCAAACCCAATTATATCCTTTTCCCACATCCTTTTAATAACAAGTTGCTTTCAAACCAAAGAGGATGAGGTGTTCTGCACGTATGAAGTTATGATTCAGTCATCCCTTGGATATGTCATAGAGAGGGGATTACTTTTTTCTACACTATGGTGATCTTCATGAAACCATTTGATGGTTTAATGATTTTGTGACCACTCTTTGGTTTAATGTAAAAACAATATATAGGATTTTCCATTTCGTGAATATGCATGCTTTTAATATATCTTAGCATGGTGATCTTGTGCTTGGGATTTCAATCTCTTATGATTCATTTGTTAATTTTTCATAGACCCCTAAGAATCCCAACTACAAATTCATATACATATATTTTTTTTGAATACATATATTGCCCCCCATTTTCCTTAGTTTTTTCCCTTTTGTTGCACTATGATATTTTGAGGCCATATCAAATTGGATTCACATAACAAAACCAACAATTATATATATATATATATATATATATTTCATCATGTATTAACATAAATATGATTAAATAAATATATATTAATTTATATATTCAAGTAATTTTTTATGTAAAAATTTAATATATTATATGCATAAACAATTTTAATGTATTTAAAGATATTATTTTTTTATTGGTTAATATAAATTTGATAATTTTTTGTTTTATAAATTATTAAAATATGATTGATATTAAAAAATTATTTTAATATGAATTATATTTTTAAATATACCTTTCGTATGGAAAAATATTGGAATATATTATTTATATATTTTGAAATGTATAAAAATATATATAAATATATGTGAACATGGACATATTTAATTAGATATATATATATATATATGTCATGTACTGTATAATATGAATATAAATATGTAAATTATATATGAAATCTATTTAAAGTGTTTATATGTTTATTTATATAGTTCATATAACTATGTTTTAATATATATATATATATATATATATATATATATATTTAATGAGTTTAGGGAGATCGTCTAATAATAATTGACTGTTTAAAAACCCCATATATCCTTGATCTGTCTTTAATAGTTTCACCATACAATTAAAACGAAGAACAACAATATATAATACTACATGAAATGTGATTATCTCTATGTCGAAACATTGATGATTGATGAAGATCATTGAAGTGATAAAAGGATCTCGCCTACATAGGTAGTGTGCCATCCTTGGATCCTTGTTCTCAATGAGAGGAACCCAAACCTACCAATGGGGTACTAGAACCTTATTCACATTATGATTGGTAGTTTGAGTACAAAGAGATATTCAAATTATAGTTTGCAACCAAGGTGTCACAATAGGTGGGATCACACCCCTATATATATATATTGAATATTCAATTAATTAAGAGTGGTTCAATTATCAGTTATCATCTCTTAGTAGTAAATCACTTCTTCCAGTTATATATTCTTATTCATTGAACCATTAAATGAGCATCAAAGGCCATAAATGAGTCAACTTATGATTCATAACAAGTATAATCAACATATGAGAACCTAGAAGTGATGTATGATCTTTCATCCCCTAGAACCTATATCATTTTACAATCATGTGATAAGATGTAGGCTATCAATATCATTTTCAATTTCTATTGTGATAAAAAAATTACATTCTATGATATTCATCACATGAATATCATATGCTATTACCTGGGTATATAATATCAAAATATATACCCCTATTTTATTTCCATGTCCCATAATCACACACTTCCACTAAAATCCCAAAATGAATTTATACTAAAACATTACAACTCTTTATAATTATATCAAAAACTCTTTTGGACACAGTTTTTCAAACACCCTTTATTTTAGAACAAAATATATATCTAATATTTAATCCCTATTCAAATCCAAAACTATGTGACCCTACAAGACTAAGTAGCATTTAAAAAAATATGAAATAATAATTTCATATATGTAAGTAAATATTATCCTCTAACAAAGAATATGTGATACTCAAGATAATAAGGGGAATGATGTGATCTCAATAAAACATACTCATATCAATTCATGAACATGTTCACCACAATTTTTATGATATACACCACTCACACACACATATATCTATGTAATTCCTTATTACACTAGACATGGATCAATATCAATCAAATATAGGATATCTCAAAATTTCTTGATTCTTTAAAAATAACTGATGTGGTCGATGAATACATAACCTTCCATTCATCTAGAAGATGAGAAAATCACATGTACCTCCTTCAAATCACTGAACACATAATATTTGCATTAACTAAACATGGTAATGAGTTTCCTCAGTCGAATATAGTTAAGGTACATATGTATATTCTCACCATATCAGTTGAAAAAACCCATTTTGGTTGAGATCTTATCAATTATATGATCAAAAAAATACCCAACCACCCAATATTTAGCTACTACTCGAGGTATTTGTATGACAGGCTTCAAATTCGAAAGATTGTAATTCTTGGTATCTCAAAATACTCTAATAAAGAGGAATGGTAATAAGTTTAAGCCCTTGTGTATATCAATGACTATATAATCTTATATTGGATATAATTTGGTTGGTCAGTTCAGATAATATAACTCCAGAAAATGTATCATGATCTCATTATTAATGCTATTCTTGAAATATCAACACAACCCATATTAATAAGGGATGATCATATATTAGTGAAAACATATTGTCATAATTTGAGGGGATATTATCATTCCACTATTCATTTAAAATAAATTATATCACACATGAATGAATGGTGAAGGGAGAATTAATTTATTATAAAAACATGATATATTATTCAACCATTACATCACTTGTGTATCATATACCAAGAGATTAAAATGACCCACATTTTTTGTGTGCTAATGGTTTCATCAACAGGTCCACTAAATTTTCATTTGTATCCACCCAACAAATCCATAGATTTCCCCTATAAATGATCTCTCACATAATATGGTATTTGAAAAGGATATTTTTTGAATTTTGATTTCACTGGGGTCTATTGGCCTATGTATTGGATCTTTTACTTTCACAGTGAACCTAAATTACTCTTTCAATGCTTAGAACCACCTCATGTTAAGAAATAAAATTTTTAATCTAAATAGATTGTTTTATTGTATTTAATGTAGTGATGTACTCTTACTCTATTCTTGAGTTTCCCACTATGGAATGTTTGTAACTATTATAACTAATAGCTATCCCATTCAAGAAAAACATGAAACCTTATTGGCACATCATATTGGATTTATTATATAGTAAACATTAATCTATCTAAACCATTACACAAAGACCACAATCTCTTATAAATTTCAAGAACATATCCTTATCTATCCTCAATTAATTAAGGATGGTCTAAAAATAAATCCAGTGACTCTCACTTAGATTACATTAGTATTTATTAGTTAATCACAAAGAATAATAGACATTAGGTTGAGTACATGTAACATCCTAGGTAAATAAAGAATATGATATTTTCATATTTATTAATAATTTTAAATTAAATATTAATTTAACTTTAATAGTGATGATAGGTTCGATGGAATACCTGACACGTAACAATGAGTTTCTCCGAAATCTCATGTTTCACATAAGGCTGAGTCATACCGAAAAATAATAATATAATATTTTTTAAATGGTGGTTAACACCTTGCTGTTGTTTTGGAATGAATGAATAGACCATAATACATTATGATTATACATGTTTTTTAAATATTTTTACATTTATCCAATAAAATTTAGAGGCTTAAAATGTGAATGAATCTAATTTTAATCATAAACACTCTAATATTCTTTAAAAGGTCGATTTACTGCCTTTTAATAGAAAGTCCTTTTTTAAGAAAGTTATTTTTAGTTTTATATGTTATACTTGACAAAATTATATTTTTAATTAGAATCGTGACATAATAATTTACTTTGGATGAAATTTTGGTATTTTTCTAATAATGTTCATTTTTAATGAAATGTGAAAAATAATGCATTTTAATTCAAAATTGCATTTTGATCTAATTTATTTATATAGTTAGATTATTATTTTAATTAGATTTAAAGTGTAATAGTATTATATAATTACCATTTAACATAATGTTTCTCATTGGAAGTAATTTCACTCTTAAATTGGAAATAAAAATTGTTAATCTTTTGATAGGTATTATTTCTTAAAAACACACTTTTTGGTTTTGACAACAGGATTTAATTTTAAATTAATTTCTTCCCCTTCGGTGTTTAGAATTTGAAAAAATGGATTCAATATTTGGAATCAGGAGGTCCAAATTGTGTAAATAGGTCAGTTTTATTTTTAGACAATTATGGATATTTCCTTGAGTAAATATTTTATTTACCATGGTTAAAGGGTAAATCTGGAAAATAAGGGTAAAAAATAATATTAAATTACCCCTAATCTTGTCCTAACCCTATTATATGAGATATTTCCTACTAAGGCCATTCTTGGGTCAATTTTGGGACCCCATGGATCCACTTTGTAGTGATAATGGCACTTTATATTAATTAATTTATATTAAGGACAAAAATAACATAAACATAAGTCTTTTTTCTAAATTTTTTTTCTATTGGGTTATATAAGTTATCTCTCAAACTATAAATATTATTTGGAAAGATAAAAATGTTTCCTAAATCAATTTATTTTATTTATAATTTTTATAAAATAAATAAATAAATTTAATAATGACACAATGGTGATGCAGTAATTGCTTCACTAGTATAGGATTCAAAAAAATTATATTATAAATATTAAAATAAATTTATTTTGAAACATTTTATGCCATAGAGAAATTTTATAGATTAGTATAACTTATTATATTTGAATTAATTAAGGTGTTTTTAAATAATCAAGTTGGTTTAGATTTTTCTTAAAAATTCATCATATTAATAGTATAAAAATTGACATAAAAGAGTTTTTAAATCAATCAATATTTTATTAAATGATAAAATAATCCTAAAAATATAATATTCAGTAAAATGACTTAAATTTTTTTTAAATGTCATAAATGATCCATTTTGGGTATCTTGACATTTTATAGTAAATATATTAACTATATAGTATGAATATATAACATGACAGGGAAAAGTTAAATAAATTAGCAAAAGGGTTAAATAAAAAGGATTAGGATTAAAAAAATATCGAATCCCTATCTAATTATTATTTTATGATTTTATTTCAACTTATAGTTACCTTATTTTTAAAATAAATAAGTTTTGGGCCTTTTTAAACCAAAAATCATTTTATAATAATATAATAATTTCAAACTTTCCTAATGATCCCCTCCTCCCTCTGATAAAAAGCCACCACCTTGAACCCATTAAACACACCTATCAAGCCCCTTGGATCTTCCAAAATATTCTAAAATATGCTCCCAACATCCATATCTTCTTCCTAGAAGACTTCCCTTAGGCAGAAGGTAATTCAATAACGCCTTTTGGTTCAAACCAAAGAGAGTTACCCTGTTTAAAGGTAACGTATTCTCTCAAGTTATTTTCTTTTATTTTCTTTCTCCAACCCCCTAAAATCTCTTTATTACATTATTTTATAAAAAAAATAGAATCTTAAATATACTCTGTTCTTGTTATTATGAGGATTCTAATTACACATCCACACACCTCTATCTAATGGATACAAACATACTGTTTCTGTTGATGATGAACTACTGCCTCACGAAACGTTGATTGTTCAATTATCTCCTACAGCCTCTTATGGTGGAAATTAAGAGGACACTGTATTTATATGATAAATAAGTTATATTTATATTGTATCTATGCTTCTGTATTTTATCATTCATATAATACCTTTATGGTTTCCATAATGGATAAAGACGAAAATTTCATTTGAGGAAGTGCGAACTACCACCCCCTCAAAGTGATTTGACTCATTTATACCTTACATGGAACATATAAAGGATGAAATTAATGAAATTATATATGATATTATATTGGAATTATTATATAACTAAGTATTATTAAGTTTTCTTTCCACTAAATATGAAATATAAATGAATGTAGTGTTCTTGGGTACGTACGACTTACCGTCTCCATGAACAGTGCATTTCATTTCTTATCTCCAAATGTTATGTACTATTATAAATCCATATATATACTCCATATATATATATATGATATATATGATATCTTAAAACATAAAATAATTTTGGAGATATTGGACTTTTGACCACAGGGACAAATTGTAATTATAAGAAGTTTATTTTTGACTCAAGTACCAAATATCGACAAAATGACCTTTATTAGCATAAATGATCATGTAATATTTATAACATGGTAATAAGTAACATAAAAGGAATAATAAACTTGAAAAAG
This sequence comes from Viscum album, assembly GCA_963277665.1. Lineage (NCBI taxonomy): Eukaryota > Viridiplantae > Streptophyta > Magnoliopsida > Santalales > Viscaceae > Viscum > Viscum album. Next base: position 535,589,139 of record OY728138.1, on the reverse strand, counting down.
TTTCTGAATCATGTATAAATTAACTTTAGTTTATTATTCAGGAGATTAAAGAATGGACGTGTCAAGTCAGACACGGGGTAAGGGAACTTCTTAACCCAATTTCCATTCTTTGGGTCGATATTCTACTTCTTGATTATGTCACACTAAGATTATGTGATAAATAATTTTTGATTTCCTGTCTTTTATTTTTACATTTCTTATGTGTACCTATAGTAAATACACATGATTGATCTATTTTATTTACAAAATGATATTTATAAGGGGCTTCATCTCAAAATCCTTTCATTGAGCTATCCTTTTATTTATACACAACATTATTTTATACGGTGTATAAAACACTTTGAATTTTAATTTCATTCAAAGGGAATGTTTTCTCTAAGAATAATTTTACAAAATGACTAAATGAATTTTTCTTTTTAACGTATGCGGTGACAATGACCTTTCTTCCACCATAATCATTATTTGATATTTGGATTCCTCTACAAGCTGTAGTGTTTTTAAAAGAAAAATAAACACCATATAATTTTTTTTTGTATTTTGGTATTGAAAATGGTTTTGAGAATACATTGATTATTTCAATATCTTGAATTGATTTATTGTGATTGAAATGTGGAAATATTATCTTTGTTTATGCTTGTTTTATGTGTAATTAATATGTTATGGTTCTAGAGAATTTTTTATGTATACAGGTGGTTCTTTGATAAACCTAGGGCAAGTGAGCCCGAAATAGCTCTTTAATTCATTAGGTAATGTGACAGAGGTAAAAACTAATGTTTCTCCTATAAAATAAAGGGAATATAATTTGATGGGTATTCCAAATGTAACTCCCTATGTAGCTGTGAAATCTACAACATAAGTTTGTTTTGGATTCTGATTTATGATTTCTGTGTGTTATTTATAAACCTTATGATTTTGTGTGGTATGTTAGAGATGTAAAGGTATGATTTCATTGATTTGTTTGTATTGATTGACTAAAGTTTTCTTTCCTTGTTTTATAACCCTTACTAAGATTTTTATGCCCATCCCAAGTTTTTGAAATTTTTTTGCGGGCATATAAGGTTGGGTAAGAGAAAGGAAGAATTAAAGACAATTTATATCAAGAAAAGAATTCTTATTTTCTTTTAAGAGATTTTTATTTTATGAAAAAATGGATACTGAGTAGATTTTTTGCTTTGTAATATTTCAGATGTAATGTAATAGTTATGACATAATTATCTAAAACTCTAAACCTGAAAATATCCTCAATGTGAATTCATGAATTTACTTAAGACTGCGTAATGTTTAAGGTTTGGGCTCTATAGTACAATATTTGGAATATATGATAGAACCAATGGTAGGTGTACAAGGAATTTTTCCATCATTTCAAACTCTATAGAAGGATATTGAATCTTCTTGACATGCATTCCATATAACAATGTTAAAGAACAATTTTTTATGTTCTCCTTGTTAAACCTACTCAATACATTACCAATATGTGTACCCTGATTGAGTACAAGAAATCTCTTAGATCTATATATATATATATCATAATTCCATGTATGTTGGCTAGTTCACCCACGTTTGTCATCAAGAATCATTTACCCATCCATATATTTACATAACATATAGTCATCCTTTCAATTTTGATAAGTTTCATGTCATTAACATATAATATAATAAACACCATTAAACACACACTAATTCATTATACACATTGGGATCATGCACATTATTGATGAAACCAAACTCTTTGATTATATGAATTAACTAGATTTTTTAATTCAGAGATGCTTGATTTAGTCTATAAGTGCAATATTGAAGCTTGGACACAACCGTATACACTTTTGGAACATCAAAATATTTGGGACGTATCATATAAAAATCATTGGATAAATTTCCATTATGGAATGAAAGTTTGAAATATATTTGATAAATCCAATATTTAATGTGATCTTCTATGCCAACAAATATTTTAAGGGATATTTTTATCACTACAAGTGAAAATGATTATTTATAGTAAATACCATGAATTTTATTTTAACCCTTATTCACCAAGTGTGATTTATTGGAATGAACTCTATCGTATATGTCATTTCTCTTATGGAAACCCCACTTTTCCTTATGGGTTTCACCCCTTTAGGTGCATCCCCCAATTTTTAGACTTGGTTAGTATCAATAAGGCCTATTTTTAAATACATGGAATATAAAAATTTCTCACAGTCATAACATTCAATATAATTCTGATTGGTTGTTGTTTTATCTTCTATAAAAAGTACTTTATCCTTATTTTCCATGAGATATCCATGTCTATCATAATTTTGATAAATCATAAATGGCCTTTGAGGTTCACTTGTAACTTGAGTCAGTTCTTCATCCATAACTCCTTGTGTAACTTAGACAACATATTACATAGGAAAAATTCTTATTTTTTAGTTTTGTACTTCCCTTAGTTCAACTTCCCTCCCACTAAATCCTCTATTATTGTTCCCCTTCTCAAGGAAAACACCACATCTGGACATATCCCCAATATGTTCTGTTAGATTGAAAAATTAATATCCTATATTCACTTTGTGAAAACCAATAAATAGGAATTTACTTAATTTAGGGAAGATTTTATCTAAAGTAAAATGTCATACATATACGTAATAAACCCAAATTTTTCTAAAATATAAATTAGGATTATACAGATACAATATCTGAGATGATTTTTTATGACTGCCTTTGTTGAAATATGGTTAGGTAAGAATACAACTGCCTCTAGAGAATAACCATATAATGAAATAAGAAGGTCACATTGAATCAACATGAATTGAACCATGTTTAACAATGTATGATTTCTCCTCCTAGAAAAACTATTCCACTGTGGTGTTGTAGGAGGTTTGAGTTACAGAACAAGTTCAAAATCACTCATATGATCAGTTAATTCCTGGATCAAGTATTAACCACCCCAATTTGATCATAGGTTCTTAAATCATTTTCCTAATTGATTTTATATGTCATTTTCAAAGTCTTTAAAATGATTAAAGGTATCATACATGTGTCTCATTGGAAACACATAACAATACTAGATAAAGTCATTGGTAAAGGTAATGAAGTTCCTAAATCCACAAATTTCTTATATAATAATTGGTCTACATTCATCACTAGGCTTGATATACAACAAACAATCATCTCATTCACGTTTTCCACTAAAAGGTGCTTTGATCATCTTTCATGATAAAAAGGATTCACATGTATCAAAACATTCAAATTCAAATGGTTGCAACAATACATCAATGTGGAGTGTTTAGATGTGTTCCTAATTTTTATATCCAAGAAGACTGTAACGTCCTGATTTCGGGGTTCGCCTAGAGGTGCCCCGTACCCAGTTGGTCACATGGTATCAGGGACATTTCCCCAAATGGCAGAGGCTACTGAATAGCAGTGAGGGACTTGGGCGTGATAGTTGGGAAACTATTCTCTCATTGGCATAGTAATGCAGCAGAAACAAATAGATAATAGTATCAGAAGCAATAATAATACCATACAACATTAGATATCAGAATACTGGATGTAAATAAATATCCATAGTATATATATAGATATATGTCAATAATTATTCATGTCACAAGTATCTACGAAAGCAGCAAAAAAGTTACAACACTGGAATATAGTAATAAATATAATTACAAGGCAAACAAGTAAATAAATCCAGCTACATCACAAGCCTTAGCTTGTTTCCATGCTCTCCAGCTCTATAATAGTCAATTACCTGAAGTATAAAGGAGCATTACCTTATCTATACCTACAGAAATATAATATTTTTGGGACCAAAAGCATGAACCAGACAGGGTGTGAGGTGAATCACAGTAGGAAACCACCCAAATATTTGTGCCTAATAGTCAGTGAATATATATTGTAGGAAATAAGAATAAAAAGTGAAGAAAAAAAATTACTCAAAAGTAAATAGTCCTACAGTTTCAATTACATTCATTTACATTCATCAATTATTCATCCAAATGGAAATAAGAAACCCTCAAGGATGTTTTCATAACCTATCCCCTTTGGTTCAACTGATCAATCTAAAGTAACCCTCTGGGTATGTTCTCACAACATAACCCCTTTGGTTCAACTTATACAAGGATACAATGACGTCCTGGGTAGCTCACTTGGTCTAACCCTATTGGTCTCATACAAAAAAAGACTCTCTATGGAATCAATCACCATCAATTCCCCCTATAGTATTTTAACGATAAACTAAAGACTTTATGAAGAATAACTCAATGTAAATTCCACCTATGGTCTCATAAAAATAACTATAGACACTATGAGGGAGAACTCAATGTCAATCACCCCTATGGTCTTGAGGTGTGGTAAATATAACAAACACACTGGGGAAGCCCTCAACTTCAATTCCCCTAGTGGTCTCATAACGGTAACTATAAACACTCTGAGGGAGCACTCAACGTCAATCCCCTATATGGTCTTAGTACACTAGGTTCCCAAATCCCTGTGTAAAGGACTCATGTGCAATGATGTTTAGTAGCCAAAATAACCATACAAGTTCTAATTGGCTAAACAACTACAAATAACATCACAACATCAGATAAAACACTCCATCTTAACAACAATAGGCATGGAAAGTACGAATCTTAACATGCAAAGCAATTCCAAATGGTGAAGATCAAATCAAACATGGGAATATACATCCACACATGGAAAATAAACCTTATTCACAATCCAATATCCCTACCCATGAAAAAAAAGCATTGCAGTAATCAACAGGGTTAAAATCCCTAAACATGCAATTCACTAAACTTGGGTACTGGGAAAATTTGCACATATAATTTAAATACAACCCACAGAAAGGCACAAATCACCTACCTCAGTTTTGTATGATAAATATACTCCAGTTTTGGCCCTTGAATCAGCTAAGAATGATGTAGATCTACAAAAACATCTAAAAATGTAAACAAACAATATCTCATGAAAGAGGATGAATCAAGGAACGAGGATATAGGGGAAGGAATAGATCACTGTGGTGATTCCAATGCAATTGATTACAGTTGATTTAGAGCACAGATAGTGTTTTGGGGGATCAGAGAAGAATTTTCAGCTTCATTCACTTCAAGATGTGACGAGCCAAGAAGAATAGGGTTCTGCCAATTGGAGGCCACCCCGACCTATTTAATTAAAAAATTACACGGTGTGCCTTTTAAACGTACACGACATGTATATGACTTTATTGGGCCCTAATTTAGGTGGTCTCCAGGTCACCCCACACAGCCATGTACTCAGTCATCACATGACTAGTACACTGACACCCATGGAAACTAGGCACACAATATGTACTATTAAGTACACATCATGTACTCCTTAAATTTATAAATTCTTCTATTTTTATCAAAAACACCAAAAAAAACCCATACTTTAAAAGAAGGTCCAGGTACTTACAAACCCCCCCCCCATAAATAAATTCATCCCCAAACATCCCTAGCACGGCAGCATAGAAGAAGAATCCTCAAACAACTCTTGCCACTGCAATCGTACATCAGATTCCCTCCCCCAAGTCTCGTCTTATACTCACCAGTTCTGCCGTAACAATCGTACCAGAGGAACAGACCAACCACAAAGAACCTTTGCACTACGATCAAAAATCCAGATAGGATTCTCCTCGAATGATACATACACATCCAACTCAACCTCCTCAGGTTGAAAAAATGAGATGAGTCAGAGAAGTAATGTCGTAGCTGATAATCCTGGAAGATGTCATACATATCCTGGTACCATTGAGGTAACAAAAAATGATAGTAAATTGGCCCGACTCTCTCCAAAACCTCAAATACTCCAACATATCTCAGCAAATGCTTGACCTGTCTCCTAATACTTTTGTGTCCCAACCTCAGCGTGACATGTAAGAAAACATGATCTCCGACCTTGAACACTAGAGGTCGTCTCCATCGATCAGCATAATATTTTTTTCGTGACTGTGTTGTATCCATCATCTTATAAATCAACTATATCTGCTCTGTGGTCTCCTAGACAAGACGAGGTCCTATCATATCTACCTCTCCCACCTCTAGTCAACATAATGGTGATTGGCATGGCCTACAGTACAAATCTTCATAAGGTGACATCTAAATAGTTTCTTGAAAACTATTATTGTAGGAAAACTCCACCAGAGTTATGTGATTTAACCAAGAACATCCAAAATATAAGATGCATGCTTAAATGATGTCCTCTAGAACCTATATCATATGCTCGGATTGACCATCTGTATGGGGATGGTAAGCTGTACTCAGAAGTACCTATGTACCGAAATCCCTCTATATTCTCTACCAGACCTTACAAGTAATACATGCATCCCTTTATGATGCAATGGTGTGTGGAACTCCATGTAAGTGTACAATCTCTCAAATGTAGAACCTTTCCAGCTCATCGCCACTAAATTTCTACATGATTTATAAAAATGGAGAAACCATAGTGAGTATGTCAATGACAACCCATACTGTATCGTTCCCTCAAGGCAACCTTGGAAAACCTATAACAAAATCTATCTTTACATCATTCCACTTCCACTCAGGAATGGGTAACTACTAAAAAAGCCCTGCTAGTCATTGATGCTCCTCTGTCACCTACTGGAAGGTGGAACACCTCATGAAAAACCCAGCGACATCTCTCTTTATACCTGGCCACCAATACAGACTGTGCAGATCTAGATACATCTTGGTGACACCGGGATGAACTGTTTGAACTAAGGAATGAAAGTCCCACACCAGCACATTGCATATGTCTTCTGACACCCACACACACCCATGAAAACAAAATATCTCATCCTTTCCTATGGTCCATCCAGAAATAGTGTCCTATAGTTACACACTCTCTCATAGAACTAGGACTTCAGAACCAGATAGTTGCCTCATTCGCACTCGATCAAGTAGAGTAGAGGTAACAGCCACCGAATAAATAAATGTCTTCCCCTATCTATCGTTAACCTTCAAATGAATCTCATAGAATAGATTCAAAAGATTTTACTCACTTATTACCTCTTGAAATTCTTGTATCTGAGAACTCATACTCAATGCATCAACCACTATGTTGCCTTTCTCAGGCATATAGGAATGCTCAAAATCTAAATACTGAAGGTAATCAACCAACCTTCATTTTCTTAAATTTATATCGCATTGTGTAAAGAGATATTTGAGGCTTTTAGGATCAGTGAAATCTACAAAATACTCTCCCATAAGATAATTTCCCCAACAACATAAGGTATGGACAACTACAGCCAACTCAAGATCGTGCTTCGGGTAATTCCTATCATATGGCCTCAACTACTAGGACCCATACACAATGACTTCTTCCCCATGCATGAGAATTGATCCCATCCGGACACATGAGGAATCATAGTAAATAGTATAGCTCTTTTATGGCTCAAAAAAAATTAATATCGGTGCTAAATTCAACCTCCCTTTCTACTCTTGAAGGGATGACTCAAAAGAATCTAACCATATTTACTTCCCTCCCTTCTTAGTCAGGCTCATCAGTGGCGCTGATCAGCATGAAAATTCATATATGAAAGTTCTATAATATCTACCAATCCCTATAAAACTTTGTACCTCAAATACATTCTTTGTATGCTCCAATGAAACTACTACTCTCACTTTCTCTCGATCTACGGATACTCTTGTCTCTGAGATAAAATGACCCAAGAAGTTAATCCAGTCCATCCAAAAGTGCCATTTTGAGATCTTAGCATATGAATGATTCTCTCTTAGTGTAATCAAAATGACATCATGATGTGTGACATGGTCGTGTTGAGTGTGAGAGTTCACCAAGATATCTTCCATGAAAACTACCTCAAAAGAATCCAAGTATGGATGGTATAATCATTTCATCAGTGCCATGAAAACTGAAGGTGAATTCGTGATACCAAATGACATAACCATATACTCATACAGACCATACCAGATCTAAAAACCTATAAGGGGTATATATGATGGGATAACATGAAACTGATGATAACTAGATCTCAAGTCAATCTTTGAGAATATACGGGCTCCTCGAATTTGATCAAAGAGGTCATTAATACTCAGTAAGGGATATCCGTTCTTGACTGTCAACTGGTTCAGCATCCAATAATCCACATAAAGTACGAGGGTACCATCCACCTTATTCATAAATAGTATAGGGGAACCCCAACGAGAAGTGTTGGGTCGGAAGAAAACCTTCACCTATAACTCCTCTAATAGCTTCTTGAGGTCATGTAACTCTGGTGTATCCATCATATGAGGAATTAATACTAGTGTCACCCCTGGAACTAGATCAATAGAAACGTCCACCTCTCTTTTTGGAGGAAACCCTAAAAAGTCCTCTAGAATGACATCCCTAAAACGATCGACCATTGTAGGAAAGTCCAACTATGTAGTCCCATGGTCATTTTGAAACTGACTAGAAATCAGGGCTGTAAATCCTCCCAACCCATGATACTTGAGTCCTGATCTTCTTTCTTGGACATCCCATTCACCCGTATGTAAGAACAAACTGCCCTGTAGTGATGTGAATGTCATCCTACGATGATAACTGTCGATGATAACCTGTAAGGGAACTAACCATTCCATTCTGAGAAAGATATTATATCCTGTCATATCTAGGACATAGAGGTCATAAAATATGTGACACCCACTAACTTCAAGAGGGCACTCCATTAACTGACGTACATTAGCCGTCATTATCCCCAATGGGGTGTCCAGTGTCAAGACATCAGTAAAAGTAAGGATATAAATCCCAATGCTCTCGAAAATAACAACAGATAAGGAACTGTGGGAATCCCATGTATCGAAAATTGTAGAAGCTAGACTGGAGGCAACTATGATCATACCTCGAAATGTATAGGGTCCAGGATCTGGCTCCTACTGTGTCTGATACACTGCAAAAGTCAAGCCTATACCACAGCCTTGTGACCCTGCCTAACCAACCAGAGTTGATCCACCATGTTGTCGCTGAAGGCCTACCGACTGGATACCATGATTGTGACCTCCACCTCGTCCAGAACGGCTGGAAGAACTCTTGTTCCAAGACTGATGAGAAACAGGTGATGATGCTCCTAAATGAGGAGTCATTGAGGAACCCCTGTCACCAACTTCTAGAGAGAAAAACTGACAGAACTGCTGAAGATGGCCCATCATGCCACTAGATCTTCCCTCCACTCGGTCTCTCATGCAATGTGGCCCCATATACCCACCTTTCCCACATTGGTAACATACCACCTAGCTTCATGAAGGTGTATCTTGCCTACCCAAATCTCCCCATGTAGACTCCCTGCGGCACTTCTTACTATCATCCAAAGAAGCAGTAACTGTCAATGTTGAACTGCCCTGTCCCACAGGTCCATAATCCCTTAGGTAGCACTATGTGATCAGTTCCTAGTTAACTATAGAAGATATGTTCATAAACCTAAAGATGTTCACCTAATATCGGATGTCATGCATGAGAACATACTCAAACTTCCTCACCAGGAATAACTCATCACCCCTACAATGGGTGTGAAGTGTTGTAAATCTATGAAGTGAGAAGAATACTCCATGACCGAGAGAGTACCCTACTCAAAACTCATGTAATATCTGGCTTGATCAGCGCTCAATGTCTCTGGGTAGAAGTAATCATAGAAGGTACGCTAGAACTCATCCCACTCCATAACCTACTAGCATCCTGTCTGTGAGATCACATCCCACCATCTCTTGACGGAATCCTGAATCATATATGTAGCGAGATTCACCCTCTTATCTGGAGGCATCTCCAGATGCTCGATGATAGATGACAGGAATTATAACCATGACTCAGTAGATTGTGGTCCTCCATCCCTTGAGAAGGTGGGAGGATGTTGCTGGTGAAAGACCCGCTTAAACTCCGCCATAGATGGCGAATGATGCGGTGCTCCCTAGAATGTCTACAGAAACCTCATGAAGCCTTCTCGAAACCGTGCATCCTCACCAATGTCTGGTATTACGGCCAATGTCCATAAGAGAATGATGTGAGGGTCTACTAATAGTTCTTGATCTTCCATGTCTGTCATTTGATCGCTGCCCTGAATCTGGCGTACAACTGGACGAATTCGCAGTGTCATGACTCTGCAAGGTCAAGCGTACACCTTAGTTAATGATTATCATGGACTGAAACTTAGAAGTGTGAGAAAGGAATAGGAGAAGGAAATAATTTTTGTTTTTCAAAACTGGGATACACGGCATATATAACCCCTACATGATGTGTTTAAGCCTTCACATGGGCGTGTACTCCTTCTAACCGAGGTCATGCAATGCCCCATACACATAGCGTGTTCTCCCAAGACACCGCATGTACTTGAATCGTTTTCCCCTTCCATAGTTATTCAATACGACTAACCCGTTTGGTTCACCTAGAAAGAGACTACACAATGTGTTCGTGCCAGACACCACATGTGCTAGAAGGATTTCACCAACCTGTGTTGTTAGTCACACGGCTGGATACATTGGTTACACTACACGACTTGTTCAAACATGACATAATATGTCTTACAAAAGTTTCATCCATCCATGTATTTAGTCACACAGGTGGACACATGGTCCCTACAAAACGGAATTTATGTATGATACATGACATGTTTTATCAAGGATTTCTCAACCTCATGTCTCTGCTTACACAGCCAGTGGCACAGTTAGATACTACACAACGTGTTTATATAGTACACATCATATACTTAAGAAAAAGAGTTTCTTCCCAAACAGAAGGATACATGGTGTGTATTCAGCAATACACATCGTGTATTCTGAGTTTTCCCAGACAATAAGCCTTAGAAACTACTCAATAACCCTGAAAACACTAAAATGAACATTAAAGTGCCAAATTTCGATCTATGAGGGCCCATACTCCCCACTAATCAATGTTTGGAATCCTATACATGTCATATTCATGCATAACAGTGCAATGATCCCCCAAATTCCAATCCATGGGGCCCCATAACACCTCAAGAACAAATGTTTGAGGTTTATTCAAATGAAAACATACACAATCCATTACTATATAAAAATGCATGTATTATATCAAGGCATCTATCACAACAACATGCATATCTATCACAACATCTATCATAATAGTATGCAATCAGTAATGCACCATAAATGGCATGGAAATAATGCATGACATGTGATCTCTAGAAAGTGCCTATATGATGCATGAGATGGAATACCCTAATCTCATAGGGTTTCAATAGAAATAGAACCTCAATATTATCAACATTAACAGCACAAAACATGCAAATCACCCAATGATGAAATCAAATCAACTCTAATAATTGAAAAACCAGAAAAATTACAACATATGAGGTAAATTGGATTTTCCCTATACATGGGTTTACTAATACTTGGCACAGTTTATTACCAACTACATATTCTTTCATATACCGGTCTATATTCTCCAAATAATATTATTCGAAGAAAATAATTCCTCTGATACCACTTTGTAACATTCCAATTCTTGTTGCTGCCCAGTGGTGCCCCGTACTCGGTTGGTCACTTAGCCTCAAGAGAATTTCCCCAAATGCGAGATTCTACTGACTATTAGCAAGGGCCTTTGGTTTGATAGTGGGTAAACTACGCCCTCATTGGAAGAGTAATGTGGAAAAAAGAAATAGATAACAGTATATGAATAAATAATAATACCATACAACAGTAAATAAAGAAAGAATGAAAGTAAATAAACATCTGGAACATATATATATATATATATTTCAATAATAATGGATTTCACAAGTATCAAGGAAAGTATCCAAACAAGTCACAATGATGGAATACAATACTAAACCAAAGTACAAGGAAAACAAGTAAATAACTCCATCAGTATCACAATCCTCAGCTTAGTCTTGTGCTCTCTAGCTCCATATCAATAACGTACCTAAAGTAGAAGGGAGCTTTCCCTTATCTATACATGTAGTAATATAATCAGTTTGGGCCCAAAATCATGACCCAAATAGGGTGTGAGACGAATCAATGTGGGTAACCACCCAAATATCTAGTCCTAACAGTCAGTGAATATATATGGAAGGCAATAAGAAAAAGAAGTAAAGAACAAGGAAGTACTCAAAAGTAAGCAGTCCTATAGTTTCAAATACAATCATTTACATTCATTAATTATTCTACCAAATGGAAACATGCAACCATCTGGGACATTCTCACAGCCTATCCTCTCCGATTCAACCAATAAATCTCAAGTAACCCTCTGGGTATGTTCTCATAGCCTAACCCCTATGGTTCAACTTATACAAGGATATAATGACCTCCTAGGTATCCCACACAGTCTAACCCCTTTGGTCTCATGCCAAAAAACACTCTCTAATGAAGAACTCACTTTTAATTCCCCTTATAGTCTTTTAACGATAAACTACAAAATCTATGAGAAAAAACTCAATGTCAATTCCTAATGTGGTCCCGTAACAATAACTATAGACACTCTGAGGGAGTACTCATTGTCAATCCCCCCTATGGTCTCACAATGTGATAAACATAATAGACACTCTTGGGAATCCTTCAACGTCAATTCCCCATGTGGTCTCATAAAGGTGACTATAGAAACTATGAGGGATCACTCAACATCAATACCTCCTTTGGTCTCACTACAACAGGTTCCCACAGCCTTGTGTAAAGTAATCATGCAAAAAAATGTTTAGAAGCCAAATTAAACCTAAAAGTACTACTTGGATAAATAGCTAAATGAATATCCCAACATGAGATAAAACACTCTATCCTAACAACACTAGGCACATAAAGAAAGCAGCATAATAGAAAAAACGAGACCAAACGGTCAATATACAATTAAACATGAGAAAACACATCCATACATGGAAAATAAACCCAATTCACAATAACATATCCCTACTCAAGAAAACAAAGAAAATCAGGCATTAAAAGGGTTAAAATCTCTAAACATGTAATACCCCAAATGAGGGTATTGGGAAAGTTTGCACATCTAATTCGATGACAAACAACAGAAAGGAAAAAACCACCTACCTCAGCATTGAATGATTGATATAATCCCAAATTATCCCTTGAATCATCCTAGAATGACATAGATCTACAAAAAAACATCTAAAACATTCAACCAAGGATATCTCATGAAAGAGGATAAATCAAGTAAAAGGTCTCTAAGAGAAGGAACAACTCACCGTGGTGACTCCAATGAAATTTATGATGGTTGATTCATAGAAAGGATGGTGGGTTGGTGGATTAGGGAAGATTCGTCAGCTTCAGGCACTCTTGGATGAGACAAGCCGAGAAGAAGTGGGTTCTTCCAATTAGATGTGACCACGATCCATTTAATCAAATAAAAAGATAAGTACACGACATGTCTTTTAAAAGAACACGATGTGTATATGCCTTTACGAGGCCCTGCTTTAGGCAGTCTCCAGGTCAACCCACATGGCCATGTACTCAGTCGTCACACAGCTAGTACATGGTCCCCCACAATAACCAGGTACATGGAATGTACTCTTAAGTACATGGTGTGTACTCCTTAAATTTCCATATTCTCCTCTTTTGCTCAAAAACACTAGAAAACCAAAACCCATACCTGAAAAGAAGGTCTTAGTTCTTACAAAGACAATGCTAAAAGAATATGAAATCAGAAATAACCCCAAACTTCTTATTTTAAATATTATATATGGCATTATCCATATCAAAAATGCATAAATCATTTACCATATTCCCAATGCCATAAAACAATTCATTCTTATATATAGAGAAACTATTATTCTTAAAAATGAAAAAAATTACCATTTTATCCAAAAAAGATACACAAATCAAAAAACAAATTTAGGGTGGGAAAATAAAAACAATAATCCAATTCTAGGAATAATCCATTTGGTCAAATTTGACTATAAGTACTTACTGCTAAAAAAATTACTCTTTCTCTATTGTTGACACAAAGATCCATTCAACCCTCTATAAATTACATATTATCTTTGAGTCTATGATTATCAATGAAATTTTGCAGGGTACACCTTGTATCCAATACCTCTGAGTCAGAGTTAGTGAAATTAACTTCTATAACATTAATATTCAGTTTCTCAGAATTATACTCTTTTAAAAAACATCTCTACCTCAGATAAAAATCTAAAAATTTATTATAAGTTATTCATTTATGGGATATAAAAATTAATTTCTTGATGTTATTAATAATCTACAAAAAAGAAATATCTAAAGGATAGTATACTAATTTATATCTTTTCATAACATAATTTTAATGAATGTTCTTCCACTAATAATGAAGACCCCATATTTTATTTCCTTTAAATAATACAAGGACTATATTTCATCATTGATTAGATGGTTAGAGTTTAACAGCTAATTAAAGCACAAATAAAAAGTCATGATTAAGGAATCTTAGGGTTAGGTTCAACTCATAACATTATTAAGTTGCAAAAGATAATCCATGGGCACCGAAAATTTATGATCAATCATACTGAATGATTGAGTCCTTGACAAGTGTTTATTTGGAATGAATCTTAGACTTTTTATTTTAATGGATTTTATTATAAAAGTATCACAAACATAATATACATCAAATTCATACTAAATTCATAACTATTTCATATCATAAATATTTTATCTTCTAATTTTCTAATCCTTTGTGTAAGTATTATTCTAATGATTTATTTTTGGAATCCATATTATAGATGAAAAATTATTGTGTTCACACCATATTAAAGTGACACTATTTAAAATATCCTCTAGTTTTTGTTACTCAAAAAATTAAAAAATAATCCAAACCTATTCATATATATCTAAACACACCTCGTTCATAAGTAACATGACCTTTCCATGTAAAGGATTATTGTTATATGAGATCGATAGTCTCTACACGAGTAATCTAGAAGCAATGGATAGGAAACCCCACCTTTCTAGAATACAACATAAGCCTTCAAGATAGTGATAAATCTGACCTCATGTCCCCCTCCCTCTCCCATGGGAGACTGTACCCAAGAGATAATTGAATGTGTATTAACTCTAAAACCTAATATGAACAAAATATATTTAAATAATAAATTAAATATAATAACATTAATGAAAAACTGAAGTCAAAATTGACTAGAACAAAATCTTATGATATAATTTCTCACATGTAAAGCAAGTCTTAAAAATATTAATGATGAAATTTATTACTTAAATTAAGTATAAAAAATATTTATAATTCATAATTTTTTTATAAACATGAATATTATAAGGGAATTTAAAAATAAACAAAAACTTTATTTATTTTTACAAAACATGAGATAGGAATATGAAATTTTTAAATTTAATTTATACATGAAAAATACCATTTTACATGTTCTAACACATATAAGTTATAACGATTTTATAAACCAAAAACAAATATCAAAATATAAAATTTTAACCTTCTTTTTACAAATATTAAATTTTACAACTGATAATAAGGATTATAAGTCATAAATTATGTTTGATGAATAAGGGTTTGTACATGTATCAATCATATTTTATGAAACATATAACTAAATGTAATTAATTATTGATATCTATGCTTACAAATAGTGTAATAAAAATTCTTATGACAAATTTTACAATGTGTTGTATATTGTTAATATAGACTGATGTTCTATTTTTTATAAAAACAAGATTGAATCATATTTAATGATATCAAATATTTTATGTTACCCCATTGAATCAATACTTAGTTTTCCAATATATCATAAAATATGATATAGATCAAATTAAATTCATTACTATGGGAATGTTCTTTCAAAAATAGTATATTCACAAGTATGTTAGATGAATAATAGGGCACTGATACCACTGATGGGTTTAAGGAGATCATCCAATGTTCATCGGAAGCTGGAAGAAACCCATATAGTTCTAATCTATCTCTAATAGTTTCGACTTGCAATGAAAAAAAATGAAAAAATTAGCGTGGAGTACCTCAAATGTGACTACATATTTTCCAAATCATTGATTCTTGATAGAGATCACTAGAGTGAAGAAATTACCTCCCCTAAAAAAAGTAGTACACCAGCCTTGGATCCTCTTTTTCAATGAGAACAGTCCAAGCCCGCCATAATGGGTTTTATTCCTACTTTAAAAGATGATTGGTAGTGTGAGTAAAAATAAAGACTTCTCATACAACATGAATCTAAAGTTTCACAATAGGAAGGATCACGTCCTCATAAATGCCCACACATCAATTAATATAGAGGGTTTTGAACATTGAATTTCATACCATGGAGTAAGATAATTTCTTCATAAAAGAGCTTAGTATTCATTGATCCATCAAATAGATATAAAAGGCCAAAAATGAATCATCTTATGATTAATAACTGATGGAAACCATGTTAAAGAACCTGATAGTAATTCATGTACTTACATTCCATGGAACTTGTATCGTTTTCATAATGCATGATAGAATATATGCTATTAGTATCATCTTATTCCCCTATTATGATACAAGCATATATTGTCCAATAATATCAATCACATGAATATTATAGCTTATAACCTAGGTATATTATAAAATAAGATATACCCCTACTTTGAGTGTATACGTAAAAATATATCTATTTGTGTAATTATGATCATATATATTATTATAAAAAAATATAAAATAAGAAATTTATAATTAATTAAAAATATTTGTATATATATAATTTATTTATATAAATTAATATATTTATTATTATATAATTATATTTCAGAATAAATAAATATTCTTATATAAAATATATTATGAAAGTTAAAATTTATCATCAGTTTTTAGTGTTGATAATGGTTAGTGATGTTCATCATAAATCTATAATGGGGAATGCCGAACCACAACGAAATATAAAAATTGAAGTTGAGAAAGTATTAGTATGTGTAAAAAAATGTCTTGAAGAATAAAAGTGTACCATGAAACAATTCAAGAAACATGATGAATATTATGCCATACCATTCAAAGTAACCTGAAAATGAATATTACTCAACATTTGAAGGATCAATTTATATTATGGAAATAACAGTCCACAATGGTTATAAACAAATGGGAAACTTTTCACTATGGAACAAAAAATTATATCGTTAATGTAAATAATCTTCTGAATAAAGAATAAGATAAAGGAAGGAATGAATATGAAATCAATGACTTAATGATGCTTGAACACTGATGTGCATACTATAGACTTTATCTTTAACTATTAATTAAAATATAAAATAATTGTTTTTTTGTCAAGAAAATAAATATATAATTTTTTTTCTTAAAAAATAAATATGATAAAAAATTAAAAATTAAATTAAATAATACAAAATGAAAAATAATCCCACAAAACATACTCTCTTTGGTAAAAATATTATTATTATTTTAGTTAAAGAAAGTGAATTATTTTTAAAACATTAAATATATTTTTTTAAAATAAGATATAAGTATACAATTTATCTAAAAAATTATGTGAATACATTAAAAAATAAAAAAATAAAAATGAAACTACATGAAATAATATATTTAGCCTAAAAATAATAATTTTTTTCTTAAATATTAAATTGTTCAAAAACATAAATTATATGTTATGAATAAAAAAACATATTATTTAATGTTATTTTGAAAAAAGTGTATATATAAAGAAAGAATTTTAAAACTTAATTAAAATAGAATCCATATAAAATAAAATGGAAAATCATATAACATATGTTTTATTGTTTAAAAAAATTTATTTTTGACACTAAAAAAAGTTATTATCCTCATCACAAATCATGAGTTGAGAAAACATGAATAAATAGAAAAATCAATGGTCAATATATTCCAATATGAATCAAACAATCTAATTTATGAATTCATATACTTATGTTAATATCTATATATTTTTTACTAATTCAATAATTTATAATTACACATAAAAACACACACACTCTCACGCACACCCATACAAATATAATATTAAAATTAAAATTAAAATTCAACATATGAAAATTTATATTATTAATATAAATATATATAGAAAATTTTCAATTTCAATTAAAAATTTTAATTTTAATTTTACAATATTAATATTATTTTTAATTATCATTTCAAATTCAAAGTAAATTTAAAATTTGATATTGAAATTTGAATTTTTACTTAAATATCACTTGAAACTTTAGAATTTAATTAAATTTGGAATTCATTATTCAATTTCTATTTTTTGAATTATTTGAAAGTGTATATTAATATATATATACTGATTAACATATGAATACATTATGAACTCACATAGATTTATATATGTAATATATCTATATATATAATCATTAAAATATTATATATATATATATATATACATTCATTTATATTTTGAATTTTCGTTTTTAAATTTTAATTTAAATATTATTAATTTTTTCTTAAGAAATGGTTTCATACATGCATGTGAAGAAAAATGATTTAATTTATTTTATTATTATAATGCGAACATGTTGCCCTGGGGATTCAATTATGTTCTGGATTGCTAGGTTTCCGCGTGGTCCTTTAGTTTTTGGCTTTTGTGCGCGCGTCATCTAGTTTGTACCTTAGAATGTGCTCTCCTAGTTTCCCAAGTCACTGATCTCCTATGGGATCTCTCTTAGGAATCAATTACCTTTCGACCCCATTGATCTTGGATTTTGATTTTCCTAAGGTTGGGAGCTTCTATCACTCAGTGATTTGGCTTCCTTAAGCATGGAAGATTATGGTTAGATTTCTGTTTTGTGGTACTATTCTAGTTAAGGGAATTCATCACTCATATAAGCTCTATCTGTAATAATTTGATTTGGTTCCTCCCTCATAATATTCACCGTTTATTTCTATGGATAAACCCTAGCTCATACCAATGAGTAAAATTCATTAGATATCAACTCCAGACCTATTATCCTTCTTAGATAACTCTCATAGGTATCTTATTGTGGAGCTTTGATTATTTCATGTTGTTACACCGATGTGTGTCCCATTCAATTGATCTAGAATCTTCTGGATAACATATTACCCTTAGATATAAAAATTTCAAACTCATATATTCCCACAACATGATGATATCAAGACTACTAGAGATCCACCCTTCTCGACCAATAAGTATTCTAGCCTCTTTATTCTTATATTTGAAGAAAGATTTATTATATTTTATTATTTATCATTCTTCTAGAATATTTCTTGTATTTTTTTCTTTTGATATTAATAAATGTTTGTGTCAATGGTGTTATTATCATTCATATAGGTTCAAAACCGGCTAAATCATGTTAAATTTATTATCCCCTTTTAATACTTTATTTTATTTATATTTGAATATGTTATATGATTCAAATATTTTTATATTTATATTCCACATTCTAAAATTATCTTAAATCATCATTGTCCTCTTAAAATGTTATTTAAAACCATTTTAACCATGACATTATTTTCAAATTTGAAAAACTAATTGAAACAAGTGTATATACGTTGATTTTGGTTATTTTTATGGGTGTATGCCTTAATGTTTTCCACAAGAAATTAGTATAAGATAAGTTGGATATTCATGGATTCAAATAATTATAAGATTTAAATTTTGATGGTGATGCAGATATTAGTTTTGTGTTTATTAAAATGGGACCCCTTTTTATTTAATATGGGTTAATTTAAGAATTTAATATCCCAAGGAAACTAATTATAAACTTGTATGATTGTGAAAAAACATAAACTATATAATAATATGTCCCTATTGAAATTAATGTTAAGGTCCATTTTTCTTTACTACATTCTCTAGGTGTTATGGTTCTTATTGATGTTTCTTATGAAAGTAGGACTGGAGGAATTTATCATAAATTATAGAATCTTTGTCGAACTATATCCCCAGTTTTATAGTTTATAAAAAACATCACATGGTAACTTTTAAAATGAAATATTATATTTCAATTAAATGGCATTTGGTTTAATTTAATGATATCATACTTGACCTATTGAACAGTAATGTTAGTGTATATGATGTGGATCAAGAAATGATCCTCCTAATTTTTAATGATAATTTATTTTTAAAACTAGAAAATATTATGATGTATGATAAAAAATCGATGAATCATGATGAATTATACTCATTAATTCATTCTAAATAGTTTCAATATAAACCTATGTTTAAGGGTGTGGGTGAGTGATATAGACATGGGACAGGCTGGCATATCATTTTGATGATCATTTAATGGATGATATAGATAATTAAGTAAAAACTCTCTCATCAAAATTATGTAGGGATATTGATTCCAATAGGATTATGTTGTTTTTAAAAGGGTTTTTTTCTCTAGTGTTTTAATAGTGTGGTTTCTCACTTTTACATTAAAATTATTTTGTTAATAAAAAGTTAATTTTCAGTCAGTTAGGGTGAGATCGAGAGTTTTTTTTAGTAGAGGTAGATATTTTGAAAATGGTAGTAAAAAATATTATAGTAAATAAACCACAAAAAATTCCATGAAACCCAAATAAATTTCAAATTACAAGGATATAAAATTTATTTGTTTCAAATGTGGTAATCCAAGGAACATCAGACCGAAGTATAAAAAACCAAAACAAAATAATCAGACTAAAGAACCTGTGAACCAATACTGTTTGGTATATTATGGTTATGAGACTACTAATGTTTTAAATTTTTCCTGTAATTTACTCAAATATGAGTGGGTATTATATTATTGATGATAATTTAATATGCCTCCTTTTAGGAATTATTTACATAATTTTGTAGACATGGAAAAATGAGATGTTCTTTTAGTTTTTTTTAGGAGGTTTCAAGTTATGGGATGAGGTTACACATTATGAGAACAAGAAAAACACTATATCATCACTATATTATATGTTATGTGGGTTACATAACTCCATATAAACATGATATACTTCAGAATTGTGCACTAAAAGGGATTAGATTTAATTTCTGAATCAGGTTTCCTAAAAATATTCCAAGGATCTGGAAGTTGCATTAAGGGTTCCCTTATTAATTGTAATATTGATATTAAATATTCATTCAGTATTTTATGTTACTCCCATCACTAATTTATTACTTAAAATAATTAATTTATATTCAACAATAATGTTTTTATCATAAACCCAAATGGAGGGAAGTGTTTAAATTTGATCAATTACACCAGAAATTATTATTTTTATTAGATCATCCAATATACAGAAACAAATTATAAGATTCTTATTTTTTATTTTTCATTATTCAAATCCCAACAAATAATTCAACTGGATCTTTGGCTAGTTCATATGCCTAAAGGGGCATATAGATCACATTAGAGGGACCACTAAATCTATGATGGAAACTATACCAACCATGAAGATTGAATTTATGGTAACAACTAAAAAGTCCAAATTTTATTAAACTATTGAATAAATTATATTATATATATATAACATAGATTGAATTTTTCAGTCCCAAGTCTTCATGAATGGGGCTCAACCCATGAATGAAATTCTAGCCCATAATTTTTCATGGGATTGATAAAATCTCATAGTTCATGAATTTTATACCAATAAACTTACCCAATTGATATTTAATTTTTTTATGTAAAAACTAAAGAGTTAGGGTAAGAACTTTTTGGATGATTTTTTTTTGAAATTAAGAAATATTTCTAGCATAAAACCCATTCAAATTTAGGCGTTATAAAAATGAAGGATAATTCTAGATAGTGGCACAAGGTTTAGGAAAAGAACTATATAATTGGATCTAATAGTAAAATTTATGCCAAATTTTGACGATTAATTTTATAAATTTATATCCATAAAATTTAAGAAAAACATTTCTCATGATTCAGACTTCTTAATGTATAAATGATCAAGAAAACATGAAGGGATGTTTTGGTAGGAAAACAATCCACCACCATGGGATATAAATAAATTAATATATTATAATTATAATTGGTTGTAACATAACAACTTTGGAGGATATATTTTACAGACCATTTCCTTTTAAAATGCTTTTTAGTACCAACCAAACTCAAATTTTCACTTGATATACCTCTCTTTTTCTCTATCTTTTCATATACTTCAATTATAGTCAATTATAATCTTTTAAGTGTTATTTTAATTTCAATTGATGTTCAATGAATTTATTTTAAAGATATTATATTATTAATATCCTCTAATTTTATAATATTCATGTTCTTGAAATATTCAAAATAAAGTTAAACTATTTTCATATTTTATTTTCTCATTCAATCTAAAGGGCATATTTGACTATCTTAAATGTTCGTGTGTGTGTGTGTACGGTGAACTACTCTTATCTTTTCCCATTATTGTACTTATCCATTTCAATTATAACCATAAATATTATACACCATATTAATATACATGTTAATGGATAATTAATTCATCCATTAGGCTGATTCATAATCTGGGGATGTTTAGTGATTTAGATCTTTTTCCTATTAATATTCTTTAAGTTAAAATTGTGTATGATAATCATAAAATTTCATTGTTTAATGAAATGATTGATTGAAAATATTTCATGGATTATCAGAAAAATAAATAAAATCCATAAACACGTATTTATTTATATTACTACCTTTACTAAGGCTTGGATTAAAGAATCAAAATTTTGGAATTCTGATCAAAATCATCTTTTAAATTGGGTGTAAATTTTATGTAATATATTAGAATTCCAAAGGGAATCATATGTTTACATTCCCAATAATTAAATCAGATAAATATAAATTAAATTGTTAAATTTAAATCATTAATTATTAATTTTAATTAATCTATGAAAATAACCCCCACCCACTAATTTCGAAATACAAAACAAATAAATTTGACTTCAAAATACAATTTCATCTCTAAGGATTCGTCCAGAGCGCCAATATACATATTATAAATGAAAATAAGACCTATAAATGGTCAAGAGGTGATAATAAACTTTGTGTCAAACATCTATTATAGAAAATTGTGCAGTGTGTATGTGATTTATTCTGATAATACATTGGTGTGGAATAAGAGATTGGGGCATGTAGGCTAAAAGGGTCCTAAGGAACTTAATAAACATGGGTTTTCAACAAACATTAAAACCAGTAATTTAATTTTTTTGAATATTGTGTAATTTTTATATAAAATAAGTGTATTCTCAAAAGGTATACTTTTTTTGTGATAGTTAACCTTATAATACATTCACTCTGATTTATGGGGACTAGCTATGACTACCTCCCAGGGTGGAAGTTCCTATTTTTTCACCTTTATCAAGTAATTGTCTATAAAACTATTAATTTACATACTAAAAAACCAATTTGATGTTTTTAAAACCTTTAAAACATGGGAAAAATTATCCAAAACTATATTAGAACTAAAATCATTACAATGAGAACTAATAATGGATTAGAAAACCTCTCTATTGACTTTATATAGTAATGTCAATCTGTGGGCATTGCAAGACACCAGAATGTTAGGGAAACAACCCAATATAATGGACTTAATGGGAATATGAAAACAGTTATACATGAGTGATTCTAACACATGAATACATTCTCAGGCCTACCCAATTTATTCTAGATAGAGGCGTACACTATGTAAATGTACTTTATTAATAGGTTCCCATGTTTTGATAATCAATTTAAAGACTTGGATGAGATATAGAATAATAAAATACCTTATTAAAGTTACCTAATAGTTTTTGGGTACACTACATATACCAATGTAGAAAAACTAATAATCTAGAACCACATGCTATAATGTTTTTTTGGTACCCTAGAGGTGTTAGAGGTTATAAACTACGAGTTTTTTAATCCTAAATTCGATAAATTAATAATTAGTAGAGATGTGATGATTCATCAATCCTGATCTCCTATGTCTAAATCATTTACACAAGACAATGTTAATACTACTAATGCTCACCCTTCAACCCAGTTTGAGGAAGTCTTACACCCTCCTCCAATAATCATTAACTCATGACCTAAAATAAATATAGCTTGGATTTAGAGTCAGATAAAGTGTCACCTAATGAAAATATTGATTACCATTAAACACATGATAGTGCTTGGAGGGTGACCAAACCTCCCACCTACTTTAATCTATATGCATGACTTCACTTTACTTTCATGCATAACATGATCTTATATATTATGACCCTCAATCATAAAAGAAATCCATCAATGATAGAGATTTAAAGCAGTGGATCTCTACCATGTGTTAATAAATTTACTTCATGAATAAAAATAAACCTTGGTCTATAATTGAAAGGCCTACCAATTATAAAGTAATTGGATTTAAAGGGGTTTATAAATAAAATAATGCTAATAAAACTAAAAATAAAAGTATTTTTAAGGAAAGATTAGTATCTATGGGGTTACTTCAAATCCAGAGAGATGTCTACACTGAAATTATTTCAATAGTTTCTAAACATTCTTCGATAATGTTGTTACTTTCTTTTCCAACCTATTATGATTTCTCACATTGAACAATTTTATGTAGAAAAACCATCCATTAAGTGTATATTAATGGAAAATTTTACATTAAATATCCTAATGATTATTTTAAGATGTTTAAACCAAACGAAGTTTTTCTTTTAAAGAAATCACAATATTATTTAAATAAATATTCTTGGCAATGGTATATGAGATTTGACTATTCTTTTTATAATTTACTTTACATGGAGTCAATATGATGCTTAGTTTATTTTAGTTATTTCCAAAAAATATTATTTACATTATGTTATATGTAGATGACATGTTGATCATGTGAAATAATATGAAACTCATTAATGTTGTGAAGACCTAATTGAAGGTTGTCTTCAAAATGAAGGATTTAGGGGTAATTAAAAAGACAACATTATGGAAATTATTAGGTACATATCAAATAAAATGTAGTATCTCTAAAAAAATTATTTTGTTTTTTAGGTTATTTAGAGGTATTTTTTTAAATCTCTCAAATATATAATTGTTCTATATCTACACCACTTTAAAATTCAATTAAAAAAACACCTACTTCCATTGATGATGTTTAGTACATGTCTAAAATTTCCTATAATAAATTTTTTGGTAATATTATCTACTCCATGATATTCTCTATACATGATCTTTCCTTTGTAATTGGTATTGTCATTAGATTTATGACCAACTAGGGAAGTCACATTAGCATGCCCTAAAATAGATACTTTGATACAAATCATATATTCATAATTCAATTTTTATTATTAGATCCTAGAACTCATGGGTTACAAAATAGTGGAGGCCTAACATGTCTCCACTAAAAATGTGGTCACAATCATGTGGAAAAGAACCAATGAAATTATAAAGCATAAGAGTTTTATTGCTGCCCCCCTTACTTTCCATGGTGGCCTCCACTATATTTTTCTCACTCCAAGTGTGTCAAACCACAATGCCATGGAAAATGAGAAGCTTGTATCTTCTGATGAGGTAAATGAGATACCATAGTGATTTTTCATAGTCTTGAGGGATTCCTATAGATGTTTTGAATCCAATTACACCACTACAATAGCAATGTTGAACTACATGCTCATTGAGATACCATTGTGGAGTTCTATTGTCTCTAACCCCATGGAGTTTCCCTCCCTGTAATAAGTGTCAAATCCAAGTAGAACTGAGTCTATTATATAAGATACCAGGATTACTCCTTACATGAATCCTTGAATATAGGCCCCATTAATATTGACTTAAAACTTATGATGGGTGGGTTACATTTGATCCATCTCCCTGGGTAGAACCTACTATTATTTTCTGTGATAAACGAGTCCCCTAGAAATAATATAGATACTTTTGAATTTATTAATGGATATAGATATATATATATATATTAATTATTATGGTGAGGTTGGTACCCAAAATTAATTAATAGAATATTTCTTCCTGGATTGTGGAGGCCCCATATCAAGGAAATATAATATGGAATATGTGTTATCTATTTCAACCACGGTAGTTGAATACACATCCTTGACTGAGGATATTGTGGAATATACATACCTTAATTTTTTGGATTCTAAACATAACCTCTATAATTATTTTATTTTTATTTATAGCGATATCCAGTCATGATTAAATTTGTATAAAATCTTTTCTTCCAAGGAAAATCCTTGCACATAGACAGTAGTCTAAATTTTATTAGAGATATCATGGAATCATGTACCATATTTTCCAATAAGATAAACATTAAGAATAACCTATTTTATAATATGAATAAATGCATATTATAATAAAAATTTAATTATTATTTATAATGGATGAATTTGGTTACCATCCAATTACC
Source organism: Viscum album (assembly GCA_963277665.1). Classification (NCBI taxonomy): domain Eukaryota; kingdom Viridiplantae; phylum Streptophyta; class Magnoliopsida; order Santalales; family Viscaceae; genus Viscum; species Viscum album. The sequence goes on along the minus strand of OY728138.1, from coordinate 535,562,964 downwards.
ATAGGTGAAATAACATCTCCAATTTCAAATAAAATTTGTTGATATTTGAGAATTTGGGTGTTTTCATTTTTAAAATTTTTATTTTTATTCATCATTTTCATATATTTTTATACATGAATATTTGAAAAAATTATTTTCTTTGTTTTATTATTACGCTCAAATATTTCTTCGGATATTTATTTATGTGAAGTCTTGTAGGGATTCCCTGCAGGATTTTTGTCCTGGGCCACGATGCATGAATTATCTGGATCCTATCTTGAACCATACTCTCATATATTTCATAGGCATTAATCCCCCATAGGATCTCTGATCATTGTCAATTTTCTTACCACACCATTGACCTTTCCCTTCAATGTTCCCAGGTTTGGGCACTTCTTTCACTTAGTAGTTAGTCTTCCTTGTTCATGGTAGCTTTTCGTTGGGATGGTATGTTTTGAGGCACTATGCCTATTAGCGGAATTTCTCACCCCTATCGGCTCCATCCTTTGAGATTCATCCCAGGTTCTTACTCCTAGTTTTCTCTCTTGTTTTATGTTTCTATACACCATCTAATACCAAAGAGCTTGATTCATTCAAGATTAACTCATGACCTTTCATCCTCCATGGCTACATATCATAGGCCATTTATGGTGGAGTTTTGATGACGTATCTTCATTGAGAAGATGTTTTTCCCATTAAATTGATACATAATATCCCAAAGTACTGTGAAATCACAAACCCTTAAACTACACAATTTTGTATTCCTGTAGCACAAATATATCCAGACCACCAGAGAGCCACACTCTCTATCCTTTAATTATTACACCCGATTTGTTCTTATATTTGAATATAGATCCTTTGATGATTATGTTTTCTTATTATTCATTTTTCTAGAATATTTCTTAGAACATTTTCCTTTTCATATTAATAAATGTGTTTATAGGTGGTGTTTTTACCATGCCCATAGGTTAAAAAAGTGTGATATCATGTCAAATATCTTCATCATTTTTATTACATTCTTGAATTTGTTTTTGAATTTTTTTCATCGATTCAAACATGGTTTCTATTTATATATAACCTTCCAAACTCTTATTAATTCATCACTCTCCTCTTTTTTTCAAATTAAAACCATTGTAACAAAAATATTAATTTTTAATTGAAATACATAATTTAGTAAAATGTATATCCATTGATCTTAGATATTTCTTGGGGGGCGTAATCCTCAATGACGTCCCCAACATATATAAATTTTACACATATCTTTAATTATGATTAATATTAATAAATTTCCAGTAATATAAATAATATATATATGTTTATATACATTTAAATATATATATGTACACACATATGTATATATATATATCAATTGATGAAAACCAACCAGATCAAAGAATTGTAGAAACGAGATGAGTTAGACTTTAAAAATTTGACCGCGTAATGACCATATATGATTTGAGATATGTTATGTTAGTTCATGTTTTCACCCATCTATCTACTTATTCAAAAAAAAATACCATATCTTCTGGGGGGGGACCAACTTTGAGAACATTTAAACGTTGGAGGGTCAAAATGAGAATGTTATATTTTGGGTGATAATTAATCAAAGGATAAATTTAAATCACAAATTGTAATTTATTTTCTATTCTTTGAATAAAAATGTTATATGATAATTAAATAATTTTAATTGAGATTCATTATTTAGTAGTATTATTTTAATAATTATTATTGAAATAGGAAATTGACTATAAATATATAGTTTTATCATTATTTCCATTCAATCTATTGTTTGATGGATTATTTAAAATAAAAGGGGTTTTATTTTTTTCAAGTGAGTCATTTGATATGATTTTTTATATATATGGTATAGTTCTTGGTGAAAATTTTCTAAATGAAAAAACAAATTCCTTCCTTAGAATCTACCACATATATCTATGTCATCAACATAGTTCATTTTACAGTAAATTAAATGTGAGAACCCTCTATCCTCAAATAATGGAAGTGACACAAACTAATCTATTATAGGGTATGCTACAAAAAAATAGTATGAGAATTAGTTTATATAAATTCATATAATTAAAATATATAGAATACTATTTAAAATACAGTGAAATTTTGGTGAATCCATCTTTATACATGTAATACTTTTCAAATTTGGGCTAAATTTATTAAAACTGTTTATATATCATTTTTAAAACACCCTAATTACCCCCTAAACAATTGTACCCCTGCACTGAACCTAGTGGATCTGACCCAACTTCAATCGACACTGACCACCAAACAAGGTACCCCCTGATGACTCTTCCCCCTAAAAAATGAAACTCATTCCCTATTTTCTAACAACCACTACCCCAAACGGTGGTTGGGCCCCATCCACTTCATTATGACCGTGTTCTCTGCCCAACCTTGACCCGATTACCCCTACTCTAATTAATGCATGATTATAATGTTTCCGGGATCATATACTTGTTCTCCATGATATCATTTTTCTTATCCTTACCATAGTGGCCTTATTCTATGATATGGAAAGATATTATTATAAGGGGTAATATTTATTAATTTATATTGTTTAATTTTTTCACTTTGTACTGTATCAATTTCATGTTGAAATTTTGTTTTATCTAATCAATACCATACTATGGTCATTGAAAAAGCTATATGATGTTAAAAAATAATTTTGATTAATTGATTAATCGTTTATATCTTTATTCTTGAATGATAGTGAGAAGAGTTTAAAAAAATATGTTTGATTTTTTTATTAATTTACCTTGAAACACACTTCGGTATGACAAGGTTTGTTTGATTTTGTAGATTATGCAATTAGAAACCGATCAGTGGATGATATTATAAAATGTCTAGGTCTTGATTTTAAATTCAAGCAGTGGTTCAATGGAAATGAATTATATGAGCACTTGATGTTGAAATAGTTTTGTTTGGGATATATATGTTGTCTTTTTCATGATGAATATAATGTTATACAAAGTCAAAAAAATAACTATCCTATCAATGAAACATAGAGTAACCCACCAAAGGATAATTCAATTTGAAAATTGGTAAATGAAAATTCTGTATTTTCATGATACAATGAATAGTATTTTAATCAATCAACCAAACCTTTAGTTTTTTCTAATAATGTTTATATTTCATATAACTTCAGTGACAAAAAAATGTTTTATGGGTCATTTGATGGAAAAGACATGTAAAGTATGAATGATGTTCCAAGTATTCAATTTTTTTTCTTATTAAGTTCTATCATAGAAAGTGTATTTGTGGAATTACTAAAAAATAAGTTTATATGATTTTATATTTGCTTCATAATTCATTTAGTGAAGATAACATCAATGTATTATTCACTGTGATGATGAAAATAATCAAAAAAAATAGTCTTTATTATTCAAAGATACATGCATTACTTAATAATTTCATGCTTTATTGGGGAGAATAGTACGAAAAATAATAATGAATAAGATGTTATATAAGTGGATGTATGTTAATGGGTAACAATGAGAGTAAAAAATAATAAAACACCAAGAAGAAAAAGAAGAAAACACCCACAAAGGTATTTTGTTACTTTCATCTAAAACCATTCTTGAAAAGATTATTCATATCATATAAGACTGCATATGACATGAATTGGTATGATCAAGATAATAAAAATGATATCTTGATGATACATCCAAAAGATTCAATATCATGGAAAGTGTTTAATTCATTATATCTAGTTTTTTATTTGGATCATTGGAATGTATGTTTGGGATTAACTTGTGTTGTTTTTAGAACATTTGGTACTTTAAGTATTAAATATAGTATATAAACATACATTTGGATCTTTTATAATTTACCTCAATGAATGTGTATTAAGAATACTTATTTAATTATTTTGATGATTAATCCTAGTAATAAAATTAATTGAAATGAATTTAATCTATACTTAAACCATTATTCAAATAATTATGAGAATTATGGGATGATGGCATAGAAAAATATGACACTTCAATAAGAAAAATATTCAAAATTAATGCATCTTTAATGTGGATAATTAGTAAATTTCATAGACTAGGTATCTTATCTGGTCATACCAGTCTATCTTTCCCAAATTGTAATTTTTCTTGATATTTAATGATCACCTCATAGCTTAAAATGGTGTTTTATGTATCATCACTGATTTCTTGATGAATCTCAGGCATTCATGATTAATAAGTAATAATCCAATATATATATTGAATTGAGAAAGTTACTAGAGGTGTTATCTGGTTTATAAATCTTTGTATAATTAATTAATGTCAATGTTGAATTTGGAAAATGAAATCAGCTTAAAGAATGAGAAAAGGGTATGATGTGAAATATCTAATGTATCTGGAACAAAAAAGTGGAAGAAAATGAGTATATTTTCAAAAATTTATTATTTAGAGTCTTATTTGATACATCATAATAGTAACATAATTCATATCAAGATGATTTGTTTTGAAAATTTAATTCTTACATTGATTAATGAGTAGGGTAAATCGAAGGATCATCTTAATTATTGTAAGGATTTGGAGTCAGTGAATATAAATCATAGTTTGTGGGAAATGGAGAATTTCAAGATTCCATTAACTATTTTAATAGTGGAAAATATTGAGATATACATATTCCATAAATATTTAATGACTGTAAAATTTCTTGATGAATATTAAAGTAACATTTCAGAGTGCATTCCTTAAAACATCATATGTTACATGTATTGAAAATTCATGACTCAAATATTCTTACGATGTAGTTATTTCATTTGTAATTTCATAATACATTACCTAAAAATGTAACTATATTTATAGTTGTCTTGTTCAACTTCTTCATAGGTTTTTATAGAAAAACTCTAAATATTACCAGGATTGATAAAATTCAAGAAAGATTTGTGTTGACACAATCATTTAGTGATGTTATTCCCCATTTATTTTTCATGGTCATGATTCATTTGGTTGTTCATTAGGTAGAATAAGTCAAAATTAAAAGATAGGAATACTATATATAGATGTATAAAATTGAAAGGTTCATCACTATTATTTTTATTTCCATTGATGAATTTGATTTTTCCAAATCATTTTTAATTTTTGAAATATGTTTCTTTTATTTATTTAAGTGTTAAGATCATTTGAAAGAACATGTGAAAAATAAATATCAAATATAAGGATCTATTTCGAAAGGTTACTAAGATGTAGAGTGGTTGACCTTATATTCTAGGTATTTAGATATTATTGAGACTAAATTCAATTATATTGGACATGTTGATTAAACCTCCAGTAATTATCATTCTGAAAACATGTCCTCGGTATTCCAACTATTATATAACTGGTTGGAAATGGGTTAAATTATACACTAGTTTAATTGGAGTTATTGCAAGAATATATATATATATATGATTCTAAATATAATTACTGATAATACATTTACTAATTAATTGGGATTGAAAACAAATAGATGACTTAGGGGTCGATATTGAAATGAGTTGGAATTAACAAAAAAATTTAATAAGGTGATTGTTCAATGGTTCTTATGTCATTTAAGTATATATTGATATTCATATTATTGATGTGTAGTTATTTTTTAAATATTAAATGTAATACCTTATATATGTTTTCTAAATAACAAATGTTGTTAATAGAGCTCAAATATCAAATGATTTTATTTTCTTTTGGATTGAGTTCCTCTAAAGAAAGCTATGAAATTAGATTCCTATAATATTTATGGCATCATTTTTCATAGAATTTATTATGAATAACACTTCAAAACTGAAAATAGTATTTTATTTGCATATAAAGAGGTAGTATACAATTGAAATATGATTGATATAATCATTTTAAACTAAAATGGTCAATTTCTAATAATTTTATTCAAATGTTAGTGGGATAATATTATAACAGACCAACCTGGGTGAACTAGACATTCCACTTGAGCAAGCCCATCATGGAGAATTATAAGAAAGATACAGGAAAAATATCTCATATATAAAATAATAATACGTACAACGAGAGTAAAACACCGAAGAGAATATATATATCCCAAGAAAGCTATACAACCCAAGCCAAACTGGCTAAACCATAATGTATAAAGGGAGAAGACTAATGAGTCTCCATGTGGCCAACCATCACCACCAAACCAACCCAAACCAAAGGTTGTGATGATAAGAGAACCAATCTTGTTACATGATGACCTTCCCCTCAACTAGATAATGAAATATAAAATCAACAATTTGCCAACGGACAATGTAGATTGTGAGCCCAAAGCCATGTAGGATAACACCATAGGGTCTATACAAGGAATAATATCAAGAATGAAAAAAATACTTTAAAACAAAAACTATTTTACTAGTTATTTTTATAAATCCAAACCCATTAGTAAACCATATTCCTTTGGTTTTCATAAAATATGTTCACATTATCAAATCCATAAATATGAAAAGTAGATGTGGTAAAACCATATGGAATATCCTTACACCAAGAGTTAATCCAGTAAATATATATCTATGAAATAATATAATATGAACCCATGTAATACAACCTCATATAGAAAACATATGTCAAATAATCCATGATAAAAATGATCATGTGATAAATAACCATAAATGAAAAAGAACTCCATATTTTTCCCTAGCCTATGGGAATATGTACTAAACATAAAAGAGCATATACCAAGAATATATTTTTGTATCTACCAATATTGAGTAATGAAACTTTCCATAATGTGACTCCCAATATTTTGAAACACACTAAGGTTACCCATGTCTATTTTTTAACGCAACCAGGGTTCCCAATGTTCCATGTTTGTCAAAATAGCAGGAGTGGGTGCATGAAATATTCTACGTGTCATAGTTGAGGAGGTGTGTGCATGTTACAATGCATGTAATCTCCATGAGAAGACCTTATAAGGATAAACCATCTACTTGGTTCATATGTTGTGCCATCATGGAAACATACATGTCTTCCTGTGAGTGGGGGAGCCAGGTCTGAGCTTAGTATTGTGAATTGTTTCCACTATTTTTTCTTTTTGGGGATGAAAATATTGTTAGAGGGAATTGTGTAGAGACCTGGTTTTTTCTTTATAAGACTTTGGAATATTTCTACATAAATTTCTAGAGCTATGAGCTGAGACGATGTACAATTCCAAGGCACGGTTTTCCAGAATAAATAATATGAAAATATTAATTGTTTTTGTACTATGCACTTGATGGAAATAGGATATCTCTTATATTATAGCTTAGATTAGAAATTTGAGGACACGGTTGAGTCAGCAACATTCTGTTTACCCTAGAAGGGGTATAAACATAGTTAGCGTGGGAATTTTTTAGAAAATGCTACCAAAGAGAAAATCATAATTAAAATAATTAAATATAATTATTTTACCTATGACTATAAAGGAAATATATTTTATATAGTGAATCATATTAGAAATCTAAGACCACCGTTGAGTTTATAATGGGGTGTTTTTCCTAGGAGTGACATAAATTGTGTGGGCATAGAGGTTTCACATTCCATGCTTAGAGGGGTCCCCTTAAATAGAGGTTTAAGGCGGCATATTAGGATTAGCTCCTAACTCATCTGTATCTCTCTTCAAACCTCCCTCTTTGTCTCTCTAGCCATTATTCGTTGTTCTTCGCCAGATCGGGGAGCGATCTCCACCAGAACATTGGTGGACGAAAGTGGGATCACATCTGACACTCAGTCAATGTTGGATCATTATCAAGGTATGATTCCTATATAATTTTTACACCCCACATCCAATTATTTTTATTTCTTAATTTAATTGTAAAATCATTTGTTTTGTATGTCAAGGTGATGGCCAAAAAAACACGGCCATCAGCCAATCCCCATTTGAATTCCCAGTTTGGGTGCATTATTCACTATTCTTTGCGTTAATTTGTTGTTGTATAAAAACATCATCGAATCATAAAGTAGGTGATGACGATGTGAATCCTTCTACCTAAGGATCCTAAAACCATCCTTGTTTTGAGATCCTTACCACCAAAGCGGCCTCAGTATCCTACATAAGGTGAAGAAAACAAGACATTGGCTAGGGAAGTGGTGGCCAACGAAGGTCCAAGCTGGTGGGTTGTGGCTGGGTTGAGGCAGAGGCGGCTAGATCTGTAGCATGGATGGAGGTGGGTGGACTGACAAGAGTAGGGCACTAGGAATTATGGAATAACCATTGGGCCGAGGCAATTCAGGAACCGAGAACAATCAGGCGACGATTGTCGTGGTCAGGCAGGAGGGTGGAGGGTTGAAAAAGGTAGAGTTTTCAGGCGATGCAGGGTGTCTGAGGTGGGGTGAGAGACGCATAAGATTTAGGGAGCATATAGGGATAAACAAGGGGACAATGGGGTCCTGAGGCACTGTGCCAACATGCACAACCGGCTGGCTGAAGGGGCAGGTTAAAGACCAAAAACGAGGTGGAAGTAGTGAACCGGGCCATTTGCAGGCCATGATATTGGGAGGAGGACTCAGTTGGGGAGTTCAGGATGGGCTGGTGTCACACGAGATAGGCCATTGAAGTCTCAAAGGGCTGGAGAAACAGAACTATGTCAGCTAGAGCAGGCTGTCCTGTGACGATCCCAAACGACATTAAATGACTGTATCTCCCAATCTTGGTGTTCGTTTGACAAGTCGTCTATGGTCTCGAGTCCCTCTTATCAAGAAGAAACATTTTAGTCTCGTTTAGGATTTTTATGTCCTAGTCTTGGGGTTTGGGTGTGTTAAATGACTATGTTTAATAATAATAAAATATTTATTTTTATTTCAGAAAAATATATTTTGGGCCTTGCTTCTAAATGGGAGGTTTGTTTGATGTGCCGTCAACAGTTATGGATCCCTTTTATCTGTGAACAATGTTCAAGAAAACTTCTAAGTTCTTAAGCTAAAGTTGAGGTGTGGGCCCCATGAGGGACGGTTCGCACGTGCTATGGTGAAATACCACCTTTCACCGGTTATCAGTTTTTGATGAATGAGTAGTACACCTTGTGTCTTTTTCTGAGGGTATAAAAATGGCATGATCTGTATAATTTGTTTTGGGACCAAGGTGTGGTCCCCAAAAGATATATTTAGATTGCAATGTGGTGACTTATAACTTTTTCATTTAATATCTGTTTCATGTGAATAAATAGTGGATCATGTGTTTTCTTTCAACGATCAAAATGGCGTGATCCATTTGAATGTGCAAAGTTTGGTTTGTGATCTTATTATATGTGGAAATGTAAAAGTATTATCGATGGAAGATCATTTTGATGTGTTTTAAGAGAAACCATTGTTCGGGTTAGTGTTGACTCTTGTGAGAGTAGAGAAGATGTGTGAAGAGATGCAGTAAAATGTTCTTGATCCATTTTAGGAGGTTAGCCTGCGTAATTATGATTTATCCCTTCAGATAAAAAAAAAGTGTTGTCCACTCGTTGACCTTTTGACTATGTGTTTCAACTACTTTGGAAGTAACCTGACACTCTTAATAGTACTAGTTCATATTTTAGTACCCGAGATTGGTTAGGTACATGGCTAGGTGACATGGAGGATCCACAAGACATGTGGCCCCCACACACACCATGTACAACTTTACGAATATTCCTTCTCTCACATCAATTTATTTTGGACTTGGATTTTGGTATTCGAGTTTCCTATACTGATTTTTTTTTCATTTAGGATAAGATGGTTCCCTCTATAGTGGATTCTGAGTTACAATGCGAGATGTTCTAGGTGTGATTCCTATCCGAGGTGGCACCTGATGATGACATCGATGTTCTTCCTGAGAGGTACCATCTATAAGGGATGGTTAGATTTACTAAGAACTTCCTAAGATGTAGCATCCAATAGGGATGGATATAGTTCCTCAGTTCTTGCCAAGCGGTACCATACAGTAGGGATGTCCAGTTTTCCTTAATGATTTTATGAGAGGTACCATCCAGAAGGGATGGCTAGTGTTGTTCCGAGATTACCTCTAGCTGGTTTGGGATGTGGTCCCCGATGGAAGTTCCGAGTTTACCAAATGCTGGGATGTGAAGTGGTCCCCAATAGCAGTTACAGGTTTACCTCCATCTGGTCTGGGAAGTTGTCTAAGATGTTGTTTTTGGGAGTCTCTCCATTGGTGCTGGTAAGTGGGACCCATCATCGAGTCTTACTGGGAATTTCCTTCTCACTAGGATGGGTAGTGGGTCTCCATCAACATATGAGGGATGAACCCCCTAATGTACAAGGGCACAGACACCCTATGATGAGTGTCATCCTAGAACATGTCTGAGAATGTATCCTCTACTTTGTGATATGATCTATCGACTACGAGACACAATGTAGAGATGTTCTTGGACCTGAATTTGGACTCTCAAGAAATAGGGGCACTTTTCTGGCCAAGACATGTCCTTGTGATGTGACCCAAAACCATGAGGGTGAGACATACCCACCCAATGTAGATATTATCAAGGTTTTGTGATTGAGCCCCTTTGACTTGTAGTTCAAAGAAGATGTGTGGGATTCTAGGCACTGATGGTTAGCTCTAAAACTGGTGGTGACTCACATTTCCTAAGATTAACATATGAGATGGATATCCCTTTTCTCTCTCATTTGGTCTACTTTGATAGATCATATATATATGTTTCCAATTCCCACTTCTTGGGTTCTTGATACTCTCTTTCTAGGATAAGTGAAGATACACGAGGTATACCACATGATTTTTATGCCTAGATTCTTATGGTTGGAAGAGTTTACTCTCCTTCTATAGGTAGTGAGTACTCGACGAGAATTTCATCTTATCACCATTTCTAACTCCTTGTCTTTGGATGAGCTTACATCACAATATTTTTGGGGTTGACCTATACTATCCTTTATTATAACTTGTTCTATCTACTTCTCACCTCTTCAGTACTTCTCTTACTACTACCTTGAGCCTTTGTGGCATCCAAATGTGTATTTTTATTCTCATCCCTACAAGGGATTTTCCCACCCTTGGGGTGCCCTTTCAGAATATGGACATGTTGATCGTGACATTATAGGAACATAGGGATACAAGGTTCACAGACCGTGTTCGGTGGTCATAGCTAGGAATTCTAGAGTGGGGTTCTCTCATCAATTTTATCCATTTCACTTATATCCGAGTTTTGATACTTTTCTGGTTGGGCATCAATTTTTTCCCTTTCCCTTTCAAGTTTACATTTCCATACTTGTACATTTTATTGGTTGATGAATGTTTGAGGGTTATATATAGTAGTATTTTATCTTGTTTTATTTTCCCTCTGAACTTTTTCATTGAGATGGCTGCATGTGTGTGTACATGTTCTTAGGAAAAGTCCTCCATGAGTCTATTGTTCCTTCGATGCTTTTCGCCACCCCTAGCCCATAGAGGCGGGCTTGGGGTAATCGCAGCTCGAGTCTCGATGTGGGTCGGGTCGTGACATTTTGAGGGCAAGAATAACTGATGCCAAATCAATATCATGAAACATCCAAAAACCTTACTAGAAGTATTAAAAAAACATCATTTCCCAAACCCAGTTATGAAAGAATAAAAAATATTGCTGAATTAAACCTCACCATGAACTCCTTAAAATTCTCTGAAAATTTATTTCCATTAAAAATTTACACCCTTACCAGTTAATGCTACATTCAAAGATGTAATCATGGAGAAATACTAATAAACCATCTACAATAAAAAATAAAATTTAAGAAGTTTCAGATCTGGAACATGTTTTTCTGATTTTCTTAAGATGTGATGGTTTATATTTATCAAGATTCACTGAGGCACACCTCTTAGATATCACATATCTTAGAAATATCACCTCAAAGATCGAAAACTCTCATTTGGAAAGATTACCATATAGAATAGTCCCTTTCATAATTATGTGAATGATTTAAAAATTTTCCTTAAGATTATCCTCTGTCTTGGAGTACACCAATATATCATCCATGAATAAAACATAGAATGGGTCCATGAAACGAGGAAATATTTGGTTTATAAAATTCAAAAATACCATAGGAGAATTTGTGAGACTAAATGGCATAAAATACTCAAAATTCCCACAACAGATCCTAAATTCTATCTTAGGTATATCCTCTTTTTGTAACCTCAATTATTGGTACCCTAATCAATGGTTAATCTTTTAAAACCATCATTCCACTCAAAGTTGCTCAAAAATTTCATCAATCCTTGGATAAAGATATTTGTTATTAACAGTTACACTATTTAACTTTTGATATTTAATATGATGTATGAGGATCCCATATTCTTTCTTAGAAAAGATGATAGGTGAAACCCATGGGGACACACTAGGATGAATAAATCATTTAGCCACTAGGTCCTCGACCTAGACCATATGTTCCACCAACAAAGTAGGTTCCATTCAGTAAGTTGGAATATAAATGTGCATCAATCCAAAGATATGTTCTATTGTATACTTTACATCTCAATAGGGTGGTAAACTAGAAAATAATCTTGAAGGACCTCAGGATAAAAAATCACAACTACTAGAATCTGACCAAAAAAACAAGGGTCAACTGTGTCAAGAAGCATCTGTGACAACTAGCACAAGATTACTGTAGTGTAAGGAACAAAAGGGCCTTCCCTTAGGTACTCATTATTTATGTGCATTGATGATATATGTAGAGACTCAGAAAAATGGGTGGAATTATCTATATTGATAAATTTTACATGATCAAAGGGAAGAAACTCCTAGGTATTCTACACATGTAACGTATCAAGGTAAGGATTCTAATTGATGAATTTTTGAAGGAATCTCATGTAACGTCCTAATGAAACTTACATCATAAAATTGTGTCCCACAATCTACTTCCCAGTCCCTTGATCATGTACATGGAAAAAACCACCCTAGAGTCTTTAGGATTCTTTAAGAGGTTTAAGATCCTCTCTGTTTACTCATGAAACTCCATAGATTCTTTCATTCTCTTTTCACAATGGAAGATGGGTGGATGTTTCTTTTTAAATTTAGAGCCATGATCCACCACATGTCATGGGTTCCTACCACCCACTTAACCTAGAGTTTGAATTGTGAAAATTAAAACAACAACTAAATAAGGTTCCACTAGAGTATTCATCTATAGATCTTATCTCACAACTTTATCTCTCATATTTATAAGACCTCTTCTATGTGATATTTTCTAATAACCATAAGATAAAAACCAATTAGTCATAATAGGATTACAAATTCAATTTATTAATATTAGGTATTGATATATTTGAATTAGATAAATAAAAATTAAAATAAATTTTTAATCTACTGATTAGAACACAACTCTTTTGTAAGAAACAATCCAACTTAAATAAACTTCTCATAAATTTCTTTCAAATGATCTCAAACACTAAGTCGAAAACCTAGTAACAATTCTTTGACCACCCATGGTAACTCACTTCCATACCTGAAAGTGAGTTTTCCATGAACCTCACCACACTTACTACCTAAATCTCGATGGTCCTAAATTCTATTTATATAAGATGCAGAACCAAACTCATATATTATTAACACATTTTATACTGAGTATTCATCTGATACTAAATTTTTAAAAAACAACCTAGGTCATTTAGAAAAGCCACCAAAACCTACACATCATGGTGAGGTATAATAAGGATAAAGGAGAAATGTATTATATATAAAAAAACATGGAATACATCTAAAGTAAAATATTGGAGAAAATAGATACATCCCAAGAAAACCATACAATCCAAGACAAACTGGATAAAGAAAAATGTGTGAAAGGACAAGACTAAAGATTCTATATGTCACCAACGATAACCTCAAAAATAACACGAACCAAAGACTATGATGAATATATAATAAAACATGCAATATAATTCCATTCCCATTACCAAAATCCAATAATAAAACATCTATAACCTTCTAAATTCAAATGTAGAGTGTGAGAAAAAAGCCCGGTTGTATAAAACCACAAATTATATACAAGGTCTAATAAAAAGAATCAAACAATTCTATATTTTTTAAAAATAGTTTTACAAATCATTTTCATGAATAAAAACTTATTTGTAAATCACCTTAATTTGGATTTCATAAAAGAATTTGATATTCTCAAATCCAAGAAATATTATAATCAGAAGTGATAAAATAATAAGTAATATCTATACCTAAAGGGGTAATCTAGTAAACTCGTATCCATGAAATAATATCATGTGAGGAAATGTTTGAAAACTAAATATTAAAAAAAATGTGAAAACTTCCATGATAAATACAATCATTTGATAAATAACCATAAATGAAAAACACTATTAATTGGACCCAAGCCTGTGTAACTATATACTAGACATTAAAGAGAATATTTAAGGAATATGTTGGTATTAAACATTATTGATCCCTACAATATTTTATATATATCCCAAAAGTAACCCCCAATGGTTCTACACTCACTATGATTTTCCATGGCTATTTCCCAATGCGACCAATGTTCCCAATATGCAATTTTTGTCAAAATACATTTCAAAACCCTGATCACAATTTATAAAAAAATTTGAAATCCAATACAATACACTTCAATGTTTGGAAACCCATTTTCATATCAAAATATAAAATAAAGAATTTAATAAAAAAATTTGAGTGAAAGTCTTGTTTTTAAATAAAACCCCTTTTGAAACATTTATATTTACATGAAATACCTTGAATTGAAAAATCACATTAATTAAATGAACAAACCAATTTTTTACAATAATGATAATAAACTAATTTAATTAACCCTTTGTATGGAAACACCCACAACTAGAATGATGGAAACCAATCATCCTATGACAACATTTATTAGAAAATCATGGACCAAACCTTAGAAGAGAAGGTATGATAACAAACTGAAAAGGATCAATAAATCACACCAATAAATTATAAATATGAACCACAACTTCAATCAACTCCCTAATAGTGATAAAAGCGAAGGAGGAGGCAGAAGAAATGCTTACCCATAAGGATGAATCACAACAAAAATGATGACCAATCACTGAATGAATGGTTTAAAGGTAGTGGTGATCTCTAAAATCACCCAAAATATCATAGGGGTTTGAGAGGGAGGGTTGCATAATAAATGGAATAAAATATAGCAATGTAACTCCCTAATAAAAAAACCACAATAATTATGTGGTGTGTAATCAGCTTTCATATTGTGTAATCCACCAAACCCAAAATCATAGAAAACAAGTCATATTTGGTTAAAATCTAGATTTTATCAATACACAATGTGAAAGTTTTTCATGGAATGTAAAATTTTAATGCCTTGAAACAGATTCATGAAATCTTACCAATGACCATTAAATTAAGTGTAATCCCATTACACATCATGTAATTTCCCATTAGAATATAATTAGACTAGAGTCTACACAAAATCCCAAAATCACCTTTAAAATTATTCGAGCTCAGGGGGGGGGCTATAAGGACTTTGACACATTTATACTCGGAGTCCATTAATTTGAAGAAACATACATCCTCAAAATTTATGTCATTTTATGTAACGTCCCCGACCCAGAATCCACTAAACCGGTGCTCCGAGCCAGGTGGTTACATGAACTTAATCACACCTCCTCGTATTCCAAAGGTTGTTGACTAGTAGTGGGGGTCCAGATTGTCAATTGGGGAGACTATGCCCCTTTTATCAGAGTAAGCCCCAACATAAGAAAAAAAACAGCATAATAACAAAAAATAATAACAGATTATGCATAAACAAAAATTCTTCAAATGGGGTACAAACATTCCCAACTGTAAATATGTCATGCCATGCTGCATGTGAAAAATTGAAAGAAACCCAAAATGAAGAACAATTGAGAAATCTCCAAAATGGTTTCGACACCAAGTCCAGGTCCTCCTCCACACACACCCATGCCAACCCAACTACCTAGAAAGGGCCTTTTCCCTTATCCTGACCTACAAACATGAAGTCTGCTTAGGTGCCTAATGACGATCCGAGGAGGGTGTGAGTACAACTCAGTAGGCCATCATCAATGGTGACTAAAAAAAGCCTTGTATAAACAATTGTGCATGAAAAAGGGAAATGAATAATAAATTACAATAAAATATTAAGTGAACCTAACCATTTTAGGTCCATTACCAACATTTATTACCATTTTCTTATCATAGCATTTAATCCCATTTCCAACGCATTTACCATGGGTTCATCACACACAAAAAGATACACGGTTTAATGTACACAATCATATACCAGATGAAAAAACACACATTTTTCAGATCTCACTAGGACCGACATCCTCATGTCAATCATATCCTCACCTCGAAGCCTCAGTGATCGTACCACGATTCACTGTCTCATTTTCACCCTTACACCATTATATTAAACTAAATTTGTATTGTAAATTCCAAAAATAATAACTAATTTAATTACATGTTTGAATCATTTAAATTGTGTTTATATCTATAAAAAAGGCCAATGTTACTTGTCTATAAAATTTCATTGAAGGTGAAGGTGATTTGGAGGGCCCATTATGATGTCTAAGAAAAAATGGGCCAAACTGCGCAGGATCCAAGCACACCAGTGAATTAATCCGCACACTACTACTAGAAAGTGCATACAATTAGACTTCAATTTTGTGGGATGGTCCAAAACTCATTGAGATACATTTCATATGAAGAATCGTAAGACACATTTGGCTATTTTATGGCCTTTCCGACCTGATCTATTCAGCACACCAAATCTACACGGATTCAAAAGTGGTGTGCTGTGATCTGTCCATATCTCGGGCTATAGGTGTCCAAATTGTGCCAAACCTTCGGTGGAGACATCCAAGAGGTGTGCTACAACTTTATTATTTTCTCAAAATTTATATAAGGCTGTATGAAGGTCTAAACACCTAGGACAAGTGGTTTTAAAAAAAAATTGTGCCCAAAACAACCTTCCCATTTTCCTATAAAATGGAACCTTTGGCTCCCCATTTGCAAGTTAGACCAGGAGGAAAAGCTCTGTAATTTTGGAGATTAAAATGAGTTAAATCCTCATAATTGATGTTCTGGAGGCCCCTATCATCATATGGGGTTCAACAATGAAGAAGGACTTCCACCCGAGCCTTCTCCTCCTCTCGATAACGAGCTAAACGGTGGACGATCATTTCGTGGGAGCAACACATACATGGGAGGGAGTTCAGAAACTTGATACACTACTAGTTTTTGGTAATTTTTGTGTGGATCATTTCACTTATGTTTTATCTAAACTTGTTTCTCCTCTCAGATCATTTTTCAGATTAATTAAGTGAACTGTTTTTCATTTCAACACCGATTGGGTTGAAATTTCAAGTAGGAAACTTGAGTTTTTCTGATTGGGAAACACAAGGATACTCTTTCTCTCACACATAAAAAATATTTTAGTATTCTTTTGTATCCTTTAATATTTTAATGAATTCCAAACCTTCACAACATGATTGTTGTGTCATGGGTTGGTACTTTGTGAAGCATTTAGAGAGGCAAAAGGGGAATCAAGAACTTGACGACCCTCAACCAAAGAATTAAACAAAACCATGTGAAATTTTTAGAACAATGAACCATACAAGATTTGTAGTGAAGTTGAATTGATCTCTTTATCTCATAATTCTTAAACTATCACCTTATTCTATCAACTATTAAACTCTTTAAGTTAATTTATTTTCTTAAAATTGTTTTCAAAATCACCCCCCTCTTTTAGTAATCATTATTAAAAATAAATACTGAAAACCTATAAATGCTCCTCGAGAGGTGACCTAGGGTCTTCCCTAGACTATAAATTAACGTTAAATCATTATCAATTTGACATGTCACGACATCCCAGTCAAATTTTTGTGTCGTTTACGGGGAGCGCATTGATATTTAGTGCGTGTTTTTGATTTTTTTTATTTTGTGAATATTTATCTGTTTCGTACCTCTACCTATCTTTTTGTATTATGATCTATTTTTTGTGTAGGTTTGGTGCATGACGCATTATAATATGGGAGATTTACCTCCTTTTGAACCTGAACCAGAGAGGATCTTATGTCAGCGAGCATGAGATGCACAAGAGAACCCATTGAAGGAGGACACATAAAACATTGACACTCTTCTTGATCCTTCCCCCTCTTCTTCTTGAACCAGTATAAAAACTGAAATAAAGTTGCATAATATGGTGGAAAACAACTGAAAATTAAAAGAACTAACCTCGCCTGATATTGATATCCAACCCACCTATATTCAATTACAAGGTGAGGCGCCGAATTTTGAACTAAAATCTGGCTTAATTCATCTATTGCCAAGATTCCATGGACTTCCAGGAGAGGATACACACAATAACTTAAAAGAATTTGATACTATTTTTTCAAAATTAAAACATACTAATGTGGATGAGGAATAAGAAAAGCTTAGATCACTCCCATTTTCATTGGAAGACACTCCAAAATATTGATTATATTATGTTAATTCCCCAATAAGAGGCTGGGTGGACATGAAATGACTTTTTCTTGAAAAAGATTTCCCATCCTCTCGAACTGAAACACTATGAAAAGAAATTTTTGGGATAATACAATCTCAAGGGGAAACATTAAATGAATATTGGGAACGTTTTAAAAGGTTACGTTCAAGTTTCCCACACCACCAAATAAGTGATCAACTTTTAATTCAATATTTTTATGAATGTTTAATCCCTATTGATTGTAATATGATCGATGCTTCTACAGGTGGTGTGCAAGTTGATAAGACCCCAATTGCTATAAGAACCCTGATTGAGAACATGGCTCAAAACACACAACAATTTGTTTCAACGACCAATGTACCGATTCGAGGTGTCCATGAGGTTAAAAGTAATGAATTCGAGAAGAAGGTGGACACAAAGTTCGAAGAGGTAAGTACCCTTCTTTGAAAACTTGCTCGTTCCCAAGGAAAATCCCAATATCCTCCTCCTATCCGTTATGGTATATGTTCTTCTG
The DNA here is from genome assembly GCA_963277665.1 of Viscum album. Classification (NCBI taxonomy): domain Eukaryota; kingdom Viridiplantae; phylum Streptophyta; class Magnoliopsida; order Santalales; family Viscaceae; genus Viscum; species Viscum album. Next base: position 535,544,100 of record OY728138.1, on the reverse strand, counting down.
ACACCCACTATTCTGACCAATGTCTTCAATTGAGAGAAACATCTGAGAGTAGTGGGGAAATATTTCCAGGCCTCCCCTATAACGAAACCTTTAGGCAAGAACCATAAAATCTATCCAACCATGGGTGGAAAGAGAACCAAGCCTATAGGCAAGGGGGTATTCAAACCAACCTCAATAACAATGGAACCAACCGGGGTAGAGTAGTCATTAACCATAACCACCTAGAAATCCTCAACCACCCCAAAGGATTTTCCAAAAAACCCCTAAAAACCCGAGCCTAGCCTAGAAGATATGATGAAACAAATGGCTACCAACAATATCCAATTCCAAAAAACCACTCAGGCATCCATTCAAGAACTCAAAATCCAATTAGGCCAACTAGCTAACTTAGTGGGTGAAATTCAAAGTCATGGGTCAGGTATACTTCCCTCTCAACAAGTAGTTAACCCTAGAGATAAAGGAAATGTTAGTGAAATCACTCTTAGGAGTGTAAAACAACTATAAAGTAAAATGAATCCTCCATTAGAGTCATACCCTCCTAAGGAAACCTCCATCCCAACCATTAATAATGTTCCAAATGTTAAAGAACATTTTCCTAAGAGAATTCCTTCCAAAGGAAAGAGTGTTAATATAGATGAGTCACTTAGCCCAACTATTCCTCTTCTATTTCTTCAAAGGTCCACCCAAACAAGAAAAAAGGAAACTGAACTTGATAAAGAAATATTTTAAATTTTCAAGAAATCGCAGGTTAACAACCCATTGATTGATGTTGTGAAGAAAATTCCATGGTACACTATGTTTCTAAGGGAGATGTGTACACACCGAAGGTGACTTCGAGGTGATGAGAAAGTGAGCTTGGAAAGGAATGTTTCATCATTGATAGAGCCATCACTCCCCACTAAGTGAAATGATCTTGGAAAATTCTCAATTCCATGCACCATAGGGGAGTATTCTTTTTCTAATGTTATGATTGATTTAGGTGCCTCTATAAATGTGATGCCTCACTCCATTTAATCTAAATTGTAGTTCGGGGAACTGAAGACCACTAGAATTATTGTTCAACTAGCTAACTGAAGTACTTCACACCCCTCTGGTGTGTTAAAGGATGTTCTTGTGAGGGTCCAAAATTTAATTTTCCATGCTGACTTTTATGTGCTTATAATGGAGGATGATAGAATGAATGGACATGCCCCAGTTATATTGGGGAGACCTTTCTTGAAAACCGAAAAAACCATAATTAATGTCCATAATGGTATATTATCTATGTAATTTGGTGGTGACATAGTCTATTTCAATATCCTTGATGCCATGATGCACCCCTCAGAAGAAAATTCCTCTCTCTCTGTTAATTAAATTGATGTACTCCCTACCCCTGAAAAAACAAATTTTCTTTCCCCCAATCCCCTTTCTATGTTTTCTTCATTGATAGAAATTCTTTGAAATGATTCATGCATTGATTGTTGTAGTGGTCTAGAAAAGTGTCATGCATGTTTATTTATTGATGATTTCTTGAACACTGATGATCCACTGACCATCGATGATACTGCTAAGCTTGTAAAAGGTCATTCCTAATCTGAGGTTGATACCATTAAGCAATTAGATGAGATCAGTGACCTTTCACTTTCACACACATTCCCGTCAATCCAAAATCCACTTGAATTGGAACTAAAACAACTACCTCAAGATTTAAATTATTCATATCTTTAGAACGGAAACAATTTTCCCGCCATCATTGCTAGTTCACTCCCTCTTGATCATGAATTGCGACTGCTTGAACTTTTGAGGGAGTATAAACAATCTTTTGGGTGGACACTTGCTAACATTCCTAGTATTAGCCCATCAATTTGTACACATCATATTTTGTTAAATAATGAGGCTAAACCAGTAAGGAAGCCAAAACGTCGACTGAACCCAAAACTCCTAGAAGTTGTGAAAAATGAGGTTACAAGATTATTGAATACTGGAATCATTTACCCCATCTATAATAGCCAATGGGTCAGTCCCATTCAAGTAGTTCCTAAAAAGACTGGCCTTAAAGTAATTAAAAACGAAAACAATTAATTGGTTCCAACTTGTGTGCAGAATAGTTGGCATGTCTGTATAGACTATTGCCGACTAAACCAACACACAAGGAATGAACATTTCCCTTTTCCATTCATTGACCAAATGCTAGAGAGGCTATCGGGTAAGTCCCAATACTATTTCTTTAATGGGTATTCGGGATACTTTTAGATCCATATTCCCCCTGAGGATCCGGAAAAGACAACCTTCACTTGCCCCTTTTGGCACATTTTCTTATAGAAGGATGTCATTTGGCCCGTGCAATGCTCCGGGTACTTTCCAACGATGCATGGTTAGTATTTTTTCAGATTAACTAAAAAATTATAGGGAATTATTCATGGATGATTTCACTGTTTTTGGCTCTTATGTTAATGAATGTTTGAGTAGTTTTGGTTCATTCGTACGTCGTTGTATTAAATGAATCTTGTATTAAATTATGATAATTTCCATTTCATGGTGCAACAAGGTATAGTTTTGGGGCATGTCATTTCTGGGGACGGTATCCAAGTAGATAAATCAAAAGATGATGTCATTTATTTCCTTCCATTCCCCAAAAATATGTGGGATATGTGATCTTTCCTAGGTCATTTTGGATTTTATCATCGTTTCATTCATGACTTTAGTAAAATTACACTCCCCCTCTCCCAATTACTCAAAAAAGAATAAGAATTTGTTTTTGATAAAGAATGTGAGGAATCTTCTAATAAGTTAAAATTAAGTCTCACCTCACCCCCAGTAATCCAACCACCTCAGTGGGATTTACCATTTGAGCTCATGTGTGACACCTCTAACTATGTAGTTGGGGCAGTTTTGTCACAAAGGGTTGACCGAGCTCTACATGTCATAGCCTATGCCTCACGTAATTTGGACCCTGCCCAAGAAAACTACACCACAATTGAAAAATAATTCATTGCCATTGTGTTTTCCTTGGACAAAATCAGGTCACATATTTTGGGGTCCAAAGTCATTGTGTTCTCAGACCATACAACCCCTTGGTACCTCCTTAAGAAACCAGAAGCCAAACCATGTCTCATTCGTTGGATGGTCCTCCTTCAAGAATTCAATCTAGAAATTAGAGATAAAAAGGGATAAGAGAATGTGGTGGCTAACCATATCAGTAGTATTCCCCCATCCTTGGTAATAGAATCATCCCCCTGTATTCCCATTAATGACATGTTTCCTGATGAGAAATTGTACCGAGTGCAAGATGTTATTCCTCGGTATGATGAAATTGGAAATTATTTGGTATCATCTTGCATTCCTACTCATTTCAATAGAAACCAAGCCAGTTGTCTAAAACATAAGTCCTACTGGTATATTTGGGATGACCCCTGCCTTCAGTGCTCCTGTAGTGATCAATTCCTTAGGCATCGTGTTCCTGATAGTGAGTTTCAGTCCGTCCTTAGATTCTGTGACACTCTTGCTTGTGGGGGTGACTTTGGTCCCCAACAGACTGCTCGCAAGGTCCTTGATTCTAGTCTCTTTTGGACAACACTTTTTCAGGATGCCCATGCTTTTTGAAAATCTTGTCCTCATTGTCAAAGAATGGGGAATGTCTCTAAAATAAATGAAATTCTACAACAACCATTTCTCTTTCATAACATATTTGATGTTTGGGGTATTGAGTTTATGGGGCCATTTCCAAATTCCTTTGGAAACATGTAAATTCTTTTGGAAATTGATTATGTGTCAAAATGGGTAGAGGCACGGGCTACAAGGACTGATCTAAGGTAGTTGTAGAATTTTTGAGAACCTAAATCTTCTGTAGGGTTGGCTTACCTAGGTTTATCATCAGAGACTAGGGTTCTCATTTCTACAACCGAAAAATGCAGTCACTTTTGAATAGGTATGGGGTCATTCATCGAGTGTCTACTGCATATCACCCATAGACCAATGGTCTAACCTAGGTGTCAAATAGAGAAGTAAAACAAATTCTTGAAAAAATGGTTTAACCCAATAGAAAATATTGAAGTCTTCGACTTGGTGATTCATTATGATCCTATCATATTGCTCTCAAAACTCCCATTGTAATGTCACCTTGTCATATTTTGTTTGGAAATAGTTGTCACCTACCTATTAAGATTGACAACCGGGCCTACTAGGCCATCAAACAATGAAATTATAATCTTTCTGGTGTAGCCTCTCAAAGGAAGTTGCAGATTCAAGAGCTTGAGGAAATGAGAAGAGATGCATATGAAAACTCCATGATTTATAAAGAGAGAACCAAGGCTACCCATGGCCATCTAATCCTTCATCATTAGTTCCACATTTAGTAGTATGTCCTCCTTTATAATGCAGGGCTAAATTTGTATCTAGGTAAGCTTTGTTCCTATTGGTTTGGACCATACACTGTTACTAACGTATCTCCATTTGGTGTTGTCCAGGTTCAAAATGAAGAAACCAAGAAAACATTCGCTTTCAATGGGTAGCGGCTGAAGAACTTCCATGAATCCATTCTGGAGTCCCCGATGGAGGAACTCCATGTTCAAGAATCAATCTATGAATAAAACTCACCAGGTTTTATCCTTAATTTCCACATACTCTTTTCTTATAGTGAGGACACTGTAAACATTAGGTGTGGGGGGGATGGGTACATTCCTGGGATAGTTTTCATCATTTTTTTCTTTCTTCTCTTTTTTTTCCTTCTTTATGGTATTTTCACCTTTCCCCATTTTTCTGGGTTCATTAGGATTTCCATTGTCTTTCTTTTTTCCTCTCTTTTTCACCTTCTTTATGGTATTTTCATTTTTCACCCCATCAAAAATTTCAAAGTTCCATGATTCGATGACCATAAAATGGGGAAAGTAAAAATAACATAAATAATGGTGAAAAAGAATTTTCATATGAAGTTAACATTAGGGATTGATTTTTATTGAAATGTTTTTCTGTCAATGATATAAATGGTTGTATCACTGTGAAACATTTGAGATGATTGATGCCCCTTGTGTAAGTAGTTTTTGAAAAAACGGTGTCACTAATATCTCCATACATTTTTTCACCAAACCACAAATTGTGAATAATTCTTACTTAATATAAGGTAAATATATGTTAGGTTAATATTTTTCATCTTTAAATGATATTTTCATATGTTCGTTCCTTATCCAATCTGTGTCATTACATTACCAGATTGACCTATGCGTGTGTACCTAATGTCTGACTATTGTACGCCCCCAAAAAAATTGTGTCTCGAGAATATCAAAAATCACTCCTCCTTAACCTTTTATCTTGTTATAATAATTGCAATTAGTGTCCTGAGGAGATCAAAAAAGGGTTGAGAGATGAGTGTGAGATTTGTTCCAAAAGAAATTTCAAAAAAAAATATAATAAATGAGGGGAGTGATGAAATGTGCAACATATGGGGATATCTAGGTCAGGAGATTATGGTTTGCCTTTTGGGAATGGTTATGTGAGTGGGTCGTGAAATATGATTGCAAAGGATGTAGGATGGGTTTGGTGAAAAATCATTTAAAGCTGAACAATGTTAAAATAACTTATATTTATTTGATAGAAAGTGAAAAGAATAGCATGGAATGGTTTTCACACACACACATAGATATTTAGTAGAATCTTTGACTTTTGAATTCCTTGCCCATTTTAGTGTCATGAATCTCTTTGAATTTTATTGGGATATGATTTATGAGAAATCTTTTACCATTTTCACTAGGAAGAACTCCTTGGTGTGGTTCGTGCATTGATCACATTACTTTAGTGAATTAAAATTTCCAAAAATGATAAATCTTCATGATGTTAGGAATATTTATATATGCATAATTTTATTTTGATATGTGACTTCTCCCAGGAGTGCAAATGTTTAGGTGTGGGGGTGTGATCGTACCATGATTCATTGTGTCATTTTCACCCTTACACCATTATATTAAACTAAATTCGTATTGTAAATTCCAAAAATAATAAAAAATTTAATTCCATATTTGAATCATTTATTTTGTATTTATCGCTATTAAAAAGGTCAATGTTACTTGTCTTGAAAATTTCATTGAAGGTGAAGGTGATTTGGAGGGCCCATGACGATATCCAAGAAAAATGGGCCAAACTGCGCAGGGTCCAAGAACCCCATTGTATTAATCTGCACAATGCTACTAGAAAATTCATCTAATTGGGCTGAAATTTTATGGCATGGTCCAAAACTTATTGGGATACATTTAATATGAAGAAACCAAAGACACATTCAGCCATCTGATGGCCTTTCCGACATGATCTGTCCAGCACACCAAATCTACACGGATTCAAAATTGGTGTGTTATGATCTATCCATATCTTGGGCTATAGGTGTCCCAATTATTCCATACATTTTTTGGAGACATTCAAGAGGTGGGGATACAAATTTTTTATTTTTTAAAAATCTAGATAAGGCTTTCTAGAGGTCAAAACACCTGTGACAAGTGGTTCTAAAAATTCTGTGTGCTCAAAACCACCATCCCATTTTCCTATAAAATGAAACCCTGGGCTCCTCATCTGTAAGATTGAATAGGAGGAATAACTCTAGTATTTTGGAGATCCAAAGGAGTTCTATACTCATACTTGAAATTATGGAGGCCCCTATCATCATAGGGGGTTTAAAAATGAATAAGGAGTTCCACCTGAGCCTTCTCATCCTCTCGATGGCAAGCTAAATGGTGGACAATAATTTTGAGGGAGATACACATACTTGGGAGGGAGTTACGAAACTTGATACTCTACTGGTTTTGTTTAATTTGTGTGTGGATTATTTCACTTATGTTTTATCTAAACATTTTTCTCATATGAGTTCATTTTTGGGTTTAATTATGTGAACCTCTTTTCATTTCAACACCAATTGGGTTGAAATTTCAAGTGGGAAACTTGAGTTGTTCTGATTGGGAAACACATGGATCCTATTTCTCTCACACATAAAAAATATTTTAGTATGATTTGGTAACATTTAATATTTTCTTGAAAGGGATGAGCTAGAAGCCTAGTAAGAGGATAGATAAGAACAATATAGCATGGAGTGAGCATAATCATAACATAGGCAAAAGATCATGAACATGAGAGGAGCATTAATAAAACACTTGAAATGTGGCAATGCATAAAAATTAAACATCATGTATTAGTGGTTATCTACAACACATACTTGTGAACCAATATAGCATCTTTTTCACACATAATTTCACATTTACTCATGAGATTCATCACTATACCTAATTCATTGGAGTGCTATATATTTCCGGGCTCACCCATCACATTTAAACATTCATATTGTGCTATATAATTCTGGGCACACCCGTCACATCATAACATTATCATTTATCATGAATACCACAATGAAAATATAAGATAAATGAACATAATTAACCCATAAAAAGTAATGGGTTTTATATCATAAGAACACATTCATAATCTTTGGGTTCCCAAAAGAAAGAAGGAACAACATACTTGATACAAGAACAATCAACCTTGAATGAGAGGTAAAAGTTGAGTTCTTAAGAGAAGAGTTATTTCAGAAAACATTTGGATTTACATAAAATTCATTAGAAAAAATTTATATCCTATAAAAGAAAATACAATTATGAAAAAATGATCTTTAAGGAGTTACCATATCAAAAATTGAGTGAAAGGGGTAGAACCCGAAGGATGAATGTTGGGTTTGAGAATTTCCCCATACCTTGTATCTGAATGCTTCCTTCTATTTAATGTCCTGTATAATGACATTATATTTATTAATTAGAAATCCAGAACCATGTGTAAATTAATAGGGTTCATTATGGTTTTATTATTTCATATTATGTTCCTTATAGAGTTTAAAAACATTGTTCGGGGATGTTCGTTTTTATGGTTTTTCTTGGGTGGTTCACTTGTATTATTAAATTGAAGTTTGGGTAAAACATGAGTAAACATCCGGAAATGATATTACATGTAATTAATGATATTACAAGATTTTTAATGATCCTAAAATTAATTATATTAGATCCATGTGGATGAATCATTATATAATAATTAAATGACAGTTATTTGGGTCAATTTGGGCGGTTTTTGGATCACAACAAACTTGTTTTAACTTATCACGTAGTAATATGTCCATAGGTTATTTCCAGAACTTTAAATAGAACATAATACATATAAAATATTTTGGTTCAACAACAAAAATGGTTTCATGACCAGATATGAGGGTAGAAATGGAAGAAGAAAGCATGTCTTACTTGATGGTGATAAATTAACACCTCACGAACAACGTTTTCTTTAATAAAATAAAAGGAAAAGGAAAAGGGGGTTGGATGGTATAATATCCCATTAGAATCATAAAATTATATTATATATATAAAAATGGAGTTACAATACAATTTGGATGAAGATATGTGTGGATATATCAAGAAATGAACTTGAACTTGAAAGGAAATTAAAGGAGAAGAGGGAGGGAAACTACCTCTTGAATCCTTCTCTTGAGAACCTACTTAAGGGCCTAAGCTTGGTCTTCTGATGAGACCAGAAGATCTTGGACGTGGAGGAGGGGCTAGAGAAGGTTTTTGGTCAGTGTTTAGATAATTCTTGGAGCTTGAGAGTTGTAAGGAAATGAGGGAGTGAAGGGTGGTATTTATAGTGGAGGGGAGAGAGGATTCCTTAATATAAAATTCATTAGTTTATTATTTCCCCAAAAGACAAGGAATAGCGAGTCATTAATGACCAAGAATAGTAATTTTATAATGTAATCCCGAACCAAGTGGGATTACATCAGCATAACATCACACATGACCCTATAATTAGCTTATTTAGCTTATTTTGTAAATTACGGTATTTCACTATTCATCAAAAATTCAAGTATCTCAGAAAAATCCCAAAAATTTACCCCAACCATTTTTTGATGGTTATAATTTAAAAATGAATTCTATTTTTCAAAAATAATTTTCTAAATATTATTAATTTAATATTTAATTAAAATCATAATTTACTTAAAAAACAGTTTTTAAAATTAAAACTGATTTTATAGCATTTTCAAAAATTATGTAGGGTCTTATATAATTATCTAATAATTTATTAATACATTTTAGAGAAATAAATATTCCTTTAAATTAATTAATTAATTATAATTAATTATTTATGACTTACAAAATACCTAAACGTTTACTAAGGTCAAATTGTCACTTTCTAAGATGTCTAAATTTTATTTATTTTTTCATAGGTAACGTTTCTCTTATATTGGATGATTTACTATTCATAAGGGTCATATTAATATTCATAAGGGTATTTTACTATTCATAAGGGTAGGAAACTATTCACTAAAAATTAGTTTTGTTTCATTAGACTCCAGAAATCATCTTGAACACAACCGTGTATGTCGGATTTTTGAAATTCAAAACATAGAAGTGACAAACTTATGTTTAAAGGTCACTTATCACTTAGTAGTTCATTATGTTGTGATATAATGTTATTTTATGAAATAAATATAAGAAGGTAATTTCCATTAAAAAACTTTGGGTCGTTACATTTCCCCCCATTAAGAAATTTCACCCCCGAAATTTCACTTTACACCAACAGGTGAGGGTGTTTGTCCTTCATTTCCTCTTCTGGTTCCCAAGTTGCTTCATAAAATTTATGGTTCCTCTACAACACTTTTACAATATGGGTTGTCTTATTGTGTAGAACCTTATCTCTTCGATCCAGAATCTTTATTGGCTGCTCTTCATAGGAGAGATCATCATCCAGCTGCACCACATCTGAGTTTAGTACATGTGAGGGGTCTGGTATGTACTTCCTCAGTAGTGATACATGAAATACATCAGGAATTTGAGCCATAATCGGTGGAAGTGCTTGACGAAAGGCCATGGATCCTATGCGGTCAAGGATCTCAAATGGACCAATATACCTTGGGCTTAGCTTCCCTTTCTTCCTGAATCGCATGACTCTCTTCCATAGATATATTCTAAGGAAGACTTTATATCCAACGTCGAACTCCAAGTCCCTTCGATGGTTGTCAACATAGATCTTTTTCCAACTTTTAGTAGCTTTGATGTGTTTTTGGATGACTTAAACCTTCTCTGTCATCTCTTGAACAAGATCGGGTCCAAGTAGCATTCTTTCTCCAACTTTATCCCAACAGGTTGGAGTTCTACATCGCTTTCCATGCAGAGCTTCATATGGATCCATCTAAAAACTCGAGTGGAAGATATTGTTATATGATAACCCAACCAATGGGAGATGATGATCCCATCCACCTTTGAATTCTAGAGAGCAGGCTCTAGCATATCTTCAAGCATCTGAATAGTTCTTTCATACTGGCCATCAGTTTGGGGGTGATAGGTCATGCTGAAATTTAATTTAGTACTCAAAGCATGTTGAAGACTCCTCCAGAATTTAGATGTGAACCTTGGATCACGGTCAGTGACAATTGAGAGTGGAAAACCATATAGTCTCACCACTTCCTTCACATATATCATTGCAATTTGTTCAAGTTAGAGGTCTTCCTGAATAGCGATAAAATGGGCAGTCTTGGTGAGTCGGTTAACCACAACCCATATCACATTATTTCCCTTTGACGTCTTTGGAAGACCCGTGACAAAGTCCATAGTAACGTTTTCCCATTTCTACATCGTTATAGGCAATGGTTGCGTGAAACCCTTGGACTTTTGTCGCTCATCTTTAACTTGCTGACATACCAAGCACCTTGATATATATTCTAAAATCTCTTTCTTCATGTTATCCCACCAAAAGTGTTCTCGGAGATCATAGTACATCTTGGTACTACAAGGCTGTATAGAGAATGTTGAGCTATGTTCATTTTCCAGTAGCTCCTTCTTTATCCCAGGTGATGAAGGCACACAAAGCCGCTTTCCAAACAAAATCACACCATCATCATCGATATGGAACTCTTGTAGATTCCCTTCCTTTAATACATTCACCCTCTTTTGTATCTCCACATCATGCCTTTGTGCTTACTTAATCTTATATTGGATTTATAGTTTCACAATCATTTGGGAAAGGTAGGATGTATCCCCTGCCATTATGATTTCCAAATCCATTCTTTGCATATCCATGAAGATAGGGTCTTTCTCAATCCGCAGCTTGGATAGAGTAGCATGTTCTTTTCAGCTTAGACCATCAGCTACCTTGTTCGCCTTTCTAGGATGATAGTGAGTAGATCAATTGTAATCCTTGATTAGATATATCCATCTCCTTTGATGCATGTTGATTTCCTTTTGTGTGAATATATACTTTAGGCTCTTGTGGTTGGTGTATGTGTCACACTTATCGCCATAAAGGTAGTCCCGCCAAATTTTCAAGGAAAAAATCACGACTGCCAGCTCTAGATCATGCATCGGGTAGTTCTGCTCATGGATCTTCAACTGTCATGAGACATAGGCTATCACATTATCATTTTTCATGAGTACACAACCCAAGCCTTTCTTTGAAGCATCACTGTATATCACAAAACTTTCTCCACTTTTAGGTAGTGTGAGTACAGGTGCAGTGATCAGCCTTCTCTTTAGCTCCTTGAATCTTCCCTCACATTCTTCCCTCCAGACATACTTTACCCCTTTCCTTGTTAACTTAGTTAGAGGACTTGACAATCCTGAGAAGTTTCTCACCAAAACTTCAGTAGTACCCAGCTAATCCAAGAAAACTATGGATTTCTATGACACTAGAGGGCCTGGGGAATTCCTCGATCGCCTTTGTTTTTGAAGGGTCTATAGAAATTCCCTCACCTGTGATCACATGTCTCAAGAACGTGACTTGATTCAACGAAAAGTCACACCTTTTAAACTTGGCATACAACTTCTCCTTTCTCAATTTCTCCAACACAAGTCTTAGATGTTCTTCATGTTTCTCCTTGCTCATGGAGTAAATGAGAATATCATCGATAAACACTACAAAAAATTCATCAAGGTAATTCCTAAAGACTCTATTCATCAAATCCATGATTATTGCAGCGTAATTAGTAAGTCCAAAGGGAATAACCAAAAACTCATAGTGACCATACCTTATATGGAAGGCATTCTTCTAAATATATTCCTTCTTCACCTTTACCTGATGATATTCAGAATGAAGATCCCCCTTTCAGAAGTATTGAGCTCCTCTTAACTGGTCTAACAAGTCATCAATACTTGTGAGAGGATACTTATTCTTTATGGTGATCCTGTTGAGTTCCTGGTAATCGATACACAGCCACATAGTTCCATCCTTCTTCTTCACAAAGAGAACTGGTGCACCCCAAGGTGATGCACTAGGGTGTATGAACCCTTTGTCTAGATGCTCTTGCAGCTTCTTCTTTAACTCCTTGAGTTCGGTAGGAGCCATCCTATAGGGGCACTTCAAGATAGGAGTAGCTCTGGGTATGAGTTCAATTGAGAACTCTACCTCACAATCTGGGGGAATTCCGGGTAACTCTTCAGGAGATACATCGTCATATTCCCTCACGATGGACATTTCCTCAAGGTTGGAACATTCCATCGACTCAACCATTTGGGCGAGGTATGCTTATTTATAGGGAATCAACACCCACACCATTGAAGGATTTTTCAAAGGAGATTCATGATCTTCCTTTCATTAATATAGGAGCATGGGATGGTTCGGAATATGAAAGGATATTTCCTTTTCTCGACAATTGATATGATCTCTATATAACGAGAGCCAGTCCATTCCCAATATAGTGTCGAATTCCACCAAGGGAAGTATTATGAGATTTTTCGGAAGAATCTTCCCACATACGCCAACAGGAGAAGAGTCAAACACTTGGGTTGCAATGATTTCACCACTTGGTGTTTTTACAGATATCTCAATTTCATGGTTTTGGGGCTTCGATTCTATAGTTCTAGCAAACTTGCAAGATATAAAGGAATGTGTAGAACCAGAATCAAATAAGACATTTTCCATTCTTGAGTGAATAGGAAGTGTACCTTGTATGACTTAATTATTATGCTCCACCTCCGCAGCAGTGGTGGCACAAGCCTTCCCTTGTTCCTTTGGCTTTGGTGGCTGCTGACGCTGATTACCCTCGAGAACTCAAGGTTTACTGCACTGGTTGATCATGGTGTCCTTCTATCCCACACTTGAATCATTTCCCCATCCCTTTGAGGCAGTTCCCATGGTGCAACTTCCCACATTTCTTTCATGTGGGTCGTTGATTTTTCATCTCACCTTTATCACTAGATCCACCGTCTTGAAACTCCATCTTTCGTTTCTTATCCCCATAGCCATGGGAACATTCTCCAAACTCAATCTCCACTTTGAGAGCACACCAAACAACTTCTTAATAACTCCCAAAGTCTCTAATTGAAAGAGCCTTTTGAACTTGTGGTTTTAAAACACTAAAAAATCTATCAATTTTTCTATCATTATTGATAAAAAACCTGAAGCCTACCTTGAATGCCATGTGAAATTTGCTTCATAGGTTGTGACAGATTCTCATTCTTTTTTCCTGAGATCTATGAATTATCTCTCCATCTTTGTGCGAACAGTTCGTGGGAAATACTTATTAAGAAACATTATCTTAAAGTCTTCCCATTCCATATCTTCAATTTCCTCCCTTGGATTGGTGTTCTTAATCAAATCCCACCATTGATCGGCTTATACATCTAGACGATAAATGGCTAGAGTCACCTTCTCCATCTCAGAATAGTAAAGCACAGAAAAGATCTTCTCCATGGAGTTGACCCACTATTCTACAACTAGTGGATCGGAATATCTACTAAACATCGGTGGTCATTACCGCATAAAACATTTGATAGCCAGTTTCTCCCTCTTTGGTGAAGGAGGAAATTCCCCATTATTATGGTTATTATTCATAACTTGAGATAATTGGGTAAGAATCGCCATGAATTTTTTAACTCCACCTCCCAAATCATTGGGTATGTCCTTCGGGCAATTGTTTCATTGACCCTCGCATGAGTTGTTGGCCTGATTTCTCCTGGTTCCCACCATTTTCTAAAATCGAAAAGGTTAGAACAAAACATAAGTAAACAAGTCATGAATAACTTATTCATTTAAAAAATTTATACCAAAAATATAACATATTGTACTCCTATGTAAATATTCTTGTGTGCATATTTTTTCTTAGTCTCATACTAGAGGTTTCCTCTAGGGTTCACTAATCCTAATTCCCAAATTAACTAAACCTTGCCTCTGATACCAACTATAGCAACCCAACCTTTTCTTAAATTACTATTACACCATTTCAAAGATACAAAAAATAATAGTATTACACATAGAGGATCCAAAGGTTTAGTGTCTTGGGAAAAATAGGACTATACATTACAAACACACAACAATCATGAACATTTATTTAATATCTTCTTCTCTAGCTTCTTATTGGCACTTGTCCTCTCCTTAGTACATGTTTCCACCTGAGGATATACATAAAAAGGGGTGAGATAGAATCCCTATAAGAGTATAGATAAGAACAATATAGCATGGAGTGATAATAATCATAACATAGGCAAAAGATCATGAACATGAGAGGAGCAAAAATAAAAGACTTGAAATGTGGCAATGCATAAAAATGAAACATCATGTCTTAGTGGTTATCTACCACACATACTTGTGAACCATGCTAGAATATTTTTCACACATCATTTCAAATTTAATCATGATATTCATCACTTTACCCAATGCATTGGAGGGATATATAATTCTGGGAGCACCCGTCACATTTAAACATTCATATTGCGCTATATAATTCTGGGCGCACCCGTCACATCATAACGTTATCATTTATTATGCATGCCAAAATAAACATATAACATAAATGAACATAACTAACCCATGAAAAGGAATGGGTTTCATCTCATAAGAACACATTAATAATATTTGGTTTCCCAAAATAAAGAAGGAATAACATACTTGATACAAGAACCATCAACCTTGAATGAGAGGTAAAAGTTGAGTTCTTAGGAGAAGAGTTCTTTCAGAAAAAATTTGGATTGAAATAAAAATCACTAGAAAACATGTATATCCCAGAAAAAATACAATGATGATAAAATTGTCTTTAAGGAGTGACCATATCAAAAATGGAGTGAAAGGGGTAGAACCCGAAGGATGAAAGTTGGGTTTGAGAATTTCCCCTTACCTTGTATCTGAATGCTTCTTTCTCTTTAATGTCCTATATAATGAAATTATATTCATTAATTAGAAATACAGAACCATGTGTACATTAATAGGGTTAATTATGGTTTCATTATGTCATATTATGTTCCTTATAGAGTTTAAAAACATAGTTTGGGGATGTTAGTTTTTATGGTTTTTCTTGGGTGGTTCACTTGTATTCTTAAATAGAAGTTTGGTTAGAACATGAGTAAACATCCAGAAATGATATTACATTTAATTAATTATATTAAAGGAGTTTTAATGATCTTACAATGAATTATATTAGATACATGTAGATTAATCATTATATAAGAATTAAATGATGGTTATTTGGGTCAATTTGGGCGGTTTTTGGATCACAACAAACTTGTTTTAACTTATCACTTAGTAATATGTCCATAGGTTATTTCCAGAACTTTAAATAGAACATAATACATATAAAATATTCTGTTTCAACAATAAATTTTTTTTCATGACCAGATCGGAAGGTAGAAATGGAAGAAGAAAGAATGTCGTTCTTGAAGGTGATAAATTAACACCTCACGAACAACGTTCTCTTTAATAAAATAAAAGGAAGAAGGAAAGGGGGTTGGATAATATAATATCCCATTATAATCATAAAATAAAATTATAGGTATAATACTGGAGTTACAATAAAATTTTGATGAAGATAGGTAGAGAGAGATCAAGAAATTAACTTGAGCTTGAATGGAAATTAAAGGAGAAGAGGGAGGGAAATTACCTCTTGAATCCTTCTCTTGAGAACCTCCTTAAGGGCATAATCTTGGTCTTTTGATGAAACCAAAAGCTCTTGGACGTGGGAGAGGGGATAGAGAAGGTGTTTGGGCAAAGTTTAGAGAAGTCTTGGAGCTTCAGAGGTTTGAGGAAATGAGGGAGTGAAGGGTGGTATTTATAGTGGAGGGGAGAGGGATTTCCATAATATAAAATTCATTAGATTATTATTTCCTCACAAGACAAGGAATAGTGAGTCTTGGATGACCAATAATAGTAATTTTATAATTTATTCCTGAACTAAGTGGGCTTACATCATCCGAACATCACACCTGACCCTATAATTATCTTATTTAGCTTATTTTGTAAATTACGGTATTTCAGTATTCATCAAAAATTCAAGTATCTCAGAAAAATCCCAAAAATTTACCCCAACCATTTCCTGACGTGTAAATCCAAAAAATAAGTCCATTTTTCAAAAAAAAATTCTAAATATCATTAATTAAATATTTAATTAAAATCATAATTTACTTAAAAAATATTTTTTAAAATTAGAAATGATTTTATAGTGCTTTCAAAAATTATGTAGGGTCTTATAAAATTATCTAATAATTTATGAATAAATTTTAGGGAAATAAATATTATTTTAAATTAAC
The DNA here is from genome assembly GCA_963277665.1 of Viscum album. Taxonomy (NCBI): domain Eukaryota; kingdom Viridiplantae; phylum Streptophyta; class Magnoliopsida; order Santalales; family Viscaceae; genus Viscum; species Viscum album. The sequence continues at coordinate 535,527,601 of OY728138.1, read as the reverse complement.
TAATTAATTATAATTAATTATGTATGACTTACAAAATACAAAAATGTTTACTAAGGTCAAATTGTCACTTTCTAAGATGTCTAAATTTTATTTAATTATTCATAGGTAATGTTAATGTTATGTTGGATGATTTAATATTCATAAGGGTCATATTACTATTTATAAGGGTATGTTGATATTCATAAGGGTAGGTCACTATTAACCAAAAATTATTTTTGTTTCATTAGACTCCAAAAATCATCTTGAACACAATTGTGTATGTCTGATTTTTGAAATTCAAAACATAGAAGTGACAAACTTATGTTCAAAGGTAACTTATCACTTAGTAGTTAATTATGTTGTGATTTCATATTATTTTATGACATAAATATAAGAAGGGAATTTCCATTGAAAAACTTTGGGTCGTTACATTCTTCCCCCCTTAAGAAATTTCGCCCCCAAAATTTCACTTTACATAAACAGGTGACGGTGTTTCTCCTTCATTGCCTCTTCTAGTTCCCAAGTTGCTTCCTCAAATTTATGGTTCCTCCACAACAATTTTACAAGATGGGTTGTATTAATATGTAGAACCTTATCTCTTCGATCTAGAATATTTATTGGCTGCTCCTCATAGGAGAGATCATCTTCCAACTGCACCACGTCTGAGTTTAGTACATGTGAGGGGTCTGGTATGTACTTTCTCAGTAGTGATACATGAAATACATCATGAACTTCAGCCATATTTTGTGGAAGTGATATACGATAGGTCACGGCTCCTATGCAGTCAAGGGTATCAAAGGGGACAATATACCTTGGGCTTAGCTTCCCTTTCTTCCCGAATCGCATGACTCTCTTCCATAGAGATATTTGAAGGAAGACATTATCTCCAACGTTGAACTCCAACTCACTTCGACGGTTGTCAGCATAGCTCTTTTTTCAACTTTGATCAGATTTGATGTGTTTTTGGATGACTTGAACCTTCTCTGTCATATCTTGAACAATATCGGGTCCAAGTAGCTTTCTTTCTCCAACTTCATCCTAATAGGTTGGAGTTCTACATCACTTTCCATAGAGAGCTTCATATGGAGCCATATGAATACTCGATTCGAAGATATTGTTGTATGAGAACTCAACCAATGGGAGATGCTGATCCCATCCACCTTTTAATTCTAGAGAGCAGGCTCTTAGCATATCTTCAAGCGTCTGAATAGTTCTTTTAGACTGGCCATCAGTTTGGGGGTGATAGGCCGTGCTGAAATTTAATTAAGTACTCAAAGCATGTTGAAGACTCCTCCAGAATTTAGATGTGAACCTTGGATCATGGTCATAGAAAATTGAGAGTGGAACACCATGCAGTCTCACCACTTCCTTCACATATATCTTTGCAAGTTGTTCAAGTGAGAGGTCTTCCCGAATAGCGATAAAATGGGCAGTCTTGGTGAGTCGGTCAACCACAACCCATATCCCATTATTTCCCTTTGACGTCTTCGAGAGAACCATGATAAAGTCCATAGTAACGTTTTCCCATTTCCATATGGGTATAGGCAATGGATGCATCATACCCTTGGATTTTTGTCACTCATCATTAACTTTCTGACATACCAAGCACCTTGATATATATTCCACAATCTCTTTCTTCATGTTATCCCACGAGAAGTGTTCTCGGAGATCACGGTACATCTTGGTACTCTCAGGATGGATAGAGAATTTTGAGCTATGTTCATTTTCCAGTAGCTCCTTCTTTATCCTGGGTGATGAAGGCACACAAAGCCGCATTCCAAACCGAATCACACTGTCATCATCGATATGGAACTCTTGTAGTTTCCCTTCCTTTATTGAATTCACCCTATTTTGTATCTCCACATCATCCCTTTGTGCTTCCTTAATCTTCTCTTGGATGGATGGTTGCACAATCATTTGGGAAAGGTAGGATGTATCCCCTACCATTATGATTTCCAAATCTATTCATTGCATATCCATGAAGATATGGTCTTTCTCAATCCGCAATGTGGATAGAGTTGCAGGTTATTTTCTGCTAAGAGCATCAGCTACCTTGTTCGCCTTTCCAGGATGATAGTGAATAGAGAAATCGTAATCCTTGATTATCTCTAACCATCTCCTTTGATGCATGTTGATCTCCTTTTGTGTGAATATATACTTTAGGATCTTGTGGTCGGTGTATATGTCACACTTCTCACCATAAAGGTAGTTCCACCATATTTTGAAGGAAAAAATCATGGCTGCCAGCTCTAGATCATGCGTTGGGTAGTTCTGCTCGTGGATCTTCAACTGTCGTGAGGCGTAGCCTATCACATTATCATTTTTCATGAGTACACAACCCAAGCCTTTCTTTGAAGCATCACTTTATATCACAAAAATTTATCCAATTTTCGGTAGTGTGAGTACAGGTGCAGTGATCAGCCTTCTATTTAGCTCCTTGAAGTTTCCCTCTCATTCTTCCATCCAAACATACTTTACCCCTTTCCTTGTTAACTTATTTAGCGTGCTTAAAAATCGTGAGAAGTTTCTCACCAAAACGTCGGTACTATCCAGCTAATCAAAGAAAACTACGGATTTCTGTGACACTAGAGGGCCTGGGCCATTCCTCAATCGCCTTTGTTTTTGAAGGGTCCACAAAAATTACCTCACTTGTGATCACATGCCCCAAGAACGTGACTTGATTCATCCAAAATTCACACTTTCTAAACTTGGCGTACAAATTCACCTTTCTCAATGTCACCAACACAAGTCTTAGATATTCTTCATATTCCTCCTTTCTCTTGGATTATATGAGAATATCATCGATAAACACTACCATAAATTCGTTGAGGTAATGCCTAAATACTCTATTCATAAAATCCATGAAGATTACAGGGGAATTAGTAAGTCCAAAGGGCATCACCAAAAACTCATAGTGCCCATACCTTGTACGGAAGGTAGTCTTCTGAATATCTTCTTTCTTCACCATTACCAGATGATATCTAGAATGAAGATCCACATTTGAGAAGTATTGAGCTCTTCTTAACTGGTCGAACAAGTCATCAATCCTTGGGAGATGATACTTGTTCTTTTTGGCGATCTCGTTGAGTTCTCGATAATCAAAACACAACTGCATGGTTCCATCCTTCTTCTTCACAAAGAGCACTGGTGCACCCCAAGGTGATGCACTAGGGCGTATGAATCCTTTGTCCAGATGCTCTTGTAGCTGCTTCTTTAACTCCTCCAGTTAGATAGGAGCCATCCTATATGGGAACTTCGAGATAAGAGTATCTCTGTGTATGAGTTCAATTGAGAACTCTACCTCACGATCCAGGGGAATTCCTGGAAACTCTTTGGGAAATAAATCACTGTATTCCCACATGATGGGAATTTCATCAAGGTTGGAACTTTCCATCGACTCAACCATTTGGGTGACATATTCTTCTTCATAGGGAATCAACACCCACACCATTGAAGGATTTTTCAAAGGAGATTCAGGACCTTTCTTGCATTTGTAAAGGAGCATGGAATGGTTCAGAATATGAAATGATATTTACTTTTCCCGACAGTTGATATGCGCTCTATATAAGGAGAGCCAGTCCATTCCCATATAGCATTGAATTCATCCAAGGGAAGTATTACGAGATTTTCCAGAGAATCTTACCATATACGCCAACAGGAGAAGAATCAAACACTTGGGTTGTAATGATTACACCACTTGGTTTTTTTAAAGATATACTTACTTCTAGGTTTTGGGGCTTCGATTCTATAGTTCTAGAAAGCTTGCAAGATATAAAGTAATGCATAGAACCAGAATCAAATAAGACTTTTTCCATTCTTAAGTGAATAGGATGTGTACCTTGTATGACTTCATTATCATGCTCCACCTCTATAGTAGTGATGGAATAAGCCTTCCCTTGTTCCTTTGTCTTTGGTGGCTGCTATTGCTGATTACTCTCGAGAACTCGAGTTTTAGTGCACTGGTTTGTATAGTTCCCTAGATCCTTACAATTGTAGCATTGAACCATGAGTGGTTTTCTCCATTCATCACCTACATTATCCTTCCTTTTCGTGTCTTTTTGACACTCTTGAGCATGGTGTCCTTCTTTCCCACACTTGAATCATTTCCCCTTCCCTTTGAGGCAGTTCCCATGGTGCAACTTCCCACATTTTTGGCATGTGGGTCATTGATTTTTCTTCCCACCTTTGTCACTAGATCCACCGGCTTGAAACTCCATCTTTAGTTTCTTATCCCCATAGCCATGGTATCATTCTCCAAACTCCATCTCTACTTTGAGAGCACACCAAAAAACTTCTTCATAACTCCCAAAGACTTGAATTGCAAGATCCTTTTGAAGGTGTGGTTTTAATCCACTAAAGAATCTATCAATTTTTCTATCATTGTTGATAACAAAACCCAAAGCGTACCTTCCAAGACTTGTGAAATTTGCTTCATAGGCTGTGACAAATTCTCCTTCTTTTTTATTGAGCTCTATGAATTCTCTCTCCATATTCGTGCGAACAGTTCATGGGAAATACTTATTAATAAACATTATCTTAAAGTCTTCCCATTCCATCTCTTCAATTTCCTCCCTTTTCTTGGTGTTCTTAATCAAATCCCACCATTGATCGGCTTCTCCATCTAGACGATAAATGGATAGAGTCACCTTCTCCATATCAGAACAGTGAAGCATAAAAAAGATCTTCTCCATGGAGTTGACCCACTATTCCACAACAAGTGGATCGGAAGATCCACTAAACGTCGGTGGTCGTTTCTACATAAAACATTCGATAGCTAGTTGCTCCCTCTTTGGTGAGGGAGGAAATTCCCCATTATTATTGTTATTATTCATAACTTGAGATAATTGGGTAATCATCACCATTAAGTTTTCAAATCCACCTCCCAAATCATTGGGGATGTCGTTCGGGAAATCGTTGCATTGATTCGTGCATGAGTTGTTGGCCTGATTTCTTCTGGTTCCCACCATTTTCTAAAATAGAAAAGCTTAGAACAAAACATAAGTAAAAAAGTCATGAATAACTTATTCATTTAAAAAATTTATATCAAAAACATAACATACGGGATTCCAATGTAAATATTCTTGTGTTCATATTTTTACTTAGTCTCATACTAGAGGTTTTCTCTAGGGTTCACTAATCTTAATTCCCAAATTAACTAAACCTTGCCTCTGATACCAACTATAGCGACCCAAACTTTTCTTACATTACTATTACATCATTTCAAAGATACAAAACATAATAGTATTACACATAGAGGATCCAAAGGTTTAGTGTCTTGGGGAAACTAGGACCATACATAACAAACACACAATAAGAATGAACATTTATTTAATTTCTTCTTCTCTAGATTCTTATTGGCACTTTTCCTATCCTTAGTACATGTAGCCACCTGAGGATATACATAAAATGGGGAGATATAGAAGCCCAATAATTGGATAGATAAGAACAATATAGCATGGAGTGAGCATAATCATAACATAGGCAAAAGATCATGAACATGAGAGGAGCATAAATAAAAGACTTGAAATGTGGCAATGCATAAAAATGAAACATCATGTCTTAGGGGTTATCTACCACACATAATTTTGAAACAATCTAGAATCTTGTTCACACGTCATTTCACATTTACTCATGAGATTCATAACTTTACCCAGTGCATTGGAGCGCTACATAATTTTGGGTGCGCCCTTCACATTTAAACATTCATATTGCGCTATATAATTTCGGGCGCACCCGTCACATCATAACATTATCATTTATCATGAATGCCACAATGAAAATATAACATAAATGAACATAACTAACCGATGAAAAGGAATGGGTTTCATATCATAATAACACATTCATAAACTTTGGGTTCCCAAAATAAATAAGGAACAACATACTTGATACAAGAACCATCAACCTTGAATGAGAGGTAAAAGTTGAGTTCTTAAGAAAAGAGTTCTTTTGGAAAACATTTGTATTGAGATAAAATTCATTAGAAAACATGTATATCCCAAAAAATAAAAGACAATTATGAAAAAATTATCTTTAAGGACTGACCATATCAAAAATGGAGTGAAAGGGGTAGAACGTGAAGGATGAAAGTTGGGTTTCATAATTTCCCCTTACCTTGTATCTGAATGCTTATTTATCTTTAATGTACTGTATAATGACATTATATTCATTAATTAGAAATCCATAAACATTTGTACATTAATAGGGTTCATTCTGGTTTCATTAGTTCATATTATGTTCCTTATAGAGTTTAAAAACTTTGTTCGGGAATGTTCATTTTTATGGTTTTTCTTGGGTGGTTCACTTGTATTCTTAAATTGAAGTTTGGGTAGAACATGAGTAAACATCCAGACATTATATTACATGTAATTAATGATATTATAAGAAGTTTGAATGATTTTATAATGAATTATATTAGATCCCTGTGGATGAGTCATTATATAAGATTTAAATGATGGTTATTTGGGTCAATTTGGGCGGTTTTTGGATCACAACGATCTTGTTTTAACTTATCACTTAGTAATATGTCCATAGGTTATTTAATGAAGTTTAAATATAACATAATACATATAAAATATTCTGGTTCAACCATAAAAATGGTTTCATGACCAGATCTGAAGGTAGAAATGGAAGAAGAAAGCATGTCGTTCCTGAAGGTGATAAATTAACATCTCACGAACAACGTTCTCTTTAATAAAATAAAAGGAAGAGGGAAAGGGGGTTGGATGATATAATATCCCATTAGAATCATAAAATTGCATTATATGTATAATAATGGAGTTACAATACCATTTGGATGAAGATAGGTGGGGATATATCAAGAAATGAACTTGAACATGAAAGGAAATTAAAGGAGAAGAGGGAGGGAAATTACCTCTTGAATCCTTCTCTTGAGAACTTCCTTAAGGGCCTAATCTTGTTCTTTTGATGAGGCCAGAAGCTCTTGGACGTGGGGGAGGGGCATGAGAAGGTGTTTGGGCATATTTTAGAGAATACTTGGAGCTTGAGAGGTTTGAGGAAATGAGGACGTGAAGGGTGGTATTTATAGTGGAGGGGAGAGGAGTTTCATTAATATAAAATTCATTAGTTTATTATTTCCCCACAAGACAAGGAATAGTGAGTCTTGGATGACCAAGAATAGTAATTTTATAATTTAATCCCGAACCAAGTGGGTTTACATCAGCAGAACATCACACATGAACCTATAATTAGCTTATTTATCTTATTTTGTAAATTACGGTATTTCACTATTCATCAAAAATTCAAGTATCTCAGAAAAATCCCAAAAATTTACCCCAACAATTTTTCAATGTGTAGAATCCAAAAATTAAGTCACGTTTTATAAATTTTTTTTAATATTATTAATTTAATATTTAATTAAAATCATAATTTACTTAGAAAAACAGTTTTTGAAATTAAAACTGATTTTATAGTGCATTCAAAAATTTTGTAGGGTCATATAAAATTATCTAATAATTTGTGAATAAATTTTAGGGAAATAAATATTCTTTTAAATTAATTAATTAATTATAATTAATTATCTATGACTTACAAAATACCAAAACGTTAACTAAGGTCAAATTGTCACTTTCTAAGATGTCTAAATTTAATTTAATTATTCATAGGTAATTCTACTCTTATGTTAGATGATTTTCTATTCATAAGGGTCATATTACTATTCATAAGGGTATGTAACTATTCATAAGGATAAGACACTATTCACCAAAAATTATTTTTGTTTCATTAGACTCCAAAAATCATCTTGAACACAACCGTGTATGTCAGATTTTTGAAATTCAAAACATCGAAGTGACAAACTTATGTTTAAAGGTCACTTATCACTTAGTAGTTAATTATGTTGTGATTTCACATTATTTTATGACATAAATAGAAGAAGGGAATTTCCATTGAAAAACTTTGGGTCGTTACACATTCCCACACTATCCATTCAAGGACTAAGATCAACATGACCTCACTCAGGTACAAAATCATTTCAAAAAGGAACTTACCACCACAACGTGAACCTGGAGGTGGGTCATTGTCACCACAGGCATTAAATTTTACCATCTCTGGTCGAACTACACCTGATTGTCTTATCCCAGAACACCCACGTTCCATAGATGGTACGCTACTCCTTTCTCACATCTTCAATGTTATTATTGACTCGAAGCTAATAATTTTCATCCCATGCACTCACTGTGGTCATTTAATGAATTTTAGTAGAATTATATCATCACGACACTACCACCCTCCAGACCATCATCCGCTTCACCCTTGGAATGACACCACACCACATGGCCAAGATTCACTCAACTTTAGGATGTTTCAAAACAACACAAGGGAAAATTACCCATGTCTAACCCCAATCTTTTTTGGAGTTATAAGACCCCAACATCTCTTTCCACAAACAATTGTCATATCCAACCACACCATTATAAGACTCAGCATAGAAATCACAAGCATCACTTGGAACCACCTTGACTTAAATCTAACACTTGGCTCGTTGGTCATCACATCCAAGTCCCGCATTACCTCCCTGAAGGACCTAACAAGCTCCTTACAGGTTCCCCAATGGTATCCCAGTGCCACTCCATCAACACAATGTTATCCTCCCCCAAACTAGGGTAATCATATCACTCCCCACCATAGGAGTGTCACTACCATTACTCACCATGGGGGATTCCAACCACCACCTCTTATACCCAATCACAAACCAAACCCCAAACATAGATATGGAAATCCAACCTTTTCCCAAAAAAATAAAAATGACGCCACCAAATGCTCGTTCTCGGCTTCTGTGGAAGGAACCCATTAATTTTTTCAACATTCAGTACATCCTGATGACCTCACTCAAAATAATAAAGGGTGAGCATTCCACCATCAAGCTCCACATATACTATTTATATGAGCGTAACCTCTATGATGTCCCTTATCCAACCAAATACCTTTATGTCTCTTGGTGTGAGCCAGATATTCTCAATGTACCTGAGAAGATATCAAGATATAGGGAATATTTTTCACTATATTAGGTTTGCTAAGATGTTGTCGAAGAACAACACCAGAAACTTATCCATTTCTAATGTTGAACTATGGGACACTATTAACTTTTAAGGATTTAAGGCCTCCACGTCGAATGCATCACATCAACACTCAACCCCACCACTCAGGTGTGATTTCCACCCAAGTTTAACCATCGATCCATGACCAAATCATCAAACAACCATAAACTAACATTTCATGTGGCACTATTTCCACCACATCACTTGAGTTCTTCTGATGCATCCCTGATGGCTAAAAACAGAAGCACAATAGTTTGCGACACCAATCAAACTAATGGTCTCACAAAACAACCATAACTTGCGTTTAACCCACCACCAGCTTACTTGCCTAACCTTGTCTATTGGTTAGCCAGTCTCATCAGCCCTGAGGCGACCTCTACATCTCACCTTTCTAATAATTTCATCCATGTGACCACCTTCCCCAAGGTGTCACCAGCGAGTGAAAGTATTTGACCACACTCTAGCCACCCTTGTCTTTTCTGTTCAAAACATCTTCCAGACCTCCATAAATCACTATCCAAACTGGTGATTCAGACATCTATATGATTCAACCCTTGGCCTAAACAATACCACATATCACAAACACTAGGGTTCCTTTATGAATGGACTATCCATAACTATACCATCAACCTTCCCACTTAGCCCCCAAGGCCAATCCTACACCCTGAAACACTCTGAGTCCCACTATCAAGTCTAAAAATCTACATTTGTGTGAGACACACCCAAAGGCACTAGAGACTCTGTCTGAAATATCTCATGGGTCACCATAAAGGTTGGACTATACCAACTCCCACTAGTAGAATTTTTACTTTTGGAGGCAGGAGACCTATAGAAGCCGCCATTTGGCGGCCACTAATGCTATCAACAACGACCACCAAATAGCGGCCACTGCACATAATACCTATTTTTTCCCCATTTCCCCTCCCGACCCCCCCCCCCAATTACCCTCCCCAACCCTGCCCCCCGACCCCAACCCCGACGACCCCTCCCCCAATGACCCCTCCCTGACCCCGCGACCCCGACCACGGTGACCATCCCCGACCCCGGCGACCCCGCCCCCCACGACCCCACCTTCTGTGACCCCGCCCCCGGCCACCCTGACCCCCAGTGACCCCTGCGACCCCGACTCCCGGCGAGCCCCTACGAGCCCCGATGACCCCTGGCTACCCCCGGTGACCTGACACCCAGTGACCCCAACCCCCAGTGACCCCCGACGACCCCGACCTCGCGTTGTACAACCCATAACCCCGACGATCCCCTGTGCCACACACAACCCAGCGGTGCGCCACCCGCAACCCCGCACTGTGCCAACCGCGACCCCGACAGCCTGCGCTGCACCTTCGGATAGTCCTGCCCCAACCCTGTACTGCGCCACCCGTGACCCGAACAGCCTGCGCTGCACCTTCGCACAGTCCTGCCCCTTCGTCCCCTCTCGACCCCACTGCATCCCTCCGGTGAGTCCTCACGTCCTGCCTCTATCGGACCCTTCTAGTTCGTCATGCCCCGCCATATAGAACCCTCCCACGCATTGTCCAGTGGTTTCGCCGCTTTCAATTCCAGCCGTCAAACCCCTATTGTCAAGTCGATGCGCCGTCATGAATCTGCAATCAAGTCTCACCCCATTACCCGTGGTCGAGTCCTCTACAGGTAATGTTTTTTATCCTTAAAATTTATCTTTGATGTCATTGGTTTTTAAATTTAATTATATGTGTTTATTTAGAATTTAAATAAGATATTTCACTTTTGATTTAAATTAAATATAGATGTGGATAAGAGGTGGATTGATATGAAAGATAGGTTTTCGGCTGAATATTTTGAGGGGATTAAGAAATTTATGGATTTCACCAATAGATTTTCAAGCGATATAATTAGTTGTCCATGCATAAAATGTGCATACAAATATCTCTTCAAACAAGATAGTTTTAGAGAACATTTGTTTTTGAATGGGTTTTTGAAAAACTATAAGACATGGACACGTCATGGAGAAGATTCTGTTTCATGTCATCACTCAGAAAGTGTTCATATGAATGTTGATTCAAGAACAGTTGATCTGATGAACATAATGCTAAATGATATGATGCACCAGTTTCAACCTGAAGACAATAATGTCGTAAATGATAACGTTGGATCGAGTAATCCCCATTCTTCTACAGATGGAGAAGCATTTTAATTCTTTGAAATTCTTGACGATGCGCGTTCTGAATTATATCCGGGATGCACTACATTCAGTAAATTTTCATTCATCGTTTAATTGTTACACCTGAAGGATTTGAACCAGTGGTCAGACACCTCATTTGACATGTTGTTGGTATTGTTGAAGAAAGTACTCCTTGTTGGAGCGAAGATTCCGGAGTCATTCTATCATGATCAGAAGTTGAACTGTGAACTTGGTTTTACATATGATACAATTAATGTGTGTCGCAATAATTGAATGTCGTTCAGAGAAGAGAATAAACAATTAAATAATTGTACTGTTTGTTATACATCTATGTGGAAGACCAATGAGATTAATCAAGGTAGTCAGATTCTTCCTCGGAGGGTCTTGAATCAAGGGAAACAAGTTACTGCTAAAAAGATGCGTTATTTCCCACTAAAACCGAGACTGAAGAGATTATTCTTTTCAACTAGAATTGCTAAATTGATGACTTGGCATTCAGAGAGAAATAAAGAGGTTGATAAATTAACTCACCCGCCAGATTCTTTGGCATGGAAAGAGTTTGATCAAAGACACCTAGACTTTTCCTGAGATGATCATAATATTCGGCTGGGTTCGACAACAGATGGTTTTAACACATTTAGTTCCATGGTTGGTGCGACACATAGTATGTGTCCATTGGTGTTGATTCCATACAACATTCCCCCATGGGTATGTATGAAGCAACCTTTTTTGTTACTGTCAATTCTAATTGATGGACCGAGAGGACCTGGCGATAAAATCGATGTTTACATGAAACCTTCGATTGATGAGCTGCAAGAATTTTCGTCCGATGGTGTAATGACTTTTGACTCGGCAGCTAATGAAATGTTTAGACTTCGGGCCGCTTTGTTATGGATAATTAATGATTTCCCAGCGTATGCTAACTTATCAGGTTGGAGTACAAAAAGAGAATTTACTTTCCCTTGTTGTAATAAGAGTAAGAAATCTATATGGATTAAGAACTGTAGAATGTGGGCATATCTTGGTCACATACGCTTTCTTCCTCTATTGCACAGGATCAGAAAAGACCGTGTATCGTTTTATGGGAATAGGGAGTATGAACCATCACCACAAATATTGTCTGGGGTTAAAATTTGTGCACAACTTGATCAAGAAAACATCCGTACAATGTATGATTTTCAAGATTTATTGGCTCCTGCATTGCCTTCTATTCCAGCTGCAAATAGACAGCACAGTCATAATTGGAAGAAATGGAGTATTTTTTTGAATTGCCTTATTGTAAATATAATATTTTAAGAGATAATTTGGATGTGATGCACATTGAAAAAAATGTATGTGATAATATATTGTGCACCATTTTAGGCATCAAGGGGAAATCAAAGGATAGTGCTAATGCTCGACGTGATTTTCAAGAAATGGGATTGAGAAAACCTTTACATTTACAACAGGGTGAAGGAAATCATGCATACATGCCTGCTGCACAGTACACAATGAGTAAAAAAGAGAAACAAACATTTCTATGAATTTTGAAGACTGTTAAGGTGCCAGATGGTTATTGATCTAATATTTCCAAGCGTGTGAAAATGACGAGCATGACATTACATGGGTTGAAAAGTCACGATAATCATATTCTGATTCAACAGTTAATTCTTATAGAAATTCATGATTGCTTACCTACCAAGTTTGTTGATCCGTTAATTGAATTTTCTAATTTTTTCAGACAGCTATGTTCAAGGAATCATCGCATGAGTGATTTAGAAAAGCTGCAGGATAAGATTGTAATAGCACTATGTCACATAGAAAAACTATTTCCACTGTCTTTTTTTGATGTCATGGTTCACTTGACCGTTCATTTAACTGGTTAAGTCACTGCTAGCGGTCCCGTACAATTCAGGTGGATGTATCCAATACAACGATACTTAAATACATTGAAACGATATGTGCTCAACAAAGCTCGTCCAGAAGCCTCAATTTCCAAGGGATATTTAATGGATGAGTGTACTAATTTTTGTGCTTAATATATTGATGAGGTTGAAACAAATATAGATAAAACCTCCCAGAATTATGAGGGTCCAATTAGAGAAGGAATAACGTTTGATATGCGGAATGATGAGTGGGTTCAAGCTCATCGATATGTGTTGTTCAACACTCCATCAGTTTTTCCATTGATACAGTAAGTTTCATTGTTGATGTGTATTTTGTTTCTATATTTATTTTATTTCTTACCTTATATTGTGTTGTGATTTAGGATGCATATCGCTAAGTTGAAACGTGAAAGGCCCCGTGCAACTAACTATCAAATCCAAAAACATCATTTCAACACATTTCATGAGTGGTTCAAGACTCATGTACGTATAATTGATTTAATATTTTTATAGTGCAACTTAGTTGTATTTTCACAATCCTTTATCCATTAAACTATATATATGAAATTTGCAGATTCAAAAGTTATGTGATTTAACCCATCCTGTGAACGAAGAACTCAACCAGATACCTGATGGTCCATTTATTATAGCTCGACGCTACAAGTCTTTAGATGCTAATGGATTCCGATTTTGTATTAGCGATGTTGACATGAACTGAGCCACACAAAATAGTGGTGTTGGTTGTTCTTTTGTTGATGCGGGTTATTATTATTGATTTCCGAGAGATATTATTGAGGTTGTTTATGGTCGTGGTTTAAAACACATATTGTTATGGTGTGATTGGGTCGATCCGGTTCGTGGAACTAAAGTTGATAAATTCCAATTTACATTAGTAAACATTAACAATATGCTATATAAAGATGACCAAGTAAGAAGTGAGCCCTTCATACTGACATCGCAGGCAGGACAAGTTTACCTTGTCGGCATTGATTTTGATTGGAAGGTTGTGGTGAAAATGTCTAGAAGAGGGGTTTTTCTGATTGACCAAGAAGAACCTGACGTTGTCGCATTTCCTGATCTAACACTTGACCAAACAACAGTAGCTGTAAGAGATGAAGATATACCATGGGCCAGAGAGACAGTTGAAGGAGATACAATAGACTTTCATGATTAGTGAAAATTTTAATTATATCCCCATATATTGTTTGTAAAAATATTTATATGTTGTATATGTATAAAAATTTCTTGATTTAACTATAATTTCTTTTAATGTAGGCATGTCACAGGGTGGTCACAGTGGTTCACCTGATGTTGTCGGTATGTATGTTTTCAAATTTTTTAAATTATTTGATTGTAATGTTCTGTGTATATTTCCCTAACTGTTTCTAACCATTAATTTATATTGTAATTGAATTATGAATTTATGTTTATCAGGATCTAGTGCGTCTTCCAACAAACGCACGGGTCTTGGTGGACATCACAGTGATATTGGTGATCCAGATGAGGATGAACCCCATGCATGAGGTAATTTCATTTGTGTTGATGAATTATCTAGTATTTGTGGATAAAATCTTTGTGCACTCCAAAACTGACTTGATCATACCCATATCTTGAAATCATCCAGATTACACTTATTGAGCATCGACTATATGCCAAACAATGTATATGTCACTTTTGTATTGATTAGGTATAGTTAATGGGTCAAATAATCTTAGATGAAGGTGTTTCTGTGGAATGAGAGAAAGTTCAGGCAGTTGTTTCTTGGGAGAAGCCCAAGAACTATTTCGATATATGTATCTTTATAGGGTTACTATGATTCAATGTAATTATTATTCTTGATGTGTACGAGGAGACGACACGTCAATCGGACGTGCTGTTTGCGCGCAACAGCTCAATATGCGCTTTTTAAGTGTTGAGTGCGCTTCTGAAACATGTGTGGGGTGTTCCAAACCATCCAAACGACGTCATATTAGCCTGAAATTAGATGAAAACAATAGTTGAGTGAATTGTGAAGTGGTTGGGTAGAAGACACGCCAATCGGAGGTGTCGTGTGCCCGCGGTGACCGAGAACGCACTTCTGGTGCCATAAACGACCAAAACAAGCCTCAAACTGTAAAATTCAGAGCTTACGACATCAGATTGACCTGAAATCATAGGTGGAACACTGTAGTTATTATTCTTTACGTGTACAAGGATACGGCATGTCAATCGGATGTGCTGTTTGCGCTCAACAGCTCAATATGCGCTTTTTAAGTGTTGGGCGCGCTTCCGAAACGCGCGTGGGGTGGTCCAAAATGGCCGAACGACATCAGATTGTCCTAAAATCGGACGAAAACAATTAGTGAGTTAATTTTGAAGTGGTAGGGCAGACGACATGCCAATCAGAGGTGCTGTGTGCCCACACTGACCGAGAATGCAATTCTTGTGCCATAAACGGCCAAAACGGGCCTCAAACTGTCAAATTCTAAGCGTACAACATCGGATTGACCCGAAATCATAAGGGGAACACTGTAATTATTATTATTGATGTGTATGAGGAGACAACACATCAATCGGACGTGCGGTTTGCGCGCAACGGCTCAATATGCGCTTTTTAAGTGTTGGGAGCGCTTCCGAAATGCGCGTGGGGTGGTCCAAACCGGCCGAACGATGTCGGATTAGCCTGAAATCGGACGAAAACAATGGGTGAGTGAATTCTGATGTGATTGGGTAGATGGTACGCCAATCGGAGTTGTCGTGTGCCTGTGTTGACTGAGAACACACTTCTGGTGCCATAAACGGCCAAAACGGGCCTCAAACTGTCAATTTCAGAGCGTACGACATCAGATTGACCTGAAATCACAGGGGGAACACTGTAGTTATTATTATTGACATGTATGAGGAGACGAAATGTCAATCGGACGTGCGGTTTGCACGCAAAGGCTCAATATGTGCTTTTTAAGTGTTGAGCGCGTTTCCGAAACGCGCGTGGGGTGGTCCAATCCGGCCGAACGACGTCGTATTGGCCTGAAATTGGACGACAACATCGGGAGAGTGAATGGTGAAGTGTTCGGGTAGACAGAATGCCAATCGGAGGTTCCGTGGGCCCACAGTGACCTAGAACGCACTTCTGGTGCCATAAACAGCCAAAACGGGCCTCAAACTATCAAATTCAGAGCGTACGACATCAAATTGACCTAAAATCATATGGGTAACACTGTAATTATTATTATTGATGTGTACGAGGAGATGGAACATCAATCGGACGTGCAGTTTGCATGCAATGGCTCAATATATGCTTTTTAAGTGTTGGGCGCGCTTCCGAAACGCAAATGGGGTGGTCCAAACCGGCCGAACGACGTCGGATTGGCCTGAAATCCGATGAAAAAAAACGGGTGTGTGAATTGTAAAGTTTTCGGGCATATGAAACACCAATCGGAGGTGTCGTGTGCCCGCGGTGACCGAGAACGCACTTCTGGTGCCATAAACGGCCAAAACGGACCTCAAACTGTCAAATTTAGAGCGTAAGTGTAACATCCCAAGGTTTTCTAAAAATAAATTGAAAATGATTGAAATTTTGTTTAAGGTATATATTTATAAGTATCCTTTAAACATAATTTTATTTCTTCTATGTTTTGAATTTCAAGAAACTATCATCTACAATTGTGTTCAGTATGTTATTTCGAGTCTGATGGAACAAACTTGTTTTTTTGGTGAATAGTAACATGCCCTTATAAATAGTAATATGAATAGTAATATGAATAGTAATATGACCTCATGAATAGTAAATAATAATATTATTTTATTTTCCCATGGCAATAGGATAATGGGATCTTAATTAATTTTCCAATGTCACATAAAACTAATTGCACTTCAATTTTGTTATTTTTCGAATTAACTGTGACCTTATTTTAAAATTAAATTAATAATATTTAGAAAATTATTTTTGAAAAATGGAGTTCATTTTTGAATTCTACACGTCGAAAAATGGTTGGGGTAAATTTTTTGTATTTTTCTGAAACTCTTGAATTTTCGGTGAATAGTGAAATACGGTAAAATACCGTATAATCAATTTATCAGTAAAAATGCACTATTTATGACATCATAAGTGATGCAAGGCCACTTGCTTCGAAATCACATGATATTTTCACTAATTAAGGCCACTTGATTTGAGATTATTCATAGTCTTGATAAAAATATTATAATAATAATTAAAATAATCTAAAATACCTCCCCTCCTCCACTATAAATACCACCCTCACTCCCCTCTTCCTCCCACACCTCTCAAGCCTTGAGCATTTTCTAATTTCTGCCAAATTCCCTCCTCAATCTTCTTCCCCACGTCCTAGAGCTGCTGGTCTCACCAAAAGACCAAAATCAAAGCCCTTAAGAAGGATCTCAAGGAGAAGAGATCAAGAGGTAAACATCCTCTTTCATTTTCATTCTTTCCATCCATTTTATGTTATTCTCTTCCTTTCCCTTTGTCTTTTGTTGGGATATTTCATTAAATATTTTCCCTTACAGTCCAAATTTTGTATGATTGATGAGATATTCCATTCCTCTCATCAATCTTGTTTTTATGAAATTTTTAGAGGCGCTGTTAGGCTGCCAAATTTTTTTGTAAGAAATTTCTCATGTTTTCTTTATTTCATGATTCCTTCCACTTCTTTCTTCACCCCCTCTTATCCAAGAGGAATGAAATCTCCAGAATCATGTATATTCTGGATGTTTTCATGTTTATGGAAAATTACAAATCATTATTCCTCTCCTCTTTTACTTATTTAAAGAATCAAAAAACATTGTCCATTTGTGTCGAATTACCGATATCGTGGACGATGTATTTTCAATTTCCATTAATTATTTCAAGTCTGGTCATGAAACCATTTATATGGTTGAACCAGGTTATAATATATGTTTTATGAATCATATAAGGTTCTGTAATTCTTTTGTACTCATGATTCAAACTTATAAGACTAAATGAAATTGTAATTATCAAAGAACCACTTAATTTATCTAAACGAACATAATTAATGTTTTAACTTATAAATCATCATCATATAAGGCACCAAAGTGATGAATGGTATAATTTATGGTACTGGAGTTATGTAACTAATACTCCATTCCAATTCTGGAGTTTCACTTCCAGTCAACAAGAACGATTCATCATGAACCGATCGTGAAAATCACAAAAGACCTCACCCAAAATAATAACAAATAAGGGGTGAAATGAGGTTATGAAATGACCATATAAGATGTTATAAACATGAACACGTTTCTTTGAAATCCTATTAACACTCCTTTAACCATTATACAGGAGGTTCAAACAATTTTGAAGTAGGACAAGCCCAAGGTAAGGGAATTCTTAACCCGATTTCCATTCTTTGGGTTAACCTTCTACTTTATAATTTATGTGCTATTTAAATTGTTTGTGTGATGGGTTCTGTTTATATTATGTTTAATTATGTGTATTTACAGAGTATATACATATTCAATCCACTCAATTAAGTCTCACTTCAAGTATATGATGTTTATAAGGGACTTTTCTTCTAAAATCCTCTTTTAAAATTCTGTTTTATAAGATTCAAAGGCAATGTTTTTATGCTATTATTTATGTTGAATGATTATGTTTTGGCTATTGGGCATTGTTTATGATGAAGGGTGGGACCTATATTTCCCTCCAATGCATTGGGTATGAGTAAGTTGGAGGTCGGCCGTATGGTTACTCCAAGTGTAACTGTGATGGTTACACAAAGTAAGGTAGCCGTGAGGGTTACAAATTTTAAGGTAGCCAAGATGGTTACAAGATTATGTAAGTAATGCCCCAATATACCTTTATGATTATAATTATGTTTGTATGTATCTTGTGTAAATCTCATGTTACGCTAAGTAAGATTTTATGGGTGTAAATCATGTATTTTAAAAATGTTTTCATATGTCTTGTGTATTCATGGACTAATGAGATTTTTCCTTCTTTTTCATACCTTACTGAGCTTTTGTGCTCATCCCAAGTTTTTAAATGATTTTTCACAGGTTAATGGATGAATAATACAAGGAAGGAAGACATGTTAAATGTTGAAGAATTGTCAAGGAGTCTTGTTTTATGTTTTAATGTTTTATATTCTGAGGAAAATGGAAACTGATTTTATGGTATCCACTATGTAACAATGTGTAATGTTATGAATATTTTGTCTTAATTCTCTAAAGCTCTAAACTTGAAAAGATCCTCAATGTAAAATGAAGTGTTTTCTTGAATAAATTCAAGATTATGTATGAAATAAGTGCGGGTCCTTACAGTTGGTATCAAAGGATGGTTTAGATGACTTTAGGGGTTAAGGTGATGCTAATAGAAAACCATAAATAATTCTTACCCTATGTTTAATTTGTTATAGCATTTAAAGATTACCATGTTGCTTCATCTAAGAAATGTTTGTTTAGAATGGTTGTCCGCAGAAGGAACATGGATGCTGAAGAGGATAGGCACCGACAGAATGACATCCTTCCTGATCAACAGCCCGGAATGGTAGGGATTGGAACCGAGCAGTTTGTGATGGTAATGGCTCAGCTAACACAGGCAATAAATGGTGGTGGCATCCATGCAAGAGGACAAATAGATGTACCCCAACGGAACATGACAGTGGTGGAACATTTTATGAGACAGCATCCTCCTGCATTCAGTGGATCTTCTGACCCAGTGGCAGCAGAAGGATGGATTAAGGCCCTTGAAAAGATATTTGATGTTATGGGATGTTCAGACAATCAAAAGGTAAGTCTTGCCATTTATCGTTTTGAAGGGGAAGCTGATCAGTGGTGGTCAATGGTAAGGAATATCAGGGGTAGAGAGGATTTTGATGCCTTAGTATGGGATGAATTTAAAAGTCTTTTTCTTGAAAAATATTTTCCTAAGGTGGTGCGACTTAGAATGGAGAAACAATTCCTTGAACTGAAACAAAAGGAGGAAGATTCAGTGGCTATGTATGAGGCGAACTTCACCCGACTGGCGAGGTATGCTCCGAATCTTATTCTGGATCTCGATAGCAAAATCAACCGCTTTTACTCAGGATTGAAGCCAAGGTATCGAAGGGCGTTGGCCTCCCGTGAATTCAAAAGTTATGAGAAACTTGTTCGATGTGCTGAGAGGGTAGAGATGGAGTTTGCTGACGATCACATGCAATTTGGAAACAAAGAGAAGAAGAGGTCAAATTGGAAAGCAATGGGTAAGAATCAACCAATGAAATCTGATGGTAAGAAAATACAGTTTCCAGTTTGTGAAAAGTGTGGCAAGAAGCACCCTGGGGAATGTCTTATCAAAACTGGGAAGTGTTTTAAATGTGGTAAGTTTGGACATATGGCCCGAGATTGCAATGAAAATGATCCAAAGACTAATCCTGATAAGCAAACTATAAAGTGTTTTAAATGTGGTGAGATGGGTCACTATGCAAATGCCTGTCCAAAGAGGGATCCAAATGATGCAAAGAAGCCAGATTACAAGCAGAAAGGTGTAGTGAGATCCTTTGCGACTACATCAGCAGATGTTGGGCCATCCAATGAAGTTGTATCAGGTACTTTGTTTGTTCACTCAGATTTTGCTAAAGTTTTGTTTGATACGGGGTCTACACATTCCCTCATCTCTGAGAAATTTTCTAGTAAATTGGAAATATCACCTCAACAAATGATACCCGAACTTGTTGTTAAAACACCAGGGGGAAATGTTATAGCAAAGAGGAATTATAAGAATATTTCTATTGTGGTATGTGGAAAGACTTTACCTGCAAACCTTGTTGTTTTACCCTTAGTCAAGTTTGAAGTTATTCTGGGGATGGACTGGCTTTCTGGTTATCATGCTAAGATTGACTGTAGGGCTAAAGAAGTTTTTTTTCAGAAAGAGTTTCAGTTTGTAAACAAGAATGAACCCATACAATTGATAACATATCAAGAAGCAGAGAAACTACTGAAAGATGGAAATGAAAGTTATCTAGCTCATATTGTTGAAAACAAGGGAACTATTCAAATCAATGATGTGCCAGTGGTAAATGAATACCTTGATGTTTTTCCTGAGGAGTTACCCAGTGTCATACCTAAACGAGAAGTTGAATTCACAATTGACTTAGTTCCTGATGCTAAGCCAATTTCAAAACCCCCATATCGTATGGCTCCAATAGAACTTCTTGAATTGAAAAATCAGTTGCAGGATTTGCTTGTCAAAGGTTTCATTCGTCCCAGTACTTCACCATAGGGAGCCCCTGTTTTGTTTGTTAAAAAGAAAGATGGTTCCATGAGACTTTTCATTGATTATAGAGCTTTGAATAACATCACTGTTAAAAACAAGTATCCTTTGCCTCATATTGATGACTTGTTTGATCAGCTCCAGGGAGCTCAGTACTTTTCCAAGATTGACTTGAGATCCGGATACCATCAGCTGAAGGTGAAGGAGGATGACATCCCGAAAACAGCCTTTCGTACTAGATATGGGCATTATGAATTTGTTGTTATGCCATTTGGGTTAACTAATGCACCTGCTGTATTCATGAATCTTATGAATAGAGTATTTCATGAGTTCTTGGATAAGTTTGTGGTGGTATTTATTGATGACATTCTGGTTTTTTCTAAAAATAAAGAGGATCATGAAAAACATCTAAGGGTTGTTTTACAAACTTTAAAAGAAGAGAAAATATATGGAAAATTCAGCAAGTGTGATTTTTGGTTGCAACAGATTTCTTTTCTTGGGCACATTGTAAATAAGGATGGAATAACAGTTGATCCTGCCAAAACAAAAGTAGTTGATGAATGGCCAAGACCCACAAATGTTACAGAGATTCGTAGTTTTCTGGGCTTAGCAAGTTATTACCGACGCTTTGTTGAGAACTTTGCACGGTTATCTAGCCCAACAACTAAGTTAACACGGAAAGGGGTTAATTTTGTTTGGACAGAGGAATGTGATGTTTGTTTTCAGGAACTAAAGAAGTGATTGGTGAATGCTCCAGTTTTGGCCTTACCTTCCCGGAATGGTGAGTTTGTCATCTATAGTGATGCTTCTTTGAAGGGACTTGGTTGTGTTTTGATGCAGAATGGTCAGGTAATTGCCTATGCGTCGAGACAACTTAAACCTCATGAGATGAATTATCCCACACATGATTTGGAATTGGCAGCTGTGGTTTTTGCTTTGAAAATATGGAGGCATCATCTATACGGAACCAAATGCCAAATATATACTGACCATAAAAGTCTTAAGTATATATTCACTCAGAAGGAATTAAACATGAGGCAGAGAAGATGGATAGAACTGATAAAGGATTATGACTGCACGATTAATTACCATCCTGGAAAAGCAAACAAAGTAGCGGATGCCTTAAGTCGGAAAAATCATGCATCATTAACCATGCTACGTTTGGAACGTGATCCCTTGATTAATGATTTGATAAATTTTGGCTTGGAAGTTGTTGGTGCAGGGAATATATCTGTTTTGTTTCAGGTTTCAGTGCAGTCTTCGTTGTCAGACAGAATTATGAAAGCGCAGAGGGAAGACTGTGAGCTACAGAAAAAGGTAGAACTGGTTAAAATGGGTATGTTTCCAGAATTTAATCTTGATAAAGATTGTGTTTTAAGGTTTGGAAAAAGGTTGTGTGTGCCTTGTTATTCCCAGCTGAAGAAAGAATTGTTGTGTAAAGCTCATAGTTCTCCATTTTCTGTTCATCCTGGAAGTACTAAGATGTACAGAGACCTTCGAGAGTATTACTGGTGGAATGGGATGAAAAGAGATATTGCTGATTTTACAATGAAATGTTTGACATGTCAGCAGGTTAAAGCAGAGTGACAGTTACCGAAGGGGATGCTTCAGCCTTTGCCGGTGCCAGAATGGAAATGGGAGAATATATCCATGGATTTTGTGGTGGGACTACCAAAGACTTCTCGAGGTAACAATGCGATATGGGTTATTGTTGATCGGCTAACAAAGTCTGCTCATTTTCTTTCTATTCGAGATACAATGACATTAGATCAGCTTTCTCGATTGTACCTCAAAGAGATTGTCAGGTTACATGGAGTTCCTCTTTCCATTGTGTCTGACCGAGATCCCAGGTTCACTTCTAAATTTTGGAAGGGACTTCAGAAGTCTTTGGGCACAGAGTTGAATTTCAGTACAGCTTTTCATCCTCAATCAGATGGGTAGTCAGAGCGAACGATTCAAACTTTGGAGGATATGCTTCGAGCTTGTTCAATGGACTATCAGGGAAGTTGGGATCAGCATCTTTCATTAGTTGAGTTTTCTTATAATAACAGTTTCCATTCCAGTATTCAGATGACACCTTTTGAGGCCTTGTATGGAAAGCGGTGTCGGACTCCTGCGTTTTGGGATGAAGTCGGTGAAAGAAAGTTGATGGGGCCAGAATTAGTAGAAGAAGTGGCTGAGAAAGTGAGGATGATCCAGCAACACATGAGGATAGCTCAAAGCAGGCAGAAAAGTTATGCAGATAACAGAAGGAAAGACTTCTCTTTCAAGGTAGGTGACCATGTTTTCCTTAAAATATCTCCTTGGAAAAGTGTGATGCGTTTCGGTAAGAAAGGGAAACTAAGTCCACGGTTCATCGGTCCTTTTGAAATCTTGGATAAAGTTGGAACAGTTGCGTACCGCGTAGCTTTGCCTCCGAGCTTGTTTCAGGTACACAATGTTTTTCATGTTTCGATGTTGAGAAAGTATGTTCCAGATTCATCACATGTCTTGAGGCCGGAAGAAGTTCAGCTAGCAGAGAACCTTTCTTATGAAGAAAAACCGGTTCAGATTCTTGATCGAAGAGAACAGGTATTGCGGAATAAGGTAATCCACCAGGTAAAGGTTTTGTGGAGAAACCACATGGTTGAAGAAGCAACATGGGAGTCTGAAAATGCTATGAGGGAAAAATACCCTCAGTTGTTTAATAAGTAAATAAAATTGCGAGGACGTAATTTCAAGAAGGTGGGGATAATGTAACATCCCAAGGTTTTCTAAAAATAAATTGAAAATGCTTGAAATTTTGTTTAAGGTATATATTTATAAGTATCCTTTAAACATAATTTTATTTCTTCTATGTTTTGAATTTCAAGAAACTATCATCTACAATTGTGTTTAGTATGTTATTTCGAGTCTGATGGAACAAACTTGTTTTTTTGGTGAATAGTAACATGCCCTTATAAATAGTAATATGAATAGTAATATGAATAGTAATATGACCTCATGAATAGTAAATAATAATATTATTTTATTTTCCCATGGCAATAGGATAATGGGATCTTAATTAATTTTCCAATGTCACATAAAACTAATTGCACTTCAATTTTGTTATTTTTCGAATTAACTGTGACCTTATTTTAAAATTAAATTAATAATATTTAGAAAATTATTTTTGAAAAATGGAGTTCATTTTTTGAATTCTACACGTCGAAAAATGGTTGGGGTAAATTTTTTGTATTTTTCTGAAACTCTTGAATTTTCGGTGAATAGTGAAATACGGTAAAATACCGTATAATCAATTTATCAGTAAAAATGCACTATTTATGACATCATAAGTGATGCAAGGCCACTTGCTTCGAAATCACATGATATTTTCACTAATTAAGGCCACTTGATTTGAGATTATTCATAGTCTTGATAAAAATATTATAATAATAATTAAAATAATCTAAAATACCTCCCCTCCTCCACTATAAATACCACCCTCACTCCCCTCTTCCTCCCACACCTCTCAAGCCTTGAGCATTGTCTAATTTCTCCCAAATTCCCTCCTCAATCTTCTTCCCCACGTCCTAGAGCTGCTGGTCTCACCAAAAGACCAAAATCAAAGCCCTTAAGAAGGATCTCAAGGAGAAGAGATCAAGAGGTAAACATCCTCTTTCATTTTCATTCTTTCCATCCATTTTATGTTATTCTCTTCCTTTCCCTTTGTCTTTTGTTGGGATATTTCATTAAATATTTTCCCTTACAGTCCAAATTTTGTATGATTGATGAGATATTCCATTCCTCTCATCAATCTTGTTTTTATGAAATTTTTAGAGGCGCCGTTAGGCTGCCGAATTTTTTTGTAAGAAATTTCTCATGTTTTCTTTATTTCATGATTCCTTCCACTTCTTTCTTCACCCCCTCTTATCCAAGAGGCATGAAATCTCCAGAATCATGTATATTCTGGATGTTTTCATGTTTATGGGAAATTACAAATCATTATTCCTCTCCTCTTTCACTTATTTAAAGAATCAAAAAACATTGTCCATTTGTGTCGAATTACCGATATCGTGGACGATGTATTTTCAATTTCCATTAATTATTTCAAGTCTGGTCATGAAACCATTTATATGGTTGAACCAGGTTATAATATATGTTTTATGAATCATATAAGGTTCTGTAATTCTTTTGTACTCATGATTCAAACTTATAAGACTAAATGAAATTGTAATTATCAAAGAACCACTTAATTTATCTAAACGAACATAATTAATGTTTTAACTTATAAATCATCATCATATAAGGCACAAAAGTGATGAATGGTATAATTTATGGTACTGGAGTTATGTAACTAATAATCCATTCCAATTCTGGAGTTTCACTTCCAGTCAACAAGAACGATTCATCATGAACCGATCGTGAAAATCACAAAAGACCTCACCCAAAATAATAACAAATAAGGGGTGAAATGAGGTTATGAAATGACCATATAAGATGTTATAAACATGAACACGTTTCTTTGAAATCCTATTAACACTCCTTTAACCATTATACAGGAGGTTCAAACAATTTTGAAGTAGGACAAGCCCAAGGTAAGGGAATTCTTAACCCGATTTCCATTCTTTGGGTTAACCTTCTACTTTATAATTTATGTGCTATTTAAATTGTTTGTGTGATGGGTTCTGTTTATATTATGTTTAATTATGTGTATTTACAGAGTATATACATATTCCATCCACTCAATTAAGTCTCACTTCAAGTATATGATGTTTATAAGGGACTTTTCTTCTAAAATCCTCTTTTAAAATTCTGTTTTATAAGATTCAAAGGAAATGTTTTTATGCTATTATTTATGTTGAATGATTATGTTTTGGCTATTGGGCATTGTTTATGATGAAGGGTGGGACCTATATTTCCCTCCAATGCATTGGGTATGAGTAAGTTGGAGGTCGGCCGTATGGTTACTCCAAGTGTAACTGTGATGGTTACACAAAGTAAGGTAGCCGTGAGGGTTACAAATTTTAAGGTAGCCAAGATGGTTACTAGATTATGTAAGTAATGCCCCAATATACCTTTATGATTATAATTATGTTTGTATGTATCTTGTGTAAATCTCATGTTACGCTAAGTAAGATTTTATGGGTGTAAATCATGTATTTTAAAAATGTTTTCATATGTCTTGTGTATTCATGGACTAATTAGATTTTTCCTTCTTTTTCATACCTTACTGAGCTTTTGTGCTCATCCCAAGTTTTTAAATGATTTTTCACAGGTTAATGGATGAATAATACAAGGAAGGAAGACATGTTAAATGTTGAAGAATTGTCAAGGAGTCTTGTTTTATGTTTTAATGTTTTATATTCTGAGGAAAATGGAAACTGATTTTATGGTATCCACTATGTAACAATGTGTAATGTTATGAATATTTTGTCTTAATTCTCTAAAGCTCTAAACTTGAAAAGATCCTCAATGTAAAATGAAGTGTTTTCTTGAATAAATTCAAGATTATGTATGAAATAAGTGCGGGTCCTTACAGTAAGACATCAGATTGACCTGAAATCATAGGGGGAACACTGTAATTATTATTCTTGACGTGTATGAGGATACTTCACATCAATCGGACGTGCGGTTTGCGCGCAACAGCTCAATATGTTCTTTTTAAGTGTTGGGCGCACTTCCAAAATGCTCGTGGGGTGGTCCAAACCAGCCGAACGATGTCAGATTGGCCGGAAATCGGACGAAAACAACGGGTGAGTGAATTGTGAAGTGTTCAGGCAAACGGAAAGCCAATCAGAGGTGTCGTGTGCCCGCGCTGACCGAGAACGCAATTCGGGTGCCAAAAACGGCCAACACGGGCCTCGAACTGTCAAATTCAGAGCGTACGACATTGGATTGACAAAAAATCATAGGGGGAACACTATAGTTACTATTCTTGACGTGTACGAGGAGACGAAATGTCAATCGGACATGCGGTTTGCGCGCAACGGCTCAATATGCACTTTTTAAGTGTTGGGTGCGCTTCCAAAATGCGTGTGGGGTGGTCCAAACCAGCTGAACGGCATCAGATTAGCCTGAAATAGGACGACAATAATGGGTGAGTGAATTTTGAGGTATTCGGGTAGACGGCATGCCAATCAGAGGTGTCGTGTGCCCGAGCTGACTGAGAACGCAATTCTGGTGCCATAAACGGCCAAAACAGGCCTCAAACTATCAAATTCAGAGCTTATGACATCAGATTGACCTGAAATCATAGGGGTAACACTAGTTATTATTCTTTATGTGTAAGATGAGACATCACGTCAATCAGATGTGCAGTTTGCACGCAACGGCTCAATATGCGCTTTTTAATTGTTGAGCGCGCTTCCAAAACACGCTTGGGGTGGTCCAAACCGGCCGAACGTCGTCGGATTGGCCTAAAATCAGACAACAACAATGGGTGAGTGAATTGAGAAGTGTTCGGGCAGATGGCATGCCAATTGGAGGTGTCTTGTGCCCGCGCTGACCGAGAACGCAATTCTGGTGCCATAAACGGCCAAAACGGGCCTCAAACTGTCATATTCAGAGCGTACGACATCAGATTGACCTGAATTAATAGGGTAACACTATAATTATTATTCATGACGTGTACGAGGAGACGACACCTCAATCGGACGTGTGGTTTTCACGCAACGTCTCAATATGCGCTTTTTAAGTGTTGGGCACGCTTCCGAAAGGCGCGTGGGGTGGTCCAAACCGGCCGAACGACGTCGGATTGGCCTGAAATCAGACGACAACAATGGGTGAGTGAATTTTGAAGTGGTCAGGTATATGGTACACCAATCGGAGGTTCCGTGTGCCCGTGCTGACCGAGAATGCAATTCGGGTGCCCTAAACGGCCAAAACGAACCTCAAACGATCAAATTCAGAGCGTACGACATCAAATTGACCTGAAATCATAGGGGAACACTGTAGTTATTATTATAGACGTGTATGAGGAGACGGCATGTCAACCGGACGTGCGGTTTGCACACAACGACTTAATATACGCTTTTTAAGTGTTGGGTGCGCTTCCGAAACACGCATGGGGTGGTCCAAACCAGCCGAACGATGTCCTATTGGCCTAAAATTGGAAGAAAACAATGGGTGAGTGAATTTTGAAGTGTTCGGGTAGACGGTATGCCAATAGGTGGTGTCGTTTTCCCATGCTGACCGAGAACGAAATTTTGGTGCAATAAACAGCCAAAACGGACCTCAAACTGTCAAATTCAGAGCGTACGACATCGGATTGACCTGAAATCATAGGGGGAACACTTTAGTTATTATTATTGACATGTAAGAGGAGACGACACATCAATTGGATGTGCGGTGTGCGCACAACGACTCAATATGTGCTTTTTAAGTATTGGACGCGCTTCCGAATTGCACGTGGGGTGGTCCAAACCGGCTGAACAACGTCGGATTGGCCTGAAATCGGACGACAACAATGGGTGAGTGAATTGTGAAGTGGTCGGGAAGACGGCACACCAATCGGAGGTGTCGTGTGCCCGCGCTGACCGAGAACGCAATTCTGGTGCCATAAACGACCAAAACGGACCTCAAACTGTCAAATTCATAGCGTACGGCATCGGATTGACCTTAAATTATTGGAGTACCATTTTAGTTATTATTATTGATGTGTACGAGGAGACATAACATCAATCGGATGTGTGGTTTGCACGCAACGACTCAATATGCACTTTTTAAGTGTTGGGCACGCTTCCGAAATGCGCATGGGGTGGTCCAAATCGACTGAACGACGTCGGATTGGCCTAAAATCGTACGACAACAATGGGTGAGTGAATTGTAAAGTGTTAGAGTAGACGGAATGCCAATCAGAGGTGTTTTGTGCCCGCGCTGACTGATAACGCACTTCTGGTGCCATAAACGACCAAAACGGGCCTCAAACTGTCAAATTCCGAGCGTACGACATTGGATTGACATGAAATAAAAGGGGAACACTGTAATTATTATTATTTACGTGTACGAGAAGACGAAGCATCAATCGGACGTGCAGTTTAGATGCAACGGCTCAATATGCACTTTTTAAGTGTTGTACGTGCTTCCGAAAGGCGCGTGGGGTGGTCCAAACCGTCCGAACGACGTCGGATTGGCGTGAAATCAGACGACAACAATGGGTGAGTTAATTTTGAAGTTTTTGGGTAGACGACATTCCAATCAGAGGTTATGTGTGCCCACGGTGACCGAGAACTCACATCTGGTGCCATAAACGGCCAAAACGGGCCTTAAACTGTCAAATTTAGAGCGTACGACATCAGATTGACATGAAATCAGAGGGGGAACACTATAATTAGAACCATAGAATTAAAGATTTTATATTTTTAAAACGATAATCGAAATTATGAATATATTTTGAAAATCGTATACATTTGATCTTTTATAGTAAGTTTGAATTGAAATATGTTAATTTGTTTCAATTATTTGTTTATAGGTTTTATTTGGTACTAATTTTATTATTAAATTTTGATATGTAGTTATATTTGATGAGGGTTGCAGATCATGGAAGATGATGATGAGATTAATGTGGTATTCATAGTATTTTTTATATTTTTTTTTAAAAAAATTAAAAGCTATAGAGGCTGCCATTTGGAGGCCGCTATAGGCATGACCAACAGCGGCCGCCAAATGGCGGCCCCTGTAGCTTGTGTTCGGGTCAGCTAGAGCGGCCGCAAAACGGCGTCTGCAAAATGGCGGCTGCTGTTGGTCATCCCTACAGCGGTTTCCATTTGGCGGACGCTAGGCGGCCGGTATAGACCTTTAGCGACGACTTTTGGCAGCCGCTAAAAGTCATATTTGTACTAGTGTCCCTAGATTGAAGTCACAACCAGGAGAAGCCATTGTTCCTCTCTCCAATACCTACTTATCATAACACGTGAATGGAACTATCACTTCCATTCTAATTCACACTATTCCTATCTCACCAAACTACCATCTTCTCTAGGTTTCCCAACAAAGAAGTACCCATCCATCAGCACTATCATCCAAAACTCTCCTTCATGATTCAAAACATAAGTCATAAGGCCTCTACTAACAAGGTCATCAAGACCCAGGCAAACTATTCATGGTCTATCATGTGCTCCATACGGTCATGATCCACAATATTTTCCTCACTCAAATTACTAAACCATGCCTCACAAACGAAAGGCCACAACCCCACCTAGGGTTCCCTAACCACACCACAAAGGTCGTATCATAACCAGTAAGGCCTCACTATATAAGGACTCGGTCTTATTACATACATAATCGTGAATTTAGTCAATAAAAAACTTCCTTTTACATTGAGTATCTTTTCATGTTTAGAGATTTAGAGAATTGGGACAATACATTCCTAACATTACACATTATTACAGAGTAGATACCATATAAACAGTTTCCATTTTTTTCAAAATATAAAACATTAAAACATAAACATGACTCCTTGAAAATTATTCAACATATAACATGGATTAATTATTTATCTTAAACATACATTAACATGTGAAAATCATTTAAAAACTTGGGATGATCACAAAATCTCAATAAGGGATGGAAATGAAGGAAAGAGAAAATTAGTCCATGAATACTCGTAACGTATGAAAGCATTTATAAAAGACATGATTGTCACCCATATATACTTACATTGTGTAACATGAGATTTACACAAGATCCTAACAAAACATGAGAACTTAAATATAGTCATAAAGGTATCTTGGGGAATTACTTACATAATCTTATAACCATCTTAGCTACCTTTTAATTTTTAACCCTGAAGGCTACCTTACTTTGTGTAACCATCGTAGTTACACTTGGAGTAACCATACGACCGACCTCCACCATACACATACCCAATGAATATGATGGTGATATAGGTACCACCTTTAATCATAAATAGTTACCAAGAACCAAAACATAATCATACAACATGAATAATTCCATAAAAACATTGCTTTGGAATTTTATAAAACCGAATTTAAAAAGGGGATTTTTAAAGAAAATCCCCTTATAAATATCATTCAATTGAAGAGAGACTTAATAGTTTGGATATAGTATGTATATATAATTTAAATACACATAATAAAATATAATATAAACAGAACCCATCACACAAAAAATTTAAATAGCATATAAATAATGAAGTATAAGGTTAACCCATCGATTGGAAATCGGGTTAAGAATTCCATTACCTCAAGTTTGTCTTACTTCAAACATATTTAAACTTCTTGTATAATGGTTAAAATAGTGTTATTAGTATTTTAAAGAAACATTTTCATTTTTATAACATCTTATATTATCATTTCATAACATCATTTCACCCTTTAATTGTTAGTATATTACTCCTTGCACTGTTTTTGGGTGAGTTCATTACATGATTTCCATGATTGGTTCATGGTGGATCTTCTTGTCGATTGGAAGTGAAACTCAATAATTAGAATAGAATGGTATTTAAATATATCCAGTAAAATAAATTATACCATTTATCATTTCGAATTCTTACATGAAGATGATTCATATGTTAAAACATGAATGATGTTGTTTAGATCATTTTAGTGGTTTTTTGACAATAACGACCTCATTTCATTTTATAAATTAAAACCCAGTGTTAAAAAGAATTACAGAACAATGTATGAGATATAATAAATATATTATAACATGGTTCAACCATAAAAAGGTTTTCATAACCATACTTGAAAGAGTTAATGAAAATTGAAATCACACCATCCACGATGTCCGTAATTCGACACATCACAGACAATGTTTTTATTCCTTGAATAAGTGGAAGAGGAGAAAAATAATGATGATGAATTTTCCATGAACATGATAAAATCCTGAATATACATTATTTATGGAGATTTTATGCCTCTTGGGTAATAATAGATGAATAAATAATGATAAAGGAACTCAAAATAAAAGAATACTTGAGAAATCCCTTACAAAAATTCAGCAGCCTAACGGCTACGCAACATGGTTTTAAAAAAAATTAAAAAGAGAGGGGACAAGTGTCACCCATCCTAAAATTAATAATAATATATATTAGATCAATAATAATATGGAAATAAGAACATGGTATGTAAATTTGAAAGTTACACCACATAAAAGATAACTTGAATGAAAAATAAAGAAATTGAGAATTTTCTTACCTTGTAGAGTAACCCTTAAAACATGAAGGTTGGGACCTTGGGTGCTTGAGGAAACATTGGGAGGACTACTAGGAAGGTAAGGAGGCCAGATATTTATTGAGGAGGAATTGGAAATGATGTTAATGAAGGAATGGGTTGGTATTTATAGGAAAAGTAAGGGAATATTTTAATAATTTCCAAGGGACACCTCATGAGTGGTATTTGCAAAATCATGGGCTTGCCCATGGTATTTTCCCATGGTATAAGACACTCGGGGCACCTCAAATCTTATTTAACGATACACATGTAGACCAGAATTATTAGGTCATTATTACATCATTAATGATGTCATTAACACACCGAAACTAAAAACTGTATTTTTTACTATTCACTGGATAATCAACTATTTTAGAAAAATGACCAAAATTCACCCTAAACATTTATTGACATGTATATTTCAAAAATGAATTCCATTTTTTGAATATAATTTTCTAAATATTTTTAATTTAATTTTTAAATAAAATCATACTTAATTCAAAAATTAATTATTTAAAAACTATAACTACTTTTATATCACATTGAAAAATTAATCAAGATGTCATTATCTTAAATCCTTAATAAAATAAAATACTAATATAGTTTACTATTCATTATGGTCATATGACTATTCTTAAGGGTATGTTACTATTCACCAAAAAAACAAGTTGATTCCAATAGAACCCAAATAACATACTGAACACAATTGAAGATGACAATTTCTTGAAATTCAAAACATAGAAGTGGAAAAGTTACGTTTTAAAGGCTAGTTAAAAATATCTACTTAGAACAAAGTTCCATTCATTTCTATTTATTTTTTTAGAAAAACTTGTTGTGTTACACACTATCCAAATCTAAAGTGTTGAACTTGGGAACTATCACTGTCCAACCCGCACATACAATGGTCAAATCAACAACACAATGGATACCCAACTTTGGACTCAAACATTCTCATTTTAAACTTATCGTCCACCCAATGCTTCGAAGAAGGACCGAAAAGATCTAACCATAGATGGACAAGATATCTCACCAGAAAACATAAAAAACTATTCTTAAAACTCTATCCCAATGTTCAACATCACACTTTGAACACTACCGACTACCATACCTAATGCGGTCATGGACATCATGGGATAACCAATTCACTTAATCACAAGTCATTCATCAACACCTCTTCGAACCAATTCTTCATTTACAACACAATTTCTTCCCTCTTAGGCACATTTTACATTTTAGAACTTGTTATAATCACCATTTTAACTCATTTACACCTTTCATTGGAAAAAATTCATTAACAATTTTACCATCATTATGAAACCCCTTTCCCTTTAGACACCAAAACATCCTTTACAACATATCACAACCCAAAATTTTAACCCAGTCATAGCATTTCTGTATACATGATATTACTAAAATATTAATTTATATTATTTTCATTCACCCACTTACATTACTATTATTAGGCATTATTTTCTTCACATTTATCAGGTATGTAAAAAATTCATTCAACTCTCTATGCCCCGCACACCCATCCCATGTGTGTGCCTATAACAATGAAAGATGCCTACATCCTTAGGTGCCTAAAATGATGCATGAATGCACAACCTCATGATGTTCTGACCATGAACCAAATATCAAAACATAGTCAAATCATACACCATGTGCATCACCCAATGATAGAATATCATTCAACTATAACAACACACATCAAGAACAATAATTCCCACCAAGGGTGAATTGGGGTTTCTCTCGTACAAGGGTTAAATACTCCCAAGAATGATCTAAATAACAAGGCCTGATACATCATAATATCCTATCTTCCATCCTAAAATAGTAAGAAAGAGAAAATAAATCCTCTGATACCACTTTGTAACTTCCATGACCCAGAATCCACTAAACCAGTTCTCTGAGCTAAGTGGTTACATGACCTTATGTGCACCTCCCCATATGCCAAAGGTTGTCGATGAGCAATGGGGGCCCAAATTTTCAATTTGGGAGACTATACACCCTTTTATTAGAGTAATCCATAATAGAAGATAAAAAATAGTGGAATAATAGCCAATAATACCAATGTATGCATAAACAACAATTCCCCAAATGGGATACAACCATTCCCAATAGTAAATATGACATTCCATGCAACAAGTGAAAAAGTGAACAAAAACAAAAAAATAAGATAGGCGAGAAATTCCCCAAAATGGTCCAAACACCAAGTCTGGGTCCTCCCCCATGAAGACCCCTGCCAAACCAACTTCCTAGGAAGGTATTTTTCCCTTCTCCTGACTTTAAAACATGAAGTCTTCTTGGGTACCCAATAGCGGCCGGAGAAGGGTGTGAGTACAACTCAGTAGGACACCACCAACGGTGTCTAAAAAATTTCTGGTATAAACAATTGTGCATGAAAAAGGGAAATGAATAAAAAATGGAAAGAAAATATTAAGTGCCCCTAACCAGTTTAGGTCTATTACCAACATTTTTTACCATTTCTTTCTCTTACCATTTCATCCCATTTCACATTACTTACCATTTCCAATGTATTTACTATGGGTGCATCACACACAACTAGATACACTGCTTAAAGTACATAATCATATAAATGAGGAAAAACAAAAAAATTTATCCTATCTAACTACGACCAAATTCATCATGGAAACCATATCCTCAGCTCGAAGCCTCAGTCTGGTTGGATGCAACCGATATGGAAACAAAACATTAGTCCTCTTCCCTAACCCGTGCGTTATGGGTGGAGTTTAGATCCTCAACCCATCTCAACCCATGGGCATAGAATGTCGGTAAATACCCCACAGTACCAAGCTATGTGAACATGCTATACATATATGTATCCATTAACCATTCAACAACATCACAACCATTTCCCAAGGCACACACAAATCATAGCAATAACATAAGAGTTAATACTATGTCTTAACCCATTAACCCATTTACCACATTTGACATCATTTAGCCACATATGCCAATTTCCCTTTATTATGGTTATATCACTAAGCATTCATTCATTGTTCTTATCTCACTAGGCTTTGTTTATTTTTCCTAACTCTCTAGGCTTCATTACCATGATCACAATCCATTCCATTATGGTATTTAATCATTTCCACATATTAAACCAATATCCCTAGGTTATTATCAATCCTAGGTGCATTGCCTAGATTATATCACAATATTATTAATCACATCAACATGTTAATCAAGGTATCTACATGATTACACAACAATCTTACTTATTCATCACAAATCCCTAGGTTCGAGAGAGTCGACAAACCGCATGGGTGGCCCTAGATTAGTGTCACTACCCTTGAAATATGCCATGGAGATCGTGAGGGTTCCCATATACTTTCTTAATAACCATTTTACCCAAACATGCCAAGGGTGATCAAAACATTCCAAGAGACACCCACGAACCAAACCACACATGAACAAATCCACAAATAAACCATGTGATACAAGTTATAGACCACTTACCTCAAATTCATTGAGAAAAATACTCCCAAACACGACCTTAGATCCCAATCCAACACACTTTTGAAACCTCAAACTTGATCTCACTAAAAAAGAATGGTCTGAGATATTTAGATGGAGATCGCACTAAAGACAAGACCTAAACTAGAAAAGAGAGTGGTGGATGAGATTAGACTCACCCAGGTCTTCGATTCACTTCCACTGACACTCCAAATGGTCAAGAATCAATGAAGATCAATCCTTGTGAGCTCTCAGTCCCTTTGGTTTGTTCCTAGGGTTTCAAGGGATATGGAAGAGGGAAAACCCAAGTTGGGTCTTAAAATCACAGGGAGGCATTTTTTATAAATTTTCTATCTTATCCAGGCTACACGGTTTACGTGTATTGTTTTCCAACCATGTGCAAACTGTGAAACAGCTACTATCCATGAGAGGCCATCCTTCATGGTTTCTTGGGGACCCCGCAAGGTTTTCCCAAACCACGTGAAGACCATGCAAAGGCTATTGTCTGAGGATGGCTCATCTGAACGGTTTCCCGGCACAATTTCCCATAACCTTGCACAAACTATACACCTTGCACTGCTTGGCCTGATTTCTCTTCTCATTGCTCCCCAAGCCCTCGGGCACCCAAGAGCTCCCACATAAACATGGAAACACTTATCTAGCCTCAAAGGAGACATCAAAGCCAAAAAAATTCCAAAAACATTCTTTAAGAAAAATCTGGACCTTACTTTTTACCCTAGAGATTATCTTTATTCATGAGAAGACCACAATGCACCCGAACAGAAATAGAAGCCAAAAAAATACAATGAATACCAAAATGAAGATAAAATGGTGTTTTAGATTTTGATAGGTTTATAATTAATGATTAAATGAATTTTACTTTTGTTAAATTAGTACACTTGATCCATACTAGTGAGAGTGAGGATAATAAACCATTTATCTTGGATTTAGAGTAAATTATGGTTTATTATATGGGTAAAGAAATTCATGTAAGTATGGAGTGTAGGATTACAATTAAAATAGATAGAAATATATGTTATGGGTGATGAAGGTCAATTGGTACTTTGTGATAGTGAACCTACTCAACCATAAAACATTCAAAAGTTTTTTTGTGAACAAGATTGATTCAATAGAACATGATTGAGAGGGTAAAAATTAAGTACTCTTAAAAATGGAGGTTGATTATAGTGAATACTATAAAGATGAAGATAATTTAATGTATAAATTTTAATGAAACTATATTACTATTTTTCATTTATATGTTTTTTTAGGTATATAAATTTTTCCATTATTTCTTTTTTTAAAAAAATAATTTAATTTTGATTTTTTCATACATTTAGTAAATTCTAAACCATTTGAATGAGAGGAATTCTAGTAACAAATAAATTCTTAAATATACACTCATCAACATATCGGATCACACCACCTTTTTCACTGACATTTGTGGATCTAAGTGATTCTGTTGTAACATATAAATTTAATATTCCAATAGATTCTAGGTATGCTATTGGTATCTCACTATCTGATGCACCTCCAATGGTGGAGCAGTTGGTCACCCCTAAATATTTGGGAAATTGGTGAGTTACAATTACCGATATATATGTTATTTTACAGAAAACTTTATATTTAAGTAATTATTTAATTCACTTATAAAATCGGTAAAGATAACTGTACGAGGTATATAAATATAAACAAATGAAGTTTATGCGACATGATAGAATTGAAAATTTTCATTCTATTTGATGACATCAGGGTGGTTTCTAATGATGCTTCTAGAAGCCACATACAGATTCTTAGAAACCTTGCCTATGATATGGTGAGTCATCCCATTAATTATAAGTATTAGAGGAACATTCCCATTACATTAAAAGATTTTGTTTTTAAAAACCATTTTATGGTAATATTAATTTAATATTTAATGATTAATAATTTAAAATTATTGAGTAAAAATATAAATATACTTATAAATTGTCACGTTTTTTTACTTCTGGATGTTTTTTTTGACTTCCATAACTTTACTTCACACCCATGGACAATGAAAATATTGTGTAAGAAATAGATATGCATTAAAATAATATTATGGCCTGAGTTTAATGAAACATCTCTAAGAACTTGATATATTTGTGAGAAACATATTGAATACTAGCCTCGTGAGTAGTGGAATATATTTTCCAACATTAACATAGATCCATATCATTAGTTAATTTCATATTCTATTGTATATTAATTACATAGAAATAATAAAATTATAATTTTTATTAATTTTTCTATTTTTTTAGTAATTACGTAAAAAAATAAAATGAAACCTAAAAAACAAGTCATTCCTCATATAATTGGGTCATGGTGTTTTTCTATAAAAAGAACAATTTTGACTGTATTTTGGCCATTATTATTTATATAATTTTATTTTGGGTCTTCCACAAAAAATGGGGACCCCAAGGTATTTGAATGGAATTGTTCCTTCTTTAATTCCAAGTTCATTAATAATGGAATTTTTTATACTAATCGAAAAGTTTTTGCAAAAATATATGAAAGATTTTTTCTAGCCAATGACCTGACCCGAGACGTCCTCAAAATGAGTGAGAGTAGATTTGAGAGTTTTGATGTTTTTAATATCACCCTTTTGGAACAAAATGATTTCATCTACATAAAGAAGATGTGTGGGAGAATTCACATTACTATAAGCATAAATAGGTTTAATTTTATTTTGTTCAACCAGACGTGTGAGCAGATGACTTAAATAATCCTCTACTATAGAAAAAAGGATTGTAGATAGGGGATCGCCTTGTCTGACACCCTTGTTGCAATTAAAGTATCCTTTGGGAGAGCCATTGATCAGGATGGAAATGTGAGCAGAGAAAAAAAGGGTTTTGATTCTAGAAATGAAGATATTATTGAATCCAAAATTTTCATGAACATTGAATATGAAGTCTCAGTCCATTTTTTCAATGTCTTTTCTACTGTCAAGTTGAATGGAAATGTTTCCACCTCTATTTTTATTATTTATCATATTAGTGCATTCAGATTCATGACAAATACAGTCCTGGATGGGTCTACCTTTTACAAAACTAAATTGAATCCAAGAGATAATTTTTTCTGTAATAGAGGTGAGTCTATTAGAAATCAGTTTGGTGATAATTTTATAGAGGGTGTTAATAAGGGATATGGGTCTAAAGAGGTGAATTTCAGAGGCATTGTCTACCTTGGGAATCAAATTAATAAATTGTGAATTCAATCATGTGGTAGGAAACCGCTAGAAAAGAAATGCTTAACAAGTTTGGAAACATAAAATTGGATGATATCCCAATAATTTTGATAGAAACCATTGTTAAAACCATCAGGACCCGGGGTACTATTAGGATTCACGCTAAAAACAGTGTCTCTGATTTCATGATCAAGGGGAACACCAATGAGGAAAGCGTTATCCACATCAGTGACAACGTGAGTAATGATATCATGAATATGGTATTTGATAATTCTTGGGCCATTAAATAAAGATTTAAAATAGGAGACAACATGATTGGTTATGTCCTCCTCTTTATCCAAGAGATTGTCCCCATCTTTGAGGGAGGTAAGAGGTCTACAGGCTTTTCAGACTCTCTATAAGGAATTTTCGAATTTGGTATTTCTATCACCATTAGTTAACCATTTTATTTTAAAGAGTTTTCATACGAATGTTGTCTTTGAAAATGAGAAGTGAATTAAGTTTCTCATTAATGTCAATTTCGTGATCATGATCCAAAACAGAATACAAGTGAGTGTTATTGTTATGAATTTGATGATGTTCATTTTCAAGAAGTAGGATGTCACAGTCAATTTTTTGGCTTTAATGCTACACCAGTTTTTAATTTTTTATATATGAAATTTTAATTTAAAGTTACAGGCAAAGACATCTTTGGATAGAGTAATAGAAGACCAAACATTATTAATGAGCTACAACATTCAAGGTCTGAGAACTAAGCATTGTTGAATCGAAATGGAAGTGAAAGCTTCATAGTTTTGTAAGAGATAGTGAACAAGATTGGATGATAATCAGAATGGATTTTTGGGAGGGTGGTTCTGGAAATGGTATCCTATTTATCTAATGTATGGTCATTTGTGAAGACTCTATCGAGTTTGCTCGCAACAAATCTATTGTAATGATTCATGTACCATGTATATTTGGTATCAACCAAATAAATTTCAGTTAAACCAATGTTTTCAATAGTATATTTAAATTCCCTCATAGATAGAGTTGAGTGGAGTGGTCCAAGGTTTTCACTTGAGGAGAAAATAACATTAAGATCTCCAACAACAAACCAAGGAAAGTAAATTCTAGAACTCAAGGGAAATACGTCATTCCAAAGATTCGTCATATCCTAATAGTTGTTCTTAGCATAAATAAAGGAAGAAAATAAAAGTGTGTGATCAATCATAAAATCACAAGTTAAAAATTCATTAGTGATATGAAAAATATTAACATTAGACAAAGAATATTGAGTAAAAATCCAAACAGTATCCAGATTTTTGGTGCTCTTACAAGTGCCTATAAAGGTGTATCCCAAACGACAGAAGTGAATTAATCGGTGGAAAAATTTGATCTTAGTTTTAGAAATGGAAAAAACTAAAGGATTATGAATATTGACCATTAGTTGTTAAACAATGAAGGTGTCGTGGTTTGCAATACCTTGGCAGTTCCAATATAATATCTTCATTTAAACCTACGTTTGGACTTAGAACTCCCTTTTTTCATTCTATTTGAGCCTTTATTTATAGTTAATATTCTAAGAATTTTAGACATATTAGGACTTATATTAAACCCCTACTACCCTTTAGGGTCGTCTAAGGCTTTATCATTATCAATTGCAGGCAGAACATGTAAGGCAGTATCATGCATGATATTAGTATTGACCGATGCCTCAGTAGGACTGATAACCAAATTTTTAATAGCATCTAAATTATTGATAATAGAAAAATTATGTTTGAACTCATTAAAACATGTGCTGAAATGTTGAAGGGATCAAAGGTACCTGACTATTTTGTTGAGTGCACAGTTGAGGGCAGCTTTGTGATCAAAGCTGTATAGTTTTGCTCAGTACCTAACTGTTTTTCTGGACAGTTATTCTGGTCAGTAGTAATCATAACCATCCTTACAGAGATATTTTTTTTAAATCTAGCCAAGTGATCAGCTTGAATAGGCTGTCCTCATGTACTGGTCTCTAGATCAGTGACTTTTAAAGCCAATAAGCATTCAGCTGGGTAGTCCCGAGCAAGGGTCTTCCCAACAAAAATAGCAGTATCTTTGAAGTCCATTTGGGATTCACCGACTGAGTAGCAGCTGGGGAAGTGGTCTATGTAGTAAATTTCACAGTGTTGTCTGGTTTGCATTTAGTCATATCAATGTTAGCTAAAATGGGGGCCATACCTATGTAATCCTAGGCAAACTTTCCATCATTGCAAGACAATGTAACTTCATTCTTTTTAGCATGTGACTTCTGTGAATAATGGCCAGGTAAATCTATTTCAGAAGAGGCAGGGTTGTGTGTGATGTCCTTTACCATAGTACAATTAAGATACACCTGGTTTGAACCAGGAACTAGAGATGTGACAAGATTACTGGTTATCCTAAGATGAGGGGAAGAAACTATAATACCATAAACAGCAGCTTGTGCCTCAGTTTTTTCAATTAGTTGTTCATCTTGAATGAAATTCACTACGATTATTTCAATATCTTCTAAAATGTCCTATTATGTAGTATTATTTTCTTCCATTTCAACCAATTCCGCCCTTGTATTACCTGAGGTAACTAATAAATGGTTTTCGTGAGATGATTTCTTAACCTAAATTTCCATTTTTTGTTTTCGAGGTTCCGTTTTATCATTGATAGTCTTTTTACCTCTTCTTTTTATAACCTTATTCTACTCATAGAGAAGATATTAACTATTTATTTCTATCTTGAGCTACTTCTAATACTCTTTGGAACTATATTTTTGACATTATTTACTGAAGATGGCCGATTCTTGACTCTATCAATACACAGCTAAAACGCTATTTAATTATGGAGAGCTCCCAACAAATCAAAAACTTGTTCCTTACTAGGGTGGAAGAGCTTATTCATGTAATCTGGTATGATAGAAATGAAAATATTCATAAAAATTTCTCACCTAACATTAATGCCGGTAGAATGAAGATTCTCATCACTATTCAAGAAGATGCAATAATTCAGAAAGGGTGTTGTGACAACTCAGTGGCTGATTTTATGATGCTGCATCGTCTTCGGGTTGTTTCCAATTTCAGCCAGATGAGATTCACATTTGAGGTCTTTTGGAGGCCTCCATTACCAGGGTGGATTAAAATAAATGTGGATGGATCCTACAAAGTAAATCCAGGCCCTTCAGGATGTGGTGTCGTCTTCAAGAATCATCTTGGTCAGATCATAGGGTGCTTTTTTGGAGTTTACGGTTCTCTAACCTCTCTGGAAGCTGAAATTCTGAGTGTGATTCGTGCCATTACTTTTTCCATGAAACGCAGTTGGAACAATTTGTGGATTTAAAGTGATTCTACTACTATGGTACGCGCCATTTGGAACAGAACAACTCATATAGCTTGGCTGATTACTACGCGCTGGATGAACTGTCTCTGTTCCCTTCAAGACGTCAATTTCATTGCAACTCATACTTACCGTGAAGTGAATATGGTGGCTGATGGACTATCCAATAAAGGGAATGTGTAGTATATAACCTAACTAGAGGACCTCCTATGCAAATTGCTTCCTCTTCATCTAAAGGATTGTAATATGATCCCTTCTTTTAGACTCTTGTCAAATATTCTTTTTTAATAAATTTTTCTTGGGTCTTTTGACCAAAGTGTCACCTTCTTTAAAAAATTATATTATTTTATTATAACTATTTTTTTTCTAACATGTATAATTTTTTTAATAAAGTATCATAAATTTGATCACCCAATTTGTTGGATAGAGATGTGGATTTAAGTTCTTCAAAAACCTAATGACAATTTTGTAAATTAACCAACCGAAGACATTTGAGTAAGTACCATTCCTTTCTTTTTAATGTTATGTTATTACTATAAATACAAAATAATGAAAAATATAAAACAAAAACAAAAAATTCTTAGCCACAATTAAATGGGGTTGACTTTCTAGATCAAATGATTATAATTAACTTTATTAGAGTCATTTGATCAATGTATTCAAAAAAATTATTTGGGATTATATAATTTTTGTTATTTTAAATTATTTTTAATTATTTTTTTATAATAATGAAATAAGAATGAATAGTAATGAAAAATTAAAATTAGATAATATTATTTAGTTCATAGAATTTGAAAACCATTTTAAATATTACTGTATTAATTGTTAATAATTGAGAATATAAGGATGTGAACCCTTTAAAATAATCATCATTTTACAAGAACGATGTTGTTGTAATAATTTTGGGGAAGGAGTATCTTGAAAATGTTTGAGGGATGGGTTTTGGGCCTAAAACATCGACTATCCTTAGTAGAGAATCATCAAAATTTACAACTATAGGTAATTGGGGTTTGTATAGTATCGTTGATCGAAAATCAAATAGAAATATTTCATAGATGAAAGAAAAAGTGAAAGAAAATGAATCTTAAAGAAAAATATAGGATCAATGGTAGTCATAAATGTAAAATTCCATAGTATATATATTTCTTAGGTTGACAAGTGAAATCTGTATGGAAATTCCCAGTAATATTTCTCATCCTTCCGAGGTGAATTCTATACTCAATCAATGGAATTTCCAAAAGGCTTTTTTTTATTAATAAGATAATATTGTATTTTGTATGGGATTATTCTATGAGGATGAGTTGTGGTCACAAGATATGAGTGTTATATTTTAATTATAAGGGTTTATATTGATTTCAAATCATGGGGTAAGTGTGGTTGAATTACTTGTGACCTGTACAAGTAGACCACATGTTCGTCTAACATGGAATGTGCTCAGATTAACCCAATAAGTTGAAATAAAATATATACAAGACATTAAAAACTGGTATATGGGAGTCAAAACCAAGAAGAAAACATATCTAGTCTATAAAATCATAAGACGATGATGATATTTTGATTTTTAAAATATAGAAACTGACACCACAAAAATCAAAGTTGTGGTTTTCCCAGCAATACCGCCAACACAATTTTAGTGTAAAAACTAAAATTTTTCCATAATAGTAAAGAAAATTGAAATGATGTTATATTGTTTTGAATGAATGGGAAATATATGGTTAAATTATTTTTATGTGTACCAGTATACATCACATCCATTTGAATTTCCATGCATTCAAAATGACTCAATAAGAAGTTTTAAAAGATATCCAAATATTTTAAAACATGTGTTAGGGTTCTAAACCAAGAAAATAACATTAGAGGGTTATGAAAGCATATAAAAACTATGATATATTAATTTTAGAAATGTAGAAAATGTCACCATGCTAATTTGAGCATCAGTTTTCTTGGGATTCCCATAAATGAATTTTTAGTTTTTTAAAACTCTAAAACATGCTTATAATAGTAAAAAACATAGAAAAAAACCCAAATTGACATGAAATTATTGGAAAATATTATCTGAATTATTTTACACATTTATGAATAGAAAAAATATCCATATGAGATGTAGTGTGCTTAGAATGACTCAATAATAATTTTTAAAAGATATCAAAGTCTTTAAAAATGTGTGTGAGGGAGTTAAAACTAAGGAAATGATATCATGTAAGTTTAAAATTACAGAACAAGGAAAATATATTTATCTTTTTTATATAGGAATTGAATCCACATCAATATGAGTTTTTTTATTAGCATGTATGTAAATGAAATTTTAGTGCTTTGAAATACTAAAATATGTGTATAACAGTCAAAACCATTTAAATTGGTCTCAAATTTATTTGAGATCATAATATGATTACCTTTGGATTCTATTTGATATTTATAAGTAGAGAACACATCTATAAGATGTTAGGTTTTCCAAAATGAACTAATAAGTCATTTTAAAAGATATTAATGTCTAAAAAATGTGTGTCATGGGGTTAAAACTAAACTAACAATATCATG
Source organism: Viscum album (assembly GCA_963277665.1). Taxonomy (NCBI): domain Eukaryota; kingdom Viridiplantae; phylum Streptophyta; class Magnoliopsida; order Santalales; family Viscaceae; genus Viscum; species Viscum album. The sequence continues at coordinate 535,482,661 of OY728138.1, read as the reverse complement.
GGTATATAAAATCATAGGAAAATTAATAATGATTTGTTTTTGAAATGTAGGAACTGATACCTTTTCAAGTTGACTTACAGTTTTCTTGGTATGCCTGTAAATAAATTTTTACCATTTTAAAATACTAAAACTATCATGTGGTAGTCAAAACCATATAAAATATCCTTATATTGATGTGGAGGCATGGGGAAAATGTGGTTAAAGTATTTATGATGTGTTTGACTAGACAACATGTCCATATGTTGTGTAGTATTCTCATAATGAATCAATAAGCATTATAAAATATATCAATGTCTTTAAAAACAAGTGTTTGAGTATAAAAACAAAAAAAAATATGTTAGAGGGCTGTGAAATCATATTAAAATTACCATGTATTGATTTTTAAAATGTAGGAACTGATTCCACATCAATCCAAGTTATAAGTTTCGCAGGATTCCCATAATTTCATTTTTTGTGTTTTAAAACACTAGAACCTTTGTATAATGGTTAAAATTATATAAAATGTTCTCATATTGATGTGTAATCATGTTAAAACCATAATTAAATTATTTATCATGTGTACTAGTAGAAAACACATCTTCTTAACATGTAGTGTTCTATTAATGACACAATAATTCATTTTAAAAGATATCAATGACTTCGAAAACATGTGTCAGGTTGTTAACATGAAAAAATGATTCCAAAGGGCTCTAAAATCTTAGTAAAATGGTCATAGATTTACCTTTTAAATATAGGAACTATATCCCATCAATATTAGCTATGGTTCTTCTAGGATTTCAGTAAACAATTTTTTTTGTGTTTTAAAACTCAAAAATGTGTGTGTAATAGTTATAATTACAACAAACATCCTCATATTTATGTGAAATCATGGATTAAATATGGTTAAATTATTTGTGACAAGTAAATATATACAATATGTTTATTTTATGTGAATTATTCTAAATAAATACATAATAATAAGTTTTAAAAGATATTAGAGTCTCTAAAAATGTGCGTGAGGGGGTCAAAACAAACAAAAAACCTTATAGGGCAGTGACCATATATTTATTTTTAAAATATATTAGCAAATCCAAGTATATATGAGTTATGGTTTACCTAATATTCCTATAACTTTTTTTATGTTTTAAAACACTAAAACATGTGTGCAATGTAACACCCTGAGACTTTATAAAGAATAATATTTTAATTTTTTTGATGTATTGTGTTTTACGCTACACCAAAGAGAGATTTCACTACACGCAACCCTGACCTGGCTTGCATTACACGCAATCACGACCTTCCTCGATAGCGTGTGTTGTACGCAATACCGGGTTTCACTAAACAACGATATATGGTTATAATATTATCACGAACTAGCCGTTATGAATAGAATCAACCAAATTTTTAATTTTATAACATTATTATTCATCTTATAAATTTTCTAAAACATTTTATGTGAACAAAATAAATTTTTCGGGTAAAATAAGTATTTTTCACAGAATGCAGTTTTGCCGCCTTTTGATGGAGCACCCGCATTAAATCTAGTTTTTGACATGTTTATAAGTTCAATTTTACAAAAAAAATTATTCTTTGGAATAAGGATATAAAATTTTACCTTGGATAAAATTTTCATGTTATTCTGATAACTTTCATATTTTAATGAATAGTAAAAACACGCTATATTTTAATTAAAAACAACATTTTTCATCATAATAATTTATGTGGTTAATTTATAATATTTAATGGTCTTAAAGTAAAAATAGAATATATTTTTACCATTTAATATAATGTATGTCATTAGCATTGATTTTACATTGAATTCGTAGGTTAAATCAATTCAATCTTTTGTAATGTTTTAAACAAAAACCCATTTTCTTTCGACAAAGATATTAATTTTAATTTAATTTACGCAACTTCTAGGTATTGAATTTGTAAAAATGGATTCCATATTTTTAATCAGTGGGTCCAAATTATATTAATAGAGTACTTTTTATTTTTTGGGCATTATGAATAATAACTACGGTACATTTTATTTACCATAGTTAAAGGTAAATCAGGTAATTAAGGGTAAATATAAGATTATAAAATTACCCTAACACCTGAAAAAATCCTATTTTATGACTAAAAGTCTACCCATATCACCTAAGGGTCGTATTAGAATCATTTAATGGACTTTTTTCCATGAAAATAACTTAATTATTATTAAAACCAAAGAATGTGACAACATGTCACTCTCTTAAATCTTATAAGTATATTAATTTTAATTTAGTGATAAACTTCATTAAAATGAGAAAATTAATATTCTAAAGAAATATAATGAAATTATCTACATCATATGAATTTATTTATAATTTTTAGGGATTAAATAATTATCATTAATTGTGACACAATAGTGATGCAGAAATTGTTTATCTAGTGGAAAATCAAGAATATCGTTTTTATTAAACTAATAGTGACCATAAAGGCACAAAACCCTGACAAAAACATATTGGTCATGTAAATTGAAACCATAATAATTCAATGGTCGAATATTTGACCATTTGGATCCTTATAAAAGCGATTATGACACTTATATTATTTTATTTTAAATGACTCCAAAGTTCTCACCTTCATAATTTAATAATTTAAATATGTTATTTTAAGATGATAAATTAGAGTAAAAGTATTATTTTGAAAGATAATATATTTATCTTAATCATAGGATTTTATTTTTAATTTTTATGCAACAAATAAGTATATTAAATAGTTATACAAAAATGATGTAGTAATTATTTTATTAAGAGATAAACCAAATAAATGGTTTTAAAAATAATAAAATAAATATTATATGAACTATTTAATGTGCTCCACTAATTTTATAGATACATTATACCTTTTATTAATCAATTAATTCTTTTATTTTGAACTTATCTTCTTTAGATAGTTTATTTAAATTCAAATAAATGAATAGTGTCAAAATTGACACTATTGTTATTTTATAAAAATAATATATTATAAAATTGTTTAAAAATCACAAAAATATTTAAAAATTATAAATTTTAATTTATATGGTAGAAAATTATATAAAATATCCAATTATGGAAAATTCACAACAAATAAGTAATTATTTTTTATAATTTAAAATTTAGAATGTTATCACCACAAATAAAATTAAATTGATTAAATAAGGATAAATCAAGTTGATAATATTTAAAATAAATTTCTAACATGTCTAAATTCTATTTGTTGATGATATTACAACCCTATATCATCTAATATTTGAATATGAGTCATTTTTGGAGGTTTTAAGTGGGGTTAGATTTATTATAAATTAATATTTTTAAGATTTCCAAAGGTGCCTCTCTCCTCTCTTATAAAAGGGCACCTCCTCCCTCTCTTTTTCACACAAATTTGAGCCTTTATGCTCAGAAAAACCCTGCCCATTTCCCTTTTAAACTTCCCTAGAAACATCCTATAGGTCCTGGACTTCTTCAAAGACCAATTTTAGTACCCTAAGAGGAGGATTCAAAGAGGCGTGTCAAAGAAGAGGTAATATCCGTTACAGATTCTTTCAATTTTCTTTCTTCTTCAACTTCTTCTTATTTAGTTTTTTCATTATGAAGTAATAACATCAGTATCCCTCATATAATTATGTGTTATTATAAATATGAAACAACCCAATTTCACCTTCTATCCATCCTACGGAAAACAAAATCACCGCGCATGCGTACGTACAGAATACCGTCTCCACGTCGTGGTGTAATCTGTTTTTCCACCAACACCTTACATGGATGGGTATAATGGTGTAAAGAATAACTATATATGGTTATTATAACAACATAATGATTCTTATATATTATACCATCCACTTAAATTCTATAATTATGGGAACGATATCATCGCTCGTGCGTATGTACAGACTACCGTCTCTACGACGTGATGAGATTCATTCTCCATGATTAAACATACATGAATGATCATGAAGTTTATATAATGAATAATAATGAAATATATGAAATAATAATGCCACTATATTTATGTATATATATATATATGTATGTCATCTATTTAGTTTCATTCAACTTAATAAGGAAACGAAAACAGCGTTCATGCGTACGTACGGCATACCGTCTCCATGAATGGTGTATTTCATTCCTTTTATAGATCTATAATATATATGTATATGATGAATATATATTATATATAAATCATGTTTTAAATTCTGGAATTATGTAAATTAGGATATAAGTAATAATATCATGAAACGACAAGTCGAAACACACACGATAAATGAAATGATTTTACCCAAAACTCTTCTTTAACAAGGAATTTACAAAAGAATGGGAAATATAAAGTCATAAGTGAAACATATATGATATCATAACAATGAATATTATAATGTAATAAGTCAATGAAATTATTTAAATCATTATACAGGAGGTTCGGAACCATACGAAACATATCGGACCTAAGGTAAGGGGTAATTATTCCAATCTCATTCTTATTCGAGATTGTTTACTCGTAAGTATTTACTGGGGTTATATTTATCTTCCATGTCCCTGTTTCCTAAAAATGGTTTCATATATGTTTAATGTCCTCTTTTCCCATTTTTTACTTTTACTACATGGTATGTATGTAATATTTCTTTTACGAGGTACTTTTTGACATTTTCGGCAAAAGTACGAGAAGAATGTTTTTTTAAACTTATACAGCATGAAAGGATTTTTACGGTTTTATAAAGCCTTATTTTCATGAAGCTTCCTACAAAATATTTCATGACTATTTTCAAAAAAATCCTTTTCTTTTAAAATTTCATGACATTTTGTGAAAAGAAAGTGATTTTTAAGAAGAAAGGACATTTTCCTCAAGAATTCATTTCAATTGTTTTATCAAAACCATTTTCCATCTAAGATGAAATTATTTTCATATGTGCATGTTTCATGTATAATGTATCTATTATTTACATGGTTTCACTTTTCTTATGATGAAATGATATCCATTTTTTATATGGATTATGTTATGATGGGATGATGTTTATGAAACCCATTTTTATTCTTTGGGTTATGATGAATGATTTATGTTTATGTTGTGGAACAAGTAAGAATGATTTCATTATAAGATGGTTGGGACCTATATCTACCTCCAATGAATTGGATAAAGATTTATGACTCATGATATAGACATTGCTGGAACGGTAAATTAATCCGATTCAGTGTTACAGGACTGAAACGAGGAGTGAACTCGATTCAGAAAGAAACTTTGTCCACTAAGATGGTCTTGGCAGGAATGCCTTGGATACTATGGAAATCATAAAATGTGACGAATGTTTGCCAAAATTACATGTTTTATTCCCAAGATATTTTATCGTGATTGATGTTCCTTTATGATATATGCCTTACGTACTTCCAAGATTTATGTCTTTGCTCAAGGTTTTAATGTTTAGATTTCATGTTCAAGTTTTTGCTTTCAAATATTTATGGATTGTTTTGTGTTCTTTATGTTTTCCCTTACTGAGCATTTGAGATCACCCTTTTATGTTTTATTTTCCCCAGGAAATAAATAAAGGTTTTATGTAAGGAAACAAAAAGGGGAAGATCGTTATGGGAGATTTTGAAGATCTTTCAACATGATTAGTTGTTTATATTCCGAGTTTCCAAAGACATTAAAATATTATGGTCCTTGTGTGTGTTTTTATTATGTATTAAGTATTCTGCAAAAGTGATGTAATCTCTATGTACGTCAAGCTTCGGGTCTCTACAGTTGGTTTCAGAGGAAAGGTTTAGTCAACCTTTGGAAACTAGGATGCAAAAACTTTAGTGAGATCCCTAGAGATATTTCTAAGGTATGTCTAATGATGTCCCTAAGGATAAGTTTACATATATGATATAGTCCTAGAACTATGGTAAGGATCTTAGAATTTACCATAAGATGTTAGATATTTAGGGTACTCCCCCTTTATTATGTTGTTTTCTCTAGCATGATTTTTGCCTCTCAAATAATTCTTTTTGTGTTTTAGTCAATTGAGGTAACCAGAAGGAATTCGGTTAACATTGAATCCAATGGACAAATTGGTGACTATGAGCAACAAAATTGTGTAATTCCTAGAGAGAAAGATATTGTGATTATGCCGAATCAGTCATCACGATATATGATTAACAAGGTGAAATTTATGGGTATGCCTAATTCATAAAATAAGAGGAAGATAGACTTTTATGCATGTTCGCATGTTGAGGAGCATAAAGAAAGGAAGATTGAGATTTCTAAAGAATAGAAGAAGAACCTTGGGGAATACCTCAAATGGAGGGACATATGTTATTTGTATGGAGAAAATGTTCATAGAGTGACAGACTGTTATGGAGTTCAATGTCTTATTTGTGGAGAACATGGGCATTACCCAACTCAACGCCCTGACCTAAAAAGTTACTTATAAATCAAGGAAGGACTTATTCCAGGACAATCATTGAAGAGGATGGATTGAAGTGTTTATTTATTAGTATTAAAGAATAATGTTGTTGAGGTACTTTTATGGTGTATTAGAATATTTTTGTATTAGTATATTTTAGTTTTCAATAATTTTATGGTACCGGTAACCATGAAAAGCGATTCAAATATTTTGGAAAGAAGATGATATGAAAATAATGAAGGGATAAGAATATAATGTGATTTTTGATTGTATTCATGAGCTCATGATTGATATAAGGACTAAGTGATATCATGGTTTGAGTATATAGAATTTGGAAGATTTTGGTATGTGGAAATTGTTAACTTTGAACTGCATTCATGTTTTCACTAAGGTTCAATGAGTATTCATTATTCAAGAGAATACATGATTAAGGTATTCACATGTTTGTAATTTGACCAACAAGATATATCTTATGATATATGGGGGATAAATTATGGCATTCACGTTATTGTTATGTGACATTTCAAGTAATCATTTTCTTTATACTATGAGCTTGGACCGAAGTATTTTCGATAAGCCTAAATATTGGAATGGATTATGTTCTACATAAGTTAGTATTGTCTAAGGATATAACTTTTTTCGATATTATTGGGATTTTATAGTAATGTAGTTTTAGAAAAAGGACAACCTGCAGGATGGACGACAACCCATCGCGTCGGACAAGGCTGTGGGAATCGAATCGACAACAAAAGTGAGACTGGCCTTAATCGCCTACCACTGGCCTACAGGAAGTCCCTATTTAGTAGAAACTAGTTTTATTTTATTAAGTGGTATGATATATGAAGTATAAGTTCATTTTTGGAATCGTATATGATTAACCTCACCATAGATGGACTTATGTATATTTGATAACTTTTTCTAAACTTTTTTTTGAAATAGATGGAATGACTCATCATTCTATCACATGATCTGCTAACACTTCATGAATGACAAATTAAACTTAATTTCTTTAAGAGATGAAGTGGAAATTGTTCAAGGCATGAACAACGGTGAGATTGTAACAAAATCAAGTAAGTATTTCTTTTGATTCAAAAATTCTTCAACATTAGAGAAATGATCCTAAAAACCAAATATTTTGTCATAGTGCCCTTATATCGGATGAATCAGATGGTACCTTATATCATCACAAATCCAGGGCTTTGTGATTGTTGGATTTCTAATAGCCTTGTCCTCTACCTCTCTCCCTCAGAACTTGATGGTTATATTTTTCTTCCATATCCATATTTTTATCTATGTTCTCCTATATGGAAATCCAATGATGAGTTACTTTGGGTAATCGTTATGTTTCATACTTTAGTTTTTAAAATTAAGTTTTAGTATTCCATTTTATGATGTGGGTTTCTATGAATAGTAAAGGATTTATAACCCCGACGAATTTCGAGGACGAAATTCATTTTAAGGGGGGTAGAATGTAACACCCTGATATTTTATGAAAAATAATATTTTAATTTTTTTGATGTATTGTGTTGTACGCTACACCAAAGAGAGATTGCACTACACGCAACCCTTACCTGGCTTGCATTACACGCAATCGCGACCTTCCTCGATAGCGTGTGTTGTACGCAATACCGGGTTTCACTAAACAACAATATATGATTATAATATTATCACGAACTAGCCGTTATGAATATAATTAAACAAATTTTTAATTTTATAACATTATTATTCATCTTATAAATTTTCTAAAACATTTATGTGAACAAAATAAGTTTTTCGGGTAAAATAAGTATTTTTAAAAAAATGCAGTTTTGCTGCCTTTTGATGGCGCACCCACTTTAAATCTAGTTTTTGAAATTTTTATAAGTTCAATTTTACAAAATAAAATTATTCTTTGGAATAATGATATAAAATTTTTCCTTGGATAAAATTTTCATGTTATTCTGATAACTTTCATATTTTAATGAATAGTAAAAACACGCTATATTTTAATTAAAAACATCTTTTTTCATCGTAATAATTTATGTGGTTAAGTTATAATATTGAATGGTATTAAAGTATAAATATAAAATATTTTTACCATTTAATATAATTTATGTCATTAACATTGATTTTACCTTGAATTCGTAGGTTAAATCAATTCAATCTTTTGTAATGTTTTAAACAGAAACCCGTTTTCTTTCGACAACGGGATTAATTTTAATTTAATTTTTGAAAATTCTGGGTATTGAATTTGGAAAAATGGATTCCATATTTGGAATCAGTGGGTCCAAATTATATTAATATACTACTTTTTATTTTTTGGGCATTATGAATAGTAACTACGATAAATTTTATTTACCATAGTTAAAGGTAAATCGGGTAATTAAGGGTAAATATAATATTATAAAATTACCCTAACACCTTCCAAAATCTTATTGTATGATTAAAAGTCGACCCATATCACCTAAGGATCAGATTAGAATCATTTAATGGACTTTTTTCCATGAAGATAACTTAATTATTATTAAAACCAAAGTGACAACATGTCACTCTCTTAAATCTTGTAAGTATATTAATTTTAATTTAGTGATAAACTTCATGAAAATTAGAACATGAATAGTCTCCAGAAATCTAATGAAATTATCTACATCATGATAATTTATTCATAATTTTTAGGGATTAAATAATTATCATTAATTGTGACACAATAGTGATGCAGAAATTGTTTATCTAGTGAAAAATCAAGAATATTGTTTTAATTAAACTAATAGTGACCATAAAAGGCACAAAAACCTGACCAAAACATATTGGTCTTGTAAATTTAAACCATAATCATCCAATGGTTAAATATTTGACCATTTGGAGCCTTATAAAAGCGATTATGACACTTATATTATTTTATTTTATATGATGCCAAAGTTGTCACCATCATAATTTAACAATTTAAATATTGTTATTTTAAGATGATAAATTTGAGTAAAAGTATTATTGTTAAAGTTAATAGATTTATATTCATCATAGTATTTTTTTTTTAATTTTTATGAAACAAATAAGTATATTAAATAATTATACAAAAATGATGTAGTAATTATTTTATTAACAGATAAACCAAATAAATGGTTTTAAAAATAATAAAATAAATATTATATGAACTATTTAATGTGATACACTAATTTTAATAGATACATATTACCTTTTATGAATCAATTAATGATTTTATTTAGAACATATCTTTTGTATATATTTTATTTAAATTCAAATAAATGAATAGTGTCAAAATTGATACTATTGTTATTTTATAAAAATAACATACTATAAAATTGTTTAAAAATCACAAAAATATTTAAAAATTATAAATTTAAATTTATATGGTAGAAAATGTTATAAAGTATAAAATTATGGACAATTCACAACAAATAAGTAATTATTTTTTATAATTTAAAATTTAGAATGTTATTACCATAAATAAAATTAAATTGATTAAATAAGGATAAATCAAGTTGATAATGTTTACAATAAATTCCTAACATGTCTAAATTTTACTGGTTGATGATATTACAACCCTATATATTCTAATATTCTAATATGAGTAATTTTTGGTGGGTTTTATGTGGGTTATATTTATTATAAATTAATATTTTTAAGATTTCCAAAGGTTCCCCTCTCCTCCCGTATAAAAGGGCACCTCCTTCCTATCTTCCTCACACCAATTTGAGCCTTTAAGCTCGGCCAAACCCTACCCATTTCCCTTATAAACTTCCCTAGAAACATCTTAGAGGTCCTGGTCATCTTCAAATACCAATTTTAGTACCATAAGAGGAGGATTCAAAGAGCCGTGTCAAAGAAGAGGTAATATCCATTACCGATTCTTTCAATTTTATTTCTTCTTCAACTTATTCTTATTTAGTTGTTTCATTATGAAGTAATAACATCAGTATCCCTCATATAATGATATGTTATTATAAATATGAAACAACCCTATTTCACCTTCTATCCATCCTACGGAAAACAAAATCACCGCGCGTGCGTACGTACGAAATACCGTCTCCACACCATGGTGTAATCTGTTTTTCCACCAACACCTTACATGGATGGGTATAATGGTGTAAAGAATAACTATATATGGTAATTATAACATCATACTGATTCTGATATGTTATACCATCCACTCCAATTCTATAATTATGGGAACGATATCATCGTTCGTGCGTATGTACGGACTACCGTCTCCACGACGTGATGAGATTCGTTCTCCATGATTAACCATACATGAATGATCATAAAGATTATATAATGAATAATAATGAAATATATGAAATAATAATTCCACTGGATTTATGTATATATATATATGTATGTCATCTATTTAGTTTCATTCAATTAAATAAGGAAACGAAAACATCGTTCATGCGTACGTACGGCCTACCGTCTCCATGAACGATGTATTTCATTCCTTTTATCGATCTATAATATATATGTATATGATGAATATATATTATATATAAATCATGTTTTACATTATAGAATTATGTATATCATAATATAAGTAATAATATCAAGAAACGACAAGTCGAAACACATATGATAAATGAAATGATTTTACCCAAAACGCTACTTTATCATTGAATTTACAAAAGAACGGGTAATATAAAATAATAAGTGAAACATATATGATATCATAACAATAAATATTTTTATGTAATAAGTCAATGACATTATTTAAATCATTATAAAGGTGGTTCGGAACCATACTAAGCATATCAGACCTAAGGTAAGGGATAATTATTCCAATCTCATTCTTATCCGAGATTGTTTACTCGTAAGTATTTACTGGGGTTATATTTATCTTCCATGTACCTATTTCCTAAAAATGGTTTCATATATTTTTAAATTCCTCTTTACCCATTTTTTACTTTTACTATATGGTATGTATGGAATATTTCTTTTACGAGGTACTTTTTAACTTTTTCGGTAAAAGTACAAGAAGAATGTTTTTTTTAACTTATACAGCATGAAAGGATTTTTACGGTTTTATAAAGCCTTATTTTCATGAAGCTTCCTCCAAAATATTTCATGACTATTTTCAACAAAATCATTTTCTTTTAAAATTTCATGACATTTTGTGAAAATAAAGTTATTTTGAAGAAGAAAGGTTATTTTCCTCAAGAATCCATTTCAAGTGTTTTATCAAAACCATTTTCCATCTAAGATGAAATTATTTTCATATGTGTATGTTTCAAGTATAATGTATCTATGATTTACTTGGTTTCACTTTTCTTATTATGAAATGATATCCATTTTTTTATATGGATTATGTTATGATGGGTTGATGTTTATGAAACCCATTTTTATTCTTTGGGTTATGATGAATGATTTATGTTTATGTTGTGGAACAAGTTGGAATGATTTCATTATGAGATGGGTGGTACCTATATCTCCCTATAATGCATTGGGTAAATATTTATATCTCATGATATATACATGGCTGGAATGGTAAGTTAATCCGGTTAAGTGTTACAGGAATGAAACGAGGAGTGAACTCGATTCAGAAAAGGACTTTGTCCACCAAGTTGGTCTTGGCAGCAATGCCTTGGATACTATGTAAATCATGACATATGTTGAATGGTTTCCACAATTACATGTTTTATTCCCATGCTATTTTATCGTGATTGATGTTCCTTTATGATATATTCCTTACGTACTTCCTATATTTATGTCTTTTCTCAAGGTTTTAATGTTTAGATTTCATGTTCAAGTTTTTACTTTCAAATGTTTATGGATTGTTTTGTGTTCTCTATGTTTTCCCTTACTGAGCATTTGAGCTCACCCTTTTATGTTTTATTTTCCCCAGGAAATAAATAAATGTTTTATGTATGGAAATAAAAAGGGGAAGATCATTATGGGAGATGTTGAAGATCTTTCAACATGATTAGTAGTTTATATTCCGAGTTTCCAAAGACACTAAACTATTACGGTCCTTGTGTGTTTTTTTTGTTATGTATTAAGTATTCAGAAAAATTGATGTAATGTCCATGTATGTCAAACTTCAGGTCTCTACAGTTGGTATCAGAGGGAAGGTTTAGTCAACCTTTGGAAACTAGGATGCGAAAACTTTAGTGAGATCCCTAGAGATATTTCTAAGGTATGTCTAGGGATGTCCCCTAGGATAAGTATACGTATAGGATATAGTCCTAAAACTACGGTAACGATCTTATAATTTAACCTAAGATGTTAGATATTGAGGGTACTCCCCCTTTACTATGTTGTTTTCCCTAGCATGGTTTTTGCCTCTCAAAGAAATCTTTTTTTGTTTTAGTCAATGGAGGGAACCATAAGGAATTCGGTTAACATTGAATCCAATGGACAAATTGGTGACTATGAGCAACAAAATTGTGTAATGCCTAGAGAGAATGATATTGTTATTATGCCGAATCATTCATTGCGATATATGATTAACAAGGTGAAATTTAGGGGTATGCCTAATTCATCAAATAAGAGGAAGATAGACTTTTATGCATGTTCGCATGTTGAGTAGCATAAAGAAAGGAAGATTGAGATTTCTAAAGAAGGGAAGAAAAACGTTGAGGAATACCTCAAATGGAGGGACATATGTTATCTGTGTAGAGAAAATGGTCATAGAGTGACAGACTGTTATGGAGTTCAATGTCTTATTTGTGGAGAACATGGGCATTACCCAACTCAATGCCCGGGCCTAAAAAGTTACTTCTAAATCAAGGAAGGACTTATTCCAGGACAATCATTGAAGAGGATGGATTGAAGTGCTTATGTATTGGTATTCAATAATAATGTTGTTGAGGTACTTTTATGGTGTATTAGAATATTTTTATATTAGTCTATTGTGGTTTTCAATAATTTTATGGTATCGGTAACCCTGAAAAGTGATTGAAATATTTTGGAAAGCAGATGATATGCGCATAATGAAGGGATAAGAATATAATGAGATGTTTGATTATATTCATGAGTTCCTGATTGATATAAGGACTGTGTGATATCATGGTTTGAGTATATAGAATTTTGTGGATTTTGGTATGTGGAATGTTTTAACTTTTAACTTCATTTATGTTTTCACTAAGGTTCAATGGGTATTCATTCTTCAAGAGAATACATGATTAAGGTATTCACATGTTTGTAATTTGACCAACAAGATATATCTTATGATATATAGGGGATAAATGATGGCATTCACGTGATTGTTATGTGACATTTCAAGTAATCATTTTCTTTATACTATGATCTTGGACCGAAGTATTTTAGATAAGCCTAAAGATTGGAATGGATTATATTTGACAAAAGTTAGTATTGTTTAAGGATAGAACTTTTTTTGATATTATTGGGATTTTATAGTAATGTAGTTTTAGAAAAAGGACAACCTGTAGGACGGACGACAACCCATCACGTTGGACAAGGCTGTGGGAATCGAATCCACAACCAAAGTGCGACTGGCCTTTATCGCCTACCACTGGCCTAAAGGAAGTCCCTAGTCAGTAGAAACTAGTTTTATTTTATTAAGCGGTATGATATATGAAGTATAAGTTCATTTTTGGAATCTTATATGATTAACCTCACCATATATGGACTTATGTATATTTGATAACTTTTTCTAAACATTTTTTTGAAATAGATGGAATGACTCATCATTCTATCACACGATCTGCTAACACTTCATGAATGACAAAAATTCAACTTCATTTCTTTAAGAGATGAAGTGGAAATTGTTCAAGGCATGAACAACGGTGAGATTGTACCAAAATCAAGTAAGTATTTCTTTTGATTCGAAAATTCTTCAACATTAGAGAAATAATCCTGAAAACCAAAAATGTTTTCATAGTGCCCTTATATCCGATGAATCATACGGTACCTTATATCATCACAAATCTATGGCTTTATGATTGTTGGATTTTTCATAGTCATGTCCTCTACCACTCTCCCTCAGAACATGATGGTTAGATTTTTCTTCCATATCCATATTTTCACCTATGCTCTCCTATATGGAAATCCAATGATGAGTTACTTTGGGTAATCGTTATGTTTCATACTTTAGTTTTTAAAATTAAGTTTTAGTATTTCTTTTTATGATATGGGTTTCTATTAATAGTAAAGGATTTATAACCCCGATGAATTTTGAGGAAGAAATAAATTTTAAGGGGGGTAGAATGTAACACCCTGAGATTTTATGAAGATTAATATTTTAATTTTGTTGATGTATTGTATTGTACGCTACACCAAAGAGAGATTGCACTACACGCAACTCTAACCTGGCTTGCATTACACACAATCGCGACCTTCCTCGATAGCGTGTGTTGTACGCAATACCAGGTTTCACTAAACAAAGATATATGGTTATAATATTATCACGAACTATCCATTATGAATAGAATTAACCAAATTTTGAATTTTATAACATTAATATTCATCTTATAAATTTTCTAAAACATTTTATGTGAACAAAATAAATTTTTCAGGTAAAATAAGTATTTTTCAAAAAATGCTGTTTTGCCGCCTTTTGATGGCGCACCCACATTAAATATAGTTTTTGACATGTTTATAAGTTAAATTTTACAAAATAAAATTATTCTTTGGAATAAGGTTATAAAATTTTACCTTGGATAAAATTTTCATGTTATTCTGATAACTTTCATATTTTAATGAATAGTAAAAACACTCTATATATTAATTAAAAACAACTTTTTTCATCGTAATAATTTATTTGGTTAAGTTATAATATTGAATGGTTTTAATGTATAAATATAATATATTTTTTCCATTTAATATAATGTGTGTCATTATCATTGATTTTACCTTGAATTCGTAGGTTAAATCAATTCAATCTTTTGTAATGTGTTAAACAAAAACCCGTTTTCTTTCTACAACGGGATTAATTTTAATTTAATTTTTGAAATTTATGGGTGTTGAATTTGGAAAAATTTATTCCATATTTGGAATCAGTGGGTCCAAATTATATTAATAGACTACTTTTTATTTTTTGGGCATTATGAATAGTAACTACTGTAAATTTTATTTACCATAGTTAAAGGTAAATCGTGTAATTAAGGGTAAATATAAGATTATAAAATTACCCTAACACCATACAAAATCCTATTGGATGACTAAAAGTCGACCCATATCACCTAAGGGTCGGATTATAATCATTTAATGGAATTTGTGCCATGAAAATAACTTAATTATTATTAAAACCAAAGAAAGTGACAACATGTCACTCTCTTAAATCTTATAAGTACATTAATTTTAATTTAGTGATAAAATTCATGAAAATTAGAAAATGAATAGTATCCATAAATATAATGAAATTATCTACATTATAAGAATTTAATTATAATTTTTAGGGATTAAATAATTATCATTAATTGTGACACAATAGTGATGCAAAAATTGTTTATCTAGTGAAAAATCAAGAATATAGTTTTTATTAAACTAATAGTGACCATAAAAGGCACAAAACCCTGACCAAAACTTATTGGTCATGTAAATATAAACCATAATCATCCAATGGTCGAATATGTGACCATTTTGAGATTAATAAAAGCGATTATGACACTTATATTATTTTATTTTAAATGATGCCAAAGTTGTCACCTTCATAATTTAACAATTTAAATATTGTTATTTTAAGATGATAAATTATAGTAAAAGTATTATTGTGAAATTTAATAGATTTATCTTCATCATAGTATTTTATTTTTAATTTTTATGCAACAAATAATTATATTAAATAATTATACAAAAATGATGTAGTAATTATTTGATTAAGAGATAAACCAAATAAATGGTTTTAAAAATAATAAAATAAATATTATATGAACTATTTAATGTGCTCCAATAATTTTCTAGATACATATGACCTTTTATGAATCAATTAAAGCTTTTATTTTGAACATATCTTCTGTATATCATTTAATTAAATTCAAATAAATGAATAGTGTCAAAATTGACACTATTGTTATTTTATAAAAATAACATATTATAAAATTGTTTAAAAATCACAAAAATATTTAAATATTAAAAATTTTAATTTACATGGTATAAAATGTTATAAAGTATCCAATTATGGACAATTCACTACAAATAAGTAATTATTTGTTATAATTTAAAATTTAGAATGTTATTACCACAAATAAAATTAAATTGATTAAATAAGGATAAATCAAGTTGATAATGTTTAAAATAAATTCCTAACATGTATAAATTTTATTTTTTGATAGGATTACAACCCTTTATCATCTAATATTTTAATATGAGTCATTTTTGGAGGTTTTTAAGTGGGGTTAGATTTATTATAAATTAATATTTTTAAGACTTCCAAAGGTGCCCCTCTCCTCCCTTATAAAAGGGCACCTCCTCCCTCTCTTCCTCACACAAATTTGAGCCTTTAATCTCAGACAAAACCTGACCATTTCCCTTATAAAATTCCCTATAAACATCCTAGAGGTCCTGGTCTTCTTCAAAGACCAATTTTAGTACCCTAAGAGGATGATTCAAAGAGGTGTTTCAAAGAAGAGGTAATATCCGTTACCGATTCTTTAAATTTTCTTTCTTCTTCAACTTCTTCTTCTTTAGTTGTTTCATTATGAAGTAATAACATCAGTATCCATAATATACTGACATGTTATTATAAATATGAGACAACCGTATTTCACCTTCTATCCATCCTACGGAAAACAAAATCACCACGCGTGCGTACGTACGGAATATCGTCTCCACGTCATGGTGTAATCTGTTTTTCCACCAACACCTTACATGGATGGATATAATGGTGTAAAGAATAAATATATATGGTTATTATAACATCATACGGATTCTGATATATTATACCATCCACTCCAATTCTATAATTATGGGAATGATATCATTGCTCGTGCGTATGTACGGACTACCGTCTCCACGACGTGATGAGATTCATTCTCCATGATTAAACATACATGAATGATCATGAAGTTTATATAATGAATAATAATGAAATATATGAAATAATAATTCCACTGGATTTATGTATATATATATGTATGTCATCTATTTAGTTTCATTCAATTCAATAAGGAAACGAAAACAACGTTCATGCGTACGTACGGCCTACCGTCTCCATGAACGGTGTATTTCATTTCTTTTATCGATATATAATATATATGTATATGATGAATATATATTATATATAAATCATGTTTTACATTCTGGAATTATGTAAATCAGGATATAAGTAATAATATCAAGAAACGACAAGTCGGAACACATACGATAAATGAAATGATTTTACCCAAAATGCTACTTTCACATGGAATTTACTAAAGAATGGGTAATATAAATTCTTAAGTGAAACATATATGATATCATAACAATAAATATGATTATTTAATAAGTCAATTACATTATTTAAATCATTTTACAGGAGGTTTAGAACCATACGAAGCATATCAAACCTAAGGTAAGAGATAATTATTCCAATCTCATTCTTATCCAAGATTGTTTACTCGTAAGTATTTACTGGGGTTATATTTATCATCCATGTAAATGTTTCCTAAAAATGGTTTCATATATTTTTAAAGTCCTCTTTAACCATTTTTGACTTTTACGACATGGTATGTATGGAATATTTCTTTTACTAGGTACTTTTTTACTTTTTTGGCAAAAGTATGAGAATAATGTTTTTTTAACATACACAGCATGAAAGGATTTTTATGGTTTTATAAAGCCTTATTTTAATGGAGATTACTCCGAAATATTTCAAGACTATTTTAAAAAAAATCCTTTTATTTTAAAATTGCATGAAATTTTGTGAAAATAAATTGATTTTGAAGAAGAAAGGATATTTTCCTCAAGAATTCATTTCAAGTGTTTTATCAAAACCATTTTCTATTTAAGATTAAATTATTTACATATGTGTATGTTTCAAGTATAATGTATCTATGATTTACATGGTTTCACTTTTCTAATGATGAAATGATATCCATTTTTTATATGGATTATGTTATGATGGGTTGATTTTTATGAAACCCATTTTTATTCTTTGGGTTATGATGAATGATTTATGTTTATGTTGTGGCACAAATACGAATGATTTAATTATGAGATGGGTGGGACCTATATCTCCCTCCAATGCATTGGGTAAAGATTTATATCTCATGAGATAGACATGTCTGGAATGGTAAGTTAATCCGGTTTAGTGTTACTGGACTGAAATGAGGAGTGAACTCGATTTAGAAAGGGACTTTGTCCACTAAGATGGTATTGGCAGCAATGCCTTGGCTGCTATGGAAATCATGACATATGATGAATGGTTTCCACAATTACATGTTTTATTCCCATTCTATTTTATCATGATTGATGTTCCTTTATGATATATTCCTTACGTACTTCCAATATTTATGTCTTTGCTCAAGGTTTTAATGTTTATATTTCATGTTCAAGTTTCTGCTTTCAAAATGTTTATGGATTGTATTGTTCTCTCTATGTTTGCCCTTACTGAGCATTTGAGCTCACCCTTTTATGTTTTATTTTCCCCAGGAAATAAAGAAAGTTTTTAGGTAAGGAAACAAAAAGGGGAATATCATTATGGGAGATGTTTAAGATCTTTCAACATGATTAGTTGTTTATATTCCATGTTTCTGATGACACTAAACTATTACGGTCCTTGTGTGTTTTTTTTGTTATGTATTAAGTATTCCGCAAAAGTGATGTAATGTCCATGTATGTCAAGATTTGGGTCTCTACATGAAATAGTTAAAACCATAGTAAAAAACCTCATATTAATGTGAAATCATTGGGCAACTATGGTGGAATTATTTTTGACATATATGAGTAAAAAATATATCCAATAAATTTGTGGTGTCCTCAAAATGAATAAATAAATATTTTTAAAAGATATAAAAGTTTCTAAAAACATTATTCAAGGGGTCAATACCAGTAAAAATATATGTAGGTCCGTTAAATAATAGGGAAAATTTATAAATTAATTTTTAAAGTATAGAAACTGAAACAACACAAATCCAAGTTATGGTTTTCCGAGGATATCCATAAATGCATTTTTCCTATTTTAAAACACTAAATCATGTGTTCAGTATAAAAAAACATAGAAAAATACTCGATTTAATTTGAAATGATAGGAAAACTATGGTTTAATTTTTTTTATGTGTATGAGAAGAAAATACGTCCATTCAACATGTGGTGTTCTTTGAATGAATAAATGATAAGATTTAAAAGATATCAATGTATTTAAAAACATGCATCAGGGGATTGAAACCAAATAAAATATATCCAAGGGTCATGTTATCATAAGACAATGAACATAAATTGATTTTCAAAATAGAGTTACTTATGCCAAAACAATCTAAATTGGAATTTAATCTGGATGCCCGCAAATACAGTTTTAGTGTTTTAAAACACTACAATGTGAATATAATGGTAAAAAACATAGAAAAATATGTGATATTGAGTTGAAATTAAGTTATAACCAATCTTGACTTATTTTTTATATATATAAGTAGATAATATTTCCATTTGACCAGTGATGTGCTCAGAATGACTCAATAAGTAGTTTTAAAAGATATCAATATTTTAAAAAACATATTCCATGAGGTTAAAACAAAACAAATGGAAATGGAGGCCCATTAAATCATAGGAAAATGGTATTATACTTTTTTCTCAAATTTAGGAACTGACTCCTTGTCAATCTAAGTTGTAGTTTTATTAGGATGCCTAAAAATGCTTTTTTAATGTTTCAACACACTAAAACATGCATGTATTAGTCCAAAATATAGAAAAAAACATCATATTAATGTAAAATATTGGAAAAAAATGGATGAATTAATTTTTATATGAATGATTAGAAATACATATATCTGATGTGTGGTGTTCTCAAAATAAATATTATGTTTTAAAAAGTATCAAAGTCTTTACAAATGTATGTCATGGGGTCAAAACAAAACAAATCAATCAAAGGGTTGTGAAATTATTGGATAATGACAACATATTTATTTTTTAAATAAAAAACAACCTCTACATAAATCATAGATTAATTTTTTCAAGAATTCCCATAAACACATTTTTTGTGTTTCAAAACACTAAAATAACCATGTAACAGTCAAAACCATAGAAAATCACCTTAGATTGAATTGAAATCCATAGAACACTATGGTTGTATTGTTTTTTATGTGAATGAGTAGAAATAACATCCATCTGTTGTGTGGTGTTCTTGGAATGACTCAATAATAATTTTTAAAAGATATTAGAGTCTTTAAAAACATGCGTTAGGGGGTCAAAACCAAGAAAATTATACCATAGCTCCAGGATTAAAAGGGAAATGACCATGTATTTATTTTTGGAATGTATAAATTGAAACCATATCAATATGAGTTTTGGTTTTTCTGTGATTCGTTTTAATGAATTATTAGTGTTTTAAAACACTAAAACTTGAATTTAATGGACAAAATCATATATAACTATATTTGATTGATGTGAAATCTTGGGAAAACCATGTTTGTATTATTTTTGAAGTGTGAAAGTAGAAAAAACATCCATATATTGTATGGTTTTTTCATAATGACTCAATAAGTATTTATAAAATATATCAAAATATTTAAAAATATGTATCAAGTGGAAAAAATAAAAAAAATGATGTTAAATGGCCATGGAAACATGTGATAATTACTATATATTTATTTTTAAAATATAGAAACTGACACGACAATAATCCTAGTTTGGGTTTGGATGAGATACCCATAAAAACATTTTTAATGTTTTTAAAATAAAAAAACATATATGTAATGGTCAAAACCATATAAAAATACCTCATATTGAAGTGAAATCATGGAAAAAACAAAATTGAATTATTTTTGACTTGTTTGAGTAGACACCACATGAAATCGATATACGGTGTGCTCATAATAACATAGTAAGTAGTTTTAAAAGATATCCCAGTATTTAAAATGATGTGTCAGGGGGTCAAAACAAATCAAATAAAGATATAGGGACATTAAAATCAAAATAATATGACCATATATTAATTTTTTAAATATAGTAATTGACTCCACATCAATCAAAGTTTCATTTTAATTTGGATTCTCATAAACACACTTTTAGTGTTTTAAAACACGATAATGAGTATGTAACAGTAAAATCCCTAGAAAATACCTCTAATTGATGATAAATCATTGAAGAAATATGGTTTATCAATTTTTTACATTTATAAGTAGAAAAATTGTCCATATGATGCATGGCGTTCTCAAAAAGACTCCATAAAATGTTTTGAAAGATATCAATCTCTTTAAAAACATGTGTTAGAGGGAAAAAACAGTATCAAAGGGATGTGAAATCGTAGGGTGATGAATGTAGATTTATTTTTAAAATTTTGTAATTGATTCCACATCTATTCAAGTTTTGGTTTTCCTGGGATACCTGTAAACACATTTTTAGTGTTTTAAAACACTAAAGTTTATGTATAATGATCAAAACCATAGAATACAGCCTTATATAGACATGAAGTCATGGGAAACCACCTTTTTCTTTTATTTTAAATATATTAATTAATTTAATTTCAAATTATTTATATTCTTTTTATTAATTTCATGCAAACTACATGTCAGTTTAAAAATTTATTTTATTGATATACAATTATTTGTTTTGAGTTTCAAGTGTTGAATCATATAATAAAGGATAATTTTATTTTTTCAAAGTGTTCTTCCTGGTATATTATTTGTTTAATATTATAATTTCATATTTTTATAAAAAATATAAAAAAATTAATGTATTTATGAACATAATCTATTCATACTAAGTTTTTTATTTCATTAATTAAAAGTTAGTAATTTCATTATACGTGACAAATGTCTCTATTAGGTATGAGATTTACCATTCTGATATGTGACACTCATTAGAAATCATTCATGGCAGCTTATTTTTTGTTTTATGGTAAAATATTATGAATTATTCTATTTAAAATATTATTTCATATGTTTATTTCTAATTTATATCATCTATTTGTTCTAGTAGATAACATGACGTGGTCAGTTATGCATGTGATGGATTTTGCTAAGGAGGTAGTTGGATGCAATGGAGGTTGTGAGATGGGTGCATTTTTTATGAGTTGATGATGGATGTTGAATATATTTTATATTTAAATGTATTATTATAGATCTTATAATGGAGGGATGATTGTGTATATATGAATATGGATGTATGACTGAGTTTATTGTGTATTTATAGTTGAGTTTATTATATAACTAGATTCTTTGGACACATATTTTTTAAATAGTATTTTTCTAAAAAATATTTTATTTAATATTTGTTACTGTTGTTTTTTATAACCCCCACTAAACCACATTGCTAATAATTTTTGTTTGCATCAGTTCAATTAATTTAGGTTATTTTTATATCCTAAAAAGAAAATAGTTTTTAACTAATTTAGCATTCATTATGTTAATTTACAGAATATTTGTTTTATTATTTTCTTTGAAAAAAACCCTCATAAACTAAATAAAAAACCACAACATCAATAAATTATTTCCAACCAAGAAATACAATGTTTTCTTAATAACTACTTCCAAACACAATTGAAACAGTTCAAATTGCTGACACTAGTAAAACATCTATCCCTAAGACCACATATTTTTATACAGTTTCTACTAATAGTGGAGCTGATCATTACTTTGACTCCCCTTAGTTTGGTGTATATACTTTCAATTGGTGTTTGGGTTCGTTATATAGTTTTATTGGGATTAAAAGTCAAAGTTTCTCACTTGGAAGAGGATCTTATTGTTTTTCTAAGGAACTTCATGCAAAGGAAGATGATGATCGCCCTTATCAAACTCTGTACCTGACTCATAAGAATACATTTTTCCCTTTAGGGATCTACCCAAAAACATCTATTAATGTGTTTATGTCTAATTCTCTTCCATCTCTTGTGGAAGGCCTTATATCACCTTTTCCAGTAGAATAACCCTTATGACCCTTATTTTCATTAACTATGATGAATACTCATCCTTTTCTTCCATCAAGGGTACGTCTTAGGAAGAAACAAGTTAAATTAAATATTAAAAATGATTATAATGGTATGAACACTTCTGCCAATTTTAAAAAGTGTAAATATATACATTTATTTTCTCCCTAATAAGTAAATGAAAAGACCCCCTTGAGTCTCACATCACAATCATTATTATGTCTATATTCATATGAAAATGTCAATGTATCAATTCCTCAAAATGTGCGAATTCATATATATATATATATCATTAAATAAAATATCTCTTGTATGGAAATCAGTAAATGAAATTCTCAGTCAGATACTATTAGTTTTTGTGGGGTAAATATATATGAAATATTTCTTGGGGATTTATCATAATACTCTCATATATAGAACTTATTTGAAAGAGATATTCAGTTTGTTATTGGTGATTTTTCATCACATGTAAAAATGAAGTATAAATTACAATAAATTGTATTATATATCTTCATTTTATATGTTAAATTTATTATTATAGTGATTAGGGACCTCTAGAGTTCCCTCTAATTCTTCGATCGGGGTTATTCCCCAAGGTTAATTGGTGGATATGTTAACTCAACACTTGACTCTTGAAAAAATGGAGGGGTTACCTTCTCATTAAAATCTATTAAAGTATTAAAATCCATCAAGGATAACAACCAATTCTTATACTCTGGGTTTTCAATAGAAATATTTAACTTTCACAAATAAATGTGAAGGTTAAGGGGTGAAATGGAAGTGTTTTTTCATGGCCCGTCCTCGAGGCCCGTGCTGTGACTTCCCCAAGCCCGCCTTCCATAGGCCAGGGGTTGGGGACTAGCACCAAAGGCATAATACCGATAAAAAGGGAAGGCATTTCCTTTTAAACCTATACACACACAGTCCGAACACAAGCAGTAGAAGAAACAACTGAAATAAACACTAAGTAAACTGAATACAAAAGTAAGTGCTGAATAGAAAGGGACCGGAAATACAAGCCCAATAGTAAAGTACAACTGCAGAAAAGTAAACAGCAACTACTGTGTCATTCTCTGGGAATCCCACCTGAAGGGTGGGTACAGATGGTCTCCTCAGCATCTCAGGTCTATCCGTCCGCTCCCTGTACGTCTCGCAAAGTGGCCCACCTCCGGGTACCGTCTAGTTCCACAAAACTCTGCCTCGATCAGTGTTGTCCGTCGTCTGCAACCAACACAATGATGTTCGGGCATTTCCCATGCATGGGTGAGTATAACAATACTCAGTAGGGACCCCGAGACCCCCGAAGGTCTCCTAGAATCCATGAAGGATAAACCACAAAAAGAAAGATACAATCACGAAGTATCAACCAACCCTACTTAGCTATATTACCATACATATACCTAAGTTATCATCCACAATTTAGCTCCAACTCTCGAGCCCAAGCACAACCCATTCCACACAAGAAAGTAAAGGCAGTCACATCGATGATAATGATTGAAAGTCAAGACTCGGATCACATAGGTATACATCCTTCCTATAGAGATAGAGATGATCAGATATATTCACTAATTCATCTAAGCTGTCAGACCCACACAGGATACAAGAACAGCTAAGATGTCGGACCCACACAGGATACAAGACCAGCTACTCTGTCAGAACCACATAGGATACAAGTACAGAGGTCAAACTGCCGGACCCACACAGGACACAAGAACAGTAGTCATCGCTGTCTAACCCACGGTGGATTCCAATATAGTAGTCATCACTGTCTAACCCACGGAGGATTCCAGTACAGTAGTCGATGTAGTCGCAACTAGCTCTAGGGTTCCCGCACACAGCACACTCGATTCTGGGAGGGTCCGCTCCTCAAGCAAAGGAGGTCAATACATCAACTGTCACAAAGTCCATATTTGATGTATCTTGAAGTTCCATATCATTAAAAGTAACCCAACGCAATAGGTGATGCGTCAATCGGACGCCCGGTCTGAGAGTTATTGGATTTTTTGTTCTAGGGGCCAGGTTGGAATTACGCTCATTCCAAACCCGTCTATTTTCCAAAGTTGTCCAAAACTCACTTAGAGTATTGAAAAATTACCTCCTCATCGCAAGGGTCCTAGTGCCACAGACGGTGTGTCGATCGGACACACGGTCAAGAAGTTATTCGCATTTAAGCAGAATGGGCCCGACCCGTCCTGGCTCGGCGGTTCCGACCCGGCTGCCGGGTCGGCTCGGCCCGCAGCTGTCCGAGCAGTGGGGGGGGGGCTTGTTTCGTGAAACGTTGGAACCGCCCCTCCTGCCCGGCCGGCCATAGCCATCCATTCTCCTCTGGCGCAAGAAGCCCGCACAGGCGGGCCGCTATTATCCCACCCGGCACCATCGGGTGTCGCGGCATTCTTCAACCCGGTTGGCTACATGTTGTCCTGTTCACCCGCTAAAATGGCCCGCCCAAGCGCGGGCTGCACTTCTCTAGCTGGCCAGCTTTAGCCAGTCAGTTCTTCCATCTCGGCCGGTCGAGGGACCGACCGATTCTTCCTCGGTCGAGCGGCCCGCAGATGTGGGCCGCGGTCTCCTCCGCTAGCACGGCACCCAGTACAGCGATCCTTTAAGGGGCCGACGCACGGTATCTGTTGCCGCCACCACCCTCGGTCGGCGCCACCTTCTCCATCACTACCTCCATCATGAATAATAAAACAAATATCAATGGGGGGTCGTTGGGCTGTGTTCGTTTGGCATGAGCCCTCCGCGTTAAGCGATAGAAGATGGCCGAAGATAATCAAAGAAATTCAATGAAGAATGAGGTACAAATTATTCACTTAAAATTATACAAACCCATACCTCGATTTCAAGAACGGTGTACGTCAATGTGTCGCGGAAGATGAGCGTCGCGAAGGTCAGGCATCGTGGAATACGGATGTCAATTCCGTTGACGTCGGGGTGCGTCCAAAGAGGGTGCATCGTTGGAGAAGTTCTTCGAGTTCTTTGCCGGATATGTTCTTCATGGAATAACGGTGTTATTCGTTGAGAGAAGAAATATATTCTTCTAATTCTCCAGTGCCTCCCCAAAACAACAAGTGCCAAAAAAAAATTTCTTAGGCTATTATTTTATTCCCACATGTTTTTCAAAATTAAAACACTTAAATTAATTAATTAATTGGTGGAGTTCAAATAATCAATTCAAGGTGTTGTCATATTAATGATAACAAGTGGGAGGTGGAGAGGCTCCACCCTAATTAAAGGAGAAGGTGGCAAATTAATTAAGGGGAGATAAAGGGGAGTTAATGGAGAGTTGAAGGGATAGGGATCGTGTGGGCCCCACCACTCGTATCCTCCCATGGGAGGTTATGTGGGGTGTAGGCCCCACCCTAACTCCCCTTTGGAGGACATAACCACCTCTTAAATAAAATTGTACAAAACAACAATTTTATTTAATTTTCTATGAATCCCTAAATTATAACGTTCAACCCGTATAAAACGTAACTACGG
The DNA here is from genome assembly GCA_963277665.1 of Viscum album. NCBI lineage: Eukaryota > Viridiplantae > Streptophyta > Magnoliopsida > Santalales > Viscaceae > Viscum > Viscum album. Next base: position 535,455,872 of record OY728138.1, on the reverse strand, counting down.
TAAAGGTCCCCTTAAGTGAATATCGGTGCTATGAGTTCATCGGTGCCCTCAGATTTCAATTCCGAGCACCAGTTTAAAAGATAGAAAACCCCGCATGTACGTTTACTAATCATACCTGAACAAAACATTATAATTTGATTCCGGGCACACCGGGCCTCGGAATCAGGCGTTGTCAGAAACTACAGACTCGCAATATTCCAAAGAATTTGAGAAAAAAAATTCCTTGAAATTTCCGGGTCTTTACATTACCCCCACCTCAGAGATTTACATCCCCGTAAAACTAAAACACACACTTGGGAAACAAATGGGGGTAGTAAGCACGCGTCTGAGGCTCCCTCACCCATGTGCTCTCCGGGAGGTTTTCGTGCTGCCAGCGAATATGCACAAGAGAAATAGACCATCCAAGGGGGACCCCCTCCTGTTGATACTTGATCTCTACTGGGACCCCCATGAATGTAAACTTGTCATCGATGTCCAACTCCCTGTGGTTGATGATGTGTGACGGGTCATGCACGTATCTCCTCAGCTGATATACGTGAAAGACATCGTACACCCGGTGCAACTGAGGTGGAAGAGCCAGGCGGTAAGCCACCTTGCCTACCCTACTGAGGACCTAGAACCATCCAATGATTCGTGGAGATAACTTTCCACCTCGTCCAAATCTACGTAGACCTCATCGAGTTGATACCCATAGGAAGACGTGGTCACCATCCTCGAACTTCAGTGGTCTCTGTCTCCTATCAGCGTAGGAATTCTGTTTGATCTATGCAGTCTTCATCTACTCCTAGATGATCCGTACCTTTTTTGTCATTTCCTACACCATCTCTGGTCCTATGCGTGCTAACTCCCCAGGTTCAGTCCCACACATAGGTGATCTGCAAGGTCGGTCATACAGTGCCTCGTATGGGGTCATCCCGTTGGTGGAGTGGTTGCTGTTGTTGTATGCAAACTCCAGCAAGGGTAAGTGATCCTCCCAACTACGACCAAAGTCAAGGACACATGCACAAATCATATCCTCGAGATTCGGAATGGTCCTATCAGTCTGGCCATCCGTCTGGGGATGGAAGGTGGTGCTCAGACGTAGCTGCGTCCCAAATGCCTCATGCAACCCCTTCCAAAGTTGGGAAGTAAAGCGTGTGTATTGATCAAAGACGATCATTGATGACACTCCATGAATCCATATGATCTCCTATACATATATATGTCCCATGCTCTTCACTGAGCCCTGCTCTTTGATTGGTAGGAAGTGGTCCGACTTGGTGAGTCGGTCTACGATCACCCAGATAGAGTCGTGTCCTCTTGATGTACGTGGAATCCCCATCACGAAATACATGGATATCCCGTCCCACTTCTAATTTTGGACCTCTATGTTTTGTACCAAGCCTACTGGTACCTGGTGCTCCGCCTACACTTGCTGACAAGTGAGGAATCGTGAAACGAACTCTGCTACAACCTTCTTCATACCCGGCCACCAGTGGTGTCGTTTGAGGTCCTGATACATCTTTGCCACTCTTGGATGTACCGCTAGAGGAGAAGTGTAAAACTCACTTAGCACTTCCTCTTGTAGGGTAACTGGTACCATGGTACGTCCTTTGAAGAGGATGACGTGCTCCCCACCTCCAGAAAATTTATCAGGTGACTGCCCTGAGGATAACTGAGCACGTCGCGTCTCAAAGTCAATATACCCACGTTGTGCCTCTCTGATTCATTGAAGGAGTGGATGAGTGACTGTGAGAGACTGTAGAAAGTCTGCTCCATCTCTATCCACAAAGGATATCTGCAACACGGCCAGCTACTCCGTTGCCTCTCCTAGCAGCTGAATACCCGATCTTCTGCTGAGAGCATCTGCTACAAAGTTCCCCTTCCCAGGAGTATAGACTATCTAAAAGTCATAGTACTGGAGTAACTTGAGCGATCACCGCTATCTCAGGTTCAAGTCCTTCTGCAAGAAGATGTACCTGAAACTGTGGTGGTCATAATAGACTTTAAGGCGCTCACCCATCAGATAGTGCCACCACATCTTCAAGGAAAAGACCATTGCTGCTAACTCGAGGTCATGGGTAGAGTAGTTCTACTTGTGTTGTCTCAACTGCCATGAACCATATGCGATCACTGCTTGCTCCTATATCAGGACACACCCAAGTCTGGTCCCTAATGTGTCCCAGTATTCTACATACCCTACACCCTCCTCTGGTAGACTCAAGATGGGTTCACTGGTCAACCTCTTCCTTAGCTCCTGAAAGCACTGATGGGACCTATCTGAACACATGAAGGGTTTACCCTTCTTCGCCAAAGCTGAAAGAGGTGATGCAAATCTGGAAAAGTCTGGCACAAATCTCTGATATTGCCTAGCTAGACCCAGGAAACTCCGTACCTCCATCATACTCCAGGGTGGATCCCAAGCAAGTACTGCCTCAATCTTTGCTGGATCAACTACTACCCCAGCCTCCGAGATGACGTGTCCCAAGAAGTGAATCTATCAAATCCGGAACTGGAACTTTGAGAGCTTACCATATAGATGGTGCTCTCGATGTTTGTCCAGTACTACCCACAAATGGTAGTTGTGCTCCTCCTTTGTAGTTGAGTAAATCAGTATGTCATCAATGAAGACTTCGAAAAATCAATTGAGGTAAGGTTGTAAGATCCTGTTTATAAGACTCATGAACACTGCTAGAGCATTGATTACGCCAAAGGGAATAACCAAGAATTCATAGTGGCCATACCAACACCTGAAGGCTTTCTTCTGTACATCCTCGTCTCAAACTCTGAGCTAGTGATAGCCTGACCTGAGGTCTATCTTCAAGAACCATCGTGGTCCCTTGAGCTGATCAAAGATGTCGTCAATCCTCAAGAGTGGGTACTTGTTCTTCACGGTCACCTGATTCAAGAAACGGTAGTCGACACATAGTCGCAAGCTCCCATCCACCTTCTTGGAAAACAAAATCGAAGATTCCAGGGTGAAACACTGGGTCGAATAAATCCCTTTCCCTACAAGTCCTCCAGTTGTACCCGCATCTCACGAAGCTCGGTGGGAGCCATCCGATATGATGAAGTAGATATTGGTGTTGTCCCTGGGTACAGGTCAATGTAGAAGTCTACCTCTCTGAGAGGCGGTAGTCATGGGACGTTGTTAGGAAAAACATACATGTACTGATCCACCATAATAGTAAAACTTGGACTCCGCACATCAACCACTCTAAGGATGATACTAACCAACTGATGTGTGATCGGCTACCCCCTCATCTACGTAAGTCCATACTGTGCTTCAAAGGCTCCCTTCTCGCCGGTGAAGGTGAACCTAGTCCTATCTGTGCGGATACACCACACCTTTTGCCTAATATAATCGATCTGAGCATGAACCGTGGATAACCAGTCCATACCCAAGATGACGTCGTAAGGCCTTGACGCCGCTACAAGAATATCCCAGCCGAAGATCTCACCTCCTAGAGTAAGCTCACACAGCCGGCACCAATGCGTAATTGTCGAGTCTGCTCTCATAGGAGTCTCTAGCCGTAAGGATCGATTCAAAGGCTTCATCGGAATCTCCATGCTCCGAACAAGGGCACGAACAATAAAAGAATGACTCGCAGTTGTGTCTATAAGAACTGAATAAAGGGTGGAGTAGACACATATAGTACCTCTAATCATCTCAGGTGCGCCGTGGTCTTAGGCCTCGACTGCCTGGAGATGAGCATGCCTTTGTTCGCCAGCTTTCTATGGTCGGGGTGGACCTTTTAGTGGTGGTGGTGGTAGAAGCTCGAAACATTGTCCACAACCCGCTGCCTGGCTTGATCCTCTTCCTCGTTTGTCTTCTCCCGGCGGACCACCACTGTCAAACCTCTAACTCTTCTTGGGTGGTCCCTTTACTATTTTCTACTCGTCTGCATGGCGGTTCGGGCAGTCACGAGCCATGTGGCCCTGCCCGCTGCATTTAGAGCACTGCCTGCTCTTTGTAAGACTGGCTCTGTTTCGTGTGCCCCGTACAACCGAACATGTATCCTGAGGTCGGCCACCTTATGTCCTGGTCCACTTGGACCACTGAAACATATGTCTACTACCAGATGCAGAAGAATCCTCTACATGTCTCTCTGCGGTGGGTCTCGCCGCTGGTGACTGGTCAGCGAGAAAGATCTCTACTAGAAGGGCTCGCTCCAGCACCCCCGCCTGCATCGGGATGCTGATGGGAATCATCAAAGCCCTGATCTCATGCCTGATTCCCTGCTCAAAGGTCCGGTCCCTGAAGAATGGGTCTTGTACCATATCTGTGGAGTAGCGACAAAGGTCGGTGAAGCTCGCTGAGTATGGATCTACTATCATATTTCCCTGCTGAAAATGAAGTAACTCCTGAATCTGCACCACATGAAGGGTGGTTGGAACAAACTCCGAGAGGAAGAGACTCTCGAAGTCTAACCAGAGTAAATATGCCTCGTCATACACCTAGAGCATCAGGCTCCACCATCTACCTACTGCTGCGTGTAGGAGACTCGTGGAAAGGATCACCATAAGGCCGGTTGGTGTCCCTACCAATCTAAAACCTCTGACGACAACCTCCAGCCAATCCTCAGCTTCCTGTGGGTCCGTATCTCCGCGGAATCTGGGTGGCCTTTGTCGCTGGAACTCGTGAAATGCACTCAGGTGGTGTGCACTCTCTGCTACTGGAGCTGGTGGTATTAGTTGTCCAGCGGGTAGAGGTGCCACTGGTACCTCCGCTGTGATGAGGCCCTGCACCGAGACCTCGTCGCTCGGTGGGATGCTATCTTGTACGTAACTTGGAACCCTAGCTAGCTTCCTTTCTGGGGCCATCCTGAAAAGAAACCGGCATTCCACGGTCAAAACAGTGTACCTGGTGAGATGACTCAAAGTAATCACAAAGAAAACTTTTGAAACACACAAGCAATCAGTGTTTTCATGCACTGAGTCAGAAATCAGAGGTTAGGGTCCTGGTATATGGATATGTCGGCCGCCGCACCAACATTGGACTCCCTGGAATAAAAACCACACTAAAAACTCTTAACACTATTACTTCACAGAAAATAAAGATCAGTGTCCTGATTTTTGCGGCAGAATTGACTCCTCTGATACCAATTTGTCAAGACCCATTCTCTGGGCCCGTGTCGTGACTACCCCAAGCCCGCCTTCCATAGCCCAAGGGATGGAGACTAGCACAAAAGGCGTAATCCCAATAAAAAGGGAACACATTGACTTTTAAACTTGTACACACACACACAGTTTGAAAACAAGCAGTAGAAGCAACAACATAAATAAACACTAAGTAAACTGAATACAAAAGTAAGTGCTGAAAGGAAAGGTGCCGGAAATACAATCCCAACAGTAAAGTACAATTGCAGAAAATTAGATAGCAACTACTGAGTCGTCCTTCCAGGAATCCCACCTGAAGGGTGGGTATAGATGGTCTCCTCAGCACCTCAGGTTTGTCCGTCCGCTCCATGTACATCTGGCCAAGTGGCCCACCTCCGGGTACCGTCCAACTCTACAACACTCTACCTCGATCGGTGTTGTCCTTCTTCTGCAACCAACACAATGAAGTGCGGGCATTACCCATGCAGGGGTGAGTATAACGATACTCATTAGGGACCCCAAGACCATCAAAGTTCTTCTAGAATCCACAAAGGATAAACCACAAAAGGAAAGATACAATCATGAAGTATCAATAAACCCTACTTAGGTATATGCCCATACATATAACTAAGTTATCATCCACAGTTCAACTCCAACTCTGGAGCCCAAGCACAACCCATTTTATATAATAAAGTAAAGTCAATCACATCGATGATAATGATTCAAAGTCAAAAATCAGCTCACACAGGTATACATCTTTCGTATAGCGATAGAGATGATTAGATGTAGTCACTGATTCATCTAACCTGTCGGACCCACACAGGATGCAAGACCAACTAAGCTGTCGGACCCACACAGAATACAAGACCAGCTACTCTGTCGGACCCACACAGGATACAAGTATAGAGGTCAAACATCCGGACCCACACAGGATACAAGAACAGTAGTCATCACCGTCGAACCCACGGAGTATTCTAATATGGTATTCGTCCTTGTCGAACCCATAGAGGATTCTAGTACAGTGGTCGACGCAGTCACTGCCAGCTCTAGGGTTCCCGCACACAGCACGCTCGATTCCGAGAGGGTCCGCTCCTCGAGCATAGTGGGTTGATACACCAACTATCACAAAGTCCAATGTTTATCTATCCTGAAGTTCTATATCATTAAAAGGAACCCAATGCAACAGACGACGCGTCAATCGGACACCCGGTCTGAGAGTTATTGGCCTTTCTGTTCTAGGGGACCGGTTGGAATTACGCTCGTTCCAAACCTGGACATTTTCCAAAGTTGTCCAAAACTCACTTAGAGTATCGCAAAAGGACCACCTCGTTGCAAGGGTCCCATTTCCGTAGACAACGCGTCGATCGAACCCACGGTCAATAAGTTATTCTCATTTAAGCGGAACGGGACCGGACCGTCAAGCCCGGTGGGCTAGCGGGTCGGCCCGTCCTGGCTTGGCGGGTCCGACCCGGCTGAGGGGTCGGCCCGGCCCGTGGCTGGCCATGGCTCGTCTATCGAGCCGAGCGGTGTGTGTGGGGGGGGGGGGGGTTCGTGAAACGGCGGCGCCGAGCGGCGCATCCCCTCATGCCCGACCTCCAGCACAGGTGGCCCACACAGGCAGGCCGCTGTTCTCCCACGCGGCACCTTTAAGTCATCGGGATGTGTTCATTCGAACCTTGCTATCCGTGTTTAGCGATATAATATGTCCGAAGATAATCAATGAAATTTAAAAAAGAACGGGGTACAAATTATTCACTTAAAATTATACAAACCCCTACCTCGATTTCAAGAATGGTGCACGTCAATGAGCCGCAGAAGACGGGCATCATAGAGGTCGGGCGTTGTGGAATACGGACCTCGATTTTGTTGATGTCGGGGTGTGTCCAAAGAGAGTTCATCATCGTAGAAGTTTTTCACGTTCTTCGTCGGAGATGTTCTTTGTGGAGGAACGGTGTTCTTCGTCGAGAGAAGAACTCTATTCTTCTAATTCTCCAGAGCCTCCCCAACACAACAAGTTCCAAATAAAATAACAGATTTGGCTATTATTTTATTCCCACATGTTTTTCAAAATTCAAAAACATAAATTAATTAATAAATTTGTGGAGTTCAAATAATTAATTCAAGGTGTTTTCATATTAATGACAACAAGTGGGAGGTGGAGAGGCTCCACAATAATTAAAGGAGAAGGTGGAAAATTAATTAAGGGGAGATAAAGGGGAGTTAATGGGGAGTTGAAGGGTTAGGGTTTGTGTGGGCCTCACCACTCTTATCCTCCCATGGGTGGTTATGTGGGGTGTCGGCCCCACCCCTACTCCCCTTTGGCGGAAATAACCCCCTCTTAAATAAAATTGTACAAAAGAACAATTTTATTTAATTTGCTACGAATCCCCAAATTATAACTTTCAACCCGCATAAAACGCAACTGCGGTAAAGGTCCCCTTAAGCAAATATTGGTGTTGTGAGTTCATCGGTACCCTTGGATTTCAATTCCGAGCACCGGTTTAAAAGATAGAAAAACCCGCATGTATGTTTACTGAACGTACCCGAACAAAACTTAGAATTTGATTCCGGGCACACCGGGCCTCGGAATCAGGCGCCGTCAGAAACTGAGGACTCACAATATACCAAATAATTTTTTCCTTGAAAATTCCGGGTCTTTACATGTTTGGTCCCATGGACATAAATATTTTTCCATAAAAATATTTATATTTCTCCTTATAATTAGATAGAATAAAATTATTAGAATCTTTGAACATATTACCACAAATGTAATTTATAATTAGTTTTTACATTTCAAAAATTAAATTTTCATTAAATTGTTTCTTATTTTTCAAATGCAGTTGACCCATCATGTCGAACTTTTAGTGCAAAGAAGGAATCAAGGGTAGATTCCCTCAAATGATGATCTACACATGAACCATGAATCTATGAATGTTGTAGTAGGGTTCCCTAGATTCTAGTATGGATGGACTTATAACTTGATTCATTCATTGTTGATCATACCTTATAATCCCAATAAGGCCTATTGAATTCTTTGGGTTCTATCACAACTAAAGATGAAGGAGTATGATCATAAATGCTCATGGAACAAAAAGCATAGTTGAAAATAGCATTGGCCTAAGATAATTCTATGTAGATATAAATGTTTTCCAGAATAATTATTAGTAAGGACCATATATGTTATGAGAATTCTGTATGTAGGTGTTTAGAGTGTTTGGGTTAAAGATTTAGTTTCACAAATCCCCTTTAACATTCCATTAATCCTTAGTGTACCCCATGTATAAATAATAATAATAATTGAATTATTTTAACATGAAATTAATATAACTTATACAATAGTTAAATATAATTTAACCTGAATAAATAGATTTATATTTTTTCAAATAATACTTATTTATCACCAATCCATAACTCATTCAACTCGTTCACCTCATTATTTAATGAAGCAAGTAGAATGCATATTTATTTTAATAAATATAACTAAAATATATAGCACTAAATAATAATTAATAATAAAACAATAAACTCAAATATATATTATTCCCTAAAAATGAGAATAATATTATAATCTACTTGTTGATAACATATATAATTTAATCAAGGTACTTGGGTGCACTTAGTGTGTGTCCTTATAGGACATTTTCCTAGTGAAATTAGGAAAAACCACTTAAATTCAATTGTTAGAGTCTATAAAAATTCCAAGACATTCATAATTAAAATAATTAATGTCCTAAAGACATTAAACATACGATGAACCCATACCGTTAATATGATACATTTATCCCAATATCTCTTTTCTAAAAGGTTTCATAGATTGTATTCTAAACCTATAAGTTTCACTCTATTTATTTGAATTTATGGAACGAAAAACTCTATTAAACCAACTTATACATAGAAAAAATTCAGATTCTATACTCTATCAATTGGCCTATAATATTCACTTCTAATGGATGGGAAAATTCTTCTTCATGCTATTCATTAATTCTATGCCACTCCTAATGCACCAAACATATATAACTTTTTCATGAACTATAATCATCATTATTTAAAAAATAAATCAAATAAAATGATCCATAGAAAAAATTAATAATAATATTATAGTCAAAGGATCATTACATAGGTCTATTGATTATAATATCTAATGGCTTATGAAAAATATGGAATTTTTATTGACAGGTCTATTCTCAAAACCTCCCTTCTTAGAAATTACCAAGGGATAACACCTTAAAAATATATCTCAATAACTTATGAGTATCAAATCCTTGATATAGTGTATCATATATTTCCCATAAAATAATCTAATTTAACTATAAAACATGGGTTTAAGGAATACTGTCATAGTATCTAAGGTATCTCAACATACAAGGGAATCAGTATCTAATTTTGACATGGAAATTATCCTGACAACATTGTCACATACACTCTCCAGGAAAAAAATTGGATATAAAAAAATATATTATATTCAAATATTGGGATTATACAATGTAACTGAATGTATAAGGGTATTTGGTTTAAGGGAACCAACAACTTTAATAGACTCCACCATTCACTAAATCCAAATACAAAAACATTTAGTCCTTCTTGCTCTCACATGATACTAATTATTTTTCTAAGATATGACTTTAGTTAAGGGGTGTACCATATTCATAACCATGGATACACTACTCATTGTGAGTTCACATTATTGAGAAAAATACCTTAAGAGAAAGAACATTCAGATAATGCACTTCATCCTTTGGTGGGAACACGGATCCTTTGTGAGATACACCATTGTTGTGTTATCAAAATAATCTGTTATAGGTTATATTCTTCTAATGATGCCAACAATATACTAGATGACTTTAAAAATCCAAAAATCACCCTTAGCTTCACTGGAAGCTATAATATACTCATAATCTGTAAAAGAATAAGCCACAATTGGTTACATTGAGCTCTTCTAATACAAAGGTCTTACATTGAGTGTCGATACATATACTTACTAGGTTATCTATTCAATTTAGAATCCCTGACTTTGTACAAATAGCCTCTTAGACTTATTTTGAAAAATCATGATCTTGGGGATGTTAGATGCTTCACTTATGTACTTTGTGGAAAACACCTATTCAACGATTACTTAACTAACTGTAATGATGGTACATCATTTTCAAAAAAAATATGTCATTGGAATATAATACCAGGAAAACAACCTCACTTCCACTAAACCATAGATATAAAAAGGACTCATATTCATTTTTTATAAAGCTATACTCTCATATGAAATCATAAAAATGAATAATTCACAACTGAGATGCCTTCATTAATCATTAAATGTATTTCTGCAACTTTTATTGCATTTTGGAATTACATGGAGTCACAAAACCTAATGGTTGTGAAATATGAACATATTATTGAAGGTTCCTATTACAGGATGTTGTTTTTACTTCCAATTACCAAATATCATTGTCAAAAAATGCTATTATTGAATGTATAATTCATATGGATATAAATATATAAATAAGGGGAAATGTATCATCATATTAAATTCCTCGATGATATTCAAACCCTTTAGACACTAGCCTTTCTTTATAAGTACTCACTTTACATTCCTGACTAGTTTACTATTGAATATACAATTTCAATCAACCTGATTTTTATAAATAGCGGATATAATAAAACACATACTTGGTTATGATACATGGGATCCATCTCATAATTCATGTTGTAACACCCCAAGCTTCTATGGTACGTTTCCTTTTGAATAATGTAATAGCTTGAATTATACGCAACTTTGAGATACTAACACACTACGACCAATCGAACTATCCATTATGAATTGTAATACCCACTTTTTGAAATTTTATAAATTTTATTTTTTAAAATGGACTTCATTTTTGAATTCAAAATATCAAAATTAACTTAGGGTGAAATTTTGGTATTTTTCTGAAAACTTTCAATTTTTGATGAATAGTGAAAAACACTGCGTTATTGGTTAAAACATACTTTTTATTTAAATAATTATTTATATTATTTAAATTTATTTTAGTTAAAAATATATACATAATACCTATATAAGTTCAGTTTAATTAATTGAAGTCATTTAATAATAAGTTTAGATATATAAAAATTTTATTGAACTTTTTACCGTCTTTTACCCACCTCCTAGGAGAATTTGAAATTTGCATAAAACATAATTTTACCTCTTCTGTGAGTTGAATTTCAAAAATATGAGTGACATGGTTAATATCAGTAAGTAAAATGTGGTTCAATAAGATAAAAATAATTTTCGGTGAATAGTAACTTTTGACTTTTATTTACCACGGTTAAAAGTAAATACGATAATTATGGGTAAAAATGATAAAATAATTACCCTAAGAAATGTCTTAAAACTATTGGATAAGTGTAATTAGGCCAAAAAAAACCTTAGGAATAAAATATGATAACTTTTGGGCCACTTGGATTATATTAGGACATTTATAATTATTTTATTTAAAGAAGAGTTAAAAGAGTTAAATTCAAAGTTTAATAACTAATCCATTTTTAATATATAGATAAACACAATATAAATTAGACTATAAATAGTTTTTATAAATCTAAATAAATTTCCTACATTATGGTATTTTATTTATAATTTTTAGACATTAAATAATTTAATTTATTTATGACACAATGATGATACATTAATTATCTTATTATTGAAATATTAAAATAATTGATGTTATAAATATCAAAATAAATGTAAAATGAGACTTATTTTGAATTAAAAATAATTTATAGGTTAATATGACATGTTAGAGTTGGTAAAATAAATTTTATTCGAAGTGATAATGTGTTAATGGCTTTCAAAAAAATCAAATACTAAATAGTGTCAAAATTGACATAATTGAGTTTTTTAAAAAAAATACTAAATTATTAATTTATATAATACTTATAAAAATATATGGTTTGGAAAAAGGACTTAGATAAGGTTATATGTATTAATAATTAACCACTTGGGGTTCACTTGGCAGTTTATAGTCAGTTTATTTACCATATAATATAATAAAACAAAGGGACATGGTAAATGTCAAACTATTTAACTAAGAGTTAAATCTAAATGATAAGGTTAATATGGTGACATAAACCTGTATAAAATCTATTGGTTGAGAGGTTTTAGACCCATCCCCATATTATCTTCTAAATAAATCATTTTTGATTAATTAGAAACTGAAAATGGTTTTATTATAAAATAATATTTCAAGCTTTTCCTAAAGTGACCCTCACCTCTCTTATAAAAGGGAACTTCCCATTCTCTTAATTTCACACCTCCAAAGACATTTGGCTCGGCCAACCACTACCCAAATATCCTCCCTACTTTCCACCCTTAATCCTAGAGGCCTTCCATTGGTCATAATGCTTATGGAATCCCGCATTTTTATTACACACCTTTACATTACATTTTACATACAGAGGATCTATAGGGTCTAGTGTCTTGGAAATCGGGAACAAAAAACTTGAATACAACATAAGAAATTATTATAATCCACTTTTAAGGTTTCATAATAACTTATTACTATGTAAAATTACTTCATCTCATATCCTAGAGACATACATCAAATGAAAGGGTGAGCAAAAGGCTCAGTAAGGAAAACAAGTGAAACAGTTGACATGTGATCTTGAGCAATATTAATAAGAACATGATAAAAGTCATAAAGGCATGAGAAATGTAAGAATAGGAATATAATAATAAAAAGAACTTGAATCATAACTTGAATATGTGGCTACAACATTTCATTTAGTCATTCATGAACATATTACCAAGGTTAATCCCAGAGGTGTCATAAAAATTACCACGGTTATTCACCAATGTATCGTGAAACTTGTCATCTCGATAGATTAATTCATTAGCCAATTCATTGGAGTTCTATCAGGGCACACCATTAATATTTATTTATTTTAATGTTATCTACATAAATCATAGGCAATCATTTCATAAATAACCCATAGAGAATAAAATAAATGGGTTTCATTTCAAAATTGTGACATTTTAAAAGCTCTTAAAAATAAGACCATTATATCATTTCTGTCCCATGGAAAGGGTGTGAGAGTTTTATGTATGTCCCTTCCAGAATAAAATATATCCTTTTTATATTTTTATGTACACCAATAGAAACTAAATAGTTCTGGTTGTTCACATAAATAAACAAGATAATTTCTTGAGAGAAAGAGATAGAAATTTTGAGGTGAAATTTCTGCAGCATAACGGCTATATAACATGGTTTTAGAAAACAATAAAGAGAGAGGGTACAAGAGTAACCCACTCATAAATAAATTATAATACAGTGTAAATACAAAATAACATGGATATAATAACATGATATGGTAATCTTAATTACATACCACATGAAAAAGAAAGATGAAATAAATGAGAAGATGTGATTCCTTTTACGAAAAATTCGGCAGCCTAACTGCGTCACTTAAAAATTCATAAAATAAATTGATGAGAGAGGAAAGGGTCTCTAAAAAATAAGACATGAAATGGAAAAATAATTTAACATATAAGAATATACCCTCAACATAAAGAGATGGAAACTAAAAGAAACGACATAAAGGAATTCATGACTTAAAAGAGGAGGGTGAAAGGATCCCTTACCTTGAAGTGTAACATTGAAAGCTTGAAGGTTGTGACATTGGGAGGCTCAAGGGAACCTTGGGTGGACTCCTTGGGAGTTAAGGAGACCATAAATTCGATGAGAATTATTTTGGAATGAAATTAATGAGGGAAATGTCTTGGTATTTATAGGAAAAGTGAGTGAATAAATTATTAATTTCCAAGGGACACCTCATCGGTGGTATTTGCAAAACCATGGGCTTGCCCAAGTTATTTTCCGATGGTATTGGCCAATTGGGACACCTCATATAATATATAACTATTCATAAGTCGACCATAAATCTTACACCATTAATGATGTCATTAATCACCCGAAACTCAAAACTGAATTTTTATTATTCACAAAAAATTCAACTATTTTAGAAAAATACCTAAAATTAACCCTAACCAAATATTCATGCTCTGAATTCAAAAATGAATTCCATTTTATGAAAATAATTTTCTAAATATTTTTAATTTAATTTTTAAATAAAATCATTATTTATCCCATAAATCCAACTTTAAAACTATAACTCATTTTATAACTCATTAAAAGAGTAATCAAGGTCCCATAAAATTATCGAATAAGTATACGGAAATAATGTAAAAATTTATGAATAAATTTTATGAAAATAAATTTCCATTTTAAATTATTAAATTAATTATAAATTTGAAAATAAAATATTTATGACATACAAAAATACTAAATCTTAAACTATGACCATTTTTTCACTTTTAAGATGTCCAAAATGTATTTATATATTCATGGGTTATGTGTTTATTTTTTTGTGCCAAATTACTATTCATTACTATTCATTAATATTCATATGGGTATGTTAATATTCCTACTTTATGATTCACTAAAAACCAATTTGTACTTATTAGACTCTAAATTTATTACTGAACACAACTGTGGAAGACCATTTATTGAAAATCATTTCACATTATTAATTATTTAATGAATACAAAAATATTTTAAAATACCCCTTTTTCCTAAATTTATCAATAATACACATCCTATATTTATCCGAATATTTGAAATTCACAAACTTTTCCATAAGAAGAAATAACAATTTTATTTATATAAAAGTATTACACGAAGTAGCAATGGTCTCGTTACATATCCCTTTATAACACTAGCATAGGACCTAAGTGTAAGGTGTAATATGGTGATAGAATCTTAGGGTGGCTCAGACACCATTACCTGAGTGGTGATTTCTATCAGCTTGAACTTCTGCCTTAGGCGATTCTGTTCAAGCTTCATACGTTGAAGTTCGGCTTGAGCTTGGTTTAGAGAAAATCCCAGTGATGCTACCTCCTTCCCATGCTCTGACAGATGGGCTTCATATGGCTTGAGTCTACTTGATGAGGCCATTCAATCTTATTTCTGTATTAATTAACCAAGATAACCGTATTTATAAAAACACAATGTTAAGATTATAGTTTCCAACGATCATACCCGGAAAAGCGTAGCAAGAGGTAGAACCCCTGACCATTTATTAAGATAAAAGAAAATGACAGTAAAGAAAACATTACCGAACCAGCATCGTCACTGCAAATCCTGAAAATCATACCCCTCACCACCTCCATGGTAAATAGACTCTTCCTCAATCACCATTTCCCACACCGAACTCTCGTAGTGCTTCAGAACCTTTGCATATTTCCTCCTCAAATTCAACTTCTCCGGCTCAAGAAACTCATTTGAAGATTTCATATTTCTGACAGTCGATCTGGTAGGCATCAGCTTTTCCAAATACGAGTAGTCCTCCTTCCTCCGTCCTTGCAGAGAAGCAATCACCTTGTCCTGGATCACCGGCATCACCTTGTTCCCCACATGGACAATCTCACTGTATGATGGACTAACCATCTCCCCATGATTTTCTTATCACTGTCAGCAAGGTCTCCCTATTTCCCATGGCACTGTATCTCTTGATATTGCACTAGCTGGGTTTTCCAACAGTCAAATAACAGTCGAAACCCAATGGTCTCCTTTTAATTATACCCACTTCATTAATTAAAGGATATAGTTTTGTAAAGAATATTATAAAATAACACACAAAATTAGGGAAAAAATAATTAAAAAGTTTGGGTCATTACAATGCCAACCTAAGGATCCCTTTTGATCAAATCAAAAGGAAGAACCCGATGAAGAGGTAAATATTTCATCACCACTTTCAAGTTCTTGTCTTCATCCACATCCTATTTCTTTGTTGTTTCCATTCAAAATTAATAACTTCAGTATATTCTATATACTTTTATGTTATTATAAAAATGGTATAACCATATTCATTATTCTATCTGTCATATGAATAACAAATTCATCATACGTGCGTAAATACGGCTGACTGTCTCCACATCGTGGTGTAGTTGGTTATTCAAACACTTCATTATTTTGATGGTTATAATATTGAGTGTAACTGATATAAATAATAAATATAAAATGTTATATATTCTGGATATATATGATATACCAACCAATTAAATATGATTTCACCATCAATATATAGATATTGTCGCTCATGCTTACGTACTGATTACCATCTCCACGAATGTGATGAGATTCATTCCCCATCATAATAATTTAAGAATAAATTTCATTTTATGATTAAAAATAAAGTCTAAGAAATCAATATCATTCTGGATATGAATAAAATACATCTTATATGTAACAAACATGGCTTACGTAACCGATCATATAAAAGAGAACAAATCAGTTAACACCTCAAACGATGATACTACTAAAATATTATAAACAAAGCAATATTAGAGGATCATATATGATATCATATTTATGTGTATATTTCTTAAATAATTTAATAATAGTGATTTAACTATTATACAAGAGGTTAACATACCCTCGACCAAGGAAATGTACAAGGTAAGTGTTAATTTCACAATCTCTTTACTATACGAGGTTGTTTTTACGTAAGTATCTACTAGGACCTCTTTATCATGCACATCCATGTTTTCTTAAAAATGTATTTCAAAAAAAAATTACTATTTACTAGACTATGGGTTAAAGTCATTTATACTCTTATTTTACCTTTTATGTTTTGAAAAAATCTTTTTGTCATTTTCCAAATAAGGTACTTTATGACCTTTTCGACAAAATTAAGGTAAGAATGTTTTTTTAACATATATGGAGGGTGTGGATATTTTATGTTGTTATAACATCCTTGAATCTTACCTAACAAGTTTATAGAAATATTTTCAAAATAAATGTTTTCTTTTATAATTATGGGACTCCTAAATGGTTTCAAAATAGAGAGAGGTATTTCTTTCAGATAGTTTTCATTTCATCTATGTCAACATCCTTTGATGGATTTTAAACTTGTTTGAAGTTGATTTATTATGATACAAATCTATCATATTGTATTGAAGGTTTAGTGATATATTTGACTATGGATGTGTTATTTTTATACCATTCCTGGTTTATTATTATAGTATTGACATTTCATATGCAAGTTTTAATACAAATGTTTATGTTATGTTTCAACATTTTTGTATGAGGAATGTATTGGACTTAGTATGTGACGGGTGGAGCCCGCTATATCTCCTCAGTGCATTAGTAGGTCTCATGAGACAATTATACATGGAATTGGCTGAGGCCTTTCCCAATTTGATATATAGTTTTGGAAGAGTCCTTAATCATTTTTAGAGGACTTGTCCGAGGCCTTCACAAAATGTTTTAGAATGTCCGGCATTATACGTTCCCTAATTATGAAAATAAAAATGATGGTTCATGTGGTTATTCTACAAGTAGAATACAAATGACTATGTTTTATTATGGAATTATTTACTCAACTCATATTCCTGCCATAAATTGTTCATGTTTATTATATTTAAAGGCATGTGTTTTGAATTATTCATCATGCCTATTGTTTATGTTATCTTCCGATGTATTACTTACCCTTATTGAGCATGTGAGCTCACCCCTTTCTTATTTTTCATTTTTCCAAGATATGAAGAAATTAGTTGTGAGTGAATTGAAGGCATAATCTTGGTGGCTTGGATGTTTCTAATGGAATAAATTAGTTTTGTATTTCCTTTCAAGATGTAATGTTGAACTTATGTTTGTATCTTGTTTCCTATAATACTAAATTTATTGGTCTTTCAGGACATGATTCCTTGTATCTTACCAGTGTTATGTAATAATGCACCGACTCTGGGTAACTGGGTTCGGAGCATCATAGTTGTTATCATAGGATGTTTAATACAAACCTTGGAAACTAGATTTAGAAAAACTCTGATTAGAGAACATTACCCTAAGATAGACATTGAGGATTAGTGTAGAACTTCCTAAAATTTTGGTACTGTAGAGATTTTGTAAGTTTTACAAGAAATACATCCATGTCTGGATACTAGTAGGTAGAGGCAGATCTGGCACATATGTACCTTAGGGTAAAACATGTAAACACCATTTTGAGCTTGAATCGAACCCCAACTGGTGCATGACAAAGGGCCTTGCTGCATTCTTGGTTACAAACCTCCTAGGGGATATTATTAGGATAATTCTCTTTTTCTTTACAAACCATTATGAAGGATTTATGAGTATATACCTCCTCAGAGATTTTTTTTTATTATGGATTATATCCATTAATTGTTTAATTTATGATAAGTGTTTTACATGTTTAGAATTATTTATTGTGGTTCATAAACTAATATACTATATTCCATAGTTTTGAAATGTCTCTTTGTTGAAGGAATAGTAACTGTATCAATGCACATAATCCAAGTAAGGATTTCCCTCCTGCTTAAGATAATTATAGTGGAGATGGTGATGCAACTATTGCTGATTAGTTTATCAACATACTGGGACAGCACACACAAGTTATGAATAATAACCTTACCCGTATGGAGAACCATAATCCACAACATGGAGGATCAATATTACATCATTTCATTAGGCAACAACCACTAAAATTAAATGGGTCTACAATTACATTAGTATCTGAACAATGTATAAGTCCCTTAGAGAAAATATTTCATGCTTTGGGGAGTAGTGAAAGGGAAAAGTTATCATGGTAGTGTATCACCTCACCAGAGATGTTGATCAATGGTGGTCATTAATTCAAAACACAAAGGAGGATGAATAAGTATCAAGTATGGAATGGAGGGAGTTTAAAGATCTTTTCTTAGAAAAATACTTTCCTTATGACCATCGAGCGAATATGGAATGACAATTTATGAGTTTGAGACAACAGGAGGATGAGAATGTCGAAAAGTATGAAGCTAACTTCACAAGGATAGAAAGGAATGCTTCATATTATATAGGTAACCCAAGAAGTAAGATTGATAATTTCTTCGATGGGCTAAAACCATTTCTCCATTGAGAATTTGTCTCGTAATCCTTCTCATCATATGAAGATATTGTCTCATGTGCTATCAAGATAGAAAAGAAATCCTCTAAGTCTTACGTCTTTACAGCAAAGCAATAGAAGAAGAGATCTATTGAACACTCTAGGAAAGGAAATAAGGAAACATGGAAGGGGGGAAGAGTATAATTTCCACCCTGGGCTAATTATAGAAGGAATAACCCTGGGGCCAGTCTTAAAGGAAATGGAGTATGCTACAAATGTGGATAGAAAGGCCATCTTGCTAGTGATTGTAAGGATAAGAAAGAAGTTACGAATGTTCAATGCTAAAATTGAAGGGAGATGGGACATTATTCAAATGAATGTCCTAAGAATTGGGGACACTTACCCCAAAAAATTCAAAGGGATCAAGGCCAAGCTTATGTGATCACTACTACTGAGGTTGAATCTACGAAAGACGTTGTGGTAGGTAATTTAATTGTTTCCTCAAGTTTAGCCAATGCTTTATTTTATTTTGGATCATCCCATTGTTTTATATCTTACTAGTTTGCTAAGAAAATTAGATATTTTTAATTATATTAAACAAGAGAGTTGTCAATCAAAACTCCTAAGGGAGGTATCATTGCAACAATGTTTTGTGAATACATCCCCATTAAGGCATATAAAAAATATTTATCTGCTGATCTAATCATCATACCCATGATTGAATTTTATGTAATCCTTGGTATAGATTGTCTTTTGGACCATGATGCGAAAATTTATTGTAAGAAGAAAGAGGTTACAATTCTCGATGATGATAAGGAGTACATTATCTTTAGAGCAGAAACGTCACCATCCGATTCTTGTATAGATCCTACCCTAGTTTCTCTACTAAATTAAATTATTTAGGAGGATGAGAATGAAATAATTATGGGTTAGGAAAATATTGTTCTAATATAGGACTTAACTATTTTGAAAGTATATGTTGATGTGTTTCAAGAGGATGTACCTAGACATCCTCTAGAACAAGAAATTGAGTTTTCCATTGATTTAATTCCTTGTTCAAGGCCCATATCGAATACCCCTTATAGAATGGTCACTGTGGAGTTAGTGGAACTAAAGAAAAAACTAGATTAATTGAGTAATAAGGGATTTATTATCCCTATTGTTTTTCAATGTGGATCCCCTATCCTTTTTGTTAATAAGAAAGACATATCTATTAGGTTGTGCGATGACTATAGGGAGATCAATGCTATAATAATAAAGTACAAGTATCCCCTACCTCACATTGATGATTTAATCGACCAAATTCATGGAGCTCAATATTTTTCAAATATTTACCTTCAATCTGGATATCATCAATTGAGTGTGAAGAAGGAAGACATTCTGAAAATAGCATTTCGAACTAGGTACAGGCATTATAAATTTACCGTAATGTCATTTGGATTGACTAATGCACCCTCTGTCTTCATAGATCTAATGAATATAGTTTTCAAGGAATATCTTGATGAATTTGTAGTGGTATTTTTTGATGATATCTTGGTATACACAAAAAGCTATGAAGATCATGAAAATAACTTGTGTATTATTCTAAAGGCTCTTAGATGGAATGTATTATATGGGAATTTTAACAAGTGTAAATTCTAGCTTCAAGATATTTCTTTTCATGGCCATATTGTTTCCAAGGATGGAATATCTATTGATCCTTCAAAGACCAAGGCAATCCAAGAATGTCCATCACCGACGATTATAACTGAGGTACACAGTTTTATTGGTTTAGTAGGTTATTATCGACATTTCATCCAGAATTTTTCCCAGTTGGCTAACCCATTACCCAAGCTCACACATAAAGGGGTCAAATTTGTTTGGAAAAAAGAGTGTGAAGAATGTTTTGATGAACTAAAGAGAAGATTAGTCAACAATCCTATCTTGAATCTACCATCAGGGAACGATGGGTTTGTTATTTATAGTGATGCTTCAAAGAAAGGACTTGGTTGTGTCCTTATGCGAAATGATAGAGTTATTGTCTATGCATCACGATGGATAAAAATTCATGAGAAAAACTATCCCACTCATGATCTTTAGTTGGAAGCTATAATCTTCACTCTAAAGATATGGAGACACTATCTCTATGGTAAAAAATGTGAGATTTATACTGATCTCAACAGTTGGAAGTATATATTTCACAAAAAAACTAAACATGAGGCAAAGGGGATGGCTTGAACTACTCAAGGATTATGATTGCACAATACACTACCACCTGGGGAAAGAAATAGGGTGGCAGATGCTTTGAGCAGAAAAGGTCATGGAGTTTTGAACAAGATGATAGTTGAAAGGGATCCTATTTTCATGGATAAAGTAAAGATGAATATGGGAATAACCACAAAGGTGAAACATAAATACTTTTTCAAATGGTTGCAAAACTATCCTTACTAGAAAGGATAAAAAATTCTTAGATTGATTATGAGGAGTTTCAAAAGAATATTAAATCTATAAATGGTGGCAGATTTAGTGACTTCGTATATGAAGATGGAATTTTGAAATTTGGGAAGAGACATTGTGTTCCTGGTATACCTGATCTAAAAAGGGAATTGTTGGATGATGCTCATAGCTCCAATTTCTCTATACACCCAAGGAGCACCAAGATGTTTAGATATTTGAAGGAATATTTTTGGGTGGACAAAATGATAAGGGAGATTGCTAATTTTGTGCCAAGATGAATGGTTTTCCAACAAGTGAAAGCTGGAAGACAACATCATCGAGGAGTCATGCAACCTCTTCCCATACCAGAGTTGAAATGGGATGATATTACGATGTACTTTTTCATGGGGATACCAAAGGCTCCTAAAAGGAATGGTGAAATATGGGTCATTGTTGATCTTCTTACCAGGTCAGCACATTTTCTTGATATAAGATAAGATTTACCACTTGAACATTTAGCAAGACTATATATTATTGAATTTGTTAGACTTCATGGAGTACCCCTGTCGATTTTTTCTGACCGTGATCCTCATTTTACATCAATATTATGGAAAAGTCTTCAAAAATCCATGGATACTAAACTTCATTTGAGCACTACCTACCTCCCTCAAACAGATGGACAATCAGAACGGACTATTAAAACCATAGAAGACATGTTGAGATCTTTCTCACTTGACTTTCATGGTATGTGGGATCAATATTTACCTCTGGTTGAATTTTCCTATAAAAATAGCTTCCATTCAAGTATTCAGATGACACCATATAAAGCATTATATGGAAAGAGATGTCGCACACCAACTTGTTGGGATGGTGATGGTGAAAGAAAACTCATAGGCTCAGAACGTGTTGAGGAAACAAGGAAAAAAGTGAATATTATCCAAACCCACATCAAAGGATCTCAAAGTAATTAGAAGATCTATGATGATAATTGAATAAAGGATTTGGAATTTTAGGTAGGAGATCATGTTTTCTTGAAGGTATCTCCATGGAAGGGAGTTATACGATTCGGTCAAAAGGTTAAATTAAATCCTAGGTACATCAGACCTTTTGAAAATCTAGAACAAATTTGGGCAGTAACTTATAGTTTGGAAATGCCACCAAATCTCTCCAAAGTTCTCGATGTGTTCCACGTATCATTGTTGAGAAAATACATGCCTGAACCAATGCATGTACTCACCTATGAGGAAATTGAATTGGAACCTGATTTGTCTTATTGTGAAGAGCCTTTCAAGGTTCTTGATACCAGAGAACAAGTGTTGAGAAACCAGATGACTTTTCTGGTAAAAGTTCTATGGAGTAACCATAAGATAGAAGAGGCAATGTGGGAACCTGAGGAACTTATGATGAAGAACCACCAAAATCTTTTTGTGCGGTAGTATTCTAGAAATTTCAAGGAAAAAATTATTTTAAGGAGGAAAGAATGTAACACCCCCAGCTTCCAAGGTATGTTTCCCTTTGAATAATGCAATAGCTTGCATTGTACCCAACTTTGAGATTCTGACACATCACGACCAATCAAAATAACCATTATGAATAGTAATACCCACTTTCTGAAATTTTATAAATTTTATTTTTCAAAATGGACTTCATTTTTGAATTTGGAATATCGAAATTAGCTTAGGGGGAATTTTTGGTATTTTTCTGAAAACTTTGAATTTTTGATGAATAGTGAAAAACACTGCATTATTGGTCAAAACTGGCTTTTTATTTAAATAATTATTTATTTTATTTAAATTTATTTTTGGTAAAAAGAGAAACATAATACCTATATCATAATTACCCTAACAGATGTACTAATTCTATTGGATAAGTGTAATTCGAAAAAAAAAACAACATTAGGAATAAAATATGATCCCCTTTCTTCCACTTGGATTAGATTAGGACTTTTATTATTATTTAATTTAAATAATAGTCAAAAGAGTTAAATTCAAAGTTTAATAACTAATTAATTTTTAATATAGGGTTACACACAATAAAAATTCGACTATAAATATTATTTAGAAATATAAAAATATTTACTACATAATTGTATTATATTTATAATTTTTATACATTATATAATTTAATTTATTTTTGACACAATGATGATGAAGTAATTACCTTATTAATTAAATATTAAAATAATTGATATTATAAATATCTAAATAAATTTAAATTGAGATTTATTATTAATTACACTAATTTTCTAGGTTAATATTACATTTTAGGGTTGGTTAAATAAATTTTATTTGAAGTGCTAAAGTTATAATGGTTTTTTAAAAAATGAAATACTAAATATTGTCAAAATTGACAAAATTGAGTTTCTAAAACCAATACTATATTATTAATTGATATAATATTCATATAAATATAAGGTTAAGCCAAAGGACTTATATAATGTTATATATATTAATAATGAACCACTTGGGGTTCGTGTGGGAGTTTATAGTAAGTTTAATAACCATATTATATAAAAATATAAAGAGACATGGTAAATGTCAAACAATTTAACTTTGAGATAAATCTAACAGATAAGGTTAATATGGTGACCTAAACCTATCTAAAACATATTGGTTGAGAGGATTTAAAACCATACCCACCTTATCCTTTAAATAAATTATTTGGGAGCCATTAGAAACCGAAAATTATTTTATTATTAAATAATATTTCAAATTTTTCCTAAAGTGACCCTCACCTCTCTTATAAAACCACACTTCCTCTTATCTTAATTTCACACCTCCAAATCCATTTGTCTCTGCCAAACCCTACCCAAATATCCTCCCAAATATCCTCCTTTAATCCTAGAGTCCTTCCTTTGGTCATAAATCCAACCTAATGAGACCTTTTGAACAAATCAAAAGGAAGAACCCGAAGAAGAGGTAAATATTTCATCACATCTTTCAAGTTCTTTTTTTCTTCCACTTCCTCTTTCATTGTTGTTTCCATTCTAAAATAATAAATCTAGTATCTTATATATATTGTGATGTTATTATAAAAATGGTACTATAAGGCCCCAGCCTTAAACCTTACTTAATCTTGAGTTAATACAAGATTACACATTGAGGATCTTTTCAGGTTTAGAGTTTTAGAGAATTAGATCGTAAAACTTGCATTACATTCCACATTTAAACAAAGTGTTTACATAAAATACAGGATTCATTCTTCCCATCAACGGAAACATATTTAAAATAAAACTTGGATTCTTTGTTGATACATCCTTGACACTATCATCACATCACGTACCTTTACCTTGACCTGTGAAAAACATTTTAAAAACTTGGGATGAGCATAAAAAAGCACAATAAGGGATATAAAAATATAGAAAGGAAACA
The DNA here is from genome assembly GCA_963277665.1 of Viscum album. Lineage (NCBI taxonomy): Eukaryota > Viridiplantae > Streptophyta > Magnoliopsida > Santalales > Viscaceae > Viscum > Viscum album. The sequence continues at coordinate 535,431,102 of OY728138.1, read as the reverse complement.
TGAGTTCATATATACATAAGAATGAAATCATACTTTACCCATAAAAATTAGGCACTTTAACATACCTCATCAAACCATGAATAAATCATAGAAATCATAAGACATAAAGGTAACTTGAGGCATTCATAACATCCTTACGTAGGGAGTAATCCTCTTGGTTACGTTTGGAATACCCATCAGAGAATATTCCCTAAATCTCTTCGGAGAAACCTTAACATTTCACTCCTTCTCGTTACCCAATGAATTGGAGAACTATATCGGGCTCACCCGCCCTTATTTTATCACGGAACCACCCGTCTTCATAACAATGCCCAAGAACCATAACATAATCTTATCACGTAAAACATTCATAAAGGAAGCCTAACATTTCCATCTTTCAATAACAAGATATCAATACAACACATTGATACAAAAACATTATGAAAACCATTTTCAATACCAAAATAAAACAAAAGTAAAACATTTTATTTATTTTTTCTTTTAAAAATAAGGTATGGCTTTTAGAAGAAGTAGAAACTCAAATAATGTTCATGGAGGCGGAGAAGTCTTTGTCGCCGCATACGTACGACAAAAACATTCCCTTTTGTCGTTTAGTAAAACGCTTCGTATAAAAAAGATTCCTTTTGGATAAAATTAAAAGTCAAAGGGGTTTATACACCATATAAAAGAAGGTTGTGTATAAAACAAAATATGCCTCAATGAAAGGAGATTGAGATGAAGTCCCATACAAAGACGATATCCTTGGATTAAGGATAAATCAGTTACATAACTATGTGTGACAAAAGAATACAAGAAATATAAGTGGGTATTAAGTGTAACCAATTAGAGGAAATCCACACATAATCATAGAACGACATATTCCAGTTGTACAAGTTTATCCCAAAGAATCGAAATTGGGTTAAGAAGTTCCCTTGCAATAATTAGACAGCCTAACAGCGTCACTTCAAAATTCATAAAAAAGTTGATGAGAGATAAAAAGGGTATCTCATCACTTGGACATAAAATTCACATCAATAAGGATATATAAGAACATATCCCAAAATAATATTATGTGAATTAAAATACATAACAAAATAAGTCTTTTAAAAAGAGGAGGGTGAAAGGTTCCATTACCGACATGGGTATCTTTCGAAACATACGCCCCGTGAAAGAAGGACAATACAACATTGATGTAAATACTCATAAATGAAATAATATTACACATTGAGTAAAATAATGGTCAGTACATACACCACTAAAAGGAAATTGTGGAAAATGTAGCATAAATTTCACGGGAATAAAAGTGAGATGAAAAATCCCTTACGAAAACTCGGCATCCAAACGACGCAACTTAAAACTTCCAAAAATGGATTGATGAGATCAAATAGGGTATCTCATAACATTAAAATAAAATGTAAAGAAATAGGAATATAAAATAACATCCTCCATCATAACAAAGAGGATCTTAAAATAAGTGACATAAAGGAGAGTACTTAAAGAGAAAGAGAGAGGTTAATTAGATCTCTTACGAAAATTCGGCAGCCTAATGGCGCCACTCAAAACTTCCAAAAATGGATTGATGAGAGAGAATAGGGTCTATCATCATATGAACATAAAAATTACAGTAAGAGTAATATAAAATAACATCCCAATAACAATAAAGATGAGCTTATAAGGAATGACATAAAAGAGTGTACTTAAAAAGAAAGTGAGGTGTATGATCCCTTACCTTAAGTACAACTTGTCCTGTTCGTTTCTTTATATTCCTGAATAATAAACATTAGTCAATTAATAATTTACTAATTACCTTTTTTATATATTATTATTCAGTTCATATCACACATTATAATGTTATAATAATTGTTTAATAATGTTAGTTCATATCAGACGTTTTTGCCGATGTTTGGTACATGAGTCAAAAATGATCTTGTTTGAAAAAAGATTTCCCATGTAGTTATAAGTAAATAAATTCCAGAATAGTATTAATGATGAAAATATCATATATATCCAGTAAATATTCATTTCATACTATTCCATATCATTTGGAGATAAAAAACGAAAAGCACCGTTCATGGAGACGGAAGGCCGTACGTACGCATGAACGCTACTTTCATTTTTTGTCCTATTAATGGAATTAAAACAAAATGAGAGATATATATATATATGTTATAATTCCAGAATGATATCCATAATTTCGATGTAATATATTACATATATATCCATTATATATATGTACTTATAATATTACATAACATTTTGAGATAAGAAATGAAATGTACCATTTATGGAGACGGTAAGTCGTACGTACGCATGAACGCTACTTCCATTTCTATTTCATATTTAATGGAATTAAAACATAATGATACATAATATTATTTTAATTCCAGTATGGTATCATATATAATATCATTAAATATACCCTTTATACGTGCCACATATGGTAATAACGAATCAAATCACTTTGAGGGGGCGGTAGTCCGCACTTCCTTAAATGAAGATATCGTGTTTACCCATAATAGAAACCATAAATGTATGCCCAAAATGAAAAATACAGAATTTTAAGGAAAAAAAAAACATATTATATATCATATATAAATATAGTGTCATCTTAATGGCCACCTTTGAAGGTGTTAGAAGAATGTTGAACAATCATCGTTTCGGGAGGCAGAAATTTTCCATCCACAGAAATAGTATGTTCTTTAACCATTAGATGTATGTGTGTGAAAGTGTATCTCGAATCCTTCTTATAAAAACATCTTAGTATTTTTATGATACAGGAGTTGTTACAAAAGAAATGAATAAAAAGAGTTTAGGGGGTTGGAGAAGCAAAATAAAACAAAAGGACTCAAGTGAAGTCATTACCTTAAAATCGGGTAACTCCCTTTGGTTTGAGCTCAAAGGCTTCATTGGGAAGACTTCTGCCCAAAGTGAGGCTTCAAGGAGTAATAGAGGAAAGTGTAGAGACAAAATGGGCAGAGTTTGGCCGAGCCAAAGGCTTTGGGAGTGTGGGTGAGGAGGTAGAGGTGGGGGCCTTTTATAAGAGGAGAGGAGGGGCACTCTTGGAAGGTAAAGAAAAGTCACTTTATTTTAAAATGGTATTCGGATTTAAGAGGTCCCACATTGATGTGTTTCGAGGGTAAGGTGATAAGGGTTTGCAATCCACTCATACAATAGGTTTTGGACATGTGTAGGTCTTAGATATTACATTATCTTTCCATTTTATTTAAATCGTTAAATAATGAGGTCATCGCTGCATCATCATGATGTCATAAATAATTTAATTTATTTAATGTCTAAAAATTATAAAAAAATTCTATAATGTAGGAAATATTTTTATCTTTCCAATGAATATTTATACTCCAATATTTTATTTTTATAACCCCATGTAAAAATTGTTTTAGTAAAACATTTCATGTTTGTCTCATTTTTACTTTAACTGTAAATAAAAAGTTATTTATGTCATTTCCCAACCAAAGTGGCTCCATGGGGTCCCCAAGTTGACCCATGGCTTGTATTGGTCGGCCATGACACATCCAATAATGGTATGACATGTGTCAAGGTATTCTCATTTTATTAAAATATCATTTTGCCTTAAATTGCACTAATTACCTCTAATCGCGATTAAAAACTTAATAAGTTACTATTCACCAAAAAATTATTTTTATCCCATTAAACCACATTTTACTTCTTAATGACAACCATGTATGTCGGATTTTTGAAATTCAAAACACAAAGATGGAAAAATTTCATTTAAACGGAAAAATTAGTTTTTATAAGTACCACTTAGTGGTTTCACTATTGATCAAAAATTGAAGTTTTTCAGAAAAATACCAAAAATTCACCGTAAGCTATATTTGATATTCCGAATTAAAAAATGAAGTCTATTTTAAAAAATTCAAAATATATAAGTCAAATTAATTAATTTAATAATTAATTCCCGTTGTCATAACAAATAGCGTGTTTTTATGAAACAATAAGTATCAAAAGATTGACACTAGTTTAAGTCTGATTTCAAAGTGAAATTAATTCCAACGACCAGTATTGGATTTATCGGTAAAAATATATTCTAATTTCACTTTAAAACCAATTCAAAAGATAATCTAATCATATAAATAAATTATATTAAAAAGAGGTTTTGAATTAAAATACAACATTTTACACTATTCATTAAAAATGAACATTATCAGAAAGATACGAAAAATATACAAAAAGTAAATTTTGATGTCCCAATTATTAAGAAGAGTTTTATTTGGTCCAAGAGGATATATAAGAGTGAACAAAACTATATTGAATGACGATTCTCCATCAAAAGGCGATAAGTGAACCTTTAGTGAAAACTAGGGCATATACGCCTAAAATTGAATTATTTCCGTATTTTATGCCTTTATCTTTTATTGGATAAATGTAAAAACATTTAAAAACATATATAATCATATTTTAGTTATTTCTATCCATTCCCACCAATACAACGGCTACATGTTAACTACCATTTAAAATAATATTATTTTATTATTAGAGTGCAATATAAGATTCCCAAGAAACTCGTTGTTGCGTGTTGGGTACGCCATCGAGCATAGCATCCCCTTTAAAGTCATATTAATATTTTATTCACAAATATTGATAAATATAAAAATGTCATATTCTTTATTTACCTGGGGTGTTACATCTTTCCCCCCTTTTGGGAATTGTGTCCTCGCAATTTTTAAAATTGATCTTGGAAACATCCTTGAATGTCTCACATCGGAACAGGAGTCGGTAAAACAATCACTTTAAAATAATGGGAGAGAAGTAAAAATGTCACCCGAGGTAACCCATACTAGGATTCCAAGTATGAAAATATGGATATGGAGGAGAAAACAAAGGTTCATGTTCTGATGGAGAGTGATAGTAAACATGTCTAGGAGAAAGTTAACCATAAGAAAATCACAAACTTGTGATGGGTTAAACGGTATTTGATTCCCCAGTAAAAAAAGTTAAAAGAAAATTTTTTTGTTTTAAGTTACTTTTTATTTTGGAATTTATTCATAAGGAAACATAATCACTTATCATGTTGACTCTCAACTTTTACTAGATTCCTTAATCAAACTCAAATTTTTTTCCAAAAGACGAGTATTTAGGGAGACTTGTTCGCATTAAGAGTACTATAATCAACTTCTATAGAATCACCTAATACAAAAAAGAGAACTATAAACTTCCCATGTCTTTAGACATTAACCAAAACCAAAACCAAAAAAGGTTAGTACAAGATTAGAAAATCCAGAAAAGGATAACCCTTTATAAAAATAAAATCTATTCTTAACCTCCAAAATTGTCCAACAAACCCAAAGTTCAACGAGGACCATTCGATAAACAATTTGTCCATAAAATTCTTCAAAGTAAACCAAAATAAGATTAAAACCCAAATATTCCAAGGATTTAGTCACATAGTCTTCCATGTTAAATCACAACATTTATATCCAAACAACATCAGTTGCTCTTAAAGTCTCGTATTGAAAAGTAATTAGCCTAATCACATATCCTCCATGATGGGTTAATAAATTTCCATAGATAACCCAAAATAAACTTACTCTTAATTCATAAAATCATCTAACTAAAAAGAATCAATCAAACTAACCAGAGACTTCACGTAGTCCAGTGGTAGGCGATAAATACCAGTCGCACTTTGGTTGTGGGTTCAATTCCCGCAGCTTTGTCCGACGCGATGGGTTGTCACACGGTCTGCGTGTTGTCCTTTTTCAAAAACTACATAATTCTTAAAACATTCCCCAAAACGAGATAAAATCTTCAAAAAGGATCATAACATATTTTAACCTCATGTTTATCTCATTCCTTTCACTTCCATCATTACATATAGTAACCCATAATTACCTCAAAAGTAAGGATCATATAAACTCTAAATGGTTCTTTATAACTATGTCCACAAAAGAAAAGATATCTATTCCTTGAATAAAATTTGCCTATATTAAACATCAGGGTTACACATAATATAAAAAGTCTTCTAATGTAACCCCATCATCAAAAGAGACTTAATACTCTTAAGAATATCACCATAACTCTTGAAGCCCTTATATGTTGACATCTTACTCATTCAACATTCTTCATGATCCATTAACCATTCCTTTCCAAGTTATTCCAAAACACCTCTTTCCTACAAACAAAATCATGAATCATATCCTAAGATTCCAAAATAGGAAAACAATAGTCATGAAATAATACATACCTTTGATTGGTCATTGTCAGTTTCTTCATCCTCAATCTGAATGGCATTAGGTATTGGTAAACGAACATTTTTACGTTCTTGGTGACCCCATTCACGAAACTTCTTCATAGGACATGTGTTTGCATAATGACCATCCACACCACATTTAAAACATTCAATTGACCCCTCAGAAAGAACTTCTTTCCCTTTCCTCGAGTCAACTGGATGCTTCCATTTTCCATGGTAGGTTCTTGCTTTATGACCTTCATTTCCACATCTATTGCATATTTCTATCCCTTTGAAAAATTTTCCTAGGTGTTTCTTTCCACATCTTTGACACATAGGTTTTTGAACACACTTACCTTTATGATTATTACCTGTACATCCGTAGGGATTTTTTTCTCGCATATATGATTCCTTGGAGAAATCACCAAGGTTTAGGTGGTAAATCATGACTCCAGGTAGTTGGTTGAGGATAATCACAGGAGTTCTCATTGCAGCTCCCATATCATTCAGTTTCTTTCTCAAAAAACTGTCACAGTTTCCTTCACATCCACTGTTACTTTGGTGCCTGCTAGATCCAGCCATTTACTGAAACCAAAAAGGTTAGTGTGAGTATATCAAAAAAAACATCATGTAATAATGAGGAAGATAAACACTAAGATATTCTTACTCATTCACTTTATCTAAAACTAGGACTCTTTCTGAAATCCTAACCATTATGGTAATGCCACTTATGCTTAAAGAATACCCTAACCACGAAAGTTATCTAAACAGACCTTTGATACCAACTATAAGGCCCAGCCTTAAACCTTACTTAATCTTGAGTTAATACAAGATTACACATTGAAGATCTTTTCAGGTTTAGAGTTTTAGAGAATTAGATAGTAAAACTTGCATTAAATTCCACATTTAAACAAAGTTGTTACATAAAAGACATGATTCATTCTTCCCATCAACAGAAACATATTTAAAATAAAAATTGGATTATTTCATGACACATCCTTGACACTATCATCACATCACGTACCTTTCCGTTGACCTGTGAAAAACATTTTAAAAACTTGGGATGAGCATAAAAAAGCTCAGTAAGGGATATAAAAATATGGAAAGGAAACATGAGTTCATATATACATAAGAATGAAATCATACTTTACCCATAAAACTTAGGCACTTTAACATACCTCATCAAAACATGAATAAATCATAGAAATCATAAGACATAAAGGTAACTTGAGGCATTCATAACATCCTTACGTAGGGAGTAACCCTCTTGGTTATGTTTGGAATACCCATCACAGTATATTACCTAAATCTCTTCGGAAAAACCTTAACGTTTCACTCCTTCGTGTTACCCAATGCATTGGAGAGATATATCGGGCTCACCCGCCCTTATTTTATCACGGAACCACCTGTCTTCATAACAATGCCCAAGAACCATAACATAATCTTATCACATAAAACATGCATAAAGGAAACATAACATTTCCATCTTTCAATAACAAGATATCAATACAAAACATTGATACAAAAACATTATGAAAACCATTTTCAATACCAAAATAAAATTAAAGTAATACATGGTATTTTTTTCTTTTAAAAAGAAGTTATGTCTTTTAGAAGAAGCTGAAACTCAAATAATGGTCACGGAGGCGGAGAAGTCGTTGTCGCCGCATATGTACGACAAAAACATTCCCTTTTGTCGTTTAGTAAAACACTTCGTATAAAAAAGATTACTTTTGGATAAACGTAAAAGTCAAAGGGGTTTATACACCATATAAAAGAAGGTTGTGTATAAAACAAAATATGCCTCAATGAAAGGATATTGAGACGAAGTCCCATACAAAGACGATATCCTTTGATTAAGGATAAATCAGTTACATAACTATGTGTGACAAACGAATACATGAAATATAAGTGGGTATTAAGTGTAAACAATCATAGGACATTCACACTTAATCATAGAATTACATATTCAAGTTGTACAAGTTTATCCCAAAGAATCGAAATTGGGTTAAGAAGTTCCTTTGCAATAATTAGACAGCCTAACTGTGTCACTTCAAAATTCAGAAAAAGAGTTGATGAGAGATAAAAAGGGTATCTCATCACTTGGACATAAAATTCACATCAATAAGTATATATAAGAACATATCCCAAAATAATATTATGTGAATTAAAATACATAACAAAATAAGTCTTTTAAAAAGAGGTGGGTGAAAGGTTCCCTTACCGACATTGGTATCTTTCGAAACATACTTCCCGTGAAAGAAAGACAATACATCACTGATATAAATACTCATAAATGAAATAATATTACACAATGAGTAAAATAATGGTCAGTACATACACCAATCAATGGAAATTGTGGCAAATGTAGCATAAATCTCACGGGAATAAAAGTGAGATGAAAAATCCCTTACGAAAACTCGGCAGCCAAATAGCGCCACTTAAAACTTATATAAATGGATTGATGATATCAAATAGGGAATCTCTTCACATTACAATAAAATGTACAGAAAGAGGAATATAAAAGAACATCCCCCATCATAACAAAGACGATCTTAAAAGAAGTGACATAAAGGAGAGTACTTAAAGAGAAAGAGAGTGGTTAGATCTCTTACGAAAATTCGGCAGCCTAACAGCGCCACTCAAAACTTCCAAAAATGGATTGATGAGAGAGAATAGGGTCTCTCATCATATGAACATAAAAATTACAGTAAGAGTAATATAAAATAACATCCCAATAACAAGAAATATGAGCTTAGAAGGAATGACATAAAAGAGTGTACTTAAAAATAAAGAGAGGTGTAGGATCCCTTACCTCAAGTCCAACTTGTCTTGTTCGTTTCTTTATATTCCTGAATAATAAACTTTGGTCAATTAAAAATTTCCTAATTAACTCCTTTAGAGATTATTATTCAGCTCATATCTCATATTATAATGTTATAATAATTGTTTAATAATGTTAGTTCATATCAGACGTTTTTGCCGATGTTTGGTACATGAGTCAAAAATGATCTTGTTTGAAAAAAGATTGCCCATGTAGTTATAAGTAAATAATTTACAGAATAGTATTAATGATTAAAATATCATATATATCCAGTAAATATTCATTTCATACTATTCCATATCATTTGGATATAAAAAACTAAAAGCACCGTTCATGGAGACGGTAGGCCGTACGTACGCATGAACGCTACTTTCATTTTTTGTCCTATTAATGGAATTAAAACAAAATGAGAGAGATATATATATGTTATAATTCCAGAATGATATCCATAATTTTGATTTAATATATTACATATATATCCAATATATATATATATATATGTACTTATAAAATTACATAACATTTTGAGATAAGAAATGAAATGTACCGTTCATGGAGACGGTAAGCCGTACGTATGCATGAACACTACTTCCATTTCTATTTCATATTTAATGGAATTAAAACATAATGATAAATAATAGTATTTTAATTCCTGTATGGTATCATATATAATATCATTAAATATACCCTTTATGCGTACCACATATGGTAATAACGAATCAAATCACTTTGAGGGGGCGGTAGTCCGCACTTCCTTAAATGAAGATATCGCGTTTACCCATAATGGAAACCATAAAGGTATGCCCAAAATGAAAAATACAGAAGTTTAAGGAAAACATAAACATATTATATATCATATATAAATATAGTGTCATCTTAATGGCCACCATTGAAGGTGTTAGAATAATGTTGAACAATCATCATTTCAGGAGGCAGAAATTTTCCACACACAGAAACAGTATGTTCTTTAACCATTAGATGTAGGTGTGTAAAAGTGTAGCTAGAATCCTTCTTATAAAAACATACTAGTATATTTATGATACTGTATTTTTTACAAAAGAAATTAATAAAAAGAGTTTTGGGGGTTGGAGAAGCAAAATAAAACAAAAGGACTCAAGTGAAGTCATTACCTTAAAATCGGGTAACTCCCTTTGGTTTGAGCTCAAAGGCTTCCTTGGGAAGACTTCTGCCCAAAGTGAGGCTTCAAGGAGTAAGAGAGGAAATTGGAGAGACAAAATGGGCAGAGGTTGGCCGAGCCAAAGGCTTTGGGAATGTGGGTAAGGAGGTAGAGGTGGGGGCCGTTTATAAGAGGAGAGGAGGGGCACTCTTAGAAGGTAAAGAAAAGTCACTTTATTTTAAAATGGTATTCGGATTTAAGAGATCCCACATCGATGTGTTTCGAGGATAAGGTGATAAGGGTTCGAAATCCACTCATACAATAGCTTTTGGACATGTGTAGGTCTTAGATATTACATTATCTTTCCATTTTATTTAAATCGTTAAATAATGAGGTCATCGCTGCATCGTCATGATGTCATAAATAATTTAATTTATATAATGTCTAAAAATTATAAAAAAAATTCTATAATGTAGGAATGATTTTTATATTTCCAACGAATATTTATACTCCAATATTTTATTTGTATAACCCCATGTAAAAATTGTTTTAGTAAAACATTTCATGTTTGTCTCATTTTTACTTTAATTGTAAATAAAAAGTTATTTATGTCATTTCCCAACCAAAGTGGCTCCATGGGGTCCCCAAGTTGACCCATGGCTTGTATTGGTCGGCCATGACTCATCCAATAATGTTATGACATGTGTCAAGGTATTCTCATTTTATTAAAATATCATTTTGCCTTAAATTGCACTAATTACCTCTAATCGCGATTAAAAACTTAATAAGTTACTATTCACCAAAAAATTATTTTTATCCCATTGAACCACATTTTACTTCTTAATGACAACCATGTATGTCAGATTTTTGAAATTCAAAACACAAATATGGAAAAATTTCATTTAAACGGAAAAATCAGTTTTTATAAGTACCACTTACTAGTTTCACTATTCATCAAAAATTGAAGTTTTTCAGAAAAATACCAAAAATTCACCGTAAGCTATATTTTATATTCCGAATTAAAAAATGAAGTCTATTTTAAAAAATTCAAAACATATAAGTCAAATTAATTAATTTAATAATTAATTCCCATTGTCATAACAAATAGCGTGTTTTTATGAAACAATAAGTATCAAAAGATTGACACTAGTTTAAGTCTGATTTCAAAGTGAAATTAATTCCAACGAACAGTATTGGATTTATCGGTAAAAATATATTCTAATTTCACTTTAAAACCAATTCAAAAGATAATATAATCATATAAATAAATTAGATAAAAAAGAGGTTTTGAATTAAAATACAACATTTTACACTATTCATTAAAAATGAACATTATCAGAAAGATACGAAAAATATACACAAAGTAAATTTTGATGTCCCAATTATTAAGAAGAGTTTTATTTGGTCCAAGAGGATGTATAAGAGTGAACAAAACTATATTGAATGACGGTTCTCCATCAAAAGGCGATAAGTGAACCTTTAGTGAAAACTAGGGCATATACGCCTAAAATTGAATTATTTCCGTATTTTATGCCTTTATCTTTTATTGGATAAATGTAAAAACATTTAAAAACATATATAATCATATTTTAGTTATTTCTATCCATTCCCACCAATACAACGGCTACATGTTAACTACCATTTAAAATAATATTATTTTATTATTAGAGTGCAATATAAGATTTCCAAGAAACTCGTTGTTGCGTGTTGGGTACGCCATCGAGCATAGCATCCCCTTTAAAGTCATATTAATATATTATTCACAAATATGGATAAATATGAAAATTTCATATTCTTTATTTACCTGGGGTGTTACATCTTTCCCCCCTTTTGGGAATTGCGTCCTCGCAATTTTTAAAATTGAGCTTGGAAACATCCTTTAAAGTCTCACATCGGAACAGGAGTCGGTAAAACAATCACTTTAAAAGAATGGGAGAGAAGTACAAATGTCACCCGAGGTAACCCATACTAGGATTCCAAGTATGAAAATATGGATATGGAGGAGAAAACAAAGGTTCATGTTCTGATGGAGAGTGATAGTAAACATGTCTAGGAGAAAGTTAACCATAAGAAAATCACAAACTTGTGATGGGTTAAACGGTATTTGATTCCCCAGTAGGAAAAGTTAATAGAATTTTTTTTTGTTTTAAGTTACTTTTTATTTTGGAATTTATTCATAAGGAAACATAATCACTTATCATGTTGACTCTCAACTTTTACTAGATTCCTTAATCAAACTGAAATTTTTTTTTCCAAAAGACGAGTATTTAGGGAGACTTGTTCGCATTAAGAGTACTATAATCAACTTCTATAGAATCACCTAATCCAAAAAAGAGAACTATATACTTCCCATGTCTTTAGACTTTAACCAAAACCAAAACCAAAAAAGGTTAGTACAAGATTAGAAAATCCAGAAAAGGATAACCCTTTATAAAAATAAAATCTATTCTTAACCTCCAAAATTGTCCAACAAACCCAAAGTTCAACGAGGACCATTCGATAAACAATTTTTCCATAAAATTCTTCAAAGTAAACCAAAATAAGATTAAAACCCAAATATTCCAAGGATTTAGTCACATAACCTTCCATGTTAAATCACAACATTTATATCCAAACAACATCAGTTGCTCTTAAAGTCTCGTATTGAAAAGTAATTAGCCTAATCACATATCCTCCATGATGGGTTAAAAAATTTACATAGATAACCCAAAATAAACTTACTCTTAATTCATAAAATCATCTAACTAAAAAGAATCAATCAAACTAACCAGAGACTTCACGTAGTCCAGTGGTAGGCGATAAATACCAGTCGCACTTTGGTTGTGGGTTCGATTCCCGCAGCTTTGTCCGACGCGACGGGTTGTCACACGGTCTGCGTGTTGTCCTTTTTCAAAAACTACATAATTCTTAAAACATTCCCCAAAAAGAGATAAAATCTTCAAAAAAGATCATAACATATTTTAACCTCATGTTTATCTCATTCCTTTCACTTCCATCATTACATATAGTAACCCATAATTACCTCAAAAGTAAGGATCATATAAACTCTAAATGGTTCTTTATAACTATGTCCACAAAAGAAAAGATAACTATTCCTTGAATAAAATTTGCCTATATTAAACATCAGGGTTACACATAATATAAAAAGTCTTCTAATGTAACCCCATCATCAAAAGAGACTTAATACTCATAAGAATATCACCATAACTCTTGAAGCCCTTATATGTTGACATCTTACTCATTCAACATTCTTCATGATCCATTAACCATTCCTTTCCAACTTATTCTAAAATACCTCTTTCCTACAAACAAAATCATGAATCATATCCTAAGATTCCAAAATAGGAAAACAATAGTCATGAAATAATACATACCTTTGATTGGTCATTGTCAGTTTCTTCATCCTCAATCTGAATGGCATTAGGTATTGGTAAACGAACATTTGTACACTCTTGGTGACCCCATTCACGAAACTTCTTCATAGGACATGTGTTTTCATAATGACCATCCACACCACATTTAAAACATTCAATTGAACCCTCAGAAAGAACTTATTTCCCTTTCCTCGAGTCAACTGGATGCTTCCTTTTTCCATGGTAGGTTCTTGCTTTATGACCTTCATTTCCACATCTATAGCATATTTCTATCCCTTTGAAAAATTTTTCTAGGTGTTTCTTTCCACATCTTTGACACATAGGTTTTTGAACACACTTACCTTTATGATTATTACCTGTACATCCATAGGGATTTTTTTCTCGCATATATGATGCCTTGGAGAAATCACCAAGGGTTAGGTGGTCAATCATGACTCCAGATAGTTGGTTGAGGATAATCACAAGAGTTCTCATTGCAGCTCCCATATCATTCAGTTTCTTGCTCAAAAAACTGTCCCAGTTTCCTTCACATCCACTGTTACTTTGGTTCCTGCTAGATCCAGCCATTTACTGAAACCAAAAAGGTCAGTGTGAGTATATCAAAAAAAACATCATGTAATAATGAGGAAGATAAACACTAAGATATTCTTACTCATTCACTTTATCTAAAACTAGGACTCTTTCTGAAATCCTAACCATTATGGTAATGCCACTTATGCTTAAAGAATACCCTAACCGCGAAAGTTATCTAAACAGACCTCTGATACCAACTATAAGGCCCCACCCTTAAACCTTACTTAATCATGAGTTAATACAAGATTACACATTGAAGATCTTTTCAGGTTTAGAGTTTTAGAGAATTAGATCGTAAAACTTGCATTACATTCCACATTTAAACAAAGTTGTTACATAAAAGACATGATTCATTCTTCCCATCAACAGAAACATATTTAAAATAAAACTTGGATTATTTCATGACACATCCTTGACACTATCATCACATCACGTACCTTTACGTTGACCAGTGAAAAACATTTTAAAAACTTGGGATGAGCATAAAAAAGCTCAGTAAGGGATATAAAAATATGGAAAGGAAACATGAGTTCATATATACATAAGAATGAAATCATAATTTACCCATAAAACTTAGGAACTTTAACATACCTCATCAAACCATGAATAAATCATATAAATCATAAGACATAAAGGTAACTTGAGGCATTCATAACATCCTTACGTAGGGAGTAACCCTCTTGGTTACGTTTGGAATACCCATCACAGTATATTCCCTAAATCTCTTAGGAGAAACCTTAATGTTTCACTCCTTCATGTTACCCAATGCATTGGAGAGATATATCGGGCTCACCCGCCCTTTTTTTATCACGGAACCACCCGTCTTCATAACAATTCCCAAGAACCATAACATAATCTTATCACATAAAACATGCATAAAGAAAACATAACATTTCCATCTTTCAATAACAAGATATCAATACAACACATTGATACAAAAACATTATGAAAACCATTTTCAATACCAAAATAAAATTAAAGTAAAACATGGTATTTTTTTCTTTTAAAAAGAAGGTATGTCTTTTAGAAGAAGCTGAAACTCAAATAATGGTCACGGAGGCGGAGAAGTCGTTGTCGCCGCATATGTACGACAAAAACATTCCCTTTTGTCGTTTAGTAAAACACTTCGTATAAAAAAGATTACTTTTGGATAAACGTAAAATTCAAAGGGGTTTATACACCATATAAAAGAAGGTTGTGTATAAAACAAAATATGCCTCAATGAAAGGATATTGAGACGAAGTCCCATACAAAGACGATATCCTTTGATTAAGGATAAATCAGTTACATAACTATGTGTGACAAATGAATACATGAAATATAAGTGGGTATTAAGTGTAAACAATCATAGGACATTCACACTTAATCATAGAATGACATATTCAAGTTGTACAAGTTTATCCCAAAGAATCGAAATTGGGTTAAGAAGTTCCTTTGCAATAATTAGACAGCCTAACTGCGTCACTTCAAAATTCAGAAAAAGAGTTGATGAGAGATAAAAAGGGTATCTCATCACTTGGACATAAAATTCACATCAATAAGGATATGTAAGAACATATCCCAAACTAATATTATGTGAATTAAAAGACATAACAAAATAAGTCTTTTAAGAAGAGGTGGGTGAAAGGTTCCCTTACCGACATGGGTATCTTTTGAAACATACTTCCCGTGAAAGAAAGACAATACATCATTGATATAAATACTCATAAATGAAATAATATTACACAATGAGTAAAATAATGGTCAGTACGTACACCAATCAATGGAAATTGTGGCAAATGTAGCATAAACCTCACGGGAATAAAAGTGAGATGAAAAATCCCTTACGAAAAATCGGCAGCCAAATAGCGCCACTTAAAACTTCTATAAATGGATTGATGATATCAAATAGGGTATCTCATCACATTAAAATAAAATGTACAGAAAGAGGAATATAAAAGAACATCCCCCATCATAACAAAGACGATCTTAAAAGAAGTGACATAAAGGAGAGTACTTAAAGAGAAAGAGAGAGGTTAGATCACTTGCGAAAATTCGGCAGCCTAACAGCGCCACTCAAAACTTCCAAAAATGGATTGATGAGAGAGAATAGGGTCTCTCATCATATGAACATAAGAATTACAGTAAGAGTAATATAAAATAACATCCCAATAACAAGAAATATGAGATTAGAAGGAATGACATAAAAGAGTGTACTTAAAAAGAAATAGAGGTGTAGGATCCCTTACCTCAAGTCCAACTTGTCTTGTTCGTTTCTTTATATTCCTGAATAATAAACATTGGTCAATTAACAATTGCCTAATTACCTCCTTTAGAGATTATTATGCAGTTCATATCTCATATTATAATGTTATAATAATTGTTTAATAATGTTAGTTCATATCAGACGTTTTTGCCGATGTTTGGTACATGAGTCAAAAATGATCTTGTTTGAAAAAAGATTGCCCATGTAGTTATAAGAAAATAATTTACAGAATAGTATTAATGATTAAAATATCATATATATCCAGTAAATATTCATTTCATACTATTCCATATCATTTGGAGATAAAAAACGAAAAGCACCGTTCATGGAGACGGTAGGCCGTACGTACGCATGAACGCTACTTTCATTTTTTGTCATATTAATGGAATTAAAACAAAATGAGAGAGATATATATATGTTATAATTCCAGAATGATATCCATAATTTTTATTTAATATATTACATATATATCCAATATATATATATGTACTTATAATATTACATAACATTTTGAGATAAGAAATGAAATGTACCGTTCATGGAGACGGTAAGCCGTACGTATGCATGAACACTACTTCCATTTCTATTTCATATTTAATGGAATTAAAACATAATGATACATAATAGTATTTTAATTCCTGTATGGTATCATATATAATATCATTAAATATACCCTTTATGCGTACCACATATGGTAATAACGAATCAAATCACTTTGAGGGGGCGGTAGTCCGCACTTCCTTAAATGAAGATATCGTGTTTACCCATAATGGAAACCATAAAGGTATGCCCAAAATGAAAAATACAGAAGTTTAAGGAAAATATAAACATATTATATATCATATATAAATATAGTGTCATCTTAATGGCCACCTTTGAAGGTGTTAGAATAATGTTGAACAATCATCATTTCGGGAGGCAGAAATTTGCCATACACAGAAACAGTATGTTCTTTAACCATTAGATGTAGGTGTGTAAAAGTGTAGCTCAAATCCTTCTTATAAAAACATACTAGTATATTTATGATACTGTATTTGTTACAAAAGAAATTAATAAAAAGAGTTTTGGGGGTTGGAGAAGCAAAATAAAACAAAAGGACTCAAGTGAAGTCATTACCTTAAAATTGGGTAACTCCCTTTGGTTTGAGCTCAAAGGCTTCCTTGGGAAGACTTATGCCCAATGTGAGGCTTCAAGGAGTAAGAGAGGAAATTGGAGAGACAAAATGGGCAGAGGTTGGCCGAGCCAGAGGCTTTGGGAATGTGGGTAAGGAGGTAGAGTTGGGGGCCGTTTATAAGAGGAGAGGAGGGGCACTCTTGGAAGGTAAAGAAAAGTCACTTTATTTTAAAATGGTATTCGGATTTAAGAGATCCCACATTGATGTGTTTCGAGGATAAGGTGATAAGGGTTCGAAATCCACTCATACAATAGGTTTTGGACATGTGTAGGTCTTAGATATTACATTATCTTTCCATTTTATTTAAATCGTTAAATAATGAGGTCATCGCTGCATCATCATGATGTCATAAATAATTTAATTTATATAATGTCTAAAAATTATAAAAAAAATTCTATAATGTAGGAATGATTTTTAT
This sequence comes from Viscum album, assembly GCA_963277665.1. NCBI lineage: Eukaryota > Viridiplantae > Streptophyta > Magnoliopsida > Santalales > Viscaceae > Viscum > Viscum album. The sequence goes on along the minus strand of OY728138.1, from coordinate 535,413,193 downwards.
CTTTCCAATGAATATTTATACTCCAATATTTTATTTGTATAACCCCATGTAAAAATTGATTTAGTAAAATATTTCATGTTTGTCTCATTTTTACTTTAACTGTAAATAAAAAGTTATTTATGTCATTTCCCAACCAAAATGGCTCCATGGGGTCCCCAAGTTGACCCATGGCTTGTATTGGTCGGCCATGACACATCCAATAATGGTATGACATGTGTCAAGGTATTCTCATTTTATTAAAATATCATTTTGCCTTAAATTGCACTAATTACCTCTAATCGCGATTAAAAACATAATAAGTTACTATTCACCAAAAAATTATTTTTATCCCATTGAACCACATTTTACTTCTTAATGACAACCATGTATGTCAGATTTTTGAAATTCAAAACACAATGATGGAAAAATTTCATTTAAACGGAAAAATCAGATTTTATAAGTACCACTTAGTGGTTTCACTATTCATCAAAAATTGAAGTTTTTCAGAAAAATACCAAAAATTCACCCTAAGCTATATTTGATATTGAAAATTCAAAAATTAAATCTATTTTACAAAATTCAAAACATATAAGTCAAATTAATTAATTTAATAATTAATTCCCGCTGTCATAACAAATAGCGTGTTTTTATGAAACAATAAGTATCAAAAGATTGACACTAGTTTAAGTCCGACTTCAAATTGAAATTAATTCCAACGACCACTATTGGATTTTATGGTAAAAATATATTCTAATTTCACTTTAAAACCAATTCAAAAGATAATATAATCAAATAAATAAATTAGATTAATAAGATGTTTTGAATTAAAATACAACATTTTACACTATTCATTAAAAATGAACATTATCAGAAAGATATGAAAAATATACACAAAGTAAATTTTGATGTCCCAATTCTTAAGAAGAGTTTTATTTGGTCCAATAGGATGTATAAGAGTGAACAAAACTATATTTAATGACGGTTCTCCATCAAAAGGCGATAAGTGAACCTTTAGTGAAAACTAGGGCATATACGCCTAAAATTGAATTATTTCCGTATTTTATGACTTTATCTTTCATTGGATAAATGTAAAAACATTTAAAAACATAAATAATAATATTTTAGTTATTTCTATCCATTACCACCAATACAACAGCTACATGTTAGCTACCATTTAAAATAATATTATTTTATTATTAGAGTACAACATAAGATTCCCAAGAAACTCATTGTTGCGTGTTGGGTACGCCATCGAGCCTAGCGTCCCCTTTAAAGTCATATTAATATTTTATTCACAAATATGGATAAATATGAAAATTTCATATTCTTTATTTACCTGGGGTGTTACAGGTACAACCATATTCCTTGTTCTATCCATTATATCAATGACAACGTCACCATATGTGTGTACGTATGGCTTACCGTCTCCAAGTCATGGTGTAGTTTGTTATTCAAACACTTAATTATTTGGATGGGTATAACAATGAGTATAAATTATGTAAATAATAAATATAAAATTTTATTTATTCTGTATATATGATATACCATCCAATTAAATACAATTTCACCATTGATATAATGATATTGTCGCTCGTGTGTACATACCGATTACCATCTCCACGAACACGATGAGATTCATTCCCCATCATAATCATTAAAGAATAATTTTAATTTTACGATTAAAAATAATTTCTTAGAACTTAATATCATTATGAATATGAATAAAATACATCCTATCTGTAATAAACATGGCTTACATAACCGAGCATATAAAAGAAAACAGATCAGTTAACACCTGAAACAATGATACTACTAAAATATTATTAACAAATCAATATTAGAGGATCATATATGATATCATTTTTATGTATATATTTCTTTTATAATTTAATAACAATGATTAAGCTATTATACTAGAGGTTAATGTACCCTAGACTAAGGAAAAGTACAAGGTAAGGGTTAATTTCTCAATCTCTTTATTATTCGAGGTTGTTTTTACGTAAGTATCTTCTGGGACCTCTTTATCATCCACATCTATGTATTCTTCAAAATTTATTTCAAAAAAAATTACTATTTAATAGACTATGAGATAAAGTCATTTATACCCTTATTTGGCCTTTTATGTTTTGAAAGGAATCTTTCCATCATTTTCCAAACAAAGTACATAATAACCTTTACGACAAAATTAAGGTAATAATGTTTTTTTAACTTATATGGAGGGTGTGGCTATTTTCCACCATTATAAAATCATTGAAGCTTCCCTTAAAATATTATAGAAATATTTTCAAAATAAATGTTTTCTTTTATAATTATGTGACTCTGAAATGGTTTTAAAATAGAAAGAGGTATTTCTTTCAAATTATTTTCATTTCATCTATGTTAACATCCTTTGATGGATTTTAAACTTGTTTGAAGTTGATTTATTATGAAAAAAATCTTCCATATTGTATTGAAGGTTTTGTGATTTGTTTGACTGTGGATGTGTCATTTTTATACCATTCATAGTTTATGGTTAAAGTATCGATATTTTGTATGATTGTTTTAATTTGAATGTTTATATTATGTTTCAAACTTTTCATATGAGGAATGTATTGGACTCAGTATGTGGTGGGTGGATCCCACTATTGCTCCTTGGTACATCAGTAGGTCTCATTAGACAATTAGATGTGGAATTGGCCAAGTCCTTTCCCAATTTGATATATGGTTTTGGCCGAGACCTTAATCATTTTTAGTCGCCTTGGCCAAGGCCTTGACAAAATGTTTCAGAATGTCTATCATTATGCATTCCCCCATTATGGAAATAATAAGGATGGTTCATGTTGTTATTAGACTAGTAGAATACCCACGACTATGTTTTATTATGGCATTATTTACTCAACTCATATTCCTACCATAAAGTGTTCATGTTGATTATTTGTAAAGGCATGGGTTTTGAATTATTAATCATGACTAATGTTTATGTTATCTCCCACTATAGTTCTTACCCTTGTTGAGCATTTGAGATCACCCCTTTCTTATGTTTCATTTTCCCAGTATATGAAGAAGTTAGTTATGAGTGACTTGCAAGCATAATATATGAGGCTTGGATGTTTCTAATGGAATAAATTAGTGTTGTATTTATTTTCAACTTGTAATGTTGAACTTATGTATGTATCTTGTTTCCAATAATACTAAACTAATTTCTCTTTCAGGACATGATTCCTTTTATCATGCTAATGTTAATTAATAATGAACCGACTCTGGGTAACTGGGGTCGGGGCGTTACACATGTCTTCTTTCCATATTGCATCTTTAGAGCTCTTACTACCTCATTGTAGGAAAAAGGATCATAATTGTTGAAAAATAATGAGTCATCATACTTAGTGACTAGAAAACCATAATTCACTAGTTCTTTAACCTATTGGGTGCTCCTATGCTATACTTGTGTCTTAAGAATATATTTTCCCTAGGGACTACTATATGTTGTTCCTATAACAACTCATATGTATTCTTAGCATCGACTACATCAAAGATAATCTTTCTACCCTATCATTCATCATGATATTCTCCCTCTCTAGAAATATAGCCTTTAAAGACACTATAACATTTTTTAAAGGGGTTAATATAGGTAATAATGATTTATTTACTTAGGGTGAACAATAAATACACAAATTGTGCACCAAAGTGCTGGTTTTTTTTCCAAAGTGGCCTTAAGAAATACCTCCTAGCCTCATACTTATATGTTTAATAGTTTAGAATTATTTTAATACATTTACTCATATAGTATGTCATTTATCAATTTAGTTGTCACTAGGTTTAGTGTGTATGTCATTATCTATAATGTATATCCTCAAAAGGATAATGAAATATTAGTGTGACACATCATCAACCTCACCATTTATAACAATGTATGGTTCCCACTTTCCCTCACAATATTACACTATGGTGTATAATGAGGTGTGAGTTGGGACACAATCCCACACTATTAGAAATGGTTGATAGTGTTACATCTTAGATATTTTCCACATCGATCCGATCAAGGATTATTTATCTTCATAAAAATATGATTCTTTACATTGTTCCAAATCCCTATAATTTCTGAAAGGATTCTAACTTGTACCTCATCAAGTAGAAAAATCTATTTCCACTCAAGTCATCCATAGAAGAAATTAAGTATGAGAATTGGCCTCTTTGTTCTACTTGGATTTTTTTGAAGATGTATGTGTATACGAATTCTATAATCTCTATATCCCTTTCACCTACCCCACTAAAAGGTTGTTTGGTCATATATCCTTATAATCATGTGATACACCAGTCTTGTGGTTTTAGATAAAAAGACTCTAGATAAACATCTTGATTGATCTTTTTCATGAAATTATGGTTTACGTGGCCTATACGGTGATTCCAAAATTTGGTATTATATGAATAATATGTTTTTAAATTGTTATCAACTTATAACCCTTGGTTTTCATATTTTAATTCAAAAATACTATTATTAAGTCATTTCATTCCATAACAATGTTTTTCATTGTAATTTTTTTTACCATTTCCAAAGATGAAAACAATACCATTCATATCAAGACAAGAAACTGATATTATGTTCTTAGTTACACTTGAAACATTAAAACATTCATTAAAACCAAGAAAAAATCATGTTCTAAATGTGAGTTGGTAGTCTCCATCAACCATGGTATCCATTCGAGCTTCATTGGAACCTCAATGATCCACCTCCCCTCTAGAAACAGTCTTTAATTAACATGGTTCGGATATTTGAATATATATGTGACCAACTTAAGGAATTGTTAATACCTAACTAAGATAAATATTTGTTTCAGTTGACAAATAATAAAACTGAAATTACCATTGTTTTTTGTGTATAGTTCTTCTACTAGAGACTGAGATAGACATAAGAAAAATAGATTATGATTTGTTACTTTTCTTTTTCTAGGGATCTTCTTATTCTTGGAAGGATTCTTCTCACAATCCGTAGACTTGGAGTGTTCATTTGGGCCATTTTACTATTCTTCCACTAATTCACCACTAGGATCACGATTTTTTATTCCCCATGACCTTATTATATCGGAAAATAATAATGAGGTGTTCTATAAGATACTACTCAAAATTTATTATATTCTAATAAACAACGAAACACTATAATCTCTAAGGTAGTGGTGAAAAATGAGATCTGTTTTGAACTCATCCAATAGCTTAAAGCCTAGGATGTCCAAGAACTCCATATTGTCAATCATCTTGACTGTGTGGCCTAGATGGTTATGGTTCTCCAATATTTCACCTGAATAATTTCTTGGAGATATAAAATATATCTTTTATAACTTTTTCCTAATAAATTTCTTATATAAGAGACAACATGAAAAACACATCCCTGATTTCATGAAGCTTATAAAGCTTGTTAGATGTAGTTGATAGCATAAAACACTGGATATCTACTGCGTCAACCATGTGTTGGTCATAGAGAGATAACTCTCCTTCCATATCATCTTTGATAGGTATCTCAGAAACTAGATATTCCAGAACAAAAAATTTCCACTCTTGGAATTGTATAATATGAAAGTTTTTGTTCCATTATTAGAAATTTATACCTATGAGAATGTAACACCCTAATTTTTTATGAATTCTTTTTCATATAAATTAGATTTCATTGAATGCATGTGTTATCCACAACAAAAATTTATGATTTCAAAACACACAACACAAAATTAAGATTTAACTATGCACAATACTAGGTTAGAATACCTTATACATGATAATGAGTTAAAAAAACACAATATATTATTAATATATTTATTTAAACTTGCACATTATAACATAGCCATTAAACTAAGCCATACAAATAGTAATAAATATTTTTAAAATATTAATTATTATGGTTTGACATAAAATAAAAACATTGATAAAAAAGTACATTTTTTTGGTAAGGTCTTTATATGTTTCAAAAATTATATATTCTAAAAAATGATTTTATATATTTTTTTGAATAAAATAAATAATTTTTTCACAATATTATAAAGTGGACATAAGTTACTTTTTAAAATATTATTTCAAAAATGATGTTTATTTTATTAGATGAATGTATAAAATTTATTTAATAAAATAAAAATTATTTTTGAAATAATAATTTTTAAAAAACTTATGGTGATTTTTTGGGATTTTTTGAAAGGTTTCATTTTTGATAAATAGTTAAAAATAATGAATTTTAATTGAAACATGCCTTATTGTTTAATTAATTTATAAATTTCAATTATATTTTAAATATATTTTCTAGAATTTTTAGTTAAATTATAAATATTCTAACCTAATTAAGGTTATTGGAAGCAATTTTATACTAAAATTGGATATGAAAACTGTACAAACTTTTGAGAATTTTCTCTTTCAAAACTAGCTTTCTCATCACGTCTGTGGGAAAATTTTTAAATTAAAAGATTCCAATTATATGAAAATAATATTGAGAAATTTATTTAAAATATTTAATCATCATAATTTATATTAACTAATAATTTAATCTTAATATTTGAGAATAGTTAATAGTAAAAACAGAAAAAAAATTATTTACCATGGTTAAGGTAAAAATTGGTTTATTGGGGGTTAAACTAAAAAATAATGGTTAAAATTGACCCATAATCTTGTATAAAATATATTTTATGGCCATATTTAGTTCATATCACGTGTAACGTTATAATTCGATCCATTTTTGACCCATTTGGAATGTGAAAAAAATTTCTACACGTTTTCTTTTCAAAAAATTACAATTGTGCCACTCTCCTCAGTTATAAAAGTCCACCCCTCTCATATATTTATAACACCATAAAACCCATTTTTTCAGACCATTAACTCCCAAAATAACTTCAAAATATCCATACTCTCATCATATAATCCGTACTTTGATGATAAATGTGACCTTGAAATGATTTTGGTGCAAACCTAAGGAAGATTTCTGAAAAAGAGGCAACATTCAACTATGATCATTTTTGTTATATTTATTCATCGACCTCCTTAAATTATTATTATTATAAATGATGATAAAATAACCAAATTATATTAAATATAATTATATGTATTTAGTTTATGTTCAGGACCTACAACAATTTCTAGTTCAATCAAATGGGCTATGAAATCATCATTCGTGTGTACGGTGGACTACCGCCTTACGAATCGATGTCATTCATTTTCTCATTACAACATATCAAGGAAGGAAATAAAGATGTATTTACTTTTTTATATATTATATTTATTATTTTATAAATACTTTTGAATTTTAATATCACACATAACTTCTTACTCTCCATTTTGTGGGAATACGATAACGTCACTTGTGTGTACGGTAGACTTCCACCATATGAAGTGATGTGATTCATTCATGATTTACATTCAATGTATTAAGTAATATATATATATAAAGATATGTGATAGAAATTACACAGAAATTTATATGTAAATATAATATATATAATTCCATTATTTCTCTTTCAATCCCAAAATAAAAAGGAAATAGTGTTCTGGAATGCATATGGCATACTATCTCCATTAACAGTGCATTTCATATTCTATCTATAAATATGATGGATTAATATAAATAAATATATAATTAATATATATTATATTTATATTATTTTTAAATTTATTAATATGATGAAAGCATGTTCAAACTAAGAGGAACAATAAAATAATAAATCAAAACATATACGAAAAACAAAGTAATTATTGCCCAAAATGTTACTTTAACATGGAATTATTAATAAATGGGTAATAAATGTCATAATAAAATCATATATGGTATGATATATATGATAATGGTTATTTAATACATTTATTATAAACTTATATTTATTATACAAGCGTTTTTAATGAGTATAACGGAAGTCAAGACTTATAGGGAAAAGGATTCTGGTTTCAATTTAAATTATTTGTGAATTATGTTTTTTATACAACTATCATGTATTGTGAGGTGAATATACATACTATTTGAAATTTAATATCTTGAATTTATTTATCCTTTTTATATTTTATGTTTTATTTTATGTTATTCTTTCATGGGGATTATTATTCGAAGATACCAAACAGGCAAAAATTTTATGTTACAATCCCATAATTTATTAGGATTATTTATAATTATGTTTTAGATAATAATATATTAGGTTCCATCACTCAATAAAATAATTATATTTCTTATCCTTTGTTTATTCTTGATATTTTTAAGAAATTATACCATTTTCCCACTCTTTGGTAATTAAAATAATTGATAGTTTTTTAATAAAATCCAACATTATTTTTCTATTCAGACGAAAATCCCTTTTATTCAAAAAACTATGTATTCTATTTTTTTCAAAAATTTCTTATTATTATCCTCATATTTTTCAATTTTTTTAACATAGGTGTGAATTTTTAATTTTTTTAATGAAATATTAGTTTCATTTTCTAGAAAATTCCCCTTTAACTAATACAGAAAATGTGAAAGAAATATTTTTTTAATTTTTATGACTTGACTGAATCTTCATATCATCCTAACCATTATTTACATTGATTATTAATTTATAAATTTTAAATTTTAATTTAAAATAAAAAAAATTAAAAATTTTATGTTTTAAAAATGATTTTTTTAAATCATTAAGTATATATTCCTTAAGAAATGATTTAAATTGTCAATAAAGATCATTTTCCATATAATATGACATATGTTGATGTTACCTATGTGTTATAGGGTATATGATCCAATGATACTATTCTTATTCATTCTATCAATGTTTTATGTTTATGAAGTTATGGTTTATATGAAACCCATTTATCTTCCAAAGGCTATACCATGTCAAAATTCTTATAAAACCCAATTCTTTTAACATGAGTTATGATATGATTATGTTTTGAAATGATTGTGAAACCTATCTTATTTCTATAGGTTGTGATATGATGAAATTTTTATGAAAAAATATCATTTCATGTGTTATTATATGATGAATGTTTTATGTTCTTTTAGCATACCGAAATATAGTTTTCATTATGATATGGGTTGGACCGATATCTCCCTCCACTTATCTGGGAAAAGATTTACATATCATGACAAATATAGGACTAGAATATGGAGTGAACTTGGTTTAGTATGGGATTTTTAAGCTATTTAGGTCTTTGGAGTGAACCTTGACTACTACAATCAATTTGGGAGTGACCCTATTTCACTCTGATAGCCTTGGTTGTGAGCCTTAACAACTATGGAAATGATTTTATATTCTTATGTTTATGAAACACATCTATATATTATTCTAGTTTTATCCTCTCATGGACCATGTTCTTTGATTACCTTATGATCGATGTCTTATAACCTACCAATCTTTATACCCCGACTCAAGATTATGATCATTGATATGAAGGATGTGGTTTAAAAATTTTATTCTCATGTTATACTAAATTATATTAGTTTTTTAACCTTTTTAGGCATCTGAGCTCACATTTTATTATATTTACTTTCTAAAAGCTATGAAAATATGTATTATGTATGATATGTCTAATAAGGGTGTTATTCTTGAAGATATTAGGTGTACATGATGTGGTTTAACTATGGATCGATTGTTTGTGTTTACATGTTTCCAAATACACTAATCTATTATGGTTAAGTTTTTAGTTCATGTAATTAAATGAATATTCATAAAAAAAATGTAATGTCTATGTATCAAAATCATAGGTAACTATAATTTGTACCAAATGATAACTTAAGTTATCCTTTGGAAAATATGATGAGAAACCCATAATGAGTGTCATGTGGACTTTTATAAGTATAAGTATATAGTTGAGTAAATTTATAGTAAACATTATTTAGCATTTGGAAAAGGATATAATGAGTGGTTTCGATGTAATTACATCCATATATGGATACTACAAGTGAATGTGGCTCTAGAACAAAGGTACATATGGGTAATAAATCGGAAAATGGAACATTGATCTAGACTCGATCGTTACCTGGGGAATGATAATTTGACTTACTATACAACTAATCCAAAACTCTCGGGGGATATGCTTTGTGAATTAAAAAACACTTTACAACCCATCATGAATGATTTAAAATATTACTATGAATTACCTAGGATTAACCTCATTATCATAGATAAAAGAAGAAATCATGATTTAGCAATATTATAAGTGGTTCTTCATAATCATGTGTTTTTTCATGATCATGTGGTTCCTCACTATGATTATTGATTCTTACACGACGTTTTTTGCTTTAGTCAATTACTATAACCGAAAGGAACTGCCTTAATGATTAGTTTTATGGACAAGATTATTATTTTCCCTCTAAGTATCCAAACATTATATGAAGTGGAATTAAATATCTCATTTATATGATCACAGAACTTTCTAAAGATGTGAATCATTCTATACTTCCAAATGAATAAAGAATTTAATGACATTCTGTTGAGTCCTTTTTTAGGCAACATCTACCCACCTTCTGTGGAACAATAAATCCACTAGTTTCTAAGCCATGAATCAGTTTCACTAAAAATATATTTTCCATTCTCCACTATCCATAACATGAAAATATATTTTTTGGATATCTACTATTTAGAAGGTGAACTAGTTAAATGTTATAATATTAACAAGAATATGATGAAATATGAAGAAATTGACTCCATGGATTTGGGTAAGCTCAAGAGCTTATTTTTCAATAAGTATTTTCCTCGTATTCTTCTTATAAATATGGATAAGGTGTCCCTTGAGATAAAGAAAATTTATGATAAATCCATTGGAACCAATGAGGAAAATTTTGAAATAATTTCAATGTATGATTTTGGTATTAACATCTATCCTGAGTATCATATTGATCAGTTATTTACTGGATTAAAACCAAGTATCCATGGGGAATTAACGCTAGGATACTTTAGTAGTTGTGATGTGATTTTTCAATGTGATATCAAGGTTGAAATAGAGGTTAGAGTTATGCATCAATGCTATGGTTATTTCAAGAAAAGAAAGATGGAGTTTATAGTAAAATATAAAAACTATGGAGATAAGAAGATAACATTTTCTTTTATTCTCAATGTGTGGGATGAAACATATAAGATATTGTTTTAGGGGGATTGGAAAATGTTTTATTTGTGGAAGGTAATTTCATCAGGAAATTAATTTCTTATGTGATGGGAATAAGTTAGGTAATGATGAAAATATATTAAATATTGCATATAATGAACCACTCATGGTATAATGTTTTAAATGAATGTATTATGGTAACTATACTAACCAATTCCCAAATATGAAGTTTAATGACAAAGATCAACGTCAAGAATCTCTTAAGCCATGGGATAAAGAGAAATCTAATGTGATAACTATTTATAAAGAAGGGGGTGATAATTATATAATGAAATTACATATACAATCTACTTTAGAACATCTAATGTCTTATTTGAATATGTACCTATCAATTCCGCCATTTCTGAAGAATTTTTAAGGGTATCAAGATTCTATCAAGACGATTAGATATATAATTAGTAGTGAAAACCATAATGGTGAGATAAGAATATCTCGAGTTAATGATTCCTCTCTTGTTAAATTTGTTGAGAATGTGCCTTCTATAAATCTTTTCATTTTTCCTCTGGATTAATTTGATGTTTTATTAGGCATGTATTTGATTTATCTACATAAATTTCAAATCAATTTATGAGTAAGGTAAGTTGTTTTTGATATTCCAATCCAATATATGATCATATATCAATGTGATGATAAGTAGTAAATTTTGATGGAGATAACATCCACTGTATGGGTCTTATATCCCATTTATATGGGGTTTTTATCTCAAATGATTGGGGAGAAACAAGAATTAGATGATATTGCTATTTTTTGATAATTTTTTTATATCTTTCTTGATGATTTGTATATAATTCCAAAAAAACATGAAATTGATTTCCCACTATCACTCGTATCTGGTTCCACACAACTTTCAATGACTCCCTTTAGAATGGAACCAATTTAGTTACATGAATTGAAGAAGAAACCGTTGAAAACCCTTACAAGGATTTAATTCATCCAAATTTTTCACCTAAGGGAGAACCTATTATTTTTGTTAAAATTAATTATGGATCAACAAGACTCTACACTGATTATCGAGAGTGGAACAAGATCATAATTAAGAAAAAGTATCATGTTCCCTGTATTGATGTGTTGTTTGATCTACTGTATAGAGATCAGTACTTCTCAAATATTGAACTTTATTCTGTAGATCATCCATTGATGGTAAAGAATTAGGATATAAACATGAATAAATATTGTACAAGGAATGGACACTAATAATTTTTTGAAATTCCATTCAGTCTTACAAGTTCCCCAACTATATTAATGGATTTAATTAATATAGTATTAAGATATTACCTTGATCAGTTTGTATTATCCTTTGTAGACGATATTATTATCTATTCAAAGAGAAAAAAGATCATGAAAACCACATGATAGTTATACCAAGGACCCAATGTAAGGGTAAACTATACTAAAAATAAAAAAACTATAAACTTTGGATGATTTTTTTTCATTTTTTTACCTTATAATCTCTAGAGAAGGTATATCGATAGATCCATCAAAGAAGTAGGCTATTGAATGTTTTCCAAGACCAAACATTTGGAAAAAGTTATGATGTTTTCCAGATTTAGGTTGATATTATTGTTGTTTTATATATTATTTCTTAGTACTATCTAATCCACTCACCAAGTAAACTCAAAAGGGATCCATGTTCTTATAGAAAGATAAATGTGAGGAATATTTCAAGGATCTGATGAGAAGATTAATTAGCGCACTTATTTTTACATTACCTTATATTTTATAAGGGATTTTAATATATAGAGATTGAATACAAGAATTTATTAGGACGTGTTATTATGAAAAATGGCATGGATACAGCCTATTCCTCATGAAAATAAAATATTTAGGAGACAAATTACCCAACATGTGATTTGGAGTTAGCTGCTATAATTTTTTCATTAATGTTATAGAGGCATTAAATTTTTAGAGAAACATGTGATATATATACAAATCACAAATTTTTAAATAATTTATTCACATAGAAGGAGTTTAAAGTGATATAGAAGATAGATATATATGATTAAATATTATGACCACTCCATGAATTACCACCATGGGAAAGAAAACAAGGTGGCTGATGCATTGAGTCAAAAGTATCATGCTAGCTTATCCATGAAGATGATTACAAAGCATCCAATATTCATTGATTTAAAAAGGATAGATTTGGAAATTCTAAAATACGGGGAAAATATTATCTTTCTCAGTTGATTTTTGAACCATATATCCAATTAATGATTAAAGATGTATAGAAGGAAGATACAAAGCTAAAAATGATGGTTTGAAATTATTTTGAGTTTAACCTTGATCATTATGAGATGATAAGGTTATGAAACAATATACATGTTCCTCCCATACTATATTAAAAAAATTATTTGATAGAGGAGGATCATATTTCATCATTCTCTATTCATCCTCGAAGTATGGAGATGTATATATATTTGAATGAATATTTATGGTGGGTTGGCATGAAGAGAAATATCATAGAGTTTGTATCTCGATGCTTGTTATGTCATTAATGTATGGATACAATAAAAAAATTGAAGGGGTGTTATATCCAGTACCCATACCAAAATGGAAATGAGAAAATATCACTATAGATTTTATAATTGGACTCAAAAAAATGTATAAATGGAATAATGATATATGTGTTTTAGTCAATTACCTTACTAAGTCATTCCACTTCATTGCTATCAAATTAGACATCTCTCTGGACCATATTATCAGGATATAAATTAAGTAAGTGTTAGGGTTTCATAGACTACCACATTCCATTATATATTATTGGGATATAAGGTTTACCTCAATGTTATGATTAATTATTTAGCAATCACTTGATACAATGTTTAGTTATAGTATTACATATCATCCACAAATAGATGGTTAGTTTGAAATAATAATTTAAACCCTAAAGGATGCATTGATATTTTTTTGTTTGGATTTAAATGGTGGTTGGGATCAAAACCTTCCTATAGTTGCATTTTCATGCAACAATATATTACAATGGATCATTTATATGGCTTCTTATGAATCTCTCTATAGAAATAAATGTAGATTTCCAACATACTGGAATGAATTTGGAGAAAGAAAGCTATTGTGGCTTGAGATAGCTGAACAAATGGATGAGAAGGTTAAATATATATTGAAACACATAAATGTAGTTCATAGTCAGTATAAATTGAATATAACAATCCCAAATGTGATTATGAATTTGATGTGGGTGGCATGGTGTTTCTATATGGATGGAGGTTATGAGATTTAGGATGAAAAGGAAACTAATCCCAAGGAATATTGATCCCATTTAAATTTTTTATGGTATCGTGATGGAATCCGATCAGTTGGAACTTACACAAAAACCTCTATAAAGTCAATGAGGTATTTTTATTTATCCCTTTTAAGGAAGAACATACCAGAACCTTCACATGTTCTATACAAAGAGTTCATACCATTGGAACGTCATATTTCTTCTAAGGAGCAAGCAATGAATATTATTAATAAAATATTTGAACATCAAAGAAACAAGACCACTCATTTGATCAAATTTTTGATGGGAAACTACCAGTTTTGGGAATCTATATGGGAACTTGAGGATATGAAGGGGCATAAGTGTCCATATTTTTTTGTTTCATAGTGATGAATTTTGAGTGAACAATTCATTTTAAAGGGGGTAAAATGTTACATGTTGAGTTTTTGTGAATTATTATTTCTCAAATAAATTAAATATATTTTATAAATTACATTATATGAAATAACAATTAAATATTGTTCTATGTGAAACACCAATTTAATCTTGCACTCCACACAATATTGGTTTAGCTTGAGTTACACAAAACATTGAGTTTTAACAAAACCACAATATATTATTAATATATTAATTTAAATATGACCATTATAACATAGTTGTTAAAATTATTCATATAAAAATTAATTAATATTTTCTTAATGTTATTTATAATGGTTTTATATAAAGTAATCATATTTTTAATCAGGTACCTAACATTTCAGTAAAATCTTTATTTGTTTCAACAATTCTACTTCCAAAAAAATTATTTATTTTTATAAACTATAATAAAATTAATTTTTTCATAATTTTAAATATTTAATTTGATAAAAATAAACTTCATTTATAAAATCACAATTTAAATATTATCGTTCTTTGATTTTGGGGATTCTTTTGAAAAAATTCAATTTTTTTATGAATAGTGAAAAATACTGAATTTTAATTGAAACATTTCCTTTCGTTTAATTTATTTATGAAGTTAAATTATTTTTTTAATTGTATTTATATAAAAATTATTTAAATTATACATCCATTAATCCAATTTTCATCATTGTGATCAATTTTATATTGAATTTCAATATGAAAACATTGTAAAATTTTGAAAATTTTCCATTAAAAAAATTATTTTCTCATCATATCTACAAGATTAATTTTAATTTTTTTTCCATGTATATGAACTGAATTTGGAAAAATGATTTCCACATTTATAATATATATAATTTTCATTATATAATAGTAAAAAATTAATTTTTTATCAAAATGAATAATAAAATGGAAATAATCATTTACCGCAGTTAAGGTAAAATGGATTTTCCGGGGGTCAAACTAAAATGATAATGGATAGATTTATATATAGAATTTTTTAAAATTTATTTTATATCCAAAATTTGACCTTATCTATTATAAGTTTAAAATTTGAGTATTTCCATTGGAGTTTGGAAGAGAATCTATTGGCCGATGACGACGACGATGTAATCAATAAATACATCTCGGATTCGACGAACCTCACTAATGAACATGAAGCGGTGATCATTATTCAACTGACTCTAGGTAGGGGTTTTTTTATTTTTTATTTTTCCTCGTTCATTGATTTAAAAACGAACGCAGATAAACCCATGAACAGGTTGATCTACATATCGCGTGTTATTGTAGGAGGGTTATTATTTTTCATTTATTTATGGGTTTGATTTGGGAAATTGATTTGTGATAATGATTGAATTATTGTTTGATTCGACCTGTTTAATCCTTATAATGGGAGCAGATCAACATTGTGATGAATGATGATGGAGGTTCATTCCCCAATTTGGTTTATTGGATTTATTTGTTTTTTCTTCGCGCTCTTTGCATTCTTTGCGGGGCGATGAACAACAGATTGTTGCGATTCCATTTCGCAATGAAATGATCCCAAATCGGAGATCGAATATTGTGACCATCCGGTAGAGGTGTGACGACGATGGTGGACAAAGAATCGACTCGAAACAAGGAGGATTGTTCTTTAAGAGTTTGTTGTGAGGGTGGATCGAAACATGTTTTTGGGGCTAGTAAGAAGTTCAAAAACAATGGAAATAGATTTGATGCATCAGGAAAACCTTGAATCTAGTGTTTCGTTGTGATCAGATGGATGGATCGAAGACTAGAGGAGTACTCGAGGCGTGGTGGAGTAGGATTGAGATTCTGTAAATTTCTGACACAAATGGTGTGTATCCAAATGAACACTCCATGTGGATAGGCGATGAAAGCAAGGGTTTTCAAGCTGCACACAATGAAGAACATGGTGTACCTCCTGGGAGACATGGTGTGTAGACCCCAACTAGTGGTGGCTGGAGTCCTGGGCAATAGGAAGCATTGACATGGCGTGTGACCACTGTCACATGACATACATGTCTTTACATGGGGCTTAGTGTGTATCTAGAATGATACACAAACACACATGTACTCCACCACATGGCCCTACAAGTCCAGTGACACAGGTCACCCCATGTACCGATTACACGGTTTGACATACATGGGTTGAGGTTGAATACGGGAACATGGATAGTGTACAAAGAGAAAACCCCAAATACCTTGACACGACGTGTGATCCTTCCTATATGAAATGTAGTTGTGTTTTAAATGACCAGCCTTATGACACGGGCCATTGCACACGGGCAGTGCCTGGGGTTATAAGACACAACATGTGACACTTCTTCATGCCGTGTAGTTCTCAGAACCAGGCTTGATATTCTTGTTCACCATTCCTTGGATAGGTTTCATTTGGGTTTGTGCCCCGTTTTCTCATTCCTCTAATGGTCTGGTATCATTTTCATTCACAGGAGTATGATCCCTTCAGTAAGACATTCTGAGATAGAGTTAGGTATCCCTACGAGAGGCCTAGAGTGAGATCCTTTATCCAATATTGAACCTATAAAGAGTCAGGTATCAATGTGACTAATCCTATGTGGCACCGATCCTCTACTTAGCAGGTGAATCTGGATGAGTTTTGATATCCACCAAGGCCCTAGCAGTAATCCTCATCTCTGTATCATGATCTTTCCCTACTCAGGAGTGTGTTCCCCCTGAATGAGTGCATCTATCTCTAATGGATTTCCCAAAAAAAATATTTCTCAAATAGTATAAAATAGAGCTATCAGACTTGTGGAGTGAGTTCTCCCAGACGAGTTCTTTGTGGAGCCTTCAAACTGAATCCCTAGAGGGGGTATGTGGTTTGGTGACTTATCTCTAGACCATGGGTCTATGTTTCGATTATATCTGGGTTTTTTATCCTATTATAAGTTCAGTAAACATATACTATATAGAGATGACTATATTTTTCATTTTTGTATTGATTTGTCATTTTCGGGGTCCCCTAATGAGTATTGTTATACTCACCCCTGCACAGGCTTTTCCCACACGTTTCGTGCTTTGTGCAGATGAGCAGCCTTTTAACGGAGTCCAGGGAGGACCTAGACCGGACTGAGCTTTTTGAGTTCCGTACAGGCTGAGGTGTTCTTATAACCATGAGCAGCTTCCCCAATGCCTCTTTTTCTATACAGGTTGGACTTTGTAGTTTGCATACTCTTTTTGTTGGTGGGTTTGTATTCTGGAAAAATTTACTTTCCATACTTTTCTTTCTGTCATACTCTGTTGGTTTGGTAAGTTATATGCATGAATTTTTCTCCTTAGTGGTTATTATATTTCCGAATTTATGGGCTTGGATGTGTGTGTATGTATAGGTACTTAGGAAATTCCTCCCATGATAGTGATATGCCTACTCGCTGCTAGTCACTAGCCCCTGTCCAATTGGAGGCGGGCTTGTGGAGTCACAACGCAGGCCACACTGGGATGGGTCGTGACATAAACCACATGAAATTTAATGTTAAGAGTATTTTAGTTAAGTAATTAACTATGTCCATATAAAATGTATACATAATCTGGTATATTTAATTCTATCTTGAATTATTTTTAATTTATTTGTTTAATGATTTCTCCATACATTTAAAATAAATAATTAACCCTGAATCTAATATAAATAAGTAAATAAAGAGGTATGATCCTGAGTGTTCTATAATAATGAGTAGGGGATGACATAGATACCGTCATTTTAATTTGATAATAATAATTAAAAAACCATGTAATAAATAAAATTAAAAATATCCGATCATGAATATGTCTTTCTATGATCATGTACATCCATAACATGAAACAAATGTACTTTTTCAAACTAGATAGCATTATTTTCAATTCATTATTATTAATTAAATAAATAACAATCAAAATATTTCAATTAATCTAATTAATTATTTATTTATTTATCTTTAATGTCTATCCGAACTATCTTTTTAAAACCATCATTGTGTAATTTTAAAATTACTAAAATTACCTAAGTACTTGGAATGAACTTTATGTCCCCACAATTTTTAAAAAACTACATCACATACTATAATCTCTTAATTCATGTACTGTTCCTATATGGTATTCATTACTACACAACTTGTCAGCTTCAAACATGTCATGTTGAACATGATTATAACCAACAAGGTTGGGTACTCTCATTAAATGGTTATGTAATGTACAAGGTGTCTTAAAGTAATAACCATCATGTTTGTAATTATGATTGAATTAACTATCTTTTATTACCCCATCACATGGTGAATATTACCATATACACACCATGTATTTTAGTATTAACTCATAAATAATTTCTTTATGTGTAATTAATTTCACATGATTACAGCTTGGATCGATGTGCAAACCATGTGATTTATATCGAGATACAAGATGTGTACATGGATGACAGACCGTATTCCCCACTACCGTAATACCTGAATGACATTCCTAGGGACATGATGAGTTTCTAAAACAAATAAATTAATGGGGTACACAATGTGTTTGTTGGACATACATTATGTGTTCCTCGTAGGTTTCCTATACCACACATAAAAAATTCAATGAATTATTGACCTCACGGAGAAAGTGATTTACACCACAAGACCAAGTAGACTACATGACATATATGACCATGTACATGCCGTGTAATCTAAAAAATATTCGGGCTGGTTTTCTAATAAAAAAATCATGTAATAAATACACTACATATATTGGTCATCCCATGTATCCCATAGGTTTTCCCATTGTGGTGAACCTTGGTACATAGTGTGTACTACTTCATACATTCCATGTATCCATGTATTACTTCTTGGAGGATTAGAACATCACAATGAAATCATTAGAATCATTTTTTTGTCAATTTTCAACCTATTTTGGGTTACATGAAGTTGAATGATAATAATAATAATAATCAGGTTAAAAAATCTATAAATGAAACTAACAAAAAATTCATATAATAAGAAAAAACAAATAATTATAAATTAATATTTGATCTCTCTAATACCACATAACAATTATGCTCTGAATAAAAAGTGGTCATACCCATACCCAGAAACTCATTTCCATCCACGTATTGAGATTTATCCTCTAAACTCTATAGAATAGAAAAAATAGAACCAGTTAACGAATGATATCACATTAAATTTATATTAAATTTAGATATATCAAGAATTACCTCTTCTTATAGTTCTTTATCAATTATTGAAAAGGAAGAACCTTCTTTTATATCTTTCATTAATAAAGATGAATCAAGGCTAGATTCCCTCCAATGATGACCCAATCATGAATCATGAATCACTAAACATCATTGAAGAATTATTTAAAATCAAGTGCATATGTAACTATGCATTTTACTATTTTTTGTTGATCATTCCTTATAATAAAAATTTAGAATGTTATATTATCTTAGTTCCCTCACAAATGGAGATGAATGAGGAGGGTAATTAATTACCATGTTACTTGGTGTGATTTGTAGAATACCTATGAGATGAGAGAATTTTCCAGGTTGAAAAATTTTGTGCACCACAAATTTTCATATAATTCCCATATATCATTAGAATTTTAGAGACAATTATTTATAGAGGTAATGTTAGAATGTTTTTTTCATAGATCTGATTTAAAACTCTCTTAATTATTTGTTTATTCCATGTCTAAATAAAAATAATATAAATATTATTTACATGACCTGAAGAATTTTTTTAACTAATTAAATATTATTTATCCAAAATAAATAATTATTATTTATTCAAGTTATATTCCTTTTTCATTACTCTCTAACTCTGTATGCTCATCCTCCACATTTTTTATTGTACCAAGTATAAATTCTATTTATTTAAATAAATAAATTACTATAAATATGTTACACAACAATAAATAAATAATTTACATCAACTAAAAAACCTGATTTAATATTATTCGCTGGACATGAGAATAATATTTTAATCTAATTATTATAATCATATATAATTTAACAATGGTTGTTGGATACAGTTAGTGAATAAACTTCTAGGCCACTTTCTTAGTGGCATTAGGCTAAACCACCTAATGGCCAAAGTTATCATATTGAAACATTCCAAGAAACCCATAGATAGAAGAGTTCAAGTCACAACAACTTTCAACCTCGTATAAACCATTATAATGTAATATAACTTCCTTGTCATGATATGTCCTATCAAACATGTTGTATAGTTTATGTCATCAACCTATATATTCTAATCTCTTTATTTTAATTTATGGAAATGAACAAACTAATAAAATTCCATGGAGATAGAATTTATCAAGATATTATATTCCTTTAAAGTGAATGAGAAACTCAATTTGAATGGAAGTGAAAAATCTTCTCTCACATTATTCATTAATGTAATACACTCATGGAGAACCCAACATATCCAAATTCACCATGATTTTTGATCACTGCTCTTTATGAAATACATATATGCACAAAATTCCAGAAACACATAAGTAATAATATTAGATTCAAAGGATCAATACACTAGTCAATGGATAGTAATATCCAATGACACATAAAACATGTGGAATTTATATTGGTAGGTTCGTTCTCATAACTTCCCTTATTAGAAATTACCAAGGGTGAATTCCATGATAAGGTGTTTAATTATATTATGAGCCTCCTATCCCTAATGACTTATATCATCTATGTCCCATCGGACTATATCATCCATCCATAGAACATGGGATTAAAGAATACTATCAGAACATCTATAGTATCTCATAACAATGGGAAAATGGTATATACTTTTAACATGAAATGTATCCTAAAGAAATTATCACATACACTAACATGAAAAATAACAATTAATATTTGTAATCAAATTATATTATATTCAAACACTATAGATATAATATGTATTCAAAAGATAAAGGGAAGTTTCTTTTAGGGCACCACTAACTCGAAAAATATGGATGCAGAATATATGTTTTGTTTGAAAAGTTTCTACATGACCTCAAGGGTATCAACTTTTTTACCAATATCTAGGGTCATAATTTTACATATAATATATCAAACAATATGATGATCCCTTTTAATTTCATTGACCCTTCAAAAATGTAAGGGGGATTATTTTCTAAATAATAGACTTTCAAGACTTGTTTCCTGAAATAGGTTCAAAATTATTTCAAAGTCAAGATGGTGGGTCGACATAGACTTTTATTGAAAATAAAATTATGCAACTCTAGAGTAAGATAAATTACTTGGAAGAGGATAAATCATTATTGAAAAAAATGTACTTAATTTTTAATTAAATCTAGATCATTATTGTGGACTTAAAAAGAAATTGGTTTGATAGTTTGTTTATTACATTAGTATAAAAATATAAGAGGATGAATGAATTCCTAATATGGTAACAATTAAAGGTACTAAATAGGTATTACGTAGTTTTTATTAAAGAATGAGATAAAAACACATCATATATTATTGTTTGTGTTAAATAAATTAAATTCCTAGAAAACCATAGCCTTCAACTTATAGATGTGAGTTTCAGTAGGGAAGTTGGCATTTTGGGATTCATGTTGGTGGAAAAATTCTTTTATATAGTTACAATAAAAAAGTCTATATGGAATAGTGTCAATCTAGATGGCATAAATCTATATACTTTCATTGGATTCGTTCCTATAATTGTTTTTATAATAAAAAATTAGTATTTTTTTTATCCATGATGTAGCTAATATTAATATAGACATTAAGAGAATGAATTATAATAGTTCTAGAGGTCCCAATTTTATCATAGGGTCCCTATTTATGGGATATTAATATATAATCAAAATGTTGGTAGGGTTTATATTATATTTTTTTCAATGAATTTCCACATCCTATATAAAATTTTACAAAAATTGTGGTTTATATTAAAAAAATCAACAATATATTATACTCTAAATAGTGCCATCTTATAAGTATTTGTCACTTTACAAACAAAATTCTTCTGGAGATTTTAATTATTAGGTTATCTTGTCTTCTCTCGATTCTTATTTTCACGTAACAATAAATCTTTTCTAATGAGCATAGAATTCATATAGCGGTGGATATTACATAAGAGATTATGACATTTCTTGATAGAAAGACCCATAAAGATAACATTATGGTCAAGGTTGACAAGGAAAAATCATATGATACGATATAATAGAGATTTATATTGAGAATATTTAGATAATATAGATTCTATAATTTAACATGTATCTAGTAGTTTAAATATATTTCCTCACACTCAATCATTATTTTTTGTATTAGTAAATATTTATATTTGAAATCCTTTAGAGATCTTAGGTAAATGGACCCTTTATCTCTAACCTCATTATTTCATCCTAAGACCCAATTATTAAGAACCTGAATGGGGCCATATAAGATGGGAGATTGGGATGCCATATAGGTTTCTATTTTTGGTGACATGGGTAGGTGATAATATATAATTTTTCCTTGATAGTAGTAGATAGAGATCATTAATGTGATTTATGTTTTCACTCTCATTATTAGTAGTCTCACCTCCAAAAAAATTCTAGTATAATATGATAAATGCTAACTTTATTATGGATACCATGGTGGGTTTTTACAATATAAATGTACACAATGGAGAGTAAACCATGAAGAGACTTTAAAATCAAGAGAGTTTTGGAAGTATCTTTATTACTGCACATTAATAAATTCAATTTAATATTGTAAAATATAGGAAGAATAATCACTCTCCCGGAGAGGGATTTAGAGTGCTTAGAAATTGAATAGATTGTTTTTCCATCCAATAGAGACTATTTTTTATTTTCATCAAAGAACACATTCAGATAATAAATTATACCCATTAGATTTAGGTAGACACATATTCTTTTATGTAATTATTTTTTTATTTCCAATCCCACCCCTTGGATCACAACCAATCGAATATGTAGCCCAGATCACAGTCACTTAGTGAATAGACGTGTTCATTAGATTAAACCCAATCTGATAGATGGTCTAGATAATAACCATTCAATTAAGTGGGTAAACCCACTAAACATGCCCATTCAATCCTAGGATTGATCTACTGCAACTTGTTGATCCATCAGAAAAATAAAAGAACCTCCTAACACTACACACTGACATGTCTTGCAATATAAAAAATGTACAATCAATGTTCCACATTGAGTGATAGAATGAACATGCATCGAAAATGCAATGAACATCCCTCATAACATTATTCATGGTTAATTTTCTATTTTAAATCATGAAAAAAGCATTCCCTTAGTAAAGGATCCCACTTTCTCTCATTTTCAAATTTATAAATATTTTATCTTTTAATTAGTAAAAAGTAAAAATTGATTTTTATTTTTTTTAAACAAAAAAATTTATAAAATACAACTATAACTAAAAAACATTTTATAACAAAACATTATAATATCTTTGAATGAACATGTATAAATGAAGTTATCTCTTTATTTTAACATTTATATAGTATAGAAAAATGAAATATATAAAGTGAAACATGTGGATAATTTACCATATAACTATTAAAATTTTTTATATTTGTCCTTCAAAAGTAAATTGAAATTATTTAGTTCTTCATATAATCCTAGACACCATTATGTTCAAATTTCTTGTATCATTACATGCTTTTTTGAGAAAAAAAATTCATATGCAATATGGATCAGCCTCACTCCTATATTCATGAAGATTTTTAATTCAATATCCTTTTTTCATGTGAACCATACACCATTTACCTAGTATATAAAATTATTTTGGTATTTTCATCCCATATATGATGAATTTTATGACATTGAACATAAAAATGTGATGTTATCATAGGTTAAGTTGACGTCCCATCATTGGTGGTTTATTTAAAATGAATTTTAATAGAACCCTAAGGAATTTTTTTACCACCCCCTTAAAACTTATTTTCTTAGTGGAACTACAAAAATTGTGCATTTATCAAACTAAGTCAAGAGTTATGATATCATCTTGTATAAATTGTATCACATAGAAATTCCTGATACCAATCTATCTGAATTTTCTATTACAATAATTATTATATACCCCAGCCTATATTTCTTGATTATCATAATGTATAGAAACTAGAGACATTGTCAGAGGATGAAACAACAGTTCTTATAAAAGAGGTATAATCCATCACACTTATTAATTTATAACTGTTAAATAAATAAAAATAGAATACACAATGGTTATGGTTATGTATGTGTGTTTCCTTGATCCTCATGAGATTATTCAATCTTCAAGTGTAAAAAACGATCCACTTATAAAAGAATGATCCTCTAGTTTAGTACTCTAAATTTCATCTAAAAATAAATACAACACCCTGGGTTCCACACTATAATATATAATGTAACCTGTAACCATCTTTAGATAACTGATTAATGTTTTAACCATATCTCATTATATATAACCTATATTATTTTTATACCTACTAAACTATCAAATAGAATATAAATATCATGTATTGTTCTTTTCATGTCATACATGATACACTAGATGCAAATTTAATATTTCATTTGAGAAATTTCCCTAAATGTATGTGGTTTCATCCCACTCCTAGAAGCATAATGAGTGGAAACTAGTAAAAAATCTAATTGTTCAAATTAATTTAGTACGTTTTCAATATTATGAGATAGAGAAATAAATATATTTTTTATTTTTAATAATTTTAAATCTCATTAAAACCTTATATTCCCCAAGGTCTTTTATATCAAAATTTATCCAAAAAATGACTTAGAATCATGTACTTTATTCATATCAGTTAAAAATATTAATATTACATCAAAATATAGTAAATAACAACACCATTATTATTATATAAAGTATTGTAAACAAAATTATAATTTTAGGTAACTACAAATCACTTTAATAAAATTTATTCATTAAATTCCTCATGCCATTATTTTGGAGCTTATTTTAAACCATATAGGGATTGTACCATTTTCAAAACATTTTTTTCTTTTAATGGTCCATGAATCCTTTCCATTTCTCCAAACACACACACACACACACACATATATATATATATATATTATCTGATTCACCATTTAGTAATGATGTTTTAACATCCATTTGATGAATTTATAAACATTATATGGAACCTAAGGAGATAATAATTCTAATAGAAGTATTCCTTTCCACAGAGGCATAGGTATCGAAATAATCATTTCCTTACTTTTGGGTAAACCTCCTGGATACCAATATGGAATTATATTATTCAATTATACCATAAAAATTTGGTTAACTTTGAAAAATCCACTTAAAACTTATCAATTGTGAACCTTGAGAATATCAACTAATATCTAACTATTATTCCTAATTATAGAGTTCATTTAATAATTTATTGTTTCCTTCCAAAGACATGAATTTAATGATTCCAAACAATCATTTAATGTTATATGACTCAAATAAACATTAATAAAAACTTGATTTTTTGTAACAATCTCAAAATTATTTCCTTCTAAAAAGTACAAAATGAAATCAGATCAATATGTCATGGGTATTTCAGTTTATTTAATTCTATGAACATCCTTGACACTATCTTATGGTGATACTATTTTATTTGATATTGGTTACTCAATTTGGACATTCTTAGGTTTAACAAAAAACCGTG
This sequence comes from Viscum album, assembly GCA_963277665.1. Lineage (NCBI taxonomy): Eukaryota > Viridiplantae > Streptophyta > Magnoliopsida > Santalales > Viscaceae > Viscum > Viscum album. The sequence continues at coordinate 535,386,937 of OY728138.1, read as the reverse complement.
ATTTTTTAGATATAGAACATCTTGATTCAATTAAAATATTAAAAATTACTAATTATTTATATTATTTAAACATGAATGTATAAACTTTTTAATTATCTACATATCCATGAAATGTTAAATCAATACCTTTTTGAACAAAATTTCACTTTTAGTTTTTGGAACTCTTGTAATTTCTTAAAAACACAAACATTTGGATAATTCAATTTTCATTTCCAATACTTCCACAATTCATAGGGAGTCATGGCCTTATTTTTGTGAGTAAAAAAATAAGGACATGGAACAAAGTTAACAATGCCTCTCCCCAATAACCTCCTCTAATACCAAAGATATTCATTTTATAATTAATCATTTCAACTTATTCTCTATTAATTATCGTAGATACATCATTTTTTGAGGTGTACAAGGATCCAATAAATCATGTATGATCCCTTAAGATTAAAATAAATTAAGAACTCTAATATTCTCCTCTATTGTCAAATTTTTGGAATTTAACCGTGAGATTACACTAGCTTCCAACATCAATTTTATGCAAAATAAATATCTACAACACCATCATTACCTTGTGAAATGTTGATAGAAAAAATCTACAAAAATAATCCATAAAAATTTTTAATTAATTTTTATTTCATATGGTTGGTGTAAATAGAAAATCATAAACGTCATTATGTATTTATTATATTAAATATATTTTTTTCAATAGTTGGAAATGGTTTCTTAGATATTTTAGTTTTAATTAATGTAAATAATTTATGATAATTTTTATGCATGATAGGTAATAATTACATTTTTATCTTATCATGATTTTTTTATAATTATTGTGACATAATGTATGAGTCCATAAATCAAGAGATTCTAATATTTTTTGGAAATAATTACATTTAGTTGGAATAGTCCATTAAATGAGGGATACATTATAACAAATATCCCACCACAGGGTAGAACAAAGTTATCTTCCTCAAACACAATATTAAATCCATGGTTATTTAATAATATTCCAAAAACCTATTTTCTATAAACAACAAGCACCTAGAAAAAATAATTTATAGTATTGAAATTTCATACGCTGAAATAAAGATCAAACTCAAACTTCGAATATAATTTTATTCTTGTAGACTTGGATATGTAGATTGGTGTCCCATAATTTATTTATTTCATCCTCATGAAATTATATTTATTGTTTCACCCATGACATGTAGCTCTAGGAAAACCCCACTTAGAAGAGATATATTTGAGCACATTAGATTCAATTACCATGGCCTAAAATAGGTCCTTAGGAGTATTATTTTGATATTTATTATTATAGAGATCACAATCCTTCTTGAACTATCCTGGATTTCTATAAAATTAGTGCACCCATTTCTTGTTTTTGAATTGAGGCTTAACTTTTGAAGGATGGTTTGTAAATTTTTCCACATTGATAACTCCAACGGGCTAGCTCCGACTACCTTGAGAACCATGAATTTATTTTACTTATGTTTATTTTCATCCTCATGATTTTTATATTCTCTCCAAATTTATTGGTAGTTAAGAAACTCCATGAGGGAAATATCTTCCTTCTTCTTTTTTAAAAAATGTTTAAAATTATTCCAAGATTGGTGATTTTATCGATGATAGATATGAATGTTTTGGAATCATCCATGTTTATATTATTTTTAGATGTTGTAATATATTTTGAATCACATATAATTACTCTTTTATTGATATATAATATACCATTTTGAATAAAAAACATTCCTACTAGGAATTTCTTTCTTGCCTCATCCTTGGAAATATATTTATTATCCATATAATAATATTATTTTTAGTCAAAAGATGTTTATATAAATCAAGGTGGTTGTAGGACAATGAATTGGGTATATGTCCCATGCACATAAGATCATCATTATCCCATTTTTTCTCATGTTGAAAAATTTAATCCCCTCATCTTCAAATTTTGGGAGATTTTGTGATGAGATAACATTCACAACACTGAGTGTTACAAGAAGAAAGTGCTTACTTATTTTAAACATCTTGAATTTTTTTCATAAAATTGCTCCATCCTCATCATGTTGTTTATTTCCACCATGTTCATGTTGACTATAATGTACTCTTAATATTATTGGGGATATATTTTTGTACTGGTTTGTAATACATGTTTTTTGTTGGTTTTGAAAAACCTCTACTGAATCGTGTTTCAGTAATCTTTTAGGGGTGGTTTTTCAAACCATCGATAATTTTATCAGTGGTTTATTTTTTATTTTAATTTTTTAATATTTAATTTTCTTAATTATTTTTATATTATTATTTTTTATTTTTTCATCTTTTATTATCATATGATTTTATTATTTATTATTATTAATTTCAATGCATATGAACGTGCTATATATTCCACAATGAAATTATGTGTTGGGTCATATTTGAACAAATTACCTCTTAGTTATTCTGTAACTACTTTACCACTCCCACAATCTATTCATGTGGAGACTAAATAGAAGACAATATGTGTGTGTGTGTGTGTGTGTGTGTGTGTGTCACAACCCATCCCCCGGGACTACTATCGTGACTACCCCAAGCCCGCCATCTATAGGCCAGGGGATAGCGAGTAACACCAAAGGCATAAATCCCTAAGACTGGGAAGGCATTTCCTTTATAACTATAAACAAACACAACTAGAGTACATGCAAAAGAAAACACTAAGTAAAAACTGTATAAAAAGTAGACTGAAAGTAAAGGGGCCGGAAATACAAGCCCAACAAGAAAGTACAAGGAAAGGGAAAATAGGTACAACTAAAAAGACAAACATATAGAAGGTGTCTAACAGCTCTAGGATCGTCCACAATGGATCCTACCTGAAGGGAAGATACAGAAAGCCTCCTTAGTGTTCTACATACATCTGTCTCCTCCGGGTACTGACTCGTCGTGAGTTCCACTTCCATGTACCGTCCAGTCCTAGCGCTATCTGTCGTCTGCATCCAACACAACGAGGTGCGGGCATAGCCCATACCGAGTTGAGTATAACGATACTTAGTAGGGACCCTGAGACCCTCAAGGTATCAAAAAATCCAACATGGATAAATCAAAAAGTATTATTTCAACAAATAACCATTACTTAGGTATATTCCCATACATATACCTAAGTTATCAAGTAACCCAACTCAATCAAGAGGTAAACAGAAAAGGTCATTGACTCAGTTAAAACAAGGATTTTCATTATTGAAACCACGGCTTCAGGAGAACTCTTACTCTGTCGAGTATAGTTGGCATGTCGCGACACCAAGGCACTTCTCACTAACCTTATACTACTGAGGTACACCTCATGTCGAGTACCACAGGTCTACTGCCAACTACTAAGAGGTCCGTACGTTGTGGGTCTACTGCCAAATACCGGGTTCTCCCCCTAATAGCCTACAAAGGTACTCCTCCTTTCGAGTACAGCAGGTCTACTGCCAACTACTAGGCACTCTTCTCTCCATGGTTCTACCGCCAAACACCAGGTGCTCCCCACTGGGCTAGTCGAGTCACTCCGAGTCGAATCGGTCAAGAAGTCCTCAGTTCTGTCAGCTACTAGGTCTCCACACTCTGCCTAATCGTCTCTGGGAGGATCCACTCCAATAGCTACTAGTCAATACTCCAAGTTTCACAAAGTCTCACATGGAAGTATCTCAAAGGACCGACGTGTCATAGGGGTCTCAACGCAACAGACGACGCATCAATCGGACGCCCGATCTGTGAGTTATTAGCATTTCCATCCTAGGGGCCTGGTTGGTTTTTAGGTTCAAACCAACCCAAACATACTCCAACTATGTCCAAAACACAAGTGGGATATGCCAAAGGATTCGTCTCACTCTATGATTTCCGTCGCCGCAGGCGGTTCGTTGATCGGACACCCGTGGCCCATGATACGGGCGAAAAGGTGTATTCAGGTCTGACGGGTCCGGGTCCGGTCTGACCTAGTCGGACCGACCCGACTTGACCTCGGTCTGGACCAGTGTCTGACCCAGTCCATGAGTTTGACCCAGTCCAAAGAGGCAAACCGGCCCAAAGTCACGGCTTGGCTCGAAGGCACGGCTCGACCCAAAGGCGCGGCCCGGCCCAAAGGTGCAGCCCGACATGAAGGTGCGGCCTGACTCGAGGGTGGCCCGGCCCGAGGCGGCCCAGCCTGAGGCGGCCTGGCCTGAGGGCGGCCCGGCCCGAGGCATCCCCGCCCTAGGTTTCCTGGCTCCTGGCGGCCCGGCCTGAAGGTGGCCTAGCCAAAGGCAGCACGGCCCGATTGGCCTGGTGGCCCGGTAGGCCCGGCGGCCCGGTCCTCCTGGCGACCCAGCAGCCCGATGGGGGTCCACCATAGCCATGGCCAGGGGGGAACCGCATGCCCCCTGGCAACTAAACAGCTTAGTTGTTCATGTAGAACTGAACTAGGAACGGGTGGCGCCGGTCCAGCTCACGCGGGACCCGACGGGGTCCCGCACCTCCCGGCTGGCCCGAGAGGCTAGCCGCTCCACACCACGGTGCGACACAACAGCGTTACACCCCTCCGTCGTAGCCCAGCCTGGTCACAACCTCCTGTTGTTCTCCGCGTGGCGCGATGGTGCCCCACTCCTTGTTCGACAGTCGCGGCCCTCCTGGTCACAACCCATCTTTTTGGAGCGGTGCCATCGCACCGCGCCCCTCTGACAGTGTCGCAACCCGCCTAGCCATGACTCGGCTCTTTGTGTGGCACGGAGGTGTCGCGGCCTTGTGGCGACCCAGCTGCCTTGAGCAGTCGGCTTCTTTGCAGTCGGCTCGTTGCCGGTTGCCGCCTGTACCTCCACCGTCATCAACGAACAAGAACAAACAAAAAGGGAGGGTCAAGCCTTGTTCGTGCGGTCAAAAACCTCCTCGTCACGGTGATATCATTTGGTTCTCATATCAGAAATTCGTAGGACAAAGAACGAGTTCAAAACAAATCAAACCCTCTACCTCGATTTTCGCTCATTGACGAAGTCACAGGAAACGGACGTCATTTCATTGACATCAGGTAGAAGACGATGAAGTCGAGGAGGAATGATTCGGGGAAGACGAGTCGAGAAGACGTCGTCGGTGTTCTTCTTGGGTGGTAGTGTTTCCTCTACTTGCTTTGGTTGAAGAGGGAGAAGACGGTGCTCGTTGTTCTTCTGTGGTGACGGGCATTCTTCGCATTCTTCGTTGAGATAATGAAGTCCTCTCAATTCTCCCAAAGGCTCTTCCTCTCCTTAATTATCCTAACAAGGATTATGCCAACCCCCACCATAATAATATATCACATATTATAATGTTTGCATAATGAATTCAAAGAATTCAAAAATGATTCCAAATTAATTAAGTTACTTTACTTAATTAAATTGGAGGAGTTGGCTCATTAAATGAAAGGCGAAGGTGAAGAGTTTCACAAATTTAATTTGGAGTTTAAAGGAGGTTTAAAGATCGTGTGGGCCCCACCAAATAATCCTCCCAAGGGAGGTTATGTACGGGTGGGCCCCACCTCCATAACCTCTCATGGGAGGTTATGGTGTGGTGGACCCCACCACTAACCTCTTCTTGGAGCTTATAACCACCAAGAAATATAAATAAGCTATCACCCTATTTTTATTTAACTTTATTAAAGAACCCCAAAAACTATCTTCCACTCTCGATAAAACGCAACTGCGGTGAAGGTCTCACTAAAAAATTGTCGACGCTGCAAGTTCAACGGTGCCCTCAAATTTCTATTCTGAGCATCGGTTCAGAAGTTATAAAATTCTGAACGTACGTTTACTGGACTTACCCGAACAAAACATCAGAAATTTATTATAGGCACCCCAGGCCTCAAAATCAAGCGTTGTCAGAAACTGCGGACTCAGAAAATTTCCATGTATTCCAAAAAAATTCCATAGAAATTTCGGGTCTTTACATTATCCCCACCTTAGTGCTTTACATCCCCATAATCTTCAACTCGAACTAAGGGAACAAATGGGGGTACTGAGCATGCATGTGATCCTCCCACTCCCATGTGCTCTCCTGGAGGTTCCCGTGCTGCCAGCAAATGCGCACTAGAGGTATCGACCGTCCACATAGGAACCACTCCTGTCGATCCTCAATCTCCGCTAGAACCTATGTCAAAGTTGCCCCGTCATCGATGTCTAGCTTTTCATGGTCAATGATGTGGGATGGGTCGTGCACGTATCTCCTCAGCTGAGATATGTGGAAGACGTCATTCACCCGGTGCAACTAAGGTGGAAGAGCCAAGCAGTAAGCCACCTTCCCTACTCTACTGAGGACCTGGAGAGGTTTGATGAACCGTGGAGACAACTTGCCACCTCAGCCAAATCTCCATAGAACCCATCGAGGTGAGACCTGTATGAAAACATGGTCTCTATCCTCGAACTCCAGAGGTCTCTGTCTCCTGTCAGCATACGAATTATGCCTTCTCTGTGTAGTCTTCATCCACTCCTGGATGATCAACACCTTCTATGTGGTAGCCCGTACCATCTCTGGTCCCACTAATGTTGACTCCCCTGGGTCTGTCCAGCACAGTGGTGATCTGCAAGGTTGTCCGTACAAAGCCTCGAAAAGTGTCATACCGATGGTGGAGTGATAGCTGTTGTTATAGGAAAACTCCACCAAAGGCAAGTGATCCTCCTAGGTGTGATTGAAGTTGAGGACGCATGCACATAGTATGTCCTCAAGGGTCTGGATGGTCCTCTCGGTCTGACAATCTGTCTGAGGATGGAAGGCGGTGCTCAAGCGAAGCTGTGTCCCAAAATCTTCCTGCAACCCCTTTCATAGCCAGGAAGTAAATTGTGTGTCATAGTCGGAGACAATAGAAGAAGGTAATCTATGAAAACACACAATCTCTTGCACATAGAGGCATCCCAAGATCTCAACTGAGCCCTGCTCTCTGATCGGTAGGATGTGGGCCAACTTAGTTAGTTAGTCGAAAATCACCCAAATCGAGTCGTGACTCCTGGATGTGCATGGAAGACCCATCACGAAGCCTTGGATATCCCATCCCACTTCCACTCTAGGACCTCTAAGGGTTGAACCAAACCTGCTGGTACCTGGTGCTATGCCTTCACTTACTGACAAGTGAGGCACCGTGAGACAAACTCTGCTACTGCCTTCTTCAAACCTGGCCACCAGTATTGTTGTCAAAGGTCCTGGTATATCTTCACCACTCCTAGATGTACCGCTTGAGGGGAAGTGTGAAACTCGCTCAAAACATCCTCCTGAAGTGTTACTGGTAGCATAGTACATCCCTTGAAGAGGATGACATGCTCCCCACCTTTAGAAAATCCATCAAGTGCCAGCCCTGTGGATATCTGAGCACGTCACAACTTTCAATCTGTGTCCCCATGTTGTGCATCCTTGAATCGCTGAAGATGTATAGGAGTGATTGTAAGAGACTAGATAGGCTGCTCTATCCCTATCTACAAAGGATATCTGTAAGGTAGCCAGCTGCTATGTTGCCTCTCCAAGTAGCTGAATGTCTGTCCTCCTGTTGAGCGCATTCGCAACAACATTCCCCTTCCGAGGAGTATAGACTATCTCAAAGTCATAGTCATGGAGGAACTCAATCCATCATAGCTGTCTCAGGTTTAGTTCCTTCTGAGAGAAGATATACCTAAGACTCTTGTGATTATAGTACATGGTAAAACATTTACCCATCAGATATTGTCACCACATCTTCAAGGCGAAGACCACTGCTGCAAACTCTAGGTCATGGGTAGTGTAGTTCTGCTCATATTGTCTCAACTGCCAAGAACCATACGTGATCATTTCTCACTCCTACATCAGGACACACCCGAGTCTGGTCCATAAGGCATCATATTAAACTATGTACCCTACGCCTTCCTCAGGAAGCCTCAAGATGGGGCCAACAGTCTGCCTCTGCCTCAGCTCCTGAAAGCTCTATTGGCATCTCTCCGACCACACGAAGGGTTTCCCCTTCTTCTTCAAGGATGATAGTGGTGATGCAACTCTAGAGAAGTATAGAACGAATCTTCGGTAGTACCCAGCCAAGCCCTAGAAGCTCCGTACCTCTGTCACAATCTTGGGTTGCTCCAAATCAAGTACCTCTTAGATCTTCACTGGATCCACTACAACTCCAGCCTCTGAGATGACGTGTCCCAATAAGTGAACCTCTCGAATCCAAAACTGGAACTTCGAGAGCTTACCATCATGTTGGTTCTCTTGGAGTGTTTCAAGTAATACCTGCAAATGGTAGGCATGCTCCTCCTCAATAGTCGAGTAGATCAAAATGTTATTGGTGAAGACCATGACAAAGTGATCGAGGTAAGGATGGAAGATCCTATTCATGAGACTCCTGAACAATGCTGGATCATTGGTTACACAGACGGGAATAACCAAAAACTCGTAGTGTCTGTAACGACACCTTAAGGTCATCTTCTTCACATCTTCTTCTCAAACTCTGAGCTAGTGATTGCCTGATCTGAGGTCTATCTTCGAGAACCATCGTGCTCCCTTGAGCTGATAAAAGAGTTCGTTAATCCTTGGGAGTGGGTACTTGTTCTTTATGGTCACCTGGTTTAGGTGATGGTAGTTGACACAAAGACCCAAGCTCCCATACACCTTCTAGGAGAATAGAACATGGGCTGCCTAGAGAGAAACACTAGGAGGGATATATCCCTTCCCCTGCAAGTCCTCCAGCTGTACCCTCAGCTCGCGAAGCTCAGCGGGAGCCATCCGATAAGATGGATTAGATATCAGTGTTTTCCCAGGGTATAGGTCAATTTAGAAGTCCACCTCTCTGCGAGGAGGTAGTCATGGAACATCATCCGGGAAAACATCCGTGTACTGGTCGACCACTACATGATAAGTTGGACTCCCCACATCAACTACTCCGAGGGTAAGGCAAGCGAACTGGCGAGAGATCGACTGCACCCTCCTCCGAGTAAGTCTGTCATGCGCTGCAAAGGATCCCTTCTCACTGGTGAAGGTGAACCTTGTCCCATCCATGCGGAAAAACCACACTTTGTGCCTAATACAGTCGATCTGAGCATGGACTGTAGATAACCAGTCCATATCCAAGATGATGTCATAAGGCCTCGACGCCGCTACGAGGAGATCTCAGCCGAATCTCTTGCCTCCTAGAGTAAGATCACACTACCGGCACCAGTGTGTATTCATCGAGTCTTCTCTCATTGAATTCATTACCCGTAAAGATCGATCCAACGACTCCATCATAATCTCTGAGCTCCGAATGAGGGCAGTGGCTATGAAAGAGTGACTGGAACCTGTGTCTATGAGAACTACAGCTAAGGTGGAGTTGACACAGATCGTACCTCGAATCATCTCTGGAGCGCCGTGATTTTAGGCCTCCGCTACTTGAAGATGTTCTCTTCCCTGTTCACCAGCTCCCTGTTTTCGGGGTGGACCTCCTAGTGGTGGTGGCGGTAGCACCTCGTAACGTCGTCCACCACCAGCTACACAGCCAGCTCCTCTTCCACGTTTTCCTATTCCCTACGGACCGCCTCGATTGAACCTATGCCTCTACCTTGGAGGTCCCTCAACTATCTTTTGATCATTAGTACAGTGGGTCGGATAGTCATGAGCCATGTGACCAATCCCACCATAGGAGTAACACTCTCCGCTCCTGGCATGATTGGCACTGTATCCACTCTGGGTGCCCCGCACAACCACTCATGAGTTGTTCAGTTGACCACCTGTGGGTCTAGTCCTCTTGGACCTATACATATTTTGTCTACTTCTAGCTGTAGAATACTCCGCTGCAAGTAGACTAGTAGTGGGTCTCGCTGCTAGAGACTACTCAGCAAGGAAACTCTTCACTATGAGGGCTCACTCTAACACCCTCGTCTACGTTGAGATGCTGTGAGAGACAATTGAAGCTTCGATCTCTCACCTGAGTCCCTGATCAAAGGTCTGGGCCTTGAAAAGAGGGTCTCGTACCATATCATTGGAGTAGCAGGAGAGGTCAGTGAACCTCGGTGAGTACTGAGCTACACTCATGCTGCCCTACTGTTGCTGAAGTAGCTCTTGAATCTGCACTGCTTGAAGGGTGGCTGGTACAGACTCCACTCGGAACAGGCCCTTGAAGTCTACCCATATAAGATTCGCCTCGTCATGCATCTGGATCATCAGGCTCCACCATTTTCCTGCTACTTCCTGATGGATACTGGCAGCTAGGATCACCATGAAGTTGGCTGGTGTCCCAACTAGTCTAAAGACACTCACCACAGCCTCCATCCAATCCTCAGCCACTTGCGGGTCCGTCTCTCCCCTGAACCTGGGTGGCCTCTGGCGTTGGAACTCCTACAACGTGCTCAAGCGATGTGCACTCTCTATTGTTGGGGATGGTGGCATCGGTGTCCCAATGGAAAGTAGTACCGCTGGTGTCTCAACTGGAAGAGGGCCCTGTACTGAGGCCTCATCTCTCGGCGGGCTGTCAGTATGTACAACTCTCGAGGCTCTAACTGGTCGTCCACGAGGAGGCATCCTAAAAGAACAGATGTGACACAGTTAAAAGACAAAACCTGGTGAGCTGACCTGGTTGGAGTAGACGTAAAGAAAACTTTTGAAATCACACATGCAATCAGTTTTTTCAGGTACTAAGTCCGGAATTAGTAGTCAGGGTCCTGGTGTATGGATACGTCGGCCACCACACCAACACTGGACTCCCTGAACTGAAAACCACACTCGGTACCCTTAACCCTATTGCTTCACAAAAAAGAAATATTAGAGTCCTAAGTTATGTGGTAGAACTGACACCTATGATACAAATTTGTCACGACCCGTCCCCCGGGGCTCGTATTGTGACTACCCCAATCCCACCTTCCATAGGCCAGGGGCTGGCGACTAGCACTAAAGGCGTAAATCCCTATGATTGGGAAGGAATTGCATTTATAACTGTAAACAAACACAACTAGAGTACAAGCAGAAGAAAACACTAAGTAAAAACTGTATAATAAGTAGACTAAAAGCCAAGGGGCCCAAAATACAAGCCCAACAGCAAAGTACAAGGAAGGGAAAAAGAGGTACAACTAATAACTCAAATATCTAGAAGGTGTCTAGAAGATCCCGGATCGTCCACCATGGATCCTAACAGAAGGGTAGGTACAGAAAGCCTCCTTAGTGTTCTACGTCTTTCCATCTCCTCTGGGTACCGACTCGTCATGAGGTCCACCTCCGGGTAATGTACAGTCCTCGTACACTCCACCTCGGTCAATGTTTTCTGTCGTTTGCATCCAACACAACGAGGTGCGAGCATAACCCATGTAGGGGTGAGTATAACGATACTCAGTAGGGACCCCGAGACCCTCAAGGTCTCAAAAAATTCTAACATGGATAAATCACAAAGTATGATTTCAACGGATAACCATTACTTAGGTATATGCCCAAACATATACCTAAGTTATCAAGTAACCCATCTCAATCAAGAGGTAAACACAGAAGGTCATTGAATTAGCTCAAACCCATATTTTCATTATCAAAACCACGACTGTTGGAGAACTCCTCCTCTATCAAGTACAGTGGGTCTATCGTGGCATTGAGGTGCCTCTCACTAACCTTAGACTGCTGAGGTACTCTTCCTTTCGAGTACTGCGGGTCTACTGCCAACTACCAGGTGCTCGGTCCACTGTGGGCCTGCCACCAAATACCAGGCGCACCCCCTAATAGCCTACCTAGGTACTCCTCCTATCGAGTATCGTGAGTCTGCTGCCAACTACCAAGCGCTCCATCCACCATGGGTCTGCCGCCAAATATTGGTCTCTCCCCACTAGGATAGTCGAGTCACTCTACGTAGAATCGGTCAAGCAGTCATCAGGTATGTTAGCTAATAGGTCTCCGCACTCTGCCAGCTCGTCACTGGGAGGATCTGCTCTACAAGCTATTAGTCGATACTCCAAGTGTCAGAAAATTCTCACATGAAAGTATCTCAAATGACCTCCACATTATTTGGGTCTCAACGCAATAGATGGCGCGTCAATCAGACGCCCGGTCTGTGAGTTATTGCCATTTCCTTCCCAGGGGCTCGATTGGTTTTTAGATTCAAACCAACTTGGCCATACTCCAACTATGTCCAAAACTCAAGTGGGATATGAAAAAGCAATCGTATCACTCTAATATTTCCATTGTTGTAGATGGTTCGTTGATCGGACACTCATGGCCTATGATATAGAAGAAAAGGTGTATTTGGGTCTGACGAGTCCGGGTCCGGTCCGACCTAGTCAGGTCGACCCGACCTGACCCGGGTCTGGACCAGGGTCCGACCCGATCCATGAGTTTGACCCAGTCCGAAGAGGTGTCCCGGCCTGAAGGGGCAGCCCGACCCGAAGGGGATGACCGGCCTGAAGGTGCGGCCCGACCCGAGGGTGGCCCGGCCTGAGGCGGTCCGGCCTGAGGGCGGTGCGGCCCGAGGCGGCCCGTCCAAAAGGCGGCCTAGGCCGAGGAAGCCAAGACCGGTTGGCCCGGTGGCCCGGTCGGCCTGGCAACCCAGTGGGGGTCCTCCATAGCCACGACTTGGGGAGGAACTACGCACCTCCTGGCACCCAAACGACTTAGTCATTCGAGTAGAACCGAACCGACGTCGGGTGGCACCGGTCCAGCTCACGCAGGACCCGACGGGGTCCCGCACCTCCCGGCTGGCCCGAGTGGCCAGTCTCTCCTCACCACGGCATGACGCGACGACACTACTCCCCTCCTCTGTGGCCCGGCCTGGCCGCAGCCTCCTGCTGGTCTCTACGCTGCACGGCGGTGCCACGCTCCTTGTCTGACCGTTGTGGCCCTCTTGGTCACGACTTTTCTTTTCGATGCGGTGCGACAACACCATGCCCCTCCGGAAACGTCGCGACCCACCTGGCCGAGGCTCGTCTCTTTTCATGGCACGGCGGTGCGACGCCCTTGAGGCGACCCGGCAGCCTTGCACCACCGGCTTCTTTGTGGTTGTCTTGTTGCCAGTCGCCGCGTGTACCGCCTCCATCATCAACGAACAAGAAAAAACATAAGGGGAGGGTCGGGTCGTGTTCATGTGGTACGAACCCCCCTCATCACAGTGATATTATTCGGTTCTAATATCCGAAATTTGTACGACAAAGAACGAGTGCAAAACAAATAAACCCCCTACCTCAATTGTTCCTTGTTGACGAAGTCGCGGGAAGAAGAAATCGTTCCATTGACGTCAGGTAGAAGACGAAGAGGTCAAGGAGGAAGGATTCAGGGAAGACAAGTCGAGATGACGTCGTCGAAATTCTTCATGGGCAGCGGTGTTTCCTCTACTTTCTATGGTTTAAGAGGGAGAATATGGTGCTCGTCGTTCTTCAGTGGTGACGGGCATTATTCGTGTACCTCGATTATTTCTTGTTGACAAAGTCGCAGGAAGCATACATAGTTCCATTGACATCAGGTAGAATACGAAGAGGTCAAGGAGGAAGGATTCGGGGAAGACAAGTCGAGATGACATCATCGAAATTTTTCATGGGCGGCGGTGTTTCCTCTAATTTCTCTGGTTGAAGAGGGAGAAGATGGTGCTCGTCGTTCTTCAGTGGTGACGGGCATTCTTCATGTTCTTCGTTGAGAGGATGAAGTCCTCTCAAATCTCCCAAAGTATCTTCCTCTCCTTAATTCTCCCAAAAAGGATTATGCCAACCCCCCACCATAAAAATATATCACATATTATAATTTTGGAATAATGAATTAAAATAATTCTAAAATGATTCAAAATTAATTAAGTTACTTTACATAATTAAATTGGAGGATTTGTCTCATTAAATAAAGGGGTAAGGTGAAGAGTTTCACCAATTTAATTGGGGGTTTAGAGGAGGTTTAAAGCTCGTGTGGGCCCCACATAAGAATTCTCCCAAGGGAGGTTATGTGCGGGTGGGCTGCACCCCCATAACCTCTCATGGGAGGTTATGGTGTGGTGTCCCCCACCACTAACCTCCTCTTGGATCTTATAAAAACCAAGAAATAAAAATAATCTAACACCTTATTTTTATTTAACTTTATTAAAGAACCTCAAAAACTATCTTCCACTCTCGATAAAACGTAACTTTGATGAAGGTCTCACTAAGCAACTGTCGACGCTGCGAGTTTGACGGTGCCCTCGGATTTCGATTCCGAGCACCAGTTCAGAAGTTAGAAAATTCTGAATGTACGTTTGCTGAACGTACCCAAACAAGACTTTATAAATTGATTCCAGGCACCCCGGACCTCGGAATCAAGCGCCATCAAAAAATGCGGACTCACAAAATTCCCATGTATTTAAAAAAATTCCACGGGAATTCCGGGTCTTTAAAATATTTTTCAATAGAAAAAATTACTCATAACAACTTGATATAAACTAAATAATTAAAAATTAAAAATTAAAAATGAATAATTTATAATTAAATAATTGTAAATAATAACTAACAATGAATAACGAACATGGAATAAATACTAATAAAAAATTAATTATTAGTAATTAGTAATTAGTAACTAGTAATTAATCATTAGAAATTAATAAATAATATTTAAAATCACAAATTATTTATTAGTATAAAAAATATAAATTAATATTAGATAAATAAATATAAAATGTGGTAGTAAATAATAAAAAATAAAAAATAAATATTAAATATTAAATATTAAATAATATATGATAAATAACCACTGAAAAAACTTCCACACAATCTGTATTTTCCACTACTGAGACCCTATTTCATATAATTTTCCAATATACAATTCCAATATTCCATCTTCCAGTTTTTAGAAAATACAAACCAGTTTAAATTTTTTTTTTAACATTAAAATTTCCCAAAATATAGCAATATTTTAAATATTTTAAAATAACCTTTTGAAAATAAACCAGTGTACACTCTTGGAATGGATATGTATAAATAATGGAATCTCTTGATTTAAACCTTTATATAGTATATAAAAATGAAATCAATATTGAGAAACATGTGTATACTTCCATAAACATATAACAATTACTATCATATAGATTCATCCTGTAAAAGCCTAGTCAAATTCCTATATTCTTCATCTATAACAAGGAACCATTATGGTCATGTGTATCTTATACTTTCGAGATTTTTTGAGATAAAAAGACATACACTATTTAGATTGTCCTCACTCTTATATTCATTAATATTTTTAAACCATTATCATTTTTTCATGGGAACCAAACACCATTTACCTATTATGTGACATTATTTTTGTGTTTCAATCACATATATGATGGAATTTTCTATATTAAACATATACATGTGAGGTTATCATAGGTTAATGTGAATTACCATCATTAGTGAATTATTTACAAGAAATTTTCACCTATTAATAAGGAAATTTCCTTTTAGCCCCCCTTGAAAGTCCCTTTGTTAGTGGAACTAGAAAATTCTTCCCTGATCAAACAAATTCACGAGTTCTGATACAATATTGTATTAACTATATCATATTGCTCTATCTAAGACCAATGTGTCTCAATTTTATATTAGAAGAATTCTTATATACCGTATCTGGTATTTTTTTATTATCTTAGTGTATAGAAACCAAATACATTGTCATAAGAAACAATGGTAGATCTGATAAGAGAGGTATAATATATTGCACTTCTAAATTTTTAGTTTTAAATTCAATTAACATAGAATCCACAGTGGTCGATATTATTCATTTTTTCCTTGATCCCCATTAGACCACTCAATATTCATATGAAAAAACCTAACCACATATAGAAGAGTGATCCTCTAGATTAGTTCTCCAGATTGCATAAAAAACCCTTATAACACCCTTGTGTTTACAAGATAATATATACAATAAACCATATTACCCTTTAGTTATTTGAGTAATTTTTTTAACCAAGTCCCATTATACATAATATATATAATTTTTATACCAACTCGACTATCTAATATAGTATAAAACATCATTTCTTTTTATTGTTATAGAATACATGATACACTTCATAAACATTTTATATTTCCTCTATGAAATTTACCTACAAGTATTTGGTTTCATCCTACTCCTAGAACCATATGGGGTAGAAACCAATGAATAATCGAATTGATTAAACCAATTAAATACATTTTTAATATAATGATATTAAGAAAAAAAGTATAATTTTTATTTATTATAATTTTAATTACCAATATAATATTGGATTCAAAAAATATTTTATATCAAAATATATCAATAAAAAATACATATATCCCTTTAATATATTCATATAAGTTCCTAATATTAATATTACATAAACATAAAATAAATAAAAACACTATGATTATTATAGAAGGTGATATAAATACATATATTGATTTTGTATACTACAAATCCATTTGATTAAATTTATTCATTAAAATTATCATGCCATTTTCATGGAGCTTATTGGAAACCATATAGGGAGTGTAGCAATTTCAAGACCATTTTTTCTTTTATAGGTACCACGAATCCTTCCCATTGTACTAGATATATAAATATTTTTATATATTTTTATTTATCTAATTAACTATTAAATAATGTTATTATAAAATATATTTGGTTAATTTATATATAATAAATAGAACCTAAAGTGAGAATAATTCTAATATAAGAATACCGTGACACATGACCATAGGTATCATAATAATTTCTTCCTTCGTTTTATAAAAACCTATTGCCTACCAATATAGAATTATATTTTTCAATTATACTATCAAACATTTGTTTCTTATTAATGGTCCACTTTTAACATATCTTGATATACTAATATCAATTTCGTAATCCTAATTATATAGTCCATTTAATCAACTGCATGTTCCTTCTAAATAATTTCATCGGAAGATGCAAAACCATAATTTATAGTTTTAAGATCAGAATCTACATTAATAAAAACTAGAGTTTTTGGAACAATTTTATCATTATTTCCTTCCAAAAAATTACCTATATAAATTAAATCTGTATTTCTTTGGTATTTGAGTTCATTTTATTCTATGAACATCATTGAAACTCTCTTTTTGAGATACTATTTTATTTGATCTAGATTACTCAATTTGAAATTTCTTAGGTTAAATAGAAAACATGGATTTATTAAATATAGAATCTATAGATTCAATAAATTTGTTAATAGATACTAAATATTTATATTATTTAAACATGAATTGGTAAACCTTTTAATTCAATACACATCCAAGAAATATGTAATACATATCTTTTGTAAAAAAAACTTTTCACTTATAGGTACATATACTCTTGTAATCTCACAAAACATGAACATTTAGACACATAAGGTTTGGTTTCCTATACTTCTATAATTTATAGGGAGCCATGGGATTCATTTTGTGGGTAAACTACTAAGCATGATTCACATAGTTAATAATGTATCTCCCAAATAACCACTCATGAGACCATGTATAAACATTATAGAATTAACAATTTTCATTAATGATATATTAATTATCTTAGATACATAATTGTTTTAGTTTACTTGGATCTATGAAATCATGTATGATCCCATTGGAATAAAAAAAATATAGAATTGTAATATTCTCATCCCTGGTCAAATATGAGGCATTTAACTGTGAGCTTACACCGCTTTCCAACATCATTTTTATGCATAAAAATTATATCTATATCTATGTCATTATAATGTAATAGTTTGATATGAAAAAATCTACAACTTTTATAAGTTAAAAGTTCAAAAGTAATTTTCATTTCCTATGGTGTGTGAAACAAGAAAATCACATACGTCACTATGTATTAATTTTATCAAATTTATTTTCATTTCAATTTTTGTAAATGGTTTTTAAGTATTTTTGTTTGAAATAAATTCAATCATTTATGATCATTTTTATCCATAATAGGTAATAATTCCATTTTAATCATTTCTGGGATTTTATTATAATATATGTGACCAAAAATAATAGTCCAAAAATCATGAAAGTACAATAATTAAGGAAAAAATATTTACTTCAAATAATCCATTAAACAAGGGATACTCTGAAATAAAGATCCCACCATATGATATAAATAAGTTAAATTCATCGAACACAAACTTAAACCCATGATTTTTTAACAAGATTCCCAAAAATATGTTCCTAACAACATCAGTCACGTACATAAAATAATTTAAATCAAGGATCTTTCATAAGGTAAAATCATGATAAAACACAATGTTCACTTATATGATCTACATGTTGTGTTCCCTAGGAAGATTAGTGTCCCATAATTGATTGATCTCATTGTCTTGAATTGATATTTATTATTTCACCCATGTCATGTAGCTCTGTAATAACCCACAAATAATATATATATTTGAGACTATTATATTCAATTATCATGTTCTCAAAGAGGTCTTTAGGAGTATTATTTCTATTTTCTTATTACCAAGATCATAATCCTTATTAAACTATCCAAATATTCCATTGAATTAGTACATCAATTTTTAATTCTTGGATTGATACTTATCTTTTGAAGGATGGTTTGAATATTTTTACACATTGAATATTATGATGGGATAGCTCCCACTATCATGGGATCCTAGTATTTATTTTAATTTGGCTAATTTTTATCCTCATGATTTTTATATTCTTTTTCAAGTTATAGGATGTTGAGTAACACATAGCGGTAAATATATTCCTTATTGTTTTAGATAGGGATTAAAATTATTCCAAGAAGGGTGGTTTTATCAATTATGGATGTGATAGTTTTGGAATAATAACTTTTTATCTTATATTTTTTATATGTCATAATATATTTTCTATCTCATATAATTTCTATAGTATGAATCAATAATCTATAATTTTGAATGAAACAAATCTACCTACTAGGAATTTATTACTTTCCTCATTCATGGTGATATATTTTTTCTCCAAAATATAATATTTATTTTGGTTTAGAAGATGTTGATATTAATCAATGTGGTTAGAGTCCAATGAATTGAGTGTATATTCTCAGCACATGGGGTCTTTATTCTTGTATTTTATTCTTATTTGAAAATTTGGAATCATATCATCTTCAAATTTTGGGGGATTTGGATATGGGAGCACATACACCACTTTAAGTGTTGTAAGAAGTAATTTTATATTCATTTTCAACATTTTGAATTTTTTTTCATAAAATTCATCCATCTTCATCTTGTTATTAAGTTTCACCATGTTTATGTTGACAGTAATGTACACTTAAGATGATTGGGGATATAATATGGTACTCATTTATAATTTTACTCGGATAGTAGTAGATAGAGCCAACCATGAAACATTATGATGTAGCTCTCTTTTGGAGTATATTTCCCCTCCCCAAATCAGTTGTACATTAGAATTCAATTGAATCCTATTATAGATAAAAAGATGGATTATTACTCTATTCATGTACTTAGGGAAGATCAAACCTTGAATAGATTTTGAAATCTAGAAAATATTTAGATATTATTTATTGTTGAGAACCAATAAAGGCTCTTTGGTGCTTATAGAAAAAAAAGATAAGAATATACGAATATCACATGGATTTGGTGTTCTTGATAGTTAATTAAACATAAGGTTTCATCAAATGGATTCTTTATTTTATATTAATCGAAGCACCCATTTAGATAAGTCATCACAACCCTTGTATTTCTATTGAAACCTATTTCAAAAAGGTATATATTTTCTAATTTAATTATATTATTTGTATCAAACTCAATCAAAATTATGGCTGATATTTCCCCCACCCAGTGAACTGATGTATTTGTTAGATAATGCCTGATTAGATTTATGGTATCGATCATACTCATTTAGTGAACTAGGTTAATCCCTTCGACATACATTTTAGGGTCTGGACCAAAACTTATGTGAATAAAAATCAATTAGAAATATAAATGAACCTATATAAACCATACACTAACACAGTGTATGAAGTGAAAAGTGTTTCATAAATTCACCACATTGAATGACTGTATATGTGTCAATGTATATTTTTTTGTGGTTCACTATATCACAGTGAATTATTCCTTTGTTCATTTATATTTTTATATAATGGAAAAAATGTTTCCATAAATAAAAGAGACCTTGATCTTTCACACTATCCAATTTTGGAATCTAATAAAATACTTCAATTATTTTTAAAAAATAAATTTAAATATTTTCAAAAATTAAAATCCCTTATGTAAGATTCTCCATGTATTTTACACATTCTTTTTATAGATTAGATGATTTTGTTCTTAGATGGCTAAAATATCGGCCAAAGAGTTTAAGGTTATTACCCAATATTATGAATTCTTGAGTGGGAAAGAGGAAAACAAGACCAAAATATGCTTATATAATTTGAAAAAACTTCTATTGATAGAATAAAAGTAATGTAATTATTGATAAATTTCTAAAAAAATATTTCTTATAGACTAATTGGGGGTGCCTTTTACCAATGCTAGTGTATCTATTTATAATTTTTTATATGAAAGGAAAGAGAAATGCACAGATCCTCAACTTTATAAACCACATCCTTTAATTTGGTTTCAAGAGTTTTATGATCAATATTTTTCATTATTAAAAGAATATTCATATACATTTATTGACCACGATGCATAAATATATGTTTAATGAAATAGAGTGTCTCTTTGTGAATTTATATGGGATTCATAAGTAGATCATAAATTCTAGTAGCCAAGATGGAATAATATTGTGGAATCCTTTTGTAGTAGGGGTATTAATATCAACAGTTTGCATGATACCACATAATACATGCATGAAAGGATCTCATAAGAGTTTATTACTAATTTTTCTATATTGGATTATTTTTATGGTAAAAAAAGTTTATATAGAGATCAACACCCCCAATGAAATCTCTAGTATATCCCAAATATAAAAAAAATTATCGAAATTGTTTTGAAGCTCATGAAAATAATAAATGTGTGAATAGAAGTGATGAAATACATTTTTTGGATGGATAATTAGGAAATTATAAATATTTATAAACCAATATTATATGTATAGAATTTTTTTAGAATGTAGTGGTACAACACACAACCTTTGAAAATATAAGGATATCCAAGAGGAATTAGTTGAACATGGGTCTTGGAAAGGCTCATATATGTATTATTTATATAATTTGATGGAAACAATATAAGAAATATTGTCTAATATCTATAATACTGAAGGAATTATGAATTCATGTTTTTTTGAGGTAGATATCATCTCTTTGGAAGTAAAACTCTATCATACAGTTGTTTCCCATATATATTATGCCTTTTAGAATCATTGTGATGAAAATAATCATGGGGGTTATAATATAATATATATATTATCATGTATGAGGCATATAAATTGATTAAAGATCTAGAAAATAACCTTATTAGTCTTGGATCAAAACATTTTCGAAAAAATATAATAATGGAATGTTAACATACACCTTAAATAATTAATGTAATTTAAAGAGGATAATTTTTCTGATTAAACCCCCTAACCTTGGATTGAAATTAAACACACATATTTCTTATGTGAATTTGTTCATAACAGGAGTATTGTTTGTTATAGACCTTGGATGATCAATGTAAGATTTTGACCAATTTTGGAGATGTGTTGGGATCTTCTAGAGATACTCATTTGTGTATTGTTGGGAATTTTTTTAATGTATTTTATTTTTGTAACACCCAAATATATTATTATATGTTATCTCTTCAAAGTATTTCAATAACATGCACTATACGCATTACTGAGTTCGAGCGCACCCCAACTTACCAAACTAGATGTTCAAAAATAGGTTATGAATAGTAAAAACTGAATTTTGAATTTTATATACTCTATATAATTTTAGAATCCATATTATGTGTTTCTTAGTCATAATTAAAGAAAAAATCCATTTTTTTCAGATAAAAGAAGCATTTTTCAAAAAAATGCAATTCTACCACTTTTTAACGGATAACCCCTTTTAAAACCAATATTTGAAACATTAATGTATTCAATTTAATTAAATTATATTATTCTATATAATAATGACATAAAAAATTTAATTTGGATAAATTTTTGGTACTTTTCTAATAACTTTCATATTTTGATGAATAGTAAAAAAATAATAAATTTTAATTAAAAACAACTTTTTTAATCGATACAATTTATAGCGTTAAATTATGAATTTGAATGATTTGAAAGTATAATTAGATTATATTTTTATCATTTATTACAATGTAGATCATTATATGTAATTTCCCATTTAAATTTGACATAAACACATGTCAATCTTTTGATAGTTTTTACATTTAAAAAAACCCACTTTCTGGTTTTGAAAACGGAAATTAATTATAAATTGATTAATAAAACTTATATGTTTTGAATTTGTTAAAATAGAAATAATTTTTTAATTCTGAATATCATAATTATCTTAGAGTGATTTATTGACATTTTTTTGAAAACATTCAATTTTTGATGAATAGTGAAAAACACTATGTTTTTATTTAAAACTGACTTTTATTTAAATAATTATTATTTTTATTTTAATTTATTTTAAAGTCAAAATATATACATAATAAATATATTAGTTCAATTTAATTCATTACAGTCCTTTTATAATAAGATTAGATATATAAAATTTTATTGAACTTTTTAACCTCTTTTACCGACTTTCTAGGCACATTTGCAAATTTGTGTAAAATGTAATATTATCAATTATGTGAATTGAATTTTAAAAATACAAGACACATGGTTGAAATCAGTATGTAAAATGTGGTTCAATAAGATGAAAATATTTTTTTGGTGAATAGTAACTTTTGACTTTTATTTACCACGGTTACAAGTAAATAGGGTAATTAATGATCAAAATGATATTATAATTACGCTAGCACATGTCGTAATTCTATTGGATAAGTGTATTTCGACCAAAATCAACCTTAGGAATAAAATATGATCCTTTTGGTCCACTTGGATTAGATTAGAACATTTATTATTATATTATTTAAAGAATATTTAAAAGTGTAAAATTCAAAGTTTAATAACTAAACCATTTTCAATATTGGGTTTAAAATAAGGTAAATTCAAATATAAATATTCAATAGAAATATAAAAAACATTACTACATATTGGTATTTTATTTACAATTTCTAGAGATTAAATAATTAAACTTATTTATGACATAATGATGACGTAGTAATTACTTTATCAATGATAGATTAAAATAATTGATATTATAAATATAAAACTAAATATAAATTGAGGATTTTGATGTAATACACAAATTTTATAGGTTAATATGACATATTAGGGTTGATTAAATATTTTTTTAAGTGATAATGTTGTTATGACTTTAACAAAGTGAAAATACCACATAGTGTCAAAATGGACATAATTGAGTTTTTAAAACAAATACTACATTATTAATTGATATAATATTTATAAAAATATAACATTCATAAAAGGACTTATATAGGGTTATATATATCAATAATGAACCACTTTTGGTTCTCTTTTATTTTTATAGTAAGTTTATTAACCATTTATTATAATAAAACAAGGGGACATGGTAAAAGTTAAACTATTTAAATAAGAGTTAAATCTAAAAGATAGGGTTAATATGATAACATAAACTTTATAAAACCTATTTGTTGAGAGTTTTTTGATCCATCCACCCATAATCTGAAAATAAATCAATTTGGAGCCATTAAAATCCAAAAACTATTTTATAATAAAATAATATTTCAAACTTTTCCTAAAGTGACCCTCTCCTCTCTTATAAAAGGGTACATCCCCTTCTCTCAAAATCACACCTCCAAAGCCTTTTTCCTCGGCCAACCTCAACCCAAATATCATCCCAACTTCCCTCAAATAAACCTATAGGCCTTACCTTGAGAAGAAATCCCACCTATGGATCCCTTTTTTCAAATCAAAATCAAACACCCAAAGAAGAGGTATTTATTTTATCACCTCAATCAAAGTTTATTTTTTCTTCCACTTTCTATTTATTTGTTATTTCCATACCAAAATAATAACCCTAGTACCTTATACACACAATAATTTTATTATAAATATGGTATAACCATATTAATTTTTCTATCCATACTATGAATGATAATGTCACCATGCGTGCGTATGTACGGCTTACCGTCTCCACATCGTGGTGTAATTTTTTATTCAACACTATGTTATTTGGATGGTTATAATGATGAGTAATATGTATTTTAATAATTAAAATAACATTATAATTTCAGTGTAAAATTAATATACCATCCAATTATATACCTTTTAATCATTAAGGAAATGATATCGTCCCTCGAGAGTACGTACGGCTTACCTTCTCCAGGACGTGATCAGATTCATTCCCAGGTTCACCATTCAATGATGATTATAAAAATATATATTATTATAAGTATATAATATATGACATAACAATTATACTTGAGATATATATATATATATGTATGTATGTATGTTTGTATGTATGTACTTACATATATCTTATTCACTTACTTCTGTTCAACACGATATGAAAACGAAAACATCGTTTTTACATACGTACGACCTACCATCTCCATAAAAAGTGTTTTATATTTAATAAATCTATCTATTATATATATTTATATTATAAATATGTATTATATATAAATCATTTTTTATATTATGGAGGTATTTAAATCATGATCTAAATTACATGATCAAGAATAACAAGTTAAAACATGTACGATAAGGAAAGCAATTATTACCTGAAACGTTAATTTAACCAGGAAATCATTATTAAATGGGCAGTATAAAGTCATAATTGAATCATGTATTGTATAATAAATATGAATATAGTTTTGGTATAATTTAATAACATACTATGGTCATTATACAGGAGGTTAAACTTACCCTCAACCAATGGAATGTGCAATGTAAGGGTTAATTACTGAATCTCATTATTATCTGAGATTGTTTGTGTGTAAGACTTTTCTAGGAAATATTTATTATCCATATACATGTTTCATAAAATAAATTTCAAAATGATTCTTTTAAGGTACTCTTTAACTAAAACAACATTTCAAATGTTTTGAATATATATTCTTCTATATCTTTCTCATTAATGTCCATTTTTTCAAAATGGTTTTAAGGATTTATTTATATGGACATGATTGTTTTGAATTGTTAATTCCTTCCCAAAAGTTTCAAATTGGTATGGGAAAATTTGATTAAAAAATATCTTTTAAATGAATTACTTTATAAATGTTTTCCTTTTAAAACAATAATGCCCATATATCCCCTTGATGCACCGGTATGTCTCATGAGACAAACTAGTGTCTTGGCACAAGCCCTTGACAAAACAATTATTTGTATTCTTGGAACATGGACTTGACCATGTGTTAATGATGTCCAATGTTAGGCATTATGTCATTATTAAACTAAGTATTACATATTATTATTCGACTAGTAGAATATCTAAGTGCATGTTTATATGGAAATGTATGATTTATTTTCTACATATTATATTCAATTTTTGTTTAAAAGGAGATTGTTTTTATTACACATCTTTCCTTAAAAGTTTATAGCTTCCAGTAAATTATTTACCCTTAATGACCATCTGAGCTCACCCATTTCTTATGTTTTGTTTTCCCAAGATTCCAAGAAGTGTATTATGTTTGATATACAGGGTTAATCTAGGGGAATAATGTCATTCTCAATGAATTATTTATGTTGTGTTTTATGTTTGAATGTGTAATGTAATGTTCTTGTATGTAATCTAATTTACAAGACTACTTAATTGATCGGTCCTTTGAGACTTTATTCCTGGTAATCATTCCAATGTATTAAAATAATATAGTGGATCCGGGCTTTTGGGGTTGGGGAATTACAATTAGTATTAGAGGAATTTTTCTAAAAACCTTGGAAACTAGATTTAAAAATATTCTAATTAGAGAAAAGTACCCTAATATAGACTTTGAGGATTATTATAGATGAACATCCTAGAATTTTGGTAATTTTGAGAATTTTTCAATTTTCTAAGAAATATATCCATGTCTAGATACGAGCAGGAAAAGGAGGTTCTAGACTACATGTAACTAGGAGTGAAAACTCTGACATTGAGTATCAGGCTTATCCTAGGATATCCTAATATAGGAAAATGGGCCTTGTAGCACTCTTTATTACAACACACCTGGGATATATTCTTAGGAATATCCACATTTTCATTACAATACATTATGAAGGATTTATGAGTAAATACCTTTTCAAAGATTTTTTATTATTATGGATTATATGCATAAATTGGTCACTTTATGTTAGGTATTTTAAAAGTTTGTAATTATGCATTATGATTCATAAACTAACCTAGTGTATGCCATTGTTTTGAAATGGTTCCCTGTAGAAGGAATTAGAACTCATGTAATACGCATGATCTAAAGAGTAAGAAGGATCAGATATTTCATTGTATTAAGACAACACTGAGAGGGGAATTTGTCTCCCACATATTCTCATCATATGATGAAATATTATCATGTTTGAATAAGATAAGTAAAAAAAAATAGAGTCCTTTGGATTTTAAGGGAAGAAAGAGAAGAAAAGGATGGTAGAGTGAAATATGGATAAAGAGAAGAAGGGAAAGAAAGATTTTTTCATATTTGGTAACTGTGGAAAGAATCACCTTTGTAAATTATTTAAGGGAATGAGAGTTTGTTATAAGTGTTGAGAAAAAGGACCCCAAGTACATGATTGCAATGATAAGAAAAAGGTTTCAAATGTGAAATGTTTCAACTGCAAAGATATGGGAAAATACGTGAATCAATATCCAAATCATCAGAGTATGCCCCAAATGATGCTATTGGATAATAATCAAGTTATGATACATCCAAAGATGAGGAGTAATGACTAGTTTTCTTATGTTGTTGTTAAAGAATTATTTCATTTGAGTTTTGTATCAATTATGTATTGGTTATATGAATTATAGAAATAAATAAGTATTGTACTGCAGTACTATTTCATTGAGGGTATGAGATTATATGGTTTGATGAAAAGTGACCCAATAACAAGTTAATTTTTTGTAAAATACCTGGTCAAAGGAAAAATGAACCTTAATATGGTTCTGATACTCAGGTAATGTTTTTGGAATAATATACGATTGATTTGGATAAATGATATTCGATATTTTGACTACTTTGAAACTAATTAATTGTAAGTTTATTCAATTATTGTTTTAGATTACAACATTTTTTAATATAAGGAGTTTATCCAGTATTTTATAAGGAATAGGGGAGCATCAATTCAATCAATAAGGTTTTATGGAAATTTATGGTGTTGTCATATTTTAAAATAATACATGATGAAGGTATTCACATGATATTATGTAGAAAAAAAATCTTCAATGTGTTTACCTTATAAATTTGGGATTGTGAGTTTGGAGAGAAGTATTTTGGATAAGTCTAATGGTCAGAGTGGATTATGTTTGAAATTGGAAACTATTATTAACGTTAAATCATTTCTAATGATTATTTTTGGATTGTTATAAAAAGGACAACCTAGAGGTCGGGTGAAAACCCGTCGCATCCAACAAGACCGTGAGACTTGAAGCCGCAACTAAAGGGAAACAAGAGTACATCACCTACCACATCCCTATGTGATGTCCTGGTTTGTATAATTTAGATTTTAAAATAGTCTGACAACTTAATTATAAATTGATTTTTTTGAAACCCTATACAATTAAGATAAATTGAATATTTTTGAATTGTATTATCTTTTGGAGTGAAAGATGAGTTCATGGTAGAAATTAATTGAAGGATGAAACTCTACTTGTCATGTATATATATATATTCCCCTTATTCTATGATGAAATTAATTCTTAAACCTTAGGAAAGGGATCTAAAAAAATGCATTATTATAATACCTTATGTTTTGTTGAACTGATGATATTTTAAATCATCATAGACTGATGGCTTGAAGGCCATCAATTTTACACTTTCTTTTGATTGATTTCCTCAATCACTCCCTATAAATTTTTATATTTTTCCTTAAATTATGTGGCTATAATTTCCACCAATTTTCTCCTATTCGAAACCCTAATTTGGTGGTGACCTTTTCATTTCCTATTCCCTCTTATAAAAACTAAATTTTCTTATACTTATTTCCGATGTGGGTTTTCCGAAAAGGTATTTTTATATTTTAAACCTTTTATTTTTTTAGGAACAATTTCAAATTTTGAGGACTCAATTTATTGAATTAGTGGAGAATTCTACCCTCAAGATTTCATAGTACATTATCTTTTGAAATAAATTCAATAACATGTGCAACACACAACACCGAGTTGGACCCCCCATGACTTACCAAACTAGTCGTTCAAAAGGCCGTTATGAATAGTATTAAATGAATTTTGAGTTTTATATACTTTATATAACTTTAAAATCCATATTATGTGTTTTGGATACATAATATAAGAACAAATCCATTTTTTTTCAAATAAAAGAAGTATTTTTCAAAAAATACTATTTTACCGCATTTTAATGGTTACCCCCTTTTAAAACCAATAATTGAAACATTAATAAATTCAATTTAGTGAAATTAAATTATTTTTTATAATTGGGACATAAAAATTTAGTTTGGATAAATTTTTGGTACTTTTGTGATTAATTTCATATTTTGATGAATAATGAAAAATAATAAAGTTTAATTGAAAACAACTTTTTTAATCGAACTAATTTATACTGTTAAATTATACATTTGAATGGTTTGGAAGTACAATTAGATTATATTTTTATCATTTAATAAAATTTATTTCATTATAAGTAATTTCACATTTCAATTTGACATAAACACATGTCAATCTTTTGATAGTTTTTACTTTTTAAAAACCTGCTTTCTAGTTTTGACAACAGGAATTAATTTTAAATGACTTAATACAAATTTTATGTTTTAATTTGGTAAAATATACATCATTTTTTAATTTGGAATATCAAAATTAGATTAGGGTGAATTTAAGAATTTTTCTGGAAACCATCAATTTTTTATGAATAGTGAAAAACATTATGTTATTGTTTACAACTGAATTTAATTTAAATAATTATGAAATTAATTTAAATTTATTTTAAAGTCAAATTAGATACATAATACCTATATTAGTTTAATTTGATTCATTAGAGTCATTTTATACTAAGATTAGATATATAAAATTATATTGAACTTTTTAAAGTCCTTTACCAACCTTATTGGCACATTTGATAATTTGCATAAAACATAATTTTACCACTTCTGTGAATTGAATTTCAAAAATAAATGAGACATGGTTTAAATCAGTAAGTAAAATTTGGTTCAATAAGATTAAAATAATTTTTGGTGAATCGTAGCTTTTGACTTTTATTTTCCACAAATAAAAGTAATTAGGGTAATAAAAGGTCAAAATGATATTATAATTACCCTAACATGTGTACTAATTCAATTGGATAACTGTATTTCGACAAAAACCAACCATATGAATAAAATACGATCATTTTGGTCCACTTGGATTAGATTAGGACATTTATTATTATTTTATTTAAAGAAGTGTCAAAAGTGTAAAATTCAAAGTTTAATAACTAAACCATTTTTAATATAGGGTTATACATGACATAAATTGGACATTAAATATTCATTATAAATATAAAAATATTTCCTACAAAATGGTATTTTATTTATAATCATTAGAGATTAAATAATTAAATTTATTTATGAAACAATGATGATGCATTAATTTCTTTATCAATAAAAGATTAAAATAATTAATATTATAAATATTAAAATAAATTTAAATTGAGGATTTTGATCCCATACACAAATTTTTTAGGTTAATATCACATTTTAGGGTTTATTAAATAATTTTTTTGAGGTGATAATGTTTTTATGACTAACAAAAACAAAATACTGAATAGTGTCAAAATTAGCAAAAATGAGTTTTTAAAACAAATACAAAATTATTAATTGATATAAAATTCCTAAAAATCTATGTTAAGGAAAAAGTAACTATATAAAGTTAAATATATCAATAATAAAACACTTGGGGTTATCTTGTATTTTTATTGTAAATTTATAAACCATTTATTATAATAATACAAATGGAAATGGTAAAAGTTAAACTATTTAACTTAGAGTTAAATCTAAAAAATAGGGTTAATATGGTGACCTAAACTTATATATAATTTATTGGTTGACTGTATTTTGATCCATATCCACCTTATCATTTAAATAAATCCATTTTCATCCATTAGAAACTGAAAATTGTTTTATAATAAAATAATATTTCAAACTATTCCTAAAGTGACCCTCTCCTCTCTTATAAAAGGGTACTTCCCCTTCTCTCAAAATCACACCTCCAAAGTCATTTTGCTTGGCCAAAAACTACCCAAATCTCCTCCAAACTTCCCTCACTTCATCATATAGGCCATAACTTGAGCTTAAATCTTACATAAGGAGATTGTTTTTTAAAAAATCAATAGGAAACACCCAAAGAAGAGGTAATTATTTTATCACCTCTTTTAAATTTCTTTTCTTCTTCCACTTTCTCACTATTTGTTATTTCTATACCAAAATAATAAATCCAGTACCTTCTACATACTATGATGTTATTGTAAATATAGTACGACCATACTCATTATTCTATCCATCCACTGAATGATAATGTCACCATGTGTGTATATGTACGGCTTACCGTCTCCACGCCTTGGTGTAATTTGTTATTCAACACTATATTATTTGGATGGATATAATGATGAGTAATATATATATAAATATTTAAAATAACATGTAAATTTCTCTATAAAATTAATATACCATCCAATTCTACACATTTTAATCATTATAGAATTGATATCGTCGCTCGTGTGTACGTACGGATTACCATCTCCAAAACGCAATGAGATTCATTTCCAGGCTCACCATTCAACGATGATTATAAAAATATATATTGTTATAAGTATTTAATAAATGATATAATAATTATACTTGATATATATATATATATATATGTATATATGTATTTACATACATATATCTTATTTACTTACTTCCGTTCAATACGATATGAAAACGGAAACAACATTTTTGCGTACGTATAGTCTACCGTCTCCATAAATGGTGTTGTCAATTTCATAAATACATCTATTATACATATTTATATAATAAATATATACTATATATAAATCCAGTTTTATCTTATGGGTGTATTTAAAACATGATCTAAATTAAACGATCAAGAATAACAAGTTAAAACAAGTACAATAAAAAATGCGATTATTTCCCGAAATTATAATTTAACTTGGAAATCATTATTAAATGGGTATTATAGAGTCCTTAATTAATCATGTATGATATAAAAAATATTAATATGGTTCTTTTATAATTTAATAACATACTATGGTCATTATACAGGAGGTTAAACGTACCCTTGACCAAAGGAAAGTGCAAGGTAAGTGTTAATTCTTCAAATTCATTATTATCTGAGATTGTTTACGTGTAAGTATATTCTAGGAAATATTTATTATCCATGTACATGTTTCATAAGAGACATTTCAAAATTATTATTTTAAGGTACTCTTTAACAGGAACAACATTTTAAATGTTTTAAATATTTATTCTTCAAATCTTTATCATTAATGTCCATGTTTTCAAAATGGTTTTAAGGATTTATTTATGTGGACATTATTGTTTTAAAATGTTAATTACTTTAAAACGTTTCAAAGTGGTATGGGTCACTTTGATTCAAAAATCTCTTTTAAATGACATCCTTTATAAATGTGTGACTTTTAAATGATTTCAAAAAAGGGATATTTCTCTCAAAAGGGTTTACTGGTCATTTTCAACTATGTTAACATTCTTTACTGGATATTATTCTTGATTAAGGTTGATTTATTATAATACAATCTTCCATATTGTATCTAATGAGTTATTATATGTTTGTGTGTGGATGTGCTGTTTTTATACCCTTCATGGTTTATGGTTGAATTATTGACATTTCTTACACTAGATTCAATATGAATGTTTATGTTATGTTTCAACATGTTCATATGAGGAATGCAGTGGACTTAGTAAGTGACGGGTGGGGCCTTCTATTTCCCCTCAATACATCGGTAGGTCTAATGTGACAAACTAGGGTCTTGGCACTAGTCCTTGATAAAAAAAATATTGTGTAGTCTTGGCATGAGGCCTTGTTTATGTGGTAATTATGTCTGGCGTTAGGCATTCCCTCATTATGAAATTAATTATTACATGTGATTATTCGACTAGTAGAATATCCATGTGCATGTTTATATGGTAATGTTTGATTTATTTTCTCCATATTATGTTCAAGTTTATGTTTAAAAGAAAGTTTTTTTATTACACAACTTTCCTTAACAGTTTATAGCTTCCACTAAATTATTTACCCTTACTGAGCATCTGAGCTCACCCCTTTCTTATGTTTTGTTTTCCCAGGATTCCAAGAAGTGTATTATGTTTGATATGTATGGTTAATATAGGGGAATAATTGAATTATCAATAGACTATTTATGTTGTGTTTTGTGTCTGAATGTGTAATGTAACACTCATGTATGTAATATATTTTCCAATACTATTAAACTGATCAGTCCTATTGGACTTGATTCTTTGAAATCATGCCAATGTATTAAAATAATGCACCAGTTCATGGAATCTCGGGTCAAGGCATTTCAATTTTGGGAGAATTTGGGTGAAATTTTGAGAATTTTGGAGGGATATTCGGTAGTGCATAGTTGGCACACAGTTTTCCCAAACTGTACACCCCAACCCAACAAACCATGAAACCCCAGACAAAGAGGGATAACATGTTGTACCTCTCGAACCCCTCAAGGTTTTATTTTCATGATCACAATCACCCTCATATTTATCTAATCCTCTTTCAAGTGTTTTTGGATTGATAGGAATCAAATCAGGTGGCCAAGGAATTGGGCCAAGCAAGCTTTAGTGGCAAAGGAACACAAGTGGACTGAAAATCAGTCCACCGGCCAACCGGTGGCTTCACCACCGGTCGGCCGGTGGACCCTGGGAAGGATGCTGAGCCACTTCCATCTCACCGGCCAACCGGTGGCCAAGCACCGGCCAGCCGGTGTCACTCAGATTGAACAGGGTTTGCTTCTGCCTCACCACCGGCCAGCCGGTGGCTCTGGCACCGGTCGACCGGTGGTGCCTGGAAAAGAAGACTCAGCCACTGTCAAGGCACCGGCCAGCCGGTGGACCTGCACCGGCCAGCCGGTAGCACTGGTCAAACTAGCCGTTGGCTTTGACCAGTCAACTCCAAAAGCCTCCCAACGGCTCCGAGGCCTTTTCCAACGGCTCCAAAGCCCTCCAACGGATACTTGAGGGTTCCTAGCCTATAAATAAAGGCCTAGGAATCACCGGAACAACATCCAAGCCACCGGACACATTTTTACATCTTTGGCGAAGCTCCGACGGATTGTTCCAAGGGAACCCAAAGTGCTCCAACAACTTCCACATCCAAGAGCACCTCCATAGAAGCTTGGAAGCGGCCCTCAAACATCATCAATCAATCAAAGGCGCCCAAGGCTTCTCCATTACGGGTTTTATTGTTTATCTCTTTTTGAGATTTAAAATTGGGTTTGTGCCTACAAACCCCAACTCTTTTCTCATCTCCCTTTCTTTGGGTTCTCACACCACCACTAAGGTGTGAAGAGGTTTTCACAAGCTTTTCCTTTAAAAGGCTTGTGTCTCGGTGAGCTAGTCTTCACCCGTAAAAAGACTAGTGGGGTCTTGCTAAACCATTAAAAGCAAGTGGGTTCTTGCTTAACCACAAAAGCAAGCTGTAATAGGTCCTAGTGCTACCTCAAAGCCTAGTGGGTTTCTTGCTAAAACCATTGAAAAGCAAGCGGTAGGAATCTCTCAACAGTTGAGTTGGGAGCGGAGACGTAGGCCGGGTTTTTGGCCGAACTCCGTTATCAATTTTGTGTGTCTTGCCTCTTTATTTCCGCTGCACTTTACTTTGATTTTTTAATTTGTTAATTTTTTTTAAAAGGCAATTCACCCCCCTCTTGCCATCATTCCCCGCTTTTCTTCCGATCCAACAATTGGTATCAGAGGGAGGTTTGAATAATTCCCTAACCGGTTTCAAATTAAAGATCCTTTTTGATGGCTTCTACCGCTTCAACCTCTTACGCCCCCGAAGGACATTCTTTGGATCGTGCTCCATTCTTTGATGGAGCCGATTATACTTTTTGGAAAACCCGCATGACCACATTTCTTAAAAGCATTAGCTATCCTATTTTTAAAATTGTCATGCATGGTTACACTCTCTCTAGTAAAGATGAATCTAAATGGACCCCCGTAGACATTGCAAATTTTGAGCTTGATGGCAAAGCCATGAACGCTCTACATTGTGGGTTAGATCGTAATGCTTTTGATTGTATTTCTTCTTGCTCTACTTCACATGATATTTGGAAATATTTAGAGCTAACCCATGAAGGTACTAGCATGGCTCAAAAGCAAGAACCCGCTCAAAAGAAAGAACCCGATGCAAAATCCGTGCCCAATTGCCCACTCCACAAGAAAAGGGCCAAGAAAAAGGAGAAGAAGAAGGATTCAAAGGCAACATGGAGTGATAGCTCCACCTCTTCATTCTCCTCCTTCTCCTCGAGCGACCAAGGTAAAAAATGCCTAATGGCAAAACATGAGGTATCTTCCTCCTCTTCCTCCTCCTCCTCCTCTTGTTCTTCAAATTCCAATTCTTTAAATCATCTTTCTTATGAAGAACTCTCATTTGCTAGAGATCAATTGGAAAAAGGTTTTCATGAACTCTCTTCTAAATTTGTCGCGTTGAAAAAGTCTTTCAAAAAACTTTCCTCCGAAAAAGGCCAACTTCTTAAAGAGAAGGAGGAACTCACCCTTAAAATCCAAAATTTTCCAAATGTTGATTCCATGGAATCAACCATCAAAGATCTAAGAGAAACCCTAGCCAAGTTCACCCAAGGGGAACAAAATTTGAACAATATACTTGGTTCCCAAAGGGTTTCCCGAACCACCAATGGACTTGGCTATACCAACCAAGCCTCCTCCTCCCATGCACCCACTGTTTTTGTAAGGGGGAGCTCTAGCTTTAAATTTTGTAACTATTGCAAAAAACCCGGGCATCTCATTTATGAATGTAATTGTAAAAACGCCCGGTACGTCCAACCCAAATCGATTTTCTATTCCGATGAATTTTATAGGAGAAGACCCGCCATGAAACAAATTTGGATTGAAAAATCCCTTTTGGAAAGTCTCTCCGGGCCTAAATTTGTTTCGGTTTCAAAAACCACTCCCCAGTGATTCTTTGTTTTTATTTTGGGGGAGTTAGGATTTTTTAAGCCTTTTTGTGTATTCAAAGTTTTCATTTCAAACTCAACACTTGGCTTTGAAATTCAAATTTTCTATTAAATTTTCTTTTTTTAAATATCCAACAGTTGGTATCGATTTTTCAAAACTCTCAATTTCAAAAATTTCATTTAGTTTAAAATTTCAAAATTCAATTGGTTTTTGTTTCAAAACTTTCAATTCAAACTGTTATTCAATTTTCATTTCAAAATTTTCAAAATTTTCAACAATTGATATCATTTTCAATTGATTTAAAATCTTGTTTTTCAATCATTTCCCTCAATCAAGTTTTATGCCCCACTCTATTTTGGTAATCACAAAGGGGGAGAAATTTCTTGATTGATTGGGGGAGAATCCTTTTCATCATGGTTAAGAATTTCCTTTCAATTTTAGTATTTTTCATTGTTTGTTTTGGTGATTGTGATCATCAAAATAGGGGGAGATTGTTGTACCTCTCGAACCCCTCAAGGTTTTATTTTCATGATCACAATCACCCTCATATTTATCTAATCCTCTTTCAAGTGTTTTTGGATTGATAGGAATCAAATCAGGTGGCCAAGGAATTGGGCCAAACAAGCTTTAGTGGCAAAGGAACACAAGTGGACTGAAAATCAGTCCACCGGCCAACCGGTGGATTCACCACCGGTCGGCCGGTGGACCCTGGGAAGGATGCTGAGCCACTGCCATCTCACCGGCCAACCGGTGGCCAAGCACCGGCCAGCCGGTGTCACTCAGATTGAACAGGGTTTGCTTCTACCTCACCACCGGCCAGCCGGTGGCTCTGGCACCGGTCGACCGGTGGTGCCTGGAAAAGAAGACTCAGCCACTGTCAAGGCACCGGCCAGCCGGTGGACCTGCACCGGCCAGCCGGTAGCACTGGTCAAACTAGCCGTTGGCTTTGACCAGTCAACTCCAAAAGCCTCCCAACGGCTCCGAGGCCTTTTCCAACGGCTCCAAAGCCCTCCAACGGATACTTGAGGGTTCCTAGCCTATAAATAAAGGCCTAGGAAGCACCGGAACAACATCCAAGCCACCGGACACATTTTTACATCTTTGGCGAAGCTCCGACGGATTGTTCCAAGGGAACCCAAAGTGCTCCAACAACTTCCACATCCAAGAGCACCTCCATAGAAGCTTGGAAGCGGCCCTCAAACATCATCAATCAATCAAAGGCGCCCAAGGCTTCTCCATTACGGGTTTTATTGTTTATCTCTTTTTGAGCTTTAAAATTGGGTTTGTGCCTACAAACCCCAACTCTTTTCTCATCTCCCTTTCTTTGGGTTCTCACACCACCACTAAGGTGTGAAGAGGTTTTCTCAAGCTTTTCCTTTAAAAGGCTTGTGTCTCGGTGAGCTAGTCTTCACCCGTAAAAAGACTAGTGGGTTCTTGCTAAACCATTAAAAGCAAGTGGGTTCTTGCTTAACCACAAAAGCAAGCTGTAATAGGTCCTAGTGCTACCTCAAAGCCTAGTGGGTTTCTTGCTAAAACCATTGAAAAGCAAGCGGTAGGAATCTCTCAACGGTTGAGTTGGGAGCAGAGACGTAGGCCGGGTTTTTGGCCGAACTCCGTTATCAATTTTGTGTGTCTTGCCTCTTTATTTCCGCTGCACTTTACTTTGATTTTTTAATTTGTTAATTTTTTTTAAAAGGCAATTCACCCCCCTCTTGCCATCATTCCCCGCTTTTCTTCCGATCCAACATAACATAGTTGGCACATAGTTTGGGAAACCTTCACCCTATTAGAAGAAACCGTGCACCCCTATAAGATGTGCATAGTTAAGGCACACCATTTGGAAAACCTTGTCCCCATTCCTTGGAAAACCTACACATTGGTTTACTTAACTTGAAAATTAGATATTAAATACCTAAAGAATGAATATTAATCCAAAATCAACCTTATATTGACCCTAAATTAATTTTTATCATTTTTGGAGTCCCCTAGAAAGATTCTAAGACCATATTACCATTATTATTGATGATTCAAATCCCATACTGACGATCTTTACCTCTCTCGATAGGTTAATCTTATCTCATTTGGTTTCCTCCCACTATCCCATTCCACTTACATTAATTGAAGGGATTTTTTCCCATGTTAGTTTTAGATCATAATTTAGGTTTGATAGATAATGATATATTTCATATTGTTTATAGGATTTGATTCAAGATCTCGTACTTCATTGTGGGTTTGACCTTTCTAATTCAATTTGAGAAATTTACTCAGGAATTCACTCATCAATGGTTTGAGGTGGGTGGTTTAAATTCCAATACCAGAGTCTTTATTTAATTACGTGTATGTAATTTT
This sequence comes from Viscum album, assembly GCA_963277665.1. Lineage (NCBI taxonomy): Eukaryota > Viridiplantae > Streptophyta > Magnoliopsida > Santalales > Viscaceae > Viscum > Viscum album. Next base: position 535,349,471 of record OY728138.1, on the reverse strand, counting down.
TTTTATTGTAATTTCCATGATTGTAAAATTTCAATGATAACGGTATTGATTTGTTTTAATTTCCACATGTCAACGATTTAGGTTATGTTTGGGTAATTGGATTATGTAATTGAGTTAATTAATTATTGAATTAATTAATGGGATATTGGTATAATGAAATTAAATTGAATTTCAAAAATTAATCTATTAATTAATTAATGGAAATTTTTGTTATTATGAAATTGGAATCAGATTAATTAATTATGAATTAATTAATAGACTATTATGATCGAGATATTTAGTTAACTATTTAATGAATAGATATTATTGTGGTTATTTAATTGGATGAATAAGATTAATTAATTAGTGAATTAATTAATGATCATTTGTGTGATTATTCAATTGGTTGAATTGGATTAATTATTTTGTGATTTTGTTAATGGAATTTTGTTATTATGAAATGTTAAAGATTGTTAATGTAGATTAGCCTTGATAAATGTGATTTTTTTGATACATGTGATATTGTGATATATGTGATTGTTTGATATTCATGTGTGGCACATGGCATGCTTCATCAAAATCCCATAATGATAAATTGATTTATATTCATGTGTGGGACATAGTATGCTGCATCAAAATCCCATAGTGATTATTTGAAAAATGTTAGTTGGACATGGATTGTTGCTTCAAAATCCCATAGTGCTAAATTGATAAATGTGTATGGGACATGGACCCATGACTCAAAATCCCATAGTGATACTTTGATAAACAATTGTGGGACACAAACTGCTGCTTTGAAATCCCATAGTGATTATTGATGTGTGGGATGGGGATTGAAGATCCAATTACCCATGGGGTGTTAGAAATGAAATTATATTTCCCTGAGTTGGAATTGGACTATGGTTACAATTGGTTATGATATAATGTGAAATGATATGATAAATGAAAACAAAGGCATTGTGATATGATTTAGACTTCAGCACAAGCTAAAATAGGTATTGAATTTCGGGTTTCTTTGGGAATATGGTTGATTTATGTTGTGAAATAAAGAGTAATTGAATATATGTAAACTATTTACTTTATTTAATGTATTTGTTTTCATTATACATATTTATTCCGAATTATTGACTAGATATTGTTTTATATGTTGTTAGTGGTGGCCTACAAAGATATACTCACACCCTACTCGAGCTATTTGATCGGTACATGAATAGATTTATTGGTTTCAGGATGAGTCAAGGGAAAGGGAACTATTTTAGAGAGCAAAGTCTAGATGGAGAAGAGATGAGGGAACCAAAATTGTTTTTAGGACCATCTTGAGTGTTGCCAGTGTCTTTACTTTTGGTTTTTCATTGTGACACTTTACATATATTTTAGCATAAAAATATCTACGGTATATTTTTGGATATTACATTTTCTATTTTAGTCAACATGTGATATTGGTTTAAATTGGTTATTGTTTAAATCATTTGGTTATTCTTATTTATTTTTAATCTTGTGCTGATTTGATAAAGAGGTTACAGTATCCCGAATATTGATATTATCCCCCTCACTGCTAGTCACCAACCTTTGGCATACAGGGAGGTGCACTTGAGGTCGTGTGACCAACCGGCTCCGGGCACTGGTGTGTAGAAATTGGGTCTGGATATTACATGTGGTTTTAAAGGTGTTTCTTTTCCTTTATTTTGTCATACTATTTGGGGAAGGTATACATAAGAATATTGTAATGCACAGACCTAAGAATCCAGGATCTAGTGCATTATTTTATTACATTAGCATGATTACAAGGAATCAAATCCTCAAGGAAAATTCAGTTTTTCAGTTTTTAAAGGATGATTATAGACATGATACTTATAATACATTGGGAAGAGAAACTAAAAACACGATTCATAATAAAGTGATATAAAAATTATCCATGAAATGATATTCAAATGATTACATTTCATAACATGAGGAAAGGAAATATAATAAGGGTGAGCTCAAATGCTCTGTAAAAGTAAGTAAAGTGGAATAAATAAAGAACCAATATGAATAAATTAACATATAAAAGTAAATAACTAATCAAACATGCCATTAAAATAAATAGATAAGGAAATATCAATATGGAAAGGGATGAAATTGAAACTCATTCCATCTAAATAAATAAAATTATAATGAAATGTAACCATGGATACATAGACACTAAATATCAAGGATGAAAAATAACTAAATCTAAATGATTGTAATTATTAATTATTGGATTCCATATTTCTTAGGTATATGGAACCAGTATAGCCAAGACCATTCACATGATAGTTTAGCTACTAGGTAAAACACTATCTATTTTGGTCAACTGTTTCATCTCATGAGACTACTGATGCATCTAGGGGATATTAATAATCGATCCCCACCTATGTTATACCTTTAAAAAATAATTTCTAATATATAATAATAAATTTAAATAATAAAATAAATTCATTATCAAATATCCATATTGAATGAAGGATACATAATTATCCATTATTCCCCAGTTAATCAAATAAGTGTCAAAGTGAACACAGTTTGTAAACTGATATATGGTCTAGGAAATAATAACACCCATGATATGAAAATATGGATATTTTGGGAATATTATAAAGAAAAATTATTACCATAAAGTTATTGTTTCAAGATAATGGTAGATATCGTAAAGGGAAGTGAAATTGCAATGATAATCAATAAGAACATTCTTGAGGAAAATAATCTTTAAACATTCCAAAGTACCCCCTTGAAATTTTAAACATTTAAATAATAATCCACATTATTTGTTAAAATAAAACATAGTTTATCATGATATTATTCATATTCATGATATGACATGTCAAATAGAAGTATAAACACCATATAAAATTGAATTGGTGTATAACAACAAATAAGTCTCAATGGAATATAAATTACGTTGAAATCCCTTTCCTTAATATTCCTTTTGTTGTGTGCTATTTATCCTCCTCTATGGTGGTTAATAATTTATTACTAACTTATATTAGAACAATAATCATGTTTATAATATCATATATGAACTTCTTACAATATTTATTACCCATTTGTTAACACTCATTCAGTATTTTAACTATTTTTGGTGGTAATTGCTGGGTTTTCTCAAGTTTGTTTTGTCATATTACTTATTGTTCATATTAATTAGATCACTATTTAATAATATATATAAAGTAAACCATGACTGAATTTTCTTATAAATTTAGTAAATATTAATTTATAATAGTCCATAATATTTTGAGATAATAAATGAAGTGCAACATTCATAGAGAGGGTAGGACGTACGTACCCAAGGACACTACATTCATTTATTTGTTGTATTTAAAAGAATAAAAAGTAAATGATAAATGTGTATATTATAATTCTATTATCATATATATATGTTATATATGTTACCTAGGATTATTAAAACAATCTTTTATACATTCAATGTTTTTCATGAATGAGTCACATTGCTTTGAGGGGGCGGTAGTCCACACTTCAACAAATAATGTTACCATATTTACACAAAATGGAATGTATAAAGGTATGTTATATAATAGAGTTAAATAACAATAAATACATTATATATATATATCATATATATCATATGTAAATATATTTTCCATTATAATGTCCACCATGAGAGGTGATAAGGGAACAAATGAACAATCACTATTTCGTGAGGCTGTAATTCTCCATACACAGAAACAGTATGTTTGTAACCCATTAGATGGAGGTGTGTGTAAGTGAAGGTATAATAATTATCATAAAAACTCATTTTATTTATAGGATTCTGGTGTTGTTATACAATCAATAAATAATAGGATTTGAGTGATTGGATAATGGAAATAAAACTAAAAATATTAAGTATGTTTGTTGCCTCTTAATATGGTAACTTCATTGTGGTTTGTACCAAAAGGCTACTTATATGAATTTAAACATAAGGGGAGGATTCTTAGATTAGGATATGTATTTTGGGGATATATTTTGGAAGATCATGGTTGAGCCGAAGTGGCCTGAGAGGTGCGAGAAAGTGGGAGGAGAGGAGGCCCTTTTATATTGGATGATGAGTGATACTCTTGTAAATAATAAATGGTATTCATTAATGGGAGGTATAACATTCCTAATGTTTATAAAAAATGAAAAAATAATTGATTAAATATAATCATGGTCAATAAAATCATCCAACGCTCAAAAATACGTGCACTTTAAAAATTTGGTTCCTTAACTGTTATGGTTCCCCTGTTTTATCATTTTGGTTTTTATTAAAGCATCTAGTTTTATAACCTAAGTAATATTACAATTTAGAATAAATTAAAGTCATATTTATTATAAAACAAAGATAAAATGAATTATTAATATTATATATACTTTATAAAATAAAAATCTCATGTGTTTTGTAAATTAATTTTAAAACATGCACATGTGACACGCTAAAACACTTCTTAAACCCAGGTCTTGTTATAAATATTTTTACAATATATGGGTCAATATGTTAATTATAAATGATAAATTGGTCCATTAATAGAAAATATTTAATATTTATAAACACTTAAAAATCACTTGGGTTAAGATAGGATTTTTGAAACTTTCAAATCATTTAATAAAAATCATTTATTATAAAATACCAATAATGTCAATTTTGAAATTATTTATTTAACATTAATTTTAAAATATGTAAACAATATTATAATTAAAATTAATTAATTTTAAAATTGTGAAAAATGACACAATCATCTAAAATAAATAAAAAAATAAAATAATTCAGTCAATTTAATTCACTTTTAATATTTATAAAATCATTTATTTTATTTAGTTATTATCTAAATAATCATTACATCAGCATTTATTAAGAATTTTAATAAACTAAAACAAATATAAAAAATATTGACAAATTATTACGAATAAAATAACTGATTTATATTTGAAAACAATATATATAACCTAAATTATGATGTTTCTTTACATATCTCAATGTTTTATAAATGTTAAAGGTATGAAAAGTTCCCTTTTTGTCTTTTTTTCCTTAGTTAATTTTTTATATACGGAAATTTCTTGTAACAATATCCCAATAACAAATAATATTAAATCCAAGTGAGGATATAGTTTAATTATTTCCATTATATGGATTTTGGATAATTTTAGAGTTCATTTTGGTCGATAAGATTAGGGTTTAGCCCCTTATTAATCTTAATCTTACCTTAATCTCCAAATTTAATTTTAATCACTTTCACTAATATTTTTTTGCTAAAATTTAAGTTGAACCTATTATAAAAATAATATTTTACTGATTACACCATCAATTTATTTGTAAAAAAAATTCAAATCACAGAAGTGAGAAATTAAGATTAACGATAATCCCACACATGTGGAAAGAAATTGAGTTTTTAATATAGAAGCGTTCTAATGTTCAATAAGTTTTTTTATCTAATTTAAATATAAAAAAATTTCAATGACCTACATTGGATTAATATATTTATAATTGATCTATTTTGACTTTAAAAACTATTTAATATATAATTTTACATTAATAATTATTTAAAAAAAGTCATTTTTTACTAAAATGCAGTAATTTTCAATATTCACCAAAAAATGGAACTTCTCAAAAAATTATCAAAAATTCACCCTAATCTAATTTTGAAATTTAGAATTTAAAAATGAAGTTTATTTGGAAAAATAAAATTAATAAAATTTCCCAAATTTAGTTTTAATGTAGGTGCAATATTGAAAGGTGGTAAAACATAATCTTTTGTGTAACATATGCTAAGCTAGTGTGGTTTGTAGCACAAACATGACATCATGTTTCATATAAAGAAAGAAAAATAATAGTTATTATAATTTGAAAATATTTTAATGTCTTAGGTATTTACAACATGATGATTTGGGCCTTGGTTAACATATCTTTTATGGGAGTTACTAACCCATGTATGAGGGTAAAATCTAATTACCCAGGGAGGATTGTTGTCATTGATGTGGGTTGTTATAGTTGATGATATTTCACCTCAAGTGGTGCACCTATTGTGTGATTTTATTATTTATTATTAGTTTTTCTGATATTTGAATAGTTGGAAGATATGGAACGAGAGTTGGCTATGGAAGAATAATTATTGGAACTCATGATTATTTTATGGCATGCATAATTTTTAAGAATGCACAGAAAAATAGGTTTTGAGTAAGTTGTTAGAATTGAATGGTTTTTCCTTTCTTATGTGTATTAAATGAAATGGTTCCTGATATTTAATTAAAAAATTTAAGATGATGAAATTTGTGAATAAATGGGTGTCTTAAGAATGAGTTTACCCTTTTTAAACCATGACTTAGATGTAGGATGGTTAAGGGTAGTGATAGTTCCTCGGTTTTGGCTGTGTGGCGGAAAAGGGGGAATGACTAGTTATGGATTGTAGGATTTCCACTTGTTAAATTTTAAATTTCATTTTATGTGTCCTAAGACATGTGTCTGGAATTGTATATATATGCCTCCAAGATGATACTTTTGGGAGGGTGGCATGAGGTTATGGCTGGAGATGATCTACCAGCAGTGGAACCTGAAGCATCAATATTTTTGGGTGAAGAAGCTGGAAATAAGTTTAGTGAGAACCATTATCAATCAATATTGTTTATAGAAATAGAAACCTGGTGGTTCTTGAAAAGCATGTCTGTCATGAAAAGGGAGTTTAAGTTACATCACCCTCTGAATTTCCTTGAGGAGGGTAAACCTGAGGTAGCATAATTTTTGATAGATTCTATCCAGACTATACATAACCATTTGAATACTCTAGAATTTAAAAGGGCCAGTTTGGATAATTACATGTTATGAGGATCACTGAAGCACTGGTGAGATGTTCAGGATCAAACTAGACTGGCATATGGTATGGAAATGGAAGGATTTTTGGAGAATATTTTCGATAACATTTTTCCGGAGACACTGAGACAAGAGAGAGAAGCTGAGTTCATGTGATTGAAATTAGTGAGCATATCTATGATAGACTATGTTAGTTGCTTTAATGACCTATAGTGATTTTCACTAACACTAGTGGGGGATGAGATAGTTATGGAAAGGCATTAAAAGATGGTCTTAAAGGTGATATTAAGTCCCATGTTAGTATCTTTCAGCTGAAAACATTTTTTTGAAGTGGTTGATCAGGATCTCATATATTAGAGAACATGAAGGAAGCTTCCAGTGAAAGACATATTGTTTCTTCTTAATAGTTAAGAGTTATGAATTTTGAGATCATGAAGCATCATCGTGAGAATCGTATCTAGGGTGATAGTAAGAGGAGTATCCAATGGGTAGGGTCGGTCACACATAACCTTACCCAAAATTTATACCACCAATGTAGTAGTTATTGTATCTTTTGTAGGCAGTTTCCTAGACCTTCGGTTGAGTGTCAAGGCTGTTGAAGGATAAGACAGCTATATAGGTTCTAGAGGAGCCCACAAAAGATATATAGTGATGAGACAACTTGGAAGAACCCAATTATTGGAAGTGGATCTTCTAGGCCATATCAGTCTAGCTATTGGACTTCAAGAGGACTTGGGGGTAGAGGCAATGGAAACAGTTCTTTGGTATAAGATAACCCATATTAGTATAATGGTTCATCACAGTGGACTCAATGTGTATCATAAGGATGAGAGGAAAGATAGTTACATTCCATTCAGACTATATTTATGGATTGATTGGTTGGATTGTTGATAGTAAGAGGTACTATTCTTGTAGTTTCTATGATTTTTAGTATCTTATTTGATATTAGTGCCTCTAATTAATTTATATATGCACGACTTGTTAATGAATTGGTCTTGGAGGTGGAGTTAGTTAGCAGGGATAGGACGATAGATACACCATTGGGAGTATAATTGAGAGTCATCTATTTGTACAAAGGGTGTTCTCATGAGGTTGAAGAGTGTCATTTTTTATGGGATATATACATTCATGATATGTCAGGATTTGACCCAATTTTGTGTATGGACTTTCTAATATCATATCAGGACCATATCGATTGTTACCATAGGAAAGTGATTTTTTCCTCTCTAAGAGTGACAATTATTCTCTTAGTGGATAGTGGGATATCAGGGAGTTTTGTGTTGCAATAGTTCACCAAAAATAGGTAGAGCATACCGCCTAAGTTTCTAGTTATTTTCGAGATGAAGGAGGTGAAAATCCTGATGTATTTCCACCTATAGTGAAATGATTTTAGGATGTTTTTTAGGAAGAATTATTCGGGCTTTCACATAAGAAATATGTGGAGTTTATAGTGGACCACATATTGGGGGCTAAGACAGATTGTATTCCACCTTACATAATGGCACTGACAGAGCTTCAGGCACTCAAGACATAGCTGGAAGAGTTGACGGAAAAAGGTTATATCTAATAGATTACATCACCTTTGGCTAATCTTGTATTTTTTTGAAAAGAAGGATGGCAAGAATTTTCATTTTTGTGTTGATTACAAGAAGTTTAATAGGATGACTATGAAGAACCGATATCCTCATCTGTGTATCTATGATTTGTTTGCCCAGTGGAGAGAATATTGTGTTTTCTCTAATATTGAATTATGATCAGGGTATCATTAGTTGATAGTTTCATTTAATGATGTACCAAGAGATACTTTCAGAAGTAGGTGTGGTCTTTATGATTCCACAGTGATGTCCTTCATGCGAAAAAATGCACTAGTAGTGATTATGTCCTTGATGAAAAAAAATTTTAATACATACCTGGATCGGTTAGTTGTACTATTTTTGGATGAAATATTAGTGTACTCCAAGACTCATGAAGATCATGCCCATCATATTGAAATCATTCTAATTACAATGAGAGATAATCTACTATATGAAATGCTATCTATTTGTCAGTTTAAGATTGATCAAGTCCACTTCTTGGGTCACATTGTCTTGGAGGCAGGTGTTCTAGTGGTCCCATAAAATTTTCAAGTAATTGTTTCTTGGGAGCATCCTAAGAATGTTTTTTATATGCATATCTTTCTGGGAATAATACTATATTATTAGCGGTTCATCCAAAAATGTGACCAAATGGTGATGCTATTTTCAGGTTTGACCAAGAAGGGATAAAGTTTGAATGGACAGAAGCATGTGAGAATTACTTTTAGAAGATAAAGAAGAGTTTTACTAAAATACCATCTTGATCCTACCAAATCTAGGTGAGGAGTATACAATTTTTTTGTTATTCTTATGTGATAGCTCTTGAAGTATTGTAAATTTAGAGAGATCAATTTGTGGTGTATAGGTCTCGACAATTGTGGCCACTTGAACAAAACTAAAAAACCACTAGTGCAGAAAAAAAATTTTACGTCACGATTTTTACGTCGGTTATATATAACCGATGTAAAAATGCGGCGAGTAGATTTTTAACATCAGTTATTTTAATAACCGACGTTACAAATCGCGCCTGTTCGGTTTTTACTTCGGTTATCTTATAACCGACGTAAAAAACCAATGCGCGGGGGGTTTTTTACACTGGTTATTTGGAAACCGACGTAAAAAAACCGATATCTATGCATTTTTACGTCGGTTATCAAATAACCGATGTAAAAAACCAAAGCGCGGGGTTTTTTACATCGGTTATTTTGTAACCGACATAAAAAATGAGATGTCTACGTGTTTTTTACGTCGTTTATTTTAAAACCGACGTAAAAAAGCTCTCGTGCTTTGGTTTTTTACGTCAGTTAATTGATAACTGACGTAAAAAACGCGTAGATATCGGGTTTTTTACATCGGTTTCCAAATAACAGACGTAAAAACCCCCCCGTGCATTTGTTTTTTACATCGGTTATCTTATAACCGACATAAAAAACCAAAGCACATGAGCTTTTTTACGTCAATTTTAAAATAACCGACATTATAAATTTAAAAAATAGTTTATAACGTCGGTTATTATATAACCGATGTTATAAAACTTTTAAAGAAATTAAAGCCCCGTGGACTGTCATTTACGATTTTTCGATTGACATTCCGCCGGCTCGTCTGTCTCGCGCTGTAAACCCTAATCAGCTCGTCGATCGACCTGCATTAAACTCATTTTGGGTTCATTTTTTATCTTCTTCACTCCTCTCGGATCCATCATCTCAACTCGCAACATTCAAGTAAGCCTTCCACGAATTTATTTCATTTGTTTTTTTCACGTATATTCTATAATTATGTTTTGCGATTTTTGTAAATTTAATGTAAACAAGATGTAGTGGTTTCCAAGTGTGCACCTCATTACTATTTTGATAAGATGGTGATGAGATAATCTAAGATACATATGATTCATTGATGGAAGTGATACAATTTCACATGGTGTAGGATGATTTATGGGCTGGGTGAGACCATGACATTAGCATTGGGGTGTGAGAGGAAAACTAGTGGAGAAGTGGTATCCGAGAACCTTAATTTTAATATATATATATATATATATAATTTTTTATACGAAAAGGTTTATTTATATGAATTATTTTGTGAGTGATCCATAGTGAGTATATGAAACTATTTTTCCTTGTTTAGGTGATTATTTAGATTCCTTTTTTCATAGGGATTTAGTGTGCTTCCTCAACATTTTCATGAGTTGTTTTTGGGAGGATCTTACTATGTATACATGTTATGCCCACCATACATAAATATAAACAATTTTATAGGTTTTTAAAAGAAATTTGTAGTTTTTTATAGATGTTAATAGCATGGAAGTGTTTTGGAGTAGAGCATTGCGGTGTGAGAGGAAAACTAGTGGAGAAGTGGTATCCGAAAACCTTAAATTTAATATATATATATATATAATTTTTTATACAAAAAGGTTTATTTATATGATTTATTTTGTGAGTGATCTATAGTGAGTATATGAAACTATTTTTCCTTGTTTAGGTGATGATTTAGATTCCTTTTTTCATAGGGCTTTAGTGTGCTTCCTCAACATTTTCATGAGATGTTTTAGGGAGGATCTTACTATGTATACATGTTATGCCCACCATACATAAATATAAACAATTTTTTTGGTTTTTAAAATCAATTTGTAGTTTTTTATAGATGTTAGTAGAATGGAAGTGTTGTGGAGTAGCTTTCTTGAGTATATAGAGTTTATTTTTTCTTCCTAGTTTTACTTTTAGTACTAATAATCTTCTTTTTGGTTTATGTACAACTATACATGTATAAATTCATGCATAATTATCTAAATTTATTCATTTCGAACTGAGGAGGGTTACTTTTGGCGGGATCAGATCCTAAATGATATGGTATGAATTCATTCTATCATAACCATAAATAAAATATAGTTGTATTTTATTTATCATATACATCAACTTATACTCTTCTTTTTCATCACAAACCCTTTGAGAATAAAAAACCAAACTAAGGGATTTGGTATCCACATTTCCTTTTGTTATAGAATATGGGACATCAAAATCAAATGATTGAACATATTCCTCCCAAAAACAATTCCATTGATTTTTATAATTGTGTGAAAATATTTACCAAATGGATTTAGGGTCTACAGAAACCATTAACAACATGTTAAATAGGTAGTTTATCTAATATATTAAAACATCAAAACTGCAATCAACATTAAACTATGTAGGCGTCAGGGTTTTCTTTGATTCAATGAAATTTAAAACAGTTATATCTAACTATATTTTGTTTTAAAAATAATATTCAAGCATATTTTTTTAAATACCTATAGATTTGTTTTATATTTTAAATTGTTTTACATTCAAATTATGATTTTTTTCATATAAACATATATTTGTCTTATCTTAAAAATATATATTTTTTGTTGATATTTGTTATAGGTAATAATGAGTCGAAGTTGGATTATGACACATCAACTGAGCAATGAATTTGAGGAAGGTGTTGATGCCTTTTTGGAATTTTCAAAACAAAATGTTCCAAGTAGTGACATTTTTTTCTGTCCATGCCTGAAATGTTTGAATATGAAGAAGATGAAAAGTAGAGAGATAAAAGATCATCTGATTTGTCATGGTTTTAGTCCGAGTTACAGCCCTTGGATTTGGCATGGTGAAAATGGACGGAATGTCACTGATGATGATGATTCGCAAGATGGTAACTCCGATGGAATTGAAGAAATGATTCACGATATTGAAGCAGAACAAATTGAGATAGAACCGACAGTTGCGCATCTATATAGTGATACTGAAAAACCATTATATCCTGGTTGTACAGATTTTACGGTTTTGTCGGCGGTGTTAAGATTGATTAACCTGAAGGCGAAGCATGGATGGAGTGACATATGTTTTACAGAGCTGCTACAATTGATGAAAGACATTCTTCCAAAAGATAACGATCTTCCAGATTCACATTACAAAGCCAAGAAAATATTATCCCCGATGGGATTGGGATACAAGAAAATACATGCCTGTCCGAATGAATGCATTATATATAGGAAGGAATATGAATTTTTGTCAGAGTGTCCTAAATGTGGGACATCACGGTATAAGGTGAAAGAAAAATCACAGGCTGATGTAGAGATTACAAATCTCCCTTCAAAGGTATTTTGGTATCTTCCTATAATTAATCATTTCAAATGTTTATTTGCGAATTCACATGATGCAAAAAGGTTAAGATGGCATGTTGAAGAGTGGGTATGTGATTGAAAAATACGTCATCCAGCTGATTGTCCACAATGGAAGAAAATTGATGCGCAATATTCTACATTTGGAAATGAAATTAGAAATCTCAGACTAGGGTTGTGCACAGATGGAATGAATCCATACCGAACACTCAGTATCACACATAGTTCATAGCCTGTTTTATTGGTAATTTACTACCTCTCTCCTGATGTTTGTATGAAGCGCAAATATGTCATGTTGAGGACAATGATATCTGGTCCAAAGCAACTTGGTAATGATATTGATGTTTACTTGTCACCGTTGATTGATGATTTGAAACTGTTATGGGTTGATGGTATTAGGGTGTACTATTCTTATAAAATGGAATATTTTCGACTGCATGCAATGCTTCTGTTCACTATAAATGACTTCCCAGCATATGGAAATTTTTCAGGATACAGTGTTAAAGGGCATAAAGCATGTCCAATTTGCGAACAATAGACGTCATGTTGTCAATTGCATCATGGGAGGAAAATAGTGTACATGGGCCATCGAATGTTTTTGCATATGGAACACCCTTATAAAAGACTAAAAAAGGCATTCAATGGCTGACAAGAATTTGATACTGCTCCAAAAACGTTATCCCCTGATCTGTATTTTGATAGGGTGAAAAACCCTGACGTGACATTGGGAAAGACACAGAAATATGGTAATGATAGACATATTTGGAAGAAAAGGTCAATTTGTTTGAGCTACCATATTAGAGGTATCATGAAGTTAAACATAATATTGATTTCATGCATGTGGAGAAGAATATCTGTGATTATTTGATTGTAACATTGTTAGATATTAAAGGAAAGACTAAAGATGGGTTGAATGCAAGATTAGACTTACTATCAATGGGAATACGTTTGGAGTTACCTCCCACTCCTAAAGGAAGATGAACATTTCTTCCCCTGGCTTGTCATAAATTATCGAAGAGGGAGAAAATTAGCTTCTGTCAGTGTCTTCATGATACCAAAGTGCCTCAAGGTTATTCTTCTAATGTAAAAACTTTTGTCTCATTGAATGACTTGAAGTTGATAGGTATGAAATCACATGATTTTCACGTCATGATGCAACAAATTCTACCAGTTTCATTGCGTGGAATATTGCCCATTCATGTCAGAAAGACTATAATGAAGTTGTGTTGTTTTTTCAATTCAATTTGTAACAAGGCGATTGATGTGAATGCTTTGAACATTTTGGAAAAGGATGTAATTTTTACACTTTTTCAATTGGAAATGTATTTTCCTCCAACTTTTTTTGATATAATGGTGCATTTAATGATTCATTTGGTTCGAGAAATAAATCTTTGTGGACCTGTATATCTTCGTTGGATGTATCCTTTTGAAAGGTATATGATAATATTAAAGGGGTATGTTAAAAATCTATATTGACCTGAAGCCTCCATTATTGAAAGGTATATTTCTGAGGAGGTAGCAGAGTTTTGTACGAGCTACTTGGCTGCGGCGCAACACATAGGTTTGCCTCCATCTCTCCATGAACGAGTTAATAATGAGGGAAAGGGGATTCGCTGCTTGAAATTAAAATCATTGTCAGCTGAACAGATGAAGAAGTTAGAATCATACATCTTGAATAACATAGATGATGCTCAACCGTATATCAAATTGCATATTAATGAGTTGAAACAATGTCATCCAAAGAAGAAAGAAATGTGGATTTTGAATGAGCACAACAAAACTTTTTTGTCATGGATTAAAAAGACTTTTCTTGGTAGATCAGATGTATCAGAGACATTAAAATGGATAGTGGGTGGTCCATGTTTAAATGTGATAACATGGTCCGGTTATGACATTAATGGATATACATTTCATACAAAAGCTCAGGTCAACAGAAGTGCAGTTCAGAATAGTGGTGTATTGGTGTTTGCAGAAGCAATGCATTTTTTGAGTGCTAAGGACAAAAACCCAATTTCTACATCAAGTGCATATTATGGAGTGATTGAAGACATATGGGAGGTTTATTACTTTAAAATTAAAGTTCCCGTTTTTAACTGTAAATGGTTTAATAGTAACAAAAGTGTCAGACACGATGAATTTGGAATGACACTTGTTAATCTGAATAGATTGGAAGACACAACTGATTCTTTTATAATGGGAACACATGCAAAACAAATTTTATATGTACTAGATCAATCAGATATGCGGTGGGATGTTGTTTTACAAGGGAAAAACAGTATGTTGGTGAGGATGAACTTGATGAATATTCTGATTTATGTGAGATCCCTACTTCCATGGAAATATTAACAGAACATAATGATGATCATGTTGAAGACATAGTTTGTGCCATAAGGAACGATCACGACGAAGGAATTTGGGAAAACAATCCATTCGTACATTCCTAAAATTACAGGTAACACATGTTTATTTCTTGCTTACATTTATTTTTTCCATAAATGTTAGATATTGTAAGTTTTTTATTTATTAAAATATGTTTTAAAATAAAATAATTATATGTTTTTGTTTGTTTTAAGTTTGTTTAGTTTACTTTATCATGTTTATAACCATTACATGAATTTTAAAATGGTTATTTTTGTTCACTGACAATTACTTTACCATGTTTACAATGTTTACCAGGTTTACCATTTTTACCATCTTGACCATCTTGACCATCTTTTCCATCTTTACCATTGTTTAACATGCTTACCATATTACCAATGTTTACTATTATTTAACTTAGTACACTTTTCTATTTTCTGATTACAGTAGTATTAAAATATTTGAATTTGTATATTTGTGAACTGACGTTTGTTTTTATGATTTTAAGGACAATGAAAGATCATTCAGATGATCAACCACATGATTCTGGAGAGGAGCATATTGCTGGTCATACCTCTGGGGATGAACATTCACATGCTCCTATTACGACAAAGAGTTCAAAGGTTGGTAAATGTGGGTGCACACGTTTACCAAAATTATCACTTTCTCGTACGTAGGATCAGAGGATAGTCGTTGAGTTTGATGATGATGATATTCCTAGAGGTCCGAATGCCGAAGATTTTAAG
Source organism: Viscum album (assembly GCA_963277665.1). Classification (NCBI taxonomy): domain Eukaryota; kingdom Viridiplantae; phylum Streptophyta; class Magnoliopsida; order Santalales; family Viscaceae; genus Viscum; species Viscum album. Next base: position 535,333,883 of record OY728138.1, on the reverse strand, counting down.
AGTTTTGTTGCAACTCAGGCTAAGACCAAATTAAGCATTCTGTATGATGATTGGAGAGGTGTGGATAAAGCGATTATCTCTCAGTTGTGGGAGACGATTTTGGTAAGATCTTTTGTCATTTTTTGACCATTCTTTTAATGTATCTAGTATATATAATATGTTTAACCTCTTCTTTATCAGATGACATTTGATATTCCTGACACTGGAGGAGTCAGGAAGAAATACTTATCATTGGCTTCCAGGAGATGGAGGGATTTTAAATCAACCCTCTCATCTGATTTCATTTATGGTCATAGGATTCACAATAATCCATGTCGTATATATCCTTTTATAGATGAAGACACATGGAGACAATTTGTTGAAAGTAGAAAAAAAGAGTCATTTCTGGTAAGGGCAATGTAAACTTTTAATTTTTTTTATATAATTGATTTTATTAATGTTTTGTTAATGATTTATTATTCTTAAATTATAGCAAACAAAGAAAGCTCATCAGGAGATCCAATCTAAAAATGTATACCCTCATAGTTTATCTCGGGGAGGGTATGCATTATTGGAAGAACAAATGATGGCGGGAAAATTTCAACAACAAAGAGACGAGTCTTCAAGTTCTGGAGAGGTGGCCCCTCTATCCCCTCCATCAAGACATGAAAAATAGAAGAGAGCTCGGAAGGGAAAAAATGGCAATATCTTTCGGAAGAATCGAGAATCGTAGCTGAGAGGATTGTAAGATATCTATTTAATTTATTTAAGTTAACTTTTTTCTTCATATAAGTTTCAATCATTACAGAAATGTTCAATTAATTAATACAGGACTCTCTTGAGGAGCAGAGTTTAGAGGGGAAATTTATAGCTACTGGGAGGGAAGATGTTTTATTTGCAGCATTGGGAAGGCCTGAACATCCTGGTCGTGTAAGAGGATATCCAGCAGGTGTATCAGTAAGAAAAGTGTTTCCACATTCTTCAACTTCTAACATTGAGGGGGTTTATAAAAAAAAATAGAATCCTTGGAGGCTAAAGTTAAAAATATCAATGCGACGATAGAGGAAAATATTAGAGAGTTGGTGCAGTCTATGTTTACAGAAATGCAAAGACAATTTCAGACTGCAGCTCCCACTCCTCCACCTCCCCCTACAGACCCCATTATTTATCCTACTCCTCCGCCAGTAGCTCCCACTCCCCCACCTCAGCCTGCAGACCCCATTTTTTATCCTACGCCTCTGCCGCAGCTTCCTACATATTGTGAGTTGTATGTTGATGATTCTCAACATCATATAGTAGAATACGGGTTTGTATATTGTATAGGAGATACAGTTCATCATCAAAAATTAGAGGTAGAGAATCAGAGGGTCACTATACAGGATATTATAGATAGATCAGCTGGGGTACCAATACTTATAGATGAGGTGATGATAGTTGGGAAGAGTATCGGCTATTTTTTAGTTTGGCCATCCAGACTTCTTTGACTCATTACCATAGAGGTGTGAATGTTATATCTTTTATTTTATTTTTTTATTAAAGTTGTTTTATCATTTAAAAACTACGATATTTTTCAATTTTTTTCACAGGAATACTTCAAAGGTAAAGAAATATTGTATAGACAACAACAAAGACAACAGGCTATGACATCAGGTATAGATTCCAGTGGTCTTGACAGATTGTCAAGATATTCACATTTGTTGTTGGGTTTTTATGAGTTTCCAATGGAATCTCATGTTTGTGGACGTGAAATAAGCGTGGGGATTACAAAAACTGATATCATGGAGCTTGTTACTAGAGATAAGTTGGGCATCAACGTGGTGCAAATTTTTTCCTTGTAAGTCTTAACACCTTTTCCCTACGTTATATTTATTAAAAATGTATACTTATGTATGTTTTGTATTAGGTATCTTTATAAAATTTGTGAGTGGAATGAGCTAACAGAAATATATGGATTCATGGACCCGCAATTGATTTCCCCTGAAGCATATGCATTGAATGAGGAACAAAGAATGGTTTATATTGCTGAAAGATTTGAAAAGAATATATTCACACAATGTTGGATGATGCCTTTTTGTGAGAGGTATGAAACACATTTCTCTCAAAGAGTTAATTATCTTTTAACATAAAAAACCACTAACATTAAATTTCCTTTTATCAGTGATCATTGGATGTTATGGATTTTTTTCCCAAGGGAGAAACATCTTTATTGGGTATGCTCTATTCATGGTGATGTGTGGGAAAGTTTTAAGAATATATTGGAAAAGTAAGTTTCAATTTCTCAATAGTTTTATATATTATAATGAATTTTAAATTTACCCCATTCGTATTATTTTCAAATAGTGCATGGGCCTACTTTTGAAAAAACACAAAGAAAATAAATGCAAAGATCAAATATGTAAATGCGTAGGTAAATTTCCATTTATAATTTGTACTTTTTGATTTATTAAATAAAAATAATATATTGAATTTACACTCATTAAAACAGAATTTTCATGAACAACAAGGTGTCATCGAATGCAAATATTATATGTTAAGATTTATGTATGAAATAATAACAGCTGGGACAGTTTCGAATTTTGACCTGGTACGATTTCCTCTTAAAATTTTCCATAATATTTCAATTTGATTTATTCATTATACATATTAACTATCTTCTTTTTCATTTGTAGATTTTTGATGAACCTCAACCCTATACTACTGAAAACATCAAACACGTACAAGTGGAGTGGTCAAATTATTTTACAGGTTTGATTGAATTTTAGTTGTTTGTAATGTAAAATGTAATTTTGAATATTGTCGTTTTAATTGTGTATTTGGTAGTTGTTAAGGTTGGATTTTTTTTTTTTTTGAAGTTGACAGTGTAAGTTTGGAATGTTATATAAGTGAATGTTTAATTTTTCTTTACTTCTTATTTTGGTCTACTTTTGATGGTTTTCCTGGTATGGATTTGGGTCTGTGGGGGAGGGGTTCCAAGGTGTGGGGGTGTATTCAGTGGGGCTGGGGGGTGTCCAGCGGTCTGGGAGGGATGTCCGGTGGGGTGGGGGGACAGTCCTGGGGGTGGCAGGGATATCCAGGGGTGTGGGAAGGCGGTCCAGGGGTGTGGGAGTGCTGTCCAGGGGTGGGGGTTGTCCAGGGGTGTTTTGGGCTGTCCAGGGGTGTGGTGGGGGCTGTCAAGTGGGGTGAGGGGGTGAGGGGGTGCTGTTCAGGCGGGTGGGGGGTTGTCGAGCGGTGTTTGGGGGTGTCCAGGGGTCGGGGGGCAGTCCGGGAGTGTGGTGAGGGCTCCAATGGGGTTGGGGAGGGTTGTCCAAGGGGTATACATGAGGGTGGGAGCTTCAATGGGGTGGCGGAGGGCAGTCCAGGGGGTATACATGAGGGTGAGCGCTCCAACGGGGTGGGGGAGGGCTATCCATGGGGTATAAATGAGGGTGGGGGCTGTCTAGGGGGTAAGTTTTATATGTTATCTACGTACATGCTTAATTTTGATCTACTTCTGGTTTTGTGGTACGATTTCATGATTTTTTTCTGGTTGATTCTGGTGGAGAGAAGATGACTGCATTCTGTTTAAAAAAAATTGGGTTTATCACGTCGGTTATTAAATAACCGACGTTATAAAATGCCTAGAAAATAGTTTATCACGTCGTTTATTTAATAACCGACGTGATAAAATGCCTGGAAAATAGTTTATCACGTCGTTTATTTAATAACCGACATGATAAAAGTCCAGGAGAATGGTTTATCACATCAGTTATTTTATAACCGATGTGATAAAAGTCCTGGAGAATAGTTTATCATGTTGGTTATTTAATAACCAACGTGATAAAAGGCCTGGACAATGGTTTATCACGTCGGTTATTGAATAACCGACGTGATAAACGGCCTGGACAATGGTTTATCACATCGGTTATTGAATAACCAACGTGATAAACTGCCTCCCGCCGGTTTATCATGGCAGTTATATAATAACCAACGTGATAAACCCCCCTCCCCCGATTTTTCATGTCGGTTTTATAAGAACGGACGTGATAAACCCCCCTCACCCCGGTTTATCACGTCGGTTCTATATGAACCGACGTGATAAACCACCCTCACCCCTGTTTATCACGTCGGCTGTTTAATAATCGACATGATAAACCATTTTCCAGGCCTTTTATCACGTCAGTTGTTAAATAACCGACATGATAAACCCTTCCCATTTTCTTTATCACGTCGGTTCTAAAATAACTGAAGTGATAAACATCGCGATTTTATGTTTTTGATGTCGGTTTTTAAATAACCGACGTCAAAAACCTTATTTATAACGTCGCACGTATTAACGTCGTCTAGAAACCGACGTAAAAAATGAAAAATAACCGATGTAAAAAATGTTTTCTGCACTAGTTAACACAAGAACTAGAGTTAGAAGAATTTGTTTATGCTTTGAATTATTGGAGGAATTATCTTATGGGAGAAAAGTTTACTGTGTATATGGATCACAAGTGAATAAATTATATCTTCTCAGATTGAGAATTTAATCTTATATTATAGAGGTGGGTTGAGAATATACAATCATTCAACTTTGATCTAGAATATATTCTTAGGAAGGGAAATATTGTTTTTGTTTCTTTGAGAAGGAAAACATAGACTTAAGAAGTACAAGAGTCTAGTGCTGGGAGGAAGATAATGAATTTACTAGTTGAGAAGCATTGGTTGTTTACTAGAGTTAGTATTAGATAAATATCATATCAGTTTAATTGGATTCCACACATTTTTATGATTTAGAGATAGAAAATCTAAGTATCCAGAATGTTTTTACATAATAGAAATCCTTGTAGGTGGAGAATAAATTTCTGCTTAGAACAAAGATGAGGTTGAGATGCTCTATATCTTGAAAAATGATGTTTTGAATAAAAAATTTGGGAAAATATGATTCATGAATTTTATGACCCAAAGTGGGTGGTACATCCAAGTGTGACCAAAATTTATTGTGAACTATGATGAACGTTTTGGTGGTTGGGCATGAAAAAGGAGATAACAGGGTTTGTGAATCGATATTACACATTTCAACAAGTGAAGGATGAGAATCATTGACCCAAGGGTTTAATGTAGCCATTAACAATTTTAGAATAGAAGTAGGGTAATGTGACTATGGATTTTGTGGAGGTTCCTCTAAGGATTACGAGAAAGAATGATTGTATTTGGGTGGTTGTGGACTGATTAATGAAACTAGGGTATTTCTTTTCTATATAAGAGAGTCTTTTAGTAGAGATGTTCGGAGATTTGTATGTTCAGTAAATAGAATGTCTTCATTGATACTTCTATTAAATTAAATATAATCTATATCTTTCAGTTCACATGAAACTGAGTTAGCATATTTTCCATGCAACAACATATTTCTTCAATCAATTGCATTAAACACAAGACTGAGTTTTAACAAACAACAATATATTTATAAATTATTATTATTTAATATAATGAGATATAAAATAGTGGACAAATTAGAGGTTATGAATAGTATTAACTAAATTATTAAAATATATGGTTTAAAAATATATAAAATATTTCAATGGTTACAAATTATTTATAAATTAATATAAGAACCAATTCAAAATAAATGGAATATATTATAGAAAAGTACTTTTTTGCCCAAAAAATTTTTATCTCCTAAAAAACGAAATTAATTAAAATTAGTGAATTATATTAATTAAATATAAATTTTATATAATAAATCACATATTTTTGATATTAATACATAATATTTTATTGGGATAAGATAATAATAAATCATGTTTTATGCTTAAAAAATGGTATTTTTCTAAAAAGAAAATTTCACCACCTTTCAATGTTGAAGCTATTTTAAATAAAATTTTTATAATTATAATAAATATGGTATGATAAAATATACATAATTTTTGAAATTGAAACATAAAAACTAATCATTATTTTTTGGTATTTTTTTGTGAAGTTTCGTTTTTTGATGAATAGTGACATATACTGAATTTTAATTCAAAACAGTTTTTCATCTAATTTATTAATAAGGTTAAATTATATTTTAAAATGGTTTGAAAGTTTAATTAGATAATTTTTTTATTAATTAATCCAATTTTGGTAACTGTATAATTTTTACATTGAAATTAAATATAAAAAACCTAGCAGAACATTGAACGTTTTTTTAAAACCCTGCATTTTCGTCCCTTATCTCAGATTAAATATAAATTATTTTCTACCACTTATGTGATGGGAATTTGGAAATATTGATTCTATATTTGGAATAGAAATACATATAATGTTTAGTATGGTGAAATTAGTTTTTGACCATAAATATTAGTGAAGGTAATTAAAATTAATTACTTTTATTAAGGTGAAATTAAGGTTAACAAGGGACTAAACCTTAAATATAAGGTCCAAAATGACCTAAAACTTGTAAAAATGTCATTTGATGGACAAATTTCGACCTTATATTCCATTTTACATAATTGTTTCCATTATTGGTTCTACTTTCAATGTTAAAAACATGGGTGGAATTATTTTTTTCAAAATTTACTAGAGTGTCACTCCTCCTCCACTAAAAAAGGAACTCAAGACTCCCACTTACACCCACCTCTAAAAAAACTTTTACGTGACCAATATATTCAAAATTAGATCTGAAAAAGACCTACTTTAATCCTAGAATCCTAAAACTTTTCATAAATACATCCTAGGAAGCCCTTTTGTTCAAACCAAAAGAAGTTATCAAATAAAAGTTAATATCTTTCCTTCAGCTCTTTAGTTTTATTTCTATCCCCCACCCCCTAAAATATATTTATTACATTATTATATTAAAATAAGTATCTGAAAAATACTTATAATTTTTTAGGTTAAGGTTTCAAATTACATTGAACCACACATCCATATAATGGGTAACAATCTTACCGTTTTAGTGTACAGTGAACTAACGCCTAATGAAATGACATTGTTCGTTATTCCTTTACCACCTTTCAAGGTTGGTCATTATGAAAGAAAAAAAATTTATATATGATATATATTATATTTATTATGTCTTTATTATTCTTTAGTTATTTTATAATACATACATTTTTTACTTTCCATTTTTGTGTCAATACAATAACATCATTTGTGGAAGTGTGGACTACCGCCTACTCAAAGAGATGTGATACTTTCACACTATACATAGAATGTATAAAGGTAGGTTTTAATAAACCTATGTGACATATATGAAATAAATATTATATTTTACTTATAATATATATATAATTTACTTTTCATTCATTTAAATATTATTTTTAAATTAAAGTAGTGTTAATGCGTACGTATGACCAACAATATCTATGAACGGTGCATTTCATTTCTTACCTCCAAAAATTATATATTATTAGAAATTAATAAATAATTAATATATAATGCAATTAAATCAAGTTTTAAATTCTTTATATGATGAAAATATGATATATTTAATTTGAACATCAAATAAAAAGTGAACACTTACTCGAGAAACTAGGCAATTAACACCTGAAAGAGTGAAAATATTATAACATTTGAAAAAAAATGTAATTAGATATTATAATAAGTTAATAAATGATATTATAAATATGATTATGGTTCTGGTATAAGTTATTGACATGTATAAAAACATTATAAAGTATTTTAATGGATGTTAAACCAAAAGTAATCACAAGGTATGGTATTTTCATCTCACTTTTTACATATGTGAGATAAATGTCAAATTCATCCCTTACTTCTTTTTTGGGAAGTATCTAGTACCACTTTATTATATATTATATCATTAATAATTTTAAATTTATTTTATTTAATGTTATTCCTTCATGAGGCGTATGATCTAAAATATTCCAAAGTGGTATGCGACACATTGGAATGCTTAAAGATTATTTTCCCCAAGTATAATTTTAATGATCTTTCATTTTCATTTAGGGAGATTATATTACCATTGTTCAATAAGCCATTTAATTTTCATATCCTATGGTTATTGATGTCATTTTCTTGTATTAGTACCATTTTTATACTCTTTGGTTCACAATATGTTTTAGAAAATTATTCCTATAAAAACCCAAATTTATTTATCACTTTAGTCAGAGAACCTATTTTCTTCTAAAAATATTGTTTTCTAAAAATGTGTAAATTTTTTTAAAATTGAATAAATGATTTATAAATTTCATTTTTACCCATTTTTTCTTTTACAAATTATTTTAAAATAACTTTCTTTTAACATTACGAACAATGAATTTTAATATCCTTTTTCCAAGAAAAAGGAATGCACTTTTACCTCATTTGGAATGAACAGATTTACCAACCCTAATTTCATTGAATATTCATTTGCATGAATAAAAGGATAATTTTTAATGTAATTTTTTTAAAAGTTATATTCCATGAAAAGGATTTTAAATTGGATTATAAAAAAAATTCTATTTTACTTAAGAATGTTTTTAAAAAAAAGTTATAATATTTCTATTCATCAATGTCAACTACCCTTTTATTTTTACTCTTTTTTGGATATGTTATATTTATAATATCCTTATTACTATTTTGTATATTTTATAATTTATTTGGCCAAGTATAATACTCAAATTAACTTCCATGATTTCCTTGTTAGTCCCCTTGAAATACTCAAATTCCACTGATCATTAAACATTAAATTTACTCAAACTATCTATATCATTTATCATGGATATTAATATACCCTTAACTATATACCATATTAAATATGGTGTCTAATTTGATAGTTATTTGATTATTTGGGGAAATATTGATAAATTTATATCTTATTTTCAATAAATAATTTTGATAAGGCATCTGGTTTATTTGATATAAAGAATGTTTGGGAAAAGAAAGATACATGTTGGGGACTATTTTAGGTAAGCCCTATATGTTGAGGACTAGTAATTGAAATCCCCTTGATGCACCAGTAATATCATGAGATGAAATTATTTTGTGGCAAACCCTTCAACATTGTTTCCATGCAGAGTAGACATATTTATACCTATAGTTGTAGACTACTCAGAGGATTGGTCATGACAGTATAAGTTCTCATGTTCCTAAGACCCAACATCCAATAATTAATAATTTCCTTTATTTTTATTTAGATACTATTTTCCCATTTTATTTTTCTTCGACACATATATCCATTCATTTCATTATGTGTTCAATTATTAAATGATTTTCATTTCATTCTCTTACCATTGAATATTAATTTTTTCTTATCTGGTTATTTGAATGGCATGAGTTTCCTATTTACCACATTTATATATTGTTTAGAAACTTCCTTATCATTTATTTGATTATATGGTTCCTATGTTTAGTTATTTACCATTCCATAATTATTATTGACATTGATTCATTTTTCAATTTGTTATAATTTACCCATTATAAGAATTTGAGCCTTATTTTGTTTCTATTACATAAGAATATAATAAGCTTGCTATGAAATATATTTAGGGATATACTATATGAAATAAATTTATCCTAAAAGGGGGTAAATTTTGTTATAATTAGTGTATTCTTTTGTAATATAATACTCATGTATGTATCTAGTTTTCCAAGACTAATAAACTCTTTGATCCTTCAAGATTTGATTCCTTATAATCATTACAATGTAATGGTATTAGACATATGCTTTAGGATTTCTAGGGTTGGGTTGCTATAGTTGGTATAACACCTAGAACATTCTAAAATAGTAATGTTTATTTGATAGCGTGTATGACACACCAAAAAAAGAACAAAAGGGAATATAATATCCCATGAATTTATAATATATTGAATATTATAAAAAAATTAAATATTATATATTGATTGAAATTCCTGAGACATTGAGTTAGAGTATGTCTCACACAATAATTAGTTTCTTCAATGGTTTTCATTACTTAAAAGACTGAGTTTTATTGAATAATAATATTTTATTAAAATATAACTATTTAAAATATTAAGATATAACCTAGCCATTAGATTAACAGTAATGAATATTATTATCTAAATTAAGAAAATTTAACTTTCAAAAAAATATAAAATAATTCATTGGTGAAAAATCAATTATAAATGAATATAATAACCAATTGAAAATAAATGGAATGTTTTATAGAAAATTATTTTTTCTCACAAAGGTGTTTTTTACTAATAAATTAAATTAATTAAAATTATTGAAATATATTAATGAAATAAAAATGTTAAAAATTAAATCATAATTTTTTTATATTAATCGAATAGATTTTATAGGAATAATATAATAATAAACCATGTTTTCTACTTAAAAATGATATTTTTCTAAAAATGAAATTTTACAGTCTTTGAATTGTAAACTTATTTTAAATACAGTTTTTGGAAATTTCATAATTTTTTCAGGAGAAATTTAACTTCATATTTAAATATAAACATAAATTTTAGGTTAGGGAGAATTTCTGGTATTTTTCTGTGTGGATTCATTTTTTGATGAATAGTGAAAAATACTAAATTTTAATTAAAAAATTATGCTTCATATAATTTATTTATAAGGATAAATTAAATTTTAAAGATTTTTTAAATTTTAATTAGATAAAATTTTATTTATTAATCCAATTTAGGTCATTTTAATCAATTTCAAAATGAAACTGGATATTAAAACCTAGAAAATTTTTGAACATTTTTTATAAACACACATTTTCGTTCAGTCTACTGGATTAAATTTGAATTAATTTCAACCACTTATGTTCTTGGAATTTTTAAAAATGGATACCATATTTATAATAATACTAATATTTAATTTCTAATATGGTCATATTAGTTTTTTACAAAAAATATTCTTGAAATTAATTAAAATTAATTATAACGATTAAGTTGAAATTAAGCTTCATATGGGACTAAACCTTAAAAATAAAAGAACAAATGACCCATTAAATTATAAAAAATAAATTGGATGAAAATATATATACCCTATCCTTAGTTTTATAAAATTTTATCCATTATTTGAGCCACTTTCAATGGATAAAATGTGGGTGGAATTCCCTTTTCCAGAATTAACAATGGTACCACTACTCCTCCACTCTAAAAAGGAACTCAAGACTCCCACATCCTCACACATCTAAATCCAACTTTCCAAACAAATATCTAAAAATATAGATCCTAAAAATCTTTAACCTAAACTTATATTCCCCCACCTTGTTTATAAATCCATCAAAGGAAGCCCTTTGGGTCGAGCAAAAGGAGTTATCCAAATAAGAGGAAACATCTTTCTTGGAGCTCTTTAATTTTATTTTCATTATACACCTCTAAAATAAAATAATTCCATTATTATATGAAACAATATCTGCAATATACTAGAATGTTTTTAGGTCAATTTTTATACCTACACATACACACGCTTCCATCAACTGGGTAACAAACTTACCATTTATGTGTACGGTGTACTACCTCATTACAAAACAATGTTTTTTATTTTTTCTTAACCACCTCTATTGGATAAACATTATGATCAAAAATAGATTTATATATTATATATATGATATTTATTATGTATTTAATATTTTTAAATTATTTTATAACCCATACCATTAGAATTTTCATTTTTTGTAAATACGGTAGTATCGTTTGTGGAAGTGCAGACTAACACCTTCTCAAAGAGACGTGATTCATTCACACTATACATGGAATATATAAAGGATAGTTTTTGTAAACATATATAACATTTATTAAATATAAAATATACTATAATTATTATATATATATATATACTTTTCTTTTCAATATTTTAATATGAAAAATAAATAAATGTGGCGTTCATGCATACATATGAACTACCATCTCCATGAATGGTGCATTTCATTTATCATCTCCAAATATTATTGATTATTATAAATACATATTTACTGAATATATATTATATATAAATCATGGTTTAAATTATTTATATTATGAATCCATGATAGGTACATGAAGTAACAATTTAAAACATACTTGAGAAAATAGTTAATAACACCCGAAATAGTGGAAATAATGAATGATTATAAAAAACAAGGTAATAATATTTTAAAAGATGTTAATATATGATATTATAAATATTATTATAAATATGGTTTAAGTTATTGTCATTCATAAACCCATTATAATAGTGGTTAAAGGACATTCACCCAAAAATAAACTCAAGGTAAGGGATCTTAATCCCACTTTTTACATATGTGAGATAAATGTAATATTCACTACTTAATTCATTTGTGTGGTGTATCAATTGATAATTTTTATATAATAAATAATTAATTGTTTTATATTCATGTTATTGAAAACATTAATTTAATTTTAATACCTTCATTATGATTATGATTTAAAATATTTCAATGTGGTATGGGATAATTTTGAATGTTCAGATAATATTTTGTTCAAGAAATCTTTTAATGATCTTTCATTTCCATTAGAGGAAATTTTATGAACATTATTTTCAAAATACTTTTATTTTCCTATCATCTTGTTATTCCGGAATTTTTTCTCATATTATTACCATTTTTTTAATCTTTGGTACGCGTAATGTATTTAGAAAATTATTTTTCAAAAAACCCAACCTTATTTCTCTCTTTAGTTGAAGAACCTATTTTCTTCTAAAAACCATATTTTCTAAAAAGGCTTTAGAAAATGTTTTTAAAATTTAAATTTTGATTTATTAACGAAATTTTACCTTTTTTTCATTTAAAAATTTATTTTGGGAATGTTCTGGTCATTTTAAAAAAATCACATTTTAACCTTTTTACAGTGCAAAAAAATGATTTTTACCTCGCACAGTATTTAAGGATTTAACCATCATAATTTCATTGAAAATTCCATCGCATGAATAAAAAGATATTTTTTAGAGGAAAATTTTACAAAAGTTTTTTTTTAAAGAAAAGGGTTTTCAAAAGTTTTTTTAAATAATTATGATATTTTCCTCAAGAATGTTTTAAAATATATTTTTATAGTTTTTCTTTTCATCGATGAAAAAACCCCAATATTTTTACTCTACTTAGGATATTTTGTACTGATAGAATCCTTATTATTCCTCTAGATGGTTTATAAGTAATTTTTATGTGGATAGTATTCATATTCACATTTTTGATTCCATTGTTAGTCCTCTTAAAATATTAAAATTTCTATAATCATTAAAAATTAAGTTTATCTTAATTAACCATATCATTTATCATGGATATTAGTATTGACTTAACCATATACTGTATAAATATAGTTTTTAATTTATTAATTTTTTAATTTTTTGTGGCAATATTGATAAATACATATCTTCTATTCAATATGGATTTTTGACATGTCATATGTTTTATTCAATATGAAGAATGCTTGAGACCTAGAATATTTGGATTGGGGATTATTTAAGGTAATATATATAGGTTGGGGATAGTTAATGAAATCCACTCAATCCATCAGAAGTCTCATGAGATGAAATTAGTCAGTGAAAAAACATTCTTGTTTGTTTCCGTGTAGAATAAATGTGTTTCTACCTATATGTTTAAACATTCTGGAGGACAGATCTGGATAGCAGAGGTTTTCATTTGTCATAGACATGACATCCAATAATTAAAAATTTTCTTCATCTTAATTCAGTTAGTATTTATCCAATAGATTTTATGTTAATATATATTTTGATTCATTCCATTCTTAGTTCACTGATTAAATGGCGTGTGTTCCAGTTTCTTAATTTTCCATATATATTTTTCCTTATCTTGTTACATGAATCGAATGTGTTACCAATTTTTACCTTTCCATATTTTTTATGCACTTCCTTCGTATTGTTTTTATTACATCTTATGTTTGTTCAGTTATTTACCATGAAATAATTATTTTTCCAATTGATTCATCATTATTGCAGCTATGATTTACCTTTATTGAGAAATTATTCTCACACTTATTTTGTTTCCATTCCTCTAGAATCTAGGAAGCACACTATAACAGATATACGTGGATATTCTAGATGAAATAATGTTATTATAAAAATAAAAAAATTGTAATTAGTGTATTGATTTATAATATAAGACCCATGTATGCATATAGTTTCCCAAGACTACTAAACTATTCAATCCTTTATGATTTGATTTCTTGTAATCATTCTAATTTAATGGTAGTAGACACAAGATCTGAGAATTCTTGGTAGGGTTTCTATAGTTGTTATTAGGGGACATATTCTAGCAACCATGGAAACTAGATTTATGAAAACATAGATTAACTAACATAGCACTAATGTATATTTTATAGAGAAGTATAAAAGAACATATTAGAATTTTGGTAAGGTGGATATTATGTGGGTCTTCTAAGGAATACATAAATGTATGGATAATACAAGTGGATGTGGTAATGATAATGATGTACATAGGAGTAACATCTCTTACAAGGTACGTCGAGCCAAAATAAGCATAACATAGTACATGACAATGGTCATTACTGTGCACATTATTTGAAAATCCCATGGTATATGATTTAGATAATTCACATATTCATTACAAACCATTATGAAGGATTTTGACAATGTATAACCTTGGTTAAACTGAAGCTATTTTAGATTGAAGATAAGGTGTCATGATTTATATGTCCTATATATTATTATACATATTTCTATATCTATTGTTACTCACACTGTGATTTTTGGTTTTTGTAAATGGATGGTACTCAAAGGAGTCAAGTTAACGTTGAATATGATGAATAAGGTAGTGAAAAAGAGAAAAAAATGAGGTTTTGATTTGAGTGAAAAATATCTTTTTTAGGCCTAATCATTTTTTCTAAAATATTATTAATAACATATACCGTAACCAACTCCTGAACTCACCAAAGAAGAGAAGGATGGTGTTTTCTAAGATCTCAAGTGGTAGGGACCATAGAGAGAAGAAGGTTCGATTTCCCTTATTTAAGAAATGTGGAAGGAGAAACATAAGAAATAGTCTCAATGGAGTGGGGAAATTATTTATGTGTAGGATATAATGACAGATTTTAAATAAATTTTGAGCAAAAATGAAGAGTATGATAAAAGGAAATGAAACTCATCATATGGAATCATTTATAGTTCATTGCAGTAAATGTGAAAAACCAATAAATTACTAGAATAAATGCTCTTTTATAGAGGATAAACTCTTTACTATAGAAGTATCTATGTGGAATAAGTGGAAGAAGTATTTATTTATTGAGGTTGTGCTATTATCCTTAGTTAAAAAGATATTTAGTGATGAATATTTTTTCAAGGATATCCATTATATTTCATTTAGAAATTATTTTAAATTGGTTTTCAAAACTGACAACTTGTTTTCCTGGTGACAACCCATCATGTCTGGAAATTCCATGGGTATTGAAACCATGACCTAAGGATGATAAGGGTTCACACCCACCCATGGCCAACGTGGTTTCTAAGTAAAAGTATCGTTATCTTTAGTTTTACAATTTGATGAATAAACATTAATAATGAACCAGCAGTGTTAATTTTGAGGTTTAGAGTTCAAAATGTTAACCATAGTTTCTTTATAAAAATATTAGATACTGAAAATTATACTTGGCACTCTTTTATGGGTATGAATATTCATTAAAAGTCTATTTTAGTGCTTCAAGAATCCAAATTAATTTTTGGGTATTCATTTCATGAAGTAAGCAATGAAATAAAATTTGATTGAAGCACAAAAAAGATGAAATTATTCATAAGAAATTAAAATTTATCATTTAAATAAATTTCATTATAATAAATGGAAGTAAAGGAATCTCTCAATATTAGTAAAAAGATCATAAAAAAAGTTGTCTTAATGCCATAAATTTTATTTAATTGAGGGTCTTCAAAATCATCACAGATTTATGCCTTTGAGGCCCTTAACTTTACATTAATAATTAACTTTGTTTTAGATTCATTAACCCGATCAATATTTATAAATATTTATGTTTTTGCTCTAAGTACGTTTATTTACATTCCACTAATGTTCTCCAACTTAGTTATATGTTATTCTATGTGTCCTTTGTACATCACATTCTCTGTTTTCTGGAAGTTGTTTTTGTGAACCCTTCTCAAGATGTTGTATTTCAAAATAGTAATTATCAAAAAAATATATTATTATGGTAGAGTTTAAAATGAATGGAAAAAAGTTAATTAAGGTGGGGTGAATTTAACACCCCAAAATTTTGAAAGAGTAACTTTTATTCGATAGCGTGTTTGAAACATACCACCAAGCGCATAAGTGAATATAATATTCTACGAATTTATAATATATTTAATATTTTAAATAAATTAAATATAATTTATATCTTTTAATTCATGTGACATGGAGTTTGAAAACGTTGCACTCAAAAATTGAGTATCCTCAATAGCTTGCATTAGAAGAAAAATTGAGTTTTATTGAACAACAATATATTATTTGATTATTATTATTTAATATAATAAGATATAATATAGGTGTTAAATTATATTTTATAAATAATATTATTCAAATTATGAAAATATATGGTTTACAAAAATATAAAATAATTCACTAGTTACAAATTTGTTATTAATCAATATAAGAACCAATTTAAAATAATGGGAATATGTTGTGGAAAATTATTTTTAAGCTCACAGAAGCATTCTATCATAATCAATTAATTTAATTAATATACTTTAATGATATTAATTAAATATATATGTTATAAATATTAAACCATATATTTTTTATATTAAAACAATATATTTTATAAGAATACAATAAAAATATATCATGTTTAACATTTAAAAATGGTATTGTTCAAAAATGGTATTTTTACCTCCTTTAAATGGATCACCTATTTTAAATAATTTTTTTAATAGTTTTATAATTTTTTTATGAAACAAATAAACTTAATTTTTTAAATCGAAACATAAAAATTATGTTTTAATGATTTTTTTGGTATTTTTAAATGAAGTTTTATTTTTTTGATGAATATAGAAAAATAAGAAATTTTAATTTAAAATTTATTTTTTAATTAAATTATTTATAAAATTGAATTATATTTTAAATAGGTTTTTAAGTTTAATTATATTAAATTTTTATAATTAATAAAATTTAGGTCATTTTAATTAATTTCACATTGAAATTAGAGATACAAATCCAAGAAAAAAATTTAACGCTTTTCAAAAAATGGCACTGTCTTCCATGCTGTGAGACTAAATTTAAATTAATTTCAAAGAATAATGTGATTAGAATTTTTAAAAATGGATTAAATATTTAAAATAATAATATTTTATAAATTATAATATTGTCAACATATATTTTCTTCCAAAAATATTAGTGAAATTAATTAAAATAAATGATAATGATTAAGGGGAAATTAAGCTTTATAAGGGACTAAACCTTAATCTTATGGGATGAAATGACCAATAAATATTTCCAAAAGAAATAGGATGGCCATATATTCTACCCTATACTCACTTTTATCAAATTGGGTTTCTCATGGGTTCCACTTACAATAAGAATAAGATGTATGGAATTCCCTTTTCCAAAATTTACAAGAGTGCTACTTCTCATCCACTATAAAAAACTCTAGCATCCCACTTCCTCACACCTATGAAGACACTTTATCATGAACAATATATTCCCCACTATCTCCTAAAAATACATCCACTCAATATATAATCCTCACATTAGTCATACAGCCATCCAAAGAATCCCTTTAGTTCAAACCAAAAGGAGTTACCCAACTAAGTGGTAACAACTTTTCTCATGCTCTTTAGTTTTATTTCCATTATCCACAACATAAACACCCATTATTACAAGATTATATGAAAATAGTAACATAAATATACATACATGTTTTTATTTTATGGTTTCAACCTACACTTACACAAAATTCCATCTGATGGGTAACAAAATTACCTTTTATGTGTACGGTGAACTACCCCCTCACAAAACAAAGTTGTTCATTTTTCCTATACCACCTCTCATGGTTGTGAATTATGATGGATAAAATATTTATATGTGATATATATGATATTTATTATTCATTTATTCTTCTCTAATTCTTTTATAACACATAATGTTATACCTTCGGTTCTGTGTAAATACGAAAGCATCATTTCTGGAAGTGTAGACTACCACCTCCTCAAAGCATTGTGATTCATTCACAAAATACATGGAATTTATAAAGGAATGATTTAATTAACCTACATATAATATATGATATATATATGATACTTTAATTATAATATATATATATATTTCAATTCATTCAGTTACTATGAAAAATAAATGAAAGTACAGTTAATGTGTATGTACAACCTACTGTCACCATGAAATGTGCATTTAATTTCTCATATAAAAATACTATTTATTATTATAAATACATATATACTAAATATATATTATATTTATTCCATGTTTTAAATTATGTATATTATTAAATCATGACAGAAACAACATGTAACATGTTAAAACATACTCGATAAACTAGGCAACATGAAATAGTGAAAATAATTAATGTTTATTAACAAATGTGTAATAATAATTTAAAAGAATTCAATAAAAACATATTATAAATTTAATTATGGTTATTTAATAAGTCGGTTAGATGATTAAACCCATTATACAAGAGTTGAATGTATGTTCACCTGAAAGGAAACACAATGTAAGTGATTTTCATCACAATGTTTACATCTATGTGATAAATGTAAAATTCACCACTTACATGTTTTTTATGGTGTATATAATACCTATTTTGATATATTATATCATTAATCATTTTATCTTCATTGTATCTAAATATTAAGGTTAATTTTATTCCTTAACTTAGATTATGATTTAAAATTATTCAAAGTATTATCGGAGACTTTGGAAATGTTTAAATATTATTTTCCTTAAGAATAATTTTAATGATATTTCATTGGAATTAAAGGAAATTAGAGGACCCATGTTAAATAAAATATTATATTTTAAAATCCTATAGTTATTAATTACATTTTTATTATATTAGTACCATTTTATCACACTTTTTTAATCAGAATGTTTTAGAAATATTTTTTTATGTAAACCCAACTTTATATATCTCTTTAGTTAAAGAAAATGTTTCCTTCTAAAGAACATGTTTTCTAAAAAAATGTCAAAAATGTTTCTAACCATTATAAAATGATTTTATAAATATATTTTTACCATTTTTATAATTTTAGAAATGATTTCAAAGGAATTTTTTTTCACTTTTCGAACAAATCTTTTTTTCTAACCTTTTATTGCAAAAAATGAATGCTCTTTTAACCTGTACAACATGTATAGATTTAAATAACTTTATTTCATTAAAGATTAATCTACATGTATAAATGGTTACATTTGAATGGAAATGTTTCTATAAAGTGATTTTCGATGAAAGGTTTTCTAAAAGGGTTTTCAAAACAAAAGGATATTATCTTCAAGAATGTTTTTAAATAATATTTTTATAATATTGAATTTCATTAATGACAAAAACCCATTATTTTTACCCCACATTGGATAAGTTTTATTGATACCATACTTATTATTCCTCTATATAGTTTATAATTTATTTGGGCAGGGATAATATCCAATTTCACTAGCTTGATTC
Organism: Viscum album; assembly: GCA_963277665.1. Lineage (NCBI taxonomy): Eukaryota > Viridiplantae > Streptophyta > Magnoliopsida > Santalales > Viscaceae > Viscum > Viscum album. The sequence goes on along the minus strand of OY728138.1, from coordinate 535,314,425 downwards.
TTTTTTAGTCCCCTTGAAATATTCATTTTCCTAAGATCATTAAACATTGAATTTCACCAAATTATCCATATAATTTATCTTGAATGTTACTGTTACCTTAACCATATAACATTTTACATATGGTGTCTACTTTGAAAGTTATTTTATTATTTAGGGAAATATTGATAAAAATATATCTTCTGTTCTATATTGTTATTTGATAAGGAATATTGTTTGCTTGATTTGAGGAATTATTAGGATACGAAAGATACAAGTTTGGAACCATTTAGGGTTATCCCTATGGGTTGGGTACCAATTAATGAAACGCCCTCGATGCATCAGTAGTCCCATGAGACAAAATTAGTTGGAAAAAACCTTTTGAGTTTTTTTTGAAGAAGAACATATGGGTTTCTACCTGTAATTTTTGTAGTGACCCAAGATTAATATACATGGATATTAATTAATTTTAAATTAATATTATATAAAATATAAAAATAAATTCATGGGGACCATAATTGGTTAGTTCCCTTGGAAACTTGGAAACAAAATCTTTTATACTTGTAAAAGATATTCAACATCTTCAATAAAGATCTCCACCTTCAGTACTCCTACATTATACCTTTATTCATAATAAGGGGAATGTAAAAATAAGAAAGGGGAGATCTCAAATGCTGAGTAAGGGTAAATGATGGAGATGTGTAAGAAAAATTATGAGCATAATGGCATGATTACATGATCCTAAAAATATAAGATCATACCCTACTTATCAAAGATCATATACATGAATCATTTCATAAATAATGGAAGTTCATAGGACATGGATCATAAGAAAATAAAGAAGATAATAAATGAAATCATAACATAGGAATAAAATAAGGGATTGTGGCTAACACATAACCATATAATATGATTTCTAGAGTAGCTAAGGCATTGCTACCAAGACCATATTAGTAGTATGGGTTCGCACCCCATACCATCTTGGTAGTCATGGTTTACTCTCATGGCCATATTACTAGCCTGAGCTCACTCCACATACCATCTTGGTAGTCATTGTTCACTCCCATGGCCATCATAATAGAATGAGTTCACTTCTCATACTATCTTGGTAGTCATGGTTTACTCCTCTGGACATATTAGTAATCATGGATTACTCTAAAGACCATAGTTGTCTATCAAATGAGATATTAATCTTTACCCAATGCATTGGAGGGAGATATAGGTCCCACCTATCTCATAGTGAAATTATATGTAAATGTGCCAAACAATTATAAACAATCATATCTTAAACCATACAATTAAAAGGTTATCATAAATATGTAAACATATCATAACCTGTGTATAAGATACTGGTTTCATAATAATTTCATAAAATGAAAAACTCCTGAAATAGAAATGGATTTCATAAAAATTTAACTTATGAAATAGGAAAACTATTCATAAACATAAAACTTGTAAAAGTAAAATGAGTTTCATAAATACCAGGACATTAAGCATAACCTATTCATAGAGATGATATGAATGAATCCTTAAATCATTTTCTAGAAGGGAATGAGTAACATCAACAGATGTCATCTTAGATATAAAATAATATTGAAATATCTTTCAAAATAATTTATTGAGGAAAATATCATTTCTTAATTTAAAAATGGGTTTTACTACATAAAACCATTTGATAACAAATTTCATAGAAAATACATTTAAAATAAAAAATGGGAAATGAAATATTTTGAAAAAAAAATTCCCTTGAAAACATATAAAATAGGATTAAAAACATTTTCAAAACATTTTTCAATGAAAACTTTTTTAAAAAATATAAATAAATTTAGAAAACATTTTGAAAATAATTTCTTTTAAAGTACTTTGAAAACATATCAGTAGTGCTTGAAAACATTTTCAAAACTATTTTCCATGAAAACTTATAAAAAAGGTTGAAACATTTTAAAATCCCTTATCCTTGAAAACATATAAAAGAATTTTGAAAACGTTTTGAAAACTATTTTACATGAAAATATATTTAATTTTTTTTTTAAAAATAACCATTAAACATGAAAAAAAATCTGCAAAGGACTAGTGATGGATAAATATGAACATGTCGTATGAGGTAAAAAAAACATTTCTCTTGGATGGTAAAAATGATAAAAAATTGTCTCATTAGAAAAGTGAAAGGAATATTCATTTGAAAACATTGGTAAAAGAAAAAAAGGTAAAAAATTGATTTAATTATAATAAGAGATTAGTAAAATATTCTTGGAATCCCTTTTTAGAAAACATGGTTTTGAAGGAACATGGATTTCTGACCGAAGAGAGGGTAAAGCGAGGCTTTCTTTAAAACACTTTATTAATTATCTTATATACCAAATAGTAACAAATGATACCCAGAAATTAATATTGAATGAATATCCCAAGGATAAGAAAATTGATGAATATATTCAGAGATCGAATATAAGAATTCATCAAATGAATGATAAACGTAAACAATCTCGAAAAGAGATGAGATTGTCTCAATAAAATAATATTACATGGTAAATTGGGATTATACTCTCCATTTAATAACATTAAATTAAATTAACAATAAAATATCATTAAAATAATTAGAGTTGTGATAGAACATGTAAAAATGATGTGTATACACCTCAAAAAGGAGAGTAGGTGCATAACAAAACATGAGTCTCAAAGAAAGAAAATTGAGACCTAACATTTTTAACGATTTGGTATGTTCTGAAACTTAAACCACATGAATGATTGTTTATAAAAATTATAAGTTAATTCCCATAAATTTAGTTATACGATAAATATAATACAATCACTATAACACCCAAACCCTAGTTATCCAGTGTTGGTTCATTATTACATAACATTGGAATGATCACAAGAGATCAATTCTAGAATGACTGATTAGTTTAGTATCCCTGGAAGTACTAGATACGTACATAATTTTTACATTACATCATGAAATAATAAAACAACATTGGGTCCCTTTGAACACCCTCATATCCTTTCGCATATCCCTGCAAGTTAATCAAAATATACTAATTCACATCATGGTAAAAAGAAAACATTAGAAAGGGGTGAGCTTAGATGCTCAGTAAGGATAATAATATTGAGAAAACTATCATAAATAAGCAAAACAATTTAATGAAATGTATAAGACTAAAACATATGACTTTTAAACTTAAATATTATCATAATAAAGAAAAGTTAAATCAAATAATTCCATTTACTTATTCACATGGAAATTCTACAAGTCAAATAATCACATGTAATATCAATAGCTAATTTCCTAATGATGGAATTCATAAAGCCATATATCATAACCACATAGTCAAGGCCTCTTGCCAAGAATAAAAATAATATTTGTTCAAGGCCTTGTACCAAGAAACCAGTTTGTCTTATTAGAATTACCGATGCATCAAGGAGCTATATTAGGCTCCACCCGTCACTTACTATGTCCAATGCATTCCTCATACAAAAATGTTGTAACATATTATAAACATTCATATTAAAACTGGCGTAAGAAATTTCAATTCTTTAACCACTAACCATGAATGGTATAAAAATATCACATCCACAATCAAGCATGTAACTTCCCCAACCCATAAGCCACTAAACTGGTGCTCCGATCTGGGTGGTCACATGACCTTAAGCGCGCCTCCCCGTACGCCAAAGGTTGCCGACAAGTAGTGGGGGTCTATGGGGTCAAGTGGGGAGACTATACCCCCTTTTTATCAGAGTAATCCACAACAGAAATAAACCAAATAACAGAAACAATAACCAATAAACAAGGAACATGTATATCAACCATTTCCAACAACAAATATTCCATGTCATATTACATGCCAAGAGTGAACAAAAATCCAAAATAAATACAATGGCCAAAATCCCCAAAATGGTCCCGACTCCAAGTCTGGATCCTCCACCAAATACTACCCATGTCCACTCAACTATCTAGCAAGGACCCTTGCCCTTCTCTTGACCTGCAAACATGAAGTCTTCTCGGGTACCCAACGACGGCCTGAGAAGGGTGTGAGTATAACTCAGTAGGCCACACCAACGGTGTATACAAAATATCCAATATAAACAGGTAGTGCATGCAAAGGAATATGAATGATAATTTCCATGTAATTAATTAAGGTTCCATTAACAAGTTTAGATCCAAAGCCATTGACATTCCATTACCATTCATTTATTACCAATTATCATCACTTACCATTTCATCACATTTCCATGGGTTAACCACACACATTATGATACATGGGTCTAAGGACAACAATCAAATTCAAGAGGGTAAACACATCATTATCCTATCTCACTAGGAATAACCCCTCATAGAAACTATAACCTCACCGTGAAGCCTCAGTCCGGGTGGATGCAACCATTAGGAGAATAGACCCTCATTCCCCTTTCCTAACTCGAGAATTTAGGGTGGAGTTTAGAACCTCAGTCTTAGCTCAACCCGTGGGTGTAGATCCTCAAGTCATACCCCACACTATGAAGCCATGTTAACATGATTATATATATAAGTAACCATCAACCATCTGAATCATTGCCCTTCGGAAAACACTATTCACAACACCCCACATGGGAGTCCACATCATGCCTTAACCCATTAACACATTACCATTTCACATCATTTAACGATTCACCCAATTCCCATGTGTTATGCCTAACTCACTAAGCATTCAAAACTAAACCCATAATCCATCACATTATGGTCTTTATTCAATTTACACATTAACCCATTTAACCCGTTCATCATTCCCAGGAATCAACCATTCAACCTATTCCATATAACCCTTAGGTTATTACCAAGTCTAGGTGCATCGCCTAACTTTTATTCCAAGTTCAACCAAACATGCCAACATATTCATCAAGGTCTCTACCCTTTATTATAATAAGGTCACTTGTTTAATCACGTTACCTATGTCCGGGAAAAGCCAGCACATCCCATGGATGGCCCCAATTAGGTCAAGTCATTCCCAACTCATCCCATGGGGATCGTGAGAGTTTCCATTTACCATTTTAAACACCAATATTACCAAACATGACAAGGTTATTAAAAACATAACCAAGGGAAAACAAGAACACAACTAAACATGCACAAATACCCAAATAACCATGGGATATCACTTGTAGACCACCTACCTTGAAACCGTGGTTGAACGCACTCTCAATCGAGTCCTTAGTCCTTGATCCGACCAACCTTTGGAGATTAAACCTAAAAATCACCCAAAATATAGGGTTTTAGATCTTTGGAATGATAGGGAGAGAAATACAAACCCTAAACCAAAAAGAGAAGCAAGGATGGGATTAGCCTTACCCAGAGCTTTGATCTGCAACCAACGGCACCAAAAAAACCTTAGAAACAATGGAGATCGACCTATTGGAGCTCTTGGGTGATTTGAATCTTTCCAAGGGAGAAGAAGGATGAATGGAGAGGAAATACTGAGTTGGGGTTTAAAATCCCAGAGTGGAAAACTTGTAATTTTTTCCAACATTAAGTGGCCGCATAGTTTAGCCACACGGTTTGACAAACCGTGCTCAAACCATGTGCATGCTAATCCTCAGAAGAGAAGGGTTGCACGGTTTACCTAGGCAGGACGCACGGTTTTCCCTGGCCGTGCGTAGGCCATGCACCCTGGCCTATCTTCCCCAGTTTTCCTTTCTTCCATTCCCCGCACCCCTGAAACACTCCCAAGGCCTCTCATACATTCAGAAGACATCCCTTGAAGCCCGAAACTAAAGATTCAACCAAAAAATAATGAAAACATACCTTTCTAAAAATTGGGATCTTACAACCTCCCCACCTTATAATGGCTTGTCCTCGAGCCGAGCTCCCAAGCCTCATTGATCCACCGAAAAGAAGAGTTCGGGTCACTGAGCCCGCATATCTGATTGTCGCTACCAAGTTTCTTTTTCAACATTCCCATGCTGTCGTAGTTCTCGCACTAATAGCACAACCTTGCCTCGCAAGACCTTTTCACTACGATCCACCACACGAACCAGATGCTCCTCAAAGGACGCATCATCCTCAAGCTCCACATATTGCACCTCAACCACATGAGATGGGTCAGGGTGATACCGTCGAAGATGCGACACATGAAAAAAATCATATATCCCACTATACCGCTATGTATGATCCAATCGGTAAGCCACTGGTCTGATCCTCTCCACAATCTCAAAAGGTCCCACATACCTGAGTGCCAACTTACCCTGCTTTCGAATCCAGCGGTGACCCAACCTTGGTGACACATGAAGGAACACTGTATCACCCACCCCAAACTCAAGAGGTCTACACCTTCGATATGAAGATGACTTCTGCCTACTCTAAGCTATATCTTTCTACTTCCTGATCAACTTATCTCTCTCTGAAGTCTCCTGCAGAAGACTTGTCCCCAACAACTCAGATTCACCGAACTCTTGCCAACACAACAGAGATCTACATGGCCACCCGTAGAGTTCCTCAAATGGTGCCATCTGAATCGTAGCCTGAAAACTATTGTTGTAGGCAAACTCAACTGATGATAGGTTTCTCTCCCAAGAACCACCAAAGTCCAAGACACAAGCTCTTAACATGTCTTCCAACACTTCGATCGTATGCTCCGACTGCCCATCCATCTGTGGGTGGAAAGCTGTACTCAAAAACACCTACGTACCCAGTGACTTTTGCAACCCTTTCCAGAAAAATGATGTGAAATGCAGATCTTGGTCTGAAAGTATGGTTCGCAGAACACCATGAAACTAAACTATCTCCCAAACATATAGCTCACCAAATTGGTCGACTGTAAAGGTCTCCCGAATTGATAAGAAATGAGTCACTTTCATCAACTGATCCATGAACACCTAGGTTTCATCATTCTTCTGTGGTATCCTTGGAAGACCCACGACAAAATCCATCGTTACATCATCCCACATCCAATATGGAATGGGTAATGGATGAAACAAACCACCAGGACATTTATGCTCGGCTTTCACCTACTGACAGGTAAGGCACCGTGCCACAAAGCCCCCAAATTCCCTCTTCATTCCAGGCCACCAAAAATGCCTTTGGAGATCACTGTACATCTTTTTCAGACCGGGATTCATTGTCCACTTTGATGCATGGAACTCATGCATCAACTCTTTCCACACACACTTTGTCACAACCACATGATCACGAACACGAACAACACCTTCCGCCTCGACGGCCCAACCAGAAGGTATCTCCCCACCTTTATGATTTTCCTTCATGATCAAACACTCAGGATAATCATGTTGACCTTCCTCAACTTGACTCAAATGCGTCTACTCCATCTTTAAGGAAGCAAGAGTGAACTAACCATTCTTCTCTTATACCTCCAGGTGCATCTCTACAAACAAAGCCATCACCTTCCACTTGGTGCTGGACTTTTGAACCGCCTGATTCTGAACCTTCCTACTCCGAGCATCAGCAACACTATTTCCCTTCCCCAGTGTGTACACCAACTCAATGTCAAAATAATGTAGATATTCAACCAATCTTCACTGCTGAAGATTCAAATTTAGCTGTGATAATATGTACATTAAGCTCTTATGGTTGGTAATCATAGTAAATCATTCCCCAAACAGATAGTGCCTCCAGCACTTCAAGGCATACACTACTGCATCCAACTCAAGATCATGAGTGGGATTTTTCTACTCATGTGGTCTCAAATGGCTCGACCCATAAGCCACAAACCGACCATCTTGCATCAAGACAACCCCATGTCCGATTCTAGAAGCATCACAAAACATGAGGTACTTCTTACCCGGCTCAGGTAAGATAAATATAGGTGTGGTCGTAAACCGCTTCTTCAACTCTTAGAAGGCATTCTCATAGGACTCATACCACTCGAACCAAATTCCATTCTTGGTCAAGCCCGAGAGTGGTGCTAACAAGTGAGGGAAATCCTGAATTAACCTTTGGTAATACCCATCCAAACCTAGAAAACTCCAAACATCAGAAACACTCTTGGGATGCTCCCAAGATACAACTCCTTGAACTTTCTCTGGATCCACTCACACACCTGCCTCCGAGATGATGCGACCCAGAAAATGCACCTCACCTATCCATAATCAACACTTTGATAGTTTGGCGTATAGACTATGTTCTCTTAGCGTGCCCAAGATGATGTCAGGATGTTGGGCATGATCGTCATGAGTTTTCGAGTACACTAAGATATTGTTAACAAAGACAACCACAAACCTATCTAGATAGGTATGAAGGATCTGGTTCATCAAATCCATAAACACCGTCGATGCATTGTTCAAGCCGAAAGGCATTACCACAAACTCAAACAACCCGTACCGACTTCGGAAAGTTGTTCGCGGTACGTTAGAAGACCTCACTCTCATCTGGTGATAACCCGACCTCAGATCAATCTTAGAAAACACTGATTCACCACTCAACTGATCAAACAGGTCATCAATCCTAAGAAGAGGGTACCGATTTTTCACCGTCATCTGGTTCAACTTTCGAGAGTCAACACACAGAATCAACAACCCATTGGCCTTCTTTGCAAAAAGCACAAAAGTTCCCCAAGGAGACATACTAGGATGGATAAACCCCTTACGCTCCAACTCCTCAAGCTGTACCTTCAGTTCCTGGAGGTATGACGGTGCCATTCGATATGACGGAATAGAAACTGGCTCTGCTCCCGGCAGCAACTCAATCGCGAACTCAACATCCCTCTCGGGCGGTAACCCTAAGAAATCCTCAGGAAACACGTCCTGAAACTGATCCACCATAGGAGGAAAATTATATTTTCCCCTCCCTTATCATAATCAAGCATGAGGCATGCCACTTGTGCCATGAGTCCACTCATCTGTTGAAAAATGGTCCCACACCCCCTGCTCGAATATCCCATTCACCACTGTGGACATAAAGGTCACCCTCAAGCGACCTGAACAATACTCTATGATGATAACAGTCCATATGTTCCCGATACAACACCAACCAGTCCATTCCCAATATTAGTTCAAAACCTGACATCTCAAGAATGAACAAGTCCCACAGAAAACGGTACCCACAACTTCCAAGTCACACCCCTTGAACTGCTTGATATCCTCAACTCGCACTCCCAAAGGGGTGTCAATTGACATAACTCCACACACCCTCTCCACAGGTAAACCAAACACTACCAAAATTTGAGTAGAAACAAAAGAGTGTGTGGAACCTGTGTCAAACAACGCACTAGAAAAAGTAGAAGCTACAAGGATCATACCTCGAACAATTGACGGTCCGGTCTCACCATCACCAGATGCAAACTGAACTGCCTGAAGCTGACTTGCCTCTCTACCCTGGGCTCCAGCCTAAACACCCTGCACTGCACTGCCCTGTTGGCGTGAGCAATCTTGCCCTAGGGTCCCACGTTTTCTTCCCCTTCCAGTACGGCCTGTGGAGCTCTAAATGACTGCCTGCTATGGGGAAACAGATCCCCTTCCCGTATCTGGTACCTGCCATCCACCATCATACTCGCCCACCTGCTGAGGTTTCCTGCAGAACTTATGCACATGTCCCATCCTACAGCACGAACAAAACTCAACTAGAGGTTGAGGTCACTAACCGTGCATATACCACATCCTACCGCACTGATATCAGAACACCTAATTTCCACTCTGAGAGGCTGACCCTTTCTTCCAGCCACTTTACACACTTCCGACATGTTGTGAGATCTCATGGAATCGCTTCTGACCCTCGGTAGCTGCACTACTTGTCTGACCCACTGGCACCACAATCCCACTACCCAAAGCTCCCTTCATGTTTCCTTCCGAGATCAATGCCTGATCTACTACCTCTGAGAACCTCTTCAAGTGGATGATATTTACTTGAGACCTGATCTCTTGTCTCAACCCATCCTGGTAATGCTTTGTTACCGCTGCCTCATCCCCTGCTAACACTAGGACAAAGCGCCTCAAATAGGTGAAGCGAATAGTATAGTCCATCACTGATAGCGATCCCTAAGTCAGGATCATAAACTCTGTAGCTCGCTCCTTCCTCAAAGCCTCTGGATAAAAATTCTCCAAAAACGTTCCACGACATCCCATCAGCCTACTTGGTCTGAGCCTAAATTTCTCACCAACTCCTTGCCTAGCCCCGCAACATGTAAACAACTAGCTTTACTTGTTTTTCAACAGGGGTATCCAAATGATCCAGTATCGTCTAGACAAACTCTAACCAGAACTCCGCTGCCTTTGTCCCACCCTCTCTGGTGAAGTTAGGAGGGTGTTGCAGCTGTAACTCCCTGGTCAGCTCAAACATACTCTGTGCAACCCATCCTGGTTCCCGATCCATCATCAGCATAAGGCAAGGCAAGTTCTCCCAAAATTTGTCTTATATACCTTCATTGATCACCATGTTTCCTTGCCCTTCTACCAGAGGAGTGTTCTCAGCAACATCCTCTCGTTTCCCAACTGGTAACTAACGTCGTGGTGGCATCTCTCTACATTTCCAAACACGATATTTAGCACGCTTACCATAAACATTTCATGACTTCCTCAAACAAACTCTTTAATAGCTACAATAACCCATTTTCATATGCTAATTGAACAACATTAGCACCTCAAATTCACCATCCTGACCATCCCTACCACGTCCATGGTCCACATGGGGTACACAACCATGCACTACCACCAAACTCACAAAATGTTTTGAAAAATATTTTCCACTTCGTTTCAAATTCTTATTTTTCATTAAAAATCCTTTACCCACTTGTTTTATCTGATTCTTCTCATTATTTATTGGTTTCATGAAATGCATGATGCACCCTACCTTCCTACCTCACAAACCCATCCCATGTGTGTGTCTAACATGATGTATGCCACCAATCTCCCTAGGTGCCTACAATGATGCATGAATGAAAATCCTTGTGTCATTAAGGCCACGAGCCAAATATCATAAAATAGTCACATCAAACCACATGTGCATCACCCAACGGTGAAATATCATCAACTGTAACAACACACAACCAAGAACAAAAATTCCCACCCAGGGTGACTTGGGTTTTCCCTCGTACATGGGTTAGCTACTCTCAAGCATGGGCTCATTACCAAGGCCTGACACATCTTAACCCTTGGAAACCTATCCCAAATAACAAGACCTCAGAGAAGGAGAAGAAAGACCTCCTTAGATACCACTTTGTAATGTCCCCGACTCGGAAGCCACTAAACCGGTGCTCCGAGCCGGGTGGTCACATGACCTTAAGTGTGCCTCCCCGTACGCCAAAGGCTGCCAACATGCAGCGGGGGTATATGGGGTCAAGTGGGGAGACTATACCCCCTTTTTATTAGAGTAATCCAAAACAAAAATAAACCAAATAACGGAAATAATAACCAATAAACAAGGAAAATGTATATCAACCATTTCCAACAACAAATATGCCATGTCATATTACAAGTGAAAGAGTGAACAAAAACCCAAAATAAATACAATGGCCAAAATCCCAAAAATGGTCCCGACTCCAAGTCTGGATCCTCCACCAAATGCTACCCATGTCCACTCAACTATCTAGAAAGGACCCTTTACCTTCTCCTGACCTACAAACATGAAGTCTGCTCGGGTACCCAATAGTGGCCTGAGCAGGGTGTGAGTATAACTCAGTAGGCCACCACCAACGGTGCATACAAAATATCCAGAATAAATAGGTAGTGCATGCAAAGGAATATAAATGATAATTTCCATGTAATTAATTAAGGTTCCATTAACAAGTTTAGATCCAAATCCATTGCCATTCCATTACCATTCATTTATTACCAATTACCATCACTTACCATCTCATCACATTTCCATGGGTTAACCACACACATTATGTTACATGGGTCTAAGGACAACAATCAAACGCAAGAGGGTAAACACATTGTTATCCTATCTCACTAGGACTAACCCCTCAAAGAAACCATAACCTCACCTTGAAGCTTCAGTCCAGGTTGATGCAACTATTATGAGAATAGACCCTCAGTCCCCTTTCCGAACACATTCATTTAGGGTGGAGTTTAGAACCTCAGTCTTAGCTCAACCCATGGGCGTAGATCCTCACGTCAAACCCCACTCTGCGAAGCCATGTGCACCTGCTTATATATATAAGTAACCATCAACCATCTGAATCATTTCTCTTCGGCAAACACTATACACAACACCCCGCATGGGAGTCTACATCATGCCTTAACCCATTAACATATTACCATTTCACATCATTTAACCATTAACCCAATTCCCATGTGTTATGCCTAACTCACTAAGCATTCAAGACTAAACCCATAGTCCATCACATTATGGTCTTTATTCAATTTACACATTAACCCATTTAAAATGTCCATCATTCCCATGAATCAACCATTCAACCCATTCCATATAACCCTCAGGTTATTACCAAGTATAGGTGCATCACCTAACTTCTATTCCAAGTTCAACCAATCATGACAATATATTCATTAAGGTCTCTACCCTTTATTATAACAAGGTCACTTGTTCAATCACGTTCCCTATGTCCGGGAAAAGCCAGCACATCCCATGGATAGCCCCAATTAGGTCAAGTCATTCCCAACACATCCCATGGGGATCGTGAGAGTTTCCATTTACCATTTTAAACACCAATATTACCAAACTTTCCAGGTTATTCAAAACATAACCAAGGGAAAACAAGAACACAACTAAACATGAAAAAATACCCAAATAACCATGGGATATCACTTGTAGACCACCTAACTCGAAACCGCGGTGGAACACACTCTCAATCGAGTCCTTAGACCTCGATCCGACCAACCTTTGGAGCTTCAACCAAAAACTCACCCAAAATATAGGGTTTCAGAGCTTAGGAATGAGAGGGAGAGAAGATACAAACCCTAAACCAAAAAGAGAAGCAAGGATGGGATTAGCCTTACCCGGAGCTTTGATCTGCAAACAACGGCACCAAAAACACCATAGAAACGAGGTAGATTGACCTATTGGAACTCTTGGGTGATTTGAATCATTCCAAGGGAGAAGAAGGATGAATGGATAGGAAATACCGAGTTGGGGTTTAAAATCCCGGAATGGAAAACTTGTAATTTTTCCCAACTTTAAGTGGCCGCACAGTTTAGCCACACGGTTTGAAAAATTTTGCGCAAACCATGTGCATTCTACTGCTTGGAGGAGAAGGGTTGCACAGTTTACCTGGGCAGGCCGCCCGGTTTTCCCTGGCCGTGCGTAGGCTGTGTGCCCTGGCCTGTCATGCCCAGTTTTCCTTTCTTCCATGCCTCGTTCCCCTGAAATACTCTGAAGGCCTTTCATACATTCAGAAGACATCCCTAGAAGCCCGAAACAAAAGATTCAACCAAAACATAATGAAAACATACCTTTCCAAAAATTGGGATCTTACAACCTCCCCACCTTATAATGGCTCGTCCTAGAGCCGAGCTCCCAAGCCTCATTGATCCACCGAAAAGAAGAGTTCGGGCAACTAAGCCCGCATATCTGATTGTCACTCCCAAGTTTCTTCTTAAACTTTCCCATGCTTCCATAGTACTCGCACTAATAGCACAACCTTGCCTCGCTGGACCTTTTCACTATGATCCACCACACGAACCGGATGCTCCTAAAAGGACGCATCATCCTCACGCTCCACATATGCCACCTCAACCACGTGAGATGGGTCAGGGTGATACCATCGAAGATGCGACACATGAATGATAATTTCCAAGTAATTAATTAAGGTTTCATTAACAAGTTCAGATCCAAATCCACTTCCATTCCATTACCATTCATTTATTACCAATTATCATCACTTACAATTTCATCACATTTCCATGGGTTAATCGCACACATTATGTTACATGGGTCTAAAGCCAAAAATCAAATGAAAGAGGGTAAACACATTTTTATACTATCTCAATAGGATCAACCCCTCATAGAAAACATAACCTCACCTCGAAGCCTCAGTCCGGGTGGATGCAACCATTAGGAGAATAGACCCTCGATTCTGTTTCCTAACCCGTGCATTTAGGGTGGAGTTTAGAACCTCAGTCTTAGCTCAACCCGTGGGCGTAGATCCTCAAGTAATACCCCACTCTACGAAGCCATGTGCACATGCCTATATATATAAGTAACCATAAACCATCCAACCCATTTCCCTTTGGCAAACACTATTCACAACACCCCACATGGGAGTCCACATCATGCCTTAACCCATTGACACATTACCATTTCACATCATTTAACCATTCACCCAATTCCCATTTGTTATGACTAACTCACTAAGCATTCAACACTAAACCCATAATCCATCACATTATGGTCTTTTTTCAATTTACACATTAACCCATTTAACTCGTTCATCATTCCCATGAATCAACCATTCAACCCATTCCATATAACCATCAGGTTATTACAAATTCTAGGTGCATCACCTAACTTCTATTCCATGTTCAACCAAACATGACAACATATTTATCAAGGTCTCTACCCTTTATTATAACATGGTCACTTGTTCAGTCACATTCCCTAAGCCCGGGAAAAGCCGGCACATCACATGGATGGCCCCAATTAGGTCAAGTCATTCCCAACGCATCCCATGGGGATCGTGAGAGTTTCCATTTACCATTTTAAACACCAATATTACCAAACATTCCAAGGTTATTCGAAACATAACGAAGGGAAAACAGGAACACAACTAAACATGCACAAATACCCAAATAACCATGGGATATCACTTGTAGACCACCTACCTCGAAACCACAGTTGAACACACTCTCAATCAAGTCCTTAGACCTAGATCCAACCAACCTTTGGAGCTTCAACCTAAAACTCACCCAAAGATAGCGTTTTAGAGCTTCTCAATGAGAGGGAGAGAATATACAAACCCTAAACCAAAAATAGAGGCAAGGATGGGATTAGCCTTACCCGGAGCTTCGATCCGCAACTAACAGCACCAAAAATGCCTTAGAAATGAGGGAGATTGACCTCTTGGAGCTCTTGGGTGATTTGGTTCGTTCCAAGGGAGAAGAAGGAGGAATGGAGAGGAAATCCCGATTTGGGGTTTAAAATCCTGGAGTGGAAAACTTGTAATTTTTTCCAACCTTAAGTTGCCGCACGGTTTAGCCACACAGTTTGACAAACCGTGCGCAAACCGTGCGCATGCTACAGCCCGGAGGAGAGGGGTTGCATGGTTTACCTGGGCAGGCTACATGGTTTTCCCTGGCCATGCATAGGCCATGCTCCCAGACATATCTTGCCATGTTTTCCTTTCTTCCATGCCCCGTTCCCCTGAAACACTCCCAAGGCCTCTCACACATTCAGAAGGCATCCCTTGAATCCCGAAACAATGGATTCAACCAAAACATAACGAAAACATACCTTTCCAAAAACCAGGATCTTACAAAACATATCACAAAACCTTCAATGAAATATGGAATATTTCATCATAATAAATCAACTTTAAATAAATGTAAAATCTAACAAAGGATGTTGGCATAGATGAAATCATTCCAAAAACTATTTGATTGAAATATCTATTTCTATTTTGAAATCATTTAAAAGTAAAGAAAAATTTTATTTTGAAAATATTCTTATAATATTGTAAGGGAAGTTTAGAAGGTGTTATAATGGTGTAAAATAGTTGTACCCACTGTATATGTTAAAAAAACATTTTTTCCTTAATTTGTAGAAAAGGTCATAATGTACCATATTTTGAAAATGATGGAAATATTTTTTCAAAAAAATTTATAAAAAGTAAAAAAAAATGGTATAAATGGATTTAACCAATATTCTAGGAAATAGTAAAAATGTTCTGAAATACATTTTTAAGAATCACGGATGTTGATGGTAAATAACTCCTAGTATTTGCTTACGTATAAACAACCTCAGATAGTAAAGAGATTGTAAAATTAACCCTTAACTTGTACATTTCCTTAGTAAAGGGTAATTTAACCTCTTGTATAATAGTTAAATCATTGTTATTAAATTATACAAGATCCAAATATATAAATATGATATTAC
Source organism: Viscum album (assembly GCA_963277665.1). Classification (NCBI taxonomy): domain Eukaryota; kingdom Viridiplantae; phylum Streptophyta; class Magnoliopsida; order Santalales; family Viscaceae; genus Viscum; species Viscum album. Next base: position 535,298,482 of record OY728138.1, on the reverse strand, counting down.
ATATGATCTTCTGATATTTCTTTGTTAATAATATTTCAGCAGTATCATAGTTTCGGGTTTTAACTAATTTGTTTTACATTATATGTTTTTTTACGTAAGTCATGTTTGTTATGGATATGATGTATTTAATTCATATACATAATGATATTATGTTATTAATAATTATTTTAAATCATAAAATAAAAATTATATTTGAATGGTTACGATGGAAAATGAATCTCATCATGTTCGTAGAGACTGTAATCTGTACGTACACACGAGTGAAAATACCATTTAATTTATGTTGAAATCATATGTAATTGGATGTTATATTACATATACATAATCATTAACATCTTTTATTTATTATTTATGTAAATTATACTCATTATTATAATCATCCAAATAATTAAGTATTGAATAACAAACTACACCACGACATGGAGACGATAAGCCGTACATACACACATATGGTGACTTTGTCGTTAATAGGATGGATAGAATTATGAATATGGTTGTACCATAATTATAATAAATTCATTGTTTTTATATGGTATTGGATTTATTAATTTATTATGGAAATGATAGAGAAAGAGGAATTGGAAGAAGAAAAGAACTTTGAAAAATGTGATGAAATTATTACGTCTTCTTCAGGTGGTTCCTTTTGATTTGATCAAAAGGGATTATTAGGTTGGATTTATGATCAAATTAAGTCATATAGGTTGAATTGATTTATTTCGGATGATATTTGAGAAGGGTTTGGAAGAGAAAAATGGATTTGGATGTATGAATTTGAGAGAAGTGGAAGTGCCCTTATATAAGAGAGGTGGGGGTCACTTTAGAAAAACATGAAATTTTATTTTATTATAAAATATTTTTTGGTTTCTAATGGATCCCAATTGATTTGTTTCTAGGATAAGGTGGGTATGGGTCTAAATATTCTCAACCAATAGGTTTTGACATGCTTAAGTCACCATATTAACCTTATCATTTAGATTTAATTCATAGTTAAGTAGATTAACCTTTACAACGTCTTCTTGTAATTTAATATTACATGGTTATGAAAATTACTATAAAATTTCAAGAAAACCCCAAGTGGTTCATTAATTACATATCTATAATTATATAAGTCTTTTCATAGAACATTAGTTTTTAAGGAATATTAAATCATTTAATAATATAGTATTTGTTTTAAAAAACTCATTTATACAGATTTTGACACTATTTAGTATTGGTTTTTGTGAAAGTCAAAAAACATTATTAAATCGATGAAAATACAATAAATAAATCCTAACATGTCATATTAACATAGAAAATTAGTGGAATTCATTAAAATTATTGATTTATAATATCAATTATTTTAATCTTTTATAAATAAGGTAATTATTGCACCGTCATTGTGTTATAAATAAATTTAAATATTTAATGTCTAAAATTTATAAATAAAATTCCAAGATGTAGGAAATATTTTTAACTTTCTAATGAATATTTATAGTCAAATTTATCTTTTTTATAGCCCTATATTAAAAATGGTTTAGTTATTAAAATTTTAATTTAACACTTTTAAAAATTCGTTAGATAAAATAATAATAAATGTCCTAATCTAATTAAAGTGGATCAAAGATGATCGTATTTTATTACAAAGGTTGATTTAGGTCCAAAAAAAATTATCAAATAGAATTAGGACATGTTTTAGGGTAAATATAATATCATTTTTCCTTTAATTACCCTATTTAATTTTAATCATGGTAAATAAATTTCAAAAGTCACTATTCACCAAAATTTATTTTCATCTTATTGAACCAAATTTTATATATTAATTTCAACTTCATCTATTGGATTTTTGAAATTCAATTCATAGAACCAGTAAAATTACGTTTTATGTGAATTTTCCAATGAGCCTAGAAGGTGGGTAAAAGGCATTAAATAGTTCAATAAAATTTTATATATTTAATATTATTATAAAATGACTCTAATGAATTATATTGAACTAATATATGTAATCTGTATCTATTTTTACATTAAAATAAATTGAAATAAAAATAATAATTATTTAATGAAAGTCGTCTTTAAACAATAACAGTGTTTTTCACTATTCATTAAAAAATTGAATGTTTTCATAAAAATAAAAAAAATTCACCCAAAGATAATTTTGATATTATGAATCCAAAAATGAAGTCCATTTTGAAGTATATAATTTATAAAATTTTCAAAAGTGAGTATTACTATTCATAACTACGATTTAACGGCTAGTTTGATTGGTCGTGGTGTGTCAGAACTCGAAGTTGCATACAACGCAAGCTATTGTATTATTAAAATAGAGGTGTATCGTGGAAGCTAGGGGTTTTACATTCTTCCCTAATTCAAATAATTTTGTCTTCAAAAATTTCTAGAATATTACTTTATACAATGATTCTGGTGGTTCTTTCTTATCAGATCCATGATTTCCCACATTTCCTCTTCTATTATATGGTTTCTCGCTAGAACTTTTACCAGACAAGTTGTTTGGTTTCTCAACAATTCTTCTCTGGTATCATGAATCTTGACAGGCTCTTAAAAATAAGACAGATCGGGATCCAGTTCTATTTCTTCATAGGTGAGTACATGCGTTGGGTCAGACATGTATTTTCACAATAGTGATATGTAGAACACATCATGAACATTGGAGAGACTATGAGGCATATCCAAATGATAAGATACCACCCCAATTCATTCTAGAATTTAGAAAGGTACAATTTACTTGGGACTTAATTCACCCTTTTTATCGAATCGAATAATACCTTTCCATAGAGATGCTTTTATGAATTTTTTTAGAGGGTAATGTTCTGGTCAAAGACCAGAACACAAAATTTATTCAAAGAAATAAAATGTTACACAAGTTTGAAATAAGGAATTTTGTTCACATCCCTAACATAAATCGGGAGTAACTCAGGAGGAATATCTTCCTTTCAAATCATATCATGTGCAACCCCTATATTATCCAGTCCATCAGGTATTCTGTTTGCTTCCCGATACGTATGAGTGATAATGAAGTTGATATCTGAGAGCAAGTTTAGGCAGTCCATCTAGCATGCAGTGAGCATCCAAGAGAGATGAATGGTACCATTCCAGATGGCTTGGACAATAGTGGTGGAGTCACTTTCAATCCAGATATTGTTCCAGCTGTGCAGCTTGGCGAACGAGATAGCATGGATAACGCTCATCATCTCGGCTTCCAATGAGGAAGCAAAACCGCAGGATCCATAGAAGTAGTCAAGCATCTGGTCAAGGTGATTTCTGAAGATGGCTCCACAACCCATTGGCCCAGGGTTTCCTTTGGAGGCACCATCCACATTTATTTAAATCCATCCTGGGGGAGGGGGCTGCCAAAAATCTTTATAGTTATATCTAGGTCGAGGGGGATTTCCCTAAACACCAATACACCTAGGATTCCCAAGGTCATGAACCGATTTGCTGCAATGATCTTTTTGAATCGAAGTCGCCTCTCGTATCACGATGAGAATTTTCAATTTACTTTCATTAATCTTGAATGACTGTTAACGGAAAGTAAGTTCATTTTTACCATACCAGATCACATGAAGGAGCTCTGCTATAGCTGCAAAAAAAAGATTCTTGATCTGTTGGGAGTCAGGTTGGTGCATACACTGCTGTATCTGTGAGGTTATAGAACTACAAAACAACCATCTAATCTCAAAAATGTCAAAAATATAATGCCAGAGAGACATTTCCATATCACAAGAAATAAAGAGGTTATTAATATCTTCACGATGTTGGTTACACATACATCATTTAGAATAAAGATTAATCCCAACATCTTATAAGCAGGTATCTGTGGGGATTCTACCATGGGTGATACGCCAAACAAGGGTGAATCTTGAGGGTTTAATCTTGGCTTTATTTAAGTTTTTTAACCCGGAAAAGTTGTTGTATTCATTTTTGACCAAGTGTTTGTAGTAATTTTGAGAGTCAAGCACCACATTGCAAGCAGATTACCAAATAAGAAAATTGTCCGTATTAGTGTAGGGGTAACTGTCCACAATGAGTTTGATATCCTCAGGTAAACATAGATTTTGAGAATGAATGACTTTCTTTACGGTGTCATTGGTGTGGAGTGGAGGTTGGTTATTGGGAATTAAAGATATCAGGGGAGCTCCAGTCCAATTATCCCACCAAATATTTAAGTTTGAATTTCTACTATCCATCCATCTGGAATTAGTCATAATGGAAGTGAAGGTGTTTTTAATGGCGGGCCAAATAGAAGATGTGATAAAGTGAGACTGATTATTTCTAATTTTGTGGAGGAAACAATCCCTAAGAAAATCCATGGAAGGGGATTTATTATGAATGAGGTTCCACGTGAGCCTGTCTTGCAGAGTTTCATTAAAAAAGTAAAGGTTTTTAATACCAATACCCCCTTTATCAATCGATTTGCAGGAAGTGGCCCAGGGGTCAGCAACCAATTTTATCTCTAGAGTACTCGTATTGCAAAAAAATTTATTAATAGCCACATTAATGCACTTTAGGAGTCTCTTCATCCATTTTTAAATCATCATAAAGTAATCCAACTAAGATACAATAGTGGATTTAACAAGACAAATTCTCCCAGCCATCAAGAGGTTCTTCCCCTTCCAAGAAGAAAGGTGTCGAAGCGTTTGATCAATGACGGGGGAGAAGTAAGTCACTTTGGGTCTACCCCAAAAGATGGGAACACCAAGATAAGTGAAGGGTAATGTGCCCTTCTTAACACCTAAGGTATTGGTGATATTGAGTTTTCTATAGGGGGAAGTCTTTTCCAAAGTAAATGTAAGATTTGTGCCAGTTGATGTGTTGACAGGACACTTCTTGGTAGTGAAGAAGGATGGACTTAAGGTTATTCACATTTCTATTGTACCCCTGAATAAAGATAATAATGTCATCGACATAAAGAAGGTGCGAGGGGTGTTCAAGTTTCTATAAGAAGAGATATATTTAATGTTACTTTTTTCTATAGATTGCGTAACTAGTATACTTAGATAGTATTCAGAAATGGAGAAAATAATAGCTGAGAGAGGGTCACATTGTCTAACTCCCCTAGAACATTTAAAATAACCTTTGGGTAGCCATTAATGAGCATGGAAATGTGGGCATAATTAAACAGGGTTTTAATTCTTTTTATGAAGTTGTCATTGAAGCCGAACTGCATATGAACTTTATATATGAAATTCCAATCAATGGTATCAAAAGCCTTTGTAATGTCAAGTTTAATGGCAACATTCCCTCCTTGATTTTTCCTATTTAAGATATTTGTGGATTCATATGCAAGACAAATATAGTCTTGAATCGATCTTCCTTTTATAAATCTAAATTGGTTCCAGGAGACAATTCGATTGTAAATAGCAGAAATTCTATTTGCAATTAATTTGGTGATAATATTAAAGGGAGAGTTTATGAGAGATATGGGCCTAGAGAGGTGAAGTTCATCCACATTCTCAGATTTAGAGATGAGGACTAGGAATTGAGAATTTAATCCACAAGGGAGAATGCCTCTGGAAAATAATGTTTTCACCATGCGATAGACATCCTTCTGAATCACATCCCAGTGTTTTTGATAGAAACCATTATTAAAACCATCTGGACCAGGAGCACTGTCAGCATTTAGGCTAAAGATTGTGTCTTTAATTTCTTGGTCAAGAGGGATACTATTAAGAAAAGAGTTCTCTTACTCAGTAACCAGCGTGGGAATGACATCAGACAAAATATCTTTATCTATCATAGTTCCATTGAAGATATTATGAGAATAAGATACCACATGATTGGAATGCTTTCCTCAGTGTCAAGAATCTGATCCCCTCTCTAAGATAGGAAAGATTCCTATAAGTTTTTCTAACTCTATGAAGGGAATTCTAGAATTCACTATTCATATCCCCATCATTAAGCCATTTGGCTTTAAAGATTTTATTTTTAAGATTGTCCTTAAAGTTGATCAGGGTGATAATTTTAGCAGAACTGATGCTTTCATGTTGGGCATCTTGAGAAAAATTAGAGGATGTATTAGCCTTTTGAATTTGAGAATGTTTTTGTTCTATAAGGGTTATATTATTGTTTATTTCATTTGTTTTAGAATTGCACTAGATTTTGAGAACTTTCTTATGTGTTTTCAATTTCCCCAGGAAGGAAAACGCATCCATCAGATTATGCATATTAGCCCCCCAGTTTTTAATGATATTCAAACATTCTGAGTCTAAGGACCAAGAAGTGTTATATCTAAAAGGGGATCTAGATTTTTTAGTGTTATGAGACATGAAAATTAAGATGGGATAATTATCAGAAGCAATCTTTGTAAGAGTGATACTAGAAATGTTGTCCCATTTATCCAAGGCTTGGTCATTGGGAGGCCCTGTCCAATTTACTATCCACCATCCTATTGTAATTTTTTCTATTCCAGGTGAATTTAGAACCCGTTAGATTATCATTTGTAAGTTTATTGGGCTCCATACAGGCTTAGAACTCCCTAGTGGAGATGGAATCATGTGGAGGGCCTACTTTCTCACTAGGAGCTAAAATAGAATTAAAGTCCCAAACTATAAACAAAGGATTTTTGATAGTGTTACTAAGTTGGTTGAGATCATTCCAAAGAGCTCTCCTATATTGGTATCTATTACAAGCATAAAAAAAGTAGTATAAACATGCTCATGCTCAAAAATACAATCACAGTTAATAGCTTGATTTGAGCTATTGTAAACATTAACATTCTGCATAGAAGAGTGAGAAAATAACCATAAAGATTCAGTAGATCTACCATTACTACAAGCCCCAATGAAATAGTAGCCAAAGGGTGATGAATTCTTGAATCTAGAGGCGTAATTGACTTTCGGTTCAGCAATAGCAAAACGTTTCGGGTAGTGAGTTTTAAAAATACATTTTAAAACATTAAAGGTGTCAGGGTTGGCAATCCCCTAACAATTACAATATAATAAATTCATTTGGACCTTTTTTGGAGGGGTTATCCCCTTTATTTTTGGATCCTTTGGTCTTTGAACTTGTTGATATTCTAGAGGAAGCCTCCTTTGGAGTACTACTCCGTGTAACCTGTAAAGATTGAGGGTCCAAAGGGCGGTTAGAAGCATCTGCATTGTCAGAAACATTTCAATCGTTTTGACCTTGGATGTAAGTGTTTGAGGTAGAGTGTTTGTTTAAAGGTGGGGCTACGCAGTGTCCTTTATAATCCTGCAAGGCAGCAGGTTTCACTTCTAGGGAGACTGGATAGTTTAGAGAGGACATCTTCCCAGCCTGTTCTGGGAGGAACACCCTGCCTTCCTGCATCATGTCCTTGCTACTCGGAGAGGATAGGAGGGTAGCCCTAAAATCTTGTTCCACCTGCCTAAAATTGTCCTCTTTTTTAGCAGAGTGCAGTGCAAGAGATACCTTTAAGAATACATGATCTCATACTTGAAATTACAAATCCTTCCTTCGATTATCAGCATAGATCTTTTGCCTACTTTGAGATGCATTGATGTGAGTTTGGATAATCTTAACATTTTCCATTGTTTCCTAAACAAGTTTTGGGCCTATGATTTTTCTTTCACCAACATCATCCCAACAAGATGGAGTGAGACATCTCTTTCTATATAACGCTTAATATGGTGCCATCTGAATACTTGAATGGAAACTAAGTTGTAGGAAAATTCAACCAAAGGTAAATATTGATCCCACATACATTGAATGTCAAGTGAGAAAGATCTCAACATATCTTATAAGTTTTGAATAGTCCATTCTGATTGTTCATTAGTTTGAGGGAGGTAGGCACTGCTCAAACAAAGTTCAATGTCTTGGGATTTATAAAGACTTTTCCCGAATCTTGATGTGAAATGGAGATCACGATCAAAAACAATATATAGGGGTACTCCATAAAGTCTTAAAACATCATTAATATATAATCTTGCTAAAAATTCAAGTGGTAGATATTCTATTATTGTAAGAAAATGTTCTAACTTAGTAAGATGATCAACAATGAGCCATATTTCATCATTCCTTCTAGGATTCATTGGTATCCCCATAACAAAGTCCATCATAATATCATCCCATTTCCACTTAGGTATCAGAATAAGTTTCATAACTCTTCCAGGATGTTGTATTCCAACCATCACCTATTGACAAACCATACATCTTGACACATAATCATCAATCTCCCACTTCATGTAGTCCCACAAAAAATGTTCCTTCAAATCTCTGTACAACGTAGTTCTACCAGGGTGAATAAAAAAATTGGAGCTATGAGAATCATCCAACAATTTCTTTTTTAGATAAAGTATATCGAGAACACAAAGCCTCATCCCAAATCTCAAAATTCCATCTTCATATACGATGTCAATCAATCTCCTATCATTCACAGATTAAATTTTCTATTGAAACTCCTCGTCATCAGTCTGAGAACTTTTCATCATTTCTAGTAAAGATTTTTTGGAAACCATTTAAAAATGTATTGATGTTTCAACTTCCATTATTATTCCAATATCCATCTTTACTAGATCCATGAATATAAGATCCATTTCAACTCTTATCTTGTTCATAACTTCATGATCTTTTTTGCTCAAAGAATCTGCCCCTATATTTTCCTTCCCCAGGTGGTAGTGTATTGTGAAATCGTAATCCTTGAGTAGGTAAATCCATCACCATTGCCTCATGTTGAGTTCCTTTTGTGAAAAAGTATACTTCATACTCTTTGGATTAGTATATATCGCACATTCTTCACCATAGATATAGTTTCTCCATACCTTCAAAGAAAATATTAAAGATGAGAACTTAAGATAATGGGTAGTATTGTTTGGTTCATGAATTTTTAGCCATCGTGATGCATAAGAAATAACTCTATCATTGTGCATAAGGACAAAACCAAGTACTTTGTTTGAAGCATCTCTATAAATAACACACCCATAATTCCCTGATGGTGGAGTCAAGATAGGATCATTGACTAATCTTTTCTCCTGTTCTTAAAAACATTCTTCACAATCTTTTTTCCAAACAAATTTAACCCCTTTACATGTGAGTTTGGTTAACGGATTAGCCAATCAGGAAAAATTATGGATGAATCACCGATAATGACCTGCTAAACAAATAAAATTGCGTACCTCGGTTATACTAATCAGTGCTGGCCATTATTGTATTTCCTTTATCTTTGAAGGATCAACAAAGATTCCATCCGTAGAGACAATATGGACAAGAAAAGAAATCTTTTGAAGCCAGAATTCACAATTTCTAAACATCCCATATAATTCATTTCTTCTTAGAGTTTTTAGAGAAGTGCGTAAGTGATTTTTATGATATTCATATCTTTTGGAGTATACCATGATCTCATCAAAAAATAACACAACAAAGTCATCAAGATATTTCTTTAAAACTTTATTAATTATATCCATGAAAATATAGGGTGCATTAGTCTATCCAAAAGGAATTGTTGTAAACTCTTAATGCTCGTACCTAGTTCAAAATGATGTATATGGAATGTATTCCTTCTTCACGCACAACTGATGATATCTAGATCGAATATCAATGTTTGAAAAATATTGATCTCTAGGAAGTTGATCGAATAAATCATCAATGCAATATAGTGGATTCTTGTTATTTATTTTTATAGAATTGATCTCTATGTAGTCAATGCACAACCTCATATATCTATTTTTCTTCTTAACAAAAATAATAGGGGCTACCCATAGAGAAACACTAGGGAGAATAAATCCTTTATTACACAATTTATCTATTTTCTCTTTAGTTACACTAATTCCACAGTGGACATTCTATAAGGGGTCTCTGATATGTGCCTTGAACCAGCAATTAAGTCAATAGAGAACTCAATTTCTCATTCTGGAGGATGTTTAGGTAAATCCTATGGAAACACATCAACATATTCTAGAACAATAGGTACATACTCTATTTGTACATTTTATCCCTCACCCATAGTTATTTCACATTCATTATCACTAATAGTTGAGTTTTTTAGAGCTACTAGGGGTGGATCTAGATGAGAAGAAAATGGTGACATTTCTGCTCTAAAGATAAGGGATTCCTTATCATCATCAATAATTGTAACCACCTTCTTATTATAATAGATTTTTCAATCATGGTCCAAAACCCAATCCATGCTGAGGATTATATCAAATTAAATCATGGGTATAATAATAAGATCAGTAAATAATGCATTTTTATATTCCATAATGGTAACTGATTCAAAAATATTTGTTGAAATGATACTTCCCTTATGAGTTTTTACTAAAAACTCCTTTGTTATGTCAAATTAAAAATATATAATTTTCTTGGAAAACTGATATGATATAAAAGAATGCGATGATCCAGAATTAAATAAATCATTGTCTAAATTTTAGGAAATGATTAATGTCCCCGCACCCACGTCATTTAGAGCTTCAACCTCAGTAGTTGTGATCACATAAACTTGGACATGATCCTTTTTCCTATTCTGGGGAATGTGTCTATGGCGCTTTGGAAATTCATTTTCATAATGTCTCATTTATCTAAAATTGTACCATTCAACATTGAAATCCACTTTCATCCCCTTGCAAACATGTTCTTGGTGCCCCTTTTCACCACACTTGTAACAAACACCCATTCCCTTCAGGAAAGTACTAGGGTGTTTCTTCCGACGTTTATTGTAGGATGGAAATTAAACTTTTCCCTTCTTCCCATTATTTCTGTTTCCAGAGTGTTCAGCAGATCTCTTATTCTCTTTCTTTACTTTAATGTTGTAAGACTTAGAAAATTCATTTTTTGTCTTAATAGTACATGAGACTATATCTTCGTATGACGAGAAGGATTGTGAGACTAATTCTCGATGGAGAAATGGTTTTGACCCATCAAATAATTGATTAATCTTACTCCTTAGTTTTCATATATAATCTATAGCATGCCTTGGTAACCTATTAAAGTAAGTCTCATACTTTGCGACATTCTCATCATCCTTTTTCCATAGACTTAGAAATTTCCTTTCCATATATGCTCGATGTTCACGAGGAAAGTATTTTCCTAAAAAATCTCTTTAAACTCCATCCATTAAATATTTTATACTTCTTCATCCTCCTTTTTGTTTTGAATTGATGACCACCATTGATCAGCATCTCTTGGGAGGCGATAAACTACCATCACAACTTTTTTCCTTTTGTTACTCCCCAAAGCATAAAAACATTTCTCTAAGGAACATATCCATTACTCAGATACTAATAGATTTTTAGTCCCAATAAATGTTGTTGGTTAATTACTCATTAAGATATCTAACATTCATCCTCCTCTTTGTGGATCTAGGTGCTCCATACATGTATGGTTTTTATTCGTAACCAAAGTGAGTTGTCCTTGTATGGTTATAAATTGTTCAGCACCAGTTGCATCACTAACTCCACTATAATTATGTATATTAGGAGGGAAATCCCTACATGGATTGTGTGCGGTCATATGATTTCCATTCCCTATAATGGGCTGCATTTATGAACAATGTCATACAATAGATTAGTTTAGGAATCAAAATACTTAATTACAAACTAGTAAAATACAAAATATTAATTGAACAATTAATTTATATAATCCATAATAATAAAAAATGTTTTCTTTGAGGAAATATTTACTCATAAATCCTTCATAATGGCTTGTAAAGAAAATGTAACTTATCCTAAGAATATCCCCTGAGAATTTTGTAACCAAGAGTGTAGAAAGGCTCATTGTCATGTACTAGTTCCCATTTAGATCTAGATCAAAGTGGTGTATTTAGGTTTTACCCCTAGATACATATGTGCCAGAGCCTCCTCTTCCTGCTAATATCGAGACAGAGATGTATTTCATGGAAAATTCACAAAATAACTACACTAACAAAATTATATTAAGTTCTTCTATACTAATCCTTAAAGTCTATCTTTGGGTAATGTTCTATAATCATATTTTCTTTAAATATATTTTTCAATGTTTGTACTAAACTTCCTTTAATACAAACTGTAATTCCCCGACCCTTGTTACCCAGAGATAGTGCATTATTACATTACATTAGCATGATCACAAGAGATCATGCCTTGAAATAATGATTAGTTTAGTAGCTTTAGAAGTACTAGATAAAAACATAAGTTTTACATTCAATCATGAAATAAAAAAACAAAATTTTGTCCCCTTTGAACACACTCATATCCTTTGGCTTATACCTATAGGTTAATCATAATATACTTCTTTACATCCTAGGAAAAAGGAAACATAAGAAATGGGTGAGCTCAAATGCTCAGTAAGGGTAACAATATAGCAGAAAATATCATAAATAAGCATAAACATTTAAGGCAATGTATAATACTAAAACACAAGTCCTTTGAAAATAAAATCATCATAATATGGAAAAGATAAATCAAATAATTTCATTTACTTATTCACATGGATATTCTACTAGTAGAATAATCACATATAATATCAATACCTAATTTTATAATGATGGAATGCATAATGCCAGACATTATAACCATATATTCAAGTCCTCATGCCAGGAATACAAATAAGATTTTGCCAAGGATTTATACCAAGACACTAGATTTTCTCATGATACCTACTGATGCATCAAGGGGTTTTGCAGGCTCCACCCGTCACTTACTAAGTTCAATGCATTCCTCATATGAAAGGGTTGAAACATAATATAAACATTCATATTAAAAATATCATATCAAATGTAAATACATAAACCATAAATCATGAATGGTATAAAGATAGAACATCCATAGTCGAACATATCACAAAACCTTCAATAAAATACGGAATATTGTATCATAATAAATCAACATCAAACAAATGTAAAATACAATGAAGGATATTGACATAGATGAAAGAATTCCAAAAACTATTTGATTGAAATATCTCTTTCTATTTTGAAATAATTTAAAAGTAAAGAACAAAATTATTTTGAAAATATTCATATAATTTTGTATGGGAAGCTTTGATGGTTTTATAATGATATAAAATAGCGGCACCCACCATATAAGTTAAAAAAACATTCTTTCCTTAATTTTTTGAAATGGTCATAATGTACCTTATTTTGAAAATGACAGAAAGATTCTTTTGAAAACATTTTATTAAAATTAAAAAAAAGGCTATAAATGAATTTAACACATATTCTTGAAAATATTTTAAAAAAATTAAATACATTTTTAAGAAACACAAATGTGGATGATAATGAATTCCTAGTAGATTTTTACGTATAAACAACCTCAGATTATAAAGAGATTGTAAAATTAACCCTTAACATTTAATTTTCCTTAGTCAAGGGTACGTAAACCTCATGTATAATATTTAAAGCATTGTTATTAAATTAAAAAAGAACCACATATAGAAATATGATATCATATATGATCTTCTAATATTGCTTTGTTAATAATATTTCCGTAGTATCATTTTTTCAGGTGTTAACTAATTCGTCTTCATTTATATGTTTTATTATGTAAGTCATATTAGTTATGGATACGATGTATTTAATTTTTATATAGAATGATATTAACTTATAAAACATTATTTTAAATAATAAAATGAAAATTATTCTTCAATATTTACGATGGAAAATGAATCTCATATCGTTCATGGAGACGGTAATTCGTATAAATGCACGAGCAACAATATAATTCTATTGATGCATAAATATAATGTAAATGGATGGTATATTGCATATAAAGAATCATTAACATGTTATATTTGTTATTCACATAAATTTTAATAATTATTATACTCATCCAAAGAATGAAGTGTTGAATAACAAACTACACCACAATACAGAGATGGTAAGTTGTATATACGCACATATGTTGACATTGTCATTCATAGGATGGATAGAATAATGAATATGGTTGTACCATATTTATAATAAAATCACAATATGTATATGGTACTGTGTTTATTATTTTAATATAGAAACAACAAAGAAAGAGGAAGTGGGAGAAGAAAAGAACATTGAAAGAGGTGATGAAATTATTATCTCTTCTTAAGGTGCTTCCTTCTGATTTGATCCAAAAGGATCCTTAGAATGGATTTTTGATCAAAGTAAGGCCTCTAGGTAGAAGTGAGGGTAGTTGGGAGAATATTTTATTAGTTTTTGGCTTATCCAAATGGATTTGTATGTGTTAATTTTATAGAAGGGGAAGTACCCTTTTATAAGAGATGTGAGGGTCACTTTAAGAAAAGCTTGGAATATTATTTTATTATAAAATTGTTTTCATTTTCTAATGTCTTAAAATGGATTTATTTTTAGGATAAGTTGGGGATGGGTAGAAATATTCTCCTCCAATATGTTTTAGACAAGTTTAAGTCACCATGTTAACATTATCCTTTATATTTAATTATTAGTTAAATAGTTTAACTTTTACAATGTCTTCTTATATTTTTATATTACATGATTAATAAAAATACAATAAAATTACAAGAGAACCCTATGTGGTTAATCAATGATATATATATCATTATATAAGTCTTTTGGCCAAACATTATATTTTTAGGAATATTATATCATTTAATAATATATTATTTTTTTAAAAACTCATTTATGTCAATTTGGACACAATTTAGTATATGGTTTTTTTCTGAAAGTCAAAAAACATGATTACATCAAACAAAATATATTAAATAAATCCTAAAATTTCATATTAACCAATCAAATTTGTGTAAATCATCAAAATTATCAATTTATAAGATCTATTATTTTAATCTTTCATTAATAAGGTAATTATTGCATTATCTTTTTATCATAAATAAATTTAATTATTTAATTTATAAAAATTATAAATAAATTACCATGATGTAGAAAATATATTTACATTTATAATTAAAATTTATAGTCAAACTAATCTTATGTATAATCTAATATTAAAATTGTTTTAGTTATTAAAATTAGACTTTTACACTTTTAACTCTTCTAAAAATAAAATAATAATAAATGCCCTAATCTAATCGAAGTGGATCAAATACGATCATATTTTATTCCAAAGGTTGATTTTTGTTAAAAAAAACTTATCTAATAGAATAGAGACATGTGTCAGGGTAATTATAATATAATTTTTACCTTTAATTACACTACTTACTTTTAACCGTGGTAAATAAAATTCAAAATTTACGACTCAAAAAAAATTATTTTCTTCTTATTGAACCAAATTTTACTTACTGATGTTAACTGTGTCTCTAAAGTTTTTTAAATTCAATTCACAGAAGCGTTAAAATTACTTTTTTTGCAAATTTTCAAATGTTCCTAGAAGGTTGGTAAAAGGAGTTAAATAGTTCAATACAATTTCATATATTTAATCTTATTATAAAATGATTCCAATCAATTAAATTGAACTAATATATATATTATGTATCTATTTGGACTTTAAAATAAAATTATATAACCATAATAATTGTTTAAAAAAAATTCAATTTTAAATAATAACAATGTTTTTCACTATTCATCAAAACTTGAATGTTTTTAGAAAAATACCAAATATTAAACCTAAGATAATTTTGATATTATGAATCCAAAAATTAATTCCATTTTGAAAAATATATTTATAAAATTTTAAAATGTGTGTATTAATATTCATAACTATTTTTTTAAATGGCTCATTTGATGGGTCGTGGTGTGCTAGAACATGAAGTTGCGTACAACGTAAGCTTCGGTATTATTCAAAGAGAAGCGTACCATGGAATCTTGGGGTGTTATAATCATAGTTATTATTGCACACCAAAAAAAGGAAAGAGTGTTGAACAAAACATGTATCTCACAGGAATAAAAGTGAGATGAAATCCCCTTACCTTGTCTCTTGACTCTCGTTGTACGCATTCAAACCACCTGTATAATAAATATAAATTTATTTTAAATATTGTATATAACAATATTATGGCATATAATACAATATATGGTTTATTACAACCTTATATTAACCACATTTTTACAATCATATATTAAGGTTTCACTTTGGGTAATATTAGCTTTATTATTTGCATGTGTCTTAATTTTTTATATCTATGGTATTTAAAAATTATATCATGATTTATAGAATTAAAAACATGACAAAAATATCATTTATAGACATTATACATGTATTATAATAATTTATATAATATATAATATGAAAAAATACATAGTTCATGGAGACGATAGGTCGTACGTATGCATGAACGCTATTTAAGTTTAATTGTAGTGTTGACAGAATGAAAGTAAAATACATATATGTATATATATTTATATATATAAAATTATTAAATTAGATTTATTATATAAAATATATATTATATATTCACTATTAACTTCCTTAATACAATCCATGTGGTGTGTGAGCGAATCATATCCTTTTGAGGGGGTGGTAGTCCACACTTCCTCTAAGGAAATTATCATATTAATAAAATGGAAAGTAAAAAAGATATATATTGTAAAAAGAAATAAATAAGTATAAATAACTAAAAATTTTAATATATGACACATATAAATATATTTTCCATTATAATGGCCACCATTCTAGGTGGTAATGGAAAAATGAACAATCATCATTTCGTGAGAAAGTAGTTCATCTTATATAGAAACAATTGGATCGTTACCCAATAGATAGAGGTTTTTGTAAGTGTAGGTAGAAAAATTTACAAAAAAATCCAATTTTATTTTGGATGACCGTTTTTTATTATAATAATATAATAAATGGAGTTTCAAGGGGTGGAAAAAGAAAATAAAATAGATGACTTGAGAGAAGATATTAACACTAAATTGGGTAACTCTATTTGGTTTGTGCCAAAAGGACTTCTTGTATTGCCTTTATCCCAAGGGAAAGATTATATGAGTAAGGTAGGAGTTTTTTCAAGTGTACTTTGCAGGGATTTTTGGAACATAAGTGTTTTTAAAGGTGTGAAGAAGAGGGAGAGGTGGTGGCCTTTTATAGGGAAGGAAAATGACTCACATGGAATTTTTGAAAACAAGTTAGGTGTAAACATTTCCTTAAAATAAATTCATAAAAAAATACATAAATAGATAATGGAATCTTTTTGGAAAAAAATGAATGAAATGGGTTTTATACAAGTTTCTAGGTCATTTGGGCCCTTAATTTTAAGGTTTAGTTCCTAATTATGCTTAATTTGGCCTCAGTCACTATGAATAATTTTAACCACTTCTACTAATAATTTTGCCAAAAAATTAAATTTTTCTTATTAGTCTCAAAATATTATACTTAATAATATGGTGTATATATGTTTTTTTGAAATTCAAATCATAGAAGGGAAAAAAAATTAATTCTAATCCCATAGTCGGGATAAAATAACATGTTTTTTAAGTAGAAAACTGTTCAAAATCTTGTTAAAGTTTTATATTCAATTTCAAAGTGAAATTATTATAATGAAATAAATTTTATTAATACATATATTTTATCTAATTTTAAGTTAAAAAAATAAAAATAATTTAACATTAAAAATTATTTAAACAAAAAATCAATAGCTTTCACTATACATCACACAACGCGGTTTCTCAGAAAATCCCAAAAATTTACCCAAGGAAAATTTCAACATTCTGAATTCAAAAATAAAATTTATTTTTTTAAATTAAAATTATAAAAGTGTCTAAAATTAATTTGAATTTTTTTTTTCACAAATGGACCTGAAAAGTATTTCATTTGTGAAAATATTATTTTTTAAACATATAATGTCTTTTCTAAAAAACGTTCGTTATAAATATGTATTATTTATATAAAAAAATTATAAAAAAATTTGATAAATAGTTATTACTATTCATAGTACTACATTTTAATGGCTAGGTTATAAATTACTCATTTAAATAATTATATAAAAAATATATTTTTTGTAGAAAATCAGTATTTCTTGTAACATATGCTAAGTCAATGTTCTATGTGAAAGGATTTTTTTTAATTAGTGAATTGAAAGACATAAATGAAAATTTACATTATTTAGGGAAAAAATATTTGTGTACATAATAATATTTGTTTTTATATTCAATCTATTTTTATATTCATTTATAATTAATTAGTAACTAATGAATTCATATTATATTTTATAAACCATATACTTTCATAAATTAGTTAATACTATTCCTAACCTCTAATTTTACATAAATGATTTATATTGTTATATTAAATTATAATATTTTAATAGCATATTATTATTTGGTAATCCTCAATATTGCATGTTATGCAAGTCATCGAGAAAAGTCGTTGTTGTGTATAATAAAATATAACCTTGGAGTTCTAGGTTGAGCATGCCAATGTTTGAATTTCTTGTAGTGAAATATTAACTTGGTGTTACGTATAACACAAGAAAAAACATACTAATTTAATATAAAATAAACTATCTTTAGTGTTGCATGAAATGAAAAATATGAAAAAGGATAAATAAATTTGGAAAGAAATTCAAAAAATCTCAGGGTGTTACATTTTAGCCCCCATAAAAATGAATTCTTCCTTCGAAATTAGTTTGGGTTATCAAAGGTCTAATAAATGAAAGTTTCATTCATATAATCCCAAATCGTAAAAATGAATTCTAAATCATACCTTTTCAAGGGAATTATACAACCACAATGTTTACCCAAAGTAACATATATCTCAGTCTCCACATAGAAGAACACAGGTTGAGATTGAAGATTGGACATGGAGGAAAATCGTAAATATTTTTAGAGAGTGATTGAGGCAATCAATCAAAAAATAGTGAATAATAAATGAAAATTTTATGGCCTCAAATTCGTAAAGAAATAATTATTTATAAGTTCATTAGTTCAATAAAAATTAAGGTATTAGGACAACACATTTTCTTATTGATCATTTTACTAACATTGAGTAATTATTTTATTACCCAAGAATATAAGGAAATCTACTTAGTTGATATATTTCTATAAACAAAATTTCATTCCGTAGTTTTTATTTTATCAATTTCTAATTCATCAATTACTTCAATAAATGGATGTATATAAATTAACATTAATGCATAATGCAATAAAATTAACTTTTAATAGATCTTGAGTCCCATAAAAGAATGAAAATTCTAACTATTTGTCTCCAAAAAATCAACATGCATTAATATATAAAATTAAAAAGTAACACAACTTATTAATCATTAATATTTATATATAAAATAATTTTACATTAACTAGGACATCGCATATGACAATGGTAACCATGAAAAACTTATCATCCTTTGATAATGGTTCCAGACCAACGGCCTTGCCAGACATGATTAGTTGTCACCTAACATACATGATGTCTTTTTCTAAAACCACACTAATGTAATTTCTCTAATAAATATGATGTACATCTTTGAAAGAAGATTAATCACTAAATAACTTTTTATCCCTGATTTTTAATACAAAATAAATACATAAATACCTCATCTAATGTTTAACTTAAATTTTTCCTTAATGGTTAAACCTATATAACCGTTTTGAAAGATTCAAATCCAATGCTTTAGAAATAAATTCATGATATTTGATTAACATTGGTCTCCCATATTTCACAAAGTACCACTTGTTTCTAACATTCCAAACATGTGAATACCCTTATCGTATGTTCCTTTTAAATATGGTATTAACCTTAATTACCATAAATCATTTTAGAAAAAATTAATTATTACTTATTCCAATGTATACTGAAAATATTTCATAAATCCAAAAAATTGTGTAAACTTCATCAATGATAGCATAAACCACTTAATAAAAAGTCCTTACATAGTTCCATGGTAATCACTATTATCTAATTTACTTATTCATAACAACATTATCCTAACATTAGAACATATTATGTCTTACCTACCCTTACTCAAAACATCACATTATCATTAAATCACCCCACCAGTTCATCGAAATAATTCATCATAAACTTGTAAATACTAAGAGAAAAACATAAGTATAACAACCCCTGTATATTTATCATTATTATAACTTAATTTTTTAATCTAAATACATATAAATTTTCATTATTCAACATTACACTTATTTAATTAACAAGGCTACTGCATCCTATTACACAATACCTCTTTCCTTTTACATTTAATCTTTAGTCTCATAATCACCAACAATATAACCATTACTCACACCACCTTGACGAACCTCTTTTGGAGATTTCCACTTGATACATTGAGTTTCATAATGACCATTTTTTCCAAATTTAAAACACTTAAATTTGAATGATGTCTTAGGGAGGCCATTATTCTCATCCATTTCCCTAATCAAACTCTTCATTTTTCTATTGCAGTCACTTGCTTTGTGTCCTTCTTTTCAACAATAAAATCACCATATTCTTCTCATAATACATTAACTTAGGATATTCTATCAACATTATTTATAAAAAAGAAACTGAATATTCATTCTTCTATGGTCTCCATTACCCTAACTCTTAGTGAACTTCTTCTTTGTCTTCCTTGGTGAGTCCGAGAGTTGGTTAAGATACTCGTTGTTAATCAGGTTCCTTGAAAAATTATTAGGCATGATCACAATATCTTTCACTCCAATGATCTTACCACATGACTTAAAATCAAAAATCATCCATCACATTCAATAATAATCTAGTTTCTTCTGGTTTCTGTCATTTACTAAAATAAGAAGAATTGTTTGATAATTACTTATCATAGAAGAAAACCACATAGTCATGAAAATATTTACTTATAGGATATCTAAATCATGACATCTTCTTTAATATTGGACACCCTTGCTTCATCATAGGTTATTTGTATCCAACTTATACCTAAATCCATCATGATGGTTTGTAAATAGTTTTTAATTTGAATGGAAAATACGTCGGGGTGTGTCAAACTAGGTTTCCAGCAAGGACCATTGTCATGTCCTAGATTTCCTTGACATAGTCCAGGAACATCTTGTTGGAGTTTTTAACAATAGATAAATATTTTTCAAATCAATATCCACTTTTTGTATCCATACAGAGATGTATTTCTAGGGAACCAATCACTCTAACATTTACCAAAATTCCAAGACATTTTCTTAAACATTGACTCATCCATATTTTCACGACTCGACCCAAGACAGGGATCAAGTTGCAACTACCCCAAGACCGCATCTATTATTTAGGGGTTAGTGACAAGCGTTGAAGGTATAACAAACTTGGGGAAGCCTTTTTCTAAGTACCTGTAAACACGCATGTAGCCAACTCAATGAAAAAGTGTAAAGGAAAATTAGAAAAAGATAAAATTTTTATAAAGTAAAGTGAACATGCATGAACCTATATATGGTAAATAGTATGGTAGTGAATACTGAAATGTAGAAGGGGAAAACACACACCCAAACTAGAATCCATCCCCAACCTAATGAAATATGAAAAAGATTATCCACTGAGAGTTCCCAAGTCTATATCCCCACTATGTCCACCATACATGGTCTATGCATCCCATATCTCTATGCTCCTCTGTAGTCAAGATCGACCTATCCACTTTCTCAAAAAGACACAAAATGTGTGGGGAAAATCCCATGTTGGGGTGAGTACATACATACCTAGTAGAACACAACAAAAAGGAAAAGGGGAAGTAGTAAGAGATACAACCGAAGAGAAGCATTAAATGGAACAAGGTACAGTAAAATAGGTTGGAAAGAGTGCAGCTCAACCTAGCAAGTGTGTGAAAGTAGGCTCATTAAAACACAAGGAGCTCAAAATGGTGAGGAGGAAAACCCTCTGTCAAGTCTTGTATATGTATAGTTGGAGAGTAGACCTATCTAACAATGAAAATCTAGAAATGGAAAACACGTGGCATACCCAGCACATCTTCACCTCTCTTGGAAGGATAGTAAATAAGACCCCAAGAGAGGGTACTATAGTGGGATATATATGACCAGTCAAAGAAGCCTAGATTATAGAGTAAGGGGATATCCGTCTCAATTATCAACCTAATAAAATGAGTAGCCAATAGTTCCAAGGTAAAACTATATGCAATTCCCATCACCTCATGTGTCTGCCCAGAAGACACATGTTAAAGAGGATCAAATCACCACACCTAAATACTATCTAGTTTGGTCGGAATTATTTTGAGCACATGATTTTACTTTATGTGACAAGGATGTATCTTTGTGGGGAAATTTTCCCTCTTTCATGCGAGTCATTAGGTAATTTGAAAAATGCCTCACCACTATGCAGCACAGTTACGGGACTTCTTTCAATCGTTGGGTACTACACTTCCTAGCCAAGCTAGAGGGTCATCCCAGTATCATCAGGGACTACACTACCCCACCCAACTGGAGGGTCATCCTAGTATCTCATCATTGGGGATTACACTACCCAACCCATCTGAAGGGTCAACCTGGTATCTTGTCGATGAGGACTTCACTACTCAGCCCAGCTATAGGGTTATCCCAGTATCTCATTTTCATATTGATGTGAAATATTCATATTTTTCATCCTCGCAATGTTCCATTTCTATATCTATGCCTCAATAAAAAAACCATTGTCGTTCCATGATTCTATCTTCTTTCCGAGAAGATGATTGAGCTCAGGTCACCCATAAATCTGAGAACCGAGATCCATGAGGATTCCATGGTTAAGAACATTTATAACTTGAATTGGAAAGGAACCCAAAAAAAGGTTTTACATCATTGGACAAGAATTTTTGTCCAACCAATAGTAATTGAGTGGTTTAGGGTAGATTAACCATTAAAGAATAATAAACGTGTACCTAGGATCTTGAAATGGTTGAATACAAATTTTCCGGTTGAAGTATTTATTAAAAACATGCTAAAACATTTAATTCAAGGCATTAGAGCCCCATGAATGAGTCCTGCGTGGATTGGATCGTTCACTGTTGATGAAGGAGGAGGATCCACTGTGCTTTGATCTATCGTCTTCCAGGGGCTCATTGTTTGTTATTCATTGTTCATCAAGGGAAGGGAGAATTGAGGAGTGGTGAGGTCAACTTGGAAAAAACATTTATTATGAGGCCAACTCTTCATAATCTTTTTTAAATAACCATTTATTAGGTTAAAGGATTATAATTAATTAGTTAAATTAATTAATAAAATCACTTAAAACATGTCACCAATAAGCTAGGGATCTAAACGTCTCGTGCTGACTCATTTTATGTCGTTTCTAGGGGAAACAATGCATTTCGAACCAAACTGTGGTCTTATATTTCTAATCCGAACAAATGATTAAGAGTTATCTAGTTTTATTTAATTAACTGAACGTGCACAATATAAAATATATTCAATATTTTTATATAATAAATTCTAGGCACGTTGGGCCTTTGAATCACACACCGTCTTAGCATCTAGATCTCTAATAATATTTATAAATATTTTAATGTCTTATTAGGAAAAAACAAAGTCTTTACATCATTCCGTACTTTGTGGTTTTTGTCCCCAAAAATAAAAACTAAACAAAAATCTTGGGAAATTGAGCCCACATCAGGACCTACCCTTCCCAAGACCACTCCTACATGTTTCTATGCTACCACAACACTTAGTCTAGAGGGATAGATCATCCTCATAGGGTCTGCTCTTTTTGGTCCTCGACCACCTCTCGATGCTCTCAAAAGGTGGATCCATACTCTATGTCTATATCTCTCCAGTAAATAATGTGCATAAGTTCATGCATGTATATCCTTAGTTGTGACATGTGGATGACATCATGCACCCACTCCTATTGTGTGGGTAAGGAATGGTGGTTGGAACCATCCTCGATCCTATGAATGATATATAATGGCCTGATAATCCTTAGGAATATCTTACACCCTTAGAATTACCTATGCATTTCAGGTCATGGGGAGACTCTCAAGAAGATGTGCTCTCCCTTCCCGAACTCAAAGGGATTATGATGGCGATCTCTATATGAATTCTATCTTCTATGGGCCTTCTTCATCTAATCATGGATGATCTAAAGGGTCTCTCGTATATGGCCTCAAAAGTTTACTAGCTGATGGTGGTGTGGTAACTATTTTTGAACACATTCTCCACGAAAGGTAGCTAATCCTCCCAACTCTGACCTAGATCCAAGACATAGGCCTTCAATATATCCTCTAGCACCTATATAGTGTGTTTGGTTTTCCTGTCGGTCTAGGGGTGAAAGGTTGTACTCCTCTAAATATAGGTCCCGAATACCTCCTATATGACTCCCCACAATCATGAAATAAATCTTTTATCTTGATTAGAGTCAATCTTCAATGGTAACTATGAAGGTGGACGATCTCTCGCATGTACAACATCCCCAAAATCTCCACCAAACTCTATAAGATGAAGGAAAGAATGTGCGTTGACTTCATGGGTCAGTACACTATCACCCAGATTGGTTCATGGTTATTTGTTGTGTGTGGAATCCCTATGAATAAATATGGGGATATTACATCTCATTTACACTCTTTGATATAAAGAATTTGTAACAAACCAATTAGAACATGATGCTCAGCTTTCACCTGCTGATGGTTAAGGCATTGTGAGATGAACTCAGCCACACTTCACCTCAGGTAAAACCACCGAAATAGTCACTAAAGATCCATGTATATCATCTCTACCCTGGGATGTAAAACTAATATAGAAGTGTGTAACTCTTAAATAACTTCCTATCACATCATCACTAGAACCACTGTTATCCCTTGGAAAAAGATATTGTGATTTCCTCTTTCAGAAAACCCATGTGGTGCATCACCTGTAGATATCTAATCACGCTTATCCTCACAGTCAATGTCTCCCATATGAGACTCTTTCACACAATCGATGAGAATATGAGTCAACACCATCAAATGTAAGAAAATTGCATCCTCCTCCTCCATCAGTGTCAACTGAAGGGAAGCTAACTGCTCTGAGGCTTCCCACACTAGGCGATCATGGGAATTACTTCTAAGATATTCTACTACACCATTTACCTTCCCTGGAGTATACACTATCTCGAAGTCATAGTCCTTGAGGAACTCTTACCAACATCACTGCCTCAGGTTCACGTCTCTCTGAGTGATGACTTACCTAAGAAATTAGTGGTCTTATTAAACCACAGTGCGATTTTCCCAGAAGGTAGTGCCTCTAAATCCTCAAAGTGAAGACTACTGATACTAGCTCTATATCATGAGTCACATTGTTCTTCACATGTGTTTTCAACTTCCCTAACCCATATGAAATCCCTCCTATCATTGAATTAACACGCATCTGATCCCTACACCTAAGGAGTCACTATATACACAAATACCAACTCCATACTATGGTAGTATCAAAATTAGATCACTCGTCATCCTAGGACTCAACTCCTAAAAGGACTTATGAAACTTTTCATACCAGGAAAATGAATGTACCTTCTATGTAAAAGTGGTAAATGTGGATGTGATTCTGGAGAAGTCTGTCACAAATATCTGGTAGTACCTTGACATGCCATGAAACATCCGCACCTCAAAATCATTCTTGGGTGGCTCCCAAGCATGAACTGATTTGACCTTTGATGGATCCATAGATAAACCCTAATTGGAAAATAAGTTCCCTAGAATGTGAACATGTTGTATCCAAAAGTTTCATTTCGAGTGATTTCTATAATTTTGGTACTCTCGAAGTAAATCAAGGACCCTCCTCAAGTGCTATGCATTCTTCTCTTCTATCATAGAGTAGAAGTGTGTGTCTTCAACGAAGAAAACAAAAAAATGTTTCATGTATGGATGGAAAACTAGTTTTATCAAATCCATAAATTTTTTTGGGAATTATTCATAGAAAAGGGCATTACTAGGAACTCATTATGTCCATAGAAACACCAAATTTTCATCTTCAGAATGTCAGCCACAAAAACCCGCAGCTTGTGGTAGCCAGACCTAAGATCAATATTGGATAACCATATCACACCTCCAAATAGATCGAAGAGGTTATCAATCCTTATAAAGGTGTACTTGTTCTTTAACGTGGCTTGATTCAGGAGACAATAATCCACAAAAATTTATAAGCTCCCATCTTCCTTTTTCACAAAGAAGACTGGATCCACTGAGGGGTACAACATGGGCCTAATGAATCCTTTCTCACGAAGGATCTATAAATGCATCCACAAATCCTAGAGATATTTTAGTTCCATTTGGTACGATTCAGAAGTTATTAAGACTATCCCTGGATGCAAGTCAATGAAAAAATCCAACTCCCATCTTAGAGGTAGTCCCGAAACATCTTCGGGAAAGATATCCATATAATCCACCACAATTGAAGGGATTAATATTCCAAAAGAGTCTTTTTAAACAAGGGTTATAATCACTATGTGATGGGTAATGGGTTGTAATTTCTTTCACACAACACCCACATGTCCTGCTATGAGGTCTCTCTCTCCGAGAAAGGAGAACATCGTCCCATCAGCATATAGGTCACTAAATAATCTACGGTGACAGTCAATCTGGGCTTGAACCATGGAATGTGAATACTTACCTAGGATAAAATCATAGAGTTCCATTGTGATGACATGTAGGTATCACATAAGACTCTCCTCTAAGTGATAGCTCACACTACTAGAAGATGAAAGATATAGAAGAAGCGTTCCCTATAGGAACTTCAAGGCATAACTGATATGCTACCATCTCTATTGGTATCTCCATATTCCACACAAAGATTTGAGAGATAAATAATTTCTAGCCCCTATGTATACTAATTTTGAGGAAACAATATAGTAAACATAGATCATACCTCAAATCATCTCGTATCACATTGGGTTGTAGATGTCCATAGCCTCCAGATGTTCATGACCCTGACCGCTAGCTCCATGAGCCTAACATGGGCTGGCTAGTGGGGGTGGTGGGAGAACCTAATGTTGTCATCCACCATCTGTAGCCCCTCCTACTCCTATGTCAACTACACATCCATGGGGAACACCTTGTCTATTCCGGGGTGATCCTTGATCATGGTGTGACCTCTCCCGTGGCGGTCGATCCGTTTCTTGCCTAAAATGCTCAGTATTCCTGGCCATGAAATACTGGGCCATGTGACCTCTCCCTTCACAAGTGTATTGTCAGACCTATCTAAGTTGCCTTGCTGCTCAGTGCTTCCCCTGAACTAGGATACCATTCCCCTAAGTCTTATCATGAATGGTCTCCTACAACGAGATCTCTAGCATCTGCCTAGTTCTAAATATGACTCAACCCAGTCGTGGCTACTGCCAAATCTAGACGTTTTGTTCTCTATTATAGAAATCTCACCATCACGAGATCCCTCTCCAACTCCCCAAAATAGTAGGGGAAGCACAAGGGAACTATGTTGGCCTGAACTTCTCTATGGAGTCCTTGCTTAAACTTTTGTGCTCATAAGTAACCGTCTCTGATCATGTCAAGAGAGTAGTATGTAAGGTCAATAAATCTCTCCACGTACTCTACCACAACCATTCCTCCCTACTGAATCTCCATAATCTCTTAAATTTGGATGGAGCACAAGTAGGAGTGTTAGTACTCCTCCCTAAACAACTGCTAAAAGTGATCCCATGAGAGTGTCACCTCATCCCGCAACTGAATAACGAGGCTCCACCATCGCCCAAATGCTACATGAAAAAAATATAGATTTTAAATCTACTCTCTGATCCATCGGGGTCTGAACCAGTCTAGTCACTTGGACCAATGACTCCATCCAATTCTCTAAATCCTGAGGATTTGTCTCACCAAAAAACCACATCGATCACTGTTGCTGGAACTCGCGGAGTGCGCTCACCCTGTTCACGTCCTTAGGTTACCCGAATAGGACTATTTTATGCTATAAGTGTGGTGGTGTTACTGCCTATCCACCCAAATGGTGGGAGTCACATGGTGGGCCCTGAACTGAGGCCTCACCGCTCATCGGGTCATCATCATGAACTGGAGATGGTATCCTGGTTGGCTATCGCCATAGAGGCATCCTAACAATTATCAAGGAATAAATCATTCATATTAGCATGTATATATATATATCAACAAATTAATGGGTTGATGAATCAATAAGGACAGTAAATAAATAAATCTTATATGTTGAATGTACCATTGGTCCCTACAGTAATTGTCTCAGGGTGCCGAGTTAACAAATGGGTAATCAGGGTTATGGTGAATGGATACGTCGACCGCCCGTACCATCACAAAACTATCTAGCCTAAGAGCTGATCTAGAGAAAATTTGACACTATTTTCCAAAAACCCACACAATTCCTTTTTAGGGATCATCCAAATAACATCCCAAAGAATAAACCACCTCTCATACAACTCTGTCATGACCCAACCCAAGACCGGGATCGAGACACAACTACCCCTAGCCCGACTCCTTAGGCCAGGGGTTGGGGACAACTGTTGAAGTCACAAAAAACTGAGAGAGGCCTGTTTCTTATCACCTTTACACATAGATACAGCCAACTCAAAGAAAAATTATAGAGGCAAATTTGGAAAAGTGAAAACTTTTATAAAGTAAAGTGAATGTGCATGAGCCTCTAGACGATACAAGAGTACAATAGTGAATAAAAAAATTTAAAGGTGAAAAATAAACTCCCAAACCAGAATCTAAAGACAACTATAAAAGAGTATCTGCTGATAGATCCCAGCTCCTATATCCTATCTATTACCACCATTTGTGGTCCATGCAGCTCATATCCCTATGCTCGTCTATGGTTATGATCGACATGTTCTTCGTCTACAGAAGACACGACTTGTATTTGTAAAATACCATGAAAGGGAGAGTATATACATACCTAGTAGAGATCTCCCAAAAAAATTAGGGGAAGAAGTAAGAGATACAACCAATGATAAGTAGAAAATGGAAAAGTTACAAAAGAAGTGGTCAGAAAGAGCATATCTCAACCCAACAAGAGTTTGAATGTAGGCACATAAAAACAAAAGAAGATCGAAATAGTGATGTGGTAAACCTTCCCTATCGAGTATTCACAACATATAACTAGATAGTAGACCCATCCAACCATTATAATCTTGACACAAAAAACACATGACATACCCCGCGTATCTTTGCCTCTCTTGGAAAGGGAGTAACCAAGACCCAAGGAGTGGGTACTATAGAGGGATATATATATATATATATATATATATGTGTGTGTGTGTGTGTGTGTGTGTGATCAATCAAAGAATCCCAAATGAGAGATGAAGGGTATCTCTACCTGTATAGACTCGAAGCTTGATGTACATGGACATTACATTACTTTTTCAGAATACTTAGTACATAACAAAAACAGACACACAAGGACTGTAATAGTTTAGTGTCTTTGGAAACTCTGAATATAATCTTCTAATCATGGTGAAAGATCTTCCACATCTCCCATAAAGATCTTCCCCTTTTTTTCTTACCTAAAACCTTTCTTTATATCCTAGGGAAAAGAAAACATAAAATGGGTGAGCTCAAATTCCCAGTAAGGGTAAACATAGAGAACATAAAACAATCCATAAACATTTTAATGCAAAAACTTGAACATAAAATCTAAACATCAAAATATTGAGCAAAGACATGAATCTTGTAAGTACGTAAGGCATATATCATAAGGGAACATAAATCATGATAAAACAGCATGGGAATAAAACATGTAATTGTGGAAACCATTAAGCACATGATATGATTTCCATAATATCCAAGTCATTGCTTCCAAGACCATCTTAGTGGACAAATTCCCTTTATAAATCGAGTTCACTCCTCGTTTCAGTCCTGTAACCCTGAACCGGATTAACTTACCATTCCAGCCATGTATATCTCATGAGATATAAATCTTTACCCAATGAATTGGATGGAGATATAGGTCCCACCCATCTCATAATGAAATCATTTTTTACTTGTTCCACAAAATAAACATACATCATTCATAATAACCCAACGAATAAAATGGGTTTCATAAACATAATCCTATCATCACATAATCCATATAAAAGAAATGGATATCATTTCATAATAAGAAAAGTAAAACCATGTAAATCATAGAGACATTATAATTGAAACATACACATATGAAATAATGTCATCTTTGATGAAAAAAATGGTTTTGATAAAACACTTGAAATGAATTCTTGAGGAAAATATCCTTTCTTCTTCAAAAAAAACTTTTCCTTTCTTAACATGTCATAAAATTATAAAATAAAAGAAGTTGATCAAAAATAAACTTGAAAAATTTTAAAGGAATCTTCTTGGAAATAATGTTTTTAAAATCCATTCATGCTGTATAAGTTAAAAAAACATTCTTCTCGTACTTTTGTCAGAAAAGTCAAAAAGTACCTTATATGGTAACCAAAGGAAAGATTCCATCCATACAATGTGGTAAAAAGTCAATAAAGGGTAAAAATGACTTTAAACATTCAAGGATGAATAGTACGATATCATATATGTTTCACTTTTGACTTTATATTACCTGTTCTTTTGTAAATTCCATGTTAAAGCAGCATTTTGGGTAAAATCATTTCATTTATCGTATGTGTTTCGACTTGTCGTTCTTGATATTAATACTTATATCATGATTTAAATAATTCCATAATGTAAAACATGATTTATATATAATATATATTCATCATATACATATATATATTATAGATCGATAAAAGGAATGAAATACACCGTTCATGGAGACGGTAGGTCGTACGTACGCATGAACGTTGTTTTCGTTTCCTTATTGAATTGAATGAAACTAAATAGATGACATACATATATATATACATAAATCCAGTAGCATTATTATTTCATATATTTCATGATTACTTATTATATATACTTTATAATCATTTATAAATGGTTAATCATTGATAATGAATCTCATCGCGTCGTGGAGACGGTATTCCGTACGTACGCACGAGCGATGATATCGTTCCCATGATTATTGAATAAAATTGTAGTGGATGGTATAATATATCAGAGTCAGTATGATGTTATAATAACCATATATAGTTATTATTTACCCCATTATACCCATCCATGTAAGGTGTTGGTGGAAAAACAGATTTCTCCACGGCGTGGAGACGGTATTCCGTACGTACGCACGCGTGGTGATTTCGTTTTCTGTAGGATGGATAGATGGTTTAATAGGGTTGTTTCATACTTATAATTTCATATCAGTATATGAGTTATACTTATGTTATTACTTCACAATGATACAACTAAAGAAGAAGAAGTGGACGAATAAATAAAGTTGAAAGAATCGGTAACGGACATTACCTCTTCTTTGAAGCGCCTCTTTGAGACCTCCTCTTAGGGCACAACAATTGGTCTTTGGATAAGCCCATGACCTCTAGGATGTTTCTAGGGAAGTGGAGAAGAGAATTTGTAAGGGTTTGGCCTAGATTGAAGGCTCAAATTGGTGTGAGGAAGAGAGGGAGGAGGTGCCCTTTTATAAGGGAGGAGAGGGGCACCTTTTGAATAACTAACAATTATATTTTTTATAAAGTCATATTCAGTTTTTAATAGCTCCAAATTGAGTTATTTCGAAGCTATGGTGGGGATGGGTCGAAATCCTCTCATACAATATAATTTGGATAAATTTAGTTTACTATTTTAACCTTATCATTTAGATTTAACTTTAAGTTAGATAATTTTACTTTTACCGTGTCTTTTTGTGTTCTTACACTATAAGGTTAATAAACTTACTATAACAAGCCAAACGAACCCCAAGTTGTTTATTATTAATATATATAACCTTATCTAAGCCATTTTTTCAAACATTAGATTTTTAGGTGTAACACCCCGAGCTTCCACGATACGCTTCTCATTCAATAATGCAATAGCGTGTGTTGTACGCAACCTCGAGCTCTAGCACACACCACAACTAATTAAACTAGCCGTTGTGAATAGTAATACCTACTTTTTGAAATTTTATAAATTTTATATTTCAAAATGGACTTCACTTTTGTATTCCCAATATTGAAATTAGCCTATGTTGAATTTTTTGTAATTTTCCGAGAACTTCCAAATTTTTATGAATAGTGAAAAATACTTAAAACAACTTTTTTAATCAAAATAATTTATAGTGATAAGTTATACTATTTAGTGGTTTTAAGGTACAATTAGAATATATTTTTACCATTTTATCCAATAGTGGTCATTAAAGTTAATTTAACATTGAAATTGGACATAAACAATTGCCAATCTTTTGATATAAATTGTTTCTTAAAAACACGCTATTTGTTATAACAGCGGGAATTAATTATTAAATTAATTAATTTGACTTATATGTTTTGAATTTTGTAAAATGGACTTCATTTTTGAATTCAGAATATCAATTATAGCTTAGGGTGAAATTTTGGCCTTATTCTGAAAAACTTCAATTTTTGATGAATAGTGAAACCACTAAGTGGTAATCAAGCAAACTGATTTTCCAGTTAAATGAAAGTTTACCACTAATGTGTACTGAATTTTGAAAATCCGACATACATGGTTGTCATTAAGAAGTAAAATGTGGTTCAATGAGATTAAAATAATTTTTGGTGAATAGTAACTTATTAAGTTTTTAATCGCGATTAGTGGTAATTAGTGTAGTTTAAGGAATAAATAATGCTTTAATAATATAAAATGACCTAGACACATGTCCCAACCTTATTGGTTGTGTCATGGCCGACCAAGACAAGCCATGGGTCAACTTGGGGACCCCATGGATCCACTTTTGTTGGGAAATGACATAAATTACTTTTTATTTAATGTTAAAGTGAAAATGACACAAACATAATATGTTTTACGAAAACAATTTTTAAGTAGGGTTATACAAGTCCAAATTTTGATTATAAATAGTCATTGGAAAGATAAAAAGATTTCCTATACCATAGTATTTGTTTTATAATTTTTAGACATTAAATAAATTTAATTATTTATGACATAATAATGATGCAGCGATGACATCATTATCTAACGATTTAAATAAAATGGAAAGTTAATATAAAATCTATGAACTACACATGGCCAAAACCTATTGGATGAGTGGATTTAGATGCCTTATCACCTTATCCACGAATTCTATCAATGTGGGACCTTTTAAAACCGAAACACATTTTCAAATAATGTAATGTTCCTTTACTTTCCAAAAGTGCCCTTCCTCTCCTCTTATAAAAGGCCCCCACCTCTACCTCATTTCACACACTCTTCAAGCCATTGGCTCGGCCAACCCCTGCCCATTTGCTCTCTCCACATCCCTCTCCTCATCCTAGAGGATTCCCTTTGGGCAGAATCCTTTCAAAGGAAGCCTTTAGGCTCAACTCAAAAGGAGTTACACTTTTTAAGGTAATTCATTCTCTCATGTTCTTTTGTTTTATTTTGCTTCTCCAACCCCCTAAACTCTTTTTATTTACTTCTTTTGTAACAACACCAGTATCTTCAATATACTAGGATGTTGTTATAAGATTTATTTGAGCTACACTTCCACACAACTACATCAAATGGTTAAAGAACATAAGGTTTCCGTGGATGGCGAAATTCTGCCTCCCGAAACGATGATTGTTCAACACTCATTTAACACCTTCAAAGGTGGCCATTATGATGTCACTATTTTTATATATGATATATAATATGTTTATGTTTTCCTTAAGCTTCTGTTTTTTTCATTTTGGGCATACCTTTATGGTTTCCATTATGGGTAAAACACGATATCTTCATTTTAGGAAGCGCGGACTACCGCCCCCTGAAAGTGATTTGATTCGTTAATACCATATGTGGGATGTGTGAAGGATAAAGTTAATGATATTATATATGTTATTATACTGGAATTATAATATACTCTCATATCATTATGATTCCATTCCAGAAAATATGAAATAGAAATGGAAGTAGCGTTCATGCGTACGTACGGCTTACCGTCTCCATGAACGGTGCATTTCATTTCTTACCTCTAAATGTGATGTAATATTATAAATGAATGTATGTACTGTATATATATGATATATATGATATCTACATAATTAATATAATTCTGGATATAATGGATATTTCACCACATGAACAACTTATAATTATAAGAAGTTTATTGTTGACTCATGTACCAAAGATCGACAAAACGACCGTTATTAACTTAAATAATTACATAATGTTCATAACATTGTAATAAGTGATATAAAAAGGATAATGAAATTTAAAATGGTTCTTAATAAGGTAGATATTAACTCTAGTTTATTATTCAGGAGGTTAAAGAACGGTTGAGTCAAGTCGGACACAAGGTAAGGGAAATTCTTAACCCAATTTCTGTTCTTTGGGTTAATCTCCTACTTTCAAATTCTGTCATGATATTGTTATGTATTATCTTGTATTTGTACTTTCTTTATGTGTACTTATAGTTAATACACATAATAGATCTATTTTATTTATAAATGATCTTGTAAGGGAACTTCTTAACCCAACTTCCATTCTTTGGGTTAATCTCCTACATTCAAATTATGTCATGATGTTATTATGTCATATTTTGTATTTTTACTTTCTTTATGTGTACCTATAGTGAATACACATAATATATCTATTTTATTTTAAAAATGATCTTTTTAAGGACTTCGTCTCAATCTCCTTTCATTGAGGCATATTTTGTTTTATACACAAATTTCTTTTATACGGTGTATAAACCCCCTTTGACTTTTACGGTTATTCAAAAGGAATCTTTTTATACGAAGCGTTTTGCTAAACGACAAAAAGGGAATGTTTTTCTTTCCGTACTTATGCGGCGACAATGACTTCTCCGCCGTCGTGACCATTATTTGAGTTTCGGCTTCCTCTACAAGCCATCATTTTATTTTAATGAAAAATAAATACAAAGTTTTAACTTTCTTTTATTTTGGTATTGAAAATGGTTTTGAAAGCGTTTTTATTATATCAATGTGTTGTATTGATATCTTGTGATTGAAATGTGGAAATGTTATGTTTCCTTTATGCATGTTTTATGTGATACGATTATGTTATGGTTTATGAAATGTTTAAACCTATTCATATGAGGAATGCATTGGACTTAATAAGTGACGGGTGGAGCCCGCTATAGCTCCTCGATGCATCGGCAGGTCTCATGAGACAAACTAGTGTCTTGGCACAAGGCCTTGACAAAATCTTATTTGTAGTCTTGGCACGAGGCCTTGGCTATGTGGTTATGATAGTCTGGCATTATGCATTCCATCATTATGAAAGTGGTTATTGATATTGCATGTGATTATTCGACCAGTAGAATATCCATGTGAAGAAGTAAATGGCATTATCTCATTTTACTTTTGCCATATTATGTTGATGTTCAAGTTTATAAGGCTTTTGTTTTAGTTATACATTGCCTTAAATGTTTATGTTTATTTATGAAAGCTTCCGCATTATTGTTATCCTTACTGAGCATCTGAGCTCACCCCTTTCAATGTTTTAATATTTTCCAGGATGTGAAGAAGTATTTTATGAATGACCTGCAGGGATAGTCAGAAGAGGATATGAGTGTGGACTATGGAGACTTTGTTATTGTAGTTTTTCACTTTATGATGTAATGTAACGTTTATGAATGTATCTAGTGTTTCCAAGGCTACTAAACTAATCGGTCTTTCGAGACTTGATCTTTTGGGATCATGCCAATGTTACGAAGTGACGCACCGGCTCCGGGTAGCTGGGGTCGGGGCGTTACAGTTGGTATCAGAGGCAGTTTAGTACTAACCTTGGAAGCTAGATTTAGATAAACTCTGATTAGAGCACATAGCCCGAAGATAGACTTTGAGGATTAGTATAAAAGAACATCTTAGAATATTGGTATTGTAGAGATTTTGTGAGTTTTCCAAGCAATACATTCCTGTCTGGATACGAGCAGGTAGAGGCGGCTCTGGCACAGATGTACCTAGGGGTAAAACCCGAAAACACCGCTTTGAGCTAGACTCGAACGGGAACTGGTGCACGACAACGGGCCTTGCTGCACTCTTGGTTACGACACTCCCGGGGGATATGCTTTGGATAATTCCCATTTTCTTTACAAACCACTATGAAGGGTTACGAGTATATACTTCCTCAAAGAATACATTTTTATAATTATGGATTATATCCATAATTAGTTCAATTTATGTTAAGTATTTTACAAGTATGGAATTATGTATTTTGATTCATAAACTAATCTAGTTTATGCCATTGTTTAGAAATGGCGCCTAGTAGAAGGAATGGAAACTGTATCAATGCACGAACTCCGTGTAGGGATTGCCCTCCTGCTCAAGATAATTATTGTGGACCTGAAGATACAACTGGTGCTGATCAACTTATTACCATACTGGGACAACTCACGCAGGTTATGAATAACAACCTTACTCGTATGGAGCACCCTGATCCGCAACGTGGAGGATCAATGCTAGACCGTTTCATGAGGCAACAACCGCCAACCTTCAATGGGAGTACAAATCCTATAGTAGCTGAGCAATGGATAAATTCCTTAGAGAAAATATTCCATGCCCTGGGGAGTAGTGAAAGGGAGAATGTTGTCATGGCAGTTTACCACCTCACTGGAGATGCCGATCAGTGGTGGTCGCTGATTCAAAACACAAAGGAAGATGATGACGTATCGAATATGGAATGGAGGGAGTTCAAAGATCTTTTCTTAGAAAAATACTTTCCTCGTGACCATCGAGCAGATATGGAAAGGCAATTTCTGAGTCTGAGGCAGAAGGAGGATGAGAATGTCGCAAAGTATGAGGCTAACTTTACAAGGTTAGCGAGGCATGCTGCCGATTATATACGTAACCCAAGGAGTAAGATTGATCGTTTCTTTGATGGGTTAAAACCATTTCTCCGTCGAGCTTTGGTATCACAATCCTTTTCATCATACGAAGATATTGTCTCGTGTGCTATCAAGACAGAAAAGGAATTCTATAAGTCTTATGACAACAAAGTAAAGCAAGAGAAGAAGAGAACGGTGGAACAAGAGACAGATAAAGGGAAAAAGGGAAAGAAGGATTTTCCATTATGTGATAATTGTGGGAAGAATCACCCTGGTACATGCCTAAAAGGAATGGGAGTTTGTTATAAATGTGGAGAAAAGGGTCACCAGGCTCGTGATTGCAAGGGAAAGAAAGAGGCTGTCAAAGTTGAATGCTACAATTGTAGAGAAATGGGTCATTATGCAAATGAATGTCCTAAGCGTCAAGGAAACTTACCTCAGAAAAGGCCAAGGGATCAAGGACAATCTTATGCTATTACTACAGTTGAAGCAGAATAATTAATGTATTGGTGCTTTTGGACTCATGGATTATATTATGGTTATTAGAATAATGTGATATATATATAAGGATTGTACTGCAGTACTTGTTGATTTCAGTAAGGTTTTAATATGATTAAGGTAATCATATCTTTAGTATGTGACAATAAGAGAAACTTTTCTTTGTTTGGGGAATCTGATGTTACAATTGATTTTGGAATTTAGAGGCCTTTTAGAGAAAGTCTGGACGGAGGTATTTTGGATAACTATTAAGGTTGGAGTGGATTAAGTTGATCTTTGGATAGTATTGTTTAAGGTTAAAAATTTATGAAGATTATTTTTGAATATTATAATACTATAGTTTTAGGAAAAGGACAACCTGCAGGGTGGGGAATAACCCGTCGCGTCGGACAAAGCTGCAGGAATCGAACCCACAACCATAGTGCGACAAGCCTTTATTTCCTACCACTAGCCTACAGGAAGTCCCTGGTTATTACAAAATCATTTTACTAATCTAAATGGTATGTGTTAACATTTGGAACCTTATACAATTAGGATAAATAGAATATTTTTGAGTTCCGTTACCATTTGGAGTAAAAGTTGGGTTTGTGGTAAAAATTTATTAACGAATGAAAGTATACATAACAAGTATGTATATTCCCTTACGTTCTTAGTAAATCTCCTAAATAAATTCCTCAACATTATAAAAGGTAACTTAAAACAAAAATGTTGTCGGTTAACTTTTCCAACTGGGGATTCAATGACCGTTTAACCAATCACAAGTTTGTGATTTTCTTATGGTTAAACTTTCTCCTAATCCTATTTTCTATAACTCTCCATCAGACCTTGATGGTTTGTTTTTCTTCCATATCCATATTTTCATAGAATCCTAGAATGGGCTATATCGGGTGACCTTTGTACTCATCCTGCTTTCTTTTAATGTTATATATTTATTAACCTTATTTCCGATGTGGGTTTTCCTAAAAGGTATTTTCTCTTTTCAACCTTTTATTTTCAAAGAAAAATTTCAAATTGCGAGGACGCAATTTATTGAAGGAGGGTAGAATGTAACACCCCGAGCTTCCACGATACGCTTCTCATTCAATAATGCAATAGCGTGTGTTGTACGCAACCTCGAGCTCTAGCACACACCACAACTAATTAAACTAGCCGTTGTGAATAGTAATACCTACTTTTTGAAATTTTATAAATTTTATATTTCAAAATGGACTTCACTTTTGTATTCCCAATATTGAAATTAGCCTATGTTGAATTTTTTGTAATTTTCCGAGAACTTCCAAATTTTTATGAATAGTGAAAAATACTTAAAACAACTTTTTTAATCAAAATAATTTATAGTGATAAGTTATACTATTTAGTGGTTTTAAGGTACAATTAGAATATATTTTTACCATTTTATCCAATGGTGGTCATTAAAGTTAATTTAACATTGAAATTGGACATAAACAATTGCCAATCTTTTGATATAAATTGTTTCTTAAAAACACGCTATTTGTTATAACAGCGGGAATTAATTATTAAATTAATTAATTTGACTTATATGTTTTGAATTTTGTAAAATGGACTTCATTTTTGAATTCAGAATATCAATTATAGCTTAGGGTGAAATTTTGGCCTTATTCTGAAAAACTTCAATTTTTGATGAATAGTGAAACCACTAAGTGGTAATCAAGCAAACTGATTTTCCAGTTAAATGAAAGTTTACCACTAATGTGTACTGAATTTTGAAAATACGACATACATGGTTGTCATTAAGAAGTAAAATGTGGTTCAATGAGATTAAAATAATTTTTGGTGAATAGTAACTTATTAAGTTTTTAATCGCGATTAGTGGTAATTAGTGTAGTTTAAGGAATAAATAATGCTTTAATAATATAAAATGACCTAGACACATGTCCCAACCTTATTGGTTGTGTCATGGCCGACCAAGACAAGCCATGGGTCAACTTGGGGACCCCATGGATCCACTTTTGTTGGGAAATGACATAAATTACTTTTTATTTAATGTTAAAGTGAAAATGACACAAACATAATATGTTTTACGAAAACAATTTTTAAGTAGGGTTATACAAGTCCAAATTTTGATTATAAATAGTCATTGGAAAGATAAAAAGATTTCCTATACCATAGTATTTGTTTTATAATTTTTAGACATTAAATAAATTTAATTATTTATGACATAATAATGATGCAGCGATGACATCATTATCTAACGATTTAAATAAAATGGAAAGTTAATATAAAATCTATGAACTACACATGGCCAAAACCTATTGGATGAGTGGATTTAGATGCCTTATCACCTTATCCACGAATTCTATCAATGTGGGACCTTTTAAAACCGAAACACATTTTCAAATAATGTAATGTTCTTTTACTTTCCAAAAGTGCCCTTCCTCTCCTCTTATAAAAGGCCCCCACCTCTACCTCATTTCACACACTCTTCAAGCCATTGGCTCGGCCAACCCCTGCCCATTTGCTCTCTCCACATCCCTCTCCTCATCCTAGAGGATTCCCTTTGGGCAGAATCCTTTCAAAGGAAGCCTTTAGGCTCAACTCAAAAGGAGTTACACTTTTTAAGGTAATTCATTCTCTCATGTTCTTTTGTTTTATTTTGCTTCTCCAACCCCCTAAACTCTTTTTATTTACTTCTTTTGTAACAACACCAGTATCTTCAATATACTAGGATGTTGTTATAAGATTTATTTGAGCTACACTTCCACACAACTACATCAAATGGTTAAAGAACATAAGGTTTCCGTGGATGGCGAAATTCTGCCTCCCGAAACGATGATTGTTCAACACTCATTTAACACCTTCAAAGGTGGCCATTATGATGTCACTATTTTTATATATGATATATAATATGTTTATGTTTTCCTTAAGCTTCTGTTTTTTTCATTTTGGGCATACCTTTATGGTTTCCATTATGGGTAAAACACGATATCTTCATTTTAGGAAGCGCGGACTACCGCCCCCTGAAAGTGATTTGATTCGTTAATACCATATGTGGGATGTGTGAAGGATAAAGTTAATGATATTATATATGTTATTATACTGGAATTATAATATACTCTCATATCATTATGATTCCATTCCAGAAAATATGAAATAGAAATGGAAGTAGCGTTCATGCGTACGTACGGCTTACCGTCTCCATGAACGGTGCATTTCATTTCTTACCTCTAAATGTGATGTAATATTATAAATGAATGTATGTACTGTATATATATGATATATATGATATCTACATCATTAATATAATTCTGGATATAATGGATATTTCACCACATGAACAACTTATAATTATAAGAAGTTTATTGTTGACTCATGTACCAAAGATCGACAAAACGACCGTTATTAACATAAATAATTACATAATGTTCATAACATTGTAATAAGTGATATAAAAAGGATAATGAAATTTAAAATGGTTCTTAATAAGGTAGATATTAACTCTAGTTTATTATTCAGGAGGTTAAAGAACGGTTGAGTCAAGTCGGACACAAGGTAAGGGAAATTCTTAACCCAATTTCTGTTCTTTGGGTTAATCTCCTACTTTCAAATTCTGTCATGATATTGTTATGTATTATCTTGTATTTGTACTTTCTTTATGTGTACTTATAGTTAATACACATAATAGATCTATTTTATTTATAAATGATCTTGTAAGGGAACTTCTTAACCCAACTTCCATTCTTTGGGTTAATCTCCTACATTCAAATTATGTCATGATGTTATTATGTCATATTTTGTATTTTTACTTTCTTTATGTGTACCTATAGTGAATACACATAATATATCTATTTTATTTTAAAAATGATCTTTTTAAGGACTTCGTCTCAATCTCCTTTCATTGAGGCATATTTTGTTTTATACACAAATTTCTTTTATACGATGTATAAACCCCCTTTGACTTTTACGGTTATTCAAAAGGAATCTTTTTATACGAAGCGTTTTGCTAAACGACAAAAAGGGAATGTTTTTCTTTCCGTACTTATGCGGCGACAATGACTTCTCCGCCGTCGTGACCATTATTTGAGTTTCGGCTTCCTCTACAAGCCATCATTTTATTTTAATGAAAAATAAATACAAAGTTTTAACTTTCTTTTATTTTGGTATTGAAAATGGTTTTGAAAGCGTTTTTATTATATCAATGTGTTGTATTGATATCTTGTGATTGAAATGTGGAAATGTTATGTTTCCTTTATGCATGTTTTATGTGATACGATTATGTTATGGTTTATGAAATGTTTAAACCTATTCATATGAGGAATGCATTGGACTTAATAAGTGACGGGTGGAGCCCGCTATAGCTCCTCGATGCATCGGCAGGTCTCATGAGACAAACTAGTGTCTTGGCACAAGGCCTTGACAAAATCTTAAATGTAGTCTTGGCACGAGGCCTTGGCTATGTGGTTATGATAGTCTGGCATTATGCATTCCATCATTATGAAAGTGGTTATTGATATTGCATGTGATTATTCGACCAGTAGAATATCCATGTGAAGAAGTAAATGGCATTATCTCATTTTACTTTTGCCATATTATGTTGATGTTCAAGTTTATAAGGCTTTTGTTTTAGTTATACATTGCCTTAAATGTTTATGTTTATTTATGAAAGCTTCCGCATTATTGTTATCCTTACTGAGCATCTGAGCTCACCCCTTTCAATGTTTTAATATTTTCCAGGATGTGAAGAAGTATTTTATGAATGACCTGCAGGGATAGTCAGAAGAGGATATGAGTGTGGACTATGGAGACTTTGTTATTGTAGTTTTTCACTTTATGATGTAATGTAACGTTTATGAATGTATCTAGTGTTTCCAAGGCTACTAAACTAATCGGTCTTTTGAGACTTGATCTTTTGGGATCATGCCAATGTTACGAAGTAATGCACCGGCTCTGGGTAGCTGGGGTCGGGGCGTTACATTAGGAATATAATAACATTTAATAATATAATATTTGTTTTAAAAACTATTTTATGTCAATTTTGACACTATTTAGTAATTGATTTTTGTGAAAATCATAACAGAATTATTAGTTCGAAAACATTTAATTAAATCAATAATAACATGTCATATTAACCTAGAAAATTAGTTTAATTCATAAAAAGTCTCAAATTACATTTATTTGGGTATTTATAACATCAATTATTTCCATATTTTATTAATAAGATAATTACTGCATTATCTTTGTGTCATAAATAAATTAAATTATTTAATGTCTAAAAATTACAAATAAAATACAATTATGTATTAAATCATTTTATCTTTCTAATGAATATTTATCGTCGAATTTATCTCATGTATAACCCTATATAAAAAATTATTTACTTATTATACTTTGATTTTAACTATTTTAACCCTTCCTTAAATAAATTAATAATAAATGTCCTAATCTAATCCAAGTGGTCCTAAATGGTCATATTTTATTACTAAGGTTGTTTTTGGTCTAATTAAACTTATCCAATAGAATTAGGACATGTGTCAGGGTAATAATAATATCATTTTTACTCTTAATTACCCTATTTACTTTTAACCGTGGTAAATAAAAGTAAAAAGTTACTATTCACCAAAAATTATTTGCATCTCATTGAACCACATTTTACTTACTGAAATCAACCATCTCTCTTGGATTTTTGAAATTCCACTCACAGAAGCAGTAAAATTATGTTTTATGTAAATTTTCAAATTCTCCTAGGAGGTGGGTAAAAGACGGTGAAAAGTTCAATAAAATTTTTATATATCGAAAATTATTATAAAATTACTCAAATGAATTACATTTAACTTATATAGGTATTATGTGTCAATTTTTACCTAAAATAAATTTAAATAAAATAAATATTTATTTAAATAAAAAGTCGATTTTTTAATAGTAAGCCAGCGTTTTCCTTATTCATCAAAAATTGAAATTTTCAGAAAAATACCAAAATTTCACCCAAGGCTAATTTAGATATTGCGAATCCAAAAATGAAGTCCATTTTGAAAGATGAAATTTAAAAAATTCAAAAAGTTGTTATTACTATTCATAACGGCTAGTTTTAATAATATTTTAATATCATATCGTTGTTTAGTGAAACTCGGTATTGCGTACAACACACGCTATCGAGGAAGGTCGTGATTGCGTGTAATGCAGCCAAGTTAGGATTTAGTGTTGTGCAATACTCCTTTTTTGTAGCATACAACAGAAGACATCAATAAAATTAAAAATAATATTTTTCATAAAATCTCGAGGTGTTACATTCTACCCCCCTTAAAATGAATTTTGCCCTCGAAATTCGTTGGGGTTATAAATGGTTTTCTACTTGAAAGTTTCTTTAATTGAAACCCACATCGTAAAAAGGAATACCAAAACTTATCTT
The DNA here is from genome assembly GCA_963277665.1 of Viscum album. NCBI lineage: Eukaryota > Viridiplantae > Streptophyta > Magnoliopsida > Santalales > Viscaceae > Viscum > Viscum album. The sequence continues at coordinate 535,255,130 of OY728138.1, read as the reverse complement.
TATAAACTAAAGTATGAAACGTAATGGTTACCCAAATAAACTAATCACTGGGTTTCCACATAGGATAACATAGGTGAAAATATGGATATATAAGAGAAATCTAACCATCAGTTCTGATAGAGAGTGGTAGAGAACATGGCTATGAAAAATCCAACAATCACAAAGCCATATATTTGTGATGATCTAAGGTACCATCTGATTCATCGGATATAAGGGAACTAGGACAACATTTTTGGTTTTCAAGATCATTTCCCTATAGTTGATGAATTAAAAGAAATACTTACATGATTTTGGTACAGTTTCACTGTTGTTAGTGAATTGAACAATTTACACTTCATCCCTTAAATAAATGAAGTTGAATTTGTTATTAATGATGTGTTAGCAGATTATGTGATAGAATGATGGGTCATTCCATCTATTTCAATCAAAAGGTTAGCAGAAGTTATAAGTCCATCTTATGGTTAGATTAATGGTATATGGTTCCAAAAATGAACTTATACTTCGTATATCATACCGCTTAAAAAAATAAAACTAGTTTCTACTAACCAGGGACTTACTATAGGCCAGTGGTAGGCGATAAAGGCCAGTCTCATTTTGGTTGTGGGTTCGATTCCCACATCCTTGTCCGACGCGAAGGGTTGTCGCCAGCCTTGCAGGTTGTCCTTTTTCTAAAACTATATTACTATAACATCCCATCAATAATATTGAAAAATGTTCTATCCTTAAACAATACTAGTTTATGTCCAACATAATCCATTCCAATCTTTAGGCTTATCTAAAATACTTCAGTCCAAGATCATAGTATAAAGAAAAAAATTACTAGAAAGGTTATCTACCAAGAATGTGAATACAAGCATTTATCCCACATATATCATAAGATATATTTTGTTGGTTTTATTCCAAACACATGAATACCTTAGTCATATATTCTCTTGAAACATAAATTACCATAGAACCTTAGTGAAAACATGAATACTATGAAAACGTAACTCTTTCCACATACGAAAATCCCAAAAAAATCTATATAATCAAACCATGATATCACTTTTTCCTTATTTTAGTCATGAGCTCATGATTAAAATCATATTATTTTCTCCTTATCCCTTCATTATGTGCATTTCATCTTATTTCCAAATATATCTCAATCACTTTCTATGTTTACCGGTACCATAAAATTATTGAAAACCAGAATAGATCAATACACAAATATTCCAATATTCCATGATACTATATAAACACTTAATCATTCCACCACATCGTTGTCATATTCAACATCGCCACTAGTGATCGCATGTGACATCCCTTTGTCCTTTGCCTTAAGTGGTTTCTCATATCGATCATCACTAACCCTTGGATTAGGGAATTTATTAGCATAATTCCCCATTTCCTTGCACTTGAAGCATTGAAGTGTTGGTGGAGAGTTCTTTGTAGTCTTTTCTCTATTCACATCATTAGCAACCTTTTTCCCATTACATCGACAATCAACTACTCGATGACCTTCTTTTCTACACTTAAAACATTTTCTAGTACCTTTTAGGCAATCTCCACCATGCTTCTTTCCACACTTTGATCATAAATAAACATTCATCTTCTTTTCACCATTGTTATGTGATTTATCCTTGAACTCCATCTTTCGTTTCTTGTCAAAACCATGAGATGGATATGTTACACAAACTTCTAGTTCTACCTCGATAGCACAACGCACAATTTATTAATAGATACTGAAGTCTCTTATAGCTAATTCCCGTCAAAGATTTGGTTTTAAGCCACTGAAGAATCGATCAACTTTACTTTCAGGTTGGATGATAAAGCCAGATGCATACCTTGCAAGCCTTGTAAAATTCACATCGTATATACCAACAGATTCATCATCCTTTTTCTTTAGTTCAAGAAACTCCTTCTCCATCTTTGTTTGAAGAATACGAAGGAAGTACTAATTGAAAAATAAGTTCATGAACTCGTCCCATTCCATGGACTCAATTTCATCTCTTGGCGTCGTATTCTTGATAAGATTCCACCATTGATCAGCTTCACCTTCCAAATGATATACTGCTATGATGACTTTATCATGTTAAGAACATTGAAGAACTGAAAATATCTTTTCAGTGGTACTGATCCATTGTTCAGCAACAAGTGGATCGAAAGACCCACTGAAAGAAGGTGGACGTTGCCTTAGGAAGGACTCAATCGAATATTGTTCCCTTCTCTGCTCATTTGGAAGTCCAGAATAATTCATAGCTTGTGTAAGTATAGAAATAAGATTTTTCACTCCATATCCCATAACATTGGTTTGTTCAAGAGGAAAATCATTGCATTTTCCATTACATTGATCAACAGGGTTCCTTCGGGTTCCAGTCATCGTCTAAAACCCAAAAAGAATAGTGTGAGAGGCAAAAATCATGCTAGGGAAAACAACATAATAAAGGGGGAGTACCATCAATATCTATCATCTTAGGTCAAATTATAAGATTGTTAACATAGTTCTAGGACTATATCCTATATGTATACTTATCCATAGGGACATCCCTAGACATACCTTAGAAATATCTCTAGGGATCTCACTAACGTTTTCGCATCCTAGTTTCCAAAGGTTGACTAAAACTTTCCTCTGATACCAACTGTAGAGACCCGAAGATTGACGTACATGAACATTACATTACTTTTGTAGAATACTTAGTACATTACAAAAACAGACACAAAAGGACCGTAATAGTTTAGTGTCTTTGGAAACTCGTAATATAATCTTCTAATCGTGGTGAAATATCTTCAACATCTCCCATAAAGATCTTCCCCTTTTTTTCTTACCTAAAACCTTTCTTTATATCCTGGGAAAAATAAAATATAAAATGGGTGAGCTAAAATGCCCAGTAAGGGTAAACATAGAGAACATAAAAAAATCCATAAACATTTGAATGCAAAAACATTAACATAAAATCTAAACATCAAAATATTGAGAAAAGACATGAATCTTGGAAGTACGTAAGGCATATATGATAAGGGAACATCAATCATGATAAAATAGCATGGGAATAAAAAAATTTAATTGTGGCAACCATTAAGCACATGTTATTATTTCCATAGTAGCCAAGGCATTGCTTCCAAGACCATCTTAGTGGACAAAGTCCCTTTCTAAATCGAGTTCACTCCTCGTTTCAGTCTTGTAACACTGAAACGGATCAACTTACCGTTCAAGCCATGTCTATCTCATGAGATATAAATCTTTACCCAATGCATTGGAGGGAGATATAGGTCCCACCCATCTCATAATGAAATCATTCTTACTTGTGCCACCAAATAAACATACATCATTCATAATAACCCAACGAATAAAATGGGTTTCATAAACATAATCCCATCATCACATAATCCATATAAAAGAAATGGATATCATTTCATAATAAGAAAAGTGGAACCATGTAAATAATAGAGACATTATACTTGAAACATACACATATGAAATAATGTTATCTTAGATGGAAAAAATGGTTTTGATAAAACACTTGAAATGAATTCTTGAGGAAAATATCCTTTCTTCTTCAAAAAAACATTTCCTTTCTTAACATTCCATACAATTCTAAAATAAAAGAAGTTGATTAAAAATAAACTTGAAAACTTGTAAAGGAAGCTTCTTGTAAATAATTTTTTAAAAATCCATTCATGTCGTATAAGTTAAAAAAACATTCTTCTCGTACTTTTGTCGGATAAGTCAAAAAGTACCTTATATGGTAACCAAAGGAAAGATTCCATCCATACAATGCGGTAAAAAGTCAATAAACGGTAAAAATGACTTTAAAGATTAATGGAAGAATAGTAAACATTTTATGAAAATATTTTTAGAAAACATGGTCATGGATGATAAACGTAACCCTAGTAAATACTTACGTGTAAGCAACCTTGGATAAAAAATGAGACTGAAAATTTATCCCTTACATTAGGTCTGATATGCTTTGTACGTTTCTGAAACTCATGTATAATGATTTAAATAATGTCCTTGACTTATTACAGAATAATATTCATTGTTATGATATCATATATGTTTAACTTATGACTTTATATTACCCGTTCTTTTGTAAATTCCATGTTAAAGCAGCGTTTTGGGTAAAATCATTTCATTTATCGTATGTGTTTCGACTTGTAATTCTTGATATTAATACTTATATCCTGATTTACATAATTCCAAAATTTAAAACATGATTTATATATAATATATATTCATCATATACATATATATATTATAGATTGATAAAAGGAATGAAATACACCGTTCATGGAGACGGTAGGCCGTACGTACGCATGAACGTTGTTTTCGTTTCCTTATGGAATTGAATGAAACTAAATAGATGAAATAAATATATATATACATAAATCCAGTAGAATTATTATTTCATATATTTCATGATTACTTATTATATATACTTTATAATCATTTATGAATGGTTAATCATTGAGAATGAATCTCCTCGCGTCGTGGAGACGGTATTCCGTACGTACGCACGAGCGATGATATCATTCCCATGATTATTGAATAGAATTGTAGTGGATGGTATAATATATCAGAATTAGTATGATGTTATAATAACCATATATAGTTATTCTGTACACCATTATACCCATCCATGTAAGGTGTTGGTGGAAAAACAAATTTCACCACGGCGTGGAGACGGTATTCTGTACGTACGCACGCGTGGTGATTTTGTTTTTCGTAGGATGGATAGATGGTGAAATAGGGTTGTTTCATAGTTATAATAACATATCAGTATATTAGTTATACTGGTGTTATTACTCCATAATGAAATTACTAAAGAAGAATAAGTGGACGAAGAAATAAAGTTGAAAGAATCGGTAACGGACGTTACCTCTTCTTTGAAGCAACTCTTTGAGACCTCCTCTTAGGGCACTAAAATTGGTCTTTGAAGAATACCAATACCTCTAGGATGTTTCTAGGGAAGTGGAGAAGAGAATGTGTAAGGGTTTGTCCGAGCTTGAAGGCTCAAATTGGTGTGAGGAAGAGAGGGAGGAGTTGCCCTTTTATAAGGGATGAGAGGGGCACCTTTGGAATAACTAAAAATTATATTTTATTATAATGTCATATTCGGTTTTTAATAGCTCTAAATGTAGTTATTTCGAAGCTAAGGTGGGGATGGGTCGAAATACTCTCATCCAATATAATTTGGACAAGTTTAGTTTACTATTTTAACCTTATCATTTAGATTTAACTTTTAGTTAGATAATTTTACATTTACCGTGTCTTTTTTTGTTCTTACACTATAAGGTTAATAAACTTACTATAACAAGCCAAACGAACCCCAAGTTGTTTATTATTAACATATTTAACCTTATCTAAGTAATTTGGAAGAAAATTAGATTTTTAGGAATAAAATAACAATTAATAATATAATATTTGTTTTAAAAACTATTTAATGTCAATTTTGACACAATTTAGTAATTGATTTTTTTGAAAATCATAACAGAATTATTAGTTCAAAAAAATTTAATTAAATCAATACTAACATGTCATATTAACCTATTAAATTATTTTAATTAATAAAAAGTCTCAAATTACATTTATTTGGGTATTTATAACATCAATTATGTCAATATTTTATTAATAAGATAATTACTGCATTATATTTGTGTCATAAATAAATTAAATTATTTAATGTCTAAAAATTACAAATAAAGTACCATTATATAGGAAATCTTTTTATATTTCTAATTAATATTTATAGTAGAATTTATCTCATGTATAACCCTATATTAAAAATTATTTACTTATTATACTTTGATTTTAACTATTTTAACCCTTCTTTAAATAAATTAATAATAAATGTCCTAATCTAATCCATGTGGGCCTAAATAGTCATATTTTATTCCTAAGGTTGTTTTTGGTAGAATTACATGTATCCAATAGAATTAGGACATGTGTTAGAGTAATAATAATATCATTTTTACTCTTAATTACCCTATTTACTTTTAACCGTGGTAAATAAAAGTAAAAAGTTACTATTCACCAAAAATTATTTTCATCTCATTGAACCACATTTTACTTACTGAAATAAACTGTGTCTCTCGGATTTTTTAAAATTCCACTCACAGAAGCGGTAAAGTTATGTTTTATGTAAATTTGAAAATTCTCCAAGGAGGTGAGTAAAAGACGGTGAAAAGTTCAATTAAATTTTTATATATCTAAAATTATTATAAAATTACTCCAATGAATTACATTGTACTTATATAGGTATTATGTATCAATTTTGACCTAAAATAAATTTAAATAATATAATTAATTAATTAAATAAAAAGTCAGTTTTTAAATAGTAACCCAGTGTTTTCACTATTCATCAAAAATTGAAAGTTTTCAGAAAAATACCAAAATTTCACCCTAAGATAATTTCGATATTCCGAATCCAAAAATGAAGTCCATTTTGAAAGATGAAATTTAAAAACTTTCAAAAAAGTGGTTATTACTATTCATAACAGCTAGTTTTAATAATATTTTAATAGCAGATCGTTGTTTAGTGAAACTCGGTACTGCGTACAACACACGCAATCGAGGAAGGTCGTGATTGCATGTAATGCAGCCAAGTTAGGATTTCATGTTGTGAAAGACTTTTTTTTGTAGCATACAACACAAGACATCAATAAAATTAAAAAGAATATTTTTCATAAAATCTCGGGGTGTTACACTACCTCATAGCTCAGCCCAAGAAAATGAGTAGACAATAGTTCCAAAGTAAAACCATCTGCAATGCCCTGAACTTCATGCATCTGCCCAAGAGACATAAGGAAAAGGGTCTCAATTTACCAAAACTCTATAATATTTTCATTTGACAACACCGAATCTCCCACACAGTTTTAGGCCATGTCAAAAGTATGTGTATCTATGGGGAAAGCGCTACCCATTCTCATGAGTCCATAGATAAGTTGAACCACACATTTTTATTGTGTCGCACAATCGATGGTGTTATCTGAATCATCAGGAACTACACTTCCCAAACCAACTAGAGGGTTGTCCTGATTTCATTAGGGACTATGCTACCCAACCCAGGTGGAGCTTCATCCTGGTATCTCATCATCAGGGACTACACTACCTATCCCAATTATAGGGTCACATTGGTATCTCATCATCCAGGACTACCCTACCCATCCTAGTAGGAGGGTCAGCCTAGTATCTGGTCATTTGTATTGATGTGAAATTTTCATATTGTTCGTCCATGTGTTGTTCTATTTCCATATTTATGCACCACTCACAAAACCATTATCATTCCATGATTCTGTCTCTTTTCCAAGCCTCGATCAAACATGGGTTGCCTAGAAATCGTTGAACCCGTATCCAAGGGGATTCTATGGTGAAGAACATTTATAAATAGAGGGGGAAATCCACAAAAACAAGGGTTTGGACTATTTACCATGCATTCTTGGTGAACCAAAAAGAATTGTGTGATTCAGGTCAGATCAATAGATAAAGAAAAATATACCCATACTCGGGCTCATGCAATGTTTTAATTTAAAGGCACGGGTTGAAGAATAAATTAACAGCATGCTCAAACATTTAATTCATGGTTTAATAACAACAATAAAGTTTCCTACCAGGATTGGATGCTTCATTGTTGATGAAGGATGAGGATCCACTACACTTTTATCCTTCTAGAACTAGGGGTTTGTAGTTTTTTCCTTATTGTTCTTCAAAGCAAGGAAGAGGATAGGATATAAGATGTCATCATTGGAAATAACTAGGATTATGATTCAAACTCCTCATAATTTGGTTAATATAAACATTTATTATATTAAAGGATTTTGATTAATTAATTAAATTAATTAATCAAATCCCTTAAAACATATCTCTTACAAGAAATGGATCTGAACATCCTGCACCGACTCATTTTATGTCATGTCTAGGGGAAATTCCACATCTAAAACCCAACTGTGTTCTTGGATTTCTGATCCAATCAACCTCTTAAGAGTTATCCCATTTTCTTTAATAAAAAATGCATGAAAAATATAAAATATTTTTAATATTTTTATACCATTAACTCTGGGAACACAGGGCCTCAAAATCGCACATCGTCTTAGTTCCCAACTCTGGTATAATATTTAAAAATATTTTAATTTATTAATAAGAAAAACCATGTCTATACACTTATACTTATCCTTAGAGAAATACTTAAACATATCCTGAGAAATATAGCTAGGGAACTCACGAATTGTTTCTCATCCTAGTTTTCAAGGTTGACAAAAACATTCCTTTGATACCAACTATAGCGACCCAAGCTTAACAAACATGGATATTACATCATTTTCGATGTATATTCTATACATTATAAATTTTCATTATTGAGGAACATAATAGTTTAATGTCTTGGGAAACATCGAATGAAAATCCTCTATCATGGTGAATAATCTTCAATATCTCTTATAAAGATCTACAACTTCATTACTCCTACATAAAACCATTTTTCATAACCTGGGGGAAGGAAAAAAAAGAAATAGATGCGACCAAATTCTTAATAAGGGTAAATAAGAAAGATATGTAAGCATAATTATGTGATAAGGGTATGAGAACATGATCAAGAAAATAAAAGAACATACCCTGCATATCAAATATCATATACAAGAATAATGGCATAAACCATGGCAGTTCATAAGACATGAATCATAAGGAAATAAAAAACAAGCTATGAAAGCATAATATAGGAATAAAACATGGTATTTTAGTAGGCATATAAGCATATAATATGATTTATAGAGTATCCAAGGCATTTCTTCCAATAACAACTTGGTATTAAGGGTTAACTCCCCATACCATCTTAGAAGCCATGGTTCACTCCTATGGCCATCTTAGTAACAATAGTTCACTCCTCATACCTTCTTGGAAGTCATGGATCACTCTTGTGACCATCTTAGTAGTATAAGTTTACTCCCAAGAGCATCTTCATCTATCTCAGGAGATATAAATTTTTACTCAATGAATTAGGGGGAGATATAGGTCCCACCCATCTCATTGTTAAATCATACTTGCACGTTCAAAAAAATCATAAGCAATCATATCTTAAACCATGAATTTAATTGGGTATTATATATATGTAAACATATAACAACCTATGGAAAAGGAAATTGTTTTATAATCATTTCATCAAAATCATAACTCTTGAAAGAGAAACAAATTTTATAAATATATAACCTATGAAATAGGAACAAATTTCATAAACATTAAACCCATGAAAGAGAAACGAGTTTCATAAATACCTTGACATTAATAATAAACTATTCAAATAAATTATATGAATGGAACCTTTTTATCATTCCATATAATTACATGAGTAACATCAATGGATTCCATAATAGATGGAAAATATATTTGAAATATCTTTCAAAAACATTTCTTTAGGAAAATATCCATTATTCCTTTAAAAAGGATTTTTAATACATAAAACATTTAGGTAATAATTTTAATCTAAAATAATATTAAAAATTATAAATAATACATGAAATCATTTGAATATATTTTTCATTAAAAATATATAAAATAAGTATCAAAACATTTTTAAAACCATTTTCTTCAAAAACATGTTGATGACTTATAAAGAAGGATTCAAAACTTTTTGAAAATCATTTCCTTGAAAATACATTGAAAACATATAAATAGATCATGAAAATATTTTGAAAACTAATTTCCTTTAAAACTTATAATATAAGTTTGAAAATTTTTTGAAAACAATTTTACTTGAAAAATCGAAAAAAATGTTTGAAATCATTTTAAAACCCATTTTGTTGAAAAATTATAGAATACGTTTGAAAAAGTTTTGGAAACCATTTTCCTTGAAAATATATATTAAAAAAACTCTTCAAAAATAACCTTTAAACATGAAAATAAATCCTCTAACTATTTATAGTGGATAAATCCATACATGTCCTACAATGTTAAAAATAACATTCCTTTTGAATGATAAAAAGGATAGAGAATTGCCTCATTTTGAAAGTGAAAAGAAGTTTCTTTTGAAGACATTGGTAAAAGATAAAATGGTAAAAATTTCTATAAATTATCATAGGAGAATATTAGATTATTCTTGTAAATCCCTTCTAGAAAACTTGGTTTTTGTGGAACATATATTTTCGACTGAAGAGTTGGTAAAATTGTGATTTCTTAAAAACTGTTTCTTAAATGTATTATGTTCCAAAGAGTAAAAAATGTTATCACTACATGAATATATCTTGAATAATTATATGATAATAATATTCATGAATTTATTGAGATTTTTAATATAAGAATTTATCAATGTAATCCTATACATAAACAATCTCAATAATCAATGAGATTGTCTCAATAAACTATTATAACTTGGTATCATGGGCCCATAATCTCTATGTAAGAATAGGAAATTATATGAAGCTTAATATATTATAAAAATACTGATACTCATGATATAACATGTCAAATTTAATTATATACTCCTCGAAAAAGTGTTTAGGTGCATAACAAAACATGAGTCTCAAAGAATGAAAATTTAGACAAAACATTTTTACCGGTTTGGTAACTTGTGAAACTTAAACCCCATGAATGATTGTTCATAAAAAGGATATGTTAATACCCATAAATTCTGGTATAAGATACATATAATACAATCATTTTAATTAATTACACCACATAAATATAAAGAGTGTCGAACATATCATGTATCTCACGAGAATAAAAAGTGAGATGAAATCCCCTTACCTTGTGTCTTGACTCTCGCCGTATACATTCAAACCGCTAGTATAATAAATATAAATTTATAATAAATCATTTAAAGAACCATATTATTATATCTAAATCTTTATTTTTCTTTATTATGAACTTATACTATCCTCTTTTTAACCATCCTATGATATGGTTTCACATAAATTAATATTTACTTTATTATTCGCATGTGTCTTAATTTGTTATATCTTTTGTATTTATACATTATATAATTATTTAAATAATTCAAACAATGATATAAATATCATGTATATATAGTATATTTGTATTATAATAATACATATAATATATATGTATGAAACATAATACATCGTTCATGGAGACGGTAGGTTTTACGTAATCATGAACGCTATTTCTGTTTAATTATTCTGTTGATAGAATGAAAATAAAATACATATATGTGTATATACATATATATATATATATAATTATTATATTAGATTTATTATATCATATATTTAATATTTATTCACTAAATACAGCCTTAATCCATGAGGTGTATGAATGAATCATATCGCTTTGAGGGGGAGGTAGTCCACACTTCCTCAAACACAATTACCATATTAACAAAAAATGAAATGTAAAAAATATATGTGTAATAAAAAGGAATAAATAAGGTTAATGAAATAGTAAATTTTATATATTACATATCTGAATAGATTTTCCATCATATTTTCCACCATGTTCATGGTAATAAAAAATGAACAATCATAATTTCGTGAGGCAGTAGTTCACTGTACATAAAACAACATGATTATTACCCATTAGATGAAGGTGTGTGTAAAAGTAGGTCAAACCATTTAAATAAAATAATACTAGTATATATTTTATACTGGTTTTTTATATACTAATATAATAAAGGGTGTTGGATGGGGTGGGGAAGGAAAATAACAGTAAGGACTTGAGAGAAGATGTTACCTCTTAATCGGAAAACTCCTTTTGGGTTGTGAAAAAAGGATTCCATGGATTACCTTATGCCCTTGAGAAGGATTATATGAGAATATATTATTTTTGATATTTTTATTGGTCATGTCTTGGAAAAACATAAGAGGTTTGATAGGTGTGAATAATAGGTAGAGTAGGTGGCCTTTTATAGGTATGGAAAATGACTCACATAGAAATTTTGAAATCATGTTTGCTGTACACATGTCCCTACCTAAAAAAGTCATAAAAACCCAACATAACTAAATAATGGAATTTATGTGGATGAAATATGGATATTAAATGGGATTTTTACATGTTTATAGGTCATTCAGTCCCTTAATTTTAAGGTTTAGTCCTTAATTATGTTTAATTTGGCCATAATCACTGTGATTAATTTTAATCACTTTTACTAATCATTTTGGAAAAAAATTTAACATAATCTTATTAGAATCTAAATATTATACTAAATATAATGGTTTATTTATATTTTTATAAATTCAAATCATAGAATCAATAAAACTAAGATTAATGCTAATCCCACAGATGGAACAAAATAATGTGGTTTTAAAGTAGACAAATATATGAAAGTTTGTTACTTTTTTATATTGAATTTCAAAGTGCAATGGATTCTAATGACTTATATTTTATTAATATATGTATAATTGATCTAATTTTACCTTAATAAAAATTTATTTATAATTTAACGTTAATAATTATTTAAAAAATGATATTTTTTAACTAAAATTCAGTAGTTTTCAGTATTCATCAAAAAATGAAGTTTCTCAGAAAAATACCAAAAAATTACCCTATGATAGTTTCAATATTAAAAATTTAAAAATGAAGTTAATTTTGTAAAAATCAATTTCCATATGTTTCTAAAATTAATTTTATTGTTTTTCATATATGGACATTAAAATTAGTTCATTTGGGAAAATAATATTTTTTAAACATATAAAGGATTTACTAAAAATTGTACTTTTAATTATAAATATGTTTCATTTATATAGAACCATTATAATAATATTTTTGAATTAGTCATTACAATTCATATTAATATGTTTTAATGGTTAGATTATAACTGACTCGTTTAAATAACTATAACAACAAAATGATGTTTTGTAGAAACTCTATATTGGGTGTAACGTATACCATGTCATTGTTCTATATGAAAGGGAATGTATGACATATTGAATTGCATGACATAACTGAAAATTTAATTTATTAGGTTAAAATAGTTTTGTGTCCAAAATAATATTACCTTTTATATTCAATATTATTTTTATTAATTTATAATTAATTGGTAACCTATTAATTCATAATATATTGTATAAACCCTATATATTTCATAAATTAGTTTATGATATTCATAACATGTAATTTAACATCAGGTTTTATCTTATTATATTAAATAATCATATTTTAATAATACATTATTGTTCAGTAAACCTCAAATTTTCATGTTACACAGATCAACAAGGAAAGTCATTGTTGCGTATAATGCAAGCTAAACTCGGTGTTCCTTGTAGACTAAGACAACATTTATATTTAGTGTAGCACCTAATTAAATTGGTTTTGGATATAATGCAAGACAAAATAGTGGTTTATTATAAAGTGAACTATCTTTAGCTTTGCAAGAAATTTAAAATATAAAAAGGGATACATTATTTCAAAAAAAATCACAAAATCTCTGGGTGTTACAGTTTTAAACTCTCTAAAGGATAGATCTTGAAAATATATGTTTTCATGTGCCTTTGAAAAGATATCTAATAACAAATAATATTCTTCATTTTGTTTAAATAAGTATTTATCCAATGAAATTTTTCATTGGCATATCGATGGATTCATTTCATTCTCATTTCATTGATTAAATTTCATATGTTTCAGTTTCTTAACATACTATATTGATTTTTGTTTATCTAGTTATTTGAATGGATTGTGCTTCCAGTTATTTCTTATCCATATTTTTTATGAACTTCCTTCTCATGTTTTTATTACATTTTGTGTGTGTGTGGTTATTTACCATTTAAAATTTATTATTACCATTGATTCATTATTTCATCCACTATACTTTACCCTTACTAAGAATTTGTGCTCAAACTTATTTTGTTTTCAGACCCCAGGAATAGAAGATGTGTACTATGAATGAAAATATTGGATATAATATATTGAATAAAGTTTTCCTCAAAATAATAAATGTGATAATTTGTGACTTCAATTTCAATACATGACCCATATATGTATCTATTTTCCCAAGACTATTATACACTCTGATAATTTGGGATTTGATTTCTTTTAATAATGACAATGTAATGGTGGTAAACACTGACTCCAGAATTTCTGGGGTCGGGTCGCTACAAGGTTCCATGGACTATTTTTTTGAATGTGATTCATGATTCAATTCATGCTTCTAGAATGTCATGTAAAAGGTGGTAGGAATATAGGTTTTATTGAGTACAAAATTCAATCCACATAAAAATGGGAAGTTTGTAGGTAATATAAAAGTTGTTGAGGACTTGTTTCATGCATGTTTCTTAGACTAAGATGGGTCTTGGTAGAGGAATATATTTTTGGTGGAGTTCACCTATAAAAATAGTTATCTGAAATCTATTTATATGACACTACATGAGGCACTTTATGGTAGGCCATGCAGATCACATCTATGTTGGACGGAGGAAAGTGAGTCAGATTTTTTAGGACTGAGTCTCATGTAGGAGACATTGGAACAGGTTTGTTGATTTACAAATATATGGAGTTGAATTAGAGATAGGGAACGTTGGCACCCATGTTTTTAGGATTGTTTGATCTTTTGGAGAGATTTGGGCTGGTGGCATACCAATTTGATGTTCAACGTAGGTATTGTTCCATGCATGAAATTTTTATTGTGTTACAGCTTCAAGGATATCACCCCAACCCTTCTCATGTGATCTATGTAGGTGATATTGATATTGGGACTGATTAATCTTTTGGGGAGCTTCTGATACTTTTGTTGGATCACTGTGAGAAAGGGTTTTGGGGAAACACCATATGGATAGTTCATGTATTGTGGAAACATGTCCATGTATAGGAGGAAACATGGGAGAGATAAGTGGATTTTTAGGATTAATTCCCTGATCGTTTTTGACATAGAATCTTATATATTCTTAGGAGTACAGCTCGAGGATGATCTCTTATAATCTAGGGTGATTGTAAGATATCAAAATTTTTTAGGAGATGTATCGAGCTAGTTATAAATATATTTTGACTTTTTTTAGTATTTTTTTAATTTTATTTTTGGAAAATTTTGAGTAAAATTTTGGGAATTTTGTCGGGATATTGGCTATTACATAGTTCGACCACGGTTTACCCAAATTGTGTACCCTTTTGTAGTAAACAATTTAACCTAAACATAGGGGGATTCCTTTATTGGGGTATGGTTTTTCAAAATGCATGCTCGATTAGGAGAAATCATGTACCCCTAAGAAAATGTACATGGTTAAGGAACACAGTTTGACAAACTATGCACCCCTATATAGAAAACTATGAATGCAGTATTAATTAACTTGAAAACTATGTTTAAAATACCCAAATACCAAATATTAAAACCCAATTGACCCTCACTCAACCCTAAACTACTTATCACTTTATTGGAGGTTTCCAAATGGATTCCAAGCCCCTATATTGTCCCTTATTGATGATTCAAAGCCAGAATTGAATATTCACACCTCTACGAGTATGTGAATCTAATATCACGTGGTTTCCTCAATCAGTCTAGTTATTCTTCCATCCTTTTAAGGGATGTTTAATAGGTTTTTAAGATCTAGATCTGGTATTTATGGATAATGTTACATTTAATCTTGTTTCAAGGATTTGATTCAAGATCTTATCTTTCGTCATGGGATTGACCTTTACATTTCAATTTTTGGAATTTACATAGGCGATTGTTCATCAATGATTTTATGTAGGTGGTATAAATTCCAATCCAACAGTATTGAATTAATAAAATGTATGTAACTTGAAATGTCAATGATTGGTCAATTTCATTGATAACTAAAATGATTTTTTTTAATTTCCTTGTGTTAATTATTTAGGTTAAGTAGGGGAAATTGGATTGTGGAATTGACCTAATTAAGTTTTAATTATTTAATGGGATATTGGGATTGTGAAATTGTCTTTAATTGGAATAATTAATATGTTAATTAATTAATGTAAATTTTTATGATTATGAAATTGGAATTGGATTAGTTAAATATTTAATTAATTAGTGGTTTTGTTTTATTGTGGTCTTGTGTTAATTAATTAGTGAATTAATTAATTTATTTTTGTGATTATGTAATCTATTGATTTAGATTAATTAAATAGTGAATTAATTAATGGTAATTGATGTGATAATTCAATTAGTAAAATTGGATTATGTAATTTGTGAATTAATTAATTTAATATTGTGATTATTAAATGTGAAAGAGGGTTAATGTTGATTAACCATGATTGATGTGATATTGCGATACATGTGATATGGTGATACATGTGATTGTGTGATAATCATGTGTGGGACATGGTTTACTATATCAGAAGCCCGAATAAATTGATTGATATTTATTTGTGGGACACGACCCGCTGCTTTGTCTAGGATTGTAGTTGATTGAAGTTATATGCGTCCCAAATTAATTACCCGTTCTTAGAACTTTAGTATAGCATAAGTTCGGGGTCGATCCACAGGGAACCGTGGAGTGCATGAATTTAATTGAGTTAATACTTAATTAGGTGAAGTATAAAAAATTTAGAAACTATTGGGTTGATTTTTGGGTTTTGATTGAAACTAAACTGATTTACTTTGAAGAATGGATACAGTTTGAAAGAAAACAACGGGTAAATTTAAAGAGTTCTTAGAAATGGAAAGAAAAGACGTGTCAGGACTATGGTGAATAAGGAGTTCTTATGCAGATTGTTTAAATGGTTTTGTTGTTCATAATAATTCAATCATTCAGGATTTCATTTTGTTACAAGATTTCCTTGGTCCGGTTCCTCTTTTTTGTAATTAGAGCATTTGACTCCTTGGTCCGATAGTCAATGTCCTTAATTCTTAATTACGTCTAGTCCATTACTTGAATTGGTGAAAACCTTCCAATTGTCATGGATGTTTTCACTGTTACTTTTGTTTTGTATCGCTGAGAATCCTTTCCTTGGTCCGGCTAAGAATTCTCAGTTATATTAGACAGTGGTTTAAGAAGAGTAAGATGAATTACAACGATTCAAGCACAACTATATAAAAAATATACAAATTATGATCCCATCATCTACAGCCCCAACACGAGGGTTTTAGATAAACATATAATTTAGGAGAGAAAGGACACACATGATACCTGACAGATTCATCGTGTAGGCGTTGAGGTATAGTATCAGAAGGTGGAATGTCAGAATAGCGGAATGACGGCACCTCAGTGGCATCGGGAATGGTGGTAGCAGAGCTTCTCTCTACTCCAATGGTTCTGAACTCCCTAAATCCGTAGGCCAAGGCCTCATTTTATATAAAAATAAAGTACACTGTGTGTATAGAAAGTACACACCATGTACTTTTCGTCAACGCGTATTGGTACCATTTTCTCTGCTAGTAGGTGGCTGAGCACACCGTTCTTGACTTTTGCACCCGGAACCGCCTACAAGTTGAGTGAACATGGCTTGTAGCGCCTCCATACACGGTGTGTAGCACCGCTACCCCCTTATATAATAGCAGACACGGCGTGTAAAATTTGAAACACATTGTGGCTTCATCAATGCTCACATGGTCGTGTGGACTTTTCTCCGTAACCACAGCTTCTAGAAAGTGGTACATGGTGTGTAGCGCCAACCCACACGGCGTGCATCTCTACCTGGAGACATGGGCGTGTACTCCCTGCTTTGGTCCGTGTCCTTTTCTGGATGTAAATGGTGTGTATAGAAAGTACACGCCGTGTAGTTTCAAAAATTTCACAAACTTTCCTTGATCCGTGTATTAAGCCAGAAAGCTTTTGCAAGTAAACAGATTCACCAAAATCAAAGAATATGTTCATCAAACCACAGATATTTGCTGAAAACATGATTTTATCTTCAATTATATATATGGAAATGTATACACAAATTGGGTGCATCATGTTCCCCCACGCTTAGTCATTTTCTTGCCCTCAAGCAAAATCTCATCATCTAATTAAGAGATCCTATACTTTGAAAAGGAAGGATTTTAATTAATCAAATGTATAACTGATAAATTTACTGAGGAAATATTCTAAAAGGAACAAAAAATTTCAATTAATATGATATTAAAATCATGATTCATATATAATGTAATTAACTATTCTCATCCTCTTTCAACACATTGTTCAACCTTTCAAAAATAAGCATGCCACTTGATGATTTCCCTTACCAGTTAAAATCACACTCCACACTCAAGATGTTTTTAATCGAAGTTATGCTCAATCCAAGGCATATACATTCTATCCATAGGTTTTCAAGATATATTGTTCTCCACTTTAGAAAAATTGAATTATGAAAATCATGAGGGCTTTGTCAATAAGGTTTAGATGATTCTGGGGCTAAGGGTTGGTAGGTTTAGATGTGAAAATAAATTCTGAGGCTTGAAAAAGGATGGCTAATTCCTTTAAACAACATTGCATGATATTAAAAGTAAAGCTCATTGAAAATACATCCTTCAAAAGCTCAGTCAAATGCTTTTGTAATCGTTACCAACTCCCTTAGGTAAGTAGGGTTTATGGGAAAATAAGCATAAGGTCCCTTTGTTGTTTGTTTGTTGTTGTTGTTTTTTTGGCTAAACAACAAAACACAAGGGCATCCCTTATGGATAAAATGAGTACATGTTTGGAACCCATTCTGCCCCAAATAATCAAGAGGCACTCCCCCACACTTTATTTCATGGTTGTACACAAAAATATGCCATGTATTTCCAACTCCCTCTTTAAGGATTAAATGAATAATCATGCAAAGTTTAAAAAGAAATAGGGTAGGAAGGGAAATAGGCTTGTAATGTGGCTTCCTATAAAGGTTGTTCATGGCTTAAATGGGCTTAATGAAGAGTAAATGTAGGGTAGGTCTCAAGAAAAAGTGGTTGAAAGAATCTAATGCCTCAATCATGTTAAAGTAATTCAAAAATTTCTTCATGTTTCGAAAAGAAAAACTTGAAAATTCTAGTAGTGATGCATATCCTAAGAATCTCTCAAGAAAGAGGGTATTATAAAATAAATATTAAAAAGGGTTTAGAATACCACTCAGGAGTGGAAAAATAATAAAGGGACAATCAGGTTAGTACATGCATATAAATGATTAGCCTAATTAATGTAATTTAATCAAGGATGAAAGGTTGTAATTGAAACTATACCAGCAATCATTTTAAAATACTTAAAAAAACTAAAAATCATGTAACCTTTCCAAAAGTTCATACTGATAACTATAGCATTTATAATATTGATTAACAAAAATTGATTTGCATTTACAAATATAGAGTCTAATAATGATGTCTCCTAGGTTAGTTTAAGGGAAAAGACTAATGTGAAAGATATAGATGCTCCCCCACACTTAACACTGCACATGGTCCACCAAGTGAAACACCAAGGTAAAGGGTAGGCAGCGGGGAGAAATGGGGGACAAAATGAGGGAAAGTAGTGGAAGAAGTAAATCCAAAAAAAAGAAAAAAGAAATGGAAAAATACTCCCCTTGTGAAAAGTGATTCCCAAAGCGCTCCATGACCGTACCTGTGACTATCAAGAAAAAAGAAAACTACAAACATGCATAACATCACAGCACAGAAAATGACAGAAGAGATATATAAGATAAAAGAAAGATGTCACTATCATGGGGTCGCCTCAGGGGAGACATCATCCTGTACAGAATCGGTCGGTAGAGATGGCGCATGAGCCGTGGAAGGGTGAGGCTCTGACTCGGTATCGGGAACGGTAGCTGAAGAAGTAGGAGCCTTAGGTGCTAGACTCGGGATCAGAAGCTCAGCAGCAGGCCCTAGCCCGGCAGAAGTGGCAGTAGCAGAGTGCACCGTAGTCATCAGAACAGAATATGTGGTCGGTGCAGGAGACGGCGGTGGAGCAACAGTAGAAGGGCCAGGAACAGAGGCAGGGGTTGGTGGCTGAGGCAGTGGAACACCAAGATGCCGAGCAATATGTACCAACAGATGCTCCATCCGGTCCTGGAAGATGTCCAGACAAATCAAATGGCGTGCAATGGTGTCCCGACGGCTGATGATACGGGCTAACTTCTGCTCCATCATGGCTAGGTGGAGGGAAATGGCCGGGTCGATTGAGGGTGCGGGGTAGGTGAGATAGGGGCTGGGAAAGTAGAAGGAAGGGCAGAAGAAGTGGGGTAAGTAGCAGGTGGGTGAGGTGGAGAAGCTGGAGGGGGTGGGGAAGGAGGAGTGGGGTCAGCAGCTGGGGCAGGGTCATCAAGTGGTGGGGCTCGAGCCTGAGCAAGCATGTAGGCACCCCATGCTTCCGGATCAATCCCATGTGAATGAGCATGAGGAAGTCCATCCACTAGGGTGAACCTATCAAGTCATGAGGTAATGAGGGCTCGAATACCCCCCAAATAGTGGGAAAGACGGGTGGTGTAAAACCCGCCGTTCAGGTTTCCCTGACGGCCGGTAAACATGGAGTGAAAATAGGAGGCGGAAAGAAAGGGAGGTCCGGGTAGGCGTTCCGGATGACACAGGTAATAAGCTCCATGTCACGGCCATTCCTGACCCCCATATCCTCATGGTGGGGGAAGAGGATGGCACTGAAGCACCGGTGGGTGAAGCGAAGGACGAGGTCGGCTATAAGAGTGCTCTTCTGGGATGTGGGGGAGTACCGGTGGTCAGGCCCAGTGATCTCCCGTTATATGGAAATGAGGTCAGAGCGCTCGGGCTGGGTCAAGTCAGAAATGGGGGGTGGGTGAAAGGATGGGGGTAGAAGCCGCACCCTCGGCCGAACTCTGTCATCGTTAGAGAAAAACGTCGGCCGCCTAGCCAGAAGCGAACAACGGGTACCGCATCGCCAGGCGTCTCTTGGTACTCCACTCCATCGAACTCAAAGGAGGCTGCACACTCCAAAAATAAATCTCGGAACACAGGAGTGTTGACCTGGAAAATCTCGAGGAGTGCGGTGTGCCTGAGAAGTACCTCCAACTCCTCCCAAGTACCAAGCCGCTACGGAATGCTGCTGTCAAGGTACCAGCCGCTCAATGGTATCGGTTGATGAGAGAAGCGTCGGAGCCTTTCATATGTGAGGTCGGTGACTGGGAATACCGTGTAGGGATAGGGAGCACTTGTAGGTCCTGGCCCAGGTGCCGGTGCAGCAGCAACGTCTGGATCTGAAGGTGGATCCACCGAAGTATAAGGTGGCTCGGTGGAAGGTGTGCTCGTAGAGGGACTAGCTGCTGAGGATGATAGTACAGGGAAAGTAGCAGCTGGTGCAGCAGAAGAAGGTCTGGCTGCCTCGGAGGGAGTGAGTGGTAGCATAACGTCCAATGAAGGGAGCTCAAAGACCGGAGCATCGGGGTCCGGCTGCATAGGTGGTCGGAGTCGGATCTGATGATAACTGGACTCCTCTCCCTCAGTGGCAGAGGCTGGCTGCTTCCCGCGTGAATGATCATGATCTCTCATATCCTGAAATAGAAAGAAAAAGAAAACAAAACAAAAGAAAAAAGAAGAAAATAAAACAAAGAAAATGTGAGAAAACTAGAAAATAAAAGTACACGGCGTGTACTCTAGAGTACACGGCGTGTAGTCAGAAATGGAGAGTATCTCCTATTCTCTGGAAAGACACGCCGAGGGTGGAAAGAGATAATGTAATAGGTCACGGCGTGTACCGAACATACACGCCGTGTTCACATCATAGTGCAGGTGGTTGTGTAACAAATAACACGGCCATGTTTTTATCAGTTCAGAGAAAACAATACACGCCGTGTAGTTTCTGGACATGGTGTGGACTGCACACGAAGAACATGTCTGTGCAGAGGTGGAGACACGGGCCAGCCACAGATATAAAGGACACGACGTGTACCGAACATACACGTCGTGTTCTGGAACATGGGGTGACAGGCCGTGTTATGCGCCACACACGAAGGGGCCAACACAAAGAATGGACACGGCGTGTACCAAACACACACGCCGTGTAAATGAAAATGGTGTGTGAGACCGTGTGAAAAGGTGTACTTTGGCACGATGAAACGGACATGGTGTGTACCGAACATACACACAGTGTATATTCAAATTTCTGAAAATTCATTCTAAGGCCATGTTCAGAAGTACACGGCGTGTGTTCTTTATTTCGTGGTCATGTATTTCCGAAATCCGAATGGTCGGACGATCCGAAAAACACCCTAAACAAGTCTAAAAATTTGAAAAAGAGGGTGTAGAATTGTGTACCTGGATCGAGGATCACAATGTGAGAGGAATCAGAACATGAAACTCCCCAAATCGATGGATTTGGAAAAAGGTGGTTTGGATAGCGTTCAAGAGAAGAAACGGGAAGAAGGGAGGAATAGGGCGGTCGTGCAACATGGCCTCAAGCTGAGTGGCCCGTGGGTTATATAGACGAGGTACACGGCGTGTATGTAAAGTACACACCGTGTATCCTTTTTTTTGAATTATATAATATAATTATTATAGTAAACTATATAATAATTATTATTAAAAATAGAAATATTGTAAAATTCTATTATACATAAGACTATACACGACGTATATCGGGAAATACACGCTGTGTATTTTTTAAATAAGAAAAAGAGTAGTACAACCTTTGGTCCGGTGCTTGGGGCGGGATTCGAACCGGCGATCATCCGATTCGAATAGACGCCCTCACCCACTGGAGCAAAGGTTTTTCTGTTGTTCATATTTATTATATATATATATATTTATTCTATACGGCCTATACACACGGAATGAAAGAAAAGCACGACATGTCGTTTTTATTTAGGAAAGGATGGGGGTAAAGCGGGGAGATTAACGCGATTCGAAACCGGGTCTTGTGAACCTGGTGTCGAGACTTTGCCAATCTTCCAACTTCACCCGCATGTAATTTCTTATTTTTAAAATTTTTTCATTTTTATTTGAAGAATCATGGCACACATGATGTATATCAGAGTACACGTCGTGTGGTTTTATTAAAAGAACAAATGATGGAAATGGGACGGTTGTCTGGATTCGAACCAGGGTCTTTTGAAACCGGATCACGATTCTAGCCAACCGGCCCATCACCACCATGGGTTTTATTAAACACATGTATATATATATATAGATTGAAAATACCACACAGGTCGTGTAATTAAAAGGAGGAACCCCGTGAAGAAGGTAGGTCAGAAGGATTCGAACCGATAACGGCTCGAATAAACTCCAGTGACTTTGCCATCAGCACCGGCATCATCCCTGGTTATTTATTTGTTATTCTAGAGATTTATATTAAGATTACAAATGAAAAATATAAATACATGCCATGTAAAAAAAGTTGTAAACAGCGTGTAACCTATGGGTTGCCTCCCAGGAAGCGCCTTTGTTTTAGGTCGTTGGCTCGACCTACTTACCTTGCTTATCAGAGGAGTATGGTGGACAACATTCCGACCATGTTATCTGTAGGATGGTAAGCTTTCAAGCGCTGCCCGTTTACCTTGAATGGTTGACCATATTCTCCAGAAATTTCTACCGCTCCGTGATTGAATACCCTGATAACTTGGAATAGTCCCGACCAGCGTGACTTTAACTTCCCTGGAAATAAGCGAAGACGGGAATTATAGAGAATTACCTGATCACCGGGTTGGAAAGATTTCTGGGATATCATCTGGTAGTGAATGGATCTTTTCTTCTCCTTGTACAACTTGACGTTCTCGTATGCCTCTAAGCGGATCTCATCTCGTTCCGACAGTTGGAACTTCTGTTTCTCGTCCGTGGCCTTTAGATCAAAATTCAGGGCTTTGACGGCCCAGTAGGCTTTATGTTCCAATTATACTGGAAAATGGCAGGGATTTCCATAGATGAGGCGGAACGGGGACATTCCCAGTGGTGTTTTGAAAGCAGTCTGATATTCCCACAAGGCATCATCTAACTTCTTGGACCAGTTGTTCCTTGAAGTTTTCACTATTTTTTCTAGGATCTTCTTGAGCTCTCGGTTGGAGAGCTCTACCTTTCCACGGGACTGGGGATGATATGGTGTCCCCATCTGATGCTTTACTCCATACTTCGACAGTATTCCTCTCATCAGTGTGTTGTCGAAGTGGGTCCCTCTATCACTGATCAGTACTCATTGAACTCCAAATCTGCTAAAGATATTTTTCATTAAGATATTTATGACTACCTTGGCTGTGTCATGAGCTGTAGCAGTAGCTTACACCCATTTGGAGACGTAGTCGATGCAGACCAGGATGTAAGTGTTCCCAAAAGATGGGGGGAAATGACACATGAAATCTATTCCCCAGACATCGAAAATCTCGACCTCTAGGTTGGGGTGATGAGGCATCTCAGCTCTACATCCCACATTACATGTCCTCTGGCACAGATCGCAATAGGAAACAAAGGCCCAGGCATCTCTATGCATGGTGGGCCAGAAAAATCCAGACTGCAGGATCTTAGATATGGTAAGGTCCGGTCCATGATGTCCTCCTACTGGTGAGGCGTGACAGAACTCCAGTACCCCGTGAACTTCATTCTCTGGGATGCAACGACAGATCACTCCATCTGCACAGGATCGGAATAGAAGAGGATCCTCCCAGAAGTACCTTTTCACATCAGAGAGAAATCTTTTCCTTTGCTGGAAGGAGAGGTCGGGATGAACGACACCTGTAACCAGAAAATTATCGATATTAGCATACCATGGTCGAGGTGTTTCACAGATCAAAAAGAAGTGCTCATCAGAAAATCCTCCCTGATCTCCCGATCTTCTTCCTTCTCCAAGTGAGGCAGCTCGAGGCGGGAGAGATGGTCAGCAATGAAGTTCTAACTCCCTTTCTTATCTCGGATCTCAAGATCACATTTTTGTAGGAGGAGTACCCATCGGATCAATCAGGGCTTCATGTCTTTCTTGTTGAGTAGGTACTTTAGTGCTGCATGGTCAGTATAAACAATAACTTCAGACAACACTAAGTAATAACGAAACCTTTCAAATGCAAAAAACCACTGTGAGCATCTCCTTTTCTGTGGTGGTGTAGTTAATCTGTTCCTCGTTGAGCGTCCTGCTTTCATAATAGATAGGTCGGAAAATCCGGTCAAGTCGCTGCCCCAAGACTGCTCCCACTGCGTAGTCGTTCGCATCGCACATCACCTCAAATTGTTCCTCCCAGTTGGGAGAAATCATAACTGGAGCATCCACAAGGTGCTATTTTAGATGCTCAAAAGATTTGACACAATGGTCATCGAACTCAAATATGGCATCCTTGGATAGAAGATTGGTGAGTGGTTGGTCTATTTTGGAGAAGTCGTGGACAAACCGCATGTAAAATCCTGCATGCCCCAGGAAGCTGCGGATGGCGCGGACGGAAGTCGGTATTGGTAGTCATGAAATGACCTCGATCTTCGCCGGGTCAACCTCTATACCCTTCGATGAAATTCTATGGCGAAGTACTATGCCACTTTTCACTATGAAATTACACTTTTCCCAGTTCAAGACTAGGTTAGTGTGCTCACATCTTTCCAAAACAAGCTCGAGGTGTTGTAAAAAAATGGTAAATGATTTTCCATAAATGGAAAAATCATCCATGAATACCTCTTGGATTCATTCCTCCATGTCGTGGAAGATAGCCATCATACAACGCTGGAAGGTGGCGGGGGCATTTCACATGCCGAAATACATCCTTCGATAAGAAAATGTGCCGTAGGGGCAAGTGAAAGTGCTCTTTTCATGATCCTCTAGAGCAATGGAGATTTGGTTGTAGCCAGAAAACCATCGAGGAAGAAATAGAAGTTGTGCCCTGCTAGCCTCTCTAGCATTTGATCCATGAATGGCAAGGGGAAGTGATCTTTTATTATTGCATCATTCAACTTCCGGTAATCCACACAAACTCGCCAGCCCGTGATAGTGCGTGTAGGGATGAGCTCATTCTTTTCATTTGAAATCACAGTGATACCCCCCTTTTTGGGTACCACTTGGAGAGGACTCACCCACGGACTATCCGAGATGGGATAGATGATGCATGAATCCAATAATTTGATCACCTCCTTTTTTACAACTTCCTTCATGGGAGGATTCAAGAGCCGTTGTGGTTGTAGAGATTGCTTAGAACCCTCTTCAAGTAGCACCTTTTGAGTGAAAATGTTATGGATGATGCCCTTCAGATTACCGACTGTTCACCCAATAGCATGCTTCCGCTGTTTGAGAACCTGCAGATGTACATCTTCCTACTCCTGTGATAGTTCTACATTAAGTATAACAGGAAAAGTTTGATTGGGTCCTAAATACCCATACTTGAGAGAAGATGGAAGGGGCTTCAGTTTGAGATCAGGTGCCTTTAAAATCGAAGGCACAAGTGGCTGCACCTTGTCCCGTTCCAAACTATCAGGTACAACTACACGCTGCCAATAGTGGCCGCCCTGGCCTTCTATGAATTGCAAGTCTTCTGGCGCTTCTTTTAATAGAATATCTGGATCAGTTAAATTATTTGAAATAAAAGAACATACCAGTTCATCCTTTTTGTTGCTAAAATGATTAACCATAGTGGACACTACATAATAGTCCTCATGCTCTGACAAGGAAGTATGTTTGACGGCTTTGAGGACGTTATAGGAAACTCTTTCATCACCTACCCGAAAAATAAGCTCCCCTTGGTGCACATCGATCAGTGCCTTCCCAGTTTCCAAGAACGTCCTTCCAAGGAATAGATGTGCTTCCTGGTCATCGCCCATGTTGAGGATGATGAAATCATCATGGAGAATCATCCTACCCACCTTGACCAATACGTCCTCAAGTAGTCCCTTTGGGTGCTTGATGGATTGATCAGCAAGTTGAAGGGCGACGCGGGTAGGCTTCAGCTCGTGGATTCCCATCTTCTTGAAAACTCTGAGGGGCATAAGGTTCATGTTGGCCCCTAAGTCACAGAGGGCCTTCCCAAACTCGCAGGATCCAATAGTACAAGGAATGGTAAAACTATTTAGATCTTTGAGTTTGGGAGGAATGGAATGTTGAACCACCGTGGAGCACTCCTTCGGTAGTGCAATAACGCCCAAATCCTCCATCTTCCTCTTATTTGAGAGGATTTCCTTTATGAATTTGGCTTATGTTGGAATTTTTGTGAGGGATTCTGCAAATGGTATGTTGATATGTAGCTTTTTGAAAACATCCATAAATTTGCTGAATTGGTGGTCCAGCTTCCTCTGCTTTAATCTTTCCGAAAAGGGTAAGGAAGGCTTGAATGGTTGGATTACTTCCTTTTCTTTATTTTGAAAAGCCTCCTTTTTCCGGATTTTGGATGAAGAGGGGTCGGTATTGGTACCTTTTTCTTCAACAGTGGGTGTGGATGCACCTTACTGTGCTGATTGGTTCTAGTGGAGCTCTTTTACACTCCGGAGAATGATAGCATTGGCCTCCTCACTTGGATTCTTTTTGGTGTTCCCCAGTAGTGAACCGGGATGCCTCCCTGAGAGTTGATTTTCCAGGTGGCCAATCTGATTCTCCAAGCCTCGAATCAAAGCTTCCTGATTCTGGAACCGAGTCTCTGTAGTATATATGAATTTAGACATCAGATCCTCTAACATTGAGGTGTTCTCCTACTAAGGTTGAGCCGGTGGAGGAGGTGGCTGTCGTGGCTGCTGTGGACGAGGGTTTTGATTCACTTTTTGCTGATAACGACCCTGTTGGGGTTGTTTTGGCCTTTGGAATTGGTTCTGATATGGAGGCTAGTTGCAGTTGGGCGGTCGCTGGGGCGGAGGATTCTGTTGTTGTTGGCCCCAGCCGGTGTTCTGTTGATCTCTCCATGCCAAGTTCTGGTACTACTGGTACTGGTAGGTCACTCAATTTTGGGAAACATAACTCACCTCACTCGTCGAGGGGCCTCTAGCCGATCCCGGGCATTCTCCCATGATGTGGTTATCACCACAGTCGCCACATGCTGGATGGTGCACCGCATGAACTTGAGATGCTACTTTGAGGTTCAATCCGTCGATTTTCTTGGACACAGCATCCAACTGAGCAGCTAACATAGTGGTAGCGTCAATGTTGTGCATACCTCGCTTTTGAGTCCCCCGCTCGGAGTGCCACTGGAAGCTATTGGCTGACATGTCTTCCAATAGTTCGAATAGTTTTTCAGGGGACTTCCGCATCACCGTACCTCCAGCAGCAGCGTCCACCACAGACTTGGTATTCTTGGTAAGTCCTCCATAGAAGGTCTGGACTTTCATCCAGAGTGGGAGTCCGTGATGGGGGCATTTTCGTAACATCTCCTTGAAGCGTTCCCAGGACTCGTACAATGACTCGGAGTCATGCTGCTGGAAGTTATGAATCTCACTTCAGAGTGTCACCATCTTGGATGGTGGGAAGTATTTGGACAGGAATGTCTGGGCTAGCTCCTCCCAGGTGAGGATAGATCGATGTGGAAACCCCTTGATCCAGTCCTTTGCCTTATCCTGTAGAGAAAAGGGGAATAGGCGAAGACAGATGGCATCCTCGGACACACCATGGTACCGAAAGTTGTTGCAGATCTCCAGAAAATTGGAGAGATGGGCGTTCGGGTCCTCACTGGCCAGGCCTCCAAATTGGACGGTGTTCTGGATCAGCTGCATGATAGCAGAATTGATCTCGAAGTGCTGGGCCTGGATCAGGGGACGAACGATGCCCGTATTAGCTCCGTGAATCGATGGAAGTCCGTACTCCATAAGGGTACGTCTTGGAGGTTGTTGTTGATGGGGTGGAGCTTGCATAAACTGCTCCTGAGGGGCAAAGTATGGACGTGGGAAGAGTTGTTGCGGCGGCCATTGGTAATCCCTTGGGAGGAATTACATGAAGGCTCTAGGATGTTTCTCAGGTAGACCAGCAGCAGGAGGCTGCTGATCCTGGTACTGATGCTCAGTCCCATCATCTACGGCTGGTGCTCCCTCTTCCTTGTTCGCCATGGGTTGTGGTTGATGGTTGTGAGTTTCTGTCCGTGTACGCCAATGATGAAGCAAGGTCCGTTCGATTTACAGGTCAATCGGAACTAATTCTGAAGACTCGGAACTTCTGAATCGTGTAAAGCGTTGAAACATACACTTGAAGTGATGCACAACACAAAAACGAAAACCAGGCATAAATGGGAAAAAAAGAAAATTTGAAATGGGATTAGAAAAGATATTTTTTTATATTTTTTTATTTTTATTTTCACTTAAATCAATTATTAACACAATTTAAATGTTAGCACTAAAACCAAACGGTGATCCCCGGCAACGGCGCCAAAATTTGGCCTATGGTTGTCGTTGATTGAAGTTATATGCATCCCAAATTAATAACCCATTCTTAGAACTTTAGTATAGCATAAGTTCAGGGTCGATCAACAGGGAACCATGGCGTTCATGAATTTAATTGAGTTAATACTTAATTAGGTGAAGTATGAAAAATTTAGAAACGATTGGGTTGATTTTTGGGTTTTGATTGAAACTAAACTGATTTACCTTGAAGAATGGATACAGTTTGAAAGAAAACTACGGGTAAATTTAAAGAGTTCTTATAAATGGAAAGAAAAGACATGTCAGGGCTGTGGTGAATAAGGAGTTCTTATGCAGATTGTTTAAATGGTTGTGTTGTTCATAATAATTCAATCATTTAGGATTTCATTTTGTTACAAGATTTCCTTGGTCCAGTTCCTCTTGTTTGGAATTAGAGTAGTTGACTCCTTAGTCCGGAAGTCAATATCCTTAATTCTTTATTACGTCCAGTCCATTACTTGAATCGGTGAAAACCTTCCAATGGTCATGGATGTTTTCACCGTTACTTTTATTTTGTATCGCTGAGAATCCTTCCCTTGGTCTGGCTAAGAATTCTCAGTTATATTAGACAGTGGTTTCAGAAGAGTAAGATGAATTACAACGATTCAAACACATTTATAAAAAACAGTATACAAATTATGATCCCATCATCCACAACCCCAACACGAGGGGTTTAGTTACACATAGAATTTGGGAGAGAAACGACACACGTGATACCTAACAGATTCATCGTGTAGGCGTTGAGGTAGAGTATCAGAAGGTGAAATGGCGGAATAGCGGAATGACGGCACCTCGTTGGCTTCGGGAATGGTGGTAGCAGAGCTTCACTCTCCTCCAATGGTTATGAACTCCCTAAATCCGTAGGCCAAAGCCTCATTTTATCGAAAAATAAATTACACGACGTGTGTAGAAAGTACACGCCGTGTACTTTTCATCAACGCGTATTGGCGCCATTTTCTCCGCTGGCAGGTGGCTGAGCACGCCGTTCTTGACTTTTGCACACGGCGCCTCCTGCAAGTTGAGTTAACACGGTGTGTAGTGCCGCCATACACGGCGTGTAGCACCGCCATCCCCTTCTAGAATAGCAGACATGGCGTGTAAAAGTTCAAACACGCTGTGTCTTCATCAATGGCCACTTGGTCGTGTGGACTATTATCCGTAACCACTACTTATAGAAAGTGGTATACGGTGTGTAGCACCGACCCACACTGCATGCATCTCTGCCTGGAGACATGGGCGTGTACTCCCTACTTTGGTCTGTGTCCTTTTCTGGATGTACACGACGTGTATAGAAAGTACACGCTGTGTAGTTTCAAAAAATTCACAAACTTCCCTTGATCCGAATGGGTGATGGGTCTTTTACCCAAGATATTGAGGTCGTGGGAGGTATGGCCTTTGATTATTTCAAAATGTTGTTGGCTGATCCTAACCCATCTATGCAGGAAGGATATCCGTCTAAACAAACCGACTTGTTTAGTTTCTTATCCAGGGTGGTGTCCAGTGAGGTGAATCTGGCTTTGGAAAAAATGCCTGATGTTGATGAGACTTGGGAGGAAGTTAAGGCCCTTAATGCTGAAAGCGCCCCGGGGCCGGATGGCTTTCCAGGATCCTTCTACATCAGTTTTTGGGAGTTGGTTAAAGGGGAGGTCGTTGAGGCCATCCAGGACTTTTTTAGAGGGGGATACCTACCTAGGGTGGCTTGCGCGTCGAAACTTATTCTCATTCCAAAAGTGAAAGACCCTTCTTCGCTCAATCAATATAGACCAATTAGTATGTGTAACTTACTGTTCAAGATCCTAGCAAGCATTCTCAACAGAAGGCTAGCAGTTCATCTTCCCCAATGGGTCTCTGAAAACCCACAAGGTTTTATCAAAGGGAGATCTACTCAATCGGCCATTGCCATGGTACATGAATTGGTGGGGGATATCAACATCAAGTCGCCCGGATCCAATGTGGTGATTAAAGTGGATATGCACAAAGCCTACGATAAAATGGAATGGAGCTTTATCATTAAAGTGTTGGGGATTATGGGCTTTTCCAGAGGGGCTGTGGACTTACTGTTTAGAGTTATCAGCTCTCCCTGGTTGGCTATTTCTTTCATGGGAAAGCAGAGTGGGTTTTTCAAGACCAACCGTGGACTGTGACAGGGATATCCCCTCTCTCCCAGCCTCTTCAGTTTGGTGCAGGACGTCCTTAGCAGATATATCGAGGGGAAAGATCTTAGTGGAAGCCTCCGTCCTTACCGTGGTTGATCCAATACTAACGGTATCTCACATATCTTTTTTGCTGATGACATGCTATTTTTCTAGAATGGTAACAGGCGTACCATTTGAGAATTTAACAGGGTAATGGAATCTTACTGCAAGTGGAGTGGCCAGACCATCAATAGAGATAAATGTAGCGTGTTTATCTCGAAATGGTGTTCAGACAATAGGGGGAAAAAGATTACAGATGCGCTGGGTATGCAGAAAAAGTCCTTTCCTATGGAATATTTAGGAGCTCCTATTACGCCAGGAAGGGTTCAGATTCACCACTTTGATGGGCTAGTTGGGAAAATTACAACCCGTATTACAAATTGGAAGAACCGATTCTTGTCTTTTGGGGGGCACATCACGTTGGTTAATTGTGTCTTGTCCTCGATCCCCATGCACGTGCTTTCAGTGCTTAACGCTCCAAAGGCAGTGCTGAACAATATTGAAAAGGTGCTGACAGGCTTCATATGGGACTCACACAATGAAGGCAGACTTCACTGGACTTCATGGGACATGATGGCTAGGGAGATTTCTGATGGGGGTATTAATATTCTAAGTGTCAAAGGGGAAATGTTGGGCATTCAAGCTAAACTTGCGTGGGATTTTCTGGAAAACAAATCGATGTGGGAAAGATTTATCAATAATCGCTATGGAAAACAGATGGACAGTGGCAGAGGGAATTCCTCACGACTCTAGATCATGATTTATAAACATTTACAAGTGCTCCGCATGAATTCCAGGTGGCTGGTGGGTCATGGGCAAATTAATTTCTGGAAGGAGAACTGAGTTGGCTCACCGCTGGGGTTCCCAGGCTGTCCGGCCCCGACGATCTCATTTTCTCAGGCAAGCAATTTCAGGCCATTTATTCAGGCCATCCTCACACCCGACCAGCTGAAGGTGTTTGACGACATCACCTTGAACGAGGAACCAGACAAGCTCATCTTTACGGGGTCGGATTCGGGTGCCTTCTCTGCTAAGGGGTACCGCTCGATGTCTTCCACCCATGGCATCCCCGACCGATGGAGTGGAACGGTTTGGTGCGGCGATCTTCCGGTGAAATACAACATTCTTTTTTGGCGTCTTCAGAACAATGCTCTCCCAACTGACGAACAGGTGAGGAACAAAGGTATCTCATTGACATCTAAATGTCTTTGCTGTATTGCTTCCAAGGAGGAGTCGGTCGATCATCTATTCTTTGCCAGTGACTGGGCGACTACAGTCTAGAGCTACCTGGGCGAGGCGTTCGGGTGGGGAAGTCGGGTAGCCACACTTGCCACGTTTCTGTATCTTTGGTTCTTGGGTTCTGAAGATAACGCTTCAGAGAAGAAGGCGCGGGCAGTGCTGCTTGTTGCGGGCTATTGGAGCATCTGGAATACCCGAAACCAAAGACGTCACGGGGACACGTCCTGCTCGCGCCTGGCCATGATGGTTAGAACCAGGTGCATCGTGGTCGAATTGGTTCCTTTAATCAAAGGATGGACGAATATTCCTACACTGTGAGTTTTCATGGCAGGTAACTCTGCTGTTCACACCTTACAGGATGCTAATAGGTGAGGCAGATGGGTGAAATGGAATCCACCGAGCAGTGGGTTTAAACTAAATGTGGACGGGTCATGTGTGTCTGGTTTTATGAGGGGCGGGGGAGTGGTTCGTGATCCCCAAGGGGCAGTGATTCTGGCCTTCAGTGATGGCTTTGGAGTGGCAGACTCCCTCAGGGCGGAAGCTTTCGCGATGCTGAAAGGTATTGAGCTTTGTCACTCGCACAACATTAAGTTAGAATCGATCGAGACCGATTCGGCTATCCTCCATGGTTCGCTTCAGGGGAAGTTCCAAATCCATTGGACCATTGTCTACATTATTCGTAAGTGAAAACGTCTATTAGATCCACAGGTGATTATTAGTCACACATGGCGTGAGGGGAACATGGTAGCTGACTTCCTCGCCTCAGGAATTACTAATGGTGATCGTAATTTTTTGTTTTCCAGGCTGGGGTCTCTTCCACATGCATGTGGTAACTTTGTTAGGGCAGATGCATTGGGTCTCCAATACTTTAGACCTCCTTAGGTTTGTTCTATGTAGGGATTTTCCCATCTTGAAATAATAATAAAAAGTTAATGTTGGATGGATGGTTATATCATTTAGTTATTTTTATTTATTTCAGCTATTTTTATTATTTGATAAAGATTACATAGTATCCATTTGACCGATATTAGACCCCAGTGAATTGTTGGTAGCATGTGGTATACAGGGAGGCACACCCGAGGCCATGTGTAAGAACCAGAGTTTTTTAGAATGGGTCAAAATCCCGAACCTGTTTGAATTTTTGACTTGTTGCTAAGGAAACTGGATAAAATTTGCAGTTTTGGGAAATTTCCAGACTACACGTCGTGTAATTTAAGTACATGTCGTGTATATGTTAGGCGGGTGACTGGCCGTGTTCTCGCCGAGTACATGTCGTGTGATGACTGTGTAGAAATTTCTTACTCCACAGTGTGTAGTTTTGAGACAAATTGTGTACCCATGACCATGTGGATGCCATACATGGCTTTTAGGCTTGACGGCCGAGTAGAATTGTTGAATCCATGTACACGATGTGTCCTCCTTGGACATGCTGTTTCGTTTGGCCGTGTATGAGGGATATACATGGCGTGTAGGTCTATTGGCCGGGTAGATTAGTTTAACCATGAACACGTTGTGTCCTCCTTGGACACACTGTGTATTCTGGATGTGTATGATAGGAATACATGGCATGTGGGTAAGTCGGCGAGGAAGAGAAGGGAAATGAAATAAATGCCGTGTATGCCTAGGTACACACTGTTTACACATGTCAGTTGGTTCTGGAAAGTAAGTCGACGGAATTCCAGCCATCATATGAATAGTTAAATGGTATACACGGTGTGTAGTCCAAAATTACATGCCGTGTAGTTTCCTTTTTCCATTAAAACAGTCAGTATCCTTATTTTGAGGTGGAACTCACTTTTTTTTCCAGGTTTCGCGAACCAAGCTGACCGGACCTTGTTTCTTCATCCGATCGTCCGTCCGAGACCCGATTCGAACAACGATGGATCCATTAGAACCCCCATTATCTACCGCATTTTAGCCCAAATTGGAGGTTGTTATTAGAGGAGTAGCATCATACGAGTCTCAGGTAGGTGTTTCATACCTCTTTTTGTGTTTTCATGGTCATTTGGGTAACGCGGCCCTCAAGGAATTTTTGGGTATTTTGAGTGGGACCCATTTTTATCTAATATTACATATTATATTATTCATTGACCTGTGGGATACCTCTGGGAATGCCCTGTTACCATTTTTTCTTGAGCGGGGCCGGGTGAGGGGGCGTTGTTCATCGGGGCATTTTGGCCGAGGGATGCCAAAATGGTTATATTTGAATTATAATTTTTTAAAGTATTTAGTTTAGTTTATTGAACTTTATATAAGTTTGTTAGAGGAATTTAAGACCTTAGTGCTGGTATGGGACAACACCTTGCATAGTGCAAGCCAACTATTTAGATTGTTTTTCCTATTTATGTTTTCTGTTTAAATATGTTATATATGCAATTGTTGAATTGCATACGCTGAACCCTTTGGATGGTGTTGGGCATGGCCCGGATATTCTTGAGTGATACTGATCACAGGTTGGTCTTGTCTCAGGTTACATAGGGTGGTTTTGACCATGGGATTGGGTGTCATGGACATCGGCTTGAGGTAGTACGACTGTCAGGTTGGGCATGGCCTGGGTTACTTGGATGGCGAGTTCATAAGACTTGAGATGCATGGTCACAAGGAGATGAGGTGTCGTATATGTGGTGGATTAGGTACTATGTTGGTGATTACCGCTCACCCGTAACTTTGAGTAGTGTGCATACATAGATACTTTGTGATGAGATGGTTTTGACCACTCGTGTGGGTAGAGGCCCCATAGATGTATTTTAAGTAATTTGGTTGGGGTTGCTTTTCGTAGAAAGCCAAACAGGAGGTGAGGAGCCTTAAGAGGATAGCGTTGAGGCTATCGGGTTCGGGGCTGAGGTTCACCGTTATTTTAGGGTAGACATCATTGTTCCTCTGGGTTACTTCTTGGGCGTGCCTTCGAGATGTCAGTACTTGAGGCACGAGGTGTCAGGAGGCACAAGGTGCCAGGTTACTATTCTTGGTGTGCCTTCGGAACATCAGTTCTTAAGACACGTGGTGTTAGGGGGTACATGGTGTCGGGTTATATGACAGATCTTCCGGTGTTGGACAAAGCAGGTGACACTCCATGGTGGCTACTGAGCACCAGTGGAGTTAGTGTTTATTTGTGCATTGTTCTGTTTACTGTTTTTCTTATAAATGCATTCCTGGGTAAACACTTATATTAGGTATGCATCATTGGGTGTTATCCTACTGAGATTTGTCTCACACCCTGCACAGGCCCTTCTGGACGCGTGTAGACTTTATGGATTTATGTACAGGAAAGAGGTCGGTCTTAGGAGTTGGGCTACGTTAGTTATTGCATGGAGATGGTATGGACCTTGAGGTCTTACCTCACTAGAGTTACTCTGTTTTGTTTTCTTTTCTGTATCAGTATTCTTATTTGTTGTATCTATAGTTGGTTAGCCATTGACTCCTTTTTATATTTGGATATGCATGACCTACATTGGATGCATGTTTTATTGTTTAGTTGTAGTTATATGTGATCAACATTCAGTTGTGTTTATTTATGTTGTTATTGTTATATTAATTTCTTTTTTTGATTACTAATATTGAATGTGCTTTTGCTCTGCGTGTCTGGTTCGAGTATGCTAAGTCCTTTATTCCGCTGCATCTTTACTGTTATACTTGGACCAGTACCATTATTATTAACCTCCGAGATGGTATAGCCTCCCCACTATACCTATCAGACCCTCGCTGCTAGTCAGCAGCCTTTGGCATTCGGGGAGGTGTGCCTAAGGTAGTAGCACCTGACCTGTTTATAACTATTCGGGTGGATGTTCAGGTATGGGTCGCTAAAAAGTGGTATTAGAGGAGTTATTGATAGGGATTTAGTAGCATCGTTTTACTTGATACTAAGGATATTGAGACGTCTCCTTTATTACTGTTGGTTTTACTATTAGGGATATGGTAGAATGAAGATAGGTTGTTACTGAAAATGGGTTATAACTTGTTCTTGGGTGCCTGCAGCCCCAGGTACGAGGGGTGGACCAAGTTACCATGGGTGAGGATTGTTGTTTTCTTTTTCTCAGATTATAGTTTATATGATTTCCACCTCGGTGGCTCACTTTGTGTGTGATTTTATTGATTGTGATAGGTAACCCTTGACCCAGTGCGGTAAGGGAGAATTGGACCTTTGCTTGGGATGGCAAGGCTTGTTTTCTTGGCTTTTGATAGGCACATTTTTAGGGTATTTCAATTTCATAACTGTACGTATGCTTTGTGAAGTGATAATACCATGTGAATAGAATAAAATTCCATGCTTGTATGATCTGGAATGTGAATAGGTGAAATTTCTGATAGAATTGATTGTTTGTTACATTGTGTATGACATGCTTTATATTTGTATAATTTCATGTGACATGGTATTTTGGTCTGGATCTTGTATGAGAAGGCAGGTACTATCGGTTGAGGTGATTTTGATCACCAAGATTGCGCGACTCGGTCGTCGTCTTGAGGCAACATTGGTTGTCAGGACGGGCATGACCCGAGGTACTTTTGATACTTTGCCCGGATTGGGGAAAGTAAGGAGGCCATGAGGTCGGGATGCCGTGGGGCATGTGTTATAGTTGGGGTGAGTAAGGGTAGTAGTTATTCACTTCCTTTTACTACATTCTTTATCTGCGTTGAATATATATTGTTATATATATATATATATGGGTTGTATGATCATTTATGGTATTCAGAGGGTTCCTTTTTGGGCGACTCAGATGGAGTGTCATACCGTAGATGGTACAGTGCCGCATGTGCATGATCAGGTTCAGGATCCGGTGCAGCCAAAGCTGGAGCCACAGGTACAGGCTGTGGGATAGGATCAGGTTCAGGATCTAGTGCAGGGAGGAAAACTACCGGGTTTGGCAGCGTTCGGACCATGGCATGACGAGCAGCTCCGAGCTATCCTAGTGTGTGTCTTGTAGGGTATCGACAAAGACACACAGGGTACAGATGCATCTATGGAATATCTGACATAGGAGTTCTAGTCGCATCACCCATCACTTTTTCAGGGTGAGGGTGGTCCACATGCAGTTGAGAACTCGATAGAAAGCATGCAGATGATCTTTGAGCAGCTCGAGACGCCTCTAGGGCAGAGGGTCAAGCTGGTGACATACATGATACGGGAACCGTCAAAGAGTTTGTGGGATGTGCAGGTTTAGGCTATTAGGCATGAGGGAATGGCATGGAAGGACTTTGAGGATAGGTTCTCTGAGAACTTTTACCTAGAGACACTGAGAGAAGAGAGAGCTCAGGAGTTCTTGAGTCTTCAGCAGGGAGACATGTCCGTCATGGAATATATAGCTACTTTCACTGAGTTGTCTCACTTTGCACTGGATATGGTAAGCGATGACACGACTAGGGTGAGGTGCTTCGAGGATGTCTTACGACACTCCATTAGGATCTAGGTGAATATCTTCAGGATGGGTTCTTTTTTGGAGGCAGTGAATCAGGCACTCATAGAAAAGGGAAACCAGCGGGATAGGCCTCAGGTTCGCCAGACGACAGCTTTAGGTGACGATTCAGATAGTAGGAAATGAGGACGAGATGAGTTTCAGCAGGACAGTCAGGCCAAGGACTCAGCTAGACCACCTTGTAGTATTTCTTCAGTGGTTCTCTTTCAGTCTGGACAGTCGTGGCATTTTCGGACTCAGTGCGATAGGCCTCCAAAGGAGTGTCAGTCATGTGGACAGCTCAGGCATCTAGATAGGATTTGTAGGCAGCTTTCTCAGACATCCAGTAGGCAGGGACCAGGACAGACGATGGCATCTGGTGTTGGTTCAGGTTCGGTACTGGGAGAAGGTAGCTGAGGTTCAGTAGCATGCGGAGGACATGACAGAGACAACGGGATCCAGCTGAGGGGTCAGTGGTCGGTCGCTGAAGTATCACCACAAGGAGGTCAGGCATCAGGAAACTGTACTTCAGGCCAGGTGCACACTGTGGAGCTTCCATGGGATGAGCAGGCTGATGAGCCAATGATGGTTCAAGGTACACCATGGGTGTGGCCATGATTTCTCATTTTATTTTTGGCATGACCTACTGAGGCATGTCCGTTTTGAGTGCACAAGGTGCACAGGATCTATGTCGACTGACTTGATGCTAGTCAATGGGATTGGCACCATATCATGTGCGTGATATATTTATATAAATATATATGGGATGCATGGAATTTGGGGCATCGAGGATGTGGGTTACATGAGGTGCTGAGGGCATCGAGGCATTGAGGATGTGAATTACATGATTTTCAAGGTACCAGGACCTCGTGGAGGCGGACTTCGATGTGGTGTGGGATACGTTGGGTGTCAGGAACGACACAGGAGCACCAATGAGGTGCAAGGGTTACGATGCATCACGGAAGGACTATGCGTCCAGAAAAAAGGTTATTAAACCTTGTTTGTTGTAAGTTTTGTTGGATTGAGACTAGTTTAGGCGATTCCTAAGGTGGGTATCCCCCCTTGAGGAATTTAGTTGAGGCCTTTGAGACTGGGGAAGTCTAGGTTACTTTGATTAGGGTGGTATGTTCAGTACAATCTCCGGGTTTTGTTTGATATCTTAGGGATGAGCTATGTTAAGGTGGGGAGATTGTATGAACCTGGTTTTTTAGAACGGGTCAAAATACCGACCCTGTTTGAATTTTTGACTTGTTTCTGAGGAAACTGGATAAAATGGAAACTTTCAGGAAATTTCCAGACTACACACCATGTACTTTAAGTACACGCCGTGTTATATGTTAGGTGGGTGACTGGCCGTGTGCTCGCCGAGTACATGTCGTGTGATGACCGTGTAGAAATTTCTTACTACACAGCTTGTAGTTTTGAGACACGCCATGTACCCATGGCTATGTGGAGGCCATACATGGCGTGTAGGCCTGATGTCCTAGTAGAATTATTGAAACCAAGTACACGCCATGTCCTCCTTGGACGCGCCGTGTAGTCTGGCCGTGTAAGAGGGATATACATGGTGTGTAGGCCTGTTGGCCAGGTTGATTTGTTTAACCATGTACACACCATGTCCTCCTTGGACACACCGTGTATTATGGATATCTATGAGAGGAATACAGGGCGTGTGTGTAAGTCGGCGAGGAAGATAAGGGAAACAAAGTACACACCATGTACCCCTAGGTACATGCCATGTACGCATGTCGACAAGTTCTGGAAAGTAAGTCGGCGGAATTCCAGCCATCAAATGAACAGTTAAATGGTATACATGGCCTTTAGTCTTAATTTAAATGCCGTGTAGTTTATTTTTTTCATTAAAATGGACATTAGCCTCGTTTTTAGGCAGAAATCACTTCTTTCACCGAGTTTCACGAACCAAGCTAGCCGGACCTTATTTCTTCCCCGGATCGTCTATCCGAGACACGATTCTAACACCGATTGATCCATTGGAACCCCCTAGATAAACCTTGTTTTAGCCCAAATTGGATGTTGTTATCAGAGGAGTAGCATCATACGAGTCTCAGGTAGGTGGTGCAAACCTCTTTTTGTGTTTTTGTGGTCATTTGGGTGACACGACCTTCAGCGCATTTTCGGGTATTTTGAGTGTGACCCATTTTTATCTGATATTGCATATTATACTATTCATTGACCTATGGGATACATTTGGGTATGCCTTGTTACCAGTTTTACTTGAGCGGGGTCAGGTGAGGGGTCGTTGCTCATCGGGACATTTTGGTTGGGGGATGCCAAAATGGTTATGTTTGAATTATAATGTTTTAAATTATTGATTTTAGTTTATTGAACTTGATATAAGTTTTTTAGAGGCATTTAAGACCTTAGTGCTGGTACGGGACAACACCTCGCATAGTGCATGCCAACTGTTTAGATTGTTTTGCCTGTTTATTTTTTCTATTTAAATATGTTATATATGCAATTGTTGAATTGCACACGCTTGACCCTTTAGATGGTGTTGGGCATGGCCGGGATATTCTTGAGTGATGCTGATCATAGGTTGTGCTTGTCCCGGGTTACGTGGGGTGGTTTTGACTATGGGATTGGGTGTCATGGACGTTAGCTTGAGGCAATATGATTGTCAGGTTGGGCATGACTTGAGTTACATGGATGGCAAGGCCATCAGACTTGAGCGGCATGGTTCCAGGGACATGAGGTGTCAGATGTGTGGTGGCTTAGGTACTATTTTGGTGATTACCGCTCACCCAGAACTTTGGGTAGTGTGCACACAGATAAACTCCATGATGAGGTGGTTTTGACCATTAGTGTGGGTAGAGGCCCCGTAGATGCGGTTTAGGTTCTT
This sequence comes from Viscum album, assembly GCA_963277665.1. Taxonomy (NCBI): domain Eukaryota; kingdom Viridiplantae; phylum Streptophyta; class Magnoliopsida; order Santalales; family Viscaceae; genus Viscum; species Viscum album. Next base: position 535,214,398 of record OY728138.1, on the reverse strand, counting down.
TGGTTGGGGGTGCTTGCCGTAGAAAGCCATACGGGAGGTGAGGAGTCATCAGAGGACAGCGTTGAGGATATTAGGTTGGGGGCTGAGGCTCGCCATTATTTGGGGAAAAACATCACTGTTCCTCCGGGTTACTTCTTGGGCGTGCCTTCAGGACGTCAGTACTTGAGGCATGAGGTGTTAGGAGGCACAAGGTTCCGGGTTGCTATTCTTGGTATGCCTTCCGGACATCGGTTCTTGAGACACGTGGTGTCAGGGGGTACATGGTGTCAGGTTATATGATACAGATTCCAGCATTGGCCAAAGCAGGTGACACTCCATGGTGGCTGCTGAGCACTAGTGGAGTTAGTGTTTATTTTTGCATTATTCTATTTACTGATTTTCTTATAAATGCATGCCTACGTAAATACTTATATTAGGTATGCACTGTTGGGTAGTATCCTACTGAGATTTGTCTCACACCCTGTACGGGCCCTTTGGGGTGCGTGTAGACTTTATGGATTTACGTGTAGAAACGAGGCAAGCTTTAGGAGTTGGGATGTGTTAGTTGTTGCAGGGAGATGGTATGGACCTTGAGGTCTTACCTAGCAAGAGTTACTCTATTTTTTTTTCTTTTCTGTATCATCATCCCTATTTGTTGTAGCTACAGTTGGTTAGCCATTGGTGCCTTTTTATATTTAGATATGTATGACCTAATTTGAATTCATGTTTTTTTGTTCAGTAGTACTTACATGTGATCAGCATGATGTTGTGTTTATTTCTAATATTGTTGTTATATTTATTTCTTCTGTTATTTACTGAGATTGAATGTGCTTCTGCTCTGCGGGTCTGGTTTGAGTCTGCTGATTCATTTATTCCACTGCATCATTTTTGTTATACATGGACCAGTACCGTTATTATTATCCTCCGAGAGGGTATAGTCTCCCCACTATACCTATCAGACCCTCACGGCTAGTCGGAAGCCTTTGGTGTTAGGGGTGGTGCGCCTAAGGTAGTAGCACCTGACCCGTTTAACATTGTTCGAGTGGCTGTTCAGGTCTGGGTCGTTACATCATGTGACCGGATGGCTTAGGGAAATGGTGTGTGGCACCAAAGTTAGGATGTTATAATGGGTGATCATAGATTTAAATTCAAATCATAGTGTTGATACATACCTTTTTAATAATAAAAATGCTACCATTTTAGTCATTATATCGGAAATTAAACATATTATTTTCCTAAATTCCACTATTGAAATTAACACCAGGTTTTCTGAGATATTGGAATCACCAAAGTTAATAGGGGGATCCCTATATATATTTGATGATTCAATAATATTGTTGATACTTTTAACCAATAACTCCACCACTAATAGTTAAATGTTTAAATTGATATCATCTTAAAACATAAATGAAATATAATAATTCATTGAAACAAAATCATACAATTTACTTCTCACATCCCAATACATATAAAAATGAATATTTTATTTATTTATTTATTAAATTTTTGTTTTTTAGGTTTGGGTCTTAATTTGGTAAAAAATAATTTATTTAAACTCTTTTAATTTTCATTGTTTGGATGTGTGGTCTCAAAAACCATGCCAAATTTTTGTGGTTGGGATTATAACATTACAGAGGGGTTTTTCCAGATTGGATCATGGTTTTCCATACCATTCTATTTAATCGTGCTGGTTTTATGGGTGACGATTCATGGTCGTAGGGTTGGCACTTTCTTTAGCCCACTATTCAACCAAGCCACGGAACTCTCCCCAAGCATTAAATTTTACCCTTTCTAAAAATTACCGTAATAATTTTATCCAATATTCATCCCCCTTATCCCCATTATCATATGACACCCATCCCCCATGGCTAGCCCTCTCAAATGAAACCCCTCCCCTGACCCGACCTCTGTTTGTCACTATTTTTCATCCAGATATTGTGGGAGATAATCCTAGTAAACTGTTTCATCCTCTCTTACTTATTCTTTTGCATCATTTTTCTCTCATCCCAATTCTCCCCTTGGTGCTTCATGCATAGGATGAAACATAGGCTATTATATTTATTTATTTTTATGTGTTTCTTTTGATTTCCATTCCTAGGGTGTGAAACTTCTTCTCAGGACCCCCTCATGTTGTTCTTGAAGGTTTTTTCAGCATATGTGCAAGTTCCAAGTTGGTTTTCCCAATGAATTAACTTTTATAATTAGTTCATTTTATTTCATGAATTTTAAATTGGATTTATTGATATTAAATAATTTTATAATGGGTAACTATGAAATCATTATAGATGAAATCATCTTTCAGCTCAAATTTTCTTTGGGTTTCTCCTTAGTCTCTTTCTACCATTGAAAAATAAATTCTACTTTTACCTTTTAAAATAATTATGGTGAAATTTTAAAAAAAATTAGGTGTTTAAATATATCATGAGTTTTTTATATTTTTTATTATATTAATTGTTAAAGGAATTTAATTGAACAGATTATATTTTATTTATTCTGCGTTAATTGTGATTTGTTTTAAAAACACATTTGTTTCTTTCTGTTACAATATTAATATATATATATATATAAACCCATGTATATGTGTGTTTGTCTATGTTTGTTTGTGAATAAATATAGAAAAGTATTCTTAAAGTGTTCTATGAGTGGTTTCAATAAAGTGAATGTGATGTTCTGTAAATTCCTTTTTTGGTATCTAAAGGGTGTGTATATATACATGGGTAAGAATATATATATATATATATATATATATATATATATATGGATATGTATAAATTATCATGATGACATGTGAATTTACAAAATTATAGGAATATATAAATATATTTTTTTATTGTCATATGGTCATAACTATAGGAATCCTAAATAAATTTTTTTTTTTTCAAAATCATTTTCAAAAATCTTTTGAAATGAATTTAATATGAATGGTATATGCCTGGTTTTAACATTCACAAGTATTTTTAAAAGTGAAGTTCACTTCAATGGGAGCACATAATTTTATATAATTATGTGAATTATATTTAATATGATTGTAATTTTGTTATGATTTTAAAGCAGTGGTTTCATATTAGTAGTACAGGGAGATGAGGTGTTGTATTCTTTATTTTTGTTATTGTGTGATTGAATTTTGGTTTAGCTTAAAAAATACCTTTTTTATTCTTGTTATGGTCATGACTAATGGGAATCCTTGGTACTTAATAATGAATACTAGAACATGTACTCTAGGTATAACCCACCCTACCTAGTATGGCTATGTTACAAAACTAACTAAAATATGGATGATGATGTGGATTAGATGGATTGAATACAAAAAAAGACATTGACATCTACTATATGATCATTGAGAGTATCAGGATTCTAGGTCCCCACTAACAGTAGAAACATATTGATTTACCATTCTTATTACACTTATTTACTCATATTTTTTGTGTAATTATATTTAAATGTGATTTTTTAGTTTACTTCTCTATGTTAAAAATAAATAAAAACATAGTTCTCTTTATATTTTTATTTTTCAGTTCTCTTAGAAGGAGTTATACTCTATTAGATCTCTTATGATATTGATTTATGTTTAGTTTTTTTATAATTAATGTTATTCCCTTGACATTATATTGGTAACCATTGGCCATGTATATTTATATCAATTTAAATATTTCCTCAAATTATTATAAAATAAATGGTAAAAAGGGATTGATATTATTTTTCAAAATTGCCAAAATCTAAATTTAAATTATTGTATTTCAAAAGTAGAATGACAATGAATATATAATTAAAGGGTAAGGATGTGCAAAAGTAGATGGTTTCCTTCTTAAAATTTTTACTCTCACACACACATATATATTTTTATGTTGCAGGTTTTGGGTTCAGTTCATAAGCCGCTCTTCAGATAGATTATTCCTTTGAGGTCTGTTTTTATATTTTTTTCATTTGGACTTTTGTGTCTATTACAATATTTTAGTTAGACCAGTATTTATTTTTCTAAAAGGCTTGTAAAATTTTCCATTAAATGAATCACATTTTATAATTACCATTTTTTGGAATTCTGTGAATGAAGGGCGGTTAAATCTATTGATGGGAGAATTAAATCCATATGGTGCAAATCTTTTCCTTACAAGATAGGGAGACGTGGGTGGTGAGTGATTTTTTTAGTTATTTCTTCTATTTAATGATTTCATAGTTTTTATATTAGGTTGTTGTTTTTCATGGGCATGGATATATGTTGTATGTATGGTTTATGTTGGAATTATATTTATTTTCCACTACTTTCTTTCCTTACTATTCATTAGGTTAAATCATTCTTGAGTTATTATTAATTAATTCCCATGAACTTGTTCTAGACTCTAGGGATTGGGAATTCCCTTTAAGAATTATGTTGGGATAACATGAGTGTTTAATTGTGGGATGACTTGGTTTGGTTCATATTAAATTGTTATCAATTGTAGTCAAGTTATTTTCTCCATAAGAACCTTATCTCTCTCTCTAATAGGCCTTTTTATATGGGATGTCTAGTAGATGAGAGATATGATTGTCAGACATGAAAAGGTAGGTTATTGGTGAGTCCATAATCTACACCAAATATGAAAAAACTTGATTTACTAAGGAATATAATTATTTTAATTCAAAACTTTATCCTTTATTTGATGTATTTTCAGAATTTGGGATGAAAAGACAGTGGAATAGACGGTATTTGTAGCAGGTATGTCTTGAAAAACCTTGTGAAACTTAAGAAAATGGTTCCAAGAAAATCATTATAGTAGTTACATGGTTGGACATGGCCTGTCAAACCATTTTTTCGAATCATGAAAGACTACAATACCCATATGAATATTAATTTTCTGTTCTTTTATTTTGTAAATTGTTTCTGGTGATGTGTTAATATGATTTGGTTTGAACTCTTGCGATGTTTTAAAAATAAATTTGGGTTTAAATGTAAAAGTGAGTTATAAAATGATTAAGGACGGATTTATTTAAAATTTTATTAAATGAATTTTTTTATATATAATAATTAGGGGGTTTAAATGTAACTTGGTATATTTTAAAAATATTTGTAAATGGATTTTTTAAGGTTTAATAATGGAAGTGTTGGATTTTAACTTGGTTCCATTAGGTACCACTTGTTTCAAAATTTGAAATTAAAAAATAATTTTTTTTTGATATGGTTTTAATGTTTTTATATTTTAATATGGGGTTTTACATGATTTAATGGATGAATTAAAGGGTTTTATTAGTTATTGATTTAGTTTACATGATGTAGTGATTTGTTTTCATGAGTTATTATTTTTTTATGTTAATTGATTATGGTTTCAGTGTAAAAAAATGGGTTTTTATTTTGAAATGGGATGTGAAAAGTAAATTTTTAAGAAACATTTTTTTATTCTTATGAAAGTTTACATATATTAATGTTGATAAATTTGGTGGTTTTGAAAGGTTTTTTTTTAATTTCCGTATTGTGGTGAGTTTTGTATTCTCTTAGAATATGTGATTATTATTGTTTGAGTGTGCCTCCTAAAAAACCCCCAACTATTTTGGGAATTGGAAATTTCATATTATAGGTTCTTGATCAATTGCGTTATTAAAATATCATTATCTTGAGTTTACTTATTTGGGTCCCTTTTTGAATATTTGTGTTTTTTGAGATGTTTTTGGGTTATGATTTTGACTCATTGGTGGGAATGAATGTATTGAGGATCTTTTGTTTTGAGTGTTGTGGTGAGGTTTTATATTGATTTAATGGAAATCAGAAACCATCATTGTGTGTTTTGCATGGAAAGGATAGATTCTACACTGGTCAGTATTGTGCTCATGCAGGTGTTGGTTTAGATATTATTGAGATTTTCATGATTAGTGATTTGTATTTGATAAATTAGGTCACCCCTTCATTAATTTTTAACACATGAGTGGATCCCATGTCATCATTAAAGAGTAATGTCTGTGAATTATATCTCTTCCTCTTCTTGCCTATATGAAAGTGTAGTAATGAGTGTGTTATTGGTCCTTGTTTTGGAATATCATTGGGGTTATCTTAAGGTTTTATTCTTCTTTGTCTTTGACTGGGTAAATCATTTTATATATTATTATTTTTACCTCTTTTTTAATGTTTTATTCATTTTGTGTTATTAATTTTTACCCTAGAGTTTGTGCCTTAATTAATTAGTGTTTATTTTGGTGATGTTTTGATGAGTTGCTGATTGTATGTTCTTCTTGATTCCTCTCTATTGGAAGCCTGAGTTGTTATTTTTAGTGGTTCTCATAGAGTTCCCTTATATTATCAAGATATTATTATAGTGGAATCCTTAAATGGTGGGACCTACATTGTGGGTCTTTTTTTCATTGCCTTTATTGATCAAAATGGTCTCGTGTGATGTGTAAATTTAGAGGCCGAGTGGTTTGGATTTTTTTGGGTGGTTTCTTTGTCTAGTCTAAATTCCTTTTATAAGCCTTCCTTTATGATTTAAATGAACTTATAGAGGAATAAAGTGTCTTTTGGGGAGAATATTCAAACCCCAAACCATATATAATGATTATTTATTTATATTTTTTTGGAGGTTTGAGTATTAATGTGGGGAAAAATAAATTTTTAAAACTTTTCTATGTGCGTCATGGTTTGGGCACACAATTGAAAAAACTATGCAGAAATCATAAGGTTGGGAATTTTACTTAACATAGGGATTTTTCATGGTTGGAGCATGGTTTTCAAAACTGTGTGGCCCAATAGTGTGGGTGTTATGTTTTAATAGTATCAATCACATGGTTGGTATATGGTTTGGTAAACCTTATGGGAAAACCATGAATCTCTCCATGGGAATTAAATTATTCCCCATTAAAAAATTCCATTATGTATTTTGATATCCTTTTTCTTCCCCATTCTCTAAATTTTCATACTAAATCCATCTTCCATGGTCATACCTCTCCCGTGTGACCCCTCCCTTGTTATAGACTTTGGTCATCACAATTTTCTTCTTGATTCGACATGTAATCATCCTAGGTAAGTGTTTTATCCTCTCAGAATTTTAATTTTTTCTCATGCTCCCATACCCTTTGTCCCCCATGGTGCACTATGCATATGTTTAACCATATTTTATATGTTTGGATGATTTTCTTTTGGGTTCTTCTCTTAGGGTGTGTAACATCCACCACTGCCACTCCAGTTACCTTTCTTGATGGGGTTTCTATATCTACACAAGCTTTAGTTATATTATACCCATGATTTACTTATAATTTTTTTTGTAATTTTATTTATATTATTTTAAATGTATATATTTAATATCCAATAATTTTATTATGGGTAACTATAAAATCCTTATCGATGAAATCATGTTTCAACTCAGATTTTCCATGGAATTCTCCTTCGGTTTTTTCTTCATTTGAAAAATACATGGTTATTTTTCTCCAAAAATACTTTGGATAATATATAAGGGGAAATATGATTTTTTATTATCTCATGTTTTATTTATAATTTCTTATTATATGAATTTTTGTGTGAATTTAATTGAACTCATCTGCTTTATTCCATTCTGGTAAAGTGTGATTTGTTTTAAAAACCCTATTGTGGCACGCCTTCCTAATTATCATATATATATATATATATATTTGCGAGTGTGTGTGTGTGCATGTGTGTGTGTGTGTTTAGTGTATATATATATATACACTATAACACCCCAAAACATTCAAATATATTTATTTTGGGATAAATTTAATTTTATCAGTATCTTGTAATGCACACAACATCTGGTTTAAAAAAAACAAGGTTTAGTCATGCTTTGTTCCATTAATTATAAATTAATTTTTAGAGCTATTAGAAAATTTAATTGAAAAAATAAACTCCATTTTATAAATTATCTTTAAAAAATTATCTTATGTTGATTTTTTTGGGATTTTTCTAAAATGTATTGTTTTTAATGAATAATGAAGAATACTGAAATTTAATGGAAGGTTTCCCTTTTTATTTAATAATTTATAATATTAAAGTATATTTTGAAATGGATTTTAAGTAAAATTATATCAATTTTATATCAATTAATACAATTTTGGTCATTAGAATTATTTTCATATTTAATTAGTATATAAACACATTATAAATGTTTGAACATTTTCTCTTTAAAATCCCAGTCTCATCGCATATCTAGGATTAATTTTAATTTTAAATTATTACCCTTATGTGCATTAAATTTAGAAAAATGTATTCAATATTCAGAATCAGCATAATTTATAATGTTTAAAAAGGTAAAAATTTTTCTAAACAAAACATTTAATGCATAAAAAATTAATTACCACAGTTAATGTAAAAATAAGTTTACTTCGGGGTTAAACTAATAAGATAGGAGTTAAAATTACATAAAATACTATCCTAATTATATTTTATGAGTTTATATAGAACTTATATGTCATACTTTACTAAATATGGAAATTTATTTCTGGTTTACAATGAATATGATCTATACAATAAGTTAAGTAAATAAATGGACAAAATGTACCTTCATTGTTTTTAATATCTATAAAGCATTGGGAGAGGAAACAAACATATGTTAGGTTATATATATTTTTAATAAGAATAAATGATTTTTTTATATCCAGATATTTTATTTTAATTTTATAGAGATGAATTAATTACTTGATATTCATAAGAAACATCAAAACCATAATTATTTAGTTAATTATTAATAAAATAAATGATATTAAAAGCATTAAAACTGATGAAAATTGAGGGAATTATTATGTTATTATAATTTTTAGATTAATATAACATTTTAAACCAGTGTCAATAGAATATATTCAAAATTAGCCAATGTATGGATATTTTTAAATTCAAATTAAATTAATAATGTCATAATTGGAAATAATGTTATTTTTTAAAAATAATATTTATTAAATGAAATAAAATTACTGAAAATATTGTCCCATTCAAAGTGATTTATTAATGTTGATATATATAAACTATGTTTTATTAATGGATGATTTTTTTTATAATGACTATATTGACCCCTAAATAGTAAAAACTATGTTAGCGAAGTTATGTTTAAAATGATGTTTTTCCATGAACATGTGCTTTTGTTAAAATATATTTTTAATAGACATAGGATTTTTATTTGATAAATTGGATTTAATATTAATAATAAGTTTTTCCCAATTAAATAATAAATATAGCTTTAGATTATTCTTAAGTGATTAATCTAGTAGTTTAGAAATATCGTTACCATTGTTAAAAAACAAAACAGTAAAAGCGGGAAACTTAGATGTTATGGAACAAAATTTATAAATAAAATATTTTATTGGTATTTGGAGGTGTGTATATACTATATAATCCATAAAAACATTTATTTATTAATTTTTCATCCACTTGAGGTAAGGGAGACCTCTTAATAGTGAATACTTTTGGGTATTTAGAAAAAACTTCACTCCTCCTCAACTATAAAAGTGAACTCACTCACCTATCTTCCTTCCACCTTGAAATCATTTTTTTCATCAAATAATTAAAAAATAACACAAAAATATCTCCCCTCATCATATAATCCTTATTTTTTTCATAAATCCAACCTATTAAGGCATTCATGCAAACCTAAGGAGGATACCAAAAGAAGAGGTAATGTTATTCCACCAGCGTCTTTACTTTACTTTCTTCTGTATATACATAAATTATTATTAAACCATGAAAAATCAATAAAGTAAATATATTTATATCATTTTGTTATTTTTATAATATTTTAATGACCTAAAACAATCTCTGCATCCATCATATGGGATGTGAATTCATTCTTTTTCTATATGGTAGATTAATTCATTGCGAACAAATGTCATTCTTTCTTTCATTACTACTTTTCACTGTTGGGTATGATGATGGATATAAAGTATTAATATTATATTCATAAAATATATATACCTCTAGAGTAATTATATCACATAGACACACATATATAATTCCATTCCATTGGGGATATGATGACATCAATCATGTGTACGACAGACTAACGCCTCGTAAAGCTATGTGATTCATCTTTCACCGATTCTTTAAATAGAATGTGATAATAATGATGCTAATTATGAAATATCATATAAATTAAATAATTAAATTATTTATGATATATTTTCTATTATGGGAAGATAATAAATCATTTTCTTTTTCTCTACATTTCACATACATAATGAAGATAACATCATTCGTGTATGTGTGGACCACTACCTTCCCAAAGCGATCTAACTCTATCATCATCACCAAACCACATATATGATATATATATATATATATATATATTTAATATGTTATTTATATATATAATTATTATTTTGGAAATGTGAAATGTTTCTAACCACCTTTCTAAAATGATCATTGTAAAATGTAGACATTACTCAAGCATATGTACGACCTACCATCTCAATGATCAAAACATACTTCATTTATCAAAACCAACATACTTCATTTAACATAAAAGTATAATTTAAATATAAATGTGATAAATATTTTAGAATTAAAATTATGGAGGAAGTATAACTATGTAATATGTGCAATAACTAGGTATTTCATGACAAAACACGCATGAGAAATCAAGGAAATTATGACCCAAAACAATAAAATAAGGAAGTAATATTAAATAACGGGTGAATAAGTTTTTTAAATGATCATATATGATTTTATAAATATCAATGTTGTTATGGTTTAATTTTATGACTTATTTTAAACTAATATATAGGAGGTCAAATCCCCTTCAACCAAAATGAAGCATGAGGTAAGGTATTTATTTTCAATTTATATTCTAGTGAGGCTTATTTTCCATTATGCAGAAATTTACATTCATGTGGTGTATATATGTCCCCATTGAAAATAAATTTCCATATTAATTCATACTTCATGATATTTATTTTTCAATTTAACTTCATCAAAGGATATTTGACTTAAAATTTACTATGTGTTAAAATCTATTGAAAAAATCTCACATTCATTAGTGATTGTTAACTTTATCTTGAAACAATCAATTTATTTTGATCATTTTCAGTATTCATTAAATTTATATTAAATATCCTTATTCTGGTATCATGGATGTAGTTATTTTCTAAATAATGTATCATTCTTACATAGGAAATTTAATTTTAATGTTATTTGATTAAAAGGGGAAATAGAGATAAATATATATCCTTTACTCAATATAGATATTGGATGATAATTAATTTTGATATGTTAATTAAATTTATTATTTTATATATGAGTAATTATTTTTACCTATAGTTATGGGTGGTTATTGTCATTGTATATCCCCTAAATGCATTGTTAGGTCTCATAAGACAAATCAGTTAGCCAAATTAAATGGGTTTTCACCTATAGTTTAAACTGTCTTTTGAATGTCCTTGAATGTATATGTATGTTGTGATCATACATGGAATCTAATAACTAAGAAGTTCCTTAATTCATAATTTAGATATTATTATTCATGAGGTTTCACAATGATATAATCTATGGATTCATTTCATTCTTAGTTTATTGATTAAATTTCATTAGTTTTCTATTATTTAGAATATCATATTGATTATACCTTATATGTTCATGAAGTAAAATTATTTTAATAGACTATGTATTCAGTTACCTAAAATTGTGTATTTTTTATTTTTTATTTATTCATTATAGCAAGAGTTGTACTTAACCCTTACTAATAATGTGTACTCACCCTTCTTTTATTTTCTTTCCCCAGGTTCTGAAGATGAATCCTTTGAATGAGTTTTCTAGGATATCAAGCATTTTATTTTATTATATACTATAATTTATTATCTAGTACCAATTTAAGATGGATATAATATGTATATATGGTTCTCTAAAACTTCTAAAATAATTGGTATTTCTAGATTTTATTCCTTGTATCTATGCCAATGTAATAAAGAAGTCATCAGCTTTAGGCTACGAGGGTCGGGTTCATTACAGTTTGTATCAAAGGATGTTTAATAGAGACTAAATGAACTAGGTTTAGGAAAACATAGATTATGGAATATAAACCTATGATAGGAATTCATTATATGTATAACATAACATCGTAATGTTTTGGTAATGTAGATATTATGTGGTTTTCCTTGCGATACATCTTTGCTGGGATACTAAAATAGGACATGGTTCTAGAACATATGTACCTAGGGAAAATAACACTGAAAAGGGTGTATTGGGATTAACATGATCATTACCCAGTGCATGACAATGAGCCTTACTACACACCCACTTTAACCCTCTCAGGGGATATTCTAAAGATAATTTACATTTTCCTTAAAAACCATTTTGATGGATTTGAATATATGTTAATTATTTCAATAGTTTTGGGAATATAAATTATGTTTCACATTGAAATGATCCAATATAGTGAATTACATCATTTATAAGTGGAACCTAGAAGATTTAATGGGAACCGCATCAATGAATGTGATATAAGGGTAATAATGATCATTTCATGGGTGGGTTTTAATAAATATTTTGATGGGAAATAGTCTCTCAAAACTTATCATCACATGAGGAATTAGTATCATGTGTTTACAAGATACAGAAATAATTTTATAAGTATTATGGATTTTAAGGGATAAAAGATAATAAGAGGACTGTAAATAAAAATATGGATAATGGGAATAAGGTAATAATTTATTTTACCACATGTGATAATTTTGGATGTAAACACCTTGGTACATGCTAAATAAGAAAAAGAGTTCACTTCAAGTGTGGAGAAAAAGTTCCACAATGCTCTTGATTGTAAAGGAAAAAATAATTTTATATTTTTCAGTGCTACAACTGTAAGGATATGGGGAACTGTGTAAATGAATCCTTAATTCATTTTGGGAATATACCTCAGATAAATCTTAGAGATTGAGGTAAAGCTTATGTTATTACCACAGTTGAAATGGAATGATTAATGGGATCTTGTTTGGATCAAAAAATTATGTCATTTTAATATTTTATCAATTAATACATATTTATAAGAATTATGAAATATTTAAAAAATGAATTTTTGTACTTTTTCTTTAAGGATTTGATGGCGTATGTTAAACAATACTGAAAAAAAGAAAAAAAATCAATGGAAAGTTGAACATCTTGGAAAACAAATTATTGAAGTAAAGACAAACTTTAATATAATTCTAGTTTAATGATAATGATTTTTGGATAAATAGATGATTTATATAGATAATTTAAATTGGATAGTACAAACAGCCTTGGGACTGATTAATGATTTTTTTTAACAAGGAACATACTATCATTATTGGAGTTAACAGTATCTTTAGACTTATGGAATTTATCCAATAATATGTGTTTTATTTAATTAATATGGAATAATTCATGTTTTTAATAGGTTTTATTGTGACTCAAGTTATTATCATGTTCCAAGTGAATACATGATTAAGGTATTCATATGTTTGGTATGTGATGATTATGAGCTATATCAGGTTGTTTCAAGATTAATGGTATGTTAATTTAAAAAATTTAGTGAAGTTTTTCTAAAGTTTAATAATTTTATCTTTTCTAAGGTTCATAAGGATAACCACTTATGAAATGGTTTTTGGATAACTTATGTTAACCATATTGGTTTTGGAAATTAGATTGAGGTAGATGGAAAAACTTTTCACTATTATAGAGATATTTAAATCTGTTAAAATTGATTTTTAGTTCTAGTGTAATAAAAATTCATGTTTGTATATTCATTTCTCAGAGTAATGGTCGAATTTTAAATTATTCAAGGAATAATTAAAGGATGATATTGTGATCATGAAATAGAATTAAATAAAGTTAGTATATCATTTCATGAAATTCCATAAACATTAGGAAAATAATATTATAATAAAATTTTATCATATTTATATAATTTATGATGATGTAAATTACATTCTTCACCCATATTTGGTTTATGGGTTTATAGTCATTAAACTTCTCTAGACCACCACTTTCTTATGATCAATGTCCTCTTTCACACTCCATTAATCCAAGGGAATTATTATTCTTCCTAATGTATATGTTTTCATTTCCAAACATTTTCCACTAATTTTAATCATATATATGTGATTAACTCATATGACCTTTTTTACTTACTCTTCTCTCTTATTCAGAGGATATTTTATTAACCCATATATGATAGAAGTTTTTTTTCCATGATGAAATTTTCAAATGTCAAAACCTTGATTACTAGTTTCATGTTTAAATTTTTAGGACATGATTTATTTATTTTGGGGAAAATGTAACACCACAAGAATTCAGAATATATTTATTATAGAATGAATTTAATTTTATAAATATCTTGTAATGCATACAGCATCAGGTTTAAACCAAACAAGGTTTTCTGATTCTTTTCCCGATTAATTAAAAATTAAATTTTATAAATTTTTTAAAAATTATTTAACAAAATAAAATTGATTTTTTAATCATAATATCAAAATTATCATAGTGTAAATTTATTGTATTTTTCTAAAAAGTCTCATTGTTTGATAAATAGTGAAAAATATTAAAATTTAATTAAAAAATGCCTTTTTGTTTAAGTAATTTATAATGTTAAATTATATTTTTAATTTGATTTAAAGTAATATTAGTTAAATTTTATATCAATTAATATTATTTGGGATATTTTAATCCTTTGAATATTGAATTTATATATAACCATTTTGTAAAAGTTTGAAAATTTTCTCATTAAAACCCCTATTTATACTCTCTTTCTGGGGTTAAATTTGATTTAAAATTTTTCACTTATGTGAATTGAAGATTTAAAATTGGATTGAATGATTTGAATAATTATAAGTTTAAATTTATAATAAGTTCAACATAATGTTTGACTAAAATGAATAGTGAATGGTGAAAAATTAATTACCACAATAAAGGTTAAAATGAGTTTACAATGGGGTAAAACTAGTTAGATAAGAGTAAACATGAACTAAAATATTATCTAATTTTTTGATGATTTTATTTAGAACTTTTCCACCAATTTTTCTAAAATATGGAAATTTATTTCTTCTTTACGTTTAATATGATCTATTAAATAATATACATAATTAAATTGAGAAAAACTACCTTCTTTGCTTTTAATATCTATAAAGATTCTAGAAAGAGAAAACACATATTTTCGGTTATAAATATTATTTTTTGAAATAAATGGGTTCTTTATATCTTGATAATTTCTTTTAATTTTTTATGGATGAAATAATTACGTTAAATTCTTATGAAATTCCAACACGGTAACTATTTAGTTAATAATTAACAAAAATAAATGATACTGAAAATAATAAAAGTGACGTAAATTGAATGAAATATTTTTCAATATTAGTTTTTTAGATCAATATATCATGTTACATAGGTTTTTGCACAATTTATTTGAAATAAATCATTCTCTTCATATTTTTTAATTCATATTAAATGAATAATTTCATAGTTGACAATAATGTTATTTTATAATAAATAATACCTTATGAAATGATTTAAAAATAATAAAATCATA
Source organism: Viscum album (assembly GCA_963277665.1). Lineage (NCBI taxonomy): Eukaryota > Viridiplantae > Streptophyta > Magnoliopsida > Santalales > Viscaceae > Viscum > Viscum album. The sequence continues at coordinate 535,198,988 of OY728138.1, read as the reverse complement.
TATTATATAATGTGATTTATAAATGATAAGAAAAATAATCTATGTTCCATTCATGGAAATTGATTTCTTTTATAATGACTATATTGACCCTTAAATAGAAAAAACTTTGTTAGCGCACTTATGGTAAAAAATGAGGTTTTTGCATGAACCTACGTTTCTGTGGAAATAAATATACAACACCCATAGGTTTTTTATTTGATAAATGGGATTTAATATTTTTTACTAGTGGGTCTAAATTATCTAATAATTCTCACTTTAATTTAGCCTTAAATGATAAATTAACATGGTTATAAAACTAGTTACAAAAGTGAAAAACCAAAAATGGTAAAAATAGGAAACCTTATATGCTAAGGAACAAAAAAAATAAAATATTTTATTTATTGTGTGTTGGAGGTGTTGTTAAAACATATAATCAACCTTTAATTATATTTTTTTAGCCACTTGAGGTAAGTTACACCTCCCCATAGGGAATATTTTTGGTTCATTACAAAAATTCCACTCCTCCTCAACTATAAAAGTGAACTCACTCCAATACCTTCTTTAAACTTTTCAACCACTATGGTTCAAAAACTATTTACAAAAATAACTTCACAACATACCTCCAATAATCATAGAAGACTTATTTTTTTACCAAAATCCTACCTATAAATGCTTTATGTTAAACCTAATGAGGATCACCGAAGAAGAGTTAATGTTCTTCAATGAGTGTCATTATTTTATTTCCCTCACCACCTCCTTAAATAATTACTAAACTATTATAATATAATATAATTATAATCCATAATATAATGGTATCTTCTATAATATGTACATTAAATACAGCCATATCCATATATATATCAAATGATTAACCAAATCATCATTAATGTATATAGAAAACAACTACCATGTGAACCAATGTCATTGTTCTTCCATTACCACCTCTCAAGATTGCGTATTATAATGGATATAAAGTATAAATATGATATTTATAACATAATTATACATATTGATTAATAATATCATATATATATTTTATAACTTCCATTCTGTAGGGGATATGATAACAAATCTTGTGTGTACATCAGATTGCCTCCTCGTGAAGTGCTGTGATTTTTCATTCACTTGCAATTTACATGGAAGATGGTATGGATAATGTTAATGATGATATGTTAAGTACATAAAATAATAATATTAATTACATATTTATCACTCTGAAAATATAATACAACATTCTATTTTTCTTTTCTTTTCAATTTCTTAGTGATGATTACATCGTTCGTGTACAAGTGGATTACAACCTCCATAAAGTGATGCGACTATATTTTATTACCAAAATAAATGTATGATATATATATATATGTATATATAAAAAATTAATATTTTATTTATCATATCATTATCATTATTAAAATATGAAATATTTCTTACAACGTTTCTATAATGATCATTGGAAAATGGAAACGTCACTCAAGCGTATGTATGACCTACCATCTCTATGATTATAACATAATTAATTTCTCAAAAACCATAATTCATAAATGGTATTAAAAGTAAAATTGATTTATATGTATTATAAATATTTTATAATTATTATTCTAGAGGTGATATAACTATACAATATGTGGATGAACCAAATCATTGATGAAAAAACAAATAAGAGTAAACAAGGAAATAATCATGAAAATAATAAAAATAATGAAAAATTAATAATGAATGAATGAAAATATGTTATAAATGGATCATATATGAAATTATAAACCCTAATTGATTCTTATTTATTTTAGTGACATGTTTATAACCACTATATAGGAGGTTTAATTACTTTCAACCCAAAGAAATAACGAGGCAATGGATTTTATCTCAATTTACATTTCAATGACACTTATTTATTATTATGAAAAAATTCACTTTCATGTGGTGTATATACTTCGACTTTGTCATTTTATATCTTTTTTCATTCATAATCAATGGTATTTTAATTTTAAATTAATTTTTTTTTTCATCCAATGGTATTTGACTTGAAAATTACAGAGTGGTAAAAGTTGTTTAACAAATCTTACTTTATTTTATGATTATTAAAATACTCTTAAAAAATCAGTTTATAGTGGTCATTATTAGTATAAATTAAATTTATCTTAAATATCAATATTTCGTTATAAATGATATGATTATTTACTCTACCATATATAACTTTTTCGTATATTATTTACTTTTAATGTAATTTGATTTACAAAAGAAATATTAAAAATTTTGTATCCTTTATAGGATATTTATATTTGGTGATAAGGAATATTTATTCATGAATTAAATTAATTATTTGATATACGATGAATGATTTGGACCTAAAATTTTGTGTGGGCTAAAACTTTCTATGGCCCCTCATTGCATTGACAGGTCTCATGAGACAAACCATTTGGCCAAATTAAATTGATTTCTATAGGCAGTTTAAAATGTATTGTGAACAGTCTTAAGAGTATAGGTGTGATGTTCCAGAGACATGACATCCAATAAAAAATCATTTCCTTCATTTAGTATTTATTTATTATTATCCATGAGTTTTTTGAAAGTGATATTATGTCTAGATGAATTTCATTTTAATTTTATTAATTAATTAGATTTAATTTTAAATTATTTAACTTTCTATATTGATAACTTCTTATCAGTTCATATAATTATGATATTTAATTGGAATGCATGTTAAGTTACTTATTATTTAATATCAATTATTATTTATTGATTTCTAAAAAATTCCCCTTTATGTAAACCATATTGAAAATTTGAGATCATCCTTATTTTTTTGCTTTCCCCATATTATGTTGTTGAATCCTTTGAATGAGTTTTTCTATAATGATGATAATTTTAGTTTTTTAAGTACTATGTTTTATATTTCATTACCATTATAAAATGGGTCTCAAATTGGTCTATATTTCTCCAAAACTGGTAAACTAATCGGTTCATTAATATTTTATTCCTTATATCTATTCCAATGTAACACAGCATGCAAAGACACCTATTTACTAGGGTCAGGCCCATTACATATATAGAAAATTATTCCTAAATTGTTTAAAGAGTTGTTTCAATAAATTTAATGGTGTTTTTTTATCAAATTAATATTTACATATCAAAATATTATTCATATATCCATCGGTAAGAATATAAATTTGTATATATATATATATAAATAAATTAACATAGAGGCATGTGAATTTATGAAATTAAAAGAATATATATGTGTGTGTATTTATGTATGTATGTATTTGTATATGGAAATAACTCCTGGAAACCATAAGGATAAAAAATTGGCATTCAAACTCAGTTTTAATAGTTTTTTAATGAATTTAAAATTAATTGTATACCCACAATTGGGAAATTCTAAAGTATTTCAAAAAGTGAAGTGCATTCCAATGGAATCCCTGAATTTTGTGTTGTTGTGGGACTCATAGATGATATGATTTTCATTTTGGTATGATTATTTGAGTGGTATCATCACTGTTAATATAGGTAGGAAAAGTTTTCTTGTATACTTTCATTATATTATTGTGCTATTGAGAATTTATTTTACTAAAACAAATCCCTTAAGATTTTGGTAATGAGAGTAGCACAAGGGAATCCTATGTACCTAGAAGAGAAAACTAGAACAAGTACACAAGGCATGTACAACCCTATATAGTGTTATTTCATGAAAATGCTAACTAAACTATGGATTATGAAGTGGATTTTTTTCTAGAGAAATAGAATTGACCTTTTCATACATGTTATGATCACTGAGAGTACAATGATCATATGTCCCCACTAACACTAGTAACATAGGCACATCCCACCTTAATTAATCATATTTCCTCATGATTTATATGGTATTATATTCAAATACTATTTTGTTTAGTTTCCTTCTATGCGTATAAAAACCAAAATATTTTTCTTTTACTTTTTGATATGTTGTTTCTCTTGAAAAAAAGTTCCTTGCTATTATCTCTATTATGATGTTTATTTATGTTTTTTATTTTTTATATTTATTTTTATTACCATAAAATTCCATTTGTAACCATTTTATCTCCCTCTTGATAGAAATTTAAATATATTCTAAAATAATAGACCTTATTTTAATTTATAGAATTTCTAAACTAGAATGTTGATGAATCTTTAATTAAAGGGTAAGAATGTTGAAAGGTTGGTGGTGCCCTATTGGTAATTATTATGCTCACACACACACACACAGAGATATATATATATTTGAGTTGAATGTTCCTTATTCAGTTCACTGGATTCTCTTGAAAGCATTCAATCCTATGAGGTTAGTTTTTATTTTATTTCATTTGGTTAGTTATATCTATTATATGATTTTAGTATGATCAGTTTCAATTTTTTTATAATTACATGAAGGTTTACCTTTAAATTATTTACCTTGATTAATTAGGATTTTATTTCTTTATAAAGGCAAGAGGTATCTATAGTTGTTGGTGAGTGAAGAAAATATATCTGGTTCAAATATTTACATTTTAAGAGAGTGAGAATGGGGTGGTGTGGGATTTTATTGGTTCTCATTACTATTTACTATTTTATAAGTCTTGATATTAGGTTTTTTTTATTATATTTATGTAGAATGAATATTCAATGTTTGGATATTTCATGCCGAAATATTATTTATTTTCCTCATCTTTTAGTCCTTATTATTCTTCCAGAGAAATTCTTCCCAAGTGGTTCCTAAATGATGCCATAGAACATATTCCATCCTATGGGGATCAGAAACGCACCTTAGACCTTATAATGGGATAGCTCAAGAATCTGACAGAAGGTTGACTCAGGTTGGTTCATAAAAAAATGTTGTCAGTGGTAGTTGATTTCTTTTCTCTATAGGATCCTTGACTCTCATCTGAGTATCCATTGTTATTTATGATTTATGGTAAAAGATAGATATGATTATTGGTGATTGGAAGGTATTTCATGGGTTGGTTACTAATCACCACCACTCTTAATTAAACCTTAGTTACTATGCTATTTTGTAATTATACTTTCAAAATTGATAAGTTCTTTGATATATTCTCAAAATTTTGGGTGAAAGTGAGTGGAACATAAGGAATCAACAGCTTGCATGACCTATCAAACCTTTTGGATCCCACACAGATGGTTCCAAGAGAATATCTATGGTAGTTTCACAGTTTCCTATCATCCTTCATGAAATGCGGTCTAACTATGAATGACATGTATGACCTTGTAATTTTTTTTGTTTGAGTTCATTAGGATTTTGAAATTGTTTTGCGTGATATGTTAATATGATTTGATTTTACTTCCAAAAATGTTTTAAAACAAAATTTTGTTTTAAATTGTAAGAGTGTGTTTTGAAATGATTCATTGCAGCATTCATGACCCAGGTACCACCAAATAGGATCCCCGAGATGGGTCGTCATATGACATCATGCACGACTCCCTATATGCAATAGCTTTCTGACTAGCATCGAGGGTATAATAGGTCATGTGGGGATATTATACCCTCTATACCAGAGTAAGCCACAATAGATCAGAATATAAATAGTTGAAACAATAGGAAACAACCAAAAAGATTCATATCCAAACATCTCTGAAACTAGGTACAATCCTCATGTAATAGTAAATATATCATTTCATGCTAAAATTCCAAGTGAATAAAACCAAAAATAAATAAAGCCAACAGAATCCCCAAAACGGTTCTTACTCGATATTTGAGACCTCATCCATGCTTGTCCCATGTCCAACTGAACTCCCTTGCAAAGTGCCCCTACCCTTGCCTTGACCGGCAAGCATGGAATTTTCTCCGGTACCCAATGACGGCCTAAGAAGGGTGTGAGTACAACTCAATAGGCCACCACTAATAGTGTCAAAAAATATCCAGTCTAACATATATTTCATAAAATTAATAAATAAATAAATAAGAAAAGGAAATAAATTTTGTAGGACACTAGATAACAATCTCTAATTAGTTTTACTAGCACAGGTGCAATTCATTATGTATCTTCATTTCTAGTTTATCCTCAATCATAGAAGGTTCATGCCATTCATCCTATGAATAAGGGAATATGTATGTACCTAACTTAGTAGGGATAACATATCACAACATCCCAATATCCTTACCTCAGAGCCTCAGTTTGGGTGGAATGCAACCGTTAGGGGAATAGAGCTATGTCCCCTCCCCTAACCCGTACATTTTCGGTGAAGTTAGAGCATTAGTAAAACATGACATGTGAAAGGAGCCTAAGTTATTTATCCCACACATCAATCCATGTTCAAATGTTTTTTCAATCGTGATTTCTATTTGGCCTTTTTTTGGTTTTGTTCACTATTATCATCCTCGGTGACAATAGATATACTTTGTGTTGGTGTTTCTTCTCACAAGAGTCTGTTCCTACTCTGCTCTTGCTCTAAGATTCCACCACTACTCCCAGTCAGATCTCCGTGGTGGCTCTAAAGGTGTCTTGGGAGGTGAGTTATTGTGTTCATCGGTGTTCCAGGAGGTCACAGTGTTCAGTGATGTTTATGTTGTATGGTGCTGGACTTTAGATTCTCTATTAGAAGGTTTGTGGAGATAGTTTCATTCCCTCTATTGATAATGTCGATCCCTGGTTTCCCAGACTCTATTGATTGCGGCTTCTGACTACCCTTATATTGATTCCTTTATGGTTCGTGGCATCGTTGATTATGGTGTGGTGTTGCGTCGATGTAGAGTCTAGTGAAGATGGTGTGAATGCCTGTACGTAGGGGTGATGATGATGTCTTGGGAATCACGCAGCCTTGTTACGCGTAAGGCACTGGGCTCAAGGATTATATTGTCTATTTTTTGAAATTTGAATTTTGTTTGTGGATTTTGGGTTTTTGGTGTGGTTCTACGTTCTTCTTGACTCAACGATGGTGTTGGATGTTGGATGGAAATTACACTAGTGGTGACTTGTGTGTGTTTTTTTTTTGAATTTTGAACATTGAATTTTTTATTTGGGTAATTTGGTTCCTGATTGTTGTGTAAGTTACTGCTCAGCCAAACAGCGGTTTTGAAAATAAAATAAAAAATTACTTTGCATTCATAATCCATAACAATAAAAATGGTAAATCATATTGTTCCATAAACCATTAACACCTCTTCCATTTACATCACTTTTAAAATTTAGGACAATTCTTATTCTCAAACCTATATCACTAAGCATAATCAATAATTCCCTTATGTTAACCTGTTATACACATTCATAAATCCCCTTATGAAATCCCCTTCAACATATTTCCCATTCCACTTACCATTATCAATTTAGCATAAGAACCATTTCACATGTACTAACTCACTTAGGCATATCTAAATTTTTTCATAATCCTCCTACCTCTACCCCAACTAACCAATACCTAATTTATACATCCACTAATGATATCAATATACATAATAAGGTCTCCACATGATTTCACAACAACTTAGAACATACTTTTCTAATTCTAGGTCTAGAATGTATCGGAACACCCTGTGTGTGGCCTTGAATGGGTAAAATCGTCCTTGATTCATCTCATGGGGACCATGGGGGTTTCCAATCACCATTTAGACCCAAAATACCCAATATATTTAAGGGTTTCAAAATCACATCAAGAAGTAACAAAGAACAATGTAGGACATTCAAAAATCATCAATAAAACTATGAGATATAACATGTAGACCACCTACCTTGAATATGTTGATGAACACTCCCTCAATCAAAGCCTTAGATCCAGATTCAATTAACCCATGAAGCCTCAACCAAGATCTCAATGAAAAAAAATGACGGTTTTAGAGCTTCATAATGAGAAGGAAGAAAGATTCCAACCCTAATCGAAAAGAGGAAGCAAGAAGCATACAAGAATTACCCAGATCATCAATTATCAACTGACGACCATCAAAATGACACAAAAATTATGTTCAATCTCCCTGGGAAGATCTTAGGAGATTCAGCTTGTCAATAGGGTTTCAAGGGTGAAGAATAAAGAAAATCACATTTTGGGGTAAAAAATATGGTAATGGTATTTTTTTAAATTTATCAACATTACTATGTTGCATGGTATGCCGATATGGTTTTCCAAACCATGCAAAACCATGTGAGAGATACTATAATTAAATCCCCCTTTCACATGGTTTTCTGAGATTCCATACAATTAGTTTAACCATTCAGTAACCATGTGAAAGCCTCTGTCCAAGGTTGCATGGTTACCTAGAATGTTCTGTACAATTTGCACTAACTTTGCACAAACCATGAAACATACCCAGAAATTCTTTTTCCCTGCCCTTTCATTCCCCAAAACCCTAGAACACCCCCAAGACTTCACATGATCTTTGTAAAACACTTATTTTACGAAAATAAAGTACTTTAATTGAAACATAAAAAATTATTCATTTAGAAAAATCATGGATCTTACAACCTCCCCACATTATAATGGCTCATCCCCGAGCCACTCTTCCTGAGCCACTCTTCCTTGGAATCATTGAGAATCCATAGAAAAGTGGTTTGGACATTGGGACCAAATATCTGATTCTCATTAGCATGTTTTTTCTTGAAAACTTCCATGTCTCTATTGAACATGAACCAAAGGTACAACCTTTACCTACAAAAACTTGTCACTATAGTTCATAATATAAACCGGAATCTCCTAAAATGATGAATTAGGATCAAGCCCAAAATCCTAAACATTTATCAAATGAGATTGTTCTAGTTTATGCTACTAATGTTGTGAAACATGAAAAACGTCATGCATCCCACTGTACCATTTTGGAAGATCCAATCGGCAAGACACCAGTTTGATCCTCTCTACAATCTCAAAAGACCCCACATACCTGGGCGCCAACTTTCCCTACATCCAAATTCAATGGTGAACTAACCTTTTTAAAACCCAAAGAAACACACCATCACCCACCATGAACTATATATGTCTACATTGCTGATCTACATACAACTTCTGTCTACTCGGATATGTTTCCATCTTCTTCTGAATAAACCAAACCATCTGAGACATATCCCACATGTGACTCGTTCATAAAGATCACACTCCACATCTTCTAACAAAAAAAATAGAGATCTAATTGGCCTTCTATAGAGTGAATCAAAATTCACCATCTGAATTCTATCGTGGAAACTATTATTACAAGAAAAATCAATAAGAGGAAAGTTATTTTACCTAGAACCACCAAAATATAGAACAAAGGCTCTCAACATGTCATCAAATACCTGACTTGTACACACTATCTTCCTGTCCATCTGAAGGAGATAAGATGTAATAAAAAATTTATGTACCAAGTTCATTTTTTAGACCCTTCTAGAAGCATGATGTTAAACACAGATCAAGATCTGAAAATATAGTTCCCATCACACCATGAAGTCTCACTATCTCCCGAACATATAACTCACCCAACTGGTCAACTATATAGGTTTCTTAGACCGGAAAAAAATAAGCCACTTTATTCAACCAATTCAGAATGACCCATATTGCATCATTCTTTCAAGGCATCCTTGGAATACCCATTACGAAGTCTACAGTTACGCCATTCCACTTCCATTCTAGAATGTGAAATGAATAAAAAACCCTCCAGGATGTTGATGCTCGGCCTTCACCTATATATATGTAAGGAATCATGCACTAAAATATAAAACTTATTTCTTTATTCTCATCCACCAATACAACTGAAGAAGATAAAGATACGTATTTTTCATGCCAGGTTGTATTTTTCACTTTGATGCAGGGAACTCTCACATAAACTCTTTGCGAACACCGGCCGATACCACAACACAACCCTGAACATAGATGACAACATCCACAAACACATCCCAACTAGAATGTGACTCCTCAACTTTATTACTTTCTTTCATATCCAAACACTCTGGATCCTCAAGATGAATCTCCATAACCTGGCTCAAAATCATAGAATCAATCTCTATAGATGCAAGGGTCATTTCATTGTTCTCATCCTACTCATCTTGGTGCATCTCAAAAAAACTAATCCATCATTATCCATTTAGAGATTGATTTATAAACTACCTAATTCCAAGTCTTCTAGCTCAGATCATCTCCAACAATATTCCCTTGTCCTAGTGTGTACACCAACTCAAAATCAATGGATTTTAGGTACACTAACCACCTTCTATGTAGAAGATTAAAATTATGTTGAGAGAAAATCTACTTAAGAATTTTATGATCAGTAAACACCAAGAACAGAATTTCCATCAAGTAATTCCTCCACAACTTTAGGTAATAAACCACAGTAGCTAGATCGAGATCATGGGTAGTGTAATTTATTTCATGAGTCCTCAATTGACTTGAATTATAATATATAACCTAGTCATCCTGAATCAACACTTCCATGATTCCAACACCAAATGAATCATAGAACAAAGTGTACTTCATAGGAAAAATTAGAATTGGTGTGGTAGTAAACAACTTCTTCAATTCTTGAAAATAAGTTTCTCAATCCTACAACCACTCGAACATAAAACCCTTCTTGATTTGTCTTGAGAGTAGGGCTTCTAGATGAGTAAAATACCTAATGAATCTCTGGTAATAACCAACCAATCCCAGAAAACTATGATCATCAAAAACAGTCTTTGTTTGTTCCTAAGAAACCACAACCTGCACCTTCTCTGGATCCACCGACACACCTAACTCAGAAATGATATGTCCTAAGAAATGAACTTGTTTAATCCAAAATAGACATTTTGATAACTTTGTGTAAATCCTATTCAATCTTAGTGTAATCAAGAAAAGGTCATGATTTTTGGCAAGATCATAAAGTGTTTCTGAGTACACCAAGATGTTATAAAGAAAGGAAACCAAGAACTAATCTAGATAAGGAGGAAATATTTGTTTCATTAGTTCCATGAACACAGCTGGTGAATTGGTTAATGCGAATGAAATCACTAGGAATTCGTACAACCCATACCTACTCTAGAAAGCTCTATGTGGTACGTCAGAACGTATCACCCTCAAATGATGGTATCCCAATCTCAAATAAATCTTGGAGAACACTGAGGAACCCCTTAGTTTGTAAAATAGTTCATCAATTCTAGAAAGAGGTTATCAATTCTTATCCATCATTTGATGCAACATCCTGTAATCAACACATAACCACAACGACCCATCTTCCTTCTTATCAAACAGCATGGGTGATCCCCATGGTGATGTAATAGGTTGAATAAATCCCTTTTCTCCAACTCTACCAATTGAACGATTAGTTCCACGAACTCTAGAGGTGCCATTTGAAATAGTGGAAGAGAAAATAGCTTTACCCCTACCAAAAACCCAATTGTAAACTTCACATCCCTTTCAAGAGGCAGTCCCAAGAAATCCTCAAGAAATACATCCTGGAACTGATCCACCACATGAGGAAACTCATATTTATATACCTCCACATCATCTAGAATAAGGCATTCCACCTAGGCTATGATTTTTCCCCATCTACTGAAAAATTGTCCCTATGCAGCCTACTCAAACATCCCAATGACCATAAAGGACATATGTGTCTCCCTTGGGAGATGTAAACTTTACCCTACATCGGTAACAATCGATGTGGGCCTGATACATCAATATCCATTCCATGCCCAAAAATAAGTTCAAAACTAGATATATTGAGATAAAAAAGGTTCCACAGATAATGATAACCACCAAATATTAAAGAAAAACCTATACACTATTAGATATCCTCAACTCGCTCCCCCAACGAAGTATCAGTTGACATAACCCCACAAACTTGCTCCACGGATACGCCTAACACAACCACCATATTTAAAGAGATAAAATTTTGTATGGAACCTATGTAAAATAAAGTATTTGTGAGTGTGGAAGCTACAAGAATCTCACCTCGAATTGTAGATGATCCAAACTCTCCACCTCCAGGTGTAGACATAACTACGTGAAGATTTCCTATACCTATACCCTGGGATCCAGCCAGAGTAGCCTCCACTGCACTTCTCTACTAGTGTGGATGGTCTCACATTGTAGTTCCACTTCCACTACCCCTATTGGTATGTCTATATGAGCTCCAACCACCATCCTGTTACAAGGTGATCAATCCACTTCCCGCACTTGGTATCTACATCTGACTTCCATCCATACCTGGTTACCAAGGATTCTTGAAGAACCCCTGTATATGTCCCAAACATCTACAGGACTGACAGTCAATTGGTGGTCGGGGAAAATGATATTTAATGTAGCCCATGCTTCCACACTGATAACAAAACACCTGATCACCACCGCAACAAGACAACCCTCTCTTTTAACTATTTTTTTTTCACTTTCACCTTGCTAAAAACCTCAAAAACATCTTTTCATTCTCACAAAGGTTGTTTCAGATATCGACCCTATTAGCACCACAACCCCACATACTATAGCTCCCTTCAGGTTCCCTTCTTTGATAATGTCTTTGTCCACTAGATCTGCAAACCACTTTACACAGAATATGATCACCTAGGACCTAATCTCATTCCTTATCCCATCTTGGACGTGTCTTTCCACTATCGATTCATCTCCAGCTGTCATAAAAAAAATCAAAATACGCTAGTGAAATGACTATCTTAATCCATTAGAAACGCATCCCCTTGAGTCAAACTCATAAAATATACATCATTGTCCATTCTCAAGGTTTATGGATATTAATGTTCCAATTTTTTTCCATGAAATCCTTCCACACAATTCCTATAACTTTCACCATCTAAACCATAATATCCAACCAATACTTGGCCTACCCTATTAACATGATGGATTCCAACATGAATCACTTCTCAAGAAAATTATACAAATGATCAAGATTAGTTTAGGTAGACTCTATCCAAAACTTTTCTGCCTCTGGGCCACCATCTCTGGTGAAGGTTGGATGGTGATGTAGCTAACACTCCCTGGTCTTCTTGAACATACTCAGCACAACCTATCCTAGGACCCATTCCATCATATGCATAAAAAGATATAGATTATCATGGTACTACTCTTCCCTATTATCTTGAACCAATGGATCCCATTGCTCCACTACTGGAAGAGTATTCTTAGAAAAATCCTCTTGTCACCCAACAGACACACATCTTCATGGAAGAATTTCCATATAATGTGAAACATGAACATTAGAACACAAACCATAATGATTTCCCAAATATAAAGAAAGTTTTTTCATTATCCAACAACAAACCATTTCACATACACCACCCAAATGATATGATCATACCCGGAATGTTACCCTCAACTATCTCGACCAACATCCTGGTTGACATGAGGTAACTAACTCACACAACTACAATCTTTACCTTCAACACTATCTCAAAATTATTCTAACATAAACACTTATCCCAATAGAACCGAATTTCACATACCACCCTTTATCAAGTATAATTCCTTAAATATTTTTTCATAATTTTATCCCCTTTTATCCCATTTTTATTTTATTTTTAGACTCAATTTTTACCACTCTTAAGAATGTCAAATTCATTCTAACCTATATGTCCCACACACCCCTACCATGTGTGTGTGCCTACTATGTTGCATGTGACTAGTATACATAGGTTCCTAGAATGATGCATGAATTAAAAACCACATGCCATTGTAGACATAAGAAAAATACCATCAAACTGTCACATCACACCACATGCACATCACTCAACAGTGAAATATCATCAAATGTAACAACACACAAAAAGAACAACAATTTCCACCCTAGATGACTTGGGTTTTTTCACATACATTGGTTAGATACTTCCATGAATGAGTTCATTACCAAGGCCCGAACAATCCAAATATCTTGTCTACCATCCCCAAATAGTAAAAAATATAAAAGAACTCCTCTGATACCACTTTGTAACGTCCCCAAGTTGGGTTCTACTAAATCGGTGCGTCGAGCCAGGTCGTCACATGACCTTAAGTGAGCCTCCCTGTACGCCATAGGTTACTGACTAGCAGTGAGCCTATAATAAGTTATGTAGGGAGATTATACTCTATTTACCATAGTAAGGCACAATAGATCAAAATTTAAATAGAAGAAATGGTAGGAAATAACCAAAAACATGCATAGCCAAACATCTCCCAAACTGGGGACAATCTACATGCAATAGTAAATATAGCCTGTCATGCTACAATGTTAAGTGAAAAAAACACAGAATGAAAAAAATGGAATCCCAAAAATGTGCATGAATCCATGTATGGGACCTCATCCATGCGTGTCCCATGTCCAGCTCAACACCATAGAATAGCACCTTTTCCCTTGTCCTGACATGCAAGCATGAAATCTGCTTGGGTACCCAACTATAGCCCAAGCCGGGTGTTATTACCACTCAGTAGGCCACTAAGAATGGTGTCTACAAATATTTAGTATAATAGATAGTACATGAAAGTATTAACTAAATAACATGAAAAGGAAAAAAAATTCAAAGGCCACAAGTTAACTATCTGTAATTAGCTATACAAACCATGGTGCAATTCGTTATGTATCTTTATTTCTAGTTCATCATCAATCAAAAAAGGTTCATGAAATTCATCATTTTCATAAGAGAATAAGTAATTCCCTCACTCACTAGGGATAAAATATCACAACACCCCAATATCCTCACCTGGAAGTTTTAGTTTGGGTAGAATGTAACTATTAGGGGAATAGAGCTCCATCCCCTTCCATAACCCGTGTATTGTGGATGGAGTTAGAGCATCAGTCCAACTTGACCTCTGGGAGGAGCCTCAGTCATTTATCCCACACCTCAAGGTAATTCCACATACTAATCCATCAATTAACCACAAGAAAAACATATAACAACCAAACACAACCAACCCATACAACAATCATAATCCATAACAATCAACATGGTACAACATATTGTGCGTTAACCCATTAACACATTTTCCATTTACTTCATTTATCCAATTAATCCCAATTATCATTATCAAAACTAGCTCTGTAAGCCTAATCAGCAATTCCCTTATGTCAACCCATTATACACATTCATAAATCCCTATATGAAATACCCTTCAACATATTTTTCATTCCACATACCATTATCAATTTTGTATAAAACCATTTCACATGTACTAACTCGCATATGAATATCTAACATATTTCATAAGGCTCTTACCTCAACCCCAATTATCCAATAAATCTATTGGATTTCCATTAATAATATCAATATACTAAACATGGGATCTACATGATTTTACAACAACCTATAACTTACTGGGATAATTCTAGGCCCAGAATGTATCGACACACCCCATGGATAGCCTTAAATGGGTCAATTCATCCTAGATGCATCCATTTGGGGCCATGAGGGTTTCCATTCATTATTTATACACAAGAAATAAAAAAATCTAATCATGGGTTTAAAAATCACATCAAAATGGGATGAATAACAAAGTCGAGAATGCACAAATATTCAAAGAAACTATGGGATATAACTTGTACACCACTATCCTGGAATCTATTGATGAACGCTCTCGCTATCAAAGCCTTAAATACTGATTCAGCTAACCATTGAACCACCAACCTATATTTCACCTTAAAAATGAGGGTTTTAGAGATTTTTAAGGAGGAAGAAAAACGCAAACCCTAATCAAAAAAGGAAGCAAGGAGGAGATTAGACATACCAGGATCTTCAATTTGAAACTGACTGCACTCTAAACAGTATAGAAATGAGGGAGAATCACCCTTGTAAGATCTTGGTATATTTTTCATGTCACTAGGGTTGCAAGGGGAATAAAGGAGGAAATCACTAGTTGGGGTTAAACATCCCATAATGGGATTTTAAAAATTTATCAACTTTATTAGGTTTCATGGTTTACCAACATGTTTTTCCAAACTGTGTGAAACCCATGTGAGAGAAACAGTCTCAAAATACCCCTTTGGCATGATTTACTAGGAATTCCACATGGTTAACTTAACCATGCAGAAACCATGCTCAAGCCTTTATCCAAGGATGCACGGTTACCTGGGATGTTCAGTACGGTTTTCACTAACCATAGGAAAACCATGAAACATGACCAGAAATTCCTTTTTCCTCCCCTTTCATTCTAAAAACCCGCTTAACACCCCCAGTCATTCTCTTAATCTTTGGAAAACACTTACTTTTCCAAATTAAATTACTTGAACTGAACCATAAACAAAAACATACCTTAAGAAAAATCACAGATCTTACATTAGTGAGGGTTTTATTTAAAATGAAATGAAATCGGTGTGGTGTTTAAAAACATATAAATCATTTTAAAATGTAACTTGTCAAGTTTTAAAATTATTTTATATTCGATGATTTATTTTTTAAGGTTGTACGTGTAGGATATTAACATATTTTTATTGGGTTCCAAATTTTTTAAAATTGGAAAGAAAAAACCAAATCATTATTTTTATATGGTTTCAAGGTTTTTAAATTCAACTATTGGGTTTTAAGTCATTTAAATGGGGGAATTAGTCAATTTTTTTGTTTTTAATTTATTTTACATGTGGTTGTGATATTTTTTCTCAGGTTATTATTTTGAGAGGTGAATTTTTTTATTTTTATGGTGTTTTAAATTGGGTTTAAATATTGAATGGGGGTGTGAAAAGATAAATTTATAGAAACAATAATTCATTATTATGATAATTTGAATATTTAAATCTTAGTATTTCAACTTTTTTTGAAATGTTTTTTTCATTTTTATTATTGCGATGAGTTTATTATTATTTTGGATATTGAATTTTGTTTTGTTTGAGTATGGCTTCTAGAAAATCCTTGAGTGTTTTTTATCATTGATATTTCCTATTGATTATTGATAGATTAAGTTATTGAGGTATTATAATCATTAATTTATCTCTTTAGGACCCTTTTAAATTGTTCATATCTTTAGAGATTCTTTTGGGTTATATACTTGACACATTTTTGGTGAATGTTTTTTGGGTATCGTATATGAGGAGGGTTGTGGTGAGTTATTATTTTGTTTGAATAAAAATGGAAAACCTTTGGGGTTTGATTCATGTATATAGGATAGTTCCACACTAGTTGAGATTATCCATAGGATGGTTTTGGTCTGACTATTGTTGAAATTTACATGGATTGTGATTGGGATTAAAGGTCTTAGGTCATAAATTTGTGATTTTTGATACTGGAGGGGATCCCATGTAATCATTTATGAGTCATGTTCAGGATTTATATATCTTACCCTTCCACAGAAGATATAAGTGTAGTGATTAGTGTGTTGGTGTTCCATGATTTAAAAAATCCTAGGGGTTCTGTTAAAGTTTGGTTCTTCTTGGATAACCATTGAATAAATCACATGAGGTATTTTTTTTTATTTCTCACTTTATTTATTTTTCTTACTACATTAGTGTTTCTGTTATTAACCATATAGTTGATTCCTTGGATAAATATTTTTTGTTTTGGTTAATTCTTGGATGAATAATGATTATAAGTTATTCTTGAGTATTCTTGGTTGGAAACATAGGTTGTGATTTTTAGTGGATCTCATGGATATTTACCTTGAATTATTGATACACTATTCTTCTAGAGTTATTAAATAGTATTATGATCCATTATGGGTCTTATTTAATTATTTAATTTGATCAAATTGGTTTGGTGTGATTTGTAAATTTGGATTTCGAGTGGTTTAGAGTTATTTGAGAGGTTTCTTTTTCCAATATAAATTACTTCCTTGGGTCTTACCTCATGATTCTAATGACATTGTAGGGGAATAAATGGTCATGTTGAGTATAATTATCTCAAAAAATATTTATTTAATGATAATTTTGTTTATTTATTTATTTGTAAAATTTTATGGGGGATTGGGTCTTAATTTTGGGGAAAATTATTTTTTTTAAACTCCTATGTTTGTTGCATGGTTTAGCCACATGGTTAGACACTCTATAAAGTAAAACTTTATTTGGGTATATTTCTTAACATATATTATTTAAAATTTGGAACATCATTTTAAAAATCTTGTATCTCAACCATGAAAGTGTTCTAGGTAGCGAGTCCCGATTGCACGGTCTGCACACAGGTTGGCTAACTGTGCCGCCAAGCTCTATGACTCTATTTGGGAATTAAAATTTTCCCATTTTCAAAAAAAAACCATTAAGTATTTTAATATGTTTTCCTCTTTCTTATCCCCATTCTTTTATGACACCCCTACCCATAACCAATCCTCTTGGATGTGATCCCTCCCTCTGTTCGACATCTATTCTTCACCATTTTTCTTCCTCATTTAGTGTGTGATCATCCTAGGTAAGTGTTTCCTCCTCTCTATCTTCTTCTTTTTCCTCCTTATTCCATTCTACTAATTCCTCTTTGATGAGATACATATAGGTCGAACCCTATGGTATATGCATTTCATATTTTTGATCTGTTTCTTTTGGGTTTTCTTAAGGGTGTGTGGCTTCCTCTTGAGACCCTCATCCTATCATTGCCAAAGGGTTTTCACTATCTTAGAATTGAATATGTAGGTTTTCCCCATACATTACCATTTTGTTTAAAATTATTTCATTATATTTAGTTTTAATTTACATCCTTGGTAACTAAGAATTTTATTATGGGAAACTATGGAATATTTATAGATGAAATCATGTTTAAACTCATATTTTCATGGTTTTCCATTTCACTTCCTTCTACTAATGAAAAATACATTCTTCATTTTTTCATAAGACATACATGTGATAATCATTGAAGAGAAATTTTGTGTTTTAATATATTATGGGTTATTGATAAATTTTTTGATGAATTGTAAAAATAATTTAAATGGAATCATTAGATTTATTCCAGTCCAGGTTAAGTCTGATTCATTGAGAAACTCTTTTGTGTCAATCCATTCCAATAATATATATATATATATATATGTGTGTGTGTGTTTATTATTAAGTTTATATATTTTTATATATTTTTCTATGTATTTATAAAGTATCTCGGGAGTAGTCTCAATGAGTTGAAAGAGACATTATTCAAATCCATTTTTATATATCTAACGGTTATGCATATACACATGGTTGTGAATATATATATATATATAAGTGTACAATCTCACTTGTTTCTATGTGGATTTTTTTAATTAGACGAATATATGTGTGTGTGTGTGTGTATTGTTTTATGGGAATAATAATAGGTAACCATAAGACTAAAAAAATTGTGTTCAAACTCCATTTCAAACATGTTTTGAAATAAATTTAAAATGAATGGTATAGACCAGGTTTTATATTATGATGTCTACTAAAAATTGAATTTCAATCCAACAGAATCCTAGAATTTTTTATTTTTTTAATACACAAATTAGATATGAATTTCACGATGGTATGATTCTAAGAGAGAGGGTTTACATTGGTATTTAATGGAGGCGAGGTGTTGTTGTATACCATCTTTTCATTTTTGTGTGATTAAGAATTGATTTTTCTATTACACCTCCCTTATGTATTTCTGTTATGGGAATGACACATGAGAATACACGGTAATTAGGCAGGAAAACAAGGAAAATTACATTTACCATAAACATATCTACCTAGAAGGATTATTTGAAAATAGTAACAAAACTTTGGATGATGACATGTATTAGTTGGATCGAGCAAGAGAATGGACTGTCACATCCATGCTATGATCACTGATTGTATGAGGATTATTGGTCCTAACAAAGACCTTCTAATTAATGATTTTACATTGTTCTTTGTCTTATTTAATCCTATTTTCTATATAATTACATTGAAATGTAATTTTTTAGTTTCCTTTTACATGTTAAAGACAATAATTTTTTTTCTATTTAGTTTATTATATGTTGTTTCTCTCTTATAGAATTCTAAGCAATTTTCTCCCTTATGATGTTGATTTATGTTTTTCTATTTCTTTCATTTAATGTTATTCCCTTCATATTTAATAGGAAACCTTATTATATCTATATTTATGGTTCATTAAATATTTTCTCAACCATTTTTAAATTAAATGGTAAATATGGATTTGAAATTTCATCCAAAATAGGAAAAATTGTATTTTAAATTAATGTATTACAAAACTAGAATGATAATAAATATTCAATTAAAGGGTATGATGTAGAAAGGAGGGTGGTTTCATGTTGGGAATTTTTATGATCAAACATATATATATTATTTTGTGGCAGGTTTCTAGTTCAGTTCATGAGCTTCCCTTTAAAGCATTGAACCCTATTAGGATAGTTTTTAATTTATTTCCTTCCAAAACATTTTCCAATTTAATTATTTTAGAAGGACCTATTATTATTTTTCTAGAATTCCTAAAAACATTTCCCTTATTTTATTTTCTTTATAAAATTAGGATTTTATTATTTTCTATAGATTCAGTGTATTTATAGCTGCTAGTGGGAAAAGAAATGATATCTGGTGGGAACCATTCCATAACAAGATAGGGATACCAAGGTGAAATGGGAGGTTTTTCATGATGGATTCCATAAACTTATTTCCTAGTTTTGTTATTAGGTTTCTTATTTGTTAATTTTTCTACGGAATGTGTGTTTGATGGGTATATGGGTCCTACTATAATTTTATTTATTTTTCACTTCTATATTCCCTTACTACTCATTAGGAAAAATAATTACAAAGTAGTTTTTCATTGATCCCCAAACACCTGTTCCACAACACAGATATTGGGAATTCCTTTTGGGAATTGTCCCATGCTAGATAATTTATCCAATAGTGGGATAGCTCAGGGTGACTCATGAAAATACTTGCTAGCTCTGATAGTATGATGAATTTATAAGGTAGACCAAACATTTAGATGATAAATATTACAACCTTTTAGAATAATATGTAATGAAACTAATTAAATCACATCCCCCAAGACCATAAAGTCATAGTGTAATTGTTGACCATTTATATAAACATAATATTTTAGTACAATATTAATAATTTCTAACAAGATTCATTATATAAGGTACACATCTTGTATCATTATAATTTTTATTATTATTCATAACTTGTGGTAAATTAAAACATAAGAAGGGGTAAGATCCGATTCTCAATATGGGTAAGAATGAATGATATCGATCAATGATAAAATTTAATAATTTGATGAGAATAATAGCTTTGTAAGATGATTTTGTTAATAAAAAATCATTCCCTTCAATTTGTAAATCAAAATCATGGGTTATTGAATAAAACAGTATCTTATCACATGCTTTTGGAAGCATAAAAATCAATCATGATCCATGATTTAAAATCATAATCATAAAAAAATTAAAAAGAGTGTGAAACCATTATAGGTATAAAAAAATATCATATATCAATGTTAATTTGTGAGACTTTCATATTATAGTGGACCAGACATCACCACCTATTTCCCCATACCATAGCAGACCAGGAATCACCAACTGTTTTCCATTTCATAGTGGATATAGAATCACTACATATTGTCTATAGTGGGTCAAGTACATAAAACCATTTAACAAAATTATCTCATGATATGCAAGGTTATACCCAATGAAATTGAGGGATATATAATTTAGGTTCCATCCATCACAAAATGAAAACCATACATATTTGTTCCATGAGATCATAAAAATTTATCAATTCATCATATTATAAGACATGAAAAAGAGAAATGTTTCATAAAGGTTCCACCATTATGTCATAAATTAACTTGTAGAAAAAAATGAGTTTCATAAACATGTCATCATTTCATTGTAGAAAAACATGGTGAAAATAAACATGTTTTACAAATATTTCATCATAACATAATAAACCCATAATAAAAGAAGAGCTTAATAGAATAAATCATTAATCATTATCATCTTAAAATTTCAAGATAAATAGATTGGATGTCATCGTAATATCATATAATTGTGAAGCATAATAATCCATAATTAAGGTTTATATAGATTAAATATTTCCTAAAATCTAATTAAAATATTTCCTTGAAAACATTAGAATATATTGTTTTACTTTGACAGTATTTAAGAATAAATTCAAAAGCATTGAAAAAATAATTTTATTTTATAATAAAATTGGAAACATGTAAATTAATATTCAAATGAAATAACAATTATTATTATTGGGAAATCCATTTATATCATATACTTTTAAAGAAATATTTCCTTTCACACTTCTTGATATCGTCAAAAAACAAATTGTTCAAAAACAATTTAGATGAATAATTTTTAAACCTTTATAAATATTGTCAAACATAGTGAAAATTATCCTTTTATTACATTCCAATTGTAAGTAAAAACTTTCATAAAGTAATTTTTATGATATTGGACTTGGATGAAAATTTTCATAGACCAAAGAAGGCAAAAGGTCAACTTTTATTTAAAAACTATTTTTCAATAATTTTAATTAAGAAAGAGAGAAAATTGAAATAATAATTAATAATTCTTGGAATAGTCACAATGTCACCCTATTCACCTGGTGCTCTTCTCTCTTGGATTCACTTCCCACTCAAGGGTTATGAGGCTCTCGTCGGTTGTGTCTATTCGCTATAAGCTTATCCCTAACGCTCTTTGACTCTATTCTCCCTATGGTGCTCACCACTATGAGTTTCCTACCGTAGATCCCTTGGTCTACCCATTGAATGTTTGTGCTCTGGAAGCCATCAGTGGCCATAACAATGCTCTGTCCTCAGGTTATGATATCTATCTCTCGTACGGAGATGGTGTAATGATAAACAAAGTGGGTTTGGGCTTTGGGGTTCGGCGAATGACATGGTTCTAGGTTCTATTAGAGTTAGTTTGATTTTTTTTTTCACAACTTCACCATCCTCCGCCTCAACCAAGATATGTACTAGCATTCCACGACTCCTGTCTAGGTTGGATCTGGAGAAATATATTCATATAGATTTTGGGATACATGGTCAGTGGTCCGGGAGCGAGTTTTTTTAATACGTTTTTTTGAGAAAAAACATTTTCTAAAAAATGCATAGGTTTAAAATATTTTTATAATTGCGCCTCAAAGGCGGCATCGAGATGTCTCCTTTGGCGTCGGGTGAAAGGAGGCATTCGCGATGCCGCATTTCCACTAAAACCAAAACATAAAAAATAAATTTATTTAATTTAATTTTTAATTTTTAATTTGGTTTTGTTTATATATATATAAACAAAACAAATCAAAAATTAAAAAAAAACAGCACAATTTATCTGCTCTTTAAAATCTAGATGTACTGCCATTATAACAGTCTGGATTCTGAAAAAATATCTCACCCAGGGCTCCCTTTTATAAGAGAGCTTACCCTTGAAATCATTCTGCATTTCCGATATGGGATTCTGGTTCCCCTTTTCTTGCAAAGATCATTCTGCATTTCCAATGTGGTAGTCTGTTTCAAATATGTGACTGTGAAACACTATAAAATATAATCTATAAGACCAAAATAAATGAAAAATAAAACATGGATTAAACATATAAAAAATAATTGAAAACAAAACTAATTTCATAAAAAGTGATGATAATGTCACGACCCGCCTTCACCAAAAAGGTGGGAAGGGTCAGTCGATTTCCAGGCCCTTCCTTCTTTAAGTTGAAGGAGAGATAATGACCCCTGAAACCCACCTTCAATGGGTCCTGGAGTGGTGACTTGCACCAAGGGTATAGAATCACATACTAAATGGAAGACATTACCCTTTTGCTTTTAATAAGATCGGGAGATAAGATAGTAAATCCCAACAACACCAAAAAAAGAAAGTAAAAGTAAAGCCAAGAACCATTCCCAATTCATGTTACAAAAGTAAAATCCACAAGATACAAAGTGACTACAAGGGTAAAGTACCATAGAAAAAAAACTACAACTGCAACTGCCCCAAAGGTCCGAGATAGTATGGTCCCGAGTGATCCCCGAAGTCCTCCTGGAAACCTAAAAGCAGTTTTATATACATAGGGTGAGCATACAAGTATACTCAGTAGGAAAAACCAAAGACTCTCGTGAAAAAGTGGGGGAACATACTAAATTCCCGTGAGAAAAAGAGTAAAACAAATACCTAACAGGGTAAACTATCCACCCAATCCTCACCAAGGCACCCTCCCCAAATAACGCAAGTCAAGTAATGTATAGTAATAGCACATCGATGTTTGGGTACCCCGCGCCACTTTCCCACTAGTTATTGAAGACATCTTATGCATCGAACTAATCCTGCCATTCTCACCGCAGCCCCACTGCCAAACCCCGCCCGCATACACCTAGGCCACAACCTCACGCAGTCCCACTACCAAACCCCGCCCAAAAACACCTGGGCCACAACTTTCACACATAACCACGCCTACAAACACCTAGGCCAGAACAACCACCGTCACGCCCGAAGACACCTAGGCTAGAAGATCCACTGCCACGCCCGAAGACACCTGGGCCTCATCCCGAAGACACTTGGGAAACCACATGCCCACACACACCTGTGCCAACCACCACCCTACCTCGCCCGAAGGTTCTTGGTCCAATAATGGACTTCAGGCCATCACAGCCTGCCCGAAGATACTTGGGCTATCCAGGAAAGGGAGCAAAAATGAGCTAATAACCATCCATTAATAGAAGTGTTGGAAAAAACACCCTCCCCAATGAAATGGTGGTGTTCGGCACTAAGTTCTCAACTTGGGTGGGGCGCGAATAAGAAACACATAAACTAAAAGTATATATATAGGTAACAAGCACTCTCCCAAGTTTAGGTTTTTCTTCAGCCAGCCTAAAGAACACAAACATCACTCAATTATGAGTCACAACTCTCACCAACAAAACCCATTTGTCTCATTTTATTTCATGTTCAGTAATAAGATTTAAATAAGTTCTGCACCTACTTGGGAAACTGGTAAGCATAAGCACAAGTCCAGGAAAGCAAAAAGTCCAGCATTAACTACAACATCCACACACGGTTGTCTCGTAAAACCACAACAACCAATGAAAACCCCAAGATACAGCCCCATGTCCAATATCCAGGAGCCAAAAGGTTTCTCAACAACAGAGGATCCCACCCCAATTCGTGATATAAACAAGGTAACCACCCGGTCTTAGAATTCACAACCACTGAATCCATATCAACGGGGGATCCCATCCCTACCCACATCACCTAGAAAATGGCCTGTGATGGAAAAACAACCAAACCACCACCACTAAGCAGGCCCATGCCGGTATTTTAGATTTATAAGATTTAACACACTCCATGATTTCAATTTCCGTGTTCTTTAACCGGGGTTATAACAGAAAGGGTTGATACTGGTGCTTTCAATTTATTTAACCGGTTATATGTGATTAAACAATTTCCTTTTCACACCGCAAGTTCACAACTACAAAACAAGACATTTAAAACATCACCAGGGGTTCATTAGTGCACAGAGAAAGACCACCAATGGCCATGATTTTCAGTAGGCGTAAGCCCACACAATTCAGAAAGGAAGATCATAAAACAAAGCAGCAGCATCAATCACAGCCCCCCCTTTGTTCTTTATAGTATCTGTTCATCATCTTTATTAGGGTTTGGTTCATCCAATTATACAGATTCAAAAGCATGCACACCCCGCATGATACACAAAAAGGGGGAGATGAAGGAGAAATTCCCTACCTGTTGATCGACGATCGACGCTATGTCTGGGTATGGAACTCCACGAATAACGATGCGGCTCGTCTGAATGAAGGGTACTTCTAGCACATGGTGATCAAGAAAATAAACCTAGGAGTACCCTTTTTTGTTTATAAAGGTAGGGGAAGGTTGAGATATGAATGCGAAACTACGTAAGGGGCGTAAGAAGCGGGGTCGTGGGTTGACCACGCAGCCCCACACGCCATTAAAGGGTCAGGCAGTTTAAACTGACACACACACCAAGTTAATTCGTTAAATATTTAAATTAAACCACATTTATTGGCATTACTGGGCTTTAAAACGAGGTTAAAGGGGTCAAATAGGGTTTAAAACTCAATTTGTGCAAAAAGGAGTGCTACTGGGAAAGTGCCCATGGGGGTAGGCGAGAGCCACCAGTAGCTGAGAGCTACAGGTGGTTGATAGCTACCGGTAGTAGAGCTACCGGAAGACAGAGCTACCAGTAGCTGCATCTACCGGTATACCGAGCTACTAATAGACAGAGTTACCGGTAGGCTGCGGCTACTGGTAGACCGAGCTATCGGTAGGCCTACTACCGGTAGGATCAGGCAACCGGTAGGCCTACCGTTAGGCCAAACTTCACCGAGATTCCCAGACCAGAAAACCCAACATGAGATTTTCTCAAAGTAATAGACCCCAAAAACCCAGGCCATTACATCAGATACCTCTTAAATGATTCTCGTCCTCAAGAATCAAAACAACCCAGAAAGAAAGAGAGGGTATGAACAACCACCTCGAAAGATACCTCTCAAGAGTGAACCTCAAAGTAAGAACACCTTCCCGTCAAGAACCAAGCAATATGCCATGTCAATTGCCCAACCATGTGGGTTGGGGAGTCTCCTCCCCCATGTTAAGATACTATCCACTTTGGGCGGCATTGACTCGCCCCCATGGTTTTAAGCACATCCACCTTAAAGCATCTTGATTAGGGGTCGGGTCCTCCCCTCCCCGTAGCCCGGACTTTTCACACACACTCAGAGGAAATAAAATCGCATATTATATAACCAACAAGATAAAACATTCTACCACAACAGGTATAACATAACATCATAAAACTCAAAACAACTATAGGTAATGGGCACACATCTGTGCTTCCCTATCCCACATACTCTCTTCAAGCCCACCATGTTTCCATAACACACAAACCAAGGGAATCGTTCACCCACGAAGCACCTTCTCCTTGCGATCCTCGATCATCACTGGTCTCTCCACAAAAGTCACGTCGTCCTCGATGTCCAGATCTCCCCAGCCGAGGATGTGTGAATCTTTGTGCAGATACCGACAGAGCTGGGACACATGGAATACATCATGTATCCTCAGTACCAGTGGTGGTAACGCTAGCTGATAAGACACTTCGCTGACCCGCCGCAACACTTCTAAGGGCCCGATGAACCTGGGAGAAACCTTACTCCCCTTGCCTAACCTTCATTGTCCACGCTGAGGGGAAACCTTCAAGAACACGTGGTCTCCAACCTCAAACTCCAAGGGCCTCCTCCTGGTATCAGCATACGACTTCTGTCGGTCCTGGGCTGCCTTCATCCTTTCCTGTATAAGCTGAGCTTTCCCCGTTGTGCTATGAACCACCTCCGGGCCAAGGATGCCCGCCTCTCCAACTTCGGTCCAACACACATGTGAGTGGCATGAACTCCCGTACAAGGCTTTGAATGGGGCCATGACAATGGTAGAGTGATGTCTATTATTGTAGGTGAACTCTACTAGAGGCAAGTGTCACACCCATGATCCTCCTAAGTCCAGAACACATGCCCGCAACATATCCTCCAAGGTCTGGATGGTGCGCTCTGTCTTTCAATCTGTCTGGGGATGTAAAGTAGTGCTAAGATGCAGCTGGGTGCCAAAAGAATGATGCAATCCTCTCCAGACTCGCGAGGTAAACCGTGCATCCCTATCTGAGACTATAGACCTCGGAACTCCATGAAATCGCACCACCTCATCCATGTACCTTCATACCAAAGCATCCACTGCACTCGACTCCCTGATCACTAGAAAGTGAGCCAATTTCATCAACCGGTCCACTACCTCCCAGATGGCGTCGTATCCCCCCTAGACCTTGGGTAGTCCCGTGATGAAATCCATCAAGATGTTATACCATTTCCACTCGGGGACATCTAGAGACTGCAGTAGGCCGCTTGGAACCCGGTGTTCAACCTTCACTTGCTGACACACTAAGCACATGGCCACAAACTCTGCCACTACTCACTTCACTCCGGGCCACCAAAACTTTCTCTTCAGTCCCTAGTACATCTTGGAAACTTTTGGGTGTACCGCTAGGGGTGAGTTGTGGAACTCACTGAGAAACATTCAGCGCATCACTTCTGGAATAAACAACCTTCCCTGGAAAAGAATTCGGTTCTGACCATCCTCCGTCCACCCTTCCGGAGTATTCCTCTGGTCAACTCGGTCACGCGTCACATCGTACTCTGGGTCTCCCCACTGAGACTCCTCCACTTTCTACAATAGAAAAGAATGCACTGTCATCTGATAAAGGAAACCTCTACCTCTATCCATCCTGAAATCCAGGTGTACGGCAGCCAACTCCTCCATCGCCTTCCAGGTGTCTGCCGACTCTTTGACCGCATCCTTCTACGTCCTCTCGCTTAAGGAATAAGCCACTACATTCCCCTTCCGTGAAGTGTAGGAAACCTTTAAATCGTAATCCTGGAGGAACTCCATCCACCTTCACTACCGTAAGTTTAGGTCCCGTTGGGAGAAGATATACCTCAAACTTTTGTGATCTGTGAAGACCACAAAGCGTTATCCGATGAGGTAATTCCGCCATAGCTTTAGTGCAAAAACGACCACTGCAAGCTCCAGGTTGTGGGTGGCAAAATTACGCTCATGAGGGCGTAGCTGCCTAGACCCATAAGCGATCACCCCTTGTCGCTGCATCAACACACACCTGAGGCCTTGCCCAAAAGAATCACATAACACCTCATACGCCACACATTCTTCTGGTAATCTCAGCACTGGGGAACTAACCAACTTCTCCTTCAGATAGCTGAAGGTTTCCTCGCACTGCTCACTCCACATGAAAACCTAGTCTTTCTTGGTTAAGGCTGTCAAAGGGGCTGCTACTCGGGAGAAGTTGGGTATGAACCTCCGATAGTAACCTACCAGCCCAAGGAAACTACGAACGTCTGCCACGTTCTTGGGTGCCACCCAAGAAACAATTGCCTCAACCTTTGATGGGTCCACCGCCACCCCCTTCTCGGACACCACGTGCCCAAGGAAGTGCACTTCTCATGTCCAGGACTTTCATTTTGACAACTTACCATACAGATGGTGCTGTCATAGGACCTCTAAAACCGTCCTCAGGTGCTCTGCATGGTCTTCCTCTAATCTCGAATAGATCAGGATGTCGTCGATGAACACAACTACGAACCGATCCGGGTACTCCCGGAATATGGAGTTCATAAGCCCCATGAACATAGTCAGGGCGTTCGTAACACCGAAGGGTGTGACTACAAACTCGAAGTGTCCATATATTCACCTGAAGGTCATCTTCGGGATGTCACTCGCCTTTACCCTCAACTGGTTATACCCAGACCGCAGGTCGATCTTCTAGAACCACCTTTCCCCTTTTAGCTGGTCGAAAAGATCATCTATCCTCGGAAGAGGATAGAGATTCTTGATCGTCACCTAATTCAGCCTCCTGTAGTCTATGCACAACCTGAGACCACCATCTGCCTTCTTTGAGAACAAGACTGGAGCACCCCATGGTGACGCACTCAGTCGAACATAACCCCTCTTCATCAAATCGTCAATCTGAATCCACAACTCATGTAGCTCCGAAGGTTCCATCCCGTAAGGAGCCATCAAGATCGGATGAGAACTAGGCTGCAAGTCTATCTCAAACTCGATCTCCCGTCGAGGGGGTAGAGTCATCACCTCCTCAGGAAAGACGTCCATAAACTCACAGACGATCTCTGGCACCTCCACCATCTCAGCATCTACTGACTCCACTGACAGCTCGGCTAACAAGGATAGGAGGGGTTCCTCTCGCCTGCTGCCCTTATGATTGCTCCACTTGCCGGTGAAAGTAACACGCCGACCGCCCAAGTCTAAGAAAACAACCCTTCATCGGAAGCAGTCGATGATGGAACACATGGAGAACAACCATTCGATGACTAGGATGACATCGTATGGCTGTATCTGTAGCAGAAGAAGATCCCCGACCGACTGATGTGGCCCTATCATCAGTCTGCATCCCCGACAAACATATAACAAGTCGGTCTGACCTTCGACTGGTGTGCTCAGCACCAGGGTCACTGGAAGTCTTTCGACATCTAGACCCAAATCAGGTGCTAGACTAGGTGCGACGAAGGAGTGCGAAGCTCCGGTATCGAACAAGGCATAAGCAAGGGTTCTAAACAAACTGATCATACCTCGAACGACCTCCGGCCCTGCTAGAACTACTACCTCTGCATTGTGAAACTGTCCACACTTAGCTCCTATGCCCCTCGGCTGTCGGCCACCTCCCTGATCATGTCCCGATCAAGGTCCATGAGGAGTTCCCTGAGGCCGGCCTCCTCCTACTACGCCTGCCCTTGAAGGAGCGGGAGATTTCTGTCCCTGCTGCTGCTGCTGGAAAGGCCTGGCTGGAAGCTACTGCTGGGGCATGTGTTGGGACTTTCTGCCACCTCCGTACTATACCTGATCCATGAAATGACTCTGGAGATGTTCATGTCTCCCTCATACGAAGCACCGCGGTCCTGGGCCCGAAGGAAAAGGGTGAGAACCAGGGGATCAAAACTGAAACTACTGCGGCCTGCTCCCTGGTGGTCGGAACCTGGAGGGTCCTGACGCTGGAGGCCTGGTGATGAAGGTCTTTTCCTTTGATGGTCACAGCTGGATACCTTCTCGTGACACACCTCCCAGAGCGTGAATCCTCTCTACCACTTCGACCTTCTTCTTGACCTCCAAGTACGTCGGCAGGGTAAAGCGGGTAACAGCATACTGGAGGGTGGGTCGGAGTGCCTCCTCCAAAAATCTTTCCCAAGACTCCTCGTCAGGAAAGAGGGGTGGAGAAAAACGTAGGAGGTCCTTGAACTTGATTCCTAGCTCCCTCACTGACATACTCCCCTGCTAGAGGAAGAGTAGCTCCTGCCTCTTCTCCGCCTTCATCGTAGAAGAGAGGAATTCCACCCAGAACTCCCTCTCGAAATCAGCCCATGCCACCTCAGCCTCTCTCCTCTCTACCAGGTAGAGTGTCCAACACTGACGTGCTGCCCCCCGCATCTGGCTGATGGCCAGAGGAACCCAGTAATCGGTCAGAGCCCGGATCAGGCCGTAGGCTATCACCAGCTCCTCTAGCCAGCTCTCCGTTTTCATGTTAGAGGTGCTTCCCTAATACTTCTCGAGGGTCTATCGCTGGAAGGCTCAAAGTGTCTTCGGCCACTAGTTGTCCTCCTCCTCTCAATCAGCCATCTTTCGATCGGCCAAGGTATTCTCCGGGGCCTCGATCACCCGCACCTAACGTGGTCGCCTTCCATGTGCCATAGCTACAAGGTAAACAAGCAATTCCTAAGCGCAAGTAGTGCAGAATATTGTTCTTAAAATTTCTTAAACATTTTATTTATTCTTAATTCACAAGACACCCCAAAAACATGAGAACACAAGTCATTATGATTCATGTACCTTCCCTAGGGTCTCTACCCTGCAATCAGCGTGGCCTCACTAGGTCGTTTGGTAGGTCCAAAGTCCTTGCATCGGATCACGGGGGGCCCTAAAATCCCGTGTCTTAGCCGGTATTCCATGTACTAATTCACACACCAAGGTCACCCAACACTATTTCCCTACCATCCCATGCACTCCTCACTGTGCCTAACTCAAGACTCCCTCCTATCTCTCAACCATACCTTTGATACCATTCTGTCATGACCTGCCTTCACCAAAAAGGAGGGAAGGGTCAGCAGATTGCTAGGCCCTTCCTTCTTTAATTTGAAGGAGAGATAATGACCCCCGAAACCCGCATTCAATAGGTCCCGGAGTGGCGACTAGCATCAAGGGTATATAATCACATACTAAATGGAAGGCATTACCCTTTTTCTTTTAATAAGATCGGGAGATAAGATGGTAAATCCCAACAACCCCAAAAAAAGAAAGTAAAAGTAAAGCCAAGAACCATTCCCAATGCATGTTACAAAAGTAAAATCCACAAGGTACAAAGTGACTACAAGGGTAAAGTACCAAAGAAAGAAAAACAGCAACTGCAACTTCCCCAAAGGTCCGAGCTAGTATGGTCCCGCGTGATCCCAGAATTCCTCCGGGAAACATGAAAGTAGTTTAATATACGTAGGGTGAGCATACAAGTATACTCAGTAGGGAAAACCAAATACTCTCGTGCACAAGTGGGGGAACTTACTAATGTCCCGTGAGAAAAAGAGTAAACCAAACACCTAACAAGGTAAAATATCCACCCAAGTCTCACCAAGGCACACTCCCCAAATAACGCAAGTCAAGTAATGTATAGTAATAGCACATCGATGTTTGGGTACCCCGCGCCACTTTCCCACTGGTTATTGAAGACATCCTACGCATCGAACCAATCCCACCATTGTCACCATAGTCCCACTGCCAAACCCCACCCGCACACACCTGGGCCACAACCTCACGCAGTCCCACTGCCAAACCTCATCTGCAAACACCTGGGCCACAACTGTCACACGTAACCATGCCTGCAAACACCTAGGCCAGAACAACCACCTCCATGCAAGAAGACACCTAGGCTAGAAGATACACTGCCACGCCCGAAGACACCTGGGCCTCATCCCGAAGACACTTGGGAAACCACCTTCCCGCACACACCTGGGCCAACCACCACACTACCCCACCTGAAGGTTCTTGGGATAATAATGGACTTTAGGCCATCACAGCCTGCCCGAAGATACTTGGGTTATCCGGGAAAGGGAGCAGAAAGGAGCTAATAACCAGCCACTAATATAAGTTTTGGGAAAAACACCCTCCCCCATGAAATGGGGGTGTTCGGCACTAAGTGCTCAACTTGGGTGGGGCGCGAATAAGAAACACAAAAACTACAAGTATATATATAGGTAAAAAAACACTCTCCCAAGTTTAGGTTTTTCTTCAGCCAGCCAAAAGAACACAAAAACCACTCAAGTCAGAGTCACAACTCTCGCCAACAAAATCCATTTGTCCCATTTGTTTTCATGTTCAGTAATGAGGTTTAAATAAGTTCTACACCTACTTGGGAAACTGGTAAGCATAAGCACAAATCCAGGAAAGAAAACAGTCAAGCATTAACTACAACATCCACACCCGGTTCTATCGTAAAACCACAACAACCAAAGAAAACCCCAAGATACAGCCCCATGTCCAATATCCAAGAGCCAAAAGTTTTCTCGACAACAGAGGATCCCACCCCAATTCGTGATATAAACAAGGTAACCACCCAGTCTTAAAATTCACAGCCACTGAATCCATATCAACGGGGGATCCCATCCCCACCCACATCACCCAGAAAATGGCCGATGAAGGAAAAACAACCAAACCACCACCACTACACAGGACCATGCCTGTATTTTCCGATTTATAAGATTTAACACACTCCATGATTTCAATTTTTGTGTGCTTTAACCGGGGTTATCACAGAAAGGGTTGATCCTAGTGCTTTCAATTTATTTAGCTGGTTATATGTGATTAACCAATTTCCTTTTCACACCACGAGTTCACAACTACAATACAAGCCATTTAAAACATCATCAGGGGTTCATTAGTGCACAGAGAAAGACCAACAATGGCCATGATTTTTAGTAAGCGTAAGCCCGCACAATTCATAAAAGAAGATCATAAAACAAAGCAGCATCATCAATCATAGCCCCCCCTTCGTTCTTTATAGAATCCATTCATTATCTTTATTAGGGGTTGGTTCATCCAATTCTACAGAATCAAAAGCATGACCACCCCGCATGATACACAAAAAGGGAGAGACGAAGGAGAAATTCCCTACCTGTTGATCAACGATCGACACTAAGCCTGGGTGTGGAACTCCACGGATAGCGATGCGGCTCGTCTGAATGAAAACTGGCTCGTCAGAATAAAGGGTACTTCTAGCACAGAGTGAACATGAAAAAAAACCTAGGAGTACCCTTTTTGTTTATAAAGGCAGGGGACGGTTGAGATAAGAACGTGAAACCGCGTAAGGAGCGTAAGGAGCTGGGTCGTGGGTTGACCACTCGACCCCACATGCCATTAAAGGGTGGGGCAGTTTAAACTGATGCACAAACCAGGTTAATTCATTAAATATTTAAATTAAAAGACATTTATGGGCGCTACTGGGATTTAAAACGAGGTTAAAGGGGTCAAAATAGGGTTTAAAACCCAATTTGTGCAAAAAGGAGCGCTACTGGAAAAGACCCCATGGGGGGTAGGCGAGAGCCATCGGTAGCTGAGAGCTACTGGTAGGCTGCAGCTACCGGTAGACCGAGCTACAAGTAGACATAGTTACCAGTAGGCTGCTGCTACCGGTAGACCGAGCTACCGGTAGGCCTACTACTAGTATGCTAAGGCTACCAGTAGTTCTACCGTTAGGCCAAACTTCACCGAGATTCCCAGACCAGAAAACCCAACATGAGATTTTCACAAAGTAATGAACCCCAAAAACCCAGGCCATTATAGATAAAATATAATTTATAAGCTTTCAAAACCACCAACTTGAAACTTGAAAAGTTTGAAGTACGTGACTTTGAAAGCCTATAAAATATAAACTATAAGACAAATACAAAAGAATCTTAATACATGGATTAAACAAATAATAAATAGTTGAAAATAAAAAGAATTTCGTAAAAAATATTGATGGAAAATTATTTATAAGTTTTTAGAGACACCTACATGAAACTTAAAAATGTTTCAAGCACGTGACTTTGAAAGCCTATAAAATATAAACTACAAGGCTGATATAAATGAAACATAAAACATAGATTAAATATATAACAAATAGTTTAAAATAAAATGAAATTCGTAAAAAATGTTCATGAAAAATAATTTATAAGCATTCAAAACCACCTACTTGAAACTTAAATATGATTCAAGTATGTGGCTTTGAAAGACTATAAAATATAAACTATAAGACTGATATAATTTAAATTTAAAACATTGATTAAACATATAATAAATTATTAAATTATTAAATAATTAAATTAATATTATTAATGATTGATTATATAATAATTACTTAGTAATTACTAAAAATTAATTATATAATAATTAACCAATTAATTATTAATATAATTATTCAGTATATAATAGTTAATTAGTTAATTATTAACATAATTGTAAATTTTATTTACTCATTGTACTTAATAATTAGTAATTATTAAAAATTGTTATATGATAATTAATTAGTTAATTGGTAATATAATTATTAATTATATAATAGTTAATTAGTTAAGTAGTAATATAATTATAAATTATAATTATTCATTATAATTATTAATTCTAATTATTCATTATAATTACTAATTATAATTATTCATTATAATTACTAATTATAATTATTAATTATTAATTAGTAATTAGTAATTAGTGAATTGGTAATATAATTATTAATTATAGAACTATTAATTGTATAATAATTAGTTATTTAATTAGTAATTATTAATAATTAATTGTATAATGGTTATTAGTTAATTAGTAATATAATTATTAATTATTTAATAATTAATTAGTTACTTAGTAATATAATTATTAATTATATAATAATGAATTAGTTAATTAGTAATATAATTATTAATTATATAATTTGTAATTAGTTAATTAGTTCTTATTAATCATTAATTATATAGTAACTAATTAGTTAATTATTAATATAATTATTAATTAGTTAATAGTTAATTAGTTAATTTTTTGAGAAAGATAATGTCGAGAACCTTTTTATAATTAGTTAATTAGTAATATAATTATAAATTACAATTATTCATTTCAATTAGTAATTAGTATTTATTAAAAATTATTATATAATAAGTAATTAGTAAATTGGTAATACAATTACTTATTATATAATAGTTAATTAGTTAATTAGTAATATAATTATTCATAATAATTATTAATTAATAATTATTAAAAATAATTATATAATAATTAGTTAGTTAATTAGTAATATAATTATTTTTTATAATTATTCATTATAATTATTCATTGTAATTATTAATTATTAATTATTAATTACTAATATAACTATTAGTTATATAAATATTAATTGTATAATAATTAGTTAATTAATTAGTAATATAATAAGTTAATTAATAATATAATTAGTTAATTAGTAACATAATTTTTAATTATTTAATAATTAATTAGTTACTTAGTAATATAATTATTAATTATTTAATAATTAATTAGTTAATTAGTAATATAATTATTAATTATATAATTTGCAATTCTTTTATTAGTAATTATTAATCATTAATTATATAATAACTAATTAGTTAATTAATAATTATTTATCCTCTATTTAAAATCCAGCAATACATCCATTGCAATAGTTTGGATTATGAAAAATGTTATCACCCAGGGCTCCCTTTTATAAGAGAGCTTACCCCGTAAATCATTCTTCATTTCCGATGTGAGATTATAGCTCTCCTTTTCCTACGTAGAACATTCTACATTTCCGATGTGGGATTCTGTTTCAAGTATGTGACTTTCAAACACTATAAAATATAAACTACAAGACCAATATAAATGATACTTAAAAAATGAATTAAAAATATAAAAAATAGTTGAAAACAAAAATAATTTTATAAAAAATGATGATAAAATATAATTTATAGGCTTTCAAAACCACCTACTTGAGACTAAAAAATTTTCAAGTACGTTCCATTGAAAGCCTATTAAATATAAATGTTATAACCTATATAAATGAATGTTAATACATGGATTAAACATGTAACAAATAGTTAAAAATAAAAATAATTTTGTAAAAAATGTTGATGGAAAATAAATTATAGGTTTTCAAAGACACCTACATGAAACATAAAAATGTTTCATGCACGTGACTTTAAAAGCCTATAAAATATAAACAATAATACCGATATAAATGAAACATAAAACATAGATTAAACATATAAAAAATAGTTGAAAATAAAAATAATTTCATAAAAAAATGATCATGAAAATTAATTTATAAGCTTTCAAAACAAACTACTTGAAACTTAAAATTGATTCAAGTATGTGACTTTGAAAGACTATAAAATATAAACTAAAAGACCAATATAATTTAAAGTTAAAACATGGATTAAACAAATAATAAATTTTTAATTTTTAAATTAATATTATTAATAATTAATTATATAATAATTAATTAGTAATTATTAATAATTATTTAGTAATTACTAATAATTAATTATATAATAATTAACCAATTAATTAGTAATATAATGACTTTTAATAATTACAATTTAATAATTGTAATGAAAAATTATAATATATAACTATATTACTAATTAAATAATTAAAAATTATAAAATTAATAATGCTATTAACAATTAAATAATTAATTATTATATAATAATTTTAAATAAATACTAATTAATAGTATTAATTAATAACAATAATTTATATTTATATTATTAATTAACTAATTATAAAAGGGTCTCATCTCAATATTTCTCAAAAAATTAACTAATTAACTATAATATATTTATAAATTATATTACTAATTAACTAATTAATTATTATATAATTAATGATTAATAATTACTAATTAACTAACTATAAATTATATAATTAATAATTATATTACTAATTAACTAATTAATTATTAAATTCTCAATAATTATATTACTATGTAGCCCAGTTCACACAGAACAGGCCCCAGAAGAGGATCAGAGCAACAAGAGTAGCAGCCACCAGATGCAGAGCTAATCGGATTGGAAGAATGAGAGGGTGTGACAGCTGCCATCGGGACCAGGCACCGTGTAGCTTTGTACATGGCAATGTTATCCGATCAGCAATGCAAGGTGGGAAGTTAAGGTAATCAATGATGCAAGACGCTGGGGAGGGGCTGTTCTAGTGGACTGGGCCTACGGGTCATGTAATGGGCATGGTATGCCTCTGGGCCTTCAGGTCATGTATTGCGGGTCATGTCGGGGCTTGTGCCTTGGGCCTACGGGTCATGTACGGGTTCCCCTTCAACCCTTAAAAGGAGGGTTATCTATAATAAAATAAAAAAGAAGGCCTTCGGGCCATTCAGAGTACTATGTAACTAATTAATTATTAAATAATTAATAATTATATTACTAATTAACTAATTATATTATTAATTAACTAATTATATTACTAATTAACTAATTAATTATTATATAATTAATTAATAATAATTACTAACTAACTAACTAATTATAATACAATTGATTGTTATATAATTGATAATTATATTATTAATTAACTAATTAACTAATTAATAATTAATAATTAATTTTTATAATTAATAATTATAAAGAATAATTATATTACTAATTAACTAATTAATTATTATACAATAATTTTTAATAATTTCTAATTAATAATTATAATGAATAATTACATTACTAATTAACTAATTTACAATTATATAATTAATAATTATATTACCAATTAACTTATTAATTATTATATAATAATTTTTAATAAATACTAATTAATAATTATAATAAATAATTATAATTTATAATTAAATTACTAATTAACTAACTATAAAAAGTGTCTCATCTCTATCTTTCTCAAAAAATTAACTAATTAACTATTATATATTTAATAATTATATTACTAATTAACTAATTAGTTATTATATAATTAATTATCAATAATTACTAATTAACTAATTACAAATTATATAATTAATAATTATATTACTCATTAACTAATTAATTATTAAATAATTAATTATTATGTTACTATGTAACTAATTAATTATTAAATAATTAATAATTATATTACTAATTAACTAATTATATTATTTATTATCTAATTAATTTACTAATTAACTAATTAAATATTATATAATTAATTATTAATAATTATAAATTAACTAACTAACTATTATACAAGTAATAATTATATAACTAATAGTTATATTAGTAATTAATAATTAATAATTAATAATTATAATGAATAATTATAATGGATAATTTAAAAGAATAATTATATTACTAATTAACTAATTAACTAATTAAATATTATATAATAATTTTAAATAATTATTAATTAATAATTATAATGAATAATTATATTTCTAATTAACTAATTAACTATTATATAATTAGTAATTGTATTACCAATTAACTAACTAATTATTATATAATAATTTTTAATAAATACTAATTAATAATTATAATGAATAATTGTAATTTATAATTATATTACAAATTAACTAATTATAAAAAGGGTCTTGCCTCTATCTTTCTAAATAATTTAACTAATTAACTATTATATAATTAATAATTATATTACTAATTAACTAATTCATTATTATATAATTAATAATTATATTTCTAAGTAACTAATTAATTATTAAATAATTAATAATTGTTTTACTTATTAATAAATTATATTACTAGTTAACTAATTAAATATTATACAATTAATTATTAATAATTACTAATTAACAAACTAATTATTATACTATTAATAGTTTTATAATTACCAATTATATTATCAATTAACTAATTAATAATTAATAATTACTAATTACTAATTACTAATTACTAATTATAATGCATAATTATAATTAGTAATTATAATGAATAATTAGAATTAATAATTATAATGAATAATTATAATTTATAATTATATTACTACTTAACTAATTAACTATTATATAATTAATAATTATATTACCAATTCACTAATTAATTATCATATAATAATTGTTAATAATTACTAATTATTAAGTATAATGAATAAATATAATTTATAATTATATTAATAGTTAACTAATTAACTATTATATACTAAATAATTATATTACTAATTAATTGGTAAATTATTATATAATTAATTATTAATAATTACTAAGTAATTATTATATAATTAATTATTAATTATATTAATTTAATAATTTAATAATTTAATAATTTAATAATTTAATAATCTATTATATGTTTTATCCATGTTTTAACTTTAAATTATATCGGTCTTATAGTTTATATTTTATAGTCTTCCAAATCCACATACATGAATCATTTTTAAGTTTCACGTAGGTGGTTTTGAAAGCTTATAAATTATTTTTCATGAACATTTTTTATAAAATTCTATTTATTTTATACTATTTATTATATGTTTAATCCATGTTTTATGTTTCATTTTTTTCAGTCTTTTAGTTTATATTTTTTATGCTTTCAAAGTCACGTGCTTGAAACATTTTTAAGTTTCATATAGGTGTCTTTGAAAACTTATAAATTAATTTTCATCAACATTTTTTATGAAATTATTTTTATTTTCAACTATTTTTTATATGTTTAATCCATGCATTATGTTTCATTTATATTATTCTTGAAGTTTATATTTTTATAGGCTGTAAAAGTAACGTACTTAAAACTTTTTAAGTTTCAAGTAGGTGGTTTTGAAAGCCCTATAAATTATTATTTATCATCATTTTTGATGAATTTTTTTTCAACTGATTTTTTATATGTTTAATTCATGTTTTATGTTTCATTTATATTGGTCTTATAGTTTATATTTATAGTTTTTCAATGTCACGTACTTGAAACATAATCTCACATCAGAATGCAGAATGTTCTGTGCAGGTAAGGGAAAACTAGAATCCCACTTCAGAAATGCAGAATGATTTCCAGGGTAAGCTCTTCTATAAAAGGAGCTATGGGTGAGAGTTTTTGTCAGTATCGAGACTGTTGTAATGGCAGTTCTTCTGGATTTTTAATAGCGGATAAATTCAACGGAAAATTTTATTTTTATTTTTATTTTGTTTTGTTTATATATATTTATAAACAAAACAAAAAAAACAAAATCAAAAATAATTTTTTTTAAAAAGAATGGTATTTTTTAGTAGAAAGGTTACAATGTGGTTGCCACCTTTCAACTTAACCCAACAGGCGGCAGCGCCACTGCCGCCTTTCTCCTGAAGCCTAAAGGCGGCAACTTCCCTGCCGCCTTTAGAGCTTATTTTTAAGAAAATTTTTAACCTAGAAATTTTTTATAAAATAATTATTTAAAAAATCTATTTTAAAAAAAATCCTCTGGGAGCCTACCTTTTGGGTTTCTTCCCCCATATTTCATTCTCGGTTTTCTCCTTTTTCCTGGAACCTTTAGGGTTTCATCCCCTTCCTTCTTGTTCGAGTTTAATTCCCAGGTTCCACTTGTATCATTTCTCTTTAGGGTTTCATCCATGGTTTTATTTTTCCATCTTTGGTTTTCTTCCTCAATGGAAGTATGTGTTCTATGTCGATTGATTCTTTCTTTGGTGGTGGTCGTTATTGGTGGGATGATGAGACTATGGTGATGGTATGATGCTGATGACATGATTCATTGTTCTAGGATTTTTTAAAGACGATGACATGGTGGTGGTGGATCAGTGTTAACAAAATTTACTATGAGGGGATCATGTGCGATGGTAGCAATGATGGTTGGTGCGGGTGGTGGACGTTAAAGAATTGGATAATGATGAGGAGTGTTGGTGATGTCGATAGTGATGCGATGTTGTGACAATAATGAATTTGATGAGAGTATTAGTTCGGAAATACGATGATTGTGGTGACGTCTCGGGCGATATCTTTTCTTACATTTTTTTTGTTTCCATTTTTTGAAATTGAATTTTAAATTTGATTGTGGATATTAATTGTGTCTTGTTGTATTATGAAGCATTTTGTGGATGTTGTTTGGTATGCTGTTTTAAATTTGAATGTGGCTATGCTGTTTTGAGGTTCCCACTTATCCATAAAGTGGTATTCTGAAAAAAAATTATTGTTATTAGGTATGACCACACAAAAAATATGTGTTGTTTAGGGGATAATATCCATAAAATTTTACTTAATTGAAATTTAACATATACAATCATGAAAATAAATGACATTATAACAAAAACCTTTAACTCATTCATCGTCTTGCTTCATACTTGTTCAAAACTCCTATATAAAAATATATATTTATTTTAAATATATTCTATAAACATAATCATATATATAATAAATGTTCATTCAATAAGTTCCCATATAAATTTTTCAATCTTTTATGTTTTCAAAATCACAAACACATTTTCTTTATGGAAAATTATCCTTCTCTAGGAAATATTTTCTTAAGGAAAATTTTATTTCTATAAGAAAGGTTTTATCCTTACTCTTGGATTTCAATGTATAATTTAATTCCTTCTCAAACAAAGTCAAACAATTTTTTTCTTGAGACAGAGAATCAGGTCCTTATATATCTTAAATAATTATAGTTTTTTAGACTCCCATTTTCCCAAAATTCATACCCCAAATTCTCTTAAATTCAGACTCTGAATTCTCTAAAATTAAGACTCGTAATTCTCAAAAATTCATATTTGAATTATATGAAATTAAGAATTTGAATTAATCAAAGTTTAGACTTTTAATTCATCAGAATTTAGACTCCAAATTTATCAGAATTCAGACTAAAAAATAATTATCTTTCAGACATTAAATTCATCGGAATTCAGACTCTGAATTCATCAGAATCAAGACTAAGATTTCATCAAATTTCAAACCCCTAATTCATCAAAATTATTACTCTGAATATCCATTTCCAGAATCTGATTGTCCAGTTTTTTTACTCTGATTTCTAATTTTCCTAGATTATGATTATTAATATTTTTCAAAGTTACTTTAGTTCCTTAAAATATTGTTTCAAGTTTATCAAATCCTAGTTTCTTAAATATGTTATTTTTTTCCTTACATATTAATTTTTCTTAATAAACTTTTTGTTTTCTTACGCTTGACATCATTTCTCATATTTACTTATACAAAATTATGTTGTGTAATCTATTTTGAAAAACCGTTGGTTGGGTGAAATGTATAAAAGTCCCTCTGAAATTTAAGAAAAAGTATGAGCATTGGATGAGGGAGCCTACCATTGAAACCTATTCCTATAAATAACTCAACCGTTTGAATATTTTTAGTGATCCAGATATTACATGATGTGGTACTGTGAAGTGATTTCAAGAGAGAAAAACTCTTATGCCTTGAGCGATCTATGAGCATCTTGTTCAGTAATGTACAACTTGTTTAGTTTGATTATTGCAACTCTGATTATTGATGTGTACAATCGAGGTCCTCTAGGGACATGAAAAAAGGTATTGAATACCTTAAAGTTTGAGTGCTTTCATGGATAAAAATACAGACTAACATATTCTTATCGAGGGCTTACCCTGGTGTGGGTAAGACAGACTTTTTGAAAGTATAAATCAAGGGAAATTTATTCAAGGTTGTTGGATACCCTTTTCTTTGGGTTAAAATATTTTCTAATTGTTTACTTATTGTTGTTACAAGTTTTATTTCCACTGTATTTTGTTAAACAGAGAAAGTATAATTTTCATATACTTTCTTATACAAGTTTAAATCTGATATAAATAATATTCTATACAGTTTAAGGTATAATATTTCCCTATGTAAAACATGCTTTAGTTTCCTTAAGATTAACTTGGTTATGTTTTGGGTTATTATATTTAGACTTAGGTCCTTCCAATTATTCCTTTGTTTATGAACCAAAAAGGGTTTTTGAATTCACCTTATTTAACATTGTAAAAAAAATATTTCATTTTATTATTAAAAGGGAATGTTTTCTAAACATACAATTCACCCCCTCATGTACTATATTTCGATTCTGAAATTGGTATCAGGGAAGGTCTCTGAAATAATTATATATACATAAAAAACATCTTGGTTAATTTTTCTTTCTCATATTTACTTTCTCATGTTATTCCTTAAAGATTTTTTATAATATTTTTCTATTAAAATGTT
Organism: Viscum album; assembly: GCA_963277665.1. NCBI lineage: Eukaryota > Viridiplantae > Streptophyta > Magnoliopsida > Santalales > Viscaceae > Viscum > Viscum album. Next base: position 535,155,591 of record OY728138.1, on the reverse strand, counting down.
TTGTGGAATGATATATTCTTATAGAATGGCAGGAATGAATGTCTATTTTATAGATAATTTGAATCCTATTAGACCACAAATCTTTGAAGGTAATGATTATGAGAACAGGAGAGATATCCTAAAGACCTTTTTCATCAACACTAGCGTTGATAACATTGTTATGCTAATGGGAGACTGGAAGATTCCTGAAAAAGAAGTCATAACATTCACAAATCCAGAAAAAAATAAAATCAACAAAACTACAAGCTATAAAATACTCATTTATTTTCCATGACAAGGAATCTCTGCATTCAAATATCTCCTTGTGAAGATACTAACAGTATTTGGATGAAAATTGAAGCTAAACACATTTGAAAATAAAAAGTGATAGAAACTAGAAGAGATATACTTAGAGTTAAATATCATGGATTTATGGTTTCATATGGAGAACTAGTTTTCAATATGAAATAGAGGTTAATGACTGTCATCAAAAATCTACAATCTATCGGAGAAAAATGTATGGATGATGAATTTCTTGTGGAAAATATAATTGATATCATGCCCAATAAATGGGAATCTAAAAGGAAAAATATTTATGAAAATATGAATTTTTTTAACATTACTCTTGATGATTTATTTCGAAACCTTCTTTAGAATGAAATAAGAATGAAGAGAGAATCTAATTTCCACAAGAAAAATAATGTTAATGGAAGTGTTGCTTTTACCAATACATCTAAATCCCATAATCTAGAAATTTTAATTAGATTAAAATCTAAGAAATCTATTGTGTTATCTGAATCAAGTGACTGTGATTTTTCTGAGAATGAACATGCAAATATTGCTCAAAGGGTGAACAAGATTGTGGGAAAGAAAGATTTTCAGTACTGATATAAGAAGAAAGATAGAAAGGACAAGAAATATTCGAAAGTAACTTGTAATTAATGCAAAAGGGTTGGACATACCAGTCTTTATTATCCTATGCTTAAGAGAAAGGATTGAAAGGAAAATCATTCTGAAAGAAATAGTAAGAAGTACTACAAGTCTAAGGCTAAGAATTTTCTCAAAAATAATGACACATAGAGTGCCAGTGGGGGTGAATTTTATATGAATATTCATAATATGAATATTTTGGTTAGAAGAATATTGGTCTTATTTCCAGATTACCTATTGAAAATCATTGTCTCTTGGATAAGGTACACAATGTTGAATCTTTAACCAATATTTCCTTAAATGTGAATGTTCTTAATGAATAATATTATGAATATTCAGATTAAAAATCTTCCACATCAAAAGATAACACATTACCTTCATTTGATGTAGTTTCGAGATTTTCTAAATTACTTGATTATGATAACTGTAAGATAAAAAGGAAGCTAGACAAATAAAATATTAGAATTTATATTTTACGAAAAGAATTAACATATCATTATAAATTCTTGATAAAAAAATCTTTATTTTAAAAATGTTTCAAAAATCCTTAAGGAAGTTAATTATAAGAGGAATAAACATTCCAAGGAACTTGAAAAGGTTAAGAAAAATGTTTTATAGAATAACTCAAACTCTAAAGTTAATGATTTTGAGGATAATAATTTTGTCATCAGACTAAAATCTGAAATTTTTTCCTTACAGAAAGGTTTATCAAATTTTACTTCTGGAAGGAAATAATTTGATAAAATATATTCACAACTTTTTCCTATTAGTAATAGTTTTGAATTAGGTTATACTCATTCAAAACATATTTTTATTCATAATTATTTTGTTCCCAAAAGTTCTCCTTTTTTCCCTTAATGTTAATGTGGTGTACACTGGGAGAAAAAATTTTCTTTAAAAAAAATCCTTAGGTTTTCATAAAGCTTATTTTTTCAAGACAATGTGGATACCTATGATTTTACATTCTAACAATTCCTAACCCAAGAAATTGAGGATTCCAAAAATCCTAATTCTTTTATTTTCAGGAATACACTGGAAGTACCAAAAACACTACACGATACATGGATATTGGATGTTCTCGACACATGATTTGTAATAAAAACTTCTTTGAAATAGTTATCAAGATGAAAGTAAGAAAATTATCTTTTAGAGATAACTTTCAAGGAGAAATTGTTGGTATAAGTAACATTGTTATTCTTAGAAAATCATTATTTTCAAATGTTTTATTAGTTAAAGGGATTAAACAGAACCTTATAAGCGTAATCCAATTATGTGATAAAGTTGACCTTGTAAATTTTAGGAATGATAAATTATTAAAACAAAATTCCAAGGAAGAGTTCATTCTCTCTACCCATAGGCATGAGGATGTTTATACACTTAACATAGAAGGCCATAGGATCCCAGATATACATTTCTTTAGTGAAATATAAGATCAATATTGGTTATGACATAGAATTATAGGACATTGTAACTTTATTAACCTATGAAAACATTCAATGAAAATAATTGTTAAGGATCTATTGGATCTTAGATTTGATTCTTTAAAAGTTTGTGATCCTTTTCAATATGGAATGCAACATAAGTATATCTTTAAATCAATTAGTGAAGTCTCCACATATGATAAATTATAGCTAGTTCATATAGATCTTTTCAGTCCAATATAGACTGTATGTATTTGAGTCAAATACTATGTATTTTTTATTTTATGATTACACTAGATTTACATGGGTTTATTTATTAGCAACGAAATATGAATATTTTTCTTATGTAAAATATTTTTCATCCAAAGTTAAAAATCATAAATTCATACAATTTATAACTAGTCATAGTGATCATGAGGTTGAATTTGAAAATTCATATTTTTAAACTTTTGGTAGCAATAAAGGCCCTACTCATAACTAATCATCTCCAATAACTCCTCCACAAAATGGTGTTGTCAAAAGAAGAAATCTAATTCCTTAAGAGAAAACATGAACCATGTTGACTGAATACTATATTTCTAAACATTTTGGGGATGAAGTAGTAAGTACTTCTTATTATACTATAAATAGAGTGTTAATCATTCCTTTTCTAAATAAAACACCTTAAGAATTGTGAACTGGAAGAAAACCTAATGTTTCTTACTTCAATGTATTTGGATGCAAAGTATTCATCATTAATACTAAATATAAGTTACATAATTTCACACGTAAATATGATGAAGGAATTTTCGTAGGATATTCCACTACTTCTAAAACATATAGTGTTTTAAATAAAACTTATTGTACTATTGATGAAACATTGAATGTTAAATTTGATGAAACTGATCCCTTTGTTTTTAAACAACCAAAACCTACATCTTTAGATGTGCTTTAGAAAAATTATTATCAAACATTGATGGAAGATACATCTAATAAATAAAATAATCATGAAAATGTTTTTGAAGTATTTAACACACAATATTTTTACCTTATGTTGATAAATAGATTTTACAAAACCCAAATCAGTTGTTTCGTAAAAAGAATCCCAGTGATTGTATCATTGGGTATGAAAATCATCCTGTAAGGAATATAATTTCTGTAAGAAGTGAACTAGAAAATCTATAATTCCTTTCCCAATTAGATACTAAAATCACTGATGAAACTTTAGGTGAAAATTATTTTATTAATGGTATTCAAGATGAACTAATTGGATTCAAATAGAAAAAAGTCTAGACATTTATTGAAATACCAAAAGAAATTTCTAAAATTAGAGAAAATTTGGTCTTCAAAAATTAATGAAATGAAAATGGAATCATTGTAAGAAATAAATATAGATTATTTACTAAAGGCTATAATCATCAAGATTGAATAAACTGTGATGAAAACTATGCTCTAGTAGACAGACTTGAATCTTTTCGTATTCTACCAGCCTTGGTATCATTCTTCAATTTCAAACATTTTCAAATGGATGTCAAGTGTGATTCTTTAATAGATATGTTCAATAGGAAGTTTATGTTGAACAAACTCCAGGTTTTGAAGACAAAGAATCTTGAACATGTTTTTAAAGTCACCAAATCATTATATGGACTTAAACAATCCCCTAGAGTCTGGTATGATAGACTCACAATATTTTTGTTACAAAATTATTATGTTATGGTAACTACAAGCCCAACTATTTTGATAAATAAATATACAAAAATGTTATAATTGTTCAAATTTATGTTGATGACATTATATTATGATCAAATTAGTAATATTTAACTATTTCATATGTGAATCTTTTGAAATTAGAGTTTTAAATGAGTATGACGGGTGAGTTAACATTTTTCCTTGGTTTTCAAATTTATGAAAAACTAGAAGGAACTTATTTATTTTAATATATTTACATTAAATATCTTCTTAAAAAGTATTGATATGAAATAACTAAAAGTATAAGAACTAAAATCGGTAAAAAAAACTCTATTGATCTTGATGAAGCTGGAAAATCAGTAGATCAAAAATCTTTTAGATGTATGCTAGGAAGTTTATTGTGCTTAACAGCTAGTTAACCAGACATAATGATTTCAGTATGCTTATGTGTAGGATATATTTCTAATCCAATGTAATCCCTTTTAAAAGAAGTGAAAATAATTTTTCTCAATTTAAAGGGAACCATGGACTTAGGAATTTTTTATTCTTATAGAAATTATTTTAATTTATTTTTTTAGATGTTGATTTTGGTGGATGTATAATTGATAGGAAAAGTACTTATGAAACTTTTCATTTATTAGGATATTCATTGGTTTCTTGGTCATGCAAGAAGAATCACTCAGTAGCACTTTTCCACAGCAGATTCTAAATATGTAGAACCTAGAAATTGTTTTGCTCAAGTGTTATGGATGTAAAACACACTCACAGACTATGAAATTAATTATACCAAGACACAGATATTGTGTGATTATACTAGTTCCTTTTCCTTAAGAAAAAACCAAGTACATCACTCTCGTGCAATGCATATATATATTATTCATCACATTCATAGGGATCATAGACACAAAGGAGATATAATTCATAAATTTATTAGAACAAAAGAACAACTTGCTGACAATTTTACAAAATCATTACCCTATGATAGATTTGAATATAATAAAAAAAAGTTAGGAATGATAACCATAAGGTAATATTACATAATAAATTTTTATTGAAACCTATCTCCATAAATTAAGAAATTCCTTTTTATAGGGGAGAGTACATTTTTTTAATTCTTCTTAAAATTTTTCATTTCCTTAATATTTTTTTTGGAACCTAAAGTTTTTCATTTCCTTAATATTTTTTTAGAACCCAAATGTTTCCTTTCCTTAATAAAATTTTTCAGAACCTAAATTTTTATTTTCTAGAATATTTGTTTTTTATGAAGAACCTTATCAATATTGACAATTATTTTAAAGAAATATTGAAGGTATGTTTTCTTACATAAATCTTTAAAATATTATTTTTTTTACTTGTTGGTATTTCTATCCTTATTTATAAAAAACCTCATTGGATTCACTTTCCTTAAATATGATTTCTCTTTAAAACCTCACATGATCGGAACCTTCAAATACTTATTTAATATTAACATCATTCTTCAGATTATATCAAGATTATATCAACAGTTGAATTTATTAGGTAATTTGAACCATCACTGTGAAGAGTATATAAAGGCCCCCTTATTTGTGTCCCATATCAATTTTTTGAAATCCTTTGTGTTGAATCTCTACCGCCCTTCAAATCAGCTATTCAGATTTCTTAGTTTCCTTATCCTCCGGATGTCTCTTGACATTCACTGTTCTAAAGGGTATCTTTCCCCACACATCTATCCCAATGGTTTCAAAAAACATGGGAATATCTATTTTTTTATTATCTATTCCCACGGTTTTAATAAAACCATGGGAAACTAATACCCAATTATCCGAATGCATCACGCTCCTCCTCCCTCTTCCAATGTGCTCCTCCACTCTTCTATCACGCACCTCCTTACCCTTGCTTCCATCTCCCCCTTCCATCGCATTCCTCCTCGCTTCCCTGACTCACAGCCCTCTCCTCCCCTATCCAACCACTGCCTCTCAGCCATCCAACCTCCACCACTCGTCCCTCTTATCCCCTCACTGACCACCGCCTCCTGGCCATCCTTCCATCCAACCTCCACATCCTGGCCATCTCCTGCCCTCCCCAGCCTCCTCCTCCACTCCCGACCTCCCTCCCAGCCTCCGCCTCAACCTCAACATCCCAGCCTCTGCCTCCCTGCCCCCCTTCTCCTGTAACGCCTCACCTCTCTACTCCCTCTCCTCTCAGCCTTGGCCTCTGCCTCAACTTCCCCCAGCTTGGGCAACGTCCCGTCCCAGGCTCCACCTACCTGCCCCCAGATCTAGCATCTAGGTATGCAATTTCATCTCCTTTTTTCCCAGTGGTTGATATCTCTTCTATTGAGTTGGTTTTTTGAGATATCGTCTCTCAAAGTTATCATGCATTCAATATGAAGATTATGACAAAATTCAACATATGTGTTTGATCAACAAGTGAAGCTAGAGGGAGGTTTAGATTAAAAAGGTGATGCGAGGGATAATTAGGACCCACTCTGTTTCTATTAAATGAGTGGATGAAGAAGAATTTGGCATTGTTTGGTCTCATATCTTTCATTCTTTTCAGCCTCTATGTTATTTTTTGATATGTTGGAATCTGGTGAATCATTCATTTAAATATATTCCTTTTGAATTATCTTTTTTTAGATCCCTTGAATTCAACTATATTCCAAGAATTTCAGAGTTCTTAAGAAATTTGGTGATGCATTCAAGGTGTTCTTATAGGATAATTAGATGGAAATGACAAGGAAGAAACCCATTCAGGTTAGATTATTTATTTAATCAAGACTATATCAAACTCTCTTAGATTTCATTTAGTTTAGTTTTGATTATTGAACTAGTCTTATCCAAAATATTTTTTATGAAGGTAATACTAGGTATTTTTATAACTTTTACCTTATGGGTTTCTCTATTACTTTTTGTCTCATGCATGTTATATTTATTTTTCAGTTGATCATTTATGTATATCCTACTAGTGTTTTGAAGATATGTTTCTATTACAGGTTTTATAGGATATAGAGTCCCGTATTATGATATGTTCCTAATTAGTTATAATAACTATCCCCTGGCCTATTAGAATTAGACATGAGGTGAAAATCCCTACTTACTAATGGATTGGGAAGTTCCTTGATGGGTCATGTCATGTTAGGAGGCTTCGATATTAGGAAAAAATTCTAAGGATTGTATGATGACTATTTGTATAATGATAAGGAATAATGGAAAGTGGTAGAATATAGAAAGGAGAAGAAAAATTAATGGGTAGAAGGCTCAATTCCTAATTATGTTTGGGTGGGGAAGCAAGACATTAAAGTATTTCCTTCCCACGAGGCTCACTTTGGTGATGAAAATACTTCACCGATGTTGTTTTATTATGAAGAATAAATGTAATTGGAATAAAAAAACCATCAAATTATTACAAATGTATAAATAATGGAAGAAGTTATAAAGGTGTAAGGATTATTATCTTTTCCACAACCTATAGTAATAGTATAAATGGGAACATTTACTAGCATTAATGGGATGGAAAAATAATCCCATGAGCCTAGACACCCTATTCCAAGTGATGTTCCTAAGGAAGATTCAGTGGATTCAGAAGATAAAATCCAAACTAAGAATGAAGAGAGGATATATCGGTAGATTAATATATAAGTTTATCTTAAATCCAATTGTCAAAGACAATAACATACAAAGAACATAAACCTGAATTCTTCTCTAAGGGAAATCATTCTACTATAGTAAACACATTTATCTTTTTTTAGTTGAACCATAGATGAAAATATGGAATGGATCCAAAATATAATTTGGATCTTATTATATACTCTAAGGAATAGATAAAGACATTGACCATCAATAATTCACCAGAGGATATTGATTGATTATAAAATTAAATGATATAATTTGATACATATGAGGAATAAAAATAGTGGATCAAGAAACAATATCAATTTTTCAATTTAGTATTTAATAAAGGGAATATTAACATGGAAGATTTTTTTCAATAGAACAAGAAGGTCTATTTACTTGAAGACCTCATTAAAGATGATCCAAAAAAGGGTATGTTATATTACATAAATATTATATAGGGTGAAAGACTCCAATATTTTAATTTTTTTAGATAGATCTAATGATGCCCTATATAATTTAATTTTATTTATAGATTTATCTTTTTATGTGGGTTAACACCAAACCCATAAATTTGGTCTTCCTAAAAATAAAAAAATATATTTAATTGATGGTTGAATGAAGGGGAATAATATGAGAAAATAAATATTAGATAATTAAGAAATTATATGATTAATAATGTTTTGTTTTATGAAATTATTATAAAAATGAGAATTTTAGATTTCAAAGAAGTTTATAAACTATTATTATTTTATTTAAGATATTCATTATTTATTAAATTATTTTAGTTGATTTACCTTGTTAATATTTAACTATAATAAATGGGTAAATATTAATAAAATTAAAATGATGACAAAGGATATATGATTTTAAATTATGACTTGTTAATTATTTGAGTTACATAAAAAAAAGTCATGTGAAGGATAAATATAGCATTCTCTATCAATAAAACTCAAAGGTGAGCCTTTCCATTCTTATAGTCTAAACTAAAGGAACCATCCTTGACATTTAAAAGAATGGTAGTATTAAAACCCATAGATTACGATGGAGATATTAAAACCAAATAGATCATGTATAATCCAGTTAACTCATCATTTAAAAATTAAATGAGGGTATTCCATAAGAATCCAAAACAGTAATCGATGACATTTGATACATATGACATTACCTAAATCCCAAGGGAGATTCCCCTAGTCATTTCACTTCAATTTCCCTCATTATCATTTCTTATGAGAACTCTAATCATGGTGTGTGTAAAATTTAGTGTTCGATATTAATATAATAATGTATATTTTATTTTTCAATTGATTTTAAATTCATTTATTTTACCAAAATGAAATTTTCCTTTTTAAGAGTGTTGTTGTGACTTGTTCCACTTTGTATGCAGTAGGTGTTTCTTGGTAATTATTTTATTAAAAAAATTCATGAAGTGATTTAGTTTATTAAATTAGTCTTCTAGTATATTTATAACAATATTTGATACCCATGATTATTTTATATAAATTATCTAAATGATTTTCATTAATTCTTGGAGATGAAGTGGTTTTCTTTAAATTTTTTCCGTCTTTGAATTATAATTTTACCCATGGAAAATATTAAATTACATGGATATGGGGCTCGTTTAAAATATTTATGATGATGACTGAATGTTTTTATCTATCCCTTGCTTTTTAAATGAAATAGCCCATGTTTAAGGGTGTGTTTTAATGTTAAAATTTTATTTTTTTTATGTTACACCTAAGGGAGGAAAAACATTCTTATCTCTCCCTTAATTCAACTATAATGACACATACCAATCTATCATAGACATGAAACCTTTCTTGGACCAGTATGGTTTACCTTTTTGATCATCCCTTTATAGGATAGAGGTAATAATTTTATATCTGATACTGAAAGGGTTGAAATTGGTTATCAAAATAAAGGCACTTGCAATACAAATGTTAATTGACTATTATGTTTTTATGTTCTAATAGTTTTATTTTTTATAGTACATATCCCTTTTTTAATTATGGTTTAAATTTTTGATTAGAATATAAATTGTTTTTCTTGTTATTGAATGGATAGAAGCTAGATGTATCGTACCGATTGGATTTCAACCTCGTTTCGAAATAATTTGGAGAATTTTTTAGATTTTTCATTTGAAAATGCTTCAGATGGAGGTTGTAAATAGTGTGCATGCTATAAATGTGTTGGAAGACCATGGTTAAGCCAGGAAGAAGTTTTCTACCATATAACAAAATTTGTATTTCAAACAAACTATTATGTTTGGTATCACCATGGAGAGACGAGTCAATGTTCTACTGGTCACGATCAAAATGAAATAAGTGGCATGGAGAATGTGATATTTGATCAGTTTCCATTTGTCCATCATCACAAGATAGATAGTATTCCCGTGAATGAAGACAATGATATCAATACACGTGAGGAAAATACTGAAGTTGATGATGAGAGAGTGAAAAATTTATTAGATCATGCCAGAACTCTAGTATATCAAGAACGTACTAAAATGACCGAGTTAGAATTTTTAATGCAATTATATAATATGAAAAACATGTATGTAATTTCTAATACCGCTATTGATTACATTATTACATTTTTGAAGGACTTGCTTCCTGATGGTGCAGATATTCCCTCAAATCATTTCATGTCTTGGAAGTTAATTAAGCAGTTTGGATTTGATACTAATAAAGTTCATTCTTGTTCAAAAGATTGCAGTTTATTTTGGGAGGAAACAAATGACCATAATGACTTTAAAAATGTGGTACATCTCGATGGAAGACAAATGCATATGGAACACCATCTCATGTGGTACCTAAAGTCATGTGTAATTTTCTATTGATTCCTAGATTTAAAAAATCTATTCATGCCCGCAGATTTCTCAGAAAATATGTGATGTCATGATGCAGAGATAATTAAAGGTAATGATGAGTTGGTTCATCCTACAGATGAATTATCATGGAGGAAATTTGATGCACAACATCCTAATTTTGCAGCTGAGGTATGTAATGATTGGTTGGATCTATCCTGTGATGGTTTTAATCAGTTTGGTCAGATGGTTACTTCTCACAGCACGTGGCCAGTTTTTATTCATGTTTATAATCTTTCTCCATGGATGTGGATGAAAAAACCCTTCACTTTCTTGAGTATACTAATATCTGGACCTTATGATCCTAGTAATGATATAGATGTCTACTTGCAGCCATTAATAAGAGAGTTGAAAAAAAATTATTTCGATGTGGAAACATTCGATACTTCCTCAAAGAATATGTTTCAGATGCATGATTCCCTTCTATGAACTATAAATGATTTCCTTGATTATGTAATGAATTATGGGTGGATCATGAAGGGAAAACAATCATGTCCTATTTGTATAAAAAAACACGATTGAGTAGGCTTAAATATTGTCATAGTTTCAATTTCATGGGGCATCGACGATTCTTTCCAATGGATCTTCAATACAGGACAAATCGTCGAAGGTTTGATAATACCGTTGAGACTGAACAACCACCAAAATGTATGTCAGGAAGAGATGTGCTTAATGAATTAAAATATTTCAATTTTTCTTTAGGTAATGGTTAGTTGAAATCTAAAAAGAGGAATAATGTTGACACTAAAACCTCTTACAATTAGAAAAAGAGAAGTATTTTTTTTTTGAATTCCCATATTGCTCTACCAATTTGTTACATCATTGTTTATATGTAATTCATATTGAGAAAAATATATGTGAAATGTTGCTTGCAATTCTTCTGAATATCAAGGGGAAGACCAAAGAGGACTTCTGATTTTGTTGAGACTTGTTGGATTGGGGTATTCAACCAGAACTGCATCCTATTTGTATCGGTAAAAACAAATGGAAAGTTCCTTATGATTCTTATGTGATGACACCATCAGAGAAAGATAAATTTCTTGTAGTATTGGAGAATATCAATATAGCGTCCCGCATTTTTATCACATAAACTTTCATTACATTATACAAAACCGAGGATCTTTAAGGTTTAGTGTCTTGGAAACTAGGAACTTATTACATGAGACAAAAAAACATTCTTCTTAAACACATAAAACGCTTATTCATTTGTTCATACTAAGTTCATTACATCATCTCATAACCTGGGAGCATACATCAAAGGAAAGGGTGAGCAGATGGCTCAGTAAGGGAAACAAGGGAAACATTTTACATGAGAACTTGAGACACATCAAAAGTCATGAAAAATAACTTTAAGGAATGATAAAGAGATCATGAGGCATATCATAATAAAAATAACATGTTTCATAACTTGAATATGCAGCTAAAACATTTAACATAGACAATCATGAACATATAACCAAGGTCCATCCCCAAGGTGTCATTTTAAATTACCAATTTTATTCACTAAGATATCGTCAAAATTGTAATCTCTAGTGGTTACATCATTACCCAATGCATTGGAGCGCTATCAGGGCAAACCCTTAAATTTGACTTCATTATCATGTGAGCCACATATATCATCATCAATACTTTCATAAACAACCCATATAGCATAAAAGAAATTGGTTTCATCTCATAGTCATCACATTTTAAAAACTGCTTTAAAGAAATGATCTTTATATCACTTTAAACCCACGGAAAAACGAAAGCGGGTTTCATGTATGTAAGTCAAAGAATTTAAAATAAAAAAATTTTATATATATTTTAATACCCCTATAGAATAAAGAGACTTGAGTATTCACTTAATAAAATAAAATAATTTGAGAAAAAAGAGAGAGACATTTTGAGATGAAAATTCGGCAGCATAACGACTATGTTGCAGGGTTTTAGAAAATACTGAAAAGAGAGGAGAGATGAGTCACCCACTCATAAATGATCCATAAAACAGTAGGGGAAGGAATATAAAGTATTTAAGAACATGGTAATGAAATTTTAAAGATATACCATTTGAAATGAAGAACATGAAAGGAAGACAAAAAATAAGATTTCTCTTATGAAAATTCAGCAGCCTAACAGCGTCACTTAAAATTCAAAAAAAAAACGAATTGAAGAGATCGAATAGGGTCTCTCATCATATGAACATAAAATATCAGTATGATAGATATATAGATCATACCACAATATAAAAAAAAGGAACTTGAAAGACTTTACAAGAAAATAGAACTTGAAAATGAGAAGGGTGAAAGAATCCCTTAAAAATTCGCCAGCCCAACGGCGTCACTTAAACATAAAAAAAATGAATTGACAAAGTCAAATAGGATATATCATCATATGAACATAAAATATAAGTATTATAGATATAGATATCATACCCCAAAATAATAAAAAGTAACTTGAAAGACTTGACAAGAAAATAGAACTTGAAAATGAGAAGGGTGAAAGAATCTGTTACAAAAATTCTGGCAGCCTAACGGCGCCACTTAAACATTCTTAAAATGAATTGATGAGTGAAAGAGGGGGTATCTCATCATAAGAACATGAAAATTATCTTATTCGGAATATAAAAGAACATCCCCAACATAATAACAAGGAGCATAAAAGAAATGACATAAAAGATAGTACTTGGAAAGAAAGAAAGAGGTAGGATCCCTTAAAAATTCGGCAAACTAACGGCGCCACTTAAACATTATTAAAATTAATTGATTAGATAAATAGGGGGTCTCTCATCATAAGAAATTATTATTACATTAGTATGAATATAAAAGAACATCCCCAACATAAGAACATGGGGCATAAAAGAAATGACATAAAATAGAGTACTTGGAAAGAAAGAGAGAGATAAGATCCCTTACCTTAAAACGTAACTCTTAAAACTCCAAGGTTGGGACCTTGAGGGATTGGGGGAACCTTGGGAGGACTCCTTGAAAGGTAAGGAGACCAAAACTTCGTTGATAAGGATTTTGGAATGGAAAGGATGAGAGAATGGCTTGGTATTTATAGGGGAAGTGAGGGGACAAGGCATTAGTGGCCAAGGGACACCTCATTGGTGGTATTGGCAAAACCATGGTCTTGCCCATGGTATTTGCACATGGTATTGGCCACTTGGGACACCTCATACCTTATATTACTATTCATAAGTCTACCATATTGATTAAATACTTAATACATCATTTAATGATGTCATTAAACACACGTAACTTAAAAATTGTATTTTCACTATTCACTGAAAATTCAAATTTCTCGGAAAAAAACCCAAAATTTTACCTTAACCAAATATCGACGCTCCGATTTGAAAAATGAACTCCATTTTATAAAAATAATTTTCTAAATATTTTTAATTTAATTTTTTAATAAATACACTATTCACCGAAAATTCATTTTTTTCAGAAAAATCCCCAAAAATTACCTTAACATAATATCGATGCTCTGAGTTCAAAAATGAACTCCATTTTATAAAAATAATTTTCTAAATATTTTTAATTTAATTTTTAATTAAAAAACAATATTCACCCGAAAAAACTAATACTTGACTAACAATTTCTGAAACAGTTATTTACCTATTTTATTGAATCACATTACTTAATCAAGGTGCCTAGATTATGTTAATACTTTCTTTAAGTGAGATTACTAATCCATTTGGTCACATTACTAATCCTAAGCATAAAATCACTATTCATAATTTACTATTCATCAAAATCATGTTGATCTTATTAGACTTTAAATTTCTTGCTGAAAATAATTTTAGAAGACAATTTTTTGAAAATCATTACACATAATTAATTATTTAAGGTTTACTTAAATATTTTCAAATTTTTTTTTTCTATAATTCATCAAAAATATGCATACTATATTTATCTGGACATTTGAAAATTCAGAAACTTCATCATAAGAAGAAATCTCAATTTTTATTTAAATCAAAGGATTACACAAGGCATTTACAGTCTCCTTACATAGACCCTTATAACCCCATCATAGGACCTAAGTGTAAGGTGTGATAAGGTGAGATAATCTGAGGGCGGCTCAGCCAAAGTCGAAAAGTAGTAATTTCTGTCAGTTTGAACTTCTCGCAAAGGAGATTCCGTTCTAACTTCACACGATGAAGTTCGGCTTGGGTTTGGTCCAGAGCAAAGCCCAGTGGTGCTACCTCCTTCCCAAGTTCTGTTAGATGGGCTTCGATTGGCACGAGACTACTGGATGTGGCCATAGAATCTTCTTTCTGTATTAATTAACCAAGATAACTTGTATTTAGATACAATAATCACAACATTTAGTTTCCAAAGGTCATATTGACTAAAAGTCATATAATATTCAATACCCAACAGTCTCATTTTAATTATACTCATTTTATTAAATGAAAATGTTTTTTTAGCATGAAATAAACTAACACACAAAAATTAGGAAACAAGATTTATTCAAAACATCAGGTCGTTACAATCTTCCCCCTTATGAAATTGCATCCTCACAATTTTTAAAATTGGGCTTGGAAATTTCATTGAAAGTCCCACATCAGAAAAAGAGTCAGTAACACTATTACTTTAAAAGAAAGAAAAGGAAGTAAAAAGGTCACCTGAGTTAACCCATACTATGATTCTATATAGGAAAATATGGACATGGAGGAGAAAAAAAGGGTCAAGTTCTGAGGGAGAGTGACAGAAAACATGTCCAAAAGGAAGTTAACCACTAGAAAATCACAAACTTGTGATGGGTTAATCAGTCTTTGATTACCCGGTAGGAAACATAAACCAACAACGTTTTTGTTTTATGTTCCTTTTAATAATTTAGAGGAATTCATTTACTACATATAATAAGAACACAGGGAAATATATTTACCTTCAAGTAGAGTTTCATCCCTTAATAAGTTTCTACCAAAACTAATCTTTTCTCTAAACTATGAGAATTCAAAACTACTTGGTCTCATCAAAGCACAAGAATCCTCTTCTAAAGAATCACATAATCCACAAAAGAATAACTGTCTATCTTTAAACATTTATCCCAAAAACAATAAGGGTAAGATAAAACAACTCTTCAAAAATAAATAACCCTATAGGAAGGGAAACGACTTTAAATCTTTAAAGTTCCATGTTACTACCCAAAGTTCACCATAGACAATTCCATAATTAACTGTCCTTACAATTCCTCAAAATAAACCAAACTAATATTGAAACCCAAATACAAGAAGGATTTGATAACATAGTCTTCCAAGATAAAATTTATCATTCATCTCCAAACAAAATCAACCACTCCTAACATCTTATAACAAAATTAACTAACCTAAACATATTTTACCCAAGATAGGATAATTATTTCCATAAGTAACCTAAATTACTATAAGTTCACCTTAAATTCATCAGTTCTTCAAAATATAAGTCAACATTTACTCCTTAAATAAAATTTCGTAGTAATCTATTTACCTCAATCATATAGGGTTCCCAAAATAGTGAACATCTTTCAAAATAATATTCATATTTTAATCCCTTAATCATTTTTTTTTCAAGAAGAACTGCTTCACAACATCAACATGTGATTCATAACAATAGATGTTTTCTTGTATTTAATATTTTTATTAGTGAACCTTGTAAAGTTTCCAAATCCTTATTTCCACAAATAATTAAACCATCATTTGATACCAACAATAGCATCCCACCTTTTTATCACATAATCTTTCATTACATTATACAAAAGTGATGATCTTTAAGGTTTAGTGTCTTGGAAACCAAGAACTTATTACATGAGACAAAAAAACATTATTCTTAAACACTTAAAAGGCTTCTTAATTTGTTCATACTAAGTTCATTATATCATATCATAACCTGGGAGCATACAACAAAGGAAAGGGTGAGAAAAAGGCCCAGTAAGGGAAACAAGGGAAACATTTTACATGAGAACTTGAGACACATCAAAAGTCATGAAAAATAACCTTAAGGAATGAGAAAGAGATTATGAGGAATATCATAATAAAAATAACGTGTTTCATAACATGAACTTATGGCTACAACATTTAACATAGAAAATCATGAACATATCACCAAGGTCCATCCCCAAGGTTTCATTTCAAATTAGCAAGACTATTCACCATGATATCGTTAAAATTGTAATCTCTAGTGGTTACATCATTACCCAATGCATTGGAGCACTATCAGGGCGCACCATTAAATTTGCCTTTATTATCATGTGATCCACATATATCGTCATCAATCATTTAATAAACAACCCATATAGCATAAAAGAAATGGGTTTCATTTCATAGTCATCACATTTTAAAAACTACTTTAAAGACGTGATCTTTATGTCACTTTAAACCCACGGAAAAAGGAAAGCGGGTTTCATGTATGTAAGTCACAGAATTTAAAATAGAACATATATATATATATATATATGTTAATACCCCTATATAAGAAAGATATTTGATTATTCACTTAATAAAATAAAATAATTTGAGAAAAAAGAGAGAGATTTTGAGATGAAAATTCGACAGCATAACGACTATGTTGCAGGGTTTTAGAAAATACTGAAAAGAGAGGGGACATGGGTCACCCACTCATAAATGATCTATAAAACAGTAGGGGGGCAGAATATAAAGGATTTAAGAACATGGTAATGAAATTTTAAAGATATACCATACGAAATGAATAACATGAAAGGAAGACAAAAATAAAAGTTCTCTTATGAAAATTCAGCAGCCCAACGGCGTCACTTAAACTTCAAAAAAATGAATTGATGAGATGAAATAGGGTCTCTCATCATATGAACATAAAAGATCAGTATTATAGATATATATATCATACTCCAAAATAATAAAAAGTAACTTTAAAGACTTGACAAGAAAATAGAACTTGAAAATAAGAAGGGTGAAAGAATCCCTTAAAAATTCGACAGCCCAACGGTGTCACATAAACTTTAAAAAAATTTAATTTCCAAGGTAAAATAGGGTATCTCATCATATGAAAATAAAATATCAGTATGATATATATAGATATCATAC
Source organism: Viscum album (assembly GCA_963277665.1). Taxonomy (NCBI): domain Eukaryota; kingdom Viridiplantae; phylum Streptophyta; class Magnoliopsida; order Santalales; family Viscaceae; genus Viscum; species Viscum album. Next base: position 535,138,113 of record OY728138.1, on the reverse strand, counting down.
CCCAACATATAAAAAGTAACTTGAAATACTTGACAAGAAAATAGAACTTGAAAATGAGAAGGGTGAAAAAATTCGTTAAAAAAATTTCGGCAGCCTAACGGCGCAACTTAAACATTCTTAAAATGAATCGATGAGAGTAAGGGGGGTCTCTCATCATAAGAACATGAAAATTATAGTAGTATGAATATAAAATAATATCCCCAACATAAGAACATGGAGCATAAAATAAATGACATAAAAGAGAATACTTGGAAAGAAAGAGAGAGGTAGGATCCCTTAAAAATTCGGCAGCCTAACGACGCCACTTAAACATTATTAATATGAATTGATGAGAGAAATAGGGGGTCTCTCATCATAAGAAAATTAAAATTACATTAGTATGAATATAAAATAACATCTCTAACATAAGAACATGGAGCATAAAATAAATGACATAAAAGATAGTACTTGGAAAGAAAGAGAGAGGTAGGATCCCTTACCTTAAAACGTAACTCTTAAAACTCCATGGTTGGGACCTTTGGGGCTTGTGGGAACCTTGGGAGGACTCCTTTGGAGGTAACGAGACCAGAACTTCATTTAGGAGGATTTTGGAATGGAAAGGATGAGATAATGGCTTGGTATTTATATGGGAATTGAGGGGACAAGACATTAATGGCCAAGGGACACCTCATTGGTGGTATTGGAAAAACCATGGGCTTTCCCATGGTATTTTCCTATGGAATTGGCCACTTGGGACACCTCATACCTTATATTAATATTCATAAGTCGACCATATTGATTACATACTTAATACATCATTTAATGATGTCATTAAACACTTGTAACTTAAAATTTGTATTTTCACTATTCACTGAAAATTCAACTTTCTCAGAAAAAACCCAAAATTTCACCTTAACCAATTATCGACGCTCTGATTTCAAAAATAAACTCCATTTTATAAAAATATTTTTCTAAATATTTTTAATTTATTTTTTAAATAAATACACTGTTCACCAAAAATTCATTTTTTCAGAAAAATCCGCCAAAATTACCTTAACATAATATCGATGCTCTAAGTTCAAAAATGAACTCCATTTTATAAAAATAATTTTCTAAATATTTTTAATTTAATTTTTAATTAAAAAACACTATTAACCTAAAAAAACTAATACTTGACTAATAATTTCTGAAACAGTTATTTACCTACTTTATTGAATCACATTACTTAATCAAGGTGCCTAGATTATATTAATACTTTCTTTAAGTGAGATTACTAATCCATTTGGTCACATTACTAATCTTAAGCATAAAATGACTATTTATAATTTACTATTCATCAAAAATCATGTTGATCTTATTAGACTCTAAATTTCTTACTGAACATAATTGTAGAAGACAATTTTTTGAAAATCATTACACATAATTAATTATTTAAGGTTTTCATAAATATTTTCAAATATTCATTTTCTAGAATTCATCAAAAATATGCATACTATATTTATCCAGACATTTGAAAATTCACAAACTTCATCATAAGAAATCACAATTTTTATTTAAATCAAAGGATTACACAAGGCAGTTAAGGTCTCCTTACATAGCCCCTTATAACCCCAGCATAGGACCTAAGTGTAAGGTGTGCTAAGGTGAGAGAATTTGAGGACGGCTCGGCCAACATCACACGAGTAGTAATTTCTATCAGTTTGAACTTCTCTTGAAGGTGATTCTGTTCTAACTTCACACGATGAAGTTCGGCTTGGTTTTGGTCCAGAGCAAAGCCCAGTGGTGCTACCTTCTTCCCAAGTTCTGTTAGATGGGCTTCGATTGGCCCGAGACTACTGGATGAGGCCATCGAATCTTCTTTCTATATTAATTAACCAATATAACTTTTATTTAGAGACAATAATCACAACATTTAGTTTCCAAAGGTCATACTGACTAATGGTCATATAATTTTCAATACCCAATAGTCTCATTTTAATTATACTCATTTTGTTAAATGAAAATGTTTTGTTGAGCATGAAATAAAATAACAAACAAAATTAGGAAACAAGATTTATTCAAAAATTTGGGTCATTACAACCAAGGTTCCCGATGGATATTCCAGCAACATATCTAAATGAGTCAACAAAAGATATGTGAAACTAAAATATCTAAAAACTCATGATTATCACATGCTTCTTCATGAATTTATTTCAATAGAAATTTGATATTTTCTATCCAATAATGTAAGGGTGATAATGATTCACTTGTGCCATTTTTTAGAGACCTTTGTGCTAAATGGATTTCATTCTTGATAAAAATGTAGCAAGAGGCTCCATTAATTTTATGTGAGATGGAAAATATTTTTCCACCATCCTTTTTCACTTGCGTGTTGAATTTAACGGTTCATCTTCCAACTGAAACAATTCTTGGTGGACCAGTTGCTTTTCGATCGATGTATCCTATTGAAATAAATATGTTCACAATGAAATAATATGTTCGAAACAAGAATTATCTTGAAGGTTCAATTGTGAGAGGTTATCTGGATCAAGAATGTATGGATTTTTGTTCAATGTATTTGTCTAATGTCACCACAAGACATAATCGGACAATGAGAAATAAAGATGACCAGTATGGGGAAATTGAGCCCTCATTTCCATCTCTTCCCCAAACATGGGGAATTTATGGGTCTTATACATTGGATACATTGAGCCTTGATCAGCGGGAGTTGGAACATCGCACAGTCTATTTTAATTGTGGTTTATACGATGACTATATCAAGTAAGTAATTTGGATATTTATATTTTATCACGTATTATGAAATTTCACATATACCATACACGTTTATTATCATTTTATGTAGGGTACATAAATAAATTATAAGTAGAGTTCATTTATATTTGTCTTTGAGAAGGAGAGAGGCTTTGCATAGACTATGGTTTCATATTTGGTTAAAATCAAAGGTATTACCATTACTTTAATTAATTTAAAAAATATATATCCATTTAATTGTATTATTCATATATATTTCAGGTGTTGAGTGTACCTATTGACTCTGTTTCTCAAGAATTGATAGCTTTGGCTTTTGGTCTTAATTCTTTGGTTTGTGAATGTAAATCTTTAATAATCAGTGGTTATAAATTTGTTACAATGGATCGAGCGGTGAAAATGGGAACAAAACATGATGGTGTTATGTTAACCACTAAAACGTATTGTTATGCTAGTGTATCAGATAGTCGGCCTTGATATGAAGATGTGTATTATTATGGCCTAGTTGATAAAATATTGTTATTGGATTACTACTCTCAAGGTAGAGTCACTATGATGAAATGTAAATGGTTTGATTCAATGAGACTTCATGGTACATTTATTGATGACTGTGGATTCAGAGTTATTGTTATGAGTCAATTCCTCTGTACCGATGAACCATACATTTTGGCATCAATGGATAAATACGTGTTTTATGTGAAAGAGCATCTGAGACCCGAATATGGTGTCATTAATGATGTAATCCCCAGACATTTTTTCATGATTCTTGTGATGAAATTGCCACCATTGACATCCCCATTAGTATTGGCCAAAATATTGCATTTGATGAATCAAATTGTCCCATTCTGAGAGTTGATATTGAACCTGAGGTAGTGGTTGGTAATATATAGAATCAACCAAATATGTTCACTGTTCATTCAGTTTATATTGACATGAGTTTCTCAGGTTAATATTACAAAAATTACTTTATTTATGTTTCAATTTGGAATAAAATTTTTGTTTTTTGTATTTTCTGGTGTCATTTCACTAAATCAAATTTATTTCAATGTACAAAACTTGGTTTAAATCTTGTTTTTAAAAAATGTATAACCTGGTAATTTAATTTTAAAAATTGTGTTAGTCATTTATTTGTAATCATTTGTACAATTAAAATAAGTAAAATTGGTTCATCTCATGAATTGTTGACAGATGTAAGTTGTATTCATGATATGTAAAAACAATTTCTAAAACAGTAAATTTCATTATTATATTGATTATGCCAAATACTAAAGAAGTTTGAAGGAAGCGACTATTTGATCCTGATCGACCGGGGCATGAGCGTGTGTTGCCTTCACATCTATGAGTGAGTATTAAAATTGTAATGTTTTTTTCTACATTACATATAATTTCATATTAATATTCCTTATAAAATTTTTTAGGGACATTCAGTATGTGTTCCATGTAGGAAACTTCAACATCTTCCCTTTCACTTTAAATGATTCATTATGTTGAGCTATATGAGCCCTGAAATTGGTAAATTTGTTATAATATACTTAATATAATTGTATTCATGTAGACACTTAATCTTCATACTCATTACATAATAGAATTATTTTTTTTATTCTCGTGAAATTATTCTTATTGAGAACAAGTTTTGGGCTTCTTTTTTGTACTTACCACATATCTTCTTTTGATGTTTATCATATTCAGAAGAAAAATATATATTTTTCTTCATCAGACCAATATCCCAAGAATTAGTGAATTTAAGTTCGAGTTTAGATTTATGATTTTCTTTTCCTTTGCTAAAGTCTCTTGTAAAAATGGTCATGATTCTTTTATGTTCTTCACCTCTCTTTTCATAAACATAAAACTCACCAGGTTCTTTATATTCTTCATTTTTATCAATATATTCCTCATATATTCACTTTTTTTCAAAATTTGGATTTATTTTGGAATTTTTGAGCCTTTTTCATTTCATACACAATGATAATATTTTACAACTCATCAAGGAAAATATCCTCTATATCTTCAAGGGTAGAATTATTAGCATCAAAACCAATCCATAAAGTTTTTCATCAACAAAATCATAATAGAGGATTCATCTGGCTCCATAAAAACCCTTTAATGTTTTAGAGTATTTCATTCACACTTATGAAGAAGTCATCAATGTTTTAATCTCCTGCCATCATGATGTATTAAAGTTTATTTATCTTGATTTTTATCTTAGATTATTTGAATTTATCGTTTCCTTCAAAGATACTCTCAACATTATCCCATATTTTATTAATAACTTATAATACTGTTACATTGGTGTAACCACTACTAGGTAAGGATATTATAATTTCATTTAATTCCATCACATCAATATCCAAATTTATTTTAGGCATAATATTTGATAGAGCACTTCTTTCAGTCCTTGGGAAACTATCTGTACCCACTTGAACAACATCAAAGCTATGCAGTGGAAGAAAGGGACAATTATTATTCATCTATGAATTTTAGTTATTTCCATAAAATTTTTGTACCTTGATTGTATGAAACAAACTGATGTTATTCCTTACAAGAAAATCATGGGTCTGATAGAGGAAACATGATCACTCTCAAAAAAAAATTATGTTACTCAAGAACTAATGCCCCACTGATGAGGGGGAGGGGGTGGATTAGTTGTTTTTGTCTTTTATATTTCATTCCAATTAGAAATAAACCTATACTAGGAGTTAATACACGATCCACTTGGGATAATCCATTATCATTAGTTTATGAATGAAAAAGAAAAAAACAATTCACTAGTAGTTTTACAAGGTTTGTACCTAGTGTGGGGACTTACCCCTTTTTCTGTTCGACTATTATTGAGCCATAGATTCTATACTACATTTTTATAATCAAATAAAAGTGAATGAGATAGTAAAGATCATTTATCCTTATTCACAAGAATCTCATATTCATTTATAAAACATATAAATAGTTTAGAATTCTCTGAATTAAATGAGAAGGACATATGGAGAATCAGACTTATCAAATATTGTTTGTGATCTTCCCTTTGAGACTTTAATCATAGATAGAATAATATTATCACTTAGTAAATAATTATATGATTATCTACCCTAAATAACTCAAATAGAGATTCTATTCTCTTAAATACTTTAGATCCAACATATGATGATTGTAGCTTCCGAAATTTTTTATTTAAACTCTCTCCATATTCAAGTCATTTTTCAATGCTCCCATTTTATACAAAATATCCATGCACACTTATCTCACTCTCTCTCCTTGATATCTACATATATTCAAATTTATTTAAAATACCATAATTATGATAAATTAGGAGAAATAAATTCTTTATTAATATTCTTGAAAACTCATTCAACAGATTCATACAACATTACCATCCTTGATTTTATCATTCTTTTTGGCTCAGTTTAATTCCCCAAGATCTCAGAATATTTTTCCCTTTCATTAACTATCATTCTTTAGAAAATGAAACTTCATCACTTCTTCTTTCTTAACTAATCATTAAAGAAAAATTTAAAAATAAAGGATATTTTTTAATTTTAGGAATACCCATATTCTTCTTGTCATTTTTTATCATGAACTAATGTTATTTTAGTTTGCAACATAAAGAACTACTCCAAAAAATATAACATAATAAACCATCAACTTGAACATAAATTCCCAAAATACTTCATCCTGAATCACTTCATTATCAGATTCACTTGATTATTTGAGAATATAAACAACATAAAATCATCACTTTTACATTCTGGACTAATATATAGTACTTCTTGAAGAACAACCTTAAATTAGTTATAAATCTTTGATTTTACTAAACATCACCCTAAATTTATATGTGATGTTTTATTCCTTAAATATTGGTTTACAAATCTTTGGTTTTTAATTATTTTTAGTATTTGAATTATATAATCCGAGTTTTTTCATTTAGAAACATTTGTAAAAGTTCTTAATGTAAAAAAGATATATGATTAATAGTTTTTACACAGAGTTCTAAAACATTTATGTTTAGAGAAGAACGGTTTTGGTAAAATATAATACTAAATAATTTTTAGCTTTCATAGTTATAGAATGTCATAAACTCATAGATTTATGATGTAGTGTCATAGAAGAGTCTTAAGGAGAGATCAAAGACATATGCACTAACAATATGTCTTACAATCAATAAAGTCTTGTGTTATATAAAGTCTTATTATGATAACTCAAAGAATTACCCTGGATATCAAAGACATAGGCTTAGTAGAAATGGCTTACACTTATCCCTTCAAAGACTTATGTTTTTCAAAAGTCTTACACTTGAGACACTGTTAAATTTCTCATTTTTTATAAAAACACTAGATTCCTAGAAAAACATAAAAAATATTCAAACTATCTCTAAAAACTATCAATCAGAGTCCAAAAACCTCAAAAACAACTCTAACACTATTTGTGATTCTGAGCCACAATAGATAATAGATGAAAATAAAAAAAACATTATCATCAACTTCAAGGGTACTTTAGAAATAAATAAAATTTATTTATACTAATTAGTATCAATAATGAGTTTTTCTTCTTAAAATCCTTATCATAATTATAAAAAATAAGATAAAATTGAATTGAATGTAATTTGAATATAGCATAGAATATTTACAAGGTTCTCAAAAAAAAATACAGATGATGTCACATTATTTTTATCACCTACCAGAAAAGGGTGAAACTATTTACTTGGAGTAATGTTTGACAATTTTATTTTTTGAGATATTTTTTTTTATTTTTTATGTTTTTTAGAAAATATTTTATTGTCATGAATAATAATATTTTGGTGGCGTATTTATTGGATCCATTCATTTATATTTCAAAATATAAACAACACATGATACCTTTATATAATAAATAGAACATTATGTTCAATAATTTATACTATAAAAATTTTATTATGTGTTTAATAATCAGTATGTTTTAAAATATTTTTTTATTTAATAGTGAAATGAAAATTTATACCACTGTATCAAGTAGAATGATGCAAAACAGAACCAACAAAAAATTGTATTTTTATAGATTGATATTTTTGAGGATATATATAATTTCATATCACAATTAAAATATATATCATAAAAACCTTCATATAATTTTCAATGTATTCTCAGTTTCAAAAAAATTAATATTTTGATTTATGAGTAAAATATTTTCCATTTTATGAAATATTTCTCTTTCCATAACATAACTAAGATTACAAAAAAGGTGTTTGTGGTGTATTAGTTTTTTATAATGTACATTCTCATTTAAAATAATTATCATTTATTTATAAGAACATTTTAAATAATTTTTTGATACATACTATAATTCATATTCAAAAGAGGATATAAATTCTCTTATAGATGTGTTGTCACATCACATGGTGTCAAGATGTTTCCAAATCCCTTGAATATGTTATTTTATATTTATAATTTATTTATTATTCATATGAATTTAACAATTGTATAAATTCTTTATAATAAACAATTAACATTTAATTCTAAATAGTTAACAATTGTTAGGATTTTAATTATTTGTTTTTAAATAGTGTAATGAAAACACTTATGACAAAAATTACCCTCCAGATAATTATTTTTTATATAAAATATTAAAAACTATTTATATAATTTTAACTAATAATACAAATTTTATGATTTTTTGTGTCTTAATTCCAACTTATAACACAAAAATTTAAGTAAATCATTCCTGATTTATTATTTGAAAATAATTTCCCACATATATTTAATAATTTATCTTTTATAATTTAGGTATAATTATATTTTAAGAAACATAACATTTCCATGTTATAAAATGATATTTTTTATAAAAGGGTAATAACATTCTAAGCGATTAAGATTTGGTTGTAACATCATTTATATTTAAATTTTTAAAATATTATTATTAATTTAAAACTTATGTTGCAAACCACAACCACACTTCTCTACATCTAAAAAATTCAAAGAAAGATTAATCATTATTTCACAATATTCTCAATCTTACATCACGTTATTAATTCCCCACATTTTTTATTTATATAGTGTTTAAATATGTTTGAATTAGAATTAAAAAATAGAGGAAAATGTATTATTGATATTTTTATTTTTTGTAATTGTTTTGATTCAATTATTTTTATTTTTTTCATAATTTGACAATTTACATGTATTAATTGAAAATTATATGGTTTTCTACTTAAATGGTGTAAATAATGGAAAGAGTCAAAATTTTTTGTCACTACAGTTGTTCCAATCCTTTTTTTACAACTAGTTTTTTATAGTTCATATTAGATATAAAAGTTGTCACAAATAATTAATATGCTTTGTCAGTTTCAAAGGAAGTCATGATATATGATACCACTTATGAGAACTAAAATTAGTTATAATAAATTGAATTTTAATTTATTAGTCTAGTAAATTTCAATGTTTTTTAAGAGATAAGAAAACCCATTTCTATTACCAATGAAATTTAATTTTGTAGTAGCTCTCCATATTCAAGTGGTATCTAACCTATGATTTTTTTTAAATTTTTTATGAACACCTGAAATAAGTTCTGAACATATGATAATGAATAATATTTACTTATTGAAAAAATACAATAGTTATGAGACTATGAATTGAAGTAAATTCACATGATTACTTTAATAATTAAATCAAATATTGTAATGGAGTGCCCAGTGTATCATGCAGTCAATCTAAGAAGGAGGGTGGGGGTGAATTGGTGTATATAAGTATTACCAAATTATTTTATTCCCAAAATTTTACATATTCATTATTTGAACCTCTACACTAGTTAGGATTAATGGATCCCATAAGTTCACTGAAACATCCACACAATTTTCAGGACAGGAAGTTAATAGAGCCCATTACATAATATTTTCACATGGTTGAGTCCCAATGTGGGTATCTAATCCTTTATCTGTTCACATTTAATCCATGATGAATATTTTATGACTAGTATATATAGGTTATTATAATAAGTTTTAATATATCATCCTTAACCCATCCAATACATTAAGTGGGATGGTATCATCCTTAACCAACACTGTCTCTGTATATTTTTTATACTAAAAATGATTATACTGAATCACAATGGTTTACAATGTAACCTCACACCATAGAAATAGAGGTAAATTTATTTTTAGGACACATCCATACTTTATACTACATAGAAAAGTATTTATGATCTTTTTTGAGCCTTAAAAAATAAAAATTATCACATGCTCTATTTCTTATGGTATCTTAATGATCAGACCTCACACGAGAATTAGATTGTTGTCCATGATCAATTCGTGTGAATATCACTAATTTTATAGTCTCAAATTCTTCATGTAATTCATCCTTGAAAACAAAATCATATCGACACAAAACAATAGTCTTTACTAGTAAATTTCAACTTATTAACTTTTTGAATTTTCTCATTAATACATTAAAATCTGAATTTCATGATCCTCATGTTTTCTGACCAAAATGTTATTTGGAAATAGTAGGCTGGGTTCTCCCTCTCTTAATATAGAGTATATTCTCTCCCATCATCAAATATATATGAATAATATGTCCTCGTTTTATTGTTATAAATTAAGGATGAAACCTACTTGAAATGAGGCATCAAGGGCTCTAGGAATTCTTCATAATGAATTCCAAGAGTTCTAAATTCTTCAATATTCTAATTTAAATTCTTCCAAAAGATATTTATTCTACCATGAATTATTCTCAATTAAAACTCATTAAATATTCTTCATCACTTCCAAAAATATAAAATCAATTCATGGATTATGAAACATTATATTTACTTCATATAGAAAAAACATTATGTTTAAATTATTGTCTAAAAACATTGAGTTAGTTTATAATTTTCATCTCTCTCTGTTGCCTCATATTCAAATATTCAACACATTATAAATATTCTATATCATAACTCTTATGCTTCAACCATTTCATCTGACCTTACATATTCTAATAATATTATATGAACTTTATCTTTAGGTTATGATTTATCAAATGTTCTTCGTAATATCTTCATACTTCAATTCATTTACCCTTTAACTATGTATTTTTTTCATTGTTCCACATTATCCTTTACTCATTTAGTTTTATTTAGATCCATATATATTACCCAATTATACTAGAATCACTATAACACTGTAAAATTTACATAAACCACTATTATCAGTATTAATAACTACTTCCACTCAAAAACTCACAATCAATGATATTATAGTTCTTCCAAATTCATCTTCTAAACATTATTCCTTTATCCCATGTCACTTATTTCTCTAATATTATTTTGGAACCCTCTTTTTTATATATTCTATTTTCAGAATTTATAATTGTTACCTGAGGTCAAATTTGATCCAAAAACGTCTCATAAAGTCACTCACTATGTCTTATTTTGTAACTTCATTATTATTATATTTGTAAAGTTAGTTTCTAAAATATCCATAAAATTAACTCAAACTCATCTTCTCAGTTTCTAGTCTCCTTATCTTTGACCTTAAACTACTAATCTTGTTTAGCCTGTTAACTTCTAGACTCAAAATTTCAGTAACTTCTCCAATAATCTTCAGAGGACCTTACGAATTAGCTCAACTTGAATCAAAGTTCAATCAAAATTTATAATTATATTTTTTTACATTGAACGAGCATCAAAGAATCGTCTAGTTTGAACTCATTATAGTTTTCTTCAAATATTCATTTTTATATCCACAACATCACCCTCAATTATCCTTTTTAAAATCTCCAAATATTTAAATAGACACTCTTTACATAAGTGATAGGTGAAACATTTTATAAAAATAAAAATATTATATTTATTATTATGAATCTTGTGTAATATCTATGTTTAATCTTACATAGCCACTAATAAATTTCATTCTACTTCATTTGAAATCCATAATCTCTTAGAAGCACCACCTATTCCACTAATCAGGATTAAAAATTTATGTATATATAATCCATCATCTAGATACACCTAATTCTACAGCTATAACTCGTCTTTTGAAAGTGTATTATAAAATTTTCCTTCAAAATATCTTCATCAAGTTTATAGTCATTACACTATCATAAATAAATCTTCAAGACCATTTCTAAATTCACATATTTAAATACTAATAATGTTTCTTCCATAAGTGTAACATTTCAATGAATAATACAAAACTAATTTTACTCCCACTCAATTCCTATAATAATCATCAAATTTTATTTTAACTTCCACCATTCTTTTTAAAACATTATATAAACAAGGATAGATTCTAAAAAATTCTAGTAAAACTATATAGAATATATTGATCTCAACAACAATAGAACAATTCATTTATTTATATGAGTCTAGATCAATAATCATTATATATAATTTTCTTTCGAATGACGTTGACTTGGTAAATTCATTTGGAATATTAATATAAACAAATTATTCTATTTATATTTAAATATTTTATTTCTTTTAGAATGAAAAATTTCACACCCTATTATTTCTAACCTTATACCACTCTATCTTTGTCTTTAATATCTTTCATTACTTCCTCATTGAATTTGTAAAATAATGAAAAAAATATAACACTTATCATCATAATTTATTGGATTTTGGAATCTTTAAGTTTGGATTTTTCTTCAATACACAATAAAATCTAATGTTTAGGATCTCCAATGTTGTATCCATGTTTATCTCTACACCATATTAATAATAAATTCATGATTTTAAGACTAAGATAAATTCCTACTCATTCAATTCTCTGATCATTTCTTGAAAATTCCTATCCACCCACTCTTATCGAAAATAAAATGGAATTATACATTGATAAGGATGATATCACTTTTATTAAGGAAAGGATCCATCAATTAATGAAGTCATAATCTACATGAGAAATCCTTTGTATAGAAAAAAGAGTTAATAACTTATATATCAAGGTCATCAATAAATCATCATGTGATATCAAATAAGATATATTATTTAAGGGTATATTTAATTTATTTTCAAGAAATGTCCAACTTTTATCTCAAAAAAATATTAAAATAATTTTATACAATGTAGGTTTCTCCCCATTCATAATAATTTACTTTTATCACTACCACAAAACTGGGCAAGGCCAGTGCCCCCCCTTTATCAGTGCTAAAGAAAAAGAAATGATAAAGGGGGGGCCTTTATCAGCGCTAAAAAAAACTCATAAAGGGTCCCTTTATCAGCGCTAAAAAAAGCGCTGATAAAAGTACCCCTTTATCAGTGCTTTTTTTTACGCTGATAAAGGGACCCCCTTTATCAGCTCTTGTTTAGTAGCGCTGATAAAGGGGGGGCCTTTATCAGCGCTTTTTTTTAAAAGCACTGATAAAGGGCCGACTTCAAAAAAAATTAAAAAAATATATTAATATATAAATATAGTTATATTGTTATATAGATATAAATATAATATATAATTTTTAAATATATTTTAGATAAGTATAAATGTATATTTACACTTATTATACTTAATATATAAAATATTTAGTGAAAATGGATTATAAAAAAAATTAAAAATATATATATATTTTTTAATTAATAATTTTCTATTTATTATGGAGTAATAGTCATTTAATAGAAATTTGAAGACTAAAAAATAAAAAAAAGATCCAAAATATGTTGAAAACGCAACTCAAACGTCAAACGGCCATAACTTTTGATCCAGGTGTCCGTTTGAGCTCTACCACATATCAAATCGAAGCCTGCGACGAGATCTACGTCACTGTGACCGGATGAACCCCGGTAAAGCGTTTTTCAAGGCCAAAAGAGGCCCAGAAGTCCTCCAAAATTGAGTTTTTAGTCGCGATACCCAGATTTTTTAACATTTTGTGGATTTTTAGGCTCATTTAATGTGGTATTATTGGCTTTTTTTGGTGGGGACTAAATTTATTCCAAGGTATTACATTCATATTGATATTATATCTTTGAAATTTCAACCTTTTTTATAATTCACTGCTATTTATAATCAAATATATAACTATATGTACATATTTTTTATATATTCACACCTAAAAATTAAAATTTTTAAATACATAATTAAACATATTTACATATAAAATATATTAGATTTATCTAAATAATAACTTATATCCATTTTATTTAAAATAAAAATTTATGAATATTTATATAACTACTATATATTAATATAACTATACATATATTAATATACATATATATATATTAATATAACTATATGTATATATTAATATAACTATATATATATTAATATAACTATATATATATATTAATATATCTATATATATTAATATAAATATATATTACTATACCAATAAATATAACTAAATATATATATAAATAAATATATATATCATGAATAAGAGAAAAAATCGATATAGGTTAGTGGAAAAGGATTTAGGTGCGCAGGGAGGAGGTCTCAAGATCAAATATGGGTGCAGGCATGGGTGTGCGTGCAAGGGTGATTTAAAGGGCTAGTGCTGATAAAGGGTGTAGGCGGTGCGGGCGGGTGCTGGAGGTGTGGGAAAGGGCTGATAAAGGGGCCTCAAGCGCTGTAAAAAGCCCCCCGATATTGGCAGTATTTTTTTTATTTTTTTTATCAGCGCTAAAAAAAGCGCTGATAAAAGGGGTCTTTATCAGCGCTTTTTGGAGTTCTGATAATGGGGACCCCCCATTTATCTTCTCCGGCATTAATAGTGCTTTTTCTAGCGCTGTTAATGGCTGTTTTTAGCGCTGATAAAATCCATATTTGTAGTAGTGTATTATTAAATAATATATATCTTTTCTAAAAAACATTCAATTCTTTTATTAAAGGGAGGGTGATTATGATCAACATACCACTTATGTAATAGAAACAATCATCTTTAAATTTAGAAATCCAAAATTTAAATATCTTGAACTTTAGCATCAGGAACATAAACTATCTATATTTTACAAGATGTCTACTCTTTCACCTAAAATTAATGATGTTTCATAATCTTAAATTTCATCACTTAATATAATTTCAATTTTACTTGAGATATTCATATATATATGTTCTTAAATCTCAAATCCCCCTTAAATGGAAAAATTATCCATCTTCATCATCATGATCGATACCAACTGAAATAATTCACTCCATGAAGGATATCTTAGAGGTTATTATATGACATTCATACCAATCATTACATTCGGTCTCATACAAAAAACATGTATCACCTTCAATTCCCAATATAGAGAAATAGAGACAATATATGTAAGAATAATATGGTTTATCTAAATCCTCATTATTTATAGAAGAGTGCATGGTGGATTTTATCAAAACAAAAAATAGTCCCTTTCTAACTCAGCCTTTATTCATTCTTTCACCCTTGATTTTCTAAACACTATTCTCCTTTTGAAGTTAAATTTATAGCCATTTTTAGATGTAATTATTTTCCTTCTTACAATTATGATAACCATATAATCAATCATTATTTAAGAAATATTTTATCTTACCAATATCTACCATATTATTTATAAAATATACTAATGTTTCCCACATTAGGAAACCTATCATGAATACCAAATTCTTGTTTAGATATGACTTCCATCAAACCAATCATTATGTTTCTTTCTCATATTGATATTCATTATTATTCTATATTGATTCCGTTGACTTAAATGTAAATTAATTTCTTACTATTATCCATGATGAAAATTTATATTCCATAATAGAAGAAAATATTATTTGGTGTAGCAAATTTCTTTACATTTTTATTGTGTGTGTTTTTAGTATGTTTATTTTGTTTGCACCCCAAAGAAAACTAATTGTATTTATTATTTTAATATATCTTTGACATTTTTGGAATCCTCGATATAATATTAAATTAATAATTAATGTTAGGCTTAAAAATTCACTCATAATCATAATGACCAATTTTATCACAATTTCCAAAGGTGTTTTTAGAATTTGAAATTTGTTGAAAGAAATAAGATTTATATTCTTATTTCTACTTTTCCTCATTCCAATAAAATTTTTCTTGACTTTATCTTTATTAACCCTTCATGTAGTCCTTATTAGTATTTAAAAAATTGACATTTTATACCATAATTAGATTTAATTATGAATAAACATTTCACAACACCAAGAATAATCGTTAAATCTTGAATTCATCCATTGTGAAGCATTCTAGCCAGATTTATGTCCATGTTGTTTTCATGAAAAAAAACCTTACTTTTAATATATTATTAGTGAACTGAAATTAATAATCTTACTGAAATATAACAAGTATGATGTGATAAGTTTTTCAAAAAACGTCCCCAGTCATAGTTATCAAAAATTTAAATTTTAACCTAGTCTTTTCATAAAAATAGATTTATTGAAAATAAAATTTTCTGATTAGGGGATACCTTTTATTGGGAGTGTAGAATGAATTTATCCTTAAATAATTTTAGTACCTTATTTCCACAAGAATGAATATTTTTAAAATAATTGTTCTTTTCATAAACATCCATTGAAACGGGTCTTCTTTAAGCTTAATTTAATTATTTAAATTGAGTAACTTCAATGTTTTTAAAATTTACTATAATATGAAGACAATTTTAACATAGAATATTTTTTTATCATCAAGAGATTTCACCGTATATTCACATCCCATTATTATATTTTTTATCTTGATCTATATTCATATTACTATTCTCTTAGATGGATGGATCAAGCTATTTTATTATTTTTTCCCTTAATTAAAAATTGACTATTGTTGGCATCAATGATAGATATATGAGTTTCTTAGAGCACATGATTCTTATAATAAAAAGAATCATGAAATAAAATTTTATAATAAACACCTCTTTCAAATTTTTCTCCAACAAAGGAAAAATTCATTTACCAATTAATAAGGATGTTTCCTTATCATCAATATGTTTAGTGAGAATGTTACAATTTTGTAACATTTCAATTTTTGCATTCCCATATTATTTTTATCTAACTCTATACTCGTTTTTCATTTATAATATCCTTAATTATAGTGAAAAATGCTAAACTTATATAGATATTACATCAATTTAGATTAATATTCATCAAATTAGAAAAAAATATGTCGAAGGACCATAATAGTTTAGCATGTTAGGAATATTGGATCCCATTATTCAAGTATGGTAAAAGATCATAAAAATATCCCATAAACATCTT
This sequence comes from Viscum album, assembly GCA_963277665.1. Lineage (NCBI taxonomy): Eukaryota > Viridiplantae > Streptophyta > Magnoliopsida > Santalales > Viscaceae > Viscum > Viscum album. The sequence goes on along the minus strand of OY728138.1, from coordinate 535,121,291 downwards.
ACCATTTAGTAATCTGATGTAAAAATATTGTCCATAATCTGGAGAAAGGAAACATATAATGTGGTTAGATCAAATGCTCAATAAGTGCAATCAAAAAGATATGTAAGCATAATCATGAGGATAATGGTATGAGAACTTGATCATATCAATATAATATCATACCATGTATATCAAAGATCATAATAAAGATTAATTTAATAAATATTTGTATTTTATAAGACATGAGTCATAATTTAATCAAGAGAATAAACTATGACAACATAATAATGGAATTAGGCATTGAATTGTGGTAGTTACATACACATTTAAAATGATAACCATATTAGTCAAGGCTTACTTAAAAAGACATATTATCGGAAAAAGTCCTTTACTAAACTTGGTTCAACCCTCGTTCCAACCCTACAATATGGAATTGGGTTCACATATAGTTTTATCCTTGTATTCTTGAACCAAGATCACTTCTAGTTCCAGCCTTGTATTACTGAATCTGGTTCATTTCATGTTCCATCTGTGTATTACTGAACAAGGTTCACTTCCCATTCCTACCCTATATTATATAACAAGGTTCACTTATCATTATATCCATGAGTTAATGAACTAGGTTCACTTATCATTACATGATTGTATTACTAAACAATGTTCACTTCCCCTTCTAGCCATGTAAAACTAAACCGAGTTCACTTCCTATTCCAACATTGAATTACTAAATTAGGTTCACTTCCTATTCTAGCACTGTATTACTGAACTAGTTTAACTTCCATTTCCATCCATATCATACTCATGTGAAATAAATCATAACCCAATGCTTGAGAGTTTGATATAAGTCCCAATCATCACATTATAAAACCATAAATCTATGTGCCCAAAAAATGAAACATTCATCATATCAAGACCCATAAAAATAAATGGGTTTTATGATTATCATATCATAAAACATGAATGAGATGGATATTATAAAAACTATAACCTATCATAACCTATTGAAAAAATGATTCCCAATAATTTAATTATAGAGTAACCCATGAAAAGAAGTGGGTTTCATAATCAGCTTTTCATGGTATAAACTATGGAGGTGAAAGGGGTCTTATAAACAACATGGATTAAAATTATTAAAACATTCATGGAAATAATAATAATTGTTCCCATGGATAATAACCCTATTAAATCATATAATAAATCAACGTATTTTATATAATATTGAAAATAATTTTGAACAGTCATTTAAAACAACTCATGTGAAAAATAAGTCTTAAACCATTCCAAGTGTCCTATACCACTTTGAAACATTTGATTAATAATCTGAATGACGTTATATAATTATATTAAGATTATAATATCATGAAATAAATTATATTAATGATAGAACATGTCAATTTTTTGTATATAAACCCTATAAAATACTATAGGTGCATGACATAACATGTGTCTCAATGAAGGAAAATTGAGACAAAATTGCTTTACCAATTTGGTAACTTTTGAACCGTATTCCTCATGAAAGAGATATCATGAAATGGATACATAAATACCAATTAATATAATAATAATAATAATATAACACATTAATATAATTCATATAAACTAACTAAATAAATGAGTGGTGAGTGGGGCATAAGTCTTGGAGAAATAAAAGTGAGACTAGAAATTCCCTTACTACATGAGTAACGTTTGAATCATGATACCCAATAAATAATACCATAAATTGAAACCATAATATCATAAAATAATTAAATTTCAAGATAAAACATTTCATAGGTTATTATTTACACTACACAGTAAGAATCCGTGGTGAATATAGATTATATCTCATATAAATAAAAGTGAGATAAGATAAACCCTTACCTTAAGTCTTGAGTTTATTCCTAAACCTTTAAGAATCCTGTAAAAAAGTATAAGTATATTATATATTTATAAAGGAACCATATTAATATATTTTCTACCATATATGTTTTCATTATGTCTTCATACTACCTGATTATTGACAATTTCACATTAATGTTACATTTCGGGTAATAATCGTTTTGGTTTTCAAATATGGTTTAACATGTTATACTCAATAATCATATTTATATCATGATTTAATTATTTCCATAATATATAACATGATATTAATATAACATATATTTTATATATAATTATTTACAATAAAATATAAAAGATAAAAATATGAAATGGAATACATCGTTCATGGAGATGGTATATCTAGTGTATGCATGGATGTTGTTTTCATTTTTTTATCCTATTAAAAGAATGAAAGAAAATGAAAGATATGTATATATATAATATCATTAAATTATAATTATTATTTCATATATATCATATATTTTCACTAAATTCATCCTTAAGACATTCCATGTAAAGTGAAAAAAATCACATTGCTTTGAGGAGGTGGTAGGTCACATGTCCACAAATAAAGTTATCGTATTTAAATAAAATGGAAAGCATGAATTTATGTTTTATATATTAATTAAAAACAAATAAATACATCATAAATATGATATATATTTCTTATAAAAATAGTACTCCCAGCATAATTTATTACCATGAGAGGAGTTAAAGGAAAAACGAACAACATCGTTTCGTGACGAGGTAGTACACACATGAACGGTAAGTTTTTTTTACCAATTTTATGGAATTGTGAGTAAGTGTAGGTATTAAAATTAACATAAAACATATTATTATATTTATGATACTTATTATATTATATTATTATGGAATATTAAGTTTTTATAATTTGAAGAAAGAAATAAAATGATCATTTTTGTTAAAGGGTGTTACCTCTTCTCTGGGTAACTCTTTATGGTTTTCACAAAAAGGATTCCATAGTTGGATTTATATAAAAAAAAATTAGGAAGAATTTAGGATCATTATTAGGATATTTGGGTAGTTTTTTTTATCCAAAGGGTCTTTAGAGGTGTAAAAAGATGGGGGGAGTGGATGCCTTTTATAAGTGGGGAAAATGTCACATTGGGTACTCTTGGAATGATTTCAGTGATCCACACATTTTAATTATACCCAATAATTAAAAATGAATTATTATATATTATTATAGGTTTAATGGTTGAATAATATCCAGCCAATAATTTTTTGACAAGTGTACGACTATTTTTTACACCTTATTTTCTATGTTTAGTGATTAGTTAAGCTCATTTTTACCTAAATCACTATAATTAATATTTATTACATTCACTAATATTTTTGGTTAAAAACTAATATGAAATTATTATAAATTATTTTTTAATATGATTAAAATTTTAGAATCAGTTTTTAAAATTCTAATCATAGAAGTGGAAAAAATTAATTTAAAATTATTCACATAGATGAGGTGAGACGACATGTTTTTAAAATGAAAATGTTCAAAAGATTTAAATGTTTTTTTATCCAATTTCAATGTGAAATTAGTCCTAATAAAAAATATATGATTAATTTAAGTTTAATTTAAATAACTAAACATTAAACGAAAATTAAAATATAATATAACTATATAAATAAATGAGATAAAAAATTAGTTTCGAATTAAAATTTAGAATTTTTCACTATTCCTCAAAACATGAAACTTCTCAGAAAAATTATAAAAAACTACACAAAGTAAATATAGATATTATAATTTCAAAAATGAATTTTATTTTTCCATATAAAATTTTATAAGTGTCAAAAATTATATTTAAAATTGATTCTCTATTAAAAGGTGGTAAAAAGACTTTTTTTAAAAATACATATTTTATTCATAAAATTGGATTTATTCATCTCTTATGCCTATAAAATATATTGGATGAGTGTCAAATAATTTCAATTTGATATTTAATTTATATATTTTATAAAAAAACTCATCAATATTGGGGTTTTTTAATTTATTTATATAAAATTGATTTTGAACATAGAAAATTTGTTTTTTAAAGAAAATTAATTTCTTTATTCTCAAATAGTTCATACATTCATTTATAAATAATTGAAAACCAAAAAATTAATTTTTTTGACATGTGTAATCCATAGTTTCATAATTTAGTCATTCAAATTCATATCTTCCATTGTAATATCAAGGTAACAATTATAATAATATTTTTATATTAATATTAATATTATATTGAAGTTTGGTAAAACTCAGGATTATGTGTAATGAAAGCTATCGAAAGGGACATGATAGTTTTTAACACAATATAAAAATAGTGTTGAGTGTACCATAAGTTATTCTATATGTTTCTTTTAGTGAAATATTGACTTTATATTGCATAAAAAGTATGAATAACATGGTAATATCTTATAACCCAAGATAAATTCAATGTTTTAGGAAATAAAAAAAATGAATTTATTCTAAAAAATTCAAAAAATATCAGGGTGTTACATTATACCCCACTTAAAATGAATCTCCCCTTGAAATTATTCTGGGTTATCAATGTATTAATACTTGAAACTCTCATTCATAGAAACACAAATCATACAAATGAATACTAAAACCTTCTTTAAATTTTTTTTGAAACATTATGATTATCCAAGGTAAATCATAACTAGGTTTATATATATGAAAACATAGGTGGAATTTGAAAACACGCAAATAGATTAAAAACATAAATAATCATAGATTTTGATAAAGATAACTGATCACAATAATATTGGTGATCTAGAGAAAATTAACAATCCCAAAACCATAAACTGAAGAAGTCTGAAAGAGGTTATTGATATCATAAAAATGATGATAATTAGAAAACATTTTTTTCAAGACATTTTTTTCTATGATTTAAGAATTTACATGGGAAGATATAGTTACATAATTCTAGGACAACCACATACTTTTTTGGTGCCTTGATCTATTTATACATCATCTCTTATTACATTAAATGAAGGTGAATTTTCATTTATAAAGAATTATAAGATTGTAAGATCCATAAATAGAACTGTAACTTAATCCATATGTATTTAGTTATCGTGAAAAATTATTATCACATGTTATCCACAATGTGTAAATCCAGATATGGAGAGATAAAACTTGAATCTCAAAAACCTCATCGAAAGTATAACATAAACCATTCGATAAATGGTTAAACTTAAAACCCTTTCAAAATATAGATGTATAAAAATTTAGAAATAATGTCACTAAATTTCTCAAAAATAGCAGAACATTGATACTCTTTATATCAAAAATTAGTTCTTATTTGTCACATACCAAGAATGTGAATACTTTCATCATGTCTTCTCTTGGAACATGGTAATAACCTTAAGGGCCATTAATCCATATTTAAAACATGTATGTTTCCTTATTCCTATGTTTATTGGATATATTACTTAAATAAAACAATGTATTAATCTTCATCAATGATTATATAATCCACTTTTTAATAAATCAATAATTAGTTCCCAAGTAATTAATAACGCCCAATTTACTTATTTCTATCCAAAATATATTGATCTAAACATCATTATCATGGCATAAGGAACATATTAAGGGTTATCTTTCCTATAATCATGTGTTTACCGTGAACATAAACTTTCCATTAAATCATTGTTCTAGTTATTCAACACTAATCAACATATCCTTTTCAATCATTAATGAAAAACGTCTAATGAAAATAATTATATATTTTATTATTCATATAACATGTTCATTGATTTCTAAAACATAAAAAATTCAATAATCCACCTTTATTCATTAAAAATTACTATGGCTTCATCATCTTATTAATTAATACCCCATAACTAAAATATTTAATAAGAATCACGTTCAAAGGTTCCTCAACCACAATATAATCATATTTCTTTTGTTCAATGTAAAAAATTACAGTTATAAAATCCCATAACATTCACATGTTGTTTGTGGTCCCTTTATCATCAACAAAAAAATAAATAATCATTGTACCTTCCATATTCTTTTTATGATATCTAAACATAGTAAATCTATTTTCATAATACGCATACTTTCCACATGTGAAAAATTAACTTTTAATAAACTTACTTCTAGTTCTTTCCATTGACTAAATGTATAAATAATTGGTTGAGAAATAATTATCATAGTAGAAACCCACATAATCATAAAAATTTAATTATAGTATCCATAATTCATGAAACCAACATTTACGTATATAAAACCTTAGTCTTTTTCTTAGAGACATCCACAAAAAAATCCTTAGAAAATATCCCTAGGGTTCTCACTAAATTTTTCTCATCCTAGTTTGAAAAAGACGACTAAACCATTTCTTTGGTACCCACTATAGTGACCTAGACCTCAATTACTAGGATATTACATCATTTTAAATAAATATTCATAACATTTCTAAAATACATGCATGAGGACTATAATAGATTAGTGTCATTAGAAACATAGAACCCATTCATCTAGTTTTATAGAAGATCTTCAACATTTATAGTAATGATCATTCCATTTAGTAATCCAAATTAAAAACATTCTTCAAAACCTAGGGAAATGAAACAGAAGAAAGTGGTGAAATAAAATTCATAGTAAGGTTAAAAATTGAGATATGTAAGAATTATAATAATGCTAAGGTTATGGGAACATGATAATATCTTTATAAGATCATACCCAACGTATCAAAGATCATAATCAAGAGTCATGAAATAAATATTGGTAATTCATAAGACTCAAGAAAAAAGGTAATCAAGAGTATAATCCAGGAAATCATTACATGAGAATAAAACATGGAATTTCTGTAGTCACATAGACATATGAAATGATATCCATAGTAGTAAAGGCCTACTACCAAATCCATATTAGTGGAAAAAGTCCTTTACTAAACAAGGATCACTCTCTGTTCCAACCCTATTTTGATGAACTAAGATCACTTACTATTCCACCCATGTAATACTGAACTAGGTTAACTTCCCCTTCCAGTCCTATATTACTTAAGTGGGTTCAATTCCTGTTCCATCATTATATTACTAAATAGGGTTCACTTCCCTTTCTTGACCCGTATTACTGAACTGGGTTCACTTTATATTGAATCCCTACATTAAAAAACATGGTTCAAATCCCCTTATTGTGTTGTATTACTAAACTAGCTTCACTTACCATTATGTTATTGTATTACTATACTAGGTTCACATCCCATTCAAGCCTTGTATAACTGAACTGGGATCAATTCTCATTCCAACCCTACAACTAAACCAGGTTCAATTCCCATTATATCCCTGCCATACTCATGATATATAAATCACTACTCATGTCATTATATAGAGATATAGTTATGTCCCATAATATAATAAAAGTAGACATCTATGTTCCACAAATTAATGAAACATTCATCATATTAGGGTCCATAAATAGTGTTGGGTTTTACAAATAGAATATCATTACCCAAGAAATGAAATGGATATCATAAACACATCATCCTTTCATAACATTTGTAAATGATATAGGATTGAAAATAATTTCATCATAGAGAAACCAATGAAAATATATCAGTTTGATAAGCATTTTATCATGGTATAACCCATGGAAGAGTAAAAGTTCATATAAATAACCTGTTGTCAAATTTATTAACCATTAATAGAAAAAAAAAACAATGGTACCCATGGATCATATCCCTAGTAAATTATAATCTAAATCAAAGTATATCATCTTATATGGAAAATAATTTTGAACAGTTATTTAAAACAATTATTGATGAAAATAAACCTTAAACATTTCATAGTGTCCCATTCCTCTTTGAAACATTTTAGTCATAATCCTCATGAAGTAATAACATTAAATTAATCTTAAAATTTCATAAAAACAATTATATTCATGATGTAAATTATCAAATAGTATTATATAGACCCCCTAAAATAGTATAGGTTCATAACCTAATATCTTTCTCAATAATGGAAAATTGGGTGAAAATTCTATTATCATTCTGGTAGATTTTTAAATGTAAACCCCATGAAAGATAGATCATGAAATGAATATTTAAATAAAATTAAATTTATAAATAATAATAATATAACAAATTCTTGGTAATTATATGAACCCCATAAACAAATTACTAGTGAATAAGGCAAATTTCTCGTAGAAATAAAAGTGAGACTAGAAATCCCCTTACCACATGAGTAACTTTTGAATCATGATACCCATGAAAGAATAACATTAATTGAAACATTTAATATCCTGAAATAAAGAAAAAAATGATAAAAGTTTTCATAGTGATGTATATAAACCACACAACAAGATTAAGTTCTGAATATAGCATAATTCTCATAGAAATAAAAGGGAGACATGATGAACCCTTACCATATGTCTTGACATTATTCATACACATTAAAAACTTATGTATAATATGTATAAGTTTATTATAAATCCACAAAATGAGAATAATATTATATATCATACCATATATGAAATTTTTATTACTTTATACTACACTTTTATTAACAATTTCATGTTAACGTTACGTTTTGGGTAATAATCTGTTTTTTCATAAATGTTTTGACATGTTATTCTTGATCCTCTTAATTATACCATAATTTAACTATTTCCAAAAAACAATAAATGATATAAATATAATATATATTAAGTATATTATTATTTATTATAATCTATAAAAGTTATAAATATTAATTGGAATACACCGTTTATGGAGATGGTAGGCCTTTCATATTAATTATTGTTTTTTTTATTTTATTGTTGTATTGAAAGAAATAAAAAATGAAATATATGAATATATATATATATATATAAATAATTATATTAAAATTATTATTTCATATATATTATATACATTCACTAAACCCATCCTTAATACATTCCATGCAAATTTTAAATGAATCACATCACTTTGAGGAGAATGTAGTCCACACGTCCAAAAAAGAAGTTATCATAATGACACAAAATGGAAATACGGAAGTTAAGTGTTAAATAATAACTAAAGTACTATAAATAAATATTAAATATCATATTTATCATATAAAAATATCATTTCCATCATAATTACTAACCATGAGAGACGATAAAGGAAAACGAACATCGTTTTGTGGGGTGGTAGTCCACTATACAAGTGAATGGTAAGATCACTACCCATTTGATGAAAGTGTGTGTTTGTTTATGTAAAACCCATTAAAACAAACATATTAGTATATTGAGGATACATATGGTATTATATAATAAAGGTATAAAATTTTTTTAGATAGTAATGAAATAAATGAAATTAAAGTGCTCATTGAAGGGTGTCACCTCTTCTTGGGGTAACTCCTTATCTTTTTCACTAAAGGGGTTCCTTAGTTGGATTTATTACCAATTTCAGGATTATAGGATTATTTTAGGGGATTTGGGAGTATATTTTGGGTAGTGTTTCACTAATGCAAAAGGGATTTATAGGTGTAAATAGATGGGGTGGAGAGGAGGCTTTTTATAAGTGGGTAAAATGGCACATTATGTATTCTTCAAAATATTTGAGGGATCCACACGTTTTAATTTTCCTCAATTCATTCCATATGGACTATTATGGATTCACATATGTCAAATGACAAAAATATCTCGAGAAAATAATTTTTTGACATGTTTTGGGTCATTTTTTCACCTTTTTTCTATGGTTAGTCATTAATTATGATCAGTTTTTCTTTATTCTCTATAAATAATATTAATTACTTTCTCTATTTTTTTTTTGCAAAAAAAATTAATTTGAAAATATTAGAAATATATATTACTACTTTTTTTAAAATTTAATCCATTTTTCCAAATTCTAACAACATAAGTGGAAGAAATTAATTTAAAATTAATCTCACAGACGTGATGAGAGTTAGAGTTTTCAAAGAGAAAAAGTCTAAAATTTTGATAATTTTTAATATCCAATTTCAATGGTACATTTTTTATAATGAAAAAAATTTGATGAATTGATGTATAATTTATTTAAATAATCATTAAAACTAAATGAAAATAAATTTCAACTATATTAACAAATTAGATGAAAATGAAGTTTTCAATTAAAATTCAATATTTTTCAGTATATCTAAACTATTAATCGTGAGGGTTGTCCATGATTCTTTCTCCCCTCTCGAGATGGTGGCATCTAATGAGCCAGTAACTTTTCCCATGTCTGGGGATCTACCTCTAAAGTCTTTCGTTGGAGAAAGATCATACTTTTCCCATTTCTCTAACCTTGACATTCTTCCACATTTCCCACATATTTCTCTTAGCCCTAATGTTTCTAATTTGCTTAATAGTATTCCAAATATTTTGATTTCTACCTTGGAGTTCTATAAGGCTATGGTTCTTCTAAATTAGTCCTTGATTTCTCAGTTAAACAAAAGGTTTCCTTTGGTGTATTCATTTGATAGATTCATCTTCGAGTCATGGGTATTACATGATAGAGAAACAATGGGTTTTATTAATTCCACACACATTTTGATTCACTACGCTTCAGAGGATGATCTAGTCAAGGCATGGTATAGTGAACCACATAGCTGTAATGGTCTCTACTTCTACTAATTCCGATATAAGTACGGCTTCCCCATGAAACAAAACTCCCCTATAGTGGTGTTTTGGTTTAGTTTCCCAAAACATCATCTACCATTTCAGAAAAATACGATTTTGAGAATGTTAAGGATCCTCATTGATAAATTATTGTATGATGAATCTAGAAATAGATCCATATTCCACCCATTTTATCCTCAAATCTATGTAGAAATTGATGTCTCTAGAATAAAATCTCTATTTCTATGGATTATAGTGGGGGAAGAGTTCCCCCATAAACAACCAGTAGTTTATGAGACATGGATCAAATTTTTTCATACTATAAAAACTATGACATCTAGTGGAAACCTATAGTCATGGGATGAAGGAACTCTCTCATCATATGGCTGGAGACCCATAAGGTAGTGACGACAAGGGGTTGGGCATTGATGAATTTTTAGTATGGTTATATCCAATTATCTGATCCAAAGGTTGTTAAGGATGTGAAAAATTGCATCCCATAGGGAAACCAATTGGAGGATGATTTTTTCAGCCTCATGCATGAGGACCTAAGTGATCCCAAGGATCATGTGTATGCTATATCATAGCTTGAGGGTCCTGATACAATGTTGGAAACTGAGTTTTTTCAACTTTATCTGGTAAACCTATGGAATAGCCTCTAAGATTAGATATGCAATGTGAAAGTGATAACTTATAGGATGTTGAGACAATAAAGGTATTCGATGTGGGCTCTAGAATACCCATGGCTTCTTCTTATGCATAGGTAGGGGCGCACAGGGAGCGGATCTAGTGGAATATGTGGATCATATATGACTATAAGGGAGGGAGATATATTAGTTTTAAAAGTTAAATAGAATGAAATAGGGGTGGACGTCCGATCAGATTCATTTTAAGGAGAGAATTTCTAACTATTAAAAAAGTAAATCTCTTTGAAGTGCTAGTGAATAATGATGTGGTTTAAGAAATTGATGCAACTCAGACTGATGTGTAAGGGGGTCTAGTGATGAGTCTACTATTTTTTTATTTAGTGATATAGTTGATGATTAATATGATATAGGTCCACCCTACCGAAGGAGGAGTAAAATCATGAATTGAAGTAGGAAAGGGGGAAATGACTATCTAGATTTACCTATTCCAATGAATGCAATGACCACCAAAAAGTCGAAGGAAAATATGATTAATGAAAATCCAAATTCATATTTTTCCTAGTTCAAGACTATAGACCATGGGGATCCATATCATCGGGATTATACAATTATGTATTGGGAGTCAAGTGTATCTCATCAGTAATCCTTAGATCTTCATTTACATTCGAATGAAGAGATGGTGGAAAAAATTTTTGTGATTAATTCAACTGATGAGGAAACTAATAGGATAATGGGAATTCCATTTAATGTGGTTACAAATGAAGAGCATAGTGAATGGATTGAAAAAGAGTGACCTTATACTGATAAGGTTATTCAATTATGGTAAGATCAATCAAGGAGAGTACATGAATACTTGGGGGAATTTTGCAATTTATTTTGAAGACCACTTAGAGGATTTTCCAGACACCCAGGTATCCTATATCTCTTGGAAACTATTTAGGGATAATGTTTCTAGTATGATAAAGTTCCTTTTCAATTGCACTATAATTTCTTTAGGTCATTTAACTGATTGGTTTATAACTCTTTTTTTAAATGTTTTCAAAATATAAGAAATTGTTACTTTTTAGTCAGTATTTTTCACATTTCATCAAAATGTAAAACTTCTCCAAAAAATACCAAAAATTTACCCAATGTAAATTTTGATATTAATATTTTATAAATTATCTATATTTTTTCATATATAAATTTTAAATGTGTCAAAAATTATATTAAAAAGGTGTTCATAATTAAAAGGTAGTAAAATTACTCTTTTTAAAAATATAGCTTTTTATTCATAAAATTGTATTTATTTTTATCTTATGCCTATAATATATATTATATGACTGTCAACATAATTTGGATGAATATTTAATAAATAAATTTGATTAAAAACTTTCCTTAATATTGGTTTGTTAAATTTATTGAGATAAAATAGGGTTTTTACATATAAAAGTAGTTTTCTTAGAAAATTAATTTCTTTATTCTCAAATAGTTTCATCCATTTATTTATAATAAATTTATTTCCAAGGATTCATTTTATAAGCATGTGTAAAAAAATATTGGATAATTTAGTCATTCCCATTCATATATTCTATTCTAATGTCTAGGTGATAATTATAATAAAATTTTTATAATAATTATTATAGTATATTATAATTCTGTAAAACTCAATCTTTTGTGTAGCGCAAGATATCAAAGGGACATGATAATGTGTATAACACAAGCTAAGCATAGTTTCGGGTGTACCAAAAAAAACTAATCTATGAGTTATGTGTAGTGAAAGCTCAACTTTCTGTTGTGTACAAAGAAATAATAACTTTGTGCTTTAATTTAACAAAAGTTAAATTTAGTGTTGCATGAAATACAAAATATTAAAAAGGTTATATTAATTCTGGAAAAATAATTCACAAAATCGTGGGGTGTTATATTAATATACTCAAATATGTATATATAAAATTCAATATGACCCTTTCCCATGTAATTTTAACCATTAAATAATTATCAATGATAGGATCAATGAGTTTATTCTCTTTATATCTTATACCAAAACCACTAAAAGGATATCTCTCAATAGATTTGACTAAAATATTACTTCTTTAATTACCATTAACTAGTGATGAATTCTCTTTGTACCATTTCATATGAAATAAATTACATAAATTCATAGACTCATTATTTGTATTATTTGTCAATATTTTGGAAAAGACTTCAATATTGAAAGGCAAAACTTAATTATTTTTTGATTAAGTTGAAACAATATTCTCTAATGCGAATATAAGTTCTTAGTCAATAATTCAGTCACACTCGAATGGGGTGAATCAATGTTGAAATGTTTTATTTAATTAATTCATTATTAAAATATTACCTTATTTTTATATTTGATCTTATGCACCTATTATGATGAATTTATATCATATATTCACCAACACATTAATTATACATGAAATACAAAAATTAAATATGGAATAAAAATATGTATTTTTAAAAGGCTTAATCCCAATGTGAGTATCTATTTGTAGTTTTTTCTAGACTAGTCCAAGGCATAGATTTTATAGCTAATGTGATGAATTGATTACAATAGGTGGGAATGTATCATCCTTAACCTTGCACATACATTATGTGTGACGTTATCATCTTAAAGAAAACACTTTCTGCTGATATTTCTTTATCCCAACATGGATTACACTAGATCCCTCTTATTTGCAGTGTTTTTCCAAACCATAATAATAAATTTCTATTTATATTCAGGATATTTTTTCATTATAGACTGCTTCCAAAACTGTTGATGATCATAAAATGAGAATTCAAAAATTTAAAATCAGTACATTCTCCCTTTCTTCAAATATACAAATGACTAAACCTTATATTAGATATAGATCATTAGTACTGCTAACTTCATTTAAAATATCACTACATTATTAGTATCCACTTCATTAATTACATTGAAATTAAACAACTTAGTAAGGTAACACATATTCATGGTCTTTCTCACTATCTTTTAGTTAATAAAAATCTATAATTTTCTCCCCGAAGCATCGTAACCACATGTTATGGAACTTCAAATTATTCAAAAAATGATATTCAGAACATTAATGACATGTTCTATATCTCTTACCTTAGAGACTATACCATATCATATACATATTCTATTAATTAATGATCACTCATCCTTTTATAGGCATCAATAATTTTTTAATCCTCCATTAAATGAATCATCACGTGCTCTAAAAATTCCTCACACTATATTCATTAATTTCATAATTCCTTATTCATCTATTTTTAATTCTTATTGAAGACCCATCTTTAAACTTTAAAAATACTCATTAAACTATCGATCAATATTTTTCATCACATACTATAATTTATGATATAATAAAAATTTCTCAACTATAATGTTAATATCATGAGTAAAATCTCAACATCTTCATATTGAAGTTCCAAACCATTCAGTAACATTAAAAAATTTATCTTTCTCAGCTACCTCATCTTCTTATCTCCATCACTTTATCAATATTTGATCATGTAGTTCTCCTAATAAAAATTGAACTTCTAAACTTATATACTCTACTCACACAACATAAAATTCAGCTTTAAATTTTATATCACCTTCCATTCTTTATGAATTCTTTATACTTAAATTCATGAATCCATAAACTATTCTTTTTTTCCATTATTTCGCATCATGGATTATTAATAATGTTTTCTTCAAACTGCATTATGATCATTAAATGATTCATTCACCACTATGACACTTTTAGATTTACATAAATTAAAACTATCATCATTATTTACATCTTATACTTTTTAACTAACCATTCAAGGAAATATGGTTTTATTGGATTTATCTTTAAAAAATTGATATCTCCAGCACAAGTATACACTTCCATAGATCTACTCGTAAAAACTGCCACTTTATATATTATCTTTATGGATTAGAAATTTCCCAGTTCAACTAATCTTGGATCCGGACACTTCTCATAAATAGTCACAGTAATTAAAATAACTGAATTTATTTCTTATTAAGATCATTATGTCAAATTTAGAAACATTAATATCATTAACTCAGACTCATCTTCTATAATTCTGGTCTCCTTGGATTTAACCTTTAGTTATATAACATGTATTAGATGTAAACTTATAGACTCAAATTTTTAGAACTGATTCATGAATCAATAGAAGACATTACAAATCACCCTATTTAGAATCATAGTTAAATATTAATCCACTATAATAATTGTTAATTTTAATTATATGTAAAGCATGATCATGTTTCACTAATAGTTATTTTCCATAAAATCTTCATTTGACTATCTGTAATATCAACATATATTATCCTTTTAAAAATAACCAATTTTTTAAAGAGTCACTCCATAAATAAGTGATAGGTACATTTCCTTCAAACTCTTTTGTTTATTATTACTAGGATAATGTTACATATATATTTAATCTCATATATCCAATGGTATCTACTATTCTCCTTCATTCAGAATCCATTTTATCTCAGAAAAATCATTGTCTTCCATAATTTGTAAATAAGACCTTTTTAATTATACTTCATCATCTAGATACATATCAACATATATCTGCAACTCATCTTTTAGCAATGTGTTATTACATTTTTCTTTCAGATATCTTCAACTCATTCTCACAGAATATCTTTTAATAGTTCTTTTGGAGCCTATCTCGATTCAAATATGTCATCATCTGCTATGATTCCTCTTTTACTGAAACTTATTGATACAACTTTATTTCTAAAATTTCCTCTAGAACAATTACTCCAATCATGATCCTAGTAAAGTTTGTATTTTAATATTTATTTTCATAATTTGAAAAAACAAGGATAGATTCTTATAAACTAATGTATGGATATATAGAAGATAGTTCTATCAGCAACCAAAACATGTTTCATTTATTCATGTATATCCACCACAATAATTATCATATATAGGATCATTCCATATCAAGTTGAATTTTTTTGATTTCATCTAGATTCACAATATAAACTAGTGATACTATTTAAAATTTAGACTTTGATTTTTATTGGAATAAAATCTTTAGGACCTTAAGATTATATACCATAGAAATCTCTATCTATAACTTCAATATTCCACTTTCATTACACATTGACAT
Organism: Viscum album; assembly: GCA_963277665.1. Classification (NCBI taxonomy): domain Eukaryota; kingdom Viridiplantae; phylum Streptophyta; class Magnoliopsida; order Santalales; family Viscaceae; genus Viscum; species Viscum album. The sequence goes on along the minus strand of OY728138.1, from coordinate 535,105,145 downwards.
TATAAACTATTAAAAAATTAAATTATATTTTCATCATCACAATTCATAGGGTTCTTCACATTCCATATTCCACTTTACAATGTTTTCATCAAGTTAATATAATATGAGAAAACAAATTATGAGATCAAAAATTCCAATTTTATTCTATGTATATATGATATTTTTTCTATATTCATGTTTTCCAATGTTTATCATTTTCAAAAAAATACATTTTTTTTTTCAAAAATGTTTTCATCAAGATAATATGTTTTTATTTCTTTTTAAATTAGCCCAAAAAATTAAATTAATTTTTTTATTTAAAATAATAAAACAAGGCGCATGTATAAAGGAAAATATTGTATTCTTTCATCTTTAATTTTTTTATTTAACACAAATTCATAATTATTTTTAATTAAATAACATATATTATTATGTAATAATTATTAATATTTTGTTTAAAATATTTCTAATTTTGGGAAACTAAAATCTATTTTTTTCAATCAGTAATAGAATGTCATGGAAGATTAATTATTAAAAATAATAAAATTGTGAATTTATAGGTAATTTTCCATTCAATAATAAATATAAAAAAATAGAAAATAATAAAACATACATTATCATTTGTTCCATATAGATGATAAAGGTTGTATTAGTTTTTTTGCTTCACCTACCTCATGTCATATATCCAAGAACTTTGAGGACCACCATAACTCATAGGTCAATTATTTTAAATAAATAAACCATAATATATAATAATTAATCTTTATGTCGAATGTAGGGAATATAAATATATGGAATTCCCTAAAAACCATTCTATATTCATTCAATTAAAACAATATTCACATAGAAAATAAAGGAAAAATATGATTAGCATGATGTCAATTGTGGGAAAAAGAGATCGATACATTTATTATATAGGCTTCAAAAAGATTTATTTGTAAATTTATGTCCTAATTTTTGGCCTTTGGCCCCATAAAGCATAGAGAATTCATTCTATAGTACCTCTGCTGGATTGTCTCCATAAAAAATGAAATGACAAAATCATGAACCACTGACCTACTAGATATTAAAGATCCACTGGTACCACATAGTTAAATGATAAAAAAATAATATCATTCATTAATATATATATATATATATATTACATATAAAATATAGTCATTATAATTTTAAATTGTAACACCCCGATATTTTAAAAAAGAAACATAATGTTTGATAGAATATAAGACAAGTAACACAAATCCTAGAATATAATGTAACCCCTCAATAATTTATGATATACTTTCTAAATAAATTAAAAATATTTTGTATCTTGAAATGAAAGAGACATCGATTTCAAAAGAAATATGATACTCTATTAAAATATTATTTTTAAACCTTACTACTATAACAGATCCTTTAAGTTGGCATATATGAATAACACTAACAAAATTATGTTTTATGGTTTATAGATGTATAAAATTAATTTAATTTCTATCAATTTATTATAAATAAAATAATTATTACTTGAAATAAAAGAAAATTTTTTCTGAAAAAAATTATTTTTTTCTAAAAGGCATTGTAGTCGGGCATTTCACACATAATTTATAAAAAAATTTAAAAAAATTTGAACATTTTTTGAAATAACAAACTTCATTTTTTAAATATATATGTAAAAACTATCTTTGGTTTAATTTTTTATAAATTTCTGGAAATAAAAACTGTTTTGATGAAAAGTGAGAATTATGATTTTTTATTGAAAAATATAGTTTAATGTGAATTATTTATAAAGTTAAATTGTATTATAAATTTTATAAACATTAAAATGACTTCTATAATTTATATACTAATCTAATTTATGTTATTATATTCATTTTGAAATTTAATTTTTATATAATAACATTTAATATTTTTCACTTTTAAAACCCACATTCTAGTCGCGTCTATATGAATAATTTTTAATTAAAAATTTCAAATTCTATAGATGAAACATCAAAAAAAATGAATTACATATATAGAATACTCGTAATATATATTATCTAATAAGGAAATATTAATTTTTTACCATCATGAATAATAGAAGTAGTAAAAAATATTTACCACATTTAAGGTAAAAATGATATATCGGGGGGGGGGGAGTGGTTAATGTAAGAAAATACAAGTTTAAGATCACCTAAAACACTTCCAAAACTACTTTTTAAGAAATATTTAAACATTATCATGTCTAAATCTTGTGAATATTTCTTTTTGGACAATTTTTCATGTGAAAAAAATGAGTTTACCTTTTTCATTTAAAAAATATAAGTGTTTCACTCTCCTCACTTATAAAAGGCCACCCTTATCATCTCTTATTCACACATAAAAAACCCTTTTATATCAGAAAAACTACCCAAATAACTTGTTAAGATCCATCACTTCTTCTAATAATCCTTATTTTGATCATAAATCCTTTCTCAAAATATATTTGGTGTAATCCTAAAGTGGTGGTTCGAGATGATGTAAAATTCCTGACTATGAGTTTGTGTCTTATTTATTCATCTTCATTGATAAGATCATATTAAATTATCATTATAAATTAAAAACAATGTATCTCATATACTATGATTTTATTATGTTTCGGAAAGACATATACCTATATATTCTTTCCTCAAATGAGAAACCATAACGTAGCTCATCTGTACGGAAAACTACTGCCTCACGAATGGATGTGAAAGTTTTTCATCAACTCCTCTTATAGTTGAGTATTATTTTTGAAATAATGTATATATATATATATTTAATTTATAAAATAATTAAATATATTAAATCATTATAAAATATATAAATTTTTAACATTCTATTCCATCGGTAATATGATAACGTTAATCATGTGTTCGATGGACCACCACCTCGTAAATCGATGTGATTCGTTTTTCACTAATTATTTACATAGAGGTTAATAATGATAAATTTAATGAATATATGTGATATATATGACATAATACTGATATTAATAAAAAAAATTTCATCATGAAATGATAATATAATATTTTTATTTCTCACCTTTTTACTCACTGAAATATGATAATGTTATTAGTGTACATGTGGACTACCGCCTTCATGAAGAGATGTGTCTCTGTTTTCATCCCCACATCACAAGTCCGATATATATAAGTATAGTTAAAAAATAATTTTTTTAATTATATTACTATCATTTTGGAAATATAAAATATTAATGAACACTTTCTATAATGATCTTTGAAAAATGGAAATGTTACATATGTGTATGTACATCATACAATCTCCATGATCAAAGTGTACTTTTTTTATCAATTAAAAATTTCATGATTTTTCATAAACGTATACTTTATGTTTAAATTTAATAATTTTATCATGATTATTTTTCTAGGTAATTTTAAATAATGACCTATTAGACCAATATTTAAACAATTATGCCCCACATAGAGCACAAACACATTGACTTAATGTGGCTTTCATGTTCGGTCCCTCTAGGTACCATTGGTTTTCTCACAAACACATGGTCCCCTTCCAAGGTCCCACTCACATGCTCAAATGTGTTATCATACTAATAAATGACCCCACATTCCAACACATGGTATTTTTATTATTATTTTTATCCTCACTCACACGCACCTTAGAAAGCTTCTAAGATGGTCACCCATACTGATCACTACTCTAGGAAAATATTGTTTAACTATGTAGTTCTAATCAGTTAGGCTGCTAAAAATAAGTTACATCATACTGACATGAGTCATAAAAATTATTCATTTAACCCTTTAATAGTATGAGGTGTTATATTTACCCCCTCTATTGGAAGACATCCTCATTGTGGATCCTATAACATAGTTTAGGAAATGCCACCATTCTTTTGGTTAGGTCCCTCTTGGGATACCAACGTTTTACGTGAGATCCACTGATAACACAAAAACCCCTCTTTAATATGGCCTCCTGGTCCTCTCCCACCAGGTACTACTTATTTCCCTAGATACATGTATTCCCCTTTCAGGGGACCACCCAAATGCCTGAAAAAGTCATTAGACTAAGGAATATACTCATAATACAACACACGTTCTCTCTAGTTTTCTTGAACCTCAGTAACACACACCTTGAGAAACATTCTAGGAGGTAACCCATCCTAATCAGTACTCCAGGAAAAGCATTCTTAACTTTGGATTTCTCATCAACATAGGATCCCTTTAAATAAAGGTTCACCATGTTGACATGATTTATATAATTTTATCTTTTAACCCATTAACATTTTTAGTTGTTTCATATATTTAACCTAACAAATTCATATTTGACACATAATTCAAATATAATTGAAACACCGGACATGAATTTAATTGGGTAATTAATTTTATATTATAATTTAATAAATTAAATAAAAGGAATAATAAATTTTAACAATGTTCATAAGAAAGTAAATAATTAAAATAAATTTATTATTTTGGAATATAAATAATATACATAATGAGTCAACCTCATGGTTGGAGTTTCTCGTCTCATTGTTTCATTCACGAGACATATTCCATATTCACTACTTATTTACTTTTTTTACTGTATATACCACCAATTTTGATATTTTATATCATGAATATATTTCTCTTCATGGTATTTTAAGATTAATTTTTTGTTATTTATTTCATGGGGTTTCTGATAAAAATGTTTCCTAAGTGGAAATTGTTGATTTCACAGTCACATAAATTTTGGGGGTTGTTTTTCTTTAATCCTCTCTTGGGTTAAATATTTGATATTTATATCTTAAACTCAATTAATTTTATTATCCTCTATTAATTCATGATTATTTTGATGTAATAATAAAATTATTCTTCCCTTTAGTACATAATATAATTATGATTTTTTTAGAAAATATGTCTTTATTTCTCTTTTCTGTAAAAAAATCATTTTTCATTGAAAGCCCATGTTCTCTAAAAAAAATTTCAAATTTATTTAAAATTTATCCAAATAAATTTTTGAAGAAATTTTTACCCATGTTTTTTATAAAATATAGTGAAAGGATTATTCTTTTAATGTTTCATATGAGACACTTTTCTAAAAAAATTATAATGCCATGGAATTTTCCTTTTCACTTATATAGCATGTACGAAATTTCCCACCAACTTGACAGTCATTTATTTGTTTCTTAAATTGAAAATTTAAAAGTTTCATTGAAAATTAAAAAAAATTCCCTATAATATATAAATTTTTAATTTTTAAAACGTATATTTAATGAAAAAGAGTTTTATGATATTTTATGAATTTTCTAGTTTTAAAATAAAAAGGGTCATTTTCAAAGGAAGGTTATTTTCCACAAAAAATGTTCCATGTGATATTTCAAAATTGTTTTCCATCTAAAGTGATATTATTTGATTTAAATTATTCATTAATTGGTAATTTTACCTTCCTTGGTATTTCGTTGTATAGTTTATGATAAGTTTGACAAGGGAAATACAACGTTGATACCATTCATTTCACTCTGGATGGTTTATTATTTGGTTTATTAATTGGGGAAGGTATTTAAATTTCATATAGTATATTTAATATGAATGCGTATATGAATTATGTTTGACCCATTTCATATGATGAATGAATTTGACTTAGTAAATAATCAGTGGGTCCCTATTATAGATTTCCCCTTGATGCATTGGTTGGTCTCATAACACAAACTAGATTAGGTTTTGGCTAAGTCTTTGCATATTTTTAACATGTCTTTGAAAAAGCCCTCGATATTTTGTATTAGATGTCCAGGATTATGGATTCCATTGTTATTAATTCAGTTATTGATATTCCATGAGATTATTTTATTAGTTATAATATCAATATCTAAGTTTTCATGCTCATTGGATTATTTATGTGAAATTATATGGTAATCATTTATTCCATTTGTATTATACTCATGTTATTTATTAAATTTAATGTGTTCCATTTATTTACCTTTAAATAGTGATTATTTCTTATTTATTCACACATTTCATTATATTCTTTCCCTCACTAATCATTTGGCATCACCCCTTTCAGATGTTTTAATTTCCATATGATATAAGGAAGTTGATTTTGGTTATTATGAAAGGATATTATAATGGTTATAATGGGGTTCTCAACGTTTTTTAGATATTTTATGTTTTATAATTTAATGTCAATTTTATGTATGTATCTTGTCTACTAAGACTACTAAATTGTTCGGTCCATCGTGATGTTATACCTTATACCTAAGAACAATGTAATAAAGTAGAAACCCACTCTGGGCATGTAGTGTTTGGGTGCCTATAATTGGTATCTGAGGAAGTTTAGTTAAAATATTAGGAAGTTGATTTATGGAAAAAATAGATTTATTAATTAAGCCTAAGATAGACATTGAGGATAACTGTAAAAAAATATCAAAATGATTTGGTAAGGATGATATTATGTGTTTTCTTTAATAAAAAAACCATGTCTAGATACTACAAGTGGATGTAGTATTGGAATATATGTACCTATGGTTAATGTATTTGACAAGTGTGAATTGAGTTTTAATTGATCATAAGTATGGTGCATGAAAATAGGACTTTCTGTTCATCTTGTTTGACAATCTCGGGGATATTCTTCAGATAATTCATGTTTTCTTTAAAAACTATTATGAAGGTTTCAAAAAAATATAAAAAAATATTATTTATGATTATTAGATTATCTATTATTTAATTTGGGAATTTATGTGATGTGATTTACAAGTATCGAAATAATAAATTATTTTTCATAATGTTATAATCTATTCCGATGAATGGAATTATTTATAAATGGAACCTAATGGAAGTAATGTGATCTGTACCAATGCATGTAACACATGTAGGGATTCCCCCATGGGAAATATTATAATATTGGAGATAAAATTGACCAAATAATAACAATATTGGAGAAGTAGACTCAGGTAGTGAGTAATAACCATTCATGTATGGATAATCTTGCGGATTCACTATATTGTATAATGATGTTAGACTACTTCATGGTTTAGTGAAATCCATCACTAAATGGGACTTAAAATCCATTTTTAGCTGATAAATTAATATGTTCCTTAGAGAAGTTATTTCTCACTTTAAGAACCAATGAAAGGGAAAAAAGTTATGGTAGTTTATCATCTCTTAGGAGATTTAGATAATTGGTGGTTATTAATTAGAAACACTGAGGATGATGAGGATATAATAAGCATGGGGTGACAGGATTTCAAGGCAATATTATTGGAAAATTATTTTCCTCATAATAAATGAGAAGATGTGGAAAAAAATTGTTGCTTTTATGATATAAATAAGTGGAAAATGTTTTTATTTATGAATAAAACATTTTAATATTATCAATGAATAATACAAACAAAGTAAATAATCCAAAGAACATGATTGGCCAATTATTTGATTGGATTAATCTAATCCTATGAATGGAACTAGTTTTCCAATATCTCTCATCATATGAGGATATAATATAATATGATATCAAGTCATAGAAAAAATTCTCAATGTATTTTGATATTAAAGGAAAGTAAAATAAGTATAGGATAACTTATAAAAAGTAGGACAAAGGGAAGAATATAAAGAATTATTTTCCAACATGTGATACTTATGGAAGGGAAATACCTTGGTATATGATTAAATGGACAAGGATTCTACTTCAAGTATCGATAAAGAAGTGAGTATGCTCATGATTTCATGGTCTATAAAGAATCTAACAATGTGTAATGCTTCCACTATCAAGAGATAGTAAACTATGTAAAATAATTCACCATGTGTTATTGGAATAAAACTCAAAACAATCTAAGGTATCATGGTCATGATTATAAAATTACCATGGAATTAGTGTAATTATTAATGTGTTATGTATTAGTTCAAAAAAAAATTATAAGAGTATTTTAATAAATGATATTTTGGTTAAAAGAATTATATAATCTATAAGAATCATACATCAGTAATATTTATTCATAAATTTTAATTGATGTGTTCAATGGTACTAAGAAAGGTAAATTATTAGCATGTGTAAATTCTTTGAAAACACTTGATTAAGTAAGGATAACCCCTAATATGTGATCTATGATGAGATAAAAATGATATATAGTTTCTTATGAAGGTATTGGAAACCTTAATGGTTTTTTTGATATTTTATGTTAATGTAATTATGAACTTTAACGATTCGATAATATTATAGGAATTATAATTATATGGTTTTAGAGAGAGAAAAACCTACATGATGGGTGAAAACCCACCATATCGTTCAATTACATGAGGCATGAACCCACAACTAAATGATAATAATGGTTTAATGCCTACCACTAGACAATGTGATGTCCTAGTTAATGTCCCATTTTTCGTTAAATGATTTGATAGATTAATTATAGTTTTGAACCTGTGGTGTTACTGTTGAGATTTAGATATTAATGTATTGTATTGTATAACTTATGATTACCATATTAGTTTTGGAGAAAATTTATAAAATAAATGACAATATAAGTTACTCTATTATGGATCTCGTGATCTATTAAAAATTAATTTTCATTATCCACGGATGAAAAACATTCATATTGGATATTGATTACATTTGGTAATAAATGATGTGTAAAATGATTAAAAAACCAAAATATGAAATTATTCCTTTGAAAAAAATAGATATATAGGAATTATTTTTTCATATATTATCATTATAGATGTTAAATTAATTATCTTACTATAGGAAAAAGATATTGAAACCAAAATTTATCCTAATGCCATCATTTTTGTTGAACTGATGGAATTTTAAATCATCATAATTTTATGGTTTTGAGGTCCTTAAATTTACAATGATAATTTGATTTCATAGAATAAATGAACTATATCACTCTCTATAATTGTTTACACTTTTCTTACATGTATATACCTTCACTTGACACTAATGTTCTCCTATATATAATCCTAGTTAAGTGTTATTACATTTGAACATAATAATTTTATTTATATCTTATAAATAAGATGTTTTATCAACCCTTATTAAGATATGGTATTTTAATAAAGGTATTATAAAATTTAAAATCCTTAATTATCGAGATTAATATTAAATTATGGGGATGTAATTTATTTAAGGGGGGGGAATGCAACACACTAGGATTTTAAAAGAGGAAAATCATTCATTATAGAATATATAATAAGAAACAAAAATGTTAAATGATAATGTAGCACCCAAAGACATTATGTAATATTTATTTTTAAATAAATATAATATCTTTTACTAATTATAGTGAATACAGACCTATATTTGAATAAAAGGGGATGCTTTAAAAAATATTATTTTTTAAGCATCACCATTATAACTAAGCCATTAAGTTTATGGGTATGAATAATAACAAATAAATTATTAAATTTATATTTTGTAGATATGTATAAAATAAATTCAATTTTTATCTATTCATTATAAATTAAATAAGAATCATTTGGAAGAATAAGAAATGTTTTCTACAAAAAAAATATTCTTTTTCTAAAAGCTCATCTAGTCAAACTTTTCACAAATAATCTAAAATTAATTTTTTACCCCTTTAAAAAATTTTATTTTAAAAAATAAACATCATTTTAGAAATATATATGTCAAAATTATCATTTGGTGAATAATTTACAATTTTCTAATGAAAATAATTTCTTTGATGAATAGTGAAAATTATTGAATTCTTATTAAATAATTACTTCTGATTTAAAATATATATAAAGTAAAGTGATATTTTAAATATTATATAATGTAAAATTAGATCAATTATAAATATATTAATAAAAAAAATTCATTTTAATCATTTTAATATTTAATTTTAAAAAAAAACATTTAAACATCAAATTATTTTCTCATTTAAAACCTCATTTTCGTTATGTCAATGACATTAATTTAAAATTAAAATTTTCCACTTATGTGATTTTAATTTTAAATAATTGAATAAATATTTATAATAATAATAATTTATATAGGAATAAATTTTGTATAAACCTAACGAGGTGGTCTGAAAAGAGGTAAAATTCCTCACTATGCATTCTTGTTTTATTTCTTCTTCCACCCCGTGAAAATATTCTTGATTAATGATTATTTAATAATAAAGTATCTAACATATATTTTTATTTTATTATGTTATGTTTATGACCTATATCCATTTTCTCTTCCCTTAAATGATAAATGCTAACATCTCTCCTATGTACAGTGTACTACCACCTCACGAAGTAATGTGGCATATTTTCAATATACACCTCTCGAAATTGGGTATGAGGATGGATCTAAAGTGTATATATATATATTTATGATATTTATATCAAAATTATACCTTTTTATTGGTTATATAATATATACCTTTTTAACTTTTTATTCCATAGGGGATACGATAATGTCCCTCCTTTTAAGGGCGGTCTATCGCCTCATGAAACAATGTGTTTTTTTTCAATGACACATTGCATGGATGGTAGTAAGGAAATATTAATGAATATAAGTGATATAAATAAGATAATTATAATATTATTGATATATTTATTATTATGAAAATATAATATATATACCTTTTTTTATATAATATATACCTTTTTAACTTTTTATTCCATAGGGGATACGATAATGTCCCTCCTTTTAAGGGCGGACTATCACCTAAAGAAACAATGCGATTTTTTTTTTCATTGACACATTGAATAGATGGTAGTAAGGAAATATTAATGAATATAAGTGATATAAATAAGATAATTATATTATTATTGATATATTTATTATTATGAAAATATAATATATATCATTTTATTTCCAACATTTTCACTCAATGAAAGATGATAACGTTATTCATACCCAAGTGGAATACTACCTTCACAATGCGATGTGACTCTATATTCCACATCATGCCCTATAGATAATACATATTAGTATATTTAAAGAAACAATATGATATATATATAATACTATGATCATTTTATAAGTATAAAATATTACATAACTCCTTTCCATAATTATTTTTGAAACATTTAAATGTTTCTCATGCATACGTACAACCTACTATCTCCATAATTTCAACATACTCAATTTATCAAAAATTAATTTTGTTATCGGTTATAAAAGTACATTTTATTTATAAATATTATAATTATTTCATGATTATTATTCTAGAGATTCTGAAATAATGACCTCTTAGATCAGTGATAATCATACTGAATTCATTTTTATCACAACATTCAAATATACATGAAATACTTGATGTAAAATAAATTGATTAAGTAATTGTGTATTACAATGTAACAATTGATATTAAAATAATATTATAATTAAATATTTTTAAAAATATTTCAAATAATTTATACATGTTTATTTTTCTGTAAGATAAATAATCTATGTGATGAGTCAGACTCGAGGTATGGGTTTCTCATCTCACATTTACTTTTATGAAAAACATGACATATTCACCACTTGTTTACTATGTTTAGTTTATATTATAAACATTTTTTTTAATATCATGAAACTATTTCACATCATGGTTTATGAATTTTCATTTTTATAAAATTTGTTTTATGGGACTTATCATTCAAAAGTTTCCATAGTGGCATGAGTTTATTTCACAATCTCATAATTATTCAGAATTGTTTATATTTAAGTCTCCCTTATGGGAATTATTTTATATTTCTCACTTAAAATTAAACTAGTTCATTATACAATATTAATTTGTGAAATTTTTCATGTAATTGTACCATTTTATCTCTCTTTTGTACTTAAAATTATTACAATTTTTTTAAGAAAATATGATTTTATTTTTCAATTAGGTTCAGAATATATTTCATACAAAATTGTGTTTGATAAAAAATGTTTTAATTTTTTAACATTTTCCAAATGATTTACTAATTTAATTTTTTAAAAAATTTGAATTTTTATAAAAAAATTTGAAAGGAATATTCTTATCATTTTCTAGATGAGGAACTTTTTTATATTTTTTACAATATAAAATGAATGTTATTTTAACATATATGGTATGTATGAAATTAACCACAATCATTAATATAATTTCACAAAAAATTACCTTAAATGTTTAAAATGTTATTTCAAAAGAAATGATTTCACTAATATTATAGAAATTATAAATTTTTAAAAGTGATTTTCAATGAAAAGGATTTTGGCAATATTTCATGAATTTTATAATTTTAATATAAAAATGGTGATTTTAAGGTAAGTGTTTATTCATTAAGAAATGTTACACACTCTCATTCAAAGTAATTTTCCATGGTGAATTTCTTCCTTTTATGTAAATTATTTTTAATGGGGAAATAATCCAATGATATTATACTTATTATTTGTCCAAATGTTTTATGATTAGTTTGACTGGGTAAGTGCTATTTTGAAACCATTAATTTCACTCAAGATGGTTAATGATTATGTTTATTGATTGGGGAAATTATTTAAATTTCGTATTCTATTTTAAACTTTAATATTTATGTATATTATGTTTCAATCCTTTCATTTGAGGAATATATATGACTTAATATGTGACGGTTGGGACTAAATTATATATTGTCCCATGATGCATTTTTTGGTCTAATGAGACAAAATATATTGGGTTTTGTCCAATGTATTATCCATTTATTTATATGTATTGGAACAATGACTCACTGGAATGTTTTTTATGTCAATAATAATTCATTCAATCATCATGAATTCAATCATTGATATTCCATGAGATTATTCGAATATTAAAATTCTCCATGGTTATGTTTTCAGTATCATGTGATTATTTATAAAGAATCAATTTATATCATTTATTAATTCCATATTATGCTAAATTTATTTATTAAATAAAATATGTATTAGTTATATACCTTTAAATATTGGTTATTCTTCGTTTATTCATAGATTCTAGTGTAATTGTACCTTTACTGAGCATCTGAACTCACCCATTTCTTTTGTTTTATTATACCCCTGATATGAGGAAATATTTTTTAATAGATATGAATGGATACTATTAGGGTAATAATAGTGTTCTAAAATAAAATTATTTGTATATTTATTGGATAAAATTTAATGTTAATGTTTAGTATTTGTTTAGTTTTCCATGACTACTAAACTATCCAGTCTTTCCGGAAGAGATACCATATATATAGTACCAATGTAATAAAGTGGGCAATAGCTAGGGGCTACTAGGGTTGGGGTTGTTACATAAATATATTATAATATCTTATAATATATTATTTTGAATATTTTATGGATGGAGTTTGATTAACCAATCCCATTTGTCAAAATAAATGAAAATACAGAGAAAATAAAATGAATGGTTCATACATGGAAACCCCACCCTCATCAAATAGTCACAATATGGAAGAGATGCCAACATTAAGAACTATAATTGGGAATATATACCTATATATCAATCTCTATCATGATAATATCATCCACATTGACCATGGATGTCCCATTTACTATATGGATGTTAGCCTCTCCTCAATATCATAGGTTGTTATAATATTCTCTATCATATGAAACATCATCACTGTCCAAAGGAGTAGAACCCTTAGAGTTTGAAGTACTTACCACCTTAGTCTATAAATTTTTGGAATACTATATTCTAAGAAATTATCTATCAAAAATATGTTAGATATTGTCTTCTCCAGGAACTTAAAAATATTTTCTCACGTTCATGTGAGAACTCACATACTTAGCTATTTCCCTTTGAGTGAAAATGTGTGGAATCACAAAAGGTAAACCAGTCTATTCATCCCTTTATTGAGAAGAAAATTCCATAGACAAAATACATGACTATTTTTATTGGTTTCATTAAAAATAGAAAAACTTATTAGGGGAGATCAAGACTTAGTAAATGTATAATTAATAGATTATTTTCATATTTTACAATACATGAAATACATGACTAACATAAATGTTTCAATCGAATATTGACCAAAAAGGTCACTAGAACCAAGAGTAGTTTTTCATTTAAGATTTATAAATAATGTAAATAAATTTTAAGAGACATGAATTCATTCTTATGATATTTTATTATATTAAAGGATGATAATTAGAAATAAATTTTTGTAAACTATCATTTAGTTTATAAGTTCCAAGTGTAGAATCCCTCTAGTAGGGATCTAGAAGTGTTCCTATGATCTGTGAATAACACTGATGAATCATCATGTTTTAGTGAAGTCAAATGATCATCATATGTTTCTATCATTGATCACTCTATAATTCATTAGGATTAAATAAATTCCCTTGATATTCTCATTCTTGATAGGATGTTATAAGGAAGAAGATAATTCAAGAGGGGTCTATTATTCACAATGATTCTCAATCAGCCAATCTTAGAATGTATTAGCGATCTATTTATAGACCATGGACTAGTGTTCGTAACTTAATTAATTGAAAAAGTGATATTAATAAAATATTAATTCCATGTTTTACTCCATTATGTTTATAAAAATAAAAATAATATTTTTATTCCATGACATGCTCTTACTAGGCCAATGGTAAATATTATTTTATTGGTTTGAAAATTAATATCTTTTAGTATACATAATTTTGGTCTTCTCACACTATTTTTAATTTATCAAATAATGTAATAAATATTTTAATTATTTTTTTCATAAAAAATATTCAAGTGATAGTATAAAAAATAAATAATTCCTAAATTTTTAGTTAATAAATAAATAATATATATCCCTGAAATTCAACAATTACACTGGGAATAAATATTTCCTTAATTTATATGATCAGTAATATGGATATCATTATTTATGGTCATGAGAATATTCTTTATTCTAATATTTAAATTATAATAGTATTTAATTGAGATCAAGAGAAATAATTAGTGTGAGACCCTTTAAAATTCTTTCCTATTTATATTAGGTGGAATTTCCTAAAGTGAAAGATTATTATCTAGAAAAGGATTATGCAAGCCAATAGAAATATATGAATATCACAACAATGGCAACCATATATGAGTGATAACTCTGTATTATAATACATTTTTAATAATATCTCATAAAGATGGTTTCACACATGTGTCATCATCCTATATGTTTGACTCATCTATCTTTGACTATCTGATATATAATCCTTGTCACGCCATGACCATGAAATTTACTGTGATAGTTCTATTTCAATGGGAAAATATATCAAATTCTATAAATATGAAAGACAAAAATCCTTCCTTTACATATGCCTTAATAACATATCATTTGTGACACACCCAACATACCATACTTCCAGTGAACATACTGCCTCATAATTTTGGTTGGTAATATTAGTGCGTGATTTAAAACATGAATTTATAATAATCATAAAATCAAAGTACCCTTATACTCACTCAAAAATTGGAAAATATGATGACACGTAAACATGAAAAATTATTATTGGAGGGTATATTCTCACATTATGATAACTTTCACATTATCATGTGAGAACTTAATGATATGAAGTATCGTTTTCTTATACGTACTCAAACATGAAAATAAATATAATATATTCCTCATCTTAGAATGTTATATAATAATATAACTATTTTAAGTATATATTTTTTATTTTTCAAGGTTCTCATCATAGAGGGGAACTATCATTTTCTTTTAATGCAACAAATACTCTCAGAAATTATTACATTAAATTAATAGAAAATCATTAATATATAATAATATGTTTAATTAATATACACATATTTGAATATAAATATATTTCAATGTACAAAAATTTGATTATAGAAGACTAACTCCAACATAATCTAACATAGATAATATCCAACTACCAAAAACTTTCATTCCACCTAATCTCATATGAATATCACATTTATACTAAGTTAAGGCTTTACACAGGGGTTATATAACATTATATTCCATAGAGTATATTCTCACATTAACTTATAATCTTTATTAACAACCACTCAAATGTTGATACTTAGGTTTCATGTGTTTCATCTGTTATTAGGACCTTGTATCCTTTTTCAAGAGCCACCATCAGAGTATCATCACAATAGTGTGTGATAAAATCTTTAATTCTTGGTACCAAGTCAATATCTTGGACAAAGGTTCATATAAAAAAACATATTTAGCTTCTTCAAAGTATTAAAAATACTCATAATTTCCTATTGAATCTGTTACCATTACTTTCTTTGAGACCTTCCATCTCACAGTATAACTATTGAGGGTATTGATGTGTCTAAACAATAACTTCAAATCATATTGATCTATTTGGAAACATTCATCTCCATAACCTCTTATTAATAGTTCCTCATCTTTTCCATATACTAGGAACATATCCTTAGTTCATTTCAGATAGTTAAGGATAGTCTTTACTTCCATATAATGGAGGCCACCTTGGTCATCTTGATATCTTCTAACCACACATAAGGTGTATGAAACATCTATCCAAGTACATAAAATATCATACATGACTAATATGATCACCTAAATGTATGTAATCCCTTACATAAGTTGTATTTCCTCATACGTTTGAATTTTTTTATTGAAAATAGAAATTTCATGTCAACCAGGAAACAATCCCCTCTTAGATTATTCCATATTGAAAAGTTTTTGTATCTTTTCAATATATATACATTGAATTAGTACAAGTTGTATATTATATATATCATAAAGGATCTTAATACTAATAATATATGTTAAATAACATATTTATCTCATGGATAAAAATTTACTTGATTAGTATTTCACATATTTTAAGACATGTATTTCATTTCCAATAAGTAGTATGTCATCGACATAAACTATTGAAAAAATGATAACACTCCCACTAATCTTATTATAGACACATGAATCATATTTATTCTTTATGAAAAAAATTCCATTTTGGATTCATGAAATTGAATATTCCATGACTAGCATGATTTGTTTAATCCATAAATGGATATTTTTATTTTCATACATTGATGGAATCCTTTGGTATCACCAACCCATCAGGTTATATCATATGCACATCTTCTTGTAGGTTCCCATTATATAATAATGTTTTTAAATCAATTTTCCAATTCACATTGTCATTATAAGACACTATAGAATGTATAATCCTATGTGGTATCATAATAGCAACTAGTGAAAATGATTAATTATAGTCTATTCCATAAATTTGTTTGAATCCTTTTTCAATCATTCATGCCTTAAAAGTATTAACTTGTCCATATTGGTACAATTTAATCTTGAATACCCATTAAAAAAATTATTATTATCCACTCGAGGTTCATCTAAAATATAGGATGGGTTCTGATACATGGAATCCAATTCAGAATTCTAATTCCTTTTCTAGTTGGAATAATTTTTGCTACTTTATTTTCCCTTATAGGTTACATGATCATAATTTTATAATATTAATGTGACACCATCATCAGTTTCTTGAAAACATTAACTTTTAGGTTTTATAACCTCTCTTGTAATCATATGCAGCACTTGTTTCCCTATAACTTCTTCGTCTATGGGGATTTATAAAATATGTTCATGTTCCAAATCTTGTGTACCTTTCACCTAGAATTCATCAAAATATATCCCACTCTCACTATCTCTTATATATATTTGACCTCCCTAGTAATATCTCATGTATTTTTATAATTAACTTTTTGTATGATGGGTTGTAATGTTAATATATCATTATTTTTATGGGGTTTCATATAAATTAGACATAGTTTCTAGGGGTGCATGTTTGTTTCCTAAATATACATTAACAAAAACTTCACAACCACGAACATGTAAACTCAATAACAATAATTTTTTTCCACACCAAATTTTACATGTAGTAGCATCATCTGTTTTAATTGGAGCTTTATTTAGTATATTCATTGTTGTCTATAACACATATCCCAAAAAATATAATTGAAGACTCACGTGACTCATCATTGATCTCACCTTGTATTACAGGGTGTGGTTTTTCTTTTCAATTAAACTATTCCATTATGGTGTATAAATAGGAGATATTTGGGATAAAATCCTAGAATATTAGAAGTTATAAATGAATAATTTATTAGGATATTATCCTAGAGGGTCTGAGTGGATTTTATTAATCTTTATAGAATGTTGGTTCTCAACCTCATTCAAGTATTCTTTGAATCTTTCAAAAGAGTCATACTTATACCTCATAAAGTATATATATCCATATTTTCTAAAAATCATCAGTAAAAGTTATAAAGTATGAGTAGACACCCATTAATTTAACTGGAAATGGTCAAAACACATATGTATTATATAATTAAAGAGGATCCTTGTCCTTTAAACCTTTTCCACTAAATTGGGATTTGGTCATTTTTCATTTTAAACATGTATGGAATACACAAAGTGTATTTTAAAACAATCCAAATATATATCTGGGTGTGATTTTCTCAAATACAATTCATTTAAATCATCAAGATGTTGATTCCATAGTTGGGTGTGGTATGAGTCATTTGAACTAGATTTGTTGTTGATTTCCATTACTTGGTTCACTAAATCCAACTTGTAAAGACTATTATATAATATGTCTTTTCATAACATATTGTTTATTTATAAATTATGCACAATTTATTCAAAAATATGAAAATAAATCCATCAATATCATGTATGGATACATATATAATGTATTTTTTGTAGCTAATGACACGTAATAAAAATATTCCAAAAACAAGATCATTCCCATCAGAAATGTGCGGTGATAGTCCCCAATAGCCACAATCACTAATAGAAAAAAAACATGTACCAATAGTTTGGAGGGGTGGTGGATGTTATGGTGTTGGGATAGACCTATACCTATTGTTTTTGGAAAACCATTGGTATAGATCTATACCAACAGTATTATAAAACCATTGGTATAGATCATATGAAATTCTTATACCAATGGTTTTGAAAACCCACTGGTATGGGTAATGTAAAAATAAAACCAAGCATGATTTTTCTATCAGTACCTCCCATTTATAATCCAATGACCTAACCACTAACCTAAGGTTAATTTTGTGAAAAATAATATATATATATATATTAACAAGTATTTTTGGAATATTTTGGAATGAAACATGGAGTGTTGAATGTTTATAGAGTACATGATGTTTTGTTGACCTACATGATATGTACTATAGAAAATCATTGTGAAACCCTTACATGTATACACGTGGTGCATTTATTGCATGCAACATCTACTAGTTACATGATTTCCTAGAAACAACATGAGAATATTTATGCAATGAACAAGCATACATGACATGTAACAAATGACAAAATGTCATGTAATCTGTTATTATCCATCCATAATACTGTTTACCTCCATATGAGACCTTTTTATGTGATCTACATTAATTATTGTTCGATCATAGTAATATGAGTGTGAAATGAATAAGTGAATGAAGGGATTTGGATGATGGGTTTAGACTGAATTAAACCATGAAATGGATTTTAAATTTTAAATATTTTAGGATATGAAATCAAAAAAAATTATAAATTTCATGTCACCTCACTGATACATCTTCATGATTCTAGATAGAACAAAAGTTTTTATTGTGGTTGATCCTGACTTAGTAAATGTTGTATTTGATTGATCATTCTCATACTGTGAAAGACATGAAAATCATGGCCAATGAATATTTTATAATTTAATATTGAAAACAAAGGTCATTAGAACCAATATGAGTTCTTGCAACATAAAATATAAAATTAAATTAACTAAATTGATGAACTTATTACCATATTCTTGAGATCATTACTCAATGTAGATGTTGATTGTCTGATACCCTTTAGGATAATATATCATAATTCTTATAGGATCCAAATTTGAAATCCATGTATCGAGGATCCACACATGCTCATATGATCTTTGAATGAGACTGATTAGTCACCATGTAGAGCAAGCTTATGTTGTTTTTTATTCATACATATTCTTAAATTATTGTTTCATGTAACACAAGATATCAAAGAAATTTATTTATTCAAAAAATAATAATTCAGAAAACTCAAAGGGTTCCGTTGTTTTAATGTGATATATTTCTAATATGAAATTTGAAATGAGAAACCGATATTATCGAGTGAAAAAAGGAATAAATGAACTGTCATGTCATTAAAATTCACTTATTAAACTATGTTTAAAGTGTCCATGAGATAGTGTTTCTATATTGTTGTTTCCTATTAAGGTTTACCTTTATTTTTATCTATCTTTCAAAGGTGTAGGATTTTCTTATAGAGTAAATGAATCTTCATCATCTTCTGATAAACCAATAAGAGAGATACATTAAGATTTTTGTAATGTAGAAAAACTAATGTTTCCTATAACTCTTGAAAATAAAATGGATATTTAGCTTTGTGACAGCTTCTCGAGGGTCATGCAATCTTGGAGTGGGTATTTTTTGCACTATAAATTCAATGTTTGAGTTGATGATATATTTTCATCTATAACATCCACCAATGTTTTACTGAGGATGGGGGCCCTAGAAAATAGATTTTTGGATTGAATTAGTCTATACAATATTCAATCACCTAGAGACACCCGTTCAAATGAGGGAAGAGCATGATGCATACATTATTTTTGGAAATTCATAGTATTGGTGGGACATTATCGAGAAAGACAGGTAAAGTGATTGGATATGCAGTAAGGATGTGGATATGAAGTTCAAGATCCAATTATACCTAGAAATTCTGAGTGATGGAAGGATCATGATTTCATATATGGGACACGTGATTTCTTGTTAGTGGAGAACTATGTTATATGTTTCACTAGATTAAAGTAATTTGGTTCATCTTTATCTTCTTATGAGGTTTTCCGAATTAGGCATAATAATGATGGGATTATCTATAAGATCATGTCACATGATAATATCATTTATCTGAGTAGCATTTCAAAAATTATGAATCAGTATTTCATCATGTAAGTGAATATGAGAGAGACCTCAAGTAGCAGGTAGGTTGTTTCAGCAGGGTGAAGTGGGAGATTTTATTCTATTTTCATGAAGTGTCTATATGAATTTTATCACTAAGGTAATAGTGGAAGAACATCTAGATTTGTGGGAAACCATATCAGATTTTTTTTTAATTTTAGCGATTTTAGTGTGGAATTTTTTGTGACAAGAGACCTCAGTTTCTATACCCAAATATGGAGAGTTGTTATTATGGATGTTTGAGCGACCTATAATGGTTTTTCAGGGAAATTAAGTAGAAGAGTAGTGATAGTATATCAGAAGACAGTGATGATGAAGGTTGGCAGGCAATGCGATTTTGGACAACGAGTGTCTCTCGGGTCGAGGTCTCCTTGATCCACGGGTCCATCATGTGTTTTTTTAATTTTGAATTTCAAACTGGATAACTTTTTTTTGTTTGCTAGGTGGTGTTTGGTTACCTCTCACCCTAAAAGCGGCCATTTTGAAAATCAAAAAAATAATATTTGGATGGGAATGACTTAATAAACTCGTAGAAGACTTGAAGTTTTAGTTCCATTAGATGTTATGACCGAGGATAGGGGCATAATACCTTATTTCATGAGTTGAAAAACCATGCATATGGATTTGTACATGGGATTCATACTGGAGCCTATGGTAGAGGTGGATCCAATTACATGGTATACTATATAATCACATTCCAATATATTGAGAATTTGGGAAAATGACTTGGGCCTGATTGTTGAAGTCTTGGATGGTGTCTTGACCATTGACACATAATTGGGTGTGTGGTATGAGAATATCAAATGTTAAAAGGCATGTCCTCTATAAATTAGTGGCTAACATTTATTTTGTGAAGTATATTTGTTGGAAATGGTAGGTTTTAATTTTATTTTGGTACATTATTGGTTAGTTATATACTAGGATCACCCGAAATGTTATTGGAAGATAGTTACCTTTCTCTCTCTAGAAGGATGAAACTATTTTCACAATGGTGAGTGGGATCCATAGGTTGGTCTACATTAATAATTCAATAAAAATGGATTTACTCGTGAATTAGATAACATGTATTTCTCTAGATGATGGTGGAATGGAAATGATACTTTTTATACAGTGGTAGTCCATCTACAGAATGTTTTTTTTGGAAGAGTTCTGGGGATTGCCACCCGAGTGGGGATCAAGTTCACAATAGAGTTGGTGCTGGGAGCAGGGCCAGTTTCAATACTGCCTTACTGGATGAAACCAATAGAGCTTCTGGAATTGAAAGATTATCTGGATGATCTAGAATCTATGGGTTTCATATGATCTATTACAATATATTGGTTTTCTCCAATGGTTTTCACCAATATGGTTGATATGAATTTGTGATTTTCTATAGACTATTAAATATTGTACCAAATAACTATCAAGAACTAATATCCTCATTCATGCATCAATGATACCTTTAATTAGATGAGAGGTGTCCAAATTTTCTCTAAGACGGACTTGAGAATAGGTTATAATCAGTTGAGAGTGAGAAAACCACACACACCTCAGTATTATTTTAGGAGCAGGTATGGATAGTATGAGTTCATGGGGGTGATATTTCATATGAAAAATGTACTTAAAGTATACATGGTCTTGATGTATCATATTCTACATCCTTTCCTGGAATATTTTTTTATGGTATCTATCAATGACATATTAGTGCAGTTCGAGTCTATAAATGATCATTTCAAATATCTAGACATCATCCTAAATACATTAATATAGCATCATATTTATTCCTAGATGATAAATTTTTATTCTAGATTGATAATGTGCACTTCATGGGTCATGTTATCTCATAGTTATGTGTGGATGTAGAACCCAAGATGGTTGTATCTTTAGTATGTTATAATGGATCCAAAAATGTCTTCATTATTTGTTGTTTTCTTGGTCTAAAATTATATTATCAGTGTGTTACCCATGAATTATCTTGTATGGAAGAAAAAATGTTGTGGATAACCAAGAAATCAGTGAGTTTTATTTGGTCAAATTCTTATGAGATAGTTTTTTAGGATTTTAAGAGAAGGAATATCTCACTATCGATTCTCACATTTCCTATGCTCAGTATGAAATTTTCCATATACTATGATGCATCCAAAGATAGCTTCATTTTTACTTGATGTATAAGTATTCATTGGTTTCTTATGTATCTAGAAAAATGATACCATATAATTGGAATTACCCTACTTATGATCTTGAGTGAGCAATAGTGATGAATTCACTGAGTACTAGATGAACTATGTTTTGGGTGAGAGTTATTTGGCATACATGGAACACAAGAGCCTAAATTATATATTTTCATAGTTATGCATGAACCTCAGGTTGTGGAGGTGAATCTATTATTTATTGTCTTTTGACTTTTATTGTCTTATACACCTGGTAAAGGAAACATTGTTGATGATGCCTTGTGCCATAGGATGCAGTCAGAGTCAATGCATGAGTCTTTAGATGAGTGGTGAATTATGACACTCTTTATATATATAAATCATAATGTTTAAGACTCATAAAGATTATTATATTTGAACTCAACATCTATGCAACCCATTCTTTTGGATAGGAACAATACCGAGTAATTATTTGATAATGAGGGCTTAGCTCTGTGGGATAGCTTATGTGGTGTGGAGACACCATCAAGATGGACTCTTGAGAGCTATAATTATCCACTTTTCTATGACCGAGTATGGGTTCCTAGAGGATTTAAAGAGGAGTTTGTGAGGGTGATTCATGATTCTAGATGGGCGTTACACCCAATCATGAAAAAGATGTATCATGATCTCTATAGACATATTTGGTGGCTTGGTATGAAGAACGTGATAATGGGATTCATTGAAATATTATTCATTTATCATTTAGTGAAGTCATTTCATTAGTATCCTACTATGCTATTTTAGCCTCTTCCCCTCTCAAAATAGAAATGGGTTGAGGTCAATATAGATTTAAAAATAGGATTAATAAAGATAATTTGTAATAATGATGTAGCATGGGTGATCATATATTGACTGAAGAAGGTATCCCACTAATTTCTTGTTTGGGATACCTTCACTATTGATGATCATGATAGTCTCTACATGTGAGATATAGTTCAACTAAATGGTGTTAGAAAGAATATATCTTAACATATATATTCTTGTTTCATAACTTTGTTCTATATGGGTCTTTAGAAGGCTATGGGATTGCAGTTTCTTCTGAGAACAACCTAAAATCCTTATAGTAACGGCCAATCTGAATAGATGGTTTAGATTATAGAGGATAACTTATGAGTCGATGTACTGAATTTTGAAGGCTCATGGGAGTAACATATGGAAATCACATATTTTTCATATAATAAAATCTACCATACAACGAAAAATATGACAAATTTGGAATAGTTTTATGGAAGGATATATTTTTTTACTCTTATTTGGTATCTGGTAGGTGATTCCATGCTTAATAGAATTCATATCATGTAGGAGAAATTTTAGAAGTTTTATTTGATCAGGAAGTGGTTGGTGACAATGAAGATCAGGAATAAATCTTACAATAACCAGTAGATACAACCATTTGAGTTTGGGGTGGGTCATCGTGGTTTCCTTTGGGTTTCACCAAGTTTGTATAATTCCGTATAAGGAAACATGGAAAGGTATCTCCTTATTTTGTCTGGGTATTCAAGATAGTGGAATGGTGTAGTCTAGTGTCATGTGATTGGCATGTCCATAGTGCTATAATGCCTTGCATGACTTATTTCACATATCATAGCTTTCTGTACATAATCATATCCCATCTCATGTGATAGTCATTGATGATGTGGATCTTGGTGTAGATGTGTCCTTTGTGGAAAATCTAATACATATTGTAGACCGTAGTGAGAAATATCTAGGAGTAAATACTATAACTCTAGTATGAGTGTAGTGGCATCATGGTCATATTTAAGAGGAGACCTAAGAGAGGGATTCAGATGTGTAGGCATAGTGTTAAAACATGTTTCCTAATATTCCATAGTGATTCAGGGAGAATCTCAAGGATGAGATGTAATATAGTGGGGATGTTTTAAGATCTCATATTTTCTATGTATGTCTATATTTGAGTAAGGTTGAATATATTTTTATTGGGTGATTATTTTTTAAATATTGGTGCCTAAAAATATTCTTTTGGGGATAGAGAGATTTTTTGAGGGAAAATTAACTAAAGGGAGGGGATATATGTTTGATTGAATTAGTAGATTCTAGGTATAAACATGTTGAAGGTCGTAATTGTATTCTTCTCTGGTTAGTGTGGATTTGAAGGCTTTTTAGGTTTTCTAGTAGTATTTTTATTGGCTATAAGCTATAAGTAATACTAATTCCATGTGAATAATAGACCACATGAATATATTTATTAGAAGAATCCATGAAACTATTTTTATACATAAATTTTTTACAATCCATGCATTTATTACTTGTTGTTAAAGGATAAATAAGTGTATTTTTAACTAGAGGTGACATGTTTTGTTGGCATATTTTTAATTCATACCATGAAACGGTTTGATGATATGAATTCATCAGGACCAATGTTTTTTCTTCATGATGTATATATGATTTATATTAATACAATTTGAAACCTCCTCTTTTGAACTATAATGTGAAACTTTAAGATTTTTGGGAAATTTATTCCATTATAGATGTCTCAATTTAGCAGTTGATCTCCAATAAGTTCCTTTGATTTGGTTTTCTCCCTTTTTTTCTCTCTCCCCCATTATAGTTGTGTGGTTTTCTTACCATCATTGAATCAAAATATGATCTTGATTATTGTGTTATATAGGTTTTCCTTGTTGATCATATTCTCATTCATTCTTTATTGGCGTTACTTGTTGATATTGGTTTGTTGATTTTCTGATAATGTTATGGGGTGTAGAACAAAGTCCCATGGCCTATTTCTATTTATTTACTTGTGTACAACACCATATTATTGTGTTGAACTAATAAGTACATTTAATAATGGAGAAAAAAGTATTTGTAGTCGTGTGTTTGGTCTACTCATTGGATACCTATGGACCCAATAGTATTGAGACCTGACTTGCGAATACGCATAGGGTGGGCCTTACCATTAATGTTAATGAATTGGATATTGGATTAAAACATGAATTAGATTGAAATTATATATTTGGTTATTTATAGTGATAATATCACTTTGTAAAATGGCTTACTTGTTTATTAAAATGATTGGAAATGCATTGATATGAGTTGGGTGTGTGCACTGGAATGATGAAGGATTAAGACATAACTTGATTAATGAAAGGGTAATTGAAAGATAAAATTTGATTGGATGAAATTACATTTCTGGATTATGATGTTATTTTGTGTCCTTATTACCATTATAACTTTTATTTCAAGTTATGCTAAAATTATTATATAAGGGAATCAACCCAATTATGATAAAATGAATATATAAAGGGCTTGGCCCAGTTATTATAAAATTCATATATAAATGGAATGGACCGGTTATGTAGAAATGATAATAATAAGGGGTTGGCTTGGTTATGATAAAATTAATACTTGCAATGATTTCTCTGGTTATATTGAAATTATTATATAATGGTCTTGTCCCAATTATTCTAAAATGATTATATAAAAATTCAGATCGGTTATGAAGAAATGCTTATATAAATATCCTGGATAAGTTATACTAAAATTATTATATAAAGATATTTTCCAGGATATTATGAAATGATTATACATTGGGATTTTCTTGGTTATGTGGTTATGTCATAGAGTTGTGGTTATGGTTTTAATGGTGATGCTACATAATCAGAGTCATTTCGTTATGGTTCTAAAGTAGGTTAATTTTTATACTTTATTAATTGATTGAGTAATACTCATTTTTATCACCTTACAACATGCAATTATTATCAAAATGGTTTATATTAAACCTGGTCGTGTCGACCTAATGAGTTTTACACGCACCCTATTTGGGCCTCCATTTGGTAACCAATAAAATTTCATGGATACTGGTTTAGAAAATGGGAAAGAAAAATGATGTTGATTGCTAATTATTAGATGGGTTAGATCATGGAGAAGGGATGAACAAGGGTATTGGGAATGGGGTCTTTGGTGTCTTCATTGATTTTTTTTCATTTATCTATTTTACAATTATCTTGAAACTTTGAAACATTATTTATCATCATTACATTATTTTTTTTGTAATGTTGGATTGGAATGCTTCCATGAATATTTTGTTTATCTACTATTATCATACTATTTCAAAAAAATATTTACACTTTTATTTATTCAACAAATATTACTAGTCAATACTGGGGGTATAGTCTCCTGACAATGTTTTTTATTCCCCTACTAAATAATGCATATGGGTGGCATGGTTATGGTCTAGTAAGCTACTCAATTTAGCCACATGAGTGTTTTCTAGGTTGAGAGATATTGGATACTGTTTTTTCCTACTTGTCAAAAAATAATCAATGGTTATTTTTATTAGATTTAATGAAAATTTTTTGTTCTTTCTTGGACTGACCCCTCTGAAATATGTTTTTATAGAATTTTATATCCTTTAAAACATTTTTTTGGTCATTATGAGATCACATTTTATAAATTTGATGTTATGTATATTCTTTCTTGTCAAAAATTATTCAAAAATCATTGTGTTATCTTTTCACATCATTTTTGGTCATTTTATATATTTTTACTATTAAACACACATTTTAGACATCCGAAAAGGTACAATTGTTTCTTACGTAATTATGAGAAAATCACAACTAACATTTAAGTTATATATGTTATTTCTTTTCAAAAGGTACTCATAGATTTTTATACCAATATTTCATAGTCATATGCGTCTATTTTCGAAGCTTTCACCCTCTAACACAGAATTTTATGTACTTTTATACCATAAAAACATCTTTTTTATTCATTATGACATCCTTGATCATCTGATTTATATTTAATTTGTTTTTACATGTTAAAATATTAATAAATGACCATTTCTAGATATTTCAACTCAATCCATAGTCATTTTTTATGTCTTTACCATTAAATGAAATATTTTGACATTTGAAATAGTGAAACTTCATTTTCAGTCATTTTGAGTAAGTCACAAATCCAATTGATGTGTAATATTTTCCCACATGTCACAAATTATTATATGAAATTATTTAAACCTTTAGTAATGATAAGAGGTCATTTTATTGGATTTTACCCTATGTTGTATGATTTTATAGTAATTTCTTCCACAAAAAACAACTATTTCAATCAATTTGACCTCACTTCATGTCATATTGACATAACATATATTTTTACATTTCAAAAATTAGTTTTTAATTATTTTTAAAATTTCTTATTAGTTATTTATTATTTGATATCTTTTGACTCTATTTTTTAAATTTTAAATATAGTAAAATTCCGGTTTTAGTTATTCTATGAAAAAGACAACTCTCATTATTGTGTAATTTATTGTTGATTTTTAAAAATCTATCAATGGTATTTTTTTAATATTTCAGGATTGTTCAAGGTAAGTTTCTTGGTTTGAACCCTTTGATTCATGTTTATAGACTATGTATCTTTAAAAATGTAGTTTTGATCATTCTGATTACATCATATGTCTTATTGATGTTCCATTTTCTAAAATATGTCAAAAATTATTTAGTGACGTTTTTCTTATGATTTAAAATCTACCCATGCCTATTATATATGTTTTTAACATAACCCACATGTCTTAGAGTTTTAAAACACCCAAATTTCATTTTTAGTCATTTCATGAAAACTACAAGTCAAAATGATTTGTAGTATATTCCATCATTTCAAAAAAAATCAATGGTCATTTTACTAGTATTTAACTTGAATATCAGGATGTTTTATAGGTTTTTAACCTATGATGAAATTGTTTAAAAACATTTATATCATTAAATACACACTTTTGGCCATTACAAAAATGATGCACATCCGATTGATGTGATTCATTTGTATACATGTAAAAAATTATTCAATAATTTTTTTCCTATTATTTCCGGTGGGTTCGTGGTCATTTACTATGTTTTTACGGTTAAGCACACAATTTAGACTTTTAAAACAATTAAATTTCTTCTTTGGACATTAAAAATACAACACAACTCAAATTTATGTTTAATATATTCTTTTATGTCAAATATAATATGGACATTACTTTTATAATGTTATATCACATACTAATGTCATTTTATAGGTTTTAAATCTCAAATATTAGTTTTAAATACTCTTAATTATTTAATAAAACTTTTATATTCATTGTAAAAAGGGTGTAAGTCAAATTAAAATTATGTCTATTTCTATATGTCATGAATTATTAAAAAATCAATATTATATGATTCCATATCGATTTGAGGTTATTTTCTATGTTTTGATTTTTAATTTCATGTTTTTCTTTTAAAACAATAAATGTTATTTTTTAGTAATTCTATGAAAACCACAACATGGATTATGGTGTTGTCTATTTTTATATGTAACTAATTAATCAATAGTTATTTTCTAAATATTTCACACATTTATATTTTTTGTCTATGTGATGTCCCATGAACACTTTTTATTAATGAATTTTATAACTTTAATAACTCAATTTTTGTTACTTAAAGCACACTAATTGTAAAATTGACATTTCATATATTTATGCTTGTCACAAATTATTCAACATTTTTTTTCTCAGATTTCACAGTATTTTGTGGCTATTAGAAGGAAGTTTCAGACATTTAAAACCCTAAAACATCTTTTAAAGTCATAACGAATATAACATAACTTGAAATGAAATATTGTCAATTCCTATATGCCAAAAATTATTTGATAATATATTTAATAATATTTTACAATGAAATAAGGTCATTTTCTAAGTTTTGACTCTCTAACACATGATTTTAAAAAAATATTCCCTGAAAAAATTACTTTTAGTCATTATATCAACATTTCTCGTCGGATTAATGTTCCACTTATTCATACATGTCAATAATTTATTGACTATCATTATCCCAAAAATTCATAATTATT
This sequence comes from Viscum album, assembly GCA_963277665.1. Lineage (NCBI taxonomy): Eukaryota > Viridiplantae > Streptophyta > Magnoliopsida > Santalales > Viscaceae > Viscum > Viscum album. The sequence continues at coordinate 535,075,385 of OY728138.1, read as the reverse complement.
TAGGTTTTTTTCTTGGTTTTGACTGTTACATGCACATTTTATATTTTTAAAATAGTAAAATTAGGACACATTATCCATATTTAACTAATTAACTAATTAATTAATTAATTGGCCTTTATTTTTTCCCTTTTGTTTTGGCCCCAATTTTTTTGAATTTTTGGAATATTTTGTGGATACTTTATACCACACAGTTATCATATATGGTTAGGTAAACTGTGTGGTGACCATAAGGTTGATTTTATAAAATTAACAGTCTCATTTTTCATGTTTGGCACGTGGTTTGTTTGGTTATGGGATCCAAACATTAAAATTCTCTAGTTTTCCTAGTGAATGGAGCTTGAATGGAACACTATTTGATAAACTGTTCAACAATTGTGTGTTTTATCGAATAATTTTGTTTCTAGAATATTATATTTTTGACCATCATATGTTACTACCATAATATTAAGCTATGTCCTCACCTTACCTCCTATGCAAAAGGTTCCACTAAAATATCCCAGATCTTATATCTCTCCATCTATTTATCTCCCTACCATCATGATTCCATGGGGTTTCTTCATGATTTAAGTCCAAGCCTCCAAGATGTAGATTCCTTCCCTATTATTAATTCCTCTTTTTTTCCTTATCCCACCTTTCCTAGTTGCATTTTCACCAATACCAAACTTAGTTGGGGTTCCAGTTTTAAATAAATATGATTTCTTATAAATATATTATAAATATGGGTCTTTATCCCCCTTTAATTCATATTAAAATCTTTAGACCATCCACAATCGATTTGTGGTAGGTTTCCCCTCAATGATGTCTCTAAATTTCAGAACCATTATTTCAAACACATTTACCCTCATTAATTGGGTATTTAATAATTTTATATAATATATTAAAAGATTATTTTAAATTAAAATCATATTTCAGTATATTTTTTATTTTAATAAAAAGTATTATTCAAATTATAAACATGGTAAAAATCTATTTTAATGAAACTCACAAACTAATCTTTTGATAAATTTCACAAATGATGTTAATAAAGGGATTAAAAAATATATGTGTGTGTTTTGGACTTTAAAATGATTTCCTAATGTATGTATTGATTTTCAAGGTTATGTTTGGCTCTAAAAAGGGTGTTGAAAACAAATAAAAACATTGATAGGTTTTATGATATCTTTCAATTGAGTTTTGAAATAGTTTTAAAAATTTTAATTCTCAATGAATGAGAATGAGGGATTTTACACACATTGAAAATAGAATTATAAACCATTAATTGGATTTAAATGTAAATTCTATAGTTTTTTTTGGAATTATATCCTAATAGAGTGTAGGTATGTTGTTCGAACTCACACATCTTAGTTTTTTTAATTTTATATGATCATGGTGTTTTTATAATAACTTTATAATGTTCTATGTTATTACTTATGGTTATTATTATTCAAATACAATATGAAGCATGAGTACTTGGGAAAGAGAATTTAGAGTGCGATGAGCTTCCAAAATTACTAGAGATGTTAATGAAGTATGTTTATGGGGCCCCATTCTCCAAATAATGACATATTTCTAGGAACCCACCACTAATTTAGGTAATGGACCCATTTATTTTTATATATGTTCTAGGTTCCATATCCCTAATTACCTTAGGTTGTTTCTCTAATTTTTTTATGTTTTATCATATTATTTATATGTGTTTTTATGCACAAAATTTCTCTTCAACTTTAATGTTGTATATTATTATCTTTTGAGCATTAATTCTCAATCTTAAAATGGTATCCCTTATTATATTGGAGTGATTATTAAAAAAGTGGTTTTAAATTTTTATTTAAATGGGGTTTCAAAATATAGGAGGATTCATCCCAATAATTATTCCTCAAAGTGATTATTCTCATATATAGTAATTATGAAATAAAATATATAAAATTTTAATTGAATTTATATACATATTTTGTGAAATCTTATTTTTAATAATGTAATTCAAACTACCATGAATGAATATTTAATTTAATGATTATAGATTGGTTATGGTTTTTATGACACTCTTACTGGGCCTTCATTATAATACTTATTAATACATAATCATATGGTTTATCTATTTTGTGGTCATGGAGCATTATTGGGTTGAGGTTGGATAATGACTTGTGGAGTCACATGGATGCATGATGGCTATTTTTTCTTATTTAATTCAGTTTTTGAATTGGATATGTCAAAAATTTCAATTTTCCATTACTTTAATTGGTTCTGAACTGTATCTTTGATGTGATTTATTTTTATGCAGATGGTTGTTCTATGTGAGGAAGTAAGAGATGAATTGTGGGATATATTTGTTTAAATTTTTTCACCTACTTGTATATGTTGTTACTTTCTATAGGTTCATGGACATCTTGTGTATGAAATGGGCATGCACATTTTTTATTTTGTTAGTTTAATTTATTTTTTGGGTGAAATTTACCCCAATGAATGCATGGGATTCTAATTATTCTATTCATTATGCTAAGGGGATCAGTAACTCCCCTTGTGTATGTAATGGGCCAGTTTGGGCATTAGATGGATTGATAAATCATGCTAGTTTGGGGGGAAATGGTATCAGATCCATGTTCCTACAAAGATCCTTAGTATATAAAATCCTTTTGTTATTTTAGGATTCATGGAAGATTGGATATAAGACTATCAGGAATTAGGAGGTATGTGTAGGAATATTTTATTTTTCTTTATCTAGTTCAAATTCTCTATTCCCCATGCAAAGTTTGGATTTTTTATTAGTTTGTTTTATTTCATTTTCTTCTAATATATAATTTTTTAGTATTTTTTGATTTTAGGGGACGATAAGTGGAGTGAAATAGTAGTACTCAGTGAGTTCATAGGGATTAGAAAGGCATGTGAATCCTGAGTTCACTGTTTAGAATGGATCCTTATGGAAGTTTTGTGGTTTGATCATGGTCCACCCAATCATGGGTCTAGGATTCACATAAAAACTAGTACCCCTTTAAATTAGGTGGAAAATATATTTTTTATTTTAAACTCAATTATTATTAAGATGTATTTGGGATGTTTGAGAAAAAATAGAGTTTTTATTTTAAAATTCATTGTTTTATAATATAAAGTTTTTAAATGAAATTTTCTAAATTTGTTTAATAATAATATTTGTATTTAGATTTATAAGTAATTTTTTTTGGTAAAAATGTTTTACAAAAATGGATTTAATGTGAAAGAGGACATGTGTGGGAATACATAAATGGGTTTTCATGGTAATTTATGTTGATAAAATTTTATTATATAAGAGTTATTTTTTTTAATTTTTTCCTAAATAATGGGATATTTTATTTTAAATAGTTAAAAGTGAGTTAAAAAATAATAAATTAAATTTTAGTAACATTTTGAAATTTAATGGGGTTATCTGAATTATTTTGAACTAAACATAATATTTTGGATTTTAATTGTGATTTCAATAAAATATTTTTTGAATTTATATATTTATTTTTAAGTGGGGGATTAGTTTATAATCATTTTGAAAAATTTATAGTTTTTTGGATTTTTATTTCAAATAAAGGCTCTTGATGTATGGTTTTCTCATTTAAATGGTGGGGGTCCTTATGATGTACTATGTTATGATTTTTTTAAATTTTTAACATAAAATTGTTTGGATTTAAAATGGGAGGGTTAGGCTTGGAAATTGGTGTTTTAAAAACATATAATGTTTATTTTTATCTTATCCCTTTATTTGGATTGAAACCTGTTGTTTTGAGATATGAATTAAGATTTAGATAATACTGATGATTTGAGTTACATTGTTTTGGACTTTGAAAAAGTTTTAGATAAAATGGGTGAGTTTCTTCCTAAGGACATGTCTCATGTTCTCTTGGTATAGCTACTTTTTTTGTAATGGTTGTGTGTTTTAGAGACTTATTATTGATCATCCTAGAGTAGGTGGTATTGTTCAGTGATTTAGGGATGATGTAACATTTTGGGTTTCTCTTTCGATTTTGGGGAGGATATTTATCATTTTATATATATTCTTGATTTGATAATTGGTTGTGTTTTTTATGATTTATGGTAGTGCTAGACATATTGTTTGATTTTGTTCCTCCACCTCAGTTCTTGATTGAGATGTTCTAATATTTTATGTGAGTTTAAACTAGTTATTAGGATATACCATTAAGGATATTTACATGGGGATATTTGCGTGAGTATTTAGGTAACTAGGTTGAGTTATATATTTTATTTTTTAGTAGGGTTCATTGGGATTTGGTGACACGGATGCAAGGTCCTATGTTACTCTCTCTCTCTATATCTCTCTTTCATAGAGTCTAAATTCATGTTGTTCTTTTTGAGGATTTTTATGATTAAATTTCATTTAGATGTGTCCTATCTACTCTAACATAATTCATATTAGTTTTCCTAGTTTGAGATTGTGGTTTTTATTTAACTATTAATTATTACATAATATTATAGTATTCAAAAATATCATTATAACCCTTGTGAATCCTACATATCATGTGGTGATTTTGATCTTTCTTGTGTCTAAGAATGAGTTATTTTCATAGAGATGTTGTGTTTTTGTGAAATTATAATAACCTGGGGAGATCACTATCTATGGTTCATTTATTGGGTATTATTTTTTATATATCGGGTGTGTTCCTTTAAAATTGTGAGGAAATTATGATGTATGGTTGGGGACCTATTTTTGGATTCATTCTAATCCAGTCCAACAGAAAGGAAGAGTATAACCTTTTATTCTTTCCATCATGGACCTTCTAAGTCGGAGTTTTCCATAAATATTTTGGTTATGATTTATGGAATCAATCATCATTTTTTTTTTGATATTCCATTAATTTGATGGGAGTCCACAATAGTTTCCTATGATGATGAAATTAAAAAATTATATTAGTTACCATTTCATGAGAAGGATAACATAATCAGTTATTAGAAGAAATCCCAGTTGGTCTTGGTGTTTCTCATCTTAGATCCATAGTACATGGGTTTTATCCCACTTCTCTTGAATAAAAATTATCATCTAAGGATTTATAGGGACCTAAAAGTTAACAGTGGGTAGAATTCTCACACAAAACCCATAGTGTTGTAATTAATTAATTATTATTATTCGATTTATCTTTACAAATTTGTCTTGCAACCAATTTATTGATTTTATTAGTTTATTAGGATTTTTCCAACCGCATGTTAAGCCTTCATAATTTGGAAAACTATGCAGCAATGATGAGGATGAGTCTTTAATTTTAACAGACCCATTATTCATATTTGGAACATAGTTTGTCTAATTATGTGACCCAACTATGTGAAAACTCAGTTGTGCATATTTAAGGCCACATAGTTGGACCATAGTTTGGTAATCTATGCAAAAAACATTCAATTTACTCAATGACTTAAAAATTGATTGTAAAATTTTCCGTCATATATTTTTACCTAAAAATTTTACCCTTCCCCACCATCTCACATATACCTGAGACACCACCCATGTATCCATGACAATGAATATCCTTCTTTATTTCTCTCCCTCCCATCATAATTCATTGGTGGTTTGTTTATGATATGAGTTTAGATCTTCCAAGTGGGGCTCCGACCCTAATTTTTCATCCTCCCTTATTTCATATCCATTTATCATTTTTTACGTGCAAACCTTTCTAAACCCTAGGTGGGGTTCCTATTATACACACTTTATATTTCATGAGATTTTGGTGTGTAGATGTGTTTACAGGTCCCATTAAACTTCTATTCAACGTTTTAGACCATCCATGCTCAATTTGAGGTAGGTTTCCCTTAAAATTGGACTCTAAATTGTAGTAGAATTATTTATTTTGCGGTTACATCATGATTTGGGTATTTCATAATTTTATTTAATAAATGTTTCAGTGAAAATTATTATTCAAAGTGAAAGCATAGTAAAAAAAGTTTTAATTAACCATGCACATGTAGAGTTTGATAAATTTACCAAATGATTTGAATAATCATATTCTAAATTATTTATGTGTGTTTTATCCTTTAAAAATTTTTACTAATTCATGTTTGGAGTTTTAAGGGCATGTTTATCTCTAAGAATGGGTGTTTAAAATTAATAAATTGTTCAATCCATTTTATGTTGCTATATAATTAGTATTTAAAATAATTTTATTATTTATAAAAATAAGTGTGAAAACAAGGCTTAGTTACCACTTTAAATATAAAATTTTAAACCTTTAATTGGGGTTAAATGGAAAACATATGGGAATTTCTTGGAATAATATTTTAAAATATTACTAGTGTCTGCCTCAATCCCATTGCAAGTTATATTTTGACTTAATATTAGCATGGTTTTTATAGAATCACATGATGATTTTGTATTTTATTACTTGTGGTTAATATTATTTAACCTCATGAGAATCATAGGTACTTTGGTAGGTGAACATAGAGTGGGATAAGGTTATCCCTCCACTAGCTAAGCTAGTAATGTTTATATATAACCCCATTAAATTGTCCAATGATGTGTTACTAGACCGTCTCCACATTTTGTGGGGAAAAATCTAGTTAGTGACATATATATTCTAGGATCCATAACCCTAGTGAGTATATGGAATTTCACCAAAGTTTCCTGTTTTGAAAAATAATTTTTATTGTTTATTTTGAATATTATTCCTTTTCTCTATAAATGTTTTATTTTATTATTTGTTTCAATGAATTAATTCTTGTTAGTGAAATAGTTTTCTAATGTTTATTCGATATCTTTTTCATATATAGGTTTTAAAGTACTCTTTAAACTTGTGTTTTTAATAATAGAGGATTCATCTTAGTAAATTTACTTCAAAGTGATTTAATTGATTTAATTAAAATTGATTTTTTTATAAAATGATATTTGATTTTATGTACCTTTGTGTGTAAACTCTATTTTCAATAATATAATTCAAACTAGTGTAAATTAATCTCTAATTTAAAGACTATGCATGGGGTGTGGTTTCCTTAGCCCACATATTAGGATTTTTAACTCATTCCTATTAACATTTTAGGTTTCTTTTCAACAATATCATGGTCATCAAGCATGTTTATCTTGAGGATGGATGGTGATTGGTGGATTCACCTTGAGGTATGATATTTGTTTTATTTTATTTAGTTTAATTTTTCAGATCATCCATATGACCCATATTTAATTACATTTTTTAATTAGTGGTGTGTTATATTTTTGGAGTTATGGATGTTTAAGAACAAGGTTTTTCTAGGGGGGTGTGTCATTGGGGTGCTATTTGATTTCTTCGTTTGAAATTTTTAAATACTTTAAAGATTTTTTGACTTTATAATTGTGGATAAAATTCAATGTATGAAGTGTTTATAACTATTTTTATATTACTAGTATAATTTTTTATTAGAAAAATCATCCCCAATGAAAACATGTTTTTCCAATGAAACATTTAATTAGCCTGGGGGATTAGGGAGGCCCCTAGGGTATATCATGGGATTGTTTATTCATTCCATAGATGGATGACAATAGTTGGTTAGGGGAAAAAACTATGTTATCAGTGATTCCATGAAAACCACACCTCATAATTATATAACAACTCTTTATATATATGAAAAATAAATCATCTATGGTTTTGGTGACATTTTATAAAATTATGAGGTCTTTTTATATGATTTTACCCTTTATCACATGTCTTTAATGAATTATATATCTTTAAAAATATGTTTTTTCTTAAAAAAAGGACTAAAATTATATTAATTTCTACATCCCATAAATTAATCAATAACTATTAGCCTATAATTTTCTTTTAGTTCAAGACCATTTTAAATATTTTGATCATTAAAAACATTTTTTATCATTTTAAAATTGTAATTTTTTTATTTTTTTAATTTCAAGAAAAAAAAACATGGATTGGAATTCCATTTATTGATACATGTTACAAATTAATTTATAGTTATTGTATTGATATATCACAACATGGTGAATTTATTTCCTTGGTTTTGACCCTCTGATACATGTTTTTGATGAATTTATATCTTTAGAAATGCTTATTTATTTATTTGAGAACACCTCATGTTAGATTGAAATGACATCTATTCATATATATCATAAAGTATTTAAAAATAAATTTAACATGATTTCAAGTTAGTTTGTATCTATCTTTTAGGATTTGAATCTCTCACTACATTTTAAGACACAAATTTATTAACTAAAATCACATCAAGGACATTAATATGAATTTTACTTGTAATTGTGAAATGAATAAATAAAAAATAAAAGCATAACGGAATATACCTCAATCATATGGTTCCTCCACATATGAATAATCAATATACTCAATTTGATACCCACAAGTTACATCTAGAGACTATAATAAATAAATATTATATACTATAAAATTAATAAAAAAAAATTATGTAAATATATTTAATTTTCATTATATATGTTATCCTAACACCTATGAAGGATAAATTTGTGGATACATCACCAATGCCTCTATATTTCTGGATATATATGATAATAACTCCTCACATGGTTCCTAAAACTACACAAACAAATCATTGGTACTGTGTTGCCTAGTCAGCACTATGGTGTTCACCTATTATGGCATGTTTATGCCGACATATCTACGTAAACCCATTTACACTACTCTAAAAATTTCTTTGTGTGGAATACTTATTTCATATTTCAATGAGTAACCATGTACCGCATTCCCATGACATGCTAAAATATCTTATCTCTAGGAAAAGTAGCATATCACTACTCCTCTAGCATTAATTTTGGTTCAATATAAAATTTCACCAATCAAAAATAAAAAGTAATTTAATAAAAATAAGGTGAATATTATTTATAAATTAAACTAAAACTTTCTACAAAATAATTTTATTATTATGAAACAAGAATCAATCAGATATGTGGCTTGAAGAATCCTTATTCATACCAATATCCGATCAGTGGGATCACCACATTGGAATAACTGCATCGAAGGTGGACACTAATTGAATATTTGAAATCCTAATATACTATTACATTTTAAAAAAATAAATGAAAAATTGAATTTTAAACTTATAATATGCCTTTCAAATGACATGTACTATGTGAAATGTCTAGAAGGAATCCATTGAATTAACCAATTTCATGAATGATGACAAGACTCATTCTGTATTAAACTTATTTTTTAATTAGAAATATGAAATATAAATATCATTTATACATTCAATGAAATAAATTTTATTTTAACCATCCCAATCAAAAAAATATTTACACTAGTTGGGAAGAATTAATGGTTAGACTCACTACAAAATGTCCGGCACACACCCAAATGGGACCCAATGATATATTTTAATCATTCCCTTATAATATTTCCATACTTTTAATTATTTTCTAAAACACATAGGTAAAAACTAATCTAAGGAAGATTTAAATTAATAATATTTCAAATAAAAGTTTTATTATATATAATAAAAACGAAAACAATATTATTAAAATTTTAACATTAATTTTAGTGGAACATCATTCTATAAGTTGTCAATTATCTACCAGGGGAATGATGTCCACTCACAAGCCATTGGAGAATATCTATGGGGGTATCATATCCTATTAATTATATAATTAATCAATTCATTTTTTCATCTATAATCTTATTAAAGGTGTTATCCAACAATATATCTAGTTTCCTTCCACAATTCAAAGATAAATCCCCTCTATCAGGCCTTTGTGTCTCCATGAAGAGAAATTGGACCATCCTAAAAAAATTATAATGTGGTAAGAAAAAAAGAAAAATGTTAATTAAAAAATACGATATAATAAGAGAACATAAATATAGAAAGATAATGTAAACAAATATGAAATTGAAAACACATATAACTCTAAGACTAAAAGAAGTACACTGAGCTTCCTATGACATAAGATTTTTTTTTAAATAAAATAATTTTAAATAAAGTATGCTTTATAAAAATACATCATAAAATTGTTAAATAATGGTAAGACTTTTTATATTTAACTATAAAAATTAATAGCTAACCTATCATTGATCTTGAAAATTAGTAATATCTCCTTTAACATTCTCCTTGACCCATTGATTATTTTCTTCCAGTGAAACTAAAATAATTTGGTTAAAAGTATTCTCAATAAAGGTAGTAATATATGGCTACAACATTTTAATATGAAATTTACCCAATTTTAAATATTCACTATAAATATTTAGTTTCAATCAGTGATAACAATTTAAAATTTATCTTCATAAAATGCTAGTATAATGCAATCATTTCACAATTGGTCATATTCATAAACCATTTTTTAAAGATAACTAATATAAATTAATAATGGTCCAACTTCATTACATGAACTAGATTAACCAAATAACAATGAAAAAATGTATATTTTAATCAACAACAATAAATATCATCAATGACATCCCTATGTAGTCCATATTAATAACTTCAATCAATGTATAGACAACCAAAAGCACTATTTTGTATTGCTCGATTCATGTCAACATCCATTATTTTTAATTAATATCTTTTATCATATAATGAATTGTAATGAAAATCCATAAAATAGACCATAATACAGTTTTTTGGAGTTCTCATGTCACTGTATTAGTAATTGATTCATGAATCTTGTGAATTTATAAATTCCATATAACTGTAATGATGGAAATGTGATAAAATTAAGATGAGATAAATTATTAAAATATTAAATCAATTATATATAAATAAATGGGTTGTGAATTACCCAAGAAAAATATTTAAATAAATTTTTTGGATCTAATGGAATGTAGCATGGTGAATTTTCCATTTCAACTCAGTGATATGTATAATAAATTAAAAAATAATAATGGACAAGGAATGAATTAAATAAAAAATTAGAACAAATAATTGTTTAACAATAAAACTTACTACCTTAATTTCATAACAAATAGAGTGTTTGAAAATGTATTTTGATGAACTTTAAACCACTCATCATTTCCAATATCAAACATCTCCCCTTATCCAACTTGGCCATCCTCACTTCATTAGGTTTAAACTAATTTTGATTCATCCATATCGAGATATGAAATTATCAATAAAATAATCCTTAACAAGCAAATGTTTTGGATCACCTCAGTTAGAGAAATAGTATTTCATTGTATCAATGAGTTTTTCAATTGGAAACATCCACCCAAATTACATAAGACCACTATAAATGACTACATTAGTTAAATGTATACTCAAGTAAACTAATAAATTAAAATATTAGGTGGAAATAGTTTTTACAAATGATATAATATAAGTACAATAATGACTTATATATTTTTCAAATCATTAATGTAATTATATATCCCACCATGCTCTCTAAACTAATTATAAGCTTCAATCAATGAAAAATAAATCTTTAGTAGCCAAACAATCTTGAATTGACCCTAAATTTAAATATCTATATGGAATATTATTATCATAACTCATCATCCTTTATAATGTCATGATTATAACATTAACACCCTTGAAAATATTTGAAAAATAAACTCTTATCACCCTAACCATCGTTAAAATTGATATAAATTCCTATTTAATTTTTATACTCATCATGAAATATGAAAAAGGAAAATATGTCTTATTATCCTCACCTAAATACTAATGGAAATTTTTTCTCATTCATATTTCTCAAAAAGTTCATCAATCATTGGAATGATCTTATTTTTTATCATTAACACCCAAATGGTTCCCAATATAAATTTTCATGAATTTTTCACAATGTATAAGTAAATACAAGAACTAAAATATTATCATTACAACCATAAAATTTAGTGAAAATATTTCACATATTCTAATAATGATTATATAATTTGTTTGTTGCTCTAATTGATGAAAATGTATGAGAAAAAAATATTAAAAAGACTAAAAAATGTGAATGTTTTATTTGAATATTTTTTCTATAATTTGAACATAAGACATGATAGGTGGTGCTAGGTCATTATTTGTATTCCCATTAGATTATAATATTTATTTTCTGAACTTCTGGAGTGGAGGAAGAAAGAATCATTGAACTAGGTATGCTCATTTTCTATAATAATTAAGCTATATTTATTTTATACAATTATTTTAATAATGATAGTTGAAATTTATTTTTATACTCCAACCTTTTAAGTTAGAATATATTGGCATATCCTGAATTATATATAATAATACAACTCAATGTCTAGTCATTTCATTACCTACCAATTCAAAATTCATCACAACATCTTTACAAAATTGTTACATCTCATCAATCAATAGATTCATATAAATATCAATGTTTTTTCTAGAATTAGTATTCATTCAATAAGAGTTGAAAGTAACAAAAATAGTTTTCTCATACATAAACATAAGGGAAAGTTGTATATAACCAATACTATTATCAATGCAATATGTGTGTAACCAACTATAGAACAGAATGGGTTAAAACCATAGGAAACCAAACCTTATAAAACCTTAAAAATATCCAGAAAACATTATAAGTCTCTTTGATCAAACTCATTCCCAAGAAAATAATATTCCATTTTGGTTAACCTAGTTTCCACTTTTTTTCTAATTTAAAACAATTCCATGAATATTTTTATTTTAGATGACATGAAGAATAAAATTAAATTTGTTTAGTGGGAAGAAATTCATATTCTTCACAATAATCTGATTCCCATTGTTCAAGGACCTACCAAGAATAATATGATGACTTTGATTAATATTTTTTATTTCCACATATATGAGTTACAAATAGAAAATGAATTTGGATTCACATTATCTTTTCTGAACAACATAAAATTTTTAGGGAAGACATTGATGCTCTCAAATGAAAATCCATAGTTTTTAATCAACTATAGTTCTTGGTAGAATGATTTTGTAATGTTATATTTAATTGGGGTATATTTTGAAACAAGAACCAAAGACACATTAAATTTTGTGTCTCTCTACTACTTCAAAATATTCATGTGCAATAAATAATGATAAATAACCATTTACTTAATATAGTGAATCCATGATATAATTTAGTATATGCACCATCAAGAATTTCATTGAATTTAAATTCCTATAAATTTACACCAAAACATGGATTAATATCTATAGTTTCATCATTCCAAATGTTTCTCTCTTTATGAAGAAATTGATGTCTCATTTCATTGAAGAATATGTTCATTAGATGAACTCTTATTAAATCAAAATCTCTTTAAATACATTCTGATCTTAAATTAGGAACATACTCTTTGACATCTTGTTTTTTCTTCTTGAAAATTTTAAAAAAATCATTCAAAAAGAGATGTTTCCTCATGATATCATGTCTGAAGATATATATTGTTCACATTTTTTTCACAAAAAAAATAAAATATACTAATAAAAAAGGGTACAAAGAAAATAATTTATAAAATTTACGTAATGATAAAATAATAAATGAACCATAAAAAATATTTACAATATCATTTAATAAACTAATTTATACGATTTACACATAAAAAATAAAATGTAAAATTATAAAAATGAAATAATTTATTTAAAAATGTGAATAATTGTATATTAAAAATATCATTATGGAAAATATATATGTAAACTAAGTAAATATGTTTATATAATATGAGATAAAATATGATTAATAATAATAAATATTTAATAATACATAAGAGTTTTATATTATAATATTATAATTTTTTTTGTTTCAAACAAAACTAATTAAAATGAATATATATTTACTGAACATAAAATATTTATAATATTCATAATATAAAAATATATATTTCAAATTTCCAAAATAAAGTATCATTTTATTTTTAATATAATTATATTACAATATAAACAATAGGTTTTGTGAATAATATATATATATATAATTTTATATATATATATAAATTATTACATAATGAAATTAAGAAATTATAAAATTATAAATGAAAATAAATATATGAATTTGTAATGTCAAATTATAATTTCAAATAAGTTTCTTGAACTACTTAATATAAATTAAATAATAAACTAGTCTAAACGATAGTTGGAATTGAGGGTGGGGAATCCCAATGGAAAAAATAAAATAAACAAACCCTAAATCCTTGAAACGCAAAAAAACCATATTATCGAAAAATTAATCAAGCCATGCCAAAATTATGGAGGAGTCCGCGGCTCGAAGCCACGTATGGTGGAGAGCGGCACAGCCCCGCGCTACACTGGGTAGGCAGACCCCCCCCCCCCAGTCGGCCAAAACGGTCGACCATAAGGCGGTGGGGAAGTGCCCCACCAGCTAGCCAAAAACGGCGTCGCACCTGCGGGGCCAGCTGGGAAGAAATGTCCACCTTCTAGTGTACTGGGCCAGATGTGGGATGTGTGAGTGGGCCGGACCCACCAGCAGGTCAGGCCGAACACACGGCCCGGTGGGCCAATGCGGGTGGGCTAAGCCCCACCTGATGTCCCGAGCCAACCGTGGCCCAAGCCCATGAACTGAACAGGGACGACCCTTAGTGGGACGGACTCGAGCGGGGTCATGTGGACCTCAGGACCTGTTGCACTAGGCCGGTCTGACGAAGTCGGACTGGGCCCAGACCCAACCAGTCCCCATATAAAGAAACTCCCATAACTGAAAAACCGGGTGTCTGTTTGACATGTTGTTAGTGGAGTTGGGATCCCTTTTGGGATGTAGTCCCTTTGACGTATTCTGGTAGGCCTGACCGAGCCGGGCCAGACCAAGGTGTAATCACCCCCTCTCTCATAAAGTGGTGTAACTAACAGACTGAGCGTCTGTTTGACAAACCGTCTTTAGTGAAAGAACCCTTAGGAAGAGGAGGTCATTTTGGTTTACTCCACTTGAGTTTTAAAGAATGTTAGAGTATGGCCGGTTTGGATCAAACCCGAATCTTACCGGGCCCTCAACACTAAAATGCCTATAACTTATAGATAGGTAATCTGGTTGACGCACTGTCTGTTGCGTTGGAACCCTTATGATGTGACAGATCATCGTGTTACTTCTTAATGGGAATTAGTGGCTATTGAGGTACAAATTATGGCTTGAGGGGTGGTTCTACCCATCATGCTAGTGAGTGGGAATCAAGTGGCTGGTAGTGAGGCGGAGGATAGATACTGATCATACGGAGGTTACTACTGAGAAATCCATTGTGGGTCAGCACCAATCCTATGTGGGTTAGAACCTATGTGGGTCAGTGCTCAATGATCTCGTGTGGGTTTTTTCATACCAATCTTGTGTGGGTCAGATTCTATGTGGGTCAGCACTCAACGATCCTATGTAGGTCAATACATACCTATTCTGTGTGGGTCAGATCCTTTGTGGGTCATTGCAGGGATTAGTAGCAATCGACTCTGGGTGGTTTAGATCCTATATGGATTATTATGGGGGTTAGTACCTATCGATCATGTGTGGGTCAAACTTCGTATGGTTAGGAGTAGTGCCTCTCAACAGATTAATATGATCTAGCTTCTGGACTAATCATTTTTACTTCTGTACCTTACTTATATACCTAGTGTGAGCTAAGTTTTTTTCCATCATTATGATACCTGAGTGGTACTTTTACCTTCATGGTGATATCGTTGTGGTGATACTTTTGTGGTAATTTCACCATTGTGGTGTTATCTTCGTGGAGTTAATTGTGTGGTACTTTTACCTTTGTGGTGATATCTTCGTGGTGATACATGTTTAGTACTTTTACCTTTGTGGTGGTATCTTCATGGAGTTACAAGTATGTTGCTTCTACCTTCATGGTTTAACATCTATGGTGTTACCTTTGTGATATTCTTCCCTCATTTATGAGATGAGTATATTTTGATAACTTAGGTATATGTATGGGCATATACCTATGTAGATTTGATGACTGATTTGAGCTTTTTCATTGAGAAATAGATTTATGGTTTTTCCTTTGTGGAACTCTGGGAGACTTTCAGGGGTCTCGGGGTCCCTACTGAGCATTTTTATACTCACCCATGCACAGGCTTCACTTGCACCTTGTTGTGTCTTGTGCAGACAACGGACACCATTGATAAAGGTTGTGGGTGTTAGGACTGGATGGTGCTCAGAGGTGGACCATTTGACATGGGGTGATGAAGGACTACTAATTGTGAGTTGTGCCTACCCATTAGGTAGGATCCTCAGTGGACAATATAGGAGCTGTATTTGTAATTTTCATGTGTACTTGGACTTTTCAGTTGATCTTGTATTCAGACCTCTTTACTTTTAGTACACTTTTTACTATAGCAGTTTACTTCATGGTCACTTTTTGTTGTGTTCATGGATTTTGTGTTTTTACAGGTTTAAAGGAAATGCCTTCCCATTATAGAGATATGCCATTTTGGTGCTAGTCGCCAGCCCCTGGACAATTGAAGGCAGGCTTCAGGTAGTAACGACACGGGATCTAGAGGACGAATCATGACAAAGTGGTATCAGAGGAGTCTGTTATACTGATGAACTAGGACTCTGATATTTTCTATGTGACTAGTGTTAAGTTTTATGAGTGTGGTTTTCAGTTTAGGGAAACCAATGTTTCTGTGGCGGCCGACGTATCCTTACACCAGGACCCAAAAAATAATTATCAATCATTGTCATTGGGGTTTGAGATAATTTGAGCTCAATTTTTAGTTTTTATCAATGGAATCATATTAGTTGAAATGGAAAAAAAGTGTTTTTTAGGAAATTAATTTATATAATTTCAGAAATTTTTTACATCAAATTGAAATGCACCTTGTTAAAACAAGTCAGAAATGAGTCAACTATTGATGTAATAATGTCATGAAAATCAATATAATTTTCTCATTTTTTTTGATTATTTTTTTATATTTATAAAACATCAAAGTCAATTAATTTTGAACAAGAAATTTAATTAATTAATGTGTTATCACACATCATATCGAGGTATCATATTTTCTTATAGAACTATGAATAAATTTAATATTAAGAAAGATTTTTTTTATTTCATGTACATCACACATTGGATTCATATGACAAATTTTCCTATAGGTCAAAAATTAAGTAGTTAGTGTTGTCAAAATTATTTATGATAGCCAGAGCTCTTTTTCCTGGATTTAATTTCATTATGAATGTTTTTAAAATTTAAAATGAATTATTAATTATTCCCATCACATTTCATCATAGATTCTCATGCAGGTTTTTATTAAAGGTGTGGAATGATTGGTTGAACATTGTTTTAAAATTTTACAATAATTGAAACTCATTTTCTAACATTTTATCATTTAATACATGTTAAGAACTTGGGAAAATTTTAATTATAAAAATAAACATTATATAATTCAATGTAAATTGAAAATAATATTAATGTGTGGTTTTTTTCTATAATATATAAATAAAAAAATGATCATTATAATGAATTTTAATTAAAAAATATGATTTTTTATTCATTTTTAATAGTTTGATATGTGTCTGTAAAATTATGAATACTTTTTATTATAAAAACTATTATTGAATCATTAATTTCATATCAAACATATGTTTGATGTGAGGTTTCTTTATATATGAGATATTATTTAAATATTGTTGCACTAATCTTATTAATGATATTAGTTCATTTACTTAGTTTCAATCATTTTAGGCATGTTATAGAACTAAAAATACTTTTAATAATAATTTTTTTTATTATTTTGATGAAATCAAATGCCTAGTTGTTATTTGATTTTCTTATTTGTAAAAAATGAATCAATGATCATTTTCCAAATGTTTTGAAATAAGATGAGTGGGTTTTCTTTGTTTAGTCAAATTGTTACGTGCTTATTCAACATATAATTATAGTTTTAATCATTCTAGCCCCAATTCACACGAGATTTACATGTGGGTTTTTCATATAGGTTAAAACTTATTCAAATATCAATGTATAAAATATTTTCAAAAATATGATTTCTTTAAGATATGTTAAAAAAATAGCTTTAATTTTTAAAAAGAAATATTGGATAATTTTTGGGACATCAAACATCAAATTAACATTCATTTTGTTCATTCTCCTTAAAAATGAATCGAATATCATTGTCCTTAAATTTTATGACTAAAAAATGTAATCTGATAAATTTTGATACATTATTTTATGTTATTTTGTGTTATAAGAAACTTTTATGTGTAAAAATATATTTTGATAAAATATTGAACAAATAATATTTACAATGAAAAAAATATTTAAGTTACATTATAAAAGGAAAATAAACAAATAGGTGATAAAAACAAATTCATCATATTTGAAAATATATTGACACTTTTTATGATACCCACTAAAACTAAAATATTTCTATTTAATTATGTAGATTTAGTTTTTTTACTTTAATATTCATGGTAATTCTTGGATGACACATAGTGTGAAAAAAACTAAAGGGGTGGGGGTGTGAATCACTATATATACCAAATGAAAATAACATCCTCTCACATGTTTCTTCATCACCACACTTTAATATTCTCAGTGATGAAATTAAAAAAATTCACAATATAATTGTTAATGAGTTTAATATCTTTTTGAATGAGTACATACATGGTGTGTTATGGTTTTTATCCAACACACATAGTCCCATTTTTATTATTGAGTGGAGATCAAGAAAGTCCATGACCATGAAAATATTTAATATTATATAACCAACCAATTACACCTTTTCATCAATTAAAAAAATTATCATCTGATGAAGAATGACCACTATTGAGAATATTATCCTCCATAATGAATATGAATGATAATATTATTCCCCTTAATCTTTATTCCACAACATTATTATATGGTTATTCTCAGATGAGTTTTCTTCAATACAATAGTGTATCGGTTCTATAATGCACAATATTCTCAGTGATATCTAATAAAAACATCTTATAAAATTATATATGTATATATATAATTGTTTCAACGCAATTAGATCTTTCCCATATTGAAAATCCCTCAAATATTGGATTTTTAATTGATAGAAACTTTTTGTTAATGAATCACTCAATATTTTCCATGATATTTGGATCAAGACATAGATCATTTCCTTCTTGAAATAATTAAAATGTCACACTATTATTCTATATTCAAATTCTCAAAAAATCAACTCTAAAAATCACTAGAAATTTCTATACATGCATGGTGACATGGCCTCCCATTTTGTAGTGTGGATATAATCTCATCACTTTATAGTTTTTATTTAGTTACATTTCCTTGGATTTCAAAAGGAATCAGAAGAATTTGTTTGATCATGATATTTAATCAATGAAGAATATCACACACCCATTTTATAATTTGAATCTCTTTTTATCATTATATTAATGTCTGAGTATATCTCATTTAATTTCACTCTATAGATAAAAATATTAAATGCGTAAGATAAATCCTTTTACTGAAATAGGAAAACTCACAATTATTCTTCATAGTTATTTTCCCTTACACATCTCCCCGTAAGATATTTTCCTCCACAATTCAGCCATATATAATAATTATCCAATGGTCATTAAAGTCATCTAATGTAGTCTAAAATATCTTATGTTCATAAGATATATTAATTTTAAAAAATTTAAGATCTTATCCCAAGTACACATAAAAGAATTTACTTATGTGGGTCACCATATGTAAAATTTATTTTTTTTATTTAGAAAAGAACTTGTAAAATTTATTAAAAAAACATGAGATTTTTGAAAGTGATACAGGATGTTCTCAAACACAAAAAAACATAAACCAAGAGGCCTTCATAGAATAATTAAATTTCAAAAACATGGATATATTATTTATTTTCATAGCTCATTCCTATTCCAATATGTTAATAAAAATTATTCCAGAGATCTAGCATATGTATTGTCTTTATGAAAATAAGAAAAAAATCATCAAAATTAAATATGTATTTTTTTTAAACGAATCATCATCAAAAAATGTTAAATAGTATCCCCATTTTTATTTGTTGGAAATAACACTCATTCATCCTCACTTATTGAAAATAAAACCAAAGTGAGTAACAATTGGGTGTCAATATAACCAATTGAAAGATAATGAATCAAGAGTTAATCATCTCAAAATTTACATGAGTTATATATTTGTTCAAAATAAAAGTGATTGAATCAATCAGAAATGTTTTACCTAAAACACCACAGGTGAAAACAATAATTCTACAAGATCATAAATAAAAAATAAATTTATTTCCTTTTAAACAAAAAACAAAAATCAAAATAGCTCAAAATATCGAGGAAAAAATTCAACGATTATAAAAAAAATCTCATAGAATGATTAAAGTGAAAAAGAGTAGGAAAATAATTTCTTTTCATTGAACAATAATAGAGAGTGGGATGCACTCCCATTTGAAACTTTAACATCTAAAATTGTACATTTATGAGGGGTTTGGTTATATCAACAAAATATTCTATGGAGGGAAAAAATTCCTATATCAAGATTCCATAATAAAATTTATTCATCAAAAAAGGTACATAATCTTGATTTTCATTGATGTAAAGAGTAACATTGGTTTCTACTAAAATATTTATGTAAATATTGTTGTCACACCCTATAATTAGATGAAATGTTTCTTAAACACTTATGTCTTTCAATTGTATCTCAATCCATATCATTGGGGTAAATTCTAATGATGCAACCACATATTCTTTCTTACTGGATATTAATCTCACTAATTTTTTCATCTTTGAATTCCAAGGCACTCAACATCATCTAATGAAAACTACTCTACCAAATGTGGATTTATAGGCATCAACTACTCATTCTCAACCTGCATTAGTAAAACCCATTAATTATAATTCGCATATCTTCTTATGTATTTTTTAATATTTTTTGGTGTTTTATATTTATCTTTGTATCATATTATCTACCAAAATATTTTTTCCTTTGGGATTTGATTTATATAAGGCATAAAGGGTGAAAAATTTAGCAATGTAAAGTCATGTATATATCAAATTCATAACACTTCCAATCACATTATTAAACTATTTCCAATTATTAACATTTCCTTTATCATCCTTGATCAACTTTATGTGCACCTGAATTTTTATGGACACTCTTATGTGATCTTATATTATAAATCTCTTCAATAGCTATCTTGAATAAATTTATTTCAAGAAAATTATATACCCCATTATTTTTATAATTTTTATCCCCTATAAAAATATATTTTCCCTTTTCATTGAGATTAAAATACATTCTTTCACACACATAGATAATTCATCACATAAATTTATTCATTAATGAAATATATTACATCATCAACATACAAAATCACATGGTTTTGTGGGGTTGGTATTCTTCATGTACATATTATTTTCCACCCATATTTTTGAAACATCATGCCTTTTAGTTATTCATCAAGATTAAAATTCTATGATCATGGATCTTGATTCAAGAAATAGATTTTTCTCATCAACATATATACCTTAATTCCATTTGAATATAACCTTATTCCTTTAGAATTATTTTTGTAAGCTGCCACATTAATTTCAACATTTATAAAATCTGATTGTACATCCATATGAAATGACATAAATATTCTATGAGATATTATGGAAAGAGATATTATGATGTACCCATGACTTTTCTTTAGAAAAAAACATTATAAAATTCAAACCCTTTAGTTTGTGAGTATAATTTTTATACTAGTTTCAAATTATTTATATTAACTTTATCATTATCATTATGCTTGTTTTTAAAACCCATTTGGCTCCAATAACATTAAATTCAATTGGTGAGGAATAAGTTCCCAAATATCATTATTTTCAATTTTTTCTAGTTCTTATTGATTTAATAAACCCACTCTATATATTTTAGGGCTTCATAAACATTTTACAGTTCATCATAGGATAAAATACTATTATGGATAGTTTCTATGATATTTCATATTGTTTTAACATCATGATTTTAATATCTAATAATATTATCAATATCAATATGATTTATTATTCTAAAAATAATTTCATTAATATTTAATTTTCCATCTACATTAATAAAAAAAATAATAATTGATATCTTCTATTCAAGTTATGGTGTTTTCTTTATTTTAAATTAGAGGTTATGAAATGAAAACATCAAACTTATCATCTAAAAAGTAGCATGTATAGTACATTTATCATTTTCAATTTCCATAACATCATTAAAATCAATAATCCCTTTACAAGTCTTGTTTTAACACGCGTATGATTTTTTAGTTGAGGTATACCAAAAAAAATCATCTCTTGCTTTATTAATAAGATTTCATCGACTATATTCCTTTATCATGGAAAAACATAGACTTTCAAATACAATGAAATGTTTTAAATTTTTATTTCCTTTAAATAAAATATTATATGGGGTTATGTTTGAGTTTGGATTAAAGGATACACCAATTCTAAATTAATCATTATATCACAACATACCAAATTCAATAATACCTTGAGGTGTTATGATCTGCTAGTATAGTTTTTTTCATGTCAACTAGGCTCTTTTTATTTATTTCTTCCACTTAATTTTTTAATGATTATATAGAAGAATAAATTCATTTCCAATAACATGTTTTCTAAAATAAGTATGGAATGAATTTTTAGCACATTTAGTTCCATTATTTGACTTTAAACACTTTATGTATTTTACAATTTACTTTTATGAATGTATTTTTATTCTCTTTAATATTTCAAGATGGTGGGGTTTATGAGACATGAACATAATAAAATTCATCCTTTTAAAGTCTTATATAAATATGAAAAAGTAATTCTATCCAGTTATTGAAATATTTTTCATAACAGATATTATATGGAATCAATTCCAAAGTCTTTTAGGATAAAATTTCAAACACTTTATGAGTTTTATTAACAAGCATTACAATTATAAAAGTTTAATAAATAGTAGTAGTGATTTATTTACTCAAGGGTAAATTTGTATCTACTTCATAATAAATCAATATTTTCATATTCATTTGGAAAAAGTGAACTAGCCTTCTTTTCCATAACACATTTTATATCTTTTTCTCAAGTAACAATATTTGTTTCATCCCTAATTTGAAAAAGTTACCCAGGTCTCTTAAATACCCTGTAACCACATCCTAATATTTTATTCTTTTGACTATGCATCTATATTTCTGGAATATAAATTCATCTTTGGCTCCACAATGTTGTGATACACATAAAAAGTTGTGATTTAGGACATCCATACAGTAGACACTATATAGAATTATTTGAATCTTACAAATGATTTCATTATAGAACCTTAGACCATAAGAGAACTTCCATTACCAAACATCACAACTCATATTTTATATTTTTCAAAGTATTTCTAGTTATTATGATCACAAATTTTGTATGAGAACATATATTATCCATAATCCATGGTTTTTTTATTGGGAAACCTTAAAAGTAAATTTAATAATATTTCCATATTTTCTAAATTGGATTTGATTATAATTATTCCCAAACCATTGATAAACACTTAAATGAGTATGAATAAAAGAAACACACACATATAAAGAATTTACTTCTTGATCACATCTTTCACATAGTTATTGTAATTATTTAGATCTACTTATTTATTCAACTTTCTTTTCAAACAACTAATATCTAGGTTGAGTTCTCACTTGAGCTTTCTATCTCCCCTTGATTACTATTATCTTCTATATCTTGGAAGAGATATATTAAACCACCAGTTAAACTCCATATATCCAAATATTCCATATCACAATTAGTAACCCAGAAATCCTTTACTCTATTAATAATTCTAATATGGATTGGGTTAATATCTTAGTCTATTTTCGACTCATAAATTATTAGTTATATCAAGACCTTATTTAGAAGTTACTCCTTGAATATTTATAACTGATGATGGAAAGTTTTCTAAATTTCATTCTTTCAATATTTGAGTTGATTTGAGTCTCTCTCTATGGAATTCATCCAGTCCATATTTCAATCTTTATAGATTTTCTTTAGTAAAAGTAATATTATTCTATATTCTAACCTTTGCGGGCTTTCCTTTATCACATCTTTCATCATTCTTGGAAATTACTTTTTCTATTACATGTATAGAAAATTATCCTACTTATTCTAAAACCTTTTTCATATAACATTTTATTTTCTAATTATGCTTATTAGATTCAACATTCTATCTCTTAATTTTATAAATTTCAATATCTCATAGGATAATAGTGTAGGTTATATTTTCAATGTTTTAGAATTGTTTTCACTATCATGTTTTAGTATCTCTATTTATTTTACATGTTTTCATTTTTCATCTAATAGTTTCCATTTCTGGTATTTCCCTTCTTTCAGGTGATTACTATCACTTAATTGCTTTTCAATATCTTTTAGACACATCATAATCTAAATTCTTATGGTATATTCCTTTGTAGTCTATCTGTCATCTATAGTATATCCACCATAGTATTGAGATTTGACTTTATAGGTGTTTTTCTATTCTTATAATTTTGAAAATTAAACCCTTTCATGGACACATTTAGGATCCTACACTTCACCACTTTCATCACTACCAGACACACCTTCATTAATTGAAAAGATATTACTTCTGAAGTAATTCTATGAAAATTTATTCATAACATTGGATTATGTTATTGAGAATAATATTTAAATTGATTTATTAGAAACATGGTTAATATAATTTTGTCTTCCATATTTCATAGGACACATAGTAGAGTAATGATCAACCATTCCATAGTTAAAACATCTAAAATTAACCAAACATTTATATTCGCTTCTTCAGCCTCTTAAACATTGTATAGATATAAGAGAATAATTCTTCGAAAAGATTTAAATATTTTATACTTCATTTTAGAAAAATTGATTCTATTCAATAATTGAAATTTGAGAGGATTTAAAAAAAT
Source organism: Viscum album (assembly GCA_963277665.1). NCBI lineage: Eukaryota > Viridiplantae > Streptophyta > Magnoliopsida > Santalales > Viscaceae > Viscum > Viscum album. Next base: position 535,050,707 of record OY728138.1, on the reverse strand, counting down.
TCAAATTCCTTATTAACTCTTCTCTTATAGTAGATCCAATTATCATTTCGTAATAAATGATGGAATTGTGATGTTCATTAACATTAAAGTAATCAAGATCCCTATAGTCAAGAGTTGAGATCTTGGCATACAATTTATCCATCCATATTTAAGATAAAAGTTTTAAAAAAATTTAATCTTTAATATTTTCTTCAAACCCTCTAATAGTTCACACAATCAAATTTACCATGGGAAAAACAAATCATCAACTGTTATATCCACTTCAAACATAAAATCTTCAAACTATTGTAAAAAACCCAATATAATTTATTCTTTCACCTTTTTTCCTGCACAGAGTTTATAAATATTTTTATCAATAGAATAAAGAGTTATATATTGTGTGACCTTTTCTAGGTCCTTTTTTGATAAAGAAGATAAAAGATAATTCCTAGATTTGACATAATTTTTTATGTTTCTTATATCTGTCAAAGTCCGCATTGATTTTTCATCTAGAAAATTTAATCCACATTAAATGGACTAAATATTGTTAATCCTAAGTGAAAAAATGTATGGAACCATTCATTCCTTCTAAAAGTGAAACCCTTTCCCATCAAACATTGGGATTTATTTTTTGTTACAAAAATTATGTTGATCCATATCTGGTACATGAGATAAAGAGAGTGAACTGGTGTTGTCATACCAATGGTTGGATAACATGAAGGGTTAAACACACTGAGGGGAACTATGAGGACACCAAATTCAAACCCCTTCTTCCATTGAACTTACTCAGTACCTCACTTTATGATTTTCACTAATCTAGTAAATAATGAATCAATAAAATAGTTAATAAAGTTTTTCTCCATATAGATTACTATATACCTAGTTTATTATGATTATTATACCATTCACATAGTCCCCATTTTATGATCGAAATTAATTGTAGAAGGGTTGTGACATAGAACTCTCCTAATATACTGGAACGAATAATACAAACATTCACATCAATATAATAAATTGATTCCATTAATTAAGAATGATCGCATTTAATAATATTATCCTCTATATGGACTCCAGATGATGATGTTCTTACACTACGTCTTTTATATATGTATTATGTTACTATTATCAAATGATTTTTTTTGATAAAAAACATATAGATCAATCATGCACAATCCTATCTAATGTCAATACCAATAAAACAATCGATATATATATAATTACACTATAATCATATAGTTATTATATTAAAAATCCCAGAAATATTGGTCTTTTATTCTTCGAAACTATATGTCAAAGCCTCAATCAAAATATAATGAAATTTATGTCTGTGACTTAGTTAATTTCCTTGGTGTGATATTTAAAACATCACTTTCTTCTTCTCCATTCATATCCGACAAAAAATATTCCCAATCAAATCACTAGACATTTAAATGTTGTCATAGTGATGCAGAATATTATTTTATGTCATGGAACTCATCCCAACACTCCATCATTTTACTCCATCTATAATTCCATTGATATCAAAAATAATCATGATCATGTGTTCGATCATGATGTTTCACCCATGAAGAACATCATATAAGAATGATTTGAGTTAGATTTCCTTTTATCAAAATATTATTTCATGAATATATATTATTTAATTTCAATCAATAGATAAACATATTACATGTGTAAGATAAATAATTTTACTGAAATAAGACAACATTCAAATATTATTATATAGAAAATTTCCCATATGAATCTCTCCATAATATATTTTCCATCAATATTCAATTATTTAGAAGAGTAAACTTAATAGAATTAAAAATATCTTAAGCGGTATAAATATGTTATTTTCATAGAAAAATTCTTTTTCCAAAAATTATAAATTCTCATACAAGTTTTCATTAAATAATTTACTTACGTGGGTCTCCATTTGATAAATTACTATCAGTTTTCTAGCTTCATCACAACAGTTTTAATAATTTCTTCAAAACAACTCTCAGATTATTAAGAGTGACACCACCTATTCTCAAACACTTCAAAACATCATTCTAGAGGTCTCTGTATTATCATTCAAGCACAACACACCATGGATGGATTCTTTATAACCATGGATTCTTCCCCTTACAATAAATTATAGAAATATCTTCCTCACCTCTAAAAAATTTATCCATGAATATATTTACAAAAAAAATTCATAGTTAAGCACATATTTCAAATAAATAAAACAATATCACCAAAGGTTGCACATGAGCCTCAGCCCAGTTGATGAGGACTCTTTATGGGCATCCAAGCGACCCCGGATCAAATCCAGGTAGAGGCAAATTTTTGATACTATAATAGGAGCTGTGCAGTACTATAGCAGGTACTGTAGCGGTAACTATAGTCCGCACTGTTTGGCACTACAGCAGCCCAGAATATTCCCTTTTTTGGGCCTTCGGGCCACCGATTTGGTCCCCGAGTCCTTTAAGGCCTTCGAGCCATCTAGGCCTTCGAGTTAGTAAGGCCTTTGGTCCACCTCAAGTCTTTCGCGCCACCTTTAGTGAAGATGAAAACCAGACAACCAACAAGGAACAAACTTTAGAAGGAGGATAAGCAAGGATATTTCACCATAGTAGAAGCCAAACAGATTGCAAGAATGAGAGGGTATATCACCTACCACTGGGACAAGCCTATGCATGCATGTGAAAGCCTATCCGAACATCCATACGAAGGGGGAGAACTGATTTCATGATAAAGATGGTGGGGAGGATAAGTTCTTAGTAGTTATTCTGGGTTGTATGTAATGTTTGAAGCCTACAGGCAATGAATTCCTCTATGGCCTATGGGTCATGTAATACTTATACCTACGAGACTTGTAAGGGTTCCACCTCCCCCCTTGAAAGGTGGATTATCAATAATCAATAAAAAAAATGAAGGCCATCGAGCCATTGGAAGACCAAAGGTTCAACAATACTAAAAATATAGACATAAATATTCCCAATAAATATTTTAAATACATTTTTCTCTATTAAAAAATTAACACATATTATAAATAATTATTTTGAATGATAGTTTTTTATGGTGTGCGAAATATTTTATAAATTTATAGATATCATAGCCAAAATCATATCAATTTTCTTATTTTGGATAATATAATTACATTGAAAATTTTTAAAATAAAATTGTGATACATGTTTTGATGTTGAAATTAATTTTATATACATTAACACATACCCATCGATTAAAATTTGTAGGTTTCTTCTGATCACTATCTCTACTCATACCATGTACATTTCAATATATAAAAACCTCCAAAGATAAATGGCTTTCCAAAATATATTATAACACATATAATGGAAATATTGATTATAAAACATTAAATATATTTTATTTATAATTAAAAGGGGATATCATGTGTGGATATTTTATTAGATATAAATGAATTAGATTCATAAAAAATATATGTAGATATATTATAGTATTCATAATGAATTTATAGTTATCCCTTAGATATTAATAAATAATAAAAAAATTGAAAAAATAAAATTATATTAAATGAAGTCGAGGTATACAATTAATTTTTTTGGTAGGTATTACTAACAAAATGTCATCTATTATAATTTATTTGAATACATAAAAAATTTAAGATCACTTATTACAATTTAACATCAAATCATCATTTGTTCTAATATAGAAGACACATGAGGACATGGAAATAAAATATGACAATAAAAATGTGATGACATTGGTTAAATGTTATATAAATGTATGAAAAATATGATTAATGTTAAATTGTACTAAAAATAGAACATAAATTATTTGACAAAAAAAATTGAATACACCCCTCAAATATAAATTCCTAATAAAGGATCAAAAAATTCATATCTGATAGTTTCATTTATATTATGAAGATAAAAAGTGCCACAAGTCCTTATTACATATGGATTTTAATTGAATACAATGTCCTAATTATCATAAATGTAAAATAGAATATCAATAAAAACATATAATTTCAATAAGTATGTAAAATTTATTTATGGGGTGAACATTTCTGGAGTAAAATTTTATGATCATGTAACCGATCTATCAATTTATCATGGCCTAATGATTTTTTCAAATTTTTTCATTAAGTACATTAGATTAGAAATTTTTGATGAATCATATTGAATATAATATAATTTAGAGATGACATAACCCTTTATTATCATGTGGTTTTTATGATTAAATGATAATTCTGTGAATCTTTACATAGTATGTTCCACTGTTTGAATATAGGCATCATCAATGTAAATATGTAGTTGATATCTTATATAATTAGTTACATGAATATAAACACTATTGTGGTTTTGGTAACTTTTTATTATATAAGGGTTGACACTGAATATTTTACACATTAACACTAATAAAGATGTGGTGAATGGTTACTAATCAATATGAACCATAATCTATTTTTCTGTTCAATACTTCGAAATAAGTAAATTATCTACATGTTTTTATATCATAATTACTATAATTTATTGTGAAAAACATTATTAATTTTGGTAATCTAGGTATATTTGAGAGATTATTACACTCAAAACTAGGTGGTTGTGGCTATCTATATTGTGGTTATCAATATTGTATTGACTTTAATTATTAATCCATTTTAATAATAATTTATAATAAAAAAATTATTATTTTCACTATTCATTTAAGATAAATTCATAGTATTCAACACTTTTATTTTCTTATTAGACCACACCCATGTTCATGCTTTCCAAAATTATTATCATAGTGAGACTAAATAATCCTCACCTCAAAGATATACATACTTTTCTAGGTTATTCATGGCCACTGCAAGTAGTTCATCTTCACCTGGCATAGTTAAATCATGTTATTTAAAAAACAAATAAATATAAAGGAAACTATGCATCTATTTTTATGTTCCAATATATTTATATATAATAAATTATAATTATTTTTTACTTATACATGATTCCTTTTTTGTTACATGTTTATTAGTTAAAATTCAATTTTTTAGTTATATGAGACTCCTTCCAAAAATACCACATAACATGGGATAAAGGAATATGTAGATTCAGATTTACTAGTATATATATAAACACAAAAACAAAATTCAATAGTTTTTGGGTCACATCAATGTTTCATTATAAATTTAAAGTAAACACCAATTATTTTTCAAGCATAGAATACCCATAGATTTTTTATAATAATGGTAATGTGGTTTTTCTATAGGTTTGTTATTCTTTGTACACCTTTGATGTTTTATAAATTAAGAATCATGAAGTAATATATTTTATAAATTTAATGTTAAAAAAATAAAATTTGTAACAATGTACCATAAATATATCTTTATCATGGTGGATAATTAAATGATACCTACTTTTGTTGTTAATGAGTCTTATGTATCTAGTTAGTGAATGAGTTTTGAAATTACCATAAATGTTTTATGTTAACTTATAGAAAGAGTCATTCCATTTTTTAATCTTTATAGAAAACCATAGTATGTATTTCTACATATAGTACTCTAATATAAAAGTTCTTTTTATAGAAAATATTAAAACAAATTAACATCTCTTTATATGAGTTTTAGGTAAAATATAGAAAATATTTTAAAATGATATTTCAGTATCTTCCATTTTGTTTTCCTTTATTAGAACACAACATTTTTTCAGATATCAACATCAATTTACACATGAATTATAGTAGTAAAAAAACATTAAAATTGATAATAAAATTGTTTGTTAATAAGTTGACTATGAATATTACACCCAGCCATGTCACATGCTTTAATTATTTTTGTATTATTCCCTATATTTAGTATTTTTCTAACAATTAAGATCATTTTTATGTTTTTTCTCAAGAGTAGTAGATCAAGTAGGTGATGAATTCATTATCTATATAAGAAAATAGAAAAATAAATTAAAATATATAATTGTTTATTAAACATATAATATATTTGTTGGACACAATATATAAATATATATATAAACTCAGATATAGCAAACACATTTATTGCAATATTTCTTTTTCAATTAGTGGTTAATGTGATTTATCCCTCTATCAAATATTTAAATCTCCAACTTATTGTCCCCTTTGATATAAAATATAACTTATATATTTGGGCCACCATGAAATTAATATTATTACGTAATGAAATAATTCTGGTCCAAGTGTTTTTTATTTCATTCAATAGTTGTTATATTCAGTTAAAAAAAGTGCATTTTTTGTTAAAAAGATATTAAGTATAAATTAGTTATTGTTCGTGGGATAATGTTATGAAGGGTTCATCATGGTATCATTAACTACATAAATTAATTTTTATAAATTCCAATTCACTACTTTTAATACACTAATCTTGTCAAAAAATTTACCAATATTAATATTTGCATGAAATATTGTATAATCCAACTCCCATATTTGTTAAGGAATCTAATATAATACAGTCACAGAAATAAAATTTCTATCACTATTTATAGATACATTGATTGCTTCCACCACAAGATTAACTATAATACTTCTCATTATACTAGAATCATTATATTTCGTGGTATAATATCTATATAAATTAATTAGAAAAAAAACTAAGATAATAAATTCACACATGATCCATTGGGTCCCCATCATAATCGTCCTATTTTTTCAGAACTTCATGACCACACATACAATATATTATCTCAAAACCAACCTAAAAACTATTCATTAAATATTTTTGATGTTTAGCTTTCATCCCATATTAGATACGATTTTATAAGGATTCCATTGTGTGTTTCAATGCATGGGATGACCTTTAGAATAATATATAAAACATATAGGCTAAATATATCCCAAATAATTATTGTTTTTGTAACACCCAAATATTTAATAGTACGTTATCTCATTAAATTAATTCAATATCTTGCGCTACACGCAACACCGAATTCGAGCACCTCACAACTTACCAAACTAGTCGTTCAAAAAGATATTTTGTATAATATTAACTGAATTTTAAATATTATATATTCTATATAATTTTAACATCCATATTATGTGTTTATTAGACATAATATAAGAACAAAATCATTTTTTTAGATAAAATAAGTATTTTTCAAAAAATGCAACTTTACCCCCTTTTAATGGCGATCCCTTTTTAAAACCAATACTTGACACTTTTATATATTCAATTTAATGAAATTAAATTCTTCTTTAGAAGAAGTACATAAAAATTTAGTTTGGATAATTTTTTGGTACTTTTCTGATAACTTTCGTATTTTGATGAATAGTAAAAAATACTATGTTTTAATTGAAAACAACTTTTTTAATCGAAATAATTTATAGTGTTAAATTATGAATTTGAAAGGTTTTGACAATGAGAATAAATTTTAAAATAATAAATTCAACTTATATATTTTTAATATGGTAAAATATACTTCATTTTTGAATTTGTAATATCATAATTTGCTTTGGGTGAATTTTTGTTATTTTTCTGAAAACATTCAATTTTTGATGAATAGTGAAAAACACTATGTTATTATTTAAAACCGACTTTTTATTTAAATAATTATTTATTTTAATTTAATTTATTTTAAATCAAAATAGTTATATAATACCTATAATGTTTCAATGTCATTCATTTGAGTCATTTTATAATAATATTGGATGTATTAAATTTTATTGAACTTTTTAACCTCTTTTTCCCACCTCCTAGGAGCATTTAAAAATTTGCAGAAAACGTAATTTTAAAGTTTCTGTGAGTTTACTTTCCAAAATAAGAGAGACATGGTTAATATCAGTAATAAAAATGTGGTTCAATAAGATGAAAATAATTTTTGGTGTATAGTAATTTTTGACATTTATTTACCACAGTTAAAAGTAAATAGGGTATTTAAGGGAAAACATGATATCATAATTACCCTAACAAATTTTCTAATTCTATTTGATAATTATAATTAGACCCAAAAAAACCTTAGGAATAAAATATGATCCTCTTTGGTCTACTTGGATTAGATTAGGACATTTATTATTATTTTATTTAAAGGAGAGTTAAAAGAGGTAAATTCAATGTTTAATAACTAAACCATTTTTAATATAGAGATAAACACAATATAAATTCGACTATAAATATTCATTAGAAAGATAAAATTATTTCATAAAAAATGGTATTTTATTTATAAAATATATATATTATATAATTTAATTTATTTTTGATACAATTATGATGCAGTAATTACCTTATTAATGAAATATTAAAATAGTTGATAGTATAAATAACCAAATAAATGTAAATTGAGACTTTTAATGAATTACACTAATTTTCTAGGTTATTATGAAATGTAAAGATTTGTCAAATATATTTTATTCTAAGTGATGAAGTTCTTTAAGGCTTTCAAAAAAATCTAATACTAAATAGTGTCAAAATTGACATAATTGGGTTTTCAAAAAAAATACTATATTATTAATTGATATAATATTCCTAAAAATATAAGGTTTGGAAAAAGGACTTATATAAGTTTATATATATTAATAATGAACCACATGGGGTTCTCTTGGATTGTAATAGTATTTTTATTAACCATATAATATAAAAATACAAAGAGACATGGTAAATGTCAAACTATTTAACTAAGAGTTAAATCTAAAAGGTAATGTTAGTATGATAATATAAACCTTCCTAAAACCTGTTTTATGAGATGTTTTTTACCCATACCCACCTTATCCTATAAATAATTCATTTTAGATCCATTAGAAACCTAAAATTATTTTATTATAAAATAATATTTCAATATTTTCATAATGTGACCCTCACCTCTCTTATAAAAGGGCACTTCCCCTTCTCTTAATTTCACACCTCCAAAGCCTTTTTTATTGGAAAAACCCTAAACAAATATCCTCCCAACTTTCCTCCATTCATCCTAGATGACTTACATTGGTCAGAAATCCATCCTATGGATCCCTTTTGATCAAATCAAATGGATGAACCTAAAGAAGAGGTAAATATTTCATCACCTCTTTCAAGTTTTTTCTTCTTCCACTTCCTCTTTCTTTGTTGTTTCCATACCAAAATAATAAATATAGTACCTAATAAATATTCTGATGTTATTATAGATATTTTATAACCATATTATTTATTCTATCCATCCTATAAATGACAATGTCACCATACGTGCGAACGTACAGCTTGCCGTCTCCACGTCGTGGTGTAGCATGTTATTCAAACACTTTATTATTTTTATGGGAATAATAATGAGTATAACTGATTTAAATAGTAAATATAACATGTTAAAGATTATATATACATGATATACCATCCAATTACATACGATTTCAGCATCAATATAATGATATTATCACTCGTGCGTACGAACAGATTATCTTCTCCACGACATGATGAGATTCATTCTCACGTTCACCATTCAATGATGACTATAAAAAATATATATTATTAATAAGTATTTAATATATGACATTATTATGCTACTATCTATATATATGTATGTATGTATGTATTTACTTACATATATATTATTCACTTACTTCCGTTCAATACGATATGAAAATGGAAAAACAATTATGCGTACGTGCGGCCTGTTGTCTTCATAAACGGTGCATTCCATTTCATAAATATATCTATTATAAATATTTATATTCTAAATATATATGATATAGAAATAAACTTTTATATTCTGTAAGTATTTAAATCAAGATCTAAATGATACAAGTTAAAACATGTACGATAAAGAAAGCGAGTATTACCCAAAATGTTAATTTAACATGGAAATCATTATTAAATTGGTATTATAAATTCTTAAAAACATCATGTATGATATAATAAATATGAATATGGTTCTGGTATAATTTAATAACATACTATGGTCATTATAAAATAGGTTAAACATACCCTCAACAAAAGGAAAGTGCTAGGTAAGGGTTAATTCTACAATCTCTTCATTATCTGAGGTTTTTTATACTTGAGTATCTACCAGGACATATTTATTTTCCATGTCCATGTTTCATAAAAGAGTTTTCAAAGGGATTATTTTTAAGATACTTTTTTACTAAAACATCATTTTAAATTTTCTAAAGATTTATTCTTATAAACCTTTCTCATTAATGTCCATGTTTTCAAAATGGTTTTAAGGATATTTTTATATGGACATGAATGTTTTAAGATGTTAATTCCCTTAAAAAGTTTGAAAGTGGTATGTGACAGTTTGATTCAAAACAATCTTTTAAATGACTTCCTTTATATATTATGTGACTTTTAAATTATTTCATGAAAAGGGTATATTTCTCTCAAATATTTTTACTGATAATTTTCAACTATATCAACATATTTTATGGGATATTATTCTTGATCGAGGTTAATTTATTATGATACAAATATTCTATATTGTATTGAAGTTTTTGTGATATGTTTGACTATGGATTTATTATTTTTATAATATTCATGGTTTATGAATAAAGTATTGAAATTTCGTATTCTAGTTTTAATACGAATGTTTATGTTATATTTAAACCTTTTCATATAAGGAATGCATTGGACTTAGTAAGTGAAGGTTGGTACCCATTATAGCTCCTCCATGCATCAGTTGTTCTCATGAGACAAACTAATGTCTTGGAATTAGGAATTGACCAAATCTTATTTGTAGTCTTGGAACAAGGCCTTGACTATGTGGTTATGAAGTATAGCATTATGTATTACATCATTATGAAATTAGTAATTGATATTACATGTGATTATTCTAATAGAAGAATATTCTTGTGAATAATTAAATGGAATTATTTAATTTATCTTTACTATATTATTCTGAAGTTTAAGTTTAAAAGGCTTTTGTTTTAGTTTTATACATTTCCATAAATGTTTATGCTTATTTATGAAAGTCTCTGCTGTATTATTATCCTTACTAAGAATCTGAGCTCACCCCTTTATATGTTTTATTTTTCCCAGGATGTGAAGAAGTATATTATGACTGACCTGGAGGGATAATATAAGGGATATGAATGTGGTCAATGAAGACAAAGTTGTTGTTGTTTTTAATTTTATAATGTAATTTAACGTTTAGGTATGTAATTTATTTTCCAAGACTATTAAACTGATCGGTCCTTTAGGAATTGATTCCTTGTAATCATGATAATGTATTAAAATATTGCACCGACTCTAGGTAAATAGGGTCGGGGTGTTACGGTTGGTATCGTAGGAAGTTTATCAACAACCTTGGAAATAGATTCAGATAAAGTCTGGTTAGATAACGTTACCCTAATATAGACTTTGAGGATTAGTATAGAAGAACTTCCTAGAATTTTGTTAATGTAGAGATTTTGTGTTTTTTCAAGCAATACATCCCTATCTAGATACAAGCAGGTAGAGGCGGCTCTGGCATAGATGTACCTAGGAGTAAAAACTCCAATAACGAGTTTTGGGCTTGACTCATCTCTGGAACATATGTACCTTAGGATAATTTACATTTTCATTACATGCAATTATGATGGATTTAGGAGTAAATACTTCCTCAAAGAAAACATTTTATGATTATAGATTATATGCACAATCTATTCAATTTACAGTAGGTATTTTACAAGTTCGTAATTATGCATTGCGATTCATAAACTACCCTAGTATATTCCATTTTTTAGAAATGACACCTAGTAGAAGGAATAATAATTCTAACAATACACATGATTGAAAGATAAAGAAGGATCATATCATTAATGGTATTAATCCGGAATTTGAAAGGGAAATAGTCTCCCACGTATTCTCAACATATGAAGAAATAATATCATGTTCTAATAATATATGTAAATAATTCTATGAGTCCTATGGCATTGAAGTGAAGAAAGAGAATAAAAAGATGAATGAGAGAAATATGGATAAAGGGAAGCGGGGAAAGAAGTTTTTTCCCATATTTGATAACTATGGAATGAATCACCTTGGAAAATGATTGAAAGGAATGATAGTTTGTTATAATTTTGGAGAAAAAGGACACCAATTATGTGATTTCAAGGGTAAGAAAAAGGTTTCCAATGTATAATGCTTCATCTACAAGGAGTTGGGACACTACGCGAAGTAATATCCAAATAATCAGAAAATACCCCAAATACTGCTATTGGATAATAATTGAGTTATGATACTACTAAAGATGAAGAGTAATGATTATATTTATTATGTTGTTATTAAAGTATTATGTAATTTGTGTATTGTATTAATGATGTACATGTTATAAGAATTATAGAGTATAACAGGATTGTACTGCTGTACTATTTTAATTAAGGACTTGAGAATGTGTGGAATAAAGAAAAGTGACTCAATAACAGGTTAATTTTTTTTGTAAAATATATAGTTGAGAGAAAGATGAACCATAATATGGTTTTGATATTGAGGTAGTTATTTTGGAATAATATATTATTGATTTGGATAAATTATATTGGATATTCTAGAATACCTTGAAACTGATTAACGATTTGTATATTCCATAATTGTTGGAGTTTACAACATCCTTGGAGAGTAGGATTCTATCCAGTATTCTGTAATGAATAATGGAGAATGAATTTAATTAATAAGGTTGTATGATAATTTAGGGTGTTACAGTGTTTTAAGAGAATACGAGATGAAGGTATTCACATGTTATTTCATGGAAAAAAGGATCTTCATTATGTTCACCTTCCTTATAAATTTTGGACTGTGAGTTTGGATAGAAGTATTTTGGATAATTATAAAGGTTTGAATCTTTTATGTTTTTTAAGGTTAAATCAGTTCTTGAGATTATTTTTGTATTTTCATAAAAAGGACAACCCGGAGGTCGGACGACAACCCGTTGCGTTCGGCAAGGCCACGAGACTTGAACCCGCAATTGAAGGGCAACGAGGGTGGATCACCTACCACTGGCATACATGATGTCCTAGTTTGTATAATGTATTCTTTTTTAAATATTCTAACAAATGAATTATAAATTCATTATTTTTGGAAGCATATACAATTAGGATAAATAGAATATTTTTTTGAATTATATTATCTTTTGAAGTAAAAGATGAGTTTGTTGTAGGAATTAGTTGAAGGATGAAACTCTACTTGTAAAGTATTTTTTTTACTCTTATTCTATGAATAAATTAATTCTTAAGAGTTATGTAAGAGATATTAAAACTAAAAAATGTGTTATCCTAATACCTTATGTTTTGTTGAACTAATGATATTATAAATAATCATAGATTGATGGCTTTGAGGCCCTCAATTTTACACTTGTTTATGATTGATGACCCCAATCACTCCCTATAAATATTTAAATTTTTTCTCTAATTATGTATCTCTAATTTCCACCAATGTTCTCCTAATCTAGATCATAATTTGGGGGTATCTTTTTTCATTCCCTTTCCCTCTTATTAAGACTAAATTTTATTTACCCAATTTCCGATGTGGGTTTTCCACAAAGGTATTTTTCAATTTTTAACCTTTTATTTTTGAAATATAATTTCAAATTGCGAGGATGTAATTTATTGAAGGGGGGATAATTTAACACCCAAATATCTCATAGTACGTTATCTCATTAATGTAATTCAATAGCTTTTGCTAAATACAACACCGAGTTCGAGCGCACCACGCCTTACTAAACTAGCCGTTCAAAATGTGATTATGTATAGAATTAACTGAATTTTGAATCTTATAAAATCTATATAATTTTAACATCCATATTATTTGTTTCTTATACATAATATAAAAATGAATTCATTTTTTCAGATAAAATATGTATTTTTCAAAAAATGAAACATTACCACCTTTTAATGGATAACCCTTTTTAAAACCAATATTTAAAACTTTTATATATTAAATTTAATGAAATTAAATTATTATTTAGATGCAGGACATAAAAGATTTAGTTTGGATAAATATTTTGTAATTTTCTGATAACTTTCTAATTTCGACTTATAGTGAAAAATACTATGTTTTAATAGAAAACAACTTTTTTAGTCGAAATAATTTATAGTCTTAAATATTGAATTTGAAAAGATGTGATGTATAATTAGATTATATTTTTATCATTTAATACAATTTAGGTCATTATAAGTAATTTCAAATTTAAATGTGACATAAACACTTGTCAATCTTTTGATAATTTTTACTTTTTAAAAACCCACCTTTTGGATTTGACAATGGGAATTAATTTTAAATTAATAAATGAAAATTATATGTTTTTAATTTGGTAAAATAGAATTCATTTTTGAATTCATAATATCAATATTTTCTTTGGGTGAATTTTTGGTATTTTTCTGAAAACTTTCAAATTTTGAGGAATAGTGAAAAACACTGTGTTATTATTTAAAACCGAATTTTTATTTAAATAATTTTTTATTATATTTAAATTAATTCAAATTAAAAATAGATATATAATACCTATATATGTTCAATTTAATTCATTGGAGTTATTTTATAATAAAATTAATTGTATTAAATTTTATTGAAATTTTTAACCTCTTTTACCCACCTCCTATTAGCATTTGAAAATTTGCATAAAACATAATTTTACAGCTTCTCTGAGTTGAATTTCTAAAATATTAGAGACACATTTATTATCAGTAAGTAAAATTTGGTTCAATAAGATGAAAATAATTTTAGGTGAATATTATCTTTTGACTATTATTTACCACAGTTAAAAGTAAATCGAGTAATTAAGGGTAAAAATGATATCATAATTACTCTAACACATGTCCTAATTCTATTGGATAAGTATAATTCAACCAAAAAATCTTAGGAAAAAATATGATCTTCTTTGGTCCACTTGGATTAGGTTAGGACATTTATTATTTATTTTATTTAAAGAAGAGTTAAAAGAGTTAATTTTAAAGTTTAATAAATAAACCATTTTTAATATAGAGTTACACACAATATAAATTCGAATATAAATATTCATTATAAATATAAAAATATTTCCTACATAATGGTATTTTAATTATAATTTTTATAAATTAAATAATTTAATTTATATATGACACAATGATGATGCAGTAATTACCTTATTAATGAAATATTAAAATAATTGATTTTATAAATATCTAAATAAATGTAAATTGGGACTTCTGATGAATTCCACTAATTTTATAGGTTGATATAAAATTTTAAGGTTGGTTAAATAAATTTTATTCAACGTGATAAAGTTTTTAGGACTTTCAAAAAAAATCAAATACTAAATAGTGTCTAAATTGACATAATTGAGTTTTGAAGACAAATACTATATTATTAATTGATTTAATATTCCTAAAAATATAAGGATTAGCCAAAGGACTTAAATAAGGTTATATATATTAATAATTAACAACATCGGGTTGTCTTGGCTTGTTATAGTATGTTTATTAACCATATAATATAGAAATACAAAGAGACATGATAAATGTCAAACTATTTAAATTATGTGTTAAAAATTGAGGCACAATATTATCTGGTAGCAAATCATTCAAGATATAATGAAGCTCTATAAATTTTTTATCCCTTAATGTATTAAAAACATTAAAATTATATAGTTTTATTATGGATAATACTATAATATTGTTGGTATAAGCATCATATAATGAAATATTTACATAGTTCCTCAACTTATCAAATATTCTTGGATGATATTGACGTTTTTCTATAAACACTAATGCTATTTACATAAAATTATATATTTCATTTCATATTTATGTAATAATATTGATGATCCATAAATTATACTATTATATAAGTGACTGAAAACATTTTGTTCTTCACCATGTTTATCACAACATATATATCTCTGATGAGTTCCATAACTGATCATGTTATCAATAAATTCATTTGGAAAATTTCTCCATGAATGTCAAATGTATAAACACAGAAATATAATTTGAGAAATGTTATTTTCATTTTTTTAAACAATATAGTATATTTAACACTATATTAATACTATTTCAATATAATATTTACACATTTCCATTTTTTATTTATATTCATCAAATTTCATCCAATAGCATTCATATTTCCCTAAAAAATATAACTAAACATTGAACACATTTATGTAATTATTAATGAACACACACACACAAAAATAGTCATATACCAATACATATAAAATAATCCATATGAAGTATTTTTATAAAGAATCATTTTCACATATATAAAGAATATAAAGTATTCATATAAATAATATACCTACAATATATAATAAATACTTATGTTTTTTATCTGTATGTGTCATCCATCTATAGGGAACATCATAATATATAAATATATAAACAATATAAAATTATATTAATAAGGTGTATAATATATACACATATAAAGAGTATGATATATAATGATTCAAAGTGTACAAAATTATTTATATATAATATATATTGTATATATATATTATATATATAAAATATAAACATAATAAATCATAATAAATACTATATATATAAAGTATATTTTTTTATTAAACCTCTATTTAAGTATGATGAAAATGGAAACTTGGACATGAGTGTGGTATGGAATACCAAATATTGTGTATCTTTTCGAAGCGACCAAGGGAAATCAATAGAAATGAAAAAAAACTGCACCTGAATCACAATCATGGATCAATTACAAATAATATGTTTATTAGAATAGAGATCCCCTTTGATAAACAAATCTTGGTTAAATTTATTCAAATTTAGAACAACTAAATTACAATGATGAAAAATAGAAGTTAAACTGTCTCATAAATATACTATTCCTCCATACTAAATTTTTATTCATTAAAATGATGAAACATGATATTATCATCATATTTAACCCATTCAAATTTTTCATTATTGAGATCAAATTGAATTACTTTTAAAAAAAATTAATCAATGTTTTCCTTAGATTCAAGGATATTTAGTTTATTTTACACCTCGTCATTGGTGTATTGATGTAGGTCTATTGAAGATAATTATTTTATCTCTTATATATCCTTATTTCTTACAACCAATTATTTTTTCTAATAATCATAAACTAAAAAATCATTGTTTTTACATATTTACTTTATGATCAAATTCCTTAATATTTTTTTGTAATTTTTATAGCAATAGATTTTTTCTTTGAAATAATTGTTAAGCCATATTTCTCAATCCATAGTATCATAACATTCTTGTTATCCTTAACTGTCTAAGCAAAGATATGATAAGGGCTAGAATGGTTATATGTATTCTGAACCGATGTATTCTTCCTATGATTGGTTTCTTATATATAAGAGGTCATGGACTTGGTATGTTCAGGGACAATGTGAGAAATATTTGGTTTAGAAGAAACAAAACTAAGTGTAATTTCCTCTAATATAGCACTTAGTTATTCAACCTTTTGATTATTTACAAAGTCTATTACACCAAATTCATTGAGTACACTAAAATAAAAGTAAATTAATGTAGCTTAAATTATAAATGTAAGAGGTAATATTATAGAACAATCCATAGTATCCAACTTACATCGTTCATCGGTGCGATAAAGGTCAATCCTCATTGCTTCCTCAACAATATCCTCATCCACATATATTGTATCTCAAAATAAAATCTCTTTAAAAGTCTACTCAATGAAACCACCTTCTGAGAATGGATACCCAACCATCAATGGTTGATTATAAAAATAAGGTGGAATAATTATACAAAGAAAATAAACTAATGGGGATCAAAATTGATGGAGGGACACTAGTTGAAGAACACCTGTAGAAATATACAGAATTCTTATATCAAGAACAAAAATTTAGGGGATCTTAAATATGGATAGAATGGAATTTTTCAAATGATACACTTTAAATAATACATCCATGCATATTTTTTAAATTTATAAATAACCACTATAAGACCCATAGGGAACTAAAAAATTTATAGGCTAAAGACCGATTGAAAATACCACGACAATCATGTTAAATACTTATGGAGAATTACTACACAAATGGTGGGTGAACATAAATGGAGACTTGAAATAGTATTTAGAGTCTCTTGATGAACTAATGATGGAATTGGAATCCACCTGATGAAATACTTGTAACATGTTTCATCTCTTATTCTCTACCCATTATATAAATATTAGATTGAAAGATTTTAATTTTATTGTAATTGGTACTATCACCATTTTGATATTAAATTTTTGACTGTCCCCATTGATATAGATATTATGGATAAACCATGTAAAATTATCCCTATTTTTTATTTCTTTTGTGAGTGAATTTAATAGAGTGAAATAAACACAAAAAGAAGGTATAAATTAAGGTTCTATACCTAGAGAATAGATAATTTCATATTATTGTATCTATACCTCCCCAGTCTGACATGAAATCTTGAACATCCACTATCATTCACTCTAAAAAAACAAGTATAGCAGTTACACAAGACATATCCACTTTATATGGTTTGATCTATCTAACTTTACATCATTTATCCACTATTTTTATTGAAATGATAACACATTTAAACTCATAAAACCGAGTAAAAAAAGTGAAAAATTAAAAAGTGGAATATAGGAATGTTATATGCTATAGAATGAACTGAGATGCTAGGGAATCTCCTGGGTTGATAGTAGGTCGAGTTTTAGAGCACAATCTGACCTCTAATATTCCAAGGGTGGAAAAATATTATCATTTAGAAATATAACAAAATATTGGTGAGATTAACCTTTATCGTCTTATAATAGAAAACTATCATAAAATTATATTACAACTAGAAACACCAAATATATATGTATATATATAATCTAACTATATAAAATTCATACATGGGACATAAAATATAGGAAGTGTACAAGATAAGAAAATAGAAAGTTAAATATATAAAAAATCCTTAAAATATGAAGGATGCATGTCCTTGAATATGTCCTTTATGTTGTCCA
Source organism: Viscum album (assembly GCA_963277665.1). NCBI lineage: Eukaryota > Viridiplantae > Streptophyta > Magnoliopsida > Santalales > Viscaceae > Viscum > Viscum album. The sequence goes on along the minus strand of OY728138.1, from coordinate 535,031,956 downwards.
TAATCCTAGAATGATCTCAAACTACAACAGTCACCACCACCATCATAAACAACCATGTTTCACTATTCACTACCAAACATCGCCAAGTGTTATATCCAAAAAAATCTACCCCAACTATACTCTTCCAAGGCATTATCTAAACATTTTTTCATCTATACAGACACAAAATGTGTGGTAAAAAATACCATACATGGTTAAGAATAAAAATAATCAAATTGATTGCATGAAAACAAAATATAAAGACAAAGAAATAACTCCAGCCTAATAATCAGAATAAGAAGGTAGTTAGGAGTTAGACATGAAAAGATATTGATATTATATACAACTTGAATTCATAGGTACATAGAGAAGTCTCAATCATTTAATCCCAAATATTTGAAGTTCATACATCATTATAAATTAGGGATGACTATATTAAAAAATTTCAATAATGTTTGAATTCAATATCCCATTCGTATGTCACATTTGTAAGTAAACCAAGGGTTTCATGGGGATTTAAATGTATTAATGTATCTAATATTTTCTTCCATTGATCTTGAATTCCATAAGAATACACTAATTTGAAATACTAATCAAATAAGTATACATAAATTTAAAAGGAGTAGCACCCCTTACTGTTAAAAAATAATATACCACTATTTTATAAATATATAGGTGTACCCGTACCTTGATCAATGATAGATGAGATCTAAGGGAGTACCAACCCCTATAATCATAACAACTCAGTCATTGATAAAACAAATTTTATGTATCTAAAAGGGTAAAAGAGGTCCCATGCCTCATTGAGTTGGACACAAAAAATTAAAGAGGACCTAACTGCATAGATAGAGGTACCAAACACTAAGTAGCATCGAACAGATGAGGGAGGACCAAACAACATTGATAGAGGACCCAAAAATCAACAAACCAAACCTATGAGGGAGGACCTAACTTCATTAATATAGGTACTGAACCTCTATTAGCTCAAAATAGAATAGGTAGGACCTACTTTACTCATAAAGGACAAGAATCTCGAGCACAATGGGGAGTACCGAACTCTAATAGTAAAACAGGGGACCTGTGCCTTTCTAAGCAGAACACAGCCAACCATGGATTACATAACCCCATGAGTGATCAGATTTATATGCTTAATCCTTGTCATATAATGTGTGTAGATAAGGAGGATATGTTAATTTCATCACATCATGTATCTCCTTAGATTCCTAAGAGATGTGTACCATCACAATCTTCGTATAAAGGAATATTTGCGCACCCTATAAACACACTACCACAACTTGGTAGGACACATTCATAGTGTGGCGATGTTGGTTACACCATGATTGTACAATTTGATGAGGGTCTCTTAGCATGAACTCTTTCCCTACCATCCACGAGATTCCTCATTCCCATGATTTCACATTTTGGAACCACTTTTCTATTCCATGCCTCTCATATTTTACCTAGTATTTACATCTTGTTATCCCTCACCATGATATGTCAATACATAATGGTAAATTATCAGGAAGGTGAATCTTATATATAGTACATAACCATATAAAAACTACATATTGTTACACTATGATTCTACCAGGTAAAAAAATAATCTTCTTGTTTTGACAGGATAACTTTTCATGACTCCCTCTGGCACAGTTTTGCGACCTTCCTATTGAAAAATGCCTAAAATTTTGAATTTTTTTTATACTTTCTATTGGGATCAAAACACTGTCAAAGTCCCCACCAGTCCTTATTGATCTCCCAAAAATCAATCCTCAACTATTACTGACTATAAAAATAACTTGTAATTAAGTCTCACATATACCTAATTTATTCAATGTCATTTCACCTCAAGAATATATATTTCCATTCCTTTCAATGGTTCATTGTCACATTTCACCGATTTTGCAAACCCAGATCACAAATTTCATGTCTAAATCCTTTGAACACCATACCTATATTTAAATCACACATAAAATTGGAATTGATACATTGAACCACCATATATGATAATGGTTGATGGGGAAAACATGAATTAGATAGTTGAAATAATAAAGATATTGAAGAAAGGGGTTGTTTATGTTCAATGTGATGGTCTGATGACTGTTCATCAGCATCAAATTTTATAAGAATGAAAAAATTTAAAGAAATTAGTGAAGGATTAAGAGTTTTAGTCTAGAATTATAATGAATATATATCACAGGGTCAGGGAATTTATAAAACTCATGAAAGAAATAATTTCTATGCCCTAAATAAAGAATAATAGAGAAAAATTAATGTAACTAATCCTTAATTCATATAGTAATTACTATCTCCTTAAACCACCATTGATTTCATAGTTTCACTCATCATCATCACAACATCTGATCATTGATTCAATCACAAACCCAACTTCGATTTGATGTCGATTCTTCCTCACCATCAATGGATCTATTTACATATATTGATCTAGGGTTTATATAGAGAAATAGTGTAGATAAACCAAGATAGAATCCAATATAGGTATTATATAGGGGAATATTTGGGCTTAAACCACAAAAATAGACATCAGTTAACAAATATAAAATAAATACTACCAACTCCAACCTATCCCAAGAGCCCCATGTGTGAACTAAAACGAAACCACCCTTATGGTAATCCCACCATGTTGGAACCAACCACAACATCAGTTTTCCAAAATGATGCACCTTTTTGGAGATGTTAGTGACTTATAAAAATTACATGTGTGAATTAAAAATAATATATTATTATTAATATATTATTTCTAATCCACTAGAGTGCTCAGAACTCCAAAATAACTAAGTAATCACACTAAAAAATGTTTTGTAACATTTTAAATATTCAAAAAGAAAAATAAATGATCTCTAAGATATCATAAACCATGATATTGTGTTCAGTGTTTATTTACTTAAATAATATAAAAAATACATTAACTTTCCACATGCCTAAAAATTCATATAGACTCTTCCCGAGGGTAATCAATACCCCCTGATGTCAATATAATTCTTTTAGTGATTTTTTCCTGGAGTTCATATACTATGTTAAATTTGATACCTTACACCCAATGAAGTATTAGAGATTGGAAATGTAAAATTGTAGTTATATAATAATTGGTGAAAACTTGGGAAACTACATCTCCCCCCCTTTAAAAAATGACATCCTTGAAAAAAAATAACAGGACCTATTAAAAACAAAATATCCCCAAAATACCACTATTAGAAAATAAGAATCATTTTAGAACACTTACACTATATTTAGGGGTATGAAAATAATAAACCATGGTATACCACTACCCAGGAGAAGACGTCTATTTCCCATCACAAAAAACTGTTATATCTTTTTCATCTAGAAGAATTTCTTTCAAAAGAATATAAGATCAATCTATATGAGCCCTTCCAAACCTTTAAAATATAAGTTCTTTTAACTATTTAGGAAAAAATGAAACCATGAACCACTAATTTTCACCTAAAAATGGTTCATTTCCAAGTTTACCTCAAGTTTAAAACTTCTTTACAAAACATTTAATGATAATCATTGATGTTTTTCAAATGGAAACAATCCGTCTACACCACAATTTACCAATAAGAACATCAAATACATTTCACAAAGACACAAGAAGAGTGTAAAGGTTGTATGATACTCTGAACCTCCATAAATTTCTACATCTTCTATTTATTACAAGGAATATACACCAATGTCACTAGCTTGTAGAACAAATGTGAAATAGAAGTTTTTACTCGTCCTCTTAACAAATATCAATGAGAGTCCTCCAATCACATCCCAATATTATACATGAATTTATATACTCTAACATACATCCTAACCGGTTTTTTATCATTATTTACTATAAAATAAAAAAAAATTACCATCATTAATAACATCAACAAACCCATTATTATTAACATCTCACTACTTCTCATCTAGTATCCCAATACTCCAAAATATGAAGTGGATGGTCCTGGTCATTTAGATGAAACTTCTCAATTGAATGTTTAACCAAGGATAAAAACTATCAAAAAATGAGTGACTAGTAACCAAAATCAATAGATAACACATTCTCCTACACCTTATAGAAATAGGTTCCATGTGATAGGTATACCCACAACGATCCACTGGAAAAATCATATTGAGGGACATGCCTCATAAGGGAAGGTTCTTCTTAGAATTTACATCCCAATATTTAGAATAAATATCGAGATAAAACTATTTACCACATAGGGATATGGGTGAGAGGCTCCCCAACATATATAAAACAATTTACTCACATCTCTAGAGAACATACGTACAGAAAGAACAATTGATTCAACACCTCTATCAAGGGCCTCCCTCACATAAGGGAAGTGTGTGAGTCCACCAACATTGATCGAAGGTGATAAATTTCAGCCTCTCCATTAAAGAGTCAAATACTCTAAAGAAAGATTCTCATGATCCTCCTCCACCATCCAAACAAAGATCCATATTCTAGAAGCATAAAACACCGTGAAACTACTATGCCAGTTTTATGTCATCATTATCCATGTTTTTAATTTCATAAGTTCTAACTGGTACTCTATAAATCCAGATCCCATGCGGTGAGATGTTACTACATAGCTGGAACTTTCACTGAAAGACTACAAAAACACCTTGAATGCATAAAAATATATCCCAAGAAGAAATGTTAGTAAATATTCATCCCATCATTTCACATAGTAACACTTTAACTCCATATTTATAATGTAAGATCAATCATACATCAATCTCCCATCTAGGGAAAACTATGTGTTTCCCTTTGAAATCATTCAAACATTATACCAAATTTACAATAAGTGAATTCCCATTTATACACACAGTACATAAATCCATACATGACATATTATAGGTAACTAAACACATCTTCTTGGGGGGGGGGTCTATGCACCACACTTGTGGGGACCCACTCACTATTGGGGTGGATAGAACCTCAAATACTCATATGTATTTTATTGAACAATCTATTATTGGTATATAATCCATAACTATGTTTTTTTATCAGATATATTCTCTTAATTAGTGAATCTTATGAAATACCTCCTTATCCACTAATGATAAGCTCACATTCCCCAAGGTGATGAGTGAAGGATGGTCTCCATCAACGAAAAATATCAAACTGAGTAGGGTATAACTAGGGGTTCCACTAGAATCTCAAAATCATGAATTTATGATATAAAAAGAATTGATAAAAACTATGCGATATTATATGATTGTTCACTAAGAGAAGAAAAAATTATACTTCAAAATACATTTTTCAATGTCTAATCATAGTAATTCCTTATATACATCCCCCTATAGATCTGACTATAAATACCCCATGCATGATAATAACTAACCAAACAGGGTGATTATTGGAGTGGATCAATGGATTCTATATATTGAACTTCCCTTGAATCACTAGATCTCTTACTGAAATAATTCCTAGTGAAAAAAATTTCATATACTAGTGAGTTATCTCATCTCAACACTATATCCCATATGGAGTTCCATCCACAAAACCATTATGGCTACCTTCAGCTGAATCTCTATCCTACAACAAAATTCATGGTTTATCCCAACCATGAAACATAAATTTATCAATTCTGACTTAGGGGTCCCCAAAATATATGGTGTTTCATGAAAACACAACCATATCTTGATTAATTTTCCTTCATAGTCTCTCCTCGAACCACTGAGATCAAATAATTAACGATTGAAACATATACAAGGATAACCCCACCTGTTTTGAGACCCCCTTTATGTATTAAGACATGGAAATGATACACTAAACAGTTCCCAACACCGTTTATAATAATGTATCCAAAATAACTTCAAAATCTCCAACCATGGTATAACAATATTATCACGGGTTTGAGGGAAACATGACCAATAATGAGTCGCTAGTCCTTTAGGGAGATCAATGTATGAATATTTATCTAGTCAATGAGAGTATGAAACTGATGGATACATGATTCTATGACTTAAATTAAACCTATATTTTCCATGGATCTGGTACTCCTTGTAGACTAGTGAGGAAACTATTTTCAGAACACATGTAGCATATAAATCCTATGGTTAGTGTCATCCAAATTATTGATAACTTTCATCCACTATACAAGAAATTTTTCACTAGTCATGAAGGATTGATAAGACGCATTAGATAAATATTCAATAACATCTCTCAACTGAGTCAAAAAAATAATGCCTTATCACACTCTAACTAGTTGTGAGAGGACCAACTATTTGCCTGGGCTTTTCAAAACCTTTCATTTGAACAGAGGTTGGCTATCAATTGTTATCACCCTGCATTTAATAGTATGAACCCACAAAGTTTAGATAATATCTAAGTGAGATGAAATAAGAAGGATGTGAAACATGTTTCATGTACCAATGTTATTATCCCAAAAAAATATGTCTTAGAGATCTACATGGACTAACCAATTACCAGATTCCTATATAAAGGATTTTTCAATCACAGTATCTATATAAGTCTCCCTTGTCTAGTAACCAAACCTATTACCCCATAACATCATTGAAAAAAATTCTCAAACACGTTCTCACATGGATGCAAACATATAACTTCATCAGTGGGAATCAACCGGTCTGATACCACTAAAAATGACCTGACACACTAGGGCCCCACATGATATTGTATTAATGAAATTCTTCTAACCCAATCTCACTTCTAATAGGACATGGGTTAATGACAATCACTGAGTAGACATATGACAAAATATGTGATGACTTGAGCTATATCAACCTAAAATAGGCACATATCTCTAATACAAGAATGAACCTGTAACACCATTATTATATATATAAACTGAATTTTATATATACTTGATGAGACATAAAATATAATCAAAAAATCGTATATGAAAATACCCAAGGGATCACACTTATGACATTCCTCTGAATATGATCACCACAAGACACTATTAAGATCCTCCTCACATCACATACTTTATGATTGATCTCTATCCACAATGGTCACCACTCCCATCACATAACACCACCATTCACTATGAATTGAAAAATTTCATCATTATTCTACTCTAAACAATCTACACCATCTCCACATATAAAAACACTATATGTTAACTGCATGTTATCTACGCAGACGCAGTAGGTTTGGGAACAAAATCCATACAAGGGTGAGTAAAAACTTACTCAGTTAGATTACTAGAAACTAAAAATTAATGAAAATTCAATTATTCATTTCTAATACCTATAATTATTATATATTCGGGAAATGTAAAAGAAAAATCTAAAATTAGATTGACGTTTAAAAGTCATAGGGACAGGGAGATGTTGAAATCATCTCACCCCAAAATATGAAATGATATATGTAGAGACAATTTAGGGATTTTTGAAGCACTAAAAACGTTTTAATTTTATATCCCATCTAAATTTCACATATAAAAGGAAACCAGGGGGTACTAAATGATTTATAAGTCTTAAAGTACTTGTTCTACTCCACCATTCTTCCACATCCCTACTAGAATAACTCCCCACTAATGTATGAACAAATTAGAGGGAGTACCACACATTACTATCCATAATTACCAAGTCTACATTCAATAAATATATAACAATACCTACACCTTGAACAAGGAAAATAGTTAACCAAGAGAGTTCTAACTCAACTAACAAAATAAATAAGATTTGAAAACACCCACTTTAACTATATAAAACTATTATAGAGGATGTCATTTATTATTGAGTATTATATTACATATTATTGATGAACTAAATCAAAATATAGAGTGATCACATCCCATGTATCACACAATGTATGAGGGAAGACTTATGGTCATAGATAGAGAACCCACATCACAAGTAGAACACATAAAAAGAGGTTGGACCAAAATTCATAAATATAGGTCCCACACCATATGTAGCACTCATTTGATGATGGAATGACTAAATTCATAGGTAAAGGGCTGAATACCATTTCTTGTGGGGGTGTATTGAACTCTATCATTAATATGGGGGTTCCATACCACACATTGGATCAAAAAACCTAAGGGAGAGTATTAGACACTTTGAAATATTAAATTTCCCTACTCGATCTCAATTGTCATGCTAATGTAACTAATATGCCTATGGTCCTCAAATCACATCACATCTCACCTCCCATGATGAAGAGAAGTACACTATAATATTACAAGAATAATGGAATTTCATTACCTCCTAATAAACACAATCACCCTATCAGGACACTATCATGGTGTGACCATGCTGGTCATTCCATGATGGTCTATTTTGATGGGGTTATTACAACATGAACTCTTCACCTATCTCCTATGATCCACCATGTTCCACTGAAATCACAACATGATACCCATTTTCAAAAAAATTTCCATTTATACATCACACATCCTTCACATCATGGTAACTTTCACCACTATATAACCACATGTAAGGGTAAATTCGAAAACAAATGAACTTTTTAATGGTATTTACCCATTTTTAAACTCCATACTGTCATGTCATGGGGTCCCCAGGATACATCATGATCCTTATAGACTAGTCACCTTATCATGTCAAGAAACCCTCAACCACAACATTGGAACTTGATTATGATAGAACATGTAAAATTTCCCTATTGTTGTTATCCCTTTGTCTAATCAAACATAAAACATTGTCAAAAGTCCCATATTTCATTTTTATGGCCCCAATAATTTATCCCTAGTCACTCTTCACTAGAAAAATTGATCATAATATAATTTCATGAAACCTAATTTACCATAATTCAATTTCACTAAGAGGAACTAAATCACCATGCATTTCGGTGATTTTATATCATCTTATATCAATATCACACACAATAATCACTAATTTCAAATAAAAAATATCATCTATAGGACTCAAATATAAATCACTCTCGAATCTATATCCCATAATTAAAATAGGTCAATAGCTACAAGAAACGACCATGGGCATAGACCCTATACCTATGGTAGTATCAAATGACCATGAATCTTATCCCGTAGATAGTAATACCATGAACATTTGCAATTAGAAATGTCTTGATGTTTTTTTTGTATCCATAAACGGTGCCCATAGTAGTTTCCGCATATTTCTATAGGCACTCATCTGTCGCCATGATATTTACCCCAAAAATTTGGGATGTAATTCCATTGGAATTGAATCATGGAAAAAGGGGAATATTTCCATAGATACCTACCTATGTCAATAGAATATTAGATTATCACCAGAAATAATCATACCTTTTAAAAAATAAATTATTGTGGGATTTGAACCTGTGAACCCATTATATTACTTTGATGACCTAACCACTGAAAAAAATTATTTCATGGTGTATATATATCTAGAAAATAATTATTATTTATGATTAAAATTATTATAGAAACTAATTGGGGTTCTACACATGATCTCATTGCCAAAATCACGCATTCCCTTGGTTATAAGCTATCTATAGAGGTCTCTATTTACAATGGGACTTAATCCTGGGGAAACATTTGTTCCATGAAAGATCCTATTTCCATAACTGGACATGCCTATGGTTGTAGAATGGTATTTCCATGGGAAAATAGATGATTACGGTATTATTCCAACAACATACCACCATAGGAAAGGTGCATGGGGGGGGGGGGGTGTTCGAGCTATGAGCACAATATTTATTTATCATGATGGTTCGGTTTCAATCCACCTTCCCATGATTTTTTTTGACTTTCAACATGGTTCTATAGTCACCATTATACTACTGAAGAAGATTAATTTAATTAAAGGTTCATCCACCATATAATCTATATCCATATGCCAACTGCCTTTGGGAAAAATGTTTTTATTTCAATGGGAAACACATGTTAGTGGCTATATGGAATCCTATGTCCATTGTCCCATGGACTATGGAAGTGGAACTCGGGATATAGACTATTTTCCTAGTAGTGATCTAATTCATCAAAATTCTGACCATGATAATGAATTGTGGTAAAAATTTAATGAAGATAGTGAGAAACAAAAAGGATAATCAATAATGAGATCCTTAGTGCATGAAGTATTGGTATGAGCATCATTCACTGGGAAATGATTAACTAATAATGAAGAGTAAAATAAAATATGCATATTAGAAATTGTTCTAGGTAAGAATGAGATGTGGGTAAGTCCCTAGGAAATTAAATTTAGAAAACACACCCTAGAACTAATTCAAATACAAAAAATATAAAAGAATAAATAATCATAAAAGTAACAATGACCTACCTCATGAAATAATACTAATTTATTTAATCCATTCTATGATATAATGCATCTTCTTATATTCACTGTAGGATCTAATCGTCAATGTCATCCTAAACACAGCTCTGATTTGATGTTGATCTTTCACTTATGTCATAGTATTTTCATCGCTCTATTGATCTGGGATTTATATCAAGAAACAGTGTGGATAACCCTATATAAAATTGATGGTGGTGGTTTTATTAGATAATATTCAGTTTGAAACCACCAAAATCAATAAGAAATAAAAATTATTTAATAAATTTCTTCTCTGGAAGCCTATCCCTAGGGTCCCAAGAGTGAAATGAAATTACACCCTTAGGTTAATCCCGTCATTCCTTATGCTCCCTATATATCCATTCTCCCATTCACTGAACTACTTCGATGATATAAGTGATCTGTAATGAATAAAAAGGCACTAATTAACAATAATCAATCAGAAATGGAACTGTTATATGAGTTCTCCCATCTGACTCTCTATTTAGAAGATATAAGCACGTTATAAGAATTGAAAACTCACTTATTGAAAATAATATATCCTTCTTGAAATATTATTTCTGACATTATATAGCAGTAAGGAATCCAAAAAAACTTGGTGAAAACACTAAAAAATATTAAAGGAATATTATAAATGTTTAGAATAAATTTTATTGTTTCTATGATATCACTATCCATGATCATGGGGAAAATGATCATTTAATTAATAAATATTATTAATCAATTAAAATTCATTGTTCATGTAATTTCACCCAGACTCATCCCAATAGTAAACACCACACCTCAAAGTCTATATAACTTTATCAAGAAAATTGGTTTTTTGGATGAATTTGGCTAATATAAATTTACCATTATACACTTGTGGAGGTCTATAGGTATAAAAATGTCAACTTTGAGTTATTTTTTTATTAGGAAAAACCTGGTTCTCTATAAGACTAGTGGGGATCAGAAAATGAATTATAGAAAAGTGGGGAGTAGGAATATTATGTTGCATAATAAAAATAAAAAAAGAGGGAATATTTTTTTTCAAAAAAGAGTCCCCTTTTTATAGAGGGGGTGGTTTTGTCTCCTTATGCATGTGATTAAAATTAATAAAGGAGAATAGTTTTTTAAAATATATAAAATTTTTAAATTTTGATTCATGAAGAAAATTAATGTGAATAAATGGGTAACATGATTTTTTAAGGAATGGTAATTTTGAATTTCTTAGAGGAAAATAAATTTACATTTGTGGTCCATTTGAAATATAAAAATTTTTAATTATAACCTTTAAGAAATATTTCAAATTATTTTGTGCAATATATTTTTGGAAACTTTAAACTACTTGTGATTTGATAGGGAATCCTACAACTAAATGTAACAAAGTTCCACCCAAGGATTATAATCTAACATGACATACTAGGATGAAAATCACTTCCACACGTAAAACTATGGTATCTAAAAAAAATTAATGGTCATTAAATTTTATGGGATGAATAACTTAAACAAGTGGAAATGTAATGTTCTTAATGTGATAATTCAAAAGGATTTATATATCAAATTAGGGGATAAAATCATTTATATATCTAATTGGGACTGGAGAAGACTTAATCTCCAAAAATTTTGAATCATTTTACATTTTTGGGAAGAATATCATAAATACTATGTGATTCCAGAGGCTAGTATAAAGATTTTATATTTTTTTTGTATAAAATTAGATTCCCAAAAGAATTGACAATGAACACTACCTGAAAAAGAAATGTATTCAATTTTAATATATGAAAGTTGTATCCCTGATTGAGAAACTAGATTCTTTTAATATAATTATGATGGATTTGAAAATTTTAGAAGTAATAGTTATAGATAAGGATAAAGTTCGATTATTGATGAAAAATATACTATATAGTTGTGATCATAAAATTAGTATAATAATTTATGCTAAGGATGAGATAATTTTTTTAATCTATCATATTCTTAGATTAACAATGAGTATTGTTAGAAGGAAAAGTATGACCATAGAGATCTCAAATTGGACGAAATGAAAATAAAATTCCCACTAGAAAGAAACTTATGGGATTCATGATGGTAAAATAATGATTGAATTCAAGAGGTGATTCATCCTTTAGATGACCAAAAAAGGATGAGTTCCTCAATTTTCATTAGAAAGGGAAATTATCTATGGATTTTCCAAAAGTTAGGACACAAAAGAAGAATGTTGTACATAACACTGAGGATACTAAAGATTCATCTTTCCCTGTTTCGTTGAATGTAAATGACTCAAATGGTATGCTTATTTACTCTGATTATTCATTATACATGTTCTTTAATCAAGATTAGTTCCCAAGAGTTATGCGGTTTGACCGATCTGAGATGCTAATGCGAAATTTCATTCCATGCCACATCCAAGGAAATGGAACAACATAGTTTTGGATGCATGATGATATAAATTGATACATGGTAAATATAATATATATACCAAAAATAGGGAAGATCCCTATATATTTAAGAGTCTTTGATATACTTAGGTACATGATAACCATTAAAGATGGATTTAAGGGAATATTTCATGGTGAATTCCTTAAAATGAAAGGTAATCATATTTTTTTTGTATTATTTGAGTGCTAATAATGTTACATGAGGAGTAAAAATTTAAAAGGCAGTAATATAATCATAATGAAGAGAAGGCCCTATAATGGTTAGAGAATAATGTTTTTTTGAAGGGTGACATGATGGAACAACTTCACATCTATGATCACAGTGTTATGGGTAAGAAAGATATAACTATTTTCATCACTAAAACCCATCACACGATGGGAACACTTGGCTACATCCATACCAATGTCTTGGGAACCTCAAGGAATAATTCATTTGGAGGTACAGAATAAACATTATAAGGGAAGAAAGATCATTAGGGTCATCTTAGAAAATTATGGAGAATACACATAATATCTTATCAATAAGGGTTGTTTAAATGAAGGTATTTTGCAGAAATTTAATATTCCTAGAATGCCTCAAAAATCAGAATCACTAAATGAATGGAACACACAATTTTTCATATGGTAAAATGTATGTTATCTCATTCATGTTTGAAAAAATTGTCCAAACATATGTGATTTTTTAGGCAACACACTTCACAAATTGAGAACCTACTTCCATGATTATTAGTAAAATTATTATAGGAGATTGGTCCATTGAAAAAGTTTTTGATTATGAAAGAATACCTATCTTTTGTTGTAATACATATTTTCATGTCGTCATCCAAAACTTTATCATATAGTGAAGAAAGGAATATATTTTTTCTTTAATGAAGGTGTGAAGGATTTTCAACCATAGGATCCAGAAGTAAACAAGGACATTCTGAGTTGTGATGTAACATTTAAAAAATTATAAATGGTAATGTCAAACACTTTTTGAAATGAGATGTATTACATTGATAAAGTTTCCATTGGTGTGAAAAAAATCTTCATAAATGAATAATATTACTTCATAAGCAGATAAGTGTAGAAAGCATACTGATATCACGAATGAATAATAAGTTACATTATTGAAAAATAATTAGTATCATGAGAGTATCACCACTGTTAAATCATTAAAACCATAAAAAGACCTTTTAGGTATGATGATATTGTTTTTTATCCTCTTTTTATAATAAAAAATGAGGTTCCATACATCTATCAATATTTTTTGGATAAAAACATTATAGAAAATTATTCATATAGATTCTATTGTATATCAAATTTACTATAGATATTGGTTTGAAGATTACAAGATATACTAATATTGGGGAATTTCTTATCAGATATGTCGATTAAGATTATTAATGGATCACCAAAAAGTGATGATCTACTACCAGTTATGTTTTCATTATTATACGAGGACTAGGTATTTTTTGTTCTATGCTACACAATATAGTTAGATTATCTACTAATAGGAAAGGGTGTATGGTAGAGGAAAAATATTTTAAGGATGATATCTGGTTACAGGGAAAAATCAGAGACCTATGGATCATATAGTATAATATTGAGTTTATGTGATAGTTAAAGTGTAATTTTTCCATAAAAAATTGGTTAATCACAATCAAACGAAGTATATTTTATTTTGGTTACATTTCATCTGAGAGATATTAAAATAATTTTGTATCGCACTTCCAATGATCATGAAATTTGAGAAACCAATAGATATGATTGTGGTGGTGGTTAGAGAGATGATACTAAAACCCAATTTGAACATAATAAATATATAGTATATGATATGACAATGAACTATGAGAATTAGGAAGAGAACAAGAACTATTTTTGCACCCTCATTTAATGGTATTTATTTTCAAGGTGGATATTGTTGAGGATTGTCATAAAAATCACCACACATTGTGTGTGAATTCCAATGAATCCCTACAATTGAAGTTGGTTTAACCAAAATAAATTCACTATAAAAAGTGACCTCCAAAATATTTAAATCATTAATTAATTCTCTGGCTACCCTAGATGCTACCTACATAACCCACCACTGTGATTTATCTCACCAAAATCCATTCAAACAACAACTGAAAACCCAAACCAATTTCCTTGCAGATTGAATGACAAAAACATTTAAATGAAATCCACCACCACAAAATTTATCACAAAGGAGAATGAATTCACTAGTGTAAAAAATGGAAAAACAAATCAACCAAAATGGTACATCAATCAATGACCAAAAACCCTTTGGGAACACCAGAATCCAAATCGCCCCAAGAAGATAGAGGTAAAAGGTCAAAATGTAGCTGACCAACCCCAAAAAAATATTCCACAAACAATGAAATGACCACCATGGAGTCATTTCCCGAATAAATTACCCAAATATGTATATAAAAGTCTCTATTAATTATGCAGGATTCCAAAAAATTACATAAGGCGTTACACCACTATGTTAGGAATGTAGAACCATCAAAGATTATAAGGGAAACTATAGAGAAACGAACATGGGTAGATTAAAGATAAGATATAATGAAAGAGTTTGAGAATATAAACCATATAAAAAACCACGAAGACCCATTAGTATAAGAATCAAGACACAGTGAACCCATCTAGAATAAAAAATAAATCCATTTAAAGAAACACATGTTAAAATTCAATCAAAAGAATATGATAGAAATAGAAGAAAATAAATATATGAAAAAATATTAAAGATCAAAAAATAGAAGGGAAACAAGACATATTAAATATATTGTGACCAAAAATCACCACATAGATATGAAAACATTGATGGGGACATAGAATAATGTTATTCTTCGATATAGTGTTGAAAGCCTTGAGAAGAAGGGAGGGCACCTGAGGGGTCCTATATCCTCTTGAAAAAGGATAAAAGAAATGTTTATTTGGGTATCATTTGAAAGGATATATATTTTTATAAATACTAAAAAACAGTAATAAATATATCCATTATGAGCACTAAGAAAAACACTGGTGAAGGACTCATTTATCAATTCTATTTATCTCTCGTAAAGTGTGACTTTATCAGCAGTATCATGATTTCTGATAAAGGTTCTATTTTATAATAAGTCATTCAAGAACTGATGAAAACCCTTACTAGTTGCTAAAAAATGCGAGTTGCTATATCTATGACACTATTCAGTAGTAAAAAAACAAAACATAAAACAATTCATTTGAATTAAACATATTAAATTAAACACAAAAACCAATTTAAATATATATTACACCATCATTAAATAGAAATATTAAAAAATAATTATTGTATAATATAATTACATTGTAGTAAAATTAAATTAAAACAAAAAAACTTAAAACCAATATGAAAAGAAAGACTCTCTTAGCAGGCCTTCTCCAATGATCAACCTAAAATTGTAAAAAATAAATATGTTCTTCTAAAAACCATTGATTATTTTAATAATAATACTTAAATTAAAAAAATTATGTGAAATTTTGGATAAACCATTAAAAATTTCATTTATAATGACATGTGGTCACTACTTATAAGCAAAAAATTGAAAAATCTGTGGTTTTTCTATTGTATCATGATAATATGAGCTTGTTTTCTGGATTTTTAGTATGCATCTGGAATTTTAAACATAAAGGTCATTTTTAAATATAAACATTCACTTTTAGACTTAATAAACAGATCATGTGTCAAATTTATGAGATGTTAACTCTTACATGTTACAAATGAATTATTGATATTTTTCCTAAATTATTAGGATTATATAGGTTAATTTTCATTATTATGAGTATGTGACACAATTTTGGAACTAAAATATCATGTTTAAATTATAAAACACACTATCATTCATACCAGCTACACCGTATATCAGATTGACATGAGGTTTATACATAAACATAAAAAATGAATCATAAATCATTGCAATAAAGTATTAATTCAATTTGAGAGCATTTTATCAGTTTTGGGTATGTGACACATGTCTATGAATAAAATGTCACTTTTAAACTGAAAGCAATCACTTTCAGTTAATCTAGATAGAATATTTGTTAGATTGATTTTCAGTTAATTCTTAAACATAAAAAATGAATAAAAGATAATTTTCTGAAATTATAGAGGTCATCCAAGAGTGCTTTCTTGGTTTTAAGTGTGTGACATTTCTTTTCAACAAAAATGCAACTTTTTAATGATAATATACACATTTTATCATATTAATGTGTGGATAATTCATAAAAATTGATTGTTAATTATGTATATTTTCCATTAAATAATAAGATAATCTAGACATGTCTTCTTATATTTGAGTATGTGACACATGTTTTGAACGAAATTTTCCTTTTAAAAGTAAAACACCCAAACCGGAAGTTATATCATCTACACCATATATTAGACTGAATTGTGGTTAACTCTTACACATAAAAAATGAATCTCATGTCAATTTCCTAATGTATAAATATAAAATGAGAGTATCTCATGGATATTGTGTATTTGAATCATTTATTAGACTAAAATATCATTTCTAAATAGAATACATGAACTTCCAGTCATTCGAGTCACACAATGTGTTAGATTCATGTGTGGTTAATTCCAATACATCACAGATGAATCATAAATAATTTTTCAAATGTATCTATACAATCCAATTTTTTTCTCCATTTAGATGATTTCACACATGTATCCAATTGAAATGTTACTTTTATATTGAAAACACACAATTTCAGCCATACCAAACATGTTATGTCGCAGACCAATCTACGATAGTTTCTAATATGTCAAAAATTAATCTTATAGTTTTTTCATAAAGTATAATGGCGATAAAATAATTTTTATGGATTTTGAGTATGTAACGTGAATTTTGAACTAAAATGTATCATCAAAATGATAATACACACTTTTAGTCATATCTCACGTATCAGACATTAGATTTTCATAAAATTAAGTCCTATAATTAAAAACAAATTATCAATATTTTTACTAAAATATTAATATAACTATATTTTTAATTTATTTTGAGTACGCGACTTGTGTTTAAAACTAAAATGTATCTTTTAAATGAACACATCCACTTTCAGTCATACCGGTCACACCATGTGTTGGATTGATATGAAGATAACTCTTACACATCACAAAGGAATCAAAAATAAATTTTTTGAAAGTATCATTGTAATTAGATAATTTTTTCTCAATTCTGAGTATACGACACATGTTGTGAGCTAAAAATCCATTTTTAAATGAAAACATGCACATTAGTCTTACTAATCACGTAAGGTGTTGGGTTAATGTGAGATTAATTTCTATACATAACAAATGAATCATGGATAATTTTTTTAATGTATCATGAAAATCTATGATTTTTTCCCAATTCTGACTATGTTATGTGTGTTGGGATCTAAAATGTTACTTTTATATTCAAAACACAAATGTTCCGTTATACCGAACTGACCCTGAGTAAAATTGACATACAGTTCATTTATACTTGTCAAAAATATGTCACATAAAATTTTCCTCAAGTTTCATTATAGTCAAATAGAATTTTTCTTAGTTGTTATTATTTGACATGTGTTTTCAATTGAAATTCCAATTTAATAGAAACCACACACTTTCAATCCTACTAAAACAACATGTTGTGAATTGACATGATGTTAAATCCGAAAATTTATAAATAAATAATATATATATTTCAAAATGTATGAAGAAAATCATAGTTAATTTTTTCTGTTTTCAGAATGCATTGTCCATTTTGATATAAAATGTCTCTTTTAAAAATAAATAGGCAATTTCAGCCAAACCAGTCACAACATGTGTCAAATTGATGCAAGGATAATTCATACAGATCAAAAATGAATTAGTGATATTTTTCTTAATGAATTATGATAATAATAATGTTTTTACTCAATTTTGGGTATGTGATGATCATTTATAAATAAAATGAAAATTTTAAATGAAAACATTATCTTTCAGTAATATTACCCACATCGTGGTTGAATTGACATGTGAATAATACATACATGTAAAAAAATGAACTATGAATCATTTTTATAATGTTTCAAGACAATCCATGGGTTATTGACAAATTTTGAGTATGTGATGCATGTTTAAAATAGTAATGTAAATTTCAAATTACAATACACAGTTTCTTACATACTATCCACAATGTGTGTTGGATTCATGTTAGGTTGATTGTTGCACATCAAAAATTAATTATGGATTTTTGATATAATGTATCAACGAAATATGAAGGGTTTTTGATCAATTTTTTGTTTTTGGCTCATGTTTTCAACTATAATTTTACTTTTAAATAAACTTACACACTTTCAGTCATAACGACCCCATCACGTGTAAAATTACTATGGTGGTTAATTCATACAAATCTCAAATGAATTATTGATATTTTTTCAAATATATTAAGTTATTCATAGTATTTTTTATTTGTTTTAATTATGCAATTCATTTTTTCAACTAAAATGAAATCTTTAAATGAAAAGAAACACTTTCGATTATATCAGCTAGACAATGTGACATATTGATTTATGGTAAATTCCTATATGAAAAAATAAATCACAATTCATTATAATAATTTTTCAATAATAACAAAGAGAATTTTCTTAGTTTTTAGTTTATGACCTTGTTTTTGAATTAAAATGTCAAATATAAATTAAGACGTTCTCTTTGATTCATAATACCCAAACAATGTATCATATTAACATGAGGTTGATCCCTACACATAAATAATTAATCGTAGATCATTTTCCTAATGTATCAATAAAATATGAGTGATTTTTTGTGGTTTTGACTTTGTGACACAGATTTTGAGTTGAAATGTTATTTTGAGGGGAATGTATATCCTCAAACCGTTTTAGATTATCACACATGACATTTTGGAAGACCCCGACCTAGGTAACATTTAACTGATGGGTACATTACCACTTTTTAATATTATCCAAGTGATCATGTCTCATATCATAGAATAATTTAGTAGTATTGGTAAATTAGATACGTACTTTAATATCAAATTACATTTTAAAACACACAAAAAACATAGTGAAGCTAAAAAATCTGCATTCTTTAACTCATTAAAAAGTTCATTCTTCATGTCTTGGGGAAAGGAAACAAAATAAGGGTGGACTCAGATGTTTGGGGAAAGGAATCAAAATAAGGGTGAACTCAGATGTTTAGTAGAGCTTATATACAAAAAAAAATCTACCATTATTTAATAAAGAATATACAACATGGAAACATAAATAAATAAGGACACATTCCATTTAGTCAATAACATGAGCATGAAGAATAATATGACATGAATAAACAGTGATCAAATAAATCTATATATATAATCTATAGATAATATAAATAATTTTAAGAAAATATATATACAATATCAATATAGTAAATTCATTAATAATAATAATTGAATTACCAATGAAGACAATTCATAATATTGTATTTCATGATCTTAATAGTATTAAATATTTCACTTTTTCCAATAGAGGAATATATGTTGGTAAAAGTTCATTTTCTATTGGTAAAATGTTTCACCAATATATATGTCCTTGTCACTAAACTGTTAGTAAAAACTATGTCTCTAAATGTTTTTATGACATATAAAATAGTTCGGTTTGGATTATAATAATACCAATAGATAATAGATATGCTGATTAAAGTGTTTAGCAACAAGTTCTGGTGACAACTATTTATGTTGTTAAAAATATTACCAACATATAATTTTTCTTATAAATTACATATGAATAATAATTATAAATATTTATTACTAGTAAAATTTCATAATATATTTATTAATTTGTTCATATATAATACATTTGTTTTAATTATTAAATCATAGACAAATTTAACACATCATCAATCTTATAAAAAAACTACTTAAATTTATAATGAAATTCATTAAAAAACAAATCAATACAAAATTCACCCCCCCCCCCAATTGGATCCATCACACCTATTAATACAAAACCCACTCCCTCCCAAGAAAACACCAACCCTCCATGCCACATCAGGGAACAAAAAGCACCAGTAGTCCATCCATGCCCCAGGGCCATTGAGCCAGCTCTGACCCATCCATGCCGTACTAGGGGCCAGCAGGAACCAATAACACAACTCCAACTCAAATCATTGCAAAATATCAGCATGAATAGAAACCAAAATACTAAGAGGTGTAAAAAAAATATTTTCATAGTAAGTTTCAACATCCCAATTGATATTTCATCAGAGGTATGTAAACTCATATCCATATATAATGTTACCCATACCAACTGAATCCCCCCAAAAATTTTCCGAATTTAAACATTAATAGAGATAGAATTCAAACACCAAAAATGCGTTTCTCCAATCTAAAATGATAGAATCAATCTCTCCCCAACATTGGAGTTGCAGAGGTAGAAGAAATTCAAGAACTATTAGCAATGCTGACCTCAACCTCCACCCTGGGATCAACTGTGATGGACGTGATTTGATTCACAACACCTGGTGATCTGTTCAGTTCTATCACCCGCTTGTGCACACACAGTTCAAACCAATCCCATGTGTTGGTCCCTCAAAGTTTTAATACAAAAGAGAATAAATAGAGTAGAGAATATCAAGATATCAATCAAACTCCAATATGAGTTATGTAGCTGTATGCATATAAACCCACATATAACCTATTTGATCAAAGAAAAACTCTACTATAGGATTACAAGGAAGACATAACCGGCATGAACCATCCCTTACATTCATAGTAATGATATTAAAATAATTCAGCAACTATAAATCCCAAAACGTAATGTTGAATGTATTATTTCTGACAATGTTGTAACATTGCATGAATTTTAGGAGAAATTGTGAAGGGATCAAGGAAGAAATTATAAACTACCTTCTCCAAATGGGGACTTCATTGTCATTATGTGAAGGAACTGGTTAGGTTTTATAACACGTCCCTTGACTTTTAGCTTCTTTTCCATGGCACCGCAATCCAGAATAGAACACCCTCAAAACAACAGAAAAACTGTTAAAAAAGTCACATCTGAAATAGAAGAAAAAATATACCATTGGGACTAGGAACTAGATGGATTTTACATATTACTAAATCTATTTTTTTCATTTTAGACATATAGCATTTCTTGCATGAATGAAGATAGTCCTCATTTCTAGAACATGTATTTGTAAAATATTAATTTCCAACAGAATTTAAAGTGGTAAATGTTCTTCCACTTAAACTCAGTACATGTGGAGATCCATCATACCAAGATAAAACAAATCATGTTGAGTTAATGTAAAATAAAAACTCATGATAACTGATTTTTTAAGTGAATCAATATCTAATTATTTGAAAAACGATCCATCCCAAACTATGATAAAGAAAAAAATTGGAATGAGAATAAAATATTCCACATTTTATCAAAATATAATTAATAATAAATACTGAAATTCAAACAAGAAATATTTGTGAGGAATCAATAGAAGACTTTTTTAGATGTTCTTTACATTTGTCGAGGAAAGTGTGATCCAGATCATGTGAATCTTCTCTAGGGAGTCCTCCAGACTAGGTTTTGTTGGAGTCATAGCAGCATACACCATGGCCTCTTCTGAAACCAATGAAAAACAAAATATATTGGGTTCTGCAACTATAGAATGGGGTTCCGCAACCCCCTCCTTCTATAGTTCTCTTTCTATCTCTGACATCAAGTCGACCTCGATAAACCTAAAACAACAAAATCAAAATCACTAATTTCAATTCAGAGTGACCCATAACTAGTGACAAAATACCATTGATAATGACACCAATTTCAATTAAGAGTGTCAGATAAATTGAAATTTTATAATCTTAAACATTGGGTGAAATTCTATAATCATGTAAATATACTTTCAATTTATAATGACAATACGTTACAATTGATAATGACACCTAATTCGATCCATTTAGCGCAATGAAAACCATAGACACTAAGTATAGAGTTCCATAGATGGTCTTGAAGGAAATTATTGAATTTTGTGCATATAATTGGGATCCCGATTCAATTAAAGATGAACATGTTTGAGAATCTCCATTTTAAATTGAATTGAGATTCAATCGAATATGAAACATAATGTCTTGAAATGGAAAGAGATGAATCTACCAATAACATAAAGACAAAAAAATTCATAAGTTTTACACTTGAAATGTTAGATACCATGTACAAATCTGATAAAATTACAAAATTAAAAACCAAAATTTTAATTTTGGATCATCTTATTTGATTTATAAAATAATATAGACTTGAATTAGGTTTTAAATAAAAAATTACAGGATCAGATTCTTCTCATCAGTGGGCCCATCAATATCAATAACCCTCCTTTTAGAAACTGTCTCCAAGAACATGACACTAAAGTTGTACACATTAGATTTGGTAGTCAACTGGCCATTCAGTTCATACATAGGAGCATAGTATCCAAAGGTCCACATTTTTATTGTAGAATCATGGGTCTTATCCCTAGTTGGACCAAGCTTGGGAGGCCTAAAATAAGAGATATTTAGATTGAATTCATCAACCAAAAATATGTTCAATTCTTTGAAATCATGGTATTTTACTTGGTGTTTCTTCTCATGCAAGTATTCAAGTTCTTTTGTTACCTCATTAGTAATTTTTATCGAGTCATTCTAATCCAAGGGATTCACATTTGGAGGAAGATCTCTATGAAATAGTTTATTCAGTCGGGCATTGATGGAAGAATCAATTTTTATGTGAATTATGAATGCAAAATGAAGATATATACCAAGAAGATGGTCCCCTAGAGAACCATTTATTCATAGAAAACAATTGTCAGATCTCCATCAACAGAAAAACCTACCCAGATCATGACGCTGGGATGGTGAAGAAGGTTCACCATGAGGACCCCCACCATGGATTTTCTATTACCTTGTATTTCAATATTTTCAATTAGCTTAAAATCCACATATTAAGGAATAGTTAAAAGAAGAAACCTAATCAAAATACCAAAGACAGTAAAATAATTGGGAGAAAGTGCACCTTTTTACTACTCTCGAGGTACCCTTTATAAACCCTTCCAATCCCCCTTATTCCAATAGGAAATTGGGATCAATGTTCATTATCGAAACATAGATCTCCTCGAATTCAAAGATGTGGGAAGGGATTTGGCCATTCTAGATTCATGAAATTTTATTGGTGAGGAACCCCGGCTTGTCGCTAATAGATTTGATTGAGGAATGGGTGATGGTGGGAGGCGTCTCTAGTTTCATGATACTAGGTGAACATCTCTTCAATGTCCTTTTGCTGATGACATTTATTAACAAGAGATAGAAAGATTAAACAAAAAATGATGAAATGAAATGAAGGAATCTTATGTCCAATCTACAGATTCCATGATCTCAATGATTCAACGAAATGGAACCATTTTCATTAATGATATAAAATATTAAGCCACCTGAAAACCTTCCCCATGGAAAGTGTAGCCTTTAACATGCATTCGTTCTATTATATGAATTTAGAAACGTGAACAAAAAGATCTTATAAAGGACACACGACATGATGCTTTATTTACCATTTTTTAATTCACAAAATTATATAAACAATGAGCCATTAAAAAAACCATGTCACAAAGGACACATCAACCAAAAAACACACACACAATAGACTTGAGATGGAATGATACAAATAGAAAATAGGACTCACCAAAACCAAAGACTTCTCAAAATTCATCAATGGATTTCAACAAAATCAATTATAGGATAGTCAATCGAAACATCTTCCATATCCTAGGAAATAAATGTCTCATTGGAATTAGTTTCATTGTTAGTTTTTAATTCATACAGTTCATGTATCATATCTTCTTCCATTTCAAATAAATATCTTGGTATAATAATGACAACATGATTATTTTTCGGTTTATATTTTGTTATATAAAAGACTTGTAAATCTTGAGATGTAAGCACAAAGGTCTCATTTGTTTTCATAATCCCCTTAAGACTGAAAAGAGTGAATCCAAACATATCTTATTGGAAAAATTTAATAGGATTTACCCAAATCACACTAAAATAAAATTACACTACTTGTAACTAGATAACTCAACTCAATAATTTTAGTCAAAACACTATAATATGACACATTACTAGTATTTGTTGTTGGGTTCACAAGAACTCCAAAATTTTGAGCCACAATCTTCTTAAAAATAGATTTCACACACCATTACAGGAGACATTGGTTCAGGGGTTATACAGGTTAAAGATGAACTAATATGGAGTAAGGTAGATGAAAACGAACCTCAGGGTTAGGGGAAGGCATTGAAGGAAATCCCAGGTTGCGACGAAATAAATGACAGAATGATGTCATGATCCAGGATTAACCTCTAAAATTTCCCATGTAATTTAACCATGCTGGAAACACCCAGAATCTCGAAACTGTCTTCTATGCTACCCAAACTCTATCTTTACATCATCAATATCATGTATTACACTACCATTTTATAAGATTGATGGGTTTTGATATGTAAAATAATAAAATTACCGAAAATATGCTATTAAATTCCATGTGAAGCCAGATTATTCTGCATGAAAATACCAAAACGCCTGGATAAGAATCCCCAGCTACAAAACCCCTTTCACCTAACACTAATCATATGATAGAGAAAAATTCAATTAAATAAACCAATATAAAATATATATTGAACTGATAACAGGAAACTAAACACTTCACAGAAACTTTGTGGTTAAAAAAGTAGAGGATTCCCAAAAGTGTATCGACTCTTTGTATTTTGGAACAA
Source organism: Viscum album (assembly GCA_963277665.1). Lineage (NCBI taxonomy): Eukaryota > Viridiplantae > Streptophyta > Magnoliopsida > Santalales > Viscaceae > Viscum > Viscum album. The sequence continues at coordinate 535,006,594 of OY728138.1, read as the reverse complement.
AATGGCTGTAGGTCAGGTGAATGCTTGTCGAATGAGAAGAAAGAGAAAAAATATGCGACGAGGGATTGGAAAAGTTGTAGGGCATGGGGGGTTGTTTGAGAGGAGAAAAAGATGTTAGAACTGAGGAGTTATATTGAAGGACACATATGTTGAGCTGAATGAAGAGAGCATCCAGCCTATATTTGGAACTTCGATTTGCCCATAAACAGAGGAATAATCCTTTTTGGTGGAAAAAAATTAAGTGAAAAGGTATGAAACCCAATGAGACTGTGTTGAATCTATGTGGAACACTAGGATGCCCATATGATAAAGAGGTGAGGGGACAGATTACACAGATTGCTCAGATTCCAGATTTCATAGATTATAGATTTGGCACACAATACTTAGATTCTAGATTTTAAGAACAATTCATCAATTTCAGATTTCATATAGTAAGAAACTCATCCCACTTTAACATAGAAACGAACCTATCTTATACTTAGATTTCCCACATAGATGATGCATCAATATATGTTAGTGAAAACACTAAAACAAATTCCATATTTAAAACCAAATGAAGATTAGGGCATACCTCACATGGGGAAGGCTGGGTGGGGAAGGCTGGGATGGTGGGGGTTGAGCAGGGAAAGTCAGGGATGGTGTGGTCGTGTGAGGAAGGTTCGGGAGGGTAGGGGTCTTCCGGTGGGGATGATATGATGGTCATTGAAAAAGTGTGGCGTGTGTGGAGGGTTACGGTGGATGAGGCCGATGGCGTAGGCGGAGGGTCATGGAGGAGGCATGGGTCATGAATCTTGTGGGTTTCATAGATGGAGAGTGGTGGAGGATACAACGGAGGGCGCTGAGAGAAATAATGGTCTTTTTCCTTAAAAAACATTTCTCAATCATTTTAAGTACCAAAGAAAGGAATATGGTTGTATCACATGAAATTTTCTTAAAAACTAGAGGAGAATAAAATATATTGGGATAAATATATAATTATCAATAATTCCATATAGGTATACTTAAGTAAAAACAATAACGAATAATGATAAGATTGTTATATAAACCCTTACCACATTGGTATATTTTAATCATAAGCCCCATGAAAAAAAATAAAATGAAATAAAACATTGACTTATATGATAATAATTTAATTCATGATATATGATATCAAATTTTCCAAATATACACCTTATAAAAATAAATTGGTGCATAATACTAAACATGTATCAATGGTGTGAAAATTGAAATGTACTCTCTAATAAAGATCATAAAATTGAAGTGATTTCTAATAAATGAAGTTATTATATGTATAAAATGTATATTAAAATAAAACATTTGAGATAAAAAAGGCCAAATACATTACACATATTGTCTTAGAATATCAAATACAATCAAGAAGTAAAATAACACAATGAATATAAATTGAGTTATGAAATTAGTTTCCACATGGTAATTTTCATGTCAAATATACACCGACGAAATAATTCAAATTGAATGTTGAAATACCATGAATTATGATGTAACCACGTTATAATATATTAAATTGGTATTTTATACAACCTATAATAGATTTTAGGTTCTTAACACTAAAATATGCTTCATTGAAGCAAAATTGAGACAAAATCCCTTACCTCACTTTTCCCTTCAGAAGAACATTATATGTCCTTATATGTTTTAAATAAGTTATTAATTTATATTAGAACCATAATATATTATCCTATTATAACATATTACTACCCATTATTTAATAATATTTGATTATTACAATTGTTTCAGGTATTAACAGCCTCGTTTTATCATGCATGTTTTGTCAAAGAAGTTCTGGTTGTTCTTATATGATATAGTTTCATCATATCCAGAATAATATATTTGATTAATATATTTATTTTTTAATAATATTTGATTAATAGATTCATTTTTTCTATCATCATTAATATCCATGAGATACGGATATCGAAAACATGTTACATCAGTTAGTGAGGTGGTAGTCCTCGACACATATGAGCGAGAGCTTTGTTTCCCATTTGATTGAGGACGAGATAGATAAATATTGTTCCATAAGAATAATAAAATATTAGTATTGGGGAGATAATGGTGTTGTTATATTGAAATTTTTATGACAAAATTTATGGTGATAAAATAATAAGTGAAGAAAAATAAGGGGCTCGGTGAAGCAAATTACCTTGAATTAGAGAAACTTCCTTTGAATAACTTATAAAGTACCCTAGGATTAGTATTTAGGGAATACCACCACCACTAGAATGTGTATATCGATTTTGGGATGAAATTTTGGAAGTTTTTAGTTGAGATATATGTCTTGATATGTGTGAATATGTTAGGGTAAGAGGTCCCCTTTTATAACTGGGGGATGAGACCTTCTTTGAAACCACGTATAAACATCCAAATAGAATACAAAATGTTAAAGTCATTACAAATAACAATAATTTTATATGGAAATATAATCTATTTTAGGATAGTAAAATATTTAATATGGCTGCAAAATTCAATTTTTACATGTTTAATCAGATAAAATACCTTTATATTTTGGTCTAACCCTCCAAAAAACCTTTTTTTAATCATAAACAAGTACAAAAATTGCTATATTTTCACTATTCACAATGATAAAAAAATATTTTGAACATATTGAATAAAATTTATTATTATTAGTCAAAATATAAAATATATTTTACAAAATTCAATACACAGAAGTGGAATATTTTAATTAAAATATGATCCTCTAAATCGTGTCGAAAATTAGTTTTTATAGAAATGCATTTTGCAAGCACAAGGTGATTATATATTGACTAGATGAATTGTAATAGTCATTATATGGATTTAAAATAATATATTTTGATATATAATCTATAAATCTCTGGTAATTCATTCATCATTAAAGATTATTTAATTAATTAAAATGGATAAACATTATGCACTTAAAAACAATTTTCAGAAAAATGTGTTCTTAAGACTAAAAATAAAAACATACCAAAATATAGTATAAATATTAATTAAATGTAAACTTCAAATTAAATATATTTAAATAAAAATTATCCCACTTTCAAATAAAATTAAATTCAAAATGGAACTTTAAAATTACTTGATGAATTTGATGTTTTACAACAAGACGTATTTTTAACTATTCACAAAAAATCACTCTTTTATAAAAACTCAATAAATTAAACATATGATAATTTTTATATACATATTTTAAAAATGAAGTAATTTTTTTAGAAGTTCAAAAAATAATTATATTATATTCTCACAAGTAGCAGTAAAATACATTTCTAATGAAAACAAAACATTGAAGAATAAATTAACCGGACTATAATTTGAGTGACTTTTATCAATAAATTTTTATTGAAAATGAGATTTATATAAATTTCATTTTTTTGTAACACTATTCATACCCACAAATTAAATGGTTAGGTTGTAATGGAAGATTTTAAATGATATATTTCACTGGTTGTTTAAGATCGATGTTGTGTGTTGTATATGCTATCAGACATAATTTTCATAGTTTAAAATATCAAGGTGTTACATTATCCACACCATTAATAAATTTAATCTTCATAATATGTTGTTTCTATCAAAAATCAAGGGTTTTCATTTTGATGATTCCGTATTAGAAATCCCACTTCAAAAAAAGGATTAACTAAAAGACCATTAATTCATCAAATATGATGAAAATATGTTAAAATTCATAATTTATGATCCTTTTCCTAGATTAAAAGGATTACATAATAATCATGATAATTAAAAAATATAACTATATGATTTAATTCCATACGATAAGGATGCCTTATATTTTTGGTTTTGATATGATCAATTGGAACACCATTTCTTACTCAATTAAATGAATACCCTAGATGATTTTGTTATGCCCAGAGTAATAAAATTAGCTTCTAATGGATCCTAAGATCCCTAAAAGTCCTAAATTTCCATCTATATTTCTGTAAATATTCACCAAATCCAAATGGTTGTCACATGTTATCCAATATTATGTATTAATCTCAAAATGTCAATAGTAACACCCCCGACTTAACTTAATATTTTTCCCATAAAATAGTTTATATGTAAACAATATAATTTTAACTAGGACATCATGTGGGATAGTTTAAGGAACTACACCCTTTTCAACCTTTCTTTATGGGTATATTCTCCATAACCATTCTGGATGCGATGGGTTTTCACACGACATATGGGTTGTCCTTTTTTCAAAACAATATTAATATAATTCATATAGGGTTTGAAAATTGTAATGATCCACAAGTACCACAACAACAATGATAAGATAAAACGTATAGGATACCAATATTTTTTATATTATTTAGTCAAAATTTTCATCTTTTATTTCATAAATAACTATTTCACTAAAGCATATATGAAAACAAATGATTTTGTTTCCATTAATGTCTCCCAAAAAATCCTTAATCCTGATAAACTATCATCCCATAAAACCTAAAAATTTGTTTATAAGACATTGAATATATGATATACATTAATATCATATACCCCAGATGGTATCCACAACTCATATTTTAATTTTACATGAATAATTTTATTCATTAAAAATTAAAATTTTACATAGATGTATTCGGGTTATTATAACCAAAAAACCATTGGTAAAAATATTTCTATAAGATAGTTCTTGAATCCCAATACATAAATACTTCATTATTTTTATCTAATGATTGGTATAGAATAATTCTTTACATGGTCTAGAAGTTAACCATTAAAATAGGGTGTTGACATGGATAATTCTCAGGTTCCCCATATTTAATACATCTAACTATAAATGGGTCTCAAGGATAAAAGATGTTTCTTCCATTGAAGTCCTCATTTTTTTCTCAAAAATATTATTATACATTACCTTATTTACATATATAAATAATCTCTTGATTACTTTTAGGAATTGACCTTGTTGTCAATTTCCACATTTCCATGTTTAATGAAATTGATCTTTTTTCCTCTATAATCTCCACTACTTAAGATCTTAGTGGTAGCCATTATTATTTTCATTGGTGAGTCAGAGAGTTGGTTATAGTATAGGTTTCTAAACATATATTGAGATAAATGATATGGATAATCGCAATATCTTTTCCTACATATGTAACACCCCAATCTTCCACGGTACACTTCTCTTTGAATAATACAGTAGCGTGTGTTGTACGTAACTTCGAGTTCTAACACACACCACAACCAATCAAAGTAGCCGTTATGAATAGTAATACCTAATTTTTGAAATATTATAAATTTTACCTTTCCAAATGGACTTAGTTTTTGGATTCGGAATATTGAAATTAGCCTATGTTGAATTTTTGGTATTTTTCTAAGAACTTCCAATTTTCTTTGAATAGTGAAAATTACTTAAAAACAACTTTTTTAATCAAAATAATTTATAGTGATAAATTATACTATATAGTGGTTTTAAAGTATAATTAGAATATATTTTTACCATTTTATCCAATGCTGTTCATTATAATTAATTTCACTTTGAAATTGGACATAAACAATTATCAATCTTTTGATATATATTGTTTCTTAAAAACACGCTATTTTTTATGACAGCGGGAATTAATTATAAAATTAATTAATGAAACTTATATGTTTGGAATTTTTTAAAATAGAAATCATTTTTGAATTCAGAATATCAATTATAGCGTAGGGTGAAATTTTGGCATTGTTCTAAAAAACTTCAATTTTTGATGAATATTGAAACCACTAAGTGGTAGTTAAAAAACTGATTTTTCGTTTAAATGAAACATTACCACTTCTATGATTTGATTTTCAAAAATCCGACATACATGGTTTTCATTATGAAGTAAAATGTGGTTCAATGGGATTAAAATAATTTTTTGGTGAATAATAACTTTTAAGTTTAATTAATCACGATTAGAGGAAATTAGTGAAATTTAAGGTAAATTGATATTATAAAAATATGTAATGGCCTTTACACTTTTCCAACCACTATTTTATGTGTCATGGACTACCAATAAAATCCATGGGTCAACATGGGGGCCCCATGGAGCAACTTTGGTAGGAAAATAACATAAATAACTTTTTATTTAATGTTAAAATAAAAAGGTCACAAACAAGAGTTGTTTTACTAAAAAAAAATTTAAATGGGGTTATACAAGTCATATTTTTGACTATAAATATTAATTAGAAATATAAGAATATTTAATACATCATGATAATTTTTTATAATTTTTAGACATTAAATAAATTAAATTATTTATGACACCATGATGATGCATTGATTACCTCATTATTTAACGATTTAAATAAAATGAGAAAATAATGTAAAATCCAAGGCATAAACCTTTCCAAAGCCTATTGGATGGGTATATTTCGAACCCTTATCACCTTATCCTAGAATTATATAATTGTGGGACCTTTGGAATATTAAAAGCATTGTGTAATAAAGTAATATTTCGTTACATTCCAAGAGTGCCCCTCCTCTCCACTTATAAAAGGCCCCCACCACTCCCACCTTATTCACACATTCAAGAAATTTGGATCGGAAAAACTCTGCCAAAATAATCTCCCAACTTCCCTCCCTTACTCCTAGAAGCCTCACTTTGGGCAGAATTCTTCCCAAGGAATCCTTTGGCTCAAATCAAAAGAGTTACCCGATTTTTAGGTAATGTCTTCTCTAATGTTGTTTTGTTTTTTCTAGCTTCTCCAACCCTTTAAACTCTTTTTATTACCTTATTTTGTAACAACACCAGTATCTAAAATATACTAGGATGTTTTTATGATAAGTATTTGGTTTAAAATTACACACACCTTCGTCTAATGGTTAAAGAACATACTGTTTCTGTGGGTGGAGAAATACTGCCTCACGAAACGATGATTGTTCAATATTCTTTTAACACCTCTAATGGTGGCCATTTTGATGAAACTATTTTCATATATGACATATATATTATGTTTATGTTTTCATTATGCTTCTGTATTTCTCATTTATTTCATACCTTTATGATTTCCATTATGTGTAAACATGATAATTTCATTTTAGGAAGTGCGGACTACCGCCCCCTCAAAGTGATTTGAATCGTTAATGCCATATGTGGGATGTATAAAGGATGGAGTAAATGGTATTATACACTATATTATACTTGAATTATATTATACATTTATATCATTATGATTTCATTCCATTAAATGAGAAATAGAAATGAATGTAGTGTTCATGCGTACGTACGACTTACCGTCTCCATTAACGGTGCATTTCATTTATTACCTCTAAATGTTACGTAATATTATAAATGAATGTATATACTATATATATATATGATATATATGATATCTAAATCATGAATATAATTCTGGAGATAATGGATATTCTACCACATAAACAACTTGTAATTATAAGAGTTTTATTGTTGACTCAAGTACCAAAAATCGACAAAACGACCATTATTAACTTAATTAATTACATAATGTTCATAACATGGTAATAAGTGATATAAAAGGAATAATGAACATGAAAAAGGTTCTTAAGTAAATAGAAATTAACTCTAGTTTATTATTCAGGAGGTTAAAGAACGATCGAGTCAAGTCGGACACGAGTTAAGGGAACTTCTTAACCCAATTTCTATTCTTTGGGTTAATCTCCTACTTTCAAATTATGTCATGATATTATTATGTTTTATCTTGTATTTGTAATTTATTTATGTGTACTTATAGTTAATACACATGATAGAAGTACTTTATTTAAAGAAATGATCTTTTTAAGGACTTCGTCTCAATCTCCTTTCATTGAGGCATATTTGGTTTTATACACAACATTCTTTTATACGGTGTATAAACCCCTTTGACTTGTACATTTATTCAAAAGGAATATTTTTTATACGAAGCGTTTTACTAAATGACAAAAAGGGAATGTTTTTCTTTCTGTACTTATGCGGCGACAACGACTTCTCCGCCGCCGTGACCATTATTTGAGTTTCGGCTTCCTCTACAAGCCATCACATTTTTTTAATGAAAAATAAATACAATGTTTTATCTTTCTTTTATTTTGTTATTGAAAATGGTTTTGAAAGCATTTTTATTATATCAATGTGTTGTATTGATATCTTGTGATTGAAATGTGTAAATGTTATGTTTCCTTTATGCATGTTTTATGTGATACGATTATGTTATGGTTTATGATATGTTTAAACCTATTCATATGAGGAATGCATTGGACTAAATAAGTGATGGGTGGAGCCCGCTATAGCTCCTCTATGCATCGGTAGGTCTCATGAGACAAACCAGTGTCTTGGCACGAGGCCTTGAAAAATCTTATTTTTGGTCTTGGCACGAGGCCTTGGCTACGTGGTTATGATAGTCTGGCATTATTCATTCCATCATTATGAAAGTGGTTATTGATATTTCAAGTGATTATTCGACTAGTAGAATATCCATCTGAGTATGTTAATGGAATTATTTCATTTTACTTTTTCTATATTATGCTAAAGTTCAAGTTTAAAAGGCTTTTGTTTTAGTTATACATTGCCTTAAATGTTAATGTTTATTTATAAAAGCTTCCACTATTTTGTTATCCTTACTGAGCATCTGAGCTCACCCCTTTCAATGTTTTAATATTTTCCAGGATGTGAAGAAGTATTTTAGGAATGACCTACAGGGATAGTCAGAAGAGGATATGAGTGTGGACTATGGAGACTTTTTTTATTGTAGTTTTCCTCTTTATGATGTAATGTAACGTTTATGAATGTATCTAGTGTTTCCAAGGCTACTAAACTAATCGGTCTTTAGAGACTTGATCTTTTGTGATCATGCCAATGTTACGAAGTAATGCACCGAATCTGGGCAACTAGGGTCGGGGTGTTACAGTTGGTATCATAGGTAGTTTAGTACTAACCTTGGAAGCTAGATTTAGATAAACTCTGATTAGAGCACATATCCCGAAGATAGACTTTGAGGATTAGTATAGAAGAACTTCCTAGAATTTTTGTATTATAGTGATTTTGTGAGTTTTCCGAGCAATACATCCCTGTCTGGATACGAGCAGGTAGAGGCGGCTCTGTCACAGATGTACCTAGGGGTAAAAGCCGAAAACACCGCTTTGAGCTAGACTCGAACGGGAACTGATGCACGATAATGGGCCTTGCTGCACTCTTGGTTACGACACGCCCGGGGGATATTCTTAGGATAATTCTCATTTTCTTTACAAACCACTATGAAGGTTTATGAGTATATTCTTCCTCAAAGAAAACATTTTTATAATTATGGATTATATACATAAATAGTTCAATTTATGTTAAGTATGTTATAAGTATGGAATTATGTATTTTGATTCATAAACTAATCTAGTTTATGCCATTGTATAGAAATGGCGCCTAGTGGAAGGAATGGAAACTGTATCAATGCACGAACTCGGTGTAGGGATTTCCCTCTTGCTCAAGATAATTATTGTGGATCTGGAGGTACAACTGGTGATGATCAACTTATTACCATACTGGGACAACTCACTCAGGTTATGAGTAATAACCTTACTCATATGGAGCACCCTAATCCGCAACATGGAGGATCAATGTTAGACCGCTTAATGAGGCAACAACCACCAACATTTAATGGGGGTACAAATCCATTAGTAGCTGAGCAATGGATAAACTCCTTAGAGAAAATATTCCACGCCTTGGGGAGTAGCGAAAGGGAGAAGGTTTTCATGGCAGTTTACTGCCTCACTGGAGATGCAGATCAATGGTGTTCATTGATTCAAAATACAAAGGAAGATGAAGAAGTATCGAGTATGGAATGGAGAGAGTTCAAAGATCTTTTCATAGAAAAATACTTTCCACATGACCATCGAGCAGATATGGAAAGGCAATTTCGGAGTCTGAGACAAAAAGAGGATGAGAATTTCGCAAAGTATGAGGCCAAATTTATAAGGTTAGTGAGGTATTCTGCAGATTATATACGTAACCCAAGAAGTAATATTGATCATTTATTTGATGGGTTAAAACCATTTCTCCATCGAGCATTAGTCTCACAAACCTTCTCTTCATACGAAGATATTGTCTCATGTGATATCAAGACGGAAAAGGAATTCTCTAAGTCTCATGACTTTAAAGCAAAGAAAGAAAAGAAGAGAACGGTGGAACAAGAGACGGATAAAGGGAAAAAGGGAAAGAAGGATTTTCCATTATGTGCTAATTTTGGGAAGAATCACCCAGGTGCATGCCTAAAAGGAATGGGAGTTTGTTATAAATGTGGAGAAAAAAGTCACCAGGCTCGTGATTGCAAGGGAAAGAAAGAGGCTATCAATGTTGAATGCTACAATTATAGAGAAATGGGGAATTATGCAAATGAATGTCCTAAGCATCAGGGAAACATAGCTTAGAAAAGGCCAAGGGATCAAGGCCAATCTTATGCTGTGACTACAGTTGAAGCGGAATAATTAATGTATTGGTTCTTTTGGACTCATGGATTATATTCTGGTTATTAGAATAATGTGATATATATATAAGGATTGTACTGCAGTACATGTTGATTTCATTAAGGTTTTAATATGATGAAGGTAATCATATTTTTTTATGTGACAATAAGAGAAACTTTACTTTTTTTAGGAAATCTAATGTTACAATTGATTTTGGAATTTAAGGACCCTTTAGAGAAAGTCTGGATGGAGGTATTTTGGATAAGTATAAAGGTTGGAATGGATTAAGTTGATCTTTGGATAGTATTGTTTATGGTTAAAACATTTCTGAAGATTATTTTTGGAATATTATAATACTATAGTTTTAGGAAAAGGACAACCTGCAGGGTGGGTCATAACCCATCGCGTCGGGCAAAGCTACAGGAATCGAACCCACAACCATAGTGCGACAGGCCTTTATTACCTACCACTATCCTACATGAAGTCCTTGGTTATTAAAAAATAGTTTTCCTAATTTAAATGGTCTATGTTAATATTTTGAACTCTGTACGATTAGGATAAATATAATATTTTTATCTATTACCTTTTGGAGTGAAAGATGGGTTCGTGGTAAAAATTTATTAAAGAATTAAATCCTACACGACAAGTAAGTTTATTTCCTTACACTCTTAGTAAATCTCTTAAATAAATTCCTCAACTTTATGAAAGGTTACTTAAAACAAAAACGTTGTCGGTTAACTTTTCCAATTGGGGATTCAATGACCGTTTAACCCATCACACGTTTGTGATTTTCTTATGGTTAACTTTCTCCTAATCCTGTTTTGTACAACTCTCCATCAGACCTTGATGGTTTGTTTCTCCTCCATATCCATATTTTCATAGAATCCTAGTATGGGCTATCTCGGGTGACCTTTGTACTTCTCTTTCTTTCTTTTAATGTTATATTATTATTAACCCTATTTCCGGTGTGGGTTTTCCACAAAGGTATTTTTTATTTTCAAACATTTATTTTCAAAGAACATTTTCAAATTGCGAGGACACAATTTATTGAAGGAGGGGAGAATGTAACACCCCAAGCTTCCACGATTCACTTCTCTTTGAATAATACAGTAGTGTGTGTTGTATGCAACTTTGAGTTCTAACACACACCACAACCAATTAAAGTAGCCGTTATGAATAGTAATACCCAATTTTTGAAATATTATAAATTTTATCTTGCCAAATGGACTTCGTTTTTAGATTCGGAATATTGAAATTAGCCTATATTGAATTTTTGGTATTTTTCTGAGAACTTCCAATTTGCTTTGAATAGTGAAAATTACTTAAAAACAACTTTTTTAATCAAAATAATTTATAGTGATAAATTATACTATAGATTTTTTTTAAAGTATAATTAGAATATATTTTAACCATTTTATCCAATGGTGTTCATTAGAATTAATTTCACTTTGAAATTGGACATAAATAATTGTCAATCTTTTGATATATATTGTTTTTTTTAAAACACGCTATTTGTTATGACAACGGGAATTAATTAATGAAACTTATTTGTTTGAAATTTTTTAAAATAGAAATCATTTTTGAATTCAGAATATCAATTATATCTTAGGGTGAAATTTTGGAATTGTTCTAAAAAACTTCAATTTTTGATGAATAGTGAAACCACTAAGTGGTAGTTAAAAAACAGATTTTTCGTTTAAATGAAACATTACCACTTCTGTGATTTTATTTTCAAAAATCCGACATACATGTTTTTCATTAGGAAGTAAAATTTGGTTCAATGGGATTAAAATAATTTTTTGGTGAATAGTAACTTTTAAGTTTAATTAATCACGATTAGAGGTAATTAGTGAAATTTAAGGTAAAAATGATATTATAAAAATATGGAATGACCTTTACACTTGTCCCACCACTATTGTATGTGTCATGGCCGACCAAGACAATCCATGGGTCAACTTGGGGACCCCATGGAGCAACTTTGGTAGGAAAAGGACATAAATAACTTTTTATTTAATGTTAAAATAAAAAGGTCACAAACAAGAGTTGTTTTACTAAAACAATTTTTAAATGGGGTTATAAAAGTCATATTTTTTACTATAAATATTAATTAGAAAGGTAAAAAGATTTCCTACATCATGATATTTTTTTATAATTTTTAGACATTAAATAAATTAAATTATTTATAACACCATGATGATGCATTGATTACCTCATTATTTAATGACTTAAATAAAATGAGAAGATAATGTAAACTCCAAGTCTTACACTTGTCCAAAGCCTATTGGATGGGTATATTTCGAACCCTTATCACCTTATCATCGAATTATATAATTGTGGGACCTTTGGAATCCGAAAAGCATTGTGTAATAAATTAATATTTCATTACTTTCCAAGAGTGCCCCTCCTCTCCACTTATAAAAGGCCCCCACCACTCCCACCTTATTCACACATTCAAGCTATTTGGCTCGGCCAAAATCTGCCCAAATACTCTCCCAACTTCCCTCCCTTACTCCTAGAAGCCTCAATTTGGTCAGAATGCTTCCCAAGGAAGCCTTTGGCTCAAATCAAAGGAGTTACCCGATTTTTAGGTAATGTCTTCTCTAATGTTGTTTTGTTTTTTTAGCTTCTACAACACCTTAAACTCTTTTTATTCACTTCTTTTGTAACAAAAACAGTATCTTAAATATACTAGGATGTTGTTATGATAAGGATTTGGTTTACACTTACACACACCTTTTTCTAATGGTTAAAGAACATACTGTTTCTGTGGGTGACGAAATAGTGCCTCACGAAACGATGATTGTTCAGTATTCTTTTACCACCTCTAATGGTGGCCATTTTGATGACACTATTTTCATATATGACATATATATTATGTTTATTATTTCATTATGCTTATGTATTTCTCATTTATTTCATAACTTTATGATTTCCATTATGTGTAAACATGACAATTTCATTTTAGGAAGTGCGGACTACCGCCCCCTCAAAGTGATTTGAATTGTGAATGCCATATGTGGGATGTATAAAGGATGGAGTAAATGGTATTATACACTATATTATACTGGAATTATATTATACATTTATATCATTATTATTTCATTCCATTAAATACGAAATAGAAATGAAAGTAGCGTTCATGCGTACGTACGGCTTACCGTCTCCATGAACGGTGCATTTCATTTCTTACCTCTAAATGTTACGTAATATTATAAATGAATGTATATACTGGATATATATGATATATATGATATCTAAATCATGAGTATAATTCTGGAGATAATGGATATTCTACCACATAAACAACTTGTAATTATAAGAAGTTTATTGTTGACTCAAGTACCAAAAATTGACAAAACGACCGTTATTAACTTAAATAATTACATAATGTTCATAACATTGTAATAAGTGATATAAAAGGAATAAAGGACATGAAAAAGGTTCTTAAGTAAATATAAATTAACTCTAATTTATTATTCAGTAGGTTAAAGAACGGTCGAGTCAAGTCGGACACGAGGTAAGGGAACTTCTTAACCCAATTTCTATTCTTTGGGTTAATCTCCTACTTTTAAATTATGTCATAATATTATTATGTCCTATCTTGTATTTGTACTTTATTTATGTGTAATTATAGTGATTACACATGATAGATGTACTTTATTTAAAAAAATGATCTTTTTAAGGACTTCGTCTCAATCTCCTTTCATTGAGGCATATTTGGTTTTATACACAACATTCTTTTATATGTTGTATAAACCCCTTTGACTTGTATGTTTATTAAAAAGGAATCTTTTTTATATGAAGCGTTTTACTAAACGACAAAAAGGGAATGTTTTTCTTTTTGTACTTATGCGGCGACAACGACTTCTCCGCCGCAGTGACCATTATTTGAGTTTCGGCTTCCTCTACAAGCCATCACTTTTTTTTAATGAAAAATAAATACAAAGTTTTAACTTTCTTTTATTTTGGTATTGAAAATGGTTTTGAAAGCGTTTTTATTATATCAATGTGTTGTATTGATATCTTGTGATTGAAATATGGAAATGTTATGTTTCCTTTATGCATGTTTTATGTGATATGATTATGTTATGGTTTATGATATGTTTAAACCTATTCATATGAGGAATGCATTGGACTTAATAAGTGACGGGTGGAGCCCGCTATAGCTCCTCGATGCATCGGTAGGTCTCATGAGACAAACTAGTGTCTTGGCACGAGGCCTTGACAAAATCTTATTTGTGGTCTTGGCACGAGGCCTTGGATACGTGGTTATGATAGTCTGGCATTATGCATTCCATCATTATGAAAGTGGTTATTGATATTTCATGTGATTATTCAACTAGTATAATATCCATGTGAGTAAGTGAATGTCATTATTTCATTTTACTTTTTCTATATTATGCTAAAGTTAAAGTTTAAAAGACTTTTGTTTTAGTTATACATTGCCTTAAATGTTAATGTTTATTTATGAAAGCTTCCACTATTTTGTTATCCTTACTGAGCATCTGAGCTCACCCATTTCAATGTTTTAATATCTTCCAGGATGTGAAGAAGTATTTTATGAATGACCTACAGGGATAGTCAGAAGAGGATATGAGTGTGGACTATGGAGACTTTTTTTATTTTAGTTTTTCGCTTTATGATGTAATGTAATGTTTATGAATGTATATAGCGTTTCCAAGGCTACTAAACTAATCGGTCATTCAAGAATTGATCTTTTGTGATCATGCCAATGTTACGAAGTAATGCACCGACTCTGGGCAACTGGGGTTGGGGTGTTACAACATACATCATCACATTTGGTTACTCAAAATTATCATATTGTTCATCACATTCCGTGTTATAACCATTCCTACCAGTTCTAGCAATTGAAAAAAATTGAAAATATAGTGTGGGGAACAATAATAATGATTATGAAAAATAATTTATAATATGATTAAATCATGATACATTATTTTTAAACCTTAGACAAATTACGTTTAACCTAGTTCATTAATTTTCATAATATATACAATTCCTTTATTATGGTTTATATATAAAATGTGAATTATCTTAAGCATATCACCTAGGAGTGTCGAAGAAGGTGTCCAGTAAGGCCCATTTTCATGCACCTGGTGGAGATCATATCAAAATCCAATGCACCCTTTTTAGATTTATTACCCCTAGGTAAAACTATGATAAACACATATCCTCTTATAGTATCCATAAATGGATTTATTTATGGGAAACACCACATAATATCTTTCTTAATAGGAAACTAAGATGTTCTTGTATACTTATCCTCAAATACTACAATATGGTTATCTTCACTAATCTATGTTTTCCAAAATATTGATATAATGGTTTCTACTAAAATTTATTTGATACCAACTACACAGATGTTGTCCCTAGTAACCTTGAGGTGGTGGCAACTTTACTACATTTTCATAAGATACAAGTGATATAATATCCAAGGACTACAAATTTAAGTAGTCTTGGTTAAATAGATATATACCTGAATCTATAAATATATTTAAAAACATAAAATTTCTCATAAATAAGATAGAAATTTGGAATCCATGAACTCATTCAAAAATTCCTTCCTCATATCCTGGTGAAAAGAAGCAACACACCGGTGTGATAAGTTGATGAGTATGGGTTATGTATAGAAGAAGTTATTAGAAATCAATAACCCATAAGTAATATAGTGAGGTAAATAACTAAAATATATCCCTTTTAATCCATAACATAGGAATGAAGAACAATTTGGAAGGAATAAATGATAATCAAATAATTCCATATCTGTAATCACATGATCATGAAGCTAATCCATACATAATATCAATGTCTTTATCTCATGGATAATAATAACTAAATTATCAAAATAAATAAATTATTAATATTGGATTTCATGATCTCAGACATCAGTATATCTATACCTTCAAGACCATTCACCATGAAAATTTGAAAATATGGGTAAAGACCGATTTAATGTACGATTAATAAATTTTCACATGAGAACTATCAATGTATTGAGGAAAAATATAATTCTTAGACCCAAACATCACTATATATCTAACTCATTCCTCATATATCAAATGATTGAAATAATTCACGAATAATATTCTTTATCAATAAATGTATCTATAGAATAAATAATAAATATATATATATATTTTCATAGTTAATAAAATAAAATTCAAAGTAAAACACCATATTTATAAATTATATAAATCTTCTTAAATAATCATATTAATGATAAATAATATGTATATTTAAGCGGAATGGAATGTCTAACTTTTACAAGAAAGTGATTGTTTCAATGGAAATTAAATTACTACAAAGTGAATCAATAATGTGAATATTAATACTTTCCCTGGTAAAACTAATCATAAACCATCCATAAAAAGAATAAGGAGAGTATGAGTAAACATACCCTTGTGAAGTGTATTTAAAATAAGGGTAATGGTCATGGATGAATATAATTACAATAAAGATATAATTATAAAATTATTAATAAAAATACCAACTTCACTTTGACCGTTGAATTTAAAAACATAGAATTTGGAGAATATTTGGGACAAAATTACCCTTAAAAATAAAATTTTAAATATTTTAGGTAAGAATTTAATAAATTTTTTTTCATTATGGTTTGTAATTTAGTACATGTAGAATAAGTTAAAAAATTGTTTTCACACTTTTTGTAAAAAGGTTAAAAAGTACATAGTTCTGAAAATGAAAAGAATATTCCTTTCAAAACATTTCATAGAAATTAAAACATGGGTAAGAATTTATTTTTTAAATCATTTTTAGAAGGTAAAAAAATTGAAAATATTTTTATTTAATATTGATATTGTAGAAAAATGATTTTTAATGAAAGAGTGAATTAATATAATATTTTTTAAAAACATTTTGTTAATAAATTTAAGTACCAATGAATGGAAAATGGTATGATTACTTTAAAATTTCCAAAATAACTATAGGTTAATAAAATATATTGGGTTTAATATAGAAATATCATTAATTATACAATGGATTCTTAAACATAAACAATACCGAATAATGATAAAATTGTGAAATAAACTCTTACCACTTTAATGACTTTTAAATCATAGTCCCAGTAAAATAAATTACGTCAAATGAATCTTAAAATACCATGAAAATAAATAGATTCATGATATTCCATTTCAAAGGGGGTTAGATATATCATATATAAATATATATGTTAATAATAAAAAATATATCACAATAGAGTGGAAATTGAGATGAACTCTCTCACAAAGACCATACTATTTAAGTAAAAATTATTCAATGAATTAATTATTTTAATCATATAAAAATCCACATAGAAAATTGAAGGAAAACAAAATAATCAGAATAAATTACACACAAAATCATTGAATATAAAATATAGCGAAGAAGTAAAATAACCCAATGAAAGGAAATTGAGTTTTAAAATTCCTCACCACTTGGAAAATTTATGTCAAAACTCCATGATTGAAAAAATTATAATTAAAACATAAAATACCATGAATTATGAATTACCAATGATATAATATTCCAAAGGGATATTTTATATACAATCAAAAATAAATTAGGTGCATACTATTAATATATTCCTCAAATAAGTAAAATTGATATGAAATCGCCTACCTCAAGTTTCCATTTAGTTGAAAGTTCATTAACCTCTAGTATAATTTAGTTATAAATGTTCTTAATTTATAAAATAACCATATTCATATTTATATTTTCATATATTATATTCTTATAAAATCTTTTTACATGTTCAATAATAATATTTCATTATTAGAATTTTTGGGGTTTTATATGCATCATTTTCTCATGAATGTTTTGTTGTAAAAGATCAGGTTCTAGAGAATTTGATATAGTTCCACCATATAAATAATTATATTAATGTTATAAATATCATATTTATTCAGTCGATAAATTTTTAAAACCAGCCTTGAAATCTCAACATGGAAAATGAATTGCAACTCTTCAAGAAGATGGTAGGTCATACATATGAATGAGGGATGACATCATTCCATTAATAGGGGAATAGGTATGGATGTGGTCAAGGTATTAATTTCAAAGAATAAATATCATAAAATATTTTTTATTTATATTCATAATTTCCATCATTATGACTATCCATGTTGTTGGTTGGAGTATAGTACTTAAGAGGGGGCGGGGTTGAATTCAGTATCTATCAAAATTTATATTAAAAAATGGTTCTTTTAAAATTTTCACAATAAAAAATAAAATATTTGTTAGTTTACAGTGAATTTATAAGAGTTATGAATGTTCAATTAATTTCTCAAGAGATTTGTTAGTTCTCAGCTATACTAATCTATATATTAATATATCTTTTGAAACAAATCTACTGGTTCAACATTGTTATAAACACTTCAAAAACATACTATTAGAGTTTGAATTTTCTTGAATGAAATTTTTTATAAAACAAAGTAAAAGAAAATAAAAATATGAACAATAGAATTTAAGACAAGTGGTTCAGTCTCAATATGAGACTTACTCTTCTCCACTTGGTGATCACCTACCACCAATTATTTTAAATTAATAAAAAATTTTGATCCACACCATGGATTAGGGTTCATAATAGCACACAAGGTTGTACAAGTCACACTTGACCACTACCACCGTTCTTCATGGGTAAACAAAAAATAGTTCACACTTAACCTCTTCCATTGTTCTATGAGGGATATAAAAGGATAACTAGAGATTGAGTTTGAGGATATCGAGTATCCTCCTGTTATGCCTAAGAGTCAAGGTGTGTGTAATAGACAGATACAAACATTGCTTAGAAATGTAAATAAATAAACACAACCGAGCTAAAGATATAGGGTTAGGTTTAAAGGTCTCTGTGTATTATGCAGTGCATCTCTATACTCCTATGATGTAGTGGATTTGAAGTTTGCATCCTCTTCTAGATGTTCACTCCAAAACAGAGTGTCATAGCCTCTGGGTTCTACCTTCCAGGAGTATGAGACGTTCACCTTCTTGTTTGAAAGATGTTTTGGTCTGCTCAATAGGTTTTGTTTGACTTCTTTATCTCCCTGTATGTTATTCCTTTTAATTTAATGGATTTTTGGAAGTATGCTCGAGAGTTTCAGGAGTTATAGGTTTTTCTTTTCTTGATTCTATACTTTAATCCTTATGTCGAATGATCCATATTGTAATTATTTTATACTTAAAGGTCCAAAAGGCATAATGATCTCCCCACATTCATATACCACGTAATGTCTCCTAAATATCCTACAAAAATTATTAAGTAATGTCAGAATCAATAATTTGTCTAAATATTATCATTAGGTTTAAATTTGATTTTCTAAATTAAAAATAGTTTTATGAATATCAGTAATTCGTAAGTATCAGTGACTCAATAACATCAGTTTGTCTGCATAATTATGTCTGTATTGGTGAATCTCTATATCGGTGAGTCCTTTCATCGGTATCAGTAACTCTGGCATCAGTTTCAGTAACATAGAACATCGGTAAGTCATTTGTACCATCGATTTTCCTGGGAATTGGTGAGTCATCATTGGTGACTCATTTTGAACTATATTTGTGTTGCCCAATGGTGACTCATCCATAAACAAGTCCCTTCATCTAACGGTGTGTCACCCATCTGTGAGTCGCACATTAGTGCGACTATTCATCAGTGATTTATCCATCAGTGTGTCATTTTTTCTATCGACGAGTCATGCATCAGTGTCTTCTTCGATTTCTAAGTCCTCATCAGTGAGTCTTACATCGGTGACTCCTTTGAACTATCATTTTAGGGACTTTTAAAATCTTACAGTGTGCCTGTCTTATAAATAACAACACCAGATTATGTGAAATTCATAATTACCTGTAAATGTATACTTGTAAATATATTGAAACATAAATATTCATAGTTTATTTAATTATTAAAATGTATTATACTATATAACATAATTTATTCATTGATAAATATTTATTGACATGATTAACATTATTTATAACATAATATGTGAATTATTAGGATCTGTAAATTGACATGATTTGTTATTATTAAAACCACTATCTCACAAAGGGTCCAAAAATATCCCCATTTTTTATAATCACAGATCAGGGAAATAATGAGTTATATGTGATGTTAATGAATAATAATTACTTGACTTAGCATACAATTAGTGAATGTTAATTCATAATATAATTTAAGCTCCCCCTCAATTATTGCATTAGAGAATATATTGAAGGTTCCTTTTTTGAGAGTTATATTAGATCACTTTCATGCCCCCCCTTTGTAAGTTATAATTCCATATTTCCTATTCCATAATTACTCTCCCCCATAGGTTTAGAGTGACCAACATTCATAGATTTCTCCCCCTTTGATTAAGAGTTGATTACATCCATATATTTCTCCCCCTTCTGGGATTCACAAAAATAAATAGAGAGGATAAAGAAAAAGAACATAAAAAAATGTGAAACATATGGAATTCAAATATGATATTCATTAAAGAATGAACAGTAAAACCATCAAAATAAAAGTATAATTCCCTATATAACAAAGGATCAACATCTAAGACTTGGGCTTTTGAGGGTTTTCCCTTTTTATGAAGGGTCAATTGTAGGTGCAGAAGGAGGTGTTGTGGATTTAGGAAGGGCTGATCGAATAGAAAAACTTGGTAAAGGAACACATGTTGGAACATTAACTTCAAGGCTTGGTATCCTCTCTAACAAAACATGACAATGAGGCTACTCTTGGATCACTCGACTGATCTGAGATAAAGCTTGATGCACTGTTATCTAAGCAGGAGGCAGTGAACTCAGTCTAATGGAAGGAGTTGGAGGGACCACTATTGTGTCATCTTTCACATGATGGTAGGGACTAAAAATATTGATAAAAGCATATATGATTTCACCCCATACTGCATTTACTTTTCAAAATATTCCTTGTTCCCCATGAATTTATCCAATGTAGGTTTAAAATATTTCAACGGACTCACTTGTCTCTTGAAGGACTCTATCACTGGAGGTATCATGAGATTTTCATCAAAGTACTTAAAGTAGTTAATCATATAATACATGGTATATAATTTGGAAAAATACATTTACACGTTTTCTTTGATCTATTTTGGAGCCGCAAATGCCGTATTTTTGCACTATCTCTCTATATTTTAAACAAGATCAGTGTTTTTGTGAACCTTGTCAAGGGTTTCATTATCAAAATCATATGGAATAGTCCTCAACTATTCACTAATCATAGTCCATAGAGGCTCAATATCAACAGCAACAAACTTGATACCATTTTAACTAGAGGCACCAACCATCATCTAGTTAATTTCCTCCTTCAAAATTTTCAAATATGCACTCAGGAGATGTGTAACTAGGTTCCTAGGGACCTCCATAACACCACCAAGTGTTATTTTGAAATCAGTGGTTAGAGATTCCAATTCATTAATCATTCTTTTCACTTATTTTCCCAGCATTGTATTATTTATAATAATGGACTCATCTATAGTTATTAGGTTAGGATGAATCTATTGAATCACCATTCCTACAATCCTAGCAGCATAGACCTCAGAAATAGTCATGGAAGTGGACGCTTAATTTCTAACTCTAATAGAGGCTCTCACAGATTTACATATATGTTCTTAGAATTACCCAAGATTTGCGTTGTTGATATAGTCATTAGGCACAATAGTCACAATAGGGTCATCAACATGTAAGATAGGTGAAGCAGGAGTAATCAGTTCTACTTCAACTAGTGGAGTAAGAGAATGAGGAACTCCCATATCCTCATCTAAGTCATAATCTAATCCAAATAGGATATATCCTGGATTTATATTCCACTAAATAGAATATTTCTAGTATATAGGCTCCGTAATATCAATCCTTACTTTCTTCCTCAATGCTCAGGTACAATCTCAGCTTCATATTCTTCTACTAATGGACCTCCATCAAAAACAGCATTCTGAGGCACTGGTAATAACTAAACATCAGGTTCTACTTGAACTGTAGCCACTCTAGCCACTCCATCCACTTGTGGATCTCCTTCAATATGAAGCCTATGTGAAATATGATCCTCAGACTATTCCTCTTATCTTTCATCCATGATATCATTATGCTCCTGAATTGTTCCTTAAGCATCATCATAAGGGCGGTCATGCCTATCATTATTTACAACATCTCTATCGTCATCATGACCACTATCATCCAATCAAATAGGATCAACCACATTCTTTTTGTCAGCAATATCATATTCATTCTATACAAACACCTCACCAAAACTGTCTCCATGTTGCCTAGATTTAATGATGCCATGACATACTCACCTTCATCATCATCCTCATCATCATCATCATAATTCTCATCATCAACAACTGTTTTTCTCACATATCCATCAACTCTTGAGACCTCAGTCTCTTCTTCATCTTCATCACCCAACAATGGTTCATGAGAATTATGTTATAATGGTAAACTTAATGGTCCATATGACATATCCTTAGGGATTTTAGTTATATCTGGGTCACTGATATTATAAATTGGTGACCCCTCTTCTCTTGGAAGCTCAGGCTCTGCTCCCTCTTCACCTGAATAAACCACCTGCTCCCTTGGTTTAAGTCATGGATCAGCTTGATCCCTTGGTCTGGTATAATGATCTATGGCATTGTAATACTCATATAATTTTTCTTCATTTTACCCAACATCTCTTCCATGGGATCCAAGAGATCTTCATCATCTTCCATATATCTTTGTACCGAAAAAATCCACTATAGGAAGTAATCACCTCATCTTCATCCTCCACACATCCTAGATTCTTCTACAATGAATAAATCATCCTTAGGTAGTATAACAGGTTTCCTTCATCGATAGTTTGATCATCTCATAAATTTTTACTATGAGTTACCTACATAAATTCACTTTCACCTCATTCTTTACTAAATAAACCCGGTAAACATCATGATACTTCACAGTAGCAAAATCATTCTTCTTGGGGAAGATTTGGTGTTGAATAAACTTGAAAAGCAATATGGCCTCTCCATCATATTATGTAGCTATTTCTCTCCTCGATTCCTAATTTCCATTCAACTCTTTCAATTAATTTTCATAAGAGAACAAATTTTTGGATGGAGGAATGTTACCCTAGTAATCAACAAATATGCCATCATGTGGTATCTCTAAACACTCATTCCATTATTCCGATGAAAAATATATCTCCTTTCCATTTACCAGTGGCTTCATCGGAGCCTCCACATCTCCTTCCAAAGATACTTTTATGTTATGATAAAACTGATGTACTGGATGGGGATAGAACAATATCTCCATGTTTGAAAACCAGCTAATCCACCCTTTAGATTCAAACACTTTCATCAAGAGTGACTTTATCAACAATATCCACTCATTAAACACCTATTTCTTAGTAGTTATAACACGACTTCCCAATCCTGGCTCCATAGAACCCGCATAACTACTAGATTTACCTTTCTAATGCTTAACTGATGTTTATTCACTATGTCCATCCATTGCATGCTTCATTCTCACCATTCTGAATGATTGGGTTTGGAGGAAGTCAAAGGTCAAAGATTCGAATGGTATTGAGAGGGTAGTGAAAGGTAGACGTGTGGATCAAATTAATGTTATCATTTAGGGATTGTACTTTGTAAAATATATTATATAATAATAGTAAAATAAGAAATAACTAAACTGTGTCATTTTACATAAAATAAAAAAGAAGAATATATTTACTAAAAAGACCCTCTCAGTATAAATTTCATGCCAATGGTATCAGTCTCACTTAATCGGTATTACACGATCAATTTCATGTAATCAAATTTATCTGATCATTTTCACTGATCAATTTCACAAAATCAGTTTCATACAATCGGTTTCACTGATCGGTTTCACTGGTTAGTGTCACCTAATCAGTTTCACCTAATCGGTTTCAAAGATAAAAAGACATTTATAATTAAATAAAGTTGGATAGTCTTTATGTATTTATCATTCCCAGTTCATCTCTAATGTAGCTCATTCTCTCAGAGTGTAAAGTTTTGTTAAAAATACATGAAAGTTTATGCTCAGTCCTAATAAACTCATGAGTTATATCACCTTTTTTATAATGGTCTCTAAAAAAGTGATGTATTACATCATTATGTTGTGTACTATAATGAGAAATTGGATTTTTAGAAATTTTAATAGCACTTGTATTGACACAATTTATGGGGATGTGTCATAATTGATATTGATAGTCTAGAAAAGTGTGTTTCATCCAAAAAAATTTTGCACAACAACTACCAGCAGCAATGTACTCTACTTCAACAGTTGATAATGAATTCAAATTTTTCTATTTTAATACACCATGAAATTTGAAACTTTCCCAAAATGTGGCATGTTCCAAAGGTTCTATTTCTATCAAATTTACATCCACCAATGTTAGAATTAGAATAACTAACCATATCAAAAGGAGGTCCTCTTTGGTAGAACAATCCAAAATTAGTTTTATATTTGAGGTATTTAAAAAATATTTTAATAAAATTTAAATGGGATAATTTTAGGTTTTACTAAAATATTTCACACATACACACAATAAACATGATTTCTAGCCTACTAGTAGTTAAGTAAAGAAAACTCCCAATAATTCCTCTATAAGTTGTTGGATCAATAGATTTCCCATTTTCATCATGTTCTAACTTACATGTAAAACTCATATGTGTTTCACTACGCTTAACACCATCAAATACATTTATTTTCAAAATATCTTTAGTATATTTACTTGTATTAATAATAATACCTTCTTTGTTTTGATATATTTGAAATCCAATAAAATATTTAAGTTCACCCCTAAAACACAATTCAAACTCACTTTGCATCATTTTTGAAAAATCATTACAAAATGAATTTTCATAAGATCCAAAAATAATATCTTCTGCATATATTTGTTCTATTAAAACATATTTAGAAATTATTTTTATAAATATAGTGGGATATACAAATCCTTTTGTAAAACCTTTTGAAATAATAAAGTTACTTAACATTTCATACCAAGCTCTTGGAGCGTGTTTCAAGTATAAGGCCCCAGCCTTAAAACATTACTTAATCATGTGTTAAATAAAGAATTAACATTGAGGATCTTTTCAGGATTAGAGTTTTAGATAATTACGCCATAACTATTACATTACATCTCAAATATTACAAAGTAGACACTTCTAATCTAAGAAATTTTTTCACAACAATAAATATCATTAAATAAAACAAGAATTATTTTCATGAAATAAATCTTATTGAATTATTAATTTCTCTTACCCTTCTTTATATCCTGTTAAAAACATTTCAAAAAAATGGCATGCACATAAAAATCTTAGTAAGGGATATAAAATAAAGAAAGATAACATTAGTCCATCAATTCATACAAATAAACAAAATCACCCTTCTCAATCAAAAAACATATGATATTGAACCTACCTCATGAATTCATAAGAATTGTGAATAACACATAGAAATAATAAATCACAAAGGTAACTTGTGGCAACCATATCATACTTACATTGTAGCTTTCATAACTACATAGGGAGTTATGTTTGGAATACCCTTCACAGAATATTCCCTAAATCTATTAGGAGAGACATTAACATTTACCTTTGTCACATTAACCAATTCATTGAAGAAATATCTTGGACTCACTTACCCTTGGATTATCACGAAACCAATCATTTACATAAACAATGCCCAAGAACCATAAAATATTCATAACACATAACACAAGCATAATGGAAAGATAACATTTACACATTGAAATCACAATATATCATTTCAATATATTGACATAATAAATAAATTCTCAAAATCAATTTCCAACACTAAAAAAACTAAAAATAATATATGGTATATATTTTCCTTTTAAAAAACATTACATCTTTGTAAGGAAGACAAATATGAAAAAAATTATTGCGGTGGAAAAAGGTCATTATCATCACATGCGTTAAAAAGAAACATTATTTTTTTCATTTCATAAAACGATTCACTAATAATGATTTCTTTTGAATGAAAATAAAAGTCAAAGGGTTTAATACACCGTATAAAAGAATGTTGTGTATAAATCAAAAATAGGCCTCAATGAAAGGAGACTGAGGAGAAGTCCTATATGAAAATTCTCTAGCCTAAAGAAGTCACCTTAATATTTAAAAAATGAGTTGATGGAAGAGAAAAGGGTCTCTCATAACTGGTACATAAAATGTACATAAATAAGGATATATAATAATATATCTCTACATAATAAAATTAATATTAAAAGAAATAACCAAAAAGAAGTATTTGACAAAAAGATGG
Organism: Viscum album; assembly: GCA_963277665.1. NCBI lineage: Eukaryota > Viridiplantae > Streptophyta > Magnoliopsida > Santalales > Viscaceae > Viscum > Viscum album. The sequence goes on along the minus strand of OY728138.1, from coordinate 534,979,935 downwards.
GGGTAAAAGGTTCCCTTACCTTGAGTCTGACTTGTCACATATGCTCCTTGTTATTTATGAATAATAAACTTAAGTTATTTTAAACTAGAATCAGAACATTTTTCTAGTTTATTATTCCTTTTATATCACTTATTACCAAGTTATAAACATTACATAATTATTTAAGTAAATATCGGTCATTTTGTAAATATTTGCTACTTGATTCAAAAATGAACTTGTTATAATTACAAATTTTCTATGTGGTAAAAAGTCTATTATCTAAAAAATGGTATTAATGATTTAAATATCATATATATCCAGTATATATATGTTTTTATAATAGTACAAAACATTTGGAGACAAGAAATTAAATTCATCGTTCATGGAGACGGTAAGTCGTACGTACGCATGAATGCTATGTTCATTTCTTTTTCATATTTAAAGAGGTGACGAATAAATGATACATAGGTATATTATAATTTTATAATAATATAATTTTATATATATTATACAAATTTTCATTAACTCTATCCTTTATACGTTCCATTTATGGAATGAACTAGTCATCTCACTTTGAGGGGGCGGTAGTCCGCACTTCCTCAAACGAAATTATCGTATTTATTCATAATTGAAAGAATAAAGTAATGATTGAAATAAAAATAATAATAGAGAAAAAATACATATCATATATAACATATATAAATATAGTTCCATCATAATGTTCACCATGACAGGTGGTAGGGGAAAATTGAACAATCATCATTTCACGAGGTAGTAGTTCGTCGACCACAGAAACAGTATGTTCATATCCATTAGATGGAGGTGTGTGTATGTTTAGTTCAAAATCTTATAATAAAAACAACTTGGTATATTTAAGATACTTTTTTCTTTATAAAATAATGGAATAAAGAGAGTTTAGTGGGTTGGATAAGGAAAATAAATGAATGAATCTTGAGAGAAGACATTACCTCAAATCAGGTAACTCCTTTTGATTTAAGATAAAAGGCTTTTTGAATTTCCTTATGCACAAGGTGAGGCTTAAAGAAGGAATATAGGGATGTTATAATATTATTTGGTAAGAGGATGTTTGAGACAATGGGCTTGTTAGGTTTGATTAAATGGGTAGAAGTCATACCCTTTTATAAGATAGAGAATGGGAACTTTAAGAATATCTTGAAAGATTATTTTATTATAAATGGAATTTCGATTCCAAAAGGTAAAAAAATAATTTAATTATAAGATAAGATGATGATTTTTATAAATTCTCTTAACCAATAGGTTTTAGACAAGTTTAGGTCTCAGATTTAACCTTACCTTTTTGCTTTAACAATTAGTTAACTAATTTAACTCTTACCATGTCTTCTTGTACATTCTTACTATATGGTTAATATAGTTACTATAAAATGAAAATAGAAAATAAAGTGGCTCATTAATGAAATTTTAAACATTATGTTATTTATTTGGTAGACTATTATATTTTTATGACTATTTTATCATTTAATGAAATATTATATGTTTTAAAAACTCATTTATGTCAATTTTTATACTATTCATATCTTGACTTTTTAAAAATCCATAACAACTTGATTATTTCGAAAAAACATCATTAATTAAATTATAACAAGTAATACTCATCCATAAAATTCTTTTATGGATTAAAAAGGGTTAAAATAAATTTATTTTAATATTTACAATCTCATTTAATTAAATTATTCATTATTAATGTAATTACTAAATCATCATTGTGTCATACATAAATTTATTTATTTGATTTATAAAAGTTATAAATAAAATACCATAATGTAGAAATTGTTTTATATTTCTAATTATTTTTTATAGTTGAAATGATCAATTATATAACCCCATATAATTTTTTTTAATAAAATATACATTTTTATGTTACATTTTCCTTTACACTAAATTAATTATTATAAAATGTCATTTTCACACACAAGTGGCTCCATTAGGTCAAAAAATCGGCCCAAGGAGGCCCAAAGTCGTCCATATATCATTTAATAAGATTAGGATACATGTTATATTAGTTTAATTTTATTATAATATTTTTTTACCCTTATTTACCCGATTTACCATTTAACCATGGTAAATAAAATAATTACTAATGTTACTATTCATAATGTCAAAAAATAGAAGGTGCCTATTTACATAATTTAATCCTTCAGATTACAAATATGGAATCAATTTTCCAAATTCAAAACACAGAATTTGCATAATTTTATTTAAAATTAACTCCCATTGTCAAAACCAAAAAGTGGGGTTTTAAGAAGAAATAACAATCCGATGATTGACTTGTGTTTACGTCCAATTAAAATGTGAAATTACTTCAAATGACTATAATTGGATTAAATGATAAAAATATAATCCAATTATACTTTAAAACTAATAAAAAGGTCAATCTATCTATATAAATAAATTATATGAAAAGGTATTTTTGAATTAAAATGTAGTATTTTTCACTATTCATTAAAAAATTAACATTTCCAGAAAAATACCAAAATTTCATCCAAAGTAAATTTTGATTGCCCGATTCTAATTAAGAATTTAATTTTGTCAAATGTAAAATATAAAAGTGAAAAAAACTATTTTTAAAGAAACCCATTGCTGTGTGTTGAGTATACTATCAGAAAAAGTGACCTCTTTAAAATAAAATAAATATTTATTCATAAATATTAATAGAAAAGAAAAAATATATTATTCTATAAATATCTGGTTCATTACAACTTTCCTCCCTTTTTGAAATTGCATCCTCCAAATTTAAAAATTGTGCTTAGAAACATCATTGAAAGTCCCACAATGAAAAAAGAGTCAATAAAACAGTCACATTAAAATAAATAAATATAAGTATAAAGGTCACCTGAAATAATCCATACTAGGATTCCATGTAAGAAAAAATGGATATAGAAGTGAAACTAACCATTATTTTCTGATGGAGACTGATAGAAAACATGATCTGGAGAAAGTTAACTACCAGAAAATCACAAACTGGTGAAATGTTAAACAGTCTTTGATTCCCCAGTAAGAAAAGTAAATGGAAACCATTTTTTTAAGTTCATTTTCATAATATTTTGTAATTTACTTATGAGATTGACTAAGAACATAAGTAAATATACTTAATTTTCAAATAGAGTTACATCCTTTAATAAATTTATACCACAAACTCATCTTTTCTCCAAATGATGAGTATTAAAGATGACTTGTCCATGTAAAGACCCTGAATTTACATGTATTTTTTATTTAAATGAGAATTTTACGAGTCCGCGAAAATTTACTGCGCATGATTTTGAGACCTGGTGTGCTCGGAATCAATTTCTGAAGTTTTGTTCTGGTACATTCAGTAAACGTACGAACAAGTTTTTATAACTTTTGAACCAGTGCTTGGAATTGAAATCTGAGGTAACCGTTGAAATCACAGCGTCAGTATTCTCTTAAGGAGACTTTCACATCGACAGAAGTGGGTCGAGAATAAAAGATAGTTTTTGGGTTTTTAGTGAAATATTTAAATAAAAATAAAGTTGTGTAGCTTTATTTTTTATTTTGTTTGTTAAAGCCTCCTTGTTGAAGTTGGAGGCGGGGAACACCAAGCCTTAACCACCCATGAGAGGCTAAGGTGGTGGGGCCCACTCGAACCTAACCTCCCAAGTGAGGTTACGGTGTCGGGACCACCCGGGACTAAACCCCCCCCCCCCCATTAAATGAGGGAAACCACTCAACTCCCTCATAAATGAGGGAGAATTTCTTGACCACCTCTACCCAATTAATGATGCCACCACCTCCCTTCTTAAGTGTTCCAATTCCCCTAAATTAATGATTCCAAATCCTCCTCATAAAATAATTGAGCCAACGCCTTCAATTAATTGTTTAACCCATTTTAATTTTGTGCCAAAAATTAAATAATAGATAACCTTAATCTATTATTTTGGGTTGGCATTTGTCTTTTGGTGGAACTTGGGAGAAGAGAGAGAGTTTAGGGAGAAAATCTCTCACCAAAGAAGAATGAAGAACGCGTTCTTCCAATGAAAAATTCTGGCGAGGAACGTATTCAAATTTCTTCGTCGGAACCTCCTTCAACGTAGGACGTCTTCAACTACGACGAGCTGGTGCACAAAACGAAGATCGAGGAAAACACCAACGTCCGTCCTTTCCAATGATCCGTCTTCTTTCTCGTGACTCCATCAATGAACAACGAACAAAGGTAGGGGTTTTATTTGAATAAGATATTATTCCTATATTTCTTCCCTTATAAAACAAAGTATCATTGTGGATGCTACCTTGCGGGTTGGGAACATTTATTTGTGGGATGATGTAGGGTGTTTTTCTTCTCTATTTTTTGACAATTCTTTGAAAATAAAGAAGGTTTTGAACTGCTTTCTACCACCCTAAACGCCGAGGGTGCAGGACAAACTAACATGGACCGACTCCCTCCACCAATCTCTCTTGTAATGTTCTTCAGCATGACGATTAAATGAAGAGGTGACGAAGGTGACATATATTGACCGTGATACCCGCAGTCTCCGAAACCCGCGCCTCCCCTCGCAGCGCTACCACCTTCCGACTTCTGGCTGCCCGCTGGCCTCCCGGCCACCCGCCGGCCTCCCGGCTCCCGGCCGCCCGTCGACCTCCCTCCTCTCGGTCGCCCGCTGGCCTCAAGGCTTCTGGGCCGAGTTGTTCAAGCCGCACCCATCGCGACGTCCGACCGAGCCAGCCTTCCGGGCTGAGCCGCTCGAGCTACGCCCCTCGCGGCGTCCGGCCGAGCTGGCATTTTGAGGCGAGCCACCCGAGCTGTGCCCCTTATGGAGACTCGGCCGTGTCGGCCTCCCGCACCACTCGTGGCGCTCTGGGCCAAACCATCTTCATGCCACTGGGCCGAGCTGCCTACGCAGCCCCCCTCCGGGATGAACTGCCCTCGCGACATGATGGGCTGGGCCCAGCAGGCCGGGCTGAACCCAATGGGCCAGGTCAGACCTAACGAGTTAGACTGGGGTGATCTGAACTGGGTCAGCCTAGACTAAGACAGGCCGGGTCGGTCCAACCGGTTCGGACTGGACCCGGGCCTACTACAGACCCTTTACTTTCTTTTGGACATATCTTTGGCACCGGACGTTCATTTGACGAACCGTCAGCAGCGCTGGTATTCTTTGATCTTGATGATCCCTTTGAGTATACCCCACTAGAGTTTTGGGTATATTTGAGATATGGTCAGGTTGGATCGCTCACGAATCCAACCGGGCCCCCGGGACTAAAATGCTAATAACTCACAGACCGGTGTCTGATTGATGCACCGTTTATTGCATTGAGACCTCTACGACATGGCGGACCTTTGGGATACTTATTCATGAGAATTCATGGTGGTTTATGTGACAACACTTGGATTGAGGATTAGACCCTCCCCAAATCAAGCGTGCTTTGTGTGGGAACCCTATGGATAACTCCATTGTGATAAAGGGATCCTACATGGACTTACTACTGTTCCAGGATCCTACGTGGGTTCAACAGCTCTGACCACTGTTCGAGGATCCTACATGGGTTCGACAGCTCTGACTAATATTCCAGGATCCTACTTGGGTTCGACAGCTCTGACTACTGTTCCAGGATCCTACCCGGGTTCGACAGCTCTGACTACTATTCCCGGATCCTACGTGGGCTCGACATCTCTGATTACTATTCCAGGATCCTACATGGGTTCGACAGCTCTAATTACTGTACTAGGATCCTTTGTGGGTTTGACAGAGTAGATGATTCAACTACTACATCTAATCATCTCTATCTCTCTACATAATTTGTATACATTTTTGAGATGTGTCAGTAACTTTTGTGTTTACCTCATGATTGAGATGAATTACTTGATAACTTAGGTATAGGTATGGTCATCTACATAAGTGGGGTTATCTGTTTATTTCATACTTTTTGGTTAATCCTTGTTGGATTTTGTGAGACCATGAGGGTATCGGGATCCCTACTGAGTATCGTTATACTCACCCCTGCACGGGCTAAGCCCACACCTCGTTGTGTTGGATGCAGATAATGGACAACGCTGACTAAGGATGAGAGTACCAGGACTAGACGGTACCCAGGGTAGACCTTACGTAGTGATGGTACATAGAGGAGATGGATGGACATGGAGTGCTGAGGAGGCGATCTGTACCTACCCTTCCGGTAGGAACCTTGGAAGACGTTCCAATGACAGTTTTTCCTTTCTTCTGTTGTACTTTCAGTTCCTTGTACTTCACTATTGGTCTTGTATTTCCGGCCCCTTTTACTTTCAGTACACTTTTTTAATAGAATTTTTAATTAGTGTTTTATTTATAGCTTGTGCTCTGTTGTGTGTGTTTATAGGTTATAAAGGCAATGCCTTCCCAGTTTTAGGGAATTACGCCTTTGGTTCTAGTCACCAGCCTTTGGTCTATGGAAGACGGTCTTGGGGTAGTCACAGCATGGGCCTCGAGGGACGGGTCATGAAAAATTGGTATCAGAGGATTCAGTTCTACCACACAACTCAAGACTCCACTATTTTTTGTGAAGTAATAGTGTTAAGGGAACTTATTGTGGTTTTCAGTTCAGGGAGTCCAGTGTTGGTGCAATGGCCGGCGTATCCATACACCAGGACCCTAACTTCTGATTTCCAACTTAATTCATGAAAACACCGATTGCGTTTGTGTTTTGAAAAGTTTTCTTTGTGATGTCTTTTAGTTTTCTCACAAGGTATAACCTCTTGACTGTGGCACACCTCTTTTTTTCATGATGGCCTCACGCAGATAGCTTGCCAGGGTTCCGAGATTTGTACAAGGTGGCAGCCCACTGAGCAACGAGGCCTCAGTGCAGGGCCCTATCACAGTGAAGGAACTAGAAATACCACTAGCTGTTGGGCCACAAATTCCACCATCCCCTGCAGTAGAGAGTACACGTCTCCTGAGCACGTTGCACGAGTTCCAGCTCTAGAGGCCACCCAGGTTCAGGGGTGAGACGGACCTGTAGGCAGCTGAGGATTGGCTGGAGCCTATGGTGAGAGTCTTTAGACAGGTAGGGACACCATCTGACCTTATGGCGATCCTTGTCATAAGTCTCCTTCAGGCAGCAGCAGGCAGATGGTGGAGCCTGATGCTCTAGGTGCATGACGAGGCGACACTTCTCTTGGAAGGCTTCGAGAGCCTGTTTCGGGCGAAGTTTTTCCCAGACACCCTACGTGTAGTGCAGATACAGGAGCTACATCATTTACCGCAGGGTAGCATGATAGTGGCATAATACTCAGCAAGGTTGACCAACCTCTCACGCTACTCCACAGATATAGTGAGAGACCCATTCTTCAAGGCCCAGACCTTCAAGCAGGGGCTCATGCGAGAGATCAGGGCTTCGATAATCTCCCCCAGCATCCCGATGCATGAGAAGGTGTTGGAGTGAGCCCTCTTAGTATAGAGTTTCCTTGCTGGGCAGTCACCAGCAGGGAGACCCACCACTGGACGTCACGTGGCGGAGTCTTCTACAGCTGGCAGTAGACAAATATCACAGAGATCCAAGAGGACCAGGACATCAGGTGGACAACCTCATGATAAAGGTTCGGTTGTGCAGGGCACACAAGACATTGTCAGTCATACAAGGAGTAGCCAGTGCTACGCATGCGACGGGCAGGGTCACATGGATCGTGACTGCCGACCCACCGTTTAGATGATCAGAAGATAGATGAAGGACCTCCTAGGCAGAGGCAAAGATTCGATTGAGGTGGTCCGCAAGGAGCAGGAAGACATGGAAGGGGAGCTGGTCATGCAGCTGGCGGTGGATGACGTTTTTAGGTGTTACCACCACTACCACTAGGAGGTCCACCCCGACCGCAGGGAGAATGTGGATGTGGGAGAGCTCAGCTCTTGGCAGCTGAGGCCTACGATCACGGCGCTCCGGAGATGATTTGGGGTATGATATGTGTCTACTCCACCATAGCTGCAGTACTTATAGACACAGGTTCTAGTCACTCTTTCATTGCCATTGCCCTCGTTCGGAGCTCGGAGATTTCGACGGAGCGGTTGGCTTGATCCTTACATCTATAGATTTCTACGAGAGTGGATTCGACGATTACCCACTGGTGTCGGTAGTGTGAGATTACTCTAGGTGGTGAGAGCTTCAGCTGGGATCTCCTAGTAGTGGCGTCGAGGCCTTACGACGTCTTCTTGGGTAGGACTAGTTATCTATAGTCTGTGCTCAAATTGACTGTATAGGTGCAAAGTGTGGTGTGTCCGCACGGATGGGACCAGTTTTACCATCATCGATGAGAAATGAGAATTTGTAGCATAGGATGGACTTTCCCGGAGGAGAGTGCAGCCGATCACTAATTAGTTGGCTTTCCTTACCCTCGGAGCAGTTGATGTGGAGAGTATGAGCTATCCTGCATTGTTGGACCAGTACACGGATGTTTTCCCTGAAGATTTCCTAGGTCAAAATCCTCACAGAGAGGTGGAAATTTATATTTACTTGTACCTCGGGACAACCCTTATATCTACACCTGTATATTGGATGGCTCCCACGAAGCTCCATGAGGCATGGGTATAGCTAGAGGACTTACAGGGGAAGGGATTCACTTGACCCAGTGTTTCTCCCTGGGCAACCCCGATTCTATTCGCCAAGAAGGTGGATGAGAGCTTAAAACTTTTTGTTGACTATCATTTCCTGAACCGGGTGACTGTGAAGATTAAGTACCCACTTCCGAGGATTAATGTACACTTCGATCAGCTGAAGGGAGCACGTTGGTTCTCGAAGATAGACCTCCGATCGAGCTACCACCAGCTCAGATTACGGGACAAGGATGTGCAGAAGACAACTTTAAGATGTCGGTATAGTAACTACGAGTTCTTGGCTATGCCATTCGGTGTAACCAATGCTCCAGTAGTGTTCATGGGACTCATGACCAAGATATTTCATCCGTACCTTGATCTCTTTGTCATAGTCTTCATCAACGACATACTAATCTACTCAACTACTGAGGAAGATCATGCCTACCATTTGTAGGAAGTACTGGACACACTCTGAGAGCACCGGCTTTATGGTAAGCTCTCGAAGATCCAGTTTGGGATCCAAGAGGTTCACGTTCCGGGACATGTCATATTGGAGGCTTGAGTTGTAGTGGATCCAATGATGATTGAGGCAGTATGTTACACCCCAACCCCAGTTACCCAGAGTCGGTGCATTATTACAAAACATTGGCATGATCACAAGGAATCACGTCCCAAAGGACCGATCAGTTTAGCAGCCTTAGAAACACTAGATATATTCATAAGTCTTACATTGCATCATAAAAATGAAAACTAAAACAACATAGTATCCATATTCCATACTCATATCCCCGCATACTTTCCCTGCAGGTCATTCATAAATTACTTTTTCACATCCTGGGAAAAATAAAACATTGAAAGGGGTGAGCTCAGATGCTCAGTATGGATAAAAATATAGCAGAAACTTTCATAGATAAACAAAAATATTTAAGGCAATGTATAACTAAAACAAAAGACTTTTAAACTTGAACTTCAGCATAATATGGAAAAGATAAAAATCAAATAATGCCACTTAATTACTCGCATGGATATTCGACTAGTCAAATAATCACATGCAATATCAATAACGACTTTTATAATGATGGAATGCATAATGCCAGACTATCATCACCACATAGCCAAGGCCTCGTACCAAGACTACAAATAAGATTTTTTCAAGGCCTCATGCTAAGACACTAGTTTGTCTCATGAGACCTACCGATGCATCGAGGAGCTATAGCGGGCTCCACCCGTCACTTACTAAGTCCAATTCATTCCTCACATGAAAATGTCTAAACATAACATAAACATTCGTATTAAAACTAGCATAAGAAATGTCAATACTTTACCCACAAACCATGAATGGTATAAAAATAACACATCCATAGTAAAACATATCACAAAACCTTTAACACAATATGGAAGATTTGTATCATGATAAATCAACTTCAAAACAAGTTTAAAATCTATTAAAGGATTTTGACGTTGATGAAAATGATTTGTAAAACTATTTGAGGGAAATACCCCATTTTCATGAAAACATTTAGAAGTCACACAATTTGGAAAAGAATTAATTTAAATACATTTTTTAATCAAATTTTCCCATACCACATTGAAACTTTTGAAAGGAATTAACATTTTAAAAAACATTCATGTCCATATAAATAAATCCTTAAAAACCATTTTGAAGACATGGAAATTAGTGAGAAAGATTTAGAAGAATAAATATTTAAAACATTTGAAATGATGTTTTAGTAAAAAGTCCCTTCAAAATAATCCCTTTTAAAACTCTTTCATAAAACATGGACATGGATAATAAATATTCCCCACTAGATACTTACGTAAAACAACCTCAGATAATAAAGAGATTCTGAAATTAACCCTTACCAATTTGGTAACTTAAGAAACATACACCCCATGAAAGAGGTATCATAAAATGAATATGTAAATACACATAAATTAAATTGTATTAAATAAAGAATACAATTATGGGGAGTACATACACCACAAAAATGGTAATAGTGGCAATATGGCATGAATCTCACAGGAATAAGGAGTGAGATGAAAACCCCTTACCTTGTACTTTTCCTTGGTCAAGGGTAGGTTAACATACTGTATAATAGTTAAATCATTGTTATTAATTTATAAAAGAATCATATACATAAATATGATGTCATATATGATCTTTTAATATTGATTTGTTAATAATATTTTAGTATTATCGTCGTTTCAGGTGTTAATTGATTAGTTTTCCTTTATATGCTTCGTTACGTAGGCCATGTTTGTTATGTATAGGATGTATATTATTCATATCCAGAATGATATAAACTACTTAAACATTACTTTCAATCATCAAACTATAATTATTCTTGAATAGATATGAGGGGGAAATGAATCTCATCGCGTTCGTGGAGACGATAATCCGTACGTACGCACAAATGCTACTTCCATTTCATTTTTCATTTTAAAAGGAATCAAAACCAAATGATACATAGGTATATAATTATTCCAGTATAATATAATATCTTATATGTGTTACTTATGTTCATTAACACCATCCTTTATATGTTCCATGTATGGTATGAACGAGTCATATCACTTTGAGGGGGCGGTAGTCCGCACTTCCTCAAATGAAATTTTTGTATATATATACAACATGAAACGAATAATGGTATGATATAAAATGGGAATGAAGAAGATTATATATAAAATAAATATCATTAATATCATATTTAATTATAGTGCCATCATAATGGACACCATGAGAGGTGGTAGGAGATAATTTAACAATCATCGCTTTGTGTGGCGTTTGGTTGCTATCCACAGAAACGTTATGTTCTTCACCCATTAGATAGATGTGTGTGTAAGTGTAGTTCTAATAATTCTAATAAAAATATACTAGTATATTTAGGATACTGGTTTTGTTACAAAAGTAAATAATAAGAAGAGTTTATGGTTTGGAGGAGTAAAATAAAATAAAATAAGCTAAGAGAAATCGTTACCTTTACTTTTGGAAACTCCCTTTGGTTTGAGCCAAAAAGGACTCTTGAAGTTACTTATGCCTAAGCTAAGGCTTCTAAAAGGAGTATAGAGATGTAGGTAGATTATTTGTTCATAGGTTGGATGAGCCAAAAGGCTTGATAGGTGTGAGGAATTGGTTAGAAGTGGTGTCCTTTTATAAGGGGGAGGAGGGGCACTTTAGAAAAATATAGAAATATTATTTTATAATAAATTCATATTCAGTTTATAATGGCTCCAAAGGGGATTATTTAATGGCTAATGTGGGTATGGGTCTAAAACCACTCAACCAATATAATTTAGACAGGTTTGGGTCATTATATTAACCTTATCTTTTATTTTTAACTCTTAGTTAATTAGTTTGACACTTACCATGTAACTTTGTATTTTTATATTATATAGTTAATAAACATACTATATACCTCCAAGATACCCCCAAGTGTTCCTTTAATGATACAAATATCATTATATAAGTCTCTTGGCTGAACCTTAGATTTTTAGGAATAGAATATAAATTAATAATACAATATTTGTTTTAAAAACTCATTTATGTCAATTTTGACACTACTCAATAATTGATTTTTGTTAAAGTCTAAAAAACTTTATTAACTCGAACGAAATTCATTTAAGAAATATTAACATGTCATATTAACCAATAAAATTCGTTTATGTCATCAAAACCTTAAAATTATATTTATTTTAACATTTATAATATCAATTACTTGATTATTTCATTAATAAGAAAAATATTGCATCATTATTGTGTCATATATATTTTTTCTTTTTCAATGTCTAAAAATTGTAAATAAAATACCATTATGTAGGAAATATTTTTATATTTCTAATGAATATTTATAGTCTAAAATAAAATATATATAACCCTATGTAAAAATTGTTTTTCTAAAAGATATATGCTTATGTCATTTTTGTATTTATTTTATCTTAATTAATATAAAGTGTCATTATCACTTACAAGTGGATCCATGGGGTCCCAAAATCGACCCAAAGATTCCCATGGTCGGAAATGTATCAACCAATAGAGTTAAGACACGTTTTAGGGTAATTTATTATTATTATTATATTATTTTTTTACCCTTATTTACCGGATTTACCCTTTAACCATGGTAAATAAAAATATTTACCGAAGTAATTATTCAAAATGTCTAAAAATAAAAGTTACCTATTTACACAATTTGTACATCCTGATTAAAAATATGGATTCCATTTTTAAAAATTCAAAATATAGAATTGGCAGAAATTAATTTAAAATTAATTCCCGCTGTCAAAACAAAAAACGTGTTTTTAAGAGATAATAATTATCAAAAGATTGACACTTGTTTAGGTCCGGTTTAAATATCAAATTATGTCCAATGATAGAAATTATATTAAATGGTTACAATATATTATAAATATACTTTAAAACCACTCAAATTCAAAATTTATCACCATTTAGTATTTCGATTAAAAAAGTTGTTTTTAATAAAAAATTAGTAATTTTCACTATTCATCAAAATATAAAAGTTATCCGAAAAGTACCAAAATTTCACCCTAGGCTAAATTAGATATTAAAAATCCAAAAATGAATTCCATTTTGAGAGATAAAAGTTATAAAATTTCAAAAAGTAGGTATTAATAGTCATAACGGCTTGTTCGATTTGTTGTGGTGTGTGTTAGAACTTGAAGTTGCGTACAACACACACTACTGTATTATTCAAAGAGAAGCGTACCGAGGAGGCTTGGGGTGTTACATTGTAAATTTTTTATGTCCCCATTCTAAAGAATAAATTTATTTAGTCAAATTGAATATATAAATGTTTTAAAATATTGGATTTAAAAAGGGCTCACCATTAAAAGTTGGTAAAAGTGCAACTTTTGAAAAATATTCCTTTTATATGAAAAAATTAATTTTTTCTTACATTATGTCTAAGAAACTCATAATATGGATTATATAATTATAGGGGTTATATAATTTTCAAAATTCAGTTAATACTATTCATAACCTCTTTTGAACGACTAGTTTGGTAAGTCATGGTGCGCTTGAACTCGGTGTTGCGTGTAGTGCGAGTTATTGAATTATTTTGAAGAAATAACACACTATGAAATCTTGGGGTGTTACATTATCCCCTCCTTCAATAAATTGCGTCCTCACAATTTGAAACTGTTTTTCGAAAATAAAAGGTTGAAAATAGAAAATATCTTTGTGGGAAAACCCACATCGGAAATTGGGTTAATAAAATTTAGTCTTAATATGAGGAAAAGGGAAATGAAAGGGTCACCACCAAATTATGATCTCGATTAGGAGAATATTGGTGGAAATTAGAGAAATATAATTGGAGGGAAAACGTAAATATTTATAGGTAGTTATTTAGGTCATCAATCACAAACAAGTGTAAAATTGTGGGCCTTAAATTCATCAATCTATGATGATTTAAAATACCATCGGTTCAACAAAACATATGGTATTAGGATAACACATTTTTTGTTTTAAGATTCCTTCACTAAAGTATAAGAATTAATTTTTTTCATTGAATATGAGAAGAAGAAAAATATATACTTGACAAGTAGAGTCTCATCCTTTAACTAAGTTCTACCATAAACTCATATTTCACTCTAAAAGATAATAGAACTCAAAAATAATATTCTATTTATCCTATTCGTATAGGGTTAAAAAAATGAATTTATAATTCATCTAGAAGAACCATTAAAAAACGACATTATGCAATCCAGGACATCACATGAGTCAGTGGTAGGTGATACACCCTTGTCGCCCTTAGATTGTGAGTTCAAGTCTCGTGGCCTTGCCGGACGCGACAGGTTTCCGCCCGACCTCTGGGTTGTCTTTTTTATGGAAATCCAAAAATAATCTCAAATTGGACTTATCCAAAATACTTCTGTCCATACTCACAGGCCAAAATTTATAACGCAAGTAAACACAATGAAGATCCCTTTTTTTCACATAATAGCATGTGAACACCTTCATCATGTATTCTTTTGAAACACTACAACATCCTGAAATACCATAAAACCTTATTGATTACGTTCATGATCCCTTATTACTTATAGAATAATGGATATACTCATTCTATCCAAAAATGTTGTAAACTCCAAAAATTATGGAATATACAAATCATTAATTAGTTTCAAGGTAGTCAAGAATATCCAATATAATTTATCCAAATCAATCATGTATTATTCCAAAATTACTACCTCGGTATCAGAACAATATTATGGTTTATCTTTCTATCAACCATATATTTTCCAAAAATTTAACCCGCTATTGAGTCACTTTTATTTATTCCACACAATAATGAAATAGTACTGCAGTACAATCCTTATTTATTTCCAGTACATCATTGATACAACACTTCAATTAAATAATTCCAAAACAACAACATATGAACACTAGTCATTCGTCTTCATCTGTGGTAGTATCATAACTTGATTATTATCCAATAGCATAATTTACAGCATAGTCTGATGACTGGTACATTGGTTCGTGTAGTGTCCCAACTCCTTGTAGATGAATCATTGTACATTTGAAACCTTTTTCTTACCCTTGCAGTCACGTATAAGGTGTCCTTATCCCATTCCCTTCTGGAAAGTTCCACGGTGTTTCTTCCCACAGTTATCACATATGGGAAAATTATTCTTTTCTCTCTTCCCTTTATCCATCTTTCTATCTACCATCCATTTCTTCTCTTGATTCCCTTCAAATCCATAGGACTCAGAGAACACTTTACTTATCTTATCAGCACATGATACTATTTCTTCATATGATGATAATACATGGGAGACTATTTCCCTTATAAATGATGAATTAATACCCTGAAATATATGATCCTTCTTACTAATTGGATCATGCGTATTGATGGAGTACTCATTCCTTCTACTGGGAACCATTTCTAAATAATGGAATACACTAGATTAGTTTATGAATAACAATACCTAATCCCAAACTTGTGAAACACTTAACATAAATTAAACAGTTTATGGATATAATACATAATCATAAAAAAAAATCTTTGAGTAAGTATATACTCATAAACCATTCATAATTGTTTGTAAAGAAAATGAGAATAATCATAAGCATATCCCCCAGGAGTGTCATAACCAAGATTGCAACAAGGCCCGTTGTCGTACACCAGTTCTTGTTTGAGTCTAACTCAAAGTGGTGTTTTCGGGTTTTACCCCTAGGCACATCTATGCCAGAGCCTCCTCTACCTGCTCGTATCCAGACATCGATGTATTGCTCAGAAAACTCACAAAATCTCTACAATACTAAAGTTCTAGGAAGTTCTTTTATACTAATCATCAAAGTCCATCTTAGGTCTATGTTCTCTAATAAGAATTTATCTAAATCTAGCTTCCAAGGTTTGTACTAAACTTCCTCTGATACCAAATGTAACACCCTGACCCCAGTTACCCAGAGTCGATTCATTATTACATAACATTGGCATGATCACAAGGAATCACATCCCGAAGGAATGATCAGTTTAACAGCCTTGGAAACACTATATATATATTCATAAGTCTTACATTACATCATAAAAATGAAAACTACAACAAAATAGTCTCTATATTCCACACTCATATCCCCACATACTTTCCCTGTAGGTCATTCATAAATTACTTCTTCACATCCTGGGAAAAATAAAACATTGAAAGGGGTGAGCTCAGATGCTCAGTAAAGATAACAATATAGCAGAAACTTTCATAGATAAACATAAAAATCTAAGGCAATGTATAAATAAAACAAAATACTTTTAAACTTGAATATCATCATAATATGGAAAAGATAAAAATCAAATAATGCCATTTACTTACTCGCATGAATATTCTACTAGTCGAATAATCACATACAATATCAATAACCACTTTCATAATGAAAAAATGCCTAATGCCAGACTATCATCACCACGTAGCCAAGGCCTCGTGCCAAGAATACAAATAAGATTATGTCAAGGCCTCATGCCAAGACACTAGTTTGTCTCATGAGACCTACCGATGCATCGAAGATCTATAGCAGGCTCCACCCATCACTTACTAAGTCCAATGCATTCCTCATATGAAAAGGCCTAAACCTAACATAAACATTCCTATTAAAACTAGCATACGAAATGTCAATACTTTACCCATAAACCAAGAATGGTATAAAAAGAACACATCCACAGTAAAACATATCACAAAACATTCAACAAAATATGGAAGATTTGTATCTTGATAAATCAAATTCAAAACAAGTTTAAAATCCGTTAAAGGATTTTGACGTTGACGAAATGATTTGTAAAACTCATTGAGAGAAATACCCCTTTTTCATGAAAACATTTAAAAGTCACAAAATTTGGAAAAGAATTCATTTAAATACATTTTTTAATCAAAGTGTCCCATACCACATTGAAACTTTTGAAATTAATTAAAATTTTAAAAAACATTCATGTCCATATAAATAAATCCTTAAAAACCATTTTGAAGACATGGACATTAGTGAGAAAGATTTAGAAGAATAAATATTTAAAACATTTTGAATGATGTTTTAGTAAAAAGTCCCTTTAAAATATTCCCTTTGAAAACTCCTTCATAAAACATGAACAAGGATAATAAATATGTCCCAGTAGATACTTACGTAAAATAACCTCAGATAATAAAGAGATTGTGAAATTAACCCTTACCAATTTGGTAACTTACAAAACATACACCCCATGAAAGAGGTATCATACAATTAATATATAAATACACATAAATTAAAGTGTATTACATAAAGAATACAATTATGGGTAGTACATAAACCACACAAATGGTAATAGTGGCAATATGGCATGAATCTCACGGGAATAAGGAGTGAGATGAAAACCCGTTACCTTGTACTTTTCCTTGGTCGAGGGTAAGTTAACATCCTGTATAATAGTTAAATCATTGTTATTAAAATATAAAATAATCATATACATAAATATGATATCATATATGATCTTTTAATATTGTTTTCTTAATAATATTTTAGTATTATCGTCGTTTTGGGTGTTAATTGATTGGTTTTCCTTTATATGCTTCGTTACGTAAGCCGTGTTTGTTATGGATAGGTTGTATATTATTCATATCCAGAATGATATAAAGTCCTTAAAAATTTCTTTCAATCATCAAACGATAATTATTCTTGAATGGATATGAGGGGGAAATGAATCTCATCGCGTTTATGGTGACAGTAATCCGTACGTACGCACGAACGCTACTTCCATTTCATTTTTCATTTTGAAAGAAATAAAAACCAAATGATACATAGGTATATAATTATTCCAATATAATATAATATCTTATATGTGTTACTTACGTTCATTAACACCATCCTTTATACGTTCCATGTATGGTATGAACGAGTCATATCACTTTGAGGGGGCGGTAGTCCGCACTTCCTCAAATGAAATTATCGTGTATATATAAAACATGAAACGAATAATGGTATGATATAAAATGGGATTAAAGAAGCTTATATATAAAATAAGTATAATTTATATCATATTTAATTATAGTGACATCAAAATTGCCACCATGAGAGGTGGTAGGAGATAATTGAACAATCATCGCTTCGTGAGGCATTTGGTTTCCATCCACAGAAACAATATGTTATTCACCCATTAGATGGATGTGTGTGTAAGTGTAGTTATAATAATTATAATAAAAATATCCTAGTATATTTAGGATACTGTTTTTGTTACAAAGGAAAATAATAAGAAGAGTTTAGGAGTTGGAGGAGTAAAATAAAAGAAAAGAGGCTAAGAGAAATCGTTACCTTTAATTTGGGTAACTCCCTTTGGTTTGAACCAAAAAGGACTCTTGAAGTGCCTTCTGCCTAAGGTAAGGATTCTAAGAGGAGGATAGGGATTTTGGGAGCTTAATTGGGAAGAGTTTGGTTGAGAAAAAATGCTTGATAGGTGTGAGTAATTGGTTAGAAGTGGTGTCCTTTTATAAGGGGGAGGAGGGGCTCTTTAGGAAAATCTAGAAATATTATTTTATAATAAATTCATATTCGGTTTATAATGGATCCAAAGTAGATTATTTAATAGTTAAGGTTGGGATGGGTCGAAAACCACTCAACCAATAGAATTTAGATAGGTTTGGGTTATTATATTAACCTTATCTTTTAGTTTTAACTCTTAGTTAATTAGTTTGACACTTACCATGTCACTTTTTATTTTTATATTATATAGTTAATAAACTTACTATATACCTCCAGGAGACCCCCAAGTGGTCCATTAATGATACGCCTATCATGATATAAGTCTATTGGCCGAACCTTAGATTTTTAGGAATAAAATATAAATTAATAATATAATATTTGTTTTAAAATCTTATTTATGTCAATTTTGACACTACTCAATAATTTTTTTTGTTAAAGTCTTAAAAAATTTAGTAATTCTAAAAAAATTCATTTAAGCAATCCTAACATGTCATATTAACCAATAAAATTCGTGTATGTCATCAAAACTTTCTTATTATATTTATTTTAACATTTATAATATCAATTATTTGATTCTTTCATTAATAAGGAAAATATTGCATCGTTATTGTGTCATATATATTTTTACTTTTTCAATTTTTAAAAATTATAAATAAAATTCCATTATGTTGGAAATATTTTTATATTTCTAATGAATATTTATAGTCGAAAATCCAACATATATAACCCTATGTAAAAATTGTTTTTCTAAAAGAAATATGCTTTTGTCATTTTTGTATTTATTTTAACTTAATTAATATAAAGCGTCATTATCACTTAAAAGTGGATCCATGGGGTCCCAAAATCAACCCAAAGATTCCCATGGTCAGACATGTATCAAAAAATATAGTTAATACACTTTTTAGGATAATTTATTATTATTATAATATTATTTTTTACCATTATTTACCGGATTTACCCTTTAACCATGGTAAATAAAATATTTACCGAAGTAATTATTCAAAATGTCTAAAAATAAAAGTTACCTATTTACACAATTTGGAAATCCTGATTCCAAATATGGATTCCATTTTTCCAAATTCAAAACACAGAATTGGAAGAAATTAATTTAAAATTAATTCCCGCTGTCAAAACAAAAAGCGTGTTTTTAAGAGATAATAATTATCAAAAGATTGACACTTGTTTATGTCTGGTTTAAATATGAAATTATGTCCAATGACAATCATTGTATTAAATGGATAAAATATTTTCTAAATATACTTTAAAACCACTCAGGTTCATAATTTATCATCATTAATTATTTTGATTAAAAAAGTTGTTTTTAAAAAAATGTAGTAATTTTCACTATTCATCAAAATATAAAAGTTATCTGAAAAGTACCAAAATTTCACCCAAGGCTAAATTTGATATTCCAAATCCAAAAATTAATTCCATTTTGAGAGATAAAATTTATAAAATTTCAAAAAGTAGGTATTACTATTCATAACGGCTAGTTCGATTTGTTGTGGTGTGTGTTAGAACTCAAAGTTACGTACAACACACGCTACTATATTATTCAAAGAGGAGCATACCGAGGAAGCTTGGGGTTTTAAATTGTAAATTTTTGATGTCCCCATTCTAAATAATAAATTTATTTAGTTAATTTTAATATATAAAAGTTTTAAAATATTGGATTTAAAAAGGGTTCACAATTAAAAGTCGGTAAAAGTGCATTTTTTGAAAAATACTCTTTTTAACTGAGAAAAATTAATTTGTACTTAAATTATGTCTAAGAAACTCATAATATGGATTCTAAAATTATAAGGATTGTATAATGTTCAAAATTCAGTTAATACTATTCATAACCTCTTTTGAACAGCTAGTTTGGTAAGTCATGGTTCGCTTGAACTCGATGTTGCGTGTAGTGTAAGTTATTGAATTATTTTGAAGAAATAACGCACTATGAAATCTTGGGGTGTTACATAATACATTCTTGGGAGACACCCAGGAGTGTGACAAAGGTATGGAGTTTCCTAGGTTTAGCGGGATATTACTGAAGAATTGTGCGAGATTCCTCCAGAGTTGCATCGCCACTATCCGCCTTGACGAAGAAGGGGAAACACTTTGTGTGGTCGAAGAGATGCTAGTAGAGCTTTTAGGAGCTAAGGTAGAGGCTGAACAGTGCCCCCATCTTGAGGATTCCAGAGGAAGGCGTAGGGAATATAGTCTATTGTGATGCATCAGGGACCGGACTCGGATGTGTCTTGATGCAGGAGAGAACAGTTATTGCTTATAGTTCACGGCAGCTGAGACAACACAAGAAGAACTATGCTACCTATGACCTGGAGTTTGCAGCAGTGGTCTTCTTCTTGAACATGTGGCGACACTATCTGATGGGCAAGCATTTTACCGTGTACTCTAATCACAAGAGTCTCTGGTATATCTTCTCTCAGAAGGACGTAAACCTGAGACATCGATATTGGCTTGAGTTTCTCCAGGACTATGACTTCGAGATAGTCTATACTTCTGGGAAGGGGAATGTTGTTGCATATGCGCTCAATAAGAGATTTGGTATACAACTACTAGGTGAGGTGACAGAGCAGCTGGATTCTTTATAGATATCCTTTGTGGATAGAGATGGAGCATCCTTTCTTCAGTCTCTTACAGTCACTCCCCCACTTCATCAGCGAGTCAGGGAGGTGAATCATGGGGACACTGACTGTGATACACGACGTGATCAGATATCCACAGGGCAGGCACCTGATGAATTTTCTGAATGTGGGGATCACGTCATCCTCTTCAGAGGATATACCAGGGTACCAATGTCACTTCTGGAGGAATTGTTGAGGGAGTTTCACACGTCCCCACTAGTGGTACATCTAGGAGTGGCGAATATGTACCAGGACCTCCGACGACAGCAATGGTTGCTAGGAATGAAGAAGGTAGTCCAGAATTTGTCTCTCTATGCCTCACTTGTCAACATGTGAAGGCGGAGCATCAGGTACCAACAGGCTTGGTTCGGCCTTTAGAGGTCCCAGAGTAGAAGTGGGATAGGATATCCATGGACTTTGTGATGAGTCTTCCTTGTATATCTAGAGGACATGAATCTATTTGGGTGATCATTTACCAACTCACCAAGTCGGCCCACTTCCAACTAATCAGAGAGCAGGGTTCAATAGAGAGCTTGGGATGCCTCTATGTGCAGAAGATTGTGCAGCTACATTGAGTACCTTCAACGATTGTCTCCGATCATGACGTACGCTTTACTTCCCGGCTATGGAAGGGGTTACAGGAAGCTTTCGGGACGTAGCTTCGTTTGAGCACTGCCTTCCAACCTCAGACGGATGGTCAGAATAAGAGGACCATTGAGACCCTTTAGGACATGCTACATGCTTGTGTCCTCAACTTCGATCGCAACTGGGAGGATCACTTGCCTTTTGTAGAGTTTTCATACAACAACAGCTATCACTCCACGATTGGGATGAAACCTTTCGAGGCATTGTATGGGAAACCTTGTATATCACCTATGTACTGGACTTACCCAAGGGAGTTAGCACTCTTGGGAACAGAGATGGTACATGATACCACAGAGAAGGTGAAGATCAACCAGGAGTGGATGAAGACTTCAAAGAGCAGGCTGAAGTCGTATGCTGACATGAGATGGAGACCTCTGGAGTTCGAGGATGGTGACCACATCTTTTTATGGGTCTCACCTCGACGAGGTTTATGGAGATTTGGCAAGGGCGGTAAGTTATCTTTGAGATTCATCTGACCTTTTCAGGTCCTTAGTAGATTTGGAGAGGTGGATCACTGCTTAACTCTTCCACCTCAGTTGCATAAGGTGCACGACATCTTCCATGTATCCTAGATGAAGAGATATGTGCACGACCCTTCTCACATCATCGACCATGGAGAGTTGGACGTCGACGATGGGGCGACTTTTATGGAGGTTCTAGTGGAGATTGAGGATCGATAGGAGTGGGTCCTAGGTGGACAGTTGATACCTCTAGTGCGTGTTCACTGGCAGCACGAGAACCTTTAGGAGAGCACAAGGGATCAGGAGGCTCAGATGTGTGCTTAGTACCCCCACTTATTTCCTTAGTTATGAGTCGTGCATTACGTGGACATAGATGTAAAGACCCTAAATTTCTATGTAATTTTTTTATTTAAATGCGAATTTTATGAGTCCCCGAAAATTTACGGCGCATGATTCTGAGGCTCGGTGTGCCCGAAATCAATTTCTGAAGTTTTGTTCATGTATGTTCAGTAAATGTACAAGTGGGTTTTTATAACTTTTGAACCAGTGCTCTGAATTGAAATATGAGGGCACCATTGAACTCACAGCGCCAGTATTCACTTAAGAAGACTTTCACCTCGACGACAGTGGGTCGAGAATAAAAGATAGTTTTTGGGTTATTAGTGAAAGATTTAACTAAAAATAAAGTTGAGTAGCTTTATTTTTATTTTGTTGTTTAAATCCCCCATGTGGAAGTTAGAGGTAGGGACCAACACACCTTAACAACCCATGAGTGGTTATGGTAGGGGGGGCACCCGAACCTAACCTCCCACGAGAGATTAGGGTGTGGGGACCACCCGGGACTAAACCACCCAATTAAATGAGGGATACCACTCAACTCCCTAATAAATGAGGGAGAGTTTCTTGACCACCTCTACCCAATTAATGATGCCACCACCTCCATTAAGTTTTCCAACTCCCCTAAATTAATGATGGCAAATCCTCCTCATTAATTAATTGAGCCAACACTTTCAATTAATTGTTTAATCCATTTGAATTTTGTGCCAACGATTAAATATTAGATAAACTTAATCTATTATTTTGGGTTGGAATTTGTCTATTGGTGGAACTTGGGAGAAGAGAGAGAGCTTAGGGAGAAAATCTCTCGCCAACGAAGAATGAAGAACGTCTTATTCCAAAGAAGAATGCTGATGAGGAGCATATTTGACTTTCTTCCTCAGAACCTCTTTTGATGTAGGACATCTTCGACAACGACGAGCCGGTGCACAAACCAATGATTGAAAAAAATGCTGAAGTCCTTCCTTTCCAATGATCAGTCTTCTTTCCCACGACTCCATCAACGAACAGTGAACATAGGTTGGGGTTTTATTTGAATAAGATATTATTCCTATATTTATTCCCTTATAAAACAATGTATCCCTGTCGATGCTACCTTGCGGGTTGAGAACCTTTATTTACGGGATGATCTGGGGTGCTATTCTTCTCGATTATTTTCTTGACAATCTTTGAAAATCAAGAAGGTTTTGAACCGCTTGCTACCACCCTAAACACGGAGGGTGAGAGACAAACTAACATGGCCTAACTCCCTCCGCTGATATCTATTGTGACGTTCCTCAGCATGGTGAAAAAATGAATAGGCGACGAAGGCGGCAGGCAACGACTTCACTACCCGTGGTCTCCGCAACCTGCGCTGCCCCTCGAGGCACTTCGGCCGTTTGGCTTCTGGCCGCCTGCTAGCCTCCCGGCCGCCCGCCATCCTCCCACCTCCCGGCTGCCCACTGATCTCCTGGCTCCAGGCCACACGCCGGCCTCCCGGCTGCCCAACCGCTAGCCAGCCTCCCGGCCGCCGGCTGGCCTCTTGGCTTTCGGGCCGAGCCGCTCGAGCCGCGCCCCTCGCGGCATCCGCCCGACCGCCCCCCACGCGGCGTTCGGCCGCGCCACCCGAGATGCGCCCCTTGTGGCACCCAGACCGAGTCGGCCTCCCATGCCCCTCGTGGTGCTCTAGGCCGAACTGGTTCCTCACCACCGAGCCGATCCCCCTATGCAGCCCCCTTCAGGCCGAACTACCCTCGCGATCTGCTGGGATGGGCCCAGCAGGTCGGGCCGAACCCAATGTACCTGCCCGCCCAACGAGCCAGGTTGGACCCAACGGGTCAGACTGGGTCAACCCGAACCGAGTCAGCCCAGACTAAGATGGGCCGGGTCAGTCCGACCAGGTCAGACCGGACCCGGACCCACTACTAGCCGTTTACTTTCTTTTGGCCACATCTTTGGCACCAGATGCCCGTTTGACAAACCGTCAGCGGCGCTGGTAACCATGGAGCTTGACAGTCCCTTTTAGTACACCCCACTAGAGTTTGGGGTATAATTGAGATACGGTCAGGTTGGATTGCGCACGAATCCAACCGGGCCCTCGGGACTAAAAGGATAATAACTCAAAGACCGAGTGTCCGATTGACTTGTCGTCTGTTGCGTTGAGACCTCTACAATGTGGAGGACCATTGGGATACTTATTATGTGGAATTCATGGTGGTTGATGTAACGACACTTGGCTTGAGGAGAGAACCCTGTCGGAATCAAGCGTGCTTTGTGTGGGAACCCTGTGGCTGACTGCATTGTGATAAAGGGATCCTACGTGGACTGACTACTGTTCCAGGATCGTACGTTGGTTCGAAAGCTCTGACTACTATTCTAGGATCCTACATGGGTTCGATAGTTATGACTACTGTTCCAGGATCCTACATGGGTTCGATAGCTATAACTACTATTCCAGGATCCTATGTGGGTTCGACAGCTCTGACTACTATTCCAGGATCCTATATGGGTTCGAGAGCTCTGACTACTATTCCAGGATCCTACATGGGTTTGAGAGCTCTGATTACTATTCCAGGATCCTACGTGGGTTCGACAGCTCTAATTACTGTACCAGGATCCTTCGTGGGTTCGACAGAGTAGATGATTCAGTGGCTAAATCTAATCATCTCTATCTCTCTACATAAGTTTTATACCTGTGTGATCTGAGTCAGTAACTTTTGTGTTTACCTCATGATTGAGATGAATTACATGATAACTTAGGTATATGTATGGTCATATACCTATGTGGGGTTATCTGTTGAATTCAAACTTTGTGGTTAATCTTTGTTGGATTTTGTGAGACCTTGAGGGTCTTGGGGTCCCTACTGAGTATCATTATACTCACCCCTGCACAGGCTATGCCCACACCTCGTTGTGTTGGATGTAGATGACAGACAACGCTGACTGAGGATGAGAGTACCAGGACTGAACGATACATGGGGTGGACCTTATGGCGTGATGGTACACAGAGGATATGAACAGACCTGGAGTATTGAGGAGGCGATCTGTACCTACCCTTCAGGTAGGAACTTCGAAAGACGTTCAAGTCGTAGTTTTTCCATTCTTCTACTGTACTATCAGTTTCTTGTGCTTTACTATTGGGCTTGTATTTCTGGCCCCTTTTACTTTCTGTACACTTTTGTTATACAGTTTTGCTTAGTGTTTTGTTTCTAGCTTGTGCTCTATTGTGTGTGTTTACAGGTTATAAAGGCAATACCTTCCCAATTTTAGAGAATTACGTCTTTAGTGCTAGTCTACAACCCCTAGTCTATGGAAGGCGGGCTTGATGTAGTCACGTCACGGGCCCTGAGGGACGGGTCGTGACATGCCCCACCTAAAGTGCTATAATCAACTTCTAGAGAATCACATAATACACAAAAAAAATGAACTATATATTTCCACTATCTTTAGGCATTTAACAATACCAAAATTGTTATTATGAGATCAGATAATCCCGTAAAAGGATAATCCTTTATAAAAAGAAATACTACTCTTAATCTCAAAAAAATGAATAATCAATACCCAAAGTTCAACAAAGACCATTAAATAAACAATTATCCTTAAAATTATTTAAAATAATCCATCTAAGATTCAATCCCAATATTTAGAAGGATTTGATCACGTAGTTTTCCACATTAAATCTTAAAATTTATCTCCAAATAACATTGACTACGCTTAAAGTAACATACTTAAAGGTAATTAAATCAAATATTATCTATGATAGGTAAATAATTTTCCATAAATAACCCAAATATCCATATGTCCACAATAAAACATGGATTCTTCTAAAATAATATTTCAACCATTAATATAAAAATTAAATCCCATAGTATTATATTTTCTTTAGGCATATATTATTCCCAAAAGAGAGAATGTCTTCCAAAATAAAATTTATTACTTAATGAAAAAATCATTTTCCTATACTAAAGATATCAATTTGATAAAACACATGTTCCAAAATCAAATTATTCTTGATCCATAAAAAAATTTAATTAAAACAAATAATTCATGCTAACCAGGGACTTCACATAGGCCAGTGGAAGGTGATGCGCCATTGTCACCCTTCGGTTGTGGGTTCAATTCATGTAGCCTTGCTGGATGCGATTTGTTTTCACCCATCCTACGGGTTTTCCTTTTTTCTAAAACCATATCACTCTTATAATATTATAAAAAATAAGTTAATTTCCTAAATAATTACCATTACCTGCTTTATCCTCAAAGGTTATCTAATACCTATCATTTTGTATCCCGAAATGTAATAACCATTAATCACCTAAAAAAAGATCATATGAACCCCTAAGCTTGTCAATTATGTCCATATAAGAAAAGTTAATTATTCCTCGTGTAACATTTTCACATATCATGATGTTTAGGATTTTACTTTTCTCTTTTGGCATGTTTTCATACATTAAAAATGTAAATGTGCGCTCCACTTATATAATTTCACTTTTTGATAGAGTTGAAAAGGCTGAGATCTTGAATACATATGAAATAGATACCATGACCCATGATTTTTTTAGAAATGAGTCGGTGTTGGATAACTCAAACAATTTCTTTGAGGTGATTTGAATACTCCAGAAGATTTCAAAATAATTCGAACATGATTTTTCCATAATAGTGATGATCAAATAATCGGTGAGGGATAAGAAGGTTGTGTAATATATCTTTCCTTATATCTTGAAAAATGATCCATAATCTGCTAAAAAGAATCAACACTTATAAATGAAATGAATAATTATTATTTAGAAAAAAGAATCCAATATAGGGTAAAGATAACATAAAAACTTTTATATTACTCTTACCCATCAAAATCTTTATATTTACATTGTTCATGTTTTTATTCAAACAACATATTTTACAATAACACTCCAAAAGTTTCCATATGATAATAACCCTATGAGTTATATGAGATACTTCACTTAAATCTAGATAACACCCTAACCTCTAAAGTTATCTAAACCGAACTCTAATACAAACTATAAGGCCTCACCCTTAAAACATTACTTAATATTGAGTTAAATAAAGAATTCACATTGATTATACTTTTAGTTTTTGGGTTTATTATAATTAGGCCATAAATGTTACATTACATCTCAAATATTACAAAGTAGAAACTTTAAATCTAACCATTTTTTTCACTGAAATAAATCTCCTTAAATAAAAAAATCTTTATTTTCATGATATAAATCTTCTTGAATTCCTCCTTTGTATTTCACCTCCTTATAACTTGTGAAAAACATTTCAAAAACATGGGATGAGCTTAAAAACCTTTTTAAGAGTTATAAAATAAATAAAGATAACATTAGTCCATCAATATATACAAATAAAGGAAATCATAATTCTCAATAAAAAACATAATATATTAAAAATAACTCATGAATTCAAGAGATTTTTGAATAACACAAAGAAATAATAAATCATAAAGTTAACTTGTGGTATCTATATAATACTTACATTGTACCTTTCATGACTACATAACTAGTTGCATTTGGAATACCCCTCATAGTGTGTTCCCTAAATATTTTAGGAGAAACATTAACATTTACCTCCATCAAGTTACCCATATAATTGGAGAGCTATCTTAGGCTCACCCTCCTTTTGTTTATAATGGAACCACGCATATATGTAAACAATTCTCAAGAACCATAAAATAATCTTAATACATAACACATGCATAAAGAAAAAATAACATTTCCACATTGCAATCACAATATATCATTCCAATATATTTACCTAATAAATCAATTCTCAAAACCATTTTTCAACACAAAAACACATAAAAAGATTATATTTTATTTATTTTCTATTTATAAAACATTATGGCTTGGTAAGGAAGCCAAATATGAAATAATGCTTGCGGCGGCGGAAAGGTCGTTGTCGTCACGTAAGTTAAAATGAAAATTTATTTTTTTCATTTAGTAAAATTAATCATAGAAAAATATTCCCTTTGAATGAAAGTAAAATTAAAATGAGTTTATACACCATATTAAATATAGTCATGTATAAATAAATACAGGCCTCAATGAATGGAGATTGAGGCAAAGTCACTTACAAAAATTTGACATCCTAATAGAGTTACATTAAAATTCAGAAAATTAAATTATGGGAGAGAAAATGTTCTTTCATCAGTTGGAAATAAAATTTATAGCAATAATAATTTATAAGAACCTATAACAATATAAGAGAATGTAAATTAAAAGACATAACATAAAATAAGCCTTTGATTAAAAGAGGAGGGTGAAAGGTTCATCTACCACTAGTCCTACTTGTCACGTACGTTCCATGTTCTTTCTAATTAATAAACATAAGATAATTTATACTAGATTCAGAACCTTTTTCATGTTTATTATTTCTTATATATAACATATTACTACATTATAAACATTTCATAATTATTTAAGTTAATATCGATTATTTTGTCGATATTCAGTTCTTCAGTCAAAATTGAAGTTGTTATAATTAAAAATTGCCCATATGGTAAATATTCCATTATCTCTATAATGGTATTAATGATTTAAATATCATATATATCAAGTATATATATATATTTATAATAGTACATAAAATTTAGAGATAAGAAATGAAATTCACCATTCATGGAGATGGTAAGTCGTACGTACGCATGAACGTTACTTTCATTTGTTTTTCATATTTAAAGTAATGAAAACAGAATTATACCTATGTATATTATAATTTTAGTATAATATAATATTTTATATACATTACATATGTTCATTAATTACATCCTTTACACATATCAGGTATGTAATGAATGAGTCATATCACATTGAGGGGGTAGTAGTCTGCACTTCCTCAAATGAAATTATCATATTTACACATTATGGAAACCATAGAGGTATGATTTAAATAAAATAATAAAATAATAGACAGAATATAAATATAATATATATAATATATAAATATAATTCCATCATAATGTCCACCATGAGAGGTGGTGTTGGAAAATTTAACAATCATAGTTTTGTGAGGCAGTAGTACGTCGTCCACAGAAGCAGAATGTTCATATACATTAAATGGAGTTGTGTGTAAATTTAGTTATAATAATTCACATAAAACATCCAAATATATTTAAGATATTGGTGTTGTTATAAAATAAAGTAATAAAGTGACTTTTGGGGTTGGATAAAGAAAAAAAATGAAAGAAGACTAAGAGAAGACATTACTTCAAATCTGGTAACTTCTTTTAATTTAAGCAAAAAGGGTTTATTGAACTTCCTTATTCACAAGGTGAGGATTATAGAAGGAAAAGAGGGATATTGTTAGATTATTTGGGTAGGGTTTGGATGATTCAAGGGGCTTGAGTGGTGTGATTAAATGGGTAGAGCTGATGACCTTTTATAAGAGGGAGGAACGACACTTAGGAATATCTTGAAAGATTATTTTATTATAAATTAAATTTAGATTAAAAAAGGACCAAAACTCATTTAATTGTAAGATAAGATGACAATTTTTCTAAATCCTCTCAACCAATATGTTTTATACTGTTTTAGGTCTCAAATGTAACCTTACCTTTTATATTTAACCATTAGTTAACTAATTTAACTCTTACCATGTCTTCTTGTATATTCTTACAATATGGTTAATATAGTAACTATAAAATGTAAATATAACCTCAAGTGGATCATTAATGACATTTTCAACGTTATATATGTCATTTTGAAGATTATTATATTTTTAGGACTATTATATCATTTAATAAACTAGTATTGATTTTAAAAACTTATTATGTCAATTTTTATTCTATTGATATCATGGATTTTTAAAAATACATAAAAACTTTATTATTTATAAAAAACATAATTAATTCAAATATAAAATGTCATACTCAACCATATAATTCATGTATGGCATAAAAATATTTAAAATAAATTTATTTTAATATTTATAATCAAATTTATTTAAATCATTCATTAATTAGGTAATCAATACACCATCATTGCATCATAAATAAATTTATTTATTTGATGTATAAAAATTATAAATAAAATACCACGAAGTAAAAGATCAGTTTATATTTCTAATGAATATTTATAGTCATAAAATTCACTTATATAATCCTATAATATAATGTTTTACTAAAAGATATATGTTTATGTTACATTTTAATCTATATTATATTAATTCTTATAAAATAAAATTCTCACATCCATGTGGCTCCATGGGGTCCTGAAATCGACCCAAGGATGCCAATGGTTGGAAATATCTCATACAATAGTATTATTAAATGTGTTAGTGTAGTTATATAATATTATAATATTATATGTTTACCCTTACTTACTATATTTAACCTTTAGCCGCGGTAAATAAAATAATTACTGATGTTACTATTTATAATATAAAAAAATAAAAAGTATCTATTGAAATAATTTAAACCATTTGATTCCATATGTGTAATCCATTTTTTGAATTTATAACATAGAAGTTTCCATAATTAATTTAAAATTAATACCCATTGTCAAAACGAAAAAGTGTGTTTATAAGAAGTAATATCTATCAAAATATTGACATGTTTTTATGTCCAAATAAATTTTAAAATTACTTATAATGACCATAATTGGAATAAATAACAAAAATATAATCCAATTATACTTTAAAACTAGTTAAACGAACAATATATCGGTATAAATAAATTATATGAAAAGGTAGTTTTGAATTAAAATGTAGTATTTTTAACTATTCATTAAAAAATGAACTTTATCAGAAAAATACCAAAAATTCATCCAATGTAAATTTTGATGTCTCAATTATAAAGAATAATTTTATTTTTTCTAATATAATATATAAAAGTGACAAAATAAATAGATTTAAAATGGGTTCTACATTAAAAGGTGGTAAAATAACCTTTTAAAAAAATAGAGTTTTTCATGTTTAAAATCAGATTCAATATTATTTTAAGCCTCTAAAATTTATTGGATAAATGTAAAAAATTTAACGAAATTTTTTAATCGTAATTTTGTTATTTATTTTCATTACTCACAATACGACGTTTATGCATTAACTACTATTTAAAATAGCGTGATTATTATATTATTTTTGGTATAACTCAATGTAGTGTGCAACGCGAGATTTCAAAGAAACCTAATGTTTAATGTTGAGTACGCTATATAAAAAAGTGTCATATTTAACGTAAAATTAATATCTTATTCATATATATTAATAGAAATGAAAAAAGTATTATTCTATAAATATCTAGGTCATTAAATCCAACTATATAAATCATTAGTTAATTAGAAAAAATGATTTGGGAAATGTGGATTAGTAAAACATGGTGGTTGTTCAAAAAAACACCCTCAATTATATATCCATTTGAGAATTCACTTTTGAGATCCATTTGATAAATTTTTAAATCCAAGTGTACTATATAGGCAAGTAAGATTCTAATGGATTCAAGCCTAGCTACTGGTACACCGGTCTCTTCAGAATCAATTCCCTCTTCTTGATTATACCCTTGTGCAACCAATCTAGCTTTGTTTCTAATTATATTTATAGCTTCATCTACATTATTCCTAAAAATATATTTAGTTCCTATGGTTAAGGTATATTTTAGTCTATGAACAAGCTTAGAAACTTTATTTCTTTGAAACAAGTTAAGAACTTCTTGCATAGCCATCACCCAAAATTCATCATCAATTGAATCATTGATATTTTTAGGTACATGTTGTGACAATAATGCTTGATGTTCAACCTGATTTCACAACAAACATCTAGTTTGTGTTCCTCTAATTAAATATCCAACCACAACATCTAAGGGATGATTTCTAAGAGTTCTAGTCAGTTTAGTAAAAGTAGGGTTATTTATTCTAGGTTCATCCCATGGTTCTAGTTCGTTATGGCTAGAATATGGAGAAATTATAGAATTGGATGTTTTTATATATTCATTTAGAGGATGGTTATATGGTTTAACATTAATGTATATATTGGAAATATCCTCCTCAATATGTTCTAATGGGTTCTTAGGTTCATGTGGATCTGTTCCATCAATATTGACATGTACAAATTCGTCCACACATTTTTTTTCTTATTAAAGACTCTCTAATATTTTCATGATGTTGAATATCCATGGAATATTCCTTCTTCTCTTTTGGAGGAAAATTTATCGAGATTATCATTAGTGTTAATAATATAAACATTTCATCCAAATACTTTAAAATAATTTACCTTGGGTATCCTATTATTCCCCAAATCATAAAGAGTTTTATTAAGGATAAGTCAAATTAAGACACTATTTATTATGTATCAAGATGTAATGATGGATTTATCCCAAACATAAACAGGTAGATCATATTCATTAAGCATTTTTTAGGGAATTTCCTATAGGGCTTTATTTCTTCTTTCTACTACACCATTCCATTAAGGTTTCCTAGGGGTAGAGAAGTTATGAATATATCTAATTTTTGAGAAAAGAGATTAAAAGTCATTTTTTTCAGACTCACATCCATGATCACTTCTTAAAGATATAATTTCAATTCCACTAAAATTTTCTACAGTCCAAGCATACTTGGTAAAATGAGAGTAAGTTTCACTTTTCAAAGTTAAGAAAAGGTCCAAGCATACATAGAAAAGTCATCTACAAGAATATAAACATAGTGATTCCCATTGAGACTTGAAACTATAGAAGGTCCAAAAAAGTTTATATGAACCAACTCAATAGGTTGAGAAGATGTAACTTTTTTCATTGGTATGAATGAAATTTTATGTTTCTTTCCTTTTTAACAAGGATTACACACTCTATTGTCTAGAAACTCTAATTTGTGAAGATCTTTTACTGAAATTTTTTTGGTCAATTTCTTAAGGGAGTGTATATTACAATGTTCTAGTCTTCTATGCCAGAGCCAAGAAAAATTGTGAAAATCACTAAGGTGGGAAAAATTATATGAAGCTAGTGTGTCTAAATTTATAGCATACACATTAACATTTCCAAGAGTTGTAAATACTAAATTATTCATGGAATAAAAAACACAGAATGAATCATTTTTTAATTTAACATTAAAACCATCATCACATATTGGGGATATGCTAAGCATGTTATACTTTAATCCATCATCATAAAGTACATTGGAAATTGAAAAAGAGTTAGGGTTACCAATATCGCCTAAGATGATGATTTTTCCATTACCATTGTCACCAAATGTGACATATCTACTATCAATCTTGATGAAATTATTGATTCTTAGGTAATCTACTATCATGTTTCTTTAACAGCCACTATCCAAGAACTAATGATTTTTACAATAACTCTTTAGGTAGTTTACCTACAAAATAGTTCATCAAAGATACAATTTTGGTACCCATATTTTTCTTGGTCTAGAAAC
This sequence comes from Viscum album, assembly GCA_963277665.1. Lineage (NCBI taxonomy): Eukaryota > Viridiplantae > Streptophyta > Magnoliopsida > Santalales > Viscaceae > Viscum > Viscum album. The sequence goes on along the minus strand of OY728138.1, from coordinate 534,946,032 downwards.
ATTAGTAATAAAAGTGTTAGGAACCCACAATTTTCTTATGCGTTTCCTATATGTATAATATAAAGTATTTGAAAAATAAACATTATTTGGTCCACAAAAACATGATGTAGTAAAAGATTTTCATAACTAGAACTTGCAGTAGAATTGTGATTTTTGAATAAAGAAGCAGATTTTCTAGTTTTAGTTATAAAATTTGTTTTAAATATATTTCTTTTTCCTAGATGATATCTAATTATATTAGTATACTTAAGAGCTATTTGTTTAACAAGTAATTGAGTGTGTGTGTTTCCCCCATTACTAAACTTCTCAAATCCTTCTTTAATTTATCATTAGATAAATTTAGGTCATTATTTTCCTTTAGTAGAGAGAATTTTTTTCTTTTCAGTAGTATGTTCACACATAATAATTGCAGTAAGAGAATTTCATTTCTTTAAACAATTATATTTATCTTTTAGATTATTAAAAGTGTAATCAAACATGTTATAATATTCAAATAGTTCAACACTTGTCATATTTTCATACTCACTTTTATTTTTAGAATAATAAACATTTTGTGTAGAAGAGTCAAAGGTTACATCAGATGTGTTTGTCCTAAAACACATATTTTCCATGTCATATTCCACATAATTAGATGATGCTGATTCACTGGAGTTATCCTAAAATTCACTCCAGGTTCCCTTTGTAATGACCCGAATCCGGAGCCACTCATGGTGCCCCATACCCAGTTCGCCACATGACCTCAAGCGCATTCCCCTAAATGCTAGAGGCTTCCGACTAGCAGCGAGGGCCTTAGGTAAGGTAGTTGGGGGAACTATGCCCTCATAGGTTATGAAAATAAAAAGAAGGAAACAATATATATAACAGCGGAAGAAGTAAACAACATTATCATCATAATTTAACAGTGGAAGAATTTATAAAATAATAAATAACTGGAACTGAAGATATAATGCATGGCATGTTATAAGTCTAATAAAACAGCCAAACCAAACAATAGGATGGAAGCAATAAAGTAACAATGAAAAGGGAAAACAAAGCAGCAAAAAGTATCCTCAGCATCGCAATCCATAGCTTGGTCCCATGCTATCCAGCTCCACAGCAAGTCAGGTACCTGAAGTAAAAGGGAATTTTCCCTTATCTATACCTGCAACAACATAGTCTGCTTGGGCCCAAAAGCATGACCCAAACAGGGTGTGATATACAATCCCAGTAGGAAATCACCCAAAGATTTGTTCCTAACAGTCAATGAATACCAGGCAAGTAAGAGTACAGGAAGCAGTAAACAGAAAAGCATAAATCAACTACAATCCACAGTTCTAGCATATAAAGTACACAAGTAAACAACCAATAGTAAGAAGAAAACAGGTAACCCTCTGGGTAGCTCTCACAGCCTAACCCCTATGGTTCATCTTACAAGTACTAGAAACCCTCTAGGAGGCACACACAGCCTCACCCCTTTGGTTCAGATAAGAGTAGACTTTTTGAGGAAGCACTCCCCGTCAATTCCCCCTATAGTCTCGTATCGTGCTAAAGGCTCTCGGGGGAAGAACTCAATATCTCATTCCCCCTGTAGCCCATGTCGAGGAACTATAGACTCTATGAGGAAGCACTCATCGTCAATTCCCCCTATGGTCTCGCATCGTATTAAAAGACACTCTGGAGAAGCCCTTACGTCCATTCTCCCTATGGTCTACTACACTAGGTTCTCACAGTCCTGTGTGAAATTAACATGCTCAGCACGAGTGTATCTCCCAAGTAAACATCAAGAACTACTTGGTTATCATTCAAAGGAACATCAGCATAATAGTATAACAGTTCCACTATCCTACAACTAGGAGTGGAAACTGGAAAACACCAAAGAAGCAAAAAAAGCATGACAAACATCCAAAGTACAGCAAAAACTACTCTATTCACAAGGTTAAACCTCTACTATTGTAATCAAACAAGCAGGAAATCAATCAAGGGCAGAACAGGAAAACGCACAATTCTCATTCAAGGGAATTGGTGTAATTGCACAAAATATTCAAAGACTTTCTGTAGAAAGGCACAAACCACCTACCTCAAGGTGATAAGGACGATATACTCGGATGTTGGCTTTCAGTTTTCCCTCGGAGTGGACCCAGGTTAACACGCCTTGCTTTATCGGTCACGCAGTCTCACGTGCGAGACTTTGATGTGCGTATATATATATACACACACACCTATACACATAAAAGTGATGTGTATATATAACCTGAAACATAAAAAATAATATATTTCTAAAATTAACAACTAAGGTAAACTGAATCTGGACCAGATAAAGGCCGCAAGGGTTCGCAGACTCAAATTCATATTTAAATTGGCGCAAGATATAAAACAATTATGTATATATATATTCTTACCCAAACATCGGCGATAAACGTAGTCGCGCTCACCCGCTGTTATCAGAGCATGGCCCAACGGTCCCGACACACTGCCCACACAACCTCAAAAAAAAGGCCGAGCCAAGCTTTCTAACTCAAAGCAGTAGTTCGCGCACACGCGCTTCGACACTAGCGTGAACGCACTCAAAGTCTGACGCGCAACCTAAAAACAGTAGTCTCACCCAAATATTAGTGCGGAAAAAACCATCACACTTCAAAACAATCATCAAGAACTCAAATAAATTAATCAGCCTTTAAATTAAGCAGTGCAAACAAAAAACGCGGGTTTTAGAAACTCACCCGAAACAATGATGGCAGGGAAAAATCAACTCGGACCGCCTCGCCATCAGCGATGGTCGCCAGAACACGGACCAACGGGTCCCGATAAAACACCGCACACCCTAAAATAAGGAGAGCGCAACAACCGGGTTAAACCCAAACCGCGGGTTTCGGTCGAATCCCAATCGGACGCCAAAAATGAAACAAATCGCCAGAGCGATATAGGATGACGTATCCAGAGCCATAACTTGAAGAATCGGAGATAAAACAAATAGAAACTGAGATAAGTCCTTTGCCGAAGGGAGGAGGTCGCGCATTGCAGCGAGGGTGCGTCGGGTCTCGTGCAGTGCACAAGAGGTTCGCCGGGGGAGGCCACGCCTCGTGCAGAGAAGGCAGAGGAAGAAGGCGCTGTAGGGGGGAATCCAAAGGGAGGTCCAGCCACTGCACACCTAGGGTTACGGGAGACCGCGTCATGCCATGGAGGTCCAGCCTATAGCTGGTGCACGCTGTGCGGAGAGGGACAGCAGGAAAGAGCCGCATGGGAGAGCAGGTCGCCGCCATGGAAGGAGAGAGCCGCCGGCGCGTTGCAGCAGGGGAACCCGCGGGATGAGGAGGCCCGGTCGGTTGAGGGTCCCTGCGTGATTGAAGAAGAAAAAGGGCAGGGGGAGTCATTACCCCCATGCCCAGCACCTCTTTAAAAAAAATATATTCTTTTTTTCCTACTCATATATATATATATATATATGTATATCACAATATATATAAATATATAGTCAATTATATTATGTGAATCTTTCATTGTATTGAGTAAAATATTTAACCACATAAATTACCACTAATATTATTCTTTATAACAATAATAACTCTAAATAATGGTAATTATATTACTTATGAACCCATAATAAGAATTACATTATTTTTATTCAACTACGATTAAAATCCAAGACCACCAATTAAAATAAGGCGTCATCCAAATAACGCATCATTAATAAATTTCAATTCTTTATTTAAAGCTAACCCAATTAATCCATCATTATTATTATCCAAATTAATAATAATCACCACAAATAATTATATTAAATTTCTCATTTAATCATATGCTATTTATTTAATTAAATGCTCCATTGCGAAGTTACCACAATTAAGATAATGTGTTAAAAATAACGCTCCCTTTAATTAAAATTCAACGCCAATTAAAATCCGTTAACCGCGATTTTAATTTGATACTCTTTGGTCAAAATGTAACGTCAAATTTAATGGCGTTTGACCGCCACTTAAAGAAACTTGTTTGCCTAATATTTAATAATAATAATCTTACAAAATTATTATTAGTAAAACATACACATTTAATCTCGTTTGACCATCATTTTATTAAACACGTTTTCACAACATTTAATAACAATAATAATCTCTCACTATTGTTATTATTATAACATCCATTAATTCAAAATAATTAGATAACATGTTTTGACAATCGGTCAACAGCGCGACTTGACCCGCATGGTCTAACTGCCCATGCGCAGCCCGATGTCACCACTTGATCCGGTTTGCGCACTCAGAACCTCGTTCCGAAGCTTAATTTTAAAACTGACCCACCGATAAATGAAAATTAAAGAAACTCGTATTTTATCTGGTCTAAGAACGCGGGTTCTTATACCCTTCATATCTTTCTTATACTTCTTGTATTTTTCTTCATACTTCTTTTTATATTGTAACTTTGGATAGTCATCTTAGACTTGTTATCTCCTCCTTCATTCATTACATAAAATCTCCTCTGATTGTTAATTTCTTTTTCAATAATTTTTCTAATTGCCTAGGATGTCATATTTTCCATTAAATTTTGGTCTCTTGAAGAAAATTTTCTTTCTGTAAAATTTTTTGTATCTCGTTTCTAGATGGACCATTTTTTTATCCATGTCGGAAGATAATTCTTCACTACTTATGCTCCCAACAATAGCTTAAACATTCACTTTTTCTTTTCTCTTGGAGGTGGCAGTTTTGAAGGCAATATATTTTCTATTTGAATCTTCCTCTTATTAATACACCTTTAGTTCTTCTTCATAAATCCTTAATTTTCAATTAGTTCCTTCACTAGAATTTTATCAATGTCTCATGATTCTCTTATGGATACTGATGTCCCTCACCATATCTCTGGTAAGAATTGTAGAATCATCATGATTTTTTCCATTGCTATGACAACTATTCTTAAAGAAATAATGGTGTTAAAAATTAAATTGAACCCAAGATACATATCAAAAATAGATTCATCAGGCTTCATTCTAAAATTTTCATATTTAATAGTATAAGTATTCAATATCATTTACATGACATTAGTTCTTCCCTCATGGGAAACAAAAATAGTGTCCCAAATATCATGACCAGTTTTGTAAGTAGAAATATGATTAAATTCCTCACATCCTAGAGTAGAATATAGAGCATTCATTGCTTTACTATTATTATTATAGGCAATCTTGGTAGCTTTATCCCATGTATTTCTAGAAATTTTATGGATTGCCTATTTGCTTTCAATAGTAGTCCAATTTTCATATCCCATTCTTTCTAAATGTATATTCATTTTAGGCTTCCATTGAGCATAAATATTTCCATTATGGAATAGAGGTCTGTTGGTAGCAGAACCGTCCAGTCTATTATCCATAATAAAATTTTAAAACAATATTTTTAAGTGATAAAAATTTTATATTGAAATAAATTTTAAAATCTTTGAAATATAACTACAATCATAGTTAAAAATGTTTGAAAAATCATTGAAAACTAAAAATTCCTTAATTTTAAAACTAAAAATTCCTAACTCCTTTGATACCAAATGTTTACCGGAGTAGAGTACTCAATTAGGGGTGAATTGAGTATCTATAAAAATTTCTTTTAACAATTGGTTCTTTGAAAATTACCCCCAATTAAAAATATAACATAATTCAGTTTTATGGGAATTTATAACCGTCCTTAATGTTCATTTTATTTCTCATGATATTTACTAGTTCTCAACTATAGGAATCTAATGATTAATATAACATTTGAAATTATAAACTAATTCATAATTTTTATAAAAACATTCTAAAAAAACTATCATAGTTTTACTTTTCTTGAATGACATTTTTTATAAAACAATGTAAATGAAAATAACAATAGGTACAATAGAATTTAAAACAAGAGGATCATTCTCAAGATGAAGCTTAGTCATCTCCACATGGTGATCACTTTCCACCAAGTAGTTTAAATTAGTAAAAAAGTTTGATCCACACCCTAGATTGATTTTCACAACAACACACAGGACTATTCTAGTCACACTTTACATCTACCATAGTACATCATGGTAAAAATAACAAACATGTCACACATGACATCTTCTACAGTTTTATGTGGGATACAAAAGGATTACTAGAGAGTGAGTTTATGGATATCGAGTATCCTCTAGTTATGAATATGGGTCAGTGTGTGTGTGTAACATACAGATACAAACACTACATATAAATTTTATAAAATAAACACAACATTGCTAAAAATGTAGAGTTCAGTTTTGAAGTATCTCTGTGTAATTCTGTGTAGCTTTGGAATCGTTTGAAGTAGTGGATATGAATTTCAAGTCTTATTCTCGAACTTTACTCTATAACATAGTGTCGTAGCCTCTTTGTTCATCCTTCCATGGATATGATATGTTCTGTTTCTTATTTAAAAGATGTTCAGATCTGCTCAACAGGTTTCTCTTGACTTCTTTATCTCCCTGGATGTTATTCCTTTAGAGTTCTTGTGTTTATAGAAGTATTCTTGAGAGTTGCAGGAGATATCATGTTTTTATTTTCATTATTTTATACTCCAATTCATGTGTCAAATGATCTAGAATATTATTATTTTATACTTCGAGGTCCATAAGGAATAATGATCTCCCCACGTGCATGTACCTTGTACTGTCTCCTGAATATCCTAAAAACTATATTAAATAATGTGAGAATAATTAATTTGTCTAAATAATACCTTTATATATATATTTGAATTACTAAATTAAAAATAGTTTTTATGACTATCAGTAAGTTATAATTATCAGTTAGTCAATAGCAACAGTCTGTCATCATCAGTCAGTCAACATCAGTGGCTCTCTATATTGGTGAGTCCTTTCATCGGTATAGGTGACTCTAGGCATCAGTATGTCCTTTCCATTGATTTCAATGACTCGGAGCATAGGCGAGTCATATGTGCTATTAGTTTGTCTTGGAATTTGAGAGTCGTCATCGATGACTCATTTTGAACTATCAATGTGTTGCCCATCGGTGAATTGTCTGTCGGTAATTCCTTTGAACTAATGGTGTGTCACCGATTGGTGTGACTGATCATTAGTGACTTTTCCATCGGTGTGTCGTTTGTTCTATCGATGAATCCTACATCAGTATCTTCTTTGATCAATAAGTGCTCATCGGTGAGTCTTCCATCGGTGATTCCTTTGTACTATTGGTGTCATGGACATTATAAAATTACAATGTGTATGTCTTATACCAAACAACACCGAATTAAGTGAAATTCATAATTACATGTAAATATATACTTGTAAATATATGGAAACATAAATATGCATAATTTATTGACTTATTGAAGTGTATTATACCATGTAACATAATATATTCATAGATAAATATTTGTGGACATTAATAAAATTAGCTAAAACATAATATGCGAATTATCAAGATATGTAAATTGACATGATTTGTGATTATTAAAACCACTACCTCACAAAGGGTCCAACACATATGAGTCGGTGATGGATAATAAATTAGATATGTTCGTGAGGTGGTAGTCTTCTATACATGTGGGTGATGGATTAATTTCCCATTTGATGGTGGTAGAGATGGCTAAATATTATATCTTAAAAATAATAAAATATTAATATATACTATATATTGGTGTAATTATAATGGATTTTTTAAGAAATATTTAAAGGTGACAAAAGAAGAATTAAGAAAAGGGAAAGAGTTTAGTGAAGGTGATTATTATCTCTTTGAGAAACTACCTTTGGATATCTTATTAAAGACCATAGGATCAGTCTTTTGGGAAGACCATCACCTCTAAAATGTGTAAGAGGAAGTTGTGGAGAAATATTTACAGGGTTTAGTTTTTGTATCTAGATTAATATGTATAAATATGTAAGGAAAGTAGGTGAACTTTTAAATCTGGGGGATGTGACCTTCTTAGAAATCACATGGAAATTTCTCAAAAGAATAAAACATTTTAAAGTAATTCAAAAGACATATTATTTTATACGACATTTTAATTTTAATTTAGAATAGAATAAGGTCAAATTTTTTTGGATAAAATAGTATTTTTCATATTTAATTTTCAAGCATACCCTTATATTTTGGTTTAACCACCTTGTAAACTTGTTTTAACCTTAACTATGGTAATAATATTTTTAATATTTTTAATATTCATTTTGAGAAAAAAATATGTTCTAATTGTTATGTGATATTAATTATTATTATTCAAAAATTAAAGAATAATATGATATTATATTTACTACATGAAAAGTAATATTAATTATAAGGATTTATTATAATATAGTTAGATATAAATTCTATAAATTTTATATAAATCATTCATAATTAATTATTATTTTTATTATTTTATATGGAGAAACATTATGTACTTAAAAATACTTTTCAGAAAAATGCAACGTTATGCACAAAAATAAACATAATAGATAAGATGCTATGAATGTGATTCAAATATAACCAGTGAAATTAAATATATCTAAATAATACTTATATAAATCAAAAAATAAATTAAAATAATAATTTTACTTTTTAATTACTTAAAAAATGACAGTTTTACAAAAAAAAGAGGTGTTTCTCAATATTCATGGAAAAGTATATTTAAAAAAACACAAATTTCAACCAATTATAATTTTGATGTGATTATTTGAAAAATGATATTCTTTTTTAAAAGTAAATTTTATTGATTTAGAAAAAAATATTTCTATTATTTTTTCACAAAGAATATTTAAAATATTTTTTGATGAAAATATATTTTTTTAAGAATAAATTTCAATTAGTAAGAAAAGTGTGATTATTATCCATAAATTTTTAATAATTAATACCATTCTATATATTTCATAATTTGTTTCCTATTCATACCCTCAAATTCATTGTCTAGGTCATAATAGTTAAATTAAAATAGTATATTTCGTGGGATGTTTAAGTTCGGTGTTGCATGTCATATATTCTATCAAACATAATGTTATTATTTTAAGATAGAGTGGTATTACGACATATGATAAAATAAATAAATATACCCAATAATGAGATGGTGTAACACCCAAAGCTTCTATGGTACATTTCCCTTTCAATAATGTAATTGCTTGCATTGTACGCAACTTCAAGATTCTTACACACCGCAACCAATCAAACTAGCCGTTATGAATAGTTATACCCACTTTTTGAAATTTTATTCTTTTTTTTCAAAATGGACTTCATTTTTGAATTCGGAATATCAAAATTAGCTTAGTTTTAATTTTTAGGAATTTTCTGAAAACTTTCAATTTTTGATGGATAGTACTAAATTTTAATTAAAAACAAATTTTTTAATCGAAATAATTTATAGTGTTAAATTATACATTTGAGTGGTTTTAAAGTATCATTAGATTATATTTTATCATTTAATATAATTTAGGTCATTTTGTGTAATTTCACATTTAAACTAAAAATAAAAAAGTGTCGATCTTTTGTTAGTTATTATTTTTTAAAAACACGCTTTTAGTTTTGAGAACGGTAATGAATTTTAAAATAATTTATGCCACTTATTTGTTTTGAATTTGGAAAAATTTATTCCATATTTGGAATCAGGTTGTAAAAATTGTGTAAATAGGTAACTTTTATTTTTATACATTAAAAATAATTACTTCGGAAAATATTTTATTTACTATGGTTTACGGGTAATTTGGTAAATATGGGTAAAAAATAATATTATAATAATATTAAATTACCATAACATGTGTTATATTTCTATTTTTTGATACATTTACAACCATGGTAATCCTTGGGTCGATTTTGGGACCCCATGGAACAACTTTGGAGTGATAATGACATTTTACATTAATTAATCTAAAGTAAAGACAAAAATAACAAAAGCATGTATCTTTTAGTAAATTTTTTTACATGGGGTCATATAAGTTATATTTTCGACTATAAATACTAAATAGATAGATAAAAAAGATTTCCTACTTAATTATATTTTATTTATAATTTTTAGACATTAAATAATTAAATTTATTTATGACACAATGATGATTCAATAATTACCTTATAAATGAAAGAATCAAATAAATGGTATCGTAAATATTAAAACAAACATAATTTAAAGTTTTGATGCCAAAAAAAAACTTTATAGCTTAATATGACATGTTAATTATGGTTAAATAAATTTTATTCGAATTAATAAAGTTTTTATGGCTTTAAAAAAATCATATACTAAATAGTGTCAAAATTGACATAATTGAGTCTTTAAAACAAATGTTATATTATTAATTGATATAATATTTATAAAAATATAAGGTTTGGAAAAAAGAATTAGATAATATTATATATATTAATAATGAACCACATGGGGTTCTCTTGGCTTGTTATAGTACGTTTATTAACCATATAATATTAAAAAACAAAGAAACTTGAAAAATGTAAAACTATTTAACTAAGTGTTAAATATAAACAATATGGTTAATATGATGACATAAACATATATAAAACCTATTGGTTGAGTGTTTTTCAACCCATAACCACCTTATACTCTATATAATTCATTTTTGAGCCATTATAAACCTAAAATTATTTTATTATTAAATAATATTTCAATCTTTTCCCAAAGTGACCCCCACCTCTCTTTTAAAAGGGCACTTCCCCTTCTCTCAAAATCAAACCTCCAAATCCATTTTTCTAGGCTAAAACCTGCCCAAATATCCTCCACAACTTCATAAATATATCTTAGAGGCATTAATTTGTTCATAAATCCAACCTATGGATCCCTTTTTATCAAATCAAAAAGAAGAACCCGAATAAGAGGTAAATATTGCATCACCTCTTTCAAGTTCTTTTCTTCTTCAAATTACTCTTTATTTGTTGTTACCATTATAAAATAATAAATAAAGTATATTATATATACTGTTATGTTATTATAAAAATGGTACAACCATATTCATTATTCTATCCATCATATAAATGAAAATGTCACCATACGTGCGTACATTTGGCTTACCGTCTCCACGTCGTGGTGTAATTTGTTATTAAAACACATCATTATTTGGATGAGTATAATAATGAGTATAACTAATGTAAATAATAAATATAACATGTCAATGATTATTTATATATTATATACCATCAAAATACACACTATTTCACCACCAATGATATTGTCGCTCATGCGTACGTACAGATTACCGTCTCCACGAACATGATGAGATTCATTTCTCCATCGTAACCATTCAAGAATAATTTTCATTTGATGATTAAAAATAATGTTTAAGAACTTAATATAATTCTGGATATGAATCAAATACATCATATCCATAACAAACATGACTTACGTAACCAAGCATATAAAGGAAAAAAAGTCATTTAACACCCAAAACGATGATACTACTATAATATTATTAACAAAGAAATGTTAGAAGATCATATATGATATCATATTTATGTATATAGTTCTTGTATAATTTAATAACAATGTTTTAACTATTATAAAGGAGGTTAACATACCACTGACTAAGGAAAAGTACAAGGTAAGGGGTAATTTCACAATCTCTTTATTATCCGAGGTTGTTTTTACGTAAGTATCTACTTGGACCTATTTATCATCCACATCCGTGGTTTCATAAAAATGTAATTCAAATAATTTTTATTATTTACTAGACTATGGGTTAAAGTCATTTATACCCTTATTTGACCTTATATGTTTTGAAATAAATCTATTCGTCATTTTTCAAACAAGGTACTTTATGACCTTTTCAAAAAAATTAAGGTAAGAATGTTTTTTTATCTTATACGATGGGTGCAACTATTTTCCACCGTTATAACATCATCGAAGTTTCCCTTACAAGATTATATGAATATTTTCAATATAAATGTTTTCTTTTATAATTATGTGACTCTTAAATAGTTTCAAAATATAAAGAGGTATTTCCTTTAAATAGTTTTTATTTCATCTATGTCAACATCCTTTGTTGTATTTTAAACTTGTTTGAAATTGATTTATTATGATACAAATCTTCCATATTGTATTGATGGTTTTGTGATATTTTTAACTATGGATATTTTATTTTTATACCATTGAGGGTTTATGGTTAAAGTATTTACATTTCTTATGCTAGCTTTAATATGAATGTTTATGTTATGTATCAACCTTTTCATATGAGGAATTTATTGGACGTAGTATGTGACAGATGGAGCCCGCTAGAGCTCCTCGATGCATCGGTAGGTCTCATGAGACAATTAGACGTGGAATTGGCTGAGGCGATTCCCAATTAGATCTATGGTTTTGGTCTAATCATTTTTAGATGTATTGGCCGTGTCCTTGACAAAATGTTTCATAATTTCATTCATTATACATTACATCATTATGAAAATAATATTTATGGTTCATGTGGTTATTCAACAAGTAGAATACCCATGACTGTGTTGTGTTATGGAATTATTTACTCATCTCATATTTCTACCATAAAGTGTTCATGTTTATTGTTTGTAAAGGCATGCGTTTTCAATTATTCACAATGCCTACTGTTTATGTTACCTTCCACTAAATTGTTTACCCTTAATGAGCATACGATCTCACCCCTTTCTTTTTTTTATTTTCCCAGGATTTCCAAGAAGTGTATTATGATTGATATGTAGGGTTAAGCTAAAAGGGAACAATGACGTTCTCAAAGAACTATCTATGCTATATTTTATGTTTGAAATTGTAATGTGAAGTTGATGTATGTAATGTATTTCCAAGACTGCTAAACTGATCGGTCTTTTGGGACATGATTTCCTTGTATCATGCCAGTGTATTAAAATAATGCACCGACTCTGGGTAACTGGGTTCAGGGCGTTACAATTGGTATTAGAGGAAGTTTAGTAATAACCTTGGAAACTAGATTTTGAAAAACTCTGATAAGAGCACATTACCCTAAGATATACTTTGATGATTTGAATAGAAGAACATCCTAGAATTTTGGTACTATAGAGATTTTGTGAGTTTTCTAAGTAATACATCCTTGTATGGATACGAGCAGGTAGAGTTGGCTCTGGCAAAGTTGTACCTAGGGGTAAAACCCGAAAACACTACTTCGAGCAAGACTCAAATGAGAACTGGTGCACGACAACGGGCATTGATGCACTCTTGGTTACAACACTCCCGGGGGATATGGTTAGGATAATTATCATTTTCATTTAAAACGATCATGAAGGGTTTATGAGTATATACTTCCTCAATGAAAACATTTTTTTGATTATAAATTATATCCATAACTGTTCAATTTATGTTAAGTGTTTTACAAGTTCGGAATTATGTTTTGCTGTTCATAAACTAATATACTGTATTCCATTATTTAGAAATGGTACCTAGTAGAAGGAATGGAAACTGTATCAATGCATATAATCCATGTACGGATTTCCCTCCTACTCAATATAATTATAGCGGAGTTGGTGATGCAACTGGTGCTGATTAGCCTATCACCATACTGGGACAACTCACACTGGTTATGAATAATAACCTTACCCATATGGAGCACCCTGATCCACAATGCAGAAAATCAATGATAGATAGCTTCATTAGGCAACAAACACCAACAATCAATGGGTCTAGAAATCCATTTGTAGCTAAACAATGGATAAATTCCATAGAGAAAATATTTCATGCTTTGGGGAGTAGCAAAAGGGAAAAAGTTGTCATAACAGTTTATCACCTCATCGGATATGCAAATCAATGGTGGTCATTAATTCAAAACAAAATGGAGGAAAAAGAAGTATAAAGTATGTAATGGAGGGATTTTAAAGAGATTTTCTTATAAAAACACATTCCTCATGACCATCAAGCGAATATGGAAGGGCAATTTCTGAGTCTGAGACAAAAGGAGGATGATAATATCACAAAGTATGAAGCTAACTTTACAAGGTTAGCAAGGAATTATGTAGATTATATACATAACCCAAGTAGTAATATTGATTGTTTCTTTGATGGGTTAATACTATTTCTCTGTCAATCATTAGTCTCGCAATCCTTCTCATCATATGAAGATATTGTCTCATGTGCTATTAAGAAAGAAAAGAATTCTCTATGTCGAATGACATTAAAGAAAAGTAATAGAAGAAGATATTTGATGAATACTATGGGAAAGGAAATAAGGAAACATGGATGAAGGAAGAGTTTAATTTCCACCCTGTGATAATTGTGGAAGGATGCACCCTGTTGCCTGTCTAAAAGGAAAAGAAGTATGCTACAAATGTGGACAGAAAAGTCGTCTTGCTAGTGATTACAAGGGGAGGAAAGAAGATACCAATGTTAAATGCTAGAATTTTAGGGATATGAGACATTATTATAATTAATGTATTAAGAGTCAGAGAAACTTACCTCATAAAAGGCCAAGGGATCAAGGCCAAGCTTATACGATCACTACTGCAGAGGTTGAAGCTCTGAAAGACGTGGTGGTAGGTAATTTAATGGCTTCCTCAAGTTTAGCCAATGCTTTATTTGATTTTGGATCATTGCATTGTTTCATATCTTCCATGTTTTATATGAAAATTAGATATTTTTAATTTGATTTAATAAGGGAGTTGTCTGTAAAAACTCCTAAGGGATTTATCATTGCAAAAAAGTTTTGTAAATCAGTCCCCATTAAGTCATATAAATGATATTTATCTGCTGATCTAATAATCATACCCATGATTGAATTTGATATAATCCTCGGTATGGATTGACTTTTGGACCATGATGCAAAAAAATTATTGTAAGAACAAGGAGGTTACAATTATCGATGATGATAAGAAGTACCTTATCTTTAGAGCCGAAATGTCACCATCTGATTCATAACTTGATCCACCCCCAGTAGCTCTACTAAATTGAATTATTGGGGATGATGAGAATTAAATAATTATGGGTGAGGAAAAGAATGTTCGAATAGAGGACGTAACTTTTGTTAAAGAATATGTTGATGTATTTCCATAGGATTTACCTAAACGTCCTACAGAACGAGAAATTGAGTTTTCCAATGATTTATTTCCTAGTCCAAGGCCCATATCGAAGACCCCTTATAAAATGGCCACTATGGAATTAGTGGAACTAAATAAACAACTATAGGAATTGAGTAATAAGGGATTTATTCACCCTAGTGTTTCTATATGAGGATCCCCTGTCCTTTTTTTAATAAGAACGATGGATCTATGAGGTTTTGCATTGACTACAGCGAGATCAATTCTATAACAATAAAGAACAAGTATCCCCTACCTCGCATTGTTGATTTATTCAACCAACTACATGGTGCTCAATATTTTTCAAAGATTTACATTCGATCTGGATATCATCAGTTATGTGTGAAGAAGGAAGACATTCCAAGAATAGCATTTCAAACCAGGTACGGGCATTACGAGTTTACAATAATGCCTATTGTATTGAATAATGCACCCTCTATCTTCATGGATCTAATGAATAAATTTTTCAATGAATATATTTATGATTTTTTAGTGGTATTTATTGATGATATCTTAGTATACTCTAAAATATATGAAGATCATGAAAATCACTTGCGCATTATTATAAATAATCTTAGAAGAAATGAATTATATAGGAAATTTAGCAAGTGCAAATTCTGGATCCAAGAGATTTCTTTTCTTGGCCATATTGCCACTAAGGATGGAATCTATGTTGATCCTTCAAAGAACAATGTAATCCAAGAATGGCCAGCACCGATGAGTATAACTGAGGTACACAATTTTATTGGTTTAGCAGGTTATTATCGACGTTTCATCCAGAATTTTCCCAGTTGGCTAACCCATTAATCATACTCACACGTAAATGGGTTAAATTTCTTTGGACAAAAGAGTGTGAAGAATGTTTTTAAGAACTGAATAAATGATTAGTCAGCACTCCTATCTTGACTCTACCATTAGGGAACGATGGGTTTTTTATTTATAGTGTTGCTTCAAAGAAAGGACTTGGTTGTGTACTCATGCAAAATGATAGAGTTATTGCCTATGCATCACGATAGCTGAAAAATCATGGAAAAAACTGTCACAATCATGTTCTTGAGTTAGAAACTACTATATTTTCTCTAAAGACATAGAGACACTATCTATATGGTGAAAAATGTGAGATTTATACTGATCACAAGAGTTTGATGTATATTTTCTCACAAAAAGAACTCGACATAACGAAACGATTATGGCTTGAACTACTAATGGATTATGATTTCTCCATACAATACCACCCCGAGAAGGCAAATAAGGTGAAAAATCTTTGATTAGAAAGGATTATGGAGTTTTTAACATGATGAGAGTTGAAAGGGATCCTATTTTCATGGATTTATTAAAGATGGATATGAGAATAACCATGGAAGGTAAAACATCAATACTTTTTTAAATGGTTGCCAAACCATCTTTACTAGGAAGGGTAAAGAGTTCTTTGACTGATGATGAGAAGTTTCAAAAGAATATTAAAGCTGTTAATGATGGGAGATTGAGTGAATTCATATATGAAGATGGAATTTTGAAATTTGGGAAGAGACTTTGTGATCCTAACATACCTGATCTAAAAAGGGAATTGTTGGATAATGCTCATAACTCCAATTTATCTATACAATATGGGAGAACCAAGATGTATAGAGATTTGAAGGAACATTTTTTATGGGATAACATGAAGAAGGAGATTACTGATTTTGTGTCAAGTTGAATGGTTTGTCAACAAGTGAAAGAAAGAAGTCAACAGCCTGGAGGAGTAATGCCACATCTTCCCATACCTGAGTGGAGATGGGATGATATGATAATAGAATTTGTCACGGGGCTACCAAAGACTCCTAGAAAGGAATGATGCAATATGGGTCATTGTTGACTATCTTATCAAGGCAACACATTTAATTGATATAAGAGAAGATTTACCACCTGAATTTTTAGCAAGACTATATATTAATGAACTTGTAAGACTTCTTGGAGTTCCCCTACCGATTTTTTTTGATCGTGATCCCCATTTTACATCATGATTCTGGAAAAGTCTTTAGAATGCCCTGGATACTGAACATCGTTTGAGCACTGCCTACCACCCTCAAAATGATGGACAATTATAACATACTATTCAAAACTTATAGTACATGTTGAGATCCTGCTCTGTTGACATTCAAGGTATGTGGGATCAATATTTACCTCTGGTAGAATTTTCCTATAACAATACCTTCCATTCAAGTATTCAGATGGAACCATATAAAGTTTTATATAGAAAGAGATATCACACACCAACTTGTTGGGATGATGTTGGTGAATGAAAACTCATAGGCCCAAAACTTGTTTAGGAAATGATAGAAAAGTTGATGGTTATCCAAACCCACATCAAAGCAGCACAAAGTAGGTAGAAGAGCAATGCTGATAACCGAAGGATGGATTTGGAATTTAAGGTTAGAGATCATATTTTTTTGAAGGCATCTCAATGTAAGGGAGTTATATAATTCAGTAAGAAGGGTAAATTATGTCCCAGGTACATCAAACCTTTTTAAATTCTAGAATGAATTGGGGCTGTAGCTGACCATTTGTCAATGCCACCAAGTCTCTCCAAAGTTCACGATGTGTTCCATGTATCACTGTTGAGAAAATACATGCCTGACCCAAAGCATTGTACTCACCAATGAAGAAATTGAACTAGAACCTGATTTGTCTTATTGTGAAGAGCCTATAAATATTCTTGATACTATAGAAATTTTTTTGAGAAACCAGATGACTTCTCTGGTAAAAGTTCTATGGAGAAACCATAAGATGGAAGAGGCAACGTGGGAACCAGAGGAACTTATGATGAAGAACCACCTGAATCTTTTTGTGTGCCAGTATTCTAGAAATTTCAAGGACAAAATTATTTTATAGAGGGAAGAATGTAACACCCCATGCTTCCACATCACGTTTCCCTTTGAATAATGCAATAGGTTGCATTATACACAACTTTGAGATTCTAACACACTACGACCAATCAAACTAGCTATTACGAATAGTAATACCCAATTTTTAAAATTTTATAAATTTTATTTTTTAAAATGGACTTTATTTTTGAATTTGGAATATAGAAATTATCCTAGGGTGAATTTTTGGTACTTTTCTGAAAACTTTATTTTTTTGATGAATAGTACTAAATTTTAATTAAAAACAAATTTTTTAATTGAAATAATTTATAGTTCTAAATTATACATTTGAGTGGTTTTAAAGTATCATTAGATTATATTTTTATCATTTAATATAATTTAGGTCATTGTGTATAATTTCACATTTAAACATTACATAAACAAGCGTCGATCTTTTGATAGTTATTATTTCTTAAAAACGCGCTTTTTGTTTTGACAACTAGAATTAATTATAAATTAATTTACACCACTTATGTGTTTTGAATTTGGAAAAATGGATTCCATATTTGGAATCAGGAGGTCCAAATTATGTAAACAGGTAACTTTTAATTTTAGACATTATGTATAATTACTTTGGTAAATATTTTATTTACCATGGTTAAAGGGTAAATCCTATAAATAAAGGTAAAACATAATATTATAATAATATAAATTAACCTTACATGTGTCCTATTACTATGGGTTGATACATTTACGACAATTGGCATACTTTTGTTGATTTTGGGACCACATGGAGCCACTTGGTAGTGATAATGACATTTTACATTAATTAATCTAATGTAAAGACAAAAATAACCAAAGCATGTATATTTTAGTAAAACAATTTTTACATGGGGTTGTATAAGTTATCTTTTCAATTATAAGTATAAATTAAAAATATAAAAATATTTCCTACTTATTTATATTTTATTTATAATTTTTAGACATTAAATAATTAAATTTATTTATGACACAATGATGATGCAGTAATTACCTTATTAATTAAAGAATCAAATAAATGGTAATGTAAATATTAAAATAAATATAATTTGAAAGTTTTGATGCCATACAAGAATTTTATATGTTAAAATAATATTTTAGGGTTGGTTAAATAAATTTTATTCAAAGTAATAAATTTTTTATGCCCTTCAAAAAAAATACTAAATAGTGTCAAATTTGACATAATGGAGTTTTTAAAAAAAATGCTATATTATTAATTGATATAATATTCTTAAAAATATAATGTTCAGACAAATGACTTATACAAGGTTATATATATTAATAATTAAACACATGGTGTTCTCTTAGATTTTTATAGTATGTTTATTAACCATATAATATAAAAATACAAAGAGACATGGTAACTGTCAAACTGCTAAACTAAGAGTTAAATCTAAAAGATAAGGTTAATATGATGACCTAAACCTATCTAAAACCTATTGGTTGAGCGTTTCTTGACCCATACCAGACTTAGAATCTAAATAATTCATTTTGGATCCATTATAAACTGAAAATTATTTTATTATAAAATAACATTTCAAGCTTTTCCTAAAGTGACCCTCACCTCTCTTATAAAAGGGCACTTCCCCTTCACTCAAAATATCACATCCAAAGCCATTTTTCACGAACAAAACCTACCCAAATATCTTCCCCACTTTCCTCCCTTTATCCTAAATGCCTTACTATGGTTATAAAGCCAACCTATGTATCCCTTTTGATCGAATCATAAGGAAGAACCCGAAGAAGAGGAAAATATTTCGTCACCTCTTTCAAGTTGTTTTCTTCTTCCACTTCCTCTTTCTTTATTGTTTCCATTATAAAAAAATAACTACAATATATTATATATAATATGATGTTATTATAAAAATTTTCCAACTATATTAATTATTCTATCCATCCTATAAATGACAAAGTCACCATACGTGCGTATGTACGGCTTACCATCTCCACGTCGTGGTGTAGTTTGTTATTCAAACACTTCATTATTTGGACGGGTATAATAATGAGTATAACTAATTTAAATAATAAATATAAAATCGTAGTGATTATATATATATGATATAACATCAAATTACATACTATTTTGACACCCATGATATTGTCAATCGTGCATATGTACAGATTACCGTCTCCACGAACGCGATGAGATTCATTTTCCCATCATAACTATTCAAGAATAATTTTCATTTTGTGATTAAAAATAATGTTTAAGAACTTAATATAATTCTGTATATTAATCAAATACATCATATCCATAACAAAAATGGCTTATGTAACCAAGCATAAAGGAAAACAAGTCAGTTAACACCCAACACAATGATACTACTAAAATATTATTAACAAATCAATGTTAGAAGATCATATATGATATCATGTTTACGTATATAGTTATTGTATAATTTAATAATAATGTTTTAACTATTATATAGAATGTTAACATACCATCGACTAAGGAAAAGTACATGGTAAGGGTTAATTTCACAATCTCTTTATTATCCGAGGCTGTTTTTACGTAAATATCTACTAGGACCTCTTTATCATCCACAACTGTGTTTTCTAAAAAATTTATTTCAAAACATTTTTAATACTTACTAGAATATGGATTAATGTTATTTATACCCTTATTTTACCTACTATGTTATGAAATGAATCTTTCTGTCATTTTCCAAATAAGGTACTTTGTGACCTTTTTGACAAAATTACGGTAATAATGTTTTTTTAACATATACAATGGGTGCTGCTATTTTCCACCGTTATAACATCATAGATGCTTCCCTTAAAAGCATATAAGAATATTTTCAAAATAATTTTTTTCTTTTATAATTATGTGACACTTAAATGGTTTCAAAATAGAAATAAGTATTTCATTCAAATAGTTTTCATTTCATCTATGTCAACATTATTTGATGGATTTTAAACTTGTTTGAAGTTGGTTTATTAGGATATAAATCTTCCATATTGTATTGAAGGTTTTGAGACATGTTTGATAGTGGATGTGCAATTTTTATACCATTCATGCTTTATGGTTAATTAATTGACATTTTATATGCTAGTTTTAATACATATGTTTATGTTATGTTTGAACCTTTTCATATGAGGAATGTATTGGACTTAATATGTGATAGGTGGAGCCCACTATAGCTCCTTGATGCATCAGTAGGTATCATGAGACAATTAGACGTGGAATTGGCCGAGGCCTTTCCCAATTTGATATATGGTTTTGGTTGAGGCCTTAATCATTTTTAGACGTCTTGGTTAAGGCCTTGACAAAATGTTTCAGAATGTCTGGCATTATACATTCCCTCATTATTAAAATAATATTGATGGTTTATGTGGTTATTGGACTAGTAGAATACCCATGACTATGTTTTATTATGAAATTATTTACTCATCTCATATTTCTGCCATAAAGTGTTCATGTTTATTGTTTGTAAAGGCATGTTTTTTAATTATTCACCATACCTATTGTTTATGTCATCTTCCACTAAATTTTTTACCCTTACTAAGAATCTAAGATCACCCCATTTTTATGTTTTATTTTCCCAGGATTTCAAGAAGTATATTATGATTGATATGCAGGGTTAAGCTAAAAGGGAATAATGGTGTTCTCAAAGAACTATATATCTTGTATTTTATGTTTGAAATTGTCACGTGAAGTTGGTATATGTAATCTATTTCCAAGACTACTAAACTGATCGGTCTTTTGGGACATGATTTCCTTGTATCATGCCAACGTATTAAAATAATGTACTGACTCTAGGTAATAGGGGTCGTGGTGTTACAGTCATGATTTTTTGATATAATTGATAGTTTAAATACCAAGTCACTTACTATAGTAAATTCATTAACTTTCATTTTTATTCATAAAACAATAAGTTATCCCATCAAAATTTTATTAAATGGACTTGGACACAAATTGGAATGCATTTCATCTCCAAAGAACATATAAGAATCATGTTATGAATAAAAATTCTATGAAGAAAACATTAAACTGTGCCTAATTTCATCATCCTCATCCAATATTTCATCATGAATATAAATTTATCTAAGAATTTTGTGTATATGAAGAGAACAAAATGCCTCTATATAGAGTTCATGGTCATTCGTGATGTCTAATATCATATACTCTCATGTAACCCACATTATATAAACTAATAATTTCTATTTTGTAGTTCAAGGTCTATAAATTTGGAAATTTTGTTCACCTTCAAGAAGGAATATAAACTCCTTATAGAGGCCCCTTTTTAGACTTCATAGGTTCAACATGATTCAAGAACAATCAGTATGAAATATCCTCTTCAAGATCTATGTAAAATTTAACAAAATAAGTCATAGAAAAAATGATAAGAAAATTAACAAAATAACTAGTGGATAAAGTTATGATAAAATTAAATAATAATTATATTGGAAAACTCTCCATGATATCTTATATATATAAAATTTTAATATGTTGAGATTTCACCTATTTAGGATGCTTTGGAACATTATAACACAATGTATTCTACACAATATTTTTTTTAAAAAATATACTTTATCTTTTGAATACATGGATTTCTGACAGTCTTTGTAGTACCCATAAATTATTGAAAAATTAAATATTAATAAATATTTTAAATAAACATTAATTTTCATCAGAATTACTTGCTTAAGGATCCTATTATTTTTATTTAATACAATTCATTTCATAAATTTAAAATTTTAATAACCACAGTTACTATCGTAGAATTTTTTTGGACACTAAAAAACATTTAAAACATTAAGTAATATGTTTGGATATATTTTTTTATTATGAAATCATTTATATATATACCCAAATAATTTTCCATTTTATGTAATTCAAAGGCTCCTTATGTGCAACAGTTATTTTCAAACCAGATTTTTTGGATAAGTAAATAGTAACTTTTAATTTCAAAATTCTCATTAAAACATAATATACAATATATAATTTCATTTTTATTTGTAAAATATTGAATGCAGTGTCTTAAAATTTGAAAAAAGACATCAGATATGGTCAATTTATTTGGAATTAATGCATTGGATCCAAGTAATAAATTTTGAGATTATCCCAATTGATTGTAATGAGAATCTCATGTTTCCTAAAAAATGTTCATGTAATGAAAAAATGGAATAATAATTTATAGGATTAGATATTATAATTTTACCCCTAAAATTATGTTATGGTTATATCCCACCTTATATTACTTTTCATTCAAATAGTGCTACTATAAGATCAATGTTTTTTTGAAATTCAAACTTCTCCCATTGAAAAATATATTATATAAGTGATATGAGGATTAATGAGAATTTATTTTTATTCACAATGTTTTCCCATCACATAGTAGTAATATATAAACCTATATAAAATATGGTTAGTTTTTAATTATAATTAACAAAGAAGATCAATTATTGAAAACATATATGATGAAAAATACCACATATATACATTCTTAACCAAGTCTCCCAAACATTCATGCTTGATAATTTCGTTTTCACTCTCAAGAATAAACTTATTTAAAAATTCCTCTATATATATTCTTCCATCAAATTGAATATATATTATCCTTTCATCATTTAAAAATATATTCACATGAAATTTTAATATTAATAAATATGGTATTGGAATTGAGGGGGGTAATGTTACTTTTAGAAGGACCTTTTGTTTTATAGGTTGATCCTCTAGATTGTTTTGACTTAGCCTTTTGTTTACCCATATGTCTCTAAATATGTAACAGTAAACCTCAGTTTCATACTCAATTTGTTAATTATTAAGGATTTTTCATATAAATTAAATTTGAAATGACGTACTTAATTATCACCATGTATATTTATCATATTATATATCCATGTTATGAAAGTTCCAATAGAAAGTTTAGTCATTTGAAAACCAAGGACAACAAGGGGAATTGGTAACTCAATGCTTGGATCATGAGCTATGGGAATTGATAATCTCATGTGATATTTTCAAATAATTTATTATGTAGAATATCATCATTGATATTGTACACCATACCACTCAAAACAAGAAAATGGGTGAGTGGTGATATAAAATAATCCTAATAATTTTCACCATGTATAATATTAGTAAAAGAAATGTATCTGTAGTAGTTTTATTTTCATTTAGTATAAAATAATTTTTAAAAAAGATATTACCTCTGGTAAGGAATGAATTTTATGGTAATGAATATCCTCAATTCTTAGGGTGTTACTCTTCGTGTTATGGTAGCTGGGGTGGTGTGAGAAGAACATCTCAAATTAACATAATATGAAAAAAAAATTGTTTTATATAGTTGAAAACATCACTAGATCTATAAAATTACATATTATATTGTTTTAAAAATTAAAAATAAATCAAAGTCAATGTTAATACAGAATTTTATGGATGAATTCAACATAATGATAAAATCTTTAAATATTTCTTAAAAACACATCAATAATGTGATTTAAAAACATTTATCCTCAAATTAATCAAAAAATTCATATTCCTGATATTTGATGAATACCCCCACTAAAACCCTTAAAATATTCCAGAAGCTACAAAACTGAAATCTCTCATTCTTGGAAAGAGGGTAAGCCATTAGAGGAAGAAAAGTACACAATTCACCACTCACTAACTATATAACTTTTGTTGTAATATTCAAGAAATTATTTATTTTAATGAT
Source organism: Viscum album (assembly GCA_963277665.1). Lineage (NCBI taxonomy): Eukaryota > Viridiplantae > Streptophyta > Magnoliopsida > Santalales > Viscaceae > Viscum > Viscum album. The sequence goes on along the minus strand of OY728138.1, from coordinate 534,921,592 downwards.
ATGAAGTCATGTTTATCCTATTATAAATTAATTATATGTTTTATGTTATAAAAATTTATTTTATTATTATCAATGAAAATACTCTTATGTTTCAAAGAGAAGGTTATTAGTTCGAAATAGTATATTTAGATGCTCAATTACAAGAGAGAGAGGGGGTGAATTGTATGTTTAAAAACATTACTTTTTAAACTTAGGGAAAAGTATGTTTTACAAAGTTTAACAAGTTAAATTCAAAAATCCTATTTGGTTATTATTTATAAAAATAACTTTATTAGGGTCCATAAATTTGAATCGAGATATGAAAATAAGAATAGTTTACTTAAATAAATATTCTACCTTGAAGCATATAGAATCTTAATTATCAGAGTAAGTAAAAGTAAAAGAATTTATAAGAAAGTTATAAATTCCGTCTTTATCAAAATAAAAGGGAAATAAAACTTTAAACAACAACAAGTAACACGTAGGAAATATTTTAACCCAAAGAGTAGGGCATCCAACAACATTGGATAAATGTCCCCTGATTTATACATTCAAGAATGTCTAAATTACCCACACCAAAGTAACCCCTTGATAGGAATATCGGAGTTCTCTTACTATCCTCACAAGCTGTCAAACATTAAGTTAGTAGGCACCTCTATCTTCATATCCCCAGAAGCCCTCCATTGTACTCAACATTAATCAGAGTCACAAAAATCAAGCTGAACAAGATTTTCACGACTGAAAAAGATGTTCATGAAGCTCATATGGTAAGGGAGTATTTATCTCTATATAAATCACTTCACATAATTATATCTCTGGGATCGTTAATTGATAGATGGATATCGAGCTCGTTTAATGAGCTCCTATTTATAGGAAAAACTTCAACAGTCGGCTCCCACCTCCAATAATAATATTTTCCCTTGAATCTAAAAGGGACCTATACACATGTCACTCAACCAAATTTTAGTTAGAAACAAATTGTATGACATCATTTCATATTAAAAACATGTGTAAAGAAACTGAAGTAGCTTTTTGAAATCTGAAAAATCTAGAATCTAGGAAAAAATAGATTTCATAGACTAAACATATAAAAAATATAATTACAGAAACAAATAGATATTAAGATTATTTTTTTCACAGAATTAATAATATGAAATCTATAGTTTTAGAATCTGAATTCTGATGTATTCAGAGTCTACATTTTGATGAATTCAGAGTCTGAATTCTAATGAATTCGGAGTCTGAATTCTGAGGAATTCAGAGTCTGAATTATGAGGAATTCATAGTCTGAATTCTGAGGAAGTGAGAGCCTGAATATCAGAGAATTCAGAGTCTGGATTTCAAATAATTTTGAATCTTAATTTCATAGAATTCAGAGTATGAATTTCAGAGAATTTAGAATCTTAATTTCAGAGAAATCAGAGTTTAAATTTTAGAGAATTCGGAATTTGAATTTCAGATAACATGGAGGCTGAATTTTTTAGAATTCAGAGTATAGAAACTGAAGACTCTATATCCAAGGAACTGTAAGATTTCGAGGATTAAAATAAGGATTTGAATTTTTGACATAGTAATAAAATAGACTTGGTTTTGATAAAACATTGAATAAGATAATGAAAACCATGGTACAGGTAAACGTTTTCATTGAGAAAGGAAATTTTTCTTAAGAAAATAATCTTTATAGAAAGATAAAACTCCTTAAGAAAAAGTTGTTGTGATTTTAAAAACCAAGAGGAAAGGAAAAGTCATAAAGAAACTTTATTGACTCAAAAATCTCCCCCCTTTTGGAATGAACACATATTCTTTCAAAAAAAATATAAGTGATAAGGATTTTTCTTTTTTAGTATTAAAATAAAAACTTATCTCCAATTACTTATGAAACATGATGAATATAACTTAATCCCCCTTAGGGTATAAAATCCCGAATGATCATATTATATTATTTCTTAGAGGAGTTACTTTTCTTATATAAGAAAGTCTTCTTTATGTATACTCCACCTAACATTAACTTCCCTTTACTTCATGATATATTATTTTTTGTTAATATTTTTTTGATTATTCTTTTCTCCCCCTTTGTGATTTCCAAAATGGAATAGAGATAATGAAAAAAATTGATACCAGAAAGATTAAAACTATAAAAAACAAAACAAAAAAAATGAAGGATATCAAAATTTTCATTATTATAGGAAAAATTGATACAGGGTAAAAAAAATACAACAAAATATAGGAATGACATGAAAATAATTCATCATTATTTTCCATCGGCATAATCTTCCTCAAGGTTTCAATTAACTTTTTGAGCTCATTATGATCATCCTCAAACCTCTTGAGCAACATTTCCTAATCCTAATTTTTTCTTTTCCAAAGCCTTGGTTTTTTCCTCTTGAGACTTTAGGATTTTTTCCCTAAGACTTCACTACTTATTCTTGTAGATTGAACATTTATTGAAACTCTTCCCTAAGTTCCCTTTCTCTTTTCTAATTTAAAGAAATTGAATTTACTTCCTATTTATATTTTATCCTCTTGTTCTGGGATATTTTCTCAAGATTCAACTTCTCTATAAAACGTGTTGTAAGGTTTTTAATCCTATCATTAGACATATTAAAAGCCTCTTTCACTAAATCTTATAAGTCAGAAAGGATTATCATGTCTTCAATAATTCTTTTAGACCATTTTGTTACTTCCTTACCTGATCTCCGATGAGAATCATAACCAAAATGATTTTTTTGAATTATTCACCATGCCTGATTAACTCTTACATCACCATACATAACGAATCTGACTTATGATTGAAATAATGTTCAAGAAACTAACATCTCAAATCAATGTTAAGTATCAAAGGTATTGTGTTCACCAACTTCTTTATAGATTGAACAAACAAAATCCTAACCCATTAAAGTTGAAGATTCAGAATCTGATTCCCTTATAGGAGAGGATTCTTTGTCTACCACTCCAGCTTTCCTCTTAGATGATCCACTAATATCCTTCTTGTATTTAGCAATCACATCCTTCTTAGGTGTATCAACAACCACCTATTTTCCTTTATCGACATTGGAGATAAATGTTTAGCCCTTGGAGACTCATCCTCACTATCAAAAAGTTTTACTATCATATCTTCATCAACCTATTATTTCTCATAATCTTCCTTAACATTATTTGGTTGAATGAAATCATGGTTCCTACTCCTATAATCAGAAGTTTTGTCAACTTCATCATGTCCATAATCTTATTTCCATTGAGAAACAATTTTGGTTGACTCAACTTGGGATGTTTAGATTGTATAATTTTCATAATGACTATCCTTCTCCTAGTATTATTCTACTTCATTTTTCACATCATCAACATCTTCTCCTTATTCTTCATGTTCCTCTTATACATATTCTTCATGAATTATTTATTATTCCACAACTGGTTCCAGAATTGTCAATTTCTTCAGAGAGTTTCTACTGTAACCAGTTATTGGAGAAAATATTATGTTACCTGAATCTGTTTAGAGGTGTTTTCAGTATCCAAGAGAAGTGCTTGAATGATATTGACTTTATACATATTATTATTTAGCTTCTTAACTTTTTGTTTCCTTTCAAGATCTTTAGTAGCTAGAATTTTCAAGGCCTTTTACTCAGTAGGATATTTACCAAATCTTGGATATCCTTTTTCCTTGTTCTTCTTATGTTCCATCCACCTCGCTACTACATCATCATGGAATGTTTTTTACTTTTTTGGCATTGGTGGTGCTGACTGGATTTTTGGAATTGTATTTTTTTTGATTTTAGGTTCCCTCTCTTTTAATTTCTTATAATATTTATTGGAAGTTACTCCTACTTCTACTTTATTAATAATAACTCCAATATCCAATTTTTAAAGATCATAAACCTCTCCTGATTTTGTACTTAAGACGACTTTCATTATTCTCAAGGTATTATCACACAACAACATGATATTGAAGGTTCTTAGTTTAGAAATGAAGGGAATTCTGAAGGATTCTATGGAAATCACTACAATATTCTCCAAGATCACCAGATACATGATAATAGGAGACATTATAGTTCCATTATTAATGTTGGTGATTTTTAGGAGGATGTACTTCACGAGGTTAACCTTTCTCAGGTAAACCAAAAAGTCCAAAATAAAGATATCACTTTTATTTAAAGAATATTTGTAACCCTTTAAATGAATGAGGAAACTCTATACCTTGAAATATAACATTATTATGTTCCTATAAATATAGTTTATCATAGATGACTTTACTCCTTTAAGTAAAAGGAACTCAAATGCCTTCTCCTTCTCAAAACAGCCTGACCGATCTGGAAACTTGTGAGTGCTGAAAATTGCCTTACATTCATACAAAATTACAAGAATGTTTGCTGCCATATTAAATGATAGAGAATATTTTACCCCATAACATTTGAATAAAAATATTCCCCCTCCACATTCCTCATAAAAAATAATTGTATGATATAATTCTATATGTAAGTCAGGATAAACTAAATCCTGACTCTTTTCCTTGGAAATCCAAAAAATTCTCCCATCCATTCAACATAATATTTTCAATAATCAATGAAATATATTTTGAAAATAATTTTGGGTCAACCAACCTTTCCCTTTAGATTTTCCCATATTTGACATCTTTATTTGAAGAAATTTGATTCTTCGAGGAAGCTACCAGAGACCTTTTTTGTGTAATAAAACATGGAAAACTGAACGACCTATTTGAAGAGGAAAGAGCATCGACTCACAAAGTCTTGAAAATTGATGTGGGAAAATGATTTTTTTTTCATTTATATAGTCTTCAAGGTGATGGTTTGAATTCCTGATTTTATCCAATAGTTTAAATAAGCATGATCTGATCTAACGGTTAATAGAAATTACAAAGAAGGATTTTGTAAGTTCTGATCTTTTGATGTTTTAAGGAACAATCATATTTAAGGAAAGTGAATCAGATAGATTTTTCTTAAAATAAAAAAAAAATATATAAAAAATAAAATAGGAAAATTTATTTAAGAAAACATACCTTTTGGACTGCTTAGAAATAATTTTAGTATAGATAATATTTTTTATGAACAACATAGATTCCAATGTTTTTTATTAAGGAAAGTAAAATTTTTAATCAGGAATTTCAGATTCCGAAAAAGTTGGTTTCAAAAAAAAATTATTAAGAATGAAAATTTTGGGTTATGAAAATTTTGATTAAAAAAAGGTTAAAAAAATTAATTATGAAATAAAAACAATTTAGGTTCTAAAATAATTATTTAAGAAAGAAAATTTTGGGAAAGAGTAAGGAAATATACTCTCCCTGTGAAAAAGAGTTTCCTAATGAAAGGATATAGGTTTCAAAAAAAAATATATGGAATATTAATTTATAGTTATAATTCCTAACTTTTTTTTAATGAATTCAAATTTATCAGAGGGTATGGATTTTGTAAAAATGTCAGCAAGTTGATCTAGAATTCTGATAAATTAAAAAATTGTATCTCTTTTAAGTGCATGATCCCTGAGAAAGTGATGTCTAATGTCTATTTTTTTTCATGAGAGTGATGTGAAGGGTTTTTTATTATGGGAATGGCACTAGTATAGTCACAAATTATCTGTGTTTTGGTAAAAATCATGCCATTATATGTGAGTGTGTGTTACATCCATAACACTTGAGAAAAATAACTTCCAACTGTTATATATTCTGCTTCAGTAGTGGAAAGTACTATCGAGTGTTTCTTCATTCATAACCAAGAAACTAATGATTCTACAAATAAATGACAAGTTCCAAATGTTCTTTTTGTATCTATTCTATATCCACCAAAATCAGCATTTAAAAAAATTAAATAAAATCATTTCTATAAGAATAAAAGACTCTTAAATCTGTCGTTCCCTTTAAAAAGAGAAAAATTATTTTCACTACTTTTAAATAAGATTACATTGGATTATATTGATATCTTGTACATAAGCATACTAGAAACATTATGTCTGTACGAATAGCTGATAATTATAATAAAATTCATATCATGCCTCTAAAAGATATTTGATCTACTAGTTTCTCAGCTTTATCAAGATCAAGAGAATTTGAGGTACCGATTGGAGTTATTATACATTTAGTGTTGTCATATCTATACTTCTTACGAATATATTTCATATACCTATGTTGAGATATATAGGTTCATTCCTATTTTTGAGAAATATGAAAACCAAGAAAAAATGTCAACTCACCCATCATACTCATTTCAAAATCATATTTCATGAGATTTTTAAATGAATCAATTATAGATTGATCAGTTGATACGAATATAATGTCATCAAAAAATATTTGAATAATAAAAACATTTTTTAACATTATTTAAAAAAAGAGTTGAATCAGAAGTTCCCTTAACATAATTGTTTTGTAAAAATAATCTTGTAAGTCTATTATACCAGGCTCTAGGGTCTTGCTTATGTCCATATAAAGCTTTGGTAAATTTGAAAACATTCTCAGGATGTTTTGTGTCTTCAAATCCTAGAGGTTATTCAATAAAAATTACACTTGAATATATACCTTAAGGAAAGAACACTTCACTTCCATTTTAAAATGTTTGAAATTATAGAATGCCGCAAAGGCAGTTAAAATGTGAATAGATTCATGTCTAGATAACGGGGAATAGGTTTCTTCATAATCTATTTTTTATTACTGATTATATCCTTTTAAAACTAATCTAGATTTATTTCTCACTACGCTTCCATTTTCATCACATTTATTTTTGATGACCCTGTCTACTCCAATTACAAATGCTTCCTTAGGTATTTCAACCAAGGTCTAGACTTTGTTACTTTTGATTTAATTTTGATCATCTTGCATAAAATTAATCTAATAATAACCACCTAAATCTTCATTAGTTATTTTTGTTCTAATTAAGAAAGGAATTCTTGATGTACTACTTCATTTCATAATGACCTTCTAGTCCTTACAAGTTGATTTATATCATCAATGATACTATCACTCAGATGATTATTAAGAATCAACTATTTTGGGTTTTGTAAAACATACTCATTAACATAAGGTAGAAAACATTTTGGGGGTAAATACATCAGAAATATTTTCTTGAACATTTTCTTTATTAGAAGAATATTTTATCAAAGGGGGATAATCAATTTTTTAACACACATCTAAAGAGGTAGGTAGGAGTTATTTAAAAACAATAGTATCAGTTTCATCATATTGAACTGGCATTGTTTGTTCAACAATACTTTTATTTTTGTTAAAAACTCTTTAAGGCTTAGAAGTAGAGGAATAGCCTATGAAAATTTATTCATTAGATTTGGTTGCAAATTTATGTAAGTTCTATTTAGAATACATAATAAATACATTCCATCCAAAAAACATTGAAGTAATAAAGTACAGTTTTTTGACCATTCCACAACTCATAAGGTGTTTTGTTAAGAAAAGTTCTGATTACAACTCGATTTATAATATTACAAGAAGTACTAATAGATTCATCCCAAAAGTGTTCAGAAATATCATATTCAATCAACATGGTTCCAGTTATGTCTTGATGAATTCAGTTTATTATTTAAATAATACCATTCTAATGAGGATTTCTTGAAGCTAAGAAGTTATGAGTAATTTTATACTTACTACAAAAAGTTTCCAAATCTGAATCTTGAAATTCTCATCCATGATCACTTTAAATAGTTATCAATGAAATGTTTTTCTCATTTTGGACATGGGATCTAAAAGTTTTAAAATATGAAAAGGATTTATATTTATTTTCTAGAAAATAGACCCATCTAAATCTCGTGTAATCATCAACTAAAAAATATATAGTATTTTACTCTAATAAATCTAGTTTGTGTTGGGCCAAAAAGATCCATATGCACTAACCTTAATGCATCAGAATTTGAGACTTCACAAATTGATTTAAAACATGATTTATCTTTCCTTACATATTGATAAGGATCAGAAACTTTAGAAAATCAAATCTAAACTCTAATAGATCCTTAAAACATGTTTTCATCAATAGTCTACATAGGTTTTTAAGGTTACAGTGTCCTAATCATCTATTCGATAAAAAAGGTTGATCTTCCACTGCACTAAGGAAATACAGGTCTTGGATCCTAAGGTCTTCTATTGTTAGTGTATAAATATTCTCATGCCAATGGGCCTAGAGAATAATCTCTTCATTGGAATTTTGTACTAAGCATTTATCATTCCTAAAAGTCACAAGGTAACCTTCATCAAATGATTAAATTTTTATAATGAGGTTGTTCTTATGAATTTTAATAAATAAAACATTTTAAATCAATGTTTTTTCACAGAATAACAATGTTACTTATACCAACAATTTCTCCCTGAGCATTATCTCCAAAAATTAATTTTCTTCCTTTCGTCTTGATAATCTTATAAAAGAAGTTTTTGTTACCAGTCATATGAAGAGAACCTCTACTATCCATGTACCATGTATTGATTTTAGTTTATTCTTTATTTTCATAAAAATAAAAGAGTTAGACATTGGAATCCAAATATTATTTTTTTTAGAAATTTTAGAAAGAAAAATATTAGGAATCCACATTTTCCTAGAAAAATAATCTTAATGAAAACCTAAATATTGGGTTTTATTTAAAGAACAAGTGTTCTCCCAATTTCCACCACATTGACATTTAGTAAAAAGGGAGAACATTTGGGTACAAAATAATTATTATTGAAAACTTTTTTTGAGTGAGTATAGCCAATTCATAAACTATTCCATAGAGGAAAAATTTGAGAATAGAATTTATCAAATTCTTTCCTTCCTGAAGTATAATTTGACAAAATTTTTTTAAGGAAAAATTTTCTAATTTTATGCTGATGACTAAATTATTATCCTCAAAGTCATTAGGTTTAGAAATTGGGTTATTATCTAATATATTTTTCTTAGAAATAATATATTTGAGGTCCTTAGAAAGTTAATCCAAATCAGAAATAACTTCCATAAGGTTTTTAGAAACACTTTGAAAATCAGAAGTTTTCTGATCAAGATCTTTAGAGAGATCTAATACTTATTTTGTTAAAAAAAATATTATAATGTTTTCATTCTCTAACTTATTTTTTATCTTACAATTTTCATTCTCAAGAAGTTTAGAAAATACAAAAACTTCTTCAAATGAATGTAAGGTATTGTTTTTGGATGTATAAGATTCATCATTTGAAGATTCATAATATTACTCATCATAAAAATTATAATTTAAAGAAATATTGGTTAAGGATTAAGGATTGTGTACCTTAGCCATAAGATAATGACTTTTAATAGGTTCTCTGACTATAATACCAATATTCTTCTAACCAGAAGACTCATAATATGAAGATTCATATTAAGAATCACCACCAATGACACTCCAGATGTCATTTTCTTTCAAAAAATTATTATATTTAGACTTGAAATACTTATTTTTGTTTCTCTCAGAATGATTTTTCTTCCTATCATTTCTATTAAGCACATGAAAAGCAGGTCTGATATGGCCAGCCCATTGACATTCATAACAGGTTACTTTAGAATCTTTCTTTTTTCCTTTCTATCTTTCTTCTGATATCTAATTTGAAAATATATCATTCTTACAATCTTGTTCATCCTTTGAGAAAAATTTGCTAATTCATTTTCTAAATGATCTCTGTCATTTGATTCAGATATAATAATAGTTTTCTTATATTTAGATCTAGTTACCCTATCTATAGTCTTGAATTTAGATGTAGTAGTGAAAGATACAATTCCATTACCATTATTCTTTTTTAGATTATAATATCTATTTATTATATTTTTATTTTAAAGAATAGTTCCAAATAACTCATCAAGAGTAATGCTATATTCTTTTATGTTCTCATTAATAGCTGTCCTTTTTTATTCCCACTCATTGGGAATGATGTCAATTATTTTATCCACAAGCACTTCATAATCAAGACCATTCTCTCCCCTAGATTTAAGACTAAGGACAACGGTCATATATCATTATTGTACATTGAAAATAGGTTCTCCATAAGGAAATAAGAATCCATGATATTTAGATCCTAATATAGTTCTTTTAGTTTCTATCACGTCAAAAGTCCCCAAATGTGTAACTTCATGTTAGTTCTAGACACAGTTGGCAAATTTACAAGAAGACATTTGACTATATATATTACTGGTCATAAAACACAACAATATATTGTGTACCATATAATTTAGTTGATATTATTTTTTCTCTTGGTAGGGGAAGGTTTTAACTTCCTTGCCTAGATTTTTGTATTCACCGGCGATAATTAAAAAATTGTTTACTCCATTGTTAATGAAAAAAGTCTTCATTCTATCTCTCCATTACTCATAATAATTACCATCAATGATTGGTGGTATGGTAGGGTTTATTTTGTTAATAGGACCAACATTTATACCTACCATTATATAAGAGAATACACTTCCACAAAATTATTAATAAATGAAATTTATAAACAACGATAAAAATATTTATGAAAAACATGAATAAAAAATTTTAAGAAAAAAGATTTTAGAAAAATGGAAACTTGAGCATTAAAATATATACATGTATATAAGTATTTAAGAGACCTCCTCTGATACCAATTATAGTATTTAAATAGTATATGTAGATTCTTAACTACAAGAGGGGGTAAATTATAGGTTTAAAAACATTCGTTTTTTTCCTTAGGGAAAACTATGTTTAACAAAGTTAGACAAGGTAAATTCACAAGAGATCTTTGGTTATTATATATATAGAAAACTTGTTTAGGGTCTGGAAATATGAATCAATAAAATAATCTAAAGAATAGTTTACTTATAAAAAGATTCTACCTTAAAACGTATAGAATCTTAATTATCAAAGTAAGTTAAAGTAAAAAAATGCCTAAGAAAGTTATAATTTCATTCTTCATCAAAATACATTAGAAATAATACTTGAAACAACAACAAGTAACAAGTAGGAATTATTTTAACCCCAAGAGTAGGGTATCCAACAACTTTGTATAAATGTCCATTGATTTATACTTTCATTAAAGTCTATCTTACCCATACCAGGGTAAGACCTTAATAGGAACATAAGAGTCTATATTTCTATCCTTGCTAGCCCTCAAACATTAATGTAGTTTTCAACTCTATCTTCCTATCCTATGATTTCCATGATTGTACTCAACAATAATCAAAGTTGCACGAAACAAGCTGAACAAGATGTTCATCGCTAAACAAGATGTTCCTGAAACACACAATGCATAAAATTCATTCTTTTTCTAGAAATCACTTCACGACATACATTCTCTTGGATCATCAACTGATATATGGATAACGAGCTCATTCAAATGGGATCCTATTTATAGGAAAACATCAATATTCGAATCCCTCCACCAACACAGGTTTTTTCCTTGAATATCAGAGGGAACTGTACCAGCTTCAATCAACCAAATATTAGTTAGAAATAAATTGTATGACATCATTTCATAGTAAAAACATGTGTAAAGAAAATAATGTAGCTTGGAAAAATCTAAAAAAATTGGATTATAGGGAAAAATAGAATTTGGAGTATGAGAATATAAACAATCGAATTCTAGAAACAAATGGATATAAAAATTGTTTTTTTCAAACAATTCGGAATCTTATTTCAATTGTTTTCATAGTCTGAATTAAGATGAATTTAGAGTCTGAATTCTGAGGAATTTGGAGCCGGAATTCTGAGGAATTCGGAGCCTGAATTATAAGGAATTCAGACTTTGAATTTTTAGGAATTCAAAGTCTGAATTTTGAGGAATTCAGAGTCTGAATTCTCAGTAATTCAGAGTCAGAATTTCAAGGAATTCAGAGTCCCAATTTCATAGAATTTAGAATCCTAATTTTAGAGAATTTGATGTCTGGATTTCCTAGAATTTTGAATCTGAATTTTAGAGAATCCAGAGTCTATATTTCAGAGATTTTAGAATATGAATTTCAAAGAATTCAGAGTTTTGATTTCAGAGAATTTAGAATCTGAATTTCGGATAACTCAGAGTTTGAATATCAGAGAAATCGAAATCTTAATTTCAAAGAATTTGGAGTTTGAATTTTAGATAATTCAGAATCTAAATTTCAGAGAATTCGGAGTTTCAATTTCAGTGAATTCAGTGTCTAGAAATAGAATACTGGATATCAAAATAACTATAATATTCCAAGGATATAGATAAGGATCCAAATTGTTTACTTAGTAATAAAATACACTTGGTTTTGAGAAAATATTCCACAAGATAATGAAAAATAAGGTATGGGTAAAGAATTGAGTAGAGAAAGGAAATTTTCCTTATGAATATAATCCTTAGACAAATATAACTTTACTTAAGAAAACATGTTTTTGATTTTGAAAACATAGAGGACTTGAAAATCCATAAGGAAACCTTTTTAACTCAACAACCATAAATTTTTCCATTAACCATAAATACAGAGAAGGGACAGTGAGTCATAAGAGTAAAATATCAAAGTAATTAATAGATCATAAGATCTGTCAATTCACAAGAGGAAAGATTCGATAAACCATATAATGAAATTTAGAACACTTCATAAATTCAATAAAGATTTTAGTGACAACACCACCATGTAAATTTAATTCATTGATAATCGATTGAACAAGGAATTTTTTTCAAAAACACCCCCATGAGAGAGTAATGATAATAGAAGAGACCTTGTGATGTATATATGTTATTTTGGACAAATAAAAAAGTATCAGAGTGACCAAATATTGTTTCTAATTGACCACATAGTGTATTCATGTGACCATATGGTAGAGTTAGAAATTTGGAAAAGTAATGAAGAGACTATATGAACTTTTAAAAAATATATGTTCAAATGAAGAAACCAAAAGATATATGGATTGACTTCATGTAATATCATCAGAAAAGATAATTTTTTTAATGTTTTAGTTCAACTATGAAGAATCTGGCATGGAACACTTAATAATGCATAACACAAATTATATTTTAATAATATATATTCCAATTACCATCTGTATAGAATTTAATGAAAATTATAAGTTATTTAGTAGGAGGATCTGTAATTATTGTTCATCAAAAAATAATTTTTGAGGAAGATTTATTTTGTGTAAGAGATTAAAGAAAGAGAATAATGGTGGGTGAAAAAAAACACATTGTTTATTTTCTTAAAAACCAATTATCTATTTTTGTTTTATTTTCATTATGAGATATGAGAATATTTTCTAGTCACCTCATCTTATCTCAAAGCTGAAAGAAGACATTGATAAAAGATTATACCACTTCAAGACAACATAACATGGATATAATCTTTCACTAAAATTTATATCGATATTTATATCTCTTTTTTATATTACTTTTGTGTTGTGGTTTAATTTCATTGTATATTGGTTAATCACATAATCATGTGCATCATAAAAGAGTACTCAGATTCTATTTTATTTTTTTCATCTTTCTACGCCATAATAGTTATGGAAGAGGTTGTGAAATATCCTAGATAGACTTGTGTTCTATATTAACATGTGTAACCAATATATATGTTGGATCATCATGTTTTGTTTAATAAACAATAATAATTGTTTCTTATTATCTAGTGGAGTGGATAAGGTCTCAACTTGAGAGCGAACCTTTTGTTTTTATATTTTGGTTGTGTGTTTCAGATTTTTAGTACAGAATTTTTTAACTATTTTTCAAATTATGATATTAAAATTGTACTTATATTGATAACATTTATATGTGACATATTTACTATTTAATTTTAGTATAGTAATTAAAAAATATTCTTGAAATATAATGTTATTCTAATTATGTTTTTTATCAAGCTATTGAATGATTATTTTAAACCATTAAATTATATATTCATAATGTATTAGTTGACTAGAAATTTTCAAAATTTGGATATTTTATTTTATAATTTTTTTTCATATCAAAATTTATATTATATACTCAATTAAACCTCTCTCGAGTACTCTAATTTGACAACTTTTTTTGTAAAACCTTATTCCTTTGTTTTCCTTTTGGATTTTAGTATTAGACATCGATGAAGTCACCTTGAAAACATCTGCTCTTTGTTATAATATTATAATTATATATTTATGGATTACTCTAAATCGGATGGTCATCCAATAAATATATAACACTATTGTAATGTATAAAACTATACTCAATTGAAAATCAAAATAAAATTCATCTTGGGAGTCCAGTTTTTGATTTAAATAATGTAATAGATTATCAATATGAAAAATTAAAATATCCTAGACTTGATTGGAGTGATTACTATAAGGATTATTATGAATATAACTATGAATACATGAACTGTTTATATTTTTCTTTAGAAGAATATGAGTTTAATAGAATATCTACCTGTGATTCTATATCTAAAATCATGGATACTTTATTATCTCATTAAGGAACCTCAAATATAAAATATATAAGATTAAAAACATATATGATAAAATATGATTCATTCAAAATGAAACCCTATGTATCTAATTCAGATATGTATATTAGGTTCGATGAAATCATGAAAACCATTTTTTCTCATGGACATAATGTGGATGAAAAATAGCATGTGTTGGGGATCTTGAAATGTCTACATAATCATCGATGAAGAATTGTTGTCTACATTAGATAATTCAATTAATATGGTAAATTTCTAGTAATGGAATTGATTATAAAACTAATTACATGTGAGGAAGATATTATGGAGAATAAAAATTATTTCGAACTGAATAGGTCAACTATATCTAAGTCATCTCAATTTAAATCAATGGATACTATAAAAGTCGATAGAACATGTGAGAGATAAAATGATTCAGATAGTGATGGGGAAATTTATAATATTGAAATAAGGTTTAAGAAGTATTAAATAAGTAATATGTTCTCTATAAAATTAACTTTAAAAAGAAAATATATCATAAAAGGAAAATGGATGAAGGAAGATAACATTAAAGAAGTTAGATTTTATGACTATAGAAGAAAAAGAAAAAATTAAATATGATTTTCCAAAATTGAAGAATAAGAATAAATATATGGAATGATGAAATAAATATATGAAATACATATAGTAAAATTTTATTTCTTATGATGATAACTCAAGTGGCTCAAACACATCAATAGTTTATTTTCAGGAGAAGGAAAATCAATAGCTTATAAGAATTACATTTGAGGAGACTGATATTATTTATATTCCTTCAAAAATGGAATATCGTGTGGAATATGAGATGTATATAGAATATTTATTTGAATAATATAATATGGTTTAATAAAAATTTAAATAGTTAAAGGATAAATATATAGTCCTGAAGAAACAACATATCTTTTCTCATACATTAAAATATGATATTTCTATTGAATTTTTTTTACTATAGTAAAATAATAATGAAACTAAATTTTTTAATTAGAAACTTGATAACTTCATTGAAAATTTCAACCAAAAAATATAAACATTGACCTTGATTCTAGGAAAACTGACCACCTCAAGATATAAAATTGGAATCAATTACCTTCCATATCAAAGGAATATTCAGAAAAATAATTTGTTCCTGGTTCTAGAAATATATTTGTATTATTAGTTCCTATAACATTGGCCTATATAATTTATTAATCCCAAGAATTCATATTTTTAATATTGATATATCTATTAAAAAATTGTTTTCTAATACTTTATGTATTATCATTTTCAGACCCAAGAAAATATGTGTAACAATATAATTTCTTAATTAATTTTTTTGTCGGACAGATGATTGAAGAGTAAAAATAAACACTTATGTTATATGTATAGTGTATTTTATAGAAATATTAATGAGGAATTATCATATTTCAATAATCAAATTAATATTTTTGGAGGGAATGCCACTTTTTGTGACAGTCCTGGTTGAAAAATTATTGGCCTCAGATAAATTGGTAAGTATGAATCTATTTTCATTTCTAAAGATATACATAGGTTTATGGAATAAAATATAATTTTCATATTATTTATGAAATATTTAATGATGTTTTCATGTTATATTTGAAAAAATTTGTTTTAAATTTTATGTTTCTCATAATTCATTAGTATTTATATCTTTAATAAATGATAATGTATCAGATGTTAATTCTGATTCTTTGATTTCCTAAAATGTATCTTATATAATTAAATTTAATACTAAGTCTTAGTTATGGAATGTGAGAATATTCCACTAAAATATACACTATCATAGAAATAAAAATAATAAATATTTATCCAGGTATCCTCCCAAATAAAATTTTACAAAATAAACTTTTTTGAAATTCTTATCAAAATTAATAGCTACATAAATTTTCTTTCAAACCAATGAAAGATGATTCTATATATAAACTTATAAAATTGGACCAGATTGATTATTTTTGACCATATTGTGTTTCTAGATTAGTAAGAGAACATTATTCTTATGTGATGATTGATAATTATTCAATATTTTGATGGATGTATTTTAATACTTGCAAAATTGAAGCCTTAATATTTTCTTCAAAAAATTAGTATTGTACAAAACCTTAGTGGGATTACTATTAATATGATAATAAGTGACCATGGACATGATTTTTAGAATTAAAAATTTGATGCCTCATACTCATAATATGGACATAATAAAAATTTCAACACTCTTAAAACTACATAACATAATAGAGTAGCTAAAAGAAGAAACTTCAAGAAATCACCCAAACTATGTTTAATGAGTATGACTTACCAATGTAATTTTGTTCTGAATACAGAAATGTATATTACCATATTATTAATATGTTTTTTACACTAAATCATTTAAATAATACTACCTATGAATTATGGAATGGAATAAAACCTAAATTCAATTAATTTAAAGTCTTTGGATGTAAATACATTAATCTTAATACAAAGAAAAATATGAAAAAAATAAAAATAATTATAAGGGTATTTTACTATATTTTTAATCTACTAGAAAATAATATTCATTTTTTAATGAAAGAAATTTTTTTGGAATAATCTATACACGTCCTCTTTAATGAAACATATCCACATGAACCTAGAATTATTTATAATATTTATAAGATGATATTACAAAATATGAATATCAATAAAACCTTAATATCTCCAAAAAAATTTATAGATTCACATGATAAATCCGTAATATATAACATATATTACCAACTTAAATTTGATGAATATTTTGAATAACTAAGTAAATTTGTTTCAAAAACCATTTGAACCCACCAAGATCATCCATTAGATATTTTTTTGGGGACCTAGATTAAGGAACAGAGACTTTATATTCTCTTAGAAAATAGGTTGAACACCAGGCTTTTTTTCATTGATTGAAACTAAAAAAAATAATCAAGATATCAATGATGAATTTTGGTTCATAAAAATGTAAGAAGATTTAAATCTGTTTGAATGAAATAATGTCTGGAAAATGGTAGAAAGTCCTAAAGATTATCAAACTATTTCTACTAAATGTTTTTATAGAAACAAGATTGGTTAAATTGTCACTATAGTTAAAAATATCGATATAATGGTTACACAAGGTTA
The DNA here is from genome assembly GCA_963277665.1 of Viscum album. Taxonomy (NCBI): domain Eukaryota; kingdom Viridiplantae; phylum Streptophyta; class Magnoliopsida; order Santalales; family Viscaceae; genus Viscum; species Viscum album. The sequence continues at coordinate 534,904,163 of OY728138.1, read as the reverse complement.
TATTCATGAAAACATGATTGATTATGAAGAATCCTTTCCCTAGTAGCTAGAATTGAATCCATTAAAATACTTCTTTATTATGTAATACATCTTCATTTTATACTATTTCAAATTGATTTTAAGAGTGAATTATTTATGGTTATATTTTTGGGGATGTTCTTTTGAACAACCCCCTATAGTTCAAAATCCTCATTATCTAAAACTCTATTTCCAAACATTCAAAATCACTTTATGGTTTAAAACATGATTTTGGATGATGGAATAATATCCTCAAATCATTTTTAACTTCTAAAGGTTTTTCAAAATGGATAGTTGATCCTACCATATCTATAAAAATAATTTCAATTGATGTTTTAACAGTTCAAATATAAATATATGATATTATTTTTTAATTATACAAAAATTATTTTATATTAAGTTTCCAAAAAATGATGAAAAATTAATTTGAAATTATATTAACTAGTGAGTAATAGTTTTCCATTGGTCTTTAAATTTTAAAAAATAATGAAAAAATTATTTTAAATAAAACCGAGTATTAAAAAGATATTATAAAATCATTTGGAATGGATACCACAAAAGGTAGTGACACTCCTATGAGTAATAAATGTAATCTAAATTTGGATGAAATAGGATAACTAGTCAACCAATAATCATATAGAGGTATGATTAGATGTTTAATATATAATAATTCTATAAAGAAAGATATTAATTATATTTTCTTTGTGCATGGTCATTTTAGGTAAACCAAATGTAATATCATTAAAATTCTATTAAACAAATTTTTAAATACCTCAAGAATATAATAAATTTTGGATTGTATTACTCAAGAGGGAATTATTTTGAATTAGTTAGTTATTAAAATTCTAATTTATGTGGTTGAAGATAAATAGAAAAATCACATCTTGATCAACTCATTTGTGGGAAAGTATATAATACATTGGGGTAGTAAGAAGAAAAAATATATTTCATTATTCTATATTGAATTTGAATACATACACTTAGGAAGTCATTATTTACATGTCATATGGATGAAACATACATTTCTAGGTTACAGATATCTATCTAGACAAGTCCCTGTAAACTGTGATAATACAAGTGCTATTAATATCTCTAAGAATCATGTTTCTCATTAAAAAAATAAAAAAATTTATTTAAGACATAACTTTTTGAGATATAATTTTCAAAAATGGGATATCACTCTTGATTTCAATGTCATTGATCCTCACCCTGCTAAAATATTTACAATTCCTATAAATAGTGAGAAAATGAATTATATCAGACATAAATTAGGGATGGATAAATTTGTTTAATGTCTTTTATGGTTAATATAATATATTTTTAATTAATACAAGGTATTTTATTTATATAAATATATCTAATTTCATTTGACAAATAATATGGTAATATTATGTTACCACTTATATTGAACATATGATTGTTTTATTTTTAGCCTTATTTTTAGGCTACTGTATTTATTTTTACTTCATATAAGTATATTTTATTTTATTTTTATGCGTTATATTTTTTTAATAAATTAATTATTTTAATAGAACTAATTATAATCTAAATCATCTCTCTCCTTTCAAACATAATATTATCCTCATTTCAACTAAACCATATACTTCCAACCCTAAATACCATTAGGGAATAGCTAATATAATTATTTCTCTGGAGGATTCAGCTCTAGAATCTCATAGAAAATCTAAATGTTCACGATACTTCTCTAGTGGAACCACAAAATCCAAAAATAAATAATTATTACCTTCAGATTTACTTAAAAAATATGAAATTGATTTGAAGTGTTTTATAAAACTTTGGCCCTTATTATGTGGATTTTTGGAACAACATGGATGGAAAAGGTGGATCATAGATAGTGATATACACTTAAATCCTTGGTTGGTAATGGTTTTCTAGAGTAGTATGCATTTTGATGTCGGTGAAAGAAGGGATCATATTCAGATGATTAGAAATGATTAGGAACAAATATTTTTTCAACATTGTGGTATGTAAATCAAGAACTACAACACAAAGTTGAGTATAATTAATATAAAATAGTTTACCCCATCAATAATATTAATTTTATATTTAATAGTGTATTGGAAGATATAAATTTTAATATAAGTCCTTGAAGGATGAAGTTTTTTGAGTTCAATGGTTTATACAGGAAGTTTCTCAAGTATATTAAGAATAAAAATTTTCCAAGAAAAGGGGATCTCTATATTTTTAGGCATAAAACCCTACTATTTCATTATCATATTATGAAATGAATCTGTATAAGTCATCCAATATTCATTATGATTCATATGGATAAGTTGAGTATGTCCTTTTCTCAGTTTAACTATTTACTTTATGCTCTATTCATTTCTGCTCTACTGAAGCTCAATGGAAATATTATTTATAGAGATAAAAATATTACTACATCAGGTGGAAATTACCTAAATAAAAACAAATGTGAAATAATGAAATTTATTTGGAACCCTTGGATGATGATATGGTTTTATAATTAGGATTAGTTTTATGAGAATTAAAATCCTAAAAATAATATAACTCGACCAAAAGAATCCATTGATCTAAGTTTGGAACTCGATCAAGTCGTTATGGATGATTATTCTTCTAATGGTAGTGATGATGATTTGGAAGTGGATCATAATGAAGAATTATTGAATCCTTACGATGATATATTTAATTATTATCCAATGGTTTGAAGAGTTGTATGACCCATGGAAGGAGTAACAGCTCTAGAGGTAGAGAGTACTCTAGGATCTGTGTTATTTAGATATAATGATACAAATTATGTGAGTGATGAAAATGAGAATCTATTTACTGAAAATCAAGTCGTATTTGAGATAGGGGGATCACCAAAATTTGAAAATTTTATAGTTTGAGTGGAAACCTCTCTTATGACACCACTCATTAATTTAGATACATCTTCTACTGACATTGATGATGGGGATGACCATAATGGTGATAGTCCACCTAAACCTATAGGACATTATATATATTATTTATTACAATATCCCAAGATAGTTTCTCTGGATCCATTATCTATTCATAAAGAATAAAAAACATGGACATTTCACTTGATATATTTTTGAATATGTTTGGTTAAACTCCAACATAACTTGCTTATACACCTTCTCTAGTTTATGATTCAAATGTCTCTATCCATGATGATTATATTTTTGTTTCCACTCTTTATACAATGATTAAAATTTTAAAAGGTTACTATATTTTAATTAAAGATAATAAAATGTATATTTTTGACTCATCAGATGATGAAGGATCTTAATTTAGAACCTGTGATTTGGTTTTTGTGGTTTGACACCTTGACCTTGTCTATGCCAACTAGTTGCTTCAGCCTCATATTCTTTTATTACACAACAAGACATTATTGGTTTTAATAATGAAATTTTAGATTATTTGATAGAAATATTCTTTGGTCTAGATAGTTTTAGTGAATATTGATGAAAAGATATCAAATTATTTACAAATGTTTTGGTGGTTTGTCATATTCAGCCGAAGGTGTTGCTTAAAGTTAATCGTATGGCTCACACTCTTGATGGTTCTAGAGAACAAGTGGGATCTCTCGAGAAGGATTTTGTAGATAAGTTCATTATGCTTGACTAACGGCATCTCAATGGTGTTACAAGTTCATCTAGAAAACCTACTCCTACTCCTCATCATAAACCATTGTCTATAGATAAATATATCATATGAATAACTATTAATGGGGAAATTAAAAATCATTTGGAATGATTCAATTAAGAAAATAATTTGATGTAGATTTATCAATTTGTTCATGGTAGATTTTTTTTGATATGGGTAATTTTGAGACAGTTAAGTCTTCTAAGGATAAAGATGTTATAATTGATCTAATAAAGGATTACCTTCTTCATATTTTCACCCAGGAAGACATAAAAACATAGTCAAGATATATAGATATATATATATATATACACATTTAAGGATTAATCCCTTAACCCTAGACTTTTAGTCCATTGTGGAATAATAGTTAGTCATGGATCATCTACATGATCCATTCATGAGAGATAAATATGATTTCATACAAATCCTAGAGCATGGATCAAGATCTATAATTTAAATCACTCATATTTTAGAGAGATATCTTCATATAGACAACACTTCCAACTGAGCTCCTGAAATAATTCCCATATCTAGTACATAAATAGCTACCAATCCACCTTATACAGCTCATGTGACTCTTTTGAGACTCAATATTCTTCATGATATTCACCATATTAGACCTATTACCAAAATAATTTGGATTCTAGGAGTTTAGCTTCCACCTTAACATGTCCCTAAACATTTTAATTTGATATCAATGGATTTATTTTTCCTTAAAAACATAGAGACACTAAAAATTTTAATTTTGATTAAGGAACCTAATGTGGAACATGTGATCATTCATAACATTTTGAAAATCAATTTAATATATTTATCTATTCTTGTATATATTTATTATGTATTTAATATGTTTGTTTTTATATTTATTTATAAAATAATAAAAACAAATTTTAATGTCGAGATAATAAATATAAAACTCTCCTCTATAGTTATTTTTATAATTCTAAAAGGGGGAGTAAATACTCTATGACATGATGGGGTATAATGCTTTATTTAAATGGTTTATTAGAATATTGGTTTATATTTATTCTATAATATTTAGTCATCAAATGGATATATTATTACCTTAGTCAATTAATTACTTATTTTAATTATCTAAAATCAAATTTATCTTATTATTAATAAATTATATTTCTTCTATTAGCAACATTTTTTATGTTAGGAATGAAAATATTCATTATTTTCAAAGCGACCATAAATCCAGCCATCCACCGTAATGCCAATCAAGTAATAATGAACCATTATAGTAAATTATCTAATTACTCAATCAAACTCAAGAGCAATGATCGACCATTATAATGAATTTTATGACTGCATGAATCAATTTTGAATTTTTAAATTTTTCATTGATGGTTTGAGTGACTATAATTCGAAGTGAATAAAATGCATACCTAATGGTTAGAAACTAGTGTATTTTACACAAACTCCCCACGCGAATGTAAGGCCTACTAAAGAGACTGTATAGAATATAAATTTTGTTATCCAAATCAAAATGTATTAGATTAATAACTTTTTTTCAATAGAACACATGGTGTAGTCATGTTACCATATGAAAGAGTTTGAATTTTGTAAAAGTGAAAAATAAACCACATGGAGATTGAGTGAAAACATTCTTAGATAATGTTTCAAAATGTTTTATGGATATATCACACAATCATTCAAGATGAATTGATCAAATTTTCTTCTATGATGTGGAAAAACCATGAGAAATCTGATGTGGGGCAATTTAGGTGACCATTTCTATGTAGAATTATATTTTAATAAAATATATTCTAGTGGCCATATGAGTCGAATTTAATGGAAATTCATAATATTTTAATTTTTTATATTTTATTTTGGGTACAAAGATCAATAATTATCATTCTTCAATAAATATTTTTTGAGGAATATTTTTTTTGAATAGAATATTAATGAAAGAGAATTAGGGTGGGAGAAAAATTATAACACATGCACTAATGTTTTTCAAACTTTGACACCATATTTTCATATGAACTACAATATGATATTTGAGATTAATTTAATGTAATTTCATATACTATTATAACTAATAGAAGAGATCAATAGGAGAAAAAACCCTGACATAACATGTTATCTTTGATCTAATAGTACATCAAAATTTTGTCTCTTACTTTCTATCTCTGTTTAATATAAATTTTGGTTAATAATTGAATTAATTTTTATATTTTTTAAGTACATGCACTTTTATATCATAGAATAGTGCTCAAATACTCTTTCCTTAATCTCTTTAAAATTTTAAACTATAGAAATGGTATAAGAGTTGTGTGATAGCATGGACATCCCTGCATGGTGTTGTAACCTATATACCAAATCCAGGTTGTGGACCATGATGAAAGATTAAACTGTAATAATATAAGAAAATATGTATTATGATAGATTATTTTCATACTGAAACATTCATTCAATATGTATATATTTCAAGATAATAGATTTTTTATTGCATCTAAATTCAGGATACTAATGATCAATTTGATTCCAGTAAGGAGAGTATAAAGAACTTCCCCAAGATGACACCTGATCCGAAACCTAAACCAACATTCCACTAACCTGATGGAAATCCTCAATTTCCCTGGGATATTAACATTCATTATAGACATTGAAGCAATCATTAGAGATGATTTTTCCATGATAAATAAACTTCAAATAGTGGATGAATTGGACTAGAATTCAGACATGATATGTCTATGAGTTGAATGTACACACAAAAAACATATTAGAATTTTAAAATAAAACAAAATCAATTTTAATATTTAGTATATATAATAAATTTAGAAAACAAATCCCCCATCTCACCCACAAAATCCCTCACAAGAAACCATCTTATTGTCCAACTGCAACCTCTACAGACATTGTGTGTCCTATAATAACCATATTTTAATGCTATAAATGTCTCAGGTGGTAGAATATATTGAAACCCATAAAATAAACCATTACATACCTTATTAAGATATGTTATGTGATCTTAGGTTAATCTCTAGTAAATCTGAGGTATTATTTTGAGAATCAAACCAGAACAGGAAAAAGGCCTCCTGGTGTATAAACACCTAGTGGTGTAAGCAGGGTGTGATATTGATGACCTAGTAGGAATGCACAAAAATTTCCATGCTTTTATTTTAAAAAATACACAAAAGTTATAGATTAAAGAAAAATATATAAAATATTATTTTCAATTTATTTAAGAAAAAAACTGAAACCTTTTTTTACAAATCATCCATTTCATTTATTTAAATGAATGCTATCACTTTAAAATAATTTCAATATCATATTCCTCATTTATTACAATACACATTTAGAAATCTATTTTTTACACTAACTTTTATGTTCCTTTACAATCTAATCCATGGAAAAATATGCCTTTCAACTCTCCAATTTACCCAACCAAAAAATTGATATTAAAATAGGAACCCAAAATAATAATAGAAGTGATAATGGAAGCAATCCATAAACATGGATAAAAATAAAGAGTTAAAAATAAATAAATAATAAAAATAAAAATGTTTTGAAAACCATGATCAGAGCATAATTCCTAATATTATATTAGAAACTAAGTTCCATGTAACACCCTAATAATAATCTATAGAACATTGGAGGAACTCTGGCATAGGTTCCAAAGGCAACAAGACATGCTCACTGAACACTAGATGGGTGTGTGACCTAAACAAAATCCATGAGCTCTCACAGTATCACTGGTCAATAAAACTTATAAATCATCTTTCATAAATCCATGGAAACACCCATCGAGTTACCATATACCTATGGTCTCCTATGGCCGATTAATAAAATAATAAACATAAAAATCGTTTACACCTTCGTACTTTAAAACCCACAATCAATATATGACTTTAAGCCATGCATCATTTCAAAATCCATGTATAAAGAATACTTAAAAAAATTGAGTCTATTTAAAAAACAATTCGTAATATAAAATCAATTTTAAATGAAATCTAAACAATTTAAAATAACTTTTTGAAATCATTTTAAGGTCCAAATATAAACATTAACTTTAAATTTGAAAACATATATATTTTTTTAAAAATAGATATTTTCTTATATATATATATACATATCTCAAAAGAGATATCCACATATTTTTATGTAAATATGTATGTATATATATATAGACCCACACATTTTTTATAAACAACAAACATAAGAAATAATATTCCCAACACAAATATTAGATGAACCAAATAAGAATGAATGAAAAAAACAAAATAAATTCCTAAAAAAGAGAAATCTAAAATATCTCACTTCTTTAACTCCCACCAAAATTAATAAATTTTAATGAAAAAAGAAAATAATTTTAAAACCCCAAATTCCTATTTAAAAACAGTAACACACATTTTACCAGTAATAAATATATTTTATATTCTAATTTAGTGGAAAATTATGGCAGAAACCATAAAATACCATTTTTAAATCCATTAAAATTCACTTGAAACTTTGAGTAACATGAATTAATAAATCCAATTGATCCCAAATGGATTTTATAAATTTTATAATACCCAATTAGATTAGTCCAGAACTTTTGGAATATTAGGGAAAATCAAAATCATGAAAGGAACAACTATGACTGAGTATAGATGACACAGATCCTCTAAAAATAGAGAGCAAAAGGATCCAAAAGGAGATCATAGAACCTAGAAAACCAAAATTATAATAAATAAAAACTAAAACCCTCCATGTTATTAGTCTTTGAGAATAATGAAAAATGGAAAGAAAATTTGAAGATGGAAGAGAGGAAGGAGGAGGAGGAGGTGTCTTACCTAAATGGATTTCCACTTGAAATTTCTTATGAAATCACTATGGACATGTGGAAAGAGGAAGGAGTACATGAGGGAGGGGATGTCAGTCATGAATGAGGTGTAGGGGAAAGTGTGTGTGTGGTAGTGGTGGTGGGGGGGGGGATGGCTATGGTAAACTAAGATGGGTAAATCTTGTAATTTTTTTAAGAATCGAGGTTTTTAATAAGATTATCACATGGTTTACGCAAATCAAGGACATACCACAAACCCTATATTGGGATTAAAGAATAAATTACATTATAATCTCACACATTTAGGTAAGCTATGTTCCAAAATATGAAAAATTAAATGATCACTTTATAGACTTGTTTTACATGGCCACCTCTTAGTTATCACTAATTGTGCAATAACTATGTTGGATAAAAAATTCATTAAATATTAAAAAATTAAAAATAATGTCCCCTAATACTCAAGGGTAAAAATAATAAAAAATAAATAATTTATTTTTTAATGAATTAATTTTGTTTTTCAAACCATCCCCACTATAATAATTTACTCCCCTATAAGAAAACTAATTTCATGAAGACTCAAGAAGGAATTACAAATGGTGAAGAACGGCATGGTACAAAATGATCATCGAGCTACCTGGAACCAAATTTAAATCATTACACTGATATTGTATAAAAGATACAATGATTTCCCTAAATCATATAGAAACATATAAAACCTGATCACTAATTGAGATATCATGAAATGGGTACCTGTAGTTTTTTCCAAACCATTTAGGAGACTAAATAACATAATTGTTTAAAATAATGATTCAATTATACAAGGACCACTACAAACTATAACTCAACAACAAAATCATTTAACTAGACCCAATCATGAACGAAAGGGAATATATATAATCTCAAGAGGATGAAAACCCAGTCTATCCCCATGGGAACAAACCCAAACCAATGAAAGGAAGAAATCCAAATATGAGATATTGTTCATTAATTGGCAAATTAACGTAATAATAGTTACATTAAAAGTCACACTAACCAATATCAAAGGAGAGAACAACCCTAAAAAACTCTAATGACTCCATAAAGAGTAATAAAAAAAAACTATCATCATACTCTTACCGAAAACAAATAAAAGAAAGCACAACCCATTAATATGCCTCCCGAAATAACATAGGTTTTATCCCTAGGTCAATAGTAAGGAAGGAGTGACCTAGGACCTCATAAGACACCACTCACAGTATTCCCATCAAACCAAATGGATACGTGTTAGTGTGTACTCTAAACTACTTCAACATCCCTCATAGTTATTTAGAGGACACTCCAGAGGCTATCCCCATGTTCAATAAGCCATGATAAAACCTCATCACCCAAAGGAACACTAAAACTTTGAAAAACTATTCCAGGTATACACTTTAACTAGAACCCAACTCATTCTACAAATTTTCTAAGGGGTGTTCTCTATCCCTTAGGATTGACAACCAGTATCTTAAGCATGAATTCACTCATGTGGGGATGATTCTTTCTAGATAAATAATATTTTAATTATAGATAAATCATTCTAGATTTTCATTATGAACCATATTTAATTTGGTTATCTATGCCAAAAATATATTTACATTTCCAAATAAAATAGAAAGAATTTAAACTTTTAGTAGATATAACATAGGAAAAAAACCACAACCCATACTCCAACTCACATATCTCCAACTAACCTCGTCTCATAGTACAACCACCGTTGATATAGTTCTTCCACCAAAAACCAAAGCTTTATGTAAGAAATGGACTATGTGGTCAAAACAACTAAAACACTATAAATAAACACTTAAATACCTAATCTAGTTATCACGTGTGACCTAATTTCATTCTCCAAGTTATATTGGAAATCATTATTAGAATAATAATAGAATCTCCAAATGGTCACATGGTCTATAAACATAATGTGGTATAGTTGGCTATTAACTTAACACCTGTATAGGTGATCACCATAGAGCCCACATATTTCTATTCCAAAAATATATGAAAAATTATTATTTGAAATTTGATATTAAAAATTAACTTTTACAAATCATTAGGAATAAAACTCAAATCGATATTACTAAAGTTATATTTCTTTTCATTAAATGGAAAAAATATCTAGAAAGTAATTTTCAAAGACCAATCCTCATTTATAAAAAACTAATTTAGAAATATATATTTAAACTTACTGTATACATTCCCTTATAAACTGATATATGGAGAAAAATACCTATAAAATATCCATTTTTGATTACATTATGAATGATACTAAAATTGTAGCATGAAATAAAAAAATAAATAATAATGAATGAAATATATCGACAAGGCTAAATAAAATCTCAACTATAAGGAGGGTAAAAAAAATTATGATATAAGTGGGAGAAAACCATGATAAATAAATTATTCACAATGTAAGAGAGGGAACCAAGTAACATGTTGAAGAAAATGAAAAATTCATGATACATGTGAAGAGCTATGAACTAGGTTTCAGAGTTAACAAGTCATTCCCATAGAATATTAAGAGACTGTAACCTATACCAAATTCAGAAGCTTTGAAAGTACCACCATTCATCAATCCTAAGAAAGAAACAAGCCTAAAGCTAGGTCATCACCTATATCATTACCCACCTACATACAATCTCCCATTATCCAACCACAAAACAATCCACATAGAAATTATTCACTCCATCATTAATAAGAGACCACAATAGAAACATAATTTGAAACCATGACTCCATTCAAAATCCCATTTTTTAATGTCACTTAGAAACAAATTTTATTTCTTGAGACCATTTCAAAATGATTTGGAATTCTCAAATAATTTTTAATTGAAATAAAATCCCAATAAAACCTTTTTGAAAACATATTTGAATACAAAATTAAAAAATTTATTTTATATTTTAAAATATCATTTTTAAAACTGTTATGTATATATTAACATATATATTTGACATCTCTCGATGTACACATCCATATATTCTCATGTGGATATTTACATATATTAATATACATATATATGTAGACAAAGAAACAGTTTTTTATTAAACGTTTAAAATAATATATATATTCTTGATATCAATCACAGATGAACCAGAAAATAATGAAATGGAAAAACTGAATAAAATTCGTAAAAATGTAAAACCAAACTATTTCACCTCCTAAACACAAACAATAATTATTAAAATTTAGAAAATTTTCATATATAATAACAATAAAACCATTTAATTTATAAAAAACATTATAAATATTTTTCCAGTTAAAAGTTTTTATTTTCTTCCTTGAAGGCCAGTGAAAAAATGGGATTAAAATACAAAAACCCATTTAGAAATTAAATACAGTTATCAACAAACCATTAAAATATGAATTTAAAAATATTGGTGAACCCAAATATATTTTTTAACTTTTATGAAACAAAAATAAATCTCGTAATTACAATATGTATTTTAGGTAAAATCCAAATCATAGAAATAACTACATAGAACATGTGTAGACTATGAAAATAAGCCAACAATGGAGAGAATATGTCTCCAAATAGAGATAAAAACCATATAAAACAAACATAGTAATAAATATGACCTAAAACCCAACCAATTTTTAGTCATTGTCATCTTAACAAAATAAGGGAAGAAAATTGAAGAAGGAATAGAAGAAGGTGGAGGAGTCTTACCATAACAAATTTTGTCTAGAAAGTGAAAATTAAATTTCCCTAGAGAGGTGGTTAGAGGAAGGGGAAGAAGAGAGTGTGGGTTTTTTAGACATGAATGAGGTAAAGGGGATACTGAGGGAGTTGGGGGGGTTGTCTAGGGTAAATTAGGAGGGTGCATTCTTGTAATTTCCCTTTATTAAGAATCTACTTTTTTTTCTTGGTTGTCACATGATTTACCCAACTTGTACAACTAATGTGCACCCTTTATTTTGAAAACTAAGGAACCTACTTGCTTTCATCATGTGGTAAGTAAAACTTTTAACCAACTACGAAAAATTCCACTATAACATTAAAACCCCCCTCTCACAGTCTCTACATGGTAAAAGCTTACCGTGAAACAAACCAAATTCATTAAAAATTCAAAAATTAAAAATAATTTCCAGAAATTTTATGATTAAAAATAGTAAATAATTAAATTATTTATTTTATTAAAAATGAAGGTGTCACATTACTACCTACCATAATGATCTATACTTAGATAAATCTACCTGATTCAAGAGGTCATAAGGAATAATTATCAAAAGGGTAGAAGGGAAAGCTATAACATGATCCCCAAGCTACCCAAAATTAAATTTAACTCAATAAACTAAAATAATTTCCAAAAAACAAGGAATTAACTAAATACATGAGGATCATTTAACACCTAACCACTAATAAAAAAAATCAAAAAATGGAGATCTGTAGTGGGTCTCCCCACCATTTATGAACTATTTAAGATAGTGGTTGAAGGATATTGGAGCATTATCTAAGGATTACTGTAGGCCATAACTGAACCCTTAAATAATGAAACTAGAAACTATCATGAACTTAATGGAAGGTGAAAAAACCCAGAGTGATGAAAAATAAATATGTCCTTATAGGAACAAAAACAAAAAAACCAAAAGAAGAAACCAAAATATGAGAATTTGATCATCAAAAGGTAATGGAGAGTTGGAAGACACTTCAAAAGGTGCACTAACTAATCCCAATGGTTGAAATAGACCTAAAAACTATAATAATTTGATGATGAGAAACATCAAGCCACTCGTCTGTAGGACCCCAGGACACCCTAATAGGGGAGGGGTGAATCAGGGTGACAAGTTTTTCTTCTAAAAAAAGGATCTTGTTCCCACGTTTGTAGAAACTAGTTAAACCTGTATGATAGATATTATCAGTAATGAAACATTCACATGCAAAGAGATGACACAACAATTTTTACTTGGTTCACCGATAAGGGCTACGTACAAGGAGCATACACCGACAAGATTCCGGTCATACCAAATTCTACTATTCTTCACTAGATGTGGATTATAAAGGTTAGGGCACAGTCACTCTGTCCCAGGCTCACTACCTTTACAAAAGATCAGGGTTAGCTCACTGCGTCCCTCAGGTCACTCCCATTGACTCCCCCTGGCTCATTGCCTTTGGTGAAGTCCCACTTAGTTTATAGACATGATGGTCTGTTCATCATCGGTAATGAATTCATCCTCTATTTTATGTAGATTCTCTGTTGAAGTCCAAATTCCACCCGAAGACGAATCTCACTTTGCACTGAGGGTACCGGGCAATCTCCCAACTTTCTCGCAGCTCAAAAACACTGTCGCGCTTCTTTAATGACTGGCGCGCAAGTCACCTGGGCAGCACAAATTCGGCGTGCAAGTGTCACCAAACCACTTGCATGACACCTCCTTCTTCAACTCCAAACTTGCGCGACTCTCTGTCTTTTACGCCCAAACTGCCTTGGACGCACAGCCAATAGCTGGCACACAACTTCTACTTGCGCGGCCAAACTACCACTTGCGCGACCACAACACTTGCGTGATGGGAGCTCGGAAAATCTCTAATTCTTGAACTCTGTCTGAAATGAGGAGGGGTGGTCCTCTATTTATAGGTAAACTAGACACCCTGCATGGTGGCATGCAAGCCTCCTCTCATCACGCAAGTTCCGGCGCACAACTCCAACCTCCCTAGCCTCTATCACGCTACTCACTTGCGCGATCAAACCAATACTTGCACAACCCTCTTTCCTTTTCCATATTTTGAAGTTCTGATCTTGAAAAACATATGGCGCAGAACTTTCCAATCCTCCTAGGCACCGGCGTTCAAGTCCTTTCTTGGTGCGCAATTCACTTGCAAGACACATACCTGGCGCGCAAGTCCCTTTCCCAAAAAACACTGTTTTCCCCTTTTATAAATTTTGAGGTCCAGAAATTTGGAAAACACTGGAAAATGGTGCCACCTTCAATACTATTATCTGCTTGACCTGTATGAGTACTCTGCTGGCACACATCCTGAACTTCCTCTGAGGATTGACAACAAACACAAACCATACACCAATTCATGCATATATGACCATGGTTCCAACAATCTCCCCCTTTGGGTTTTTTGGAAATCAGTAAATAAATTCAATAGATTACCATCCACATGAAAACCAAAAATGCAAGAATAAACTCAGCCAACACTCTAAGTCTACATGAACAATAATCTATGTACAAAACAGGAGATAAAGCTTTAATTGGGTTCCCGTACAATGAATTCCTTCCAATATTATCACTGACACTGAATTATCAATGTGTCGCAAACACATTACATGACTGAATTTATTCCTTTCTCCCCCATTGACAATAAACTCAAAGACAGGTAATTGTTCATTATTTAGCTCAAACCACACTTCCCCTGGATAATATCTCCCCCACAAACATGCATCTCATACATAAACAGATTAAAAAAAATTAACATAACTGCGGAGAGGGGCTTTTCATAACCTCTTTAAGCACTAGGAGGTGGTTGAACACTAAGGTTCAATCAATGTTTCTCAAACACAGCCGTTGACAGTGGCTTTGTTAGGATATCAGCCACTTTCTCATCAATTCCCACATGATCCATTATTTTCACGCCTTGTTCAACTTTCTCTTTGATAAAGTGATACCTAATTTCAATATGTTTTGTACAAGAATGATGTACCAGATTCTTCATAAGATCAACTGCGCTCTTGTTATCAAAGTAAATCACCATTGGTTGCTTCACCTCACCACCAATATTTGTTAATTGTTTCTTCATCCATAGCAGTTGAGTGCATGCCATTTTGGCGGAGATATACACAGCTTCAGTAATACTAAGATTAGTACTTTCTTGTTTCTTGCTCAACCATCCAACACATTTATTCCCGATATAGAATGCTCCACCACTAGTGTACTTTCTGTCCACAACATCCCCAACCCAGTCAGCATCAGAAAATGCTGATAATTCACTATTCCTTCCTGCAGTAATGTGTAATCCACATTTGTGAGTAACTTGAATATACCTCATGATTCTTTTTACTGCTGCCATATGTTCCTCCTTTGGATTACTCTGAAAGTAGGCTGCAAGACATGTGGCAAAGATAATATCTGGCCGTGTCGCTGTCAGGTACAGTAGGCTCCCAATGATCCTCGTGTACATGGTGGGATCTACAGAGGTACCATCTTCATGCTTTCCAAGTTTAGTTCCAACTGAAATCAGAGTTGACTTTGGTTTGGAGTCTTGCATATTAAACTTATTTATCATCTCTCTTGCATACTTTCCCTAAGAAATGAAAGTGTAATCCTTCTTTTGAATCACCTGCAGCCCCAAGAAATATGTGAGCTCCCCAATCATAGACATTTCAAATTCTGATTTCATGTGATTGGAAAATTCATCCACGGATTTCTGCCTTCTGCCACTAAATATGATATCATCAACGTAGTCTAGAACCATGAATTGATCTTTTGGAGAATTATTCACATATAGATTATGATATACTCCTACTCTTTTGAATTACAGCTTCTTGAGATAAGATTACGGCTGGGAGTTCCATGCCTGTGGTGCCTATTTCAAGCCATAAAGTTCATTCTTTAGTTTACAGACCTTTGTTTCATCAGTACTAAGAAGAAAACCCACTGGTTGTTCAATGTAAACTTCTTCTTCAAGTACACCATTTAAGAATTATATCTTGACATCCATTTGATATACTTTATATCTTCTTTGGAGAGCAATGGAATGGAACAACCTGATTGACTCCAGTCTAGCCACTGGAGCAAAGGTTTCTTCAATATAAAAACCTTAAATCTGGGAATATCCCTTACATACTAGTCGATCCTTGTTTCTATTAACACTTCCATGCTCATTAAACTTGTTATTGAAGATCCATATTTTACCAATCACATTGTAACCTTCAGGTCTCTGAACAAGATCCCATGTTTGATTCTTGTCAATCTGATCTAACTCTTCATTCATGGATTTCACCCAAGATTCATCCTTTGCAGCTTCTTCAAATGAGGATGGCTCCACAACTGACAGAAATTCAGATTGTGTGTTATTTCTCATCCTCCTTGTTTGAGTGGGTGCACTATTGTCCCCAATTATATTAGATGGATCAATCTCAGCTCTACGATTTCTCATGTGTGGTTCAGTTGCATTCTCTCCAGCCAAAGTTTCTTCTTCAGATTCTTCTTCCGAGTCAACATAATGATGTGACTGCTGAGTGTTTTGTATAGCTTCCTCTATTTCTGTATTTTTATTTTCTCCACGTTCACTTTCTTACTCACATTCTATCACAACAGCATATAATTTCCTTGAAGCATTTTTTATTTTCTCTTAGTTTATCTTAACATCGTTGCTTTCCACAATCTTTCCTAATCTCTTGTTGAAACACTTGTAGGATTTTCTGTTCATTGGATACCCAATAAAAATTCCTTCATAAGCATTGTTACCAAACATCCCTTGATTTCCTTCTTTATTCCGGATGAAACATTTGCATCCGAAAACACAAAATTATTTCAACGAAGTCTTCCTTCTATGCCACAATTCATATGGTGTCTTCGTTTCTCCCATATAAAGCCCTGTTCGATTCTGAATGTGCACTATATCCTAAACAACTTCCTTCCAGTAATGACGAGAGATATCACCCTCAATCTGCATAGTTTTAGACATATTGTTGACCTGTCGATTCCGGTGCTCAATAACCCCATTTTGCTATGGAGTTCTCACAGCAGTTGCCTTATGTTGTATTCCATGTTTTTCTAGGTAATTATCAAACTCAATGGACGTGTATTCCCCTCAATTTTCGGATTGCATGACTTTTATTGTCCGTCCAGTATCATTCTCAGCAATACGGTGATAAGTTTTCATGCAATCAAGTACTTGTCTCTTCCTATAAATTACCATTACACAAGCCATTCTACTAAAATCATTAATAAAAAGGAAAATTACCTTTCTCCATGAGTTCCGAAAACATTTATCAGCCCACATACATCTGTATGAATTAGATCCAGAAGATGAGATGCCCTTTTCTTCTTTGGCCAATATGAACTGCAGACCAGTTTCTCACGAATGCAAGCATCACAAGACTTTTCACGCTCACACTTCAGGTTGGGAATGTCCATCACAATCCTCAATTTTGATATTTTTTCCATGTCTTGTTGATTGATGTGTCCCAGTATCTGATTCCAAAAATTGTTTTCTTCTTCAACAGTTATGTAACAAACATTTTCTTTACTATCAACTTTATACAAGTTGCCTTCTATTCTACATACCTTCATAAGTGAATTTCCTGTCTTTCCCTTGATAGTGCAGCCTTTCTGATTAAAAGTAACTATAAGTCCCAAGTCACAGAGTTGACTTATGCTACGTAGGTTATGATGTAGGCCATCTATATAGAATTACCTATTATATGATATGAACAACCACTATCCAAAATCCAGGTACTGTTTATTTTTGTAGCTTTGCGGGCCACCTCTAAAAAGTTGGATTTCTCAATTTTCTTCTTTTTTTTCTATGAGACATTGGATTGCGTATAGAGCACTGATGGACTTTCGATTATATCATTAGTGTTACTAGGTTCTTCATAGTCAAAATCTTCTTTGAGAGGAGAAAACCTGTTTGAATGAACAACAATGTCTTTCTGACGAGATTTGACTAGTCTCAAACTTCGGTATGAGGTGTCCATTTCCCTTCTCTTCCTGAAATTAATAGCCTTATGACCAAAGTTAGAAAAAAAAAACAATATCCATAGAAATTATTTCTTCTAAAATAATTAGGATATGAATTTGTTCTCCTCTGTTGAACTCTTATATCTTATCCATTCAGATAGATTCTTACCTCTTCGCAATAAGACATGGTATGGCCCAAATATCCACATAACTGGCACTTCATGAAAGGAAATGTCTTCTCACATCTATTTGTCCTCATTCCTTCTTCTGTGGGATAATAGTATGAGGGATCCTTTTACCACGAGGCTCAAGGATAATCTTCTTTTATTATTTCAGATTGAATTTGGGGTTTATGTTTCATTACATTAATAGATTTTCCCACATCACACACTTTCATCTTGCCTTTATTTTCATCACATTTATTTGCATCATTTGACGATTCTGCCTCACAACCAATTCCACTATTTCCCATGCAGGAAGTTCTTTGATCATTTGAAATCTGTTCAACACCATTAGAGCCATGTTTTTCTCTCTCCAATAGCTCAGAATCTGAGAACCTTCCAAACTGTATTTTATTCCTTGATTCTTTTGAAACTTAATCTTTTTCAAGTTTACTCCTAATAGTAACAACTTCCTTCTCAAGACGCTCAGTAGTCTTGGACTTTTCTACTAGTCTGGAGGTGAGGTCATTGATGACCTTTTCTTTCTCTTCAATTCTCAACTTTAGATCCACTACATCAACATTACTTTCAAGAATTTTAGACTGTACTTTCACCAATTCTTCCAGTTGTTCAATTTAAGCTTCAAGTTGATCAACATATTCAGTTGATTCTTCTACAATTGATTTCAACTTATTACAACTCTTACATTTAATCTTAGGCTTACTAACAACATCATTAAGATGCAACTCGGGATCTGCACTTGTTTTCAACTAATTTTCTCCACTAATATCTTATGATTTTTCAACAGTAGCTATTATGGAAGCATGGTTTCCAGTTTTAAATTATGGTTCTTCTTCATCACAAAATTCATTATCATCATCTTCCTCTCCACAGACAAAGATCTTCTTTGGTACGTTCCTTCTTGATTTAAAGTCTCACTTTTTGAAAAACCTTTTCTAAGGCTTCTCAAAGTTTTCAGCATCTCTATTCTCATCATCGAACCTTCTTAAGCACTGAGAGGAAATGTGACCAACTTTTCCACAACGAAAGCAAGCTATAGGTAACTTCCCGTTGAATTTACATTTTCCCTTCAAGAACTTCTTTGCAATGAGAGAAAGAATTTATTTTTCATAATCATCTTCACCACTACTATCTTTTGAGATTTTCATTTTCTCAATGGATGTGAACGTCATTTCCTTTCTCACTCAAGTCGTAGCATCTTCTGGTTTAACTCTCATTTCATATTCCACCAGGCTACTCAATAGATCATCCAGAGAAAGTTTGGAAATATCTCTTTCCACAAGGGCTAACACCTTTGCATTGTACAGGGGTAGAAGTATTCTCAGTATTTTATTCACAATGTCAACGTCTTTGATTTCTTCTCCTAGGACCTGAATTGCTCCAACCACTTCAGTAATTAGATTGAAGAAGGAGTCTACATTCTTATCAGGATGCATCTTTAGATCATCGAACCTATTGTGCAGCACTTGTAGTTTCACCTCCTTCACTTTGTTATCTCCTTCATCAATATTTTCTAGTTTATCCCACATGGAATTTACTGAGGTGAAACTCATAACTTTTAGATATATATGATCAAAAATGGCTGCGGTGAGAGCATTCTGTGCTTTATCATCTGTATTAAGAATTTTCCTATCTGCATCAGTCATAGCTAGTCATGTTGGATCAGAAACATTAATACCTTGCACAGTGGAAAATATAACTTCCATTATAAGGTATTTTAGATGGGATCTAATTCTATTCTTCCAAATCATAAAATTACTTCAGTCAAAGAGGGGGACTCCCCTAACACTAGATGAATTTTCTGTGATGGCACATGATAGATCTAACACCAGCAACCTCCCTCTGATACAACTTGTAGGACTCTAGGACACCCCGAGAGGGGAGGGGTGAATCAGGGTGACAAGTTTTTCTTTTAAAAACAAGGATCGTGTTCCCACATTGGTAGAAACTAGTTAAACCTGTATGATGGATATGATCAGCAATGAAACATTCACATGCAATTATATGACACAACAATTTTTACTTGGTTCACCGATAATGGCTACGTCTAAGGAGCATACTCCGATAAGATTCCTATCATACCAAATTACACTATTCTTAACTAGATGTGTATTACATAGGTTCTTGCATAGTCACTCTGTCCAAGGCTCACTACCTTTACAGAAGACCAGGGTTAGCCCACTATGTCCCTCGGGTCACTCCCGTTGACTCCCCCTGGCTCACTGCCTTTGGTGAAGTCCCACATAGTTTATAGATGTGATGCTATCTTCATCATCGATAATTAATTCATCCTCTGTTGTATGTAGATGCTCTGTTGAAGTCTAACTTCCACCCAAAGATGAATCTCACTATGCACCGAGGGTACCAGGCAATCTCCCAACTTTCTCATAGTTCAAAAACATTGTTGCGCTTCTTTACTGCCTGGCGCGCAAGTCACTGGCGCGACACAAAATTGGTGCGCAAGTGTCACCAAACCACTTGCACGACACCTCATTCTTCAACTACAAACTTGCGCTACTCACCATATTTTACACCCAAACCGCCTTGGATTCACAACCAACAACTGGCGTGAAACTCTTACTTGCGCGACCAAACTACCACTTGCGGGACTACAACACTTTCATGATGGGAACTCGGAAAATATCTAAGTCTTGAAATCTATCTGAAATAAGGAGGGGTGGTCCTCTATTTATAGGCAAAATGGACACCCTACGCCGTGGCTCACAAGCCTCCTCTCGTCGTGCAAGTTCCGGCGCGCAACTCCAACCGCCCTAGCCTCTTTTACGCTACTCACTTGCATGATGAATCCAATACTTGCACGACCCTCTTTCCTTTTTCATATTTTGAAGTTCTGATCTAGAAAAACATATGGTGCATAACTTTCCAATCCTCCTAGGCACCAGCGTGCACATACTTTCTCGGCACGTAAGTCACTTGTGCGACACATACGACACCCAAGTCCCTTTCCCAAAAAACATCATTTTCCCATTTTGTCAATTTTGAGATCCAGAAATTTGGAAAACACTGTAAAACGGTTCCACCTTCAATACTATTATCTGCTTGAACTGTATGAGTACTCTGCTGGCACACATCTTGAAATTCCTCTAAGGGTTGACAACAAACACAAACCATACTCCAATTCATGCATATATGAACATGGTTCCAACACCGTTATCATTATATAACAAAAAAAAGAATAATTCACAACCCATAAATGTACCTCTTTAAATAACATGTGTTTGAACATTGGGTCATGAATAAGGAAGTGGTAACCTAGAACCTTATACAAGAGTTACCTCTCATAGATTTCCCATCAAACCAAGTAGATACCAGTCAGTGTGAACTCTTAAATGGTTTAATGTCAATTCTAGTAATCCAAATAGAACACCTAAGGTTGTCCCCATTCTCAAAGAATAAAAATCAAACCCTAAAACCAGAAGTCACACTCAAACTCTAATAAACGACATGGGTTACCACCTGAATTGAAACCTTAATTGACACACCACTAAACAGATGGGATCCCCTAACCCCTCCATGCTAAAAAAAATAATCATAGGCCTTAAAGTAATTATTGATGATGTTTTTCTCAAATAAATAATATTTTTTAGTACTGTAATTTATTAATAATTCTAGTATGATGC
Organism: Viscum album; assembly: GCA_963277665.1. NCBI lineage: Eukaryota > Viridiplantae > Streptophyta > Magnoliopsida > Santalales > Viscaceae > Viscum > Viscum album. The sequence goes on along the minus strand of OY728138.1, from coordinate 534,882,276 downwards.
ATATTTATGTTATATATATATTCCAATAATCTATCAAAAACTTAAAACAAAACATATATAATTTAAACATGGAAATGATATAATAGATTCCCAAAAAAACCCAACCTAATCACCATATATGACCCACATTTTGAAAACAACCCATTATTCTATTCCGAACTCTAAAATATTGTGTGTCCACTAATAACAATAACGGAAGGAAGGAAATAGAATAGGTTTTCAATACTAATGAATCACTAAAATTAAATACCTACATACCTGATCATTTTATCCCCTGTGAACCATGGTTATGCTTCATACAATCTCTGATCAAATTTTAAGAACTAAAATAGAACATGTAATAGGATACTTAGTCTACCAATATTGAGTGTTGTAGATGCATGTGGGATTGAAAAAAAATATAGGTAAATACTATAGATTACCTCATTTTATTATCCTAAATAAACAATAAAATTTATTTTGAAATATGATATTTAAAATTTTATCTTCAATCACTTCATGAAGGAAAACTAAAAAATAATTTACAAAACATCCATTTCATTTCATAAAATGAATAAACTTTATTGAGAATAATTTCCATGATCTAAGACCCATATAATAATATACACATTTAGAAATACCTTCTTAAAACTCAATTTAAATGTTCCATTACAAATTGATACATAGAAAAACATTCCGTTGAATTCTCCATTTTAGATTACTTCAAAAATGATTCTGAAATGGGAACCCATAATAATAATTGGAACAAAAAGTAAAGAAATGTATAATCAAGGATAAATAAAACATAAATTGCATAAACAAGTAAACAATAAAACAAATAATGGAGACAAACCATGACAAAAAAACACCCATAAAGTGGGAGTGGTATCCAAATAACATGTAATTCCACTAGCATAATCTATGATGCATGAGAATATGTCTGACCTAGGATCCAAAGGTAGCTAGACATTCTCTTGAAACAATTCCTGATTATTTTACCTAAATCAAATTATAGAGATCTCAAAGCCCCACTAATAAACAAACCATTTCTACCATCATGAATTAATCTAGTGTAGCACCCATCAAGTTACCAACCTACCTAGAGTCCCCCCTAATCCAACCAAAAAACAATCCAAATTGAACTATTTCATTCCATTATAAATTGAAAAAAAAAATTAAAAACTATTTTTAAATTCATATTATCCATTTCAAAGACCACTTAAAAACCCCAAATTTTTCTTGAGGCCATTAGACAAAAATTTGGGAAGCTCAAAGTATTTTTTAAATGAAATTAAAAAATTTAAAACAAATTATGAAAAAATATTTTAAAATGAAAATATTAATTTTTTTAAAATTTTAAATCTATTTTTTAAACAATTACATAAATATGCACTTATATATACATATATCAATGTATATATCCACATATTAACTAGTGGATATGTACATATTTGGATATATATTTTTATATGCCCATACATTAATGAATTAAAACCATAAATAATATAAATATTCTCATTATCTGTCATAGATGAAACACATATGAAAGAAATAGAAAAACATAATAGAATTATGAAAATAGGGAAATCCAAAAAGATTCACCACTTTGACTCAAACATAAATTAATAAAATTTTAGAAATGTCCTAAAATAATTTTAAAACTCACATTTCCTTTTCTAAAAACATTATTAAAATGTTAATGGCCAAAAATATATTTTCTTCTTATAATGAAGATAAAAAGATGGGCTAACACCCAAAAAAAATTATAATTGAATTTTAATTCTCAAAATACTTTGAGAAATATAATCTTCTAAATCCAATAGATCCCAAAAAAATATAAATTTTATGAAACAAAATTAAACCACCAAAGAACATGAGGCATTTTAGGGAAAATACATATCATGGAAACACCTACATGGAACATATATAGAAAATATGAATCATCTGAAAATCGAGAGGGGAATGATGCAAAAGGATATCACACACTCGAGAAAACCAACACTGTAAGAAATAAGAACTAAAATACTCGGATGGTTGTCTATGGGGAACACAATAAAATAGGAGAAGAAAAATCAATAAGTGAAGAGTTTGGGGAGGAAGAGGAGGAGGAGGAGAAATTTTACCATGGAAAATTTCCACATGAATTCATATAAGAAATTTATCAAGAAAGGGGACTACAGGAAGCACCATATGAGGGTGGGGATAGTGGCCATGAAAAAGGTGGGGGAGAGTTAGGGATAATTAGTTTCAAATGAGAGAATACTAGGAGGGGTGTATTATTGAATTTTCTGTTTTTAAAAAATAGGCTTGTTTTTTCAAGGTTATTTCATGGTTTACAAAATTATGTACAAAAAATGATCCCACTAATGGACTGGCTAATACTGACACAAAGTAAGCTCACACGATTAAGTAAAATATTTTTAAATGATGAAAAATACTACTATTAAATTACCGACCCCTTCTCATTGTGTCCGTAGAGTTAAAACCAACCTTAAATTTTACAAAATAATTTAAATACTCAGAAATTAACAGTAACATTCCCAAAAAATAGAGTGTAAAATAACTAATAAATAAATTTTTTATTTAAGGAAATAAAATTCTTGGTTTCATAATCGAATCAATCATAATTATTTCTTCCTCACAAAACCCACTATATTCAAGAATACTTAGGGATGAATTTATAATGGGTAAAAGGGTAAGCTAAAACTTGATCCCAAAGATACTAAAAAAAATATAATTCAATAAAATAAAAAAATATCAAAAATTCAATGAATTATCAAAATACTCATGAAATATCTCACACCGGATCACTAATAAAAAAATAAATGGAGACCCATAGTGGGTCCTCATACTATTTGAGAACCTTACTTGAATGGTGGGTTTACAGAGATATGTGTACTATCAAAGGATCACTATGGTCCATAAATCAAGATTACAATCATGATATGAGAACAAATAAGACACTAAAGGGAATGTAAATAAATCCATGAGGATAGACACTCTTCCTCTCTATATTATTAGAAACACAAACCACCCAAAGAAAGAAATAGAAATATTAGAAGATAATCATCGACATGAAATTGAAAAGATAAGATACTTCAAATTCCCCACCGAAAACAACCAAGGAGAAAAGATCTCTATTAAAAATACAAAAATTACATAATTAGAAGAATTAATCTATATATTTTCATTATTTAAATGAAAATTAAAGGAAAACCTCACAACACGTGAAGATATATCTTCGAACAAATGGGTTTGAACCCTTGGATGAGAATAAGGAAGAGGTAAGCTATGACTTCATTCTTAGGACACCGCACATGATATTCCCTTAAAACCTAATAGATAAGAGTACCTTTATAAACTCAACTAGTTAAACATATATTCTAGTTACTCTAATCAAACACCGAAGACATTCCCAACATTACAATAACCAAAATAAAATCTCATTACCCAAAGTCACACTCAAACTCCAATGAACTGGATAGAGCTATAACCTAATCCAACACGTGAACCAACTTGGGGATAAATATAGGGGTGTACCCAAATTCCATAGGATAACAATAATTTTCATTGGAATTGAAAAAATCATTGGTGATGATTTTTCCTTGATTAAAATATTTGTACTATAATGAAATTATAAAGTAATTCATCCTCATCTCATCTATAATTCAGGCATATTTTCCAAAAATATATCATAATTTACAATAAAAAATAATAAATTTATACACATTGTACATATAATAGGTATAGAAGAAATACCTTCAATCACCCTATAACACCATCACCTGCCACCAGCTCCCTGTCCCAATATGATCTCCATAATTATAGTATATACAAAATTTACCATAATTGAAATAATAAAATTACTTATGTGACAAACTATTTTGAAACCCTAAAAATACACACTAACAAAACAAATAAAGATATCCCATGTGACATATGGTTTTTCTAAATCATATTTTGGATCACATTATAAAAATAGAACTATAACCTGAAAAGGGAAACTTGATCTCAAAACATTGAGTGGTGTTGTTGGGTGTGAGAAAGATATTATAGTAGGTAAGCACCACATAGTCTATAATTTTCATTAGCAAAATAAAATGAAAATACATTTTTTAAATATTATATTTGAAATATTATTTTCTAAATATTTTGGAAAACAAGCTCAAAAATAGTTTACAAAACTTATATTTCTTTTCTTTAAATGAAAACAGTCACTTGAAAACCATTTCATCAACTTAATATACATTTATAAATATATAAATTAAGAAATACACTTTTATCATTAATTTTATACATTTCTTTGTAACATCCTTAGATTTTTTTAAAAGTAATAACTATGATCAATTACATACCAGATACGCCAAATCAAGATTAAACAAATGACAAAATACTATCAATTTAATGTGATAGTAATCACACAGCCATTGAAATGTAAATAATTATTGAAAATAAATAAATTATATAAATATAGTTTAGACATGTTCATAATATAAATTTATTTTATTCCAATTAATTATAAATATTAATAAAATTTAATTTAACATAAAGGATGTATTATTATAAATAACTATTTTTATGGTCACAATGGAATTTTAAGTTAAAAAATGAACTTATTCACCATTATTGGAAGAAAATAATAAAATTTATATGTTAAATATACAATATTTTTTTTAAATAATATAATATCTTTTTTAGTCTTATGATAAAAATAAATTCAATTTAAACCATAAAAAGTTATAGTTTTTTTTCTAAATGTAGTTTTTGACCCTTTTGATGGTGTACTTATTTTAAAACTAAAATTTTACATATCCTATAATTTTAATTTAGGAAATAATCTTATCCTTTTAATGTTTAATGTAAAAAACTATCTGAGGGTTATATTTTTTTATTTTTCACAAAAGTGTCATTTTTTATAAAAAGTGAAAAATAATAAATTTTAATGGGAAAGTACATTTTCCTCAAATTTTTTTAGTTATATAAATTATATTGTAAATTCATTTAAAATTATAACTAGGGAAATTATATAAAAATAAATCAAATTCAGGTAATTTTAATCAATTTCACATTGAAATTGGAAATAAAAACATTTCAAATGGTTTAACCTTTTCACTGTAAAAACTTGTTTTCCCATTGTGTTTGTGGTCTTAATGTTAAATATAATTCCTCCAATTAGGTGAATTTAATTTTTTAAAATGAGTTAAATATTTTTAATCATAATTTAAAAAATTTGTGTTGTGTAAATTTTAAAATTTTAGGCATACAAACATTACCGTTGTCAAAATAAATATTTACAGCAGTATATGTGAAATAGTGAAACACATTAATGCCAAAAGGAAATGGATTAAAATAACTAAAAACTAAAACTTTTAATGGATGGATGAGTTATTTTTCAACCCCCAAAAAAATTAAAATATTAATTATCACCCAAATTTTTGGTAATTAATGATACTCAAAGATGGTAGGTTTTTTTATTTAAAATAATCATTATTTAAGCACTTAAAAACACATATCTTTAATTATAAATATCACTCTTCACCAACCCATTTATCATCACAAGACATGAATATGTTTAAATATCTACCCATTAATATCCTCCTCACACTCCCCACATCCATGTTCTTCTGGTCTCACCAAAATATAAAAACCACGGTTCTCAAGGAATCCTTCATGGAGGTGATATTTAAGTGGTAATTTTCTCCAACACCTCTGTTATTTTCTTTTCTTATCCTAAATTATTCTCCCATAATTGATAAATAAATTCATTAAAATTATTGAATAATTTATAAAAGAGATACTTATGTTTTTTTATAGAATGGTTCATAACCATTTAGATTCTCATCCCCTCTTATGAAATTAAATGAAATTATTATCGAAATTATGTTGGTTAATTGCCTACATGAATAAGGATTTTGTTCATTTTCTATTACCTATTTCTTGGATGGTCATAAAAGATAAATTATGGTTAAATAATATTTAATAGGTATAATTTAATCAATTTAATGTTTTTAATTAATATATATAAATAATATTTAATGAAAAAAACAGGTTTGTGAGGGTCTAAAAAAACAGCCAAATTAAACTAAATATTTATCATTTATATTTTATCAAATGAATCGTCATCATGTGAGAAAATTAAATGATATATTGGACTATATAAACATATTTAAGTGATTTAATACCATTTAATATCAATTCTAGTGTTTTATTTACTTTTGAAAAGAAAATCTACAATTTTACACAAATAAACTGACGATAAAACCATGAAATGAACTCACCCAAAACAATAAAGAAATGGAATATTGTTAGTTAATGGGTGGAAATATGTTGTAAAATTATCCCATAAGGTTTTATAAATATGATTATAGTTATTTAAATAATTAATTGCATTCATTAAACCTTTATACCAATGGTTAAAGCATGAATAACTAAAGGTAAGTGTGAGGTAAGGGTTTCACGTCTTACTTTTTCTCCTATGAGATACATTCCATATTCACAACTAATTTATTGTGTGATGTTAATATAATGGAATTAAATATATAATATCATTAATATAATTATGTTAATTTTATTTAATGATTCATTTGACAATTATTACTTTTAAGGGGCATATGATTCAACTAATTACAAAGTGGTAGGGGAATTCTTAACCTAATTTCCATTCTTCATGTTAACCTTATACTTCATTGATTAGGTCATTATATGATTATGTGTGTGATTAATTTTTAATATATAATTTTTCATTTCCATGTTTTATGTGTATTCACATAGAATACACATAATTGATTAATTTTGTTAATTCTGACTTCAATGATACAATTTTTTAAAGGGATTTTATTTAAAAATTAACTTTTTGAAGTTTACCATAAAAATATAATTTTATCCCATGTCAAAGATTTTTATAAGTGCTTACAAAAAATTGTTATTATTTTAATATTTTGTTTAATTTCATTTTAACACATGTTTAATATTTAACAAAACAGTTTGAAATGATTATTTTTTCATTTTCTAAGTGACCTTATTTACGAAAAGATATTGAAGGAATGTTTTATCGACTTATATACCATGAGAGAATTTTCTCTATCCTAACACTTTAATTATTTTACATTCCATTTATATTATTACATGGTCATTTTTAAAAGGAAATATTTTCCTTTTTAATTTCCTAGCTTCTTAAAAATAAATTATTTGAGTATGAAAATTTAATTTTGAAAAAACTATTTCAAGTGATATTTAAAAATTTATTTCCAACTAAGATAACATTATTTTATATTACATATACTCTACTTGGGATATTATTCAAGGATAATTACCTAATTATTTTTATTTTTGTTTTATCTTTTTGATGGAAAGATATTTATGAGTGCCATTTCTTTTCCATGATATGAGATGTTTATAAAAATCATTTCATTACAATCATTATGCTGTGATGAATGATTTATGTTCTTGTGAAACACACATGTATAATTTAAATTTTGAGATGGGTGGGATCAATACCAACCTACAATAAATTAGGTAAATATAATAAAAAACTCATGAGTAAAAATATTATGTGCGAACATGATTACATGTTAACAAATGTTATGCATGAACCAAATTACATGTGCACATATGTTATGGATAAACATGATTAGATATTCATAATTTTATGAGTGAACCTGATTACATGATCACATTTGTTAAGAATGAACTCGATTATGTGTTCTCATTTTTTTGTGTGAACTTGATTACATGTTCACAGTGTTATGCATGAAATTGCCTTTCATGTATATATTTTTATTCATGGACTTGGATTTCATGTCCATATGTATATGTGTGGACCTAGATTTCAAGACCAGATGATTATGTGTAGACCTAATTTTCATGAATATATATTCATCCATGGACAAGGATTTAAGGTCTATATGTGTTTATGTGGACCATGTATCTTTTCTAGAAGTTTATACAATGGATTAAATCCATAATTTAACATAAAGAGTGAACCCGTATCTATTTAAACTTGTTAAAAAAGTTATAATTTTTTTATGTCTTACATATTCCTTATCTTATACCAGTGTTATTATCTCATGGATAATTTTCTCTTAATATACACTCCATATTATCTCCAATTATTAATTCCATGAATCAAGATTCTGATCATGGATATATAGGGTAAATTATCAAATGTTCTGTTGAAGTTATAATACTCTTATTTTTTATGTTATATTTGATATATACCCTCTTTACCCTTATTGAGAATATGAAATCACCTTTTTTTTATGTCTGTTACCCCTAGTATCTAAAAGAATATATGATTTTTTTCACGTTAAAAATGTTCTATTTATGAATTAATAGGTTAGAGTTGATATAGATGTTTTATGAACATGTTTTTTATATTTCCATATTTCCAAAAACAATAAACCCCTATGATTCTATCATTGTTTTATTACATTATGTAATGAACATTCATTTATAAATATTTAATATGTATGTATGAAAATATTGGATCATTATAGTTGGTATCATATGATGGTTTAGTGAACCTTCAGAAACAAGGATGTGGAAACCCTAGTAAGATCTTTAATGATAAGTTAGGTTACAATCATATAGTTTTGGTGATGATTAAGAATAACCTAAGTTAAAACCGAGTTAGCATTAATTAATATTTTATAAGTAATTTCCCTTGATTATGAGGTTTTCCTAGTATGATCAGTGTTGATAAGATGATTGTTTTTGTTTTTAGTTAGTGTAGAGAACTATAATGAATTGGGTTAACATTGAATATGAAGGAAATTTTACTTATGAGAAGTCATATGGGATGATCATAGGAGTGAATGAAATTATGATTATTCCTAATCAGTTTTCACAGATCATTATTAATAATGTATAACTTAAAAACTATTAGACTCTCCAAAAAAGAGAATAAAAGAGATAGCTAGGAGTTTGTTTAGTTTGGACCCTGGAGGAAATTAGATTTAGTTTCCTACATATAGATAATGTTAGAAGAAAAACCCAAGCAGATGCCTTATAAAAACAAGATTTTTTTACAATGGAAAATAAGGGCATAATGAAAGTACACTACTACAAAAATGGGCAAGGGAAGCACCACCTTTTATCAATGTTAAGAAAAAATCACTGATAAAATCATAGAACCATTTTATAAAATGGGTTGAATAGTACGATCTATTTATCATTCCCTCAAGATCTCGCAGTACTATACCCCTGCGACAACTCAAGTACCCCGATCTTCTATTTTCCAGACCACCACCTCTATCCCTACTCTGCTGCAAACCCTACTCCTTATCCTCCCCCTCGAACCCCTTCCACAGATCCTCCTCCCTGGGAACCCTACTTCTCCTCCTTCCCACTATAGCCTACTCCCCACGAACCCTATATCATGTGTTTGGGATTCCTTTCAATGAGGATTCATTCTCAGCTTCACATCTTTGATCTTTGGTGATTTCTCTACTCATCCTCATCTATTTCCTTTTGTTCTTATTATAATATTCACTATGGTGGTTTAGTTTGGTTTGGGTTTTATTGTTTGTTTTGGATATGTTTTGATTATTTTTTGGTTCAGTAGGTTGATTAGTGGTTTCTCATGGTGAATTTTTAGTTGGAGGACATTTCTTCATCACCTTGCGATGTGCAATTATTTGTAAAGATTCATTGAGGTATGGAATCCATCATTTATCATTATTGCATATCATGCGGGAGGGGTTTATTCTCATGTTAATCTAAAAAATATGGTTTTGATGTCTTAATAAAAGATAAGGAATTTATAAATTGAAATTAATGGGTAAAGGGGTTTTATTTTCTGGATTTTATAGCCTTATTATTATTTATGATATTATGATTTCACAAGATAGATGCTCCATTGAAAATTATGGCCATTGGGGGCTTTATTTACACTCAATGATATGCTATGTGATTACTGCTTTTGTTGTGATTATTTTGATATCACCCTAATATGGAAATTATCTAACCAGTTACATTTGGATAATAAAATTGTTTCCCTTGGATAATGGTTTGTTTGATAAAGCCCTTAAAAAATAAAATGGAATGTGATCAAAGAACCTTTTTAAATATTTAAAATGATATTGATTTTTTCTGATGTGTGGCCATGCTTGTGGAGTGGCAATGTGTGGTTGAGAAATGTGTGGATGATGGTTGTTGGCTATGATTTTGGGGGAGCGATGTGGTTTGCTGGTGTGCTTTTTGGTTAGTGAGGTGGTTTGTTTGGCTGTGATTTTGGAGGTGGAGAGGTGATGGTTTCTTTGTGCTAAATGATTTGGTAGTGATGGAATAAATAACTTTTTAATATTGAATTTAATGGAATGGGTTGGTTTTGTTAATGGGATGAAATAAAATGATAATTAATTAAATGGTGGGTTGTGTGGTAAAATGTGGTTGATTCAAAATAATGAAATTAATTAGTTGGATAAGGTGTTTTTTTGAAATGTGAAATGAGGATTGTGGATTATTGTGTAGTGTTATGCATTTGGAGGTGGAAACAATAGTGTAAATGTTGTGAGTTGGTAATCCATTGGTTGTAAACCCATATGTTGGGCTTGTACGTGTGGCTATATGTATATACTTTTATATTATTCTTGATTTATGTATGAACCCTACCCATGTCATTCACTATGTTTTGAAACCCAAATAGTCATGTGACCGGCGTTTTTCCTAACATCCTGTAAGGAGGACAAATTTTTGGGTACACACTCTTTCCCACTCTCTATTTCAGGTGAGGTATGTATTTTATAGGCTGTGATGGCTAAAGGTTTGTTAATTCATTAAGTGGTGGTTATGGTAACCCATGTTGTTTAGGGGACATTTGACCATGATTTTGGGGTGGTGGCCCATGTGTTTTTCGGAGAGATGTGACCATGCTTGTGGGGAGGTGGACCAGGTTTTTTTGTGCAAGGTGTGATATGATTGTTCTTATGGGTAGGCATTAGGTGGTGTCAATGCTTGGTAGGAGGAGAGAAACAAATTTGATTCCATACATGTTCACAATACCCTACTACTTTGGTTATGATGGTGATTATGATTTGATGGACCTGGTATCTACAGGCGAGATATGATGTTACCGTGCTTGTGGGTCGATATGGTATATCAAATAGGTGAGTGACCCAAGATTTTTGACGTTTGGGTGTGAGAGTTTCATACCAGTAGGACTATTTTGTGGGGTACCCTTTATCAATATTCTTCTATTAATGTTATATTACTTGGTATGCATTATTTTTTGAATGTGACTTGGTGAGTTTTGGGGTGGATAGTTGACCTATTTAGGTGTTGTTGGTTATATTATTTTTCATGCCTATATGTTTGAAATGAATTTTAGTAAAGTAAATGATTATGTTTTGTGTGTGTTGTAATTTAATACTTTTTAGAAAGAGAATTATGGGTTTTATGAAAGTTGTGAAATATGTTTTCAAAGGTACTAGAGATGCAAATGGGCTTGGGTGTAGTTTTTAAAAATAAAATATAATAATTTATCATGTTTGGCTTATTGTGAATTTTTAAATATGAGTTGTATGTTTCTCAAATTATAAAAGGCATGTTTTTAAATTATTCTTGGTTTATGTTTGATTTTGAAAAGGGGGATCAACCCATGAAGTTGGTTTTTAAATTGTATCCTCTTCTTCTGTTTCAAAAAAAATGGAATTTTTCAAATGTCTGGGTAATAGAAAATGTATTTGAAATGGGTTTTGGTGTGAGAAAAAATATAAAATGGGTTGTTTTATTGAAAATGGAGATTTCCTTGAAATTTTAGGCATTGAGTTGTAGAGGATTATGGTTTATGGAGGTTTCTTTGGATTGTTCCATATTTCAATAAGAATGGAAAATTATTTAAATGATGTCTTGGAAATGATTTTATTTTAAATGTTTAGGCTCTATTAATCTCTATTTTTATAAGAAAGTTGTTCTCTTCTACGATATTTGGAATTTTTTTGTATTTGAATCATAAATAATAATATTAGAGATTCAAATAAGATGGAGATGAATAATGATTGGGTGGATTCTAATCATTTGACAACAGAGTATGAGAAAATAGTGAAATAGTTCATCATGTTTGCAAAGGATCACAAAAAGGATCCTTCTCAAATTATTTGTATGTGTTTATGTTTTTTTTATTCTAGACTAATTACTCTAGAGGAGTTGGAATAACATTTGATATTTCACCGAATAGATCGGAGTTATAAATGTTGGAATAAACACTAAGAAAAAGTTAATGTAGCTGTTGGATGGGATAAAACTGCGTTTTATGGATTATCATATATGATTACAAATATTGATATTGAAGAAGTTTGTATGGAGGATGTCATTACAGAAGTCAATGTTGATAAAGATCGTATTGAGGAAATGAAAAGGACAGTTGAAGATGAACTTCATGATTTCCCAAAATTGTTTGAGAAGTTAAAGAGCTGTGAAAAGACACCATTGTATGCTGGTTTCACTACATATACAACATTGTCACTTGTAATAAAGTTGTATAAATTGAAAGCAGACAACAGATGGAGTGATTATAGTTTAAGGAACTACTTTATCTCTTGAATGAAATTCCCCCGGAAGATAATGAGCTCACAAGCCCTACATATGATGCTAAACAAATGCTATGCTAAATTGGTATTATTTATAAAGGAATACATGCATGCCCTAAAGATTGTATATTGTTTCTCGAAAAGAACAAATCACTTATAGAATTCCAAAAGTGTGGTGCTTCATGATAAAAGAAAGACAAATCCAGTCCTAAGAAATTTGTATGGTAATTTCCAATCATTCCAAGTTTTAGGCATCTATATGGAAGTGAAGAAACTGCAAGACAATTGTCATGTCATGTAGATAAAAGAAATAAAGATGGGAAATTACATCACCCGGCTGACACTCCTCAATGTAAGAGAATTGACCATGAGTATCTTGATTTTGGAAATGACCTGAGAAACCTTCGTCTTGCATTATCTACGGATAGATTTAATCCTTTTGGTTTTCAATCCCGCACTTACAGTACATGTCCTGTTATGTTGGTAAATTATAACATGCCACCCCGGTTATGCATGAAAAGGAAATTCATCATGTTATCTATGCTTATATTAGGACCCAAACAACCTGGTAATGATGTTGATGTTTATTTGGCTCCATTTATTGAGGATTTGATTTTATTGTGGGATTCAAGTGTTATGTTGTATGATGCTTACAAAAGTGAATACTTCACACTGATAGTGATGTTGTATGGGATGATAAATGATTTCTCTCCTTATGGAAATTTTTCAGGCTATAGCCTTAAAGGAAATCAAGGGTGTCCCGTGCACAAAGAAGATATATAATTAATTAGGTTGAAACATTTATCTAAATCTATATTTCTAGGACATCATAGATTTATACCTTTTTAGCATAAGTATGGATCTTGGAAGACATCATTAAAAAGAAGTTCAGAACAACACAAAACACTGTCTCCACTAATAGGTGATCAAATGTTTGAGAAAGTAAAAGGCGTGAACAATGTTTTTGTTAAACCATTTTTGAAAAACCTTATGAAAATCTTTTGGAAAAAGATATCCATTTTTTTGAATTACTATACGGGAATAGTCTATACATCAGACATTTTCTTGATGAGATGAATGTAGAAAAAAATGTATGTGACAGTGTTATCAGAACATTGCTAAATGCACATGGTAAAACAATGGATGGAATTAACTCAAGGTTGAACATGGTTGACATGGGAATACAAGAAGAGTTTGCTCCCATGAAGGGGGAAAATTGAATGTTTCTTCCGGAAGCTGCATACACTCTTTCTATGAATAAGAGATATCAGTTTTGCAACTTATTTAATGATGTAAAGGTTCCATAAGGGTATTCATCAAATATCAATAACATTTTTTCAATGAATTTTTTGAATTTAAAAGTTTTGAAATCACATGACTTCCATGTTTTGATGCAAGATTTAATTTCTATAGCTTTACGTTGCATTTTTCCCAAGAATATTCATCATACGTTAACCAAACTTTATTTCTTTTTCAAAGCTATATGCAGAAAAGTGTTAGACCTAGTGAAATTTCTAGCAATGGAAAGAGGAATTATCACCATATTATATGAATTATAAATGTTCTTACTTTCATCATTCTTTATTATGATGGTCTATTTGATGGTTCACTTGGTGAGAGAGATTCAAATTTTTGGTCCTATATACTATAGATAGATGTACCACATTTAACAGTATATGTAGATTTTGAAAGGGTATGTCTAAAATCAAAGTCGGCTAGAGGGTTATATTGTGAAGTGAAATATAGTTGATTAAGCCATTGAATTCTATAACGAATACGTATATAATTTGGAAAACATTGGTCTTCTGAATTCTCACCACACTAGATGCATTGACGGTGAGAGAATTTCTGGAAGAGATGTTGTGACAATCAATATTATAGATCAGGATCAGGGACACCTTTATGTTTTGCATAATAGTTGGTAGGTTGCTCCATATATTGAAACCCACAAATAAATTCTTTGGTAGTTGAATCTATCAAGGGCTGAAAAATGGATATCAAATACACATAATCACCAGTTTATAGGATAGTTTGGGGACCATATTTTTATGGAGTTAGTTGAAAATACGAATTCAAATTTAGAACGACTTTGATGGCTAGCCACCAGACCAAGTGTGTGTGTATTATATTATAATGGTTATGTAATTAATGGTTATACATTCTATATAGATGAACATGATGAAGATAGTACCATGAAAAATAGTGGAGTTACATTTGTGACTGAAGTGATGCATGTTTCTGGTAGTAAGGAAAGAAATCCAGTTTATGGGAATATGTCATACTTTGGCATTATCAAAAAAAACAAGGGAGTTGGATTTTACAACATTCCAATTTCCAATTTTTCAATGCAAATGGGTTGATAACAACAGTTGGGTTAAAATAAATGAATTTGGATTTGTGAAATTTTATTTTAGTAAAGAAGGGTACAATGATGAAAAAATTATATTGGAATCACCCACGGTACAAGTATTTTATGTTCCAGATCTGGAAAACCGAAGTTTGTTGATTGTTCTTTTATCATACGAAACTATTAAAGGGTCCAATGAAAACTCAATTGAGGATGATCCTTTCAGTGGTACATCACAATCATTTCACAATGGTCCCAATGTAGATAAATTCTTTATGTTAGAGGATACCACAATAAAGGGATTTGGATAATCGATAGAGGTGTCAAATCCCTTCAACATTTGAAAAAAGAAAGAGAGTTCAATAAATAAGTTATATTTTGTTTGTAATATAGATCTTGTTATCTCATGTTATTATATTATCATTTCCGGATTTATGTAATCTAAATTAATTGTTCAACCGCATTTGCAGAAAATGACTTCTGCATGTTCTGGTGCTCTTAACCTCAATGCTGAACAAGTATCTCGAGCTGCTGTTGTTATTGTTTCTGCTCACAATGTAGAGAAACAACAAGTTTCTGAACATGTTGTTGCTCTTATTATTGAGGTCCAATAACCATCAACACATGTTGTTGCTACCATTTCAGATAAACATATTGATGATGTTGATATCGATGAAATGGTCGGGGATAAAGGACCGACGTCATAGAAAACCCATGTGCGTCGTAGTTTGGCGGTGTTATCCAACGTTCTTACTGAAAATCAAAGCCATAAAATTTGATGTTAGATAGAATGCATGAGGCCAACATGTGAATCCCAACAAGGCTATGTTTAGTAGTCTCATTAGATTTTTCACTCAGTAACATCTGCCGATTGACATAGATTCATTGCACCATGTTCTGTCGGGGCTGAAGGCTATGATCTGGGAAGATATTACTGTAACATTATGATATTATTTCTTTAATTTACTAGAAAATAAACTAATGAAACAATGTCTTACTCCTGTCAATCCCTTGCAGAGCACATTTGTAGTAGATGACTCACACAAGAATTATGTACTAAGGCTTGCATAAAGGATTAATCGAGGTTTTTGCACTATTATAACAAAATGTCACATGAAAGATTCTGAAGGTAAAATAAACCTACACCCACCCCTTGTATATGCTCACCTGATATCCCAAGAAGCATGGGATGCATTTATTGGCCACCGTGGGGATGATAATTTTCAGGTACATTGTGGCTGATAATATACTATTTGAGGATACATGTATTCATCACTTTGATTGTTAATATTTTATTTTTGAATCAACAACTTAGTACTAAAAATAAGGAATGTGCATCAAAACCAATATACCATTATTGTAAAGCAATTATGGGGTACACTTCACTTGAAAAGAAAATGGTAAGTATTTTAAATTTATAGTAATATTGTTATGTACCAAGAAACATCATCATAATCATATTTCTATATTTATACGTAGATTGATGAGTATAAATCAAAAGACACTTCCATCCCACATCATGTGCTATGGAAGGAGGCACATGTGAATAAGGAAGGGAATTTAATATATGAAAACACAAAAAAAATTGTGGGAAATATGTGTAAGTATGACATGATAAAAAGTTTTGTTTTAAATTTATATTTCATAATAATAATTACATATATTCCTATATCTGATAGTCACAAGAATCAGAAAATCCTGTAGTTGATGCAGACCTATAATTGACGACATTGTAGTGGCTAGAAAAATATAGTTGTGTCAGTGGTGTGGGGGTTGGGGTGACACCCTGAGAATATTTTGAGAGAAAAACAAATGGATGATAGAAATGAAGAAATGAAACAAATGAGATAAAGACTAGAAACTATTGAAGAACGATTTAAATTGAAGGGAGAATTTCTAGAAACATTTATGGGTGGGAAGCAAGGAGATGACACAACATAGGAATAACCAACATATGAAGATCCCGCTCCACCCCCACCTGCCTTGAGGCGATCTATTCCCCTCAAAGAGAAATCTTATCCGTGGTAATAAATATTCTAATAATTGTTCCCATGAAATGTGACTCAGAAAAACACTGATACTTTTCCTGTAATGATCTTCTACAGGGTGATAATGACTATGATTTATATCTGTCAACACCCACCGATCACCTTGTAGTGAGGGCTACAGTGTTCACCATCCCAGAGGAAAAGCTTTATAGTAGACCACTTCCAACAGATCATCTGAAAGTGATGATTACTGCAAATCATAATAAAAAATGTATAGCTACTTATTCCACTTGATGATGATGATATTCATATTTTCTAAAAGGATATTGGGACATTCATTTCATGGTCGTCATAACTTGTAAAAGTACATGTGGACAAAGAGGTATTTTTTTCCATTTTTTTCAAGATAAACCATTAAAAATTAATGAAAAAAGGTTTGAACCAATGAATGTTGTTATAAATAGAGAAAGGAAAGGGGGAGAAAAGAAATGTGGTATCCAAAGCATCTAAAGGATCAACCAACTGAACCAAAAGATCTAATGAAAGCATAATAACACCACCTGTTCTCTATCCACTTTTAATAGCATTGAAGACTCATGTGGATATGAAGCTAAAAAAGTGGTTGTAGTCATATAGTTGTTTTTGAATAGAATATATATAGAAAGGAAATTAAAGATTTTGTTGCTGCTAAAAAAGTAAATGACATCCTGGAATACAGTTGGCTAGGCATCATAGTTGTAAATTTATATATGAGGTATGTTTTCATGAATTGATTTTCATAAAGCTGATATAATGTTCTAATTATGACTAAATGCATTTTATATTATTGGAGGGATTATATATGAAATATAGTTGAAGGAATTTTTCCATGAGCCAATATTTGGACATGTTAGTCCTTATACTACATCAACACAACTAAGGAAATTAGAGCCATCAAAAAGGGATGAAATATCCAAAGGATTTTTGAGAACATTTGAAAGAAAGATTACAGATGATAGAATCTTCGTAATACCAACCATGCAGGGGTAAAAATCTATGATTAAAGAATATAAATTATATATTTACTTCATTCATTACTTATTACATTTTTTGTTTTTAGGAATCATTGGCTGTTAATTGTGGTGAACTTGGACACTCCAAAGATTTATTTTCTGGATTCAATGGAAGGATATCCAATAAACTGACCACACATGATGGAGTTTGTGAATTTTTAAGACACTAAATCCTATGTTTTAGGTCTAAACATCAAGTTATATAATTTATATTATCTTTTACTAAGTATTGTGTTATGATAGGGTGGTGTATCAATATTGTCTAAAAAAGGAATGAGGGCAAGGGCTAAGCAT
Source organism: Viscum album (assembly GCA_963277665.1). NCBI lineage: Eukaryota > Viridiplantae > Streptophyta > Magnoliopsida > Santalales > Viscaceae > Viscum > Viscum album. The sequence goes on along the minus strand of OY728138.1, from coordinate 534,864,089 downwards.
AATGAGGCGAGCAAGTACTACATATGGACAAGTATTAGGTTATATATAATAAAATTTCACTATACAAACACATATCAAAATAAGTTACATATTCGCCTAATGATCAATGTTTTTTAAGTGTCCAAAACAAAAAAAACGATAAATATTGCAGTTATTTTGCTTGTAAATTTATGAGAGAGATCATTTTCCATCTAGAAACTAGCATCCCTAAAAAGGTATTTTAAAAAATAACTACCAATTCATTTAAATTATTTATTATTTATTTATTTATATATTTTTATGTATTAATCTAAGTGTCGAAAATCCTCATATTCACAATACTATATAGTTTTGTTTAGAAACGATTGGTCTGTATACTTGATAGAATATTGTACACAAATTTCATGATGATCTAGCTTGTGGATGTGTACAATTGGTGGAAATTTTTGAGTGGGGTTCATGGAGTTCAAATGATGAAACATTGTTGAATGTAAATGTTCATAGGAAAATTATAATTGTAATTAAATAAAAAATCCTTTCTTCAATGATTCATTAGTCTATTTAATCAAATGAATGCACCAGCAATAAGGAAGAATGATGAACTACTTTTCTAAGGGATTTGGATAAGAAAAAACTAGTAAAATCCCCAAAATTCCTTCATATTGTAAATTCCCTCTCAAATTCAAAGAAAATATGAGTAAAAGTATCCTCCCTAAATTGATTGAAGTATGATCATCAAGATGCCAAATGGATTCCCATGCATTGAACATTTTCATTGGTAGAAATTCTATGTTTTCTGATTATCCATAATAAAAAAATGAACATTGTAGGAACCTCCTCCCATCATAGGGTCTCCCCTAACAAATCCGTGTTTTAAATTTAGAACAAAAATCCATGGGTCATTTGTGAAATCTATGAGTCAACCCTACCTCAATTCGAGGCACGGTGTGAACGATATCACTCAAAGCATCTCTCTTGTTTTAAATGGACATAATTTTAAGTAAAAACATAACTATCAAATGAAAAACCCAAAAAAAGCATTAGGAGTGTGTTTAAACATTAGTAAAATGATCCATGGGTCATGTGTGATGTGTACGAGTAAACCCCACTTAAATATGAGGTACAATGTTACCGGTATCACTCAAAGCGTCTCTCTTTTGTTTAAAATGGACAAAATATTAAGTGAAAACAACACCTGACATATGAAAAACTGAACAAACACATTCAGATTGTGTTTATACCGTAGGAAAATGATACATGGGTCATTTTTAACATTTACTAGTCAATATTGACTTAATTATAGGCACGATGAGGCCGATATCACTCAATGTGTGTCTCTTTTGTTTTAAAAGGACAAAATTTTAAGTGAAAACAACAACTGACATACATAAAACCAATCAAACTCATTAGTATTGTGTTGATAATTTAGGACAATGTTCCATGGATTATGTGTGACATGTAAGAGTCCACATCGTCTCAATATGAGGAACAATGTGACTGGTATCACTCAAAGTTTCTCTCTTTTGTTTAAAATTGACAAAATTTTAAGTTAAAACAACAACTAACGTACAGAAAACTGACCAAAAGAATTTATATTGTGTTGATACATTATTATAATTATACATGGGTCATTTATGACATGTAACAGTCATAACCGCCTCAATTAGAGGCATAGTGTGACCGATATCACTAAAAGTGTCTCTCTTTTGTTTAAAATGGACAAAATTTTCAGTGAAAACAAAAATTGACATATGAAAAACTGACCAAACACATTAATATTGTGTTTATAATTTATGATAACTATCCATGGGTCATTTGGGACGTTTATGAGTCAATCCCACCTCAATCTAAGGCACGGTGTGGCCAGTATCACTCAAAGTGTCTCTCTTTTTTTTAAAAAAATGGACAGAATTTTATGTGAAAACAACAACTGAAAAACAGAAAACTAACCAAATGAATTAAGATTGTGTTGATACTTTAGTAGAACAATCCAAGGGTCATTGTTGATGTGTATGAGTCAACCCCGCATCAATCCGAGATATGTTGTGACCGGTATCACTCAAAGTGTCTCTCTTTTGTATAAAATGGATAAAAGTTTAAGTGAAAACAACAACTAACATATGGAAAACTAATCAAACGCATTCAGATTGTGTTAATATTTTATTAGAACAATCAATTGTTCCTTTTTAATGTTTATGAGTTAAACCTGCCACAATACGAGGCACGGTGTGGCTGGTATCACTCAAAGTGTCTCTCTTTTGTTTAAAATGGAATAATTTTAAGTGAAAACAACAACTGACTTACGGAAAACCAACCAAACGTGTTTGTATTGTGTTGATACTTTATTAGAACTATCCATGGGTCTATTGTGACATGTAAGAGTCAAACATACCTCAATACAAGGCACGGTGTGACCAGTATCACTGAAAGTGTCTCTATCTTGTTTAAAATGGATAGAATTTTTAAGTAAAAACAACAACAGACGTACGGAAAAATGAAAAAACACATTCAAATAGAGTTGATACAATAGGGGAACAATCCATGAGTCATTTTTGACGTATAAGAGTCAATCCCACCTAAATCCGAGGCATGGTGTGTCCGGTATCACTCAAAGTGTCTATCTTTTGTTTAAAATGGAAATAATTTTAAGTGAAAACAAAAATTGACTTACAGAAAATTGACCAAACGCATTTGGGTTGTGTTGATACTTTAAGAGAATGATCAATGGGTAATTTATTATGTGTAAGAGTTAACCCCACCTCAATCAAAGGCACGGTGTGGCTGTTATCACTCAAAGTGTCCCTCTTTTGTTTAAAATGGACAAAATTTTAAGTGAAAACAACAACTAACATACATAAAACTGACCAAACACACTCAGATTGTGTTGATACATTATGATAATGATTCATGGGTCATTTTTGATGTGTATGAGTCAACCCTGCCTCAATACAAGGCACAGTGTGATCAGTATCACTCAATGTGTCTATCTTTTGTTTAAAATGGACAGAATTTTAAGTGAAAACAACATCTAACATACAGAAAACTGACCAAACACATTAAGATTATGTTGATACCTTAGTAGAATGATCCATGGGTCATTTTCAACATGTATGAGTCAACCCCACCTCAATCAGAGGCACAGTGTGACCGTTATCACTCAAAGTGTTTCTCTTTTTTTTTAAAAGGACATAATTTTTAGTGAAAACAGCAAGTGACATACTGAACACTGACCAATCGCATTCACACGGTGTTGATACATTAGGATAACGATCCATGGGTCATTTTTGACGTGTATTATTCAACCCCTCCTTGATCCGAGACATGTTATAGCCGGTATCACTCTAAGTGTCTCTCTTTTGTTTAAAATGGACATAATTTTATGCGAAAACAACAACTGACATATGGAAAGCTGACCAAAAGCTTTCAGAATGTGTTGATACATTATTCAAACGATACATGGGTCATGCTTGATGTCTACTAGTCAACCATGTCTCCATCCAAGGCATGTTGTGACCGATATCACTCAAAGTGTCTCTCTTTTGTTTAAAATGGAATGAATTTTAAGTGAAAACAACAACTGACATACTAAAACTGACCAAATGAATTCAGATTGTGTTGATACATTAGGAAAAAGATCCATGGGTCATGTTTGATTTTTATGAGTCAAACCCGACTCAATATGAGGCACGATGGGAATGGTATCACTCAAAGTGTATCTCTTTTGTTTAAAATGGACAAAATTTTAAGTGAAAAAACAAATGACATATGCAAAACCAACCAAAAGAATTGGGATTGTGTTGATACTTAATTAGAAGGATCCATTAGTCATTTACTATGTGTACGAGTCATCCTAACCTCAATCCGAGGCACTATGTGACTGATATTACTCAAAGTGTATCTCTTTTGTTTAAAATGGACCAAATTTTAAGTGAAAACAACAACTAACAAACGGAAAACCGACCAAACGCATTCGGATTGTGTTGATAAATCATGATAACAATACATGGATCATTTTTTATGTGAAGGGGTCAACCTATCCTCAATACAAGGCATGATGTGACCGAAATCCCTCAATGTGTCTCTCTTTTGTTTAAAATGGACAGAATATTAAGTGAAACCAACAACTAACATATGGAAAACTAAACAAACGCATTCATATTGTGTTGATACATTAGAAAAACTATACATGGGTCATTTTGGATGTGTACGAGTCAACCCTACCTCAAAACAAGGCACATTATGGCCGTAATCACTAAAAGTGTCTCTCCTTTTTTTAAAATGGACAAAATTTTAAGTGAAAACAACAACTGACTTATGAAAAACCAACCAAATGTCTTAGGATTGTGTTGATACTTTAAGAGAATGATCCATGGGTCATTTATAATGTTTAAAATTCAACACATCCTCAATTTGAGGCATGGTGTGGCCGGTATCACTCAAATTGTCTCTCTTTTGTTTAAAATGGACAAAATTTTAAGTGAAAACAAAAACTGACATGCGAAAAACTGACCAAACGCATTCAGATTGTGTTGATACTTTAGGAGAAAGATCCATGGGTCATTTGTGATGAGTAAAAGTCAACCCTTCCTCAATCCAAGGCATAGTGTGAAAGGTATCACTCAAAGTGTCTCTCTTTTGTTTAAAATGGACAGAATTTTAAGTGAAAACAACAACTTGTGTACGAAAAACTGACCAAATGCATTCGGATTGTGTTGATACCTTAGGATAATGATCCATGGGTCATGTGTGACGTTTATGTATCAACCTTTCCTCAATACAAGGTTTGGTGTGGCCAGTATCACTCAAAGTTTCTCTCTATTGTTTAAAATGGACGGAATTTAAAGTGAAAACAATAACTAACATACAAAAAACCGACAAAACACCTTTGGATTGTGTTGGTACTTTAGGAGAATAATCCATGGGACATTTGTGTTGTGTATGAGTCAACCCCACCTCAATAAGAGGAATGGTGTAGACGTTATCACTCAAAGTGTCTCTCTTTTAATTAAAATGGATAGAATTTTAAGTGAAAATAACAAATGATGTAAGGAAATCAATCCAAAAGTAATCACCTATGACATAAGACACTTATAAAAGCCACATAGAGTCCTAAGTAGTGCTTAAACAATGAACCGCCATTAATAATTCATCACACACCCTAAATATAATCCTTTATCCCTAGATTTCATGGTGAGGGATGAAAACAAAGAGGAAATGGAGAAAAAGAAGTACGAAAGGGAATGAAAAAAGAATAGAGGATTTAAATTGGATAAACTTTCAAGGTAAAGGGCTCTTAGACTATGTTTCGGGAAGGGGAAAGGAGGAAATAATTTGATATCCCTTAAATTATGCCATATCATTAGTGACTTTCATGGTCTATATGGGCAGTTTTCCGAACTATTCACCAACTTTTTGGGACCCATTGGATTAGAAACCCTCTTCTGAATAGTTTGACAAATAGTTAACTAACAGTGTTCCAAAAGTTCAAAATGACTTAGTTAAACTATATATCCATACTACATGGTTTCTCTTAACTGTGAACAACATTTTTTCTAGCAACTCTCTCAAAAAGGTAAGTTGCATGGTTTTTACATCGTGTCGTATAACCCATCCTTTTACTATGTATGTAAAACATTAAATGTTCAAAATGAATAGGAAACTTCCCCATGAAAGTGTACCCACATGGGTTCTTCTAAATTGTGTCTCCCAATAAAATCACTACATGACTACTAATCAAGAGTCTAGGATAGAAAAATAATAAGCATATATATCCCCACCATTTATAAATTCAATATATGGTGTGAAAAGAAGACAACACACCCGAATATAAAGGCATCAACCACAGGAAAACATTTCCTTAAGTGTCACAAGAATCAATCAAATCCATCTAACATGAGGAATATACAATGGGAAATATCTATGTCCTAAGGAAACATATCCCAAAAGAAACTAAAAATCCATAAACAAATTCCATATCCAAGATTGTCATGAATATTAACCACAGAAAACATGAAGAATAACTCGCACGCATGCCTTAATCAATTTTTTCTTAAGGTTCTAACATTGAAAATTTTCTATATATTTTATCTGAGGTAATGTAAGATATTATTTAGAGGAGATAGTTTTTAATGGTACCTTTTGATAATCATAACGAATAATTATTACATCACATTAGGTATGTATTTTTTCCCATCGTTTGATCCCAAATTGACTACAACTGTATATTTTATCTGCATGAACTGCTTGTTTGATATGCTGATTTTTTTGTCAGTCTTGTTTGGGTGTGATATTGCAGAATTTCACGTTACAGTAGGTAGAACATTTATCAGTGCTAAAAACGCACTGATAAAGGGGACCCCCTTATCAGCGCTGAGCTTTACAGTGCATTTTAGCACTGTTAAAGCCCGTTTTGAGCGTTGATAACGACCATTTTTATAGTAGTGGTAATTGAAAGGTAAATATAAAGAGTTTGGTTAACGTAATGGATGGGAATATTGGTCTCCCATTGTTATTATGAATTCTATAAAGGTGGATAGTATGTGAATTGGGAAAATAAATTCTGGTGGAAAAATGTTAGTGATGGAAATCAATAATGCGATACAAGTAGTAGTTATATTAAGAATATCAATGATATGTGAAAGGAAATAAGTATTAAGTAAAAAATGATGATTTTTTTTAATTTTTTGAGAGGAAAGTGGAATTAATGAAGTATTTATATACTAAAATTCAATTTTTATGAAATATTGAAGTACTGTTTAGTATAAGTCTTTCATTAATGATATTAAAGGATATGTTGAGTGTTGTGGATGAATTGGAATTTTTTTAATGATATGGTGATATTTTTTGAAAACACTTGATTCAGGGGAACATAAACCTAAATATTTTCTTGATGTTGGGAAATAAAGATATAAAAATATGTTTGTTTCTAATAAAATAAATGGGATAGTATTGATAACTTTAGAAATGAATAATAATATAATGAAAAGGTGGTTTATAGATTTATTTTATATATTTTTGGGAGTTATGTTATTTGGAAAGTGTAAATTTTTGAAAGAATGAATTTTCTCACTATGGATTTCTGGTAATTCATTTTATTAACATCCTTCAATAGAATACGTGATAATGCTCTTCATATGTCTGATGTGTGATAATTAATTAATACGTCAAGTTGTTTAATGGATTAATGGTTTGTTTATTTTTAAAATAAAATTACCTTCATTCAAGCGTTTTTAATTTTGTTTTCTTTTGGATGAATTATAATGGTTTTGATTTATGAAATTATTTAGGATGTACACTGGTAGTAGTTTTATTGAATAATTTATTACTTAACCATATGTGGATTTATGAAGTAACAATTTTTTGTTATGATGATAACTAGAGAGAGATGTAATAAATTGTCATCCCATTATGGATCTTATGATCCACTGGTCCCGTAGGCACTAAATTTTCAACATTATTCCTTGGAGTAAGAAATTAAGGGGATATTGAACAATCCATGACCAATGAGTGCTATTGTACTTATGAGATGAAATAAATTATGTATGTCTTATCAAATAATTTTTAAATAATATGTTATCCAATTTTTATATTTTTGGATGATATCATTAACCTTTTAAACCTATTTGATCTATAGTTTTGTGATCATATATATTCCATTTTCCATTTTCTATATCATTCTCCATCAGAACATGATTGTTATAATTTTCTTCCCTTTCCATGTTTTCAATTTCCACTAGAGTTATCCTAATCAGAATCCTAGTTATGTGTATATTTTATCCTCATACATTCCCTATTTTTAATATTATGTTTTACTAAACCCTTTTATATTGTGGGATTCCCAAAACAATGTTTCAAACATCCATATTTGATATTTATATTCATTTTAAAACATGATAATATGTAATTTTTTTAAAATATTGATTTTATCCTGATGGTAGTTTATCGATTGGCTCTTCCACTGAATCTCTCTCAAGTTCACAATATGCTATATCTATCTCTCTTGAGGAAGTACATACATGAACCTTCACATATACTAATATAAAAGGTCATAATGATCTATATTTTGATGAGTAACCAATACAAATTATTGATCACATAAATAAAATTCTATGAAATGGGACGAATCACTTAGTTAATGTTTTTGGTGAAACAACTAATTCAAGGAAGCTACAAGAGAACCTATAGATGTGATCAAAAATCAGAATCCCCATATCTTTATTTAAAAACAATTTTTTTTGATTTGGAAATTCCTTTTATTGGGGTATAATTTAACTTCTGTAAATGTTTTAAAAGGGAACATTGTGTTCAATACCATACAAGATACACCACATCAAGCTTAAACAAATGGCTAAATATTATTATTTTTATGTGATATTTATCACATATACATTGGAATGGAATGAATGAATGATATTAATGAAATTATAAAAATATATTTTACACATGTTTATAATATGAGATTATTGGTTACTAAATAATTATACATGATTATCAAAACCAATTGAACATTAATGATGCATTTAAAAAAACTATTTTTATGCTCACAAATTATTTTATCCTAATAAATTAAATTAATCATTATAAGTAAAAGATATTAATGGAAAATGTATCTTATATATTCAATAAAAGTTTTTTAATTCATATAATGTTATTTTTTGTCTTTAGATAAGAATAAACACAATTTTAATCATTAAAAGCTATATTTTTTCAAAAGGCAATTTTCCACCTTTTGATGGAGAAATTATTTTAAAAATAAATTCTGACAGATTTATAATTTTTATTTCAAAATATAATACTATTTTTTAATGAGTAATGAAAAAAGTATCTTAGGGTTAATTTTTTGTATTTTTTTGGAGAAGATTTATTTTTTTATGAATACTGAAAAATAATAAATTTTAAGTGGAAACTGCATTTTACCTAATTTTTTATATAGTAAAATTATATTATAAATTAGTTATAAAATATAAGTAGGTCATTTATATATAAATAAATAAAATTTAAATAGTTTTAATTAATTTCACATTGATATTGGATATAAAAATACTTCAAACTTTTAAGCATTTTAACTTTAAACCCCCCCTTCCCATTATATATATGAGATTAATTTTTAATATAATTCATAAAATTTATTGAATTGATTTTTTAAAATGGAATCCATATTTTAAATCATAATATATTAATTATATAGTAAGGATATTTTCATTTTTTGGCATAAAAAATTTACCATGGTAAAAAGAATGATTTACTGTAGTATAGATGTAATAAAACATGTTAATGTTAAAAGGTAAAACCTTAAAAACCCAAATTATACAACATTTAATGGTTGATTATGGAATTTATTTACCCTAAAAATAATTTAAGACATTAATTATTATAAAATTTTCTGCTTATTAATTCCACCATGATGTGGTTGGATTTATACATAAAATTATCATTGTTTAATCAGTTTAAACGACACCTCATCACGTTTAAATTTCTCTCATCACCACCCCATTTACAATCACAAGAATTGAATATATTAAAATATCTACCAAATAATATCATAACAACAAGAACAGTATTCTATTTCTACTAGTAAAACCAAAAGATCAAATCCATGGTCCTCGATGTGTCCTCCAAGGAGTTGATATTCAAGATGTAATTTTCCAAAATCACCTCTCTTATTTTCTTTTCTTCTTCTACATTATTATCACATCCTTCATACCTAAAATAATAATAACTAAAAATTAATGAATATACTGAATTTTATTTTCTTAATTGAATATTTCATGACCATTTCATTTCAATTATCTTCTTATACAATGAAAAAATTATTGTCCAAATTATACTAGTTAATCGGCTATGTGAATAACGATTATATTCGTTTTCCATTTCTACCTTCATAGATGATCATAAAATTATAATTACGGTTACATAAAAATTTCATAGTTATATTAGGACCTATTTTATGTTTTTCTTCTAATATATTATAATAATGATAAATAAAACAATAAAAGATGATGATGGTCAAAAATACTACCAAATTAAACTAAAATTTATAATTATTATTTTATCAAATGAGTCATACTCATATGAGAAATAAAAACAATAAATGTGACTATTTAAAATTATTTGTGTTCATTAATTCAATTTCCATTTACTTCTAGAGTTTTATTTCCATTTAAAAGTAAAATCTATAATTTTATACAAACGAACCAATGATGAAACCATGAATCAAACTCATCCAAAACAAGGAGAATAATTGAATATTATTAATGAATGGGTGTTAATATGATATAAAAGTATAACAAAATGTATTATGAATATGATTATAGTTATTTATTATATTAAAAACAGTATTTAAACATTTATAAAGGAGGTTAATGTATTCCCAACTAATGTGAAGTTTAAGGTAGGGGTTTCTCGTCTCGCTTTTTCTTTTGTGATATATATTCTTTATTCACCCTTTATTTTTAGTTTGGAGTATAAAATAACTATTTACATATTATATCATGAATATAATTATCAAAATTTTATTCAATGTTTCATTATAAAATTATTACTTTTATACGGAATACGATTTGACTGATTACAATGTTGAATGGGAATTCTGAACACAAATTCCATTCTTTGGGTTAAACTTATTCTTCATTGACTATTTCGTGTTTTGATTATGTGTGGGATAAATTTTTATTTTCTTATTTTTTCATGCACCTATTTTATCTGAATATAATGTGAATACACATAATCTATTAATGTTTCAATTTCCTACTTCAATTATATAATTCTTATATATAATTTTCTTTTAGAAATTATCTTTTTAAAGTTTCCCTTATATCTTTATTTTTCTCCCATGCCCATGTTTTTGATAATTTGTTTCCAAAAATGTTATTATTACTTTTTTATTATTTTTTAAACGTCATTTTAACTAATGTTATAGGTTTAAATAAATTGTTTGAAAGGGGTTTTTTCATTTTTTAAAGGATTTTATTTTCATAATAAATTTGAAAGGAAAATTTTTCTTACAAATACATAATGAATGAATTTTAATTCCATAATAAATCTTTAATGATTTGATGTCCCCATTAATAGAGTAATTTTTTATTTTAAATGAAAATATTTTCATTTTTAAGGACACGGTTCCTCAAAATGAAATGATTTGAAAATGGAAATTTTATTTTGTAAATATTATTTCAAGTTATATTTAAATATTAATTTCCATATAAGATAAAAGTGTTTTATTTTACATATAATTTACTTGGGATATTATTCAAGTATACTATCCTAATTATTATTATTATTGATTTATGTTTATTTTGGCATGATGTTTATGAATTCCAATAATTTTCCATGAGTTATTAAATGTTTATGAATCATATTTCCTTACATGGGTTCTGATGTGATGAATGATTTATGATCTTATTAAACCGATATGTAAAATTTTAATTTTTTGACAGGTGGGACCTATATCTCCATCCAATAAATTGGGTAAATTTGGATAACTCATGAGTAAAAATGTTATGCATGAACCAGAATACATGTTCACAAATGATATGCATGAAAGAGATTATATGATCACATCTATTCTGTGTGAACCTGATTACATGTTCACAATGTTATGTTTGAACTTGATTACATGTTTTCGTATGTTATTTTGGATCCTAATTACATGTCTAAAATTTTATTACATGTTCTCATTTTTATTCATAGACATTTATTTCTTGTCCATATATTAATGTGTGGACCTAGTTTTCATGTCCATATGTTTATGCATGGACCTGGATTTCATATCCATATGTCTTATCCATGTCTATTTATTTATACATGGAATTTTATTTCATGTACTTATTATTTTTCATGGACCTAGTTTCGTTTCCATTTGTTTATGAAATTTCCTGATTTCATGTCCTTAACCAAATAGTGAACTTCTTTGTATTTATAAATATTCACAATGTTATGATTTTATGTGTATGTCACATTCCATGTCTCATGAAAATTTTATTCTCTAATGGATAATGTTATCTTATGATACCTATGTTGTAGAACTATATTATTTATTCAATGGGTCAATATTTTTACCTTGATATGCAAGGTATAGTTTAAAATGACATGTTCATATTTTCCCTCCTATGCTTATGTTAGGTTTGACATCTCCCTTGTTTTCCCTTAATGAGCATATGATATCACCCTTTTCATATTATTATCTTCCACAATATGAGAATAAGGATATTAATTATTTCATTTCATAAGGGTTCTAGTTATTAACGTCTAATAATGAGATTATGTTGATGTTTTGTGAACCAATTTTTTATGTTTACAAATTTACAAAGTCACTAAACCCATATGATTTTAGCATGGTTTTGTTACATTATTCAATGAATATTAATATATTTAGATGTAAAATATATTTAGGAAAAGAGTGGGTAATTATTTTTGGTATTAGAGTAATAATTATTTAACCTTTTGATATAGGGATGAAACAATATTAGTTAGAATCCATAAGGATATATCTATGTTATAATCATAGTGTTTTGGTACCAATTAAGAAAAAATAAGTTAAACCTATAGTGTCATAGATTTATATTTAGCAAGTAATTTCCCTTTATTATGTGGTTTTTCTAGTAAGAATAGTGCCAATGACAAGTTTTTTTTGTTTGAGTCAATGGTGAGAACCATAAGGAACTAGGTTGACATTGAATATGACAGACTCTTTGCTAATGAGAAGTCAAATGGGATGATCAATAAAGTGGAGGATGTTGATATTATACCTAATCAGTTTTTAAAGAACATAATTAACAATGTATAAATTAACTAAATCATAAACTCACCAAGTAAGATACTTACAGATTTAGATGAGAGTTTGGGTAGTGGAGACCATAGAGTAAAGAATATTCATTTTCATACATGTCAGGAATGTGGGAAGAAACACCCAATTAGATGCCTCAGTTGAACATGAATATGTTTTGACTTTTGAAAAGAAGGATAAAAAGAAGGTAAATATAAATTTAAAATAAAGAGTTCAGTGAATGAAATTTATGAGAATATTAGACCCCCTAAGGTACAATAAATAGAAGAATGATTTAATGGTCGAAATTATGGGCATTGATAAAATAGATTCCCTTCGGGTAATGATTGTGAATAAATCAGCAAGGTGATATGAGTAATGGTTATATTTAGACTATGAATGACATGTGAATGGAAATAAGTGTTAAGGAATAAGATGATGAGTCCTAGTTAATTTTTTATAAGAAACAATAATGAATGAAGTGATTATGTATATGAATTCAATGATTATGAAATATAAAGTAATGTTCAGTATATGTTTTTTATTATGGATTTTAAAGGATATGTTGAGTGATGTCGATGGGATGGAAAATTTATTTAATAATATGGTGATATTTTTAGAAAACATTTGATTCAGGTAAACATAACCCACAATATTTGCATGATGTTGGGATAATAATTAGATAATGAGATGTTTATTTGTGATCAAATAAATGTGATAATATTGATGAACCTAGATCAAAATAGTAGTATGATGAAAATGTGGTTTACAGACCGATTTTATAGAATTTTTAGATTCATGGTATGTGGAAATAGTTATTTTTTTTAAAATAAGAATGATTTCAGTAATTTTTATGGTGATTTAGGTTATTACCATGTTTTAAGAGAATACATGATAATTTCACACACATATTTGATGTGTGACATCTAAAAGATACATCATGTTTCCTGAGGGATTAATGATAATTTGATATTGAAAAATCAGTGACCTTCATTGAAAAGTTATATATTTTAATAATTTTTATGGATCATAAGGGTGATTATTTATGAAATATATTGTGTTGAACTTTTGAAGAGGTTTTATAGATTAATTTATTACTTAAACATATCAGGATTTATGCGCTAACAATTTTTGTTATGATGATAACTAGAGATAGAAGGAATTCTATTTCCCTTGAGTACAGATCTTATGATCCTCGAAATCTGTTGGAACTACAATTTTAACTTCATTCCATAGATTATTAAATGAAGTATAAACTGATCAAGGAACAACCAATGAGATCTATTTAACTAACGATGTGACATAAAAAAATTATGTCTTCTCAAATAAATTTGAAATAATATTTTATTTTATCTTCATCATTTCAAATGATATCAATGAGATTTTTCCTACCTATTTGGTATTTTGTTTTTGGTCATTAATCATATAATCACCATGTTTTATATCATTATCCATTTGAAAATTATGGTTAGAATTCTCTTCCATATCCATGTTTTCACATTCCACTAATGTTCTTCTAATAGAAATCATAGTTATATGGTTACATTCAAAATTAATGTTCCCTCTTTTAAGAGGATGTTTTGTTGACCCATTTTCCAATATGGGTTTCCCGCAAAGGAATATTTAAAACTTCAATATTGATTCTGATGTGAAATATTTATTTTTTGAGGATTCATTTTTTTTTGAAAATATATATCATTCCAATATGGTATTTTTTTCAATAATATATTCCAGCATATATCTCCCCAGTTCCTGATGCCATCTATGTACCTATCCTAAGAAACTAAATACATGATATTTCACATTTACTAATTTCAAAGGTCTTACCACTATAGAAAGATATTTATTATGATGAGTAATAGATATAGATTATGGATTACTGAAATAATGTTATATGAAACTAGACCACTCTCCTAGTTAATGTTTTGTAGAGAAGCTCCCAATTTGGGGATGCTATGTGGGAACATAAAGATATGATAAGGGAAAATTATCCTAATCAGTTTGTATCTAAACAATTAATTTTTAGTGAATAATAAATTTTATGGGGGGGGATAATGTAATATCACAATTTCTTAAAAGGAAACACTATCTTCAATATAGATGGTGACTAAAAACGAAATATGGGGCATCCAGGCTATGGTATAATTTGTAGAAATCAAAATGGAGACCTACATGGATGCTGATTGGGTTTCTGTAGTCATGAATCCTTCGTGTAAGTAGAGATGTACAGTGTCATCAACATTGTTGGTTTGATTAGACAAAAGGTACGGGACATTGCCAAGATTATAAGTGATTCAACTACCATTGTCTAGGATCTTAAGCATGGTATGATTCACCTTGTGTGGACCCTCACTGCTAAATAGATCACCTACCTCCAACACCAATCAAATCTCAATCATATTATTACTCTTTCCTATAGAGTGGTGAACAAGCTGTAAGATGGTCTTTCTAATAAGGGTGTCTATAGCAATAGAACATGCATAGAGAATATTCTAGCAGAATTTACACCACTGCATCAAAATTATTGTAATAAATTATTATCCTTTAGACCATTGTAAAATTTTTATCCTTATATATCCCAGTGCTTTGGTCCTTCGGCCAAAGCATCACCTTTTAAAAAATACAAGATACCCCACATAAATATTAAATAAATGAATAAATATTTTTATTTTAATGTGATCGTTATCACCTAGCTATTGGACTAGTGGAAATGAATGCGATTATATTAATTAGAAAAATATAGTTCACACATTTCTATTAAATTAATTCAATAGTTTCTAATTAATTATAAATGAAAATAAAGACCAATTGAACATAAAGGATTTGTTTTTATAAGAAAGATTTTTTGTGGTAAAAAATAATTATATCATGATAAATTAAATTAATCACTATTTCTAAAAGAACATAATGAAATTTAAATTTTTTATATTAAATAATTGTTATTTAAATTCATCCAAATTTTATTGATAGGTATAAGATAAGTATAGACACTAGTTTAAGCAAAAAATAATTTTTTTTCTAAAGGTATCTTACCCTCCATTTGATGGTGTAATTTTTTATAAACTATCTTTTGAAACTTTTATAATATTATTTAAGAATATAAAAAAACTTTAAAATGGAATTTCCAAATTAACATTGGGTGAATGTTTTGTGTTTTTTAGGGAAGTTTGATTTCATGATGAATTTTGAAAAATAATAAATTTTAAACTAAAATTGCATTTCCATCTAATTTTTAATATAGATAAATTATATTTTAAATTATTTATAAAGTATAATTAGATAAATTATATATCTCTAAATCCTGTTTAGGTAATTTGAATCAATTTCACAATGAAAACTGATAAAAATAGAATTGAATTATTTTGGGTTTTTCAATTTAAAAACCTGAATTCCAATTTTTTCATCTCGATTAATATTAAATATATTTTCTAAAATTATGTTAATTTAATTTAATAAAATGGATTAATTATATGGAGTCTGATGGAAGAAATTAGTCAGTAATGAAATTTTCATTTTTATGTATAAAATAAATTTTGTAGAAAAATTAATGATTTACTGTGGTATGTGTAAAATAATGAAACAAGATAATGTTAAAAGGAAAAGGCGTAAAATTAATAAAATCAAGAACATTTAATATCTATCTATGGAATTTATCAACCAAAACCAGAATTTGAAAGATTAATTATCATAAAATTTTGTTTTAATTAATTCCCCAAAATTTGGTGGGCTTTAAACATAAAATAATCATTATTTAGTCACTTAAAACCACTCCTCATCATGTATAAATACAACTCCTCACCAAACAATTTATCTGAAAAAACATTTAATCTATGAAAATATCTTCCAAATAATTTCATCCAAAGTCTCCCCATGTCAAATTTCAACTTTTCACACTAATTTTTAAAATTAGGTTCTTCAAGGGGTCCTTCAAGGAGATGATATTGATGATGTAATTTTCTTAAAACAAATCACTAAATTTATTTCATTACATTACAATATTCTTAACTCCTTCATATATAATGTAATGATAACTACATAATATTTTATATAATGTATTTTTTTAATGGAATATATTATGAATGTTTAATTTATCATCTCCATTTATGAAATGAAATGGAAATACTATCCAAATTTTGCCTATAAATCACCTCCGTCAATAATGATTGAGTTCGTTTTCCACTACTGCCTTCACATATGGTTATAAAAGTATTTTATTATAAATAAGATATTAATAGGTATACTATAACATATTTAATGTTATGTAAGTAAAAAATATACATAATATTAAATAAATGGAAAAAGTATGTGATGGTCAGGATAACAGACAAATTAAACTAAACATTTATTATAAAAGTGTTATTATATGAATTAACCTCAGGTGAGAATGAAAAATGAAAAATGGGAGAATTTAAAGTTATTTAAGTGAATTAATAACATTTAATTTCTCTTCTAGAGTTTTAATTCCACTTAAAGATAAAATCAATAAGTTTACACAAATGAACCAATGATGAAACCATGAAACCAACACACCCAAAAAAATGAAAAAATGAAAAATTACTAATTAATGGGTGGTTAAATGTTATATAAGTATATCATAATGTATTATATATATAAATATAATTATTTAATTAATTAATAACATTATTTAATTTATTATACATGAGTTTAAAGTACACAAAACTAAATGAAGTTGTGAGGTAAGTGTTTCATGTCTCACCTTTTCTTCTGTGAGATATATGACTTATTCACCACACATTTCTTATGTGAGGTGTATATATATAACTTTGATACATAATATCATTAAAATAATTATATTAATGTTATTAAATGTTTCATATAATAATTATTACTTCTTTGTGGAATACAATTTGACTAATTACAAAGTCTTAAAGTAATTCTTAGCCCAATTTCCATTCACTGGGTTAACCTTCAACTCTATTGATTGTGTCATTCTATGATTATTCATGGTATGTATTTTGATTATATAATGAGGTTTTCCAATTTTTAGGTTTATTTATAGTGAATACACATAATCGATTAATTTTTTTAATGCGCACTTCAATGATATGATACTTAAAATGTATTTTCTTATAATGCAATCATTTTAATGTTTCCAATAAAAATTCCTTTTTATCCCATGTCCCTGTTTTTTATAATTTTTCCAAAAATATTTTTTTCTATTATTTCAGGATTTTTTAAAATTCATTTTAAAATTCATTTTTACTTTTTACAAAATGTTCAACAATTATTGTTTTTTTCACTTCCAGCTATTATTCATTTCTTATAATAACATGGGAGGGATATTTTTTAACTTATATAAAATGAGAAGCATTTTTTTCAATCATGATGATTTATTGATTTTATGACCCCATTACATGATTATGATGTTATTTTTAATGAAAATATTTTCATTAATAATTTTTAGGCTATTTATAAATAAATTATTTGAAAATTGAAATGTTATATTTTAAGATTTATTTAAAGTGATCTTTAAAAATTAATTTATATATAAGATAACATTATATGATGTTACTTTTTCTTTACTTGGGATATTATTCAAGGATGTTATCTTCATTATTTTTATGGTTGTATTATGTGTATGATGAAATAATTTTTATTAATCCTCTTTATTTTCCTAGAGTTATGAAATTATTATGAAAATAATTCCTTTACACGGGTTCTGATGATATGAATGATTTGTGTTATTGTGAAACACATATATAAAATTTTCATTCTGTGATTGTTTGGACCTATATCAACCTATAATTAATTGGGTAAATACTAATAAATAAAGGGTATAAATCTTATTCATGATCCTTTTTACATGTTCAAAAATGTTATACGTGATCCTGATTACAAGTTCACATAAATTATGCATGAACTAGATTACAAATCCACAATTTTATGTATGAACTTGATTAAATTTCCACCTATATAAGGCATGAACATTATTAAATGTTCACAATTTTTTGGGTGAAATTGATTACATGTTCATAGTGTTATGAATGGACCTATCTTTTATGTCCAAATATTTTTTCACAAACTTGGTTTTCATGCCCCAATGTTTATGCGTGGAACTATATTTCATGTTCATATGTTTATGTGTGGACATGGTTTTCTTGACAATATGTTCATGCATATTCCTAGATTTAATTTCTATATGTTTATGTGTGGACCTGGTTTCAGGTCCATAAGTTTATGCAAGGCCCTGATTTCATGTCCTTAACATAAATAGTGAGCCCTTTTCTATTTATACATGTTCACAAATTTATAATTTCTTTGTTCCACATTCCATGTAATATGGAAATTATATTTTCACATGGATCATGTTATATTATGATGCATTCTTTTTTTAAATTCTCTGATTTATTCTCTAAATCAATATTCTGATATTTGATATGTAGGGTATATTTTCCAAATGTTATGTCCCATTTCATATCCCCTTCTTCTTATGATATCTTTAATATCTCAGTTGTTTACCATTATTAAGAATATAATGTCACCATTTTATTGTGATTATTTTCCCTAAGATATTATGTATGTTATTAATTATGTCAGGTCAAAAGTATTCTAGTTATCAAGGAATAATTGGGATATGATGCAGATGTTTTATGAACCAATGGACTATGTTTCCATGTTTCCAAATGCACTAAACCCATATGATTCAGGCATGGATATGTTACATTATGTATTTTATATTAATATATTTAGATGATATATATATGTATGAAAATTATGGGTTGTTATTTTATTTTTGAATAGATCCATATGAAAACATTTTTTTTAAATCTCTTTTTTATCACAAGTTAAAAATTATTCTAATATAGGAACTCGTAATATCAAAATAAATGAAAATGGAATCATATATAAACAAGGATAAAAAACTAATGTGAAAAGGAATAAAATAATAATGATAAAAAAGGGTGGAAAAAAGATCAAAACATCATCCATAAATTGAGTGTGGGAACCATATAATGTATAACAACACTAGAATAATCTAGGACACATGTTAAGAGAACATAAATAG
Source organism: Viscum album (assembly GCA_963277665.1). NCBI lineage: Eukaryota > Viridiplantae > Streptophyta > Magnoliopsida > Santalales > Viscaceae > Viscum > Viscum album. The sequence continues at coordinate 534,844,320 of OY728138.1, read as the reverse complement.
GTTCCACATTTAAATAGACTCACCCACCAAACTCTTGTCAGTTATGTGACCTAAATCAAATCTGAGTGCTCTTACTATCTCACTGGTCAATAAACCCTAGATAACATCATGCTTAAAGCTAAGAAAACACACATTAGGCTTTCCACATATCTAGAATCTCCCACAATCCAACCACAAACTAATCTACTTAGAAATCATTTAATATATCATCAATAACAACCCATAATCAGAACAAGATATTATGTTAAGCCTCTATTCAAATTTCCTTTTCTAATGCTCACATAAAAACAAAACATTTTTATTGAGGATATATAAAAAAAAGTTAGCAACATAAAATAGTTTTTAAATGAAATAAAAACCATTTTAAAACAACTCTTTGAAAACGTATTTGAAAAAAATTAAACATTAAATTTAAATTTCAAAACATCATTTTTAATCTATTATGCACAAATGCACATATATATATATCCATATATTAATGTTTTTGTCCACATATTATCATGTGGGTATGTATATATATGGATATTTATATGTACCCACACACATCATTATAAACTCAGAATATAATATAATATACTTTTGACATCAATCATATAAGAAACACATATTAAAGAAATGATCAAACAGACTAACATTCCAAAAATAGAGAAATATGAAATATTTAACCTCATTAACTCACACATAACTAAATAAATTTTCAGAAATTATCTCATGTAATATTAAAACACTTATTTAATTTATGAAACCGATCATAAAAATGATACTGATAAAAAATATTATTTATTCTTTGAAATGAGATGAAATACTGAACCAAAATCACAATATAATATATAGAAATAAATTTAAATACTATAAAAACCATGAGAAAAATTATATTCTATATCCAATTGTTCAAAAATAGAATTCACAACTTTTATAAAACCCAATTAAATTAATCAAACATATGGAAGATATTATGGGCAATCTAAATCAATGAAAAACCTACCTGAAACGTGTGCAAATGGTATGAATCTTCTAATAAATGTGAGTTTAAGACTCTAAAAGTATATATCATACCCTAGAGGAATAAATCAGAATAAATAAGAAATAAAACCCTCATTGGGTTCTTTAATGGAACAAAAAAATGTGGATGAAAAAATTGAGATGGAAGAGAGGAAGGTGGAGTTAGACAATGAGGACGAGTTAGACCATTATAGATTTCATCTTGAAATCCAAAAAAAATATCCAAGGAGAGGGATCTAGAGGAAAGAGTTCTCAGAGGAGGGGGGTTAGACCGTGAATAATGTGTGTGTGTGTGTGTGTGTGTGTGAGGGAGATTGGGTTTTGGTTGTGGTAAATTAGAAGGTTGAATTCATTTAATTTTCTTTTTTATGAATAATATAGTTTCATATGGTTATCTAATGGTTTATCGAAACTATGATCCGAGTATGTACCCTTAACTGGGAACACTAAGAAACCTAAATACTTAAGATTAATGGTTCAGTAAACAATGTGAAAAAAATGAAAAATTCAACTTTCACATTATAATCCACCTTTTATGGTCTCTGTAAGGTCGACACTAATCTTGTGAAAACTAGAGGAAAATCAAAATTATGTAAAAAATAAAAATTTAAAACTAAAATCACACAAAACTCAAGTGTAAAAATAGTAAAAAATAATCTAAATAATTAAATAATTAGATTAATATAATGGTTTCACTATCCACCCCACTATAAAGCAATCTTCCCCTAAAAATCCACCATATTTAAGAAGCTCATGGATGAATTTATAATGGAGGAGGTGAGTGATGGTAAGACTTGATCACAAATATACCCAAAATAAAATGTAAATGAATGCACTAAAAGTGTCGATAAAATTTCAGTAATTATCCAAATCCTTGAGAAACATCCCACATATGTAAACCTACCTTTTATACATTATTTTTAAACATTATTGCTTGATTTTTTTTACATAAGTAACTTCTAATAACCTTTTGAAGTATGGTGTCTTGGAAACTAGGAAAACAACATAAGATATACAAGGTATTAAAAATAAAACATAATAAAATTCACATATCTTAAAATCTTATTTATTATCCCATATTATATTAGTTTACATCATAGATTTATTTGAAACTTTATCAAATAAATGGGGTGATAATATATCCCTATAAGGGATAAAAAATCTATGATAACATAACTAGTGAAACATTAAACATTACCTAGGAACATTAAAATTATAAATTGAGTCATAACATATGTACATTAATATAATAACATGATGAATAACATTGAAATGTCGTTACAATATATATATCCATCATTCAAACATATATCAACAAATTTCATCACTAAGGTGTTATAAAACAAGTTACCAAGAGATTTGACAATGAAATCGTAAATCATTACTAAGTAATTCTACCATGGTATCATGAACATGTCATCTCTATATATTAATTAGTTTTCCAATGTAGTGGAGCACTATCATGGTGCACCCTTTATATGTCAATCATTATGTGTGCCACATCAATAGAAATCATAAGTACACATTATTTACAACCCAAAGTAAAGAATATTGTTTTGATATGTGGATTTAACCAATAAATATTTTAATGATACATCTAAAGGAATTCCATTGAATGAAAAGAGGTTTGGGAAATCATGAAAAGAAAATATGGCATGAAAACTTATTAGTTTAATTTGACAGCATAACTGGTATACAAAAGGGTTGTTAGAATGGTTTTAATGAGAGAGGAATGTAGAATATAAATAAAAAATATATCATATGCACTGTAGTGGGTGTGATCATAAAAACATTAAAAGTTAATAAATTGAGAATAATTAATATAATATAAAAGAATAACCTGAATTGAAAAAGTAGAGGAAGAGAACCCCTACCCCGAGGGGATGAATCTTACAGCTAGGGAGTGACGTCGTAAAACCTTCTATACACATTGGAGAGAATTTTGGGGTGTGGGTGATATATGATTCATGACCAATGGGTGTGGATTGGACATCGATGACAAAATAGGGGGCATTTATATGTGAGGATAAGAGGTTTCAATAGGTAAAATACTGATTATTTTATCTTTTAGGTTAACAAATTTTGAATGAAATTAATTTGTACTAATTTTATGGATAACTATTGATGTAAAGTATATTAGTTACATTAAAAACTATATTCTTCCATCTAAATTTTCACTTTTAGTTATAATAATCATTTCCTTTTAAATTTTTAATCTTTACATTTTTTCTTTACATGGATAATTATTTTTACCTCAATATCATTTTTGTGCATGAAAATGAAAATTAACTTATTTAATAATTTGGAACTAATACTTAAGGGTATTCAATCCATTTTAATTTTTTCATCTTAGAACATTTATAGTAATTAATACTAACATGATATGTGTATAACAAATAAAAATAGTTATTTTAGAAAACATAAAAGAATGGCACCAAAATTAAAAGCTTGTGTTTCTAAATATAAGACATTATATTATTCCTTAAATTAATTGTTATAAATAAAAGTTATTAATAAATTTTATGTGATTAAAATAATATTACTAAATCATAATTTTTATGGTATTTCGTAAAACAAATTGTATTTCAACTTTTAACCAAAAAAATACTTTTTTAGAGAATTTTGATAAATCCTATTTAATGTAATTTTGATGTGTTTATTATAAAAATTATATTTATATAATGATTATTATATAATTATTTGAATATTAACATTTAAATAACAATATTTTTTAATAGAAAATTAATAGTTTTATTGATATAATAACATTTATCACCATTGTAAAATACTTTGGAATTTATTAATCTATGTTCTAATTAAAAAGTGATTTATAATAAAACATCATTAAAATAAATTTTAAATTAAACTTATGTTATATCATATAACTTATTTTTAATATAAATTTAATATATATTTAGTTTCCCAAAGGTCACCCTATTTCAACGACCTAAAGAACAATAATAATTGAAAAATATATTATTGATCAATGTTCATAATTTCCATAAACAAAATTAAAGATAGTATTAATTATGAATGTCTATATTTCTTAATTAATACACCATAATTCTAACTTAAATAGTCACGATTTCAAACACAATGGTTCTTACACATCCTTTAATAATGTCTATCATTTTTCTAACACTTATATTTATTTTTATCATTATTGTGTTTTGTGTGATATTCATGGGGTAGTTCAATACTTTGTATTTTTTCTTATTTATGATACTATTATTCAGTATTTATATCCCTATAATATTCCCAATATTAGTGATCAATATTACTACCTGATTTGTAAAAAATGAAATAATCTTTCTATGTTATTTAAGAATAAAATATATTAAAATGATTATTAAAAGAAAATATTTTTTTACTTAATAAGATAATATATTTCTATTAATATTACCCCCCCCCCCTAAAAAATTGCAACCTCAAAATTTCGTCCAACCTCAATCAAATGAGGGTATTTCTCCTTTATAGCTTCTTAAGGCTCTTGGGTTTCTTCTTTAAAATTATTATTTCTACACGTGAATTTTTTGATTAGTGTCACCTTATTAGCCAGTAAATTTTATCAATAATTTAGAAAATGGATCAATTATTTTATAAAATAAATTTCATATTTAAATTTCACACCATTTATGACATGTATATACAATGGGTATGGCATATACTTCCTTAGAAACAAAACATGGAAGTCATTATTGACATAAAAAAGATTTTGAGGTAAATACTGTTGATATGAATTGTCACGAACCAACCCGGGTCGACCCTGAACCGGTCACCCGAGCCGGTCCGCGACAAGTCCCGAGGGGCGTTCCCGATCCCCCCGGGATGGCAACCAGTGCCGGGCATTAAGACTTGATCGTTGGGAACGATTTCAGCCCAAAACAAAAGTAAATAGAACAGAATAAATAAACACTAACAGCGGAAAAGAAATAAAAACCACACAACCACGTACCTCCATGTGACCTCTCAGGTCACCACCCAACTAGAGAGCAACCTCGCTCCAACCCTGAGCGACTCAAAATAGAAGACCTGCGACTGAAATGGTAAAAGATAGGCGTGAGCACAAAAGTACTCAGTAGGTGAGCCCAACAACAAGTCCCAAAGCACTGCCAATAAATATAGAATCTACATAATCCAGGTTTGAACTATAATGTATAAAAGTAATTTTTCATAATGTTTTACTTGAAAATCAAACACGAGACATTTCCCTTATTCTTTTTCGAAAGTTAGTTCCTTTTCATTAGTTTTAAACTCATTCTGTAAAGCAAAGTGTTACATTTTCAAATCTAACCCAAAGCGAATAAAGCATTTTCATTTGAAAACCATTTTTCTCAAAGTCTAACAGTATAGGCTGTGAAATATGACTGAAGGAAAACAAGCAGGGAAAACAAGTGCAAGTAAAGGTAAACAGGTAAGGAAAACCAAGTGCAAGTACAAATAAACCAGAAGTTATCAACAATAACCATGTGTGATCCTGAACATCCCTAGAAGACCCCTGGACGTACTCGGGTTCAGACTACCTGCCGGCATGGTACTCCACAGTCAATAACCAGCTGGCCGCCCTAATAGCCAACCAGTGGCACATCCCACCTGGCCTGTCCACAACTCTAGAGGGTACCAACCCGTCTAATCAGGGTTAGCAAGCAACCGTCACTCGATAATCTACAAGACGCCCAGGAACCCATAGTAGTTTTTGTAACACTGTGTAAGTGGGAGACCCGCGCACGCGTGACTCATCTCACCGCACTTGCCAACCCCTTACACGGACATCGCTACACGACAACCCTCGAAGGGAAGTCCCCCTGTAGAAATGCCCTCACAAGTACGTATATATATATATAATCACTTCACATTTAATAAAGTGCCAACCGGGCCGTCATGTCACTTACATTTTGATCATTTAAGACTAAAGCATTTTTAAAGAGGGATGACACGCGTCATTTCATTGAAAACCAGAAACGCACTTAGAAATTTATTTAAGAAACTCAAATCAGCATCTTAACCTGGAACACATTTGTTTCACAAGTAGAGTCACTTTCCAATCACCAAACGCACCCCACTTTTATCAAGAGCTAAACGGGCCTTTAAATCTTTTTTTTTTGAAGGAACACCATTCCCCAAATGAAATCCAAACTTTTGTTCGTGTAACAAAGGAAAACATCTTTCATCAACCAAGAGCCACACATAAAGTTTCCAAAACAAGTTCAAAGGTCACATGACGTTTTCTCTAATCAAGGTTCTAAGAAAAACACCATTTTCCATAAACAATACATCTACTAATTTACACACGCCATAAACACTTCGAAACACAATTTAACATGACTTTCATTATTCAGGAAGAACCATTTAGCAATACTACCATGGAAGCACAAAACTAAATCCAAGAAGAACACTTTCAATGAAACGCTAAAATTAAAAACGGCTTTTATCCTCAGCAGATCACCACACTATAAAAACTACTAAATTTTCCTTTAAATTTACTAAAATTCAATAAAAGGCAAGGAATAAATAAATTCTTAATTTAAAGGCAAGTGCAATGGGAGACCTACCTCGGATCAGAACGAAGAACAACACGACGCGAAACTCCTGTTGCGTGAAGGTCGCAGCGTATTGTGCCGTCAAACTGGTCCCAAAACAATAGGTCGTTAAGCAGGTTCAATAATGACAACATACTAATAATAATAATAATAACGTAATAAGAACCAAAAAGTAGTAATAATAATGTCATAATAATAATGATAATTATTATCATTATGACATAATAATAATATAATAATAATAAGAGTAACAATAATATCATAACAATAATATTAACATAATAATAATAAAAACAATTATAATGACATAATACTAATAAAAACAATAATAAATATAATAGCGCAATAATAATAATAATAATAATAACAACAATAATATGATATTAATAATAAAGTAATAATTTAATAATAATTATAACAATAATAATATATTAATAATATAATAATATTAGCATAATAATAATAATAATATAAGCATAATAATAACATAATTATGATAATAATAAAAATAGTATTAATAACATAATATAATAAAAATAACAACATAATAATAATAATAATTGAAACAATAATAAATATATTTATAATAATAATAGTAATAATAATAATAATAATATAGTATTAATAATAATAACATAATAATAATTTTAATAATGATATAATAATATAAATGATAATAATTATAATCATAGTAACAATAATAATATAATAATTATTATAATAATAATAATAGTAATAATAATAATAACAATAATAATAATAATAATGCTACTAACATAATAATAATAACAATAATCTAATAGTAAAAATAACAAAATTCTAATAAGAATAAAAATAATGGCATAATAATAATAACATTAATATTATTAATAAGATAATAATAATGTTGAAAATAAAAGGTAAATAAATAAATAAACTAAAATAAAAACTCACCTCAGGCGGAGGGAGGGTGGTGCGACGCACGCAGGCTGGAGGAAAGGGGAGGTCGGGGGTGCGGGATGCGGGCTCGGTGTGGCGAGCCGCGGGCAGGGGTCGGGACGCCGGGATGGGTCGTCGCTGAAGGCGAGGGCCGCTGGGGGGGGGGGGGGGGTGTTCGCCGGGACTGCTCAAGGGACACAGGCGGGGAGGGGAGGCTGCGGAACGGAGGTGATGGCCGGCGGTGCGGCTTCGGACGCAGGAGGCAGGGCGGAGCAGCGGGGGTTCGCGGGTGAAGCGGAGCGAGCCGGGACGGCGATGCGGGCCGGCAGCCGGAGTGGCCGGTGCGGCGAGGCGGCAGGGAGGGAGGAGGTCGCGCGGGCGACGCTACGTGGAGGAGAAGGGAAGGAGGGGACGGCGCGTCTGGCCGGAGGTTGGTGCAGCGGGAGGTGCGACGGCGAGCCGGACAGGAGGTGCGGGAGGAGCCGGGGGTCCAGGGTGCAACAAGGCGGAGCGCCGAAACGGGGTGGAAACACCGGGACGGGGAGCAGGGCTGGGGGTGAGCGGGAGCCGGCGAGGCGGAGAGCGGGTCAGCGACGGGGAAGCGGGAGCCGGCGAGGCGGAGAGCCGGTCAGCGACGGGGAAGCGGGAGCCGGCGCTGGAGAAGGGGATCGCCGCCGGACAGGGGATACCGGAGGAAGGGCAGGGCTCGGGACGCCGGACTTCGGCGGCTGGACGGGAACGCGGCGAGGAAGCCGGGGCGAGCAGGAGGGGGAGGTCGGGTTGAGGCGGCGGGCTGCTGCTGGGTGTGGCGAAGGCGGAGGAAGGCTGGAGGGAGAGAGAGGTGAGGGTGGCGGTGGAGAGGGACGGGATTAGGGTTAGGCTAGGGGTAGGGGTAGGTTTATATATATATATATATATGATAAAAATAATAATATTAATAATTATAATAAAACATTATAATAACAATAATAAAAAGTATAATTATAATCAAACCATTTAATAATAATAAAATTTATCATAAAAATAATAATAGAACTTATATTAATAATAATAATAAAACTTTATAAAGATAATAATAATTATAAAATTTACAATAATAATAATAATAACAAACTTAATAAATAAAATAATAATGATAATAAAATAATTTAACAATCCTAATTATATTAACTATGAACATAAAGTAGAACTTAAAATTTAACCGCCGGGCGAACATGTGGTCACCCGGGCCGAACGCACGATCACCGCTAGCGATGCGATGATCGCGCACCGGTGCGAAACCATCAATCACAATTAATCTTCGAAAAAATTTAAACCGGGTCCAAGAAAAGAGAAAAATTATGGACGTCCGCGGTCGGGGTGTGACAATTCTCCCCACCACAGACACTTTCTGCCCCCAGAAAGTCACCAGGCCGCAAGTCAACCAAAAACCAAGTCTATGCCCAAACATAACTAAAGGAACCAGAGAGGATTGAGAATCTCGGGGATGACCTTACTCCACACAGGTCACACCCGACCGATTCAAGAGAAAACTGGGGTCTGAGATTGAGGGGAGAACACGAAGGGGTTCTCCCCACCACAAGAACTTAACTAGTGCAGGAAAGTTGACCATCTAAAAGGAAGACCCTAGAAAAGGGGGTCGACGCGGGAACTCCCAACCAATTTAAACCAACTCTTATAAAACAATTAAAACCACACCTCCGTCTAGACATTAAATCCTCGACCAGAGTTAACAACCTTCAACACCAGGGAAAAACCATAGAAAAACATTTAACCAACATCAAACTGGAGACATGATCCACCGAATTCCACAAAACATAACCACATCGACAACATTACTAGAACGAGGTCAACCCACACGAGAGTCGAACACACTTTTAGGAAGGACACCCGATTTAGAATATTACATTCCCATGACAAGTCCGCTTAGATTTATCATCGAACAAGTCCATTGTCACTTTTTAGAAAAACCACACATTTACATAAACCAGACTACATGGATTATAATAGAACAAGTCCATGATAACCCCATGGTAAAACGATGAACATACAACAACGTCAAAACTTATCAGCAGAAAAACAAGTACTAAAAGATCTTGATTGTTCCACTGCTAACGCGGAACTCAAAATCTGGACCAAGGCTTCACAACCCTGGGGACTCTTGACTGTGCGCGAGATTCACCCCGAGACTTGTGGCTGGGGCTCTGATGGCTGAAGCATCTTCTGCCTCACAGTCAGGTACTGACATTCTCCCATCGCAGCTTCCTCTTCAAGCAACGCTTCTTGCAAAACTTCTCCAGATGACCCAGACAACCACAGCGATGACATGTCTTCGGAGGGTTGCGACAAGACGGCTTTAAATGCCCGAAACGACCACACTGAAAGCATACCATCGAACGATCTGATGAACTAGAAGCTGGGACCAAAGGGGATAACTCATTGGGGACAGGTATCTCTCGCGCCTTTTCCTCACCAGAGGGGGAACTCTTGCGAACAACAGGGGATGCTGAAGTATTAGCCACCCGCAAACCGGAAACCAACTCAGCCAAGAAAGCTTTCTCCACCAGCTTCTCGAAACAAAGGTCTTTAGAAGGGAGGACACGCTCCTTGATCTCTGGACGAAGACCTCCAGTGAAAAGAGAGGCCTTCATGAGCTCGTGCGACGCTACATCTGGAGAAAAGGAAATCAGTTCCTTGAAATGGTCAACATATGCCTTCACCGTCCGTTGGCCTTGTTGAATATGCACAAGCTCTCCCTTTTTCTCCAGCTTCACTTCCTCAGGTACAAACCATTGGATGAAAACGGTTCTGAAGACATCCCACGTCATTTCACCTTGCGTTGACGGTGGGGTAACCATCTTCCACTGGTCCAGAGCTGGACCCTCAAACAACTCCATAATTGCACGAACCTTAACATTGTCGGGAGTTCCCAATATTCTAAAGACACGTTCCACTTCCTCGAGCCATTCCACTGCCTCTAACGGACCCTGATCACCATGGAGAACAGGCAAAGTCTGAGGAGGACTAAAAACTGGGCATGACATATCTGAATCCTTAAAGACCTTTCTGGGCGGCATTTCCTGAGCGACATATAAAACACAAGGCCAAAACCCACATCAAAACGAAGCAACATCAATAAAAGCGCCTTTCTCAAAAATAGTCAGCACCAGGACCAAACAAATACAACACAACCCAAAATAAAATCTCCTCTTTAAAATTCCCTTTTCATTTTTTGATTTCAAAACCACCCTTTCTCAAGATCACTTTCCAAAAACCAATCCACTTTCAAACCAAAAGCTTTCCAAAACATTTCCTCTTAAAAACCAATTTAGAAAACAAGATCAAGCCCTTAATTTCAAATACACACCCAGGTAATATCATGAACCGCTTCACATGTCTTTATCCACATTCCATTCATACGTGCGTCAACACACACTTTCCATGCATTCTCACACATGTGCAAACGTTCATAAAGAGGAACCGAGGTTTCAACCCAAATCATTCTTATCCAATTCCAAGAAAGCAACAGATTTCCAAAACAAGAGATTTCAGTTTTAAAACCCATTTCATATATTCAAAGTCTTTTAAAAGAAACCAGTCCAATTTTCCAAAAACTTTTTTTCATTTCCAACAACGCACCCACACGAACCAAAACAAAAGCAGCAACCAAGTTTGCATCACTTACTGAAATGAGGGACTAGTAGTCACGCTCAACCTGGCGACATGGTAGTGGGCCATGTCCCAAGTCAGCGTCGACCACTAGGAGGAATTCAAACCACGTACTCGAACTCCACATGGGTCACTAATCCATGTGAAATTACGATGGAACGTCGGCTTGCCTCCATTGTCATCTCTCAATCCAAGACAAACCAGAAAAGACAAGGACACAATTCCCGAACTACCCCTGGTAACTCGAAGATCAGTGCGAGCAAGAGTTCGCGACGCTATTCCCGTACTTACCCCTCGAGTTCCGACAGTCCTAATCTCCTTCTACCGGACAACCCAAATAACAAGAACACCTTTGATACCATTTTGTCACGAACCAACCCGGGTCGACCCTAAAACGGTCACCCGAGCCGGTCCGCGGCAAGTCCCGAGGGGCGTTCCCGATCCCCCCGGGATGGCAACCAGTCCCGGGCATTAAGACTTGATCGTTGGGAACGATTTCATCCCAAAACAAAAGTAAATAGAACAGAATAAATAAACACTAACAGCGGAAAAGAAATAAAAACCACACAACCACGTACCTCCATGTGACCTCTCAGGTCACCACCCAACTAGAGAGCAACCTCGCTCCAACACTGAGCGACTCAAAACAGAAGACCTGCGACTGAAATGGTAAAAGATAGGCGTGAGCACAAAAGTACTCAGTAGGTGAGCCCAACAACAAGTCCCAAAGCACTGCCAATAAATATAGAATCTACATAATCCAGGTTTGAACTATAATGTATAAAAGTAATTTTTCATAATGTTTTACTTGAAAATCAAACACGAGGCATTTCCCTTATTCTTTTTCGAAAGTTAGTTCCTTTTCATTAGTTTTAAACTCATTCTGTAAAGCAAAGTGTTACATTTTCAAATCTAACCCAAAGCGAATAAAGCATTTTCATTTGAAAACCATTTTTCTCAAAGTCTAACAGTATAGGCTGTGAAATATGACTGAAGGAAAACAAGCAGGGAAAACAAGTGCAAGTAAAGGTAAACAGGTAAGGAAAACCAAGTGCAAGTACAAATAAACCAGAAGTTATCAGCAATAACCATGGGTGATCCTGAACATCCCTAGAAAACCCCTGGACGTACTCGGGTTCAGACTACCTGCCGGCATGGTACTCCACAGTCAATAACCAGCTGGCCGCCCTAATAGCCAACCAGTGGCACATCCCACCTGGCCTGTCCACAACTCCAGAGGGTACCAACCCGTCTAATCAGGGTTAACAAGCAACCGTCACTCGATAATCTACAAGACGCCCAGGAACCCATAGTAGTTTTTGTAACACTGTGTAAGTGGGAGACCCGCGCACGCGTGACTCATCTCACCGCACTTGCCAACCCCTTACACGGACATCGCTACACGACAACCCTCGAAGGGAAGTCCCCCTGTAGAAATTCCCTCACAAGTACGTATATATATATATATAATCACTTCACATTTAATAAAGTGCCAACCGGGCCGTCATGTCACTTACATTTTGATCATTTAAGACTAAAGCATTTTTAAAGAGGGATGACACACGTCATTTCATTGAAAACCAGAAACGCACTTAGAAATTTATTTAAGAAACTCAAATCAGCATCTTAACCTGGAACACATTTGTTTCCCAAGTAGAGTCACTTTCCAATCACCAAACGCACCCCACTTTTATCAAGAGCCAAACGGGCCTTTAAATATATTTTTTTGAAGGAACACCATTCCCCAAATGAAATCCAAACTTTTGTTCGCGTAACAAAGGAAAACATCTTTCATCAACCAAGAGCCACACATAAAGTTTCCAAAACAAGTTCAAAGGTCACACGACGTTTTCTCTAATCAAGGTTCTAAGAAAAACACCATTTTCCATAAACAATACATCTACTAATTTACACACGCCATAAACACTTCGAAACACAATTTAACATGACTTTTATTATTCAAGAAGAACCATTTAGCAATACTACCATGGAAGCACAAAACTAAATCCAAGAAGAACACTTTCAATGAAACGCTAAAATTAAAAACGGCTTTTATCATCAGCAGATCACCACACTATAAAAACTACTAAATTTTCCTTTAAATTTACTGAAATTCAATAAAAGGCAAGGAATAAATAAATTCTTAATTTAAAGGCAAGTGCAATGGGAGACCTACCTCGGATCAGAACGAAGAACAACACGACGCGAAACTCCTGTTGCGTGAAGGTCGCAGCGTATTGTGCCGTCAAACTGGTCCCAAAACAATAGGTCGTTAAGCAGGTTCAATAATGACAACATACTAATAATAATAATAATAACGTAATAAGAACCAAAAAGTAGTAATAATAATGTCATAATAATAATGATAATTATTATCATTATGACATAATAATAATATAATAATAATTGGAGTAACAATAATATCATAACAATAATATTAACATAATAATAATAAAAACAATTATAATGACATAATACTAATAACAACAATAATAAATATAATAGCGCAATAATAATAATAATAATAATAACAACAATAATATGATATTAATAATAAATTAATAATTTAATAATAATTATAACAATAATAATATATTAATAATATAATAATATTAGCATAATAATAATAATAATAATATAAGCATAATAATTACATAATTATGATAATAATAAAAATAGTATTAATAACATAATATAATAAAAATAACAACATAATAATAATAATAATTGAAACAATAATAAATATATTTATAATAATAATAGTAATAATAATAATAATAATATAGTATTAATAATAATAACATAATAATAATTTTAATAATGATATAATAATATAAATGATAATAATTATAATCATAGTAACAATAATAATATAATAATTATTATAATAATAATAATAGTAATAATAATAATAACATTAATAATAATAATAATGCTACTAACATAATAATAATAACAATAATCTAATAGTAAAAATAACAAAATTCTAATAAGAATAAAAATAATGGCATAATAATAATAACATTAATATTATTAATAAGATAATAATAATGTTGAAAATAAAAGGTAAATAAATAAATAAACTAAAATAAAAACTCACCTCAGGCGGAGGGAGGGTGGTGCGACGCACGCAGGCTGGAGGAAAGGGGAGGTCGGGGGTGCCGGATGCGGGCTCGGTGTGGCGAGCCGCGGGCAGGGGTCGGGACGCCGGGATGGGTCGGCGCTGAAGGCGAGGGCCGCTGGGGGGGGGGTGTTCGCCGGGACTGCTCAAGGGACACAGGCGGGGAGGGGAGGCTGCGGAACGGAGGTGATGGCCGTCGGTGCGGCTTCGGACGCAGGAGGTAGGGCGGAGCAGCGGGGGTTCGCGGGTGAAGCGGAGCGAGCCGGGACGACGATGCGGGCCGGCAGCCGGAGTGGCCGGTGCGGCGAGGCGGCAGGGAGGGAGGAGGTCGCGCGGGCGACGCTGCGTGGAGGAGAAGGGAAGGAGGGGACGACGCGTCTGGCCGGAGGTTGGTGCAGCGGGAGGTGCGACGGCGAGCCGGACAGGAGGTGCGGGAGGAGCCGGGGGTCCAGGGTGCAACAAGGCGGAGCGCCGGAACGGGGTGGCGACACCGGGACGGGGAGCAGGGCTGGGGGTGAGCGGGAGCCGGCGAGGCGGAGAGCGGGTCAGCGATGGGGAAGCGGGAGCCGGCGAGGCGGAGAGCGGGTCAGCGACGGGGAAGCGGGAGCCGACGCCGGAGAAGGGGATCGCCGCCTGACAGGGGATACCGGAGGAAGGGCAGGGCTCGGGACGCCGGACTTCGGCGGCTGGACGGGAACGCGGCGAGGAAGCCGGGGCGAGCAGGAGGGGGAGGTCGGGTTGAGGCGGCGGGCTGCTGCTGGGTGTGGCGAAGGCGGAGGAAGGCTGGAGGGAGAGAGAGGTGAGGGTGGCGGCGGAGAGGGACGGGATTAGGGTTAGGCTAGGGGTAGGGGTAGGTTTATATATATATATATATATATATGATAAAAATAATAATATTAATAATTATAATAAAACATTATAATAACAATAATAAAAAGTATAATTATAATCAAACCATTTAATAATAATAAAATTTATCATAAAAATAATAATAGAACTTATATTAATAATAATAATAAAACTTTATAAAGATAATAATAATTATAAAATTTAAAATAATAATAATAATAACAAACTTAATAAATAAAATAATAATGATAATAAAATAATTTAACAATCCTAATTATATTAACTATGAACATAAAGTAGAAGTTAAAATTTAACCGCCGGGCGAACATGTGGTCACCCGGGCCGAACGCACGATCACCGCTAGCGATGCGATGATCGCGCACCGGTGCGAAACCATCAATCACAATTAATCTTCGAAAAAATTTAAACCGGGTCCAAGAAAAGAGACAAATTATGGACGTCCGCGGTCGGGGTGTGACATGAATCTAATCTAACATGATTTAGAATTTTAAATTGTATAATTTTTCTTTGAATTATTTTCCCTTTACTTTCAAATATCATGACACCTTTCCATATTTTTACATTGAAGAATACATGTTCTCTAACTTGAAATTATTTTTCCTTCCATTGATCATCTCGAAAACTATTCATTAAATTGTGATAAAACCTGATATACATCTCAATCACCTATATTTTCTCAATAGTATCCTTTTCTAAGTATTGTACTAATATTTTCCCTCCCCAACTTCATCGAAACAAGGTGGAGTTCTATACATAATCCAATAATGTTCTTATTATATATCAATTTGAATACTTGAGTGGAAACTATTGTTATATAAGAATCCAATGAGTGTAATATACTATTCCCAACTCCCATGGAAAATAACTGACATATCCCATGCCATTTCCTATAACATTTTAATAGTCCTCTAAAAGTAATAATCAATTTGGGGATGATATGTTGTCCTTAGATTTATATATATATTCATAGCAATTTATAGGTACTCTAGAACTTTTAACTAAATTATTGATCATAGTTACAAAAAATTAATAGAGGGACCCCATGAAGTATCTCCAATTCATATATGTATAAAAAATAAAGGAGATAAAGGGAGAAAACCACTCTCATAAAAATGAAATATGTGGATTTTTTAACCTATAAATGATCACACATATGGAATTATTTAACTTAGATGTCATAGTAATAGTAGTAACAAAGACCATATTGAGGTTATCCAACATCTTTAATGGATCTAGAAGTGGTTATATCAATAAATTTTTTAGTTTATTAACTTCCATCACCTACTAAAAAAATAAAAATCTTGTAGTATAGTACAAAATCTATTTTTTTCATGATATCATTATAATAGTGATCACAAAAATCTATATATATATATATATATTTTTTCTTTAGGATTTATAGAGACCGTAGAGCTATGAGATTATTTTATTATTTATTTCTTCAAATTTAGAATAAATGGGAAAAGTAATTTTTTTGGACAATATTGTTCCCTCTTGATCAAGAAATAACTCAATAAACATTCCATTTTTGATTTCCTATGTATTACATTGTATCAAAGGATCATATATTTCATAGTTATTGATCCTCTCTTGTAATGATGGTTGGGAAATCAATTCTAAACCAATTGAGGTTAAAATTCTATTATAAAATATATTTTTTTCTTTTCCAAGTCCTTTTTCAATGGATTCCTATCAAGACTCGTCATTATATGAAATACTGGATATGTATTAGGGTGAACATAAATTGAATAATCAGAGTACTTAAGAAGATACAATAACTATAATGGTCTCATGTTAATTTAATTTTTTTGAAACTATATTTTAGTCTTTGGTAGTATTTTTATATATCAATATTATCACCATACAAATATTTCATATAAATATTTAATGTGAAAAAAACTAAAACTAACTCCAAGTCATAGGTAGGATAATTATTCTCAAGAATCTTCAACTATCACAATTCATAAGAAATCCTTATTTTTATTCTGGATGTGTACACATCAAATTTATTTCAATTATGAATCATTAAAAATGAATAATACTTCTACTTTTGTGGGTAAAGATAGAACAAGTTTGGTAAGAATTTTTTTTTTCATCTTTTGAAAAAATTATCCACACTCATTTTATCATGTAAACATGCTTCCTTTTCAAGTAAACTTTTGAAGTGGATTAAAAACCCATGAAATGTTTATAAAAAACATTCTATAGTATTTTAAACTATAAATTTCATACATAAATATTATATATTTATAATATAATAATAATTACATAATATAAGGGACATATTATTCTAGGAAAACATATCAAATAATAAAAATAAAAGATATTTTTTCCATAATATATTAAAACATTTATCATAGCCTAATCTTTATAAAAGATATTTTTTACATATAAATTTCATTATATGATAATTTTAGGAAAATGGGTTTCACAAGAATAACCCATGGAAAAGAATACAGTTTCATAATCATCTCTTTATCATAATCATAAACCATCTAGATTAAAAATAAGGATGTTGTCATCGGATCATATCCCCATTAATGAGTATGTAACATCAATGGATTATATCTTTATGGAAAATGATTTTTATAGATCACTTAGAACATTTTACTATGAAAATATCCTATCCACTTGAAAATCATACATTTAAAATAAAATAACAACAAAATATTCATTGAAAAAACATATTTTAAAATAACATTTAAAACTTGTAAGAAAATATTATAACCATTTAGTGGACGTGATGGAGATAAATATCACTCATATAATACATTTTAAAACAAAGTTTTCTTTCATTGTTTTAGTTAAAAGTCAAGATTACCATGTTTAATAAATGGAAAGAATAATACTTCTAAATAAATACTAAAAAAGTCACAGAAGGATAAAAATGACATTAAAAATCACTCTATAATTATGAAATATTTTGATAAAATATTTTAAAAAACATGGGCATGGAAGAAAAATGATTTTATACCAAAAATAAAATTAAAGCCAATCATTCCTTAAAAACATTACTTCAATCTCTAGAGTACTTAAAGTGAGTAAAATAAAAATAAAATATGTAATATAAATAATTATATAAATAGGTGATAATAAAACTTATAGGTTTTTAGACATATAGATAATTTTATTTCTTCATCGGAAAGAAAATCATAAATAATCTTGAAAAATAGTGATATTGTAACATAAAAAACTTATAATATTGGTAACATTCAATTAAAAACTTACAGAAATAATAAAGATTGAATGGTTATGTATATCCAAATAATTGTGATTATAATCATCATAATATAAATTTAAGTGAATTATATACACTATATAAAATAAATAATTGGTTAATATGGCATCCATTTTACAAAACTAAAAGTGCGATGAAAATCGTAAATACATCATTGTTCATGTATGTTTTGGTTCAGATGTTTTGGTCCAAGTACACATATTATGGTTAAATTATATATAAAAGATTAATCATGACATAAATATCCTATGTGTTTATTATATAGATATTTAAAGTAATCCAAAAAAATTATATAGAAAAATTAATTACAATGTTCTTAGAGACGTTATGCCATACATACAAATGAAGACTATTTCTATTTTCTCGGCATATATAATGAAATAAAGTTTAATAATATTTTATCATTAAAAAATAATTTTTATTTCATAGATATAATATATTTTAATTAAATCTATACTTATTACCATCTATGTCATAATAAAATGAAAAATAAATCCCACCGTTTTGTGGAGGTTGAAATCCACACGATCACACCAGTGACATTATCATTTTCCAACAGATTGGAAGGTAAAAAAATAGATTTTATATTAAAATTCAATAAATATAATTATTTCTGAATATAATATTAAGACATTAAATCTATAATTGTATACAATGTTTATAGGTGGTGATGGTAAAAAAATTACATTAGTTCGTGATGTAATAGTCTACTCGACAGACAATGGAAGATTTCATTTCCCATTTGATAAAATATGAGTGGGAAATAGGTTATCACCAAAAAATTATAACATATAAATTTATATAAGTAATGTTTGTATTATTTAATATCATTTATATATTAGTCTAATGATGTAGAAGATGAAATAAAATAAAAATGATTGGTTATGAATGATACCTATTATTTAGACAACCTCTTTTGGTTTGTATCAAAATCATTATTAGGGGTATTTCATAAAGAAAAAACGACTCTAGGATATTTAAGTGAAATTTATAATGATATCTTAGAAGCCTTTGTTAAACATAATGTATATTAATGGTTGAGAAATATATGATAGAGGAGCTCTTTTATAACTGATTTGAGTGGTATGCTAATAATTTTTCAGGGTTCTATAATAATACATTGTTAAATTCATGAAAAATGATAAAAATGGTTAATTATCAAACCATATATTAGATAATGTCTATATACGGATAATAAACATAAATTAGATCTTCTTATTGGTTATATTTACCATTATGTTTTTGGTTCAACCCCTAATAAACTAGTTTTAACCTGAATAATGATAATTAATTTTTTCATTTTTTCCTATTCCTAATGGCCACAAATTATTTTGAAAATTTTAAATATTTTTAATTATTATGATTAAAAATAAGGAATATATTTAAACAAATTAAATTCACAGAAGTGGAACAATTTTATTTAAATTTAAACTCACATGCGTGATGAAAATATGATTTTCCAAAGAAAATGTTTTCTATGTACAAAACATTTTCTTATCAAAATTCAACATAAAATACATTTTAATTACATAAATTCACTTAGTAATAATATAATATAAAAATTTTATATTTATAATAATTTGAAAAATGACACATGAAAAATATTTAAATGAAATCCATGTTTTTAATATAAATTAGTATTTTTCATTGTTCATCAAAAAATTAATATTTTTAGAGAATTATCATTATTTTACTCTAATATTATTTTGAATTATTAATTCTAAAATTGAATTTTACTTTTTAAAAATAAAATTTATAAGTATTTTGGAAATTAATTTTAAAATAAATACCCAAAATGCGATTAAATCATTTTTTTAAAAAATAGAGCCTTAAGAATCAAAATGGATTTCTTCAAGTCTAGTGCCTAGGAAAAAATATTAGATGATTTATAACACGTTTTATTGAATATAATATATAATTTTCACCAAAATCATTCAGAAATTGCGATTATTTTAAATTATTAATATGAAAACACCATTCACGCATAAAAATTGTTTTTCTAAAAAACATTTTTTTCACATTTAAATGATTTTTATTTGGTTTAAAATAAATTAATAACCAATGAATTTATTTTATACATATTTTAACAAGATAGGTTCATTATTTTACATAGTCCAATTCATACCCAACAATTTAATGGCTAGGTTATAATTGTGACATTATATAATAATATTTTAATATTATATCAGAGTTCATTTAAACTTGGTCTTCCATGTAACATAAGCTATCAATGATATTAAATTTTGAATGAAAATTTTATCAAAAAATATAAGGGTGTTACATATAGTAACCCTTTAAATGAAGAAAAGTATAAATATTAGTCATCGTTGCTAGAAGAGGCCATTCCTCTACTTCCTTAAGTTTAGTTGGATAAAAAGATACTTTTTTTGCAAGATACAATGTGTCCCAAAAATTCCAAATATTATAACCATACCTCATATTTATTGAATTTAGGTAAAATTCCCTATTTCCGAAGGAATTTTAATATGACTCTTAGTTTTTACTCTTCTTCCTCATGAATTTTCAACAAATTATAATATCATCAATAAAGACCAATAAAAATTAATCAAGGTAGTCCCTAGAGATTCTATTAAAAAAATACATATATAAAAAGAGAGAATTAGTCATACTAAAAGGAATAATGTTGAATTCATAATATCCATAAATTTTTTGAAAAAAAGACTTTTGTTTTTCTTCTTTCTTAACTGATATTTTATGACACATTGAAAAAATATCAATCATAAAAAAATATTGAGTGCCAAGAAGTTGGTCGAATAAGTGATCAATTTTTGGAAAAGGGTATTTTTTCTTTACTGTGTTCAAAATAAGTTATATTTATTTAATTATTATTCATATTACCCCATTCTCTATCAAAAATATAATATGTACTTCATAAGGAGACACACTTCAATGGATAAAATCCATCACCAAAATATCATGTAGTAGGTTCTTCAATTATTCATTTTGAATAATTTTCATTCTATATGGGGTATTTAATATAGTTTTGGATTTATGATTTATTTTGATGGAGAATTATACCTATATTTTGGTGGTGGTCTATATAATTCCATAGGAAATATATCAATGTATTCTTGAAAAATTTCTATAATTTCTATCTCTTTTACTTTCACATTCATCCCCCTTTTCACCAATAATTTCCATATAGTTAATTGTTAGAGGTATATATTTAAGAAATTATGGAAGATATATCTCCCATATGATAATAATTTAAGTATTATAACCACAGAAAAATAAATTTCCATGATTATAAAATTTATGTTGGAATTATACTTTGAGAGTCAATCCATCCATATTACTATGTCAAATTTCACCATCGGATTGGATACTTGATTTTTGATGAGATTTTTCTCACCAAAGGTAAAAGGGGAAAACCTATATAATCTAGTGTATTGAATAGATCATCTTGTATTATTAACTAATAACTCTATATCTAATAATTTCGGGTTTGATTTGTTGTTTATTGAAAACATAAAATAAATAATGGAATGTGTTGAACCAGAATTGATAAGTGTACTATGAATATTTGAGTAAACATCAAGCATACCTTACAACACATATTCAGAGCCCTGAATTCATCCATCATTCTATAAAATAAATTACCTTGATCCCTTTACATCTACTAAGGTTTATTGAGTTTTCCCTCCACTATTATCAGATTTTGGATCTCATTACAAAAGTGACCATGTTCTCCACACATTAAACATTATACCACAAGATTCACATAAACCATATTCCCCTTGTCATTAACATTAGGGTGTTTATTTTTTACATCTCTCTATGAATTTCAATCATTGTGGAAAGTATTTTCATATTTTTATCACTTTACATATCCTTAAAGATAGTTCCCATAGTGTATTCTCCCAAATTTTTCCATAGGGTTTGTTCTGGATTCTTCATCGCCTTTTCATGGTAAGGATTCTTACTAAGGTTATTAACCATCATTATATTTTTATCAATAACTTCATGATTCCACTATAAATATCCAAATTCTATCTCCACCTTGAGAGTACATCATAGTTTTTCTTTATAACTCCAAAAAACCCAGATTTCAAAAACATTATGTAGATAATGGATTTTTCCCCTAAATAATATATTGATCATCCAATAAAAATCCATAAAAAATAATTAATCATATTGAACAAGCCATATAAATTTGAACTCTTAACCTCCCATAGGTCCACCTTCCTTTTACTTAAACTTATGAAAATACCTTTCCATATTTTTCCATTGGGAGTAAGGAATATAAATATTTTAAAAAATATTATTGAGGTTTTCCCACATCATATAATCAATTTCATCCTTAGGTATAATTTTTTTATTAATACCCACCTATGGTCTACTTCTCCCTCTAACAGTTATACTAATATTATGAAGATAAATTTATAAAAAAAAGATTATATAAAATATATTTTCTATATAATTTATCCATTTTTTATGATCAATGAGTAAATTGTACTGTTATAACATTATGGGTATTGGCACATGAAGGATTCAACGACTAGTTCTCCCTCTTATACGAATTTGGATTCTCTACACACTTAATGTTATCATTAATAATGTGAGAGAACATCATCATGAAATTTTCTACACAAACAATCAATATATATGTAAGTTCAAAAAAACATTTTCCATAATTTCAATGTTCACACTAACCAATCTATTTTTAACCATTCTCAAAAAAGGAATACAAAAATAAGAATAAGGAATCATTAAAGAAAAATTTGTAAAATAAATTCTAAAATATGGTTTAATCCAAATGTTTTTATTACATGGGGACTCTTGGATAATATTTTTTAAATCATATGAAAACCAAATTGTTTCACCCTATATTTTCAAACTAGGTGTGAAATAAAGCCTCTTTGTCATGCATAATGGGATGATCATGTTAGTAACTACTCATCCATTTTTTATATAATTTGACCTAGGAACAACTATTCTAGAACCATAGAATCGTTTATTATCTATACCAAGGTTTTTTCCTAGAAAACACTGTAATTATACTAAAAAAATGTTAGGAAGATTTCCTATATTTATAATTAACCACAACGTTCTTATTAATGATTTTTGGAACTATAATTCATAAATATCTTGGCCTTATTTGAATCCAACTATGGAGACCTTCTATTTTGTACATGATTTTTAAAAATTATTCTTTATAAATATTCCATAAATAACTCATAAAGAACATTTTATGTTCATTGTGTTGGAAAACAGTTACAAAGTAGAAGATAAAAAAGTTACAAAAAATAAATCTTAAACAAATTTTCAACTCTCTTGAATGGATTCTTTATTATCTGATCCTAGATAACCTTAATGTATAAGATTTTCTAGGGACATTTATCGAATGAAAGGGGTGAGCATAAAGACCATTACGAGATAAAAAATATAGTAAAAGAACATAAGGGAAACATGAATCATAACATAAGAACATTTTTAAAAAAACATGAGAAATAATATAAGTACGTGATCTTAATGACTTGAGGAATAACATGGAAATGTGGATACAACATAATCATGAGAAATTCATAAACATGTCACCAATTCTTATCACAAAGGTGTTGTAAAAAATATTACTAATGATTTTGACCAATATATAGTAAATCCTTACTGTATAACGATTACAGGGTTTCATAAACCTGACATCTATTGAGATTAATTTTCTTTCCAATGAAATGGACTGTTATGAGGGTAAAACCACCATATGTCTAACATTATGTGTACTACATCGATAATAAATCAAAAGAAAATATTATTTATAACCCATGATTATGGAATATGGTCTCCATACAAGGATTTACAAGTTAAATAGTTTAATGATACATCTAAATGAAAATATTTGAATGATAATATGGTGTGTATTCATGAAATTAATATACATCAAGTAAAATTAAGGGTTTATTTTGGAACAATAATATATATACAAAAGTGGTATTAAATTGCTATTGATGAGAGATAAAGTATATTATTTAATTAAAAGAAAATCACATGAAAAAATTTGAGGGTGTTTTAAACACTTTACTACATATTAATTTAATAGACAAATGGAATATAAAAAATAATTACTTGAAATTAGAAGGTGGAGGAAGACAACCCTTACCATGAGATGATTATTCATAGAGCTATAGTGAGACTTCATACAACCATATAACCATACTTGTGAGAATTTAGATAATTTTAATTAGAAAGGATTAATCAAAAATGTATTTAGATTGGAAATTGAAGAGTGAATGGGTGCGTATTTAAACTTTAAGAGGAGTGGTTTTATGGGATAAAAGAGTGATTATTTTCTTATTATAGATAACCAATTCTGAGTGGAATTAATTAAAGGAAAATTTTTAAATAGTTAATGTTTAAATGTTTGGTAAAGGATGTGAAATTTATTAACCAACCATTTGAATTTTTCATTTTTAGTTATCCTATTCCTTTCCCTTTTAATGTGACCCTTTACATTTTTTTACAATTACATTGGTAACAATTTTTTTACCTTAGTAAATATTTTGTGCCTAAAAATAAAATTTAACTTAGTAATTGATTTGGATATTATTATTACAAATATTTATTCTATTTTATATGATTGAATTTATAAAATTGGAAAAACTAATTTTTATAAGATTCATGCATAATAGATAAAAACAATTTTTCGAAAAGATAACATCATACTTCTATATTTATAATGAATTTTATAAATTTAAAATTTTTATTAATTAAATAAATTTTTAACAATAATAATAATTAATAAATTATAAATCAATATAAAATCATGATTATATTATAATAGTTATGGAATTTCCTAAAAAAGGTATTTTCACTTTTTTTTCAAAAAATATCAATTATTTTTGAAAATTACCATAAACACACCCAATGGTTATTTATATGTTCTTATAGAAAAAATTATATATATTTTATCATGTTAATTTTATAAATATGAAAATCTTATCATTTAAATTTGAATATTTATTTATTAGAAATTAATATATTTTATTTCATGATATAATACTTAACCGTTATAAAATAAATTAAAAAATTTTAAATTTAAATAATAATTTTTAAAAACATTTTAATAACATTATTTACTCAAAATAATTTTTTAAAAAACATATAATGTTATCATAAACACATTTTTAATGAAATTAAAGAATATTACTAGTTTTAAATAATAATATTTTTGTTATATCATAAAATAATTCACAACGATAACTTTTTTCGATGTATCTAACCAATAATAATAATGACCAAATATCTTATTGAAAAATGGTTATAATTATCATAGGATATATTGGATTAATTCATAATATCGAATTACCACATTTCTATATAAATAAACCATCATTATCAAATCATCATTCACTACATCACTTATAATAGTTCTTACACATCCTTTGATAATGTATAATGTTTTCATATTTCATATTTTTGTTTTTACATTCATTATAGAAGGAATCATATTTATGGAAGAGTTGAACCCTATGGAGTTACCCAGAGTGATAGCGTTATTTTTCACAGATATATATCTCTATACTATTCATAGTTACTCTGATCAATATTATTACATCATGTGTTGATAAATATAATATTCTTTCTATGTTCCTAAGTAATACAAAATAATAAAATAATTATTGAGATACCATACTTATTTTATCAATATAAGAGTATTAGTTAGTTCATTACACCACTCTATACCTCTAATGGGGAAATGAATAAATGGTTGACCGTAGTGGGTATAACCACTATTTATGATCCTAAGTAGAATTATGGTTCTTGTGGGTGGGAACATTCTAAAAGGATCATTGTGAAACATAACTAGACCATATAATCAAGAGCACATAACCAATCACCCAGTAAAGGGAATTTCTAGAATTTAATGGAAAAAAATAGTCATACTCGCCCCACGGTAACAAAAAACAACCTTTTAAAGAAACAAACACAAATATGAGAAGCTGATCATTGATTTCTAAATGAAAGGAGAAGGAAATACTAGAAAATTTATATTAAATAATTACAAAGGAGGAAACAACACTGAAAAAACAAAAAATCCAATTATGAAAAAAATAAAGCCACCCATTATCATCCTCTAGTCGTAAATAAGAGCTAGAATGAAAACCCCATGAACATTTCTCCCCAAAAAACATTAATTTGAATACTTTGTCAAGAATAAGGATGTGGTAGTCTAAAACCTCATATTCGGTACACCCCTTATGATAGTTCCCTCAATCCAAATAGATACCATCTGGTATATACTCTTAATTGGCTCACCATCCATCCTAGCTACCCAAAGCCCATACCCATTGCATTTCCCATAATCAGAGAACCAAAATCAATCCTCCCTACTCCAAGGAACACTCAAACTAAATTTAACAACCCAAGGGTTCTACTTAAATTGAACTATAACCCTACTCACCACCAACCATAGAGATATCATGATCTCCCCTAACTGAAAACAAGTATCATTGGAATTGATAAACCCAATTTGGGAAAATTTTCCAAAATAAATAATATTTTCACTCTAACAAAAATCTACAGTAATTATGGAATTACGTATAAAAAAGTTGGATGTCTATGCTATAAATATTTCAACATTATATAGTAAAATTTCAATAATTTAAAAATGAATATTATATAATAGATTGATAAAATAAATCCCTCACCTCAACCTCCAACACTCTCATATGTAACCATCTCCTTATCCAACTATGACATCCATAGATATAGTTCATTCACTGAATTCCATGAATAAAAGAAGAAAACTACCTTTGTTTATAAATATATTAAAACACTAAAAAACATATATACTCTATAGAGAAATCCCATTTGACCTGAGGTCATGCTACCTTAAATATTAAATATTTTACTTAGGATTAAACAAGATCCTACAAAATAATACTCAATCTACAATCACTGAGGGGGGGGGGTGAGTTTGATGTGAGATCGACAATCTAATCAGTAAAAACCAAAAAGACCATGATATTTATTTCAAAACTAAAAAATATAATTTTTAATATGATATTTAAAAAACTATTTTGAACAATTTAGGAAAAAAATTAAAAAAAATTAAAATACTTTTATTTATTTTCCTTAAATAAAAATAATCACTTGAAAAGAATTTAAATAGACTAGGAACATTTAATTTTATTACACATATAAAAATAAATTTTCAAAAATCACTTTATAACTACCTTCAGAAACATGTCAATTGAAAATAATCCAATTGAAATAAATTTTTAACTTACCTTAGAAATGATACTAAAAAATTAACCATAATAATAAATGAAACAACAACAAAAGAAATATATAAATAAGGACAATTAGATGAAAACACGTAGAATAAATAATAATAGAGATAAGAAATGGAGGTAAATCATGATCCAAACAAAATCTATAAAGTAGCAGTGGTCATCGTGTAACATGTGACACCACACTAATAGTCTAAGATACATGGGAAGAGATCTAACCAAGGATCCAAAGGTAACCATGTTTTATCACAATAAAATAAATCACTATGTGACCTAAACCAAATCCAAGATCTCTCATAATCAAAATGTCCAATAAACCCTAGCTAGAATCACGCCTAAAGATATGAAAGAACACATCCATTTAAATGCCTCACTATAATCACCCATAGTCTTACCAAAAATCAAACATTGTAGAAATCATTTATTTCAAAATCATTAAAACCACATAATAAAAATATAATCTAAAAATTCCTCTTTTCAAAACCACATTTTTAAATCTCACTAAAAAATATTTTGGAAGATTTAAAAATATTTTTTAATCTTAAAAATGATTTTATATTTAGTAAATAATTATTTAAAATATGATTTTGGAAATGTATTTAATTTTTTTTGGAAAAGAAAATTTAAATTTGAAAACATCACTTTTTAAAATATTATGCACATATTAACTTATATATATATATATATCCATATCCTAATTTTAGGATCCACATATTATTATATGGATACATACATAGATGTATATAAAAAAACACATATATATGTGTAAAAAATAGATAATGATATAAAATATTTCTAACCTAAATCATTGATTAACTAAACAATAAATTAATGAACAAACCTAAAAAAATTCATAAATTGGGGAAATGAAAAAATTTCACCTGCTTACCACATAGATAAATTATTAAAATTTAAGAAATGGACTAAAATCATTTTAAAACACCCATTTACTTTATTAAAACTGTAATAATCATTTTATTAGTAAAAAATGTGTTATTCTATAAAGGTAGATGAAAGGTAGAAAATAATTCACAAAAACCCATTTGGAAATAAATAGTTATTCTAGAAAACATTGATAAATATGATTTTTTAAACAAACTTTAATCCAAATGATGTATATAACTTTTAAATAACCAAATTAAATCACTAAATCACAGGTGGAATATTTGGGAATGTAAAATAAAGGAAACACCTACCTGGAATGTGCACAGATGATACAAATCCTTCAATAACATAGAATAAAAAGTGCAAAAAAGAGATCACACACCTTATAAAATGAAAAATTCTAGTAATAAGAACTAAAACACATTTACTGTTCATCGATGTTTCGCAAAACAAAAATAGTGAAGAATCATCAGAGATGGAAGAGAATAAGAATAAAAAAGTGATGTATGTTACCTAACTGAATTAATTTCATCATGAAATCACTCAAGAAATCACCATAGGGAGATGGATAGATATAAGATCATGAAAGGGATTGAGATTTCATTATTTCATTATGTGAGTTGGAGAGTGGGGTATATAGGTCTCTTTTGCGGTAAATTTGGAGAGTCTAATTCCTGTAATTTTCATTTTTTTAGAATATGATAGTTTCACATGGTGTCTGTATAGTTTACCCAAACTATGGACCAACTGTACACTCACCACTCAGAACACTGATTCACTAATATGGCTAATTCAAAAAATTAGCTGAACCATTATCCAATTTTTAAAAATGTATCTATCACAATACAAACCTAATATTAATGGTATCCCCATTTCTAGGACAAATAATGATACATTACATATATTTTAAAAAATATAAAATTAAATCTAATAGTTCCTAAAACACAAAAGTAAAAATAATATCCTATAAATTAATTAATTAATTAAGGAACTAAAAAACAAGGTGTCAAAGAGATTATTCGTTGTTATGAAGTCACACAACTTGAATATTTTTATCTATATGTAATTTTAGTTTTCATGTAGTCTCATGACATCTATATAGGCATCTAATCCATGTATCAATTAAAAAGCAGTAATATTTTTTGAAGTACTGGATAGATATTTATTGTAGAATGTTACATAACACTTAAGTTATTTTTAAGTGATTCATGTTCCTTGTGAATCATTACTCAATCCTTGGTATACACATGTATTCATTTAGAGTTCATATCCATTGAACATAGAATTAGTTTAGCACCACGTTTTTTAGGGAACATCCTTATATTTAGGTAGCATATTTTTTAAGAGAGAATGTAGTTCTATAATGATAGTGTTGTTTCATCTATTTTTAGATTTAAAATTGTATTTATTTAGTATAAATAATTTGTTGTAAATTTTACACTACCATCCCACAATGGTGAGTTTTAATAACTCCTTAACATCTCAAAAATCATTGGAAAATTGAGATGTTTGTCTTCCACCATTACATCCAGTTCCTCAATATAATATCTATAATTGTTTACACTTGTAGTTGGATCAAATGATCTGTAAAATACAGTGTTATGTCCATAAACAATTAAAACTGTAATCATATTAGGTTATCCACAAACTGTACTTTTGTCATCATCTCTAAATTCATTTAGTTCTTCCTCATCATTAGTCTAAAATCTATAACATCGATCAATTCCATGAGATTTCATGTATTCTTACAAATCTAAAAGAAAAAATTACCTTGAATAAAAATAATGTAAACACTAAAAAATGTTTTGAAAAGGGTTATATGCATTCTCTATTTCAAACTAATTAAATTTTTAAACCCAACCACATACACTTATTTTATACGATTGATATCCATCCTATCTTATTTAACAATATTCTTTTTTGACAAAAAATAAATAAATACACACAAGGTGTGTATATAATGTATCATTATTTACATTTGTAAATTACAGAAAGTATAAAATTATAAAATATATTGTAAAATTTAAATATATATGTAAAAAATTACATAAAATAATAAATCTAAAACCTATATTTTGTATACAATGTAATATATGTACATATAATAATGCCCATGTTTTAGAAATAAGTCTTCTCTCTTGGTGTGAATTCTTTCTTTAGTGTGATATAGGTAAATCAATGCATAATGTGATGGTACAATGTGATAGTTTTATCAAGGAAATATAATGATTTAAAATGATGAATTATTCTTAGAAATTACATTTCTAATAAGTTATGGAGAAAATAAATTGGGAAATGATTTCTTGATGATGTTTTCGATTGATGATTTAGATAAAATTACATAAAATTGTGATTTTTGTATTATTTTTTCTAGGTAAATATTGAATAATAATAATATTATGTTAGGAATTAATTGTTGTGATCATGTGCTTTTTAAAACATGATTTATTGTTTTTGAAGACATGATGTGGAATGATATTGTGTTTTTCTAAAAATAAATTTATGTTTTGTATATATTAGTAGGAATAAATTTTAAATATAATATGAAATAATATAAAAATAAATAAAAATAAATATTAAATTTAAAATAATTTTGCGTTTAGTATATAAAAATAGAAATAATACGTATTTGAATCATGATTGGTAGTAAAGGTAATATATATAGAAATAAAAAAACAATTATTAAATTTAATATAAACTTATATCAATATATATAGGCACTCACACAGATATATAAATAAACAAACATACATTAACAAAAATATATAAATATATTTTTACATGTAAAAATTATTGAAACAAACACTTATATATACGTATATATATATATGTTTATGTTTATATATAGAATTGGTTTTGTGGTGAATGACCCAAACAAGGATCAAATAAATCGTATATTCCACAAACACACACACAAAATAGGAAGAACAACAATGAAATATGGAAAACCATTCATGACTGGAGAAGGAACCAAAATGTGACCACGACCAGTGTAGAATAAAAAAAAATCATAACAAACTCATTCATGATTGGTTATAAAATCCTAAAATCCATATTTTGAATACCATACCTTCTATTTTGGGGGTCAATTCATTCAATATATTCTACAAAAGTCGACAAAATTATTGTAGTTCCTAGAGAGATTGATCCGTGATGAAATGCATGATAGTTTGAGTTATTTTAAAAAGTTGTATGTAGTTTTATCGGCTATAGAAAAAAACACCGATAAAAGTTCATTTTCTGAGTGTTAAAAGAAAAAATCACTGATAAAGAATACCTTTATCAGTGCGAAATCTCACTTTGATGAAGGTTTAACATTATCATTATAAAAACTCAGCCTTTCTCAGGGCTCACTAGTAGAGCTAATAAATATCTATCTATCAACATTAATATTAGCGATGAGAATTGGTAGTGGATATTTAAAATTATAATCCAAATTTAAAAATTTGTAAAAAGTAGTTATATTAAAACAAATATTAAAAATTACAATTAATAGTAACTTTATTGATATTATAATAAATATTATGAAAAAATGTAATAATATTATAATATTTTAAATAAGAAAAAACTAATTCAGAAGGCAAAATATATAAAAAATGAATTAGTAACAAAAATATTAAAAATGAATGTATTAATATTATGATAAATATATTAATATTATATAATTTTTTATTAATAATTGGATTATTAAATGAATTAATATTTTGATAATTGTATTATAAATATTATAATAAATATATTGATATTTTAAGAATTGAATTAATTTTTTTGATAAATGTATTAATATTACAATAAGTGTATTATTATGATAATAAATATATAATATGAACAATGTTTTTATTCATAAATATATTAATATTTTGAATATTTTGTTATTAATAATATAAAAAATGTATTAATGTTAAAAATGAAAAAAATTCAATTTAAAAATTAAAATAAATTAATCATTATATAAAATTATTATTAATAATTTAATTTATTAATAAATGTATTCGTATTTTTATAAATTAATTAAAAATATAATAAAAATGATATTAGTATCATAATAAATTATAAAATTTGTAGTTGCATCTGAATAAAAAGAAATTCACAACAAACTATTTTTTTTTAAAAAAATCAAATTGAATATTAATATTTTTTTAAATAAATTATTATCATGATTTTACGTTAAGTGTATCCATATTATAATAAATATATTAATTTTTAAGTAATTTTTTTTATAAATGTATTAATAAATGTATTAATGGTGTCAAAAATTGAAAAATAGTAATGTTTTGAATAAATATTTATCACAATATATTTTTAATTATAATACTATATAAATGAAAAGTATGAATTTTAGTATTTATATTTAAATTTGTTTACAATTGCTAATATGTATATATGTTATTGTTACTTATTAATTATATTGATTCATTTATTGTGTTTATTGTATATAAAAAATTAATAATTATTAAATATTTTTAACATTTTTAATTATAATTTATATATTATTATTTATATAGATGTACAAATATTTTTTCATGTGTTTGTGTATGATACATATGTGAAGCGAAAAATACATGTGTGTATTGAACTACACATATCCACATACACATGCACATACATATATATTCCAAAACACACAAATACATACACATCCACAAAAACATACCAACACAAACGTACACATGTATATATACACATAAACATAGAGATAACCACACACATACACAAATACACACACACACACAAATAATCACATACTTACACACATAAACACACACATACATGCACAAACAGAAACTTACATAGACACACAAAAATATACACATACATGAACATACACACATTAACAAACACAAACTTAAAAACATATATACACATACACATACATATATATACATGCATAAAGATAGACATAGACATACATACAAACATACACATACATAAAGATTAATAGATGTATGCCTACAAACACATACAGTTACAAATATATAAACGTACATATTGATACAAATACTGATACACATACACATACATTTACACATATACGTGCATACATATATACACATACATAAGGATACATACACATACACACACATTCATGTATATACATACACATAATAACACATTCATACAAATATTTACATACATATGCACAAACCCATTCGTTCGCATACATTCATACATGCATACTCACTCATAAACATACATACACATACACCCACATACACATGCATACACATACTCAAATATATAACTATAAATTCATAGAAATGCATACATAACTACACATATACATATATAAATACACTTACAAAAAAAACACACAGATATAAAAGTGAATTTTATTAAATGATAGGAAATCTTGCCCCGTAATCCTGGTAATAGGAAATGAAAACTAAAGGTCACATGGTCCTATATTATTGTAGCCGAATATCATATCCTATTACAATGTTGACACGTTTAGGTTTAAGAGAACCCAAAATAGTGAATAAAGTAAAACTATCTTGTAGAGGAGCCTTAGAAGCTAGATAGATGACCATCGCATTCTCCTCACTCCACATTTGAATAATTCCCATTCCATTATTGATTACTTTCTTGAAATTATGTTTTTTATTTGAGATGGTTGAGTGAGTATAATTGTGTCCATATAGGGACTTGTGGATTATTTTGGAGTCTATTTCCAATACATCAAGTTAGATGTTTTCCTTATTACATAGTTCAGGGCCAGTTAAAATGGAATTTACTTCCACCGGGAGAGATTCATCTTTCCCAAAAATCTCATGAATGAAATAATCATTGATCCTATGTTATCACATAGTAAAATATCACACACACATATGCTATGACAGTCCAATATTGGTAAACCCATAATGTTATCCAAATTGGCCCACCATAGGGCCTGAAGTGCATTCACAATTTCTATGGGATCATGAAAAGCACCATGTAATCTTAAAAAGGAACATGGGAACCATTTAACATGAAAAAAGATATATTATAGGATAAAAATAGTAGAATAATTAAAATATTTCTAGAGCATTCCATATGTCAAACAACAAAATAAGAAGAAAACTTTTAATAATCTGATAAAATGTTATGAATAAAAAACAAAAAGTCAAGCAATAATATAGAACCTAAAAACCCATGGGGCCATCTTAATATGAATGAATTCCACCACCATACCAATACTTCCAAAATATAGCATAGGTTAGGAGAGTTGTCTAATATATGAAACTCTTCCTTTTAGTTGTTTTTAGTAATCCCAAGGCTATAAAAAAAGAAGTAATTTTTTTTGTTTGAGTAATAAATCATAATAGGATACCACCAACAAATCTTTATAATTTCAATCTATATACATGGATTTTTTCTTATTAAAAATTGTTATATCAATCATTTCATAAATAATTTTATTCCTCTATAAAACATTCCATTAAAAAAATAATTTATTTGTATTTTTAATTTCATACCACAACCAATAAATATTAATAATATGAAAAAATTGAGTTACAATAAAAACAAATAACCATGTTTTCAAGAATATATAAATCAAGTGAAAAAAATATAAAATACATATTCATACAATGTATCCAAAAATCACTAAGGGGACAATAAAAAATATAAGTGTGTAAAAAAATAAAACAACCATGAAATTTTAGTTGATATAAGTAATGAAAGATGTCTAGGAAGCTACGTACCTGAAAATGGATACCCCAAAGATTCCTTGGAATCAATGGAACCTACACTAGGGATTTCTAACTCCATTAAGGAATGTATATGTAAATTGTTTCCCAATACCATATGGTTTTACTATTGTGCTATTATATCATAATAACATTTATAATAACAAATTAATGGTTCAATATATTTTCCAAGTCAATATATTATATTTCTCTAAATGAAATTACATTTTAAAATCAAATTCCTCATTAAAGAATTTCATCAATCAGGGAATTTTCATCAAAAATTGTTTTAAACCCCAATTTTTATAAAAGAAATATAGATATATAAAAGAACAACTTCACCTCTCATTGATGTCCTGTTATCAATTTTATAAATTTAAACCAAATATAATGATAAGAAAACTATAATTCCATGGGAAATACTGTTAGGTAGCGACACCTACCATTAGAATGATGATCACTACATCACCTTCAAAACCAGTGTTTTGAAAAGTAGTGATTAGGCCCTCACCATCCTAGATCCAAGTGAAACATAAAAAATTCTAGTTCAAACTCTTTATATTTGGTAATGAAATCCCAATATAGTTTTTTTGATTCTTAGGGAATATATAATAAGAGGAGATCAGGTAGAATAAAGGGGAAAATGAGATAAAAAGTGAACATACCATAACGAGGTCCACCCAAAATGATCAAGGATCACCAATAAATCAAAGCAATAGTCTTATAGAGCCTCTTAAGGAGACTAGTTAAGCTATTAAAAAATTAGTAGAAAATTAGAGTTTAAAAATTAAATGGGAATCATGGTTAATGTCATGTTTTAAAAGCTCATATATGGGAACATTGTTAGGACATACAACTGAATCATCTTTTCACCTACCGTGCATTGACCACTATCTTTGGAAAAATATGTCGACTAGTTTCCTTAATAAGACCGCATTGTTTGGAAAACTGTGTTCAATCCATATGATATGAATTGGACAAAATTTTAGATATCCAAACCAATTTCCCTAGTACTGACGTGGTTTAAAAAACAATTTATAATTACACTAGAACGTAGAAATCTATTTCACATGGTTACAAAAATGTATTTCAAACCAAGAACCTAAACTTTCTGGTTGATTTTTTTCCCATAAATTCAAAATATCAACCCCAACTCTCAAAACCCTATCAATTGTAAAATTTGACTAACCATGATTATAATTAAATATACCTATATATCTAAGGGAATAAAAATTCTATCCACAATAAAATCATTCAATCCCCAGAAAGGATCAAGAATACAAACTTAGATAGATATAATGTCATTGGTGTATCATCCATGACTCATGATTTCATATATCATGGTCATCCCTTCCATAATTACACTCACATGAAGTAATAGAATCATCTTAATATACAAAAAATCATCATGTTGGTCTACTATCAACAATTTCCTTTCAACCAAAGATGTTCAATGATAAATCTTATCATCCTCTCACTCAAGCATGTGGTATAGATTCATCTGATATTTTATCTATTTGGAATCATGAAACATATTATGAATATAATTTTTATGAGTAGGTATCTCTTACCGATAATCTACCTTCCCGAGTCTCTCCACAACATTAAATTAGGTGACATAATGAGTTTCTAACTTTCCCAACCTTTTTAAATGTCTATTCACTAGCATAGGTTAGTCATTGAAAAAAAATACAATCTCCCACCTCAATCTCCAATGACCAATGACATCGATGGACATATTAATCTAGTGACTCAAAGTTATCGACTACAATTTTTTAGATCAATTTCATGATGACTATTATCTCTTGAATGATACTTGGTCTAACAAAGGACTGTTCTATAACCTCTTCCAACATATATGTGATATGTACGATGCAACATATAATGATCAATATTCTCCATCTGGATCAAATCCTGATAATATTTTTATTAGAAAACTACTATAAGGTAATTTGTTTCTCCCAAGATTCACAAAATTAAAGAACATATTCCCAAAGAATGTATTTAAGAATACTAATAGATCACTTAGAAAATTCATTCACTTGGAGATGAAAACCCGTTATCTACTTCAACTAATAACCCATATCTATTTTCAATCCTCTCCAGAACCTAGATATGACGTGAGATTCCCTACAAGAAATGATTTCAGATGACACAGCATTATGTCTAACAATATCCAACACACATATGTTCCGAAGAACCTCTATTTCTGGTGTGTTAAAAATAGGTAGAGAGTGCATATATTTCATGAGTCAATCAATAATCACCCATACCACATTCTTATTAATAGTAGTCTTGGGTTTCCCAATAAAAATTCCATGGTTATATCATCTCATTTCCATACTATAATGGGATTACTTTTTAGAAAACCAGCACTCCTATGGTATTCCAATTTAATTTTTTTTACATTGAAGGTATTGACATAGAAAATACACTATCAATTATCTAATTCTCAACCACCATTAATGAATCCTATTGTCACGATATATCTTAGAAGATACATGTTGTATGGTCCTACATAATCAGTGCACATCCATAAAAATTTCAGATCTATCATATAACAGAATAACCTACCTTCCATAAAAGTGTAAACCCATATCAGGAGACCCAGATCACTCACATGAGGTTTCCAAACAAAACATATTCCCACTAAATCACTAACACTTTGCATCATTAGCTTTACCATGTTGAATATAATCATACATAGAAGATACAACAAAGATATAGGGTATGTAAACTTGTCCATCAGCTATCCATTTAACAAAATCACATCATAGAAAACAATATCATCAAGAACCACTCTTCCAAAAATTCTTTCATTTCTTATGTCAGTAGTTTTCTATTCAAATTTTCTGTGACTACATTCACTTTTTATGGGGGGTATGCAATATGAAAATAAAAGGTAATATGATACTCCAACTAGAGTATTTGTCTAATATTGAGATACCCCTGTGTTAGAATGTACTTTACCCTCTTATGGTTTGAATACACTTTAAACTTATACCTAAAGTGGTGTTGGGGATTGGTCTTAAGAGTGTACCTCACAACAACTAACTCAAGATCATATGTGGGATAATTCTCCTCATGAAGGCGTAACTGATGTGATACATATGATACCCAATGTATCCGCTACATTTTCAAAACTCAATCCCATACTTTTGGTATCACTATAGAAATCTTAAAAAAAACTAAAAAAGAATCAGGATTGGAACTGAATTCAGTCTCATTTTTGACTTCCCAAAGGATCTCTAGTACTAATCAATCCTAGTGAACATCCATCCCTTATAGTTTAAATCAATAATTAGAGATGAAATCTTGTATAATTCATGAAGAAATACCCCATAATAACTATATAATTCCATGAAATAATATATTCTAAACACATTCATTGTATTATATCTTCAAATCCTAGTCGAAATCATTTAAAGATCCATTAAGACATGTTTCTCAGACATCAAATGACCCAGAAATTTCAACTCGTGAATCAAAAAAATGAAATTTAGATTGATCTCCATATATAAAATATTCTCTTAGGATTCTTTGTATGATATTAAAATTCTCAAAATGATCCAATTCTGAACTATAATAAATAAGGATTTCATCCATAAAAATGACTTTGATGTTATCCAGGAACCGATGCAAGATTCAGTTCATCAAATCCATAAACACCACAAGAAATTTGTTAAGTAAAATAAAATAACTAAATATTTTAAATTATCATACCTACTCATGATTCCAATTTTAGTTATATATTCCTCTTGAACACTTAGAAGATGATACCCCTATCTCAGATCAATTTTCGAAACTCACTTCCCCCCTTGAGTTTATCAAGTAGGTCATGAATTCTTGGAAAATGATATTTGTTTGTAACTATAACATGTTTGAGTTTTTTGTATTTAATATAAATCTAGATAATACCCTTTAATTTATTTATGAAAAAGTAAATAGATAACTTAAATTAATTATCCAGTGCTAACACAAAAATATCATCTAGAAAAACAACAAGATATTCACTAACCACCCCTAGAATAGGACAATTAAGATGGAGATCAACATTAACAAGAAATAAATATGATTACTAAAATGGAATCATCTCATCCTTGGAGAAAAGAAACATGATATCCAAAATTAATCATCCTAAATACCATAAATTACAGGAGTGATCCTATCAAAAAAATAAATCATACCCTCCAATGATAGAAATCCATATTTTTTTTATAAATTGTCATCTAATTCATTCCAATTATAAGATAAAAGATGTCATGATGAATATTTTAATACTCACATATGGTCTCGTAGTCATCAATCATCACCCAATACTCATGGAATTTAAAACCATAAATTGAATTCTTTCCTAGAGTATGGAAATGATTCATCATGAAATACATAACCCCTAAGTGTAATCCTAATACATCGATAATATTAAATTACATAACGGAATGCAATTTATTTTACTAAAATAAATCTATAACCATAGAAGATACAGTGAAAATTGCACTAATCATGATAGATGGTCCTACATTTTACTCATTTAGTGTATATTACAATACATAGACATATCCATACTCATCCAAGTCTTTCCTTGTAACTTGATCACCACCCTTAACATGAGGTACATAACCTCCCTTTTAATATGTTATATCTAAAATGAGAATGCATAGTATGGGTGGATCTAGATCTACTACCCTGTGATTATTTATCCTAGAAATGATGAAGATGACATGTTCCCTATGTGTGTGATACAACATATGTTCATCATCACAATCAGGTATGTGGTGCCCCTTTTCCCAAATGGGTAATAAATGAACTAACTCACCCTTCATAACTATTTCACACTTTATCCACCACCTTGGCCCTGGTCACCTCGATTCCTCTTATTAGTAGGAGGAACACAATGGCAAACACATACTACCTCTCATGCACAAAAATACCTATCTTCAATACTAATTCTTATTAATCCATATCTACATTGTCAATAACCTATATGATGTTGGGATAGAACACAAGAATCATCTTAGATAAAAAATCTACACTCAAACCCATCACACACCCTCATTCCTTGATATATTCCTTTGAAACAAGCTCTAGAGATAAGTGCACTAACATAGAAAAACGTGTAGCATAATCAATGAAAAAATAATCTTTCTTCACTAAAGTAAAAAAAATCACATGATTTCACCACTATCAATGTTTCCTGATTGAAATACTTACTTATGGTTTAATTGAATGTATTCTAAATAAGATATTAATAAAAATTGTCTTACACAATAGACTCCCACCACTTTCATCATCCACTTTTAAGAATATAATTGGAGAAAAAGCACT
Organism: Viscum album; assembly: GCA_963277665.1. Lineage (NCBI taxonomy): Eukaryota > Viridiplantae > Streptophyta > Magnoliopsida > Santalales > Viscaceae > Viscum > Viscum album. The sequence continues at coordinate 534,803,836 of OY728138.1, read as the reverse complement.
GCACTCTAATGAAATGTTTAAAAAGTAAAAGTTTCACTGAATCCTTTCAATCCATTATTATGATTACTAGGGTCCCTTGTTAATATATATGATCTATGGATTCTATTTAGTAAATTATAAATCATGGTCTAATATTTGTTTTGTTTCAAAATTTATGACTTTTCCATAGTGTAGATCACTCAGAACATTATTTCCAATAATACTATGTCAGCCAAAAGATTTAAAAATTAAAATTTCTCAACAACTTCCTCTCTTGTATTCCAATGTATTTTTTTTGAGTTTTCATAATATATAAATAAAAAAGGCATAAATTTTTTAATAGAATTAAATTCTATTATCATTAACTGAAATTAGAAGACTGAAGTAAGTAATATAAAATTCAATGTAATGGTATAATAAAATACAAATCCTCTAATGGTAACTCATGGTTAATCATGAATGTGAGTTAACTAGATTCCCTTTTAAACTACCTCTCAGGTTTCGATAGTAATATTTTCTATATATAAATAACCCTTTACACATGAGGATGAAAGATAATCATGGGTGTTGGATTCAATGAAAACCAAAACCATAAATACTATATTGTAATAGATCAACCTCAGTCAAACCATAATATCAAAAAAAGTGTCCCACCATAATCCCTGAAGCACATTCATGATCTCCATATGTAACACCACATGTTTTTATAGACCTTTTATTATTCAAATTAATTTAAATATTTATTTATATCTTGTTATTAACTAAGTCAAAAATTACTTTCACATTGAACTGGATCAGTGTACGATACACACAACACTGACTTGGTTTACGTTACACGTAACTCTGACTTAGTGTATTATGCACGCAACACTGCATTTCTAAAAAACATCTCTTTTTATTATTTTAACTAATAAGGTAAGAAAATTATAACATATAAGTTAAACATAAAAATATGAATATTAATACATACTTTTAAAATATTTTATACTATATTTTATATTAATAATACATATTAATAATAAAATATATGATTTTTGGTATTGTCCTTTTATGTTTAAAAGTACTGTTTTTTAAAATAAACCCCTTATAATTCCCTTATAATAAAATTTATTTTATTCACACATAGAATTTTAATTTGATAAAATAAATATTACTTTTTAATTAATAATTTTTAAATTATCATAGGGTGAAGTTATTTTACTTTTCTGAGAAACATCATTTTTTATGAATAATGAAAAAGACTGTTTTTTAGATTAAACTGCCTTTTATCTAGATAATTATTAATGATAAATGGTATTAAAAATTAGTAAAATTATATAAATATTAAATATTAATAAAATTTAATTCATTATAAACAATTTCACCTTGAAACTGAATATAATATCTTAACAATATTTTGAAAGTTTTCTAATTTAAAACACCATTATTTCATCTTGTCTGCGGGATTAGCACTAATATTAATTTTTCCACTTCTGTGATTTTAATTTCAAAAATTTAAAATAAAACATGGTATTAAGTATAATATTTAGTGTCTAACAATACCATGTAAATGTTTTACCAAAAATGATTTGTAAAAGTGATTGAAACTAATCACAGTAGTTGTGGCCAAATTAAGCATAATTAGGGACTAAACCTTAAAATTAAGGGCCCAAATGACCTATACACTAGTCCAAACCCCATTTTAGGTCCTTATATCGGTCATAAACATTACATTATTTAGTGTTTTTTGTTTTCTATTTCTTTTGTTGTAATATCATGTGCACAACTAAGTTGTTTCTAAACAATCCATATTAGTCATTTTCCTTCCCTATAAAAGGCCCCCACCTCCACCCATTCATCACACCTCTAAATCATTTTAGGTTTGCCAAAGATATTTCAAAGTAGCTTCCAAAAATTCCTACATTTTCTCTTGAAGTCTCCCTTTGTGAATTAATCTTCTCAATGAATCCTTTTTGCATAAACCAAAAGGCATTACCATATTAAGAGGTAACGTCTTCTCTAAAGCTCCTCTCATTTATTTTCATTATCCACCCCTACATTATCTTTGTTGAAATTTTTATTTGCTATAAAACATATCCATCATATACTATTATGTTTTTAGGAAAATTTTATGACCTACACTTATACACACCTCCATTTAATGTATATTGAACATACTATTTCTTTGTCCAATGAACAACTTCCTCACAAAACAATGATTGGTCATTTCCCCTTTAACACCTATCATGGTGGCCATTATGATGGAAAAACTATTTATAAATTTTATATATTATATTTAATATGTATTTTATCTTCCATATTATTTTTACTACACACATATCTTTACATTCTATTTAGTTTTAATATGATAATCTCGTTTGAGAATGTGTGGTATATCGCCCCCTCAAGGCGATGTGATTCGTTCACACACCACATGGAATGTATTAAGGATGAGTTTAATGAAAATATATAAAATATATGAAATATTAATTCTAAAATAATAATTATATAAATATATAAACATAGATATATATAAATATGTAATTTACATAATTTCTTTCAATACAACAATAAAAATGAAAACAACGGTCATGCCTACATACAACTTACCGTCTCCATGAATAGTGTATTCCATTTAAAAATGATATATAGTATAGATTATTATAATAAAAATATAATATATTTAACTGATATTTACATCATTTTTTACATTCTAGAATTATTATATATGTATACGGACAAAATATTTAACAAATTAACCACATTCAAAAAAAACAAAGTGAATATTACCCAAAGTGAAACCTTATCATTGGATCATTAATAAGTGGGTAATATAAGGTCATAATAAAATCATATATGGAAATAATTATAAGAATATGAATATATAAAATATTTATATAAAAATTATATTTATTATATAGGAATCGCGTATGTGTAGAGAGATAGAGTCAAGACACAAGGTTTGGGGATTTTCATCTCACTATTAATTTCTGTGAGATACAAACTATGTTCAACACTTTTTCCTCTTGTGTGGTGTATGTAAAACCCATTATTTTATTCTACATATCTTGTTACTAAATTTATGTTTATTCAGATATCAATTATATGATCTTTCTTTCTCAGGGTTTATCTCTCAAAAGTTACCAAATAGGTAAAACAAGTTTGTCTTAATTTTCCTTATTTGAGATTCATGTTTAGTTTTTAACCTAATGTTTTTTCAAGGTGTGTATACATACATTATAGATGTTATATAATTAATATAATTATTTTCATGATTGATTAAGCTTAATGAAATTTCTATTTCTTACATAGAGAGTATAATCCCAAGTTACCATGTTATAAGAGTGGATTGAGACAATTCTATCTCTTTCTGAGATTGTTTATGCTTATAATTTCTTTGATGAAATCTTATGATACATCTCTCAAGAATATCCACAAGTTTCCTTATCATATGTTTATTCGAGATATCTTAATTTTTTATTAATTTTTTTTCACTCTCTTTTCATTAGGTTAATGTTTTTAGTAAAATATGATTATCTCCCTCTTCAGTTAGAAATATATTGTATTCAAAAAAATGTGATTTAAAAAAAATTAAAAGTGTTTTAAATATATATTTCAAGATAATTTTCAAGGAAAAAGTATTTTTAATAATTTTTTATTATTTTAAATTATTCTTGTAAACATTTTCAATGTTATTTTTATTGAAAACGGTTTTCAAAATGCTTTATGTTATAAAAAATATTTTTCAAATATAAAATGATATTTTCCTCAAGAAATTTTTCTAAAAGATAATTAAAAATTTTTTTCCATCAAAGATAACTTCCATTTGTGTTATTTGTTCCCTTATGGGAAAATAATTCAATGTTTTCATTCATATTTTTTCTTGGAATGCATTATATTTAGATGGAATGATGATATGAAACATGTGTATATTTCATAGGTTATATGCTTTTGAAACTCTATTCTTTTTATTGGTTATGTTTATGATGAAATGATTACGAAATCTATCTATTTACACATTTTGTGATATGTTTAAATGTTTACGATACCCATTTCATTTCATGGGTTGAGATATGTTAATTTATGATCTTCTTGCACATGTCTTTATGATTTCATTATGTGATGTGTGGGATATATATCTCCCCCAATTAATTAGGTAAAGACTTATATCTCATAAGATAGACAGTGCTAGAATCAGGGATTACTTAGTTCAGTAAAACCGAGCTATAAGGAGAGTTTACTCGGTTAAGTAATATAGTGATGGAATGAGGGTTTACCTTGATAAGAAATACAGGACTGGAATGAGGGTTCACCCAGTTCAGTAAAGGACTCTATCCACTAAGATGGTCTTTACAAGGATGACATGGTTACAATTAAAATCATTATATTCTTATGAGTTTCCATAATTCCATGTCTTACTCCTTTGTTATGATTTCATGGCTAATTTACATTACTTCCTTTTGATTCACATATTCTGAAATGACAATATTTATGTCATGATTCATTTATATGACCTTTGATATGTAGGGTATGATCTTATATTTTCATGATCGTGTTCTGATACCTTTTTGCTCATGTTTATGAATAAATGTCTCCCTTTTTTGCCCTTACCGAGCATTTGAGCTCACCCCCTTTTATGTTTCCTTCCACAGGTTATGAAGATATGTATTTTTTATGTGTCTAAGAAGGGTTCTAGTCGCAAAAAACCTAGTGGGATATAATGTAGCTCACATGTGTACTAGTTTTAAGTTTACATGTTTCGAAAGTCTCTATTCTAACTATTGTATTTGGGAATCTATTTGTATAATTTTTAAGTATTAAACATGTGTAATGAAATTTTAATGTTTTAAAATCAAGGGTCCATATAGTTTGTATCAGATAAAAGGTATAAATAACAATTGGAAACTAGGATGAGTAAACCATAGTGATAACCCTAAGGACATGCCTAATGATAAGTATGAAGAATATAAAAAGACTAAGAAAATTTCCTAAAATTTTGGTGAAGGATAGAGTTAGTGGTTTTATAGAAATACATCCTTGTTCATATACTAAAAGGGGAAGTGGCTCTGGACCTGCTATACCTAGGGGTAACAACACTGAAAAGATGTTTTGAGCTTGATTCACGGTAATCTAGTACATGATAACAAGACTTGTTGCACGCTTTGTTTGACACTCCCAGGAAATATTCTTAGGGAATTCACAAATATTTCATGAACCATCATGACGGATTTATTTATAGGTTGTCTATTAAAAACCTATGATAAAAATATGGTTTCATTGATTAAGGAAGGTGTCATAGGTTAGAAATCAAGTAATTTATTTTTCATTATTATGTGGTTCCTAATATTTGATTCTCGATCAACCCATTAATACATATCTAAAGAATCTGATATGGGTGTTAAGATTCCTACAAAAAAATTAGAGGTGGACTTATCAGTGCAAACCTCTAACGGTACAATTATTTCATCTCAATTATATGATTCATCTCTAGTAGAAGTTTGTGGTAATGTGCTTCCTGCAAATATTTTCATTCTTCCTTTGGTGGAATTTGATACCATCCTAAGCTAGGATTCACTTTCTCAGCATAAATCCCACATTAATTTTCAAGGAAGGTAATTTACGTTCGATAATTCAAACCCTTCTATGATCATCCATCAATGTGAAGATAAGTATGGAATTATAATGGAGATTACATTCAATGTATGGGTATTAATTCCCATTCAATAGGGTTTTTTTATCTCAAATGGTTGGGTATAAAATTGACATCGATGATATGCCAATTGTTCAGGATTTTGTGTATGTATTTCCAGAAGTGATTCCTAGTATTCCACCAAAATTTGATGTTGAGTTATCAATATAACTTATAAATTGTTGCACACTAAATTAAAATACTCCTTACATAATGGACCCAATTGAGTTGTAGGAATTAATGAAACAAATCTATGAAAACCTAGATTAGGGATTAATTTGGACATGTGTGTCAACTTGGGGTGAACCAGTTCATTTTTTGAATATGAAATATGGTTCAATGTGACTCTACATTGATTATAGAGAGTTGAACAAGATCACAATCAAGAAAAATTATCATCTTCCCCATATTAATGACTTGATTGATCAACTGTGCGAAGCTCAAATATTTTCCAAGATTGACCTTTGTTTGAGATATCATCAATTGAGGGAAAAAAAGGAGGATATACCCAAGAAGACAATCCATAAAATGTATGCTCACTATGAATATATAGTGATTCCTTTTGTCCTTACTAATTACCCTTTTATCTTCATGGATTAATTGAATAGAGTCTTAATAGATTACCTCAACTAGTTTGTGGCAGTCTTTGTAGAGGATATTCTTATATATTCAAAGGGAAAGGAAAAGAATGAAGATGACCTAAGAATTGTACAAATTAACCTAAAGAATGGGATTTTGTATCTAAATTTTATAAAGTGTGAATTTTGGCTGCAAAAGGTTTCATTATTGGGTCATGTAATCTCAATAGATGGTATCACAATAGATCGGTTATAGAAGGAGGCTATATCAAGTTAGAGTAGACCAACCATAGTGACTGAGATCAAGATATTTCTTGGTTTAGATGGATATTATCAATCGTTTGTGGAGGATTTCCCATGATTATCTAATCCTCTAACCATTTTAACTCAGAATGGTGTCAATTTCCTTTGAACATATGAATGTAAAGATAATTTCTAGGAACTGAAGAGAAAGTTAGTCAGTTCATCGATACTTATACTACCCTAAAGTAGAGAAGGGGTTTTAATATATATTGTTTCCTCTTAGAAGGGATTGGATTGTTTTCTTATTCAAAATAACATGGTTATATCCAATGCCCCAAAATATTTTAAGATTCATGATCAAAGTTACCTAACCCATGATTTGAAGTTTGCAACTGTAATATTTCCATTAAAGAAATGTAGGAATTATCTTTATGGTGGTAAGTGTGATATATATACAGATCATAAAATCATTAAATATATATTCACATAGAAGGAGTTGAACATGTCCTAGGGAATATTTATAGAGCGTTTAAAGGATTATAACTGCTCAATACATTACCACCCTAGGAAAGAGAATAGGGTGGCCGATTCTTTGAGTTGAAAAGATCATGCTAGATAATCAATTATATGGATCCCAAAAGATCCAATATTTCTATATTTGAAAACAATGGATCTTGAAATTCTGAAGGAAGGTAAATAAACTTATATTCATCAACCGAATCTTCAACAATCTATCATAGTGATGATTAAGGAGGTGAAGAAAGAAGATAAAGAGCTGTAAAAGAGGGATAGAAATGTTCCAGAGTTTAATTGTGATCATGATAGAATGATAACATCCATAAATTGTGTATGTGTTCCTTTAATGCAATATTTAAAGATAGAGCTATTAGAGGAAGCTCATAGTTATTCATTCTCTATTCATCCTATAATTATAAAGATGTATATGGACATGAAAGAACACTTATGGTTGGATGGAATGAAGAGAGATATTATAGAATTTATGTCTCAGTGTTTGGTATACCATCATGCTAAGGCTAAAAGAAAAAGGTGTAAATGGGGGTTTCATCCATTACCCTTAACATAATAGAAATGGGAGAACAACATTATTTATTTTTTTCATTGGACTACCCAAAACCTCTAAATGGTTTAATTCTATATGGGTTGAATTTGAACGACTTAATAAGATAGAACACTTCATTTCTATCATAGAATATTTATCTTTGGATAAGATTTTCAGAATATACATTATGTTAGTGGTATGGTTTTATAGATTACCATATTCCATTGTATCAGATCAGGATCTGAGGTTTACCACAATTTTCTAGTGAAGTCTTTAGAAGGTGCTTCATATATAATTGTGTTTCAACACTACTTATCATTCTCAAATATATGTTCAGTCTGAAAGAACAATTCAATCACTCAAGTATATGTTGATATGTAGTTCCCTAGATTTTAAAGGTTTTTGGGATCAACACTATCCTCTAGTTGAGTTTTCTTATAACAATATATTTCACACAAGAATTTTGATGGATACATATGAAGCCTTCAATGGGAATAAATTTAGAACTCCAAAATGTTGGGATGATGTAGAGACCCAAGCATGACATACATGGACATTACATTACTTTTGCGGAATACTTAATACATAACAAAAAAAAAGATACCCAAAGACCGTAATAGTTTAGTGTCATTGGAAACTTGGAACATAATCTTCTAATCATGTTGAATGATCTTCAATATCTCTCATAAAGATATTTACTTTTTGTTTTCTTACCTAAAACCTTTCTATATATCCTATGGAAAAGAAAACATAAAAAGGGTGAGCTCAAATGCTCAGTATGGGTAAGCATGGATAAAATAAAAAAAACTATATACATTTGAACTTAAAAATATGAACATAAAATCTAAACATCAAAATCTTAAGCAATGACAAAAAGCATGGAAGTACACAAGGAATAGATCATAAAGGAACATTAATCATGATAAAATCTCAAGGGAATAAAACATGTAATTGTGGAAAATTATTAAGCACATGTTATGATTTTCATAGTATCCAAGACATTGCTGCCAAGACCATCATAGTGAAAAAATTCCATTACTAAATCGGGTTCACTTTCCATTCCAGCCATGTCTATATCATGATATATAAATATTTACCCAATGTATTGGAGGGAGATATAGGTCCCACACATATCATAATGAAATCATTCTTTCATGTGCCACAAAATAAACATAAATCATTCATCATAACCCAAAGAGTAATATGGGTTTTATAAACATCATTACATCATTACATAATCCATAAAAAACAAATGGATATAATTTCATCATAAGAAAAATAAAACCATTTAAATAATAAAGACATTATACTTGAAGCATAAACATACTAAATAATGTCATCTTTGATGGAAAATAGTTTCATAAAACACTTGAAATGAATTCTTGAGGAAAATAAAATTTCTTCTTCAAAATCATTTTCTTTTCCCAAAATTCCATGAAATTTTAAAAGAAAAGGATTTTTTTGAAAATAATCATGAAATCATGTTGAGGAATATTCATGGAAATAAGGCGTTATGAAACTGTAAAAATCCATTCATGCCATATAAGTTAAAAAACATTCTTCTTGTACTTTTTCCGGAAACGTCAAAAAGTGTGTCGTATGGTAAAAAAAATGAAAGATTACTTCCATAACATGTGGTAAAAAAGGGTAAAGTTGATTTAAACATACATGGAAGAATAGGAAACATTTTATGAAAATATTTTGACAAAATATGGACATGGATGATAAAAATAACCCTAGTAAATACTTACGAATATACAATCTCGGATAAGAATGAGATTAGAATAATTATCCCTTAACTTATGTCCAATTTCTTCTGTATGTGTATAAGACTATTGTATAGTGGGTTTAAACATATTATTAACTTGTAAAAGAACCACAATAATATTTATGATATCATATATGATTCAATTACAACTTTATATTACCTGTTTATTTGCCAATTCCAGGTTAAAGTAGCGTTTTGGGTAAAATCAATTCATTTATCTTACGTGTTTTGACTTTTAATTATTAATATGATTAAATAGATCATGATTACTTAATTAAATAATTTAAAAAATTATTTATATATAATATATATTTATCATACAAATATATATAGTATATCAATAAATGAAATGAATTACACCGTTCATGGAGACGGTAGGTCGTACGTACGCATGAACTCTGTTTTCTTTTCCTTATTAAATTGAATGGGAGTAATTAAATAACATATACATAACGATCGTATCATTATTATGTCATATATTTCATGATTATTTATTATATATACTTTATAATCATTCTGGAATGGTTAACATGGTGAATGAATCTCATCACGTCGTGGAGACGGTAATCCGTACGTACGCACGACCAATGATATCATTCCCATAATCATTGAATTGAATTGGAGTGGATGATATAATATCTTAGAATCAGTATTATTTTATAATAATCAAATATAGTTATTATTCCCACAATTATATCCATACAAGTATGGTGGTGATGGAAAAACAGATTACACCACGATGTGAAGACAGTAAGCCGTACGTACGCACGCGCGGTGATTTCATTCATCGTCGGAGGGATATAGGGTTGTTTCATATTTATAATAACATATATGTATATTATTTATACTTATGTTACTAATTTATAATGAAACAAGTAAATAAGTGGAAGTTGAAGAAGAAAGAAACTTGAAAGAATCGGTAGAAGAGATTACCTCTTCATCGACATGCCTCTTTTAAACATCCTCTTAGGGAACTAGAATTGGTATTTTGAGAATAACAACACCTCTATACTGTAAATATAGAGGTTTAGAAGAGTAATTGTCAGGGTTTGGACGAGCTAGAAGGCTCAATATTGAGTGAAGAGGAGAGGGAAGGGGTTCCCTTTTATAAGAGAGGAGTGGGGCACTTTTGGAAACCTCCAAAATATTAATTTATAATAAACTCAAACCCCACCTAAAAACTTCCAAAGTGACTCAAATTTAGATATGAGGCATGATAGGGTTATAATATCATCAAAAAATCAAATTTATACAATGTTTGGATTTTTTTTTTAAACCTTATCATTTGGTTTTATCCTTATTTAACCTATTTAATTTTATTTGCAGTAATAATATTAAAATTTTTAAATAATTATAAATACTTACTTATGTGTTGTGAATTTTCCATAATTAGATAAATTATTACATTTTAGACCATATAATTTTAAATTCGTAATTTTTAAATATTTTTGTGATTTTTAAACAATTTAATAATATGTTATTTTTATGAAATATCAATAATGTCAATTTTGATACTATTCATTTATTTGAATTTAAATAAACTCAAAAAAAAGTATACATTCAAACAAAAATATTTAATATATTTCCAAAATGTAATATTCATCTATAAAATTTGTGGATCACATTAATTAGTTCATTTAATAAAAATTTTAATATTTTTAAAACCATTTATTTGATATTTCTCTTAATAAAATTATTACAACAACATTTTTGTATAATTATTTAATATACTTATTTTTTAGATAAAAATTAAAAATAAAATACTATAATTAAGGTAAATATATTATATTTCATAAAATAATTTTTTTCTAATTTATCTTCTATAACAACAAACTTTTTAAATGATATGTTTATTAAATTATAAAGGTGACAACTTTGACATCATTTAAAATAAAATAATATAAATGTCATAATGTGTTTTATAAGGCTCGAAATTGTCCACAAGTAGACAAAAGGATGATTAGGGTATAGATTTACTCTAAAAATTAGGTTTAGTCAAGTGTTTGGTTCTTTTTATTGGTATTATTATTTTCATAAAATCTATATTATTGAATTTTCACTAAATAAATAATTTCTGCATCATTAATGTATAAGCTATTAAAGTAATTATATATTTCTTAAAAATCACAAATAAACTAACATGATGAATAAAAACATTTTGTCTTTCAAATGAGTATTTTTAATTGAATGTATATTATGTATAACTTTATATTAAAAATACTTTAATTATTAAAGTTTGAGTGAGACATATTTCAATTTTTTAAAATAAAATAAATTAAAGGTCTTAATCACATACAAGTTGGTTAAAAAAGATAAAAATTAGACACAAGTATATTTCAAAACGAAATATAATCATACAATTATATTAATACAATTTTTAAGTTAATTTTATTATATTATGTTTACCATTAATTACCTAATTTACCATTAACTGTATTAAATAAAATTTACTGTAGTTACTATTCATAATGCCTAAAAATAAAAAGTATCCTATTTAAATAATTTGGACCTACTAATTACAAATATGGAATAAATTTTTCATATTCAAAACACAGAAGTTCTAGTATTTAATATAAAATTAATCCTGCTGTTGAAAAATTGAGTTTTAAAAGTTAAAACACTGCAAAAGATTGAAATATTTTTACCTATGAATTCAATGTAAAATTATTTCCAATTAAATAAATTATATTAATTGGTAAAAATATATTCTATTTATACTTTAAAACCATCCAATATTATAATTTAATCATATAAATTATCTTGATGAAAAAGTTGTTTTTAATTAAAATTTAGCGTATTTTTACTATTCAGCAAAATGTGAAGTTAATAAGAATAATGTAAAAAATTTATCCAATGTAAATTTTTATATCCTAATTCTAAAGAAGAAGTTTATTTTTTCAAATTTAACTTATAAACATGTCAAAAATTAGATTTAAAATGGGTGTGCCATCAAAAGGCGACAAAACTGCATTTTTTTTAAAATACTTCTTTTATCCGAAAAAATTAATTTTGTTCTCATAACATGTTCTAAAAAATATGTAATATTAATTATAAATTTATAAAATTAAAAATTTGGTTAATACTATTCATAATGACTAGTTCATAATAATATTATAATATATCATTGTTTAGTGAAACTCAGTATTGCGTACCATACACGCTATCGAGGAAGGTCACTCTTGTGTGTAACACAAGTTAAGTATATTGTTGCATATACTGCAAGATAATACTTTGTTTCTTATAGCACAAGCTAATCTTGGTGTAGCGTACAACATAAGACATCAATGAAAATATTATTTCTCATAAAATCTCAGGGTGTTACATTCTACCCCCCTTAAAATAAATTTTTCCCTTGAAATTCATCGGGGTTATAAATAGTTTACTAATTGAAAGTTTCTTTCATAGAAACCCACATCATAAAAAGTAATACTAAAACATAATTTTAAAAAGGAAATTTTGAAACATAACAGTCACCCAATGTAACTCAACCCTGGGTTACCACATAAGAGAATATAGGTGAAAATATGGATATGGAAGTGTAATCTAATCATCATGTTCTGATGAAGAGTGGTAGAGAACATGGCTATGAAAAAACCAACAATCACAAAATCATAAATTAGTGATGATATTAGGTACCATCTAATTCATTGGATATGAGGGTACTAGGATAACATTTTTGGTTTTCAAGATCCTTTCCCTATTGATGAATATTTTTTTGAATTAAGAGAAATACTTACTAGATTTTGGTACAATCTCACCATTGTTATTTCCTTGAACAATTTTCACTTAAAATATTAAAGAAAAAGAAGTTGAATTTTTCATTCTTGAAGTGTTAGTAGATCATGTGATAGAATGATAGGTCATTCCATCTATCTCAAACATAATGTTAGAAAAAGATAATAAATTCACATAAGTCCATATATGGTGAGATTAATTGTATATGGTTTCAAAAATGGACTTATACTTCATCTATCAAACCACTTAATAAAATAAAACTAACTTCTAAAAACTAGGGACTTCCTGTAGGCTAGTGGTAGGTGATAAAGGCTTGTCGTACTTAAGTTGTGGGTTCGATTCCCACATCCTTGTCTGACGCAACGGGTTGTCGCCCATCCTACAGGTTGTCCTTTTTATAAAACTATACTATTATAACATTCTAAAAAATATTTATCCTTAAACAATACCATCAGATGTCCAACATAATCCATTCCAACCTTTAGGCTTATCGAAAATACTTCTATCCAATCTCATAGTATAAAGAAAACGATTACTAGAAAGGTCATCTACCGAGCATGTAAATACCATCATTTATCCCCCATATATCATTAGATATATCTTGTTGGTCACGTTCCAAATATGTGAATACCTTAATCATGTATTCTCTTAATAGATGAGTTAACATAGAACCTTAGTGAAAACATTAATGCTATCAAAAGTTAACTCTTTCCACATACCAAAATCCCAAAAATTCTATATACTCAAACCATGATATCACTTTGTCCTTATATCAACAATGAGTTCATTAATACTATCAAACATATTATTTTCTTATTATCCCTTCATTATGCACATACCATCTACTTTTCAAAAATATTTTAATCACTTTTCATGGTTAATGGTACCATTCAACATATACTTTCAAATACTCAAAGAAAGACAATAGTGTATTAATACATAGGTTTTTCTTTATTCCATTGTACCATACATTATTCTTGATAAACATGAAATCATTATACAACCTTCTTAAACCATTGACCAAGCTTCATCATTTTATTTCTCAACACTACTTTCATCTCATATATCATTTGTAGTCTCTTCTTCATCATCATCATAAATACCACCCATACAACAATGATGATTCTCTTCATGATATTTTACCTTAGGGCATTGGTTTGCATAATGCCAATACATTCCACATTTAAAACATTTAACCATTGTTGATTTCTTAGCAATACCATTATCCTTGTCCATAGTATTAACTGAACCTTTTCCTTCGCAATTACTGGCTTTGTGTCCTTCTTTTCCACACCCAAAGCATCTTCCCGTTCCTTTGAAACATTCCCCTGGATGCCTCTCCCACATGATTTACATGAGGGAAATTGAACTTTCTTTCCTATATGATCATCATGAAACTCCATCTTTCTCTTATTATATGAGTTGAGAAACTTACCAAAGTTGAGATTATTGACCATATTATGAGATTTGTGATTAGGAATAATAATGATGTCTGGACTTCTAAATATTTTTTTCATTTGGTTTCTCATTAATAATATCATTATATTGTCCATAATATTCTCCATTAACATGAATCTTCTAGTTTCCATCCATTTTCTAAAACCCCAAAAGAATAGTGTGAGAGGCAAAAATCTTACTAGGAAAACAACATAATCATGGGGGAGTAATTTCAATATCTAACATATTCGGTTTAATCCTAGGTTATTCATGATTGTTATCAAAATTCTAGGATTGTAGCCTATACTTATACTTAACCTTAGGGACATCCCAAGACATACCTTAGAAATATCTCTAGGGATCTCACTAAAGTTTTCACATCATACTTTCCAAAGGTTATCTAAACCTTTCCTCTGATACCGACTTTAGAGTTCCAAGCTTGACATACATGGACATTACATTACTTTTGTAGAATACTTAATACATAACAAAAACAGACACCCATGCAATGTAATAGTTTAGTGTCTTTGGAAACTTGGAACAAAATCTTATAATCATGTTGAAAATATTTAACATCTCCCATAAATATATTTCCATTTTTCCTCTAACCTAAAACCTTTATTTATATCATAGGGAAAATAAAACATAAAAAGGGTGAGCTCAAATGCTTATTAAGGGTCATCATGGAGAAAATAAAACAAACCATATACATTTGAACTTAAAAACATAAACATAAAATCTAAACATCAAAATCTTGGGAAATGACATAAAACATGTAATTAAACAAGGAATAGATCATAAAGGAACATTAATCATGATAAAATATCATTGGAATAAAAAATGTAATTTTGGAAAACCATTAAGCACATGTTATGATTTCCATAGTAGCCAAGGCATTGCTGCCAAGACCATGATAGTGGAAAAAGTCCATTACTGAACCGAGTTCACTTTCTGTTCCATCCATGTCTACCTCATGAGATATAAATCTTTACCCAATGAATTGGAGGAAGATATAGGTCCCACCCATCTCATAATGAAATCATTCTTTCATGTTCTACAAAATAAACATAAATAATTCATCATAACCCAAAGAATAATATGGGTTTCATAAACATCATCCCATCATAACATAATACATATAAAACAAATGGATATCATTTTATCATAAGAAAAATCAAACCATGAAAATAATAGAGACATTATAATTGAAACATAAACATACTAAATATTTTCATCTTAGATGGAAAATAATTTTGATAAAACACATGAAATGAATTCTTGAGGAAAATATCCTTTCTTTTTAAAAATAAATTTCTTTTCACAAAATGCCATGAAATTTTAAAAGAAAAGGATTTTGTTGAAAATAATCATGAAATCATGTAGAGGAATCTTCATGGAAATAAGGTATTATGAAATCGTAAAAATCCATTCATGCTGTATAAGTTGAAAAAAACATTCTTCTTGTACTTTTGCCTGAAAAGTCAAAAAGTACCTTGTATGGTAAACAAATGAAAAATTCCATCCATACCATGTGGTAAAAAAGGGTAAAAATGACTATAAAAATACATGGAAGAATATTTATAATTTTATGAAAACATTTTGAGAAAATATAGACATGGATGGTAAACATAACCCCAGTAAATACTTACGAATAAACAATCTCGGATAAGAATGAAATTGGAATAATTATCCCTAACCTTATGTCAAATTTCTTCCATATGTGTTTGAGACTCCTGTATAGTGGGTTTAAACATATTATTAAATTTTAACAGAACCATAATAATATTTATGATATCATATATTATTCACCTATGATATTATATTACCTGTTCATTTGTCAATTCCATGTTAAAACAGCATTTTGGGTAAAATCGTTTCATTTATCGTACGTGTTTTGACTTGTAATTATTATTATGACTACATAGATCATTATTACTTAATTCAAGAATGTAAAACATGATTTATATATAATATATATTCATCATAGAAATATATATAGTAGATCAATAAATGAAATGAAATACATCGTTCATGGAGATGGTAGGTCGTACGTATACCTGAATGCTGTTTTCATTTCCTTATTAAATTGAATGGAAGTAAATAAATGAAATATAAATAAATATATTATCATTATTATGTAATATATTTCATGATTATTTATTATATATACTTTATAATCATTCTGTAATGGTTAACATGGTGAATGAATCTCATCGTGTCGTCGAGACGGTAATTCATACATACGCACGAGCGATGATATCGTTCCCACAATTATTGAATAGAATTTGAGTGGATGATAAAATATCTCAGAATCAGTATGATGTTATAATAATCATATATAGTTATTATTCCCACAATAATATCCATCCAAGTATGGTGGTGGGGGAAAAACAGATTACACCACGGCGTTGAGACGGTAAGCCGTACATACGCACGCGTGGTGATTTCATTTTTCATAGGATGGATATAGGGTTGTTTCATATTTATAATAACATATAAGTATATTATTGATACTTATGTTGTTACTTTCTAATGAAACAACTAAATAAGAGGATGTTGAAGATGAAATAAACTTGAATGAATCGGTAGAAGAAATTTCCTCTTTCTCGACGTGCCTCTTTTAAACTTCCTCTTAGGGAACTAGAGTTGGTCTTTTGAGAAGACCAGAACCTCTATAATGTAACTAGAGAGGTTTAGAAGAGAAATTTTCAGGGTTTTCCCCAGATTTAAGGCTCAGGAATAAGTTAATATGAGAGGGAAGGGGTTCCCTTTTATAAGACAGGAGATAGGCACTTTTGGAAACCTCTAAAATATTAATTTATAATAAACTCAAATCGCACATAAAAACATCTAAAGGGACTCAAATTCGGATATGAGGTATGATAGGGTTGTAATATCATACAAAAATTAAATTTTGACTTGTTTTAATTTTATTTTAAACCTTATAAATTTGATTTATCCTTATTTAATCTATTTAATTTTATTTGCGGTAATAATATTCTAATTTTAAATTGTTATAAATACTTACTTATGTGTATTGAATTTTCTATAATTAGATTAATTATTACATTTTCGACCATATAATTTTAAATTTGTAATTTTTAAATATTCTTGTGATTTTAAAATATTTAATAATATGTTATTTTTATAAAATATCAATAATGTCAATTTTAACACTATTCATTTATTTTAATTTAAATAAAATCCAAAAAGAGGACATATTCAAACCAAAATATTTAATAGATTCCTAACATTTAATATGATTCTAGAAAATCTATTGAGCACATTAATTAGTTCACTTAATTTATTTTTTAATATTTTTAAAACCATTTATTTTATATTTCTCTTAATAAAATAATTACTACAACATTTTCGTATAATTATTTAAAATACATATTTTGTTTCATAAAAATTAAAAATAAAATACTATAATAAAGTTAAATCTATTATATTTCATAAAATACTTTTAGTAGAATTTATCCTCTAAAATAGACTACATTTGAAATGATATGTTTATTAAATTATGAAGGTGAAAATTTTGACATCATTTAAAATAAAATAATATAAATGTCATAATCTTTTTTATAAGGCTACAAATTGTCCAAAAGTAGACCCTTGGATTCTTAAGGTGTAGAGGTACTTGAAAAATAATGTTTAGTCAAGTTTATGCTCCTTTTGATGGGTATTAGTATTTTAATAAAAACTATATCATTGATTTTTCAATAAATAAATAATTTCTGAATCATTAATTTATAAGATATTAAAGTAATTATATATTTCATAAAAATCACAATTAAATTACCATAATGACGAAAAAAAATTTATATTTCAAATGAGTATTTATAATCGATTTTATATTGTGTATCACCTTATATTAAAAATACTTTAATTATTAAAGTTTTAGTGAGACATATTTCACTTTCTTTAAATAAAACAAATTAAAGGTCTTAATCACATCCAAGTTGGTTCCAAAAGATACAATTTCGACCCAAGCATATTTTAGGATGAAATATAATCATCCAATTATATTAATACAAGTGTTATGGTAATTTTATAATATTATTTTTACCCTTAATTACCTGATTTACCTTTAACTGAAGAAAATAAAATTTACCATAGTTACTATTCATAATGCCTAAAAATAAAAATTATCCTATTAACATAATTTGGACCTACTGATTCCATATATGGAATCCATTTTTACAAATGCAAAACACAAAAGTTGTAGTATTTAATTTAAAATTAATCCCACTGTTGAGAAAACGAGTTTTAAAAGTTAAAACATTGCAAAAGATTGAAATGTTTTTACCTATGAATTCAATGTAAAATTAAGGATAATGAAATAAATTATATTAACTGGTAAAAATATATTCTATTTATAATTTAAAACCATCCAATATTATAATTTAACCATATAAATTATCTCTATGAAAAAAGTTGTTTTTAATTAATATTTAGCATTTTTTTACTATTCATGAAAATGTGAAGGTTATCAAAATAATGTCAAAAATTTATCGAATATGAATTTTTATATTCTGATTCAAAATAAGAAGTTCAATTTTTCAAATTAAACTTATAAACTTGTCAAAAATTAGATTTAAAATGGGTGCACCATCAAAAGGCGACAAAACTGCATTTTTTTTAAAAAATACTTATTTTATCCGAAAAAATAATTTTGTTCTCATACCATGTTATAGAAAATTTGTAAGATGAATTATAATGTTATAAAATTCAAAATGAATTTAATACTATTCGTAAAAGCTAGTTCATAATAATATTATAATATATCATTGTTTAGTGAAACTATGTATTGCGTACCACACAAGCTATCGAGGAAGGTCACCCTTACGTGTAACACAAGCCAAGTATATTATTGCATATACTGCAAGATAATACGGTGTTGTGTATAGTGCAAGATAATATTAGTGTTGCATACAACATAATACATAAAAGAAAAGATTATTTCTCATAAAATCTCAGGGTGTTACAGATAAGGTTATGGAACAAAAGCTATTAGGACTAGAGATCACCGAATAAATGGTCGAGATGGTTAAAACCATTCAGAAGAATATCAAGGAAACTCAATGTCAGCAAAAGATTTATTATTATAATCGTCAATTTTATCTAGAGTTTTAAGTTTGTGAAAAGGTGTTTCTAAAAATCTCATCCTGGAATAAAGTTATGAGATTCCGGAAGAAAGGGAGACTATGCCCTTGGTATATTGGACCCTTTGAAATTCTTGATTGTATCGGGACAAAAGCATATCAATAAAAAAATCCTCCAAATATATCTCAAGTCCATTATGTGTTCCATTTATCTCTCTGGAATATGTACATACCTGACCCTTCAAATGTACTAAACTTAGAGGTCTTACCGCTGGAGTAGGTTCTTTCTTATAAGGAGAAACCTATTGAAATTCTTGACCAATTAGAGAAAATTTTACAAAACAAGACCACTCAACTGGTCAATTATTTGTAGGGTAATCACCAGTTATAGGAATCTATGTGGGAACTTGAGGACACAATGAAGGATAATTATCTTCACTTTTTTTTACCCGACTGATGAATTTCAAGGGAGGAATTCATTTTATTGGGGGTAGAATGTAACACCCAGAGTTTTTATAGACCTGTTTTTTCGAATAAATTTAAAATTTCATTTATAACTTGAAATTAAGTAATTAAAATATTCCTTTCACACATATCTCGTTCGACATATGTTACATGCAGTACTGACTTTCCACACATTACACACAACACAGACTTAGCATACGATGCACGCAACACTGAGTTTCTATGAAACATCTATTTTTATTGTATTAATTTTTTAATTAAAATAATTATAACCTAGCTGTTAAACATAATAATATAAATAATAATAAATACTTTTCTAATATTGTCAAAAAAAATTATCTAAATAAAATATATTGATAATAAATGATATGATTTATGGTAATGTCCTCAAATGTTTAAAAGTACTATTTTATCAAATAACGTGTTTGTAATTACATTATAATAAAGTTATTTTTTAAAAAATTTAGAAATTTAGTTCGATAAAATAAACTTTATTTTTGAATTAATAATCATAAAATTATCTTAGGGTGGATTTTTGATATTTTTCGGAGAAAATTCATTTGTTTTCATGAATAGTAAAAAATGTACATTTTAGTTTAAAAATTCCTTTTTCTAATTAATTATTAATTATAAATGATATTTTCAATTAGTCACATTAGATAAATATTAAATATATTAATACAGTTTAATTAATTTGAATCAATTTCACTTTGAAACTGAATATAAAATCTTAACAATCTTTTGAACATTTTTCTACTTTAAAACCCCTTTTTCAACCTGTCTGTAGGATTATCACTCATATTAATTATTCCTCTTATGTGATTTGAATATAAAAAATCCTTTAAAAACCATTATTATATGTATAATGTTTATATTCTAATAAGACCCTATAAATTGTTTACCAGAATGATTACTAAAAATGATTAAAACTAGTCATAGAAATTAAGGCCAAACTAAACATAATTATGGAAAAAACCTTAAAATTAAAGACCGAAATGACCTATAAACTAGTCCAAAACCATTGTATTTAACAATTTTGGATATAAAACATCAATTATTGAGTTTGGATGGGTTTTTATGACTTTTTATTTTTAAAATCATGTGCACACCAAAATAGTTTCTTAAAATTCCAAATGAGTCATTTTTCGTCCCTCTAAAAAGACACCACCTCTACCCATTCATCACATCTCTCAAACACACTATGTTTGTAAAATATCTGTCCAATTATCCTCCCAAAAATCATACCTTATAACATTAATCTTCCCTTTAGGAATAAATCTTCTCAATGAATCCTTTTTTCCTAAACTAAAGGGAGTTCCCTGATTAAGAGGTAACATCTTCTCTCAATCTTGTTTCGATTATTTTTTTATCCACCCCTTAAAGTACCTTAATTCCATTATTGTATTATGAAAAAGTATCCTATATATATTAGTATTTTTATGAGAATTTCCCAACCTAAACATACCCACGCCTCCTCTTAATGGATGATTAATAAACTAATTCCGTGTAAGACAAACTGCTATCTCACAAAACAATGATTGTTCATTTCTCCTTTAAGTATGAGTTTAATGAACTTATATGATATATATGATAATTATAATGTAATAATGATATATTTATATATATATATATGTAATTTATATTCTTTCTTTCAATACAATAATAAAAATAGAAACAACGTTCATGGATACGTACAACTTACCATATCCATGAACGATATATTCCATTCCATAATCCAATATATTATAGATTATTATAATAAAAATTTCATGTATATAACTGATATTTATATCATATATTACATTCTATAATCATGATATAATTATAAGTACTAACGATGTAACAAATTAAGATACTTGTGAAGAACAAAGTGAATATTACTCTAAGTGAAACCTTATCATAGGATCGTTATCAAGTGGGTAATGTAAGATCATACTAAAATAATATATGATAAAATATATAAGAATTATATTATTTATAATATTTTTAATAAACTTATATTTACTACAAAGTGATATTTTACAAGTGTAGTGAGAGTCAAGACACAAGGTAAGGGGATTTTTTATCTCACTATTAATTTATGTGAGATAAAAGCTATGTTTCTCACTCTTTAATTTTGTGTGGTGTATGAAATACACATGAGTTTATTCTATGTATATTTTAAATAATTTATTGGCATTCCCATTTCCATTCTATGATCTTTCCTTCAGGGGGTTTAGTATTCAAAAGATACCAAATTGGTAAAATAGTTTTATATCAACTTTCCTTCTTTGACATTCGTGTTTTGTTATCCACCTAAACTCTTTTTTAAGGTGTATATACTTAAATTATACATGTTATATAATTAAAAAACTTATTCTAATGATATATCAAGCTTAATTTAAATCCATTTTCTTACATGGTGAGTATTATCCCATGTTACTAGGTCATAAGAGTTGATTGAGACAATCTCATCGCTTTTCGAGATTGTTTATGCCTACGCTTATTTGTTGAAATATTATGATACATCTCTCATGAATATACATGTGTTTTCTTATCCTATGTTTATTCAAGATAACCTCATTTTTTAGTACCAGTTTTCCACTCGTTGTTTCTTTAGACAATGTTTTTTGTTAAATATGACCATCTCTCTCTTCGGTCAAAAATCTATTGTATACAGAAAACCAAGTTTTCAAAATGATTTAATTTTTTTAAAAAATGTTTTAAAAAGGTCCTTTAAGATAATTTTCTTAAGAAATGGATTTTAATAGAAATAAAAGCTCAATGTAAATGGTTTCAAATATATTTTTAAATAAAATGGTTTTCAGAATGTTTTAGGTTATAAAAAGAATTTTTCAAAGAATAAAGGATATTTTCCTCAACAATTGTTTCTAAAATATAGTTAAAAACAATGTACCTTCTAAGAAAACATCCATTGGTGTTACTTATGCCTTTATGGGGAAATTATTCAATGATTCCATTCATATTATTTCTTTTAATGGATTATGTTTTGATGGAATGATGTTATGAAACCCCTTTCTCATTGACATGTTATATGAATTTGAATCCAGATTCTTCAAATGGGTTATGTTTATAATGAAATGATTATAAAACCTATATATTTACATATGTTATGATATATTTCCATGTTTATGAAACCCATTTCATTTCATGGGTTATGATATGTTTATTTATGATCTTATGGAAAAATTATCTATGATTTCATTATGTGATGTGTGGGACCTATATCTACCACCAATGCATTAGGAAAATATTTATATCACATGATATAGATAGGGATAAAATTAGGGTTTAATTAGATCAGTAATATAGGCTAGGAATGAGGGTTTACTCAGTTCAGTAATATAGGTCTAGAATGAGGGATTACTTGCTTCTGTAGTACAAGGCTAGAATGGGGGTTCACCCAGTTCGGTAAAGGAATGTGTCCACTAAGATAGTCTTGGCAGTGCTGCCCTGGAAACTATGAAAATCATTATATGCTTACATGTTTCTATAATTACATGTATTTATCTTATGTTATTCTTTCATGGATTATGTCCTTTACATCCTTTTGATTTATAGCTTATGAACTGCCATGCTTTATGCCATGATTCTTGTATATGATCTTTCATATGTAGGGTATGATCTTCTATTTTCATGATCATGTTATTATACAATTATACTAATGTTTATGCTTAAATGTCTCCCTTTTTTACCCTTACCAAGAATTTTAACTTACACCTTTTTATGTTTCCTTCACACCATGTTATAAAGATATGTCTTATGTTTGATGTTTCTAAAAAGGGTGATAGCCGCGAAGAACCTAGTTGGGGTAAATGTAGCCCACATCTGTACATGTTTTATGTTTCCATGTTTCCAAAGGCACTATACCAACTACAGTATTTTGGCTTCTATTTTTATAATGTTTAAGTATTCCTCATAGGTAATGTAATGTTAATGTTTGAAAATCGAAGGTCATTTTACCATATCCTTGAAACATGACCTAGGTTTTCATAAAAAGAAACTTGGGATTGATTTAACCATAAAAATGACATATGATAGAATAAAAATAATAGAGTAAAATTAATTATCCTGAACATATCATATTTCAATAAAACCAAAAGATAACATCCAATAAATAGATACAATGATCTAAAAAATGAAATATAAATAACAACGTGGAACCCAAAACAACCCATGAGTCCATCCCCATGTGACCAAATGTCAACATAATTCCAGCCTGACAAAAAGGAATCACAAACTAAGAGAATATTCCTATAAATGATTCTCTTAGAATTACCGGTATTATATAAAACCATGGCTATAGATACAATATGAAAAGGGTAGGGTGTGAGCACTAATTCTTTATATGATACTACTAAATAATCCACCCAAATACTAGAAACGTAAATTTATTATTTCATTCTAAAGACAATTTTATAAACCATTTCATCAAGAAATTATTTCATTTTTATAAACTTCCATTCAAGGCTTTATTTGGTTTTGTTTTCAAAATCATGTCATATTCAATAAATCACAAGAACATGACAGACAATTCATGAAGTATAATCAAAGTAAATATTTATGTTTTTTAGGAATTCATAAATCAAGAGGTAGGAAAATATAAAATAGATTTCCACATGATGTACCCACAAAAGTACCTAGGGGGAAATCCCTACACAAGGGTATGCAAAAATAAAAAACATATAACACTAATTAGTATAAGTAATGACCAAATTTTGGGAATAATCATGCCTTTGAAATTCTACCTCTATTAAACATGGAATCAAGGGAACCAACCCTAGTGATAACTAACTTCATTATGGTATGTCTTTCTATGCTTTTTATCTATATTCCAAGGTTTTCCCAATGTTATATTATATAATCGTCATTTTTAAAGAATTAAATTTCATAATTACAAGTTATCACCTTCCATTTCCAAGAATAGAAACTCTTTTTAAATCGAATTCATATTTTATACATTTTATCAAACACATCATGTATAAAAAAAAATGGGTTTAAAAAACCATTTTTATAGAACAATTATATATCCCTCAAAATTATATTTCAACTATCATTGATTTTAAACAATAAAATTTATAAATTAAAACCATTGGGAATCATAATAACATAGTCATACCATGGGGGTGAACTTCGGATTGAAACAACTACATGAAGAAATATGAAAATAATATCATAATAAAAATGAGGAATTGAAAAGATCAGATCAGGTCCTCACCAATGTATTTCAAATAGAATCATAAAAAATTCCTATTAAAGACATCTATATCTAGAAGAAACTAACTAATATATTTCCATCAAGATAATGGGAAGATGAAACAAGGTGAAATATTGGGAAATAAGGAGAATCCAAGGGAAAAAATGATCATACCTTCATAATATCTTCAGAAAATGATAAATGATCACTATGTAATCAAAGGGAGAGACATTTAATGAATATTGGATTGTCTTTTGTGATCTAATAATTATTTGTTGGAGGAATAAGGGTTAAAATGGTAAATGGAATCTAGGTAAGATTTCAATTTTAATAGTTTAGTTAATGGAGCACCGTTTCAGTGCAAATTTTGAAAAACAATAAACCAACCACATGTTGGACACTATTATTAGAAAAAAAATATCATATATTTATATAGAATGTCGTATGGTTTGAAAAATCGACCTCATGATATATGAAAACCACTAGAAAAAATTCCAGACATTCACATGATTTTCCCTAATAGTCTAATATTTTTAATACCCATGCTCAAATCATGTATAATTCCATTAGAACCCACAGAGAAATTTCACATGGTTAACTCACTGTTTAACCAACCATGTGCGTATACCATGTGCCTGACCAATTTACCCTAAAATTTCAAATTTTGTCTATGGACCCCAAAAAACCTATAGAGCATCAAAAGTGATAGACCAAGCTCAAAATTTGTATCCCTTTGACCTAGAGCACATCACACATTCATGGGGGTACTATTCATGCCATATAAATGATTTAAATGACAACCCCAATGATTATATTTTTATATATTTGAATTTACTTACATATATTATATATAAATATACATAACAAAATATGCATTTTTAATATATTTATATAATTATATAAATAAAATTCAACATGTTACATTTAAATCAACAAATTAAGGAATATAAATAAATTATGAATTATTTTCATTAATGAATATAAATTTAATAATTTTAATATATACATTATGAAAATAATATTGATAATAACATTTAAATTTAATATGAACTATAGTTTTTATTATACATTTTCTATGTATATATATTAGTATATTCATCTATTTATTTATATATAATCATATATATATATACACAAAAACATATAATTAACAAATTTATTTATAATATAAACATATATATCTAATAAATTATATAATATGAATAAAAATATACAATAAATATGAATATAAAATAAATATTTAATGTGTATATATATATCTATGTGGGGGAATATGCAAACTTATATTAATACATATATATATATTTTTAAACTTAAATACAAACACACACATATAAATATAATCATATATGTATATTATATATATGTATATTGTAAATTTTATAACATGAATATAAATATATGAATATGACTATATTGATATGTATATAAAAAATTGTATAATTTGACATTAAATATATTATAAAATAAAGCATAAATGATAATATATATATATATATATATTATATATATATTGTTATGTAATTGATTTTTAAAATTATATTAATATGCACATAAAAAATATTATATATATGGTGACCTTTGTCGATGCTAAGAAATATATCTCAATGGTGGTATTTTTATTTGTGTTTTCTAGAGTTTATTAATTTGACCATTATCAGAAAATTTTATCTAGTGCTGATTAATGTATTCCCTTTATCGGTGCTTTTGTGTATTATTGATTAATAGTAGCACTAAATATAGCTAAATTTATAAAATTGTTCCCCACATGATCCCTCAAGCAAAATCACATAGAACATTGGTTAAAGACTCTCAATGACTATCTTATATACCCGATGATCTTATATAAAAATGGACCAATAAGGAACCCCAAAGAACAATCATGACATAAAATTACTAAACACAAAGATAAACACACACACACATAAAACTATATTGAATATATTTATATATAGTACATGATGGTTCACAAATTTATAACTCATATGAAACAATATTATCCATAAAAATACTTGTAAATAAAAGTTTTCAGAACGTAACATAGGTTTATGAGTGGAATCATCAAACAAAACTAAAATATTTGAAAAATATTTATGTCAGGGCTCAAAAAACTCAATATCCTAAAGAAGATAAATAATATTTTTGACTACTATGAAGAAATAAAAATGCTATTATATTTAAAATAACTTTATTATAATGTCATGATAATAAACCATTCTAAATGTTAAAAAATTTGACACTGATAAAAACCTCCCTTATAAGAACTTTTTTTATTACCAATAAATTTTCTTTATATGAACAATTATATTAGAGTATATAAAATAAAATTTAGTAAACGTTAATTGGAATTGGGATCTTAGAATGTCTTGAACCCATATACTCTTAGATGAGGAATGATTGGATGACCACTCGACATAGAGAGTTCATAAAATTATTATAACATAGATTATATATATATCCCATAGTAAAATAAAATTAGAAACATCCTCACTTTTGGAAGTAGAAAACTAGGATACATTAGTTCATGTTAAAGAAAAAGATAAAAAAGTTGAAGATCAAACAAAATCTAGAACAAAAAGTTTTTCCCCATTTATATTCTCAAAGAAAAGAAGTTCAGTATTTATAGAATCAACGAATAATTACTAGTATTGGTCTTAAAATTATAAAACTCTGTTTTCATGAAAAGGACCAGGGAAATACTCAATAAATTTCCTCCATCCTAAAAATACTTGATTGAATCTGATCCACAAAACATTTTTTCCTTTTAAGAGGATTCATCTTTTCATGATGAAATAATATTTATTTTTATTTATATTATTTTTTCTGAAAAACTTCCAAAAGAATTTAATTTTTTCCCTCTAAAAGAAGGAACATACACATATATATTATTTATATAAATTAATATATATATATATATAAGTATATCCATCACATTATATTAACACACATAGATATGATTTTCCTATTTTAAAATCCATTTTATTGTTTTTTATTATAAAAAATTAATACCAATATCACATAATACTATTTATATATAATTATATATATATATATTTATTTATTTATACACAAATATAAATTATTTATATATATAAGAATTAAATATGGCATAATATTGTTTTAGGTTATTTGGGACGAAATGTTTCCATGGACAATATTAATTGTTTTCATTTCTAGAACTTATTTTCAATGGAATTAAAACGTAAAAAATTAATTTCTGAAACATGGTTTAAATAAAAAATATTAGTGATGAGAAATCACAAATAAGTTATAGTGTAATATATTTTATGATAGAACCTGATATCCATTTTAAAAATAATTGACCATGCATTTTTAGTGAATGAATTTAACTTCATCAAAAAAGCTATACAACATCATTATTTGTTATATCAATGAGAGAAATAGTTTTATGTATTTTTTTAATAATTATCAATCTATCACGAAAAAATAATAAAAATAGAAGAAACAAATAAAAATATAAAAATATAAAATAATTTCATAAATAAATATTTAAAACATTTAATATATATTATTTTTATTAAAATATAATAAACAAGTCACTATAAAGGATATGGAAATATATAAGAGTACCTTATGGGGTTGGAATAAACTCTTTCACTAAACAACAAAAGAATCATAACATGTACTCGATCATCTATTCATTATATTACTAATGATGATGTTGTTGCTACTCTTCTAACTCTATTGTAAACCACTATGTAGTCTCATCCTGAGTTATAATTTTCTCCTTATACTATAGAAAAAAATTGATAATATTATATGAGTTACCTTTGATCTATAAAATGGAATCATTGTGGTAAAACTGTAACTGGTTGGCATCAAATGTAAAATAATACTAATCAGTTGGATTATTTTAATACCACCTTCAATTGATTTTTTTCAAGCCTCGTCCTCAATGAATGACTGACATGATCCTTCATCGTAATTTCTTTCTATATTATATTGAATATCACATATAGGGGATGACTCTATCACTTATAAATCCTATGAATATCTAATTATAAATGAAATAAATATAAACTATATTTTTTAATTTATTAAATGATAAATAATACTAATTTTAATTTTTCACCGTCTATCACCAATAATATGACTGGTAGTATCCGCAATTTACATCCTCTTGTACCCATAAAATGAACAAACAATGTGATCAATGCAAAACTTCATAAATAAAAGGCATAAATTGTTTATTAAAACTACGTATAATATAATAATTGTTGTTACATACCATAATCTAATGATGTGTGTAAACATTGTGACTGAACTCTATGAATGAAATCCTAACTCCCCTAACTCCAGATATATATTTATGATCTCGTCGTAATATTCTTCCTCTCAAATGTTTAAAAAAATCCCATCCAATCCTACTTGGGGATCTAGTTAGATTGATAACAAACACAAGATTCATCGAAGATCCTCATTCATGTTCACTCGATATATCTCTTTTGAATATTGTGTGAATACATTCTGAAAAAATCTTGAATGAAATATTCTCAGGATTTCTAGGTTGAGGGACTTATTTATTATTCAATAGGAAGACATAAAACGTGGAAATATTTAATAATAAGTTTCAAGTTAAATAAATTTTAAATAAAATATACTATATAATCACATACTATATATTGATAAAACATGAGATAACCTATATTGATGGGACACTGATCTCATGATTCCCAATAAGAATAAATATAATTCAATAGATCAATAGATAACTGACCAATAACTACATGCAAAAACATTGAATATAAGAAAGCATAGTTAAATAAATAGTAGATAAACTAAATTAATTATAACTAAATAAAATACATATAAAAAAATACTTCATTAAACAAATATAAAAATAAATAAAAATATTCAACTTAGTAAAAGAGTTTGAAATTATCAGTCTAGAATGGAATTAACCTATCCTACTAATTTTTTAAACAAATAATCTCATATATCTCACACAAACGACAAAACACGAGCACTATCACTAGATAGTTAATTCTTGACTATGTTTTCATTAGATCATCAAAATCATATATAAACATATAAAATTTAAGATTAACACCATTAACTAATAGTTTATATTTCAAGGATCATATATAAAGTATTAATAAATATTTATTAACAAAATTAATATATACTCAACATAATTTTATATAGATTGAAAAAAATAATTATTCTTATTCATATTTATATTCTACACCATCAACATTTTCATCTTCTTCATCTAAATCATAAATTTATATAATATATTCAATTAAATTATATATCGTTTTTTAAATACAAAAATAGTTACAGAAAATATATTATAAACACTCTCAAACCATTATTGTAATGTCTTTTAATCAGTATCCATATCTCTTAAAGTAAGAAAAGTATTCAGTGATGTCACTTGAAATAATTTAATATTTTAAAACTCTAAAAACTCATTAATATTTCTAATAAACTTAATATCATGATATTTCATATTTACTACACTCAACCAACAATTTAAATATCTCATATAAGGAAAATAATTTTGGTGGTGTTCTTGATGTTCTTGATGTGACACTATAAATAATTCATTTTCATCAAGATAACATATATATATAAATGACTCCATGATAGGGAAGATCACACAACCCATGATTAGTATCAATTCAATTATATTAACAAATTGTTAAAAATTAAATCTCAAATAGGATAACATAATAATTTCATCCCGTATGACATAAAACTCAATTTCCCTTTTTTGGCAAACATTATCACTCATTGATTTTTTTACTCACCAAATGTGTCTATATAAAATTGAAATCCATTAATCTCAAGATAAATATATTATTTTACAAATTTATACAGATTTATAATTGGGGGAAAAATATATTATCAATACTATTTCAATATTTAAAAACCTGGAAAATTTTAAATTAATTATTATTACAAAAAATAGTATATTAATTTCATAAATGTGACAAAAAATATATTTCACATATGAAAATATGAATCCATAAATTCCATTCATAGTGATTTTTATGAGTTGGAAGAAAATTATCACAAATTATTTTATACTATCATCACAAAATCTACATAACGAATAATAAATGAAGGTTTTTTGAAAATGGTAACAAAATTATTAAATATTGATCTTACTATAAAAATCCTTTAATTTTAACATTATTGATTGGAAAATATTTATAATTAATGCGTGGTTCATAATTTAAAATTCATGATTAATGTTTATATACAAAGTCATGTATAGGATGATAAAATTTTGATAATTTATTATCAGTACGATCATATAAAATTTAGACATTGTGACCCTTTGATTATTTTTAGAGTAATATTTAAATTGAAAAATATTAGAGTATAAATATGAAATTTATTTTAGTAATTATCAATCAAAAATTGATCCATCAAATAAAGTTTTGATACAAGCATTCTACCAGAATTTTATACCAACCTATCAAATATGCACTTCATCAAAAGTGTACCATAACTTTATATTATACTTCATACAATGAATGAGATATTATATGTTTTATTTAATTAACTAATTTCAATGGAAATATTTTTTTTATAAATAACGTAATCATATAAAAGTATTTTATTATAGATTACCAAATAAATTATAGTTTGATGTTGCATTGAAAATTTATCAACAAAGTGAAATTTCAGTGAACACATCCAAAATCGATGAATTAAATAACCCTCTAATTCTAATTGGAAATATTCATTTAATTATTTCATTAATATAATTATAGAGAATATATTCTACAAAGAATATAATTATTTATATAATTCCACTAAGGTATCATTAATCAAAAGTATTAGAATACTAGCGTATTTTTAAGAATATTATTATGATTATTTTGTTGAAATTTTTATTATGATATGCATGACATTTGTATCTTGTGAATACATTAGATCAATGTATAGTTGGATTATTGTTTTCATAAGATATGATCTTAACATCATTCTTGGTAAATGAATAATAAATGTTACCATTCATGGATTCCTTCCACATAAGTTTTTATTTAAAGAATACCCACATAAGATATAACAGAAATGGAGATTAATTATTTCATTTGATGCATGATTTGGTCAATGAATTTGGTCATGTGTTATAAAAAATGAGTAAAAATGACAACACTAAAGAAGCACTATCGAGGGATTTATGGTTCCCGCCATCATGTGATGGATGTATGTGATCTGACATGATACATCATTAAAACAACCAGATACATGAACCTATCATTATCTACCCCTTTAATCCTATGAGGTGATAACACGTCATGTAGGATGGTGGATTCTCCTTATATGATGAGAAATTTAGGATTATACCATGGATATTAACAATGAAAGGATTCTATTTTTCTACCACATTAGTGATCTTTATCAAATATATATGTGGAAGACAAATGTTTCTTTTGATCATAGGTGTAAGGTTCACATGTTATTTTTAAAGATTTTTATTTCTATTTTTTTCATGAATTATATAATTTTCATAGAAATGTTTTTCATAAATTTATATATCTATTTTTCTAACTCTTATATGTTTAATTTGACCTTTAAAAACTAGAAGTGTTTTAAGGGAATCCCATGTGATCAAATTCTTGAAATCATGTTTTTAAAATGAAGAACCATAATGTAACGTTATTTTAAGAATTAACATACTACGGAGATAAAAACCTGATGTCTTGATTATACGATAACATAAATTATTGTAAAACTTGAAATTAAATTATTTTTACAGTGTCATATTAACTGAGAGACAATGACAATGCGTTACCTGATAATTTATCTTCAAGAGAGTCTCTCATTTTATAACTATTAAATAAAGTAATCTTTGTTGGTTCTTGACCTTATGTTATACTAATAACATGATATAGATTTTAAGGGGAAACATAAATTATGAGATAATGTAACCTACATCTCTGAACACCAAAACATATCATTGTATGTTCAATTCTTAATATTATATAGTGTGGTAATTTTGTTTGGAATTCCTCCTATTAAACATGTTAAGCATTAGTGTATTATTACGTTCAAGAAATTAAATTAAATTAACATTTTAGAACATTTTTTTATAATTTATCATTTTTTATAAATGTTGAGTGTTAGGAATTCTAAAATGAGTTATTTTGACCTTGAATTTTATATAAAAATATATATAAGGTCATAATATAAAGTGTTTATACATTATCATGATAGATTATAATTATCAAATTTTAATTGTTCAAATTAAAGCCCTATTTTGAGAAATTATTCATACCTCATCAACACGAGTATTAATGAATGATATGATCAATGTTAAATAATGATAAATATGTGACATTTTTAATTTATAATTTTTTGGATTTATTGAAATTTGGATAAAAATGATTATAATACACAAAATATCATATATTTAAAGTGACATGCCACATAATGTACCGTATTATGAATTATATATAATTATTATACATTCATGTTTATGCAATGTCAACAATGATGAACTACTTTGTAAAATGTGTATAATTCAATATTTTAGGATTTATTCCTAAATAATTATCAAATTTAAAAATATTAGAAATTTTATTTAAAAATTATTTCCAGGATAATTTTTCCTGAATTTAAATTTTTTTTATGGTGAATATTTTTATTCTTTTTTTGAAAGATGTAATATTTATTCTTACAAACCCATATAGATTTATAATAAATGCTATCAAAAAAATTATTTTTGATCCAACATGAACATGGTTTTTAGCTGAAGTTATTATATTATATATAATTGTTAAATATATTTTATATGTAATAGGTTGTAGAGATATGATGAATTGAATTATATATTGAGTAATGTCCCCTCATGGGGAGGGACTTTGGATGAGACATCCAATTATCTTGGAGTCTTATGAGTTGTTCAATAATGGTTGGGGTCATCTATCTTGGGATTTAGTCATACTCATGTAGAGTTGTTAAATCATATATAAATCTAAACATTTACATCTTGAGCTCTTGTTCTGTGTGAATAATATGAATTTGGGTATTATTAAATATTTTTGAATTATATTTTAGGTAAGTGATGAAAAATGTGGGTTGTGTAATGAGTTACACCTCAATATGGTTTAAAAATATTAATTTTCTAGGTAAAATAGTATTAGAAAAATAAGTAACTATAAGTATGCATAAATTATGGACTAACATGAGATAATATTATGATATTATATCCCCTTCTAAATACTAATAGTTATATTCCTTCAAATTTAGTACTTTTCATGAGAGTAGTTATCCAATCGTGTAGTTTCATTCCATAAAATAATGCCCTTGGATTATATTATGTAAATTAAGAAAGTAGTGGGTGAACATGTACTATATAAATTGGGATGTTTCTTGTTATAGTTTGGTTCCCTTAGGTTTTCTAATGTAAATATGTTCTTGTTATTTTCTTTGGGATATAATTAAATGGGAAATCCTTGTAATGACCCAAACATTTATCAATGAAAAATCCTTTTGATATAATTATATGTCTTATTATCTAAGATGGTTTTATAACATATTATCTTCTTTGGATTTATGTTTTTGGATTTTAAAATACCATTAAGAATTGTGATTGTGGCTAATATAGTTGTCAAATAGTGATCACATGACTATATAAATATAGGGATTTAACAAATCCAATTTACTCATATAAAGGAAGTGATGTCCTCATCTAGTAGAATTTATCCATACGAAGCCCATTTTTTTGGAGCTTGGAAACGAGGTGGAGTGATTGGGATTCTCTCTTGAGCAAGACCAAGTGAAGCTTTAACACGTTAAGCTCGAACAAAACTACTTATTGGAGAAGTGGAAGTGGATAGAGATTACCACCCAAACGATGTTATCTAATCCACCACAAGAGTCGGTCACCATCTCACACCTTAACCTTCAGTCTTATGAGGGTGTCATAAGGGTTTATGTAATGGTAACCTAGTACTATTATTATATACATTTTTTTAGTATAGAGAATATACTTTCATTTTATCAATGTTACTTTGTAAATTGTTTTTTTAAAGTAAAAATATCATTTTTAGTAAATTAGGAAATCTATATTGACGAATTAATGGATTTTAAAATTAAATAGTATTTTAATTAATTATTATTTCTAAATTATTTTTTATATAATATAAATGATTGTATAATTATTATATGATTGTGTTTTTTATTAAGGATTGAATGTTATTTTTGTCAAAACCCATGAATTTTCAATAAATGTCGGTTGTTAATTTAAATGTAAAGATTCACATATTTAGAAAAATATTTAGATAAAATGAATATTATTTTTGGAATCAGGATGTCAAAATTATCCAATGGTGAATTTTTCATAATTTTCTGAGGCAGTCGATTTTTTGGGTATAAATTAAATACCGTTAAAATATATAATGTGTTTTATGGAATCATAATGACACAATAGTGGTGTAATAAAATACTATAAACATTATATTCGTAAAATATATTTTATAAAATTAAAATAATGTGATTTTAGATTTGTTTGACTAGTTTTACAATGCTTTAGTGGGCCCTTCAAGACTTATAATATATTTTTACTTTTTAAATTGATTTCCTTGAGAGTGGGACTCACCTCCACATAAGCAACCCAATTATTTTAATAATTTCGTCAATTTCCGTTATAAAATAATGTTTCCCACTCCCCTTTGGCAAAAACTATGGGCACAAACTATAGTTTGGTTTGTGGTTTTGATTAGTTTAATGTGTGGTGTCCCAAACCTATATAATAATGAATTCCCTCTCTTTTCCTCTATAAATCCACCCAAGCTCCAACTTCCTCTATCTAGAATCCTCCCAAGGAACCCCAACCTCCATAGAATCCTCTATCAAGCCCCTCCCAAGCCTTTGGGATCACACTACCAAGTAAGGGATTTCATCCTTTATCATTTTATCCAAGTTTATTAATATTATTATGCCCTTCTATTTTAAATTAAAAATGTTGAGGTATTATTTTTCACCTCTCCCATACTTCCCTATTTATGTTTTAATGATTATATACCCCTTTTATCTCTCATTAATTCCTCCCATGTACACCCGTTACTATGCCGAAATTCCGTATGGAGTTTCTCTCTCCTCATTTACATTCAAGCAATTATTTTGTATTATGAATCCAAATTCCATTACTTATGTTGGAAAATGTATCTATATGACCCTTTTATGGTCCATTTCATTTACATATGATGATGTACCCTTTTCTATCACATCAAATTTTTTTCTAAAGTCTTATGTCACGATGTTAGTTTCCGAGATTGCACCGCCATTTTATAAGACAAAATCTTTGTGTAGTGAATACGATGTCCATTTATCTATCAAGGGTATTCACCATTATGAACATTTACTTTTTGATGAAATATTTTCAAGTATTAATTCCACATTCTTTATCCATGGAATAAATTATTATGTTTAATGAATCTATGTTGTATGATCTTGTGGCACACTTATATACGAGATGAATAGTTTAAGAAGGGTGCGCCCTGATAGCACTCCAATGTGTTAGGTAAAGATCAATATCATCATATGTCAAGCAAAAGTATGGTTTACACATTCTAATTCAAGTCCAATGATGGTTTACTCATTCCCCATGTGCAATGATCCTTTCCTCATGATAATACCGAGTTAAGTGTAGTTGCCATATTTCCATGTTGTGATAATCATTCTTTATCATGACTTTATGTTCATGTTTATTTTATGCCTTGTTGATATGCCTATTTCCTAACATGTATTTTATTATTCATGTTATGAATTTTTACTCCCTTAATGGGCTTTATATCTCACCCTTTTATTATAAATGTCCATAAGTTATCCCAGGAAATTCTTAGAATGAGGGAATGTAGTGGTCATGTAAAATAATATTTCAATAAAGATGTTGTGTTTCATGTTTTATGTCGTTATTTAATGTTCCTAAGCCCAAAATACCCTAGAACTCTCAATCTTCCTTTTTTGTATCTAGTGAATAGTTTTGTGATAAATTATGTTTAAGTGTGTAATAAAGAGAAGAGTAATTATAGTTGGTATCAGATGATATGTTTATTTATTTTTGGGATTAGTAATAGAAAACCCCAGTGAAACCCTTAGGGATAAGACTATGTATAATAAGAACATCCATAAATTTTGGTGAGTATTGAGTAGGTGGTTTATCAAGAAAATACACCCCTTTCTCGATTCTATTAGGTAGAGGCTGCTCTGGAACATATTACCAAGGAGTGAAGACTCCAACAAGGAGTTTCAGGGTTGACCTGGGGTATCTTGGTACATGACAACAGGCCGTGCTATAATCTTGGTTACGACAATACCGATGGATATGGTTTGATAAATTTACAAGATTAGTATGAAGCATTATTAAGAAAATTTAAAAAATTCTCCTAATAATATATGGTAGAAATTATATCATGGATAACATAGATTGAAGCCTATAGATTCATAAGTTAAGGAAATAAAAGTTATTTATAAGTCATGCATTTTAATACTTGGATTAAACATTTTGTGTTACCCATAAATTTCATTTTATTCCAGCGAATGGACGGTAATATGAGGACTCAGGCTGAAAACTGATGTGAAGATCAATGTGATGATTGTTCTAATTAGATGCCCAATCTGATGAGAGCAGGAATCACGATCTTTTTCATGATACACTCTCTGTTAACTCAATATTTTAATAGAAATATGGGTCAAAAATAATGTTCAACCCCCCCCCCCCCCAAGAAAAAACAAGTCTCAATTGATAGCTTCATGAGACAAAGTCTTTAAACTTTTAATGTATCATTTGATCCCTCAATTTCCGAACAATGGATCAACTCCGATGAAAATATATTCTTCATAATTCAATGTTCCGAACAAGGGAAGGTTCTTCTAGATGCTTATCGTGCGGATGGTGATGTTGATTAATGGTGGACATTGATCAAAAATATGAATTTTGAGGAGGAGATTGAGGCATTGGAAGGAAATGATTTCAGTAAAATATTTTTGGATAAATATTTTTTGTGAACCGTCTGAATTAAGATGGAAAGGGACTTCCTTGCACTCCAAAAAAAGACAATGAATCCATCAGAGCATATAAGGAAAAATTCACAAGGATTTAATGATACACATCCATATTTTTTGTTACCCCAAAATAAATGTGTATTTCTTCTTTAGTGGCATGAAACCTAACCTACCGAAAAGCCCGACGATCTATGACTTCGATAGTTATCAAGAAATTATTTGATGTGCCCTTAAAGTCGAAATGGAGATCGACGAATCTGAGGGGTATCATGGGGATAAAAAGAATAAGATGGATTTTTATTCTTGTGGTCTGATGGATAAATACAACGATGTTAAGAAAATAAACCAACCCACTTGACAAAAGTGTGGAAAGAAACACATGGGAAATTTCCTAAAGGGGATGAGGAAATGCTTTTGGTGTGGAAGAGTAAGGTACCTAGACGTGAACTGAATACATGAGAATCTCATGGATGAGACAGTGGAGAGGAACACTTCATTTGACCCTCAACACGTTTTTCATTGCTTCAACTATAAAGAACCAGGAAACCTTTAAAATTTCTTCCATAATCCAAGGGTTTTCAAAGGAAACCAACAACCTCCAAGGCAGCAAGGGTGAGTCTTTTCCATCATTGCCAACGAAGTGAACCCAAAAAATAAAGTGGTGACAGGTACACTAGTTATTCATTCATGAATAAAAAATTTACCTTTTTATTATAGTTATACACAATCATTTATATCCCAATGGTTTAGTAGAAAAATCCCAATAACACAAAAAATCATGAAGGAAAATATGTCAGTGAGTACGAAAAATGGGGAAAATCCTTGCATCCCATGAATATAACTCCTCCCATAACATAATGTTTGGATTTGAGTTCCCAGAAAACCTCTTCATACTTCCTCAGGTGGAATTTGATGTAATTATCAGCATGGATTTTTTTTCTTTATATATATCCTAAATAAATTTTCATGAGAGGGAAATCACTCTCCTATTGAGAATTGACCCCCGATTCTATACAATTATAAGGAGGAAGTTGAATCATTTTTTGTACCATCATCTAAAGTGTGGATATTACTACCCTATAATAATGTGTATCTGGATCAGATGATTTAGTATAAGGAAGAAACCATCATTGAAGATATACCTATTGTGAGGGAATTTGCAGATGTTTTTCTTAAATAATTTTTGGGCCTTCCTCCTAGAAGAGATGTTGAATTATCAATTGACTATATACCTAGGCTGTTGCCAATATCCTAGACTCATTATAGAATGGTTTTTATGGAGTTTGAGGAGCTAAAAAAACAACTATAGGAGAATCTGGATAAAGGGTTTATACGCCCAAGTGTTTCACGATGGGGTGAACCAATCCTCTTCATTAAGAAGATGGATTGGCCAATGTACCTTTGCATTGATTATCATGAGCTCAACAAAATCATGATAAAGAACAAGTATTCTCTGCCAAAAATTAATGAATCATTTGATCAGCTATGTAGAGCCCAATACTTTTCAAAGGTCTATTTTGGATTGGGATATTACCAAGTAAGGGTGAAGAAGGAGGATATCCTCAAGATAGATTTTCGTACAAGGTACGTCCACTATGAATTCATTTTAATTCCTTCCAGATTATCTAATGCTCCAAAAATCTTCATGGACATGATGAATAATGTCATTAGGGATTACCTCGACATGTTGTGGAAGTATTTATATATTATATTATAATGTACTCAAAAACCTAGGAGGAGAATTAGGAGCATCTAAAAATTGTACTAAAGTCCATGTGAAAGGAGAATCTCTCAGCAAATTAAATAAAGTGTGTGTTATGGTTAAAGGATGTCTCATTCATGGGACATATCATCAGAAGAAATGGGATATATATGGATACCTCCAAGATATCTGCAATAGAGGGATGGTTGAATCCAACATCGGTAACAGATATTCATAGCTTCTTGGGGTTAGCGGGATATTATAGCTGATTTGTTAGAAATTTCTCACGATTTTCCAACCCTCTTATCAAGTTAACTCAGAAGGGAGTAAATATTTCTAAGAGTGATGAATGTGAAGAGAGCTTCATGGAGTTGAAAAAGAAGCTTATCAATGTGCTCATGCTCACATTACCCACAAGGGAATTTTTTTTGGTATTTAGTGATGCTTCGAAGAAGGGATAGGGTTTTGTGTTGATGCATAATGACAAATTCATTGCCTCTGCCTTGGGGAAATTGAATGTTATTGAGAAAAACTATCCAACACATGCTATGAAGTTGGATGTAGTGATCATCACTTTAGAAAATTTGGCATCATTACCTCTTTGGGGAGAAGTGTGAAATATATACTGACCTCAAAATCCTCAAGTATATATTCACATAGAAAGAGTTAAACATGCACCAATGAAGATTGTTAGAGCTAATCAAATACTATGAATTCTCAATCCATTACCACCCTGGGAAAATGAACAAGGTGGAAGATTCTCTAAGTAGAAAGGACCCATCAATTCTATCATTGATGAGATTTTAAAAAGATCCAATTTTCTTATATTTTGTGAAGATGGACATTGGAATCAAAAATAAGGGAACATCATCAATCCTATCACAAATGATTTCTCAACCGTATATTTTGGATGGGTTAAAGGATTCTAAAAGGATGATGTGGGATTTCAGAAGAAGATGGAAACTATCCTGAATGGAAAATCTGCAGAGTTGAATGTTAATGAAGAAGGAATTTTGTGATTTTGGTCAAGACTATGTGTTCTATCAAATCCAGAGATAAAGAAGGAAATTTGGATGATGCACATAGTTCAAACATCCCATTCACCCCGGAAACACAAAGATGTATTGAGATTTTTGAGAGCAGTTTTTGTGGGATAAGACGAAGAAGGAGATCACTGAGTATACATCAAAGTTCCTTGTGTGTTAGAAAGTGAAGGATGAGAGGAAGAAGTCTAAGGGGATGATGCAACCATTAACCATACCAGCATGGAATGGGGAGAACATCACCATGGACTATAACAACATAAAATTTTATTAATGAAAATTCCTCTTGATCTAATTAAATGTCTTATTATATAAGCTGGTTATATAAAGCATGAACTTCATTTGTTTTATATTTTTGGATTTTAAAATACCATTATGGTTTGTGATTGTTTCTAATATAGTCATTGAACAATGATCACATGATTAGTATAAATATAAGGCTTTAACAAATCCAATTTACACAGACAAAGGATGTGATGGCCTCATCCAGTAGACTTTCCCCATACAAAGCTAGTTTTTCGGAGCTCGGAAAGGAGGTGGTGTTATTGGGCCTTTATCTTAACCAAGCTTAGGATGATCTTCAAGAAGTTAACCTCAAATGGAACAGCCTACCGAAGAAGTGGAAGTTGATAGAGATTACCACCTGAGCGATATTATCCGAGCCACCCCAGGAGTCTTTCACCATTGCATAGCTTACCCTTTGGTCTTATGCGGTTGTTATAAGGGGTTATGTAACAATAACTCAGCACTATGATTATGTGCATTAATTTTGTATATAAAAAATATATATTCATTTTATTATTGTTGTTACTTTGTGAATAGTTATTAAAGCACAAATAGTATTTTTAATTAATATTTAACATAAAAATATATTTTGTTAAATTAATGGATTTTTAAATTGAATATTATTTTAATAAAATATTATTATTATTAAATTAATTTTTATTTATTGTAAATGATCGCATACAATTGTAATTTTTATTATGGTTTGGAAGCTGTTTTTTTGTCAAACCCCATTAATTTTCAATAAATGTCAGTTTTTATTTTAAAAGTGAAAATTCACTTATTTAAAAAAAATATTTGGGTAAAATTAATATTATTTTTGGAATCTGGACGTTAAAATTATCCAACGGTTAATTTTTCATAGTTTTTTGAGACAGTCAAATTTCTGGGAAAAATTTAAATACCGTTTAAATATAAAATGTGTTTATAAAATCATAATGAACCAATAGTGAAATAGTAAAATATAACAAACAATATTTTCAGCAAATATATGTTTTACCATTAAAATAATGTGATTTTAGGTTTGATTTTTTTTACAAAGCCTTAGTGGACCCTCCAAGACTTATTAAATCATTTTTCATTTAAAATTGATTTCCTTGAGTGTGTGACACACCTCCACATAAGAAACCCTATTATTTTAAGAAGTTCGACCATTTAACTTATAAAATATTTTTCCCTTTTCCTTTGGAAAAAAACATGGGCAAAAACCATGGGTTGGTTTGTGGTTTTTATTTTTTTAATGTGTGGTAACCCAAACCTAAATAATAAATAATTCCATATCCTTTCCTATATAAGCCCACACAAGATCCCACTTCCTCTTCACTCAAAGCACTTGTAGTTCATAAAAACACTCTCCTCCTACATCTATAATCCTCCCAAGGCACCCCAATATCCCAAGAAGCCTCTATCAAGCCTCTCCCAAGCCTTTGGGATCACAATTCCAAGTAAGGGATTCCTTCCTTTCTCATTTTATCCATGTTTCATAATATTGTTATGCCTTTTTATTTTCAATTATAAATGTTGGGTTATGATTTCACACCCCCCTATACTATCTTATTTATGTTTTAATGGTGAAATACCCATTTACCTCTCAAAGGTTTATTTCATGTATACCTATTACCATGCCGAAATTCCGTAAGGAATTTCTCTCTCCTCATTTACATTCAATCAATTATTTTGTATAACGAATATAAAATCCACTACCTATGTTGGGAAATGTATCTATATGACACCCTTACCTTCCATTTCATGTATATATGATTAGGCACCCATTTCTCTCTCATCAACCATTTTTATTAATTTTTATTTCACGCCGTTACGATCCCGAAATTGCACCAATTTTCCAAGCCAATGTCATTGT
This sequence comes from Viscum album, assembly GCA_963277665.1. Taxonomy (NCBI): domain Eukaryota; kingdom Viridiplantae; phylum Streptophyta; class Magnoliopsida; order Santalales; family Viscaceae; genus Viscum; species Viscum album. The sequence continues at coordinate 534,760,723 of OY728138.1, read as the reverse complement.
GTAGTGAATACCATACCCATTTATCTATCAAGTTTATTCAACTTTATGAACATTTACTTATTTATTATAAATATTCATTTAGGTATTCCACATCCCTTTATCATGGAATAAATGACTCTGAATGATTCCTTGTTGTATGACCCCTATGGCACACTTTCGCATGAAATGAAATTTTTAAGAAGGGTACATCCTGATAGCACTCCAATGCATTGGGTAAAGTATAGTTTCATGATATGTCATGTGAAATGGATATTGACTCATGATAATTCAAGTGCAACGAGGGTTTACTCATGATTCATATGCAATGAGGGTTTACTCATTCTCCATGTGTAATGAGCCTTGAATCAGGATAATATCATGTTTAGTGTTGTTCTTACATCACCATGTTATTATTATAATGTTTTATCATGCCTTTATGTTCATGTTTCTCTTGTGATTCATTTATATGTCTATTTTGTAACACATATTTTATTCCTCATGTTATTCCATATTTATTCCCTTACCAGACTTTATAGCTCACCCCTTTCTTATGTATGTCCTCAGGTTATCCCATGCAATGTGAAGTACAAAGGAATTTTGTGGTCATGTAAAATATTTTTTCAATAAAGATGTTGTATTTCATGTTTTAAGTAGTTATGTACTATTCCTAACCCTTAAATATAGTATAAATATGTATCTTTTATGTTGTATCAAGTGAAGGTTTTATGTAATAAATCATTTCTATGCGTGTAATAAAAATAGGGGTTTCATAGTTAGTATTAGAGGATAGGTTTAGTTATTTTTGGGATTAGGTTTAGAAAACCCTAGTGAATACCTAGATACAAGACTAATTAAAATAAAAACATCCCAAAATTTTGGTGAGTATTGAGTATGTGGTTCATCAAGAAAATACATCCATGTCTGGATACGAGCAGGTAGAGGTGGATCTAACACTGATGTACCTAGGAGTGAAAACTCCAACAAGGAGTTTAGGGCTTGAACCGTTATCCCGGTACACAAAAATGGGCCTTTTTCACTCTTGGTAATGACACACCTGGGGGATATGCCCTAGTAAATTTACAAGTTTAGTATGAACCATTATTAATGGAATTAAAAAATTCCCTTAAGAATATAGGTTAGAAAGTAGATCATGGATAACATAGATTAAAGCCTATAGATTCATAAGTTAAGGAAATAAAATTTATTAATATGTTATCTATTTTTGTCCTTGGATTACCCTTTATGTGTTACCCCTAACTTTCTTTTATTCCAGCCAATGTGCAGTAATAAGAGGACTCAGTCTAACAATTGATGTGAAGATCAATGTGATGATTTTTCTAATGATATACCCAACCCAATGGGAGCAGGAATTAGGAACATTTTCATGATACTCTCCTAGTTAACTCAATATTTAAATAGAAACACGGGTGAATATGAACATTCAACCTCCCCTAAGAAAGAACAAGTCTGTATCGATAGCTTCATGAGATAAAGGCATCCTAATTTTTGTAACATCCCAAGTAAGTGATGAATAATAGATATTCTAATCTATGTCTATTTATGAATTAGATAGTTTTTTAAAGACTTAAAATGAGAATAAATCCAATCTTAAGCATAAAATTTTCTAATATTTTTTAAAGATTGTTTTACCGCCTTTTGATGGAGAAACATTTTTAAATCTATATTTTGACAATTTTATAAGATATATTTGTCAAAATAAACTTATTATTTATGATTGGTACATTGAAATTTATTTTGGATTATTTTTTGGTATTTTTCTGATAGTTTTCATTTTATAATGAATAGTAAAAAATACTGCATTTTACATCAAAAATGCTTTTCATCTAATTTAATTATATGGTTAGATTATATTTTTAATTGGTTTTAAAGTTTAAATAGAATATATTTTTACCATTTAATCCAATAGTGGTCATTGGGATTAATTTCACTTTGAAATTTGACATAAACAATTGTCAAACTTTTGATAGAAATTATTTCAAAAAACCCCACTATTTGTTTTGACAACGGGAATTATTTTTAAATTCATCATTGAAATTTATATGTTTGGAATTTGGTAAAACGGATTCCATATTTGGAATCATAAGGTCCAAATTATGTAATTATGACTCTTGTTTTTGGGCATTATGAATAGTAATGACGATAATTATCTTTAATTATCTTGATTAATTAGTAATCGGGTAGTTAAGGATAATAAAATAATATCATAATAATAACAAATGACCCCAACATGTGTCCTAATGCTACTGGTTTTGTCATGGAAGACCATGGGATGCCTTGTTCTAAACTTAGGGACCCCATGGAATCACTTTTGGGTGAAAGTGACACTTTAGCATTTAATTTTTAAAGAAAGGAGAATATCACTAATGAATGTATCACCCGAGTAAAACATTTTTAGTTATGTCTGTGTAAATTATCTCTTTGAATATAAATATTCATTGGAAATATAAAAATATTTCATACATCATAGTATTTTTTTATAATTTTTAGACATTAAATAAATTAAATTATTTATGAAATCATGATGATGCAGCGATTACCTCATTAATGAAATATTTAAATAAAATGAAAAGATAATGTAAAATATAAGACTTACACTTGTCAAAGACCTATTGGATGAGTATATTTCAAACCCTTATCACATTATCCTCGAAATATATCAATGTGGTACCTTTAAAATCTGAAACTCATTTTAATATAAAGTAACATTTTATAACTTTCCATGAGTGCCCCTCCTCTCCTCTTATAAAAGGCACCCACCTATACCTCCTTACCCACACTTCTCAAGCCATTGGATCGCCCAAAATCTACAAATTTAATCTCTACACATCCCTATATTCATCATATAAGCCTTGCATTAGGCAGAAATCTCTTCAAGAAACCCTTTTCGTTCAAACCCAGAGGAGTTACCCGATTTAAAGGTAAAGACTTCTCTAATATTCTTTTGTTTTATTTTGCTTCCCCAACCCCCTAAACTATTTTTATTCAATTATTTTATAACAAAACCAGTATCTTCAATATACTATGATGTTTTTATAAGAATTATTCGAGCTACACTTACGCACACCCACATCTAATGGTTAAAGAGCATACTATTTCCGTGGATGACGAATTTCTGCCTCACGAAATGATGATTGTTCAATATTCTTCTAACACCTTAAAAGGTGGCCATTAAGATGTCACTATATTTATATATAATATATAATAAGTTTATGTTTTCCATAAGCTTATGTATTTTTCATTTATGGAATACCTTTACGGTTTCCATTATGGGTAAACGTGATATCTTCATTTTTGGAAGTGCGGACTACCGCCCCCTCAATGTGATTTGATTAGTTAATTCCATATGTGGGACATATAAAGGATAGAGTTAATGATGTAATATATTATATTATACTGGAATTATAATATACCTTTATATCATTATGATTCCATTCCATTAAATAGGAAATAGAAATGAAAGTAGCATTCATGTGTATGCACGGCTCACCGTCTCCATGAATGGTGCATTTCATTTCTTACCTCTAAATGTTATGTAATATTATAAATGAATGTATATACTGGATATATATGATATATATTATATCTACATCATGAATATAATTCAGGATATAATGGATACATGAACAACTTGTAATTATAAAGAGTTTATTTTTGACCCAAGAACCAATGATCGACAAAACGACCATTATTAACTTAAATAATTACATAGTGTTAATAACATGGTAATAAGTGATATAAAAGGAATAATGAACTTGAAAAAGGTTCTTAAGGAAGTATAAATTAACTCAAGTTTATTATTCCAGAGGTTAAAGAACGATCAAGTCAAGTTGTACCTGAGGTAAGGGACTTCATCTCAATCTCCTTTCATTGAGGCATATTTTAATTTATACAAAACTTTATTTTATACGGTGTATAAACCCCTTTGAATTTTACGTTTATTCAAAAGGAATCTTTTTTATATGAATCGTTTTACTAAATGACAAAAGGAATGTTTTTTTGTCGTACGTATGCCGCGACAATGAATTCTCCTCCGCTGTGACCATTATTTGAGTTTCGGCTTCCTCTACAAGCCATAAAATTATTTAAATTAAAAATAAATACCATGTTTTACTTTTCTTTTATTTTGGTATTGAAAGTGGTTTTAATAATGTTTTTGTTATATCAATGTGTTGTATTATCTTGTGATTGAAATGTGAAAATATTATGTTTCTGTTATGCATGTTTTATGTGATACGATTATGTTATGGTTCTTGGGCATTGTTATGAAGACGGGTGGTTCTATGATAAACTAAGGGCGGGTGAGCCAGATATAGCTCTCCAATGCATTGGGTAATGAGAAGGGGTTAAACGTTAAGGTTTCTCCGAAGAGATTTAAGGAATATATTGTGATGGGTATTCCAAATGTAACCATGAGGGTTACCCCCTACGTAAGAATGTTATGAATGCCTCAAGTTACCTTTATGTCTAATGATTTCTATGAGTTATTCATAAATCTTATGATTTCATGAGGTATGTTAACGTTCTTATGTTTTATGAGTAAAGTATGATTTCATTTATTCTTATGTATACATGTACTAATGTTTCCTTTCCGTATTTTTATATCCCTTATTGAGATTTTTATGCTCATCCCAAGTTTTTGAAATGTTTTTCACAGGTCAAGGTAAAGGTACATGATGTGATGATAGTGTTAAGGAAGTGTCATGAAAGAATCCATGTTTTGTTTTAAATATGTTTCTGTTGATGGGAAAAAATGAATACTATCTTTTATGTAACCACTTTGTTTAAATGTAGAATGTTATGCATGATTTATGATCTAATTCTCTATAAATCTAAACCTGAAAAGATCCTCAACGTGTACTCTTGAAATAACTCAAGATTAAGATAGTTTTAAGGCTGGGGCCTTACAGTTTGTATCAGAGGTTGGTTTAGATAACTTTAGAAGTTATAATTATAATAAATGATTATCTAAAAATATTTTTTTTTGAAATGATATAGCATTTGAAGATTACCATGTTGCTTCATCTAATACATGTTTGTTCAGAATTGTTTTCCGTAGAGGAAACATGGAAGCAGTGCTAGGAAGGCATACGAAAGGCAATGACCTTCCAAATCTGCATCCTGAGATGGTCGGAATTGGAACTGAATAGTTTGTTGCAGTAATGGAGCATTTGACTCAAGCGATAAATGGTGGTGGTATCCATGCATGAGATCAGCCAGATCAACCGCAGAGGAACATGTCAGTGGTGGAACATTTCATGAGGCAACATCCCCCATTATTCAGAGGATCATCTGACCCTGTTCTAGGTGAAGGGTGGATTAAAGCACTGGAGATGATTTTCGATGTCATGGGGTGTTCATACAATCAAAAGGATAGTCTTTCTATTTACTGTTTGGAGGGTGAAGCAGATAAGTGGTGGTAGATGGTTAAAGATATCAGGGATGCTGATGAGATTAATGCTCTCGACTGGGGTGAATTCAAAGGTATGTTTCTTGAGAAGTATTTTCCTAAGGATGTTCAACATAGGATGGAAAAACTATTCTTGTAATTAAGGCAAGAGGACGACTCAGTGGCTGCTTATGAAGAGAGGTTCACTCGATTGGCAAGGTATGCCCCAAATTTTATCCAAGACCTTGAAAATAAAATCAATCATTTTTACTCAAGATTAAAGCCAAAGTATCGAAAGGGTTTTAGCTTCTCGCAAGTTCAAGAGTTATTAAAATCTTGTTCGATGTGCTGATAAGGTGGAAATGGAGTTTTCCGATGATCAAGTGTCCTATAACAACCAACAGAAGAAGTGACCGAGGTGGCAGGATAAATGGAAGAATTCTTCAAAAAGGTCTGTTGATAAGAAAGCTATGTTTTTAGTTTGTGATAAATGTGGTATAAGGCATACTGAGGAATGACTTCTAAATTCTGGAAAGTGCTACTGATGTGGTAAGATGGGACATAAGGCTCGTGATTGCACTGAAAAATATTAAGGTGATGGTAAGACCAATTTTTATTTACAGTTAGTGAAATGTTTTAAGTGCAATGAGATGGGTCACTATGCAAACGAGTGTCTGAAAAAGAGCTCGAGTGACAGGAAGAAATTAGAATACAAGTAGAAAGGGGTGGTAAAATCCTTTGCAACTACTTCAGTAGATGTTGGGCCATCAAATGAAGTGGTATCCGGTACTTTTTTTGTTTTTTCAGATTATGCCAGTGTATTGTTTAATTCATGGTCTACACATTATTTCATCTCTAAAAACATTTCTAGTAAAATGGGAATACAATCTCAAGAAATGACTTCTGAACTTGTGGTAAAAACACATGGCGGGAAATGTTGAGGCAAAAGGAATTTATAATAATCTTCCTATCCTTATCCGTGGAAAGAACATACTTACAAACCTTATTGTTTTACCTCTAGTAGTGTTTGATGTTATCCTGGGTATGGATTGGCTCTCTATTTACCATGCTAAGATTGATTTTAGAGCTAAAGAAGTTTATTTTCAGAAAGACTTTCAGTTTATGTAAAATAATGAACCCTTACTATTGATAACATATCAAGAGGCTGAGAAACTTGTAAAATATGGAAATGAATGTTACCTTGCACATATCGTTGAAAACAAGGGAACTGTTCAGATTAATGATGTGCCAGAGGTAAATGAGTATACTGATGTTTTTCCTGATGATTTGCCTAGAGTAATACCAGATCGAGAAGTTGAGTTTAGTGTTGACTTTGTTCCCGATGCTAAGCTAATTTCAAAACCCCCTTATCAAATGGCTCAAATTGAACTTTTAGAGTTGAAGGAGCAATTGCAAGATTTATTAGAAAAAGGTTTCATTAAACCTAGCACATCAGTATGGGGTGCTCCTGCTTTATTTGTTAAAAAGAAAGATGGTTCAATGAGACTTTTCATTGATTATAGAGCCTTGAATAACATCATTGTTAAGAAAAATATCCTTTGCCTCATATCGATGATTTGTTTGATCAGTTCCAGAGAGCTCAGTACTTTTCAAAGATTGACCTGAGATCAGGGTACCATCAGTTGAAGGTAAAGGAAGAAGATATTCTGAAGGCCGCATTTCGTACAAGATATAGCCATTATGAAATTGTAGTTATGCCTTTTGGTCTTACCAATGCACCTACTGTATTCATGGACCTTATGAAAAGAATTTTCCATGAGTTCTGGGATAAGTTTGTGTTTGTTTTCATTGATGATATTTTTGTGTTTTCTAAAAGTAAAGAGGATCATGAAAGACATTTAAGGGTAAATTTTAAAACCTTAAAAGAAAATAAATTGTATGGGAAATTCAGTAAGTGTGAGTTTTAGTTGTAACAAATTTCATTCCTTGGTCACATTGTTTCTAAAGATGGGATAACTGTTGATCTTGCAAAAACAAAGGTTGTTGAAGAATGGCAAACACCCACAAATGTAACTGAGATTCATAGTTTTCTGGGTTTTGTAGGCTATTACCAAAGTTTTGTTATAAAGTTTTCACGGTTATCTAGTCCAATGACAAAGCTAACTCGGAAGGGTGTTAAGTTTATCTGGACAAAATAATGTGATGATTGTATTCAGAAAATAAAATGAAGATTGGTGAATGCTCCAGTTTTGGCACTACCTTCAAGGAATGGGGAGTTTGTTATCTACAGTGATGCTTCATTGAAATGACTTGGTTGTGTCCTAATGCAGAATGATCAGGTAATTGCTTATGCTTTACGTCAGTTGAAAACTCATGAGGTAAATTACCCTACACATGATTTTGAATTAGCTGCTGTTGTTTTTGATTTAAGAATTTGGAGGCATCATTTGTATGGTGTAAAGTATGAAATGAATACTGATCAAAAAGGTTTAAAGTATATATTCACTCAGAAAAAATTGAACATGAGACAGAAGAGATAGATAGAATTAATCAAGGATTATGATTGTACAATTCATTACCATCCGGGAAAAGAAAATAATGTGGCTGATGCTTTGAGTCGAAAAAGTAATGCTTCATTAAAATTGTTGAGTTTGGAATATGATCCTTTGGTTAAGGATTTGATGAACTTTGGCATAGAATTTATTAGTGCAGGATTTCCTTATGTTTTGTTTCAGGTATCACTGAAATATTCTCTATTAGATAGAATTAAGCAAGCACACAAGCAAGACAGTGAGTTGCAGAAAAAGGTAGAGTTGTTTCAGAAGGGTAAGTTTCCTGAATTCAACATTGATAATGATTGTGTTTTGAGATTTGGGAAGAGATTGTGTGTGACTTTTGATTCACAGTTGAAGAGAGAGTTATTATATGAAGCTCATAGTTCTCTGTTTTTAGTTCATCCATGCAGTACTAAGATTTATAGAGACCTTCGGGAGTATTACTGGTGGGACAGAATGAAAAGAGATATTGCTGATTTTACTATGAAGTGTTTGACTTGTCAATAGTTTAAATCAGAGTGGCAGTTACCGAAAGGGATGCTTCAGCCTTTACCAGTGCCAGAGTGGAAATGGGAGAATATATCCATGGACTTCGTTGTGGTATTGCCGAAGACACCTCGAGTTAATAATACAATATGGGTTATTGTTGACCGCTTGACTAAATCTGCTCATTTTCTTGCTATACAAGATACATTTTCTCTAGATCAAATTTCCCATTTGTATCTTAAAGAGATAGTCAGGTTACATGGAGTTACTCTCTCCATTTTATCTGTTCATGATCCCATGTTTACTTCTAAATTTTGTAAAGCCTTCAGAAGTCATTGGGTACTGAGTTAAATTTTAGTATCGCTTTTCAACCTCAATTAGATGGGCAGTCAGAACGAACGATTCAGACTTTGGAGGATATGCTATGTGCTTGTTCGATGGATTATCAGGGAAGTTCGGACCAACATCTTTCTTTGGTTGAGTTTTCTTATAATAACAGTTTTCATTCTAGTATACAGATGGCATCATTTGAGGCATTATATGGGAAGCGGTGATGAACTCCAGCTTTCTGGGATGAAGTGGGTGAAAGAAAGTTGATGAGACCAGAATTGGTAGAATATTTGGCAAGAAAAGTTCAGCTGATACAGAGACTCATGAGAACAACTCAGAACAGGAAGAAGATTTATGCAGACAACAGGACGAAGGATCTCTCTTTTGAGGTAAGTGATCATGTTTTTTTCAAAGTATCACCATGGAAAAGTGTGATGTGATTTGGTAAGAAAGGAAAGTTGAGTTCAAGGTTCATTGGACCATATAAAATTCTGGAGGGAGATGGATCAGTTGCCTACCGAGTGGATTTACCTCCGAGTTTATCTCAGGTACACAATGTTTTTCATGTTTCAATGTTAAGGCAGTACATGCCAGATCCATCTCATGTTTTGAGTCCAGAGGTAGTTCAGATGGAAGATAATCTATCTTATGAAGAACTACCAGTACAGATTCTTGACCCTAAGGATCAAGTGTTATGGAATAAGGTGATTCATCAAGTAAAGGTTTTTTGGAAAAACCACATGATTGAAGAGGCAACATGGGAATCTGAAAATGCAATGATGGATAAATACCCCCACTTATTCGATAAGTAAATAAATTGTAGGGACGTAATTTTATAAAGGGGGGAAGGATGTAACATCACAAGTAAGTAATGAATAATATATATTCTTATATATTTCTATTTGTGAATTAGATAGTGTTTTAAAGACTTAAAATGAGAATAAATCCAATCTTAAGCATAGAATTCTCTAATATTTTTAAAAGATTGTTTTACCGCCGTTTGATGGCGAACCATTTTTAAATCTATATTTTTACTATTTTATAAGCTCTATTTGTCAAAATAAACTTATTTTTTATGATTGGGAAATTTAAATTTACATTGGATTAATTTTTGGTATTTTTCTGACAGTGTTCATTTTTTAATGAATAGTGAAAAATACTGCATTTTACAACAAAACTACCTTTTCATATAATTTAATTATATGGTTAGATAATATTTTTAATTGGTTTTAATGTTTAAATAGAATATATTTTTACCATTTAATCCAATGGTGGTCATTGTGATTAATTTCACTTTGAAATTGGACACAAACAATTGTCAAACTTTTGATAGAAATTGTTTCAAAAGAACGCGCTATTTGTTTTGACAACTGGAATTATTTTTAAATTCATTATCAAAATTTCTATGTTTGGAATTTGGTAAAATGGATTCCATATTTGGAATCAGAAGTTCCAAATTATGTAATTAAGTCTCTTTTGTTTTAGGACATTATGAATAGTAACAACGGTAATTATCTTTAATTATATTGATTAATTAGCAATCGGGTAGTTAAGGATAATAAAATAATATCATAATAATAAAAAATGACCCCAACATGTGTCCTAATGCTACTGGTTGTGTCATGTCCGACCATGGGATTCCTTGTTCAAAACTTAGGGACCCCATGGAATCACTTTTGGGTGAAAGTGACACTTTAACATTTTATTTTTAAAGAAAGGAGAATATCACTAAGGAATGTATCACCCGAGTAAAACATTTATAGTTTTGTCTATGTAAATTATCTCTTAGACTATAAATATTCATTGTAAATATAAAAATATTTCCTACATCATAGTATTTTTTTATAAATTTTAGGCATTAAATAAATTAAATTATTTATGACATCATGATGATGCAGCGATTACCTCATTAATGAACGATTTAAATAAAATGAATAGATAATGTAAAATATAAGACTTACACTTGTCAAAGACCTATTTGATGAGTATATTTAGAACCCTTATCACCTTAGCCTCGAAATATATCAATGTGGGACATTTAAAATCTGAAACTCATTTTAATATAAAGTAACATTTTATAACTTTCCAAGAGTGCCCCTCCTCTCCTCTTATAAAAGGCCCCCACCTTTACCTCCTTACCCACACTTCTCAAGCCATTGGCTCGTCCAAAATCTACTCATTTCATCTCTCCACATCCCTCTCTTCATCATATGATCCTTACCTTAGGCAGAAAGCTCTTCAAGAAACCCTTTTGGTTCAAACCAAGAGGAGTTACCCGATTTAAAGGTAAAGACTTATCTAATGTTCTTTTGTTTTATTTTGCTTCCCAAACCCCCTAAACTATTTTTATTAATTTATTTTGTAACAACACCAGTATCTTCAATATACTAGTATGTTTTTATAATAATTATTCGAGCTACACTTACACACACCTACACTTAATTGTTAAAGAGCACACAATTTCTGTGGATGGAGAATTTCTGCCTCACGAAATGATGATTGCTCAATATTCTTCCAACACCTTCAAAGGTAGCCATTAATATGTCACTATATTTATATATGATATATAATATGTTTATGTTTTCTTTAAGCTTCTGTATTTTTCATTTATGTCATACCTTTATGGTTTCCATTATGGGTAAACGTGATATCTTCATTTTTGGAAGTGCGGAATACCGCCCCCTCAAAGTGATTTGATTCGTTAATTCCATATGTGGTACATATAAAGGATGGTGTTAATGATATAATATATTATAATATAATATAATTATAATAAACCTTTATATCAATATTATTCCATTCCATTAAATTGGAAATATAAATGAAAGTAGCGTTCATGTGTACGTACGACTTACCGTCTCCATGAACGGTGCATTTCATTTCTTACCTCTAAATGTTATGTAATATTATAAATGAATATATATACTGGATATATATTATATATATTATATCTACATCATGAATATAATTCTGTATATAATGGATACATGAACAACTTGTAATTATAAAGTGTTTATTTTTAACTCAAGTACCAATGATCGACAAAACGACCATTATTAACTTATATAATTACATAGTGTTCATAACATGGTAATAAGTGATATAAAAGGAATAATTAACTTGAAAAAGGTTCTTAAGCAAGTAGAAATTAAATCAAGTTTTTTATTAATGAAGTTAAATAACGACCGAGTCAATTCGGACCCGAGGTAAGGGACTTCGTATCAATCTCCTTTCATTGAGGCATATTTTGATTTATACACAACATTCTTTTATACGGTGTATAAATCCCTTTGAATTTTATGATTATTCAAAAGGAATCTTTTTTATATGAAGCGTTTTACTAAACGATAAAAGGAATGTTTTTTTGTCGTACGTATGTGGCGACAACGACTTCTCCGCCGCCGTGACCATTATTTGAGTTTCAGCTTCCTCTACAAGACATAACTTTTTTTAAAATGAAAAATAAAGACCATGTTTTTCTTTTCTTTTATTTTGGTATTGACAATCGGTTTCATAATGTTTTTATTATATCAATCTGTTGTATTGATATCTTGTGATGGAAATGTGGAAATGTTTTGTTTACTTTATGCATGTTTTATGTGATATGATTATGTTATGGTTCTTGGGAATTTTTATGAAGATGGGTGGTTCCGTGATAAACTAAGGGTAGGTGAGCCCGATATAGCTCTCCAATGCATTGGGTAATGCGAAGGGGTTAAACGTTAAGGTTTCTCCAATGAGATTTAGGAAATATACTGTGATGGGTATTCCAAATGTAACCATGAGGTTTACCCCCTACGTAAGAATGTTATGAATGCCTCAAGTTACCTTTATGTCTTATGATTTCTATGAGTTATTCATAAATCTTATGAATTCATGAGGTATGTTAATGTGCTTATGTTTTATGAGTGAAGTATGATTTCATTTATTCTTATGTATACATGTACTAATGTTTCATTTCTGTATTTTTATATCCCTTACCGAGCTTTTTATGCTCATCCCAAGTTTTTGAAATGTTCTTCACAGGTCAAGGGAAAGGTACATGATGTGATGATAGTGTCAAGGAAGTGTCATGAAAGAATCCATGTTTTGTTTTAAATATGTTTCCATTGATGGGAAAAAATGAATACTATCTTTTATGTAACCACTTTGTTTAAATGTGGAATGTAATTCATGATTTAGGATCTAATTATCTAAAAATATAAACCTAAAAATATTCTCAACATGTATTCTTGAAATAACTCAAGATTAAGTAAGGTTTAAGGCTGGGGCCTTATAGTTGGTATCAGAGGTCGGTTTAGATAACTTTAGGAGTTATAATTTTATTAAATGATTATCTAAAAATATATTTTTTGAAATGATATAGCATTTGAAGATTACCATGTTGCTTCATCTAAGAAATGTTTGTTCAGAATGGTTTTCCACAGAGGAAACAAGGAAGCGGTGCTAGGAAGGCATATAGAAGGAAATGACCTTCCAAATCAGCATCCTCAGATGGTCAGAATTTTAACTGAACAGTTTGTTGCAGTAATTACACAGTTGACTCAAGCGATAAATGGTGGTGGTATCTATGCACGAGATCAGCCAGATCAACCAAATAGGAACATGTCAGTGGTGGAACATTTCATGAGGCAACATCCCCCATCATTCAGAGGATTACCTGAGCCTGTGCTAACTGAAGGGTGGATTAAAGCACTGGAGAATATTTTCGATGTCATGGGGTGTTCAGACAATCAAAAGGTTTGTCTTGCTATTTATTGTTTAGAGGGTGAAGCAGATCAGTGGTGGTCGATGGTTAAAGATATCAGGGATGCTGATGAGATTGATGCTCTCGACTGGGATGAATTCAAAGGTATGTTTCTTGAGAGGTATTTTCCTAAGGCTGTTCGACTTAGGATGGAAAAACAATTCATGGAATTGAGGCAAGAGGACGACTCAGTGGCTGCTTATGAAGAGAGGTTCACTCGATTGGCAGGGTATGCTCCAAATTTTATCTGAGACCTTGATAGTAAAATCAATCATTTTTACTTAGGATTAAAGCCAAAGTATTGAAGGGATTTAGCTTCTCGCGAGTTCAAGAGTTATGAAAAGCTTGTTCGATGTGCTGAGAAGGTGGAAATGGAGTTTTCCAATGATCAAGTTTCCTATATCAACCAACAGAATAAGTGACCAAGGTGGCAGGAGAAAGGGAAGAATTCTTCAAAAAGGTCTGATGGTAAGAAAACAAAGTTTCCAGTTTGTGTTAAATTTGGTAAAAGGCATGCTGGGGAATCTCTTCTGAATTCTGGAAAGTGTTATTTATGTGGTAATATGGGACATAAGGCTTGTGATTTCACTGAAAAAGATCAAGGTGATGGTAAGACCAAATTTTATTTACAGTTAGTGAAATGTTTTAAGTGCAATGAGATGGGTCACTATGCAAACGAGTGTCCGAAAAAGAGCTAAAGTGATGGGAAGCAGTTAGACTACAAGAAGAAAGGGGTGGTGAAATCCTTTTCAACTACTTCAGCAGATGTTGGGCCATCAAATGAAGTGGTATCTGGTAATTTTTTTGTTTTTTCAGATTAAGCCAGTGTATTGTTTGATTCAGGGTCTACACATTCTTTCATCTCTGAAAACTTTTCTAGTAAAATGAGAATACCATCTCAAGAAATGACTCCTGAACTTGTGGTAAAAACACCTGGGGGAAATGTTGAGGCAAATTTTTTTATAAGAATCTTGCTATCCTTATCCGTGGAAAGAACCTACTTTCAAAACTCATTGTTTTTCCTCAAGTAGAGTTTGATGTTATCCCGTGTATGGATTGGGTCTCTGTTTACCATGCTAAGATTGATTGTAGACCTAAAGAGGTTTCTTTTCAGAAAGAATTTCAGTTTATGTACAAGAATGAACCCTTACTGTTGAAAACATATCAAGAGGCTAAGAAACTTGTAAAAGATGGAAATTAATGTTACCTTGCACATATTGTTGAAAACAATGGAACTGTTTAGATTAATGATGTGCCAGTGGTAAATGATTATCCAGATGTTTTTCCTGATGAGTTTCCCGGAATAATACCAGATTGGGAAGTTGAGTTTACTGTTGACATAGTTCCCAATGCTAAGCCAATTTCAAAACCCCCTTATCGAATGACTCAAATTGAACTTTTAGAGTTGAAGGAGCAATTACAAGATTTATTAGAGAAAGATTTCATTCAACCTATCACATCACCATGGGGTGCTCCTATTTTATTTGTTAAAAAGAAATATGGTTCAATGAGGCTTTGCATTTATTATAGAGCCTTGAATAACATCACTATTATGAAAAAATATCCTTTGCCTCATATCAATGATTTGTTTGATCAGCTCCAGGGACCTCAGTACTTTTCAAAGATTGACCTGAGATTGGGGTACCATCAGTTGAAGGTAAAGGAAGATGATATTCCAAAGACCATGTTTTCTACAAGTTATGGCCATTATGAATTTTTAGTTATTCCTTTTGGGCTAACCAATGCACCTGCTGTATTCATTATGAATAGAATTTTCCATGAGTTCTTGGATAAGTTTGTGGTTGTTTTCATTAATGATATTTTGGTGTTTTCTAAATGTAAAGAGGAGCATGAAATGCATTTAAGGGTTATTTTTAAAACCTTAAAAGAAAAGAAATTGTACGGGAAATTCAGAAAGTGTGAGTTTTGGTTGTAAAAAATTTCCTTCCTTGGTCACATTGTTTCTAAAGATGGGATAACTATTGATCCTGCAAAAACAATGGTTGTTGTAGAATGGCCAAGACCCACAAATTTAACTGAGATTTGTATTTTTCTTGGTTTGTAAGGCTATTACCGAACGTTTTTTAGAAATTTTTCACAGTTATCTAGTCCAATGACAATGCTAACTCGGAAGGGAGATAAGTTTATCTGGACAAAAGAATGTGATGATTTTTTTCAGGAACTAAAAAGAATATTGGTGAATGCTCCAGTTTTGGCACTACTTTCAAGGAATGGGGAGTTTGTTATCTACAATGATTCTTAATTGAAAGGACTTGGTTCTTCCTAATGCAGAATGATTAGGTAATTGCTTATGCTTCATGTCAGTTGAAAACTCATGAGGTAAATTACCCTACACATAATTTGGAATTAGAAACTGTTGTTTTCTCTTTAAAATTTTGGAGGCATAATTTGTATGGTGTAAAGTGTGAAATATATACTGATCACAAATGTTTAATGTATATATTCACTCAGAAATAATTGAACATGAGATAGAGGAGATAGTTACAATTAATCAAGGATTATGTTTGTAAAATTTATTACCATCTGGGGAAAGAAAATAAAGTGGTTGTTGCTTTATGTCGAAAAAGTAATGCTTCATTAACAATGTTGTGTATGGAAAGTGATCCTTTGGTTAAGGATTTGATGAACATTGGCATAGAAGTTGTTGGTGTAGGATGTCCTTATATTTTGTTTCAGGTATCAGTGAAATCTTCTCTATCAGATAGAATTAATCAAGAACAGAAGAAAGACAGTGAGTTACAGAAAAAGGTAGAGCTGGTTCAGAATGGTATGTTTCCTGAATTCAACATTGATAATGATTGTGTTTTGAGATTTGGGAAGAGATTGTGTGTGCCTTGTGATTCTCAGT
Organism: Viscum album; assembly: GCA_963277665.1. Lineage (NCBI taxonomy): Eukaryota > Viridiplantae > Streptophyta > Magnoliopsida > Santalales > Viscaceae > Viscum > Viscum album. Next base: position 534,744,389 of record OY728138.1, on the reverse strand, counting down.
TGTAGAGAGAGTTGTTATGTGAAGCTCATAGTTCTCTGTTTTCAGTTCATCCTGGTAGTACTAAGATGTATAGAGACCTTCGGGAGTGTTAATGGTGGGACAGAATGAAAAGAGATATTGCTGATTTTACTGTGAAGTGTTTGACTTGTCAACAGGTTAATGTAGAGCGGAAGTTACCGAAATGGATGCTTTAGCCTTTACCAGTGCCAGAGTGGAAATGGGAGAATATATCCATGGACTTCGTTGTGGGATTTCCGAAGACACCTCGAGGTAATAATGCAATCTGGGTTATTGTTGACCGCTTGACTAAATCTGATCATTTACTTGATATACGAGATAATTTTTCCCTGGTTCAAATTTACCATTTGTATTTTAAATTGATAGTCAGGTTACATGGAGTTCCTCTCTCCATTGTATCTGATCATGATCCCAGGTTTACTTCTAACTTTTGGAAAGGCCTTCAGAAGTCATTGGGTATTGAATTAAATTTTAGTAAATCTTTTCAACCTCAATCAGATGGGCAGTCAGAACGAACGATTCAGACTTTGGAGGATATTCTATGTGCTTGTTCGATGGATTATCAGGGAAGTTGGGTCCAACATCTTTCTTTGGTCGAGTTTTCTTATAATAACAGTTTTCATTCCAGTATACAGATGGCACCATTTGAGGCATTATATGGGAAGCGGTGTCGAACTCCAGCTTTCTTGGATGATGTGGGTGAAAGGAAGTTGATGGGACCAGAATTGGTAGAAGAGTTAGCAGGAAAAGTTCAGCTGATACAGAGTCACATGAGAATAGCTCAGAGCAGGCAGAAGAGTTATGCAGAAAAAATGAGGAAGGATATCTCTTTTGAGGTAGGTGATCATGTTTTTTTCAAAGTATCACCATGGAAAAGTGTGATGTGATTTGGTAAGAAAGGAAAGTTGAGTCCAAGGTTCATTGGACTATTTGAAGTTCTGGAGAGAGTTGGATCAGTTGCATACTGAGTGGCTTTACCTCCAAGTTTATCTCAGTTACACAATGTTTTTCATGTTTCAATGTTAAGGAAGTACATGGCAGATCTATCTCATGTTTTGAGTCCAGAGGTAGTTCAGTTGGAAGATAATCTATCTTATGAAGAACTACCAGTCCAGATTCTTGACCATAGGGAGAAAGTGTTACGGAATAAGGTGATTCATGAAGTAAAGGTTTTGTGGAAAACCCACATGATTGAAGAGGCAACATGGGAATCTGAAAATGAAATGAGTGATAAATACCCCCACTTATTCGATAAGTAAATAAATTGCGAGGGCACAGTTTTATAAAGGGGGAAAGTATGTAACATCCCAAGTAAGTAATGAATAATAGATATTATTATCTATGTCTATTTATGAATTATATGGTGTTTTAAGGACTTAAAATGAGAATAAATCCAATCTTAAGCATAGAATTCTCTAATATTTTTAAAAGATTGTTTTACCGCCTTTTGATGAAGAACCATTTTTAAATCTATATTTTTACGATTTTATAAGATCTATTTGTCAAAATAAACTTATTATTTATGATTGGGACATTTAAATTTACTTTGGATTAATTTTTGGTATTTTTCTGACAGTGTTCATTTTTAATGAATAGTGAAAAATACTGCATTTTACATCAAAACTGCCTTTTCATCTAATTTAATTATATTGCTAGATTATCTTTTTAATTGGTTTTAAAGTTTAAATAGATTATATTTTTTACCATTTAATCTAATGGTGGTCATTGGGATTAATTTCACTTTGAAATTGGACATAATCAATTGTCAAACTTTTGATAGAATGTTTTTCAAAAAAACCCGCTATTTGTTTTGACAACGGGAATTATTTTTAAATTCATTTTTTCAATTTATATGTTTGGAATATGGTAAAATGGATTCCATATTTGGAATCATAAGGTCCAAATTATGTAATTAAGACTCTTTTGTTTTTGGACATTACGAATAGTAATGACGGTAATTATCTTTAATTATCTTGATTAATTAGTAATCGGGCAATTAAGGATAATAAAATAATATCATAATAATAACAAATGACCCCAACATGTGTCATAATTCTACTGGTTGTTTCATGGACGACCATAGTATGACTTGTTCCAAACTTAGGGACCCCATGGAATCACTTTTGGGTGAAAGTGACACTTTAACATTTTATTTTTAAAGAAAGGAGAATATCACTAAAAAATATATCACCCAAGTAATTTTTTTTAGTTTTGTCTGTGTAAATTATCTCTTAGAATATAAATATTCATTTTAAAGATAAAAATATTTCCTACATCATAGTATTTTTTTATAATTTTTAGACATTAAATAAATTAAATTATTTTTGACATCATGATGATGCAGCGATTACCTCATTAATAAACGATTTAAATAAAATGAAAAGATAATGAAAAATCTAAGACTTACAATTTTTAAAGACCTATTGAATGAGTGTATTTCGAACCCTTATCACCTTATCCTCGAAATATATCAAATTGGGACCTTTAAATTCCGAAACTCATTTTAATATAAAGTAACATTTTATAACTTTCCAAGAGTGCCCCTCCTCTCCTCTTATAAAAGACTCCAAACTATACAAGATTACCAACACTTATCAAGCCATTGGCTTGGTCAAACTCTGCTCATTTCATCTCTACACATCCCTCTATTCATCATAGAAGCCTTACCTTAAGAAGATAGCTCTTTAAAAAACCCTTTTGGTTCAAACCAAGAGGAGTTACCCGATTTAAAGGTAAAGACTTATCTAATGTTCTTTGTTTTATTTTGCTTCCCCAACCCCCTAAACTCTTTTTATTAATTTATTTTGTAACAAAACCAGTATCATAAATATACTAGGATTTTTTATAAGAATTATTCGAGCTACACTTACACACACCTACATCTAATGGTTAAAGAGCATACTGTTTCCGGGGATGGCGAATTTCTGCCTCATGAAACGATGATTTTTCAATATTCTTCTAACACATTAAAAGGTGGCCATTAAGATGTCACTATATTTATATATGATATATAATATGTCTATGTTTTCCTTAAGCTTATTTATTTTTCATTTATGACATACCTTTATGGTTTCCATTATAGGTAAATGCAACATCTTCATTTTTGGAAGTGCGGACTACCGCCCCCTCAAAGTGATTTGATTCGTTAATGCCATATGCGGGACATATAAAGAATGTATTTAATGATATTATATATGATATTATACTGGAATTATAATATACCATTATATCATTATTATTACATTCCATTAAATAGGAAATAGAAATGAAAGTAGCATTCATGCGTACGCACGACTTACCGTCTCCATGAACGGTGCATTTCATTTCTTACCTATAAATGTTATGTAATATTATACATGCATGTATATACTGGATATATATGATATATATGATATCTACATCATTAATATAATTCTGGATATAATGGATACATGAATAACTTGTAATTATAAAGAGTTTATTTTTGACTCAAGTACCAATGATCGAAAAAACGACCATTATTAACCTAAATAATTACATAGTGTTCATAACATGGTAATAAGTGATATAAAAGGAATAATGAACTTGAAAAAGGTTCTTAAGCAAGTAGAAATTAACTCAAGTTTATTATTTAGAAGTTTAAAGAATGATCAAGTCAAGTCGGACCCGAGGTAAGGGACTTCGTCTCAATATCCTTTCAATGAGGAATATTTTGATTTATACACAACTTTATTTTATATGGTGTATAAACCCCTTTGACTTTTAAGTTTATTCAAAAGGAAACTTTTTTATACGAAGCGTTTTACTAAACGAAAAAAGGAATGTTTTTTTGTCGTACATATGGGGCGACAATGACTTCTCCGCCGCCGTGACCATTATTTGAGTTTCAGCAACCTCTACAAGCCATACCTTTTTTTAAATGAAAAATAAATACCATGTTTTTCTCTTCTTTTATTTTGGCACTGAAAATGGTTTTCATAATGTATTTATTATATTAATGTGTTTTATTGATATCTTGTGATTGAAATGTGGAAATGTTATGTTTCCTTTATGCATGTTTTATGTGATACGATTATGTTATGGTTCTTGGGAATTGTTATGAAGATGGGTGGTTCTGTGATAAACTAAGGGCGGGTGAGCCTGATATATCTCTCCAATGCATTGGTAACGTGAAGGGGTTAAACGTTAAGGTTTCTCCGAAGAGATTTAGGGAATATACTGTGATGGGTATTCCAAATGTAACCATGAGGGTTACTCCCTACGTAAGAACGTTATGAATGCCTCAAGTTACCTTTATGTCTTATGATTTCTATGAGTTATTAATAAATCTTATGATTTCATGAGGTATGTTAAGATGCTTATGTTTTATGAGTAAAGTATGATTTCATTTATTCTTATGTATACATGTACTAATGTTTCCTTTCCTTATTTTTATATCCCTTACTGAGCTTTTTATGCTCATCCCAGGTTTTTGAAATGTTTTTCACATGTTAAGGGAAAGGTACATGATGTGGTGATAGTTTGAAGGAAGTTTCATGAAAGAATCCATGTCTTGTTTTAAATATGTTTCCGTTGATGGGGAAAAATGAATACTATCTATTATGTAAACAATTTGTTTAAATGTGGAATGTAATGCATGGTTTATGATCTAATTCTCTAAAACAATAAACCTGAAAATATCCTCAATGTGTACTCTTGAAATAACTCAAGATTAAGTAAGGTTTAAGGCTGAGGCCTTATACTTTTAAGGGATCATCTGATCTCTCAATCACCGAACACTGGATCAACACCACTGAAAAGATCTTCTTCATCCATCAATGTTCTGAACAAGAGAATTTTCTTCTAGATACTTATCATATGGATGGTGAAACCGATCCATGGTGGACATAGATAAAAAATATGATTCTATAGGAGGAGATCGAGGTGCTAGAATGGAAGGATTTATGAATGATGTTTTTCGATAAATATTTTCCACACACCCTATGAATTAAGATGTAAAGGGACTTCCTTGCCCTAAAAAAATACAAAGAATCCATCATAGAATATGAGAAAAAGACAAGGCTCTCATGATATGACTCTAGCTTTCTCATTACCCCAGAATTCATGGTTGACTACTTCTATGGTGGGTTGAAACCTAGCCTGCGGAAAATCCTAGCGATCTGTGACTTCAACAGCTATGAGGAAATTGTCTGATGTTACCTCAAAGAAAAAATGGAGATTGGAGAATCACCAGGTTATCATAGTAATAAGAAGCCTACGGTGGACTTCAATTCTGGTATTCTGATGGATAAATCCAACAGTGTCAAGAAAATTCAGCACCCCACTTGCCCAAGGTATGGAAAAAAGAAGCCCAGAAATTTTTTGAATTGGACGAGGAAATGATTTAGGTGTTGAAGAGAAGGGCACCTGGCCGTTAACTACTGATAGGAAAAACCCACAGATGAAACATAGGAGAGGAACTCTCTATTTGACTATCAACACATTTTCCACTACTTCAACTGCAAAGAACTAGGGCACCTTGAAATTCAGTGTCCTAATCCATGGTTTTTTGGAGGCAACCAACAGCCTTCGAGGTAGCTAGGGTGAGGTTTTTCCCTCACAACTGACATAGTGAACACTGACAACCGAGTGGTGACAGGTATTGTAGAAATTCATTCAAAAATAGGGAATGTACGTTTTGATTCTGGTTCTAAGCATTCTTTTATATCTTGATGGTTTAGTAGAACAATCCCAAAACCACCACAAATCATGTAAGTAATGATGTCAGTGAGTATGGAAAATGGGTCAATCATTTTGTCCCCTGAATATAACTCCTTGCCTATCATAATTTGTGGATTTAACTTCCCAGAGAACCTCATTATACACCCTCTAGTAGAATTTGATGCAATTACTGGCGTGGATTGTCATTCCTTATATAGAGACAACATAAATTTCCATGAGAGTGAAATCACTCTCCATACAGAGAATCGACCCCCCGATTCTATACAAGTGCAAGGAGGAAGATGAATCTTCCTTAGCACTATCATATCAAGCATTGATATTTCTACCCTATGAGCTCATGTATCTAGCTCATATGATTGAGTCTGAGGAAAAAACCATCCTTGAAGAGAAGCCTATTGTGATGGAATTTATTGAAGTATTTCCAGAGGAATTTTCTGGTCTTCCACCTAGAAGAGATGTTGAATTCTCAATTGAACTTATACCTGGAGAATTTCCAATATCCAAGACTCCATATAGAATGGCTATTTTGGATCTTAAGGTGCTGAAAAAACAACTATATGATAATCTAGATAAAGTGTTTATATTCCCAAGTGCTTCACCATGGGTTGCACTAGTCCTCTTCATACAAAATAAGGATGGTTCAACGCACCGTTGCTTTGATTATCACGAGTTAATTGAAATCATGATAAAGAACAAGTATCATATGCCTCAAATTGATGACTTGTTTGATCAGCTGTGTGGAGGAAAATAATTCTACATTGTATATTTGAGTTCGGGATACTATCATGTATGGGTAAAGAAGGAAGATATCCCACAGACTGCTTTTCGTATAAGATACGGGAACTATGAATTCATAGTAATGCCTTTCTGACTCACTAATGTTCAATAAATCATCATGGACATGATAAATAGAGTTATAAGAGATTACCTCAACAAATTTGTGGTTGTATTTATAGATGAAATTCTAATATACTTCAAAACTAAGGAGGATCTGAGGAGTATCTAAGAACTATACTAGAGATCATTTAGAAGGAGAAGCTCTATGAAAAGTGCAACAAGTGTATGTTCGGGTAGAATAAGTTCTCATTATATGGTCATATAATCACTTGAAATTGTATATATGTGGATCCTACCAAGAAAACTCCAATTGAGGGATGGTCATGGCCAACATCGATAATGAATATCCATAGCTTCTTGGGGATTGCTAGATATTATCTCCGATTTGTGAGAAATTTCTAACAATTGTCAAACCCTCTTACCAAGCTAACTCGAAAGGGTGTATGTTTTCATGGAGTGATAAATGCGAAGAGAGCTTCAAGGAGTTGACAAGAAGTCTTATCACTGCACCCGTGGTCACTTTACCCACAGGTGAAGAACTTTTTGTGGTATTCAGTGATGCTATGAAAAAGGTATTGGGTTGTGTGTTGATGCAGAATGATTAAGTGGTAGACTACGCCTCAAGGTAGCTGAAAATTCATTAGAAAAACTATCCCACACATGATCTAGAGTTAGCCGCTGTGATCTTCATGTAGAAAATTTGGCGGCATTATCTCTATCGGGAGAAGTGTGAGATATATACTGAACACAATAGGGTTATATATATATATTCACACAAAAAGAGAATATATGCACCAATGAAGATGGATAGAACTCATCAAGGATTATGACTGCTCGATCCATTACCACCCTAGGAAAGAAAACATGGTGGAATATGCTCTAAGATGAAAGGATTAGGAATCATTATCAATGATGAGAACTAAAAAGGATCCAATCATCTTTGATTTGTAGAGGATGGACATGGGAATCATTAAGGGAGGAACATCATCAATACTTTATCAAATGATTGATCAACTATACCTTATGGAGAAAATAAAGGATTCTAAAAGAACGAATGTGGAAATTATGAAAAGGGGTATTCAATCAAAAATGTCTAATGCTCAGAGTTCGTAGTTGACAAGGATGGAATTGTGATACATGGGTCTTGATTATGTGTACCATCTAATCCAGAGATAATGAAGGAGCTTCTTAATGACGCACACCGATCAACCTTCTCTATTCACCAGGGGAGCACAAAGATGTATCAAGATCTCCGAGAAAATGTTCAGTGGGAAAATATGAAAAGGGAGATTGCTGAATATAGATCAAAGTTCCTGGTATTTCATCAAGTGAAGGATGAGAGGAAAACGTCTAAGGGGATGATGCAACCACTACCCATGCCAATATGGAAGTGGGACAACTTTACCAGGGACTTTGTCACTGGACTTCCAAGGAAATCCATAGGAAACAATACTATATGGGTTTTTGTGGATTGCCTTACGATGAAAACTCACTTTATCACGATTCTATAGGACTTCTAATTGGATCAACTTGCATAGGATTACATCAATGAAGTGGTAATGTTGCATGGAGTACCACTATCTATTGTATCCTATCGTGATCCTAGATTCACCTTGATGTTCTGTAAAAGTCTCCAACATGACCTAAGCACTAAACTGAACATCAGTATGGACTATCATACTCATATTGATATCCAATCAGAGCAAACTATTTAGACACTAGAAGATATGTAATGATCATGTTCTATATACTTCAAAGGAGGATGGGACAAATATCTTTAACTGGTTTAATTATCCTATAATAATAGTTTCCACTTGAGCATATGAATGGAACCTTATTAAGCCCTTTATGGGAAAAGGTGTAGAACACCTACGTGTTGGGATGAAGTCAGTGATCATAAGCTTCTAGGACTTGAAATGGTTGATTAAATGGTGTAGAAGTTCAAAACCATTCAACAACATATCAAGGTAGTCCAAATTCGATAGAAGAGTTATGAAGATAATCATCAACGAGACCTTGAGTTCAAAGTAGGACACATGGTATTTCTATGCATATCTCTATGGAAGAAGATTATGAGGTTTGTAATTAAAGGGATGTTAAGTCCTAGGCACATCATCCATTTCGAGATTCTTGATCATGTCAGGAATTTTGCTTATTGACTAGAACTTCCACCTACCATGGCTAAAGTACGTGATGACTTTCATGTATCCCTCTTATGGAAGTACATACCAGACCCTTTACATTTACTCTCTTCAGAGGTAGTACAGCTACAGGATGATCTTTCTTACTATGTGCAACCATTGAAGATCTTAGATTGTAGAGGAGAATCTCTACGAAATAAGACAGTTCCCCTCATCATGGTGTTGTGGCATAACCAATAGTTTGAAGAGGCAATGTGGGAATCAAAGGAAGTGATGAAGCAGAGTTACCCACATCTATTTTAGGGTAGGAAAAAGGAAATTTTGAGGGAAAAATTTCTTAAGGGGGTTGATTGTAATGACCCAAAATTTTATTAATAAAAATTCCCCTTGATCTAATTAAATGTATTATTATGTAAAATGGTTATTATAACATATGAAATTCATTGGTTTTATGTTTTTTGGATTTAAAAATACCATTATGAATATTGACCATTTCTAATATAGCCATTTAATAGTGATCACGTGATTAGTATAAATATAGGTGTTTAACAAATCCAATTTACTCTGACAAAGGAAGCACTGACCTCATCCAGTAGACTTCCCCATAAGAAGCCCATTAGTTGGAGCTCAGAAAGGATGTGGAATCCTTGGTCTTCACTCTTGACTTAGCCCAAGTTGAGCTTCAACATGTTATTATCAAAGAGAACTACCTACGGGATAAGTGGAAGTTGATATGGATTACCACCAGAGAGATGTTATCTGAGCCACCCTAGGAGTCGGTCATCATCACACACCATACCCATCGGTCTTATGCGTGTGTTATAAGGGGCTATGTAACAACACCTTAGCACTATGATTATGTGCATTTTTTTTATATATAATAAATAATCTACATTCATTTTATTATTGTTGTTTCTTTCTAAATAGTTTTTAAAGCATAAATTGTATTTTTAGTTAATATTCAACTAAGTAGTCTAATTTAAAAAATTAATGATTTTTTTAATTAAATAATATTTTAATAAAATATTATTATTATTAAATTACTTTTTATTACATATAAATGATCATATACAATTGTAGATTTTATTAAGGTTTGAAATTTATTTCTGTCAAAATCCATGAATTTTTTATAAATGTTGGTTTTTATTTTAAAAGTGTAAATTAACATATTTAGAAAATTATTTGGATAAAATTAATTTTTTTTGGAATCAGGACCTCAAAATTATCCAATGGTGAATTTTTCATGATTTTCTGAGACAATCGAATTTTTTGGTAAAAATTAAATACCGTTTAAATATATAATGTGTTTTATGACATCATAATGTCCCAATAGTGATGTAATAAAATACTATAAATATTATGTCCGGACAATATATGTTTTACCATTAAAATAATGTGATTTTAGGATTGTTTGATTTAAATTACAAAGCCTTAGTGGATACTCTAAGACTTATAAAACATCTTATCCTTTTAAATTGATTTCCATGAGTGTGTGACTCACCTCCACATAAGAAACCCAATTATTTTAATAAGTTCGTCCATTGGCCTTATAAAATATTTTTTTCCACTCCCAATTGGAAAGAACCACGGTCCAAAACCATTGGCTAGTATGTGGATTGGATTTGTTTAATGTGTGGTGACCCAAACCTAAATAATAAATAATTTTCTCTCCTTTCCTATATAAGCCCACCCAATATCCAACATCCTCTTAACTCAATTCCCTTGGAGTACGTCCAACCTCTACCCTAATCACTCTAGAATCCTCCCTAGGAACCCCAAGCTCCCAAGAATCCTCTCTCAAGCCTCTCCCAAGCCTTTGGGATCACATTTCAATGTTAGGGATTCCTTCCTTTCTCATTTTATCTAAATTTCTTAATACTATTATGACATTTTATTTTCAATTATAAATGTTGGAGTATGATTTCTCAACTCCCCTATAATATCCTAATTTTGTTTTAATGATGAAAGACCCCTTTCTATATCATCGGTGCATTCCATGTTTACCTGTTACCATGCCGAAATTCTATAAGGAATTTCTCTCTCATCATTTACATTCAAGAAATTATTTTGTGTTACGAATATAAAATCAATTACACTTGTTGGGACATGTATCCATATGACCCCCTTACATTCCATTTCAGGTATATATAATGATAACCCCTTTATCTGTCATCAACCATTTTTATGAATTATTATGTCACGCTGTTATGCTGCCGAAATTGCACCAATTTTCCAAGCCAATGTCACTCTGTAGTGAATATCATAACCATTTATCAATCATGGGTATTCAACTTTATGCACATTTATTTATTTATTATAAAGATTCATGTATTTATTACATATCCCTTTTTCTTTTAATAAATGATGATTAATGATTCCGTGTTGTAAGATCCATGTGGCACACTTATACGTGATATGAAATTTTTAAGAAGGGTGCGCCTTGATAGCGCTCCAATGCATTGGGTAAAATATAGTATCATGATACATCATGTGAAATGGGTGTTAAATCATGTTAATTCAAGTGAAATGAGGGTTTACTAATGCTCCATGTGCAATGAGCCTTGGATCATGCTAATACCATGTTAAGTGTTGTTGCTACATCTCCATGTTATGATTATCATGATTTATCATGCCTTTATGTTCATGTTTCTCTAGTGCTCCACTAATATGCCTATTCTTTAACATGAATTGTATTCCTCATGTTATTCCATGTTTATTACCTTAATAGTCTTTATAACTCCACCCTTTCTTATGTATGTCCCCCGGTTATCCCATGCAATGTTAAGTACGAAGCAATGTTGTGGTCATGTAAAAGAAACTTTCAATAAAGACGTCGTATTTCAGGTTTTAAGTCATTATGTAATGTTCTTAAGCCGAAAAGACACTAGACCTCCCAATATTTTATATTGTATCAAGTGAATGTTTAATGTAATAAATAATGTCTAAGTGTGTAATCAAAATAAGGGTTGTTATATGGACTTTATCACCGGACTACTGAAGACATCCAAAGGAAAAAAATGCAATCTGGGTTATTCTAGATCGTCTTACAAAGACTACACACATTATTACTATTAAAGATGATATCTCACTCGGTCAAATAGAAAAGATATAAATTAGAGATGTGGTAAGGCTTCATGTATTACCACTATCAATTGTATCCGACTGAGATCTATGATTCACCTCTATGTTTTGGAAGAGTCTTCAAAATAATCTGGATACATAGATAAACTTCTTTTTAACATATCATCCTCAAACTAGTGTCCAATCTGATAAGACTATCTAAACACTTTAGAATATGTTAATAGTGTGCTCAATGGGCTTCAATGAAGGATGGGATCAACATATCCCTCTTATGGAGTTCTCATACAATAAAAGTTTCTACTCAAGTATCCAAATGGATCTCTATGAAGCCAGTTATGGGAAGAGGTGCAGAACACTGACATGTTAGGATGAAGTTGGGGATATGAAACTCCTAGGTTCGTAGATGGTCGAAGAAATGGTTGAGAAGTTTAAGACCATCTGGCAGCACATTAAAGTTGCTCAGAGTTGACAAAAGAGATTTACTAATAACTGTTGACGAGACCTAGAGTTTGAGGTTGGAGACATGGTATTCCTCTGTATATCACTGTGGAAGAGATTTTTGTGATTTGGGAAGAAGGTAAATCTTAGTCCAAGGTACATTGTCCCTTTTGAGATTCTTCATCACATTGGGGAAGTGTCATATCGACTTGCACTCCTACCGAACCTATTTTAAGTACAAGATGTATTCCATGTATCACTCTTGAGGAAGTACATACCCGACCCATCGCATGTACTCAATCCAGAGGTGGTACCATTGGAGAATGACCTCTCCTATAAAGAGAAGCTGATGAAGATCTTAGATCATAGGGAAACAGTTCTACAATATAAGACAATTCACCTTGTCAAGGTGTTGTGGAGAAACACCATGTTTGAAGAAAAAACAAGGGAATTAGAGTAAGGGATGAAGAAGAGTTACCCGCATATGTTTTAGTGTGGGAAAATGAAATTTTGAGGGTGAAACTTCTTAAGGGGGGAAGATTTTAACGACCCATACTTTCATCAATGAAAATTACTCTTGATATAATTAAATGTCTTATAATATATGATCGTTGTATAACATATGAAATTATTTGGATTTATGTTTTTGTATTTTAAAATACAGTTAAGAATTGTGACCATTTCTAATAAAGATGTTAAACAGTCATCAAATGATTAGTATAAATATTGGGCTTTAAACAATCCAATTTACTCAGACAAAGGAAGTGATCACCTCATCCAGTAAAATTGCTCTATAAAAATCCTATTTTAAGAATCTCGGAAAGGATGTGTCTTCATTGGGCTTCTCTCTTTACCATGCCCAAGTTGAGTTTCAACATGTTAAGCTCGAATGTAACTGACTACGAGAGAAGTGGAAGTTGATAGAGATTACCACCTGTGCGATGTTATCAGAGACACACCAAGAGTCTGTCACCATCACACACCACACCCTTCAGTCTTATGCGTGTTTTATAAGGGGTTATGTAATTATACCCTAGTACTTTTATTATGTACATTATTTTTGGTATAGAGAATATTCATTCATTTTATTATTTTTACTTTGTAAATAGTTTTTAAAAGAAAAAATAGAATTTTAGTTAATTAAGAAATCTATTTTGATGAATTAATGGATTATTGAATTAAATAATCTTTTAATTAAATATTATTACTAAATTACTTTTTATATAATATAAATGACTGTATAATTAGTATAAGATTGTGATTTTTATTAAGGTTTGAAATCTATTTTTGTCAAAACCCATTAATTTACGATAAATTTCGTTTTTTATTTTTAAAGTAAAAAATCACATTTTTGTAAAATTATATAGATAAAATGAATATTATATTTGGAATCAGGATATTAAAAATATCCAATGGTGAATTTTTTAATAATTTTTTGAGATATTTGAATTTTTGGGTAAAAATTAAATACTGTTTAAATATTTAAGGTGTTTTATGAAATCATAATGACACAATAGTGATGTAATAAAATACTATAAACACTATGTTAGGCCAATATATGTTTTACCATTAATATAATGTGATTTTAGGTTTATTTATTTATTTGACAATGCTTTAGTGGACCATTCAAAACATATAAAACATTTTAACTTTTTAAATTGATTTCCTTGAGAGTGTGACTCACATCCACATAAGCAAAACTATTATTTTAAGAATTTAGGCCATTGGACATATAAAATAATGTTTTCCACTCCCCTTTGGAAATATTAATGGGCACAAACCATGGGTTGGTTTGGAATTTTGATATGTTTAATGTGTGGTGTCCCAAACCTATATAATAAAGAATTCCCTCCACTTTCCTATATAACCCTACCCAAGATCCCACTTCCTCTTCACTAAAATCCTTTTTAGTTCGTCCAAACTCTTTCCTACTCTCTCTATAATCCTCACAAGGCACCCCAACCTCCCAATAAGCCTCTCTCAAGCCCCTCCCAAGCCTTTGGCATCACAATTCCAAGTAAGGGATTGCTTCCTTTCTCATTTTATCCATGATTCTTAATATTGTTATGCCATTTTATTTTGAAATATAAATGTTTGGGTATGATTTAGATCCTCCCCGTACTTCCCTATTTATGTTTAATTAATGAGAGATAGTTTTTGACTCCCATTAATGCCTCTCATGTACACCCTTTACCATGCCGAAATTCTGTAAGGAATTTCTCTCTCCTTAATTAATTCAAGAAATTGTATTGTATTATGAATCCAAATTCTATTACTTAAGTTGGGAAATGTATCTATATGAGAACGTATAGACCATTTCATGTACCTATGATGAGACACCCTTTTCTCTCTCATTAACCTTTTTTATGATGTTTTATGTCATGCCATTATGCTGCTGAAATTACACCACCATTTTCCAAGAAAAAATCATTGTATAATGATTACCATGTCCATTTCTCTATCAAGGTTATTCACCATAATTCACATTTACTTATTTATGGAATAGTTTCATGCATTTATTCCACATTCCTTTACCGTTTAAAAAATTATGATGTTTAATTAATCTATGTTGTATGATCTTGTGGAACACTTATGCGTGAAATGAAATGTTTAAGAAGGGTGCACTTGATAGCACTCCAATGCATTGGTTAAAGATTAGTTTCATGATATGTCATGGTAAATGTGGGTTTACTCATGCTAATTCATGTTTAATGTGGGTTTACTTATGCTCCAGGTGCAATGAGCCTTGGATCATGCTTATACCATGTTAAGTGTCATTGCCACATTTCCATGTTGTGATAATCATGCTTTATCATGCCTTTATGTTCATGTTTCTTTTATGCTCCGTAGATATTCCTATTGGATAACATGTGTTATATTCTTCATATTTTTCCTTGTTTACTCCCTTACTGGGCTTTATAGCACACCCTTTTCTTATGCATGTCCTTAGGATATCCTATGTAATGCTAAGTATATGGGAATGTAGTGGTAATGTTAAGGAAGATTTCAATAAAGGTGTTGTGTTTTATGTTTAAGTCATTATGTAATGTTCCAATCCCCAAAGTCACTAGACCTATTTATTTTCCTTTTTGCATCAAGGGATTATTTTATGTAATAAATCATGTTTAAGTGTATAATAAAGACCAGGGTTGTTATAATCCTAATAATTATATATTATTGGAATTTAGTTAAGATTATAAATTTAATAGATTGAGTATGGAATTACTCTATAAAATATCTCAAAATCATAAATTATATGATTTTGAAGAGGCCCTAATTACCTAACTAATTAGTAGGATGAGTTCCTTGGTATACTCATTGCTTCGTGAAAAATGGATCTTGACCTAATAAAGTATATGACTTAAAAATGGTTCAATATTTTAGTGGTATGACAACTAATAAAATTATTTATTAGATGGTAATAATACATGATATGGATTTTATATTATAGATAAAAAATCATCCTCAAAAATAAATTTGAGATTAATCCTTAAAAATGATAATCTTAATATTACTCCTAAGATTGGTAACTTAAGAAAAATTTATATGTAAAATAATTACTATCTATTTGGGAAATTTTCCTAAGAAATAAATGGTTGAAATTATTCATCAAGTTAATCAATATTCTTATACAAAATATAGAATGATTCAATTATAGTTTTAAATCCATTGGATGCAAATTAACATAATAAATTTTATTATTTTGTCATATATATAACATGATTGGATTGGTAAAATGGATTTGTGAGACTATAGGTTTCATTATGGATTATTGAATCTAAGTAAATCATTATATTTTAATTGATTGAAATGTGACCATAAAATTAATTAATTTAAGGGAATTTTACTTGAAATTATCATGTATTAAGAGTAGATGAACTGGGCATGTGTTGTATATGTTCTAATACTATGTATATAGTAAAAGTGGATTAAAGTTAAAAACAAAAGAAGAAAAGATAGTTAGAGATTTTAATTATCTTTCTTCAATAATCCACTCAATCTAGTTGAAACCTAAAGGGGTTATCAAGAAACATTATAAATGATTCAATATGATATATTCATACACAAACTTAAAGGGATTTTTTTATTATTTACAGAA
This sequence comes from Viscum album, assembly GCA_963277665.1. Classification (NCBI taxonomy): domain Eukaryota; kingdom Viridiplantae; phylum Streptophyta; class Magnoliopsida; order Santalales; family Viscaceae; genus Viscum; species Viscum album. The sequence continues at coordinate 534,728,075 of OY728138.1, read as the reverse complement.
TTTATATGTAAAGTGTTGGGGTTTCATAGTTAATGTCATGACTTTTTAAGGTATATTATATGAAGTGTATATTTTAAAAATGTTATAAAATAAAAAAATTAAAATCCTCAAAATAATTTAAATATATTATAATTTGTATTCATGTGACAGAGAAAGGAGTTGTTTCATCAAATCAATGAATATATAAAATTTTATCAAGATCATGTTAATCAATGTAAAAGATTTTTTTCCTCATATTATTACTCTTATATAATAAGATGGATTGATTTTGAACAAAGATTTATTGTAATAAATTTTACATGATTAGTTTTATATACATATTTTTTGATTCATTGGATTCATAACATTATTTTAAAAGGAAACCAAGTTAAAAATGATTGATTCATGATGAATTGTTTATCTACATATTTTTCTAAATATGAAGGAAGAATTTCCTACCACCAATCATTTTAATATTTTTATAAATAGAATAATTTTCATAATTTAATTATACAAATACAAGAAATACCAAATATGATGTGGTAATAATAATTTATTTGTAAAATATTTATAGTAAGTGAGAATCAGAGTTATTTCAATCCAAAAATGTGTTTCTGTACATTAACATGACCTTATAATAATAATATAGCATTTATGATGTTATTGGAAGTATTTTTGACTAGAAATGTTCAAATTTACCAAATAAAGTATTATACTAGGCTAATTTTTTTTACTTAAAATCATAATGCTTCAAGTATATGTAATGGAAAAGAAAAATGTAAAGATTCACATTTAGTTACCATAGAATTTGGATATCCATACTTCAAAAAAGGATTATACTAGTTAAATTATAAAATAAATTTCAATTAATATGTTAAAACAAATTAGGGTATGGTTGTAAAACCATATAGAGTTACATTTAATTACCCTAAAAAGTGAATTTCACATTATCCAAAAAGAGTTTAGGATATTTTGGTTAGTAATAATGTAAATGGTTACATTATTTTAGTATTTTTTTGGGGGAAAAGTGTTCCAAGGATGATGATATTAATCATAGAATAATTCTACATAAATAATAAAAGTCAACGTTATAGAATTGGATTTTTTTGGTGTTAAGGTGATTGAATATGTTCAGGGAGTTGAACATTAAAATTATTATTCCTAAATCTCAAAATTATAAAAAAAAATCATTCATAGATGATACTCGTTAAATACATCAGCCAAGGGGTATCTTTAAGTGGTCTCATAGGATTGTGCAATGAATAACTTATAGATGTAACATGTTAACAAAAGCCCAAAAAAGTGTAGCAGAAATAAAGTAGATCTGGAATTCCATCATACATGATGTTAGGGATCGATTTTTATGTTGGGTTTTGTGAAAGTTTCTTAAAAGGAGTTTAAGAATAAAAATTTTATATTATAAAAGCCAATATTAACTTTATAATTCATTATCACTGGCTAGATATGTATATATTAATATACATTTTTCAAAATTTAATGATGGTGGAAATCTCAATATACAACGTTGAGTTGTCCATAACCAATGTTTATTAGGTATTATAATAGGTTATGATGAAATTTTTTTCTTAACATTAGTAGGATTCATGTATGAAATATTAAATGATATCGTGATTAAAATAGTGTTTTTGTGTAATGGATAACCCACTAAGTACACCATATGGAGGGTCATATACTGTGTCTTCGGTATATTGGGATTCATGGAACACATAAGAGTTCCCTTTGTCTATTATTAGTGAGATAATGAGCATGAGAAATTTGATACACCGATATCCATATTATGAAATACATTATGTGCTATATATGTAGGGGTGGATTGGTATGTCACTAATAATATTATCAATTAGAGGTAATCCAAGATATATTTTTCATTTTATATGATGACTAGGCCATATGGGTCCTTAATTAAGATTGAAAGTGAAGTGTGTGGCTACACATAGATAGTACATTTGATGTGATTGTCTATTTGGGTGAGGTTCATGTGATATGCTCAACAATAAACATGAAGGATATGTTATGTATTCGTCTACTATGTTTGTATATACTTATAGAATCAATTATTTTAGTGTTGAATATATGGGAATGAAATAGTATATACCCCATGGTTACTTGATTTCTTTGAAAAATGAAACAAATAATGATGCATTATTGGGTTATATTTTTCTTATAGAAATAGGTACAAAGATACATGTGTTTGATGGAGATCGTGCTATACCCCTTTGTAGCTTGAGTAACACTGATGAATCTCTATATGATTCTCATTGCTTATTTTTATGGGTCAAAATATTCTTATCTATTCTCAATTCTAAAAATAAACATTGGGTCACACATTGTGGTTAACTGAACAGAGATTTACTTTAACTATGAGATATTATCTAATAGTATTTTAGAGTTAATCCCAAAGGGTTGTGGATGGGTATTCATACGGTATTACATGTGATTTGATACACAATGAATTCGATGATAGATTTAAAAATGTTTTTTAGAATATATACAAAATAGTTTCTTGGATATTTGTTTCACAATTTATTTTATATGTTACAATATAAGTTGAAATTTAAAAAATATTTTAATATTTAACGAAATTTTTAGATTAAAGAATATAATATGTCATGATGCCTAAGACTAAGGATTTGTATCTATTAACGGATCCTTAAGTAGAAAAATTTAATATATTTCTTATAATATATTCTAAATCAAAGTCTTAAGAGTATGTTTTCATCAATTTATTATGATATGTATTTGATGCATCTCTTGAGAATATTTTGGATGAATGTATTGTGGGTTTATAGTTTTTTTGAGATGTTGTCATCATCTTTAGTCTATAGTTTAAGAATGAATACTTTTAACATTCAATAATTTATTCCAAATTGGTTATCTTTTAAAGGAATATTATATAAAAATTAATGTGAATGGATATTAATTTAATCACATGTATCAGGATTTAGAGGAGGAATTTCCTCATTAATTATAATTCATGAGTAGATAGAAAAACTCTTAAGAAATATCATCAAGGTATTTGGAAATCCCACTTCTATGTGATAGTAGTGTAAGAACCTATATTATTGTTAGAGAAAACATCTTAGAACCTTTATGTACTCTTTCTTATACTCCTTTTCCCAGTGAAACACTAATAGATCAATGATTATTATGGATTATTCTTATAAGACAATTAGCATAGGAGTATCCCATGGATGCCTCTATAAGTGGGATAAATGATGGCTTATCTTTGGTGATATTCATCAACTATTGATGATGAATATGAATTTTTTCATTTAGAATATTTTTGAGTTACACATGATATTCAAATAGATATTCATTTCCAAATTTTTCACTATTTATGTAATATAGCATGGAGATCTAGGGATTTAGTTTGTAAATAACTTCCATTTCCCCAAATAAGTTTTATTAGACCTCTATGAAACCCTTCAAACCATGAGTTATTAAAAAATAATATTACGAAATATAATACAGTGTAATAAATTATAATTATTTTAATTTGGAAATAAATAAAATATATATTTTATGGATTTAATAAGAAAATTATGTTCTTTAGAAAGTGAATAATTAACTTTTAATTCATTAAATATTACGACCCATCATTTTAAAATTACTCAAATTTAAGATAAATACATGTTTAAGAAATATATAAGTGTTCATTTATTGTATATTTATAATTTTTTCTGTGTCTGAAATAGTATTGAACATATTATACAAACAATTTTTCTTAATGTGCATTACATCTAGCAGAGGAAAAAATAGAAAAGATTTTTTTTTGGTAAATCTAAAAATAATCATTGCTTTATCCAATTGCAGTGTATCCAAAAACCACAAATTTTTATATTGGTTTATATTTGGTATAAATGTAAATAGTTTTAATAGAAAGATAATATTTCCACCTTTTTATAATCCTGGATAAAAAGGAAGTCTCTTTTTCATGTTAAAAATTTATTCTTTGGGTTTAGAAGTCATCAGATAGATTTTGGAGTTTTTTCAAAACCTAGATTATAAGAATCCTATAAGAACATTTTATGGCATAAGAATTTTTTGATGATGTGATTTTGTCATGGGGATCAAAGAAATAAAAATGTTTTCCCTAAAATGTCATTTACACCAAAAATAAATACTTTTTTAATGATAATTATGTCACTCGGGATTATCAATCATGTGGTGATGTTTTTTTTTGGTTTTCATTATGTATAACCGATTTATACCATCAATAAATAATTTATGATGTATACCCATTAGACCCAATACGTTTTAAAAACGAATTTCATAATTAATTCATTTGATATGAATCGTCTCCCTCAAATGTGTGGTACTCTTACAGTTTATTTCTTTCTCATCATCCTCCTTGTCGATTCATTACATGCTCATTCTATAGCATATTTATGTTTCTTCTCTTTGGGTATGTGGAATTTATAATTTTTGTACTCGTTTTTTAGTATTAGTGTTGGTATTTTTTATGGATATAGGATCATGTGGAGTTGTTTCTCTTTTTTTACTACTATATCCATTATTGGTTAATGTTTTTGGGGTTATCCCTTAATTTTGTTGTGGTGTGGCATGTGAGTTACTTGAGTTATGTTGTTATATTTCCTCTCAACAGATGGTTTTTCAAATGTGATCTAATTCTGAGATGTTTGAATCGATGATAGGGACTCTGATCACTATTACATCATCACTTATAATTATTGTGGATCCCATAATTTTTGGTGTACGACATGTGTTATGGCTGGGGGTTCCTTATATTTCCCATGTTGGATGAACCATGAGTACTGTGGGTTTCAAAAATTGTTTTCTAGATTTATGAGAATAATTTATTGACTTGTGTGTGTGTAAATGGGTATTTGAGAAAATATGCTTTTTCCTTTTTTATTGGTGAAATAAAATGAATTTTAAAATAATAATGAAATGTATATATAAAATAGGTTTCAAATCATTAATTGGATGAAATGATTTGGGACATGTAGCTTATAATAATCCTCGGGTGCAGTGATACAAGATATAACCATAGGGATCATCAATTGTTACTATTTGGGAGTTCACTCATGTGGTGTTCCTCTTATCCTTAGAAATTGTTTCATAGGGGCATGTTAGACACTAATGGGGGTTCAATTTTTGGGTATTCCACTACCCTCTAGATTTGATACATATGACTAGGGACCTAATTCACACACTTTTCTGTGTTGTGGTATGATTGATCAGGGTATCCTAGTCTGTAGTGATCCTTGGCATGATTTACATATTCTTTGGATCGAAATATTTTGGATTTGGTTACCTACTTTGACAATGTTATATGATTTGAAGCTATTTTACCTGACTGGTTTCAGAAATTGGAAAAAAATGGGTTTAATTTAATACTGTTTTGGTATAAAAATTGTTAAACTTGTTATCATGCCCTATTTTATTTAAAGTTAAAGATGGTTGAATTATTTTATAGAGACTTGATATAGAATACATAGGTGGGATCCTACTTTGTGTATTGAGATCTCAATCATCACACCCCTTTGGTGATGTGTAGAATAAGTAATTTCATTTGATACTGGAAAGGAAAGTAAATACATAGATGTGGAAAAGTTCATGTCTGCTAGATATGAGTAGATTGTGGTGAGTTGTTGGGATATTGACCACATATCAAATGGAGGACGATTCTATTGTTAATATGGAAATTTTTTTCTATTAGACATATCCATTAGAGATTTGTTTATCTAGATTTTGAGTTATATCACTACCATTTCTTATCCATTTTTTATATAATATTTTCTTTTGGTAGAGTCATTCATTATTCATTCTATAATGTATATGTTCTATGATGTTTGTTTCGAGTTGGGGAAATCATTCCCTCATGTTTTTGTTTAGTACTTGGCTGTTAGTCTCCATCCTATAGAGAATGGGAATGCACTTCATGTATATATTCAATTGGTTCAAGTACCAATTTTGGAGGGTATTTATTGTCATTTCATTGAAAATTGTTTTCAGATGGAGGTTATTCTTAGTCATTATAATGTTTTTATATGGGAGATAGAATTTTCGATACTTGAGAGGTATATTATCTTGAGTTCCCAGACAACCCTTTCCATGGTGAGACTCAAGCGACCAGGGGATGTTGGAATATGTTTCTCCCATATTGAGTTTGGTCTATAATATCCACTTCTAATCTTTCTTCATTTTTAAAATTACATTATTTTGTTTTTCGATCATTTTTTTTTGTTCATTGAATGTAGTATGACTTTGAGACATCTTCCATGTTTTCTAAAGGAGGGTGTAGTGAGAGACACTCCTCAAAGGAATCCTACTTCAGATTATAATTTTATATAGGACATCATTTAGGAAATTCTTATAATGGACTAAACTATAACATGATCTCCATAACTTTTTATTAAGGTCCATCAAGGAGTTGGAGGACATTGAGACAAATATCGTCTATTCCTTTATGATAAAACCTAGACCTTTTGGGGTACGAATGGTCCTAAAAAGGAAATTGAGAGTATGAATATGATTGATCAGTTCATAAATGACCTAGAAACACTTATAGAAATGAAATTAATGTGAAAAACATCTAGACTCGATGAACCCAACAATAAGTGGTGAGATTTGATTGTATGATTAGATCAGCCCGTGAGATTAAATTTGAGTGGCTTCAAGAACCTATTCTTCCTTTTAGTTTTTCAATGAGTATTTAATGAAAGGAATGTATATATATTAATTGTCTTTATAATTTGGATATAACTTAGTGTTAGAGTACAAAAATCAGTTTATAGAGCTCGTTATTTTTCTTATAGAAGTATTGAAGAATGATTAGTTCACTGCCTAGATGTATCTGTCGGTATTATGAAAAAGTATTCGATATCATGTGTATATGATAATGATTTCTACTGATGATGATATCATATATAAGTAAATGATGTAATATATGAATATGATGGGTAATATTGGCTCTTCTATCCCTTCTCTCCAGCCAATAGTAGCTTCTAGTGGGGTGTAGGGATAAAAGAGGAAGTAAAATGATAATCATTTTAGTGGTGGGTTTGGTTCTATAGAGAGAACCCCCTATGTACCGCCAGTTAATTCTGGTGGTGTGCCCCTAAGAATCTATCAACTGGGAAAGCTAGAACACATAAACTGTTCTTATCTTAGTCCCCCTAAATATTTTCAAATTCTTTTCTCTTATACGGTCATCTAAATTGGTTCTTCTAGGCCATGTATAATCCTTGTTATAGTTAAGGATCATCAACTTGAAGGGCCACTAATACATAGTTAGATGCTTCAATGTCTACCAGGAAAAGACTACAATACTCAAGAGTGACGCACCTTCACACATTGGGTGAGTTTTTTTGTAGGTTGTTTGGGGTCTAACAACAAAAAGTGGTACCTTATTTTTGTATCTAATATATAAACTTATTTATTTGATATTTGTGTCTCCCAATCCATTATATATACCATCTTTGATGATTTTCATAAGATTTTTACAAATATCATGTCCATTATTATAGAGCAGTCAAAAAATATTATAAAGAGAGTATAATATGGTTTTCATTGTCCATCTTATTCTCTATCAATAGTTAATGCATAGTTAGTCTTGGTTTATTTAATTCTCTATATGGTTATATTTGATGTCATCATCGAGATGTATTGGATTTTCTATCATAATTCTATGATTTATTTTTTCCATCAACATGTCTTATTCTGTTCAACAGATAAGAGCTCTATAGTGTTTCAAGGAGAGAGGGATTTGAGGTCTTGTCATCTACGGCCCCAACCAGATCTCTGAAACTTGTCTTCTTCTATTTAAGTAGATACTAATGATGTTTCCTATTTCAACGATCTTCTTACAGTTGTATAGGAATTTCCTGATGTCTTCCAAGATGAAATATATGGTATTCCTCCAAAGATAGAGTTACTGTTTACAACTTATCTTGTGTGGGGTAAATAGAAAATCTTGATACAATGATATCAAATGTAACCTATTGAGTTGAAGGATATCAAGGTACAGTTATACGATTTGGTAGAGAATATTTTTACTCACCACAATGTTTCACTTTCAGTTTCCACTATACTATTTTCTAAGAAGGCTAATGGGTCGCATTTTTCTACCGTGGACTATATTATGATAAACCAAGTAATAGTTAAAAATATGTACCCTTTTATACATGTGGATGGATTTATTGATAAGTTAATGGTGGGGGGAAGTGGTTTTTGATGAGAGATCTCCTGTAGAGTTATCATCAGCTAAGGGATTATGAGTCTGATATTCCAAATACCCTTATATGGAGTAGAAATGGAAATTATATATATCATCTAATGAATTTCGTTCTGACTAAAATTCATAAAGTTTCTATATAATTGATGAAATAAATATTCCACTAGTATCTCGAAACCTTACATTGATCTATTTTTAGAAAACATATTGGTTTATTCAAGATCCATGTATAAGTATGTGCACCATCTGAGTATCATTTTTGAGATCCTAAAGAGTCACCAAATTTATGTCAATATATCAAAATGTAATTTATGGATTTGAAGAGTTATTTTCTGGGGTCATGTTTTTTATGAACGTGAAATTTTATTCTATCCTGAGAAGGTGAAGGTTGTTTTTTCATGATAGTATCCATGAAATGTCTTCAAGATGTATAGATTCCTCTTTTATACAATATAATATAGGTGGTTCATCAAATAATTTTCAAAATTTTCTTATTTCTTTATAGATATTATGAATTTTGGCGTGAATTTTTTTTGGGATGTAAAATCCATGACATTTTTTGATGAGTTGAAACACATTCTCTCATCAACTCCTACTCTAATCTTACCTAATCCTGTTACGGGGTATAATATATGCAGTGAGTATTTTTGGTGTTATTCTAGGTTGTTCTATTATGTATGATAATCACATTATGGAAAATAGCTCTCACCAACTTTTCAATAATAAGAAATATTAACTCACACTTGATTTGGATCTTGTCAATGTTGTTTATGAACTTATGTATTTGAGGAAATGTTTTTTGGGGAGTGGTTCATGGTCTTTTTAGAACAAAAGTTTCTGATCAATATATTTTTTCAAAATTACTTGAATTTCTAGAAGTTATGATATGTGAAGTATCACAGAATATTGAATTAAACATTGACTACACCATGGGGATGGGTATGTCATTACTAATTCTCTCAATAGTAAAATTACACTATAGTCTATTTTGGAATTGAAGAAAAAGTAAAACTCAATGGGACTCTTCAATAATTTTTATCTGGATGCTCAGGTGGATTGTAAATTAATAGTTGTGACCTATGCTTTGCTATGATCATGTCTCTCATATTCTATTATATAGTGTGAGTAGTTAGATGATGATTTAAAGGGAATTAAGCAGTCCTTAAATTGTGGGGATACTATTTTTTGTTGTTCTCTCTATTATGATAGTATTATCTTCTTTAAGAATTCATTTTACACTATAGAATTTGTGTGGAATTGATCCTTGAATTATTTTCATTTTTATTCATGGGAAATTAATTAGGGTGCATTAAAAATATATTATGACATTAGATAGTATTTCTAATTGCCATGTTGGAAGACCAACATTTTAGGTTATGCATCCCACTATAACACCTTCCAGCAGAAAAAGGTTAATCCGTAGAAACATTCTGGTCTTCTTCCTCAACTTATTGTTTTGATTTTAAAATGATATGTGGTGTATATAGACTGGATTTTTGTATTACCATGGAATCCATAGTGGTATAATGCGATCCAATTAGTGATTGATTGGTTGATTCAATATTCTCATTTCATTCTGATCATGTGCACCAAAATAGTTGACGGTCTGGGTGATATGTACATGTAGGACATCATTAGATAACATGGATTTCCATTTACTATTGTCTTGAATAGGGATACAAGATTTACTTCTATATTCTATAAAGAGTCCCTAGGATGAAATGGGGACTAAGATTTAGTTGAGTTTAGCTTATCATCCATAGATGGATGGTCAGAAAGAGCGTGTTTTTTAGATCATGGAGGATATTCTTTATTCTTATTTATTATCTCTTTGTGTATTTTGGGATAATCACCTTTGTATAGTCTAATTTTAATAAAATAATAGCTTACATTAGTTGATCATAATGGTTCCCTTTGAGGCTTTGTATAGTCTCCCATGCACACTACCTCTATTTTTGGAAGTCGTGGGTGAGCCCCACTTATAGGACCAAGTATGGTTTAGGGGATTTAATTGAGGAATCATTATATATGATTTTGTTTGATTATAACTCATAATAAGTATAAATCATATTAAGATCATTTACCTATTCCTTTATAGTTATCTATTAGCGATTGAGTTTGGTTGAAGGTTTCTCCTTGGTAGGGTCACCGTTGGGTTTTGAAAAAACAACGTCTTTCTATGAGATATTTTGGACTGTTTTACTTCATTTAGTGGCATGTTATGTTCACTTATTAGTAATTTTTTATATCTTAGTTGATTGATATCCATGGTGTTTTCAATATATATATCATATTACGATGTACTATCAAGATCCTTCTAATGTTTTGAGGTTGGAAGAGAATGATCTGGATATAGATGCTTTAGTTATAGTGAAAGTAGTGGAGATCATTGATTCTCAAGTGAAAATATTTCATGGTAATTATATTCAATTTTTTAAATTATTATAGAGAATAATATCAGATTTTTATAATACATCAGAGTACGAATTGTCTATGAGGGAGTAGTGGCCTCAACATTCTCGGACCACCATTATTTCATATGACTTCTAGGCGATGGGATGTCCGATGGTGGGTAGATTATAACATCTCTAATAAAATGGTATGATCTATTCATGTTGAAGATATTTTTCATTCATTATAGAGGTATTCAAATACAATTGGTAGTTTTTGTAAAACCTGAGAAGGATGTATCCAGGATGAACTTTTTAAACTAGAAGAACTGATTTAAAGTATAAATAGGGTACTGAGAAAAATATATGAAAATGTTTTGCTATGTAAACCCATTTACTCCATAAATTTCTTATTATATTGTAAATAATTCGATCTGGATAATTTAACATGAGATGAAAATTTTGTCAACATATATGAATTATGGGATATTTTTTTTGGAAACCAATCACTTATGACATAAACTCATCATTCATAGTAGGTTTTAGTTCAAAAATTCTTGAATACCTTATTAATTCTATTTTAATCCTATCCCCTGAAACATATGTATTATTCCATGAAATTTTGAGAGTCTACACTACTTCTAAATCAGGTTATTCAGCACTTGATCTCTTGAATGTTTACATTTCTTCTATTCTAGTAAGTGGAATGATGCTTTTCCATTACTCTTATTACAGTAGTGTAATTGGGATAAGATTATGGATATGTGATCATGTGGTGATGTTTCTATATAATTCCTTCTATGACATTGGCGTGATCATCTTATGGAGGTTATCCCTTCTTTTGGTTGTGGTGATGTGTGTTGGTTATTCAATGTATATTATAATGTTTCCTTTGGTATAACCATTTTTCTTATGTTATTCAATTATGAGATGTGGAAATCGATTATAGGGCATATTTTTTATGTTTCTACATCCTTTTCAGTGGTTCTAGATCCTATCATTTTTTGTGTGAAACCAAAACTGAGGTGTATGGCATTGTTTAGAGCCTGTGTTGGACGAAACATTAATTATATGGTATTTATTAATTGTATTATAATTTAATTGGAATGGTTTATTTATTTTTGTGTGTGTAAATATATTATTAGAAAGTATTTTCCCCCTTGTTTGGTGAAAGAATTTTCATTTTTAAGGAACTGTGAAATAGATTTTTAAAATGGTTTCCAAAGCATGGTATTGATGAAATGAATTGGAAACATAGCACATGGTTTGTGTATCATAATTAGGTGGGAGTTATAGGGATATAAATCAATAGTTGATACTGTTAGGGGGTTGATTATGGAGTATTTCTCCACTCCATAGGCCATAATTCCTATGTACTTGTTAGATGCTATTTATGTGTTCACTTTATGGGGTTCTTCTATTCATTCTAGATTCACTACATTTGTTGAGGGACATGATTCGTGAGTTTTTCTATGTTGGGGGTATGTGTGATTTGGCTAGAGTTGCCTATAGTGATCCTAGGAATGACATTCCTTTTTTTAGTTTTTAATTTTTTGGATTTAATTACTAGTTTTGATAATTTTATATACATTGAAACTATTTTTAATAGACTAGTTTTAGAATTATGTTCACATGGATTTGTTTACCATGTTTTGATATAAAAAATATTTTACTAATTATCATTCCATATTTTCTTTAATGTTGATCATGTTTATTTTTTTATATAGTAACTTTATATGGAAAACCTAGGTGGGTTCCTATTAAACATGTTTAGCTCACACCCTGTATACCCCTTTGGTGGTGTGTAGAACATGCCTAATATTTTGAAATTGTAAAATTCAAGGCTTCACATTGAGGTAGCAAGGCTCATGTCATCTATGAATTGGTATCTAGTGGTGAGAAGATGGGACATTAGTAACATAACACATGGAGTAGTGATTTATTTTAGTTTTTACTAGAATGATGGTGATTTTTTAGTTGGACTCTGAGTTGTATCAAACCCAGTGGATTTCCCTTTTTATGGAATATTTCATTCTAGTTGTTTATTATCTCATATTTTTTCCTGTATATATATTCCATGTAGTGTTTTTTAGGTTGGGTGAAATAGTTCCCTCTTTTTTATGTTTGTTACCCGGGTGCTAGTTTCAATTTCGTTGGGATCATGGAGACCCTTTTGGTGTTTAAAGAATTGGGTTAAGTACTAGTTCTGGGGTAATGTAAACTTGGTTCATTAAAACCTTAGTATCTAAGATTATTTTTGGATTTTCATCTATTTAAACTCCATTTTTCATTATATTTTTATAATTTCTTCAAAAATTATGACTGATGGGATGAAACATCTAATGGATGTAAAAAAATAGTTTTTTCTTCCATTATAAACCGAAAAATCATTCCTAAAACTCATGATGTAATAATAATTTTTAGGACAATATTAACTCAATCCAGATAATATACCAAATTCTTCAAATCCACTCATAATCCTTATTAATATTACTCATTGTGTAATGTATTATTTTTTAACAATAATATATATAGTAATGTCTTCACTTAATTATTAATTTTCTGCATTCACCAATTCTTCAAAAGTAACCATCAAAATTTTTCTATGGATATCCTAAAATTAACAACACTAAATAGATTATTGATTCCAAGGTTAAAACAAAAGAATATAAGTGGCATGGTGTTATGGAAATAGGAAAGCATGTATATTTCCTACTTTAATCAGTAAAAGATAAAACATATATAAAATGTCCAAACAGAATTTATCAAGGTTCTTAGAAAAATCAAAAGGAAAATTATAAATCTCTTTCATGAGTCTCCCTAAAAAAAGTATGATTCATTTTTATATAATTGTTGGATTAATGTCATGTCCAATATGATGTTATAATTTTAGACCAAAATAGATAATTCAATCAAGGTATAAAAAAAAAATTAAAATGTTTTATAGGAAAATTCTAGATTTTTCATATTTCAGGTAATTGTAATTCAACTATTTATATGTTGTAATTTTAATTTAAGAATCATAATAAACATAATTCTACATTAATGCATTTTATCAGAAATTAATCATCTAATAATTGTGAGATAATTTATGGCAAACCAATTTTACATAAAAATAAATTTAATTGAAGCACGTTCCCTCACAAAAAAAATGATTTACCAAAAATAATTTACTAGAAACAACTCTAATAAATTCCAAATATATAATTTAATATTCTTAAATTACCTAACAAAAACTAATTTTTTATCTTGTATCTAGTATATAATGACACATCGAGATATTTAAAAAATTTATAAAATCGAGAATGTTTAAATTGAGAATATAGAGGACTATTACTGGTTTTTTTGGTTGATAACACTACTCAACAACCTGAAATACACAATTTTAAATGTAGTATGGATCATGATCAAAAAAATTTCAATTATCCACCAAATAATAGAAAATATATCTATATCAAAATATATAAAATTTCCAAAAATTGAAACTCAATAGATTAAATCCAATGATACAAAAAAAATCATGACACATAAGAGAACATTTAATATGATGAAACATAATTTTCTCTAGGAAAATGTGATAGAAACATCCACATCCTTAACAAAGACAACATTTAATACCAAATTATAGGGATTTTTAGATGACTTAGACAATAGAAATATTATAACATAAATTTCTATCTATTTTCTCCATACATTTTTCTATTAAAAATAATAATTATATTAAATAAATATTACATTAAATATTTTTTTACAATAAATGATTAATTATAAAATTATTGATTTTAGTAGTTTTCTGATAATGAGCTAATAATTTTAACAAATTGTAAAAAATTATATTTTCTATATTATCAAATAATTATTAATATATTATTTATTTTAATGATGTTGATTCATTTATTATTTTATGAATTTTGTAATTATAATTACTTTTTTAACTGTAATAGTAATTTTAAATAATAATTTCATAAATTTAAATTTATCGTTAAATAATTTCTATCATTAATTATATTATTTTTTAAATAACTATAACAAAAAATTTTAACAAATGAAAGAAAAAAAGTATTTTTATTTTAATAATTTAAAATGATTAATTTATGTTTTTTGAAAAATAAAATGTATTTATAAATTCTTATATATTTTACACTTTGAATTTTATAAAAAAATTTAAATTAATTTTTATTATTTATTATTGTTTATTTATCAAAAAAAATTATCTAACTTTCAAATTTTTTGATAATATTTAATATTTAGTATGTAATTATTTATTATCATTATAATAACCACATGATTTTATTTTTATGTACATTATTAATATTAATATTTATATTTATATTATCTTAAATATATTAAATATTCAATTTGATTTATTATTTTTTAATGAATTATTATTTTAAATTTTTTTATACTATATTAATTGTTTTCTAGTTTACTATTTATTATATTATAATACTAAATTTTAAAAAATATATCAATTTTTTATTCATTTATTTATTTATATATTTAAATTTAAATAATTTTTTAGAAGAATATTAAGATAAATTAATACTTAAAATATAATAATTTTATTTGTTTTTGTTTTCAACGCATATTATTCTTATTATTTTAGTAATTTATAATAATTTATTATAATATTTTTTCCCACATAAAATTTTTATTTCACTAAATATATCAATTTTATAAAAATTATATTTTTTTTGTTTTTTATGTTTTTTCTAAAAATTATTAGTAATATTATAAAATTTTAGTATAACACTTAATATAAATTATTAGTAAAATAATGTGTAATTTTTATTTTTAAAAAAAAAATTTAAAATTTAAAAATTTTAAAATTTATTAAAATTTATAATAATTTATAATATAACAAATTGTTTTAAACAAATTATAGTAATTTAATACATTATTAAAATTTATAATTATACCTTATTATTTTCATTTAATTTTTCCCTTATTTCAATATTTTAATTATTTATTTTTTAAATACACATTAAAATAAATTAATTTTTAGCATGAGAAGATAACATTCAAATTAAAAAAAACTATAAGTTATTCATTTGAATGTAGACAAATAAAAGTAATATTTCACAAAGAAATGTATATCTATATTTGGAACAAGATATTGGAAACTGAAAAC
This sequence comes from Viscum album, assembly GCA_963277665.1. Taxonomy (NCBI): domain Eukaryota; kingdom Viridiplantae; phylum Streptophyta; class Magnoliopsida; order Santalales; family Viscaceae; genus Viscum; species Viscum album. The sequence goes on along the minus strand of OY728138.1, from coordinate 534,712,354 downwards.
AATAAACACATTGAGACACAATAGTTGGTCAAGTCTCATCCCTCCCCATAATAAACTATAAACACCCAATATTATTACAACACATTTAATAACTATTTATTATTAGTCTTTTTTATGGTTTATTGTTATGAACAAAATGGTTTTGGTTATGAGAATTTTTTTTATTGTTCATTGTAAATGAACACCTCTATTTTTAATGAATTTCTGATGGATTTGATATCTATACCAAATACATACAACCCATTCAAATTAATATTTCATTTTGAAAAATTATTTTCTTCAAATGTTATTAATAAAAAATAACCCCATTGCCCTATTTTTATTAAACATTCAATAATTAATTGAGAATGATTAACATATGTGTCACAATTATTTAATTATCACAAAAAATTTCAAATTTAATTCCAATGATTATTAGAGCGTTATAGAGCATAAAGGTGGACCAAAAATATTTACGAAAGATTAATTATGTAATGTGATTACATGATGCAATTATTATTATTATTAGTAATTTTTCCCCATCATTACAATTGGTCAAAAAAGTTCTTATTTTTATAGATATTTTATCCAACAAAAATATTTGATGTTAAATAATTTTAATTATTTTTTGTATATATATTTGTATGTATGTGTGTCTATATATATATATATATATCTGTGTGTGTATGTAATCCTAATCGGATTGTTCTAGTGGTAAGTCGCTTTGTAGGCTACCGGGAGACTGGGGGTTTGATTATCAATAGTCATTTGTTTGTATTATAATTCAACACTGAAAATTCTAAATGTGCTAGCTGTATAGGGATGTGTGGTTGTATGATAGTTTTACCCATTCAACCCAGATACCACATAATGAAAAAATAAGTTTGGTACCCACCCCATTGGGGGGAGGGATACTCAAGGAAGTTTAACTTCTGTAATAGGGTGTTGAGGATTATGTTACAATAGATTATATATATAAATAAAAATATATTCTTATATAAATATTCATATGTTATCTATTAAATTAGAAATATATAAATAAAAGGTAATATTTATTTTACATAATGACATTTTATGTTGGTAAATTATAAATTATGAAGATTATTCTCCAAAATATACATTATAATATTATATTTCAATTATTTATTTTAGAAAATAAATTCATATATTTTTTAATTTATAATTATAATTTAAAACATATATTGAATATGTGATATAAACATAATCCTACATACATAAATTCATGCATAAATTCATTCATACTATAACGGCCCTAGACCCGCACTCCTGAATCCAGTTCTAAAAACACAATATTTATATTTATGGAATTGATAGTAATAAACATGTCTCTATTTAGTAACAAAAAAATATACAGCCGTAGGAAAAAAATATGTAATCACTTACATACCCTAGAACCTTTTAGTTTTATATTATTATATATTTTGGATCAATTTTATTTAATAATACCCCTATCCACAAGATAGAATTTTCCCAACTATAATAATCATTTCTTATCTCACCATCAGCCGTGAACATCTCCCATTAAATTCTTCAAAAATGATACTTATTGAGAAACTGATCTTTTAACAACATTATTAATAAAATGTGGAAAATTAAATATAATAAGAGTGATCATAAACCCCTAGTAAGTGTATATATAATCATTAAAAATTTAATGACGTCCATGAGAATAATATGAGGACAAGGGTATTTTGAAATAATAAATGTCAATGAACATGAAATAAGAGATTTCTTACCCTTCAAAACCCAGATCATTAAAAACATGACATGTTATAAACAATCAATAAGGAAATAGTCATAATAACTAATAATAATTATGCATGTGAAGTCAACCATTATCAATGGAATTATTGGAAACTCTTTAGATGCAAAAAAATGTGTTGGTATCTTGGGACATTATATTAAAAAATCATGTCAGAAATAATAGGATCCTAGTAAAACCTATAAAGACCCTACTAAAATCCCCCATTCATTACTTTTATTATTGGTAACATTACCCAAATAATTGGTGATAAATATCGTCCTCACACATCATATATAATGTATCTAGATCACATGTTCATGTATGTTTTATCGGTCTCACTCATTCATATAAGCTGTATCCAGATCACCAGTTTTATAATCAATAACCAGATCAACCATCATCATAAATAATTTCAATGTACCAATCATTAATAAAATATTTAGAATATAGAATGTTTCATCATAAAACACTTGAAAAAAGAGATCATTCCATTATATTCTTGATAAATTATTGAAAAGAAATGGGTTTCATGAAAATCTATATAAAATAATGATAATCCATCTTGGGAGAGAGTAACTATAGAATAATAACAAAATATCCCTATCCTAGAATAATTAAATTCAATGGTTGTTGTCATTGATGAATGAAAATACCACTAAAATATCATTAAAATATTCTTGGGGAGAATACCAATTTCATTATTAAAATAAAATTTAAAACCCAAAAATTCAAAAAACATTGTTTAAATCCATTTAGTTTAAAATATACAATAAATATTATAAAATAATATTTAAATAAAATATTGGTAATGATTGTGGTAAAATTTATTCACATTGTAAATGTTAAAAATAACCATTTTTTGATAATTTTGTAATGAGTGTCGAAAGTGACCCATGATGAAAATGCTATGAAATTTACATTAATAAATTTTAAAATATGGTTGGAGATCATTTCAAATTAATTTATTAAATAATTTATGTTTATAAAGGAACAATATTGAAAATAAATTTAGATAATAAGGATATATAAGTGAAATATTCCCTTTCTAAAAGAAGATACAAGATCAGTATCACTTACAAAAAACTTTCTTAATGATTATTTAATCAATAAGAGAGTAAAGTGAAACTAATCATGTAAAATTAATTTATAACTAGAGGAAATTAAGATAGATTTTTTTAAATAACATCAGAGTATATGATCTCCATTAAAAGAACATTTAATATAAGTAGTACTGAAATGAAATGATATTGTAACAAAAAATCATATACAACTTTGATAACTATAAAAAAATCATAGAATTATTAATATGATATGGATTTATAAGAAAAATTAATTACATTAATTAACATGTAAAAATTAATTCATGTGGATGTTCTTACACAATTAAAGGATATCATGGTGCAAGACAAGAATCATGTCTCTATAAAATGAGATTGATATAAAGAAACCCATTACAAAGATCATGTATTTTTATGTAATATTAATCAATTAATTGGTTATGTACACATATTTAAATAAATATAAAAAAATTTGAGACAAATAATAAAAAAATTAGTGAACAATTCACACATGATCATGGCATAAATATGTCAATTATGTAGAATTATAAACCAGTGACTGGATGAGCCTGTAAGGGGTGACGCAGCGCGAGGGTTTTCTCTCCCGGCGCCGCCTCCTTGTTTCACCCCAGTCAGGCGCCGCTTCCTCCCCTTCCTTGTTTGTGGTACGTGGCGGGGACTTCCTTGGCTCGGTCTCCATGACGGTGCGCTTGATTCAGCCTTCTTTCACGGCGGCGCAGGCGTCGAACGACCGAGTCCGAGAGTCCTCGGGTTGAGGGAGTCTTACTGTTCGTGGTCGCAGGCATCTATTGAGGGGTGTGGCTTCCGGGGGTCTGATGATTGGTGGCGCTGGGTTTCGGAACTAGATCTGGTTTTTACTGGGTCCTTTTCTGGTTTTGTGCGTTTTTCTGTTTTTTTCTTTCTTTCCTTCCTGCTTCTTATTCCTAGATGGGTGAATTTGTGTTGTCGTTTCATGGATGGATCTGGCGGTTTTGTGCCGCAGTTTTTGATGTTCATGCTTCTTCGCGAGCATGGGATGATTCAGTTCCTCTTTGTTTCGAGGATGATGTTTTTTGTGTGGTGGATGTTTCCGTATGTTTTGATTTCTTCGGCCTCCACCGATGATCTGGTGTGCGGCTCTGATGTACCGGCGAGGTCGATGGACGCTGAGATGACGACGGTTGACGGTAGACGACGACAGTCGGTTGTGGCTGACGACGGTCGCCGTTGATGGAGTTGACTGAAGCCGGTGAACCTTGCCGGTGTCCCGGTGATAGTGGGTTTTCCGGTCGCATCGGGGGCGTATCCCGAGGATGATGAGGCGGTGGCAGGTGATCCCAGGTTTCGAGGCGGCGTGTGGGCTCGTAGCTCGAGGTGTTACGCGATATCTTTTGATGGGTGGTTTTTTTGAATTTTGAAATGTTTTGATTGTATCCTTGGGTCCCGAAAACCCCTATAAACCGGATTTTTGATAATGAAAAAAAAATGATTTCCAGCATAACCCAGTGACTGAAAATTCAGTTAAGTAAAATATTTCTTCATATTTATTTACCAATCGAATCATCTTTTAAAAATTACATTAATAGTAACATAAAAACCTATTTATCATTAATTATTCAATATGTGACTTGTAATAGGGTATTATATATAACATATAAAATAAATTTTTGTACAATATTAAAAAATTCCTCAATGATGGAAAATTGAGAAAAAATCTATTACCTCAAGTCCAAACATGCAATGTATTCCCATTAACAACTATATAATAAATTATATCAATTAATTTTGTCATTAAAAAATTATATAATTAACCCCTTATCTTTACATAATATATTTTATTTATTCTAATGGCATATTTAATTACTCAATCGATTATGTCCACATTGGATGTTTTGACGCTGTTTGGTTCAAAATTTTAAATCTTCTTTGGTGTGTTCACTGTGGTAAAATTGGTTATTATTCTATAATATTCATAATAATTACCATGAAATAATTATAATGTTAATAAATTAATTATACTTTTAAAAATTCATTAAATATTGTTATGAAAAATTAATTACATTATTATCATCGAAATGTTAAGTCGTATATATGCGTGAGAGGCATTTCCATTTCTCAATGATAATGATGGAAAGAAAGAAATTAATATTTTATATTTTTATAATCATTATTTTATAATAAATATAATATTATTTTTTAAATACACTTATATATACAATCCAGTTGAAAAAATGATGAAAAATGAATCATATTACATCATGTGGCTGGTAATCCCTACATAGGCATAAACAATGATATCATTTTATAATGGTAGGAAATGTAATGAAATAAATGGTATAATATATTTAAATAATATTAAATTTTTCATGAATATCTGATATTTAATTTATATCCATCATTATAAACTACTGGGAGATATAGTGAGGAAAAATTAATTACGGCAGTTTGCGATGTTGTAATCCACCATAGACACGGATGATTGTTTTGTTTCCCATTTGATGGAAGAGGATATGGATATAGATTATTTACTTAACATTATAACATATAAATATTTTTAATATTATGGTATATTATATAATCATGGTTGATGAATATTAGAAATATTTAGAATACGAAATAAAATGAAAAGGCTCGGTCAAGAACTATACCGCTTCTTTGGAAAATATCCATTGATTTACACCTTAATTCATCGATGAATTATATTATTCAAAAAATAAGAATTCTATATAACTAGGATGGATTTTATTCAGATATTTATTAATGTATTGGCTAATCCAAATGAATATTAATGTGTTGATAAGAGAGGAGAGGGGGTTCTCGTTTTTTAGTGTGTAGAGGGACATTCTTGGGATTTATTAAAGTATTAAATTATATTGAAATAATTTTCATGTAAAATGAATAAAAATTATATAATCAAAATATATCATGAGAATGTGTTGAAATAATCTCATCCAACATATTTTTTTACAATTTTGTGATATTTTTACCCATATCTCTTTGTTTTAACCTCATTAGCCCTTTTGACAATTACTATAATACCAATGTGTTTTAGTTATTATGGGTCAATAATGTTACTAAAAAATTCAAAATTACCCACATAATGTACATGGTTGATATTTTAAACCATACCATATTCATTTTTAGGAATATTTTACTTTTTTTGAGTTTGGGCCCATTTAATAAAATATTATTTATTAGAAAATATCATTGATGTAATTTTTAGAAATATATGAAATATTATAATATAATATGTGTGTAAATCATGTAAAATTGATCCTAAATGGGATAAATTTGAATATAATGAGGGTATAGAATTATGTTAACCATGAATGTATATATATAGGATTATTTGTAATTTTAAGCCTTTTCTTTTGGTTTAACCTCTTGATTAACCAATTTTAACCTTAACCATGGTCATGATTTTTTTAATATTATATTGTTAATATTTTACATATAAGGAAATAATTTGGTCATTAATGTAAAAGGGATGAAATTTTAAACTATTTATAATTATAGTAGTCCACATTCTAGATTTTTATGATTTTCAAATAATTAAATAAAATATTATCTATCTTAAAATATAATTAATTGCTTTTTGGGAAGTACTCAGATAATTTGACAGTAAAAAAAACATTAATTAAACAAGATTATAATTAAAACCTCTAAAACGTGTCTAGTATTTCATATTTGTCTTAGAAATTCATAGGTCACTTTAAATCACATAAAAAATATTACCTTTTGGGTTTTTAAATTCATTTACATAGTTTCTCTAATGCATTCAAAAATATTTTGTCACCATTAAATAAGAATTTAAAATTATTATTCCCTAATAATGAATAATAAAATTAATAGGATAAAATATAATTTTTCATAAGAATCATCATTTATATCCAAACCTAATTTTATTTATCACTATAAAAAAATATTGTGGATATTTAAAGTAAGAGAGTGACATTTTGGATTTTATATTTACATAAAATAGTATTTTTGTTATAATCAATTAAAAAAGGAAATAAATTTTCCATTTTCTAAATTATGAATGATTATAGATGTATTATACTCATTCATTTAAATATATTTAATATTTGTATTGATTTTGAGACCTTATAATATTATTTTTAACTTTAATTAACAATTTTACTATTTTTGTGGTTAGGAAAATTTAGCATGGTTACTATTTATATTGAAAAAATGAAAATATTAACAAAATTTAAACATCATAATTCTAAATGTGGACTATTTTTTTCAAGATAAAATTTCTACAAGCAGAAGAAATTAAATTAAAATAACATAAAAAACCTAATTGAATGAATAGTTTTTCAGGAAAAAAAAATTCGTTTTATGTATAAAAAGGTATTCATACCAAAATAAACCCGAAAATTTATTCAAATAAACATTATTGGGTTTTAAATAATATAATATAACAAATTTATATTTTATAGCATTAAAATATATCTTTTAAAATCCTTGAAGTATAAATTCATTTTTCAATAAAAATCAGTATTTTCACAATTCAATAAAAAATCAAAAATTCCAATACAGGGGCATCAACAGTCACCAAAAGAGTTGGGTTGAAGCATTTAAGCTATATCGTTCATTTAAAAATATCAAATTATTAATTTTATGATAGACCATACAAGTAATCTAATATGGGTGGTGATATTGAACGATATATGTGATATCAATGGTAGAAAATTGGTGCATATGGTGAATTGTAACACAAGAAGGGTCTATTATAGTTTGGGTTTTTGGGATTCTATGTAGTCCTCTAGTCAATGATATATTCCTTTTATCTATGTATCTTCCATAGAATGTTTTCCTCTAGGACTTCAATCTATGTAAGTGTTCTCCCTCATCCTAGTTAAAAAGGGGGATTTCGATAATTAAACAATACATGGCATTTTGGATAGGGGATCCTACAATAAATAAAAATTGATGTATTTTATATAGGTAATTTTATTTAAGAATAATTAATAAATTTCTAAAATGATATTTTCTTATTCTCTAAAATATATTATATAACATTTCAAATATAAATTATTTTATATTTTGAATTTAAATTTACATTTTAGGAATATAAAAAAATATAAATTTAATCATTGGTATATTTGTATACAATAAATTTTAAAAAAATTAATTTAAAATTTACATATGAGGTAATAATTTTTTAATTTAACAGACTCACATCCAAATAGAAATTATTTTGGATACTACATTTGTAAATTTATAAAAGATATCATATCTTATAAAAAAAGCATACCCCATTATATAAATCTATTATATGTGTATGTTTTTGAATATATGTACTTTATTTAACATATTTAATAATAATTATTTTTTATTTCTCTGTATAATACTGGCTCTACTAGTAACTCATATTCAAATGGTCATATTTATGAATAGGGATTTTATAATGTTTTTTAATATATAAATAATTATATAAAATGTTTTTATCTAAAACATAATTATTTAATATTATTATCTAAAAAATTCACATCATAATTGTTCAAAAAATAAGGATTAGTTTTCATGTTTCACATGTTCAGATCTGAGTAAACGAAATTTAATTTTCCTAAAAATAAAGGAAATTATGAATTAATGAATTTAGGGATTTTCGTAGTGAACCTCACATAATTTCAATGCGTAGTGTTTTTAAAATGAAATAGTTATTATTTTTCTATTATAAGTAATTAAATGGTACATAACGATCCTCACAATCTCAATTTTCATAAAAAGAGATTGTATTTTATTAAAACTCTAGAACAATAATCTTTTTTCCCCTTGTATTATGCAAGAGTGAACCACCCAATATATTGACACTTATTATGGTCAAAAATTGAGAATATGTGTTTTTTATTTTAAAAGTGTAATTTTAGTTTAAAAATGTGTGTCACATGCGCAATTATAATAAAAACCAATGATATTTTCATGAAAATAATTGAAAATAATCATTGATTCATTTTTGGAATATTGGACTGAACTATATGTCATTCCAATGCACAATGTGTTTGGGATGATAAAAAACGGATGTTTTCAATATGAAGGTGGAAATTTTGTTCAAAACATGTTTCAAAACATCAATTTGAGATAATAATATTGTATTATCATGAATCTATGGTAAAATAGTATTTGAACCATTTTGGGAATGTTGGAATGAGTAGAACATCATTATGAGTTGTTTTGTTCTTGAAGTGGCCATAAAAGTAATTTTCTATTTTAATAATTAAGAGGTTCGAAACAAAAATTACATTCTAAGAACTGTACTAATAGAGTAATCATTTCTTAAAATTATATATAACATTTTTTTAATTAATTTTTTACATATAGGAATTAATTTCCCATCCTATCGAGGGACAATGTGGTTGGAATGGCTGGAAACATGTACTTTCAATTTAAGAGTATAATTTTATTTTCAAACATGTTTCACAAGAATAATTTTGATAAAATAGACTTTGATTGTGAAAAAATAGTAAAATTATTATCTATGTAATTTTAGATTCTTGAAACACACCACACATCATTTTGACATGTGTTGTGGTTATAAATAACTAAAAAGTAATTTCAATTTTAAGTGATTAAGAGGTAAAAAACATGCCTCATCTGCTTAATTTTGTGAAAATTAGATAGGATTTTCCCAAAACTCTTATACTATAATATTTAATCTATTTTTCCATGTAATAAAGATTCTCACATCATTTTCATGTGTGGTGTGGTCAAAAAGATATAAAATGATTTTCCCATTTTATAAGTGGAATTTTAGTTCAAAATGATTTTACCATAAAAATTCATTAAAATGTTCCTGGATTTATGTTAAACACATGGAGAAAATTCATTGATTCATTTATACAATTTATATATTAAAAAAACATTATAATGTGTAGTGTGGTTGTAATGATTCAAAATATCTATTTTCAATTTAAAGGAGTCATTTTTATTCAAAACATTCATCCCATGATCACTTATGATAATCAAATAATGGATTATAATGAAACTCTAGGATAAGATACATGATTCATGTCTATTATGTAGTAATGAGTTTCATCTCATTTTGACACTTACTATGTTTGAAATGAACATAAACATTTTTTCCATTTTAATTATTTAAGATGTAAAAAACACACTTCACAATGTGAAAACAATGAAAATATGATTGGATTGTTGTGAAACACTTCATAAATAAGAATTAATTAATTTATATCCTATTGAAATATAAAAAACAATATTTTTATGGATGTAGTGGTTGTTATGGATAAAAAAATGCTTTCAATTTAAAATTTATATTTTTGTTTAAAACATGTTTCACATGACCTATTTATTGAGAACTCAATTGGATAATTTTAAAACTCCTGAAAAGACAATTATTGATTCATTTTTGGGAAGTGGGAATAAAATTCAAGTCACAACTATTTACAATGTGGTCAGAATGACCTAATTTTTAAAATTTTCCATTTTATATGTTTAAGTGGCACAAGAAGTGTATGACACTATAAGATCTATGATAAAGTGATTGAAATTTCTTGAAAATATATTAAAACAATATTTGGTCCATTTTGGATATATAGAAATGTAAATAATGTTATTCTAACATACGGTGTGGTTGAAATGACTAAAAAAGTATGTTTTTAATTAAAAAGTAATATTATAGTCAAAACATTACTTCAAAATATCAATAATAATAAAACAAGCATGGATTTCCATGAAAATATTTTATAATAATATTTTATTCACTTATAGAACTTTATAATGAACTATACATTATTGCATTGTGTGATGTGTTCAGAATGATGGAAAATGTGTGTTTTCTAATTTAATGTGTCATTTTCGTTCAAACAATGCATCAAATGATCAAATCCAAGAAAATAATATATGATTGTCTTGATAATATAATGGAAAACATTGATTCATTTTGAAAAATATGAATGAACCATAAATCATTTTATCACATAGTGAGGCTAGAATGACCTGATATGGATTTTTCTGTTATAAACATTTAATATCTATAAAATGTATGCCGCATACTAAAAACTAAGCAACTACACTTGGACTATTTTGAAAATTTACATCAACATTATTCAATTATTTTTTGGAATGTAGGAATAATACACACATCATTATAATGTGTGATGTAATGGTAATGCAAAAAAAGATGTGTTTTCATTTTAAAAGTGATATTTATTATAAAACACATCTTATAAGATCAATTTAGGGAAAATTCAAAAGGACTCACATGAAACATTAGAAAAATGATATTTTAAGAATTTCTAGCACACGTGAATGATCTCTATTAAATTATATTGTTTTGTTTGGGGAGAATGACTAAAAAATGATTTCAATTTTTGGGTGATATTTTATTTTAAAATAGAAATCTCATGTTTAATTAAATTAAAGGATGAACCGATTATAAAGAAAAACTAGCACAATATTTCATGGATTGAGTTTTGTGATTTAAAAATTAAACACATTCCATTCTATCATACAGTGATGTTAGAATGACTAAAAATCTCATGTTTTCAACTCTATGGTGACATTTTAGTTCAAAACATGAGCCAAATGATCAATTATTAATAAATGATATCATATTTTCTTGTGACTTCAAGAAAAAAAGTAGTGATTCATTTATATAATATAAGTACTTGTAATTATTTCTCAAGATGTATTAAGAATGACCATAAATTTATTGTTTAGTTTAAAAGGTTTAAGAGGTACAAAATAAGAGTCACATATTAAAACTTAAAAAAACAGTCTCATATATCACTAAAAATATATATATTTTTTTAATTAAAATTTTCTAATAGTAAATAAATTCTCATCATTCTATGTTTGGGGTGGCTCGACTAATTAAAAAACACGAGTTTTCAATTTAAATGTGACAATTTATCCTAATATCAGAAACATATTCTCAATTAATATCAAATAAACATATATTTCAATGAAAAATCTAATAAAGAGATCATTTATGAGTCTTTTTTATATAGAAATGAACAAAATATTACACCAACGGACAACGTGGTCATAAAAATTTAAAATTTTTACTTTTTATTTAGTAGTTAATTTTTTTTAACATTAGTATTTCATGCTCAATCCAATGAATGAAACTTGGATTGTTTGGAAACATGAGGTTAATAAATTTGGATGCATTTATGTCATATATGAATGAAATGTGTGTCATCATGATGCATGTTGTGGATAGACTCTCTAAAAGCCAATGTTTTCAATTTAAAGTTGACACATTAGTTCAAAAAAACATCACATTCTCAATTCATAACAAACAAGATCCGGTTATCATTAAAATGTAGGAAAAAAATTATTAATTCATTTATGGCTTGTATGAATGATCCACACATCATTCTGACTTATAGTGTGGTTGGAATGGACTAATATATATATATATATATTCCAATAATAATAATAATAATTTTTATTATTGTTAATAATTAAATAATATATTTTATATTTTTTCTTATATATTACTCATTTCAATTAAGTCTAAAATTATTATTTTTATTAGAATAGAAATGATTTTTGGTTTATAGACACATTTTTATAAAAATTCCATTATTTAAATATTATTTTTATTAATGTTGTAACAAAAATTGAATGTAAAATTATGTTTTCAAAATAATGATATCTATTTTTTTTAATTATGTTTACACTTATATTTATCGTATATAATATTCTTCTTATTTTACTGTATATTAATTTGTTTTGGAAACAACAATAGAAAATTTTGGGTATTACTGTTTAATGTATCCTTTATTATCATTAAAATGTTGAGCAGAAATGACTCACTTTGGAAACACTAGATTTCAAAGCACTAAAAATGAAATTAGAAATCCTAATTTCAGCACGAATAAATGAAATTCCTGTTTTTGTAGGCATTCTCCCACACAATATAAATATATGACAAAAAATTTACTTTTTTTAATATTTCACTACTTTTGGTGAAGAAAATAAGTGATAAATGTTATAAATTCTTATTTTACCATTTATAAAGGTGACAAACAAATTTTTAAGTTTATGTATTAATGGGATAAAGGGTTTTAAAAGGGTAAAAAATTGGAATCATCTTTCGGGAGTTAAATACAATGGAGAAGTTGTCATTTTTTTAAAAGTGTGTGGGTGATGGAATGTTATCTTTACAGTTGGAAAATATATTTACGGGTGTAGCATGGGATATATATTTTTTCTTCATGGAATTAAAAATTTATGTCAAGTATAAAATTAAATGAGTCATCAATATATATAGTTGACGGGAAAATAGACTAGAGCTTCATACATGTGAATATGGAGTTCATAATGATGTAACTATCCAAGAGTTTAAGAGGGATGGGATGTCTCCAATGCGTTAAAAAATGATAAGATTGGTTGACGTTATAAAAATAATTGGAGATGTCACATAAAGTGTAAATTATTTCATTTCATGATATATAATGTGAGGAATCAATAATTCAATTGGTAAATTGTTATTACATGGCTGTTTTTATATTGTAACATTAAATATTTCAGGTTTATGAGTGTTTAAGAGGTATTTGGATGATTGAAGATGAATTTGGAGAAGGGATTTTATATTGTGATATGCATTTTTATACATTAATATGCACAGTTTCTTGAAGGGTTGAATGTAAGAGATGGTTGTTCTTTAGTCTTATGTGTTTCACTATAATGATTAGTGTCACTACATGAGATGTGTGTGACATTACAAAGGAGGATCCATGAGTTTTTGGGGATGTGTTGGTTTTAGGTGGAATTCTAGTTATATCATTATGTGGATTGGTTGAAGTGTATAGAATCCAATGTTATTATTATTTGGTGGTGGCTTCAAGTTAATTTATCATAATACTACTACATTTAATTCCTTGAGATCTTAGTTGAACCATGATTAATAACATTGTGATGTGATGTTCTTAGGGTGATATAAGTTTATGTTGAATGTTTTTTTTCAGATGGTATCATTGAGATTTAATATTACTTGATCCCTTGGGTTAATATTCTAGTAGTGAAATTGTAGCATGGTTATGAAAATTTCAATGTGAAATCCAATGTGAAAATTTAGTTGTCTTTTTTTCTAACGTTTGTTTCACTATAGGTCCATCCATTACATCATGTTTTGGATTGGAATTCATTAGTTTTAAGATAATATTCCATGGATTTATTCATGATTATTATGAGTTCAAATGTCATGGTTTAGATATCTGTTATGCATCATGTGCTTTATAATTATTTATTTGATGGTTGATCCGTACACACATTATGGTTTCATGTGTAGAGTAAGCATGCAGTGGTGCATGATATAAAAAAATTTCTTTTAAGTATTTTTTCATGAAACCAAGAGTGATGATCCTTCATGTCAAATTAATAATTTATTCATTTTTTATTTAAATAAAATAATATTTAAAAATATGATAATTATTCACTAGTGAATGTTGATTCTCTTAAAATTTTATTATAGATTACCTTTTCTACTCTATGATGATCCAAGGATAAAATCATTCTAGTGGTGACCCTCATGTTCTCTTATGATCATTAAGAAACACCACTCATTCTCTGGGTTCTAGTGTGGCAATACAAATTACTTTCATTATTCATTCTTGATCTCTCATTGTTCAGCCATAAATAATTCTCTATTTTGGTTCTTGTTCTTGAGAGGTAGGGAAAGGGAGGAGTTCAAAGAGAATTATTTATGGGAAAAAATTCTCCATTCCCAATTTTTTATACTCTACATAATAGATATAATCATCTATTTTTAGAGTTAGGATTTAATTTTATATAGTATATAGCCAAAAAAAGGCTATTAAATAACATTTATTAAATCTAATAAATCCCATGAAACTGAGTTTTAGTTATTTTATTATTATATTATTGCACGTTCCAACATTTATGATGACAAATATTATGTAATAGTCTTGTTAATTAATATTTGTCACTAGACCCAGTCTTGGTACCTTCGATCTCCTCTAGTACTTATTGATCAACCAACAAAAAATTATTCAAAAATAAAAAATTTATTCAAAATCTAGTAAATAAATATTTATTAATATATTTAATAAGAAAAATACAATTTGTTTCACAAACCAGTGAATAAGTATTTATTAAATTTATATGATCAATATAAATTGAATAAATTTTTTTATAAGACTAGAGAATAATCATTATTCCATAAATTAAACCCATATATGATTTAATAGAGATCAACGGAAACACATAGTGAGTGAACCTCTAGGATTTTATCTTATTGGAATTCGGTGGGCTTGCCTAATGTCCAAGATTATTGTCTAGAAATGGGTAAAGGCAGCCAAGAGAAAGAACATAATGTTGCAAATTTGAAAACCACATATGGATTCTCAATGTTTTATATAATGACTTTATCACAATATATCATCATTCAGGTTGCACATATGTTTCACCAACCTATGTTCTTGAATTTTCAATCTTTGACTATCTGAAATTAATAGATCGTTACACCATGGACATGGAATTTAATGTGATGGTTCTATTCCAATCAAAGAGCTGAGATAGTAGCTTCCATAAATACAGATGGGAAAAATTGTTCCTCAATATTTTCACTAATGACATGATACTCATGACGCATCCAACATATCAAAATTTTCCATGAGATATTATCATTGTGGTTCATAAAACACACATAGGTATGCAATTTGTAACATGAATTAATAATAATCGTAAAGCCTAAGGACCATCAGACAAACTCGTATATATGAAAACCCAGTGACACCAAAACATGGGTAATTCCTACTGGTGGTTCTATTGTCATAATCAATCATCATAGAGATTACTAAGAGAAAACTTCTTGAGAAGAATCCAAATATTCTTACGATTAATCACACCTAAAAATCCTTGTACTATATGTACCATCATAGCATGTTATCCAAAACGCAAATACAAATTAAGTATATCTTGATAGAACATCAACGTTATCATAATAATGGGGAACTATTTTGACCTTATCAATTTGACTTATACTCCAGAAAATCATAACATTAGAGTCATGAAGAACAATAAACAATACGTAATAAGTAAATTTATTAATATTCAATACATTGAATATACTAGTAATCAACATGTGAATAGTCGGTATTATGACACCAACTCCAAAAAAACGCCACTTGGAAAAGAGCCAACATCCTACAACATTTAATCCTCTAGAACTCACATGATAGTCATTTTTTGGTTAGTCAATGCTTTGTTCAAGGGTTCCAACAGGTTATCATTTGTGGAAGTAATGTTGACTATAACTTCCCCTCTTTGAGAAAAATCCCGCAAGGGTTGTAACTTTTGAAGTATGTATATCATATGTTGTTGTGCCATGGATCTTTTTCAAGACCCACTACTAAAATATTATCACTATATAGTGTGATGTGATATTTACTAATACGTAACACATTAAGATCTTAGACAATTTTTCACATCTATACTTCTTCTTCAACGTCCTCATAATCCGCAATATACTCAAACAATACTGTATAATATACAAACAAAGCATTCATTGAGCTCTCCCAAAAAAACAACACCTCTATTGAAAGTGAATATGTATCCCTTTTGTGAATTTATGTAATCTTGATTAGTTTGGAAACTATAATTTTCATATCCTCTAATGAACTGTTGTTCATGTCCTCAGTATACCATAAACTTATCCTTAGTATGCCTCAAATACCTGAGCATAGCCTTCACTGCCATCAAATGACAATCACCTAGATCATATTGATATCTTCCTTTCATGATTATTATTTAGGATCCATCTAGAAATTAAATATCATATCATACACTACTGACCAAATCGAGGATAAGTCGAGAATCCTTTCCATCAAGTTTCTTTCCTCAAGTGTCTGAGGAAACATTCTCATAGAATGATGAATGATATGTCACACTGGAAGAAATTCCCTCTTGGATTTATCTATACTGAAACTCTTCAATATATTTTTAATGTATGTACATTTTTATAGATTGATAATCCTCTTGGATCTATCTCATTTTATCTTGATCCAAATAATATATGCTTCCTCACCCAAGTCCTTCATAGATAAATATTTATTCAAAAATGATTAAAAAAACTTTAAGACTAGTACTTAATTTCCATTGATTAACATGTCAACAACATATAATATTAATAAAATTATTTCAATCCCACTAAACCATTTATAGATACATATCTCACATTTATTCTTTATGAAACCATATTTTGTTATGGACTCATCAAAATGAATGTTTCATAACCTATATGATTTCATTAATATATAAATGGATATTTCGAACATGCATACTTTTTTGGAATCCATTAGATTAAAAAAACCTTTAGTCTGTTTCATATTGAAGTCTTTATGAAGGATTCCATTACAAAGGAATATTTTGAAATAAATTTTTCTATTTTCATAGTCCTGGAAAGACTCAATTTCATGTAGCATATATATTGATTTTAGCATTGGAACTGGTGAAAAGGATTCATCAAAGTAAATTACATGAAACTGTTTAAACTTGGATGTAACTAGTCATGCCTTATAGGTACTATATTTCCCTTACATATCCAATTTCTTCTTGAATACCCATTTTAAACCAACATGATTTACATCTATTGGAGGGTCTACCAAAATTCGAGACATTGTTTTGGAATATAGAATCCATTTTAGAATTCAAGGATTATTTCCACATAATTTTTTTGTACCACTTAATTCCTAAATGTAGGTTAGAGATTCATTATTATCAATGAATAATTAGTCACAATCCTCGATGACTATAAAAATGTACCATTTTGGTTCTCTAAACTCTCTATTACTCATGCATAGTAATTATGTATCTGGAACAATTTCTTCCACCGTGGGGATTTGTGTAATTTTTTCTTATAGAAAATCTTCTGTATCATGATCCTAGACTTCATCGAAGTCAATCTATCTCCCAAAATCCATTTCAGATACAAGACCCTCATAACAAAATATAAGGAATCTATCATGAAAACCTTATTTTCAGATTGATTTTGTAGGTAGTATCCTTGATTTTTGTTATCTTATTACCATAAACGTTATTCCAAAGTATGTAAGAATGTTACATAAAGATTCTTTAACAAACACTTCAAAACCGAACCATGTATACAGGACAAAACTAGTTATTTTTATTCCATAATTGGTATGAAATATCGTCTTTCACTTCAATTGTCACTCAGGGTAGTTTGTTAGTTATTGTGTGTAACTCATACCCCTAAAAGGATAATGAAATACTTCTATGAATTCTCAATGATTTCACCAAGTCCAATAGGGTGTGGTTCCTCTCTTCACAAAAAATACTCCACTGATGCGTATAAGGAGTGAGTTGAGATAGTATATAGAAATATCATAAATAATGAATGAAGTCTTCATTAAGTTATTCTACACCATGTTCTAAGAGGAGTTTCGTAATATTAATACAAAACTGCTTCAAAAATTCATTTTTTTCAATCCATGAATTTAACTAAAGATTCTAACTTTTACATCATTAAGTATATATATTAATGTAAAATAAAATAATCTATATTAGTTATGAAGTATGTGTACCCACCCCTTGATTCAACATTCTGTGGTTCACACACACCTGTAGGAACTAATTCAAGACTCGCTTTATCTATTTAACACTTCCAACAAAATATTTTTTTATCATTATCTGATATAAACATTCGTGACATACCCCATTTGATTTTAGTTCATAGTAATCTAAATATCAATCTTGAGAAAATGTAGTCTTCCAATTTTCATTTACAAGACCAGTTGGTGATTCCAAATTTTAGTGTGGTATCCGTCTTTTAAAGAAACATCATTATTAACTTTCATTACTTTATTTTTTTGGAAATTCCACACATAAATATAATTATTTAAATGAACCTTAACATAAAAACGTATATCTTTATAATAGAAGAATTACATATTTTGGATAAATAAATATTGTATTTTGTAATTGAAGGCACAAAATAAAAACCCTTTAAATCCTAGATCATTCAAGTCAGCAATGGGAGGTGGTAGTCCCTGATAGATACATTGAGATGTTTAACATTATTGGTTGTTCATAAATCAACCTCTCCTCAGTTAATATTTCAAATTATACTTTGTTTTTATATTTTAATTCATACATGATCACCCCAAGATGTATCTAATACAAATCTTTTTATAAACAGATAAATTTTCCACAAGAAAAATTGCATATAAAGCTTCTCATTGCTTCTTTAGATATGTTAATTTTTTCTTCCGATAGCTTTTCTTGTGTCATGTGAAATATAAAACATTATATTCCGATGATTTCCCCATGAACTTCCTCTTCTTGGATGGAAGTGAATAAACATTGGTATTAAATATATTTTCTTTCCCTTTATATTTTTTCACTATATGGATTAATTTTTTTCCCTCTTCTGATACTTTTATACTTGAAGAAGAAGAGTAAGAAGATATAGTAGTGACTTCTCAATTTTTTTAATATTAAAATCCACATCAAAGCTAGATAAGATCTACGATAGTGTTACCAAAATGATGTTGGTGCCCAGTTCTTTTGGGAGTTTAAATCCTAGAAACTCTAAGCACTTAATTTAGTTGATGAGATTGACTAATTGAGGCCCAAATGGGTCCCCATCTCCAATATTTCTCTAAACTAGAATCTTGAAATTATCAACCCATTCTTATCTACAACTATAATGGTATAGACCATAGAGCATCTGAAGCATTCTATACACATCCATTTTTAATGAGAGTTCATTAGTTCACTAGACGTTGATGAAATAATAAAAAATTAAACATTGGCTGCATCACTCAAATGTTTTCCATAGACTAATATCTCTCCATCACTTGACTCATTTTAAGTAAGACTTAGAATTGAGGATTCTAGCATTTAATATTTTCATTCATGGAATAGCCTAACACGAAGTCATCTAAAGAACTGTTGAAAATTACTTCTAGTTAGGTGGTATTATTTCTCCAATATTGATCATAGGGGTAGTGTGGAGGATGACTTTTTTATTTTATACTACAATTTAAAAAGACCAGATTATTAAAACTTTTCCTGATTACAAATTATCTAAGATGTAATAAATTAAATGTTATTTTATTAAATATCCAACTATTTTATCAGGACCCAATATCCCTCACTATTTAATTCAGAATGTCTTATTTATATAACATTCTAGTGGAAAGGATACTCTTTAATTTTCTTAATGATATAGAAATTGGACATGAAAACCATAAAGAAGTAATTCGGTAGGTGGTATTTTCAAATATGGACTTGTAGCTCATTGATCTGTTGATTGTATTCCCCAATCCTAAAATCTGGACTTGGATATTCTCTACAAATGTCTCAAAATTTTTATTGAACAGACATTGGATGTTAAACTCATTAAAATTTTGATGAATTCAACCCTAAAATATCATGTGAGATACCTAATAAAATTAAGTGTCCAGACATTGGAAATTTACTACCCATAGTTCTATCATTTCACTCCCAAAAAAGTGATGAACATCGTAGTTTGGATTAATATTTAATAGAGGGATTTTAATTACGTATGCATAAACATTTTTTTTATCCTTTACATGAATTTTTATTAATAATTGGATGTTACTTAATTAATTAATCTTGTTGGATAAAACATTTATGTACAATTAAGTAATATAATTTTTGTTATTCCAAATTTATTCATTTATTTATATGAATGTGGCCTTGCATCCATAAAATAAATTATCTTATATATGGAAATAAATAATTAATTTAATGACTCATTCATCAAGATTATCTAATGGGTTAATTAATGAGTAGACATTAAATCAACCACTAGCCTTGTAAATCATATTATCAATCTTGTAATGGGTTACAACATTCTACATGTTCATTTATATATCACTAAGTTAAAATCATAATGGTTTCTTTTTGAAAATCCTCCATGTTCCTTGGGATACTTCATTTATTGAAAATATTTTTACTCATATATAAGTGAGGGGAACTACAGGATTGGTTAAACAAGATTACATAAATATCCGTAGACACATAGGTATAACATAATAATGTAAGAGGGATAACTCACATTCCATCATTTAATATAATATAAAATATTTGAAAACCTATGAAATTAATTTAATTAAATCATCCATACACGTAAAAAAGACTTGGTCATGCACATGAACTATGAAATATAAAATAGATATGGAAATGTTACTGGATAACAATAATTTCTTGATTAGTTATTTATTATTATGATAAATGTTCTTGCATTAATTAAATAATTAATTACATTTCATAATAATGATCATCCAGTCTTATTTAGAGATACCCATTATTTATGAAATTCATGGAAAATAAATGGTTGAACTAGTAATGTAACATTAATTAAAATAAATAAATTGAGAATTTAAAATCATCTAAAAATGTTATTAAATTTTCAAAAACACAATCATGTTTCAATCAATAAAAATAAAGTTTTAATGTTATGATATTTAAATTCAATGTAATTTTTATTTTTTTCATTCATGGAAGACTAAAATATTTGTACATCCAACTACACTCAATATAACTTAGTTTCCATGTATCTGAGTGGAATTTAGGGTGGTTTATCATGTTAACCTAGTCTAACAACACAACATGCACATGCCAGTTACATGCCATGCATTCACTTTTCGTTTACCAAGTTGGCCTAGTCAACAAGTGTAGTGCAATAAAATAAACTTGTGTAATTAATTTATTGAAACATATAGGTAAAATTTTCATGGGTACAAAATTCTTATTATGGATACACATAGTGTAACCCTATATTTTCATCCATATATTTGGAATTTTCTAATTGAATATCGATTTTTTCTTCAACTGTTGTTAATCCTTTTAGAAAATAAAACACTAAACTAATATGATTAATATGTAAGTGATAGTTTATTACAATCTGATTAAGGAAACAATAACAATTAATGAATATTCATCCATGTGGATGAATCAACAATAAAATAAATAATTATAAATTTAAACGTAACCACTTTGATACCACTTGATGGTTTAAGGCGCACCAGAAGAATGCAATGGTGGAAGATATGTAAATATTTATTGTATTCTATGAGATACTTCATGTTTTCATTTATAATTATTTATTTAATTATCTATCCAGATGTACTAGATGGTTCTTGGTGAAGCGGAAGCCTATAGTTTTGGTGATATATTAAAATTACATTTAAATTTTGTTTCCCGAAAGAAAGAGTGAGTATCATGATTATAAAATTTGGAAACAATTCATTTAACACATGAATAAATTAATAATTGGGCTTATAATTTTTTTCAATGGTGAATTATGATGACTAGAAAACACACTTTCAGATTATGTTCATTTCATTGTGAGGATCCAAGGGTATAATCTCTCTAGTAGTGGTCAACTCATCATCTTATGATCTTCGGGGAATATCACCTGATATTTAAGTGCTATTGTGGGGATTTGAATGTCATGCATTGCTTTAGATCATATGAGCACATGTGATTCACAACAATAGGGATTTTATCCTTGTATCCTTACACTATAAAGAAGATAATCAAAAAGGTTTATTGCCGGGAGATCAAAATTTAGAAATGAATAATGTTTTTAAGCCCAAGTATTTATCTCATCGAATATTAAATAAATTCATTTTAAATATTATTTGAAAGATCCTTTATCCTGGTTCTAGGAAATTATTGTTAAATGAAATTTTAATATATATCCCACCACTGAATGCTTCTATCATGCCCAAAACCATCAGTATATTATGTTAAAGAGAGGAGCCCACAGATTGATCTATTATTATTAGGGGTTTAAATGTCATCGTGTGGATACTGGGTTTACATCAAGTAATTTATTTAATATGTAGAGTAAATTTAGATCTTACCATGATACTTTGGTTTAGATAAGTGGATATTGATGTGTGATTTTCATTGATTCACACGATTTAGCCTTATTGGAGCATGATTAAAACCTACCATATATTGTTTATTTAATTTTATAGGGTGATTGATATATTTAATTTAATAATGGATTATGTTTTATTTATTGAACTACCTAAAAAAATTAAGGGACCATTGGTGAATCTTTAGAGATCTTCGAGTGTCTTTTTATTGGGTTTAGCCCTCATATTCACAAAATAAACTCTTCTTAATCAATGGTGAATATCAATTCTATTTGCATTTATTATTTTATTATAATTTCTTATATGTGAGGTTGTGATAGTGGGGTTGATTTTGTTTTGGTGTTTTTTTGTTTTGGTTTTGATATTGAATGGACATGTGCTGTCACTTTGATTGATACTCATGAGTTAAGTGGCATTTTATTAGAGTTTTTTATTGTATAATGGATTAATTATTGAATCTACAATTCAGATAAATGATTAAAATACTCTCCTTATGATTTATTTTTAAAATTTTGAATTATCATGATTTTTTTCATTATGTGTATTGTATGTATTAACATAATAAGATAATGAACAAGACTAAAGGAAACTGAGGGGAAGAGGTCGATTCACATGTGCTTTATGATATATCATGTTATTTATTATTTATTTATTACTTTTGTTATTATTTATTTTAATAGTATTTTTTGTTACAGATTATATATTGGTTATTTTTATTGATGTTTTAGAATCACCTTTTATAATTTTCGAAATAATATAACTTTGGTACTAAATTTGTAGTATTAAAATATAGAATCATAATGTTTATGTATGAATATAAAATTTTGATTAAATATAATGGAATGATTAAGGATAAGTTATTCAATGAGAATATTTGGTATATTTACCTTTTTTTATTTTGTAAATGTGGGGTTTTTAATGGCTTAAAAGTGGGATTGACTAGTCATTATGGATAATTGAGAGGATATAGTGTGTCTAGGTTGTGGCTATTAGAGACCAATGATAATTTGGGATTCCATGTGTCTTGTATTGGATTATTTCTCAACCCTATCACTCTAAAAAGTAGTGGGTTAGTGTGTTATATGTGTTGTTTTCATTAACTACTTTTGTTAAATCATTTTGTATTTTTTGTTCACCATGCCAACAAATGCACAAAATAATTATATTCTTGATAAATAGAAAATGGGGTAGTGCGTGAATCAATGTTCTAGCCTAAAATATCAATAATTATAATACTGAGAGATGTGTTAAAGCAGTCAAAGTTAAAATTTTATCAAAAGATATAATTCTATGAATACCTCTTGAAAGTGTAGTGAGGGCATGTTATTCATGAATGTTGGTTTTTTAAAAGGTACAAGTTTTGTGAAAGATGGATTCCATTAACTACCTTATGAAAATATAGAAAACATATGGAATTAATAAAATGTTTACTTTAAGGTTTGAAGATTAAAAAATTAATTTTTTTCTAAAGAATAATAAGTCAAAAAATTGAAGACTGGTGGTAAGTTATGAGATTGTGAGAAGATTCAAAAAAAGTTGGAAGGTTATGTGATTGCGAGAATATTCACAAATAAATAATTTAATGGTAGTTTCATAAAGATATGGACTTTCACCAATTAGTATGAGGAGTTTGGTGATATGTTGTTAGTGATACTGAATGTTTCTCAAATGAGAGGAAATTTATATAAATATGTTATTAATCATATCATTTTAATTATATAGACTTGTTGAAGATCCAAAGGATCTATATTATGGAAACAGTCCCATGAAGTTTTTTCTTGCATGAAGAATTTATATGAAAGAATATTCTATGTAGAAATGAATTTATTAATTAAAACCCAGATATTTTTAAAAGGTTTAGAATACTTTATAGAAGTGTATTAATTTCACAAAACACTATTATTTTTTCAAAAGTATGAGGGTTAAATAACAAGATGATTGTTTCATGTAAGTGGTGCAAATGCTCAATGAAAGTTATGATTCAAAAAAAGAATGATACTTCCACACATTTAATACATTCCCAACAGAAGGTTGTATTCCTTGAATACCTGTTAAACAGTGAAGTAGAATATGCTGTATTGGGGATGATCATAAATAGTTTGTGAAAGAGAATATTGAATATCAGTTATTAATAATTATTGAATGAACTATATGATATTGAATATGTGCACCGTTCTGGGATCCAAAATGTATTCCCTCTAGATGTAGTGGAAAATGGAATAGACAAAGAAGTGACACATTAGTGTAAGTTATCCAAACCCTAAATCATTCAATGGTAGTGAAAATATAATAGAGTGATCATAACCCAAACATTTTATCAATAAGGCTAGTGAAGATTAGTAGATTTTGGAACATCGACATGATATTGGTGTGTTCTCCTTGGATATAGTGTAGTGTGGGTGAGAAAAGTAAAATTCTTATGTATTTTGTGCCTGATTTTCATAATTTATAAATGATGATAATAAGTGTATGTGTATTTATAGATAATCAATATTATCTAAATAGTGATAAGATAAGAATACAATTTGATCATATTTTCATACAAAAAGTGAGAACAATAGTGACCCTACTAATAAGTGATGTCATGATCAATTTGGACAGTGAGTGATTAATAGTTACATGCCAAAATATGAATCAGTGTTATACCCTAATTCAACCATCTTTGGGAATACATCACTAAATTTACATGTAGGTACAATAATTTGTACCAATGGGATGTTTCCCTTATTGTATTATTTTTGACTAAAATTAATATCTTTAGTTTTTTGAGTTGATATTTTTTCATCCCATATACCATGGGAATGATAAAAAATCAGGGTTAGAGGAAGAACTCTAAACGAATTACATATAATGGAATAATTTTTTAGAAGTGTTTGATTAAGCTAAACGATCCTAGTTACTCTCAAACAAATGGTATGGTTGAATCTTATTGACAATATACATGTTTGTACAATGTTGATGGAGTTCTATTTGAGTAGCCTAATATGCCAAGTGATGTCACAAAAATAGATGAATATCATAATTCAAGAGGTTAAAATTTAGAATTTGTTCACTTATCTTAGGATATGAACCAGGTTCTCAATTATGAAGACACAAAGATGATAATGAAGAATTAATCTCATGGGATCCAAGTTGAATTTCTAAAAATTGATGTTGTCCAACTAAAAAGACTCAATCATATACTAAATAACGTGGCCTGAAATCCAAGGTAAAAAATGATGCTCATGCCAAGTAATTATGGGAGATATATTATAAATTGAAATATTGGAAATTTAGTTTCAAATATAATAGCCTTCACTCAAATAAGGTTGAAAATTTGAGGGCCCTGAATAAGGAATTGGTTTCATATATAGAAGAATCGGTAGATAAGAACAAAAGGATAATGTAAGTATAGGTGGCTCAGAATGATGGCATAGGGAAGATGTGTGAAATTATGAAGAGTCAAAGTGACCTACATTATTAACATTAATATTAAGTGGGAAAAGATATGTCCATTGAGAAGGAGAAGAAGAAAGCACTATCCCTTTTAAAACAAAAGTGGAAGAGATTTTAAAATTTCAAACAAAAAAAATTCATGTTAGAGGAAGATCACTTATCAACTGAATAAAAAGGATGGTAATATCAAATAGATTGAAATAAGGATGAGAACCCAGAATGAGATAAATATAATCACTCATTTGGTATAATAAATACATGGACTCAAAAAATTAGAAAATCTAGAATCAATAGGTAAGCTGATGTACCATGAAAAACATGTACGTGACTAATTTCAAAGGAAGAGAGACACTAAGTGATACTGTTGTGGAATCTTCGGACATACCATGAGTGTTTTTTTAGTAATCCCCAGGGGTTAACAGAAGGATAAATATGCTAAAACAAAATCTCAATCAAAGAAATAATATATTAAGAATGGTTTTTAAAGAATATTTTTTTTATTTCTATCCAAGGTCATGTGTGTTAGAATTTTTGTACAAAGTAAACTTAAAGTGATGTAAGGAATCCCTCCATTCCTATAAATATTGAAAATAATTTATTCAATAAAATATTTACAGTTATTATGGAGAAATAATTTACCATTATGATGGAAGTTAGTGGTGATCAACTAAAGGGGCATCAGGAATCTACATTAGTTTACTAACAACATCTATACTAGAATGAAATTAATCGAATGTGGAAGAAAAATATGAAATATTCTTTAGCTATGAGAATGAAATAGGGTCATTAAATGAAATACCAACCATATAATACAACTTATATGGTGGTTCCCTTATATATTAAATAGGGGAAACATGAGGAGTACTTATGTGAGATTGAAAAATGTACCACAACACAAGGGAAAAATGGAATTATGAGAGGTCACAAAAAAGGGAAAATATTGGTTTTAAGAGAATTTTCAAATCTGGTGTTTAAAAAATGGATTCATGTAAAGGCGATAAGAATAATTTGAAAACAGGAAGAACATCAAAATCCACTGATATAAATAAAATCTGTGAAACAAGGCATGTTCCCTTGATGATATTAAGTTATATTATGAATAAATAGGGATGCAAGAATATGTGTAGGAGAAGGATTAAATTAGTAATGTGTGATAATATCCTTATTTGTAAGAGTAACCAGGGAAGTAGAGTTTATGATTTGTTATATAAAGAAAAGGAAATATCTAATCTATAAAAGGGGATGTCCAAAGAAAACATCAGAAATAATGTTTGTGTAAGTGAAATCACTCAATGAAGATCCACATACTAGGGAATGAAGAATATTTTCATGATGATTTGGGATAAATAAGAAGTTGATAAGGTGATTCCATTACAATCCTAAAATCTAAAAATGGGAAAAGGAAAGTTTTATAATTAAATAGTGGTCCCCCATGAATAACCACATAAATCATTTTGAGGAAGTGAAGCATTAAATATCCCTATGTTATTAATGTATATAAACTATTATTGTTGTGTTTTAGGTTTAATGGGAGATATGATTAATGGAGAAGCTGTATCAAAATATACAAAGTGGTTTTTTTATGTTCTCTATAATTTCGATAGATTCAAAATAGTAAAATCATATGTTTTACCCAATCATAAAAATAAATGAATGATAGAAGTAGTATAATCAATGTATTAAAAATAAGTTATGATGATTGGAATCATGAATTATGAGTTTATATTTGAGTGATATATTTAGAGAAAAAGTAGAGAAATTCAGGAGAAGTTTTGAGATAAAAATATGACAATTGGTTTTCCCATCAAATGAGGAAAACATTGTTTGGACTATCTATAAAATCATTTACCTAGTTAAATTTAGGAATAAATCTCTGAATTTGAAAAAAATAGTAATCGTTTCATTATTTAGAATCAAGAAATATTCAATAAAGGGTATCATCCATGATATTTTTATCTAAGAGAGTTGGAATCAGTTTCATAATTTTGAATAGGCTTGCTTACTAGAGATGAAAAACAAATCTGTAAGAATTAGTTGAATGAAGTTAATGTTCTAGGATTGCTAGATATATTTGGATGTTAGTGGTGTGTCGATCTTCAGCCGTTAGAGATAGATCTTGCGGATCCGGTTGCATCTAACTCAGATTCAGATCCCTTTGATCACCGGTGTGTCTCGTGCTTGGCGGCGTTGTGGTAGCGTCGACAGGAGTTGATCTGCTTCAGGCGGACTGACCACTTTAGGCGGTGGGTTTTCTGGTAAGAGTGCTTGAGAAGCGGTTGATGGCTCTCAGGCTTGAGTTCGATCGGCATATTGGGTACTATGTGGGTGGCGGTGGGGGATCAGGCAGCCTGGCGGCAGTGAAGTCCTTGGCAGCGGATCACTTCTGTAGAGGAATCGCGTTGCGGTTACTGCTGTTGAAGACAGAGGTCAACTGTGGGCAGCGATGATGCATCAGTGCTTCCACTGGCCTCCCGGCTGTGGCGTGTGCCGATGCGTCGGATAGTGGTGTCGGTGGGCCTCCCAGCGGTCTTGAAAGCGACATTGATCGAAGAAACATTGGAATATGGAGTTAATTGGGATGACTTCTGAATTTTTTATGGGTTTTGTCCCTTTTTTGGGCCACTCTAATGGGTTTTGTACTGATTTGTAATGGGTTTGATTCCTCTGAGCCTAGAACCTTGTAATGCGGTTTCCCTTACTCGGTTTTATAGACTTTTGACACTTGAACCTATATCTAGTTGCCTTTGTCCTTCGGGCATGTAATGGGTTACCCTCTACCACTTAAAAAGGCCTCCTTTCTTTTTGTTTAATAAATAGGGTTAGGCTCTAAGCTTTCCGAGTAAGCTATAACTGGAATATGGTTTTGGAACGAGAAAGTTTTCTTTGACAAGAATTTATATAGAAATAGAATATCTAGAATAATAATGGTGTTTTAGGGTCTAAAAAATGGGCCTATAAAATGTAATATTTTCATATCATAGGGGGACAATTATTTCACTTCATTGGTTAAAAGTACCATATTGAAAATTTGGGAGAAGTAGAAAAACTCTTATGCACACAATTTGAAAAATAGGTTGAGTCCAGTGATTTAATTCATTATATCAATTTTTTATAATGGATGGAACCATATATTGTATGAAATCAATAAGATACGGGGATAATAATAAAAATGATGAAAGTGACATCTTTGTTTCCTAAGGTACATGTTTACAGGGGTTTTATATTTAGAATATATAGTGATATGTATACTTTGGATATTATGTCAACAGAGGAGAAGCCAAGATCACGAATCCATGATTAGTTTCTATATAATAAATAAAGGATTATGAGTCTTTTTTTTTGTTCCCACCAAAACCATCATAGTCCTGGTAAGAAGTTATGGATACAAATATGACTATTATTAAAATATTCATACAATGAAGTTAAATCATGGAATGAGTTTTTGATGAATGTAGTTTTCAAGGGGGTTGTATAAGAAGTATTCATATATCAAACACATTATTAAATAGTGGATATAGATCAAAAAACCAATTAATAATTTTGGTTGGAATTCCTAAAAAGTTTATGTAAATAATTGTTCATAAGATGGTAAAGAGATAGATGAAAATGAGTCATGGAAGTGTTGTTAAAAAATCAATAGATTGAAATTGTTAGACACCAATTAAAATTTTTGGTTCACTTTATTGTGAGATAGTTTAATTTTAAACCCTATAATTTTTATAATTTGGGAGTTAGTGTAATGGATGTGGTATTTTTATTAACTTGGTTTGGTAAAGAATGTTGGATTTTATATTCACTCTGTCAGAAAATATTGTGATGGTGATGTTCTAAATTATATGAAAATTGAATAGTGAATGAATAATATACAATCCTAGAATGTCAATCATGAGAATGTTAAGAGATGGTTTGAAGCTATCAAAGGAACAATATTGGTGAAAAAATGATTTCAATTACTACATCAGAAAAATATGTAAAATTCACAGAGTTCATGAATGTTTGGGGTCACTAAGGTAAAAGTTTTTTAAAATATGGATTTCTAGGACTTAATTATTAAAATATGGAAATGGAATGGAATTCATGAAAGTGGTTTCATGGCAATTTGGTGATTCCCAAAATTATTGTTTGTGAAAGGATTTTTAGTTGATAATGAAAAAAGGTGGTAGTTTACATGAATATGAGAAATTTCATTAATGGAAAAATGAAGTAAGTAATTCAATTATAATAAATTTCTTGAATGGAAAATTTCTATGATGATTCATGTAGACATGGAGTTATGAGAACTGGTATTAGTTGTTTCTATAAAATTAAATGGAAAGTGATAATTTCTCATGAAGGGGGGTAATTTTTTATAAAAAGGCGACTACCCCTATCATTGGAAGAACCCAGAATTGTTGAAGATCCAAAGGATTTGAATTCACAAAAGTGTTTTGTGATTGTTTTTCTTTAATGAAGGATTCATATGAACATATGTTCTATGAATAAGGGAATTTCCTCAATATCAAAAAGTGGTTTCATAAAGGTTTAAAAGTATTTTTTAAGGGTTTTGAGTTTTTCTAAACACATTGAGTTTCATGAATGCATATAGTTTGATGAACATGTTGAATGTTTCATGAAACTATTGAAATGGTTTTTCAAAAGTTATGTTTCATGACATCAAAATTATGGGAACTTTATGAAGAAATTTTTGAATAAGCATTGTATTCTTTGAAGACTATATCAATAGGCGAGGATATGTTTTTTCATTAGTAAGGTTCAAAATAATTTTTGAACGAGAATAGTGAAGATAAATGGTCACTAATGAGTGCATTAACTATGAGAGAGTGAAGAAGTGTATTGGAATTTTTGCCAAAAAATTTTCCCTACTAAAGTAGTGTTAAAAGGGAGTGGACAAAGGGAGTTAACCTTTGGTGGTAGTGGCCAAAAATCGAAATATTCTAATGGGAGTGATCTTGTCTTAGAGTGAACACGATTGAAACATTATATCCAAATGGATAATCTATATTGGATGATCTTGGTATGTAAACATAGTTTCGGTGTGTTCTCCTTTGATATAGACAAGTGTAGGTGAGCCTAGTAAAATTATTTTCCCTTATTCCCTTTTTTATTTTATTCTATATGATAAAAATAAGTACACGTTGATTGATTTGTAATATAACTTATCAAAAAAATTCCATGGAAAGAACACTAGGTAATTAGAACATGATGTCACTTTTAAACTCAAGAGTGAAAGAACGAATATAGAAGGCCATGATCACTTATGGTAGTGATAGTTTCACTAGTATACTTGGAAACATAAATATATCTCATACAATGATTACCCACCCACTCATGGAATCACACACTACTGTTTGATTTTGTTCCAACAGTTTCAATGATTCATGGGATGTCATTTGGTTATTGTAGCAGGGTAATGACTTGTTGGGGGAAGAAAGTGGATTTTTCGTAGTTATAGAGATTTATGTCATTGGTTGTGTAATGTTTTATATGGTTACGAGTTCTATTATTATGGTATTATATTATATATTCCTGGTGGTATTGAACACGGTTAAATAAATGAAATTATTAATGGTTAAAGGGATTAAAATTGATGAATTGTGGGCTATAAAATGATTAATAGTGTGGGTAAAAATAAATATTAAATATGAATAATGAATGACTTGTAATAGAAATTATTTTTGGGGTATATTCATGTTATATTAATTGATATTATGTTCATATACCTTGAATGAGACATAGGTTAACTGATCCTTGATAAATTTTCATGGAAATTGACCCAATATATATGTGTGTTGGTTGTAATATTTTTTCACTAAGCTATTAGTATAATTATTCCACATTTAAATGAGATTTTTCGAAGAGGATTCTATAGAGTATGCATGTATTCTCACCCAATTAAATATAAATATATTTTCATAAGTGTCTAGAAGGGAGTTTGTGACACAGAAGGTCTATTATAGCTTGAGGAGTTAGTGGTTTGTGTTCATGGGTTTCTACCATAGATGTTTATATTTCATATATTTTTGGATTCTACATTATTTATGATATTTATATAAATTTGGATGGGTTTTACACTCTTTATTATACGGTTTTTTATGTCTATTAATAGGAATTATGAGGTTAAGGCCTCCCATTTTGCGACTTTTATACCCTCAATGCTAGTCTTCAACCCATGGCCGATTAAATTCTGGCTTCAAGTATTATAACCATAAGTGAGAGTTTGGATGATGTTTATAGAAAGGAATCAAAAACGTTTTCATGGGTTTAGTGGGGAAATAGTTATAAGAAAACATGGAATGGGATATAGAATAGGGGGCTTAATAGGATGCATTAATTTTTTTCCCTCATTGATCAAATGTATGGATCATAATATCATTTATCACAATGGGATAGATGATGATATTTATAAGAAATATACTTAGTTTTCGTAAATGCATCATGATTGTCTATAACTCTGTTTTAATTTTTTTTGATTCTTGGGAATGAAATTGAAGCGAATCAAATGATATTATGTGGAATTCAATGTTCTTCTTTTTCAAAATTGTTTTATACATGATAGTTGTGATAAGGTTTTTGGAATATTAAGTGGTATATAAAAGTTTTGATTAGTTTTTCTTATGTTATAGAAAGATGTTTATATATTATTTTAATATTATGTTGTGAGAAAATTGTAAAAATCTATGATTTTTACATGTGGTAACTTATTTTATTTAGATATGTTGTAATTTATTGTGATTATATTTTTTAGTGATATTTAAATCAATATTAATTTGAAATCTTAATGAATAATAAATTTTAACTGAAATAAATAGTTAACAGGAAAAATGGAAATGTGAAATTATAGAAATAAACAAAAAAAAATCAAGGTTTTTTATTATAATACATATTTTGAGTATCTACAATAATAAATTCATCAAAATTGTTGATATGATATGTACCTAAAGGACCATAAAATTAGATAACACACATTTTTTCAAACCCAAATTTATTAATTTCTTAACTAGAATTGTGTTAATCTTGATTCCCCTATTTTAAGGTTAGAAATATTGATATTGATTAGATGAAGAAAAATTTATAATTATATTATTCAAAATAAAATAATGATAAATAGTTTTAATTTTTTCAATCACGAGATAAGAATGTTATTAAAAAATAATGATTAATAAGATATTCTAGTCATCATGTTTAGTATATCTCACATTTCGTATGGTTGTTAGAAGGATTAATGGAAATAACATCAAATTCTAATGCAGTATAGCCCAAAAAATTAATTCATGCTTTTCATGATAACATAAATTAGTTAATTGGGTAATCAAGTCTATTTAATTAGTGTTGAAATATTTATAAATCTGTTTTATACAGATCATACTAATTTTAGATCTCATCCCATTATATATAATAATAGTGGAAATGTTTTATGATTTTTATTACCTAAAATTATTAAATAATGTTGTTTCTTATAAATATTAGATTACCTAAATGAATGATTTTTTTTAAATAATGGTTGAGATAATTTTAAAAAAAATTTACAAATAGGTTTTATAGTGTTTCATAGAGGGTTTTGAGGTACCTTGTTTTATAGGATTAATTAAAAGTTATAATTTAAATGGGGTATGAGAAGTGGAACTTTGGATTGACCAGTTGTGGTTTATTTTCAATGTTTTAAATGTGCGGGTTTCACAAGATGTATTTGTGCTTATAATTTATTTCTTAATATTATTTTAATCATGATTTGATGAGACAAAATTTAGATAAAGTGAATTATTTTACCCTTATAGAGTGTTTTTTTGGACCTTTCATCATCTAGGTTTTTTATGCTTGGTGCATGCATGACATGATTGGTGGAAAGAAGAATGTTTTTTATATTTCTGATGGTTAGATAGATAGTGGTGTGGGATTAATGAGGTAGGTTTTTTAAAGGAATGCATGAAATTCAATTGAATGTATAATATGTTTTTTATATGAAGTATGAGTTATTTCAGTAATTCAATTGTGTAGAATTTAATTTAATTCTTATATTGTATCATAGTTTTTTTATTGTTGGTGTTTTATTTAAATGATTGAACTAATTTTTTTTATTTTTATGTTTGGGTTGAAGATATTTTGTCTATGAATCATTAGATTGTTGTAATTTATACGCAAAATTTTGATTATTTGGACAATTTATTTTCAATATTATGATATTAAAATGTGTCTATGTTCCTTATTAGAGTACCGATACATAATGTTGGGAGTGCCGAGGAGAGTTTGAGGTTTTCATTCCATTATCAACTACTATAGATCAAATATTTGTTTCATTAACATTGTGGATTTTAGGAGTATTAGTTTGAGTGTAGTGGAAGATGAACCATGGTTCGAAAAAATTGATTTCATGTAGAGAGATACTTATCTTGGTAAAGAATATTTTTTTACCTGTCTGAAGAATATTGAACATTTGAAGGTTCTCTTGGTGTTCCAACAAGATGATTCCATTTTTCATGTTCTTGGGATAATATTTTTTGTGTTTATTTCTCATTTTATTAATATCTTATGTATTTATGATATATGAGCATAATGTTTTGAGTAATATATAACGTTATATATTTGATAAAGGGTGCTGAGATTTTATTTTTAGTTATGAGTAGAGTTGAGGAATTTTAATGGTTTGATAGAGGGGGTTTTATTTAAGATATTATAAGTGTTGAGGATAATGTCTTGAGTTTTGGGTGATATAGTAGGAGAAAGAGAATATTTTTTATGTCTTTTACTATTTTATATTGGATGAGATCCTTGTGTATATGTTTCTCAATGTGTCCAATTTTAGGTAATCCAGTATGTTATCATTGTGATGTAGTGGGGAACTTATAGTGAAACTTCCATAAGATTTTTAGTTTTCCTTAGTTAATTGGATGTTTTTATTTAATTTATTAGTGTGGGTGATATTTTGTTTAGTTGGTTATGGTTGAGTGATTCTAGGTTTACAATTCAAGAGTTCATGTGTTTTGTGTTTGTGACCTTATTACTGTAATAAATAGATCGGTAAATAATCTCTCAATTTATGATTGAAAATATTTTTGGTATATTTACACTCTACATATATAAAAGTTGTTTTCAATTTTTATACTTGTATTTTAATAATGGAGTTATTTTTCATTGAAAAATTTAGAATAAATGTATAAGAAGCATTCTAGTTTATATTATAAACTCTAATACTTTTGTAAATATATGAAGGATTTGAGGATATATAATTAATTTTTCTTAAAAATTAGCGATTTTAGAAACATAATAACATGAGGTTGTTTTTATTTAATGAAAAGGTTAATGGTTAGAAATAGGGTGGAGTTTTGGGTTAAAAAATATATTTTATCATCTCAGTTTTTCATGTTCTACACCATTATTATAGTGGAATTATTTTTATAGAGGTACCTTACATTGTAGTTAGTTTTTTAAAAATATCTCTCTAGAGATGGGATATATACGAAATAATGTTATTAAGTTTAGGGTGATAAGTATATAATAAATATTTTAAGCATATTAATCATTTTAAATTACATTTTGTTACCTTTTAATGTTTCATTTCTTCTGGGGGTTTTTAGAGTAGTTTCATCAGATATCATCCATCTTGAATATGATATACCACTCTCTTAGGGATCTTATTTTAAATGTTTCTTCCCCATAGTTTTTATTGAGTTATAAATGTTATTTTAAGATTTTTAGTCCGCCTATTTTTCCTTTCATTGTGTTTTGGTAATGGGGTCGTTATATTTTGGGAGGTAAATCTCAAAGATGTTGGGGTTTTGTGGATATGGGTTTGCTTTTTGGGATGGTTTTGAATATCAAGGGTAATAATTTATTAATATTTATCAAATTTAGTGTACTAAATCTCATTGGATTACTAGTATTCCTCTTTTGGTGTTAGAGGTATCAATAAGAGGTAGAAAGAATGAATATGTAGTTAGATATGGGATTTTAGCTATTGAAATGCATTGTGGCGTAGCCCCATGTGTTTCATTAGCAGGGTTGGATAAAATAGAGAATTTTTCTATAATAAAGTGTGTTCCACCATGAGAAGTTTAGTCAAGTCATGTTTTATATTTATTAGTGTATGAGAGATGCATGATACTTTTATGTTGTGTAGTTACAAGGTGGATGTCTAGTTGTGGCATAAAGATGGCAGATAATGGAATGTTGGTTCTATGGATACTATTACATGGGAAAATTCCTCATCCTATTTTACATTTGGCCTATTTAGTTAATCCTACACTAGATTGGTTATGTTGTGTGGTGAATATTTTCATTATGATGGTCCTATAGTGTTTTGATTTTATCTTACATAAACAGGTTATTGTGTGGGATTTTTGAGACTTAAACCTATATGGGATCTTAGGTAAATTTTTAATTAGTGAAATTATTTTTAGTTATACCCATTATGGTTTGAAGGCATGGGTGTTATATCTATTGGTTTTGTTTTATTGTTATGATTTTCAATGTAGTTCCATACATTACACCATTATATGGTCTGGGATTTATTAGGTTGACGAGAGGAGGTTAGTGAGCATGTCATAATTCTTAGAATTTTGAATGTCACCAAATAGAAACTTTGATTATCGAATGAAATTTATTAAATTCATAGATTTAATGAAGCTTTTACCATGAGATTCATGTCGAGTTAATGGAAGATATCAATGTGATTTTTAGAGACACACTCAATTTTGCATCATTGAGGCATGATAAAAACCTTCCATATTAGGATTCATTAATTTTATGGTGGGATTATAAAATCAAGATTTTAGTCATTTTATCTATTATTTATATGAATTCCTTCAAACACTAGTTTAATATAGGTGAATCACTAGAGATAATTATCTATCCATTGATTTTATCCCTTGAATTTTAGATATCAACTATTTTTTATCTAAGGAAAATTCCCCTTTTCTTCTCCTTAATTTACTTCTTTTCTAATATTGAAGTGGAGGATATGATAATGGAGTTTGTTTATTGTGTTTTGTAGTGTTTTTTATAGTAAATGGTAATGCATAGGTTCTATGGTTGATCTTTTTTTGTTGGGTCGTATTTAAATGGAAATTTATTGTCTACTAATTAATGAATTACTGAAGATCATCAAGGGGTAGGGTATTGAAAGATTCTCTATCCATATTTTTTTATAAATTTGGGAATTATCATGTATTTTTTATTTTTGAATATTGTATAGATTTTCCTAATAAAACAATTAACTGAACTAAAGTAAATTTAGGGGAACACGATGATTTATATTGGATTAGTGGGTTTTCATTTTATTTATTATTTATTGATGGCTTTGTTGTAGTTTTTACTAATAATGTTTCATTTTTCTGGGATATAAATAGGTTTTTACTATTGAATTGTTAGAAAAAATTTCATTAGTAATAAAATTTCATAAAATTCGTTTTGTGGAAATTTGGAATCAGGATGTTAATATTTGAATATAAAATTTTGATTAAATATTCAAGAATGATTAAGGAGAATCTCTTTAATATGAATCACGTCCATGATTACATTTAATTTTTAGATAAATGTGGTCATTCTTGATGTAATAAAATTGGTGTTAGATGGTAATTATGTACAATCAAGAATATAATGTGTGTTTTTGTTTTGGGGTGATGGATGGGAAATTGTGTGGTTATGGTAGAAAGGGAAAAAAAGTTTGTGTGGAAATAATTTTGCTTTGGGGTGGTTATGGATATTGTTGGTATAAAATACCTGGTTGATTATATGGTGTTTGGTTTAGTTTTTTTGGGGTTGTGTTATTGTTTATGGTTTCATAAAACATTGTAGTAATATTTTGAATTGTAATTGGGTAAGGTGGAAAATTGATAAATGATGGGTAAAAAAGGAATAATGTTAAGTGTATGAATAAATGTGAAATAATAATAATGAATGGATTTAAGTGAGAAGTGGTTGTGGGGTACCTTCTAAATATATTCATTGATAGTATGTTACTATACCTTGGAAGTAATATAGGGTTAGTGAACCACATTATACTTAGGTGTTAGTTCACCCGATATTGGTTTGAGTTGGATATTCTATTTGTTTACAAAGGAATTAGTGTACTTCTTCATATTATTCATGATCGGTTTTCTGGACAACCTTAAAATGACTACGTATATACTCAACCCATTCAATATAATACATTTTCATTGGTATCCAGGTGGGGGTTGCTGACAGATCTGAGGCTTGTATGCCACAGAGTTTGTGGTTTATGTTCGTGTGTTGTTTTTGTAGTTGATTTTGTTGGTTCTTTATTTTATATTATGCTTCCTATTTTACATTTACATATTTTGTTTATGAGTTTTTTTATTTATAATACAGAGTTAATTTTTGGGTTATCATTAATCGATAGATTAATGATAATAAAGATGATCTCTCTTAAAGAAATTATCATTCATGTATGTGAAATGTATTCTAATTTAGATAAAATTGTTCAAGGGGGAAAATTAGTTAAGTTGAATACTAAATCACAAGGATGGGGGTTGAGAGTGATATTGAATGTTAATATAGTTGATCTCTCTTATATAAATATAATGTTTTTTATTTTGATGATGGAATTGTAGATGTATTTAGGTATGTTTCATTTGGGGGAACCACTATTATTTTGAAATTGATATTTCAAGTGAATATTATCTCTTCTATAAAAAAGTTAACAATCATCACTTCAAATATGGTTGAATAATTTACTGTTTAATTTTCCTTGGTGAAACATGTACAATAAATATTTTCATATACATTATTATTTTTTAATCCATATGTATTTTACTATTGTTCATTAATTGTTGTAAATATATTTTTTTCATTTTTAATTAATGAGAATGAAATTATACATATAACACTTTTTAAATAATTAAGAGATAAATATTTTTTATTAATTATTTTTGTGCTATGAAGATTTTGTAAACAAGGATTGATTTTAAGAGATGATATAATTTGAAAAACTTATTCCTCCAATGATCCAATATTTATTTTATTACTTTTCCCAATAAAAATAATAATAATTCCAATTTGGATTCAAATAATGTTTCATGGACATTATATTGTAGTTATGAGACCAATAGAATAAAATTAAAAAATATGGAATGTAAAATGTATAATATGGACCACATATGAGGATATTCTTCATGAAATATGGTGTATAGATTGTCAAAAGATTCAAATATGGATAAGGAGTCTCAAGTCCTCTATTTCCCACTTACATTATTATTTTTGACTATAATAAATTTTCTATATATAAATTAGTCCACATTGTAAATTTAATTTAACCATAATTTCTAAATACACCACATCATTACCCTATATTAATTTATTCTTTGTGTGAGCATTTCATTTAGAGATATTATACAAGGACTTCCATTAATAAGGTTTTCATCTCATTGGATCAGAAAATCCCAATGTTGGGTGGAACATTATCAATCATCCTATTAAATGTGAATTATTTCTCTCTATGTCTTCTTATTTTACACAAACACACACCCACACACCTATAATTGGTGAGTATTTGGCCATTGTAAAGGAACAACAAGATAGAGAGAGTTGTATAAAAATGTAAAAGTATTGTAAAATTATGATTAATTAATTGTAATGTATTAATCAATAGAAATTAGAGTGAGAAAATTATTATAGCTTCCAAAATTGTGTTCATGGATATGGACACTAGAGTAACACTAATTTATGATAATTATTTATTCACATTTTATTGTGAAGGTATTATTTATTTATCACCGTGATAACTAGAAAATCACTCATAATCCTATTTTTATTCCCTTAGGTGATTAAAAATGGATGGATTGGGGAGGGGCGAGGGATCCTACTGTAATACTTTAGAATTATTCATGGTTCTTGGATATAAATCTTTAATTTTTTATAAACACCTATATATCATAATGTACTGGAAGATCTCCATTTGTATTTGTTGAACCTATTTGATGTTAATGATTTAACCTGTTGTTGACATTTAGTATACCTTATAATGGTGTTTCATTGAAAAGGGTGAGATATAACACTGTCAGAGCCCAGTTTTGTTTTCTTATTAGGTTTTCCCACTACATTTTACATGATGGTTGTACATTATTGTATGAAAACCCATATATTTAGTACATATTATTTTATAATTTATTATACATTGATACACATAAAATAATACAAAATGAATGTGTGGCCTAATTTATTTGGGTAATTAGATACATGGGAAAATAACATGAGACTAGGGTATAACGATATCATTTAAATACTCCAGAACACACCCTTATGTTTTATTGAACTTCTAAAACTACACAAGATAACCTGGGGACATACATAAGAAATGGGTGAGTTATAATTCTCAATATTTGAATAATAAATTCCTAACATAATCGAATTAATACATTTCATTCAGGAGGCATATCATGGGGACATAAAATGGTGATGATTATAGACATTAAGACCAAGGCATGATATGAGGTGATCAAATATTAGAAATATAAGAATGTGACAACAATATAAAACATGACATCATAATAATATGTTTGGGAAAAACACCAAGACATCATATAATAATATTCTTACACTATATAATCATGCACCATAAATCTTATCACATGAGATAAATTCATTACCAAATACATTGGAACATTATATAATTTGGGCTTACACTTCACAGTAATATCTGATTCATGTATTTATCTTCCTTGTAGATCATATAAAATAAGAACAACATTCATCACATTTAGTCCCACAATTAGGGAGAGTGGTTTACATAGATGGAATTCCCAAATTAATTAATTATTGTTAAATCTAGTTTAATACCATTGAGTGGATATGGGGGTGGGTAATCACAACAAAAAAGTATGGTATGGAAAATGACGACAAGATTGTGGCAGTATAACGAATGCATGTAAAAGTCCATAAAAGGACTTAATTAGATAGAATGTGATTTATACTTACTTAAGGATGATAAATATAGTAAAAAGTGTAAAATAATTATTATGAGAATGATTGCAAATAAAAAGACATATTACAAAGAAAGTACATGAATAAAAAAGAAGATGAAGAGAATACCTTATAAAAAGAGGGTGATTCTAAAATATTGGAAGGATCTTATAAATAACATTGTTACACATTGGGGGGGGGGATTTTGAGTGGGGTATATGGAGTATATTTTGGAGTAATGTGTTTTTAGTGAATTGGATTTGGTGTTTGGGTTGGTATTTATAGAACAAGGAAGGGGAATCCTTTGTTAATTTGTAAACATTTTTTTTGGACATTATGTGATAAATTAATAAAAACCAAAAACAATATCATAGTTTTCCCCTTGGATTTAACCAATGAACAGTTTTTTCAAATACATTATTTGGTCATGAACATAACTCATTAAAATAATACCACTTTTGATGTGGAATTGAGTACTTTTCATAAATAATTGTTTCTAAAATGAAAAATTATAATATTGGCTTTTAAGGATTCATTATTGGTTTTTAAGTCAATAGAATAAAATTAAAAATATATTTTATTAAATGGTAATATATATTTGTTCATGTGTTACTTTTTCAGTAATTATTACATAACTCTCGACCTATCATCCATGGTGTATATTTACACCATTTTAAAATTGTACACAAAAATATGACACACTCAGTAAATAGTGAAAAATAAACCAGTGAATAATGTTGAAATTTAAATTTCAAAAATAAAATTAATTTTACCAATTTCTTTTTCTAAATATGATTATTTACTATTTGAAATAAAAATAATTTTTTACTATAAAATACTAATATTTATGACACAAACAACTTTATGTCCATTATTCAAATTATATTGGTCTTCATTAAATTATATTTTAATTTATATTTTAATAAATATTATTTAATAAGAATAGTTAATGGTAATAAGTTTTGTTTCTGAATTTTTAAAATTTCTTAAAAGTGTGTTTTAATTTAAACTCTATATTTCCTAAAAATATAGTTTTTGATTCTTTATATCAGAATATAATTTTATTTCAATCTAATTAATTGATAATATATATAAATATATATAAATTAATCATGATTTGAATAGAGAAAATAATTATTTTTCTAAAAGGAATATCAAAATCAATACTAATAGGGACTCAATACGTAAACCCTTATTACGCCATTATATGTGTTAATGGTAATGTGTTCTATGGTGGTACATTCATATGATGTTTTAAAAAGAAGGGTTTTTTATAGATATTTATAAAATTTCAATTATCCAAAAAATGGGGTTTTGCATGTTTTAGATATGGAATATCTAGTTGGGATTGGTCAAGGGAAATGTTTAGTGATTTTGTGTCTCTCAGAAGCTAAGATAAATGGGTTTCATCAGGTATGATCTTACTAGTTGAGGCCATCACTTCTTACTTACGTGTAATGTGTACTTTATCAAAACTCTTAATATATACTAATCTTAATGGTTAATATAGAATAAATATATTATCATTGGATATGATTATTAATTTTCTTATAATCCCAATACAAATATTATGGATATAGTTTATTATTATCCAAGACAACAATTGAAATATAGTGCATGTCTTTTATAAAACTACATTACTCAATACTAAATTTATTCATTCATAATGGAATTTAATTTATAATGGTTTGGGTTATTACATTCTCCACCCTCATGATAATATTTTTGCTCAAATATTTTTTTGTGCACTAAAACAAATGAGGGTACTTATGTTCCAACACCTCTTTGAGTTCCTTTATTTCCTCCTCAAACTTTTAGTTCTTAAAAATTTATTTGACCAGGTGAGTTGAATTTCTTCATATAATGTTTTTCTCTAGTACCTAAGATCTTTATCAAATGCTTATTGTATGAATTATCATTCCAAAACGGTACACTTAAGGATTTATTACCTATGAAAGGTTTGGTATGTAATTCCTTAAGAGGGATAACTGGAACATTTTATGTACATGACATAGGTTAGTTGAGAGTTATAGTATATAATAAATAGCTCTAA
This sequence comes from Viscum album, assembly GCA_963277665.1. NCBI lineage: Eukaryota > Viridiplantae > Streptophyta > Magnoliopsida > Santalales > Viscaceae > Viscum > Viscum album. Next base: position 534,669,280 of record OY728138.1, on the reverse strand, counting down.
TGTCATTAAGGATCTCAAATTGGTTAATTTATCTATTACTAAGCTTCCCCTTCAACCAAAACAACATGACAATCTTATACAGTGATATATGAAGAAACACTTTATCTCCAGTCTCAAACATGAGGACTCAAATATGAATTTTTAGGGAAATTTTCTATCTATTTTTCATCTATTTATTATGATGTTGAAAGTTTTTAACCTTATACATAATATCTTGGACAAGACCATGGTCCATTATCTTCCCCTCTCAAATATCATCCCAATATGTGGGAGTCCATCACCCCTCCACATAAAATCCCTCAAAAGGTTCAATTTTTATGTTAGAGTAAAATAATATTGTTATATGGTAACTCTAGTAGAAGAAATTGTTGAACCCAATATACTTTTAAATCAATTAAACATGACCTTATCATATCCTCTATAATTTGATGGGTTCTCTCAAATTAAACACACTTTAAGGGTGATAAGAAATAATGAAACATATCTTTGTATCCAATTCTTGCTCAAGGATTCTCTATAACCACTAATTACACCTTTTATCTCAATTAGATACAAGATATATTTGTACTCCATATTTTATTACCACTTTTCTTATATATAAGATAGTGAGTTGGTTAGGAGAGAAATATTTTTTGAGATAAATAAATTATGTTTAATTTTTAAGGCTATCGACTACCACAAATAAATATGATATTACCATTATATTCTATGGGGATCCCAATAGAAAATTTCATGAAAATGTTTTCCCATTTATATAATAGTATTAGATATAGTCGCATCACACCCTTTGAATTTTATCATTCATCCTTGAATTTTTTACATACTATGTATCTAGATATAAATTATAAAATACCCATATTCATGTTATCCCACTATATGTTTTGCATAAAATATCTATTCATCTTAGTGATTCCTTTATGAATAAAGAATTATGAGTGATACACATCATGAATAATTTACTTCTTCCATTATAGTATTTATTAGACCAATATATTGGTCCCAAAACATTTGAATCTATATTTTTCAAATTTGAACAATTGAATATTCCCTACCTTATATTAAGCTCCACGTCTTCTTTTTCTACCCCCAAGATCATATCAAAAATTTATGGGTGAGTAGTTAAATGATAAGGGTAGAATGAATATCCTTTTATGTTTCTCATTCCTTTCCTTTTCATTCTCAACAAGATCTGATCCCTTTTAATCCTCATCCTTGATAGATTCATGTGATCTTTCATTGTCAAAGCATATGCCACTATTATTTCCTTCACAATACAATAATGGATCAAACGATAAATACACTTTATAAAATATAACAACCATCATTGGATTATATTGATATCATTTTGCATGAATATATACATTGATATTTTAGGATCTATATATCTGTTACACTTCTACTCATTAAGAAACATTCATAAAATCTTCAATGAGAATATAATTCTATCCAACACCAGATCGTACGACTCATGTTTTTTTTCATGGATATTTAATTGGTTGGATCCCTAGGATATCTCTTCAAATTTTTTCATGAGTAAAATTCACAGGACCATTTTTTATGCATCACAATAGATAAAATATCATTCCCCAACAGTGGATTATGTGAGAATAGTTTCAATGATAAGAAAACTTCATAACTCATTAAAACTATCATAACTTTAATCAGTCTAGACAATCTTCATTCACTACTAAGTAAGATTTATTTTTGGGAATTATAATAGTGATGTGTTCTTCAATAATCGATGATAGTACCCACCTAATGAATTTAAATAATAAGTATATATCTAATATTTTATTATTGGGAAGCTATCAATTTCCTCTATCTTTTATGGATATATAAATATATATATATATATTCATTTACTACGGTTATAATTACCTAGGAATGATACTTATTCCATTTGGAAGATGAATTTACTATACATATCATATAAATTTTCCTATCACAAGGTCATCAGTGTAGGATTGAAATAGTTATGTAGATGCTCAATTACAAGAGGGGGTGAATTGTATGTTTAAATATATTCATTATTAACCTTAAAAAAACTATGTCTAAAAAAGTTAAACAAGGTAAATTCATAATACCTCTTTTAGTTATACTTAAACAGGCATTCTAGATTCCAGAAATATTGTTCCCAAAATGAATCTTAAGGAAATTTTACAAGAAAAACATTATACATTAAAGTGTATAGAATCATACTTATCATAGTATAAAAAAATTACAAGAATGTATAAGAAGGTTATATATTATTCCTTTATCAAATTACAATGGTAATAAACTTGAAACCAAACAAGTAACAAGTATGAAATCTTTAAACTCAAACAGTAAACTATCCAACAACCTTGGATTAAGGTCCCTTGATTTGTACTTTCAAGAAAGTCTATCTTACTCACACCAGGGTAAGCCCTTGATAGGAATACCAGAATCTATATTTTTATCTTCGCAAGCCCTCAAACATTAGGATAGTCGGATCCTCTGTCTTCCTATCCCCGGAGGTCCCCGAACATTAAGGTAGTCGATACCTCTGTCTTCCTATCCCCAGAAGTTATAGATTGTACTCACCAACAATTGGAGTCGCACGAGGATATATGAACAAGATGTTTAGAACCACACAAAGCATGAGAGTCTCTCTATCTATAAATCACATTAGAAGAATGTAATCTCTAGAGTTCTAGAATAGGTGTGATCTCGTTCAAATGAGCTCCTATTTATAGGAACTTCTCTAATCGTCGGCTCCCTCCTTCTACGATCATATTTTTTCATGAAAATCATAGGGACCTATAAATGTGTCACTCAAACAACGGTTAGTTAGAAATATATTGTACCACATTGCTTCATAAAAAGTGTAAATAAAATTTAGTTACTTAAGGAAATTTATATTTCAGAGTCTAAGGAAAAATAAAATTCGTAATCTAATAAAATAAACATTCGGAGTCTATAAGACATGGATATTAGGATTCTGTTTTACAAAGAATTATGAATATAAAATTAAATGATTTCCGAGTCTGAATTAAGAGAAATTTGGAGTCTGAATTCTGAGGAATTCTAAGTCTGCATTCAGAGGAATTAGGAGTCTGAATTTTGAGGAATTTAGATTCATAATTATAATGAATTCAGAGTCTGAATTATGAGGAATTCAGATTCTGAATTCTATGGAATTCAAAGTCCAAATTTCAGAGAATTCAGAACATTAATTTCAGAGAATTCAGATTCTAAATTTCAGATAATTCGAATCCTAAAAACAGAATACTTTATAACCAAGGATTTATAGGATTTAGAGGTTTTAAATGTGAAAACAAATTTTTCCTTAGTAATAAAATTAGTTATATTTAGTGAGACTATAAAATGAACAATAAAAACATAGGTATGGATAAATATTTTCTAAGAGAAGGAAAATTTTCCTTATGAAAATAATCCTCAAGGAAAATATAATTTGCATTAAGATTGAGTGTTTGTGATTATAAAAACATAGAAGAATGGAAAAGTCATAAGGAAAACATATTGACTCAACCATATCCACCTTTTGGAAAGTACAAACATCCTTACAAAAAATAATATAAGGAAATAGAATTTATCATTATAAACATGAAAGAAAAACTTATCTCCCATTAATTATGAATCGTGGTGAATATGACGGACACCCCCTTTGTTTTTGAAATCCCTAGGGATAGTATTCTTGACATCCTTAAATAGATTTTACTTTTTCTTGCATAAAGAAACCTTATTTGATAAAATTACCCCTTAGATAGACTCTGACTTACTTAGGGAATTCCCTTCTTTACTAAGTATTCTTTTTATCATTACTTTCTCAACCATTATGATTTTCAAAAAATAATTAAGGGTATGTAAAAAAATATGTTACCTGAAATATTAGTACTATACAAAAAAACTCATAAAGGGAAAAAAATATTTCATTATGATTGAATGAATTTTTACAAGGAAGAAAATATATCAAAACACCAGATTGGGAAAATCATCCTTATTTATCCTTCGACCGCTTCTTCATGATGGTTTTATTATTTTTATTCTCCTTGTCATCTTCTATAAAGTGCTTGAGAAACTGTTCCTAATCCTCATTTTTCTTCTCCTAAACATTTATTTTTTCTCCCTTAGCCTTAATAATTTATGCATGTGTCTTCAAAAGATCTTATTGGTTGTTGAACTTTTCACCAAACTCTATTCTGAGATACCTTTCCCTCTTCAAATTCATAGAAAATGAATTAATCTTCTCATTTATGTCTTTTACTTCCAGTATCTGAACTATTTGTTCATGGTTGATCTTCTCATCAAAACATGAAGTAAGGTCTTTGATCATAACATCTTCTGCATCAAAATAATCCTTTACATTTTCTTTAAATTCATCAAAAATTCTTTGCTTTGGAATTGTCTTCTTTTACCACATTTTTATTTCCTTGCATGAACTCTTGGGAGCTACATACCCGATGAAGAATGATTTGAAATCGGACTCAAGCCTGACAAACATATTCATAAGCATGGAAAGAGAATCTGATTTATGATTAAATGAGTGATGAATCATTTGGAACCTCAATTATATACTCAGAAACAAAGTAATGGTATCAACAATCTTCTTTAGTGGTTGAACCATAAAGTCATGTCCCCATGAAGATGATTCTGAATTAGAATCTCTGGTTGTTAAGGATTGTTTCCTTATCTCTTTAGCTTTTCTCTTTGATGAACCACTAACATCTTTCATTTCCACCACAACTTTCCTTGTTATATCAACCATCACCTATTTTCCCTTATCAATTTTGGGATTGATCTTTGCTGGTTTTGGTGATTCAAGTTCACTATTTGATAGTTGAACTATTTTTTCATTATTAGAAATTTCATTCTTGCCATCTTCCATAAATTCGTCTTGTTGAACCAAATAAAGATTGCTACTCTCTTATTCATTTGGTTTATGTAATTATTCATGAACCTCTTCTTCTTTTCTTGGGGTTTCATGTTTTGAAGATTTTACTTCAGAAGTCCAGATCGATAATTTCTTAGAAGGAATCTCCTTTTCAAGATGAATCTTTTGTTGCCAATTAGCATCATCAGTGTCATCCCCTTCTTCCTCTTCTTCTTCTCCTTCTTCCACTTCCTCTTCCTAAAATTTTTTTCCATCTTCTTCTAGTTTTGTAATCACCATTTTCTTTCCCTGAGTTGCTGGAAGTGATTCTTTCAAAAATGATTCTGGTATCTACACTTTTTCAGAGTATTTCTTGGGTTCTTTGAGAAGATCTTGAACTATTTCAGACTCCGACTTCTCCTTCTTCTTCATTATCTTTTCTTTCTTCTCATGCTCCTGAATATCATTGATCTTCATGTCTTGAGCACCAGCATGGTCTAAGAAAAAAATTGTCTCCCCTTACTTCCTTATTTTTATTATCTTCTCTCCACTTGGAAAACACTTCATCCGGATAAGTCTTTTTCATATTAGGTTTTAGAGGTAAAGATTGGGTTTCTTAAACTACAGGAGTTTTTTCTTTCACTTATGGTTCTTTCACATTTCTCTTCTTCCCATATTTCTTGGATATTTCAGCCAATTATGATTTCATTGATAAATCTTCGATTTCAGATTCAGATAAATCATATAATTATTCAGATTCACTATTGAATCCATCTTTAATCCTTCACAAGTTATCATCACTATGAAACATAATCTACAAATTTCTTATCTTAGAGGTACATGAAATTTTGAATGAATCAAGGCAAATAACTATAAGATTAGAAAGAATAGCCTAATACATAATAATACGAGACATCATATTTCCATTCTTGAAATTTGAAATTGTAGGCAAGATATACTGCATAAGGTTAATTTACTTGAGTTTTAACAGAAAATCCTAAATATAAATGTCACTTTTCTTTAGGGTTTCCTTATCCCCTTTTATAGGAATTATAAATCCATGAACCCATAACTCCAGAATCTGGAAATTTGTATAAAAATGGTTGATCTTTGGTGACTTCACCCCTAACAAACCAAGGCACTCTATAGCCTCCTCATTATTAAAACACCCTAAAACATATGGTAGTTTGTGGGTGCCAAATTCAGATTCTCCCTCAAAAAATATTTTAATGATATTATCTTCCATACTCAATGAAAGAGAATATTTTTCCCTTAAATCTTAAAAGAAAACATATCTTTTAAATATTAATAAAAAAACTTATGGTCTCATAAAATTCTACTAGCAACTGTGGATACACCTGATCATGTCACTTTTGATTTGATACACACAGACTCTCGCAGCCATTCAACTTGATATTATTAGAAATAAGAGAATCATATTTGGGAAAGAATTTTTGATTTATTAACTTATCCCTGTATATATTCCATTAAAAAAATTTCTTTACTGATGACATTTTATTTTGAGGAGATGCTTCCAAATACTTTCAGATTTGAGAAACTGAGGAAATTCATAATAAATCTTAAGTAGGGCAGCAAAGATTCCGCATGCCAATGATTAATAATGGATGTGGGAAAACCATCAGGTGGGGGGATTTATAATGTTGTTTGAGTCGACGGTTCATATTACCAAAAATATCCAACAGTTGAGATAAGTTTGATCTGATTTGACAGTTGAGATAAAATCCTAAAAAGATTTTGATAGGTTATAATCTTTTGAGGGTTTTAAGATAAAAAATAATATTTAAAGAACATGAATACGAAGAATTTTCTTAATCAATATGATAAATTTTCTTAAACAAGATGAAAATACCAATAAGTAAAAAATTTGATTACAAAATTCTAAGAAAGGAATCATACCTTCTAGATTGATAGAAAAAAATATGAACAATGAGGAAAATTATTCTTGAAAAACTTCAGATTCTAGAAAACCTATTTAAGAAAGAATTTTTTTTGGATTTTGAAATTTTTAATTGAAATTCGATTATGAAAAATTTTGATTACAAAAAGTTTGACTGCAAAACAATTTTGGTTACAAAAAAATTATTGTTACGAAAAAAAATTGTTTGCGAAAAAAAATTTGTAAAAAATTTGGTTAAACCAGAAAATGTAATCCCCCTATGAAACAACTTTTCTTACTATAAGAAGATAGGATTCAACAAAAAGTTAATATGGAATATTACCTTACGATTATCATTCCTAACTTCTGGTTTTTTTTTCAGATCAATCAGATGGTAAATATTTTATGAAATTATCTGAAAGCTGATCTTGCATTCTGATAAATTGATGAATGATATCTCCTTTAAGTGTGTGATCCCTAAGAAAGAGATGCCTAATATCTATGTGTTTTTCACGAGAGTGATGTGAAGGGGTTTAATTTAGGTAAATGGAACAAGTGTTATCACACAATATCTTTTTTTGGGTAAACCTCATTCCATATTCTATGAGTGTGTGTTGTATCCACAACACATGGGCCCAACAACTTCTAGCTGCTACATATTTAGCTTTAGCAATAGAAAGTTCTACTGAGTGTTTGTTTTTGCATAACCAAGAAACTAATGAATCTCTTAATAAATGACACATTCCAGATGTAATTTAAATATCCATTCTACACCCACTAAAGTCATAATCTGAAAAACTTTTTAAAACAAAATCATTTCCAGAAGTATAAAAGATTCATAAATCCATGGTTCCCATTAAATGGAGAAAAATTCATTTAACTTCTTTTAAATGGTATTCCTTAAGACTAGATTGAGATCTTGAACATATTCATACTGAAAACATTATGTCTAGATTAATAGTTATATAGTATAATAGACTTCATATCAATCCTCTAATGGATGTTTGATCCAATGTTTTCCCAGCATCATCAAGATCAAGAGAATTTGAGGTACCAATGTGAGTTCTTATACTCTTATTTTTATCATATCCATACTATTCAAAAATATATGGAATATACTTTTATTAATATAAATAATTTCCTTTTGGTTTTTTAGGAACTTGAAAACATAAGAAAAATGTTAACTCACCCATCATACTCATTTCAAACATAGATTTCTTTAAATTTGAAAACAAATCAGTTAAATATTGCTGAGTTGAACCAAACATAATGTCATAAAAATAAATTAGAACAATAAAAATATATTTTTTTATCATTTTTTATAAAAGGGTTGGATTTACAGTTTTCCTAAAATCATTTTTTTGTAATAAAAATCTGGTAAGTCTATCATACCAGGCTCTAGGGGCTTGTTTAAGTCCATATAAAGCTTTGGTAAGTTTAAAAAAACGTTCAGGATGTTTTGTATCTTCAAAACCAGGAGGTTGTTCTACATAAACATCCTATTGAACATATCCATTAATGAAAGAACATTTTACATCCATTTTAAATAGTTTAAATTAAATAATGTTGCAAAGGAACGTAAAATAAAAATAGATTCAAGTCTAGCTTGTTGAGCATAGGTTTTTTTATATTCCATTCCTTCTTGTTGGTTATAGACTTTAACAAATAATCTGGCATTATTTCTCACAATGATTCCATTTTCTTCACACTTATTTTTAAATACCCATATTACTCAAATTACAGATATTTTCTTTGGTCTTTCAACTAAGGTCCATAGTTTTTTACCTTCAAATTCATTTTTCTCATATTGCATGACTTTTAAACAAGAACCATCAACTAAAGATTCATCAGTGATTTTTTTTTTCTAATTTTAGAAAGGTATTCTAGATGATATAATTCATTCTATAAGGAACTTCATGTCCTTAAAGGTTGATTTACATCACTAACGATATTATCACATAGATCTCTCTTAAGAAACAACTGATTTGGGTTTTGTAAAACATTTTCATCAACATATGGTAGGAAATATTCAAGGGTAAATGCTTGAAAATTATTTTCTTTTCCATTTTTCATATCAGAAGGATATTCTATCAAGTGTTTATAATAATTTTTTTGAAAACATGTCTGAAGATATAGGTTGATGTTGCTCAAAAACAAAATGATTAGTTTCATCAAATTTTACATGTATTATTTCTTCAACATTACAAGTATATTTATTATAAACTCTATACGCCTTAGAAGTTGTGGAGTAGCATATAAAAATTCCATCATTAGATTTGGGTGCAAATTTATGTAAATTATCTTTAGTACTCAGAATAAATACATTGCAACCAAATACCTTGAAATAAGAATGTCTAGGTTTTCTAAATTTTTATAAAAAATAAGGCATTTTATTAAGAAAATGTCTAATCAAAACTATATATATAGTATATTAAGTAATAATTATGGCTTCATCCCAAATGTTTTTAGCTATATAATATTCACTCAACATGGTTCTAGTTATCTCTTGAAGAATTCAATTTCTTCTTTCAATAACACCATACAGTTGAGGGGTTCTTTGAGATGAGAAGTTACGAGTAATGCATTTTCTACTACAAATGTTTCAAAATCTGAATTTTGAAATTCTATACCATGATCACAATGAATATTTATTAATGGATGGTTTTTCTCATTTTTAACTTGGGATCTAAAATTTTTTAAATAAGCTAAATCTTCTGACTTATTTTCCCAAAAATAGACCCATGTAAATATGGTTTAATCATCAACTAAAAAAATGCATAATATTATACACCATTGATTCTAGTTTGTGTTGGATTGAAAAGATCCATACACACTAATTGTAATGCATTAGATGTGGAAACTTCACCGACTGATTTAATACTTGATTTATGTTGCATTCCAAATTGACAAGGATCACAACCTTTTGAAGAATCTAATCTAATCTCTAGTAGATCCTTATCAAGTATTTTAATTAAGTTTTTTCATAGGTTTTTAAGGTAACATTGTCCTAACCATCTATTCCCTACCCATGATTGATTATCCATTGCACTAAGGCAAGTTAGACCTTGTCTTATAAGGTCTTCTATATTTAGTGTGTATACATTCTCTTGCCTGTGGGAAGAAATAATAAATTTTTCCTTGGAATTTTGTACAAAATATTTTTCATTCCTAAAATTCACAATTTAACCTTCATCACATACTTGACTTATGATAATGAGGTTGTTCTTAAGACCTTCATCAAATATTACATTTAAAATTAATTTTTTTCCAAGAAGAACAATTTTACATATACCCACAATTTCTCCCGAAGGATTTTCTCTAAAATTTACTTTTCCTCATTTCATCATAATAATATTTTAAAGAAGTTTTGGTTACCAGTCATATTCTGATAACATCCATTATCCATGTGCCATGTATTTTTGTTGGTACTTTTATTGTTTTTCTGAGAATAATTGAGTTATATTTTTGGAATCCAAACATTCTTGGCTCCGAAAATTTTAGAATGAAATATTTTAGGAATTGACATTTGCTTAGAAAAATAAAATTTTTGAAAACCTAAAGATTAGGTTTCATTTAAAGAAAAAAATTCTCTCAATGTCCACCACACAGACATTTAGTGAAAAATGGATCACTTTTGGGAACAAAATATTTAATACTATAAATCAGTTTTGAATGAGTATAACCAAAACCAGAACGATTCCTTATAGGAAGAATTTGGGAATACATCTTGCCAAAAATTTTCTTACCATATGTAATGTTTAACAGATATTTTCTTAAGGAAAATATTTCGGAATTTAGTTTAAAAAATAGGTTTTTATCCTCAACAACATTAGTTATAGCACTAAAGTTAGCTTCAAAAATATTTTTCTTAGAAAATACATTTTCAAGATCCTTAGAAAGTTTATTTTTCTTGGAATTAACTTCCTCAATATTTTTGGAAATGATTTTAAAATAAAATTTTTTCTAATCAAGATCATTAGAAAGATATGACACTTCATTGGTTAAAATAAAAATTCTATAATTTCCCTTATCAATCTTTTTCATTATTTTAGAATTTTAATTCTTAAGAAGTTTAGAAAACCAAGACACATCTTTATAAGAAGGTAATATATTATCTTTTTATGATAAAGACTCATAAAAAAAGATTCATAGTATTTATCATCAGAATAGTTTTCATTCAAAGATACATTAGTGGTAGATTCGGCATTGTGTACCTTGGCCATTAGAAAAAGATTTTAAATGGGTATTTTGGCTAGTAAACCAGGATTCTTCTATTCAAGAAGATTCATACTCTGAGGATTCATCTAAAGATCCACATCCACTGGAACTCCTGGTATCGTTAGCCTTTAAAACTTTCTTATAATTATCCTTGTATTACTTTTTTCTATTCCTATCAAAATTATTTTATTTTATATCTTTTTTCTTAAGCATAGGACAATCTAGTTTATATGCCCCGCTCTTTGGCATTCATAGCTAGTGAATTCTGAGTCTTTCTTATCTTAACTTTCTTTCTTCTAATATCTATACTGATAGTATTTATTTCCAATTATCTTGTTTATCCTTAGAGTAAGATTAGGTAGCTCATTTTTAAAATGTTCACTTTCACTAGATTCAGATAACATAGCGACTTTCAAAGGCTTAGATCTTGCAAGCCTTTCAAGAGTCTTGGATTTAGTTGTAGTAAATAAAAAAATTCCTTTGTAATTTTTATTTTAATCATTTCGACATCTATTTTCATTCTTTTATCGTGTTCAAAAAGACTTCCAAAAATATAATCAAGAGTAATTTGAGACACTTTTCTATTATCATCAATATCTGTTCTTTTGGATTCCCACTCATTTGGAATGATATCTATAATCTTGTCCACAAGAGATTCATATTCTAGAACTTTCTCATCCATAGATTTTAGACTATTTACAATAGTCATAAATATTTGTTGAACCTTTCATACTAGTTATCCATAAGGAAATAGAAATCCATTATATTCTTCTCTAATTATAGCTCTTCTAGTCTCTATGACTTTGGATGTACCAAAATGTGTAACTTCCAATTTCTTCTAGATGCAGTTAGTAAATTCAAAAGAATAAATTTGACTATATATATTTCTAGTCATAGAACAAAGAAATTGTTATGTACCTATACTTATTTGATATTCTGAAATTTCTTGGTTGGTGAACGTTTTAATATTCTGAAATTGTTATGGTATTATATTATATATTCCTGGTGGTATTGAACACGGTTAAATAAATTAAATTATTAATGGTTAAAGGGATTAAAATTGATGAATTGTGGGCTATAAAATGATTAATAGTGTGGGTAAAAATAAATCTTAAATATGAATAATGAATGACTTGTAATAGAAATTATTTTTGGGGTAGATTCATGTTATATTAATTGATATTATGTTCATATACCTTGAATGAGATATAGGTTAACTGATCCTCGATAATTTTTCATGGAAATTGACCCAATATAAATGTGTGTTGGTTGTAATATTTTTTCACTAAGCTATTAGTATAATTATTCCACATTTAAATGAGATTTTTCAAAGAGGATTCTATTGAGTATGCATGTATTCTCACCCAATTAAATATAAATATATTTTCATAAGTGTCTAGAAGGGAGTTTGTGACACAGAAGGTCCATTATAGCTTGAGGAGTTAGTGGTTTGTGTTCATGGGTTTCTACCATAGATGTTTATATTTCATATATTTTTGGATTCTACATTATTTATGATATTTATATAAATTTGGATGGGTTTTACACTCTTTATTATACGGTTTTTTATGTCTATTAATAGGAATTATGAGGTTAAGGCCTCCCATTTTGTGACTTTTATACCCTCAATGCTAGTCTTCAACCCATGGCCTATTAAATTCAGGCTTCAAGTATTATAACCATAAGTGAGAGTTTGGATGATGTTTATAGAAAGGAATCAAAAATGTTTTCATGGTTTTAGTGGGGAAATAGTTATAAGAAAACATGGAATGGGATATAGAATAGGGGGCTTAATAGGATGCATTAATTTTTTTCCCTCATTGATCAAATGTATGGATCATAATATCATTTATCACAATGGGATAGATGATGATATTTATAAGAAATATACTTAGTTTTCGTAAATGCATCATGATTGTCTATTACTCTGTTTTAATTTTTTTTGATTCTTGGGAATGAAATTGAAGCGAATTAAATGATATTATGTGGAATTCAATGTTATTCTTTTTCAAAATCGTTTTATACATGATAGTTGTGATAAGGTTTTTGGAATATTAAGTGGTATATCAAAGTTTTGATTAGTTTTTCTTATGTTATAGAAAGATGTTTATATATTATTTTAATATTATGTTGTGAGAAAATTGTAAAAATCTATGATTTTTATATGTGGTAACTTTTTTTATTTAGATATGTTGTAATTTATTGTGATTATATTTTTTAGTGATATTTAAATCAGTATTAATTTGAAATCTTAATGAATAATAAATTTTAACTGAAATAAATACTTAACAGGAAAAATGGAAATGTGAAATTATGGAAATAAACAAAAATAATTTCAAGGTTTTTTATTATAATACATATTTTGAGTATCTACAATAATAAATTCATCAAAATTGTTGATATGATATATACCTAAAGGACCATAAAATTAGATAACACACATTTTTTCAAACCCAAATTTAGTAATTTCTTAACTAGAATTGTGTTAATCTTGATTCCCCTATTTTAAGGTTAGAAATATTGATATTGATTAGATGAAGAAAATTTTATAATTATATTATTCAAAATAAAATAATGATAAATAGTTGTAATTTTTTCAATCACGAGATAAGAATGTTATTAAAAAATAATGATTAATAAGGTATTCTAGTCATCATGTTTAGTATATCTCACATTTCGTATGGTTGTTAGAAGGATTAATGGAAATAATGTCAAATTCTAATGCAGTATAGTCCAAAAAATTAATTTCTACTTTTCATGATAACATAAATTAGTTAATTGGGTAATCAAGTCTATTTAATTAGTGTTGAAATATTTATAAATATATTTTATACAGATCATACTAATTTTAGATCTCATCCCATTATATATAATAATAGTGGAAATGTTTTATGATTTTTCTTACCTAAAATTATTAAATAATGTTGTTTCTTATAAATATTTGATTACCTAAATGAATGATTTTTTTAAATAATGGTTGAGATAATTTTAAAAAAATTTACAAATAGGTTTTATAGTGTTTCATAGAGTGTTTTGAGTACCTTGTTTTATAGGATTAATTAAAAGTTTTAATTTAAATGGGGTATGAGAAGTGGAACTTTGGATTGACCAGTTGTGGTTGATTTTCAATGTTTTAAATGTGTGGGTTTCACAAGATGTATTTGTGCTTATAATTTATTTATTAATATTATTTTAATCATGATTTGATGAGACAAAATTTAGATAAAGTGAATTATTTTACCCTTATAGAGTGTTTTTTTGGACCTTTCATCATCTAGGTTTTTTATGCTTTGTGCATGCATGACATGATTGGTGGAAAGAAGAATGTTTTTTATATTGTTGATGGTTTGATGGATAGTGGTGTGGGATTAATGAGGTAGGTTTTTTAAAGGAATGTATGAAATTCAATTGAATGTATAATATGTTTTTTATATGAAGTATGAGTTATTTCAGTAATTCAATTGTGTAGAAGTTAATTTAATTCTTATATTGTATCATAGTTTTTTTATTGTTGGTGTGTGATTTAAATGATTGAACTAAATTTTTTTATTTTGATGTTTGGGTTGAAGATATTTTGTCTATGAATCATTAGATTGTTGTAATTTATACGCCAAATTTTGATTATTTGGATAATTTATTTTCAATATTATGATATTAAAATGTGTCTATGTTCCTTATTAGAGTATCGAGACATAATGTTGGGAGTGTCGAGGAGAGTTTGAGGTTTTCATTCCATTATCAACTACTATAGATCAAATATTTGTTTCATTAACATTATGGATTTTAGGAGTATTGGTTTGAGTGTAGGGGAAGATGAACCATGGTTGGAAAAAATTGATTTCATGTGGAGAGATACTTATCTTGGTAAAGAATGTTTTTTTACCTGTGTGAAGAATATTGAACATTTGAAGGTTCTCTTGGTGTTCCAACAAGATGATTCCATTTTTCATGTTCTTGGGATAATATTTTTTGTGTTTATTTCTCATTTTATTAATATATTATGTATTTATGATATATGAGCATAATGTTTTGAGTAATATATAACGTTATATATTTGATAAAGGGTGCTGAGTTTTTATTTTTAGTAATGAGTAGAGTTGAGGAATTTTAATGGGTTGATAGAGGGGGTTTTATTTAAGATATTATTAGTGTTGAGGATAATTTCTTGAGTTGTGGGTGATATAGTAGGAGAAAGAGAATATTTTTTATGTCTTTTACTATTTTATATTGGATGAGATCCTTGTGTATATGTTTCTCAATGTGTCCAATTTTAGGTAATCCAGTATGTTATCATTGTGATGTAGTGGGGAACTTATAGTGAATCTTCTATAAGATTTTTAGTTTTCCTTAGTTAATTGGATGTTTTTATTTAATTTATTAGTGTGGGTGATATTTTGTTTAGTTGGTTATGGTTGAGTGATTCTAGGTTTACAATTCAAGAGTTCATGTGTTTTGTGTTTGTGACCTTATTACTGTAATAAATAGATCGGTAAATAATCTCTCAATTTATGATTGAAAATATTTTTGGTATATTTACACTCTACATATATAAAGGTTGTTTTCAATTTTCATACTTGTATTTTAATAATGGAGTTATTTTTCATTGAAAATTTTAGAATATATGTATAAGAAGCATTATAGTTTATATTATAAACTCTAATACTTTTGTAAATATATGAAGTATTTGAGGATATATAACTAATTTTTCATGAAAATTAACGATTTTAGAAACATAATAACATGAGGTTGTTTTTATTTAAGGAAAAGGTTAATGGTTAGAAATAGGGTGGAGTTTTGGGTTAAAAAATATATTTTATCATCTCAGTTTTTCATGTTCTACACCATTATTATAGTGGAATTATTTTTATAGAGGTACCTTACATTGTAGTTAGTTTTTTAAAAATATCTCTCTAGAGATGGGATATATACGAAATAATGTTATTAAGTTTAGGGTGATAAGTATATAATAAATATTTTAAGCATATTAATCATTTTAAATTACATTTTGTTACCTTTTAATGTTTCATATCTTCTGGGGGTTTTAGAGTAGTTTCATCAGATATCATCCATCTTGAATATGATATACCACTCTCTTAGGGATCTTATTTTAAATGTTTCTTCCCCATAGTTTTTATTGAGTTATAAATGTTATTTTAAATTTTTTAGTCCGCCTATTTTTCCTTTCATTGTGTTTTGGTAATGGGGTCGTTATATTTTGGGAGGTAAATCTCAAAGATGTTGGGGTTTTGTGGATATGGGTTTGCTTTTTGGGATGGTTTTGAATATCAAGGATAATAATTTATTGATATTTATCAAATTTAGTGTACTAAATCTCATTGGATTACTAGTATTCCTCTTTTGGTGTTAGAGGTATCAATAATAGGAAGAAAGAATGAATATGTAGTTAGATATGGGATTTTAGCTAATGAAATGCATTGTGGCGTAGCCCCATGTGTTTCATTAGAAGGTTTGGATAAAATAGAGCATTTTTCTATAATTAAGTGTGTTCCACCATGAGAAGTTTAGTCAAGTCATGTTTTCTATTTATTAGTGTATGAGAGATGCATGATACTTTTATGTGGTGTAGTTACAAGGTGGATGTCTAGTTGTGGCATAAAGATGGCAGATAATGGAATATTGGTTCTATGGATACTATTACATGGGAAAATTCCTCATCCTATTTTACATTTGGCCTATTTAGTTAATCCTACACTAGATTGGTTATGTTGTGTGGTGAATATTTTCATTATGATGGTCCTGTAGTGTTTTGATTTTATCTTACATAAACAGGTTATTGTGTGGGATTTTTGAGATTTAATCTTATATGGGATCTTAGGTAAATTTTTAATTAGTGAAATTATGGTTAGTTATACCCATTATGGTTTGAAGGCATGGGTGTTATATCTATTGGTTTTGTTTTATTGTTATGATTTTCAATGTAGTTCCATACATTACACCATTATATGGTCTGGGATTTATTAGGTTGACGAGAGGAGGTTAGTGAGCATGTCATCATTCTTAGAATTTTGAATGTCACCAAATAGAAACATTGATTATAGAATGAAATTTATTAAATTCATAGATTTAATGAAGCTTTTACCATGAGATTCATGTAGAGTTAATGGAATATATCAATGTGATTTTTAGAGACACACTCAATTTAGCATCATTGAGGCATGATTATAACCTTCCATATTATGATTCATTAATTTTATGGTGGGATTATAAAATCAAAATTTTAGTCATTTTATCTATTATTTATATTAATTCCTCCATACACTAGTTTAATATAGGTGAATCACTAGAGATAATTATCTATCCATTGATTTTATCCCTTGAATTTTAGATATCAACTATTTTTTATCTAAGGAAAATTCCCCTTTTCTTCTCCTTAATTTACTTCTTTTCTAATATTGAAGTGGAGGATATGATAATGGAGTTTGTTTATTGTGGTTTGTAGTGTTTTTTATAGTAAATGGTAATGCATAGGTTCTATGGTTGATCTTTTTTTTGTTGGGTCGTATTTAAATGGAAATTTCTTGTCTACTAATTCATGAATTACTGAAGATCATCAAGGGGTAGGGTATTGAAAGATTCTCTATCCATATTTTTTTATAAATTTGGGAATTATCATGTATTTTTTATTTTTGAATATTGTATAGATTTTCCTAATAAAACAATTAACTGAACTAAAGTAAATTTAGGGGAACACGATGATTCATATTGGATTAGTGGGTTTTCATTTTATTTATTATGTATTGATGGCTTTGTTGTAGTATTTACTAATAATGTTTCATTTTTCTGGAATATAAATAGGTTTTTACTATTGAATTGTTAGAAAAAATTTCATTATTAATAAAATTTCATAAAATTGGTTTTGTGGAAATTTGGAATCAGGATGTTAATATTTGAATATAAAATTTTGATTAAATATTCAAGAATGATTAAGGAGAATCTCTTTAATATGAATCACGTCCATGATTACATTTAATTTTTATATAAATGTGGTCATTCTTGATGTAATAAAATTGGTGTTAGATGGTAATTATGTACAATCAAGAATATAATGTGTGTTTTTGTTTTGGGGTGATGGATGGGAAATTGTGTGGTTATGGTAGAAAGGGAAAAAAAGTTTGTGTGGAAATAATTTTGGTTTGGGGTGGCTATGGATATTGTTGGTATAAAATACCTGGTTGATTACACTACTGGAAACTGGAGTTTTCCCAACACTTACATACCAACGGTTTAGTATAACCGTTGGTATTTGAGATTTAGCAAGGTTTTTCCAACGGTTCTTGTCAACCATTGGTATTTGAAGGAGATCCAAGCCTTTCCCCAACGGTTTTCACAAACCGTTGGGAAAGGCCATCTTTTACCAACGGTTTTGTTAAACCGTTGGTAAAAGTACTCCTGGGAAGGATGTATACCAACGGTTTTTTTAAACCGTTGGTAAACGTCTCCTGGGAAGGATGTATACCAACGGTTTTTTTAAACCGTTGGTATAGAATTCATATCCCAACGGTTTTTTAAAACCGTTGGGAATGTTTCCCTCATAAACAGAAGCCCGGTTTCTTTCCCTTCCCGTGCGACTGCAACCCTAAATCCCCTCTGCCGAAGCTCTCATCCCCTCTGCCGAATCTCTCACCCAGGTGCTCTCACCCAGGTTGGAGAACTCCTTCCCCATCTTCAATTAGTCAATTTTTTAGGTGAGAACTCCAAATCTGTAAGTCATATGTTATTTTTAATGCTGTTAATCTATTTTTTATTTTCTATTTTGATTTTCCCTAAAGGACACGGCTATATCTTTATCTTATTTGTTTTCTGTTTTGTGTTTTCTGTTTTCATTAAATTTATTAGTTCTACACTTCTAATCTATCATTTTGATGTTTTTCATCTACTGTTTTGGGTGTGTATGACTTGTTTTGGGTGTGTGTTTTATTTGGGTGTGTGTTGGGACATTGAATCTTGGGTGTATGACTTGTTTTGATTCAAAATGATTTATGTGTTAATATCATTTATAAATTTTCGGTTCTTAGAAATCTTGGTATTGCTAGGGGCTGTCCAGGTGGTTGTCCGAGGGGTGGGGGGATGTCCGGGGTGAGTGGGGGGGGGGGGGTCCGAGGGGTGGGGGCTGTCCGGGGTGAGTGGGGGCTGTCCGGGGTGAGTCCGGGGTGAGTGGGGGGATGTCCTATGGGTTGGGGATGTCCGGGGTGTGTGGGAGGCTATCCGAGGTGAGTGGGGGGCTGTCCGAGGGGTGGGGGGGCTGTCCGGGGTGGGTGGGGGGGCTGTCCGGGGTGAGTGGGGGGCTGTCCGGGGTGAGTGGGGGGCTGTCCGAGGGGTGGGGGTTGTCCTGGGTGAGTGGGGGGCTGTCCGAGGGGTGGGGGGATTTCCGGGGTGAGTGGGGGGCTGTCCGAGGGGTGGGGGATGTCCGAGGTAATCGGGGAGTTGTCCGAGTCTGGGGTGAGTGGGGGGATGTCCGGAGAAATTTGATTCAAAATGATTTATGTGTTAATATCATTTATGTAGTTAATGTGAACCCATAGGTTGAGTATTTTGTGCTATCTATATATCATGTATTTTTTTGTTATTTCTACACATTCCCAACCAGAGTTGGATAAACTTACCAACGATCAGAGGTTTTGAGTTATGGGTATTTTTTCTAATATCTAGGATGGTGGTTATATGTTTGGATAGCTACCATGTCTTCCCTACTCTTCCTTCAAAAGTGATTGACCATGTGTTTTTAGGCAAGATGCGATGTGATTGTCCATGTGTCTTCAGGTGAGATGTACTATGATTTCCCTAGTGTTTTTCGGTGAGGTGTGATGTGATAAGGCTATAATAAGATGTGGCATGTGGTTGGGGTCATGTAGGGTAGGAGGATGGCACAAGGTTGATGTTATTCATGTTCATGATACCCTACTAATATGGTTATGGGATGAGTCATGCTGTTATGTGATATAACACATTAAGTTCTTGTTGGTTTTACATTTTTTCAATAACACATTTGTATGTTTTTTTGACATGTGTAGTTGATACCTTGATTATTTTCTTCCTTTATCGTTTACTTAAATGTATATTCTATTATAGTTAATGCCTATTAAATTGTTTATGACAAAATGACTTATATAAATTCTTTTTACAGAATGGACAGAAGTTGGATGTATGAAACCGATCGGATCTCAGATGATTTTCAAAATAATTTGGAGAGCTTTATAGATTTTGCATTTCACAATGCTTCAGATAGTGGTCGCATACACTGCCCATGTTCCAATTGTGTTGGTAGACCTTGGTTGAGCCGTGAAGAAGTCAGCTACCACATAACCAAAAATGGGTTTCAAGCAAACTACTTTCTGTGGTATCACAATGGGGAGAAAACGAAATCTCAAATTGGTGATGATCGAAATGAAAAGACTGGAATGGAGAATTTGTTAGATGATCGGTTTCCATTTATTCGTCATCATGAAAAAGAAAGGATTTCGACTCAAGAAGACTTCGATATGAGGACAGCTGATGCATCTAGTGAAAATGATGATATTGATAGGGTGAAAAAATTGAATGATGCTGCCACGACTCCAGTATATCGGCAATGCGATAAAATGAAAAAGCTGGAATTTTTAATCCGATTATTTCATGGGAAAACTATGTATGGGATTTCTAATACAGCAATCGATTACATTCTTACCCTCTTGAAGGATTTACTTTCAGATGATGCAGATATTCCCTCAAACCACTATATGGCATGGAAGTTAGTTGAGGAACTTGGATTTTCAAGAAACAAAATTCATGCTTGCCCGAAAGATTGCAGTTTATTCTGGGAGGAAACCGCTGAACGAAATGATTGTATAAAATGTGGCACATCCCGCTGGAAGTCAAAATCTGATGGAACACCATCCCGCGTTCCACAGAAAGTAATGTGGCACTTTCCATTGATCCCCAGACTCCAGAATCTTTTTATGTCTGATGACATATCAATAAAAATGAGATGGCCTGATACCGAGAGAAAGAAGACTGATGATGAGTTGGTTCATCCTGCAGATGGATTTGCATGGAAGAGATTTGATGCTCGACATCCTGATTTTGTAGCTGACGTGCGTAATGTGAGGCTGGGTCTTTCATGCGACGGTTTTAATCTGTTTGGGCAGATGCTTACTTCGCACAGTACATGGCCAGTTTTTATACACATTTATAATCTTCCCCCATGGTTGTGTATGAAAAAACCTTTCACTTTCATGAGTATACTCATATCTGGTCCTTCTGATCCTGGCATTGATATTGATGTATACATGCAACCTTTAATAAAAGAGTTGAAGCTTCTTTGGTATGTGGGTGTGCGCACATACGATGCATGTTCAAAAGATATATTTCAGATGCGCGCTGCGCTTATGTGGACAATCAATGATTTTCCGGCTTATGCAATGATGTCTGGATGGAGCACGAAGGGGAAACTGTCATGTCTAGTTTGTATGAAGAATACACGATCCAGAAGACTGAAACATCGTTGTAGTTTCAGTTTTATGGGACATCGACGATTTTTGCCAAAGGATCATCCATATAGAATGAATCGTCGAAGATTTGATAATACTATAGAGACCGACGATCCACCTCAGCGTATGTCTGGAACTGATGTGCTTAATGAATTGAAAGATTTCAGTTTTTCGTTCGGGAAGGGTCAAATGAAATCTGGAAAGAGAAAGAATGTTTCCACAGAAACCTGTTACAATTGGAGGAAGAGGAGTATCTTTTTTGATTTGACTTATTGGTCAACCAATTTGCTACGTCATTGCTTAGACGTAATTCATATTGAAAATAATATATGTGAAATGTTGCTTTCAGTTCTTCTAAATGTCAAGGGGAAGACAAAAGATGATTTACGATCTCGACGTGACTTGGTGGATTGGGGCATCAGACCAGAATTGCATCCTGTGCGTATCAGTGAAAATAAATGGCAACATCCATGTGCTTCTTATGTGATGACACCTACTGAAAAAAAAACAATTTTTGGAAGTATTAGAGACTATTAGAGTTCCTGATGGCTATTCAAGCAACATATCTAAACGGGTCAATAGAAGAGAGTTGAAGCTAAAATCATTGAAGACTCATGATTATCACGTTCTACTGCATGAGTTGCTTCCAATAGCAATCCGTCATCTTTTGTCCAATAATGTAAGGGTGGGTGTTATTCGGTTGTGCCATTTGTTTAGATATCTTTGTTCTAAGAAGTTGTCCAAGTCTTTCTTGCAAAAAATGTTGACAGATGCCCCATTAATTTTGTGTGAGTTGGAGAAAATATTTCCCCCATCATTTTTCACATGCATGCTGCATCTGACTGTCCATATTCCAACTGAAATACTTCTCAGAGGACCTGTTTCTTTTCGTTGGATGTATCCAACTGAAAGAAATATGTTCACATTAAAGTCTTATGTTCGAAACAAGAATCATCCCGAAGGTTCTATCGTGAACGGTTACTTAGCTCAAGAATGTATGGATTTCTGTTCAATGTATTTGTTTGATCTTACTACAAGAATGAACAGACCAATGAGAAATGAAGAAGAACAATATGAGCAAATTGAACCCAGTTTTCCATCACTTCCTCAAACAGGAGGAATTCCTGGATCATATACATTGAAGACATTAAGCCATGAAGAGCGGGAGATGGCACATCTCACAGTTTTGTTCAACTGTGATTTGTTCGATGACTATATCAGGTAACAAAATTGAATATGTATATCTTACATATATATCTGTTAAACTATTCATATTTTTTTATCTACAGGGAACATAAAACAATGATAAATAGGAAGCATCGTTCTTTATCTTTGAGAAGGAGAGAGACTTTGCATAGCAAAGAGTTTTCTGCTTGGTTAAAATTGAAGGTAAAAATATTACTGTTTAAATTAATTATTTCAATATTTACTTAAGTTTAACTGTCATTTATATTGCAGGTATTGAGTTTGTCGGCTGACTCTGTCTCTGAGGAAATAAGAGCTTTGGCTTTTGGTCCTAATACCGTGGTTCGTGACTGTAAATCAATTGTTATCAATGGGTACAGATTTATTGTCACTGAACGATCCAAAAACATGAGAACACAACATGATGGTATTATGGTTACTGCCACAACAGATTGTTATGCCAGCGCATCAGATAGTAGACCGCGACTTGAAAATGTGGGTTATTATGGAGTCGTTGAGAAAATAATAATATTGGATTATTACTCTCATGGACGAGTCACAATGATGAAATGCCATTGGTTTGATTCGATGATGAGACATGGCACATTTATTGATGATTGTGGATTTCGAGTAATTAATATGACCCGCACTCTTGCAACCGAAGAACCATATGTGTGGGCATCAATGGCTAATCAAGTTTTTTATGTCAAACATCAACTTCAACCTGAATTTGGTGTCGTAATTGAAGTAATTCCAAGACATATTTTTGATGATGCTGATGATGGAATTGACACTATCCCTATTGCCATTGGAACCAATCCATTTATTTCTTTTGATGACTCCAATAGCTCAATTGTCAGAGTTGATTGTGAACCTGAAGTTGTGGTTGGAAATATATAGAATCATTCATCCATGTTCTCAATTCTTTTGGTTTACCTCGAGTTGGGTTGTTAAGGTTGGTAATATTCATATTTATTTAGTATTGATCACAAATATGTTTTAGCTGACTTGACCGTTATGTGAATTTTCAATGTTTATTGGTTGCTGTTTTATTTGAATTGCATTTTCTAATTTGGAATTGAACTGTATTCAAACCAAATCAAACAATATTTCTAACTTGGTGAACATTACAACTTGTATGTTTTATTAAATTCATTCAAGCTCTTCTAAAACAATTGATAGCTAAATTACCAATGAATCCCCTCATTCTCTCATATATTTAGTTTTTTGGTTTACACATTAATTTTATTTTTCTAATTAATTACATATTTGTTTTCCAATGCAGGAAATGAAGCCAATTGAAGAGAGACGAAGAAAAAAAATGGCAGAGAACAATCGTCGGATGGAGGAGATGGGCATTCCACCATTAGTGCCTACAGTGAGTACTTTATTTCAAATATATATATATATATTTACAGAATATATAATGTCATGTGATTAATTTTTTTTGTAAACTTTTTTGTAGGATCCACCATTACGTCGACAGTTATTCGACGAGGAGCCTAGTACTGGTCCTAGTACTCAGGCCGGTGGTACGAGGAGGGTTCGTACCAGAGGTGGACATAGAGCTGCGCGTGCCCGACTAGACCCTGCCCCTCCCACTGACATTTCAGCCTTCCAACATTCTGATCCCGGTGTGTCGTTAGGGACACACGGGATATTTAGACCTCCCATGTTTTCGCTACCTTCTGCATCTTCTGCCCCATCATTTTCACATCCCATGATGATTCCCACTCCCCAGCCAGCATCAGGTCATACAGTTGTTCCATCTTCTTTTCCTTCTACTTCTGTCTCTCTGAGCTTTTATATTCCATCGTCTTCGACTCCTGTTCCACCAGAGGGTGTTCCATCAGGTTCTGTGGATCCGGCGCCACTCATTGATCAGACTAGCACAGGTATATTTATAAAACCCTATCAAATTTTTATAGCAATATTTATTTTCATTATAACATGTTTTGATAAAATATTTGTTTTTCTTTCATGACAGATACATCTACTGAAAGGAGGCGGGGGCGGGGCCATACACGCATGCGTTCGGTGTGGAACCGTCACACACAGGTTATGGTGGAATATAATGAAGACAATCAGATGGTTGAGAAAACAGGGCAGCAATGTCAGAGTTTTATGGCGACGCTTGCCAAATACTCCGACATCATTCCCGTCAGCCCGCTGTCGTGGAGACATTTGCCACATGGGGTCAAAGATAGAGCTTGGGCAGAGATATGGGTAAAAAAATCTGTTGTATTTACTGCCATGATTTTTTTTTGTATTTATATAAATTAATATTTTCATTTCAGCTTCGATTTAATTTTCCTGATGGTGAGGGTGCACGAATGGAACGTCGAAAGGATTTAGGCGAGCTTTGGAGAGCCTACAAGCATGAGATGTATATTGGCTGGCATGATAGAGTTGGCACTGAGTTAGAGGCGGTACCAGTCGTGGATGATTGTCCTATAGAGCAGTATCGTCAGATGATTACTCATTGGACGAGTACCCAGTTTAAGGTATGAATTACATTTGAGGTATTTAAATAATAACTTTCAAGTTTTGCATTAATATTATCCTTTGCATTATCAAATTTTATTTAGGAATCATCTGGAAAAAATAAAAAAAAAACATTGATGCAAAAAAATACCTCCATACACTAGGACGCACGACGATGCCGGATCATGAGAGGCAGCAGGTATGACAATTGTTTATAAGTTTTCTTTACGACTTACATTTTCTTTTGTTTCCTCAATTATTTAATTATTTGCTGAAGTCTTTATATAAATTTTGTTTTCAATGTCATTGTAGAGGCAAGTACAAAATATTGAAGGACGTGTGCCTCGAGCAAAACTGTTTTGCTCGAG
The DNA here is from genome assembly GCA_963277665.1 of Viscum album. Lineage (NCBI taxonomy): Eukaryota > Viridiplantae > Streptophyta > Magnoliopsida > Santalales > Viscaceae > Viscum > Viscum album. Next base: position 534,643,789 of record OY728138.1, on the reverse strand, counting down.
TAGACGAAAAAAGGATGGACGTGCTGTCAACGAAGCGACTCAGCAGCAGATTGTAAGTTTTAATCTGTTGATTTTATATTTTAATATCTATTTCGTAACTTAAAAATATATTTATATTTTTAACAGGATGCTTTAGAGGCCCTCGATGCCCAAGAAGCATACAATTTTGGGCCATCTGATCACTTACATCAGGTGTTGGGAGATGATCATTCTGGCAGAGTACGCTGCCGACCTAGGAAAGCCCCGACGAGGTATTGGCCTGCCTCAGGTACGAGTTGTAGTGCCACCGAGCTGCAGCAAGTTAGGGCACAGGCAGAACAGGCTGAGAAAAGGGCCACAGAGACGGCAGAACAGTCTGCAAGGGCAAACAGTGCATTTATGAAATTTATTGAAGTTCTACGTCCAACACTTCCAGCAGAGGCCAGCCCAGCGATTGATGAATATATGTCGTCGATACATTCTATATATGGTGCACCAGGTGGCAGTTCCAGTGGTGGTCAGGCCGATGTCGAGCTTGAAGATGATGATGGCGAGCAGTCTGATGCGGAAGAGGAGGGAGATGAGGAGGGCGAGGAGGAGGGCGAAGGCGAGGAGGAAGGCGTTGTGGAGGGTGATGACGATGAGGAGGACGATGACGAGGGCGATGATGATGATGATGATGGAGATGGTGATGCTGATATGGGACATATTGATCCGTTACATTTTTGACTTGAGATTTGATGTTTAATCTATTCTAGTTGTTGGTTTTATCTAGACTCGTAGTATAGTATTGGAGTTGAGTTATTTTTATATATTGTCTGTTTTTATGGATGTTGTTGTCTTTTAGTGGTTGTGTGTTTGAGAACTCCCTGGAAAACCCCCCTCATTCTTGGACCCTGGACAACCCCCCCTCCCCCTTGGACCCCGAACACCCACCGTACAGCCCCCCCGGACAGCCCCGCGGACAGCCCCCTGGACAGCCCCCTGGACAGCCCCCCGTATAGCCCCAAAACCTCCACCCTGGACCCCGGACAGCCCCTCCGGACATACCCCGCACAGCCCCCCCCCCCACCCTCATCCTTGGTCCCCGGACAGCCCCGCGGACACCCACCGGACAACCCCCTGAACAACCCCGGACAACCCCCTGAACAACCACCGGACAGCCCCCTAAACAACCCCGGACAACCCCCTGAAGAACCCTCAAACACCCTCCGGACAGACCCCGCACAGCCCCCCCCCCCCCCCCACCCTCATCCTTGGTCCCCGGACAGCCCCCCGGACACCCACCGGACAGCCCCCCCAGACAGCCCCCGCGGACAGCCCCCTGGACAGCCCCCCGTATAGCCCCCAACCCTCCACCCTGGACCCCGGATAGCCCCCCGGACAGCCCCCCGGACAACCCCCCACCCACCCCCCCCCCCCCCCCCCCCCCCGTGGACCCCGGACAACCCCCCCACCCCCTCCCCCCCTTGGACCCCGGACAACCCCCCAAACACCCCCCGGACAGCCCCCTGAACACCCCAAGACAACCCCCTGAACAACCCCCTGAACAACCCCCGGACAGCCCCCTGAACAACCCCGGACAACCCCCTGAACAACCCCCCAAAACCCCCCGGACAGACCCCGCACAGCCCCCCCACCCTCCTCCTTGGTCCCCGGACAGCCCCCCGGACACCCACCGGACAGCCCCCCCGGACAGCCCCCCGGACATCCCCTCCACCTTCCTTAATTTCATTAGCTCTAAAATGTTTCATAGCACGATCAACTAAAATCTAATCCATACTAAATATGATATAAAAATATTCTATATGAATTTCCATAAGATTTTAAGTGAAAACAAAAAGTGACATACGAAAAACTGACCAAACGCATTCGAAATGTGTTGATGCTTTAGGACAACGATCCATGGGTCATATGTGACGTGTACGAGTCATCCCCGCCTCAATCCGAGGTGCGGTGTGGTCGGAACAACTCAAAGTGTATGTCTTTTGTTTCAAAAGGACATCATTTTAAGTGAAAAACATCAACTGGCATCGTTCGGCCCGTTTGGACCCCCCTCACGCGCGTTTACGAAGCGCGCGCATCACTTAAAACACGAATATTGAGCCGTACCGCGCAAACCGCACGTCCGATTGAGGTTTCGTCTGCGCGTACACGTCACGAATAATAATTAGAATGTTCCACGGTGGTTTCAGCTCAATCCGAGGCCTTCCGCTATGAATTTGACCGTTGGACGCCCGTTCTGGCCGTTTATGACACCATAACTGCGTTGTCAGTCACCGCGGGCACACGACAAGTCCGATTGACGTGCCGTTTGCTCGACCACTTCAGAAATCAGTCACCTGTATTTTTCGTCTGATTTCAGGCCATTCCGACACCGTTCGGCCCGTTTGGACCCCCCTCACGCGCGTTTACGAAGCGCGCGCATCACTTAAAACACGAATATTGAGCCGTACCGCGCAAACCGCACGTCCGATTGAGGTGCCGTCTGCGCGTACACGTCACGAATAATAATTAGAATGTTTCACGGTGGTTTCAGCTCAATCCGAGGTCGTACGCTATGAATTTGACCGTTGGACGCCCGTTCTGGCCGTTTATGACACCAGAACTGCGTTGTCGGTCACCGCGGGCACACGGCACGTCCGATTGACGTTCCGTCTGCTCGACCACTTCAGAAATCAGTCACCCGTATTTGTCGTCTGATTTCAGGCCATTCCGACATCGTTCGGCCGGTTTGGACCCCCCTCACGCGCGTTTACGAAGCGCGCGCGTCACTTAAAACCCGAATACTGAGCCGTACCGCGCAAACCGCACGTCCGATTGAGGTTCCGTCTGCGCGTACACGTCACGAATAATAATTAGAATGTTCCACGGTAGTTTCAGCTCAATCCGACGTCTTCCGCTATGAATTTGACCGTTGGACGCCCGTTCTGGCCGTTTATGACACCAGAACTGCATTGTCGGTCACCGCGGGCACACAGCACGTCCGATTGACGTGCCGTCTGCTCGACCACTTCAGATATCAGTCACCCGTATTTGTCGTCTGATTTCAGGCCATTCCGACATCGTTCGGCCCGTTTGGACCCCCCTCACGCGCGTTTACGAAGTGCGCGCATCACTTAAAACACGAATATTGAGTCGTACCGCGCAAACCGCACGTCCGATTGACATGCCGTCTGCGCGTACATGTCACGAATAATAATTAGAATGTTCCACGGTGGTTTCAGCTCAATCCGAGGTCGTCCGCTATGAATTTGACCGTTGGACGCCCGTTCTGGCCGTTTATGACACCAGAACTGCGTTGTCGGTCACCGCGGGCACACGGCACGTCCGATTGACGTGTCGTCTGCTCGACCACTTCAGAAATCAGTCACCCGTATTTGTCGTCTGATTTCAGGCCATTCCGACATCGTTCATCCCGTTTGGACCCCCCTCACGCGCGTTTACGAAGCGCGCGCATCACTTAAAACACGAATATTGAGCCGTACCGCGCAAACCGCACGTCCGATTGATGTGCCGTCTGCACGTACACATCAAGAATAGTAATTAGAATTTTCCACGATGGTTTCAGCTCAATCCGAGGTCGTACGCTATGAATTTGACCGTTGGACGCCCGTTCTGGCCGTTTATGACACCAGAACTGCGTTGTCGGTCACCGCAGGCACACGACACGTCCGATTGACGTGTCATCTGCTCGACCACTTCAGAAATAAGTCACCCGTATTTGTCGTCTGATTTCAGGCCATTCCGACATCGTTCGGCCCGTTTGGACCCCCCTCACGCGCGTTTACGAAGCGCGCGCATCACTTAAAACATGAATATTGAGCCGTACCGCGCAAACCGCACGTCTGATTGAGGTGCCGTCTTCGCGTACACGTCACGAATAATAATTAGAATGTTCCACGGTGGTTTCAGCTCAATCCGAGGTCGTCCGCTATGAATTTGACCATTGGACGCCCGTTCTGGCCGTTTATGACACCAGAACTGCGTTGTCGGTCACCGCGGGCACACGGCACGTCCGATTGACGTGCCGTCTGCTCGACCACTTCAGAAATCAGTCACCCATATTTGTCGTCTGATTTCAGGCCATTCCGACATCGTTCGGCCCGTTTGGACCCCCCTCACGCGCGTTTACGAAGCGCGCGCATCACTTAAAACACGAATATTGAGCCGTACCGCGCAAACCGCACGTTCGATTGACGTGCCGTCTGCGCGTACACGTCACGAATAATAATTAGAATGTTCCACGGTGGTTTCAGCTCAATCCGAGGTCGTCCGCTATGAATTTGACCGTTGGACGCCCGTTCTGGCCGTTTATGACACCAGAACTGCGTTGTCGGTCACCGCGGGCACACGGCACGTCCGATTGACGTTCCGTCTGCTCGACCACTTCAGAAATCAGTCACCCATATTTGTCGTCTGATTTCAGGCCATTCTGACATCGTTCGGCCCGTTTGGACCCCCCTCACGCGCGTTTACGAAGCGCGCGCATCACTTAAAACACGAATATTGAGCCGTACCGCGCAAACCGCACGTCCGATTGAGGTGCCGTCTGTGCGTACACGTCACGAATAATAATTAGAATGTTCCACGATGGTTTCAGCTAAATCCGAGGCCGTCCTCTATGAATTTGACCGTTGGACGCCCGTTCTGGCCGTTTATGACACCATAACTGCGTTGTCAGTCACCGCGGGCACACGACAAGTCCGATTGACGTGCCGTCTGCTCGACCACTTCAGAAATCAGTCACCTGTATTTTTCGTCTGATTTCAGGCCATTCCGACATCGTTCGGCCAGTTTGGACCCCCCTCACGCGCGTTTACGAAGCGCGCGCATCACTTAAAACACGAATATTGAGCCGTACCGCGCAAACCGCACGTCCGATTGACGTGCCGTATGCGCGTACACGTCACGAATAATAATTAGAATGTTCCACGGTGGTTTCAGCTCAAACCGAGGTCGTCCGCTATGAATTTGACCGTTGGACGCCCGTTCTGGCCGTTTATGACACCAGAACTGCGTTGTCGGTCACCGCGGGCACACGGCACGTCCGATTGACGTGCCGTCTGCTCGACCACTTCATAAATCAGTCACCCGTATTTGTCGTCTGATTTCAGGCCATTCCGACATCGTTCGGCCTGTTTGGACCCCCCTCACGCGCGTTTACGAAGCGCGCACATCACTTAAAACACGAAAAATTGAGCCGTACCGCGCAAACCGCACGTCCGATTGACGTGCTGTCTGCGCGTACACGTCACGAATAATAATTAGAATGTTCCACGGTGGTTTCAGCTCAATCCGAGGTCGTCCGCTATGAATTTGACCGTTGGACGCCCGTTCTGGCCGTTTATGACACCAGAACTGCGTTGTCGGTCACCGCGGGCACACGGCACGTCCGATTGACGTGCCGTCTGCTCGAACACTTCAGAAATCAGTCACCCGTTTTTGTCGTCTGATTTCATGCCATTCCGACATCGTTCGGCCCGTTTGGACCCCCCTCACGCGCGTTTTTGAAGCGCGTGCATCACTTAAAACACTAATATTGAGCCGTACCGCGCAAACCGCACGTCCGATTGACGTGCCGTCTGCGCGTACACGTCAAGAATAATAATTAGAATGTTTCACGGTGGTTTTGGGTGAATCCGTGGTCGTCCGCTATGAATTTGACCGTTGGACGCCCGTTTTGGCCGTTTATGACACCATAACTGCGTTGTCGGTCACCGCGGGCACACGGCACGTCCGATTGACGTGCCGTCTGCTCGACCACTTCATAAATCACTCACCCGTATTTATCGTCTGATTTCAGGCCATTCCGACATCGTTCGGCCCGTTTGGACCCCCTCACGCGCGTTTCGAAGCACGCGCATCACTTAAAACATGAATATTGATCCGTACCGGGCAAACCGCACGTCCGATTGACGTACCGTCTGCGCGTACACATCACGAATAATAATTAGAATGTTTCACGGTGGTTTCAGCTCAATCCGGAGACGCGGTGTGGCCGACACCACTCAAAGTGTCCGTCTTTTGTTTCAAAAGGACGTCATTTTAAGTGAAAAGCATCAACTGGCTTACGGAAAACCAACCAAACGCATTCCGAATCTGTTGATAATTTATCCCAACAATCTATGGGTCATATGTGACGTGTACGAGCCAACCCGGGATGAATCCGAGTCGCGGTGTGGCCGGGATAAGTTTAAGTGGCTCTCTTTTGTTTAAAATGAACACCATTTTAAGTACATACGGAAAAACTACCAAACGGATTCGGTTTCCATTGAAACTTTAGGAGAACGATCCATGGGTCATATGTGACGTGTACGAATCAACCCCGCCACAATCGGAGACGCGGTGTGGCCGACACCACTCAAAAAGTGTCGGTCTTTTGTTTCAAAAAGACGCCATTTTAAGTGAAAATCATCAAGTGACATACGAAAAACTGACCAAAGGCATTCGGACTGTGTCGACACTTTAGCACAAGGATCCATGGGTCATATGTGACGTGTACGAGTCAATCCTGCCTCAATCCGAGGTGTGGTGTGACCGACACCGTTCTAACTGTCTATCTTTTGTTTAAAATGGACAGGATACGCAAAACCGACCAAAAGAAAAACCGACCAAACGCATTCTGAATCTGTTGATAATTTATCACAACGATCCATCAGTCATATGTGACATGTACGAGCCCACTCGGGCTCAATCCGAGTCGCGGTGTGGCCGGGATCAGTCTAAGTGGCTCTCTTTTGTTTAAAATGGACATCATTTTATGTACATACGGAAAACCGACCAAACGCATTCGGTTTCCATTGAAACTTTAGGAGAACGATTCATGGGTCATATGTGAGGTGTACGAATCATCCTCGCCACAATCCGAGGCGCGGTGTGGTCAACACTGCTCTAACTGTGTCTGTTTTGTTTAAAATGGGTAGGATTATAAGTGAAAAGAACTGGCATACGCAAAACCGACCAAACGCATTCGGTTTCCATTGAAACTTTAGGAGAACGATCCATGGGTCATATGTGACGTGTACCAATCATCCCCGTCTCAATCCGAGATGCGGTGTGGCCGACACCGCTCTAACTATGTCTCTTCTGTTTAAAATGGGCATGATTATAAGTGAAAAAGAACAACCGGCATACGCAAAACCGACCAAACGCATTCCGAATCTTTTGATCATTTATCACAACAATCCATGGGTCATATGTGACCTGTACGAGGAAACCCGGGTTCAATCCGAGTCGCGGTGTGGCCGAGATCAGTCTAAGTGGCTCTCTTTTGTTTAAAATGGACACCATTTTAAGTACATACGGAAAACCGACCAAACGCATTCGGTTTCCATTGAAACTTTAGGAGAACGATCCATGAGTCATATGTGACGTGTACGAATCATCCCCGCCTCAATCAGAGCCGCGGTGTGGCCGACACCGCTCTAACTGGGTCTGTTTTGTTTAAAATGGACAGGATTATAAGTGAAAAGAACAACTGGCATACGCAAAACCGACCAAACGCATTTAGAATCTTTTGATAATTTATCACAACGATCCATGGGTCATATGTGACGTGTACGAGCCAACCCGGGTCAATCCGAGTCGCGGTGTGACCGGGATCAGTCTAAATGGCTCTCTTTTGTTTAAAATGTACACCATTTTAAGTACATACGGAAAACCGACCAAACGCATTCGGTTTCCATTGTAACTTTAGGAGAACGATCCATGGGTCCTATGTGACGTGTACGAATCATCCCGCCTCAATCCAACATGCGGTGCGGCTGACACCACTCAAAGTGTCCGTCTTTTGTTTCAAAAGGACGTCATTTTAAGTGAAAAACATCAACTGACATACAGAAGACCGACCAAACGCATTCGGATTCTATCGATACTTTAGCACAACGATGCATGGGTCATATGTGACGTGTACAAGTCAACCCCGTCTTAATCTGAGATGTGGTGTGGCCGACACCGCTCTAACTATGTCTCTTTTGTTTAAAATGGACATGATTATAAATGAAAAGAACAACTGGCATACGCAAAACCGACCAAACGCATTCGGAATCTTTTGATAATTTATCACAATGATCCATGGGTCATATGTGACATGTAAGAGCCAACCCGGGATGAATCTGAGTCGCGGTGTGGTCGGGATGAGTCTAAGTGTCACTCTTTTGTTTAAAATGGACAACATTTTAAGTACATACGAAAAACCGACCAAACGCATTCGGTTTCCATATAAACTTTAGGAGAACGATCCATGAGTCATATGTGACGTGTACGAATCAACCCCGCCTCAATTGGAGACGCGGTGTGGTCGGCACCACTCATAGTGTCCGTCTTTTGTTTCAAAAGGACGCCATTTTAAGTGAAAAACATCAACTGGCATACGGAAAACCGACCAAACGCATTAGGATTCTGTCGATACTTTAGCACAACGATCCATGAGTCAAATGTGATGTGTACGAGTTAACCCCGCCTCAATCTGAGGTGCGGTGTGTCCGGTATCACTTCAGGTGTATGTATTTTGTTTAAAATGGACATCATTTGAGGTAAAAATATATGGTATAGAAAAAACCGATCATATTATGAATTGAATTTTAGATTCCACGTATAATTGTCATCTAAATTTTAAATTGAATTCTATATGAATTATGTATGTTTATGAATTGTAATTTAATTATGGATTTGTATAGTTTCAGGATCCATTATATGTTAAATGTGTATGAATTTGTTCGTAATTGAATATGTATGTTTTATTTTATTACTGGTACAATAGTTGGATCGAAAATGAGGTGAAAATGAGGTGAAAATGAGGTGAAAATGAGGCCTGATGACTGGTGGTGATGGACAGGGGACAGGGGCTGTGCAAATTGCAGGGTGCTGCAATTTGCAGCATAGGGTATGCCAACGGTTTCAAACCGTTGGCATATAAGTTTTTAGCATGTCTTTTCCCAACGGCTCTAAACAGTTGGGAAAGACTTCACCAATTCCCAACGGTTTGGAACCGTTGGGAAAATGTTCCATGGTATTTGGTTTTCCCAACGGTTTGGGAGAACCGTTGGGAAAAACTATCCCAACGGTTCACCCAAACCGTTGGGGTAGGGTAACTTCTATGGGCCTATTGCAACGGTTTCCAGTAAACCGTTGGGAAAACCTTTCCCAACGGCTTACTTCCCAACGGTTTCAGGGCCTTTCCCAACGGTTCTGAACCGTTGGGAAATAGTGTATTTCCAGTAGTGTTATATGGTGTTTGGTTTAGTTTTTTTGGGGTTGTGTTATTGTTTATGGTTTCATAAAACATTGTAGTAATATTTTGAATTGTTATTGGGTAAGGTGGAAAAATTGATAAATGATGGGTAAAAAAGGAATAATGTTAAGTGTATGAATAAATGTGAAATAATAATAATGAATGGATTTACGTGAGAAGTGGTTGTGGGGCACCTTCTAAATATATTCATTGATAGTATGCCACTATACCTTGGAAGTAATATAGGGTTAGTGAACCACATTATACTTAGGTGTTAGTTCACCCGATATTGGTTTGAGTTGGATATTCTATTTGTTTACAAAGGAATTAGTGTACTTCTTCATATTATTCATGATCGGTTTTCAGGATAACCTTAAAATGACTACGTATATACTCAACCCATTCAATATAATACATTTTCATTGGTATCCAGGTGGGGGTTGCTGACAGATCTGAGGCCTGTATGCCACAGAGTTTGTGGTTTATGTTCATGTGTTGTTTTTGTAGTTTATTTTGTTGGTTCTTTATTTTATATTATGTTTCCTATTTTACATTTACATATTTTGTTTATGAGTTTTTTTTCTTTATAATACAGAGTTCATTTTTGGGTTATCATTAATCGACAGATTAATGATAATAAAGATGATCTCTCTTAAAGACATTATCATTCATGTATGTGAAATGTATTCTAATTTATATTAAATTGTTCAAGGGGGAAAATTAGTAAAGTTGGATACTAAATCACAAGGATGGGGGTTGAGAGTGATATTGAATGTTAATATAGTTGATCTCTCTTATATAAATATAATGTTTTTTATTTTGATGATGGAATTGTAGATGTATTTAGGTATGTTTCATTTGGGGGAACCACTATTATTTTGAAATTGATATTTCAAGTGAATATTATCTCTTCTATAAAAAATTTAACAATCATCACTTCAAATATGGTTGAATAATTTACTGTTTAATTTTCCTTGGTGAAACATGTACAATAAATATTTTCATATACATTATTATTTTTTAATCCATATGTATTTTACTATTGTTCATTAATTGTTGTAAATATATTTTTTTCATTTTTAATGAATGTGAATGAAATTATACATATAACACTTTTTAAATAATTAAGAGATAAATATTTTTTATTAATTATTTTTGTGCTATGAAGATTTTGTAAACAAGGATTGATTTTAAGCGATAATATAATTTTAAAAACTTATTCCTCCAATGATCCAATATTTATTTTATTACTTTTCCCAATACAAATAATCATAATTCCAATTTGGATTCAAATAACTTTTCATGGACATTATATTGTAGTTATGAGACCAATAGAATAAAATTAAAAAATATGGAATGTAAAATGTATAATATGGACCACATATGAGGATATTCTTCATGAAATATCGTGTATAGATTGTCAAAAGATTCAAATATGGATAAGGAGTCTCAAGTCCTCTATTTCCCACTTACATTATTATTTTTCACTTTAATAAATTTTCTATATATAAATTAGTCCACATTGTAAATTTAATTTAACCGTAATTTCTAAATACACCACATCATTACCCTATATTAATTTATTCTTTTTGTGAGCATTTCATTTAGAGATATTATACAAGGACTTACATTAATAAGGTTTTCATCTCATAGGATCAGAAAATCCCAATGTTGGGTGGAACATTATCAATCATCCTATTAAATGTGAATTATTTATCTCTATTTCTTCTTATTTTACACAAACACACACCCACACACCTATAATTGGTGAGTATTTGGCCATTGTAAAGGAACAACAAGAGAGAGAGTTGTATAAAAATGTAAAAGTATTGTAAAATTACGATTAATTAATTGTAATGTATTAATCAAGAGAAATTAGAGTGAGAAAATTATTATAGCTACCAAAATTGTGTTCATGGATATGGACACTAGAGTAACACTAATTTATGATAATTATTTATTCACATTTTATTGTGAAGGTATTATTTATTTATCACCGTGATAACTAGAAAATCACTCATAATCCTATTTTTATTCCCTTAGGTTATTAACAATGGATGGATTGGGGAGGGGCGAGGGATCCTACTGTAATACTTTAGAATTATTCATGGTTCTTGGATATAAATATTTAATTTTTTATAAACACCTATATATCATAATGTACTGGAAGATCTCCATTTGTATTTGTTGAACCTATTTGATGTTAATGATTTAACCTGTTGTTGACATTTAGTATACCTTTTAATGGTGTTTCATTGAAAAGGGTGAGATATAACACTGTCAAAGCCCAGTTTTGTTTTCTTTTTAGGTTTTCCCACTACATTTTACATGATGGTTGTACATTTTTGTATAAAAACCCATATATTCAGTACATATTATTTTATAATTTATTATACATTGATACACATAAAATAATACAAAATGAATGTGTGGCATAATTTATTTGGGTAATTAGATACATGGAAAAATAACATGAGACTAGGGTATAACGATATCATTTAAATACTCCAGAACACACCCTTATGTTTCATTGAACTTCTAAAACTACACAGGATAACCTGGGGACATACATAAGAAATGGGTGAGTTATAATTCTCAATATTTGAATAATAAATTCCGAACATAATCGAATTAATAAATTTCATTCAGGAGGCATATCACGGGGACATAAAATGGTGATGATTATAAACATTAAGATCAAGTCATGATATGAGGTGATCAAATATTGGAAATATAAGAACGTGACAACAATATAAAACATGACATCATAATAATATGTTTGGGAAAAACACTAAGACATCATATAATAATATTCTTACACTATATAATCATGCACCATAAATCTTATCACATGAGATAAATTCATTACCAAATACGTTAGAACATTATATAATTTGGGACTTACACTTCACAGTAATATCTGATTCATGTATTTATATTCCCTGTAGATCATATAAAATAAGAACAACATTCATCACATTTAGTCACACAATTAGGGAGAGTGGTTTACAGACATGGAATTACCAAATTAATTAATTATTGTTAAATCTAGTTTAATACCATTGAGTGGATATGGGGGTGGGTAATCACAACAAAAAAGTATTGTATGGAAAATGACGACAACATTGTGGCATTATAACGAATGCATGTAAAAGTCCATAAAAGGACTTAATTAGATAGAAATGTGATTTATACTTACTTAAGGATGATAAATATAGTAAAAAGTGTAAAAAAATTATTATGAGAATGATTGCAAATAAAAATTCATATTACAAAGAAAGTACATGAATAAAAAAGAAGAGGAAGAGAATACCTTATAAAAAGAGGGTGATTCTAAAATATTGGAAGGATCTTATAAAGAACATTGTTACACATTGGGGGGGGATTTTGAGTGGGGTATATGGAGTATATTTTGGAGTAATGTGTTTTTAGTGAATTGGATTTGGTGTTTGGGTTGGTATTTATAGAACAAGGAAGGGGAATCCTTTGTTAATTTTTAAACATTTTTTTGGACATTATGTGATAAATTAATAAAAACCAAAAACAATCTCATAGTTTTCCCCTTGGATTCAACAAATGAACAGTTTTTTCAAATACTTTATTTGGTCATGAACATAACTCATTAAAATAATACCACTTTTGATGTGGAATTGAGTACTTTTCATAAATAATTGTTTCTAAAATGAAAAATTATAATATTGGCTTTTAAGGATTCATTATTGGTTTTTAAGTCAATAGAATAAAATTAAAAATATATTTTATTAAATGGTAATATATATTTGTTCATGTGTTACTTTTTTAGTAATTATTACATAACTCTCGACCTATCATCCATGGTGTATATTTACACCATTTTAAAATTGTACACAAAAATATGACACACTCAGTAAATAGTGAAAAATAAACCATTGAATAATGTTGAAATTTAAATTTCAAAAATAAAATTAATTTTACCAATTTCTTTTTCTAAATATGATTATTTACTCTTTGAAATAAAAATAATTGTTTACTATAAAATACTAATATTTAAGACACAAACAACTTTATGTCCATTATTCAAATTATATTGGTCATTATTAAATTATATTTTAATTTATATTTTAATAAATATTATTTAATAAGAATATTTAATGGTAATAAGTTTTGTTTCCGAATTTTTAAAATTTCTTAAAAGTGTGTTTTAATTTAAACTCTATATTTCCTAAAAATATAGTTTTTGATTCTTTATATCAGAATATTATTTTATTTCAATCTAATTAATTGATAATATATATAAATATATATAAATTATTCATGATTTGAATAGATAAAATAATTATTTTTCTAAAAGGAATATCAAAATCAATACTAATAGGGACTCGATACGTAAACCCTTATTACACCATTATATGTGTTAATGGTAATGTGTTCTATGGTGGTACATTCATGTGATGTTTGAAAAAGTAGGGTTTTTTATTGATATTTATAAACTTTCAATTATCCAAAAAATGGGGTTTTTCATGTTTTAGATATGGAATATCTAGTTGGGATTGGTCAAGGGAAATGTTTAGTGATTTTGTGTCTCTCAGAAGCTAAGATAAATGGGTTTCATCAGGTATGATCTTACTAGTTGAGGCCATCACTTCTTACTTATGTTTAAAGTGTACTTTATCAAAACTCTTAATATATACTAATCTTAATGGTTAATATAGAATAAATATATTATCATTGGATATGATTATTAATTTTCTTATAATCCCAATACAAATATTATGGATATAGTTTATTATTTTCCAAGACAACAATTGAAATATAGTGCATGTGTTTTATAAAACTACATTACTCAATACTAAATTTATTCATTCATAATGGAATTTAATTTATAATGGTTTGGGTAATTACATTCTCCACCCTCATGATAATATTTTTGCTCAAAATATTTTTTTGTGCACTAAAACAAATGAGGGTACTTATGTTCCAACACCTCGTTGAGTTCCTTTATTTCCTCCTCAAACTTTTAGTTCTTACAAATTTATTTGACCAGGTGAGTTGAATTTCTTGATATAATGTTTTTCTCTAGTACCTAAGATCTTTATCAAATGCTTATTTTATGAACTATCATTCCAAAACGGTACACTTAAGGATTTGTTACCTATGACAGGTTTGGTATGTAATTCCTTAAGAAGGATAACTGGAACATTTTATGTACATGAGATAGGTTAGTTGAGAGTTATAGTATATAATAAATAACTCTAATGTCATTAAGGATCTCAAATTGGTTAATTTATCTAGTACTAAGCTTCCCCTTCAACCAAAGCAACATGACATTCTTATACAGTGATATATGAAGAAACACTTTATCTCCAATATCAAACATGAGGACTCAAATATGATTTTTTAGGGAAATTTTCTATCAATTTTTCATCTATTTATTATGATGTTGAAAGTTTTTAACCTTATACATAATATCTTGGACAAGACCATGGTCCATTATCTTCACCTCTCAAATATCATCCCAATATGTGGGAGTCCATCACCCCTCCACATAAAATCCCTCAAAAGGTTCAATTTTTATGTTAGAGTAAAATAATATTGTTATATGGTAACTCTAGTAGAAGAAATTGTTGAACCCAATATACTTTTAAATCAATTAAACATGACCTTATCATATCCTTTATAATTTGATGGGTTCTCTCAAATTAAACACACTTTTAAGGGTGATAAGAAATAATGAAACATATCTTTGTATCCAATTCTTGCTCAAGGATTCTCTATAACCACTAATTAAACCTTTTATCTCAATTAGATACAAGAGATATTTGTACTCCATATTTTATTACCACTTTTCTTATATATAAGATAGTGAGTTGGTTAGGAGAGAAATATTTTTTGAGATAAATAAATTATGTTTAATTTTTAAGGCTATTGACTACCACCAATAAATATGATATTACCATTATATTCTATGGGAATCCCAATAGAAAATTTCAGGAAAATGTTTTCCCATTTATATAATAGTATTAGATATAGTCGCATCACACCCTTTGAATTTTATCATTCATCCTTGATTTTTTTACATACTATGTATCTAGATATAAATTATAAAATACCCATATTCATGTTATCCCACTATATGTTTTGCTTAAAATATCTATTCATCTTAGTGATTCCTTTATGAATCAACAATTATGAGTGATACACATCATGAATAATTTACTTCTTCCATTATAGTATTTATTAGACAAATATATTGGTCCCAAAACATTTGAATCTATATTTTTCAAATTTGAACAATTGAATATTCCCTACCTTATATTAAGCTCCACGTCTTCTTTTTCTACCCCCAAGATCATATCAAAAATTGATGGGTGAGTAGTTAAATGATAAGGGTAGAATGAATATCCTTTTATGTTTCTCATTCCTTTCCTTTTCATTCTCAACAAGATCTGATCCCTTTTAATCCTCATCCTTGATAGATTCATGCGATCTTTCATTGTCAAAGCATCTGCCACTACTATTTCCTTCACAATACAATAATGGATCAAACGATAAATACACTTTATCAAATATAACAACCATCATTGGTTTATATTGATATCATTTTGCATGAATATATACATTGATATTTTAGGATATATATATCTGTTACACTTCTACTCATTAAGAAACATTCATAAAATCTTCAATGAGAATATAATT
The DNA here is from genome assembly GCA_963277665.1 of Viscum album. NCBI lineage: Eukaryota > Viridiplantae > Streptophyta > Magnoliopsida > Santalales > Viscaceae > Viscum > Viscum album. The sequence goes on along the minus strand of OY728138.1, from coordinate 534,627,897 downwards.
ATAGCCAACACCAGATCGTACGACTCATGTTTTTTTCATGGATATTTAATTGGTTGGATCCCTAGGATATCTCTTCGAATTTTTTCGTGAGTAAAATTCGCAGGACAATTTTTTATGCATCAAAATAGATAAAATATCATTCCCCAACAGTGGATTATGTGAGAATAGATTCAATGATAAGAAAATTTCATAACTCATTAAAACTATCATAACTTTAATCAGTCTAGACAATCTTCATTCACGACTAAGTAAGATTTATTTTTGGGAATTATAATAGTGATGTGTTCTTCAATAATCGATGACAGTACCCACCTAATGAATTTAAATAATAAGTATATATCTAATATTTTATTATTGGGAAGCCATCAATTTCCTCTATCTTTTATGGATATATAAATATAAATATATATATATATATTCATTTACTACGGTTATAATTACCTAGGAATGATACTAATTCCATTTGGAAGATGAATTTACTATACATATCATATAAATTTTCCTTTCACAAGGTCATCAGTGTAGGATTGAAATAGTTATGTAGATGCTCAATTACAAGAGGGGGTGAATTATATGTTTAAATATATTCATTATTTACCTTAAAAAAACTATGTCTAAAAAAGTTAAACAAGGTAAATTCATAATACCTCTTTTAGTTATACTTAAACAGGCATTCTAGATTCCAAAAATATTGTTCCCAAAATGAATCTTAAGGAAATTTTACAAGAAAAACATTATACATTAAAGTGTATAGAATCATGCTTATCATAGTATAAAAAAAATACAAGAATGTATAAGAAGGTTATATATTATTCCTTTATCAAATTACAATGGTAATAAACTTGAAACCAAACAAGTAACAAGTATGAAATCTTTAAACTCAAACAGTAAAGTATCCAACAACCTTGGATTAAGGTCCCTTGATTTATACTTTCAAGAAAGTCTATCTTACTCACACCAGGGTAAGCACTTGATAGGGATATCAGAATCTATATTTTTATCTTCGCAATCCCTCAAACATTAGGATAGTCGGATCCTCAGTCTTCCTATCCCCGGAGGTCCCCGAACATTAAGGTAGTCGATACCTCTGTCTTCCTATCCCTAGAAGTCATCGATTGTACTCACCAACAATTGGAGTCGCACGAGGATATATGAACAAGATGTTTAGAACCACACAAAGCATGAGAGTCTCTCTATCTATAAATCACATTAGAAGAATGCAATCTCTAGAGTTCTAGAATAGTTGTGATCTCGTTCAAATGAGCTCCTATTTATAGGAACTCCTCTAATCGTCAGCTCCCTCCTTCAACGATCATATTTTTTCATGAAAATCATAGGGACCTATAAATGTGTCACTCAAACAACGGTTACTTAGAAATATATTGTACCACATAGCTTCATAAAAAGTGTAAATAAAATTTAGTTAATTAAGGAAATTTATATTTCAGAGTCTAAGGAAAAATAAAATTCGTAATCTAATCAAATAAACATTCGGAGTCTATAAGACATGGATATTAGGATTATATTTTACAAAGAATTATGAATCTAAAATTCAATGATTTCCGAGTCTGAATTAAGAGAAATTTGGAGTCTGAATTCTGAGGAATTCTAAGTCTGCATTCAGTGGAATTAGGAGTCTGAATTTTGAGGAATTTAGATTCAGAATTATAATGAATTCAGAGTCTGAATTATGAGTAATTCAGATTCTGAATTCTATGGAATTCAAAGTCCAAATTTCAGAGAATTCAGAACATTAATTTCAGAGAATTCAGATTCTAAATTTCAGATAATTCGAATCCCAAAAACAGAATACTTTATAACCAAGGATTTATAGGATTTAGAGGTTTTAAATGTGAAAACAAATTTTTCCTTAGTAAAAAAATTAGTTATATTTAGTGAGACTATAAACTGAACAATAAAAACACAGGTATGGATAAATATTTTCTAAGAGAAGGAAAATTTTCCTTATGAAAATAATCCTCAAGGAAAATATAATTTGCATTAAGATTGAGTGTTTGTGATTATAAAAACATAGAAGAATGGAAAAGTCATAAGGAAAACTTATTGACTCAACCATATCCACCTTTTGGAAAGTACAAACATCCTTACAAAAAATAATATAAGGAAATAGAATTTATCATTATAAACATGAAAGAAAAACTTATCTCCCATTAATTATGAATCGTGGTGAATATGACAGACACCCCCTTTGTTTTTGAAATCCCTAGGGATAGTATTCTTGACATCCTTAAATAGATTTTGCTTTTTCTTGCATAAAGAAACCTTATTTGATAAAATTACCCCTTAGATAGACTCTGACTTACTTAGGGAATTCCCTTCTTTACTAAGTATTCTTTTTATCATTACTTTCTCAACCATTATGATTTTCAAAAAATAATTAAGGGGATGTAAAAAAATATGTTACCTGAAATATTAGTACTATAAAAAAAACTCATAAAGGGAAAAAAATATTTCATTATGATTGAACAAATTTTTACAAGGAAGAAAATATAACAAAAGACCAGATTGGGAAAATCATCCTTATTTATCCTTCGACCGCTTCTTCACGATGGTTTTATTATTTTTATTCTCCTTGTGATCTTCTATAAAGTGCTTGAGAAACAATTCCTAATCCTCATTTTTCTTCTCCTGAACATTTATTTTTTCTCCCTTAGCCTTATTAATTTATGCATGTGTCTTCAAAAGATCTTATTGCTTGTTGAACTTTTCACCAAACTCTATTCTGAGATACCTTTCCCTGTTCAAATTCATAAAAAATGAATTAATCTTCTCATTTATGTCTTTTACTTCCAGTATCCGAACTATTTGTTCATGGTTGATCTTCTCATCAAAACATGAAGTAAGGTCTTTGATCTTAACATCTTCTACATCAAAATAATCCTTTACATTTTCTTTAAATTCATCAAAAATTCTTTTTCTTTGGAATTGTCTTCTTTTACTACATTTTTATTTCCTTGCATGAACTCTTGGGAGCTATATACCCGATGAAGAATGATTTGAAATCGGACTCAAGCCTGACAAACAAATTCATAAGCATGGAAAGAGAATCTGATTTATGATTAAATGAGTGATGAAGCATCTGGAACCTCAATTATATACTCAGAAACAAAGTAACGGTATCAACAAACTTCTTTAGTGATTGAACCATAAAGTCATGTCCCCATGAAGATGATTCTGAATTAGAATCTCTGGTTGTTGAGGATTGTTTCCTTATCTCTTTAGCTTTTCTCTTTGATGAACCACTAACATCTTTCATTTCCACCACAACTTTCCTTGTTATATCAACCAACACCTATTTTCCCTTATCAATTCTGGGATTGATCTTTGCTGGTTTTGGTGATTCAAGTTCACTATTTGATAGTTGAACTATTTTTTCATTCTTAGAAATTTCATTCTTGTCATCTTCCATAAATTCATCTTGTTGAACCAAATAAAGATAGCTACTCTCTTATTCATTTGGTTTATGTAATTATTCATGAACCTCTTCTTCTTTTCTTGGGGTTTCATGTTTTGAAGATTTTACTTCAGAAGTCCAGATCGATAATTTCTTAGAAGGAATCCCCTTTTCAAGATGAATCTTTTGTTGCCAATTAGCATCATCAGTGTCATCCCCTTCTTCCTCTTCTTCTTCTCCTTCTTCCACTTCCTCTTCCTACAAATTTTTTTCATCTTCTTCTGTTTTTGTAATCACCATTTTCTTTCCCTGAGTCGCTGGAAGTGATTCTTTCAAAAATGATTCTGGTACATAGACTTTTTCAGAGTATTTCTTGGTTTCTTTGAGAAGATCTTGAACTATTTCAGACTCCGACTTCTTCTTCTTCTTCATTATCTTTTCATGCTTCTCATGCTCCTGAATAGCCTTGATCTTCATGTCTTTAGCATCAGAATGGTCTAAGAAAAAAATTGTCTCCCCTTACTTCTTATTTTTATTATCTTCTCTCCACTTGGAAAAAACTTCATCCGGATAAGTTATTTTCATATTTGGTTTTAGAGGTGAAGATTGGGTTTCTTAAACTACATGAGTTTTTTCTTTCACTTATGGTTCTTTCACATTTCTCTTCTTCCCATATTTCTTGGATGTTTCATCCAATTATGATTTCATTGATAAATCTTCGATTTCAGATTCAGATAAATCATATAATTATTCAGATTCACTATTGAATCCATCCTTAATCATTCACAAGTTATCATCACTAAGAAACATAATCTACAAATTTCTTATCTTAGAGGTACATGAAATTTTGAATGAATCAAGGCAAAGAACTATAAGATTAGAAAGAATAGCCTAATACATAATAATATGAGACTTGATATTTCCATTCTTGAAATTTGAAATTGTAGGCAAGATATACTGCATAAGGTTAATTTACTTGAGTTTTAACAGAAAATCCTAAATATAAATGTCACTTTTCTTTAGGGTGTCCTTATCCCCTTTTCTAGGAATTATAAATCCATGAACCCATAACTCCAGAATCTGAAAATTTGTATAAAAATGGTTGATCTTTGGTGACTTCACCCCTAACAAACCAAGGCACTCTATAGCCTCCTCATTATTAAAACATCCTAAAACATATGGTAGTTTGTGGGTGCGAAATTCAGATTCTCCCTCAAAAATGATTTTAATGATATTATCTTCCATACTCAATGAAAGAGAATATTTTTCCCATAAATCTTAAAAGAAAACATATCTTTTAAATATTAATAAAAAAACTTATGGTCTCATAAAATTCTACTAGCAACTGTGGATACACTTGATCATGTCACTTTTGATTTGATACACACAGACTCTCGCAGCCATTCAACTTGATATTATTAGAAATAAGAGAATCATATTTGGAAAAGAATTTTTGATTTATTAACTTATCCCTGTATATAATCCATTAAAAAAATTTCTTTACTGATGACATTTTATTTTGAGGAGATGCTTCCAAATACTTTCAGATTTGAGAAACTGAGGAAATTCATAATAAATCTTAAGTAGGGAAGCAAAGATTCTGCATGCCAATGATTAATAATGGATGTGGGAAAACCATCGGGTGGGGGGATTTATAAAGTTGTTTGAGTTGACGGTTCATATTACCAAAAATATCCAACAGTTGAGATAAGTTTGATCTGATTTGACAGTTGAGATAAAATCCTAAAAAGATTTTGATAGGTTGTAATCTTTTGAGGGTTTTAAGATAAAAAGTAATATTTAAAGAACGTGAATACGAAGAATTTTCTTAATCAATATGATAAATTTTCTTAAACAAGATGAAAATACCAATAAGTAAAAAATTTGATTACAAAATTCTAAGAAATGAATCATACCTTCTAGATTGATAGAAAAAATATGAACAATGAGGAAAATTATTCTTGAAAAACTTCAAGTTCTAGAAAAACTCTTTAAGAAAGAATTTTTTTGGATTTTGTAATTTTTAATTGAAATTAGATTATGAAAAATTTTGATTACAAAAATTTTGATTGCAAAACAATTTTGGTTACAAAAAAATTATGGTTACGAAAAAATATTGTTTGCGAAAAAAAATTATAAAAAATTTGGTTAAACCAGAAAATGTACTCCCCCTATGAAAACATAAGAAAAATGTTAACTCACCCATCATACTCATTTCAAACATAGATTTCTTTAAATTTGAAAACAAATCAGTTAAATATTGCTGAGTTGAACCAAATATAATGTCATAAAAATAAATTAGAACAATAAAAATATATTTTTTTATCATTTTTTATAAAAGGGTTGGATTTACAGTTTTCCTAAAATCATTTTTTTGTAATAAAAATCTGGTAAGTCTATCATACCAGGCTCTAGGGGCTTGTTTAAGTCCATATAAAGCTTTGGTAAGTTTAAAAAAACGTTCAGGATGTTTTGTATCTTCAAAACCAGGAGGTTGTTCTACATAAACATCCTATTGAACATATCCATTAATGAAAGAACATTTTACATCCATTTTAAATAGTTTAAATTAAATAATGTTGCAAAGGAACGTAAAATAAAAATAGATTCAAGTCTAGCTTGTTGAGCATAGGTTTTTTTATATTCCATTCCTTCTTGTTGGTTATAGACTATAACAAATAATCTGGCATTATTTCTCACAATGATTCCATTTTCTTCACACTTATTTTTAAATACCCATATTACTCAAATTACAGATATTTTCTTTGGTCTTTCAACTAAGGTCCATAGTTTTTTACCTTCAAATTCATTTTTCTCATATTGCATGTCTTTTAAACAAGCACCATCAACTAAATATTCATCAATGAATTTTTGTTTCTAATTTTAGAAAGGAATTCTAGATGATCTAATTCATTCTATAAGGAACTTCATGTCCTTAAAGGTTGATTTACATCACTAATGATATTATCACATAGATCTCTCTTAAGAAACAACTTATTTGGGTTTTGTAAAACATTTTCATCAACATATGGTAGGAAATATTCAAGGGTAAATGCTTGAAAATTATTTTCTTTTACATTTTTCATATAAGAAGGATATTCTATCAAGTGTTTATAATAATTTTTTGAAAACATGTCTGAAGATATAGGTTGATGTTGCTCAAAAACCAAATGATTAGTTTCATCAAATTTTACATGTATTATTTCTTCAACATTACAAGTATATTTATTATAAACTCTATACGCCTTAGAAGTTGTGGAGTAGCATATAAAAATTCCATCATTAGATTTGGGTGAAAATTTATGTAAATTATCTTTAGTACTCATAATAAATACATTGCAACCAAATACCTTGAAATAAGAATGTCTAAGTTTTCTAAATTTTTATAACACATAAGGCATTTTATTAAGAAAATGGCTAATCAAAACTATATATATAGTATATTAAGTAATAATTATAGCTTCATCCCAAAAGTTTTTTGCTATATAATATTCACTCAACATGGTTCTAGTTATCTCTTGAAGAATTAAATTTCTTCTTTCAATAACACCATACAGTTGAGGGGTTCTTTGAGATGAGAAGTTATGAGTAGTGAATTTTCTACTACAAAGTTTTCAAAATCTTAATTTTGAAATTCTATACCATGATCACAATGAATAGTTATTAATGGATTGTTTTTCTCATTTTTAACTTGGGATCTAAAAATTTTTAAATAAGAAAAATCTTCTGACTTATTTTCCCAAAAATAGACCCATGTAAATATGGTTTAATCATCAACTAAAAAAATGCATAATATTGTACACCATTGATTCTAGTTTGTGTTGGATTGAAAAGATCCATACACACTAATTGTAATGCATTAGATGTGGAAACTTCACCGACTGATTTAATACTTGATTTATGTTGCATTCCAAATTGACAAGGATCACAAACTTTTGAAGAATCAAATCTAATCTCTAGTAGATCCTTATCAAGTATTTTAATTAAGTTTTTGCATAGGTTTTTAAGGTAACATTGTCCTAACCATCTATTCCCTACCCATGATTGATTATCCATTGCACTAAGTCAAGTTAGACCTTGTCTTATAAGGTCTTCTATATTTAGTGTGTATACATTCTCTTGCCTATGGGAAGAAATAATAAATTATTCCTTGGAATTTTGTACTAAATATTTTTCATTCCTAAAATTCACAATTTAACCTTCATCACATACTTGAATTATGATAATGAGGTTGTTCTTAAGACCTTCATCAAATATTACATTTAAAATTAATGATTTTCCAAGAAGAACAATTTTACATATACCCACAATTTCTCCCGAAGAATTTTCTCTGAAATTTACTTTTCCTCATTTCGTCATAATAATATTTTAAAGAAGTTTTGGTTACCAGTCATATTCTGATATCATCCACTATCCATGTGCCATGTATTTTTGTTGGTACTTTTATTTTTTTTCTGAGAATAATTGAGTTATATTTTTGGAATCCAAACTTTCTTGGCTCCGAAAATTTTAGAATGCAATATTTTAGGAATTTACATTTGCTTAGAAAAATAAAATTTTTGAAAACCTAAAGATTAGGTTTCATTTAAAGAAAAAAACTTCTCTCAATGTCCACCACACAGACATTTAGTGAAAAATGGATCACTTTTGGGAACAAAATATTTAATACTATAAATTAGTTTTGAATGAGTATAACCAAAACCAGAACGATTCCTTATAGGAAGAATTTGGGAATACATCTTGCCAAAAATTTTCTTACCATATGTAATGTTTAACAGATATTTTCTTAAGGAAAATATTTCGGAATTTAGTTTAAAAAATAGGTTTTTATCCTCAACAACATTAGTTTTAGCACTAAAGTTAGCTTCAAAAATATTTTTCTTAGAAAATACATTTTCAAGATCCTTAGAAAGTTTATTTTTCTTGGAATTAACTTCCTCAATATTTTTGGAAATGATTTTAAAATAAAATTTTTTCTTATCAAGATCATTAGAAAGATATGACACTTCATTGGTTAAAATATAAATTCTATAATTTCCCTTATCAATCTTTTTCATTATTTTAGAATTTTAATTCTTAATAAGTTTAGAAAACCAAGACACATCTTTATAAGAAGGTAATATATTATCTTGTTATGATAAAGACTCATAAAAAAAGATTCATAGTATTTATCATCAGAATAGTTTTCATTCAAAGATACATTAGTGGTAGATTCGGCATTGTGTACCTTGGCCATTAGAAAAAGATTTTAAATGGGTATTTTGGCTAGTAAACCAGGATTCTTCTATTTAGAAGATTCATACTCTGAGGATTCATCTAAATATCCACATCCACTGGAACTCTTGGTATCATTAGCCTTTAAAACTTTCTTAGAATTATCCTTGTATTACTTTTTTCTATTCCTATCAAAATTATTTTATTTTATATCTTTTTTCATAAGCATAAGACAATCTAGTCTATATGCCCCGCTCTTTGGCATTCATAGCTAGTGAATTCTGAGTCTTTCTTATCTTAACTTTATTTCTTCTAATATCTATACTGATAGTATTTATTTCCAATTATCTTGTTTATCCTTAGAGTAAGATTAGGTAGCTCATTTTTTAAATGTTCACTTTCACTAGATTCAGATAACACAGCGACATTCAAAGGCTTAGATCTTGCAAGCCTTTCAAGAGTCTTGGATTTAGTTGTAGTAAAGAAAAAAATTCCTTTGTAATTTTTATTTTAATCATTTTGAAATCTATTTTCAATCTTTTATCATGTTCAAAAAGACTTCGAAAAAGATAATCAAGAGTAATTTGAGACACTTTTCTATTATCATCAATAGCTGTTCTTTTGGATTCCCACTCATTTGGAATGATATCTATAATCTTGTCCACAAGAGATTCATATTCTAGAACTTTCTCATCCATAGATTTTAGACTATTTACAGTAGTCATAAATATTTTTTTAACCTTTCATACTGGTTCTCCATAAGGAAATAAGAATCCATGATATTCTTCTCTATGTATAGCTCTTCTAGTCTCTATGACTTTGGATGTACCAAAATGTGTAACTTCCAATTTCTTCTAGATGCAGTTAGTAAATTCACAAGAATAAATTTGACTATATATATTTCTAGTCATAGAACAAAGAAATTATTATGTACCTATACTTATTTGATATTCTGAAATTTCTTGGTTGGTGAACGTTTTGACATCCTTAGCAAGAATCTTGTAATCACCAGTAAGAATTTAAAAATTTTCTACTCCTGTATTAATAACAAAATTCTTCATATGATCTCTACAATACTCATACTCATTACCATAAAAAATAGGTGGTATAATAGGATTTAGATTGTCAATTTAACTAACATTCATTCCTTCCGTTCTTTAAGAAAATATCTTTCCCCAAAAACTTCTTAACAGAAATGTTTGTACACAAATATAAAAATCCTAAGTAAGGAAAAATTTAGAACATTGAGAACATGACCAAGAAAACATATATGTGAATATAAGAATTAAAGAGACCTCCTATCATACCAAATGTAGGATCAAAATAGTTATTTATATAATCAATTACAAGTGGGTGTGAAATATAAGTTTATAAACATTCACTTTTAACCGTAGGGAAAACTATGTTTAACAATTTTCAAGAAGGTAAATTCAGACGACCTATTTTAATTCTACTTTAAAAAAAATCTAGATTTCAGAAATTTGGTTCCGGAAATGAAACTTAAAGAATGTTTACCATCCAATGATTCTACCTTAAAGAATATAGAATCTTACATATCAGAGTATACAAATGTACAAGAAAGTATAATAAGGTTATACTTTCTTCCTTTATCAAATTCCAGTGGAAATAAACATGAAAAAAAAGTAACAAGTAAGAAATATTTTATCTCAAAGTATAGAGTATCCAACAACCATGGATAAAGGTACCTTGATTTATAATTCCATGAAATTATATCTTACCCACACTTGGGTAAGCCCTCGATAAGAATATCAGAATCTTTTTTGGAATCCCTACAAGCCCCCGAACTTTAAGGTAGTTGACACCTCTATCTTCCTATCCCAAGAAGTCCTTGAACATTAAGGTAGTCATCACCTCTGTCTTCCTATCTCCAGAAGCCCTCTATTGTACTCAGAAATAGTTGGAGTCACATGAATAGATATGAACATGAAGTTTAGAACTGCACAAAGTATGAGAGACTATCTCTCTAGAAATCACTTTAGTAGCGTGAAATGTCTTGAGTTATGGAATAGTTGTGATCTCGTCAAAATGAGCTCATATTTATTATATCTTTTCCAAAGGATGGCTCCCCCCTCTAACAGTCATATTTTTCATTGAAAATCAGAGGAACCTATACAGGATTCACTCAAACAAAGGTTAGTTAGAAATGGATTTTATGATATTGTTTCGTAACATGTGTAAGGAAAATGAAGTTACTTAACCAAATCTATTTTCTAGAGTCTAAGGAAAAATAGAATTGAGAATCAAAATATATAAACCTTCAGAGTCTATAAGACATGTATATTCGGATTCTATTTTACAAAGAATTTAGAATCTAAAATTCAATGATTTAGGTGTCTGAATTTTGAGGAATTCAGAGTCTAAATTATATCGAATTAGGATTCTGAATTTTTAGGAACTCAGAGTATGAATTTACTGGAATTTGGAGTCTCAATTTTGATGAATTCATATTATTTATTTAGTTGAATTCAGAGTCTGAATTCTGAGGAATTTAGAGTCGGAATTATAAATAATTCATAGTTGGAATTTGGTGGAATTAGGAGTCATAATTATGAGGAATTCGAAGTCTGAATTCTATGTAATTCAGAGTCTGAATTTCAGAGAATTCAGTACCTGAATTACAAATAATTCAGAGTCCGAATTTTATATAATTCAGATCCTAAAAACAGAATACTCTATAACCAAGTATTCATAGGATTCTGATATTTTATATGTGAAACGAAATTTTGCCTTCGTAATAAAATGAGTTAGATTTAGATATACTATAAAATGAAGAATGAAAACATTGGTAAGGTTAACAATTTTCTTATAGAAGGGAAATTTTCCTTATGAAAATAATACTTAGGGAAAATATAATTTCCCTTAAGATAGAGGGTTTGTGATTTTCAAGACAAAGAGGAATGGAAAAGTCATAAAGAAACCTTACTGACTAAATAATCTGTACAATATCCAAATTCTCGTCACACTCTTCCTTTATATTGGATTAGATAAGAATATTTTCAAAAAAGGGTACCCTAAATATGTCATGATAATCACTAAATTGTTTATTAATCTAGTCCAAGATGATAACTCGAGCCTCATTGATTCCAAATGGAGTCATTATGAACTCATGCTCCTAGAACCTTATGAGAAAATTTATCATGGGGATATCCTCCTTCATTACATTTACATGATAATTATCTGACAAAAGATTCTTTTTATAGACGTTTTGGGCTCTATATATCTGATTGAACAAGTTATTAATCTTAGGTATATGATACCGGTTCAATATCGTGATCTTAAGAAACTCATTATTACCAATGTATAGGCCCTTTACCATTTTTTATTCTTGAAAAATAGAACTATCACACCCCAAGGTGAAGAACTTAGGAACATAAAGCCTTTATCTAGATTCTATTATAGTTTCTTATTCATATATTAAGGTTCAACAATGTCAATTCCCTATGGAGTATTTTATTTTGAAAATTATCCATGTATAAGTCTAATTGTGAACTCAACCTCTCACCTTGGTGGAAGGCCATAAAATTATTTAGGGAACACATCTTGATATTTACTTATAATGAAAATGTCATCAAGGATGATATTTTCCTTAGTATTAATCATGTTTCTTATACATTATTACTTATAAGGCTATAATATCCATTCTTGAGATGATAATTCCAAAAGAGATAATTCCTCTTCCTTGAACATGTATAGAATGAGAGGGTGATTTGTGATATAGAGTGTGATTTCCTTCCGATGGTAATTTATAGTTTCTATATATAATGAAATAAAATCCATAGCCAGTATAAAATCAAATTGAAATAATGGGGGTATGAAAAGCTCAATTTGGAAACTATTCTTGGGAATATTAGGAGGGGAATATATATTCTTGGGATGCAAAACATGACCCATTTTTCATCTTCATTGATAACTCAACTTCTATGTTTTGAGGTGGTATTTAAATAAATATACTAAACTTGCATGATATTAAATAATGCAAAGAACAAGAAATAAATATCACACTATCTATCTACATATGAATAACTGGTGTACCTATCACCCCTTAATTGTTGGGATCTAACATTGAAATTGCGATATAACATGGCCATCATTTCTCTCAAGGTTTTGGTTGTTTTCATCACTAGTCACCACCAACAACCATGGTCGTAGTGTATTGGTTCAAATAGTGTCCTTATTTATTATAGAAGAAACATTGGAATGTATATTTAGGGTTTTCTAGAGCACTCCATTATTGCATCACATTAGTTTTTTTTCCTGTTTATATTCAATTTCTAGGTTCCATTCCTTTTCCACATAAATAATATCCTTGTACCCATTAATAATTTTTTTTAATTCTTCTTTAAGACCTTTTGATACTTTAGATGAGGGAATTTATTACCCCCATGAGAATACTAAATCAATCTACAATAATTAAACTCAACTTTATAATTCCTATCTCTATACCCATGTAACACTAGAGATTCATTGATATCTATTTTAACTCTAAGGTAACATCAGATAAAATCATAGTAGCTATCAAAGTCTTGAATCTCAATAGGCATTTATAGATTCATATTTATCCCACTAAATAAGGTGTGATGTTTAATTATATGGTAAATTAAAAATCCCAAGGTGTATCAAGAAAGTTTTTCAATGTTCTCCTCACTTAAAGTAATGGATTATTCATAAATGTTGTTGAGGGAAAAAAATAGCTCACCATTTTATGGTGTAGACTGATGAATGTATTTATCAAAAAAATCTATAATTCTTTCAACAGAATATCATTAATTTCTACCCTAGGAATTGTTTTTATGATCAACACTGATCATTTATATTATTATCCCTTTATGAAAAAAGGAAATATAAAATTTTAATGCTTAGTTCATTGAAGAACATAGAATATATTTTCAATGGATATGATACATAGTCCAATGATTAATGGATTAGAAGATCCACTAAAAAATAGAGGTATTTTTCACATAAATGTCTCAACTGAAACATGATATTTTTTAGGGGGTCTGGGTCCTCCTCAAATATCTTTTTTTATTAGAAACATGACTTTTTTGAGAAAGTATTATCATGAAGTTCCATAATCCTACTAATATCGGTTCTGGAAGTCACCAGGTTTCTCATGACATTGGTTTTTTAGACATTTCCCCCTACTTCCAAGTATCAACTCAAATAAATGAAAAATAAGCATGATAATTATCAAACTATATAAAATATAAAGTGAATCTATATGCATTTATGGTATAACTAATAAATAACATTTATTCTTCAACCTATTTTTTTAGGTTTCAATCCATGTTTTCCAGCATCTATTTTCTAACATTAAATTTAACTGGAATTATTTTTCCTAGAAAAATGGTTTGTAAGAAGCACAAGACTAACAAATTAATATTCAACAGAATTTTCAATCTAGGTGTTCAATATGAATACTATTTCCCAAACTAGGTGATGATAGTGTAAATACCCAATTCCACCTTTTTATTTTTATTACCCTTATGCAAAATTCTTCCACAACTGCATCCACTTTACAGTATCATAAAAGAGATATGTTTTATCATATTACCATGTAATATATAACTTAACAAAATTTAAGGTTGGTTTCCTATTTATATTTTATCCATATGGTTTTCACTATGTTTTTCAAAACTTATTCCGAAAAATTAACTATAACTTGCTTTGATAATAATAAAGTAAACCCATATTTTTAATACACTTAATTTAATGATTTATTACATAAAGGTAAACCTAATAAAATACAAAGATATCATGAGTCCCAGTGTATTTGGAAATTAGATACATAGAAAAATAACAAAAAACATTTGTAAAAAAAAATTAAAAACTCCAAAACATGCGCCAAGCGTCCATTGATATTTTTAAACCCCGTGAGATAACCCCATGACACACATAAGAAATAATTGAGCAACAAATCCTATTAATGGAATAATTTAATTTTAACATTCTTAATGTAAAAAATTTGATTCAAGAGGAATATATCGATGACATAATAGTGTAAGAAGTATAAAAATGCACATCAAATCATTATATAAGGTGACAAAATTGCGGAATCATATTAATGTGGAAGAAACATAAAATAATTAAACATAATAATATGTCAATGATAATCACTAAAAAATTATAACATAGTGTACTTATGGTTTTTACCAATGCACCATATATCATATCTAATGACATAAAGAAATTTCCCAATGCATTGGAGGGAAATATAATTCTATCCCCTCCCTTAAAATTCATATCATTTACATGTATTTATATGATGCATAGATTATATAAAATAATAATGGATATCATCACATTTAATTACATAATTAAGTATTTTTTGTTACATTAATTTAAATTACTAGTCAATGATTTATGAGTACATATAGGTGAATATAGTTGAGTTGAAATGTGGATGGTTATTCCGAAAATAGATTCATGGAATGGAAAATCATTGGATAATTTAAGTGGCATAACATGAGTATATAAAGGTACGTGGTAATGTTTAATGATAGTGAAATATGGTCCATAATTACACTGGGAGGATAAAGAAAATAATGGAATGTGTAATTACCCATTACAACATGAGTTATTGGAAATAAAATATCGTAACACAATGAAATTAGATGAATAAAAAGGAATCAGAAGAGATTCCTTACCTTGAGAGGGTATATCAAAAGTATTATAAAGATATTATTAGGAGATTTGGGAAACCTTTTGAGAAATATTGAATTTATACAATGAGTTAATCAATGATGAATAGTTTTTAGTAAAGATATATGGGTGGTTGAGTTGGTATTTGAATAATAATAGATTATAATTAGTTATTAATTTCAAATCATATGTTTCGGACTCTATAGGATACAATAATTAAAAAACACATACTATGGGTTTTCCCATAGTTTCCTCCAAAGAGGAGTGGTTTATAATAATTCATTAGATTAATAACTGAACTCATTAAAATAATTCCTTTAGTGATATGAAAGTTAGTTATGTTCGTAAAGATTTTTTTTAAACCCATAAAATAAAATATATGTTTGGAAGATTAATTATAGGTTTTTATAATTAATAAAAAAACATCAAAATACATTAATTTAAAGAATAAGTATATTTTTTTTATTATCGATTATATTTATTGAATTTATTGAATTTTTCTTTTCTAATTAAGATAACTTAATACATAATATATGTTTGTACCTTTATTTATCATTAACCAAATATATAATTTTCATAGAAAATTATAATAAAACTCAGCATTGTCTAATTTCAAAATGATGATTCTAAAATAATATTTTTTTACCAAAATTATTTTCTAGTTATTATAATTTTCAATTTTAAATAAAAATACTCATTTACTTGAGAATATTTTTTATAATACTGACTACTTTCTGACCATTAGAAATGTTACATTTGAATTCATTTAATGATTATGTAATTTATATTTTAATAAATATTATTTAACAAGAATATTTACATAAAATATGATTTATTTCCAAAATTATTTAATTTAAAAAAGATTTGTTTTAATTGAAACTATATATTATCTAAATATATAGTTTTATTTTATTTTATTAAAATCTAATATTTAATTAACCTCATTACATACTCACATTTATATATATATTCTAATAATAAACCAGATAAATATTGTAATTATTTCATTTAAAATAAAATACAAAAAAATCATACTACTAGGGTCTAGATACAGAAACCCTTGTTGCACAAAAATATACCCTAAGGGTAAGGTGTGCAATGAAGGTACTTCATGGGGTTGTTTTGTGAACATGGTTTGGGTCATGATCTTTATAGTCTTTATATTCTATAATAAACAATTTTACTCATATTTCAATTGTTGAATATTAACATCATATTTGTAGAGGGAAACCCCTAGTGATTCTATATCCCTTAGAAGCTCTGATAAATGGTATTCGAAGGGTATGATCCTATATGGTTAGGCCATCACATCTTCTTTTTATGTCAGTTAGACATTAAAATTAACCTAAATATATAATAATCAAAATGGACACTATAAAATAAATATATTATTAATAGTTGTGATTAATAATGGTCTTTTAATCCTCACAAAAACCTTATGAACATAGTTTATAATGATCCAAAATAAAAAATGAAATTTAGTGCATGTATTTTTTATGACTACATTACTCAATTTGAGTTTTATTCATTCATAAATAAATTTTATTTATATAATCTTTTGTTCTTACATGTTGTTTCATGTTATTATGTGATTCTATACAAGGTTAATAATATATGTTGTATCATGAAATCTTTATTGAAAGTGTGTTATGGTTCGAGAAGAAATCAAACATCAAAAACATTCTCCAATTTACATGATCAATTAATATATTTTCTACTCTATTTCACATTTATCCTCACCGAACACATGTGATAATTCATCTCTACATATCATTTTCAATTGATCAAATCACATTAATTCTCAATAATATTTTAATTATTTCCTTTTCTATTTTAATTTATAAATAATTTTATGAATGGTCACAACATTTTTATGTTGTTAATTAGATCATTATGTATATCTGAGTTCATCTTCATCACACTCCCCCTATTTATTTTGTTAAATCACTTTGATATTTATATTGAACCTATTTTTATATTGTGAAAGATTATTATTCTTGTTAAATATACATATTATTTTCTTCCATTGATATTAGTAATCATTTTTCTAAAAATAAATTTATTTCTAATGATTATTTATATATTGGGATTCAAATCTAGTTTTGTGTGTATATGCAACTTGTTATGATGTTTTGATTTTATTATTTTCATTTAGGGTAGTTTAATTAATTTAAATTTTTTTCTTGAATTAATTATTTAATATATAGTTTTTATGATTGATTATTTCATATAATGATTATGATATATGTGTTTATGTTCATTATAATAATAATTTCCCACTATATTCTATTAGAAATGAATATAATATTTTTTTATATTTTTTATTTTTTCAAAAATGAAAAAATGCATACTAAAATTTTAAAGGATTTTTTGTTTTATTCATTTATTAATCCTATAATAAATTTAAATCTTCTACATAGATGTTTTTTCATGAATAATGACACCACCCATAATAAGATTCATTAAAGGAAACCTGATTTTAATAATGAGTTGATAAAATTATTATTTATTTTATTTAATGCTTTAAAAAATTATATTTTTTCAATATTTTTTGTTCATATTCAACTGGGTCATGTTTTTTATGGAATTAATATAATATACGGTATTTTTATATTTTTTATTGATTTTCCTAAAATTTTTATTCTTATATTAGACCTTATGTGGTCTGGGAAGCATCTAGTATGTTTCATATATTATTGTCTATGAGGTGTCATCATAAGTTCAATCAAAATTGAGACTTGTGTTTGGAATATGATCAATGGTGGTAGGGTATGTATTGGTGTTTTTTTATTTAGTATCTACCTTGTATTCCTTCAAATTTTACCCCACATTCTATTATAGTTTTTCCTCAATCTTATTCCCTTAGAGGGGATCTTGTCTTTTCTTAAAAATAAGATTTTAGTATAATGTTAAGATAGAGGTTGTATAAGTGTTATGGGAAGATGCTCGGTGTCCCACCTACCTTCATTTTTGTACATATAAAACTCATTAAGGATATGTGATGATTTTCCTATGATTTCAAATCTTTATATCATATAAAAACTAGAATTTTATGGTACTTATTTTTCAGATTCTCTATACCCTTGAATAACTGGTGTATTCTCGTATTTGAGATATTTTCCATAGATCCATTCACTAAAAAATAGAATTTTCAAATAGAAGTATATATATTGATAAATGGTCAGTATCTATTGGTAAATAATTATAACATAAAAACATGTCCTGTCGCTAAATTGTTTGTAAAATAAATCTTGATAAATGTTATTTTGGAAGATAAAATAGTTTATTAAGTATTAAAATAATACTAATAGATAATATAAATGTTGTTTAAATTGTTGAAATAAAAATTAATAATCTAAATTTATCTATTTATAATATGAGCATCAATATTATTTCTATTTACTAAAACAATACAAATTATTTATAATTATTTATAAATTATCTTTTGAATAAAATATCATATGAGGGTATTCAAATATTTGTTGTTAAAATTTTATATTTTATTTCATAATATAATTATATATATTATATATACTATATTTATTATATAAAAATTATAAAAATAACTTATAGGAAAATTTCAAACTCTAATTAAATATCCAAGAAACATCGTATAAATATATTCAAATGTATTCAAACTCCAAAGGACTTTACATGAAACTCCAAACACTCACACATCATTTGTTATTCTATAGTTCACACTAATAGTTGGTCCATTCATTCAGTAATCATCTTCCTCTCCAAAATGATATTCTCCTGATGCCTATTTTATATTGTGAATGTACCACCAATGATTGTCCACTGCAATATCTTCTTCTCATTCTTGATATTTTTACAATGGATGAACGGTGCCCTCAAACCAACACCTCAATAATGACCCTAAAAACCAATCCACTATTCAAGTTAAAATAATAACATAGTAGAATATTTGGAAATAAAACATATGATATTCTCTACTAAACATGAAGAAACATATATAGGTTCAATTTCATTATAAATATAAATTCATGGTAAATCCTTCATCCACCTGAAAAAGGAGTTTATCATAATAAAATATTAACTTTAAAATAACATATAACAAATTTAATCATGAAATAAGAAAAATTAATTGATTCTTTTCCCAAATTTTTTGTGTAAAATGAAAATCAATGAGTGAAACAAATACTAATTGAAACAATTAAATTAATATATAAAAAAATAAAAAAAATTACCATCAATTGTTATTTTCAAGCTTGAAAATTCATAGCTTGAAATTATTTGATGAACTGGTTTCCAAAGCCTTAGTGGTGGTAAATATTACAACTTAACATTACACTTGTTTTCCAGCGTCTAAACCATGACCATGCATCAATTTTCTATTTTATTTCATTGGAATATACATGAAGAAACACAACACAAATAAATACGAATGCCCAAAAGTAGAATAATGGAAAATGGAACATCGATCTTGTATAATATTATAATGAAGAAGGGTTCAAATGAGTCATAGAATCCATAAAAATGGAAATGGAGTTTCGCTTTATGTGAACACTGAATTTTCTTCCATGATCCAAAGATTCAAACCCATATGACATAGAATAATCCAAAATTATAACTTGAATTAGATGACATCTAAAATAAGACAATTTATTACAATAGAAAAATTATCAAATAAAGACACCATTATTTTTAAAACTCAATTGGTTCATGAAAAAAACATATTCTACGTGTTTAATGTTTGGATCTATATAGAACAGGAATACTCCCAATATATTAATAATACAATAAACCCAGACTCAAATTATTTTCATCATCACCATTATCCCTAGTCCTAATTATACAAAACACTATAAAAATTCATATAAGAGTGATAATATTTTGAAAATATTACTTAGTTCCCATCATATAAACCCAAAATAATTTTTACAATATATATTGGATAATATAAAGATTTATGGGGTTTAAGAACCTAATAAATGAAAATGGAGAAAATTTAAAAAAAACCACTTAACAATAATAAGTTACCAAATTAGTAGGTTTTGAAAACTAATTATCCAATCATGAACACACCGGTACCTATCCTCAAGGATTATTGAACACATGAATCATGGAATAAGTTGTACCTTGATAATATAAATTCTTTTAAGGCGAATTATAACATAATTTTCACTATTAGGGGTTTATAGTCATTTTTCAATCCTACAACATATGGTTATTAAGATAAAATTATATTATTTACAATATTAGAAAATATAATGAGTTTAATGGCCCAATTTTAATTATAGGCATGTTGAAGAGTTTCATTGGTATAAAATTTTCATGAAAATTCAAGTAACTACTGTCAGATTTACCACTTAATGCGATGAAAAAAAGTTGGTGTGGACCTCTGTCATGGTTGAAAGAGGTATATATTATGTATATAAAGGGTGAAAAGGTAAATGGAGGATAATTAAAGGATTAATTTTTTTTGAATAGATTTAATATTCAACAAAGATGTTACCCCTAACGAAAATGAGATGGTTCTGGAATCGTTGAATTATTATTGTCTATTTTTATCTATAGTAAAATAATTAGGATAACAAAAAAATGTAGATATTGAGGGAGAATATGATTGGGTATTATAAAATATGAATATTACATCGAGAATATTTCCATACTAACCAAAAATTACAAACCAGATTTGGATATAATTGAGAGATAGATTAGTGATTTGGAATTCCATTACGTAAGAAAATCCCCTTTTAGTACTACTATAAGATTTTGAAAATAAGATGAAAAGGCAGTTAAGGCGTAAGTAACTATGTTATTAAATAATCCATATGAACATAATAAATATTATATATAAATAAAAGATTTTATTTCTTAATTCAAGATGACCATTGATCCATTTTTATCTTTTATCATAGAGATTTCACAGCCAATATATTTCATCATTAATCATATGGGATGATAGAAATGTTCTTTTAAATAATGTTTAAAAGAATATGCATGTTTTTAGACAATATAATGATAAATTCTCTTGAAAAAAATTGGATATATAGTGGTAGTGCTACTGAGATTACTATATCATCCATTTTGAGTTAGAAGAGACCATCTATTGATGTAATTTAGAAGCAGTCATATGATGATTCTATTAATTCTTTACATTAATTACACATAACCCTAGAGAAAAAGTGGTTTTAATGTTATTATAAATATGTATCCTCTACAAATAAAGCATATAAAAGGTGAAAACTCAAGGACAAAAAAATATGGGAGTAGGGGTGTTGTTTTGGAGAAGAAGGAATATATGATATGGGATGCATATAACCTAAAGGAACAAAATATATGGTACTTTTTCATAGAAAAATTATTAAAATAAAGATAAAAAATAACAAATATTAGGCCAAAATAATAATATAGTTCTTAACATGTGTGCATAGTGAACAAGAGCATTAATGTTTCCAATATAGGTAATCCATTACACTATTATAGAATCATAGAAGAAAACAATAATGAAAGAAATATTGGATATTCTCTACAATATATTCGTTCATATCATTACAATTATATGAAAATATCCTCAAATTCCTACATTACTTAATTTACCACCTCTGATAAACTATTCATGCAACCCCTACTTCTTAAAATAACACACATAGATGGGATAAAAATCTCAAAAAATAACTAAAAAAATAATTATAGAATGAGAAAAATAGTGTACCCATCCTAATATTCTCATATTATTTCTACAAATAACAAAATTACATTATTCATAGTTCCCTGCCATAATGTACGATAATTAAGAAGAATGAGAAATCCTAAAATAACAAAAAAAAAACAAATGAATAAACATGGTGATGTCCTCAACAATCCAAAAAAACTAAAATTATATAAATGTTATGAAAAAAAATCTGAATCACTATTAATATTACCATTTTCTATGAAAACAAGAGGATATATACATTATTTTAAATAAATATCATGACAAATAACTACTATCACCATGTTCTAACCATCTAGAGATACAATCATAGAAACCAAAAATAAATAGATATCTATAACAATACTTTACAAAAATAAATAGGTAGTTATAAAAATCATAGAAACCAAAACTAAATAAAGAACGTGTCATATAAATATGTTACCTATATGATTTGAACAATGATAAGGGATACCATATAAACAGATGTAATCCCAGCTCTTTTAACATTTTTTTCATAAATTAAAAAATGGGTTGTGGGCCTTATTTATTATATAATAGATAGGGGACTGGTACATAGAGACTATAAAGACTTCACATGATCTAGAAATTGGATATGAAGTCCCCTACAAAGTGGAATAATTATCTAAGAGTGCATGTGTTTGTTTTTAATACCTAAATGATGGGTTTACAAACATGATGTGTGCCACCTTGAGATTTAGGTCATTCAATACACTAAATAATTTATTCTTTCTAGAAGGGATTCATGTATTCATTGTTCCTTATAATTGTGTGATCTCGCCATCCCTATCTAGAGTTCAGGAATCCCGCCCACATGTGTGTTTTCCCATAATTTATATGGAATTCAACTCTCCCTCCTAAATGTAAATAATCATACAAGAATTTATGTATTTATTTAATTATTCCACTATTATCCCACCTTCACTACACATCATTCCTAAAATGACGAAAAATTGGTTCCCACTCACAGAACTCTTAAAGAAAATCTGGTGAAAATGAACGCAAAAATTATAGGTGTAACACCTTGATATATTGTGTAATAATTTCTTTGAAATAAATATAATATTTTTTGATATTTTACATTACACAGAACACTTAGTTTACATCACATTAAATATAAAACGGAGTTTCAACATAACATGATATACTATAAAAATATTATTATATAAAATGATAGTTATCTACAAGATATGGAATAGTAGGTATGAATAAGATTAAAGAAATTATGTAAATACATGGTTTACACATTTATATGAAATGGATTATTTAGTGAACAATTAAATAAAAATAAATAACTATTTTATAATAAAGGAATTTTCTTCTAAAACCTATTTACATGAAAATAAACATGTTTTACCTAAATTGATTAAAGAAAAAAAATTTGGTGAATGATTTAGATATATTTTTTTATATTTTTTAATCATGTTTTTAACATTAATTTTGGGTTTTTTAGAAAACATTTAATAATAAATCAAATTTTACACTTAAAAAAAATATTTTTCTAAAAAATAGTTTTCACCTAATTGGGAATTTATTTTATAACTAATTTTAGAAACATTTATAATATTTATTTTTAAAAAAATATTTTATTTTTGAAATAATAATTTCAAAATGATATTTGGGTAATTTATATGGAATTTTATTAAAAAATTAATTTTTCGAGGAATATTGAAAATATATAATTATAATTGAAAAAAAATTCAATTTAAATTTTTTAAAAATTTAAATTGTTTTTAGTTTATAATTAGTCCAATTATATATATATATATATATTAATTCAATTTAGGTCATAATAAAAATTTTAATGTTTAATTATTGTATAAAAACCTTTTATTCTTTTAAACATTTTTTTATTGAAAACCTACTTTCTTATCGTGTTTGTGGGGTTCATGTTAACTTAAATATTTACAATTATATGAATTCAATTTTGATAAATGGATTCCATATTTGGAATAAAAAAATATATTTTATATAATATAGTGAAATCAAATATTTACCCTAATTAATTTTGAAAATAGTGAAATTATTTACTGCGGTTAAGGTTAAAATTATTTTTCTAGGGGTTAAACTAAACAAATAATGGTGAATGTGACCAAAAAACATGTCTAAAATTAATTTTAAATAAATATTTAGACCCTTTATTTTCTATGTATCCATAATACTCATGTTGGGTCCCCTTTTAATTGTTAAAAATTCTAGTACACTATTTTCTTTTCAAAAAGTACATGTGGGCAACTCACCTCACTTATAAAAGGCCGCCCCCTTTTCTTTCATCTTCACACCTTAAAAGCCTTTTAAATCATCCAATAACTGAAACTATAACCTCTACAATTTATTCCTATCAAACTATAATCCTTATTTTGGTTAAAAAATCAACCAATAAAGTGTTTTAGTGCCATCCGAAGTTGGTTATGCAATGAATAAGTAACATTATTCAACAAGTGTTTTTATTTTATTTTTAACTCCACATAATTAAATTACTATTAAAAAATTATGATATAACAACATAAGAATATTCCATATACTAATATGATTTCAGGTTATTTAAATGACCTAAAACTATCTCCACTTCCATCAAATGGGTTACAAAATCATTATTTGTGTGTATGGTCGTCTACCACTTTGTGAACAGATGTCATTAATTTTTTATTACCACATTTCATGGTTTGGTATAATGATAAATATAAAGTATATATCTAATATTTACAACATAATTATACCTATATAGTTATTATATCATATATAACATTTTACATTACATTATGTATGGGAAACGATGGCATCCCTTGTGTGTATAGAAAACAACCGCTTCGTGAAGCGATGTGATTAATTTTTCACTAATGATTTACATGGAAGATAATAAGGATAAAATAAATAAATATATGTAATATAAATAAGATAATTATGATATTTATAAAATATTTATCATTCTGAAACTATTATATATCATTTTATTTCTTTCCTTTTTCACTCACTAAAAAATGTCAACTCTATTTGTGTAAATTTTCACTATCAGCTTCATAAAGAGATGACACTATCTATTTTCATTATCACACCACATAGATGGTATTTATAATATATTAAAATAAATTACATTTCATTTATTATACTATTATCATTGTATAAATAATAAATATTTTCTACATTCTTTTCATAATGATCATTAAAAAATGGAAATGTTACTCATACATTCATATGGCATGTCGTCTCAATGATCACAACATACTTAATTTCTTAGAACCATATTTCATTAATATTCTTGAAAAGAAATATTATTTATAAATATGATAATTATGTGATGTTTTTTATTCTTTATATTATTGAATAATGATTAATATTGGGTGATTGAAAATAATAAATCAGAACATAAACAAAAACCATGTGGTTATTACCTGAAATGTGATTTTAACAAGGAATTAGTCATAAGATGGTAATAAATATTCATAATTATATCATATGTGGTATGATATATATATATATGTATATTTAATGTTCTATAAGATATTTATTATAAATAAATATGTATTAGATATTAGGTTTGAATGTGTATGAAGGAAGTCCAGACTTAAGGTAAGGGATTTTCAATTCACTTTTTACTTATGTGACGAACTTTCCATATTCATCACCTATTTATTTTTTGTTATTTAAATAATTCTAATGAGTGTATTATATTATTAATCTCCTGAAAATTATATTCATTTGAAGATGTATTATTTTATCTCTTCGTCACGGGGTTTATAGTTAAAATGTTACCAAAATGGTAAAGAATTTGTGTCTCCAATTTTCTTCATTGGGAAATATGATTTGTTATGCAACTATCTTCTTTTATTATGTATATATACCTCCCATTTTACTTTTTTTAAATCCAAAATTAATTTATTATTATTATATTCTATGTTTCATTTAATATTTTTCCTTCCTTTTTCTTATGATTCGATGTTCTGAATGTTATAAGGGTTTTAGGGTACAATATCATCATTTATTAGGATTGTTTATGATTATGATTCTAATGATGAAATTTTATGATTCATATACAAATAAAATCATGTATTAAAATAACCACAGTTTATTTTTGGAGAATACATATTTTCTATTCATCCTCTTCAATTTATGTACTCTAGAGTTCAAAATGATGTTTTTATGAAAAATCGTCATTATCTCTCACTTCAGAAGAAAACCATCATTCCTAAAACACCTTATCTTATAGAAGAATTTTCAATTTTTTGGCATTATAAATATGATTTATTGAATGAATTTTTACAAAACTATTAATTATTAATTTTTATGAATGGAATATTCATAAAATTTTCCAAATAATTTCATTTATTATTTCACAAAATTTTTGAAAGGAATATTTCATTTAAAGTTTAAGACATGAACTAAATTTCATGCCCTCATGACCATTATTTTATTTTAAGATTACATTATAATTATTCAATTTTATTTTTTATAAAAATTATTTCAGAAATGTTTTTATCAATTATCATTTTTAAAAAGTGATTTCAGTGAAATTTTATCTTCCTCAAGAAAGGTTTTATGTGCTTTACATTTCAAAATCAATATATATTTAATATTATATTTTTATATAACTTATTATTATATATGGATATAAACCAAGGATACCATTGTTATTATTTATCTTAATTATTTAAGATAAAAAGATGCTTATGAAATTAGTTTCTTTTCCCTGGGTTATGCCATTATACAATTCTTATGAATCCTGCTTATTTTTACATGGGTTATTTTATGATGATATGTTGAAGTGATTAAGAAACATGTTTATTTTATATATGTTATCATAATTTTTTATTATGATTATGTAGACACAAATGTATAATTATTATTATGTTTCAAGTATGACCAATAACTATCTCTAATGCATTGAGTAAATATGGATAACTAATGGGTAAATATATTATGTGTGATAATTATTAAATGTTCACAATGAAATTAATGATCCTTATTATATGTTCATAATGATGGGAATGAACCTAATTACTTGTTCATTATTTTATGCATGGACTAGTCTTTTATGTCTATAATGTTAGGTGTAGACCTGATTTCATGTCAATAAGATAATGCGAGTGACAAATTTCATCTTGTTAACTTAATGATTGATACTATCTCAATTTATATATGTTATCATTGTTTTATGATAATCTGTATGCCAAAAATATATGTCTTATTCCAATTTAATTCTCTCATATATCTTGTTATTTGATTCCAAAATGATTCATGTCTTTGGAAATTGAAATCTTTATTACATGACACAATATTATGATATTTTATATATAGGGTATGGTTTTCAAATTTTAGGATCATTTAAAAATACCCTTGTGTTCATGGTATGCTAATGTATCACACTTTCTTACCCTTACTAATCATCTGAGATCAACCTTTCTTATGTTTATTTTCATTAGGTTATAGAGAAAGGCTTTAAGTAGGATATGTCTGTCAATAGTAATATATAGAATGATATTTATTAATGATGTTGATGATATATTCCCAAATTATAACATTTTTTACCTTTCCAATAATAAATCATTCTTTTTTTATTAGTTTATAGATAATGGTTTTAATTAGGGTATGTTTGTGAATAGTATTATATAATAAGATATTTATGAGGGATGTTGAATATATATCACCAAATTAGAATATTGTGTACCATGTCTCCAAATAAATTAATCATTTTTGGTCCTTTTGCATGTGTTTGTGTAATGAATTGAATATTAATATAAAAAGATTTAATATCTATGTCTGTGGGAACAATTAATATATTGTCTTTATTAGATTAAATGTTTAGTTAACCATTGGAAATAAGGATGATAATAATTCAGTGATATCCCAAGGTATATTTCTACTGATATGTTTAGGGATATATATAAGGATATGTCTAAGGGTGAGTCACTATATAGTAAAAGGTCCTATAATTTGGTGTAGTTTTGGGTGATTGGTTTATGTAAAATTTAATCCATGTATCTATTATACAAGTGGATTTATATTAGGACAACAGTACCTAGGGGTAATAACTCCATAAAGCATACATTGAGCTAGACTTGATCCTCACATGGTGCTTGGCAACAAGAATTGCTTCACACCTTGTTTGAGCCTCTTAGGGGATATTCATTCAAAAGTAATTATCCTTATAAACTATCATGAAGGATTTTAATAAATGTTGATGATGAATGAATGAAGATAAAAACAACATGTCCTAAATAAAAAAGAATGTTCCCTGATTTACACACCCTATAAATAATTTCTTATTATTGTATTATTCCCTATAATTATTGTTGTTGACCACCCATTTATTTTTTATTTTATTCAATAGATGGAGCCTAAAGGAATCATATCAATTCTAAATACATCAGTCAATGAAATGATTTTACTCATGAGAAACTAAATTTTATGAGAGATTAAATGAAAAAACCTATTGTTATACTCACATAGATTTCTTAATCTATGACTCATGTTTATCTTCCAAAAAAATAGGGAAAAATGTTTTGTTAAATTATTCATGAAGAAATGGCCACCTTCTTTCAATGGTTCTGCTAACCCGTTAGCTACTGAGCAATGGTTCCATATGACTAGAAATATATTTTCCATTAATTAGTGTTCGTATCATGAAAAATGCATTTTGGATGTCTACTATTTGGTTGGGATGACATATTAATAGTGTACTCTTTTTAAGAACACTTGGAAACATGAATAAATTAACTCTCTGAAATGGGATGAGTTTAAAAACATATTTTTCAACATATAATTTCCATATATAATTTATACAAAAAATGTATAATCATTTCTTCAAGAATAAGTAGAAGGATGATGAATCTGTTGGTACAAATGAATCATATTTTAGAAGACTTACGAGGTACTCATTTGGTATTTTCACTTATCCTGAAAGTATGGTTGACATATTATTCAATGGATTAAAACAAATTTTATGAATAATGTTATTCATAAGGGCATTGATGCTCTAAATAAATCATTTGATGTGTAATACAATTGGAAATGGAAGCTATAAACCCACACGGTTCTGGTCATAAAAAATAATGATGGTATTATATGGAAAATAAAATGATATTTCACATGGAGGTAAGAAATATTTTTAACATACTTCTTGAAAAAACTATGGGAATCACATAGGCGTGTTCATGAAAGGAATAAATATGTGTTTCAAGTATGGAACCCTATCTATCACGAAAAAGAATGTAGAATTTGTGTGAAGATGTTTTTCAATGAAATGAATTTAGAGATAGATCAACATTGTTTACCACTCACACTATAGTGTTTAAAGTGAAAGGTGGTTGGTAATTAAGTAAATCAATTACCCAATCCAAGGGATATTGTGGATGTAATACATAATATAAATTAAATAAAATGTACTAAGTGAAATCTTATACAATGAGAATGGATGAGGTGAACCATGATAATTAGAGAAATATTTAACTACACTATTTATTTGTTAGATTAATGTTTTTTATGAATGAGAAATATGAAAATCTTATTATTCATCCTTTAGTAAAATCTCATGTGATTATCTCTCTCTACATGGATTATGAAATAATGAAATAAAATTTGGTATTCAATCGGTGCAAGGATAAAATCTTGCACCCAATGAAAATATCTTCATATAAGATAAGATAGTATATAGTACTAAATGGTAAATAAACATTTGGAAGTGTATATTCATCCACATAAGATTAAATTAGTAGTTATGGATACCATCACGTGTTTATGAGATTATAGTTGAACATATGTTCAAAGACATTGAAACACAATTTTTGGTTTTAGAAGATAGGAGTTTATTAAGATTAATGATATTAAAAGATATTTCTTGAAATAAAACCCATTGATTTTTCATATATTTTAGCAAAAAATTTATTTGAGGAGAAATTTCTTTACACATTGTGAACATATGATTAAAGGTATTGTTAACCGTTAGGGGTTATCTTATCTTTGATATGGAGGTAATAATGGGAGGTAGTTTACCACCTTATAGAGTTATAACAATTCATTACTACTAGAGAACATTTATTTTTGGACCCTCTTTCCAAAATATACCTTAATAAAATGGTAAGGTTTCATGGGGTAAAATATTCTATTGTATATGAATAGGGAAAAAAGGTTACCTCGATGTTTTGGCGATTATTTAATCAAGCTCTTAATACATTGTTTTGTTTTAGCACACCATATCTTCTACATAAATATGATCCTTTTTTGGGAATAAATTATAATCTAAAATATATGAAAAAATATTCTTCTATGGATCTCAATATTATTTAGGATCAGCACCTTTCTCAAGTTGAGTTTTTTTTGCAATAATAGTTTTCAGTTGATTATTCTGATGAATTTTTATAAATACCCTTAT
The DNA here is from genome assembly GCA_963277665.1 of Viscum album. Classification (NCBI taxonomy): domain Eukaryota; kingdom Viridiplantae; phylum Streptophyta; class Magnoliopsida; order Santalales; family Viscaceae; genus Viscum; species Viscum album. Next base: position 534,597,558 of record OY728138.1, on the reverse strand, counting down.
GAAAATATTTGTAAAACTCCAATGTACTGGATTGAATTTTTAAGAATAAACTTATTGGTACCTGGTCTAGAAAATTAAATTGAAGATAAGTTTATATCCATCAAGTAACATGTAAGAAAAAGTTAAACAAAAATATTTTTCTAATAATCATCAATGCAATTGAGAATTTTATTTTTATAGGATTTTCTATAAATTTATCCATGGAATAATGAATGGAAAACTAATACCTAGGTATATCAGTCATTTTTAAATTTTTGATCATATTTAGACAATATAATATCTCTTGACACTTTCACCAAAACTCTCGTAGTTCCCTAATGTGTTCCATGTATCTCTCCTAAATATGCACATACTTAATCCATCACATGTATTGAACTCGGAGATTATACCACTATAGAAAGACATTCCTTTTGAGGAATAACCATTGGAGATTATGGATTGAATAGTTAAGGGAATTGGAATCAATGACCACATAACAGATTAATGTTTTGTCATGAAACTGCCTTTTTTAGGATGGTATGTGGGAACCTGAGGATGTAATGAGGTAGAATTATCTTCAGTTGTTGGTACCAAAGTGATGAGTTTAAAGGGTGGAATTAATTTTATTGGGGATATAATGTAACACCCCATTTTTTTTTGAAATATATCTTTTTCATTTAAATTAAATATTTTCAATATTCTTCATTATACACAACACTTAGCTTACCTTTCATTGCATGAATCATTGAGATTAAACAAAACGTGACATACAAAAAAATAGTATTATTTAGTATGATAGTTATATCAAAGACATTAAAAGTGTGGGTATGAAAAGGATTAAATAAATAATAAAATATATGGGTAACACATTTATGTAAAATGAATTCTTTGGTGACTAACTAATTAAATAAAAAAATAAAAAACTGTTTAAAATAATGAAAATACTCTTTAATAAACTATTTTACTGAGAATAAACATGTTTTACATAAATAAATTAAACAGAAAAATTTTAGTGAATAATTTTATATAAATTTATCTATTATATGTTTAATAAAATATTTAACATTCAAATTTCATGCTACCTAGATAAGAGATATGAATAAATCTATATTTATATTTAAAAACTATATTTTTATAAAATGTAATTTTTTCACCTTCTTCCAAACATGATTTAAATCTAATTATTGAAACTTTTTGAAAATTTATTTTAAAAAAATATATTTCATTTTTTAAATCATCATGTCAAAATTATCTTAGGGTCAGTTGTATGGAATTTTCTGAAAAGATTAAATTTTAATATAAATTGGGAAAGGTGCTGAATTTTAAATTAAAAATGCCATTTTTTCAGATTTTAAAAAGTTACATTATATTTTAAATTGGTTTTGAATTAATATTAGTTCAATTATATGTCTATTAAACAAATTTTTTTCATTGTAATCTTTTTTACTTTTAATTTATATACTAAATCCTTGAATATTTTTTTAACATTTTCTATTTGAAAACCCTATATCTCTTCATGTCTACAAGATTAATTTTAAAATAAATTTTATAATAATATGAATGGAATTTATAAAATTAGATTCCATATTTGTAAGAATAATAATTCATATTATTAAGTAACGTAAAATTAATTTTTACAATAATTAATTTTTAAAATAAAAAAACTATTTACCAATGTTAATGTAAAAATGCGTTTACCCGGGGGTCAATAAAATATAATAGTTAAAATGACCTAAAAACATGTATAAAATCTATTATATATCCATATTTTTTCAATTTAATTTTTGATCCTCTATAATAATCTATTTGGGACCACTGTGGCATGTGAAAAATATGGCTATACATTTTTCATTTAAAAAATTACAAGAGTGCCACACATTTCCCATATAAAAGGCCACCCCTATACTATACTCTTCACACCATTAATCCCATGTAGATATGAAAATACCTAGCTAAAAATTATCCAAAAATTATTCCTATAATCCTATATTCTATATATTTTTTTAAAAATCAATCTAGAAATTCAATTGGTGAAAACTTAAAAATGATACCTAAAGAATGGGTAATGTTATTCAAAAAGAATTTTTATTTTATTTATTTCTATATCTGATTCAATTATTATTAATTTCTTTTATAAAAACCACAGTATCTTAAATATATTAATATAGTTTTATTTTATTTCATTACTTACAACCATATCCACTTCCATCAAATGGTTTATGAATTCATCATTCGTGCATAAGGCTGAATACCACCCCACTAACCAATGGAATTCATGTTTTCAATTATTACCTCTAACGGTCGGGTATTAATATATATATATATATATATATATATATATATAAATTTCATATATTTTATTTATAACATAATTAAACCTATGTTTATATTATATCATATATACCTTTTTCCATTCTTTAGGGGATACTATATTGTAACTCATGTGTACGGTGGACTACCGCCTCACGATACGATGCAGTTCATTTTTCACTAATGCATTATATAGAACAGATTAAAAATGAAGTTATTTAATATATGTGATATAAATTAAATAATAATCATGAAATTTATATCATTATTAGATGATAATATATCATTTTATATGTTACATTTTCACTCACTTAAATATGATATCATTTTTTGTGTACATGTGGACTACAACCATCATAAAGTGATGTTACTCTCTCATTTCATTACCTGAACACATGGATGATATGTATAAGTATATTAAATAAATAAATATATTATATATTATATTATTATAATTCCTTAAATATAAAATATTACTTTCCTTTTTTCCATAATGATGCTTTAAAAATGTAAATGTTACTCATGCATATGTATGGCATACCGTCTCAATGATCATAACATACTCCATTTATAAAAAACATATTTCTTGAAAAAAATTAAAATTATAATTGTTGTATTAATATAATAATTATTTTATTAACATTATTGTATATATTATTAAACCATGATCAAATTAATATGGAAAAAAATAACAAATCAAAACATATATAAATGAGAATGTGGTTATTACCCAAAATGTTATTTTAACAAATAATTGGAAATAAATAGGTAAAAAATTACCATAATTAATTCGTATATGGTATAGTATATATAGTTATTTTTCTATAATATATAAATAATAATATTAAATTTAGTATATAGGTGTTTTTAATATGTACGGTTGAAGTGAATACTTAAGGTAATAGTTTTTTGTCTCACCTTTTACTCATGTGAGATACATTCCATATTCACCACCTTTTTCATTTATGTGGTGTTTATATTTCACAGGAATTTATTTAATAATTAATATACTGAAAATTATTTAGAATATCATATCAATTTTAGGATATCTCTTTCAATGGGTTTATATTTCAAAATTCAACAAAGTGGTAAGGTATTTTTATCTCAATCTGCCTTCTTTGAGACACATGTCATGTTTTGAACAAATATTATTTTTTGAGGTGTGTATGTAGTACCTTTGAAACGAATTATTATAGATTTATTTATTCTCATTATATTATATTTTTCATTTAATTTTTTTCTTTTCTTTGGAATTATGATTCAATGTTCCCAAATTGGTAATGTTTTTGTGATGCAAACTAATCATTTATCTGGATTGATTATGAATATATTTCCCAAGATGAATGATTATTATCCATATCTCAAGAATAACATGTAATTTATTATCCTCTACTTATTTCTTTATAATTCATGTTTTCCCTTCATTCTCCAACCATTATGTACAATAGAGCTTAAAATGATATAGTCATTAAAAATCATCTTTATTTCCCTCTTCTCTGAAAATTTCTTTTTATTCAAAAACTATGATTACTAAAAATAATTTAAAAAATGTTTCCAAAACTATAAAAATAATTTATTGAAGACATTTTTACCCACTATTTACTTTAGATTACAGAAATTGAAATGAGTCTTTATGTTTGTCCTGACCCGACCTAACAGGGCTCCGACCATAACCCCCATGTCCACCTAGAATATTCTAGAGGCCGACTTCTAGTTCCAAGTAGGCATATCACATAGATAGGAGTCATTTTAATTTAATAATTGAATGCATTACCCCATGATAAACTCAATGGATAATATCATAAATATATATATATATATATATATATATATATGGAAACTAAAATGCATGCATACAACTATCACAAACCAGTGTACAACAGAAGTACTGAAAGTGTAAAAAGGGTAAAACCCAAAACCACCAAAATAAATATGTAAAAGTGTCCAACTATATTATAAGGAGTGTATATATTTCAAATTCATCCACTAGAAAGATCCCTAGCCCAACTCTGATAAAATACTTGGTTGGTCTAACTCACATAGCTCTGCTAGCCCTGGGTCCTCTGGGTACTCCATCAAAAGGAATTTTTTAATCACAAGAGACAACATGTGTGGGAAAATCCCATGTAGGGGTGTGTATAATGATACATAGTGGGAACCCCAAAAATCCAAAATAAAATGGATAAAATGAAATGAAATAGTCCACTTTACCTTTCCAGAGAGAACCCAATCGAGTGAGAACCTCCATCTCAAAAAAATCATGGTTATACATGACTAGTTAGCTATGTCCACAAGGGTGTCAAACTAGACACAAGACAACACTAAAAAGACTCCCAGAATCACTGAGATATTATTTTGTAAGATTCCAATCCTTATGAGGATCCAAAATTATATTCAGTGATAAGATTCTACTTGAATTCTGTAAAAGTAACAAAAAAAAAGGAGAACACAGTCCATGGTCTCAACCATATAAGATGGAACCCAATGAATATATACACTCCATCATGAATAAAATTTCACGTCCAAATCTAGTTCCCATCATTAGATGTTCCTACCTTTACTTACTGGTTCCCAGAACAAGGTTATAAGAACATTATAGTTGAGCGACACCTTTTACTACTGCACAAATTTGAGATATCACTGCTCTAGAATATGAACCACATGCATCCTCTCTAACGATTGATAATGTAGGGACCCACACATCACAATTACACTACAGCCGAGGGAGTACTGGCTCTTTACTAACCTAGGAAACCCATGTTGCCTCTTTATGGAGTGTCCCACACCTCAGTCTAGCAAGGGATCGCTAAATCCAACCCAGGTACCACACATAACTAGTAGAAAGTCCCAATTCTTGTAAATGTACTCAACAATAGAAGGAGAACTAAATCCAAATGACTAACCAACACCATGATACATCTAGGGAGTAAAAATCAATTGATGATGACATGTACCCTAGTGTGACAATGGAGTACCACTAAGTTGCTTGAGAACCCACACCATGGTATGACATGGGAGTTCCACTCTACAAACCTGATTATTATGGGGTACTTTCACCCTAAATCATCGGGGAAGTACCAACCCATGGCTGGAGGACCACTCCCTGGTACAACATGTGATTCAAAAATCATCTATAACCACATGTATGGAGGATGTGTACCCTAGTACGATAGGGGAGTTCTATATTCAATAATAGAGGACCTAAATAGTAACAATATATGGGAATTCCAACTATTTATAAACATCACATCTGGGGTACCTATGCCTTGAAATGGAAGATGAGTACCAACTGCCTAGATATAGGACCTAAACCTGGTCCAACAGGGGATTAACCAGTCTATATTACCGACAAGTACAGAGGGCCCTCACCTTACATGGTATGAGAGCATCATATCGAACTACATGAATGATAAGGGGATCCCACACCCTTTTCCATTAGAGGAGTACCATTCCCATCATATGTCTCCATGAACCACACCAATATCCATCATTGGCCAAGTGTCTATTAAAGGGGTGTCACAGTTATCGTACCAAACATAGCAACGCATCTTTGGGTAGGGATTCATGCCCTATTTCACCATGGGAGCACTAATCTACCATCCTAAGAGTCTACGGGACCCTCATCCTATGGTTAATGGGATTTTTACCGACCAAGTCGTCAACATAGGGACCGTAAGAACCCATTTTTCAATTTTATTTTTATTCATTTATTTTTTGTCTAAATATTTACATTGGATCTAATATGGATTCCTAATGAGTTAGTAATGGTTATGAGGGTGTCTGGGGATTTTTCGGAGCCCAGAACCCATCTTTTTGAAGAAAACAGACTCTGCACATGGTTTTGAGTAACTTGTACGGATGAATTTTTTTCATGAAGAGACACCTCACAGAGTTAGCGAAAATCTATGTGTCCTAACCATATGATCACCCCTTTTTCACTAGGTATTTGTGTTGTGTTTTCCACGGTTTTAAAACCAGTGCAGACAAAACAGTTCGGGGAGAGCCGTCCTACACGGTTTGCGCACGGTTTGAAAAACTATGCTGCCAAACCAGGCACATTCTTTTTTTCCGGGAAAATTACCATTTTTCCACTTAATAGTATAATTAATGCACTCATTCCTCCCTAATCTGAGTTTATGTGGGATTGAACAATTTATCTCACAATTTGGGTCTTTTTGAAGATCTGAACTTTGAATCAAGATATCTCCTTCATTTGGCATCCGATCGAGCTTATGTTCATCACATTGGATGCACAACGGTATGTAATCAAGTACTCTTTAGTTGTTATTATCTTTTTATATCGACCTAGATATCACCATGTGAGAGTTTTAAAATTTTCATAGATCTACTCTAATCTGAGGCATATCAATAGCCGATACCTGAGGAGAAGGATTTTATAACCCTAATGTGGGTGGTCCATAACTTATACCTAAAGTTCGTTGATTTTGGAATGTTCTTCTGGGGCCCAAATATTTCATTGGAAGTTGTTTATTAAATTTAAATTCCATGATTATACGTGTTAGAATCGTATGATTTTGATCTTTCTAAATATGTTATTAGTTGTTAGTAGTTAAACCCACAAATCAATCCGTATCATGTCGTAGGTTATGCCGTAATTGTGTTTTAGTGTTTTGTTACATTTGACCCACTGCTCGGTTGAGCCTTTGCTTGACCATTCTAAAGGTGGGTATTCTAATAATAAATGACTTGTTATTAATGAGTATTTCATAATTCCACGTACGATGTATGCTCACCACTTAACCCACCAATGGTAAGTGCTTTCTAATTTGTTATTAAATATTGAATGTGAAATGGAATGTATACTATGTATATCATGTGGACTTAAAAATGATATTGAGTAAAGGTTACATGTCTATAGAACCCCTTTAAATATTGATGGAAGGTAGTGGAGTGAACCTATATATTTTAATAATCCTTAATAGTTAATTAATACATGATTAAACGGTTATAATGTAACTTGGAATATCCACACTAGTGGAAGACAAGGCATGAACCAATAATTAAATGGTTTAAACTATTCTTGTCACGAACCCACCCGGGTCAACCCAGAAATGATCACCTGAGCTGGTCCGCGACATAGCCCGAGAGGCGTTCTAGATCCTCCTGGGCTGGCGACATGCGTCAGGGCATCAAAAGAGACAAAGAGGGAACGATTTCACCCAATGAAAATTAATAATGCAGTGGAACAAAAATAGAACAACGCAAAGCTAAAAACAACACAAAATGAAAGAAAGACCAACAACAACCAACTAACCTGACCACGACCAAAACTCATCCCGGCTCCAAGAGTCACTCACCAATCCACAACCAACTCTCGCCAACGGCGAGCAAACTCGAGTCAAACCTACAAAAAAACTAAAAATAGGAAAACACTATAGGTGTGAGTATTAAAACGCAGTAGGCATGCCCAAAAAAATATTCCAAATGCACTACCTTTAAATAAAGAATTTACCAACTTTAGGTTTGATCTAAATTTTTTAAAATATTGATTTCCACAAACACATTCATTTCTATAACAAGTAACATCTCATTTCCATTTTTAATTTACAAAAAAGTTTAATGTTGAAAAAAACAGGTGCATTTCATTTTAAAATATGTTTTAAAAAAATATAGAAATCTATACATTAGTTGTTATTCAAAAAGAAAACCACACAAAACACACAACACACAATAAGGGAAACAGAAAAATATTGGCACACAGTGGCCAACAACTGAACTCGACCTCTCAATTGTCCGCCACATTCAAATAAGCACTAAAAGAAACATGGGTCGAACCTAGGAGCTCATGAACAATCCAGAATGTACCATACATGTGACTCATCCTAAAGGAATTCCTACTCTCGATGACGTCATAACTCCCTAACACTCAGTGTTTCCCTACATGGCCTAACCGAGGGGCCCAATCCCCCAGAAGAGTATAATCTGTACTAACGGCAACTAGCCAGTGCGTAATCTAAACTAGTAAAACAATCATTCTCAGAAGATTCACTTACTATGCCAGGTTCCCATGTCAACACATATAATAAAAAGGAAAGGGGTGAGTCAACAAACTCAATCACATAGCACAAACATCACACACAAATCATGCATCCAACGTACCCCAAATATCACCTCTAAGTCATCTCAAAGAGAGTTTTCAAAAATAATTTATTTTATTAAAGTGTCAACCGAGCCTTCACCAATTTTAAATAAAATCCTTATTTCTCAAGAGAACCAAAACACTTGTTCATGCTTCAAAAGAAATCATTTATCAATAAACCAGAACTACATTTGTAATTCTTTGAATTATGTTTAAAGGGAAAAAGGGTAATTCTTTCACTACTGGGTGTCATTTCATCAAGAAAATATTTCAATTGTCGTGTATAAAATAAACGGATCTTTTCACACCAAAAAATTATTTGTAAATTAATTATCATATATTATTTCACCTTTCTTAAAATTAATAATATATCAAGCAATTAATAAATTCTGAATTTAAAGGTGAGTGTATAGGGGGACCTACCTCAGCTCACAATCCAATCACAATGGTGTGTCATGCCTCGCATTGACGCACAAGCATGCATGAGCATGCACAAGCTGATGACCGCAGTTTTACAGAATTACCTCGCCAATGCACTACAACAAACGCACAACTACTAAAAACCCAAAACTACTGACTTAAGAAAATCAAAATGAACAAATGGTGTAAAAACCACCTCAACATGTCTTGAAAACTTATATCACACCATTTATATTATTTCCTAACACACATTAAAATTTATGAGATATAATAATAATAACAAAAATAAATCCTTTGAGCCACTTATCAAATCATTTCAAAGAACACCATAACATTCTACCCCAAAAATACTTTGGATATCCTTTTGAGAATAACCAAATCAACATCTTAAACATCCAAAATAAATTTAAAAGACCATTACATGCTTCTGAAAATTACAAACCACCCGAAAAATCCAACTAGGCTTTTTATCAAATAAGTAGCATGCAAAAATTCAGTAAACATACACCGCAGATTAAGAATGACCAAACAAAACACCATCATTCACATGAAACAAATGTTTCTAAACATCCTAATCCATTAATCAACTATCAATGAAGCTAGGAAAGGAAGGAAATCAGCAAAAGGTGAATGAAACCCTACACAATAAAAATCAGAGACTCTGAAATACTGCAAGAAGGTTAATGCACCTCAAGACATTTTGAAATCATGATTCACACCACATAATTAATCCATAGACTCATGTAAATAATCAAACAAGAAACCCAAACACATCAAATAACATAAAATCATAGAAATACCTCAAAAGACGAAGTACTTTGTAGAACTGGTGTAGAACATCAATCGCCCCGTCGCTGCACCTTAAGGAGTCTCAAACCAACCTTAAAAATAAAATTAGTCCCAAAAATTTTAGGGATAAAACATAATAAAAACCTTAAACATGGAATAACCGAAGTATGGAGGGGGAAAAAGGAACAAATGGATTGAGGAGTTCACCTGTTGGTCATCGGAGAAGAAGAAGAACGGGTAAGAGGGGTCACGACCGGATGGGGGGTTGCACCTACGAGGAGAGGCCAACAATGGAAATAACCAGAGGGGGTCCGGCCGTGGGTTAGGGGGTAGCTCATTGAATAAAGGAGGGGAGACCGGGAATAGGTGGCATGCGAGGAGGGATGTGGGTAGGGAAGGTCAGGTGCGTCCAGGGAGTGCAAGCTGAGGCGAGGTGTGCGGAGATTGGAAATAGTGTCGGGGGTGGAAGGCCGAGGTGCGGTGGAGGGTAGGGCAAGCACTAGAGGGGTGTGTGGATAGGGAGCTAGCAGGAGGGCCTGGTAGAAAGAGGTTGGACTGGAGAAGATGTTTGGTCGGCGATAGGGGACGTTATAAAGGAGGTCGAGAAGGGAGGAGCAGGCTGGGGTCGCGCAACGCACAGGAAAGGGTCGCGCGCCGTAAGGGAAAATGAGGGGGGTGGAGATTGTATCTGAAACCCTAAAAAAGGGTAATAAGAACAAAATAAAGCTAATTAAAATTAATAATAATAATAATAAGTATAATAAAAATATAAATCATAACATTAAAATTAATTCTAACATTCATTTAATTTATAATATTTATAATAAAAATAATAATCATAACTTTAATAATATTATTCATAAAATTTGGTAATGATAATAATAAAAATAATCTTGATAATAATAATAATGATAAAATAAAAATAATGGTATTCACATAATTTTAATAATAATAAAAATCTTAGCAATAAAAAATTTAAATGATGCAATTAAATTTTGTTTTAATTAAAAGAATCATTTATTTTCATTTTTTAAGAATGGGCGGTCGCGTAGTTACCAGGGTAGAGCCGCACGGGTTTTCTGAAATGCACTCTGCTCATGCTCCCAACAATTTCGAACCTCAAGCGTGAATGTTTTTTAACAAAAACTCAAAAACATCATCCGGGACTCACCCTAGACCGCAAAAAAAATATTTAAAGGTATAAAAACAATTAAAATAAAATAATCTCATAGGTCGGGGTGTGAAAAATCTACCCACCATAACGCATTCCGCCCCCAAAAATCCATGATAATATCAAGAACCAAAGATGAGACTATTTAAGTGTCACTCACCCCCAAAATTTTAAGCACCTCCAGTTGATCTATCCAAACAAACACCGAACTCCCATGACATGCAACTTTCCCTAAAAAACGAACAATTTAAACACCACCAAAACGAAACCAGAAATGAAACTCTGATATTGACATGGGGAGGCCCGAACGGACTCCCAACCCTAGGAATCAAGACAAACTGAATTAAATGAGACCTGAAATGGGTCTCCCCACCATAAGGACTGATGAGATAGACCGAACATGAAATCAACCCACACATAACAGGAACTACACCACAAGGGTACGAGAGGGAAGGGCCCAAAAAATAAAACACCAAAACTACAGTCACTGCTACCTCAAGGACGTCACACCCTCAGATGAACACAAACCATGACACACCAAAGAATAGGATTAAACCAAGACACTTCTTCACCGCTGGGGTTCTCCTGACTACACGCCAGCTTCAATCTGGGGCCTATGGAGGGAACAAAAATTATTGAAGCATATCCTACCTTGCAGTCAGGCTTCAGAAATTTCAAAACATAACACACAAACCAAAATTTCACCAAACACACTTCCAATAAAATTAATGTTTCAAGAGGTTTGATAATAACCATTCTTACAATTGAAGGGAAAAAAACACCAGAAAACGCCACCAGAGTCAACCACTACATCCAGGGAAAACTACAAAGAGAAAACCTCAAAATGATCCCCAAAACATCACCCCACTCATGATGAAGGGATGAGGTGACCTTTGACGAGTGAGTTCTAGCTTTATCATGCATCTTGGATACACCACAATAGAATATATGCATGTGACCCAACGTCCACAGGTGTGACAGGGTCTCGGAGCACTTAGGCACGTTGGCCTCTTGTGACCTTTCTTGCCACATTAAAGAAAGATCATGACATTGTGCTGTGAAGAAGATGGCTGGAGGTATGAAGGCCTATGGATTCCTCTAGTAGACCCACCAGCATCAGGGCGCTTCTCATTCTTCCTCTCGCCATACTCTGCGCTGCTTCCCAAGGATGGAGGAATTTCCACCTCAAGTCCTCTAGATATCCTAGTTTTAGCCAAAAAGGCTTTTCCCACAAAATCCGTGAAGGTGATTAGGTTGAGCTCTGCCTCTTTTGACCGCAGTTCAGGTTGGAGTCTAGACTCAAATTGTTGAGCCTTACTAGGACTATTTGCAACAAACCATTTGTCGTACAGAACTAGGTCTATGAAATGTCGATAGAATTCTAGGACCAATTCAATGCCCTAATGAAGACAACACAACTTCATCCTCTTCCTTAGATTTTTTACCTTAGAGTAGTGTTGTGGGATAAATGATGACTTGAAAAACTCTAATGTTAAATATTTTCGATGTTTATTCTGAGACATGGACCTCCATCATTTCCAGGGTGGGACTTCAAGCATAAAGGTATCCAACTTCACCTATAACAACTCAGGCAACCCAATGAGATTAATGTTCCTCTCAATATTCTATAACCACTCCTCTACCTCAAGTGTATCTTCTTGACCATAAAACATGGGAGGGTTTAACTTCCAGAATTCCATAACATAGTCTATAGGCTGATCAAATGGAGGATCTTCTAATGACGCACCACCTGAAGCTACACCTTGGGGATCCATCAAATTGTCAGGGGGGGTGAACACTAAGGGGCAAGGAAACAAATAACATATCAAAACATGGTTATTGCCATTTCAATTTAAAAAATTTACAATTTCCAAAATAAAACCTTGAAAAACAATTCTTAGAAATGATGAAAACCCCAAATGATCCACAAGGAGAAACTAGAATTGATGGGTGACTCAGACATATGGTTGGCGGCCATATGTCGGTCACTCCACCATCACAAGGCGCACTCTTGGGTAATGTCTCCAGTTCAACATGGCTTTCAAGACCATGTAATCTCAAAAAGGTCACTTGAATGTATTTCATTTCATTTCCCAATATAAAACAATTCAAAAGAACCAAAAGAGACCAAAAACCCAAACATCACATGGTATCCCGAGGTTTAGAACAAGCAAGGGCTCATGATGACCTTCTCATCCATATGCCTTGAGTCCTGAAAATTCAACTCCTTCTACCATGACAATCCCAAATAATGGTGGGTGCTCTAAAAAACAAGGTCTTCACGAGAGCCGAACCTATTCTGATACCATTTTGTCACAAACCAAGCTGGGTCGACCCTGAACTGGTCACCCGAGCTAGTCCATGACATGGCCTGAGAGGCATTCCTAATCCACCCGGGCTGGTGAAAAGCACCAGGGCATCAAAAGAGAGTGACATGAAATGATTTTTCCCAATGAAAATAAATAATGCAGTGGAATGAAAATATAAAAATGCAAATCAGAAAAACAACACAAAAACAAAGAACGACCAACAAAAACAAACTAACCTGACCACGACCAAAAAACCTCGTGACTCTAAGAGTCTCTCACCAATCCACAACCAACTATCGCCCACGATGAGAAAACTCGAGTTAAACATGCAATAGAAACTAAAAATAGAAAAACACTACAGGCGTGAGTATTAAATATTAGTAGGCGTTCTCAACAAACTATTTCCAATGTACTACCTTTAAATAAAGAATTTACCAACTTCAGTTTTGAACTAAATTTTATAAAATATTGGTTTCCACAAACACTTTAATTTCTAAAACATGTAACATATCATTGCCCTTTTTATTTTAAATATTTAGATTAATGTTGAAAGAAAATGGTTACATTGCATTTTAAAACATTTTTGAGGAAATTTAGAAATCCTTACTTTAGTAGTTAGTCAAAAGGAAAACCACACACAACACACAACACACACTAAAAGAAATGGAAAAAAATGGCACATAGGGTCCAGAAACTGAGCTTGACCTGTTAATCATCCACCACATTAAAATAAGCACTAAATGAAACGTGGGTCAAACCAAGGAGCTCGTGAACAATACAGAATGTACCATACATGTTACTCATCTAAAAGGAATGAATATTATCGATGACGTCATAATGCCCTAACACCCAGTGTTTCCCTACAAGGCCTAACCGAGGGGCCCAATCCCCTAGAAGAGTATAATTTGTACTAAGGGCCACTAGTCAATTCGTAATCTAAACTAGTACAACAATTGTTCTCAGAAGATTCACTTACTATGCCAGGTTCTCATGTCAACACATATAATAAAAAGGAAAGGGGTGATTAAACAATGTCAATCACGTAACACAAACATCACACACAAATCATGCATCCAACGTACCCCAAATATCACCCCTGAGTCACCCCAAATATATTTTTCCAAAATAATTTATTTTATTATAGTTTCAAACAGGCCTTCACCAATTTTAAAGAAAAACCTCGTTTCACAAGAGAACTCAAACACTTGTTCACGCTTCAAAATAAATAATTTACCAATAAACTAGAACTAAATTTTAAATTCCATGAATTTTTTTTAAAGTCCAAACAAGAATTTTTTCACTACTGGGTGTCTGTTCATCAAAAAAAATATTTCAAGTGTCGTGTATAAAATAAATGGCTCTTTTTACACCAAATAATCATTTGAAAATTAATTATATTATATTATTACACATTTATTAAAATTAATAAAATATCAAGAAACAAATAAATTATGAATTTAAAGGCGAGTGCAGTGGAGGTTCTACCTCAACTCGCAGTCCAAACACAATGGCACATCATGCCTTGCACAGACACACAATCACACATAAGCTAACAATCTTAGTTTTATATAATTACCTTGCCAATGCACTGAAACAAATGTACAACAACTAAAAATCCATAACCACTGACTTAAGACAATCCAAATGAAACAATGGTTTAGAAACCACCTCGATATGTGTTCAAAACATACTTCACACCATTTACATTATTTCGTAACAAAATTTAAAATTTATGGGAAAAAATAATAATAATAAATCATTTGACCCGCTTATCAAATCATTTCAAAGAACTCCATAATATTCTACCCCAAAAAATAATTTGGAGGAACTTTTGAGAATAACCAAATCACCATATTAAACATCCAAAATAAATTTAAAAGGCCATTACATGCTTCTAAAATTTACAAACCACCCGAAAACGCCATCTAGGCTTTTTATCAAATAAGTATCATGGAAAAATTCATTAAACATACACTGCAGATTAAGAATGAACAAAAAAAACAATCATTCAAATGAAAAAATCTTTCTAAACATATTAATCCATTAATCAATAGTAAATGAAGCTACGAAAGGTGAGAAATCAGCAAAACGTGAATGCAACTCTATAGAATAAAAATCCGAGACTCAGAAATAATGCAACAAGGTTTATGCACCTCATGACATTTCCAAATCATAATTTTCACCACATAATTAATCTATTGACTCATGTAAATAATCAAAAAATAAACCAAAAACATGTCCAATAACATATAATCATGTAACCACCTCAAAAGATGAAGAACTTCCTATAACTGGTGAGGAACTTCAATCGCCCCATCGACGCACCTAAAGGAGTCTCAAAAAACATTGAAAATCAATTTGGACCCAAAAATTTTAGGGATATAACTGAAAGAAACCTTAAACATGGCATAACCGAAGCAAGAAGGGGGAAAATTGAACAATCGGGCATGGGAGGTCACATGTTGGTTGTCATAGAAGAAGCGACATGGGTAAGAGGGGTCGCGGCCAGACGGGGGGTTATGCTGGTGAGGAGAGGCCGACTAGAGGCGATGTCGGCAATGGAAATCACCGGAGGGGGTCTGACCATGGGTTAGGGGGTAGAGCGTCGAACCTAATAGGGGAGATTGGAAGGATGCAACGTGCGTGGAGGGCTGCGGGGAGGGAAGGTCGGGCGCTTCTGGGGAGTGCAGGCCGAGGTTAGGTGCGTCAGGACTGGAAATGGTGTCGTGGGTGGATGGATTAGGCATGGTGGAGGGTGGGGAATGCACCAGAGGGGTGTGTGGATAGAGATCCAACAGGAGGGCCAGGCGGAAGGAGGTTGTCCTGGAAGAGATGGTTGGTCGACGGCGGGGCGTGCTGGAATAGAGGATGAGAAGGGAGGAGCAGGTTGGGGTCACGCTGCGCACAGGAAAGGGTTGCGCGCCTTAGGGAAAATGGGGGGTGGGGGAGATTCTATCTGAAACCATAAAAAAGGTTAAAAAGAATAACAAAAAATACTAATTAAAATTAATAATAACAATATTAATATGTATAATAATAATAATCATCATAAAATTAAAATTAATTCTAACATTCATTTCATTTATAATATTTATAATAAAAATAATAATCATAACTTTAATAATATTATTCATAACATTTTATAACAATAATATAAGAATAATCGTGATAATAATAATAATGATAAAACAAAAATAAAGGTATTGGTATCAATTAAAAAATAATAAAAATATTAGAAATAAAAAATTTAAATGGAACAATTAATGTTTTTTTAATTACAAGAATAACTTATTTTCATTTTCCGAGAACAGGAGGTCACATAGTTACCCGGGAAAAGCCGCCTGGGTTTTCTGAAATGCTCTCCGCTCGTCCGCCCAACATCATCAAACCTCAAGCGTGGATTTTTTTTAACAAAAACTCAAAAATTTCATCTGGGACTCACCCCAGACCGCATCAAAAATATTTAAAGGCAGAGAAACAATTACATTAAAATAATCTCATAATTCGGGGTGTGACAATACATAACCTATTCACACTAATGGAAGGAAATACATGAACCAAATGAATTATTACATGATTAAAATATCAAATTGGTGAGGAATGAATCGATCTTGCCCTAGATTCTGAGTGGATACTTCCTTGGGCCTCGAGAACCCCGTTCCGAATCAAAGATGAGGTTTTCATAGGTTGATAACCACATGGACACTTGTTCTTATCTATTCCTTAGATCTCTGATATACTACCATAGGGTCCTTTTCATTATTACCTAATACCTCGGGTACACTCCTTGTATCCATCATTGACTAGTAGGTGCCATGGTAAAATCCTATATTGATTGGTATTTTATTAGCCTCATTTTACCTTTTTCGGTCACCTTAGACATGGTAGTCACCCTATTATGGAATGCAATTGATTACGCTCCTTGTATTACACTCTTACCCCTTATCTAGACATAGATACTACTGAGTTATCATTCTATGAGAATTATGTTACCTTTGTTGTTACCCTAGAACTCCCTCACTGGGTATCATTTTCCGGGGGCCTTATTATGTCTTGTGACATTCACTACATATACTATCATGATGTGATGTCAGTGTTAGTTATGCCTCATGCGATCTATTAACATTAATTGGTAATTGATTAATTATTGAGCTTGTTACATATTCAGACACCATCTGAGGGTTTAAGTAGGTACTTGGGTATTTAGTTATTTTTTACTACATGTTTTACTTATATATACATGCCTACACACTTTTATATTCAATTTCACAGTCCGGATGTTATAAAAATTATTGGTGGTGGCCCATAGAGATTTATCTCACACCCTCTCCTAGCGTCGTTTATACCCAGAGTATATTACATCGTTGTAGGTATTGACAAAGGGAAGCATACAACTTCCAACATCTGGTTGCATTTTTATTAGGATGGAGCTTGATATAAGATGGCCGAGTTGGATCTCTAGATGTTTGGAGTAGTCTTTGTTTTCTTTTACATAGTGGAAAATTTTATTCCTATTATCTTGTATCCATGTTTTCCATTTTTCTAGTGACAATACATTACATCATAGTTTTTTATTTGATACAGTTATTGTTATTCCGATTTGTCTATTGCATTAGTTTTGTTATAATATTTATTTATAGTGATTCTACTATTTACTATTAATTTTTAATCTTTCGAATGAGCTACACTCTTCTAATGAGGTCATAGTCTTCCCACAAAAACACCATAGGCCCTCGTTTCTATTCCGTAGTATCTGGCATTTGGGAAGACATGTTTGATGCCATGTCTGCACCGGGATCGAGGAACCCATTTAGTAGCATCCGAGTCCGGGTTGTTACAAAGTGGTATTAAAGGAGTTTCTTTTCATTCATTACTATTTGGATACAATAGATTGGAGAATTGGAATTCTTGGGACTTGGTCATATGCCATGCTTGGGCATCGTGAACCCATGTTCAGGGTAAAAGCCATGTTCCCCAAAATGAAATTTTTATTCTATTTTGCCTATTATACTTTATAATATTTCACTATTGGGTGATGCACATGTTGTGTAGTGTTATTGATTATTACTCTTTTTGAGGGTAATATTTTATCCTCATACTGATGATATGATGGCATGTATTATTGCTAAATGCATCATTATAGGCACCTATAATCCACACGTCATGTATATTGCTATGCCACATAGGTTCATTATACTACATTGTATTGCATGATGTGCTTGGGACTGTTGAGTGATGTTGTGATAGTTGTTTGTAAATATATTACTTTGGGTCTCAATGATTTATTTCCTACCTCAATTCATGAGATGTCTGGGCCCTCATTGGATAGGATGAGTATTTTACCAAGTAAATCCATTATACTATAATGAAATGGGTGTCATTTCTGGTGATAGTTGTATGGGAACTTATTCATCATAAAAGATTATCCATTATAATGTGAATCCTAACATATAAAATTAACTGGTTTCACATCCTTTCCCTGCATTATCAAGTCTTTAAAAGGTAAAGGTGAGAACTTGGAAATTAACTATGAAATGGCATGAAACTTATACTTGATCACTTACTGATACCAAGTCATAAAATTAGGTAGTTTGGTGTTGTATTCCATGGGGTAGTGAGTTTTCTTATGTTCAGATTCTGTTAGTGGTGAAATATTTTGATCATATTATTGTTCTAAGGAGTGTGCTTGGAATTTTTAGACCAATGCCGTCATGACAACCTTGTGTCGTTGTCTAGGAGGGTGGTGATGACCATTCTCAAGACATGGTGGGCCTTGAGATACTAGTATTACCTCTAGGAGTGCCAATTGAGGCACCACCAGCTGTATCTAATCCCAGCACTGATTCCCAAGCCCGTGATAGTTTTTTATGTCTAATGCAGTCAATTAAAGGTTCTCCATAAGTTGCACCTACGATGGTCGATCTGACCCGCAAGTTCCAGTAGCATCCTCCTCCTATTTTTTCAGGGGATGGTGGTTCTCGGGCAGCTAAATCATGGTTAGAATCCATGATGTATATCTTTGAGCATCTAGAAATGCCTCTATAGATGAGGGCTGAGCTTGCTACATACATGATTCAAGATTTAGCCAAGCTTTAGTAGGGTGTGGTTACCTAGGCCGGCCGTCATCAGGGAATGTTTTGGGTCGACTTCTATCCTAGCTTCTATGATTAGTTCAATCCTCAGACACTATGAGATGACAGAGCCGGAGTGCTCATGCATCTCGAGTAGGGTTCTATGTTAGTTATGGAATATTCATAATGTTTCACTAATTTACTGTACTTTTCACCACTTCTATCTATTGATGAGCTTTCACGTGCAAGATGTTTTGAGGATGGGATCCAGTGCACCATCCTTACATAGGTGAATGTCTTTCTCCTTCCTACCTTTTGTAAAATAGTTTATTATGCCCTTATCACTAGGAATAACCTTAGTTACAGATTTAGTATTGGGTTTAAAGGATTAGTGTTGTGTCAGGCTAGCAGTTCTTCCGGTGGTAGGAAACCCTCTGTTAAGATTTTTCGTCAGGGCAGCGATAGCCAGAGTATCTAGTTTGATAGCTTTATGGTGTGTCATCAGTGTAGAAGACCAGGGCTTAAGAATCCATAATGTTAGAAAGATCCTATGTAGTGTTGATCTTGTAGTCTTATGGGTCATCTTCTGCTCTTTTTCATGAACTTTCCACCAGCTTTGTGTGGAAAAGGATCAGCATCCACTCTACCAGCATGAGAGAATTCTTTTGCGCCACGTTAGGCGTGGAGTTGGAATAGCACTGGAAAGTCTGAATGAGGAGGAAGTTGTGGTGATGGTAGTGTAAAGACCCAGAAATTTCAAGAATATTTTTTCTTAATTTATTTGGAATTTTACGAGTCCTCAGTTTCTGACAGCACTTGATTCCGAGGCCCGGTGTTCCTGGAATCAATTCCCAAAGCTTATCTCATGTACATTCAGTAAACGAACGAGCAGGTTTTTCTATATTTTGAACTGGTGCTAAAAATTGAAATCCAAGGGCACTGATGAACTCGCAACACCGGTAATTTCTTAAGAGGACCTTTACCACAGTTGCATTTTAAGCATGTTGATAATGATTATTTGGGGAATTAGTTTAAAATAAATAAAATTGTTAAAACAATTTTATTTTATAACTTTGGAAGTTAAATCCTCCAATGGGATGTTATTGGTGGGACCCACAACCACCCAACTTCCCATGTGTGGATAAATGAGAGGCGGGGTCCACACAAGCCCCAACCTTTCATCTCCCTTAACCATCTTTAAACTCCCCAAATAACTACCTTAACCCCCCCCCCCCCCCATTAAACACCCTTGTTTAATGTTGACAACTCTCCCAATATTTATGAGATCTTCCATCTCGTCTCCCTATCGTTAACTAATTTCCAACACATTTAATTAATGAGGTGGTTTGAATGTTTTAATTTGATATGGCTTGTGTTAAATATAATAATAAGATAGCTTATTATTTTATTTTTGGGGAAGGCTTTGTTGTGTGGGAGCTCTTGAGTTTTTGGGGAAGAACACCGACCCTCCGACGAAGAACAATGACTTCTTCGGTGAAGAATGCCGGTTCCATGAAGAAAGATGATGTTCCAACCATTATCTTCTTCGCGACAAGTGAGGAGACACCTCTTCCTCCTTGAACGCACTCCCACATGGCCTACGAATTCTTTCCCCACGACGCCGTCTTCTGTGATGCCGGTCGTGCGACGTCAATTATCGGGGTAGGGGATTAAGTTCAATTTTAATAGATTAAAATTGGTCCTCGGTTCGTCATTGTATAACCTTGATTTTCTCAGCCTATTCATACCGCTTAACACGGAGGGTGTGGGCCGAACAAATATGGCCCTATGACCCTCTGTTTGATATTGTTTAATCATATGGAATCGACGATTGGAGGCAGAACGCGGAAGAGACCGGAGGCGCAAGGGTCACCGTCGCACAGGCTAATAAAAGCCGCGACGGAGGAAACGCGGTGCCATCGCACCGTACCGAGGATTCGGAGCCGTGGCCTATGTAGTCTACAGTGGAGGAATTTGGTGTCATCGCCCGACTATGCTTTGGGAACTGTGGCCCGCTTTGCGGGCCGCTTCAACGGAAGGACTGGCCGGCCGGGCGGAGTAGAGCCGCTGCGCTAGGAGGGCACCGCTCTGGAGAACCCGCAGCCCGCCCATGCGGTCTGCTTGCACCAGAAGGTCAGCCGGCCTAGTCGATGGTTTGGGAGGTTGGTGCCGCTTGGCACCACTGGTTCGGGCATCCGGGGGGCCGCGCCCCTGCCTCAGACTACTCGGCCGGCTGGCCGAGCCAGACGGGTCGCGCTTTGCCGGGCCAGGTCGCGCCACCTCGGTCTGGGCCATGCCCACTTCAGGCCAGGCTGTGCCTTTCAGGACGAGTTGCATGAATCTTTGGGTCATTCCGACACCTCTACCGGGTCGGACCCGCCAAAAACTGGGTGACCCGACCCGCTAGCCTACTGGGCTTAACGGGTCGGGCCCGTTGTTCACTTATACGTGAATAACTTAAAGACCGCATGTCCGATCGACGCGGATTCTACGACACTAGGACCCTATTGACAAGACGGTTCTTTTGCGATACTCTAAGTGAGTTTTGGACGACTTTTGAAAATAGCTGGGTTTGGAACGAGCGTAATTCCAACTGGGCCCTCGGAGCGGAAACACTTATAACTTAAGGACCAGACATATGATTGACGTTCTGTCGACTATGTTGGAGTTCTATTGATGAGACGGTTCTTTTAGCATACTTCAAATAAGGTTTTGATTCATTTGGAGTATGTCCGAGTTGGATTGTACCCGAAATCCAATCGGGCCCTTGGAACGGAAATGCTAATAACTCACAGACCGGGCGTCCGATTGACGTGTCGTCTGTTACATTGAGACCCCTATGATGAGGTGGTACTTTGAGATACTTCCACGTGAGATTTCATAATACTTGGAAGTATTGACCAGTAGCTCATGGAGAGGACCCTACAAGAGATGAGCGTACGTAGTGCGGAGAACTAGTAGCTGTAGACCTGACGAATGCTTGGCCGATTCGACACGGAGTGATTAGATTAGCCCAGTGGACGGAGCGCCCAGTATTTGGCGGCAGACCCACAGAGGACGGAGCTCTTGGTAGTTGGCAGCAGACCTGCAGTACTCGACATGAGGAGTACATCTGTAGGCTATTTGGGGGAGTGCCTGGTATTTGGCGGTATACCCATAGCGGATGGAGCGCCCGATATTTGGCACCAGACCCGCGGTACTCGATAGGAGGAGTACCTCAGCTGTCTAAGGTTAGTGGGTAGCACCTATGAGTCATGATAGGTCCACTGTACTTGACAGAGGAGGAGTTCTCGAACATTTGTGGTTTTGATAATGAAAATCCTGGTTTGAGCTGAGTCAATGACCTTTCTATTTTCCTCATGATTGAGATGGGTTACTTGATAACTTTGGTATATGTATGAGCATATAACTAAGTAAAGTTTATCTGTTGAGATCTTTATTTTTGGTTTATCCTTGTTGGATTTGGTGAGACCTTGAGCATCTAGGGGTCCCTACTGAGTATCGTTATACTCACCCCTGCACGGGCTATGCCCGCACCATGTTGTGTTGGATGTAGACGATGGATAGCGCTGACCGAGGCAGAGTGTACGAGGACTGGATAGTACTCGGAGAAGGACACTCAGCAGGACGGCACACAAAGGAGACTGATTGACACGGAGTGCTGAGGAGGACATCTGTACCTACCCTTCAGGTTGGAACCCAGAGGACGATCCAGGAGCTGCTTCCATCTCCCAGTTGTTTGTCTTTTCAGTTGTACATTCTTTCAGTTGTAGTTGTACCTTTCTGTTGGGCTTGTATTTCCACCCCCTTTGTAGTTTCAGCAATAGTTTTACTGCTTTACTTAGTGTTTTCTTCCACTTGTACTTTGGTTTTGTGTGAGTTTACATTTTTTAATGGCAATTCCTTCCCAGTTATAGGGATTTACGCCTTTAGTGCTAGTTTCCAACCCCTGGCCTACGGAAGGTGGGCTTGGGGTAGTTACAACATAGGGTCTGGGGGACGAGTCGTGAGAGGTAGTCTAGCCCCTAATCACTAGTAGCACTATTAGAGTAGTCCTGATTGTGTCAGTCCATCTATTTCACAGAGTCGTGGACCAAGTTAGTTGCATACCTTACAGCCGAAACCTGAGGATCATGATTCAGGGCCATCTATAATACGAGGTACTATTCTAGTAGCCTCATATTTTGTCTCTACCTTATTTGATATAGGTTCTTTAGAATATTTTATTTCTGTATCTATTTTGGAAAGTCATGGACTAGAGATATAGCATCGTTATTATGTAATGGACCTCGATACACTGTTGGGAATACAGACAGAGGGCATCCACCAATGCAGGGATTGTCCCAAGCACGACTATTATCCCAGTCTGTATGAGTATATTGTTATGTTGTTCAGTCTTACAAACTCACCTATGATTTTCATGTCTTTAATGAATTTGGTTTTCCACCCCTATTTGGACTCTATTTTCATGGTATTTGTGGACGAAATCTTGGTGTATTCTCACACTTGTAACTACCATGCCAAACATCTTGATATCATTATGACTACACTGAGCGAGCATCAGCTTCATTACAAGGTTTATAAATGAAACATGTGGTTTGAAGAGGTCCACTTATTTGGTTATATTATTTCTGAATCAGCAGTATCTTTTGACCTTGAAAAGGTTAGTGGTGTAGTTTCTTAGGGGCAGCCGAAAAACTTGTTTGATATCAGGAGTTTCTAAGGGATCGACGGATGATACAGAAATTTCATACAGGACTTCTCACATATTTCATCACCTCTTAATAGTCTTAAAATTAAGGTTTTAAGTTCATATGGTTAGAACCATGGAAGAAATCCTTTTAGGAGCTGAAACATAGGCTTATCTCAGCACCGATTCTGATTCTTCCAAAACATGGGAAAGTATATATTGTCTTCTATGATGAATCTGTAATTGGCCTTGGAGAAGTGTTGATGAAATAACACAATGTTTTTTAGTACATATCTTAGTATTTGGGGCCTCACAAGAGAAATTACATGACACATGACCTTGAGCATGCATCAGTTTTCCATACCTTACGTTGCTGGAGACACTATCTATTGGGGGGGTACTTTGTGGTTTATACAGATCAAAAAAGCCACAAGTATATATTCTCTCTATGTGACCTGCTCCTCAGATAGAGTAGATGGGAAAAGTATCTATAATCTATTGATTTTGATCATGCCTGTATTCCTAGAATAGGCAATGTGGTCACTGATGCACTGAGTTGGAAAACTCAAATGCATGCCGTTCTGGAAGTGAGTGATGAATGGAAGTTAATGGCCCTCTTTTTCAGAACATGAACTAGAGTTTCATGATAGTCACGAGTTGTATTACCTCTCAGCCTTAACAGTTACCTCTTGTCCCCTTAAGAAGGTGTGGAGTAGGTAGTTTGGAAATCCTGAAGGCTTTGTTCTCTATGAGAGTATATCAATAGATAAACCCCCTATGGATTGGTATATAAAAAAGATGATATCGTGTGCCTATGTAGATGTATCTGGGTTCCTACATATTTGAGAGAAGAGTTGATGAAAGAGTCACTTGATTTTTAGTGGGTAGTTCATCCTAGAATTTCAAAGATGTATCAAGATATGTGACGCCGGTATTGGTGTCCTAGAATGAATTTTCAAATTAAAGGCTTTGTCACTAGGTGTTCCACCTTTCATCTGGTGAAGGTAGAGCACCTGAGACCTATAGGCTTATTACAACTACTTGTAGTCCCGTAATGTAAATGGGTAGATGTTGATATGGATTTCTCAGTAATATTACCTAGGTCTCCAATGGGTAGCGATGCTATCTAGGTAGTCAGTGACCGACTAATGAAATCGTCACACATTATTCCTATATGGGATACTTTATCAGTTGATGAGTTGGGAAGACTATATTTCTATGAGATCATATGACTACACGAGGATACATGTACTATAATTTCAGATATGGATGATTATTTCACTTCATAGTTCATGAAAGGTTTATAGAATGCTAAGGGGACTCAGGTGCTTCTAATAATAGTTTTTCACATTCAGACCTATGGGCAATCAGAACGGGCAATACATGTTCAAGAGGATATTCTATGATCATGTGTCATTGATTTTGGAGGTTCTTGGGATAAGAATATCACTCTTGTCAAGTTATTTTATAATAAAAATTTCTAGGATGAAATTCAGAGGGATAATTTTGATGACTTATATGGTAGGCCATACCTTTCACCCTTTTTCTGGCTAGTGATAGGTGAGGCAGCCTTAATAGGTCCTCATATCGTTTAGGAGACTTCCATGTACATTCAGTTGATCATGAAGTGTATGAAAACATCTCAGTCTATACAGAAATTTTATGTCGATCACCATCGACAACCCCTTGATTTCATGTTTTCGGATCATGTTTTCCTTCGGGTATCACCTTGGATTTAGCATAGATGGTTAAAGAAGTAGGGAATGTTTCTGCCACGTTATGTTGAGCCATTTAAAATTCTAGAGGGAGTCAGGCTGATAGCCTATCAACTGCTGCTACCTCATAGGTACCATTCCAAGCATGCCTTATTTCACATATCACAACATCACCAATATCATAATGACTCATCTCATAACATCGATCACAAGGAAGTTGATATAGATGATGATTCTTCTTTGAGGAATATCCAGTACACATCATCAACTGAATCATGATGGTTCTATAAGGCAAGTCGGTCCCACTAGTATAAGTGCTACGGTAGCACGTTCGAGTACATGAGGAGACTTGGGAGAGGAAAGATGATGTACATGATCAGTAGCCAGAGTTGTTGTCAAAATGTGTTTCATTACCACTGGAAGGAGAACTCAGGGGGGTGGTGAGTTCTTTTATAGGGGGAAGACTGTAAGAAATTGAATTTTTACTCAGGTATGGTTTCTTTAATTTTTAGTATATATATTTACTTAGGACCTATTATGGATTCCTAATGAGTTATTAATTGTTCTAAGGGTGTCCACGACTTGTTCATTTCTTAAAACCCCATATTTGTTTTTGGAGAAAATATAATATTCACATAGTTTGGAGTAAACAGTGCAATATTCCTACATGGTTTTCCAAACCGTGTAGTTGGTGTTTTTAGGATAGATCCAACTCACACAGTTGGTGCACAATTGTGCAGCCTAACCACGTCAGCACCTCTTTTTCCCCTAGTATCTAAGATAGGTTGCACCCAGTTTGATAAACTTTGTGGACCAAACTATTTGGGCAGAGCCATCATGAATGATTTCCACACGGTTTGAAAAATCGTGCGGGCAAACCATGTGTATTTTTTTCTATGTAAATTTTTAGTTTTTCCCTTAATGATCTAATTAGGCGACCCATTCCTCCCTAATATGAGTTTATATGGGATTTACCTATTTCTCTCTCAATAAGGGGCCTTTTGATGATCTAAACATGGCATCAAGAGATCTCCTTAATCAGGCATCTGATCGAGATTTCTTTTGTCACGTTGGATATGCAACTATACGTACTCGAGTCCTTTTTATCCATTCTTCTTCTATTTTTCTCTTGACCAAGATATCACCATGTGAGTTTTATTCACCTTTTCACAGATCTGCTCTGATCTAAGAAAAATCAAGGCTTGATACCGGAGAAGATAGAACATACAACCTTAAGGTCGGTGGTCTATAACTTATGCCTAAAATTTGTTTATTTTGGAATGTTCATGTGGAGCCCACCGGTTTTATTGGAAGCCATTTCATAAATTTACATGACAAGATTATACTTGTTAGAATCATATTAGTAGAATATTTCTAAATATGTGATTAGTTGTTAGTGGTTACAACCACAACTCAATCTGCCTCATGTTTATGGTTATTTCGTAATTGAGTTTTAGTGTTTTGAGATGTTTGAGAAATGGTTAAGTTGACCCATTTCTTGACCTTCCTAAAGGAGAGTTTTCTTAAAATAAATTCCTTGTTATTAATGAGTATTTCAAAATTGAATGTACCATGTATGCTCACAACTTGACCAGCCTAAGGTAAGTTCTTTTAAATTTATTATTAAATGTGGAATGAGAAATGAAAAGTATACTATGTATATAACATGGTCTAAACAAATGAGATTGAGTAATGGTTACATGTCCGTAGAACCCCTTTTAATAATGATGGATGGTAGTTTAGTGAAATGCTATATTTGAATATGACATAATGGTTAATTAAGACTTGATTAAATGGTTGAAATGCTACATGGCATATCCATACTAATGGAAGAAAATGCATGGACCAATAAATAAATGTTTTCAACTCTAGATGACCTATCCCCAAAAATGGAATTCAAGACATAAGAGTGGACTAACTCGAGATGACTATAGATTCTGAGAGAAGAATACCTTGGGCCTTGGGAACCCCATTACGATTCAAGGATGAAGTTTTCATAGGTTGATACCCTCATAGTCTCCAGTTATTATATATTTTTAAGATTCCCAATATACTAACATAGGGTCCTTTTCATTATTACATTATACATCAGAAACACTCCTTGGACCCAACATTGGCCGGTAGGTGACATGGTTAAAGCCCATAGGGCCCAGTCATTGCTTAGCCCTATTTTACCATGGATGATCACCTTGGAAATGGTAGGTTCGTTATTTTGGACTTCCATGGATTATGCTCTTAGATTTAACACTTACCCCTTACCTAGACACAGATAATACTGAGTTTGCATTCTGTGAAAAAAAGTTACCTTGGTTATTACCCATGAACTCCCTCACTGGAAATAATTTTCATGTTTCCTTGTTACAACTTGGGACCTTCATTACTTACACGATCATAATGTGATGTTAGTGATGGTAGGGCCCCATATGAAATATTAACATTAAATGGTAATTTCTTAATTAATGAACTGGTTACATGTTCAGACTCCAGCTGGGGGATGAATCAGGTACTTGGGTATTTTTTTTATTTTGTACTACTTTTTTTACTTATATATACATGCAAGTAAACTTCCATATTACCTTTAATAGGATGAATATTATAAACACTGTCGGGGGTGGCCCACATAGAATTATCTCACACTCTCTATAGGCATCATTTTTACCCAAATTAGATAACATGGTTGCAGGTATTATCAAATGGAATCATACGACTTGAAACAATTGATTGGTTAATGATTAGGATGGAGTCTGATAGCTAATGACCAAGTTGGATCATAGGATTCTTGGATTTGTATTTTTTTCTTTTACTTTGTGTTACGTGTTATTCCTACTATCGTGTATCCATTTTTTCAAGTTTTCTATTGACTTGTAACACCCCAAGCTTCCATGGTACGCTTCTCTTTTAATAATACAAAAGCGTCTGTTGTACGCAACTTCAAGTTCTAACACACCCCAACCAATCAAACTCGCCATTATGAATAGTAATACCCACTTTTTAAAATTTTATAAATTTTATCATTCAAAATGAACTTCATTTTTTGATTCTTAATATTGAAATTAGCTTAGGGTTAATTTTTGGTATTTTTCTAAAAACATTCAATTTTCGATGAATAGAGAAAAACACCGAGTTGTAGTTTAAAACTGAATTTTTATTTAAATAATTATTTATTTAAATTCATTTTAGGTCAATATAGATACATAATACCTATATTTGTTCAATTTAAATCGTTGGAGTTAGTTTATAATAATTTTAAATATATAAAAATTTTATTGAACTTTTCACCGTCTTTTACCCACCTCTTAGAAGAATTTGAAAATTCACATAAATCTTAATTTTACTGCTTCTGTGGGTGGAATTTCAAAAATCCGAGAGACATGGTTGATATCAGTAAGAAAAATTTTGTTCAATAAGATGAAAATAATATTTGGTGAGTAGTAACGTTTTACTTTTATTTACCACGATTAAAAGTAAATAGGGTAATTAAGGGTAAAAATGATATTATTATTACCATAACACATGTTCTCATTCTATTGGATAAGTGTAATTCGACCAAAAACAACCTTAGTAATAAAATATGAATCTATTTGGTCCAATTGGATTAGATTAGGAAATTTATTATAATTTAATTCAAAGAATAGATAAAAGAGTTAAAATCAATGTTTAATAACTAAAACATTTTTAATATAGTGTTAAACATAAGATACATTCGACTATAAATATTCTTTAGAAAGCTACAAATATTTAATAAATAATGATATTTTATTTATATTTTTTATAAATTAAATAATTTATTTTATATATGACATAATGATGATGCATTAATTAACTAATTAGTTAATGATTAAAATAATTGACATTATAAATATCCAAATAAATGTAATTTGAGACTTTTAATGAATTAAAATAATTTTCTTGGTTAATATGACATATTAGGGTCAGTTAGATGAATTTATTTTGAAGTAATAATTCTGTTATGAATTTATAAAAAACAAAATACCAAATAGTGTCAAAATTGATATAAAACAGTTTTTAAAACAAATATTATATTATTAATTGATATTATATTCCTAAAAATCTAAGGTTCGGCCAAAAGAATTATATAATTATAGGTGTATCATTAATAAAACACTTGGGGTTCTCTTGGAAGTATATAGTATGTTTATTAATCATATAATATAAAAATACAAAGAGACATGGTAAATGTCAAACTATTTAACTAAGAGTTAAATCTAAAAGATAAAGGTAATATAGTGACCCCAACCTGTCTAAAACCTACTGGTTGAGTGGTTTTTGACCCATACCCACCTTATCTTTTAAAAAGCTCATTTTTGAGCCATTATAAACCAAAAATGATTTTATTATAAAATAATATTTTTAGCTTTCCCTAAGGTGCCCCTCAACCCTCTTATAAAAGGTCACTCCCCCTTCTCTCTAATTAACACATTCAAAGACATTTGGATCAGACAAAACCAACCCAAATACCCTCTAAACTGTCCTCCCTTCATTATAGAGGCCTTACTTTTGTCAGAAAGGAAACTGAAGGAGCCCTTTTGATAAAATCAAAAGGAAGAACCCGAAGAAGAGGTAAATACATCATCACCTCTTTCAAGTTTTCTTCTTCTTCCACTTCCTCTTTCTTTGTTGTTTCCATTATAAAATAATAACTACAGTATCTTCTATACACTATGATGTTATTATAAATATGGTACAACCATATTCATTATTCTATCCATACATTGAATGACATTTCACCATACGTGCGTATGTTCGGCTTACCATCTCCACGTCGTGGTGTAATTGTTATTCAATACATTATTATTTCGATGGGTATAATAATGATGCGAAATTGTTGTAAATAATAAATATAAAATGATAATGATTCTGTATATATGACATACCATCCAATTAAATATTATTTTAATAACTAAATAAGGATATTGTCGCTCATACATACGTACGGATTACTGTCTCCAAGAACGCGATGAGATTCGTTCCCCATATTATCCATTCAAGACTAATTTTCATTAGATGATTAAAAATAATTTTTAAAGACTTAATAACCTTATGAATATGAATAATATAAATCCTATCCATAAAAAACATTTCTTACGTAACAAATCATATAAAAGAAAATGAATCAGTAAACACCCAAAATGACGATACTACTAAGATATTATTAACAAAGAAATAATAAAAGATCATATATGATATCATATTAATGTATAAAATTCTTGTATAATTTAATAACAATTATTTCACCATTATACAGGAGGTTAAACTACCCTCTACCATGGAAAATTACAAGGTAAATCTTAATTTCACAATCTCTTTATTATCCAAGGTGGTTTATACGTAATTATCTATTGGGACCTCTTTATCAACCACATCCATGTTTCTTAAAAATGTATTTCAAAACATTTTCACTATTTAATAGACAATGGGGTAAATTCATTTATACCCTTATTTGACCTTATAAATTTTGAATGGAATTTTTCTGTCATTTTCAAAACAAGGTACTTTATGACATTTTCGACAAAATTAAGCTAATAATGTTTTTTTAACTTATACAGCGGGTGCGGCTATTTTCCACTGTTATAACAACATCAAAGCATCTCTTACAAGATTATAAATTTAATTTCAAAATAAATGTGTTATTAATAATTATGTGAATCTTATATGATTTCCAAATAGAAAGAGATATTTCTCTAAAAAGGGTTTGATTTCGTCTATGTCAACATACTTTGATGGATTTTAAGTTTATTTGAAGTGGATTTATTATGATAAAAAAATTCCATATTTTGTTGAAGGTTTTGTGATATGTTAGACTCTAGATGTGCTATTTTTATACCATTCATGGTTTTTGGTTAAAGTATTTTAATTTCATATGCTAGTTTTAATATGAATGTTTGTGTTATATTTCAACCTTTTTATGTGAGGAAAGTATTAAACCTAGTAAGTGATGGGTGGAGCCCACTATAGGTACTCGATGAATTGGTAGGTCTCGTGAGACAATAAGACATGGAATTGGACGAGGGATTTACCAATTTGATATATGGTTTTGGCTGAGGCCTTAATCATTTTTAGACATCTTGGCTGAGGCCTTGACAAAATGTTTCAGAATGTCTGGTATTATTCATTCCCTCATTATGAAAATAATATTGATGGTTCATGTTGTCATTAGACTAGTAGAATACCCATGATTATGTTTTATTGGGGCATTATTTACTCAGCTCATATTCCTGCCATAAAAGTATTACTTTTTATTTTTGATGAAGGCATATGGTTTTAATTATTCACCATGCTTAATATTTATGTTATCTTCTGCTATATTGCTTACCCTTACTGAGTGTTTGAGCTCACCCCTTTCTTATGTTTCATTTTCCCAGGATATGAAGAAGTTAGTTATGAGTGTATTTTTGGCATAATCTAGGAGGCTTGGAGGTTTCTAATGGAATACATCTTTATTGTATTTTTTTCAAGTTTTCGAGTTAAACTTATGTATGAATCTTGTTTCCAATAATACTAAACTGATCAGTCAATCGAGACATGATTTCCTTGTGATCATGCCAATGATATGTAATAATGAACCGACTATGGGTAACTGGGATCATGGAATTACAATTGGTATCATAGGAAGTTAAGTACAAACCATGGATTCCAGATTTAGATAAACTCAGATTAGAGCAAATTACCCTAAGATAGACTTTGAGGATCAATATAGAAGAACCTAGAAATTTGGTAATATAGTGATTTTGGTAGTTTTCCAAGAAATACATCCCTGTCTAGATACGAGTAGGTAGAGGCGGCTCTGGTAGAGATGTACCTAGTGGTAAAACCCGAAACTCTGCATTGAGCTAGACTCGAATGTGAACTGGTGCACGACAATGGGCCTTGCTGCACTCTTGGTTACGACACTTCCGGGGGATATGATTAGAATACGTCACATTTTTTTACAAACAATTATGAAGTGTTTATGAGTATATACTTCCTTAAAGAAAAAATTTTTATGATTAAGGATTATATCCATAAACTGTTCAATTTATGTTAAGTGTTTTGTAAGTTTGGATTTATGTATTGTGATTCAAAAACTAATCTAGTATATGACATTGTTTAGAAATGGAACCTATTAGAAGGAATGGAACCCGAATCAGTACATGCACTCCATGTAGGGATTTACCTCCTAGTCAAGATAATTATAGTGGAGCTGGTGATACAACTAGTGCTGATCAGCTTATCACCATACTGGGACAACTCACACGGGTTATGAATAATAACTTTACCCATATAGAGAACCCTAATCCACAACATGGAGGATCAATGTTAGATGGATTAATGAGGCAAAAACCACCAACATTTAATGGGGGGTAAAAATCCATTAGTATCTGAGAAATGGATAATTTCTTTTGAGAAAATATTCCACACCTTGGGGAGTAATGAAAGGGAAATAGTTGTCATGGCAGTTTACCGCCTCACTGGAGATGCTGATCAATGGTCTTCATTGATTCAAATCACAAAGGAAGATGATGATGTATCAAATATGGAATTAAGGGAGTTTAAAGAAATTTTATTAGAAAAATACTTTCCTCATGACCATCGAGTGGATATGGAAAGACAATTTCTGAGTCTAAGGGAAAAGGAGGATGAGAATGTCCCGAAGTTTGAATCTAACTTTACAAGGTTAACATGTCACACTGCAAATTATATACATAACAAAATAAATAAGATTGACTGTTTCTTTTGTGGGTTAAAAACATTTATCCATCGAGCATTAGTATCACAATATTTCTCATCATACGAAGATATTGTCTTGTGTGCTATTAAGAAAGAAAAGAAATTATCTATGTCTTATGAATTTAAGAAAAGCAAGAGAAGAAGAGATCTGTTGAACAATATGTGAAAGGAAATAACTAAATAGGGAAGAAGTGAAATGTTGAATATCAACCCTGTGATAATTGTGGAAGGAAGCACCCTGGTTTCAGTCTAAAAGGAAAATGAGTGCTACAAATATGGACAAAAAGACCATCCAAAAGGTGATTTTAAGGGAAAGAAAGATGCTACCAATGTTCAATGCTATAATTGCAGGGAGATGAGACTTTATGAAAATGAATGTCCTAAGAGTTAGGGAAATATACCTTAGAAAAGGCCAAGGGATCAAAGAAAATCTTATACAATCACTAATGCTGAGGTTGATGCCTCGAAAGACATGGTGGATGGTAATTTAATGGTTTCCTCAAGTTTAGGAATTGCTTTATTTGATTATGGATCATCTCATTACATCATATATTCCCAGTTTCCTAAGAAAATTAGATATTTCCAATTTGATTTAACAAGTGATTTGTCAGTCAAAACTCATAAGGGAATTATCATTGCTATAATATTTTGTGAATTAGTTCCCATTAGGGAATATAAATGTTCTTTATCTGCTGATCTAATCATCATACCCATGAATGAATTTGATATAATCCTTGGTATGGATTGGATTTTAGACCATGATGAAAAGATTTATTTTAAGAAGAATTAGGTTACTATTTTTGATGATTATGATAATGAAAACCTTATCTTTAGAGCATAATCGTTACCACCTAATTCTTATTTAGATCCACACCCAGTAGGTCAACTAAATTCAATTAATGGGGAAGAAGAGAATGAAATAACTGTGGGTGAGGAAAAGAATGTTTAAATAGAAGATGTACCTATTGTGCAAGAGTATGTTGATGTATTTCCAGAGGATTTACCTGGACATCCTCCAGAATGAGAAATTGAGTTTTCCATTGATTTAATTCCTGGTTCAAGGCCCATATCAAATACCCCTTATTGAATGGCCACTATGAAATTAGTGTAACTGAAGAAATAACTAGTGAAATTGAGTAATAAAGAATTTATTCACCCTAGTGTTTCTCTATAGAGAGCCCCTGTCCATTTTGTTTAGAAGAAAGATGGATCTATGAGGTTGTGCATTGACTACAGGGAGATCAATGCAATAAAAATAAAGAACAAGTTTTCCCTACCTCGCATTGATGATTTATTTGACCAACTTCATGGGGCTTAATACTTTTCAAAGATTGACCTTCGATCTGGATATCTTTAGTTGTGTGTGAAGAAGGATGAAATTCCAAAAATAGCATTTCAAACCAGGTACGAGCATTACGAGTTCATTATAATGCCTTTTAGATTGACTAATGCACCATCTGTCTTCATGGATCTAATGAATAGATTTTTCAAGGAATATCTTGATGACTCTATAGTGGTATTTATTGATGATATCTTGGTATACTCGAAAATATATGAAGATCATAAAAATCACTTGTGCATTATACTAAAGACTCTGAGAAGACATGAATTATATGAGATGTTTAGAAAGTGTGAATTCTGGATTCATGAGATTTCTTTTCTTGGACATATTGTCTCTAAGGATGGAATCAATGTTGATCCTTCAAAGACCAAGGCAATACAAGAATGGACAACACCGACGAGTATAACTGAGGTACACAATTTTATTGGTTTAGCGGTTTATTATCGATGTTTCATCCAGAATTTTTCTCGGTTGGCTAACCCATTAACAAAGATCACATGAAAAGGGATTAAATTTGTTTGGACAAAATAGAGTGAAGAATGTTTTGAAGAATTGAAGAGAAAATTAGTCAATTATCCTATATTTACTCTACCATCGGGGAATGATGGGTTTGTTTTTTATAGTGATGCATCGAAGAAAGGACTTGGTTGTGTCATTATGCAGAATGATAGGGTTATTGCCTATGCATCACAATAGCTAAAAATTGATGAGAAAAACTACCCTACTCATGATATTGAGTTAGAAGCCGCAATCTTTGCTTTGAAGATATGGAGAAATCATCACTATGGTGAAAAATGTGAGATATATACCGATCAAAAGAGTTTGAAGTATGTTTTCTCACAGAAAGAACTCAATATAAGGAAAAGGATATGTCTTGAAGTACTCAAGGATTATCATTGCACGATACACTTCCACCCGGGGAAGGAAAATAAGTTGGAAAATGCTTTGAGCAGAAAGAATCATGGAGTTTTGAACCAGATGAGAGTTGAAAAGGATCTTATATACATGTATCTAGTAAAGATGGATATGGAAATCACCATGGAAGATGAAACATCAATACTTTTTCAAATTGTTTCCAAACAATATTTACTAGAAAGGATAAAGTGTTCTCAGACCAATGATGAAGAGTTTCAAAAGAAGATTAAAGTTGTGAATGATAGGAGATTAAGTGACTTTGTGTATGAATATGTAATTTTGAAATTTGAGAAGAGACTCTGTGTTCCTGATATACCAGATCTAAAAAGATAATTTTTGGATAATTCACATAGATCCATTTACTCTATACACCCTTGGAGCACCAAAATTTATAGAGATTTGAAGGAACATTTTTGGTGGGACAATATGAAGAGGGAGATTGCTGATTTTTTGTCAAGATGTATGGTTTTTCAACAAGTGAAAGTTGGAAGGCAACAACCTGGAGGAGTTATGTAACCTCTACCCATACCTGAGTGTAAATTGGATATTGTTACAATGGAATTTTTCATGAGACTACCAAAGACTCCTAGAAGTAATGATGCAATATGGGTCATTGTTGATCGTCTTACCAAGTCATCACATTTTCTTGCTATAAGATAAGATTTACAACTTGAACGATTAGCAAGACTATATATTAATGAAGTTGTAAGACTTCATAGAGTACCACTATTGATTATTTCTAATAGTGATCCCCATTTTATATCAAGATTCTGGAAAAGTATTCAGAAAGACCTGGATACTGAACTTCTTTTAAGCATTTCCTACCACCCCCAAACTGATGGACAATCAGAATGAACTATTAAAACCATTGAAGACATGTTGAGACCATGCTCACTTGACTTTCAAGGTATGTGGGATCAATATTTATCTCTAGTATAATTTTCCTATAACAACAGCTTCCATTCAAGTATTCAGATGACACTATCTGAAGCATTATACAGAAAGAGATATCGCACACCAACCTGTTGGGATGATGTTAGTGAAAGAAAACTCGTAGGCCCATAACTTGTGGTGGAAACAATGGAAAAGGTGAAGGTAATCTAAACCCACATCAAAGCAGCTCAAAGTTGATAGAAGAGTTATGCCGATAACTGAAGAAAGGATTTGGAATTTCAGGTAGGAGACCATGTTTTATTGATGGTATCACCATGGAAGGGTCCTATACATTTTAGTAAAAATGAAAAATTAAGTCCCAGATACATCATACATTTCGAAATTATCGAACGAATTGGGGTTGTAGCTTACGATTTGGAAATTCCACCATGTCAATCCAAAGTTCACGATGTGTTCCACGTATCACTATTGAGAAAATAAATGCCTAACCCAACGCATATACTCACCTATGAGGAATTAGAGCTGGAACCCGATATGTCTTATTTCAAAGAGCCTGTCAAGGTTATTTATACAAGAGAAAAAATGTTGAGAAACTGGATGACTCATTTGGTAAAAGTTCTATGGAGAAACCATAAGATGAAGAGGAAACGTGGAAACCTGAGGAATTATGATGAAGAACCACTCGAGTATTTTTACGCATTAATACTCTAGAAATTTTGAGGATGATATTATTTGATTGAGGGGAGAACGTGACACCCCAATCCTCCATGGTACGCTTCTCTTTTAATAATACAATAGCGTGTGTTGTATGAAACTTCGAGTTCTAACACACCACAACCAATCAAACTAGAAGTTATGAATAGTAATACCCACTTTTGAAATTTTAAAAATTTTATCTTTCAAAATGGACTTCATTTTGAGATTCAGAATATCGAAATTATCTTAGGGTGAATTTTTGGTATTTTTCTAAAAACTTTCAATTTTTGATGAATAGTGAGAAACACCGAGTTATAGTTTAAAACCAAATTTTTATTTAAATAATTATTTATTTAAATTAATTTTAGGTAAAAATATATACATAATACTTATATAAGTTCAATGTAATTCATTGGAGTTAGTTTAAAATAATTTTAGACATATAAAAATTTTATCGAACTTTTCACCGTCTTTTACCCACCTCTTAGGAGAATTTGAAAATTCACATAAAACATAATATTACCACTTATGTGAGTGGAATTTCAAAAATCTGTGAGACACAGTTGATATAAGTAATAAAAATGTGGTTCAATAAGATAAAATTAATTTTTTTGGTGAATAATAATTTTTTAATTTTATTTACCACGGTTAATAGTAAATATGGTAATTAAGGATAAAAAAGATATTATTATTACCATTACATAAGTACTAATTCTATTGGATAAGTGTAATTCAATCAAAAACAACCTTAGGATTAAAATTTTAAACTCTTTGGTCCACTTGGATTAGATTAGGCCATTTATTATTATTTAATTCAAAGAAGAGTTAAAAGAGTTAAAATCAAAGTTTAATAACTAAAACATTTTTAATATAGGGTTACTCATAAGATAAATTCGGCTATAAATATTCATTAAAAAAATAAAAATATTTCCTACATAATGGAATTTTATTTATATTTTTTAGACATTATATAATTTAATTTATTTATGACACAATGTTGATGCATTAATTACCTAATTAATGAAGGATTAAAATAATTGACATTATAAATATCCAAATAAATGTAATTTGAGACTTTTTATGAATTACACTAATTTTATAGGTTAATATAACATATTAGGGTTGGTTAGATGAATTTTATTCTATGTAATAATGTTTTTATAAATTTATTGAAAACAAAATATCAAATAGTGTCAAAATTGACATAAAAGTGTTTTTAAAAGAAATATTATATTATTAATTAATATTTTATTCCTTAAATATAATTGTCGGCCAAAAAATTATATAATGATAGGTGTATCATTAGTGAACCACATGTGGATCACATGTACATATATAGTATGTTTATTAATCATATAATATAAAAATACAAAGAGACATGGTAAATGTCAAACTATTTAACTAAGAGTTAAATCTAAAAGATAAAGTTAATATAGTGACCCAAACTTGAATAAAACATATTTTTTGAGGGTTTGTTTTACCCATACCCACCTTATCATTTAAATAATTTATTTTTGAGCCATTAGAAACTAAAAACTATTTTATTATAAAATAATATTTCTAGCTTTTCCTAAGGTGCCCCTCACACCTCTTATAAAAGGGAACTCCCCCTTCTCTATAATTAACTCATTCAAAGCACTTTGTCTTGGAAAAAACCTGACCAAATACACTCTTAACTATCCTAACTTTATCCTAGAGGCCTTACTTTAGTCATAAATACATTTTAAAGGACCCTTTTTATCAAATCAAAAGGAAGAACCCAAAGAAGAGGAAAATATTTCATCACCTCTTTCAAGTTCCTTTCTTCTTCCAGTTCCTCTTTCATTGTTGTTTACATTATGAAATAATAACTACAGTATCTTATATACATTTTAATATTATTATAAATTTGGTACAACCATATTCATTATTCTATCCATCCTTGGAATGACATGTCACCATACGTGCATACGTACGGCTTACCGTCTCCACGTCATGGTGTAATTGTTATACAATACTTTATTACCTGGATGGGGAAAATAATATAGTTAAATTGATGTAAATAATAAATATAAAATGATAATGATTCTATATATATGATATAACATCCAATTATATGTTATTTTAATATCAAAATAATGATATTGTCGCTCGTGCGTACGTACAGATTACCGTCTCCACGAACGTGATGAGATTCGTTCCCCATCGTATCCATTCAAGAATAATTTTCATTAGAAGATTAAAAATAATTTTTAAAGACATAATATCATTTTGAATATTAATAATATACATCTTATCCATTACATACATTACTTACGCAATAAATCATATAAAGGAAAACGAATCAGTTAACACCCGAAATGACGATAATAATAAGATATTATTAACAAAGAAATATTTAAAGATCATATATGATATAATATTAATGTATATGATTATTGTATAATTTAATAAAAAATATTTCACCATTATACATGAGTTTACCCTACCCTTAAACAATAAAATGTACAAGGTAAGGGTTAATTTCACAATCTCCTTATTATCCGAGGTTGTTTATACATAATTATATACAGGGACCTCTTAATCATCCACATCCATGTATATTAAAAATGTATTTGAAAACATTTTTACTATTTAGTAGACAATGGGGTAAAGAAATTTATACCCTTATTTGACCTTATATATTTTGAATGGAATCTTTCTGTCATTTTCCAAACAAGGTACTTTATGAACTTTTCAACAAAATTAAGTTATGAATGTTTTTTTAACTTATACTGTAGGTGTGGATATTTTCCACCATTATAACATCGTCGAAGATTCCCTTACAATATTATAAGAATATTTTCAAAATAAATGTTTTCTTCATAATTATGTGACTCTTATTTTACCTTATATACTAGGACCTCTTTATTATCCACATCCATGTATATAAAAAATGTATTTCAATTTTTTTTACTATTTACTATAAAATGGTGTAAAGTCATTTATACCATTATTTGACCTTATATATTTTGAAAGGAATATTTCTGTCATTTTCCAAAAAAGGTACTTTATGACCTTTTCGAAAAAATTAAGGTATGAATGTTTTTTTAACTTATACGGTGGATGTGTCAATTTTCTACCGTTATAACATCGTCGAAGATTCCCGTACATGCTTATAAGAATATTTTCAAAATAAATGTTTTCTTCATAATTATGTGACTCTTAAATGATTTCAAAATAGAAATAGAAATTTATCTAAAAAAGGTTTTTATTTCATCTATGTCAACATCCTTTGGTGGATTTTATGTTTATTGGAAGTTGATTTATTATGATAAAAAACTTCCATATTGTATTGATGGTTTTGTGATATGTTTGACTGTGGATGTGTTTTTTTATACCATTCATGGTTTATGGTTAATGTATTGACATTTCATATGCTAGTATTAATATAAATGTTTATGTTATACTTCAACCTTTTCATATGAGGAATGTATTGAACTTAGTAATTGACAGGTGGAGCCCGTTATAGCTCCTTGATGCATCGATAGATTTCATAAGACAACTAGATGTGGAATTGGATGAGGCCTTTCCCAATATGATATATGGTTTTGGCTGAGGGCTTAATCATTTTTAAATTTCTTGGCTGAGGCCATGACAAAATGTTTTAGAATGTCCAGCATTATACATTCCCTCATTATGAAAATAATATTGATGGTTCATGTGG
Source organism: Viscum album (assembly GCA_963277665.1). NCBI lineage: Eukaryota > Viridiplantae > Streptophyta > Magnoliopsida > Santalales > Viscaceae > Viscum > Viscum album. Next base: position 534,556,744 of record OY728138.1, on the reverse strand, counting down.
TAATTCGACTGGTAAAATACCCATGATTATGTTTTATTATGGAATTATTTACTCAGCTCAAATTTCATCCATAAAATTCTTCATGTTTATTATTGGTAAAGGCATGTGGTTTCAATTATTCCCCATGCTTAATATTTATTTTATATTCTTCTGTATTGCATACCCTTACTGAGCATTTGAGATCATCCCTTTCTTATGTTTAATTTCCCCACGATAAGAAGAAGTTAGTTATGAGTGACTTGCAGGAATAATCTAAGAGGCTTGGTTGTTTCTAATGGAATAAATCTGTGTTGTATTTCTTTTCAAGTTGTATAGTTGAACTTATATGTGAATCTTCTTTCCAATAATACTAAACTGATCGGTCTTTCGAGACATGATTTCCTTGTGATCATGCCATTGTTTTGTAATAATGCACTGACTCTGGGTAACTAGGGTCAGGGTGTTATAGAGTAGATAGTACATCATCATTGTTCAGTTGATACAGTTATTGTTATTCTCGTTTTTCTATTTCATTAGTTTTCTTCTTCTGTTTATTTATATTTCTTATTCTATTTACTATTAATTTATAATACTTACACTGATATACACTCTACTAATGAGGGCATAGTCTTCCACACACACACCATAGTCCCTCGCTGCTAGTCGACAGCCTCTGGCATTTGGGAAGATGTGCTTGAGGCTATGTGGCCACTAGGATCGCGACACCCCTTAAGTGGAATCCGGGTCCGTGTCGTCACTGGGATCCACCATGATCACTACCAAAAGTTAAGCATTGTTTCACAAGTGTCTTGAATGAAACACATCACATCGTATCTCATAGGACACAACATGGGGAACTACATGGAAAAGAGATCAGGATAGGCTACTCACAATCCAAAATTTGAGTCTTGAGAAGGGATATTTGAAAGGTGGAAGATCCCCAGAAGATCTTAAAGGAGCACACAACAAGAATTGGGGTCCAAACAATGTCTAAAACTACATGAGGACCTGGCCATGTACCTAGTAACATGGACTAGCTTGGCCATGTGGGGGTACACTACATGTATATCCCATACATGGCATCTTCTACCTCACCCGACCCATATCCATGTTCTTATTCAATACGACATGAACAAACATGTCCCCCACATTCCATGAATCTTATAATACATAGAATATTCAGGCTAAAAACCACTTTTCCAAGGGGTGTTCATATTTATGTGTTTAGAACCCTTTGTCTCTGTACTTTTTTCAGGTAATTCTACATAGTCATGTATGATCCCACGACTTCCTAGGACATGTCCTCTTGCCATAAAACATGGGGTCACAACACAATGTTTAACCATATTACACACTATATAGTCCACAATATTAAACTTCCCCAAATAGAAAGAGACACATATAATTTCTCATTGGACTACATGAAATGTATGTGGTAATTACACATGGGAATTACTTTGTGATTTACCCAATTCACCCCGTTTTACCCCAATACCAAAAGATCAACCTACAATGGATCACTAGAAATAGAAACAAGGATCTAAAAACATAAAAAAATGTATAAAGAATGAAATTGAGACCAAAAATGAAATCCTCCTACCTCGAGGGTGAAATGACACAACTTTTGGTGTAAAGAAATACCCACATCATTATTTTCTTTGATGTGATGAGGATCATTGCCCCGAATGGGGATCAAAAAAGCTTTATATCTTTTTTTGAGTCGATTTCCATCTGTCACCAAATGGGGATAGGAGGAATGGTTACACCTTGTGTTGTTCATACCAAAGTAGCGGGGGATGTTGTATTAGGTTAATTTTATAAATTTATTTTTCATTTAATTAACATTTTAACAACACAACCACCCAACAAATCACCTCTGAATAAACAAGAGGCATAAGAATGTTAATGTCATTACTTGGGTAAAAAATTGTTTTGAACACAGATATGGCCTAGGATTTTTGATCTTAGACACCACCAAAAATTTAATTAAAATTTCATGAAAAACTACATGTTTATGAAAAATATATTTAGAATTTTTAAATATCACCATAAAGAGGCTCTCCGAGTATCGAAATCCCACGCTGACTGAGAACCTTGCATCAGAAATTTTCCAAATACTTATAGGTAAAACCAAAGTCACTAAATTTTACTCACCTTATGTATTTTTCAACAAAAATAAAAATACTTGGAAAAAGGGAAAGAATGATGACCTCTCTATTTTATTTAATCGGTCTTGCAGTAAAGCACATCGTTGTCTTGATGCAAATACAAATGAAATTCCCTAGTAGATATCCACTCCTAGATGAACTAAACCTTGACCTCATCAAGAATCTTGCATTCAAAATTCATTTTAAACTAATGAGGGTACCAAATTACAAAATAGGTCCTCCCAAGTGTAAACATTGGTCTTACTAGGCCCTTCTTTTGTGAACCTCCAGATGTAACACACCTCAAAAAACCCGAAATCCCACAAGGTGGGATCCCATCTATGTGTGGGTGATATGAGACCAATCCAAATTTTGGAAACATCATAGGTTACAAATATATTATTATGGGGTGTTTATAAGCAATATTATCCCTCCACCAGGGACTCCATGAAAAAATGATCAAGCAGGAAAACTCCACTCGAAATGCTAGGACCTGCTCTGACATTCCCTCTCACAACTGCACAGTGAACCCACATTTCTAAGGAACTTGTTCCCGACACCATGATACTATCCACTTTGGGAGGAACTAACTCACCCACATGGTTCTGATTGCATCACAAAAATGCATCTCAGTGGGGAATTCTACACATTTCCTCATGATTCCAGAGCTACCTAACACCCCAGCAAGCCCTTGTCGGGCGTCTAACATAAAAAGATGATGTCAATCATGTTAGGGTACTAAAATTTGAAAATAATAACAACCCAATTTTTTTGAATAATAATTGTTTTTTGAAAATGTATGTTATATTATTTTGTGCTCAACAAAACTATATCCCTTTATTAATTAAGTGAGTATAATTGAAATGAGACTATTGGGTTTTGACTATTATATGACCATTGGTCATTATGATCAATGGGAACTATATGCTTAACATTAAGATTGGTGATTATAAATATAAATGATATTGGATATTATTTTAGAAAGAAGAGTTGACGGCCTCATCTAGTAGATTCGGGCCATATAAAGCCCATTTGTCGATGCTTGGGAAGGAGGAGGGATTACTAGGATTTGGTCTGGACCAAGCCCAAGAAAAACATCCAAAAGTTAAGCTTAAATGGAGTCACTTACGGGAGAAGTTCATGTTGATAGAAATCACCACTCGAGCCATGTTTTTTTAACCACCCCACGATTCTATCACCATTGCACACCATACTGTAATGTTATATGCAGGCATTATAAGGTGTTAAGTAATGAGGACTTAGTTACTATGTGTAATTCCTAGGTATAAATTAAATGGTTATTTCATCATTCCTATTTTAATAATAGATTTAATTAAGAAAAATTTGATAAATTGATTTTAAAAGAAAAAACTGTACTTTTCATAGATTTCTCATACATAAAGAATTATTATGGTAAAATAAACATAAATTTTCATCTTCAAATGTAAAAAATAACCTAGGATAAATTTAAATAAGTATTTTAAGAAGTTTCAACTTGATGAATAATATTTTATGAATAGTGTTTTTTATGAATAGTCTGTGATGAATAATGTTTTTATAATTAGTAAAAAAATCTATTTTAAATAACTTTGTGTGTGAAATGATTTTCGAAAATCAAACATACATGGTTGAAATTTGGGTGAAAAATGTGGTTCAATAAGATCAAAATAATTTTTTTGGTGAATAGTAACATTAACCATTTGAATAGTAATTTTACCTTTATGTATGATAATTTTACCAATGAAATAGTAATGTCACCTAAGAAATTATTAATATGTTTTAGCCATGTTAAATTGTAGTGTGATATAATTATATTAGAATATAAGTAAATAAATGTTTTAGAAATTATTATGTAAGTATTAGTATTTCATTTATTTAATTTACTTTAAATTGAAATTAATTTTTATAAAATGGATTTCACATTTGAATTCAACCATTCATTAAATGATTAGGGTGAATTTTTGGGATTTTCTAAAATAGTTGAATTTTTGGTTAATAGTAAAAATACAGTTTTCAGTTTTATGTATGTTGAATGGAATCAAAACTATTTCATAATGATGTAATGAGTTAGATAAGATTAAGGTAGAATCATATGTATTAAAATATATTATGATATGTCCCAAGTGGAAAATACAACAGGAAAATACCATAGGCAAGCCCATGGTTTTGAAAATCCTCTAATGAGGTGACCATTGAAATTAATAATCTATTCCCTCACATTTGCTATAAATACCCACACATTCCCTTATTTAAATTCATTCCAAAATAATTCCCCAGGATATTCTGGTTGTATTACTTTCTAGGGAGTCTTTCTAAGGTTCCCTCAAGCCCCAGAGGTCCTGTTCATAAATTTATAGAAGTTACTCAATAAGGTAACAAAATTCCAAACATTTCTTTTCCTTTCAAGTTCTATTTTTTTGTGGGGTGTCATTAAAATTTACATAACACATTATTATTTATATTATATTATTTAACTCTACTGTATTATTAGTTTTTTATGAATGTGTTACCAATGTCCCTTCTCTTTCTAATGTTTTATAATACCATGTTTCAAGCCCGTTATGCTGCAAAATTTACATCTCAAAATCTCATGTTCCTCAAGAAATTATTTTATTTTCCTTATGTGAATACCCAAACCTCTTTCATTTATAGGTTTATTCATCAATACATTAACTTGAATTATTTTATTCTAGAATTCACATACATAAAATTGTGATTCCATTTTTAGGGGATAGAAATGACATAATGATCATGTTTTAAGCACTTTTTAAAGCAAAATGATTTTGATATGAAACCCATTTCTTTTATTATTTTTGGGTTTATTATGAAATATTTCATTATATTATATGTTTCCCACATTAAAATGAATAAATATTAAGGGTTTTCCCTGATAGTACTATAATTCATTGGTTAATGAAATTAATCACTAGAGGTGATATGTTTTAATATACCTTGGTGAATAGCCTTGGTAATTTTTAGGAATCCTTGGGGATGGATCTTAGTGATATTATTATGAATGTATAAATTAAATACTGTATCCATATATGAATTTTATGATTCATGTTATTCTTATTTTGATATCACACGTTTTCTATTGCTCATGTCATTATGTATTTCATCATGTTCTTATTAATATCACTAGTAAACTGTTTCCCTAGTTTTCAGTTACTGGGCCTTCTGATCAGACTCTCCATTGATGTATGTACCTTGGTCATGAGATGTAGTAATTGAACATAGTATGAACATATGATGACGCCTTATAAGTGGATTAGAAGAATATTTTATGTTTTCATGTATTATGTACAAGATTTCCAGGACACTAAACTGTAAAGATCATCTATTTGTCAAATGTAATGAAAAGTTATGTAATAGAAAGGTAGGAAGAAATTATTGGTATCAAAGTATAGTTACGTTATTTGTGGATATTATGATATTAAAACATTATAAATAACCTTATATAAACGTTTTAATATTTTAAAACATCATAGTATTTTTTTAAATATTAATTAAGTTATTTTGAAACAAATAAGTCTCTATATGGATTGGAACCGGTGGATGTGGCTTGGGAACATATGTATATTGGGGTAAACCCCAAAAAGACCATGTTGAGATTGACTCGATCGAGAACTGGTGAATGACTAAAGGCCTTGATGCACTCATGGGTTGACACTCTCGGGGGATATTTTTTGTTAATCACAAGCTTTCTTTGAATGAATATGATTGATTTATAAGAAATTTATTTATTGATATTGAATAATGTATTTAAGTATAATGTTCTAGGATGTAAAAGCCATTTAGATTTATAAGATTCATTAATGAAATATGTTTCTCACAAAAGATTTATTCTTTTATAAAATGGAATGAAATAGGAGGAACCAGGAAAATGGGGACCGCAATAGACCATGCACTGAAATCCTACCAATCAAATCCAAAATGGAAACATTCATGAAAATGATGAATCAAATGACTCATGTTATGGAGAATAACTTGAATCAAGCTAAGAGACAGAATTCACTAAGAATGTAAAAAAATTATTTTTCATTCTTTATGCATCACTGGCCACCAGCGTTCATTAGATCTACCAACCAATTGATTGCAGAATAGTGGATAAAATATATAGAGAAGATCTTTTTTTGTAATTCATAGTTCTGAACAAGAGAAAGTCACCTTGGTTGTTTACCGTTTAGAGGGAGTAGATGATCAGTGGTGGGAACTAATTAAAAACCTTTAATCCAAGAGGAGAGATTTATGTTATAAAGTTAGAATAGTTCAAGGGGATCTTCATCAATATTTATTTCCCTCTATTGACGAGAAAAGATAGAGAAGGAATCTCTAGAGATGAAGGAGAAGGTGAATGCATATTTGGGAATCTATGAGATAAAATTCCAAAGGATTTCCTATTAAACCTCATTATTTTTCATGGATACTAATGGTAAGGTAGATAGATTCTATGGCAGACTAAGACCTCATATTCAGAAGAATCTAGCAAACTGGGACTATAATAGCTATGAATAGATTGTGTGAAGAGCTATGAGCGTTGAGATTGTGTTCGGTGAGACATAGTGGTCCTAAAAATTGACTGAAAATAATAGATAAATGGAGCTATTCATTGGAGGAGATTTTATCAGGGAAGAGGTGGAATGCAAGAGAGGCTTCCCACGTGTAACAAATATGGGATGAAGCATTTAGGTAAATTCCTTCTTAGGAGTGTGATTTATTACAATTGTGAAAGAGAAGGCCATATTTCTCATAATTGTCATAGTGAGGTGAAGCCTCAACATCACAACACTAAAGACAGATGGAAGATGGTGAATTACCTACCTGAAGTCCAGTGATTTATGTGTGGATAGCTTGGGAAATTTTCCAACCAATGTTTGAATCAAAGGGAAGTAGAGGAGAATCACCATCAGCCTCAATATAGGCCCTAGGAGCAAGGCTGTTCATTTTCTATCACGATGTCTAATGTTGAAGCACCAAATGATATGGTGGAAATTTCTCTTATTGTTCTCCTAATTCTATAAAGTACTTTTTTATTCTGGTTCTGTGTATTCCTTTATTTCCTCCAGGTTTTTAATGAATATAGAATAAATTTATGAACCACTAAAATTAGGGTTATTAGTCAAGAATCAAGGAGGGATTATACAAGAGTCAACTGTGTTTAGAAACTCCAGTATTTAATTTAGTTACCATAATATTATCACAAATATTATAGTTATTCCCATTTCTGAATTCATCATTATACTAGGGATGGAATAGCTCTCAAAATATAATGTGAAGATCAAATGTAAAAGTAAAGAAATATGAGTATTCTTGAATGGAAAACCTATAGTTATCTTCCAAACAGTGATATCTCAACCTAATATTTGTCAAGAAGAACTACATAGACTTTTTTATGGGGTTTTTATGTGACAAAAAAGTAGAAAATGTGAGTATAATTATAGAGAATGTTCCCATAGTTCATGAAGACATTGAATCATTTCTTGAGGAGTTACAAGGACCTCTCCCAGAAAAAGAGGTAGAGTTATCCATTGAACTCATACCTGGATGTCATCTGATATCAAAAAACTCATATAGAATAGAAAATATGCTACTGGAAGAATTAAATAAGTAACTCCAATATCTTTTGGATAAGGGTTTTATCTAACCAATTTGGTCTCTATAGGGAGCGCTTATTGCTTTTTAAAGATGTAGCATGGATCAATGCAGTTATACATTGATTATGAGGATCTGAATAGGATCACAGTGAGGAAGAAATACACACTTCCAAGAATTGATGATGTATTTTACCAACTTATTAAGGGTTAATTCTTCTCCAAGATTGATCATTGATATTGTAATCATCAATTGTGGGTGAAGAATGAATATATTCTAAAAACAGCATTTTGATCAACTTATGGTCATTATGAGTTTGTTATTATGCCCTTAGGATTGACTAATGCCCTAGTTATTTTTACATATTTGATGAATAGAGTATTTAAGGACTACCTTGATAACTTTATAATAGTTTTTATTGATGATGTTATAATATATTCCAAAAGTCAGGAGGACCATAAATATCATTTAAGGGTAATATTACAAACTCTGAGGAAGGAGTTGTTATTTTGAAAGCATAGAAACTGTGAGTTTTGGTTACAAAAAGTGTCTATATTGGGTCACATTGTAAGCAGTAAAGAAATTTCAGTTGACCTTGTAAATACAAAGGTTTTAGATGAATGGCCTCATCTTAAAATAGTAACTATGATTCTCGGTTTCCTTGGATTCATGGGATATTATATGAGGTTTGTGAAAAAAATTCCTCGAATTTCTAATCCATTAACCTAGTTAACTCGAAAATGGGTCAAGTTCATTTGGACAAAGGTGTGAGATGAGTGTTCAAAGAGATGAATAAGAGATTGGTTACTACACCCATGTAAACTCTTCTTTAAATAGGAGAATGATTCATTATATTTAGTGATGCATCTATAAAAGGGAATGAGTGAGTTCTCATGAAAAATATAAAGGTGATTTATTATGCATCTCGATAGTTGAAGAATCATGATCCGAATAATCCAACACATGATCTGGAGCTAGATGTATTATTTTTGATCTCAAGATATAGAGGAACTATCTTTATGGGGAGAAGTGTGATATATACAAAAACCATCAAATTTTAATGTATATCTTCACACAAAATGAATTGAACATGAGGCAGAAGAGATGTTTTGAACTTTTTAAAGACTATGATTTTTCAATTCCTTATAATCTTATAAGAGAACAAAAAGTCACTAATGCATCAAGTAAAAAAGACCATATTCTACTGGAAATGATGAGAATCAAAAAAGATAATTTGATTAGTGACCCAGTAAAAATAGACATGGGAATCATAATGGAATGTGCATCATCAAACATATGACAAATAATTTTTCATCCTTTGTTACTAGAGAAGATCTATAAATATAAAAAATATGATCCATTGTTACAAAATAAGTTAGAGTCTGTGAAGAAGGAGAATTATCATGATTCCAATACTGAGCAAGAAGGTGTACTGAAATTTTGTAAAATACAATATCTTCCATCTATTTTTTATATTAAAAAGGATCCGATGTATGATTCTCATAGATCTACATTATCTATACATCCTGGAATCATGAAAATGTATAGGGATCTTTGTGATCATTATTGGTGGGATAATATGAAAAGGGATATTTCATATTACACTTTAGGTGCTTGTTGTGTCAGCAAGTGAAGGTAGAGAGATAACTTCCTAAAGGGGTATTAAAACCACAAACCATACCAGTAAGGTAGTGGGAAAATATCACTATGGACTTTACATAGGTCTCTTAAGAACATCTGAAGGAAAAATGCTATTAGGGATATAGTTTACTCTCTCCCCAAGACTTCCCATTTTATCTCTATTTAGGAAAACTTGTCTCTTGATCAAATTACTTGGATTTACATGAGGGAAGTGGTAAGGCTACATGGGGTACTACTCTCCATCATATATGATCATAACCTAAGGTTCACATCAAAAGTCTAGAAAATTATTCAATATCCTATGGGAACTAAAGTGAATTTCAGTATGACCTATCATCCCCAAACTGATGGCCAATATTAATGGACTATTCAGAAACTCAAGGATATGCTGAGAACATGATAATTGGAATTTAAAGGTGGATGAGATCAAAATCTCCCATTAGTTGAGTTATCTTATAACAACCGCTTCAACTTGAGCATTCAAATGGAACCCTATGAAGCTCTATGTGGAAAGTGATGTAGAACTCCAAATTGTTGGGATGAATCTAGTGAAAGAAATATTCATGGGGATAATCTTGTGAAAGAGATGATAGAAAATTTTAATGCTATCCAACAACACGTGAGGGATTCTCAGATTCGGTTGAAGAGCTATGCTAAAAACCGTCGAAGGGACATATATTTTGTTGTTGGTGAAAAATACTTCTATTGAATTTCTCCATGGAAAATAGTCTGACAGGTTGGAAATAATGGGATATTCATCCCTAGGTATGTTGGCCCCTATTAAATCTTTAATCTCATAGGATTAGTGTCCAATAAGCTAGCACTTCCTTCATATCTAGATCGGGATCATGATGTATTCCATGTATCCCTCTTGAGGAATTACGTACCCAACCCTTCACATGTAATGAATCCGGATGTGGTGCAACTAGAAAATAAACAATCCTATGAGGTGCAGCTAGTGGTGATCATGGATCATAGAGATAGTGTTATATGCAACAAGACTACCCACATTGTTAAAGTGTTAGGGTGGATGCAAAAATATGAAGATGAAATGTGGGAACCAGAGGATACTATTAGCCCAAAGTAGCCACACCTTTTCTCTTCAGGGGGTAAGAGTTAAAATTTGGGGGACAAAATTTCTTAAGGGGACTAATGTAAAAACCTGAACTTTTTGAATAATAGTTTATTCTTGAAAAGGTATGTTATATTATTTTGTACTCAACAAAACTTTATATATTTATTAATGAAGTGATTATAATTGAAATGAGACTCTTTGGTTTTGACTGTTATATGACCATTGGTCAACATAACTGTTTGGAACTATACTCTTAACATTATGTTTAGTGATTATAAATAGAAATTAAAATGGTTATTATTTCAAATTGAAGTGTCAATGGCCTCATTTAGTAGACTCGGGCCATAGGAGGCCCATTTTTCAGAAAATGGGAAGGAGGTGGCGTTGTTGGGCTTCACTCTGGACTAATCTTAAGCAGAACTTCTACACGTTATGCTTGAATGGAATGACTTACAGGAGAAGTTCATGTTGATAAAAATCACCACTCGGGCAATCTTGTCTGAGCCAACCCAAGATTCTATCACGATTTCACACCTTACTCTTAAGTCCTATGCGAGGGTTTTACAGTGCTATGTAATGAGGCCTTAATTACTTTATGTAATCCCTTGGTATAAATAAAAATTTTATTTCATCATTTCTATTTTAATAATAGGTTTAATTAAGACAAATTTTATAAATTGTTTTTAGATGTAATTTTTTTTTCTTTTTAGAGATTTCTCATATATAGAGAATTATTATGGTAAAATAAACATCATTTTTGAATTTCAAATGTCCAAATTAACCTAGGAATATTTTTTTTATGTTTTCTAAGAAGTTTCAATTTCATTAATAGTATTTTATGAAAAGAATTTTTGATTAATAGTACTCGATGAATAGTTTTCTCCTATGAATAGTTAGAAAATATTTTATTATTATATAACATTTTATGTGAAATGATTTTAAAAAATCGGATATACAAGGTTGTAATCAGGGTATAAAATGTGGTTCAATAAGATCAAAATTATATTTTGATAAATAGTCAAATTTCCTTTATAATAGTAATTTTACCATTATGAATGATAATTTGAAAAATGGAATAGTAACAAAACCGATGGAAATATGAATATGTTGTAGTCATCTTAGGTAGTAATGTGATATAATTATATCACAGTATAAGTAAATAAATGTTTATGAAATTATTAGTTAAGTATTACTATTTTATTAATTTAATTTAATTTAAAATTAATTTAATTTTTATATAATGTAGTTCAATTTGGAATTCTACATCTTGAAAAATCATAAGGGTTAATTTTTGGGATTTTTCTGAAACTATTGATTTTATAGTGAATAGTAAAAACACAGTTTGCAGTTTTCAATTAGTTTATTGACATCATAACTATTATATAATGATGTAATGAGTAAAATAAAATTCTAAACGACTCTTATATATATTAAAATATAATATGATTTGTCCCATGTAGGAAATATCATGTGGAAATACACTGGGAAATACAATGATTTTGCAAATACCACTAATGATGTGTCCTTTGAAATTACTAAAATATTCCCCCATTATTTCTATAAATACCCACCCATTACTTCATTTAAATTCGTTCAAAAATCATTCTCTATGATTTTCATGTTGCATTACCTCCCAAGGAGTTAACTTAAGGTTCTCTTAGGCCCCAAGGTCCTAATCATAGAGTTTTAGAAGTTACTCTATAAGGTATGTGAATTATTAACTTCTCTTTTTCTTTGATATTCTCTTTAATGTGGTATATCATTAAAATTTCAATTCCATGTTATTATTTTCATTTATTAATACCTTTTACATTATTATTATTATTTTATGAATGGTTTATTCATGTCCACTATCATTTTAATTATTTATAAAACCATGTTGCATACTCGTTATGCTGTGGAATTTTAATCTCAAAATCTTTCTCATTTCTCATGAAATTCATTTATTACAATTACGTGAACAACCAAACCTATTTAATTTTCAAGTTTATCAATCAATACATAAAAATTATTTATTTTATTTGTGAATTGACATACATAAAACCCTTATTCCCTTTTTTGAGGGATATAAATGACATAATGATCATGTTTTAGGCACTTTTTAAAACTCCATGTTTTTTATATGAAACCAATTTCTTTTATTCTTTTTGGGTTATTTTTGAAATTTTTTATTATGATCTATGTGGATCAGATGAAAATGAATAAATTTTAATGGTGCAACCTGATAGATCGGTAATGCATTTGGTAAATAAATGAATATCTAGAGATGACAAGTTTTACGATACCTTAGTGAATAACCATCATAATGTTTGTGTCACCTTAGGGATGGACCTTGGTGATATTCATATGAATGTCTAAATAAAATTTTGATGCCACATATTAATGTTATTTTCATTATGATATTATTTTTTTCTATTTCTCAGGTCTTTATGTACTTCATCAAGTTCTTATTGATATACCAAGTAAAGTGTTTCCCTTGTTTTTCCCTTACTGGGAATTCTGCTCACCCTCTCCTTTGATGTATGTCCCCAGGTTATGAGATGTAGTAATCAAAACTAGGATGATCCTATGATGATCCTTTAAAGTGGATTATAAGAATATTTTATTTCTTCCCATATTATGTTCTTGATTTCCAGGACACTAAACTTTAAAGATACTCAATTTTTCTGATGTTATGAAAATTTATGTTATAAAAATGTGGGATGACATAACAATGGCCACTCAAATGCTCAACCTGGGTCTTACTGGTGCCTTTTTCTACAAACCACCAACACATCACGATGTCCCAAACACAATATTCAGACAGAATCATCTACTAAACCTTGATATTATCCTCCTTGGATGGAATTGACTCCATAGTATTGTTTTTTCCATGTCACAAAAACATGTCTCGGTGGGGGGAGGACACTATTTTTGGTGCATTTTAAGCTATGAAAAACAACACCCACCCATGGTTTCACTGACTCCCTGCTTCACCATGGTTAAACCTCAATCATGAAGTGAAAATAAAAATATTACCTGAAAAAAGTGTCTAATAATTTCATCTGTATAAAGTAGAAGGGACCCAAATAGTACAACTATTCAACCTTGGAGCTTCTGGGTTAAATGATTATATAATATGAATCTATCCTCGCTCATGTCCTCCAACTACCTCAGCCTTCTGTGAACCCCTGAGTGTTGGTGATGGAAACACCTCAAACACCCTGCCACCTCCTACTACTCTACCCACTCCTCTTCATTGTTTTCCATTTTTTGAACCTACCTTCTCCAAACATGACCCCAACCATGGTGGATCATCGATCGAACCCATATCTACAACCATGAATGTTAGAATATCTCTAACAAGATGTCATTTACTATCATATGTTAATTCCACCTTTTCTATGGCTGACCTAATCCTTTGACCGACTCTTATGATACTGGACCACGTTACTGAGTCTGGGAATGAGTATGGATCTTGCAACATGATCCTATCATCTACCATCAGCCAACATCCACAAACCTCATATCCTAATGACCACCACTATGGCAGACACCTTCATATCCCTCTACTACGAATCTATCTACTATTGGATCTCACTCTAGTACTCCTTCATAAGTGGGAAGGCACAAGGAAACCAAAAATACTCAGATGTCTATATAGAGCCATTTCAAAAAAGTCTAAGATCTGACGAATGGGTCTATAGCCATGTCTTGCGAGAAACCTGACAAGTCCATGAACCACACCATGTTCTCAACCACATTCATGATACCCTCCCGAAGCTATAGACATTCCCAAATTCACACTGATCATAGAGTAGATGGGTTGAAATATTCCCTAAATAATCACTCAAACTATACACAAGCGAGCATCACCTCATCATGGTACTATGTCACTAGACTCCACTATCGTTCGGATGAACAATAAATAATAATCACAGCTTCAACCACTAACTGATTAGGAGGTTTCCTCATAGGGAATAAATCAAGCATGAATTCCTTGATCCGGTCATCATATTCCTTGGGGTTTGGTTCACCTAGATACCTCTGAGGTTGCTGCCTCTGGAACTTATGAAACACATTCATCCCACATGCATCCTCAAACTGAATTTATAGAACAACTAGTTACTCAATGGGTGGTGGATCAACTGGATGACCACGTGGTGGAACTTCCATATAACTAGTTCAAGGTAGTAAGACCTCAAAATGTGGGGGATCTTCACCCCAATATTGTTGAGGAATAATTTAGGGATTTCATCATAGTGGAATCCAAAAATAGATTAAACATGCACCATGATCAAAGAGTATATATGGGTAGATGACTCAAGAAAGACAAGAAAAAACCAAAACCCAGTCTTACATGATACATGTGACATTATTTCCCCATGGCCAGTTTACTAATATACCAATTTAAAAATAATGTTATCAAAGTCTCGGTTAATGGATACATTAGCCACCAAACTAATACATGAACCTCTATCCTATGATCCAAACTCAAAACTTCTTATCATTGTAGCTATGAAACCCAATACAAGATCATAGAATTGTGATCCCAAATTCGAATACACTCTCGTACCACGATTTCATGACACAACCAAATAGCGACCGAGTAGTAACTCCCCAATCCTACCACCAATATGTTAGGGGAAAATGTCTATCACCCAGATAGAGTATCAGTTAGATGGGATGAATTTTACTATATTACCTATACAATCTTATCTAAAAAAATATCAATAAATAGTTAATAGATATAAAAACATGGAAACTAAAATGAATATATAAAACTATCCAAACCATAGAAAAATAAAAATATTGAAAGTGAAAAAATGGATAAACACAATACCACAAAAAGAAAATTATAAAAGCATCCAACTTAATCATAAAGGGGGGTCACTATCAAATGAAACTACTGACAAGATCCTCATCCCATCTCTGGTATAAACCTTGGTTGTTCTATCTCACTAAGCTCTGCCAACCTCAGGTTCTCCGAGCACTCTGTCAAAAGGCATGTGGTCTGCACAAGACAGAAGATGTGTGGTAAATGACCGTTAAGTATTGAGTATAAAAATACTCATTAGAAACCCAAAACCCAAAATAAAAGGGAGAAAATAAAATGCTATTTTTTGCTAGACCTATCAAGAGGGAACATAATCGAGAGAGAAACTTCATCTGGAACCATCCTTGTCTGTACATGACTAGTTAGCTCAGTCCACAAAGGTGTCAACCAAGAAATGTTAAATCAAGGTGAAGAATCCTAGAATCACCAATAAATACTTATATTTCACTCCATGTCCCATGATGTTTCGACCTCGTATCTTGGAACATGATTCTACTCAAATGTTATAACATTTACACAACACTAGAAGAAAATAATCCATGGGATTAGTCATACCATATGTCAATTATGTGAGATATACACTCCATTATAAACAACCTATGAGGTATAACATTAGTTCCTATCACCATAGGTCCTTCATTCTCTAACATTCATCCAGTGCAACTTGGTAATAACCCATGTAAATAAGCATGCCCTTCACTACTACACATATTCAATGGAAAAATTCTACAAACAATGCAACATGTACATCCTCTATAATGTAAGATAATGGATGCACACACACAAATCCATTTCCATAAAATTTATTGAGTACCAGATCCTCACTAACCCATGAAACCTATGTGTCTTCTATATTTAGTGACCCACAATTCTATCCATTGTAAGAGCACAAACTCTTACCCTAGGTACCGCCTGTAACTAGTGGAGGAGCACATTCCTCATAACCATACATAAAATCTAAGGGTGGACTGAATAAAAATGAAAAAACTGCACCCTAATATGGTAGGGGAGTAAAAATCCATAGACGAGGACCCAAACCCTTGTATGATAGGGGAGTACCACTCTATGTCTAGAGTAACCACACCCTGGTATGACATGGGAGTAACACTTGACCAACACAAGTATTATAACAACCCACATCATTATTACTCTAAAAAACATGATTTATTACATAAAATTACACTTAATACATCCAATAAGATAAAAAATACTAGAGTATTTTGAAATTAGGTACATTACATAATATTTTAAAATGGTAAAACCTCATTCATATTATAAACATCCTTAACATGCACACACTTAAGACTACATGGGATATCCTGGGGACATATATAAAAACGAGGTGAGATATAAATCCCAATAAGGGAATAAAAATGGAATAATAAAATAGATGTTAGCTAATAGGGTTATAGATGGAAAAATGTATCATTAATAATAATACATGATATAGCATGACTATCATAACATTGGAAATATGGAATCAATATTAAAAACTACCTAATAAACATAAGTCAAGACTAAATTCCCAAAAATCATGATTTAAAAGTCCCATAAAGGAATCAGGTTCACTCCCAATCCAAAAATTAAGTCTCACGAGACCGAACATTACCTAGTTCATTTTAGTGTTATATCATTATTGCTGTACCCATCACATTCATTTCATTCTTGTGCTTATGAATTACACATAGATCATACAACATGAATTCATTCATTATCATATTTTATTCCATGATAAATGAGTGTGAAAAGCATACATATATGATACAATCCAAATAGATGTATGTTTATAAATTTTAATACCCTTGAGAAAAAATTTGAATGGTATTCACTACAAAATTGTTTTGGCATGGAAAATCACGGTGAAATTTTGGTAGCATTACTAGTTTTCTTGAAAATTCATAAAAGATATTTATGAGAGATAAATGGGTCTCTAATTATTTGGGAAAAATTGGAAAATAAGTGGATATGAAATAATATATCCCTTAATCATTAGATTAACATGAAATATATAAGTTAAAGAAGATACTTTAATAAAGAGGAGAAAGGAAAAGATCCCTTTCATGAGTGTGTTACTCAAAATTCATGGACAAGGCTTCTTGACATGTTGGGGAACCATAGAAGGACTCCTAATAAGGCAGGGAAGAGTAAGGAAATTATCCACGGATTTTGATTGTGGATAAATTTTATATTGGGTGGGTTTATATAGGAAATGAGTGGGGATTTCATTATTATTTCTCAAACATTGGTTTTGGATTCCATATAATAAAATAACTAAAAATAAAAAACATCCAATTTTTTTCCACAGTTTCTCCCAAATAGGAGTTGTATTCATTATTTTATAAGTATGAGGCCTGAACATGACAAAATAATACCCTTTCTTATGATTAAATCAGCCATGTCCATAAATAAATGGTTCTAAAATCATAAAATATATTAATGGTTTTGGTGGATTCATAATGTATTTTTAACATTAACCAAATAAAAATAAAATCACATTATTTTTAAGGGAAAACATATATTAAGTCATGTGTCCCATTTATATTATATATTACATCAATTTTGGTTCATTATAATACCATAATAATCAAAGTATTTTTATACAATATTTTATTTTTACCCAAAATTTTGAATGTCTCCAAAATTTCTGAAAAATTAACTATTTAATAATTTTATCATTATTTTATGAAAAAGGGAATTCATATTTTATAAATAATTTTATTAATATGTGAATTGTAACATTTAAAATAATAACTTATATTTATTGAAAATGTAGTGTTTTGGACAATAACATTTTTCAAACCCTTATAAAAATTACATTTCACATTATAAAAAGTATTTGATCTTTTAAATTTAATAAACTTTATTTAATAATAATATTTTTTGAAAATATTATTATTTTCAAAAATACATTAATTCATCAAAATAAATTCCTTAATTTATTTTCAATATTGCAAAAAAAATAAAATTTTTGTTTTATTATATTTAAATTAAAAACATTAATAAAGTAAAAATAATAAGATGAAAATATATTCATTATTCAATAAAAATAATGTTCATACTCATATTTATAGTGTCTTTATTCATATCCCTTTAATACACTAATTATTTCCCTAAGACTATGGTGTGTGATGGTGAGACATTCATGGGGGGGGTTCAACATACAATTTTTGGGTTATGATCTCGATGAGCGTGAAATTATATTGTGAATGGTTCAGTCATTATAAAGTTGTTGGATCTCATCTTGGTATTAGTCAAGGAAAAATCCAAATGATGTTATCTCCCTTGGATACTCTGATAAATGGGCTTTATAGGGTATGATCTTACTTGGTGAGAAAATCACTTCATTTGTTTGTCAATTAGATTTGTTAAAACACTATATTTTTACAAATCATATGATAACTGTTCAACATCAATTCCATCAATGATAAGGTTTCTTAATGGAAATTAAAATCGGATATGGTTACATAAAACCAATGAAGTGTATGTGAGAGATCATTCTTCAATGGTACCGCCTATAGATTGAGTACATTTGAGGGATTTGGTATGAACTTTCTCAAGAGGAAAACACAGAATAAATCATGTACTTGAGATAGGATAGGTGGGAATTCTAGTTGGATGGACACCTCTCCGATGCGATCATTGATTTGAAAGGGTCTGATTTATCTTGGAATAATCTTTACCTTCGTCCCAAATCGTATCACTTTATTCTATGGAGATATGATGAGGAATTCCATGTCTCCAACATCCAACTTTATTTTTCATCAATGATTGTCACCATATCTCTTCTATAAACTCTGAGTTTCCCTAATGTACTATTTAATGATCCTAATGTTTTACACCATTTATTTAACCATTTTAGGAACTAATTATTTTCAATCCCCAACACTATACCAATATATAGGTGTTATGCATCTCTTACTATAACAGGATTTATTGGGATCTTTTTGAATTAATTAGTGGAAACTATTGATGAATTATAACTCTAATAGATGCATATGTTGGTCCCATTCTTCTTTAATGTAAACTGAGTATTCTCAAAACATGTCTTCAAGTATCTAGATAGGCTTCTCAGATTGGATAACAGTTTGGGGTGATAATCTATGATAAATTTCATCTCGATGTTTAGAGCATGTTGGATACTTTTTTCAGAATATAGAGGACAACCTCAGATCTCGATCAAGTACGATTGATAATGGTACAACATGAAGCCTCACCACTTATCTGATGTATATCTATGCAAGTAGTTCCAGTGATAAATCCTCTCCAGTAATAGTGAAGTGCACAATATTTGTAAGATGATCCACCAAAATCTAGATATAATTATATTATCCTCATGAATTTAGAATACTAGTGAAAAATTCCATGGGTATTTTCACCATTTCCATATAGGTATGGGTAATGGTTTCATTATCCTCTTTGATTTAACATTTCTGCTTTCACTTCTGGACATACAAAATATCATGATGCATATTCGAATATCTCCTTCCTCATATTATCCCACCAATTGTGCTCTCAGAGATCTTGATACATATTTGTGTTTCATAGGTTGATAAGAAATGTGGAGTTATGTGAATATCCTTTTTCATATCATGCATATTTATTATAAATATTCAAACACATTCTCAAAACATGGAAGTTGAGATATTTGTGGAGACAGATAATTGGTCAATTATATAATACTAAGGATACAACTAATATCTTATCCACAATTTCAGGTTGAAATTCCTAGTAAACCTTATAACACTTCCTTTAAAACAATTTTTTTCAATAATGGGACTAGAATGGATATATTTATATTGATCAAACATAAAATTACAAGGGATACAAATCACCCTATAAATTAAAAATCAATATCTGTTTTTATAAAACTGAAAGGAGGAGGATGAATATTCTTTGGTATCATCATATAAAGTTAGGTTATATTTTTTATATGATAAATCCTATATTTAAAAACTGATTTAGACTAAGGGAAATATAATGCTTGATTTTATGCCCATTGTGATGAATTATACTAATTTATTCCTCAAATAGTTTTGTAGTATTCCTCCTAGTTGAGAGGTTGAAATTTAAACTGATATTATACCTATATATTTTCAAATATTGAAGACATTGAGTACAATGGAAATTTTTTATATTGTGGATCATAAGAAAAATAATACTAGAGAATATGGTTAAAAGGTTTATATACCTATTCTATTCAGTATGGTGTGAACTGATCCTCTTTATCAAGAAGAATTATCAGTCAACGAACCTCTAAATTAATTATGTTGAAATCAAAAATATCTTGACAAAAAATAAGTATCCTCTACTGTGGATAGAAAAATTGATCAATCAAGAGTGTCCACTGCAATATTTATTAAATTTGGAACTTTGGTTAGGTTTCCAAAAATTAATAGTGAATATTGAATTTATTCCCAAAACTGACTTTCAAATATGGTATGGACACAATGAGTTTATAGTGATGCCTTCCAAACTCAAATATTATCCACTAATACTTATGGAAATGATTAATATAGTCTTTAGAGGCTTCCTCATCAAATTTTATGTATAATTTATAGATGATATTCTCATTAAATCTAAAATTATGGAGGAGGGTGAGGAGGATTTTAATATAATTCTACAAGTATTAATAATAGAGAAGATATATGAAAACTACAATATATTCGTGTTGTGGATGATGGAAGTATCATTCATGGGGAATTATATCACTAGTAAAGGGATATCCGTGGACCCTTATAATACAATGGAAACTGAGGAGTGGCCTTGAATTATATCTATAATAGCGATTTATAAATTCCTTGAATTACCAGGGTATTACTAATTATTTGTGAAATATTTATCAATATTATCATACTAGATAACCAAACTAACATGGAAGGTATTAAAATTTATATAGAATATTGAATGTTATGGTATCATTTTGGAGTTCAAAAAGAGGCTTATCAAAGAACCATTTCTCATTCTACCCTCATGTGTATAAATTTTTATGCTATACCAAGATACTTAAAAGAAGGTTCTAGGTGGTGCGCTAATTTAAAATTTTAATGTGATAACCTATGAAACATAGAGGTTTATTTTTCTTGAGTAAAACTGCCCCACATATGACCCTGGGTTATATGCATTGATCTTTACATTGAAAATCTAGAGACATTATCTCTATTTGGAGAAATGTGATATATATATATCAATAGAGAATGAAATTTATATTCCCTACTAAATAGATTAACATGCACTAAAAATGATGTTTATAGTTGATCAAGGACTACGACTCATAAATGCATTACAATCCTAGGAATGAAAATAGTGTGGAAGATGCTTCATATTGAAAAGATCTGGTAATTTTATCAATGATGAGAATTAAAAAGGATCCAATATTTTTAGGTATAAAATGGTTGGATATGGTAATAATAAATTGATCTATATCCTACCTTTATCAAATAATTTATTAACCATCTATTCTTTAGGTGAACAAGTAGGCTAATAAAGATGATTTTGTGCTAAAAATATGTACTGACAAAAAGGTTGTAAAGATTCTCATGTTCATATTTGGTGAAAATTGGGTTATAAGTTTTGGAAACTGGTTATGTGCCACATTGAAACAAGAGCCAAAGAGGGAGATTATATAAAATTTTTATATATCTTGCTTACCGATTAATCTAGTAATCAATAAGATGTATTGTGATATAAATAAAAAAGTATCAGGGGATGACATGAAGAGGTGGGTTGTGGAATATGTTTCTCAATGCATTGTATGAAAATAAGCCAAGGATGAATGGCCAAATTCTAATGATTTGATGAAATAATTACCCATACCAGTATGGTAATTAGAAAACATAACCCTATATTTCATCATTTGACTCTCTGAGACACCTAAAGAAAATAAAAAAAATCATGGTGATGGTAGATCTATTTACAAAGTTGTAATAGATCAGTACCATCAGGTAAGATTTCTCTCTTGACAAAATCATGGAGATATATATAATAGATGAGGTAATATTACATGGAGTGTAACTAAATATTGTTTTTGATTGATATTCATGGTTTACCTCATGTTTCTAGAAAAAATTTTCATCAAAAATTGGGTACAAGAGTCATTTTCAGCAATACGTATCACTATAATACATATGGTCAATTTGGGAGAATTATCCAAACTCTAGAGGATAATCTAAAATAATGTTCAATGGATTTCCAAGGATGTTGTGATTAGAACTTACACCTTATAGTGTAATAATATAACAATATATTTCAATTGTTTAATTCAAACGGATCCTTATTAGGCTTTTTAGGGGAAGTAGTTTCATACTATGACATGTTGGGGCGAAGTCAGAGAGTAGAATCAGAGGGTACTTTATCTTGTTTAAGAGAAGATAAATAATATACCAACCATGATCATTATAACAAATTTAAACATGATTTAGTACATGAAAATTCACTTAATACAACCTAGATGATTGAGAAGCCTAGTGACATTGTGGATTTGTAACATTACATGACAACTTAATACATAAAATACAACATCTTAATTTAAAACATCATTTACAAGACCACAAAATTCATTTATACATAGCATAGAATGGGATAACCCGAGGACATACATAAGAAAAGGCTGGGATATAAAGCCTAGTAAGGGAATAAACAATGACTATCATAAAGAATAAAATATATGTTAGGCAATAGGTATATCAATGGAGTAGAATAGAATCATAAAGATAAGGGAAATATATGACATAACTATTATAACATGGAAATGTGGAAAAACAATTAAAGCATTTCATCATTAACATATTGGAATTAGTTAAAACCATGTCATAACATGGTGAAAAAATGTTCTAAAAGGAATAATTTAAACGCCTTTCCCAACATGATGTATCAAGATACTAATCAATACCCAATGCGTTGGAGCACTATTAGGGTGCACCCTTCATGATCATTTTTATCTAATGCTTAAGTGTGCCACATAAGTCATATAACGTGGATTCATTGAACACCATAATTTATTCCATGATAAAGGAATATAGAATATATATGTGAATGTATATAATAAATAAGTATATGTGCATTATGGTTAGTAGGCTTGATAGGAAAATGGGTATGGTATTTACTACATGATGATTTTGGAATGGAAAAATATGGTGCAATTTCGACAGCCTAATGGTGTGACATAGAACATCATCAATATGGTTAATGAGAGCGAAAGGTGTCTCCCTATATATATATATATGAAATGGAAAGTATGTTTTTTATATAGATACATGTCACAATAAAAGGAATATGGAAATAAAAGGCGCAACATAATAAAGAAACATAAAGAAAGTGGAGAAATTGAGTAACTCTTATGATATTTTGGGATGGAAACAGGTGCACATGGGATGGATTAATGGGATTTAGAGTGGTTACCATAATAAAAACATAATTAGGGAAATAATGGGGACGTTTGAAAATATACCCCATCACTTTTAATTGAAAATAAATGGTGGAACAATATAAGGAAACATGGATAAAAATGAGAAAGGACGGAAACCCTTACTTGAGTGTGTAACTATAAAAGCGTGATGAGGGGTTTATTGAGATCTTGGTGCACATTTAGAGGATTATAGATAAGGTAAGATATATTAGGGACGTTCCCCAAGTATTTTTAGTGAAGATAAGTGGGAGCATGGGTGGATTTATATAGGAAATGAGAGGGGAATTATTTAATATTTCACAAACATAGGTTTTGGAATCTATATAATTAAATATTCAAAACCAAAATCCTTAAAATGGTTTTGCACATGGTTTTTGTGAAATAAGAGATTAAAAAATTAATTTACAAGGCCAATGGATGATCATATTTAAATATTAGCTTTACTAATGTGGAGGTGAGTCACATTATTAATGAAATTAATTTAAAATCAGAAAATATATTATATATTTTGGAAGATTAAATAAGGCATTATAACATAATTAAAACAAATATGAAACACATTATATTAATGGGAAAACATAAATTGGTCCTATAATACCCACTATAATATTTATTATGTCATTATGGGGTCATTATGATGTCATAAAACCCATATTTAATTTATGCGGTATTTAATTTTTTCCCCAAAACATGACTATCTCACAAAATTATGAATAATTTAACATTGGATAATTTATATTTATAGATTCCAAAAATAATGTTATTTTTATCTAAATAATTTTCCGTGTGTTTTAATTTTCAATTTTAAAAAGATAACTGCATTAATTGAAAATTAATGGGTTTTGAAAAAAATAGTTTTCAAACCTTAATAAAATCGCATTTGAATTCATAAAAATTATATACAAATTTAATATTCATAAAATTAATTTTATTATAATATTTTATTAAAATAATAATTATTTTAAAAATTCATTAATTCCCTAAAATAAATTCTTTACAATTACACTTGCTGTTTTATCATATAAAATATTTAACACTTGTCAAGATGATTTCCTAACCTTTTAAAAATAGGGAACTGATATAATCGTCATTTATATGATTTTTTTATAATATTATTAATAAAAACCTTAGTTTAATATAATAATGTATATATTTCTCAAAATTTCCATTTTTACATAAAGAATCAATTTATCAAAATCATCTTTCTTTAAGAAATACTATACTAATAAAGGCATTAATGGAGTAGAAATTTTATTTTAAAAAATTTATTACACAACAAGTTATAATACCTTGTTACATAAGAACTTATAGCACACGTATAAGACCTAAGGGCAAGGTGTGCGATGGTGACAGACTCTTAGGGTGGCTCAGATAACATCTCCTGAGGGGTAATCTTTATTAACATGATATTCTCCCATATGAAATTCCATTCAAGCATAACATGTTGAATCTCATCTTGTTCTTGATCAAGATCAAATCCCAGTAACGCTATCTCCTTTCTAAGCTCTGAAAAATGAGCTTCATACGGCCTGAGTCCATTGGATGAGGCCATATTCTCCATTTTCTCTGTTGAAAGGATTTATTTTAAAAAACATTATATTTATATCTTCTATGTGATCACTGCCCAATGTTTATATTATCAATGGTAATGATACTTAAGGGTAATTTAAACCCAATAAAAAATTAGTGATTATGTTTTACATGTCCACAGGACAATAAAAGAAAGGGAATTTTTTTCATAAATGATCGGGTTGTTACAACCTTCCCACCTTAAAAAATTACCCCCAAAAATTCATTTTTCTACACTAAAATAGATGAGGGTAACAGTTCCTCATCACTTCCTTTGGTTCCCACATTACTACTCCAAACATCTTGTTTCACCACAACACCTTGATGAGGTGCATCGTCTCATTTTTGAGAACATTTTCTCTACGATCTAATATCATCATCAACTTCTCTTCATAGGAGAGGTCATTATC
This sequence comes from Viscum album, assembly GCA_963277665.1. Taxonomy (NCBI): domain Eukaryota; kingdom Viridiplantae; phylum Streptophyta; class Magnoliopsida; order Santalales; family Viscaceae; genus Viscum; species Viscum album. Next base: position 534,531,111 of record OY728138.1, on the reverse strand, counting down.
CAATTGAACCACCTCAAGATTGAGTGAATGTGATGGGTCAGGTGTGTACTTCATCAATAGTTATACATGGAATACATTATGTACTTGAGATAGGTTCAGTGGGAGTCCTAGTTGAAAGGCCACAACTCCAATACGATCCGAAATCTCAAAATAGATGATGGAACTTGGAAAAAGATTTCCCTTCATCCCAAATCTCATAACTCTCTTTCATGATGTTATAGTGGGAAATACCATGTCTTTAACACCAGACTCTAGGTATCGTTTATGATTTTCATCATATCTCATTTTATGACTCTAAGATGCTTTAATGTGTTGTTGTATGGTCTTAACCTTCTCCACCATTTCTTTGACCATTTCTGGACTTAGTAGATATCTCTCCCTTACTTCTCCCTAATATATTAGTTTTCTTCACCTCTTCCCTTAAATGAATTTATAAGGATCCATTTTTATGTTTGATTGGAAACTATTGTTGTATGAGAAGTCATCCATAGGAATATTTTGATCAAATCCTCCTTTTAATTCTATTGAGCATGCTATAATCATTTTCTCAATTGTGTGGATATTCTACATATACTAGTCATTAGTTTGAGAATGATAAGACGTTCTGATTATTTTATTAGTATTTAGAGCATGTTGGAGACTTGTCCAGAACATATAAGTGAATCTTGTATCTCGATCAGATACAATTGATAATGATACACCATGTAACCTTACCACTTCCCTGATGTATATTTGTTCCATTTGATTCAATGAGAAATCATATCAAATTTAAATGAAGTGTGTAGTCTTTGTAAGATGATCCAAAATAACCCATATATCATTGTTTCATTTGGATGTCTTCGGATGTCTGGTGTGAAATTCCATAGTGATGTTTTCCCATTTAAATGTTGGCATGACTAATGGTTTCATCATCCCCTTAGAATTCTACTGCTCAACCTTCACTTGCTAACATACCGGGCACATTGATATATTCTTAGTATCTCATTGTTCCTATTATATGACCAATAATTCTCTTGGATATCTCAATACATCATTGTTTGTCTTGAGTGAATGGAGAAATTCAAACTATGTGCATCATCCAAAAGTTCATTATTTAACTCTGGATTTTATGAAACACATAGTCTTGACCAAAATTCTACAATTCCATCTTCATTAACATTCAACTTTGAGGATTTCCCTTCTCTGGTAGTTTAAAATTCATATGAATTCCCACAGATCCTTTTGGGCATCATTTAAGATTTCTAAAAGAGAATACTGAGGAATAATTTGTGGAAGGATTTATGATGTTACCTTCTTTTTGATTCCCACGCCCATCTTAATCAAATCTATGAAGATTGGATCTTTTTCAATTTTCATCAATGAAAGAGTTGTTGTATCCTTTCTAAATATAGCGTGTACGACTTTATTAATTTCCCCCTGATAATAGTGAATTGAGAAAGAACAGTCATTGATACACTCTAACCAAATTATTTGGTGCATATTCTACTCTTTCTATATGAATATATAAATGAGGCATTTGTGATCTATATATATTTCACACTTTTCCTCAATGAGGTAATATCCCCAAATTTTTAAAGTGGAGATCACTACAGCAAACTCCATATCATGTGTTGGATATTTATACTCATGAACGTTCAATTTACTTGAAGAATAGGCAATGAAGTTTTCATTTTTCATCAACACACAGCCTATTCCCTTCTTCAATGAAACAATGAGTACCTAGAAAAGTTCTCCACTTGTGGGTAGTGTAAGCATGGTAACATTGATTAGCCTCATTTTCAACATCATGAATCTATCTTCGCATTCATCATTCAAAGAAAACTTGACTCCCTTCCGAGTTATATTTGTAAGAGGTTTTGACAATCATGAAAAATTTCTAAAAAATAAATGATAATATCCACCTAACTCATGAAATAAACATATATGTTTCCATAGATGTTGGACTCTTCCATCCATACATTGCATTTTTCTAGGATAGATCCATATATATCCCATTGCTTGTGATTATAGGCCCCAAAAATGTGAATTCATTCAAACAAAACTCAGAGTTATTATACTTTTCATAGAGGTTCTCCTTTCATAGGGTCTCTAGTATAGTTCTCAGATACTCCTCATACTCCTCCTTGGTTTTGTATTATATTAGAATATCTACTATAAAGACTACAACCAATTTTTTGAGGTAATCTATATAGACTCTATTTTCATGTCCATAATGATAGTGTGATAATTAGTGAGTCTGAGATCCATTACTATGACTTCATAGTTCTCATACCTTGTACTAAATTAATTCTTGTGGATATCCTCCTTCTCTACCCTTACATGGTAATATCTCGAAAGTAAATTCACCCAGAAGAAATATTATGCTGCAGTAGTTGATCAAAAAAGTCATCAATTTTTGGAAATGGATACTTTTTCCTTATGGTTATTTTTTTGAACTCATGATAATAAATGAAAAGACTCATTGACCCATCTTTCTTCTCGATGAAGAGGACTGGTTCACCATATGGAGAATCACTTGGCTGTGTAATTCAATTATCTAGATTCATAAGAAGTTGTTTCTTTAGATCCTTAAGCTCCACAAAAACCATTCAATATGGAGTCTTGGTTATTGTAAACCCCCATGTATATGATCAATCGAGAATTAAACTACTATTCTATGAGGACGACAATTAAATTCCTCTGGATTCACAATTGTATATTCCCTCATAATAGGCATTTCTTCGTGGATGGTTCCATCCTTAGACTCAATCATATGATCATGATATGCATGCTCATAGGGTAGTAATATCCATTCTTGGGATAATGGTGCTGCCACAGATTCCTCATCCTCCTTGGACTAGTATAGAATAAGTGTATTTATATCATATGGAGAGTTATTTCCATTTCATAACAATTTATGTAGGATCTATAAAGGTAAATCCAATCCTTTCCAAAAATTTCATCAAATTCCACCAAAGGGAGTTTGATGAAGATTGTTGGGAAGTTTAATCCCAAAATTGTTACAGGGGAGGAGTTATATTCACCAGATACAATAATTGACCCATTTTTTCGTTCTCACGGATATCTCAACTTCCTTGATTTGTGTTGATGTCTGGATTTTTTTACTAAACATTTGTGATATAATAGAATGTGTAGAAAAAGAATCCAAAAGTATGTTTTCTATTCTTGAATGAATAACTAGTATAACTATAACCACTTCATTGTTGGGATTCCCTTGCGTGGTAGTGATGGTAAAAGTGTTCCCTTGTTTCCATGGAGGATGTTGGTTGCCTAAAAAAACCCCAAGATTAGGGAACTAGTTTCCAAAGTGCCCGGGTTCTTGGATGTTTTTGCACGGAACAATGCATTGAGGCTCAAATGGCTCATTCCTATCCTCTGTCATAGTAGAGGGGTGTTCATGTCAGCAATCATTGGTCGGGTTCCCTTATCTTCTGCACCTAAATCATTTCCACATTTCCTTCAGGCAATTTTTGAGGTTCTTCTTTCTGCGCCTTTGGAAAGTAGGGTGTTATAATTTCTTTGCACGATTGGATTTATCCATCGGACCACCCGAATTAAATTAAAATTTCCATTTCATATCCCCATGACACCCCTAATATTTTTTGATCTCCACTTAAACATGGAGGGAACAACAGACAATTTCCTCAGATCAATCGAAGTCATGGATCCCTTGGGATTTACTTAGGATAGGTTTCATCCCACTAATGAAGTAGTCAACCTTTTATTCTGGGGTAATGGAAAAGTTGGAGGTGTATCATGAAAGCCTTGTAATGTTTTCCTCATACACTCTGATAGATTCATCATCTTTGTTCATGAGGGAAAGGAAGTACCTTTCCATCTTTAGTCAGAGTGTGGGAAGAAAATATTTTTCAAAAATCATTTTTTAGAAATCCTTCCGTTCCTATGCCTCAGTATTTTCCTCGAGCATCATATTTTTTTAATTTTCCATCATAGATCAGCTTCACCATCCATATGGTAAGCAATCAGAATAACCTTATCTTGCTTGAAACATTGAAGGATGTTGAAGATATTCTCAATTGAGTTGATCCATTGTACAACGATTGAGGGATCAGATGATCAATTGAAAGTAGAAGGCCTTTATATTATGAATCTTTTGATTATGACTATTTATTTCTTAGGGGGGTTTGAAAATTCCACCTATCCCATGTTTCTATTGAAAACATGAGTTAACTGGGAGAGTATCATGATAAAGTTTTCGATTTTCACTGCCATTGGATTAAGCATCTCATTAGAATAGTCATCACATTAATCATGACATGAATTTTTATCCTGGGTCCTCATATTACCGGTGAATGGGTAGAATAAAAGGATAATTAGGTGTAAGTAATTAAATCATTTATACCCATAAAGGGGAACCCAATAACAAAATGGGATAACTTATAAATTTAAGTTACTTCCTTAACTTGTGAATTTTTTAGCTTCAATATAAGTTATCCACAATCTATTTTCAAGCATATATGAGTAGGGGATTTTTTTATTCTCTTAATAATGGTAAAAACAATGTTTATGAATTTACTAAAGCATATCCCCTGAGAGTGTTGAACCAAGCATGCAGCAACGCTCATTTTTGGGCACCCGTTCTTGTTAGAGTATAGTCTGAAGGAGTGTTTTTGGGTTTTACCCATAGATACATTCGTGCCATAACCACCACTAATTATTCGTATGTAGACATGGATGTACTTTCTTGACAAAAATATTAGTATATACTCACTAAAATTTAACGATTTTTTCTTATACTCAGTCTAATCCCTAAGGCATTCACTATAGTTTTATAACCCAAATCCCAAAAAAATATAAATCTATCCTTTGATACCAACAATAACAACCATGATCATTATTACACATTTAAACACAATTTATTACATAAACATGAAATTAATAAAACCCAAAATATTGAGAGGTATCATGTCTATAGGGATTAGAAATATTACATGACAACTTAAGACATAATATACAACATCTTAATTAAAAACATATTTTACGTGACCACAACATTCATTTGTACTAAGAAATTCATGGGATAACCAGAGGATACAAATAAGAAAAGGGTGATCTATAAAACCCAATAATGGAGTAAACAAGGAAAATCATGAAGAATACAATACATGTTAGTTAATAGTCAAATCAATGGAGCACAAGAGAAAAATAAACACAAAGTCATGATATAACTTGATTATCATAACATGGATATGTGGAAAAAACATAAGATATTACATCATTAACATAAAGGAATCAGGTAAACACCTACCCAACATGTTGGAAAAATGTGTAAAAATGAATGAGGTAAAACCCTTTCCCAACATGAAATATCATGATACTAAACATTACCAATTTTATTAGAGCACTATATGGCGCACCCTTCATGATCATTTTAATCTCAGTGTTAAGTGTACCACATAGATCATATAAAATGAATTCATTAAAAATAATCATTTATTAAATGATAAAGGAATAGGGAATACATACATGAATGTCTATTATCAATTTGAATATATGTATTTAGGTAAATACCCTTGATATATAAATGGGAAAGGTTTTCACTACATAATAATTTTAGCATGGAAAATCACGTTGTAATTTCATCTACCTAACAACATGACATAAAAAATCATAAAAATGGTTTATGATAGGGAAAGGGTTATCCCATCATATATACAATATATAGATCATAAGGGGTAATAGAGATAAACTTCCCAACACAATTAATTTTGACATAGAAGGAATTACATAATAAATAAACTTTAAGAAACACGAGAAATTGAATAAATCTTTTGAAATTTTAGAATGGTAATAGGTGTGCATCTGATGGATTAATGAGAGATAAAGAGAACTAACATCATAAAAACATAATGAGGGAAATATAGTGGAGGTGATAAAATATACCCCATAATTTTTAATTGAAATTAAAAGGGTGTAACAATACAAGGAAACTTGGATAAAAATGAGAATGGAAGGAAACCCTTACTTGAGTGTGTGACTTCAAAAGCCTAAAGAGGTGAATCATGATAGATTGGGGTGCCTTGGGAGGATTATAGAGAGGGAAAGAAATAGTAGAGACATTATCTGAGGATTTTTTGTGAAGATAAGTTGGATATTGGGATGGTTTATATAGGAAATGAGATGGAAATTCTTTAATATTGCACAAACATTGGTTTTGGAATCTATATAATTAAATATTAAAAACCAAAAAAATTATTGTTGTTTTTTAGGATGGTTTCTATCAAATAAGAGTTTGAAACATTATTTTATAAGTCCAATGTCCGAATATATTAAAATATTTTCCTTTCTTATGTATATTGGGGTAACATTGTTGAATAAATATATTTAAAATCATAAAATATATTGTACATTTTTAAGGATTTACTAAGGCTTTATAAAACAAGTTCAATAAATCTAAAATCACATTATTTTAATGGGAAACATATATTGGGATTTTAATAACCATTATAGTTTTTATAACATCATTTTGGGGTCATTACGATATCATAAAACATATATTGTATTTATACAGTATTTAATTTTTACCCAAAAATTCATCTGTCTCACAAAATTATGAAAACATAAACTTTGGATACTTTTGATGTCATGATTCCAAAAATAATATTAATTTTATCTAAATAATTTTAAATGTATTGGAATTTTAACTTTTAAAATAAAAATTGACATTTATTGAAAACTCGGGGGGTTTGACAAAAACAGTTTTCAAACCTTAATAAAAATCACATTTGACTTCATAAAAATTACAAACTCATTTATTATTTATAAAAGTAATTGGAAAAAAATATTTTATTATAATATTAATTACATAAAAAATTTAATTTTTTTTTAAAATAAATTCATTATAAATACACTTTTTATTTTATCATATCACAAATATAACTCTTATCAAACTAATTACCTAATCACTTATAGATAAAGAATTCATATAACCAAAATTTATATGAATTTTTTTATAATATTACTAATAAAAACCTTTGTTTAATATAGTAATATATATATCTCTCAGAGGTACCATTATTACCCAAATAACCAATTTATCAAATTCATCATTTTTTAGAATGACTAGTCTTATAAAGGAATTGATTGAATAAAACTTTTATTTATCAGAAGGTATTTCACAATAAGTAACAAATACAATGTTACATAACCCCTTAAAACACTTGCATAAGACCTAAGGGTAAGGTGTGTAATTGTGACAGAATCTTAGTGTATCTTGGATAACATCACCCAGGTGGTAATTTCTATTAACTTGAACTTCTCCCTTAGGTGATTCTTTTCAAGATTAACATGTTGAATCTTGGCTTGGTCTTGGTCAAAAGTGAAGCCCAGTGACTCTACCTCCTTTATGAGCTCCAAAAAATGGGCTTCATATGGCTCAAGTCTACTAGATAAGGATATCCTCTCCTTTTTCCTTGTTGAAAGAATTTATTTTAAAACCTTATATTTATATCAATTGTGTGATCACTGTTCAATGGCTATATTATGAACAGTAATGACACTCAACGGTCATTTAGACCCAATAATAATGATAAAAAGAGTGTATTTGTTTTCGATATCAATAATAAATTAAAATAAATGGAAATTTATTCATAAGTGATCAGGTAGTTACAAATGAAGACCGAACCACTTATTTTCACATGAAATCAAATCAAATTCAACAGAAAATTATTATATAAAATCATCAATGTTACATGGGGTTTTAGGTCGAAGAAAAAGTGTAACTCTATATATCCCTAAAGAAGAAAGTCATGTGGTTTGTAAAAAATGAAATGATTATTCCTAGATTCATTCTACAATTTCAGATCCTTGATCTCATCAAAGAAGTATCCTATTGACTAGAACTCCCACCTAGCCTATCTTATATACTTGATGTTTTCTGGTTATGCCTATCGTGAAAGTACATACCAAACCCATCACAAGTACTTAATCCAGTGGTGAAACCATTTGAGAAAGAATTTCCATATGAGGAGCATCTATGGATGTTCCTAGATGATATAGGCAATGTTACATGAAACAATAAAACTATTTTGGTCACTGATCTGTAGAAAAACCACATGTTTTTGGAAGCAACATGGGGACAAGAAGAGGTAGTGAAACAGAAGTAACCACTCTTATTTTTTTACTTTAAAAGTATTATAAAATTCTTAGGGAAAGATTAATTAATGTGGGAAGTATATAACAACCCATGTTTTTGAATAAATTTTATTTAATTATAATTACTTACCATATAGTTATAAGGATATCATCTTTTCGTTAAAAATTTCATTCCACAAAAACCTATTTTTTGATATGTCTGTGGGTTTAATTTTAAATTAAATTCATCCACTTATGTTGGGTGTGTTTAAAAAAAGGATAAAATGTTTTTAATATTTATTATTTATATTATCTAATATGGTCATGTTGATTTTTTCAATAAATAATAGTAAAAACAGTAAAACAATTACAATGGTTATGGTAAAATTGGGTATTTAGGGGTTAAACTAAAAAGAAAAGGATTACAATAAACCAATAATAGTACAATTCATATTTTATTGATATTTTTTTACTTTATATATTATAATTAATATAAATTTCACATTTAGGTTCCAAATTTTTATGAAAGGGATATGAAATTCTTTGGAAACACTGAATATTACAAACTATTCCACATACCTTTGTTATTAAGTACCACCCACTCTACCCTTCTCAATATGATTCCAAAACCCATTTTTTAAACCATTTATATCAAAAAAAACTTTCATAAATCCCTAAAATCAACCAATGACACACTTATTAAACAAAAATGGGCCAATGGAATGATTTTTTTGGAAACCTAATGTTGTTATCTGAAGAAGATGAAACATTCTTAAAGGAGTATTTTATTTTATTTCTTATTCCAACTCATTAAAAATTTATTAAAAATTGATTATATAATAACATAATTATATTCCATATATTGATATGTTTTTATTTTCTGTTCATAACTTCAAACCATCTCCTCCTCCCTCAAGTGGGAAATGAAACTTTTGATAGTGTGTGTGACTGAATACCACTCATGAACCAACCTAACTCATTTTCCATCATAGATTCTAAAAGATAGATATAATGATGTTTTCAATGTTTAAATATTTTATATATTATAAAATTATTTTTCTGTAACTATTAAATCACATAATCCTTCTTACTATAAATTCTATTTGGAATATAATAATATTGATTGTGTGTACGATGAACAACTACTATACAAAGTGATGTGATCTCTTTCATGTGGAATTTAGATGTAATGTAAGAATAAATAATTTAATTTTTATATATTATAATAATGAAACATTAAAAATTATGTAAATTTAATATATCATATACTTTATTACATTACCTTATATTGAAAATAATAACATCTTTCATGTGTTTGTCATAAAACTGCCTCATGAAGCAATGCAATTAGTTTTTTACTACAAAATCACATAGATAATATATGTAATTGTATTTAAAAAAATAATATGATATTCATGATATAATTATCAAATTGTAATGATAATGTAACATGTTTCGTATTTTAATCATGACCATTGAAAAGTGGAAATGTTACTACTCGGTACGAATGACCTACCTTCTCCATGATTGTAACATAGTTCATTTTACATTACTATATTTCCTAGTAATATTTAAAAGAATAAATTATATATATTAATGATAATTACATCATAATTAAAATTATGAATATAAATAATTAATAATATCTTTTATGTTAATCAACATAGTGAATTGATTTTGGACATTTGAACTGACATCACCAAAACATCAGATATGAACATAAATGATTATGTAACATAATATGGAATCTTAATTATCAAAATAAATAGATTATAAATATTAAAAAAGTATCATAATATATTAAATAAATAAATTATATTTATTATTTTTGGAGATAAATAATTCATGCTAGGAATTGGGATTAAGGTAAAGGATCTATGTAGACCGACCTTTTTGGGTTATAGACACACTCTCTTTATCCCAATTTAACTATCTCTTTAATGATATGGAATTATTATAAATTCTATATTTATATATCTCTTAAATTTATACCTATATCATCATAAATCCCTTTTATGGTCTAATGGAATCCCTATAATCATTTCCCAAATTCCTTTTTAAAGAAATATATTTTTATTATTCTACTAGAAAATATTATGTGACCCATTTCCTTCAATTGGTAATTTTTTTTAAGTATTATGATTTTTTCCCTTATTTGTGACACATGTAAATATTAATTATATAAATTTTATGGGTGGTTCATAATTATATTTTCCTCTATTTTATTTTGTAATGTTTTTGTCCCATGATTATTCATGTTTGGGATTTGGGAGTGATCTTTATCCATTATGGGAATCTACCCACCATGACTTGTAGCCTCAACAGATAGTATTGATTTAAGTTTATGTAATGACTTTTTTCCTCTTTACAATGTTTACCTAGTCATATTATACCATTATTTTTATATTTTTATTCTATTGACAACTCATGTACCATCTCTTTTATGAAATCATGTTATACCTTTGGCTCACATGTTATGTTCCTTTGTAATTTTGATTCCCTTACTGGTATTTTTAGATCACCCCTTTCATGTATCACCTAGTTTAATATCTATATATTTATATTATAAAATAAATTTTAGGATCTCTCGACAGATAACAAAATAATTATTTCATATTTATGTTTTCTTTAATCTTTTACGCACCCAATCATCCAAAGACACTAGGCCTATACGAACCTTATATTATATTAATGGGTATTTATTTTTAAAAATAATTTAATAATATGGGTAAAAAGTTTTATAACAATATAGTTATTTATATAATATGATACTATAAATGTTATATGTCTAAGATAAAGGAGGGTTTCCAAAGAATAAGAATAAATATTAACTGAGTTTTGTTACTTTATTTATTTTTCAACCTTCTAAAATTATGTCATATACTTGATGATAAAATATAATTATTATAGTATATATATGGAAATGAAATAATTATAATGGGAGAACCTTTAACATCCCTTTTATATCCAATGTTTAATGAAATCCTCACTTATGAATACACATGATCTATCACCTCAATGAAGGGATGTATTTTGTTTTTCATCAACACTGTTCACGATATGTCATTTTGATGTTTTTAATGAATATTTATGATATATATTATATAATTTTTTTCTATAATTATAAGATAAAATTTAAATTATTTATGTTATCTCTGTTGGAAAATGGAAAATATCACTTGGACTGGACCCAAACCCATTTCAACCCTAGTTTCATTTAATGGGCTATATCTCCTAAACCTGATGTCCGTTTGACGAACCTTCTAGGGTGCTAGAACCCTTATGAAGAGGTAGTCCTTTTGAGATAATCCACCTAGGTTTGGGAGAATGTTTGTGTACATCCATGTTGGGTTAGATTATAATCTAACCAGACCCTCAGTAATAAAATGCCTATAACGTATAGATCAGACATCTGATTGACACATCGTCTGTTGAGTTGGAACCCTTATGACATGGAGGTTTTTTGGTTTACTTATTTATGGGACTTCATATAAATTGAGGTATGACTGATGGCTTGAGGATTGTATCTTCCTGGAATCAAATGTTGTAAGTGAAGGAATCTAGTGGCTAGCTGTGACATAAAAAAATAATAGCAATCCCTTGAGTGTGTTAGCACCTAGAGATCCTCTTTGGGTCAGAACCTAGAGATCCTTTGTGGGTCACCACTTAGCGATCCTCTGAGTGGGCCAATACCTATAGATCGTCTATGTGGGTCCACACCTAGCGATCCTCTATGGGTCAACACTTAGTAATCCTCTCTGGGTCACCACCTAGTGATCCTCTGTGTATTAGCACCATGAGACCCTATGTAGTCCTGAAGCAAAAACCTCTCGATAGAATAATATGATCTATCTTTGTGACCAATCATCTTTATTCATGTTCTTTAAGTTGTATACCTCTTGTGATCTAAGTATTTTACTTTTTTTCTTTAATATTCTAATATTAATTTCCGGTCTTTGCTTTATGGAATTCTGGGACACCAACAAGGGTCTTAGGGTCCCTACTGAGTATTTTTATACTCACCCATATATGGGAATTTCCCAAACCTTGTTGTGTTTTATGCGACAGACATCTTAACTAAGACGCGAGGATCCGGGGCTAGATTATTCTTGGAGGTGATTGACAGATGTGGTGAGCAGTAGTGATGGAAAACAACGAGTAGTACCTACCTTTCTGTAGGATTCTTAGTGGACGACCTCCAGAGCACATTTTACCTTTTTTCTATACTTTCTTTCCATTTGGTCTTGTATAGTGGCCCCTTTACATTCAGTAATTACTTTTACTCTCAGTGGTGGTTTTTAATAGTGGTTATACTTTCCCTTTTTATTCTTTTCATTACCTTTATACATTGTGTACTTAGTTAGTGTGTGTACTAGTTTATAGAAAATGCCTTCCCTTTTTGAGTTATGCCTTTCCAGTGCTAGTTGCCTACCCTTGTCCAATGGAAGGCAGGGTTGGGTTTGTTACAGCTTGAGTCCTGGAGGATGGGTCATGACAATCAACCCAAATAAATATCTCATGATAACTATAAACACATAATCGGGGGTCCATAAAATCAAAAAAAATTATCACGATAACCCATTTGATTGTTCTTTTAAGGATATTAAGATTGAAAATTATAAGAGAAAACATGAAATTTACTCAGGCCAATAATCATATATTGTTAAACATTGATATGATATATCATTATATAACATTTTCTATAATTTTAGAATGAATATTTCATAAGGTTCTATCTATTTAAAATATATCATCCTTCCACATTATACTTCATATAAAGAGGGTAGTATTATTTGCTCCATTTTTTCAAATACTAAAGTTGTAATTTTATTTCCCAATTATCATAAATTTAAAACTATATCATTTTACAACATACTCAGCGCATTAAAATATTTTTGTTTCCAAAAACATTTCTCATAATTATATAAGATATTTAAGTAAACAAATCCCAAAATAATGAATTAAACAATCTTCTATGGCCAATCAACAATATTATTTCATTATAAAATGTCAATCATAATTTTTTTTATTCATAAATATTACTATTTATAATATAGAAAGAATAAATAGAGGAATTGAAATATAGTAACATCAAATATGAAATCCACTAATTAAATAATAAATTAATTTCTTTAGAAAGATAATAATATTATTCTATCTTTAAAAAAAATAGCAATCAATTTTCAACTTACATAATCTTGGGATTCCAACAAATTTAGGAATGATCAAACTATTCATTTAGAATATATTATGTCTTATTAGTTATACCCAATGTGGAATAAAATGTGATATCAAAAGAACTTTTCTTAATATTCATGAAATCTAACATGGGAAGATCCACAAATTAGTCTAATAAAAAATTTCCTAATAATTACTCTACTTTATCCAACTCTAATCTTCTACAAATCCAAATATTATTTTTTGGTTTATATTTGATCCAAATGTAATATGAGGTAATGGAGAGATGATATATTATATCGGAATAACATGGAGAAATGCTGGAGATAAATCTCATTGAATTCAAATATTTGTCAAATTAAATCTATTCCTTTATAAAGGGTAATATAAAAAAATAAATATTCAATGATATTTAAAAGACAATTTTTTCTTCCCTTTTAATGAATAATTTTTTTGGTAAATTATACCGTAATTACATGATTCTAGACCCTTGGGAATATATTCAGATAACATTCCATATACTAGAAATCCAATAATTACCATGATAATAAAATTATCCATGTGGTATGTAGTTAAAATCACATCCCACACATATATATATTATTAAATCTTGTATTAAATAAATAAATAAGTTAGTATATGTAATTAAATAATTAAGAAAACAAGTGACGAAAATGATGGATGAACCTAATCAATGTGGTTCCAAAAGTTACCATCATTTGGTTGATTTTATATTTTAATGATAAATATATTGGATCTATTCCAAGTCATAAATGTGGCCATGTTGTGAGACATAAATAGATAAATGAATCTTTGTTTAAGTGGAAAATACCTCAACTATATAATAAGAAAAGAATATGGAATTCCATTAATGTAACTTTTTGTACCTCGATTGTTCACATGTAGAACCATTAACTTGTGACCCTTATTCACTATTATATCATATGAAATCATTTGAAAATTCATGGATATTGACATAACTAAGACGAAAATTAAAACCATCTTCTTGATTTCATATAAATTTGTAGGAAATGTATTCCCCTTAGTTAAGAAATATTTATGTAATGAAAATATTTAATTGAAATATATATTTGAAATTCTATTATGCAATTTATTTTCTCTAAATTATTTAACTACAACCGATTTTATTTTCTTGAATAATAGATATAAGGTCTTATCATAAGGCTTTAACAACCCATAAAATTGAGATGGTTCCAATTTTGGTTTCTAATTATCATTCCCTACTTCCATTGATTGAAATGAAAGTATAATAATATCATGTGTAGATGTTTAAAACCATAATAGATTCATGTAAAAATAATTCCTCTTCTAAATTTCATTTACTATATTGATACGAAAAACATCATTTTGAAATCCAAAACGTAATATATGAACTCTACATTTATCAAATGTTTTAAATCTTCCGAGATTTATTTTAAAAAATGAACTATTAATTTTCTATTCTAAAATTAATTATAAATTTGATGATAAAAATGATATAATTTTTTATTTAATTTATAAAAAACCCATTTTTATTTCATCTAAACTTACAATTTTAATTTTTAGTAAAATCTATTATTAGGGGTTAAAAGGGAATATAAACAAACATGAACAATATAAAGGTGATTAAATCAAACAATCAACCTTTTTAAAAATACAAAAAAAATCCTTACCTGGTTTGAATTATTATCTTTATATAGAATTTATTCATCACAAAAGAGATTCCATTTCATTTCTTGATATAAGATATCCTCAATCTACGAAACCATCCTGTAAAATATCCTAATATATTCTTCCATATTAATCTTCTCCTCATTTAAACCATAGAGTAGAATATAATCTTGACCATAACTCCATTTCTTTTGGTGATTATTGAAATAAATGTGGAATTATATTATATAAATACTATTATTATATTCCCTTATGCATTTGATTGAGAAATCCTTTCCCATATTCTCCTCCTTAGAGTGAAGCAGCAAATCAAACACAACTATTGGGTCAACTCCTTATTTTTCTTGGCTTCCTTGAGCTCCCTCGAACCCCAATTTTGATATGACCTTAAAATTATAGTTTCATAGTAAAAATAATTTTCTACTTCCTAGGTCGATCATTTTTTATAAAAATATTACATTTGTTTGAATTATTTTAAAATGGTTTAACAATAATCAAGAAAAAATAGTACTAATTAATTTTCATTAATACAAATTACAAAACATAAGACCAATTTAGACAAATTAAAACCAATTAGCACTAATTAACATTAATTATTACCAAATAACAACAATTCATACTAATTATAACTGATTTTGACTTATTTCCACTAATAATTACTACATTTATGTGAATTTCAATATTTTTAGAAATTTGTACCAATATTTATTAATTTTTAATAATTATCACAAATTATTACTAATTATCAATAATTATTACTAATTAACAATTATTAATACTAGTAAACACTACTTACCACTATTATACACCAATTTACAAAAACTATTACTAAATATGGACTAAAATATGAATAATTTATAAAATATATCATTTAAAATTAATCAGAAAAAGAAGAATGGTTATGGTTGAATGATCTGTGGGATAATTGAAAATTTATGACAAAAATCCCCATAATATTAAATTACGAATAAATATGACCTATTTTGAAGAATTATTACTTATGTTCAATTTGATAGAGGGTGATAATTGAGGAATAAAATACTCAAAATTTATACGAAATATATTTTTAGGATTAGTCTGATAAAAATAGTATTTTTGGATGGGTAGTCTGTAATTTCTACTAATTTCATTTATTTATTACTAATTTTTACTAACATTTAATAATTATTACCAATTTTGACTTATTGCTATTAACTTAAACGAGTTTATAATACTTATTTCTAAATATAACTAATTATTAATATTTAACACCACTTATCACTAATTAAAACTAGTTAACTCTTGTTAAAACTAGTTAACAATAATTAAGAATAAATACTACCAACTAAGGAATAAAATATGAAAAAATAATAAAAAATATTTTTCATAATAAATATGATATAAAGAAATAATTTTTTAGAGATTATATGAGGGATATCAGAAAATTAGATACATGAAAAAACAACATATTATTTTTAACAGGTAATAATATATTAAAAATTCATAATAAATAATTTATTTATTAATACCAAAGAAGGGAATAACTCATAAATAAAATATGATAAATTCATAAGAAATATTTTTAATTAATAATTTGATAAAAAATAATTATTGTGGTGGGATGATCTATAATTTTAACAATTTCTTCAAAAGTATTTCTATTTATTTCTAGTTTCTACTAGTTATTACTTATTATTACTTGTTATAAATAATTATTACTTCTAATTATATATTAATCTATTTTTTACTTATTATTACTAATTATTAATAACGTCTACTACATTGAACTATTTTTTAACTGTTATTATTATTATCTACTCGTTATTACTATTTGTTACTAATTACTACTAATTATAATTAATTACTAGTAATATCTACTAATAATTACTAATTTATAGTAATTATCTAAAATTATTAAAATTATATATAATTTCTGCTAAGTACTAGTAATTTTAAATAATTATTACTAATCATTAATAATTTTTATAAATTATTACTATTTATTTCTTCTATCTAACATTTTTAATAATTATTGATTATTCCAAATTTTACCAATTATTACCAATTATAAAAAATTATTATTTATTATTACTAATTATTACTAATATGTACTAAAAATTACTATTTATTTGTAATTATTATGTGTTTTTATAAATTATTACAAATGATTATGAATTATTAGAGAATATATAAAATTTTTATGAATTATTACATATTATTTATAATTTCATCAAATTATTGTTGTCCCAATTGTGTTTTACAATGAATGAAGAGGCGAGTGAACTGAGTTTTTAGAATTTTCACTAACTTAATTCCATCCACTTTGAATTCTTAATTTAAAATGCCTTTAACTCTTAAACTAATATGTAGTTGAAAAAATCACAAATGAAGCTTAGGATACATTGGATTTATATTGGTTCTAGAGAGGTAGAAACTACCTCTAATCCTCTCTACCAGCACATAATATGAGTGCAATGAATTTTACTCAACTAGACCACTTTTGAGGGGCTACCTAGTTCAGTGTTAGCATTTTCACATATGAAAATTGTCTACAAATTATAAACCAGACTATCCATTTAGAATACTTTCCCACAACCTATACACAGATTTTAATACAAGAGGTGGTTTCATTTATAGAGAAAGTGATAAATAATATATAACTAGTCTTATTCATTGTTTCAAGTAATAGATGATAGATTATTGAACATCTTCAAATAAAAAACGTAATTTTAAGAAGATATGATGTTTTTTGTGCTGATGTATCTTGAAATCATAAAAAAATAAATAAAAATTCTTTTCAAATTCTTATAGAAATAAGAATAATTAAAATAGAGTATATGGTTCTTATTACTTGAAAGAAAATCTTTTCATATTTTTAAAAGAACATATCTATTTTTATTATTTACTGATGAGAGTAAATATATCATAAAATTATAATTAATCTCTATCTCTTTTCATGTGAGGCTTCCAAATAATTGTAAAATAGAGTTAGATTTTGTGTGTTTCAATTTTCTAACCTTAAAATATAAAATTTCATTTAAATAGAGACTTTAACTAACTTAGTCATTTCAAATTTATTCTAGTATACATTTTATAAAACAATACAAGGAGTGGAATATTTCTATAATGCTACAACGGTAAGTAAGGGCCTTAAAAACTATAAGAAATTAAATTTATTGGAAAATGGGCTTCCTATGAATCAGCAACCACCTTAAACAAATCAAAATAGTTCACCTTTACTGATGAAGAAATATTTTTCTTATAGGAGGGACGATGGTGAGATAATTGATTTGAACATTATTAAGTTTTGAAAATAAAAAATATATATTGGATTTGTATTCGGATTGTATGACTTCACTTTTAATTGTTACACTTGTTCTTCCTTTTAATATTTATCCAACATCATAATACATTTCATATACCTAAAGAACTTATATTCCATGTAAGAAACATTTCATAGTGATAAATTATATGGCATCTGACATTTGAATTCCATGTTGATAATATTGAATAAGATGATTTGGAAACACTCTGCTCATAGGATAATTTCTTGGGAATATGATAATTTGAGAAAAATGTAAGAGATTTAAATTAACCATTTAAAATATAATTTCATGTAAGATATTATTATACTCCTTAATAGATCTTACTTTTATAAATATTCATCATATATGACTTTTTAACTCATAATACATTTCCTATAGGAAGAGTCCTCTCATAAGAAAATTCTTGACTGAATCATCCATGTGTATGTTATTTTTTTATCATAATACATTTCTCTTATGGGGAAGGGAATTTCAGTCTACCTGTAAGATAATTTATTTTTTTAAAATCAATAACTTCTAGTGTATGATATTTGAGACTTATGGTGGTATATTCTTCATCTGTGAAAAATTAAATCAAAAGGAAAAATTCTTCAGACTCTAAAGAAATGGAATTGAACAATAGGGTTCCAAATTAAAAGACACATAATAAAATATAAATTAATCAAATGAAATAAAAAAATTATAGACTTATTAGTAAAACAAATGTGATCTTTTTAAGCATCAAAACATGGGAATTATTGGGAAATGTTTGAATAACATTAGAATGTCCAACAATATCCCCCCTTTTGATTATTAGGAAACCATTAAAAATTAAAACATTTTTTAATGGTTTACCTAAAATCATCAAATGACACATTTATTGATCAAAAAGGGACTAATGGAATGATTGTTTTGGAAACCAAATGATGTTATCTGAAGAACATGCAACATTCTTAATAGAGTAGTTTATTTTATTTCATATTCCAACTCATTAAAAATTTAATAAAAATGATTATATAATAACATAATTATATTCCATATATTGATATGTTTTTATTTTATGTTCATAACTTCAAACAATCTCCTCCTCACTTAAGTGGGAAAAGAAACTATGGATAGTGTGTGTGAATGACTAGCACTCATGAACCAACCAAAATCATTTTCCATCATAGATTCTAAAAAATAGATATAATGACGTTTTCAATGTTTAAATATTATTTATATGATATAATTATTTTTATGTAACTATTAAATCACATAATCCTTCTTACTATAAATTTTATTTGGAATACAATAACATTGATTGTGTGTACAGTGTACTACTACTATACAAAGTGATGTGATTTCTTTCACATGGAATTTACATGTAATGTAAGAATGAATAATTTAATTTTTAAATATTATAATAATGAAACATTAAAAATTATGTAAATTTAATATATCATATACTTTATTACATTACCTTCTATTGAAAATGATAACGTCTTTCGTGTGTATGTCATACAACTGCCTAATGAAGTAATGTAATTAGTTTTTTACTACCACATCACATAGATAATATATGTAATTATATTTAAAAAAATAATATGATCTTCATGATAAAATTATAAAATAGTAAATATAATCTAACATGTACCTTATTTCCATCCTGATCATTGAAAAGTGGAAATGTTACTACAGGGTACGTACGACCTACCTTCTCCATGATTGTAACATAGTTCATTTTACAATACCATATTTCATAGTCATCTTTAAAAGAATAAATTATATATATAAATGATAATTATATCATAATTAAAATTATGAATATGAATAATTAATAATAGATTTTACCTTAATCAACATAGTGAATTGATTTTGGACACTTGAACTGAACATCACCAAAACATCAGATATGATCCTAAATGATTATGTAGCATAATATGGCTTCTTAATTAACAAAATAAAGAGATTATAAATATTAAAGAAGTATCATAATATATTAAATAAATAAACTATATTTATTTTTTTGGGAGATAAATAATTCATGTTAGGAATCAAGATGAAGGTAAAGGATCTCTGTAGATGAGCCTTTTTGGGTTACAGACACACTCTCTTTATCCCAATTTATCTATCTCTTTAATGATATGGAATTATTATAAATTCTGTATTTATATATCTATTAAATTTATACCTATCTCATCATAAATCCCTTTTATTTTCTAATGGAATCAATATGATAATTTCTCAAATAACTTTTTAAAGAAATATATTTTTATTTTTTACTAGAAAATATTATGGACCCATTTCCTTCAATTGGTAATTTTTGTTTATGTATTATGATTTTTTCCTTATTTGTGACACATATAAATATTAATTATATAAATTTTATTGGTGGGGTCATAATTATATTTTCTTCCTTTTTATTTGGTAATTTTTTAGTCCCATGAGATGTCATGTTTGGTATTTGGAAGTGATCATTATCCATTATGGGAATCTACCCACCGTGACATGTAGCCACAACAGATAGTATTGATTTACGTTTTTGTAATGACATTTTTCCTCTTTACTATGTTTCCCTAGTCATATTATACCATTATGTTTATATTGTTCTTCTATTGATAAGTCATGTACCATCTTTTTTATGATATCATGTTATACCTTTGACTCGCATGTTATGTTCCTTTGTCATTTTGATTCCCTTACTGGTCTTTTTAGATCACCCATTTCATGTATCCCCTAGTTTATTATCAATATATTTATATTATAAAATGAATTTTAGGAGCTAACTGTAGATAACAAAATAATTATTTCATATTTATGTTTTCTTTAATGTATTACGCACCCAATCATCCAAATACACTAGGACTATATGAACCTTATATTATATTAATGGGTATTTATTTTTAAAAATAATTTAATAATATGGGTAAAACGTTTTTTAACACTATAGTTATTTCTATAACATGATACTATAAATGACATATGTTTAAGGTAAAGGAGGGTTTCCAAAGAATAATAATAAATATTAACTGAGTTTTATTGTTTTATTTATTATTCTACCTTCTAAAATTATGTGCTATACCTAATGATAAAATATAATTAATATAGTACATATATGGAAATGAAATTATTTTGATGGAAAAACCATTAACATCCCTTTTTTATCCAATGGTTTATAAAATCCTCACTTATGCGTACACATGGGCTATCACCTAAATGAAGGGATGCATTTTGTTTTTCATCATAACTGTTCACAGTATGTCATTTTGATGTTTTTAATGAATATTTATGATATATATAATATAGATTTTTTCTATAATTATAGGATAAAATTTACCTTCTTTCTCTTATCTCTGTTGGAAAATGGAAAACATCACTTGGGCTTGACCCAAACACATTTCGACACTAGATTCATTTAAATGGCTATATCTCCTAAATTAGATGCCCGTTTGACGAACCTTCTAGGGTGCTAGAACCCTTATAACAAGGATGTCCTTTTGAGATACTCCACTTGGGTTTTGGAGAATGTTTGAGTACGTCCTGGTTGGGTCAGACTTGAATCTAACTAGGCCCTCGGTACTAATATTCCTATAACTTAAAGATCGGGTGTATGATTGACACATCGTCTTTTATGTTAAAACCCTTATGACATGGATGTTCTTCGGATTACATATTTATGGGACTTTGTAGAGATTGAGGTATGACCGATGGCTTGAGGACCAGATCTTTAGGGAATCAAATGTGGTAAGTGTGGGAATCTAGTGGCTGGCTGTGATGTGAAAAAATAATAGCGATCCCTTGAATGGTTTAGCACCAAGCGATCCTATGTGGGTCAGCACGTAGCGATCCTTTATGGGTTAGAAACTAGAGATCCTTTGTGGGTCTCCACCTAGAAATCATCTTAGTGGGTCAACACCTAAAGATCATCTATTTGGGTTAGTACATAGCGATCCTCTGTGGGTCAACACTTAGCAATCCTCTATGGGTCACCACCTAGCAATCCTCTTTGTGTCAACACCTAGAGACCATGTGCAGTCCTACAGCAAAAACCTCTCGACAGAATAAGATAATCTATCTTTGTGACTAATCATATTTATTCATGTTCTTTATGTTGTATACTTGTTTTGAGCTAAGTATTTTACTTTTTTTTTTATTCTTATATTAATTTTTGGTCTTTGCTTTGTGGAATTTTGGGAGACCATCGAGTGTTTTAGGGTCCCTACGGGGTATTTTTATACTCACCCATGTTTGGGCATTGCCCAAACCTTGTTGTGTTTTTGTGCATATGAAGAACATCTTAACTGAGACTCGAGGAGTCAGGGATAGACGATGCTTGGAGGTTATTTAGATATGTGGTTAGTGACAATTATGGCAAACGATGAGTAGTACCTACCTTTATGTATGATTCTTAGTGAACGAACTCCAGAGCACATTTTCCATTTTTGCTGTACTTTATTTCCATTTGGGCATGTATAGTGCCCCCTATACATTAAATACTTACTTTTACTCTCAGTGGTTGTTTTTAGAAGTCGTTATAGTTTCCTTTTTTTTACCTTTATGCGATGTGTACCTTGATAGTGTGTGTACTATTTTTTAGACAATGCCTTCCCTTTTTGTGTTATTCCATTCTAGTTCTAGTTGCCCACCCTTGGAAAATGGAAGGAGTGATTGGGTTGTCACATCACAAGTCCCGGGGGACGGGTCACGACAATCACCTAAAATAAATATCTCATGATAACAATAAACACATAATCGGGGTCCATAAAATCAAAAAAAAATCACAGTGACCCATTTGATTGTTCTTTTAAGGATATTAATATTGATAATTATAAGAGAAAACATGAAATTTCCTCAGGCCAATAATCATATATATTTGACCATTGATGTGATATTTTATTATATAACTTTTTATATAATTTTTGCACGCATATTTCATAAGGGTCTATCCATTTGAAATATATTAACCTTCCACAATATACATCATATAAAGTGGGTAGTATTATATGCTCCATTTTTTCAAATACTAAAGTTGTAATTTTATTTACCAATAAATATAAATAAAAAAGTATATCATTTTACAACATACTCATCACATTAAAATATTTTTATTTCCGCAAACATTTCTCATAATTTTATATGATATTTCAGTCAACAAATCCCAAAATAATTAATTAAACAATCTGCTATGGTCAATCACGAATATTAATTAATTATAATATGTCAACCATAAATTTTTTATTCATTAATATTACTATTTATAACATAGAAAGAAAAATTTGAGGCATTGAAATATAGTAACATCAAATATGAAATCCACTAATTGAATAATAAATGAATTTATAAATAAAGTTCATAATATTAATCTATCTATAATAAATTTTTTAGCAATCCATTTTCAACAAACATAAGCTTGGGATTCCAAAAAATTTAGGAACGATCAAACTATTCCTTTAGAATATATTAAGTCTTATTTGGTGCACCCAATGTGGAATAAAATGTGATATCAAAAGCACTTTTCTTAATATTCATAAAATCGAACTTGAGAAGATCCAAAAATTAGTCTAATAAAGATTTTCATAATAATTACTTGACTTTATCCGATTGTGATCTTCCCTAATTCCAACTAATATTTTTTGGTTTATATTTGATCCAAATGTAATATGAGTTTTTGGAGAGATGATATATTATATCGGAATACCATGGAGAAATGTTGGAGATAAATGTCATTAAATTCAAATATTTCTCAAATTAAATGTATTCCTTTATAAAGAATATTATATAAAAATAAATATTCAATGATAGTTAAAAAAATTCTTCCCTTATAAAAAATAAATTTATTTGGTAACTTATATAGTAATTACATGATTCTAGACCCTAGAAAATCAATTTGAATAACATTCCATTTACTGAAAATCGATTAATTACCATGATAATAATAATATTATCCAAGAGGTATGAATTTAAAATCCCATCCCACACACACATATATATAACTAACTCATTTATTAAATAAGTAAATAAGTTAGTAACTATGTAAATAAATATATAAGGAAACAAGTGAAGGAAAAGAAGAATGAACATGATCAAAGTGATTCCAAAAGTTACCTTCTTTTGGTTGATTTATGCTTTTAATGATTGATATATTGGATCTATTCCAAGTCATAATTTTGGTCATGTTGTGAGACATAAATAGATAAATTAATCTTTTCTTATGTGTAAAATACCTTAACTATATAATAAGTAAAAAATATGGATTCCATTATTGTAACTCTTGTACCTCGATTGTTCACTTGTAGTACCATTAACTTGTGACCATTTATTATTCACTATTATATAATATAAAATCATTTGAAAATTCATGGAAATTGACATAACTAAGACCCAAATTAAAACCATCTTATTTATTTCATATAAATTTGTAGGCAATATATCCCCCTTAGTTATGAAATATTTATGTAATGAAAATATTTAATTAAAACATCTATTTTAAATTCTATTATGTAATTTAATTGCTCTAAAATTTTTAACTACATCTAATATTATTTTATGGAATAATAGATATAAGGTCTTATCATGATGCTTTAAAAACCCATAAAATTGAGTTGGTTCCAATTTTGGTTTCTAATTATCATTCAATGCCTCTATTGATTGAATATAAAGTATAATAATATGATGTGTAGATGTTTAAAACCATAATGGATCCGGTAAAATAATTATTCTAATAAATTTCATTTACCATATTGAAAAAAAATACATCATTTTGAATCTAAAACATAATAGATAAACTTTAACATCAATATATATAATTTATACCAAAACCATTTTTATTTCATCTAAACATATAATTTTAATTTTTAGTAAAATCAATTATTCGGGGTTAAATGGGATTATAAACAAACATGAACAATATAAAGGTGATTAAATCAAACTATCAACCTTCTAAACAATACAAAAAAATCCTTACCTGGTTTGACTTTTTATCTTTATATAGAATCTATTCATCCCAAAAGAGATTCTATTTAATCTCTTCTTAGAAGATATCCTCAATTAATGAACCATCATGTCAAATATCCTAATATATTCTTCTATATTTATCTTCCCCTCATTAAAACCATAGTGTAGAATATGATCATGACCATAACTCCATTTATTTTGATCATTATTGACATAAACATGGAATTTTATTACATAAATACTCTTAGTATATTCCCTTAGGTATTTGATTTAGAAATCCTTTCCCATACTCTCATCCTTAGAGTGATGCATTAAATCAAACACAACAATTGGTTCAACTCCTTATTTTTTTGTCCTCCTTGAGCTCCCTCAAACCTCAATTTTTATGTGACCTTCAAATTATAATTTCAGTGTAAAAACTAGTTTATACTTCTTAGGTCCATAATTTTTTATAAAAAGATAAATTTTGTTTTAATTATTTTAAAATTGTTTAGCAATAATTAAGAATAAGTAATTCTAATTAATTTTCATTAATACAAATTACAAAACATAAGACCAATTAAGAATAATATAAACAAATTAGCACTAATTAACATTAATTATTACTAAATAACAACAATTCATACTAATTATAACTAATTTTTACTTATTTCCACTAATAATTACTAAATTTCTTTGAATTTAAATCTTTTTACAAATTATTAGCAATATTTAGTAATTTTTACTAATTATCACCAATTATTACAAATTATAATCAATTATTACGAATTAACAATATTTAATACTAGTAAACGCTACTTTCCACTATTATACACTAATTTACAAATACTATTACTAAATATGCACTAAATATGAATAACTCATAAAATATATCATTTATTATTAATCAGAAAATGAAGAATGATTATGGTTGAATTATCTGAGGGATAATTTAAAATTTATGACAAAAATCCCTATAATATTTAATTATGAATAAATGTGATCTATTTATAAGAATTATTACTTATGATCAATTTGATAGAGGGTGATACTTGAGGAATAAAATATTCAAAATTCATATGAAATATATTTTTATGGTTATTCCGATAAAAATAGTATTTTTGGAAGGGTGGTCTGTAATTTCTACTAATCTCTTTTATTTATTACCAATTGTTACTAATATGTATTAGTTATTACCAATTTTTACTTATTCCTATTATTTTATATGTGTTTATAATACTTATTTCCAAATATAACTAATTATTAATAGTAAACACATGATATCACTAATTAACACTAGTTAACTCTAGTTAAAACTAGTAAATGATAATTAAAAATAAATACTACCAATTATGGAATAAAATATGAACAAATAATAAGAAATATTTTTCATAATAAATATGATATAAAGGAATAATTTTGTAGAGATTATATGAGGGATATCATAAAATTAGAGACCTAAAAAAACAACATAATATTTTTAACAAGTAATAATATATTAAAAATTCATAGTAAATAATTTATTTATTAATAAGAAAGAAGGGAATAACTGATAAATAAAATCTGATAAATTCATAAGAAATATTGTTAATTAATAATTTGATAAAAAAAATAATTATTATTGTGGTATGATCTTCAGTTTTAACTATTTTATCAAAATTATTTCTGTTTATTTCTAATTTCTACTAGTCATTACTAATTATTACTATTTATAAATAATTATTTCTACCGATTGTATATTAATCTATTTTTTACTTATTATTACTAATTATTAAAAACGTCTACTACATTATACTAATTATTAATTGTTATTATTAATTTCTACTCGTTATTACTTTTTGTTAATAATTACTACTAATTATAAGTAATTACAAGTAATATCTACTAATAATTACTAATTTATAATAATTATCTATAATTATTACTAACTACATATAATTTCTACAAAGTATTAGTAATTTTTTATAATTATTACTAATCATTAATAATATTTATAAATTATTACTATTTATTTCTAATATCTTCCATTTTTAATAATTATTGTTTATAAAAATTTTAACCAATTATTACCAATTTTCAGAAATTATTATTTATTATTACAAATTATTACTAATATGTACTAAAAATAACTAATTATTTGAAATTATTATGAGTTATTATAAATTATTTTAAATTATTATTAATTATAACAAAATATTTAAAATTATTATTAAATATTATTAATTATTACAAATTATTACTAATTTCATCAAATTATTGTTGTCCCAACCGTGTTTCAGAATGAATGAAGAGGGGGTGAACTGAGTTTTTAAAAATTTCACTAACTTAATTCCAGAATCTATGAAATATTAATTTAAAATGTCTTTAACTCTTAAACTAATATGTAGTTGAAAAAAAGAAAAATGAAGCATGGGAAATATAGGATTTATATTGGTTCAAGAGAAGTGTAAACAACCTCTAATCCTCTCCACCAGTACTTAATATGAGTGCAACGACTTTTACTCAACTAGAACACTTTTGAGGGGCTTCCTAGATTAGTGTCAGCATTTGCACGTATGAAAATTGTCTAAGAATGTTCAACCAGACTATACATTTAGAAGACCTTCTCATAACCTATAATGATATTTTAAATCAAGAGGTGGTTTCATTTATAGATAAAGTGATAAATAATATATAACCAGTCTTATGCATTATTTCAAGTAGTAGATGATAGATTATTGAGCATTTTCAAATAAAGAATGGAATTTTAAGAAGGTGTGATGTTTATATACATATGTATCTTGAAAACATACAAAAATAATTTTTTTTTCAAATTCTTATAGATAGAAGAATAATTAAAATGGATTATATGGTTCATAGTACTTGAAAGAAAATATTTTCTTCTTTATAGTTGAACATATTTATTTTTATTATAGATTTATGAGAATAAATATATAATACAATGATAATTAATCTCTATCTATTTTCATGTGATCCTTCCAAACAAATTGTAAAACAGAGTTAGATTTTGTGTGTTTAAATTGTCTCCCCTTAAAATATAATATTTCATTGAAATAGAGACTTTAACTAACTTAGTCATTTCAAATTTCTTCTTGTATACTTTCTATAAAATAAAACAAGGAGTGGAATATTTCCAAAATTCTACAATGGTAAGGAAGGGCCTTAAAAACTATAAGAAATTAAATTTATTGGAAAATGGTCTTCCTATGAATCAAAAACCACCATAAAAAAATAGAACAGTCTGCCTTTACTAATGAAGAAATATTTTTCTCATATGAGGGATGATGGTGAGAAAATTGATTTGAATATTATTAGGTTTTGAACAGCAAAAAAATTCATTGTATTTCTGTTCGGATTGTATGACTTCACTTCTAACGGTTTAACTTATTCTCCCTTTTAATATTTTTCCAACATTATAACACATTTCATAAACCTAAGGAACTTATATTCCATGTAAGAAACATTTCATCGTGATACATTCTATGACATCTGACATTTGAATTTCATGTTAATTATATTGAATAAGATGATTTGGAAACACTCTCCTTATAGGATAATTTCTTGGGTATAGGATAATTTTAGAGAAATGTAAGAGATTTCAATTACCAAATGAAAATGAATTTTTATTAAATCTCCCACCAAGTCAAGGGGGAAGAAAGTGGTACAATCCTAGTGCATTGTTTCAAACAAGGGGGTTACAAGAATTGGGAAGAGACCAAAGGTTATCATAGATAATACATTGGTTGTCGGGTCTCCCCTTGCTAGCAAGACAATCAGCTAAAAAATTTCCCCCCCTCCATATGTGGGTAATATCAGTATCCTCACACAACAGGATCCTTCATTTCCTGATAATGTAACATAAGAACCACAAGGGCATGGCTTTGTTGAGAAGGATTTTGACAAGGTGGCGCGAAACAGATTCAGCTGAGGATATATGAATGTGATGGTGGAGGCAGACAGATAAACCTCTAAGCATGGCTCTGGCTTTTACTTCAAGGGGGGTGCCTAGGTCATAATATGCGCTGAATCCGATGACCAAAAAACCTCTAGTGTCTCGTATCAGCCCCCCTCCTCTCATAATTCCTTGAGCATAGGAGCAATCCACGTTACGTTTGATACCAAAGCTAGGAGGGTTCCACTTAACCCACCTTCTTTGCCCTTGGTTAGAACCAGTCGGGGGGAGATACGTCATCGACGTCTAGGGAGAGTCCACCCATAAGAAAATTCTCAACTGAATCATCCATGTGTAGGTTATTTTCTTATCATAACACATTTCTCTTATGGGGCAGGGAATTTCAGTCTACCTGTAGGATAATTTAATTTTTTAAAATCTATAACTTCTAATGTATGATATTTGAGAGTTCCAGTGGTATATTTTTTCATGTGTGTAGGATTAAATCAATAGGAAAAATTATTTAGACACTAAAGAAATAGAATTGAACCATAGGGTTCCAAATTAAATGACACATAATAAAATATAAATTATTTACATGAAATAAAATAATATAGAATTATCAGAAAACAAATGGGATATTGTTAAGCATCAAAACATGTGAATTATTTATAAATGATTGAATAACATTAGAATGTCCAACAATATTCCCCCTTTTGATTATTAAAAAACCATTAAAAATTAATTTATTTAATGATTTACCTAAAATCATCCAATGACACATTTATTGATCAAAAAGGGACCAATGGAATGATTTTTTTGGAAATTTAATGATGTTATCTGAAGAAGATGCAACATTCTTAATCGAGTAGTTTATTTTATTTCATATTAAAATAATAAAAAATTATTAAAAGTGATTATATAATAACATAATTATATTCCATATATTGATATGATTTTATTTTATGTTCATAACTTCAAAACCAACTCCTCCTCCCTCAAGTGGGAAACAAAACATTGGATAGTGTGTGTGAATGACTACCACTCACAAACCAACCTAACTAATTTTCCATCACAAATTCTAAAAGATATATATAATGATGTTTTAAATATTTAAATATTATATATATGATATAAATTTTTCCTGTAACTATTAAATCACATAATCCTTCTTTCTATAAATTTAATTTGGAGTATAAAAATATTGATTGTGTGTACGATGTATTATTACTGTACAAAGTGATGTGATTTAATTCACGTGGTATTTACATGTAATGAAAGAAAGTATAATTTAATTTTTATAGATTATAATAAGGAAAAATTAAAAATTATGTAAATTTAATATATCATATACTTTATTACATTACCTTCTATTAAAAATGATAACGTCTTTCATGTGTATGTCATACAACTGCCTCGTGAAGTAATGTAATTAGTTTTTTACTAGCATATCACATATATAATATATGAAATTGTATTTAAAAAAATAATATTATATTCATGATATAATTATAAAATTGTAAAGATAATATAACATGTACCTTATTTCCATCATGATCATTAAAAAGAGGAAATGTTACTACTGTGTACGTATGACCTACCTTCTTCATGATTGTATTATAGTTCATTTTACATTACCATATTTCCTAGTCATCATGAAATGAATAAATTATATATATAAATGATAATTACATCATATTTATAATTATTAATATTTATAATTAATAATATCTTCTACTTTAATAAACATAGTGAATTGATTTTGGACATTTGAACTGAACATCACCAAAACATCAGATATGAACCTAAATGATTATGTAATATAATATGGAATATTAATTAACAAAATAAATAGATTTTAAATATTAAAAACTACCATAATATATTAATTAAATAAATTATATTTATTATTTTCGGAGATAAATAATTCATGTTAGGAATCAGGATCAAGGTAAAGGACCTCTGTAGACCAACCATTTTGGGTTATAGACACACTCTATTTATCCAAATTTATCTATCTCTTTAATGATATGGAATAATTATAAATTATATATTTATATATATCTTAAATTTATACCTATCTCATCATAAATTTCATTCATATTCTAATGGAATCCTTATGATCATATCTCAAATTACTTTTTAAAGAAATATATTTCGATTATGCTACTAAAAAATATTATGTGACCCATTTACTTCAATTGGAAATTTTTGTTTATGTATTATGAATTGTTTCCTCATTTGTGACACATATAAATATTAATTATATAAATATTATGGGTGGGGTCATAATTATAATTTCCACTATTTTATTTTGTAATGTTTTAGTCCCATGAGAAGTCATGTTTGAGATTTGGGAGTGATCCTTATCCATTATGGGAATCTACCCACCATGACATGTAGCCTCAATAGATAGTATTGATTTATGTTTATGTAATGAATTTTTCCTCTTTACTATGTTTACCTAGTCATATTATACTATTATGTTTATATTTTTATTCTATTGACAAGTCATATACCATCTGTTTTATGATATCATGTTATACCTTTGACTCGCATGTTATGTTCCATTGTCATTTTAATTTCCATACTGGTCTTTTTAGATCATCCATTTCATGTATCCTCTATTTTATTATCTATATATTTATATTATAAAATAAATTTTAGGAGATCACTATAGATAAAAAAATAACTATTTAATATTTAAGTTTAATTTAATGTATTATGCACCCAATCATCCAAAGACACTAGGCCTATACAAAACATATATTATATTAATTGGTATTTATTTTGAAAAATAATTTAATAATATGGGTAAATAGTTTTGGAACACTATAGTTATTTCTATAATATGATACTATAAATTACATATGTATAAGCTAAAGGGGGATTTCCAAAGAATGTGAACAAATATTAACTGAGTTTTATATTTTATTTCTTCTTCTACATTCTAAAATTATGTCCTATACTAGATGATAAAATATAATTATTATATTATATATATTTAAATGAAATTATTCTGATGGAAAAACCATTAACATCCCTTTTATATCCAATAGTAAATTAAATCCTCACTTATGTGTACACATGGGCTATCACCTCAATGAAGGGATGTATTTTTTTTCATCACCACTATTCATGGTATGTCATTTTGATGTATTTAATGAATAATTATGATATATATAACATAATATTTTTCTATAATTATGGGATATAATTTACCTTCTTACTATTATCTCCGTTGGAAAATGGAAAACATTACTTGGGCTAGACCCAAACCCATTTCGACCCCTGTTATATTTATAGGGCTATATCTCATAAACTGGATGTCTGTTTGAAGAACCTTCTAGGTCGCTAGAACCCTTAATATGCGGTAGTCCTTTTGAGATACTCCACATGGGTTTTGGAGAATGTTTGAGTATATCCAGCTTGGACTATACTTGAATCTAACTGGGCCCTCGGTACTAAAATGCCTATAACTTATAGATCGGGCGTCTGATTGACATATCGTCTGTTGAATTGGAACCCTTATGACAAAGAGGTTGTTCTAGTAACATATTTATTGGACTTCGTAGTTATTGACGTACGACCAATGGATCGAGGATCAGATCTTCCTAGAATCAAATGTGGTAACTGAGGAAATCAAGTTGCTGGTTGTGATGCGAAAAAATAATAGCGATCCCTTGAGTGGGTTAGCACTTAGTGATCCTCTGTGGGTCTGTATGCAACGATCCTATATGGGTCAGAACCTAGTGATTTTTTGTGGGTCTCCACCTAGAGATCCTATGAGTGGGTCAACACCTAGAGATCATCTATGTGGGTTAACACCTAACGATCCTCTATGGGTCAATGCTTAGTGATCCTCTATGGGTCACCACATAGAGATACTCTATGTGTCAACACCTAGAGACCCTATTCCGTCGTGCAGCAAAAACCTCTTGATAGGATAAGATTATCTATATTTGTTACTAATCATCTTTATTCATGTTCGTTAAGTTGTATACCTATTGTGAGATAAGTATTTTAATCTTTTCTTTGTGATTCTAATATTAATTTGTGGTCTTTGATTTTTGGAATTCTGGGAGACCATCGACGGTATTAGGGTCCTTACTAAGTATTTTTATACTCACCCCTGTACGGGAAATTAACAAACCTTGTTGTGTTTTGTGCCGACAACGGACATCTTAATTGAGACTCGAGGAGCCGGGGATAGAAGGTGCTTGGAGGTTATTGACATATGTGGTGAGCGGCAGTGATGAAAAATGATGAGTAGTACCTATATTTATGTAGGATTCTTGGTGGATGACCTTCAGAGCACATTTTCCATTTTTGTTGTACTTTCTTTCCATTTGGGCTTGTATAGTGGCCCCTTTACATTCAGTACTTACTTTTACTCTCAATGGTGGGTTTTAGTAGTGGTTACACTTTCCATTTTTCTTTTCTTGCTTTACCTTTATGCAATGTGTACCTAGATAGTGTGTGTACTAATTTATCGACAATGCCTTTCCTTTTGTTGTTATGCCTTTCCAGTGCCAGTTTCCTACCCTTGGCCAAAGGAATGGATGATTGGGTTTGTCAAAACATGAGTCTCAGGGGACGGGTCGCGACAATCACCACAAATAAATATCCCATGTTAACTATAAACAGATAATCAGGGGTCCATAAAATCAAAAAAAATTATCACAGTGACCCATTTGATTATTCTTTCAAGGATATTAAGATTAAAAATTATAAGATAAAACATGAAATGTACTTAGGCCAATAATCATATATAGTTGACAATTAACATGATATATTATTAAATAACTTTTTCTATAATTCTTTCACGCATCATTCATATGGTTATATCCATTTGAAATATATTATCCTTCTACATTTTAATTCATATAAAGAGGGTAGTATTATATGCTCCATTATTTCAAATACTAAAGTTTTAATTTTATTTCCCTTTTAACATAAATTGAAAACTAAATCATTTTACAACATACTCACATATTAAAATATTTTTGTTTCCTCAAACTTTTTTCAGAATTATATATGATATTTTAGTCAACAAATCCCAAAAAAAATGAATTAAACAATCTTCTATGGCCAATCACAAATATTATGTCATTATAACAGGTCAATCATAAATTTTTTATTCATCAATATTACTATTTATTACATAGAATGAAAAATTAGAGGCATTGTAATATAGTAACATTAAATATGAAATCCACCAATTGAATAATAAATTAATTTATTTAGAAAGTTCATAATAATATTCAATATTTAATAAAAATTTTAGATATCCATTGTCAACTAACATAAGCTTGGGATTCCAAAAAATTTAGGAAAGATCAAAATGTTATTTTAGAATATATTAAGTCTTATTAGGTGTACCCAATGTGGAATAAAATGTGATATCAAAAGAACTTATAATAATATTCCTGAACTATAACTTGGGAAGATCAAAAAATTGGTCTAATAAAGAATTTCAGAATAATTACTCGACTTTATCCAATTGTGATATTTCCCAAATCCAACAATTATTTTTTGGTTTATATTTGATCAAAATGTAATATGAGGTAATGGAGAGATGATATATTATATCAAAATACCATGGAGAAATGTTGGAGATAAGTCTCATTGAATTCAAATATTTCTCAAATTAAATCTATTCCTTTATAAAGGATAATATATAAAAAGACATATTCAATTATAGTTAATTTTTTTCCCCCTTAAAAAGAATAATTTTTTTGGTAACTTATTCAGTAATTACATGATTCTAGTCCCTAGGGAATATATTTGGATAACATTCCATATACTAGAAATCCATTAATTACCATGAAAATAATAATATTATCCATGATGTATGTTGTTAAAATCCTATCCCACACATACATATATAATTAACTCATGTATTAAATAACTAAATAAGTTGGTAACTAGGTAATTAAATAAGTTAGAAAATAAGTGAAGAAAAAGATGGATGAACCTGATCAATGTGCTTCCAAAAGTTACCATATTTTGGTTGATTTAATATTTTAATGATAAATATAATGGATCTATTCCAATTCATAAATGTGGCCGTGTTGTGAGACATAAATAGATAAATTAATCCTTATGTAACAGGAAAATACCTCAACTATGTAATAAGAAAAAAAATATGTAATTACATTATTGTAACTCTTTGTACCTCTATTTTTCACATGTAGAACCATTAACTTGTGACCCTTATTAACTATTATATAATATGAAATCATTTGAAAATTCATGGATATTGGCATAACTAAGTCCCAAATTATAACCATCTTCTTGATTTCATATAAATTTTAGGCAATGTATTCACATATTTAAAGAAATATTTATTTAATGAAAATAATTAATTAAAACATCTATTTGATATTCTATTATGTAATTTAATTGCCCTAAATTTATTTAACTACATACGATTTTAGTTTCTTGAATAATAGATATAAGGTCTTATAATGAGGCTTTAATAACCCATAAAACTGAGTTGGTTCCAATTTATTTTCTAATTATCATTCACTACTTCCATTTATTGAAACAAAAGTATAATAATATCATGTATAGATTTTTAAAACCAAAATGGATTTGTGGAAAATTATTCTTCTACTGAATTTAATTTACCATATTGATACAAAAAAATCATTTTGAATTCCAAAACCTAAAAGATGAACTCTAACTTTATCAAATGTTTTAAATCTTCTAAGAATTGTTTTTTAAAATTAACAATTAATTTTCTATTCTAAAATTAGTTCTAAATTTGACAATAAATATGGTATTATTGTTTATAAAACATCAATATATATAATTTATACTATAACCATTTTTATTTCATGTAAAAATATAATTTTAATTTTTAGTAAAATCAATTCTTAGGGGTTAAATGGGAATATAAACAAACATGAACAATATAAAGGTGATTAAGTCAAACTATGAACCTTTTAAACAATACAAAAAATAAATCCTTGCCTAGTTTAAATTTTTATCTTTATATAGAATATATTCATCATAAAAGAGATTCTATTTTATCTCTTCATAGAAGATATCCTCAATGTAAGAAACCATTATGTCAAATATCCTAATATATTCTTCCATATTAATCTTCCCCTCATTAAAACCATAGAGTAGAATATGATCTTGTCCATAACTTCAATTATTTTGATCATGATTTACATAAACATGGAATTTATTATATAAATAATCTTAGTATATTGCCTTAAGTATTTGATTCAGAAATAATTTCCCACATTCTCCTCTTTAGAGTGATGTAACAAATCAAACACAACTATTAGTTCATCTCCTTATTTATTGGCTTCCTTGAGCTCCCTCGAACCTCAATTTTGATATAACCTTTAAATTAAAATTTCATAGTAAAAACTAGTTTCTACTTCCTTGGTCCAAAATTTTTTATAAAAATATTACATTTTTTGTATTATTTTAAAACATTTTAACAATAATTAAGACTAAATAGTACTAATTAATTTTCATTAATACAAATTCCAAAACATAAGACCACTTAATACTAATTAATAATAATTAGCAATAAGTAACATTAATTATTACTAAATAAAAACAATTCATACTAATTATAACTGATTTTTACTTATTTAGACAAATAATTACTAAATTTCTATGAATTTCAATCTTTTGATAAATTATTACCAATATTTAGTAATTTTTACTAATTATCACCAACTATTGAAAATTATCAATAATTATTACTAATTAAAAATATTTAATACTAGTAAACACTACTTACCACTATTATACATTAATTTATAAAAACAATTACTAAATATGGACTAAAAGATGAATAATTCATAAAATATATTGTTTACAATTAATCAGAAAAAAATTAATGATTATGGTTGAATGAACTGTGGGATAATTGAAAATTAATGACAAAAATCCTTATAATATTTAATTACAAATAAATATGATCTATTTATAAGAATTATTACTTATGATCAATTTGATAGAGGGTGATAATTGAGGGATAAAATATTTAAAATTCAGTTGAAATATATATTTTTGATTAGTTTGATAAAAATAGTATTTTTGGATGGGTGGTCTACAATTTCTACTAATTTATTTTATTTATTACTAATTGTTACTAAAATGTATTAATTATTACCAATTTTTACTTATTCCTATAATTTTATATGAGTTTATAATACTTATTTCTAAATATAACTAATTATTAATAATTAACACCAGTTATCACCAATTAACACTAGTTAACTCTAGTTAAAACTAGTAAACAATAATTAAAAATAAATACTATCAAATAAGTAATAAAATATGAACAAATAATAAGAAATATTTTTCATAATAAATATGACATAAATAAATAATTTTTTAGAGATTATATGAGGGATATCGGAAAATTAGAGACCTAAAAAACATATAATTTTTAACAAGTAATAATATATTAAAAATTCATAATAAATAATTTATTTATTAATATGAAAGAAGGGAATAACTGATAAATAAAATATGATAAATTCAACTGAAATATTAGAAATTAATAAGTTGATAAAAAATTATTATTGTGGTGGGATGATCTACAATTATAACTATTTTATCAAATTTATTTCTATTTATTTCTAATTTATACTAGTCATTACTAATTATTACTAGTTATAAATAATTATTACTAATGATTATATATTATTCTATTTATTGCTTATTATTACAAATTATTAATAATTTCTAGTACATTATACTAGTTATTAACTATTATTATTAATTTCTACTCGTTATTACTATTTGTTACTAATTACTACTAATTACAAGTAATTACCTGTAATATCTACTAGTAATTATTATTTATAATAAGTATCTATAATTATTACTAATTCATTATAATTTCTACTTAGTATTATTAATTTTTAATAATTATTACTAGTCATTAGTATTTTTTATAAATAATGACTATTTAGTTCTAATAT
The DNA here is from genome assembly GCA_963277665.1 of Viscum album. Classification (NCBI taxonomy): domain Eukaryota; kingdom Viridiplantae; phylum Streptophyta; class Magnoliopsida; order Santalales; family Viscaceae; genus Viscum; species Viscum album. The sequence goes on along the minus strand of OY728138.1, from coordinate 534,493,117 downwards.
CTACCATTTTTAATAATTATTGTTTATTCCAATTTTAACCAATTATTACCAATTATCAGAAATTATTATTTATTATTACTAATTATTACTAATATATACTAAAAAAACTAATTATTTGAAATTATTATTAGTTATTTTAAATTATAAATAATTATTATGAATTATAACAAAATATTTTAAATTATTTTTAATTATTTCAAATTCTTACTAATTTTATCAAATTATTATTGTCCCAACTATGTTTCAAAATAAATGAAGAGGGGGGTGAACTGAGTTTTTTGAATTTTCACTAAATTAATTCCACCATCTTTCAAATCATAATTTAAAATTTCTTTAACTCTTAAACTGATATGTAATTGAAAAAAGTAACAAATGAAGCATGGGGAGCATATGATTTATAATGGTTAAAGAGAAGTAGAAACTTCCTTTAATCCTCACCACCAGCAATTAATATGAGTGTAATGACTTTTACTCAACTAGACCACTTTTGAGGGGCTTCCTAGTTCAGTTTCATCATTTTCACATATGAAATTTGTCTAATAATGTTCAACTAAACTATCCATTTAGAAGACCTTCCCACAACCTATATAGAGATTTTAAAACAAGATGTGGTTTAATTTATAGAGAAAGTGATAAATAATATATAACTAGTCTTATGCATTGTTGCATGTAGTAAATGATAGATTATTGAACATATTCAAATAAAGAATGTAATTTTATAAAGCAATGATGTTTTTTATGCCGATGTATCATGAAATCATGCAACAATAAAAAAAATCATTTCAAATTCTTATAGAAAGAAGAGTAATTAAAATAGAGTTTATGGTTATTTTTACTTGAAAGAAAATGTTTTGATCTTTGTAATTGAACATATCTATTTTTATTATATATTCCTGAGAGTAAATATATAATACAATGATAATTGATCTCTATCTCTTTTCATGTGAGCCTTCTAAAAAAATTGTAATACATAGTAAGATTTTGTGTGTCTCAATTGTCTCCCCTTAAAATATAAAATTTCATTGAAACATAGACTTTAAATAACTTAGTCCTTTTAAATTTATTCTATTATAATATCTATAAAAAAGGAGTGGAATATTTTTATAATTCTACAATGGTAAGGAAGGGCCATAAAAACTTTAAGAAATTACATTTATTGGAAAATGGTCTTCCTATGAATCGACAACCACCTTAAACAAATCAAAACAGTTCTCCTTTACTAATTAAGAAATATTTTTCTCATAGGAGGGAAAATGGTGAGATAATTAATTTGAACAGTATTAGGTTTTGAACATCAAAAAAATTCATTGGAATTTTTTTCAGATTGTATGACTTCACTTCTAATGGTTTCACTTGTTCTCCCTTTTAATATTTTTGCAACATGATAATACATTTCATATACATAAAGAACTTATATTCCATGTAAGAAACATTTCATTGTGATGAATTCTATGACATTTTAAATTTGAATTCCATGTTGATAATATTGAATAAGATGATTTAGAAACACTCAGCTCATATGTAAATTTCTTGGGTATAGGATAATTTGAGAAAAATGTAAAAGATTTAAATTACCCATTTGAAAAATAATTTCATGTAAGATATTACTATACTCCTTAAGAGATCTTACATTTCTAAATATTCATCATATATGACTTTTTAAACTCATAATAATTTCCCATATGAAGAGTCATCTCATAAGAAAATTCTCGACTAAATCATCCATGTGTATGTTATTTTCTTGTCTTAATACATTTCTCTTATGGGGCAGGGAATTTCAGTTTAGCTGTAAGATAATTTATTTTTTTAAAATATATAACTTCTAGTGTATGATATTTGAGAATTTGGGTAGTATAATTTTTCATGTGTGGAGGATTAAATCAATAGGAAAAATTCTTCAGACACTAAAGAAATAGAATTGAACAATAGGGTTCCAAATTAAATGACACATAATAAAATATAAATTATTCACATGAAATAAAATAATATATACTTATTAGTAAAACAAATGGGATCTTTTTAAGCACCAAAACATGTGAATTATTGGGAAATGTTTGAATAACATTATAATGTCCAACAATATCCCCCCTTTTTATTATTATAAAACCATTAAAAATTAAAACATTTTTTTAATGATTTACCAAAATTTTAATTTCCATGTGATAACTATTTATATCTTATCCAACCTTTTCTATTACACTTTTTTGAAAATTTATTTGAGTGATATAAGTTGTATATAAATAGTAAAAATTATTTTTAGTCATATCATATCACAATTTTTGTGACACTAAAAATAGGGACTTGGCTGAGAGATAAAAAATCAGTTTTCCATAGAACACTAAATTCTGAATCATAGAGAATCTATTATACTGAAATTAATATTGATTTCCATTGAAATAAGATAATCAAGTATATAAATTCAAAAAATATTATACATTTCTATAAAAAACCATAAAATCAAAATCAAATAATAAAATTGAGAGAAGTTGGAAATACTAAATTCAAAGATAGTAAGTAAGGGTAGAATTTCATTATAATTAATTCATGTAGTAAAGTGCAGATACATGAATAAAAAACAATTATTTTAATATTTTTTATATTGAATTTTTTTTTATACATATATAATTTTATGATCAACAGGTTTAGGATCTAATTATTCTGTTGACTTTAACATAATTATATGATATTTTAAGGAGGTTCACATCCTCAAGATATTCTGCTTCTAAACCAAAAGTGTCTATTTGAACACATGTTACTCCAATTGATTATATATTTCCTACAAAATTCAACACTGACTATGTAAACATCTCTTAACATCTTTACATGACCCATTCAGGAATAGTGAATATATATCTTATAAAAAAATTACAATCAAACTCTTTATCAATTCCAAAAAAATTGTTGTGATTAAATAAGAACTATTTTGAGTAATATAAATAGCAGGAATAATTTGATAAACTATTTGAAGAAGATATTTATTTCTTTTATAATTCACCTTCAAAACTACAGCATCATTTATGACATCATTTTTAGATGATTATTTAATATCATAAGTACAATCATTCTCAGCTTATATGTATCTCTCATCAATTCATTAAAAAATGGTGTCAATGTTGGAATTAATAAAAAAATCCCATTATTTATGAAATTTCACAATGATTTTATAGGATGTGAGATTTTGTATAAATGTTGATTTCATAGGGGAATGAAATTATTGAAAAATATTTATATTTTGGAATGGATTTTTGAAGCCGTTGAATTGTTTTTCTGGAATCTGTGTTTTAATTCTAGATTTTGGTTATTGTATTTGATTTTATCTCATAATGAGTTTCATGTGATACAAGATCACATTTTTGAGAACCGATATATTAATAGAAAAAAATAAATATGGGGAATCAGATATCATCTCCTCTTGAAATGTTTTATTCCCCAATACAAAAATAAGAAACTATTGATTGAGTGGGTCTGAGAGCTTTGAAGAACACAAATTGGGTATCATCATATTTTTTATAAAATTATTTTCTTTCTTATTTTTCATATCATCTTTAAAAATTTTAAAATAAATTTTGTTACATATATATCCCCTTCACGTATTTCTTGATTCCAGGGATTATTTATGCCTAATCATCAAAATATCTGATTTTTTACATTCATTGAAGTTTCTTTAGAAATCAATTATCTCTTATAATTTATTAAGGTACCTATTTAATTCAAACAATTCATTAAGTTTTTTATCTAAATATTATACATCCCTTTATTCCATAAAAAATATAGAAAACTCTCCACTACATTCCTTTTATATTTCACAACCAATAGAGCATCATCAATTACTTTCTAATATGATCCCCCACATTCATTTCATATATAATAAAAATTTTCAAAATTCAATTTCTTAGAGGGATGATGGATTAAACATTCATCACATATATATTTATGTATCTCAAGACTACATTGAATCAAGGTATCCCAACATTCACATAAAAATTATCAAGAAAGTGGATTGTTTTGTACTCACTAGCTTAAATAATCATCGTATGATTAAACTCCAAATATACATTATCATGTGATCTTGGATTAACAAATATAGAAACCACTTTCTAAAGACTCCAAGTTACAATAACATCATCAGTAGGCACTTAATACCCATTTTTATTAGAAACAACGTTCTCATTATGAGTAACATATTTTCCTATAGTAGCTCTAGGTTCAAAATTTTGGAGAGAATCAGCACAGAAAGAACTTTCCAATGTTTTCTTATAAGGTGTGTGGAAATATCCTCTAGAAATCGTCCAACACATTTCAAACTAGATCAACAAGTTATTATTCATCCTTTAATGTAATAAAATATGTATTCTCCTCTATATAAGTTACTCATACAACATCTTTAATTTGTTTTATACTTAAAATTATATTCTATCTAATAATCATCCACATAGAGTATCCTCATCCTGATCTTTCATAAATTTATCCTCCTAAAATTCTTATAGGTATTAAAATTCTTCCTTATTTCCATTAGAAAATATATTCTTCAGAGAATAGATCTTGTAAAATCCAATATTATTTTGTAATACATCACTAAGACTATTAAAACCATCATATTTAGATGTTGTAATTTCACTTAAAACCATCTCTTTTATTTCAATCAATATATTTTGAATCCTTTCAAATGAATAAAACAAAAATGTATTTATCTATATATTGTTCATATATCTTAATACTTTCAAGGAATATTTTACAACTTAATAATGGGGAATAGGTATAGTACGTAGATATATTGAAATTAGACTTTTATAAATTCTCTATTATACTAGGAAATACCAGTTTTGATGAAATTTACTTAAATAATTTTCTAAATTGTTTCTCTCTAAATATATAGAGATTCAAGTATAGAAAACATTATTTTAGTAGTATTACATTTTTATATAATTAAAATGAGGGATTTAACTGATAAATTCCTTCACGGGGACAAGGAAACAATTCCATCAACTCTACTGAAGATTTTATAAACACTATATTATTTACTTTAAAATAAATATATCCTCATTCTTACCAACTTATAACATGGAATTATCATAAATAGTCTGACATATTTTAAAAGTAAACCCCCATTCCCTTTTAAAAAAACTCCCATCGTTTCTAAATTTCAAATTTAATCAATAATTGGTCTGTATGATCCATCCAACAGAAATAAAAAACCATTCCACAGAAAACACTGTGTAGAACACTGGGTCTTTTCAAGTTTATCAAAGAACCATCTCCCCATCTCAATAACATCACCATTACTAAAATACAGGCAACGATTTTAGTTCATATGTTTAAACATTATGGTGATAAGTGTTTAGATTCAAGAGAGGAAACTATTTTATTTTCAAATAAATAAGTTTTTGAGAAAAAATATTGATAAATTATTTTATGTGGAATTCAAGTGTCAATTAGGTTTAAATGAAAATATAAAAAAATAAATTTTATCCTTATGATGAAAATGAAATTATGCTCACCCAATATAAATTAGTGTTGAGGCATAAATTAATATAAATTAATTTATTTTATAAAAATAGAATAAAATCACATAAAATCAAATAGTACTAAATCAATATTTTTAAAACTAAATCATTCACAGGGTAAGGGTTTTGAAATAAATTACTAATTTTTTATTTTTATATACAAAAATAAGTTAATAATTATCATTTTCAAGTGATATCTTAATCAATAATGTCTTCATTCGATATTCAATTTTAAAAAATGTCTTATCCGATTCTTTAAAATGTGTATAGAAATAGTGTTATAAAATTTAATTAGATCATGATCAAAATTATTTCCAAATTCCATTAATATTTTTTATTCTACAACACTTATAGACAAAAATTTCCCAATGTAATGTGTTCAGACTTAGAAATTGATAATTCATTATACTATTTCTTTTTTTTTTCTTGATAAAATCAAATCAATTTTTAAAAAAAATTGGCAAGTTCCTCGTGTACTTTTTTATCTAACCTATATTGTCAAATACCTACATCATAATATAATATAATATAATATATATATGTTTATTGAAAATGTAAATTTAAATAAATTGATCCTTTCAAATAACTTTAAATAATATTTGTGGTATTAAAATGAAACTCTTTATGGTTTTCTTTTAATATAACACATAAACATATTGAAGACCTAAATTACAGTTTATAATAGTTTATATAAAAAATATCTGATGATTTCCCCATATAACTTATTACCAACTCAGTTACAATCATTTTCCAAGTTTATTTTTATATTATAACTCATAGGAATCATATAAATATTAACATTTTCATGTCCAAAAATTCTATATACATCATATATGTAATTATTTTTTTCAAAATAATCACAAATTTAAATTAATAAATTTAAATTATTCAAAATAAATTTATTTATCTAATAATGATCATCAAAAATTATTTTTTTATAAGTATTTGATTATCATTATACATATTTTATTTGTTTATTAGAAAAACATCATTAAAATAAATTTTTACAAATAAAATGAATTCTATTAAAGTATACTTAATTATTTTAAGGAATTCGAAACCCCCAAAAAAATATTTTCATAAAATAAAAGTTCATACCCATTATAACCAATACCTTTGTGATTTTTAAGACCACAATGATCTTTAATAATCAATGAAATAGAATTTTAAAAGTTGGGATTTTCAAAATAGAGAGGATATTCAGCATTTCTTTACTATAAAATAACACCATTTCGAAAATAACATTTAAACTCTAGTTGGAAATGGTTTTTTGTTTTTATGATATAAAAAATTAAAATGAATACTTGATGCTTCTAATATAACTATAAGTGTAACCATTACATCATTATCTAACCCTTTTTCTTAATTATAACCTTTGACAACTAATATAGCTTTATTAATAATCATTACTCCATAGAAATCCTTCTAGTTTATAAACAAACATTTATTTATAATAATATCATAATAATAGGGTATATATAATAATTCCCATACCATGTTTCTCTTGAATAAGTTTAACCCCAATTACATTAAATATTTATAACTATAATTACCCAAGACTTATAATATTGTATTAGGTTTATGCTATGAGAAGAATGACACAAAATAAACCAGTTTTCCTACTCTTTTTATTATTTTAAATCCCTTATATAATATTATTATAATTGTTTTCTCGTGATGGTTTTTAATATCTATAGGTTGTCTAGGTAGCATAACCTTAGGTTCTCTTGTTTCCACACATTAAAAAATATCTGATTTATGATCATGTTTCAGAAAATCATCCATTATATCTTGAAAAATAGGTTCATGTAACATCTCAATACATTAGGATATATTTATTTGTAAATTAATTTAATCTTGTTGATAGTTTGTTGTATTTACAATCCCAAGTCCATATAAACCAAAATATATTATACCATCATAACCTAGACATGAAATTGAATGTCATGAATAGGAATAAAAAATATTTAATATTATATTTTTTAAAATTAATAAAGAAATTAATTGGTTAAAAATTAATTATCGATAAAAATAAAAATAATTTGAAAGAAAAATAATTTTTTTCTGATAAAATAATTGTTTTACGAAAAATAGTATTTTTTCAAAAAAAACATTTCATCGTGTTTTGTGAACTTATGTTAAAATTAATTTTTACCAATATTATGAAATATACATTAAAAAATTATCTTCATTTTTGAAATTTTCATGTAAAAAAATATATTAGAGTGAAATTTTCAGAATTTTCTGAATACCATATTTTTTTATATATAGTGAAAAATATTAATTTTAATGAAAAATACAATTTCGTTTAAAAAATTTTAAAAGTTAGAATTTATTTAAATTTACTTAAAGTGTAAATTTAGGTTAATAATTATATAATAATGAAAATTTATACTATTTTAATCATTTATATGTTCAATTTGAATACTTAGTTTTCTACTTATGAATACATTTCCTTTGAAAAACAGTTTTTTTATCTAGTCTATGGGTTTAATTTTAAATTATATTCTTCCAACTATTTGAATAATTTTTTTAAAAATTAATTCAATATATGGAATCATCATAAATAAATTTGACTATTTTTTTATATTGAATCATAATAACAGTAAAATCCTTTTCCATGGTTAAGGTTAAAAAAGATTTACCATCGGTTAACCTAAAATGATACGAATTACAATGAACTATGAACATATCAAATTAAAATTTTATTGATCTATTGTGACCTTATCTCATTTATGTTTTAATAATGACTCATTCTATATCTTTGGGACCAATAATGTGACATGGTATTATGGGAAACCCTAGAAAAATAACAATTTTTCCACTCACTACAATTATAAGAGGGTATCCCTATCCTGTCATATAAATAAATAAAAATCTATTTGTTTCATTGAATAATAGACCAAATCCTTTACTTAAATCCTTTTTATTAATATATAGTCTCTGTTTTGATTGAAAACCCATTCTATGATGGATTTATGTATAAAGAAAATGAAATTATCCAAAGAATTTGTGTAGTTATTAACCATGAATATTTGTTTTATTGACTCCTATAACCCTTAAAAGACTCCAAAAAATATTATAAAATAATAACGCCATTAAAAAACATATATTGGGATTTTATTATGTTAATTTAATGACCTAAATTCATCTCATCTTCCATCAAATGGGAAACGAACTGTCGATCACGCGTATGATGGACTATCGCCTCAAAAGAAAATGTAATTCATTTTCCATCACCACCTCTCATAGATAGATCTAATGTTTGATTTAATATATATGTATATATATTAAATAAATAATTATAAATATGGATTTATAATATGAAAACATAATTTGTACCATCCAATTTATTGGAAAACAACAACATCGCTCAAGTGTACGTTTGGACTTCCGCCTCCATAAACTGATGTGATTTTTTTTCATTTTATTCTAAAATGGTTGGTAATAAGGATATATTTAATTAATAAATATGAAATATATGATATAATAAATATTATTTTTAGGTTAGATAATATTTACATCTCTTTTTTCCATCCTTTTAAAAATGGAAACATCATTCATGATTTCATATCACCTATGGTATCCATACTTGGTGTAATTCATATTTATATCTATATATTTTATAGATGAAACTAAAGAAATATTTAATTAATATATATGATATGTAAATCATTTTCAAAATTTTAAAGATGATAGAAAGATTATTAATGTATAAGTATTGAAACTACAAAACTAATACATATATGAAAAATGAAACCATTATCACTCAAAATGGTTACATAATAAAGAATTATTTATAAACGAGTGTTAATAGGTTATATGTAAATTATATATGGTATGATATATTTTATTATGGTTATATAATATATTTATAATATATATATTTATTATATAGCAGGTTCATAAACATATAAGGGAAATTAGTCCTGAGGTAATGTTTTGTCGTCTCACTTTTAAATCTGTGAGATATATGCCATATTAACCATATAATCATTTTTTGGAGTAAACAATACCAATTTACATTTAATTTCTATAATATATTTATATTCACAATATTCAATGTTTCATTTTAATTCATTTTTTTCATGGGCGACCTAATTAAAAAATTACAAAAGAAGTAATGTTTTTTGTCTAACTTTTACTTTCACAAGACATATGTTATATTCAACATTTATTTATTTTCATTAGTTTGTATACTTCCCATTTTTATGTGTTATATCAAAAATATTTTAATCATTGTGGTATTTAATGTTTCATTGGAATTTATTTCTTTCATAGGGTTCGTGATTCCAAAGTTATCAAATAGATATGGCTTTTTTCCACAATCACATCAACGTTCAGTAGTTTTTTATGTAACAACTAGAGAAACAATACTATATTTGAATATTAAACCTCTTATAATTTCTTCTAATATATTTATTCTTATTAATTATTTTATTTAATTTAAAATTCCTCTATTTAAGTTCTCAATACACCAAGATAATGTTTATATGTAAAACCAACCTTATTTTATACTCGGTCGGGAATCATTCTCTTCTATGTACATGTTTTATAATAATGTTTTTCAAACATGATTAAAAATTTACATATGATTATTGAAATTAAATATTAACCCTATTTTACATTTTATAAAATGATTTAAATTGAATCATATATTCATTTTACCAATAATATTCTTTCTATCATTATTCTGACAATGAGATATGAATTTTCTTATTACCTGTATAAAATTACATACACTCGTGACCTTTTATTAATTTGAATATTCATTTAAATGTTCCATTTTTTTCTCAAATAAATATTTTCACTAAAATTCTATAAATTCTTAGCTTTTAAATGGTATATTAATCTTAAAGGATGTATTTTCTTCAATTATGTTTTAATGAATTTTTATCATATTTATATTCATCCTCAACAATAAAAATAATTTTCTTTATTAATTGCATCAGATATATGTTAATTATACCATCATTATTATATCACCAATGTTATATGATCTATTTCACTTGGAATGTACAATTTTCATACCATTCTTCGTATTACTCTGAATGGTTTATGATAATGTTTATTGAATCATGAATGTATTAACCTTTCATATGATATATTTTCAATTTGAATGTTTCTCTTGATTATATTTCCCCCCTTTAATATGAATAATTGAAAACACATAATAACTAATGGTGGGGTCCTCTATAGCCCCTCGATGCATTATTAGGTCACATGAGACTAACAAGAATGGGTATTTGGCCACCAACATGACCAATTATATATGATGTCATAGCATGAGGCCTTAATGATATGTTTATGATGCATAGAATTATTCATTACCTTATTATGAGATTATTTATTTATTTTCATGTCATTATTTGATTTGATATGATATCCAAAGATATGTTTCATGCTCAAGTAAATTTTTATATGGAATAATTTGACCATCATTTATTCCTATCATGTTATTCCTTTTTTTCTTACGTTATTTTTTAAATGTAATGTGTTTTCATATATTTTAAATTCAATATTTTGTATTTCCTATTTATTCAAGATTTCATCCACTGTAATCTTACCCTTATTTAGCATGTGATCTCACCCCTTTATTGTGTTTACTTTCACTAAGATGCTAGGAAACGTATTATTATTGATATACCAGGATATGATAAATTTAATTGTGGTGTTATCAATAAAAATATTGTATTGTATTCTATGTTTTCAAATGTATTGATAAATAAATGTATATATCCATTTTTTAAATTATATTAATCTATCCAGTCCTCTAGGATGTAGTCAGTTGTGTCTCATAATAATGTAATAATGTAATAAAATACTCTAGGCTACTATGTTCAGCGTCTTTATAGGTGGTATCAGATAAAATATAGTAGAATAATTTATAAGAATATTTACGAAAACAATGACTAGTTAATATATCTCAATGACTAACTTTGAGGATCATTATTAGTATAGGATAAAATACTAATTTTTTTTAATTTTGAGATTATGTGGATTTAATAGAAAAAATACCTCTCTAGATACTACAAGTGGATGATTATCTAGAATAGTCATACCAAGAAATAATAACCTTGAAAATTGTGTATTAGGATTTGACTTAATCATTAACTTGTGCATGACAATAGGCCTTTATTTATCCCTAGTTTGACACTCTAGGGGGTTTTTCTTCAGATAATTCACATTTTATTTTCAAACCACTAGGAAGGAATTGAAAATATTTTTATTATTTGAAAAAATTCCCAAATAATTTTTTTAGGAATCTAATAATATATATGCCTAAATTAATTTATCTATGTAAATTGTTTCTTTAATTTTATAATTGTACATTATATTTCATAATGTTGTGATTTAGCTTAATGTGTGGAATTATTTTGAAATTGATACTGGAAGAAGGAATGGGAATTGTATCAATCCAAATAATCCGTGTACATATTTCTCGCTTATGTATGAAAATGAAGTTATAACTAGATATACAATAGGAGACGAACTAATTATAATTATATTGTGGTAGTTGACTCAGGTAATAATCAATAACCTATATCATATGGATCAACCTATAGAACAAAAATTTATTTTAACAGTGTTTGGATATTTCCCGTGTTAGCAACCTCAATCATTTTATTAGTATATAAGTATATTTATATATATCTAATTGATAAGTACATTATATGATATATTTCTTACTTTAGGAATAAATTAATGGATATGGTTTTCATGGTAGTGTATTGTCTCTGAGGGGATATGGATCAATGGTGGTCATTGATTCAAAATATAGAGTTTAAATAATAAATATAAAAACTATTATGGAAGAATTTTAGTGTACTCTTAATGGAAAAATATTTTCATCCTATGAAATGAGCAGATATGGAGATACAATTCATGATTCTAATACAAAATGAAGATAAAAATGTTTCAATGTATGAATCATACATTAAATATTTATGAAGGCATGATACTGATTATGTACATAATCCAATGAGAATTTTTTACCATGTAATTGATTGGATAAATAAAATCCTTCAATGTTCACTAGTATCCAAAACTATCTCATCATTCAAAGAAATAGTATATTATGTTATCATTTTATATCATGAGAAATAAATAATTCCCCATGATTTGTTTAATGGAAGGAATATAATATAAGAAGAGGGATGATGAGCACACTAGAAAATTAAGTATAATAAAAGAGAACAAGGGAAGTTTACAATTTAAATATTAAAATAAATTATGGAAGAAAGATTTTGTAACATGTTAGACGAGAATGTGAGTTTTTTAAAATTGTTTAAAGTAAGGCAAGCATGATCAAAATTGAAAGGGAAATAAACCCTCTTATAATGTGAAATTATTCACATGTAAGGATAAGAGAAACTATGAAAATGAATTTCCCTAGATTCAATAGAATTTTACTCTGAAATAGGAAAGGGATCATGTCTAATATTATATGACCACAACATCTAAGGTTGATCTCCAATGATTTTTTTTCAAGTAGAACCACAAATCCTGAAATTTAGATAGTGCATTATTTGATTCAGGGTATTCACAGTCTATTATATCATCTAGTTTCTCTATGAAAATTAGATATTTTCCAAGAAGCTTATGAAAATTGTTTTATATTAACACTCCACGTGAATTTCATTCCTTAAGAAGGATATTTCAGTTAATCTCTATAGTTACACAAAAATTTTATGTATTTCTACAATTAATTATTATACATATGGTTAATTTTTTTATAATATTTCATATAGACTAATTCTCAAAATATAGTGAAAATATTATATTAAACGAGAAAGAAATTTCAATCAGCATAGAAGATATAGAATTTATTATCCTTGTAGATGATAATTCATCATCTTAATCATGTCTAGATGAAACACCAATTTCTCTTCCAAATTATATTCATGATCAATAAGAGTAAACACAATCTATGAAGGGAAATGATAATATTCAAATTGATGATGTGTATTTTGTAAAATAATTTATTAATTTATTTTTAGAGGAATTACCTAGACTTTCTCTAGAGAGTGATGTTGATATTTATGTTGATTTATTCAACAATGGAAGACCTTTATCAAATACCCCATAAAACATTTACATGAAAAAATTAGTGGAGTTCAAGAATCAACTTTTCGATTTTTAATATAAGGGGTTAATATGAACAATTTTTTACCATGGGAATCCCCTGTTAATTTCTTTAAAAAGAAACATGGCTAAATGAGGTTTTTCATTTATTGGATGGAAACTAATTAAATCATCATAAATAATACGTATCCATTATGCCCCATCAATGAATTATTTAATCAAAATTATGGAGATCAATATTTTTCAACGGTCAAACTTAATTCTTAGTATCTTTAATTATGATTAAATAAGGAATATATTTTCGAGACATCATTTTGAATGAGGTTTTGAAATTACGACTTCCTAGTATTTTTATTTTTATCTATTAATGCACTATATATTTTGATAGATATAGTAAATATATTATTCAATGTATATCTTAATAATCTTATTGGGATAATTATTGATAATATCATTGCATAATTTGAGAGTAATGAGGTCCATGATAAAAACTTGTAGATAATTATTAAAACTCTTTTAAGAAAATGATTTTATGGGAAATTTAGAAAGTGTGAATTATAGTTTTAGAAATATTCTTTTCTTGGATGTATTATCTATAACGATGGAATTTGAATTTATCATGTGATGATAAAATCAGTCAAAAAATGGCCTACACCAATTAAGACAATTGTGGTACATAGTATCATTTATTTGGACGATTACTTTCCTTGATTATTTAAAAAAGTTCTTATTGTCTAACCCGTTAACCAATCCTACTCATAAAGGGTTGAAGTTCAAATAGACAGAGAAATATTAATAATTTCATGATGAATTGTATAATATATTTCTGAATACAATGATTTTTACTTTAGAACTAGGGAATGATGTATTATATATATATATTTATTCATCGAAGAAGATACTTCATTTTTCCCTTCTGAAAAATGATAAAGTTATTTCTTAAGTATCAAAGAAAATATGGATTTAGGAACGAGAATATCAAATCCAAGATCTTGAGATGGAAGAAATAATATTTTTTTCGATGATTTAGATACATTATATCTATGGATAACGAAGTTATATATAAACTAATTATATGAATAATAAATAGATAATTTCATCGAAATAGCTCAACATGAGACACACAAAATGGCTTGAGATACTCAAGGGTTATTATTTTATAATAAACTACCACCTAGAGAAAAAAAATAAGGAATTTGATTCATTAATCATGAAGGATTATGGACTTATGAACAAAATACAGATGAATAGGGATCCAATGCTCATAGATTTAGTAATGTTGGATATGGGAATTATTAAGGGAGTGTATACATAACTCATTTTTTTAATGATTTCATAGTTATCAATGTTGGAAATGATAAAATGTTATCAACCAGATGATGATCAATTTTAAATGATAATTAATCCTTTAAATTATGATAAATTGGAAGACTTTATTTATAAAAATGAAATTATAAAATTTATAAATAGATTACAGGTTCCATATAAATTTGATCATAAGATTGAATAGTTTGATTATGTTCATTGAAAAAAATTATTGATACAACCATGTAGAACTAGGATATATACAAATTTTAAGGAACACTTTTGGTGGTATTATACAGAGTAAAATAATTATTATTATTTATTTTCATGTTTTTTTAAAATATATGGAGGGCGATATAGAAGATCCTAGAAGATTTATTAATCCTCTACCTATTCCTTCATGGAAATGAGATGAAAATACTATACACTTTTTCACTAAATTATCAATGACTCCTATAATGAATGATTAAATATGGGTTATTAATGATTGAATCACCAAATATACAAATTTCATTTGTATAAGATAAGATTTACCTATGGAATTATTTTCATTGATTTATATAATTGAAGTTGAAATATTTCATGTCATGCCATATTTAATTTATTCTGATATTGATCCACTCATTACAACAAAATTCTCAAGAAATGTTTAGAATGATCTTGATACTGAGCATCATATGAACCGAACTTATCACCCTAAAATTAATGAAAAGCCTAAAAATACTATTCTAAAATTATGAGTCTTGTTGAATTCATTCTCACATTACCTTTAAGCTATGTGATATCAGTATCTACTATGGTATAGATCACTTATAAAAATATCTTACATTCAAGTATTAAAATGGAATTGTATAATGCATTATATGGAATGTGATCTCCTATCTGAATTATAGGGATCTAGTTTAAAAAATATTTCTTTTAAGAGCAAAACGTGTAGGGGAGATAGTGAAAAAGGTAAAGACTATTCAAACTAATGTCAAATTTTCAAATATAACGAAAAAGATCTATGTCGGCAACTAAAAGAATAATTTTGAATTTCAAGTGAGAAATGAAATTTTCTTAAATGTACATCTATAATGTGGGGTTATAAGGTTAATTACAAAAGGAAATTTGATCCCTAGGTACAACAGTCCTTTTTAGATCCCAGAAATAGTTCGATATATGGCATACCATTTTAAAAATATACCATATATCTCAGGCGTACTTGATGTGTTCCATATATCATTGTTATGGAATTAAATTCTAAAGACAATGCATGTATTCAGATCTATTGATATATAACTAGAACTAGATATATATATTAATATGAAGATCATATCTATATTTAGGACACTAGAGAACAAGTTTCAAGTCCTTAGATGATGTGGGTGGAAAATGTAATTTGGATATATCATTAGATATAAGAGGCCACATGGGAACCTGAAGTTATTATGATAAAGAACTACCCCAATATGTTCTTGAGGAGACATTACAGAAATTTAAAGGATGAAGTTTTATAATGGAGGGATAGAAGTAACACCCCTAGAGTTTTTAATATATTTATCTTTCAAATAAATTTATACTCTCTAATAGCTTATAGTATATGCATATCATAGTCTAAATGAACCATAATATAGTATACCATTAAAACATAGTTATTAAATTTGTGGGTATTAAAAGGAATAACTAAATTATGAAAATTATCGGGGTTAAAACTTTGAAAATAAATTCATTTTTATCAATGTATGATAAATAAAAAGAGAATCATTTGAAATAAGGATAATAATTTCTAAAAAATTGTGTTTTTTATAATAAGAAGTTCATCATATTTTGTAAAAAATGTTTAAATTATTATTTAAATATTTTAAAATTTGTATTTGAAAAAATAACTTCATTTTGGAATTCATTTTTCATAATTTTCTCAAATTGAAATTTTTATAATTTTTTGAAATGATTATTTTTTTATGAATAGTGAAGATACATATTTTTTTTAAATGCCTATTCATTTAAGAAATTTAATTAGTTAAATTTTATCTTAAATTTTTTTAAGAGTAAAATTAGTTAAATTATATTTTTATTAATCCAATTTATGTAATTTTACTAAAATATATGTTAAAATTTGATATAAAAACATTATATACTTATGAAAACATTTCATTTGGAAAACCAATTTTTCATTGTATTTGTGGGATATGTTTTAAATAAGAATTTATGAATTATATGAGTTGAATTTTTTAAAATGGATAAAATATTTGAAAATATAATAATAATTATTATATAATAAGGGGAATATAATTATTTTATGAAGAATAGTAAAAACATACAAATCTATGAACAATTGTAATGTAATAAAATATTTACGAAGGGATAACGTAAAAAAATAGGTTTAAAAAGATTGAAAAAACTTATAAATTTACTATTTCATATCCATATTTTTTTCATAGATTGTTTTTTTCCACTATAATTATAATTTACATCATTATTATCCTCTTTCTTATAGTTATATTTTCTTTTAAACATATTCTCATACATATTTTTTATCATCTATGGTGAATATGATTTTGTATGTGTTATCTTCATATATTCATAAATAAATACTTTTTTGTATTTATATAAAAAAATTATATTTTATGAATGTTTTTCTAATTCAATAAACATATTATAGAATATTTTCAACATCTTTGAATACTGATTAATTTATATCTATGAATCTAAGCTGTAAGATTATTTTTTTCAACTGGTCAAATAATAGTTTATCATTTTAATTATCAGTATCCTTATATTTTAAAATCATGTGCCTAAATTTTACTTCTTTATTACCTTTTTATCACCTAACAATCTAAAAATTTCTACCACATACATCATAAGAGTTTATATAAAGTCCTTTATTTTCTGAATCATAATAGGAGTAGATAGTCTAATAATATTAGATATCCAACTCCATCTTGAAGATAAACATCTATGAACTGTTAATGATAGATCCTATGGTAGAACCACAGTCACAAGGTTCTTACATCATTTACAATATTAGTAATCCTTTCATTCATTTGATTGATGTTTCAACCTCATCCATTTTGAAGGCCTTAAATATAATCTTGTCAGTATTATACATTATTTTTTAAAACATTTTTGGTTATATAGTTGGGATAAGTACTTATATATCATTATAGGTAGGACCTATTCAAACAAAATTAAACTATCTCAGTCAGAGTCCACATAAAATAGAAATAATATCTTGAAATTTAAAATCATAATACGATTCTTTTGCATCACTCAACAATTCAATATTTCCAGTAGGAATCTTGTATGTTTCTCTAAAATTAAATTAGATATTATGTTTAAGGTTATCCTAATATATAAAAACCATTTCCATATTTAAATTCTATATTTCTTTATTAAAATGTAAATCTTCAACGATGAAAATTAAGTCATTCATATCATGCATTTTTTTACTTGGAAATTGATCTTCATCCATCATCTAGTACATGTTGAGAACTCAATAGTCAATGATCTAACACTAATTATTGTACAATATGTGTTCAAAAATTCCTTAAGAGGGTAGTTTGTTGAGTTTATAAAATTTTAATCAAATTAAAACAACCATATTTGAAATATAAATAGAATATATCCTTTATAAATAATCAAATATAAAACTAATAATTAAAGATAAAATAATGAATAGGATATAGAGGATTTATAGTTGTTCTTGGAAAGGAAAAACTACCCAAAATCCACTCCAACAACTCTGAATGTGAGTTTAGTGATATTTACTCAATCAAACACTTTCCGAGGTGATTATAAATTTAGCGCAAGAGATTTTCACTTGGTGTAAATGTAGAAAATATTTCTACCTAAATATCCATTTATAGACTAGTCCATGACCAGTATCCAAGACCTACTATAATATGTGTATACCTTAATATGTAAACTATTGATGACAAGAATATTGGCTCAACACATAGTTTTAGAAATAACTAATAGATTATCAAACTTCTTCATTTAAATAATATCCTTTTAATTACCTATAATGCAGCATTATTTATTGTAGATGTATCTTGAATGTACATAAAAGAAGTTTATTTTATTTTCTAATTTTTTAGAAAGATCATTTCTGAATAATATAGTACATGATTATTCTTTCATAAAAATAGTTCTTTCTCTTTTTATAATTGAAATTTTCTTTTTTTAATTAAAATTCTCAAGAATAAGTGTAGAATTATAAGAAAAATTATATTTTCCCTTTTTTATTCGTCATTTTTCTATTAAAATAATAAAATAATTGTATCCTCAAATTAAATATATAGTATCCCTGAGAGATATATAATTTCATTGCAATATATTATTTAATTAACTTGAACAAACATCATTTAATAACCCCCACTTTTGATGAAACAAAAATAAACATGAACATTTTCCAAAAATCCTTAATGGTATGAATAAATATTTAAAAATATATAAGAAATCAAAAATAAGAGAATATTTTATTCATATTAATCAGATTATATAATAAACAACTAAAAAAGGACCTTTATTATATATTAAGAAATAATTTTCTAATAAACATATAAATAATCAGATTATTGAGTAGAAAAGTATTATTTTTGGATCCGTGGAAACATTCACAATACTTTTATTTTTATCATTCTAATTAAACTACGATAATAATTGTTATTATACCTCATAGGATACATTAAACATCATATGATATTTTAGAGTCTCAAATGAATTCTATAACACATACAATATTTTTATTTTTTTTCATTCTGCAGCTAGCCACATTTGAATTCCATGTAGATAATCAAATGAGAGATAATTTAGAAGCACTATTCTCCTAGGATAGTTTTATATTGAATCACATAGTTTGACCACACATAGGATATTTCAAGTTAGTTTGTGATGTTTTGATGAACATATGATATTTAAAGAATATAAAATATATTTTATTTTTTCAAATATTCTCTAATATAAAACATTTTTGATTGGGTGTTTCCTCAAGTAAAAAAATTCTCAACTTATTCTTACATGTGTAGGATAACATCTATTTAGATGAAAATTTTCTTATGATACATAACATTTTAGGCTTCCTGTATGATAATTTTCTGTTCCAAAATCCATAATTTTCCGTGTATAATGTTTCAGAATTCCCAAAAGATAATTTTTCACATCTATAAGATAAATTTTGAAAAATAATTATAAATTCCATATATAAAATAATTGAATTAATGACCGTAAATTAAATGACACTTAATAAATAAAAATTGATTACCTAGAATAAATTAGGGTAAAAGGATTAGTAAAAATGGAGTTTTTTGGGCATCAAAACAAGTGAATTATGATAATATATTAGGATGATATTAGTATATCTAATTATTATTGTTAATTATTCCTAATAAATACTAATTATTATTATTTCATAACAATTATTAATAATTATTACTAATTTGTGCTATTTACTACCAATTTTTACAAATTAGTTTTAATTATTACTAATTAGTAGTAATTATTACCAATTAGTTTGAATAGTTTGTAATTAATAATTTTTTTTACAAATTGTTGCTCATTATTAATAGTTTCAACCAATTCCAATATTTAAAAAATATTACCAATTGTTACAAAATATTACAAAAACTTACAAATTAATAACAATTATTACAAATTATTACGAATGAATAATATATTTAGAAATTAAAACTATTTATTACCAATTATTAATAATAATTAATAATTATTACTAAATATTAAAAATTATTACTAATGGCTACTAAATATTAATAATCATTACTATTTTATCCCAATTATCATCTATCCCTATTTTGACTAATTATTATAAATTATTTCATATTATTAAATATTATTACAAATTATCACTAATTATGACAAATGGTAGAAAAATATATTAATAATTATTTATAATTTCTAATATATTTTACTAACTATTACTAATTAGTACTAATTACTATTAATTAGTAATAATTAATACTCATAATTACTCATTATTATTTACTTCTACTAGCCATTAATAATTTTTACTTATTATTATTAATTTACACCAATTATAACTGATTATTACTAATTATTACCAATTATTAGTTATTATTAATAATTATTACTAATTATTTCCAATTATTACTAGGTTTTTTAATAAATAAAAATTTACAGTAATTTTTATTATTTACTGATTATTAATATTTTTTACTATTTACTAATTAATTTCAATTACTATTATTTTTACTTATTATTACAATTTTAGCAACATTTCTACTCATTATTATAATTTTTTACTAATTATTAACAATTAGGACTAGTCATTTATTCTTTTTTGTTTTCTATTAACTGTTTTATTAATTGTATATAATATAATAAAATTTTAAATTATATTATATAATAATAATAATATTATACAATAAATAAACTATTGATTTAACATTTAATATTAAACATAATTTTGAAATATATCATATTTTCTATATTCAAAATTATAATAAATTAAACAATTAATAACATACATTAAATTAAAATATATAACATAATATGCAGATATAATTAATGACAAATAAATTACAACAACAAACATAGTCCACAATAAAAAAATAACTAACCTAAATTGATAACCATTTTTAAATAGAAAGTTTAAAAATACCTTACAACTAATGTCTGGATTAAAAATGTAGATTTTCAACATAAAAATTTATTTTTTAATAGGCTATAGATTTTATAAATAAAATATATATTGAGAGCATTAGAGGGTGAAAGGGAGTGATAATAGGGGAGTGGGGATGGTGATTTTATGGTGCAGTTTTTTGCGAAGGACAATCTGTTAGAAATCAATTATTATTGAGAGTGTTTGGAATGAATATTTGTGATAAAAATGATTATATGTGATAGAATGAATATGCATCTTAATATTTATTCACCATTTTTTTTATATCTAAAAAATATTTTTTATAGAAACACCATTCCATGAATAAACTCCCGAATAAATTATTTTTGATGAGATTCATGATTTTTGAAAATTAATTATTTCCAATATGATATTTTTTATAGTATATTTATGTCTTTAAAAAAATAATCATTATCAACCATTGCACATGCAGTGGCGCTAGGATTACCTGTGGAAAACATATTGGCCATCAAAAATACCAATCATTGAAAAAGATATTTTTCAATGAAAATATTTTTCCCCCACAAAAAATGTCTTGGGTCACTATTTGCATCAAACATATTGTCTTTTGCAAGTGTTATGTCATAAAAGAGATATGTAGTGAATATAGTTTTATTATATATTAAAATAAAGAACATTATAATCATTTTCTCATTGGGTATGTTTTCACATATTCCTCAAGCAATGAGGACCATGTTTTCTATGCTAGAGTTCATTTTCAATTTTCACACTCAAATAGTAATAATTTTGTGCAATTTTTACCCAAAATAATTTACTGTGGGTTTGTTGTGCTCTTTCCATAATCCTACCATATTCAATATGGTTCATAAATAAACCATGTTTCAAAAAAATCACCTTATTCCCTTCATCACGGAACTGTGAAACACTCAATAATTTATTTCCTTGATTATTGACAGATAATGTTTCCATTGATTCCAGAATTTCATTAGCAATCATAGTTAAAAAAAATTTATTTTTACTGAACCATCATTCATAAATATCATTTAACCTTATTTAAAATCGTCTTCATTTTTCAACAGCTTTAAGACTTGTATCGTATGTGAAGAACATCCACTATCCAAAGTCCATACACTTGACCCTTTTATATATTTTACTATGGATTCTATAAAAATATCGTCTTTTTCACCTATATCCATATTCTAATGATTCTATTGAGAATTAATCATCGTACACAATGAATCTAGTAGCATGGTATTGAATTATTTAGAAAGGTGAACTTTTCCATCACATCAGTCACATAATTCTTCCAAAGATTAAAATATATTCTTAAAATTCAGACCATTTTTTCAAGCGTATTCTATATTTCTCACCACTAAGTGAGTTTAAACTCACTAATACCCTTCTTAAAATATACTATGGATTAATAATGGTGTTAGTAATTAAAAATTACATTCTTATCATGTGATCAAATCATCCAGAGGTTCAGAAATAGCCATAAAAGCATATTTACCTGTTGTAATGTACTACCAAAGGTTCTATTTAATAGTGCCACGTGGCGGTGGCCCACAAGACCTTAATCGCACCTCAAAAAATTGCAGATGATGTCGACTATTAGAAAGAGACTTGGGTGTGTTTGTGGGGAGACAATTACCTCATAGATCATATAATGCATGGTGGTACACAATCAATAATAAACTGTGGAATCATAAATAGGAAATTCAAAATAGCATAAGTAATAAAATAATTCAAGAAGAAACAAATAACCAAGAGTAATCTAAATAAATAAATAGATACAAATGATGATCATGGTATCTCACATTTTTATACATAATTTTAATTCCAGGGGAACAAGGTATACATCCATATATCTCATTTTGTTAAAATCCTAAAAAAAAAATCAAAAAATGCACAACATCCATCCCAAGAATATGATCAGTCATTTGCTTTCAATCACTATCGTAATGTATCAAATCAATCATGAATCAGAAGCTGAACTCTCCCCTTTATCATGACATGAGACCATAGAATCTTCTTTTCTGTTGAGGACGGCCCATACAGGGTGTGAGATACAAGTCTTAGTTTGTTGAAACACATAGTGTCTATGCCTATCCTTTTAATGTAGTAATTAAATGACTATGTTCCAAGGATAATAAATAATATATAGGTGGGTAAATAATTAAACTATCTAAGACATTTATCTGGGTTCCTAAATCGACATCTGTCCTATAACAGTTGCTTCGGCCTAATCCATATTCCTATAAAGAGTTACCTATGAAAGGCTATATATCTATAAAAGAAAAAAACCAATGAATCAACAAAATTAGAAGACCCTAATATTTTTGTTTATCTAGGAAGGAAATTTTCCATGTCATCATATAAACTAGATCCCAATATAACTAAGAACCATTAGAGAAGATGTAAAAAATAATTCAAAAAAATCCAAGGGTGGAGTCCGGAGCCTGACCAAGGTGATCAATTATGAATCCCAAGGGTTGATATTGGAATCTCTGATATAACTAATGATACTGTGTCTCCCCATGACAAAACATATCAATATCCCTTGTATCTCTCATGTCATGGTTACTCTGATCCCATGCCAAGCATCTCACATAGGGGATTGGGTCTCACCAAAGGAATGGAATAACCATCTTGCCAATAGGTACACCCTCAGTTTCTCATCAATGGAACTGGCCTCACTCATGAGTATTAATAACCACTTGGAGAGCTCATACATGGAGATATAATGTATCTCTCCCAACAAATCTCATAGAAACTAACTTAACATTTTGAGTCGTTCCATGTAATCCTTAAAAAGGCATTGATGTTCACTCTTGTCCCATGGAAAGAGATTCATAGTAACCAAGGAACATCACAAGGTATGAAATATATATATATATTAGTGCATTCCATCAAATAAACATATCAACATCAAATTGTCACCAACTAACCAAATAATAAAATTTAATCAAAATAACTTTGGAAAAAATTATATGGAAGAAAACATGGAATATAATATATATAAAAAAATTCATCAATGAAATTTCAATAGAAAAATTTTAAAAATATTTTACAAGAATATAATTCAATTAATGCCCCCAAAATTATGGAATAAGTAATAAGAACAAGTCATTATACAAAAATCTCAAGTCATAAGTCACATAACATGGAATAAATGGAATGAAAAGGATTATGGATTTAAGCATAAGAATTCAACAAATTTCACAAGAAATTCAGTATAAGGTATGAGACATCTAATGTGAATCATTAAGAATAATAATTTGAATATAATGTTAGAGGAATCATGTTCAAGGTCCAACTATTGTTCGATAATGTATCTTAGTTCAATTATTTATTTTAGACATGTATCATACTAATAACACACACACACACAAACACCACATAGTGGTTCAATTTTCCAAGCCTCAGGAAATAGCCATTCAGGGTTGGCACACATAAAGAGGTGGCCAATGAAGAGGTTAACAACCCACTGATTTGTTTTTCTCTAAGTATAGGTCTCATATGATATTGAAAACCATTTTAATTAATTTATTAATTAATATTATTCTCCTTCAGATGGGTCCGGTGAGTGGAATGATGAAAAATCATTTTAAATGTGAAAAAATGATTAAGAAAGACCTTGACCCAAGGTAGTGATGTAGTAGATTTTCCCTCACCTATTACTGAGTCTCAAAACAATATAAAATGGAATAAAATAAAATAGAATTGTCAACTTCTCTAAAAATAAAGAAAACCCATCCCATAAAAATAGTGCAACAGAAGTAGAAGGAACAATGGAATAGATTAAAGAAGAATATGGGTCTTACCGATATGGATAAAATTATTCTAACTATGAATGAAATATCTGTCAGATCAATTAGGGAGCATGAAATTGAGGACGAGGGGAGATGGGAACCCCATGCATAGAAGAGCAGGGGAGATCCACTTGGGAGGAAAGAGTAAAAGAAAATTAAGTTTTTAAACCATTAAAGGAGTGCATTTTTTATTAATTTGACCCAAAAATACTTTGTGTACAGTTTGACCACACAATTTTCCAAACTCTACACGATCCATGTGCTAGTTACTACTTGAAATGGGAACATCGCATAGTTAGTCACACATTTGTTTATCTGTGAAAGGCCAACTATCCAAAAACTGTAGATGGGTCACATAGTTGTGTTCAATGTCTTTTATGATTAATGAAAAGTCATGCATCCCCTAGGTTCCAACTATTTGAAGTTTCATAGTTTCAAGAAACTATACAACCTAGTATGACTATTACTATTTCAGGGAATCGGGCTCCAAATAATCTTCGAACACACCCAATACCTCCTTCACAATATTAGGAATCATATCGGATTTGGATTAAAATAATTTTAACTTACAAAATTTTTGGTTAGTACCATTTTGAAAAATCGAGATGTTCCAAACTCCCCTCATTAAGACAATGCATCCCCGATCTTCCATTATAAGGGTGTTATGATGTCTTTTGAGAAGAGTTATGGCCACAATGAATAGAAATTATCCTCACTCCATCAGGTCTCATCATTTACGCATCTATTCTTCCATAGAACCTGGACCATGGGAATGTAACTACCTTAAAGAGCCTTCATGATTCAGTCAATGATATGTATCAGAATCTCCTTGAATGTTGCATCTGCTTTAATCTCAATATATGCAGTTTCCAATGAATTATATTTTTCGTAATGATACTGCTGTATATTTGATACCTAGAATATGTCATTCATGGAATAGTAACTCTAAGGAAAGAACAACTGATAGACTACTGGTCTAACTCCCTTCACCATCTCAAATGGTCCAACATAATTAGGCACTAAATTTCATTGAATCCATATTTGTTTATGTACCAATCTAGGTGATACTTGTCGAAAGAACATATGTCCAAACTCAAACTCCAATGTTCTATGATGAAGATCATAATTGGACTGACACCCAGACTGATATATAGACAAACACTTTTCAATCAGCAAGAATTTCTCTAACGTATGTTGAATGAGATGAGGACCCAGTAGAGTAGCCTTACCTGTCGTAACCTAGTATAGAGGTGAATAGTACAGTCTCCCATAAATGGCCTCAATGGAGCCATCAAGATCATTTCTTGAAAACTATTATTTTTGTAATACTCAAATATATTAATATTTATTTCCAAGAAACTCCTAAATCAAGGATGCAAGACCAAATCATATCCTATAACACCAGTATCATCTTCTTCGATTGTCTATCCATCTGTGGGTGATATGAAGTACATAAAAGAACCTATGAAACCAGTGTTTTTTGTATCCCTATACAGGAATATATTGTGAAACGAGCCTCTCGTTCTAGAAAAATAGAATGGGTAACACCATAAAGTCTAACTATCTCCAAAATTTAAATCCTCCATAACAATTTAATAGATATGGTCTCCCAGATCGATAAGAAGTATGTGACCTTCTCCAGCCTGTCAATGGTCACCCATACTATATCACCTCCTCGAGGGGATATCAAAAATCCTATCATAAAATCCATGGTCACATATGTATACTATTATTAAATAATGAATAGTGGTTGTATAAGTCAAGTAGGAAGATTATGCTCTACCTTCACTTGATCACAGGTTGACTACCGAGCTGTGAATCCTTCTATTTTCCTTTTCTTAACTGAAAATTAGTAATGGTGACATATATATCTGTACAATATGGTTTGACTAAGATGAACTACCCAAAAATAGTAATGTGATTCCCTCGTTATCTATTCATGAACATCTAAATGAACCCATACACGTTTATGGAAGAGTATAGTTTCAATACCATCAAAAACCCAACAAGGAGGTGGGATCTCACTTGTGATGTTCTCTCTCAAGAAGAGACCATCAAAATCAGATAGCTACCACATCCAGTTCCACTCTACAATAGATACTATGACTGGTCAACCGTACTATTTTTAAAACTCCATCTCAAACTCATAATAAAGTCATCATCTACCACTCACTTTTGGACTCCATAACATCCTGCATCTATGTCTTCTTGATCAAGTCATATGCCATAGTATCACCCTTAATAGGTGTGTAATAAAGAAAAAAATTGAATGACTGCCGGTTTTCCACCCACATTTGATGCCTCAGATTAATGTCTCACTATGTAGAGATGTTTTTGAGACTTCTGTAGTCCATTTAAATAAATAATCATTCACCCAAAAATTAATGTCTTTAATATCATTGTTCATGAACTAGTACTGCTTGCTTGAGGTTGTGTATCGGGTAATTCTAATCATGTGGCCTTAACTATCAAGACCCATATGCCCTGGATCAATCACCTTGCATCTAAACTACACCCATTCTGATACCTAAATAATCTCAATAAAAATTATATTTTCTTCTTGGTTATATGAGAATTAAAATTTGAGTTGAGGTGAGTCATCACATTAACTTCTAGAAATCTATTTTAAATTCCCCAAACCATATGTATTATACACCCTTCTTAGTCAGGACCATAAGAGGTGATGTTAGGAAGATAAATTCCTTGATGAATAACATGTAATAGAATTTCATCCCCAATAAGTATTGTATGTAAAAAAAGAATGGGATGCTCCTAGGATACCATGGTTCTTAACATCTCTAGGTCAAAAGATACGCCAAACTCTGAGATTATATGACCCAATAAGTGAATCATACTGATCTAGAAGTGGAATTTACCGAGTTTCACATATAGATGGCTCTCTCTCCGTGTACTCGTCATGATATCAAAAATATTGGCATGGCCATGTCTGTTGAGAAAAAACACCAAGATTTTATCTATGCCGACCACCAACAATAATGCCTAATATGGGTGGAAAACATGATTCATCAAATAAACGAAGACTTTAGGAACATTCATCAGACCGAATGGCATAACCAAATAATAATACATGATATTCCTAGTCCATAATATTGTACATAGTATATTTTATTGACTTACACAAACATAATGGTACCCCATCCTCAAATCGTCCATAGAGAAAATAGTTTCTATACAGAGCTGGTAGAAGAGGTCATAATATGAGGTAGAAGATACTGGTTTTTAATTAAAATTTATTTCAATAGGTGGTAATCCATGGAAAATCGAAGGTTATATCCCACCTTATTAGTGAAAAGGACAAGTGAATGCCATAGTGATGTGATGGGTCTAAAAAAACCCAAGCCTCATGATATTCAATATAGTTTTGGAGTTCATGGTTATTTATAAGTTCCACCTTATAAAGTGGAATAGATACTGGTGTCACAGCTGGAACTAGTTCTATGGTTAACTTGAACACTCTCATAAGAGTTAAACCAAATATAATTTCTTGGAAGGTATCCATGAATCAACCCACTATGGGAGGGAATTTTATAAACATTGTTACACAATCGCTCATAATGAAACTGTCCATATGGGTTATCACTCTACTGAGCCCAAAACAATTATGTTGATATCAACCAGCTTAAATATCACATCTCCCCTTGTGTATATTTATGCTACCCTTTGGTAAAGATATAGACACCAACCAGTGATAGAAATCAAATTTGTAATGATAAGGAACAATCTTTCCCATACAAAGATTGATGTCGAAGCGGGTCATCTTATGGATGAAGAAACTCCAAAATAAATGACACTCAAATATTTCAAGAGGGAACTCCTAATGAAATCATATGACCTTGGTTCTGACCCATAATGGTGTGTCGAGATACATGATGCCCCATAAGTCCTCAAATGGAAACCTGGATTTCCACAACCACGATAGTTATTAATGAGTGTGATGCACCAATATCATAAAGGTAAAAAACTAGATTTAAGGATACTAGGATAATACATCTCAAGATAGATGGACGAAGACAATTCCCCTCTCGGACAAGTTCAATCTTATAAATATGACAAAAACCTTAACCCTGATATACTATCTAACAAACCTGAGTAGATCCACCATAATGATTCTAATTCACTAGGTCCTCACTACCTCTTCCATGACCACTACCACTATGCATACCTAAAATATTATTTAATTTTTAATTGAATTATTATTTACATAATTTAATGAAACATATTTTGTAAAATTATTTGATTTTATTTTTGAGAAATGAAAGTCACCTACATTGATTTTTATTATTTTTAAAAAAGTAATTTATTTAATACATTATGAAATATTAAACTAATATAAATTAATTAATTTTTACTGAAATAATGTTCATAATTACACATTTAAAATAGAATGATCTTGGGTTATGAATACTTATGAAACATTGCAATTAATATTTTATACTTATATTCATTGGAAAATTTATAATATTTATTAATATATATGATATTATAGAAATTATAAAAAGTCATATATGGGTATTATTTTAAAAATAAAAAATATTTAATAAATTATTCTTAAATCCAATTATTTGTAATATTTAAGAATTTGAAATTGTTATATATATTATCATAATTGTTTTAAAATAATATATTACTTTTATAAAATTTAATATTGATATTATATAAAACATAATGAAATGAAATTGTGTTAAAATAAATACACATCATGTTTTAAGTAGCTCGGGTGGAATCGTGGGCTCATGGCATTATAATTAGTATTAAAGGAATGAACTAGAAAACTATGAAGAATATATTTTCTATTTTGAGGGAAAAAAATACAACCGTTAGAATTTATGTTTGGTTATTAAGTCCTTGTAAAAATTATAGTTTTATTACATTTGTATTTGAAAATTTTGAATTTTCTCAAGTCCAAAAAATTTAATTGTGAGGGAGTAATTAATTTAAGGGTGGGAGAATGTAACATCCCAAAAATAGTAAGTAATTAATAATTGAATTATTATTTAAATAAACAATGTTATGGAACATAATTTATAATATTATTGGATATTATTTAATAAAAATGACTTTTATTTACATTGATTTGTATTATTTTCCATAATTTCACTATTGTTAATACATGTTTAAAAATTAAAATAATATAAATTAATTATGATTTATGAAAATAATATTCATTATTTCACATTAAGAATAAAAAGATCTAGTGTTATAATTACTTAAGTAAAATTGCAATTAAAAAACTTCACTTATATTAATTGGAAAAGTTATAATATATATATATATATGATATTATGATAATTATAAAAATACAAATGTGTGGTTTATTTTAAAATATTAAAATTATGTAATATATGATTCATAAATCCAATTATTATTAATATTTATTAATTTCAATCTATTATACATGTTATCATAAAAGTTTAAAAACAATGTACTATTTTTATAAAATGTAATATTGATATTATATAAAACAAAGTAAAATGTAATTAGATTAAAAAAATATACAACATGTTTTAAGCATAGTATCTTGAAGTCCAGTCTTGGGGAATTATAACCTCCTCAACCTAATCAGTTGAAACAAGACAAACTCCCAACCAAATATAGATTCACATATCCAACACATGAAAAAGGTGTCATTATAGATCCCTTTCCACTAGATAGTGGAGGAAAAGACTAACAGAAATGATGAAGGTGGTCCATCGTGCCATAATCTCAACACTCGAACAGGTTCCTCGTGCACCAAGGCTTCTTATGGCCTATACATCCACAATGGTGACACACTCTAGAGTCAGTGTGTTTCACCAGCCTATCACTTGATCCACACACACCTATGAAATGATTCCTTCTACTTATATATATATTATCATCGTTCCTTAGAACTAATCTTCCTTGGCTCACACTACTACCTTCTCTACGATTTTGTTCAATGATATAGTCTTGTTTCGTTATCAAAATAATAGTCATCAAATAGAATATGTTCTCCTATGAGTGGATAGCATTCCCCATCCAAACCTGAAAAGGCCTCATAGATGTCCACTCGTCACCAGTCCGAGATAGAGTGAAACACTAAATCTTGGTGAAGCAAGAAGACTAATCAATCATGATCATAGAGCCCTGATAAAGAGGAATTAACTCTTTCGTGTGTTCCACCCTTAGAATATATGAGAATAAGTGGTCATGTGATGTCATCGAAATGTATTCCCAGAACATACCCTAATGTCACTCATATAGAGATATAATATCCCATAAGAACTTAGTGGAGTCACATATCATGTATGTAGCAAACATATCCCCCCGTTCTAGAGACATCTCTAGGTGGTCAATGGTAAACACTATGAATTATAACCCTGAATCACAAAATTTAGGTCCACCTTCCCCTAAGATGTTCGTAGGATTCTACTACTGAATCTATCATGTCTTCTCATC
Source organism: Viscum album (assembly GCA_963277665.1). Classification (NCBI taxonomy): domain Eukaryota; kingdom Viridiplantae; phylum Streptophyta; class Magnoliopsida; order Santalales; family Viscaceae; genus Viscum; species Viscum album. The sequence goes on along the minus strand of OY728138.1, from coordinate 534,461,372 downwards.
AAGATTCGGGGCAGGTCAGGGAGCACCCAAAATAGACTGCACGAATCAACGAATACTATCCTAAACTGAGCATCAGTGGCCCATGGAAGATGATCTGGATAATCATCTCATGGAACTACTAGAGGTATCATTGGTGGTATATGTACCATCACCTCAAGATTTTTCTCATCACCAATCTCTTGGCATACAATGTGAGGACGTTGTGGTGGCACAACTATATAGTTGGGATGTGAAATCCTCACACAATTTTTTTAACAACTATGGAAAACAAGTAATTCAATGACAGTTCAATCCTACTGATAAACACAACATAACCAAAATCATACTCTTGGAGCTTGATCAAGATGGTAGAAAAATATAGAAATAACACTATGAACACAAGAATCATAGCCTACTTCCCATCATTATGGTTATTCACAGGTCATGATCCAAATAAACTCATGTATATTGGCCATTTCATTTTAAATTTTGTTTTAATTTTATTTCATTTAATCATTTGATTTACCAATAAAAGGAAGAATTAAATGGATCACCGCTCTAATTTATAGGGTCTCATACACCTTAAAAATTAAAATTGAGCAACCACTTAAAACTAAATTATTACATATTTCTATAAGAAGCCAAGAATCGTTCTATATTCCTAACAAATAAGCACTCCAAGAAATGATAACTTGATATAACAGTAACAACATAATAAAATAGGAAACAAACACTATGAATTAAATATACAATAGAATAATGCATGGAATTTTATCCATATAGTTCCTAGTTTGATGTATGCTCCTAAAATTCCCTCATCTCATTATACTATGGATATATAAATACAAAAACATCAATAATTTTCTCAATAATTTAAATCAAACAAATCATGTTCATCACCAAATAATTCAATCTATGATAACATAATAAGAGAAATAAATAATAGCAATTACCCATACTAGGTAATTTGGGTTTCCCACGTACATGGGTTAGCTACACCCAAGAACACGGTCAATTCCAAATCCTAATGTCCAAGTCTACTGTCTAAAACAAAATAGTAAGATAAAATGTAAAAGAGGCTCTAATACAAATTTTTAATGTATCACCCTAGCTGACACTTAATGGTGCCCAAATATATTGAGGAACATGTCCTCAAGCATGCCTCCCCGAATGCTAGAGGTTGTTAACTAGCTCTAATGGCCTTGGATATGTCTGTGTAAACATTATGACCTCACAAATCAGAATATTAATAGCGGTAAAAATGGATAATAAATAGTGGAAAAATAAAAATGAAATATTGGGTAGAATAAGTAATAAAATAAGCCATGTGGAAATAAATAACCTCGTAGAATAAAAATAAATACATAGATGAAAACAATTATAATGGAATGTCACATGTTTATAAAAAAATTGAATTCTTGTGGAACATAGAATATATGCATATATTTTATGATATATAAAAACTACCCAAAAGGTCAAAAACTGATACAACAAGCATATCAAGCATAGGTTGGGTCCACTTATCCCAATATTCATTCTAAACCAAAAATCAATCATTCATTGGTAGTCAAAATCTTCCCATTATCAAGACCTATGACCATAAAATATACTTGGGTGCCAAGGGTAGCCCAAGTAGGGTGTGAGATACTAGTCTATGTCGGTTGGCACCCATAGTGTCTTTGAAAACCCATTTATTACAATAATTAAACTAATGTGTGCCAAGAATAAAAATAAAGTGTCAGTTATTAAATAATTAAACTAACATAACACCTTGGATCAGGTTCCTAAAGTGACTCCAGCCCCATACCACCTTCTTCAGACTAATCCAGATGCTTGAAAAGTGGTACTTGTGTTGGACCATATATGAATACAAAGGCCAAAACATTGAAATCAACACATGAATAAGACCCCAAATTTTGTGCTTTAGCTAGGATGTCACATTTCTATGGAATTATATAAACATGCTCATTATATAACCAAGAACTATTACATGAAGAAGAATACAACCATTCCATCAAATCCAATGGTGGATCCCTAATCCCATCCAAGGCTATCCAATAATAATCCCATGTCTCACTATTGGTAAATCTAATATTAATGATTCCACTGATTCCAACCAAGGCGGCCCTTATCGATGCCCTTATATTAATCATGGTTTGATGAATCTACGCTGGCACCATGTATCTCACGTAGGGGACTTGGTCTCACCCGACACACAGTGTAGCCATATTTCGAATGGATATATACTCGGTTTCTCCCATACAGAACCATACTCACTCATGAGATTGATAAACTTCATGAAAAGCCTATACGTTGAATTAAAATGTATCACTCCCCGCGTGTCTAGTAGAAACCTCCTACACACAACAAGTCCATCTATGGAATCCTTAAAATGGGAATGATTTTCTCTCCTGACCCATAAAATTTGATCCATAGTAACCGTGAAATATCACAATGTATGGAATCCTTATGTTATTACATTCCACCAAATAAACAACTCAATATCACATGCTCACCAACTACCTATCCTATAAAATTTAATCAAAAGAACCATGGCACAATTTATATAAAAACATATAAGGTGTTGAATATATATAAAAAAATTTCATTAATGAGATTTCAATAAAAAATACTAATATTAAATTTAAGCAACCTGAATGTGGTATAAGTAATAAGTATATGGATTTATAAAAAAATCTCAACACATAAGTCACATATCATGGAAGAAATAGAATGAAAAGGGATATGGCATGAAGAATATGCATTGAAAACATTTATAAGAAATTGGATATATGTCATGTGACATCTAAAGTGAAGCATCATGAATAAGCATTAAAATATTTTGTGTGAGGCATCACACTCAATGCCCAATTCATGGTCAAGCATGTATCTTTGGTAAATAATTTAATTTATATATATATTATAATTATAATACCCAAACCACATTGTGGTTCAATGTTCCAAGTCTTGGGAAATATCCATTCAATGTGGCCACACCCAAGGGGGTAGCCAACTATGGGAAGAACGACCCAATGATGGGTTTCTTTGTAAATAAAGGATGTATATAACCTGGAAAACCATTTTAATTAACTTATTAAACAAAATAAATCTTATCAAGAAGGGTATGGGGAGTTTTCAGATGTTGCATCATTTAAAATGTGATGAAATGGGCACGAAGGACCAAAACCACCTACCTTGATGTATTAGAACTGTTCTCATCCTTTGTCAAGGCTAAAAAACCTAGAATGGAGGAAAATGATAAAATCGTCAAACACCATGAAAAAGAAGAAAATACATTACATAAAAACATCACAATGGATGGAGAAGGATCTTTGGAATAAATTACAGTGGAAGTTATATATTTCCAATATGGATCCAACCCTTCTAATGGTGAAGGAAACAAATTTCACATGGAAGAGGAATCTTGAATCAAAGGATGATGGGATATGGGACCTTCATTGAGGAAGAGAAGGGTAGAGACACTAAAGAAAAAAAGGGAAAATAAATTATGGATTTAAATTCATTAAAGTTGTTTAGTTTCATAATTTCACCCATTGGAAAAATTTTCATAGTTTGGACGCATTATTAGTCAAACTATGCACCAATAGTGTGCCAGTTAATGCTTAAAAAGGTCACATCATATGATTAGGCTCCCAATTCAATTAATCAAGAATAATCCATGAAAATCCCACTATCCAAAAACTATAGATATGTCGCATGATCATTTTTCATGGGTATCTATATTAATGAAAAACCATGTCGCCCCTAGGTTCCCACTGTCTGCAGCTATACAATTTAAGGAAACGATATAGGATTGATAATAAAGGTTACCCTAACCAGGAATCTAGGTTTTCAACTTCCAGTTTCAGGGCTCTAGGCTATGCATGAGCCCTAGACACACCTGCGACATCCATTAAAATATTAGGCATCCCATTTAGGGCCCTTTAACATAATTTAAAAAAATGTTTCATTCCATTGAGAAAAACTAGGATGTTACACATATGAAAAATGTTTTCTATCCAAAATATGGCATTTTTTCACTTCTTTTATCCACTAGTTTTTCCTTCTTGAAAAACTAAATCAAATGTGGAATCATAAAATCATATTCTTAAACTGAAGCTTCTTCTCTTCCTATATATTATCATAGGTTATAGAATATTATGAGTTTATGTTTGTTTTACCAATGTTATTACTTTTTTTAGAGTCTTCTTTTCAATTGGATTGGTCTTCATTGTTATACCCCATCATCGACGTGGTCTTTAATTTAAAATAAATTTGATACCTTTAATATATTATATTGCACACAATATAAAGTTTATAGGAAACATGTACTATTATTAAAATATTAGTGAACCATTATATCATTCCATTAAAACTGGCATACAAGAATATTAATATCTAAATTATAAAAATTATATGGTCTATAAATACATAAAAATATTTTTTGTATATCAAAAAAAATAAAAAACATTTTATATGAAACAAATTTTATTCTGAAATTTATTTATGTGTACTTATTTTAATAAAATCAACAGATTAATATTGTTGAAAGAGTATAATTAAATCCAAATATTATATATTTTATACAAACATTACATTCAACAATATTTTTTAATAGACATATGTTAATAATAAATACAATTTTATGTTAATAGTGTACTTCTCTATAAATATATTTTCATCATGTTCTACATAGTTATATTAAAATTAATTTCTTTAACTTATAGAAATTGACTCATTAAAAGACATTCCATATTTGGAATTAAGAGTTTCATATTCGGTAAATATGACACTTTTATTTTTGATCAATATGACTAGTATCTATGAAAAAATGTATCAACTCGTTAAAGGGTACATATGGTTAATCTAGGTTAAAAATTTCTGATAAGGGCATAATATTTCATAATAATTCTTATTGGATGAAGGAAATTTTAATCTAATCACGTTATGCTCAAAATTGATATGTTTAATGAAAAAAGTCCTTGAAAATGGAAAATTTAATGTTTAAATCAATAAATGTTACAAAATACCACTTTATTAGGTTTAAATATCAATTGAGTGTCTTTATAGGGACCAAAGAATGTGTCCCATGCAAATAAATTTCATTTTTTGAATAATGGTGTTATTTTCATTATGACAATCTCTTTCTAATTTTTTTTGTGATTATATAATTACCTTAAATTATTTTACAACACAAATACATTATTTATTAAATAAATTTAAAAATAAATAAATGATATTAAAAATATTAAAAATGATATAATATGAGTGATTTATATTTTTTAGAAACAATTCAAACGAATAGGATATATTTTTAATATGTAAATTCATTATATGAAGAATTCAAATTTTTCGGTTTATATTTGATGTCAAATTTAATAAATAGTATCAAAATTGAAATTAATGATAATTTATCCAAACAATATTTTATTAAATTATTTCAAAAATAATTAAAATATTGAAAGAGATAAGGGGATAATTTATCGTCAAAACATTCATCCATTTTCTATTTATGAGTCTATAGTTACCATATATATAAAATAATATCCCTTTACAAGTGAAAAAATATGTTAGCATGGTTAATGTAAAAATAGAATAACTAAGGGGTTAAACCATAACATAAGGTTTAAAACACCATAAAAACATAAAAAAAATTATTATGGTATTTCAATTCTATTATACCCTATGATCGAATGGATTACCATTTGGATGAATATTTATTGTGAATTACATTATATTAATTTATTATTTTAAGAAATTCCATTATGCCTCTCACCACAATTATAAAAGAGAACCTCATCCCTCACTTATTTACACTACATTGAGCCATATGAATCATACAAAACCTACCCATATCTATTATAAACATCCTTATCAATATTCTAGAGGTTTTGTCCCAACAAAAGTCCTACCCCAGTTTCCTTTTGATGAGATATAAAGGAAGTCAATGAATAAGTGGTAATCATCTTTACAAAGTCCTTCAAATTTATTTCTCCTTATATATACTCTTAAAGTGTATACCCATAATAAATTAATAAATAAATTGTATTAATTTTTTTTATGTTATTATGAATATGGGAAAACCAAATTCTATCTTAGTCCATGCTACAAAAAGCAATAACATCATCTATGTATATGTATGGATTACCCTCTCCACGTAGCGGTGTGATTCATTTTTCATCACCATTTTACTTGAACGTTTTTAATGATGAAAATAATGATTATATATATAATATATATGAAATAACTATTTTTATGGAACTATTATATCATATATAACTACTTACCATCCAATCCTTTGGAAAAAGAAAACATATGTCGTGTGTACATATGAACTACCACCACCATAAAGCGATGTGATTAAATTTTCTTTTATGTAATACATGGATAGTAATTGGGAATGATTTTACTAATTTATATTTTATATATTATATAATTATTATTTCTTAATGTTTAATTATTATTTAACTTTCTTTTGTTCTATCCGCCGACAATTGAAAACAACGTTCATGCATACGAATGACCTATCATCCCATGGAATGATGTAACTCATTATATATATATATTATTTATTAATATAAATATATATATTGAATAGATATTTTATTTACACCATTATGAAATTATGGAGATGATGGAACCATAAAAAAGTAAAAGGATAAGAATTACTGAGTCCAAACATTCAAGAAAAACAATGAAGTTAACACCCGAAATAATGATAATAGTTAAAAAATTAGAAAAAATTGGTGATAAAATTTAATAATTGGTTAATATATGATATTTTATATATTCTTTTGTTCCTAGTATTCGAGTACAATAAATCTCAATTTATTATTCTAGTGATTGAAATAACATAGAAGGATAGTTGAATATAATGTGGGGGATTTGATCTCTATTTTCACTCCATTGAGACATATTGGGTATTATGAATTTATTTATTTTTTATGTGGTGTATATACATCCTCTTTGAGGAATTTAAAATTAATATATATTTATTCATAGTGATTTAAATTCATTAAAAATTTATGATTTTAAATATGTTTGCAATTTTAATCCAATTTTCTCTGTCATTGGATGTTTAATCAAGAAAAGAAATGTCTTAAAGGAAACATATCCATATTTTCTTTTAAATATGTTCAAAAATTATTTTAACCTTCTACAATGATTAATCCAAAGGATTTTTATTTTCATTTTCTGAATGTGGTACTTTTATAATAATAGTGTGAAAGGAATGTTCTATAGCATATGTAGAATGAGAAGAGTATAACTATATCATGACCACTAATTATTTTTAGCTCATCATTATTTCATTAATATTTGTGAAATTTTTAGTTTTTAAAAGAAAACTTCAAATTGAAAAATACACTTTCCTCAAAAAATGATTTTATAATTTTTTTTGGAAACTGTTATTTGTTAATAAAAACAAATATTTATTATACTTATTCAAATTTGGGAATATATTTTTATAATTCATTACTTTAAAAGAATTTATTACTATTGATAATTATATATTATATTTTTCTTAATTATCAAAATTCTTTGTATTATAGATATGATAATATCCAAAATTTTATTCTATTTTTACATATGGTGTTGTATTTTTAAAATATTTGATTGACATTGGAATATTTAATGAATAAATATTCTTAATCTATATGATTTTTTTTTTGAAAAGTATCATTTTTAATTTATTATATTGATCATATTATACATGATTAATGCACTAAACTTTTAGTGAAGTGTGGGTCCAAGAAATATATTTCCCCTTGTTGAATCAAAATGTCTCTTCAGAAACAGAAATTGGCCAAATTAAATGGTAATTTACTTATTATTTTTTACTATTGTGATTCATGGGTTTTACAGTAGTGATATATTAATATTTAAGATCTCGACATCCAATATTATTCATTTAATTTATTGAAAATTTAGTTATTTTTTCCATGAGATTACTATATTGATATTATCCATGGTTGTATTTTGTGATCACATTATCTTTTAAATGGAATGTTATTTTATAATTTATATTTCCATATTGATAATTATTTGTTTAATCATGATATATTCTAGTGTATGTAACACTTAATGAGTATCTGATATTAGCCATGTTTTTTCATTCCCCAGGTTATGAAGAAGAAACCATTTAATAAGTTTCAAAGAATAAGATCATTTAATTATGTTATGTTCATATTTAATTTCCAAAGTAAGATAGGTATATTGTATATAAATAGTCCTCTAAGACTTGTAAACTTATTGAACCTTTAGTAATATAATAATTGTATCTATTCCAATGTAATAAAGTTAAAATTGTCTTTGGGTTACTAGGGTTTTGGTTGTTATAGTTATTATAATATAAAGTTTAGTATAACCCATGGGAACAATATTTTAAATATAAATAAATAAAATGAGAACAATGATAATTCATTATAGTATTGTAGATTTTTTTACCATTATAGGGATTTTATTTTATGGATAATTATTCATGGTGAATTTTATTTTACTCATTGTGGACCAATATTTTGTGATTTTTTCTAATGAGAGAAAGAGAATCAATCACCATAGTAAACAAAAGGATTTCCCCATGGAGAAAGCTAATATAGTAAGTGTTGTTGCTGAGAATATCATGAATATATTAGGGAAACTGAACTAGGTTATGTATAACAACATGGAACATATAGAGAAAATTGATGTTCCACAACTTGATAAAACATTATTTTATCATCTTATGCCACAAAATCCTCTATTATTTAAGTTGAACTACTTATTCAGTGGTAGATGAGAAATGGATAAATTCTCTTGAAAAGATACTTGTTGAATATGGATATAATGAAAGGTAAATATTTATACTTGAATTTTATTATCTTATAACAAATGAAGATTAATTGTTTTCATTGATCTAAAATACTAAGGAGGAGGAAGAATTAAAATATATTGAGTTGATATATTTTAATATAAAATTATTCATGGAATATTTTCCCCATTAAATAATAATTTAAAAAAATAAAGAGTTGTGTAGCTTAATGAAAAAGAAGGAAGAAAGGATTTTGGAGTACGATTATACCATTAATCATCTAGTCTGGTATGCTACATATTATGTAAATAATACAGGGAGATAGATTGATCATTTATCCTAATTAAAAACTTTTAGAACGAACTAGTTTCTAAAAAAATTTCATCATATAATGAAATATTATTGTGTTCTATCAGAATAAAGAATAAATTTTGATGTTCTTATATCTTTATGGGAAATCAATAGAAAGAGAGTTCAGTTTAGATCAATGAAAAAGGTAAATCATCAATGATGATGAGAGTTATAATTAAAATATTATCATGTGAAAATTGTTGGAATAAGAATTCAGGAAAATGTATCATGTAAATGGGAGTTTTTTTTAGTGTGATGATAAGGGTTATCCAGCCAAAGAAGGGATGTGGAAGTATAAAATAAATGAAAAAAGTTCTTAAAATGTAGATAAATGGGGGATTACTCACAAAAATGATCCATGAATTAAGGGAACATAATTTCGGTGTATTATAGTGGATATGTCCTGATGTATATGATCACTACATCTGATGTAGAAGTTTTCAATTATGTTCTTCCTGTAACAATAATCATAACTTCAATTCTAGACACTATATTATTATTTTTTAAATATCTATACAAATTTATGTAATTCATATTTTCCATTAAAATTAGATATTTTACTACAACATTAATTAGGGAGTTATAATCCAAAACATAGATTGGAAATCACGTTGTATTAAGGATGGTCTAGTTAGTTTCCTTTTTGATGCATAAGCATGCCCTATTTGGAGACTTTATTATTATACCTATGTAATATTTTGATATAATCCATAGTATTGATTGGATTTCAAAATATTATTAAAAAATTTATTGAAAATAAAAAGATGTTTTGATTTGTGATAAAGACATGGACTTTATATTTATAGAGGGGCGGACTTCGTCACTAGAATCATGTATAGATCCTCACCCAATAGATCTTTGAAATGTTATTTTTAGGGATGTTGGGTACACAAAACCTATGGATGGAAAACTTAATATTCAAATAGAGGATGTACCAATTATAAATGAATACATTAATGTATTTCATTAATAACTACCTAGATATAAATCAGAGAGTGAAGATTAGTTTTTCATTGATTTAATCCCTAATGAAATACCTATTTAAAAAACTCCCAATATAATAGAAAATTTGGAATTAGTATCATTAAATTAATAATTATATGATTTCTCTAGTAAGGGATTTATATTACCTAGTTTTTCACTAGGGGGGTTCCGCTATTATTTTTGTTAAGATGAAAGATGGATATATGATTCTTTGAATTTATTATAGGGAAATAAACTCTATTGCAATGAATAATAAGTAACCCCTACCTCACATTGATGAATTATTCGATTAAATTAATAGATATCATTATTTTTCAATGATTCAACTTAATTCTGGGTGTCACCAATTGTGAGTAATAAAATAAAATTTCCAAAAAATAACATTTTCGAAATAGGTATTGATAATATGAGTTCGCAGTACTTCCATTTGTGTTGAATAATTCACCATTTATCATTATTTATCTAATGAAAAATATATTCTAGGAATACATTTAAATTTTTTTGTGGTGTTTATTGATGAAATATGTGTGCAATCCAAATTATATGAGAACCATGATAATTATTTGTAAATCATTAATGAGACAGTTAGAAGAAAAGATTTATGTGGGAAATTTTGAAGGTGTAAATTCAATATTTATAAAGTTTCTCTTATTGGATATATTGTCTCAAAGTTTGAATTCTTATTTCATGCTATGAAGAAAAGGGTAGTCTAAAATGGCATACACCATCGAACAAAACTGAGTTACATAGTTTCATTGGTTTGTTATGTTACTATCAATGATTTATTGATACATTTATAGATTGAATAACCCATTAACGAAGGTTACTCTTAAAGGGCTTCCATTAATTTGGATAAAGGAATGTGAATATTGTTATTAGGAATTCATGGTGTGGTTAGGGTATTATGCAAATTTGACCATACCATCAAGAAATGATGTATTTGTGATTTATAGAGACACATTGAGGAAAAGAATTGGTTTTTGTCCATATAGAGAATGATAAATTTATTCCATTTTCACCATGGCCGTTAAAGACTCATGAAAAAAACTATTTATCCCTCGAATTTTAATTAGAATCTTTAACCTTTCATTGAGAAATTTTTACACACTTCTCTATGGTGAAATATGTGAGATATATATATATTGAATTAGTTTGAAATACACCTTTAAAATCAATAAATCAATATGTGGAAATAAATTTGGATTTAGATAATTATGAATTAAAATTTCCTATAAATTTCCATCTAGGAAAGCAAGATAAGGTAGAAGATTCAAAAATCAAGAAAGGTCATGTTGTTCTAAAAAAAGATGATTGACATGGATATTATGTTCATGGATATTAAAAATATGGATATTGAAATTAGTATTGAAGGGGAAACATTACCTCATTTTCAAATGATCTAAAAAATATTTATTTAAAAGGATAAAATATTTTCATCCTAATGATAAGAATATTTAAAGGAAAATTAATTATATGAATAATGGGAAATTAGCATACATTGTTTATGAGGATGTCATTTTAAAATTCATAAGGATTTTATATGTCCCGTATATAACTGAGCTAAATGGGAATTAATATATGATTCACATATCATGAATTTATTTATAAACCATGGAAGTTCCAAGATGTATAAAGATTCTAAGGGACATTTTTGGTAGGACATTATGATATGGGAAGTTGATGATTGTGTGTCAAGATGTTTTCTTTATCAATATGTGATGGCTGAGAGATAGAATCCAAGAGGAGTCCTAAAACCAATTCTATTTCCTACATGAATATGGGATATAACTACTATAGAATATTTCAATTTATTATCAAATCCTCATATAATGAATGATGTTATATGGTTTATTAATTATTGCCTTACGAAATCGGCATGTTTCATCACTATAATAAAATCTCTGCCTCTAGAGTGCATCGCAAGACTATATATTAATGATGTTGTAATACATCCTAGAAAATATTTTTTTAATTATGTCTCAATTATGATCCATAATTTATATTGAAATTATATAAACATATTCAAAATGATTTTAATACTAGGCATCATTTGAGCCCCACTTATCATCCTAAAAAAAGGGAAATAAGAATCGATTATCGAAAATTTTTAAGACATGTTTTGTCCATTCTCACTAGACTTTCCAAGTATAAGGGATATGTAATTAAATTATAGCTGATTTTTTCTATATATATTTCTTCCATTTGAGTGTTCATATAGCATTTCATAAAGAATTATATGGAATGAGATGGCGTACTCAAACCTATTTGGGAAAATTTAGGGAAAGGAATCTTGTAGGTGCGTAACATGTATTGGAGACAATGGAAATGGTAATTACTATTCAAACCCATATTAAATAATCTCAAAGAAGGAAAATATTTATGCTGGTAACCAAAGAAAATATTTTAAATTTCATGTGGGATAGCATGTTTTCCAGAAGGTATCTAAATTAAAAGGTGTTATAATATTGTTTAAGAAAATAAAATTCCAACCTAAGAACATAAGGACTTTTAAAGTCCTAGAAGTAATTTGTGATATGGAATAATATTAGTAAACACCACATAGCCTCTATAAATTACATGATGTGTTCCAAATATATTTGTTAAGGAAGTACATGCGAGACCAGATGCATGTAATCATGTCCTTTGAAATAGAACTAGAACCTGATTTATCATATTTTAAAACTATATATCCAGATTCTTGATAGTAAAGAACAAGAATTGATAAATCCTATTAATTGATAGGTAAATGTACTATAGATAAATCATAAGAAAAAATAGGCTACATGGGAACCAGAGGAAATTTTGATGAAGAACTATTGAAATCTAATCATGTGGTGGGACTAGAAATTTTGAGGATTTTTTTAGAGGGAATAATATAAAACCCCATGATTTCATTGTATGTTTATTCTCAAATAAATTTAATCTCATAAAAATCTTGTGTTTCACATAACACCGAGTTTAAAGGAACCATAATCTATTATTAAAAAATTATTATATGATTATTAATTATATTTTTAAATTAAAGGGTACGAATAAGACTAACTATATTAAAAAAACAAATGGTTTAAAAGTTTATAAAATAAATCCATTCATCATCAATCAAAAGAAAAAAATTTGTAAATATAAAATATATTTTTGTAAAAAATTATTTTTAAGTTAGAAAAATTTGTTTCTATTTTAATAAATTTATATAATTACTATTGGAGAATGATGTCAATAAAATTTATATATTATATAATCAGTAAAATATTTTAACATTAATATATAGTTTTTATTAAGAATAATATAATAATAAATTGTATTTTATGCTTAAAACTATATTTTTCTACAAAGATGTTTTCACCATATTTTGTGAAAATATTTTAAAATTAATTTATGAAAATTATAGATATTGATTTTTGAAAAATTTATTCCTTATATGAATTTTGGATTTTCAAATTTGGTTAATATATCTCTTTTATTTTTGGTCAATATGAATTCTAACATCGATAAAATTTGTCACCTCAATAAAGGGTAAATTAGGTTAATCCTTACTAAAACTAATTGATAAGGTCATAATATTGAATTCAAATTTTTATTGGATGAATTTAATTCATAAATTATCACCATATACTAGATATTTATAATATATATACACACTTGTCCACGAAAATTACAAATAAAATATTTAAATAAAATTATGTTACAAAATGTCACTTTGTTAGTTATATATAATTATCATGTGTCCACATAGGGTAAAAAGAAAGTTATGAATGAATATAAATGTTAATTTTTTAATAATAAAAAATTTAATGATGATAATTTAGTTATAATTTTTAGTGATTATACAGTTGCCCTAAATTTCGGCGCAATGATAATATATCATTTATTCAATTAATATAAAAATTAAATAAATGATATTAGAAATACTAAAAGTTTTATAATATTAGTGATTTATTGTGTTATTAAAATTTATTGATTAATATAGAATATTATTAATTTTTAAGATAATTAAATTATAAATAAATATTTTTGTTTTTGTATCTGAAGTAAAATTAAATGGATATTGTCAAGATTGATATTTATTATAATTTATCAAAATAATAAATTATTAAATTATTTCAAAACTATAAAAATCCTAAAAGATATAAATGGGAAAATAAGGTATTAAATAAATCATTTTTCCATTTATCATTCAATAGTTACATTATAATTTGATAATAACACTTTAATAGGGGATAATATGTTACCGTGATTAATGTTAAAATTGGTTAACTAAGGTGTTAATCAAAAATATACGGTACAAAAAAACCGAAAAAACCTTTACAAATTTTATTTAATGATGAGATTTTAACCTTACCATGCCCTATTTATGAATTCATTTCCATTTGGATTCATTTTTATTGATAATGAATTTAATATAATTTAATCCTTAAGAAACTCCAAAAGTTCCTCTATCCCCACTAATAAAAAGGATCCTCAAGCCTTGATTATTCACAATACTTTGAGAAATCTAGATTGAAAAATAAATGAGACAATTTTTCTTATAAACAAACTTACAAATGTTATATATGTTTTTCCTTTAAAAATACCTACATTGTTCTATTTAACAATAGGTCTAAATGAAATTTACTGATGAATAGGTAATCGCTATTATCGAGTACTTCAAGTTTACTTCTCCTTGTAGTTCCTATTAAAATTTTCACCCTTAAAAAAATTGAATCCAGTACCATAAATATTCTGATATTTTATCATGATTATGGGGAAACCAAATTCTATATACATTCTATCCAATTAAAAGTGAAAACATAGGTCATGTGTACATGTGGCTTACTGTTTCTATGTAGTGGTGAAATTAATTTTTCATCAACTTTTTACATAGATGGTAATGAATTTGAAAATTATCAATAAAATAAATATGATTAGATGAATATAATATCATTTATACCTTTTAAACATCCAATCCTTAAGAAACTCAAAAGGTCGTTGTAGCATACATGTTGACTACCTCCCCCACGAAGCGATGTGGATGATTTTTCAATTAAGATTTTCATATATGTAATTAATGATTGATTTAATAAATATAAATGATACATATGATATAATAAATAATATAGAATGATTAATTATTATTCACCTTTCTCTCATTCCATCTGTTGAAAAGTGACAACAACGTTCATCTGTACATACATCCTACCATCTCTAGGAATGATATAGTTCATTTTTATATCTCCATGTTTTATATATGAATCTAAATATATTTACATATATATAATATTTTATATTTATACCATGAAAAATTTTATGGATACTATGTAATCATAATTAAATTACACGGACTAGAACAATCAAATCAAAACATGTTGAAAATCAAACCAGTAATCTCCCAAAATAATGATAATAATAAAAACATAGTTAGAAATGAGTGATAAAATGTTATAAAAGAGTCATATATGAAATAATTTATATATATATGGTTGTATTATGTATTTAAAATAAATATAAATGTAATATACAGGATTTTGAAATCACTTATGTGTAAAGTCAAACGCGAGGTAAGGGACTTCATCTTAATTTTCACTCCATTGAGTCATATTTGATATTTTGCACCTATTTATTATTTTTATGGCATATGTTAAAAAAATATATGGTATTTAACATGAATATATATTTATTTTTGATGATTAATTCTCATTTCAATTTTACCCTTTCATACATTAATCATATTTTCATCCAACTTTTCATATTTTTTGAACTTAAATCAATAAAATGAGTGTTTATAAGAATAACTGATCATTTCTATCTTTTGATCATAATTTATTTATCCATATCCATATTTTCAATAAAATCATTTCATTTTGTTTTCAATTAATCAATAATTTTTCAATTGTACTTTTTATAATTATTTGTCATTTCTTTAAAAAAATTATTTAAAATGTATCTTCTGGTTGTTTTCTGAAGGACATACATTTCTTATGAAATTGTGAAATGAAAATTGTGTTAACTTATAAAACATTAATGAAATTTACTATAATCATTATTATTCAATTTTTTGAAGGATACGTTACTTTTTTACAATCTTATATTCAAAGAAAACTGTTTCCTTACCTATTGTGAATTTTTTTTCATAAAAGTGAATTTCAATGTGGGAATGTTATCTTCCTAAAAAAGTTTTTTAATGTATTTTTATGGTAAATTTCTTTATTATTTATAGAAAACATTTATTCCTCTTATTTATCACTAGTAATATGTTTTAATTATATCATCCTTTGAAATATTCACTTGGTTTTCATAATTTAATATTAAATTTCTATTAAATATTCATATTATTTTTATCTAGGATATTATAATTGCCTACAAAATATTCCATTTCTACATAAGATGTTATAATATGAATGTATTTTAATTAATGTGTGATTATAGATAAATTTTTATTTTTAGTCAATATCGATATTTATAGATAGGGAATAATTTTAATGAATTAGATCTATCGCATGATATATGAGGAATATATTAGACAAGTAGTGATGGGTGAACCCCGAAACAATATATCCCCTTGACTCATCAACATGTATCATGAGACAAATTATTTTTCTAATTTAAATGGTTAACTACCCATTATTTCAAACTGTCATGGATAACTGTCTTAATGGTTTAGATATCCTAATGCTTAAGATCACCACATACAATATTATGTGTTTCCATCATTGAGTATTATGTTATTATTTTCCTTGAGATTAATGAATTGATATTATTGATGTATTCATTTTGTGGTCATGTTATTGATGAAATAGATATTTGTTAAGTGATTTATATTTAAAATTTTATAATTTCTTATTTACTCATGATATAATCGATTTTACATAACCATTACTGAGAATTTAATCTCACCCTTATCATGTTTTCTTTTGATAAATAATGAATAAGAAACCATTAAATGTGATTCAATGATTCCAAATGTTTAGTTTTGTTATTTTTGTATATTATACCCAATGTAAATTGTCTATCAAAAATATATATCATTATCCATGACTTTTAATCAGATCAATCATATTATATTATAATCCTAGTATCTATAGCAATATAATAAAGTGAAAAAAGGATTTAGGTTACTGGAGTTGGGGTCGTTACATTATTCTCAAATTTATTCAACATTAATTTCTCACCCACCTTTCAATAATATTTTTCTTTCACTAAAATTAATCCATTATTAAAACATTTTCCAAATTTTTGGGTTTAATTCTAGAAGTTTAATCTATGTCTATAAGGCACCATTTATACCCTAAATAATTTCTTTTGTGCAAGTTAATTCTCTTACTACTTTTCCATCACCATTTATTCCATATTGTTTTAAATTCCTTATAATCATAAATTAAATTATGATTATAATACACTCCATTAAAAAAGGAAAATTATTATTCTATATTATAAAATTTCATTCCATCCATCGAAATCATATTTTTATTCAATGAGAGAAATAAAAACAATGACACACAAGGATTGGAGGGTCCTAAATTAGTGAAATCATAGGGTATCCTCCCTGATCAAATTCACTCCCTTAGGCTTCACAAAATTAGTATTGAGGGGGCGTGTGGTGTTGGAGCTCTAGTCTTCCAAAGAACCAAGGTGATCTAAAACATTATTACCCTCGTGCCATCTGTGGGTCACTTGGATGTTGTTCCGGAAGAGGGATCTACATTGAATTACTATTTAGTATATGGACCAAAGAGTGGATCCTTTATTATTTAGGGAATCCTGAAGGATCAAAGAGGCAATCTACACCAGAGTGTTGTCAAGGTTCTTCTATATTCAATGGGTGAGCCTTGTGAGCAATGTTTTGGCCTCATCTAGGAGGGAGTTTCCAATACAATAGGAAAAAGTAAAGTCCACAACCATATTCCCTCCAGTGCCATAAACCACAACCCATCCTATCATGTTTCCCAGTATTCAGGACCTATCCATTTAAACTGGTAGCATGTTCCAGGAAGATTTCCGCAACCCATTTCCATTATGGCCTTTCAAGGAAGGGTTCAGTCTAAGAGGTACTGACCTATACAATATTCAAGGATGAAGAGTCCCACAAGTCGTTGATGAGAGAGTCCCCATCCACATGAAAGAAATAAGTTCTCGCAATTATAAACCTCGTTGTGGGAAGATTGAATTCATACCTAGCCTAGTTCCTGGAATTCCACAAGCACCAAAAACCTACACTGATAATCATAGACTGTTCCAACCATTCAATAATAGAATCCTGTGTTCCATGTAACCAACTTTCCAAGAATTAAGCATCACTATTATCATTATAGGATAAAGTGGTGAAGCCTCCAAATAATTTCAACACCACATATGCTCATTCCCCATAAAAAATTGGTGATTAGTGCTTTATTCCCACCTATTTTTGCAACAATGGCACTCTGAATTAAAGTGTATTACCAGTTTATTAATGTTTTCATCTATAGTGATGGAAAGGTTATAGATACGCCTGGTAAGATTGTTGTACAGTCTTGGGATCCTGTTTCACCACACCAAATCATACCAACAGTCATGTTGATGCTACTATGAAATTAGTCTAGGAAAATTCATATTAGTGAAGGCACCTGAGGAAGAGGCTATGAACACACATATATCTGGTTCCGAATTGATTGCAATTGACTTGAGGTGATCCTATTTTCCCTTTTATAGGATTTAATATAAATTTTACTCTCACACATACCTTTCATTTTGGTGTCGCTGTTTCTCTTTATTTAATATGTAATGAGAATAATATATATGTCATATAGAGGATGTTTTTATCGAAATTTATCTATATGATTTTATAATTTAACGTCATAATTATTAATAATGATTCATAATATCTTTTTAACCATAGTTGAGTCCTTGAAATTCTCATTGAGCATCCTAATAGTATAGATAATGTCATTTTCCTTTATGAAAAACCAATCTATAGAATCGTCATCCTTCATTTTCAAATATTCATTTTTAAATATCTAACTATGTAATTTTTCATCCTTAACTTATTATTTCCCTTCCTATGTATTATAAAACTTTTCCTAAAATAATTTACCACATCGATTCTACTAAATTTCATAAATTCACACTATAAAAAAGAATAAGTTATAAAATTTATATCTTTTCCTTCACTACGAATATATATTTTATCTTCTACCGTCATTGAAAAACGGTCATCTATAGTGACAAAACCATCAGTAATGGATTCTAAGACATAAAATATGCTAAATAATAAATATAAAAAATCTCATCCTTCTTTATATGAAAATTATTTAAATTAAAAATGGGAATCCACATACTTTTCATTGAGTTCAAATTATCCATTGTAGATAATGTGAATCAATGACTAAAAACTCTAAAAAGACTTGAGTTAATAAAGGATATGGGTTTTATAAAAATTTAATGTCCACTGATATGATCTTTGAGATCAAATATGAGGGGTGTAAATCAATGATTGATAATTATTTTCTCATTTAACATTTATCCTTTTTCTCCCATGAACTAGTAATGTCTTCTCTATTCCAATAAACACAAGAAGACACAATTGGATAAATAGATTTAATCATTTTAGATCCTAAAATTAGGAGACCAATCCTTGGTATGACATAGATTCCACTAAGACTGTAAGTCCTATGAGTATAAAACTATAAGTTATAGAAAGAAAGATTTATCCATTAAATTGATTTCCATTATTCTTTGAACAGTTCATGTTCATATCAGACAGTAACTGTAATGATGATTGTTTTAAGCATAACAAGATGAAACTTGACTAAAATGATTTAACATTTCATGAATATTTTTCTTCAATTATTCTTATATACACTCATTAAGTTTTACTATTTTTCAACATCAATTTCTCTAAATTTTTTGACAAAGAACCACTTATTCATTTTTCTCATTCATCTCTCTATTTTTGTTACAGTTAGATGTTTTTACACTATAGTTTGTCAGTTATCCTCATAATGCCTCAAAAGATTTATTGTTCTATATCTTGAACTATAATATTCACTAAATATTAGTAAATATTATTTATATAAATTAATTATTGAAATTATCACATTATCCAATCTTCTCCTCAACTTGTTTTATCAGTACTTGAATTGTACTCCAACATTATCATGGTGATAAATTTCAACTATTTTAATTTAGAATTCCATTGAATAAATTTCCATGATATTTTCTTAAACTTCTTCCACAAAACATGGCTCAAATATCAATTTAAACATTCTATAAATACAAAGGTATTTATATTGATTGTATCATAATATAAGTATGTAAGATAATATTTTAATCAAGAATTGGAACTCCAGTTTCTCGATGGAATCCCTGAATATTAGATTAAATCATAATCTTCCAAATATGTTTATTTTATTTGTTAAATAAAAATTCATAAATAATCTTCAAGTATAATTTTATTTTCTTAAAAATAAAATTAGAAACTGGAATTTTAATTCTATTAAACATAATAATTTTTTTATGTATTGGATAGATATTTTTTTTATGGATAACTCATATGAAATATCTGAATCACTCATGTGTAGATTGAATTGATTCATAAATAGAAAGAATTAACCCACACATAGAGGGAAATGACTCATACACTAGATCAAATGACATCTATATTGGACTTAATGAGTCATATATAGATTATAGAGACTTATATGCAAGTCAAAAATGACTCATACACACATATGTAATTAGTAAATTATAACACAACTAAAAATTCTAGAACACTCAAAAATACTTCAATATTTTTTTTAAAAATTATTTAATACTGATTCTAATCAATAGTAAAACTATATAAATATTGAAATGAACATCTTCTAAATTAAATCATCAAATATTATTTGTTAATAAATATGATTTATATTTGTAAAACAAATCTCAAAAAATAGAATCACACCAAATTCTACCTTCTCTATGTATTCTTCCTCAGGAATTCAATAATATTTCCAATAGATCTTGTGTTTAAAAAATTAGATATTCTAATTTAATAAATCATAGATCCTATACTTTACATGTCCTTAATTCATAACCCAAAAAATCATTCTTGCCCTAGATTATGTCTTCGTTGATTTTAATAATCTTGTATCAGGAGAACTATAATTTTGAGATACCTTCCAGACATTACTCATACAACATTAACTTTATCTTCAACTTACAATTTCTTTTCAACTAATTTGCATTAGCTTCTAAAAATTAAATAATCTTTGGGTATCCATACTATAAATTAACCATCTAGACATAGTCAATAATGTTTTTTCATTACATCATCCTTTTTCTAATTGATATAGCTTAAATCACAATTTCTTATGAGACTATAAAGATTCTAGTTACTTTTAAATATCAGTATAAATTTTTTGTATTGACTTCTTAAATTTTTAGTTTGTAACAACATTACAAATATTTCTTTTATCTCATCTCAAAAATGCACTCTTTCTATTTATCCACAGCACACCATGTTACTTATAAACAATAACATGTAAATTTTTTATTCATTTCTAATAGATAACCCTTATGTAATTTTTTTATGTTTATCTATCAAGTACGGATTTTACCTTACATGAGGTTTTTGACTTGTTTTTATTTTCTATATGAATAGTACCAATACTATAATCTACTACAATAATTTTTATAACTTTTCTCACTTCCTAAAAATAAAAAATATTATATTTTAATATCTTACATACCATGAATTATTCCTCTATTATTTAATTTTAGAATAATCATTAAAATACTATAATATCTGAATTCATGAAACAACCTGAGAATAAAAATCCTCAATGAGAAACCCAACATCAAAATTTATCACAACGTGTAAGGATTTAATTTCTCATTATAGAATGAATTTAGAATTTACATACTTAATGAAGTCACCTCAAAGCATACCATAATGAATTGTGCCTTTGTTAATAATAGATATGTCTTATATTATTTCTTTAAAATATCCTTATACACAAGTGTGATAAAAAATACAATATATCATTATCAGTTCTATAGTTCTAAAGAGTTTTTCAATTCCCCATTCAAAATTTTTTTTAAAATTAAAAACATGATAGTTTTCTATGACTCATATCCTTTTTAAAATAGAAATTTTGAGACACAATACTATTAGATAAAATAATTTTTTGAGATATTTTTATCCCGTAGTAACAAAAAACTTATATCCAATGATTTGGATGATTTTTAGTTCATCAACATAAATAAAGTTTCCCCCAATTTTTACAATAACAAAATGTTTTTTTATTCACAATTGATCAAGTATAGATTTATTAACCTCTCCCCCAGACTATAGAGTCATATGTATATTTTGGAATTGACCTAACCTTTTTATGTAATAGGGAAATGGTAAATATGATGTTCCTGCCTCAAATATTCAAATATGTACCTTGGCATATATTGGGTAAACATGACAATAATATTATCTTTTATGGAAATATATTATTATAACACATATTCTTTATAATATTTAAACTAGATAAAGGAATATTTTTTATAAATATGTTTTTATTGAGACTGTTTCATGACATTCTTCAATAGATGAATTGAATTTTTATTTTCAAATGTAATTTGACATGGTTTTTTAGTGTTCACATTAATATATACAATATATAAAATTTCCCACAACATTTTTCTACAATAATATGTTGAAAACATTAATTGTATTTGGTTTTATATAATGTTACATGGCCTAGTTTTTTATTATGAAAATTTACCAAACATTCTCCTAAAAATAAAGTCCATGTTTTTTTAATTTTCTATGATTACAATATCTAGACCATATAACATCAGTGAAGCCCTATGATTTTTTTTCAAATCATTTATACATCATACCAAAGATAAATATTATTTTAATGTATATGATAATTCACTTGGAAGACGACATGTGTGATCCAATTGGATCAGATGGATATAGAGAATAAAAATTTATAATATAAAGAATATTTCGTCTTGATATGGTAATGTAAATAGATATTCTAATAATATCTCTAAAGATCTTCTATTTCACACTTCTCCATGATTCATCATTACTAAGATTTATATAGAGTTTCTGAGAGTGGATACTTCTTTTGAATATTACATGAAAAAATTGGTTACTATTACCATGGTATATTTTTCCTATGATAATATGCTTTAGTTTTTTTTTCTAAATAAAATATAATCATAGAATTAAATTCATCACTCCATGTATTATAATCCAAATATGAATATTTAATTAGTATGAAAATTTCTCACCATCATACTACTTTTCTCCAATAAAAATGTTTTCATCACTATAGGCAATGATAATTAAAGTACCAATGACTATATACAGATCATATAAGTTGTTGTAAAATTTACCATGAGGGAATTTAAATTATTTTAGGAAACTATCAATTTTGTAGTAGTAGGATAATGGTGCCTTTTTTATCTCTTTCAAATATTTATTAAACATAATCACCATAAGTCCATAACAATCATCTATAAAACATATATATTTCGTAATAAGAAATTATTCTTCAAGATCATCATTCAATATTGTTGATTTAATATCCACATAATAATATCAGTAATTCCAAAGAGCTACAATAACTAAATACTTTCAAATTTCCTTAGGTCTTAAAATATATGAAAATGTTTCTCCCATTTCTATACCTTCTTCATTGAATATCCATTTCAAACTAATCATTCCACAATCCTTGAAATATCACCCTTTCCATTGAGTTTAATTTCAAAAACCCACTTGGACCCTATAATATTATTTCCTTTTAGTCTATGAATATTATCTCAAGGGTAATTTTTCTTAATATGATTGATATATTTATTCATAGAATTTATCAACTCTTTTTCCCATAAAAACCTACAAAACGGATTATGGTTCAACATGTGGAATATGACATATTTAATTTTCATGTGGTAATATTATTTTATTATACACTATAGTATATTTAATTCTTATAAATTTTTTTCTTCAACATGATTTTTAGAATTTGGAAATGTTTTCTCTTCTTATATAATGAATATACTCATTATACTAGACTTATTAGGGAATTTATTTACTTTATTAGGATTATGATCATATTCCTTTTCACTATTCTTTTTAAATTCATCACGATATATTCCTATAATTATTAAAAAATTAATTTTACGCCTATCATTTGAGATAGATTAATTTTCAATGATTTTAACCTCATTGGAGTATAGAAAAATTATTTTGAATTTCTTCTAGAACATATTTCTTCATACATTAGATAAATAACCCATGAAAAATTCTTCCTTAGTTTTTTCCATCAAATATTACCAAAATTGATTTAAAATCTAAATTAAACATGGAATCTCAAAAAAAATAAAGTACAAGACTATAGGTTTCATCTCTTGGAATATCTCATAATTATTCATGTTTGATTATATCCTTAGTAAGAATTTATTTTGAATATGTAAGATTATACCTACATCTCCTCCTTATAAGAATTTTGAGGCTTTTCATTCATAAATCAGTGTTTTTCCCATTTCAACCATTTTTTTATTCTTCTTATCAGTAAATTTATTCATATCTTGTGTATAAAAAACTATCTTAATGTATTATACCATTTTTATAAATATTGGATTATGAAGAATTATTATAGAGCTTTAATTTTTTTATGTTCTCATCATTATTATATATATTCCTAGTTCTTTCTAAACTCCCCTTCTGAATATCTTTAATATCCACACATATTCAAATTTTTGTTTTATAAACATATCATTAGTCATCCATATGAAATCATAAATTAACAAGAAATATTTTTTATCACCATTGTCTAATTAATTACTCTCTACTCCACTTATCTTAGTGACTATAAGTTCAATTTTTCTAGTGGATTGAATATCCATGGCTTTTTGACATTTATGTGTAATTTAATTTTTTTTTCATGTTTTAAAATTAACATATATTTATCTATTTAGTTGGGGTAGATCTCCTACAAAATCATTAATTAATATTTTCCTAAATTTCATTGAAAAATATGTTCAAGTCATTTATATAATATATTTTTTCTTATGAACCACATAGATAATAAGATTCATTAAGGTAACTAATTTGGAACAAATCACCAGTTCTTTATCACATAGTGGTAATTCTTTTATATTTCCATCATTTGATGATAGAAGTGTTTAAATAGAATATAACATCATTTTAATCATCATATATTTTTATTAAACTTATTTGTTTTGTCTAACCCCATTGACAAACAAAACTTCTTTAAAATCCAATTTTTGAGCTTTAATCACAAATATAAAAATTATTTTAATTTTTACTAATATATCATTATAAAATGTTAAAAACCCACTATCTTTTTATCAATGTTCTACAATATTTTTAAATCACTTATCTTATAATTGGATCATCCCTAATCAAGTGTCTATGACTAAATTTTATTGGTATATTATTGAGAAAATTCCATAATAAGTTTTTTTATTTCTTCTTTCTTTTTGAAAACTTATTTCCCTTTTTATCATAAGGAAACTATCCTATAAGATTTTTTTATATTTTTTAATAAAAAGACCCTTTTGGTCACATATTCAATAAATATTCAAAAAAATTTAAACCTATTTATAGGATACATGGTTGATGAATAGTTAGTCATATATTACTATTCCCCTAAATGTTACTTATCTTACCAGAGTTTTTCATTTTACTTATAGATTTTAACCTCATAAATTAATAACTAAACATTGAACGTGACATGATATAATATAAAATAAAGGATTTTTAAAAAAATATTCCCCATCACTAAAAATATACTCATATATCTTATTTCTTATATTTAAATTAGTTTTTTTTTCTTCATAAAAATGGCTTTTAACAACTTATCTTTTACATTGGGGTGTATTTCTCTATATTATACTCTTAACATACCTTGATTTATAAGATAATATCTTAAGAGTATTAATAGTATATATAATGAAACAATTATTTTACACATATTAATACCTTATTTTAATCATAACCATCCTTCAAATACACACCAAGGATCAGAACGTTTAATGCCTTTGGATGACAAGGTACATAAAACTAAAATACGAGAGAAAAATAAAGAATATTTTATTTAATATTTATAATGTTACCCAAACACACTTTTATACCTTAAATATCCATAATATAACATGGGAAATACATGAAAAAATTAATGAGTTAAAAATCTTAGTAAGAGGATAAATATAAGAATAAATCTTAACACATGGGTTAGAAGGCCTAACAAGATGACATAAAAAGTAATAGACATATAGAATAATTACATACCAAACATGGGATCATTTTATCTTGGAATTATAATAATATGGAATACGTATAAAACAATATATAATCCTACGTCAAGGCTCATTTCCCATATAGAAGGACGAGTCAAGGATACCCCCAAGGTCGTTTCACAAGGAGTATGAGGTAAGCTTAACCACTAAGAAAATTGCACATGACGTCTCATTAGACTAAAATTTAACAAATGAATTGGATTGGTATCTAAGAAAACCCATTGTAAAATGTTTATGAATATGAGTTCCACACATAGAATCATATATAAAGAATCAAACATAAACATATGGGTTACCCTAGGAATGAATTGGGTATCATAATCATGTTAGATGGGATATAAAAAGAGAATATCATAATGGTGTCTATAAAAGATTGAATTTAAATCATACATTTAAATTAATATGGTGTAAAAACAATATATCATTATAATTTATTTCTAACTAATGTAAAAACATATAAAAATATTGTTTAGGAATCATTATAAATTAATCATTTTAGTGTGTTTTCAAAGAAATGTTTTAGTATTCTTTAAAACAGAAAAGGAATGATTATCTATATAATACCATAAATGAGTGGATATATCTATTCATGTTAAAATTAATTATTTTATTAAAATAATTATACCTTAAAATATATTATATACTTCACTTGAAAATGGGTAATAAATCAGAAAGTTCCCTTTTATCGGGTTTGTTTATCGATAAGAATTGATAAATGAACCTTTTTAAAACATTTATTTACCCATAAAAGAAGGATGTAATGATCTATAGACATCATTTATGAATTTATAACTTTAATTAATAATATTTTTATAAAAATAAATAATTGTTACATTGGGGTGCAATGATAGAAAGCATAAACCGATGAAAAATAGTGGTTCGAAAATAATCCCTTAACTTATGTATGAATGTGTTTTGAACTAGATCTTAATGCCCTGGATAATCAGAATAAAACAATTAATTAATTATTTTATAAAATTTAATTATTTTTTTATTTATAAAAATTTTATTAAATTCATTATTTTCTTTTTTAAGAGTTATAAGATTCAATTTTAATGTTTAAGAGCACTCGTTTCCTTGGGTTTCATGGTCAGTTTAATTATATACATCTATGAAAAGTCACGTAAAATTAGAGTGGTAGTAAATAATTGAAGTTATATATTATTAATGAAAATAGAAAATATAAAAATTATATATTTTTTATTTTTTTATTTTGGTTAATGATGAATCATTAGATTAGAAGTTAGTGATAATAATTTAGATTATTTTCGTTGTTTCCTAATCATCACAAAATAGTTTTGTTTTATTAATTAATATTATGTATATATCATGGTACCAAAAAATTAAATAGGTTGTAATAAATATATCATAATATTTTTAACCATAAAAATGGTTATTTGACCATTCATAAATGATATAATAAAAATTGAATACCCAACATCCTTGAACAAGATAAATCAATACTACACGAATGATTTTTTCATTTTTATTACAAAATGAGTGAAAAAAATGATAAATGACTATTAAATAAACAAAATAACATTCCATTATATGTAACATACTGTAGTTACAAATAATCTAGTATAGGGGGGTGAGGATATAATATGAAAAGAAAAGAAAATAGAATTAAATTAAAAGAAAAGGAAAGACGTTTTTACCTCATGAATATTATCCACCATGAGAACCTCCTTGAGGCAGTTGAGTTTTCTCTTTTATTGATACCAATATCATTTTGAAATGGGAGGAGATAAATGGGAAGAGAGTTTGGTAGAATTTGGATTGGGATCAACAATTGGAATGTGTGGGGAGAAGGGGTGGTGAGGGTGATATTTATCTGGGAGGAGAGGGGAAATTTCTCATTATTTTATCCATTTGATTATTATTTTTCCTCAAGACTAAGAATAGTGTGGATTATTGTGGAAAAGTTCTACAACTAATTCATGTGTGTTTGAAAAAAAGACCACATGCATAATCAAGGACTCAAGCATGAATCAAAAATGTATTTATTTACCGTGTACTGTAAATAAATGTATTTCACTCTACATAAAAAATCAATTATTTTTTTAAAACAAAACTCACGAAAAAAATTCTTTAATGTGTATAATTTAGAAAAATGAACACAATTTTATGAACATAATTTTCTAAATATCATAAATTAATTTTTTATTTAAAATTATCATTTACTCCAAAAATATCAATTTTTATATTATAATGAATTTTATAAAACATTGATAAATTAATTAATGTCTCATAAAATTATATTATAAATAGAATAAAAACTAATTTTAATTTAAGAAAATATTTTATGAAGATTAATTACATTTTAAATCATTATATTAATTATAAAATTTAAAAAATAATATTTATGTTTTACAAAAAAACTAACACATAATTTATCATTTTGAAAACAATTATTTACATATTCTATGACATAAATATATAATATGTTAATTTATAAGGTGATCAAATTTTATTTATACATTCCTAGGTGATATTACTATTATATTGTCTGATTTATATTCTGAAAAGTCAAATTACTATTCCAAAGGTGTAGTTACTATTCCATTGAAGTTATGTTGCATAACTTCTAAAAATACATCTTATTTCACTCATTTTAAATTTTAAAGTTCTTATTGTGTTCTATATGATACTTTTTATGATTTATAATATATTATAAAATTATAATAATTTTATTTCCTTTGCTAAAATTTTGGATTTCTACATTCTTCTCCTCTTAGAAAATTTCACCCTTAAAATTGCATTTTACAACTATGGGGAATATATGTGAGGGTAGATCCCCTTTATTGCTTCATTTGGTTCCCATGTTTCATATTCATACTTATGGTTCCACCATAGAACTTTATCCAGGCGATTAATCTTTTTTCATATAAATTTATTTCTATAGTCCAAGATCTTTACTGGCTGCACCTCATAAGATAGATCATTTTCCTAATACACCACCTCAGAATTCATTACATGTGAGGGATCTAGTATGTACTTATTTAAGAGGGATACATGGAATACATCATCTAATTGAGACCTTATTGGTGGATTTGATCATTGGTATGACACAACTCTAACACAATCAAGAATCTCAAAGCGGCAGAGGTACCTCAGACATAGCTTTCCGTTCTTCCCAAATTTCATGAACCTATTCCATGAAAATATTTGAATGAATACAATGTCCATGACTATTAACCCTAGGTCTCGTTGATTATTTTTTCATAACTCTTTTATTGACTTTGGACTTCCCAAATATGATTCTTATTGGTTCTCATATTTTATACCACTTTCTCAACCATTTTAGGTTCTTACAGCTTATGTTCACCAACATCATCCATTCATGCTAGTGATCTACATAATTTCTAATAAAGGGATACATATAGAGCCATTTGGATTCTTTAGTGTATACTATTGTTATAGGGGAACTCGACCACAGGTAGGTTTTGGTCACATACTTATTTGAATTCTATAGAACACACTCTAAACATATCATCTAGTCTCAAAATTTTCTATTCAGATTGACCATATTTTTGAGGATCATAAAATGTACTGAAGTTTATCTTAGTGTATAGAACATGTTGGAGGCTTTTCCAGATCTTGGATATAAATCTCAACTCTGGATCAGATTCAATCGATAGTGGTACACCATTTATAATTACCACTTCTCGAATTGATATCCAGTCAATTTTATCCATTGAGAAGTCTTACATAATTTAGATAAAGTATTCTACCTTTTTCAGTTGATCCAAAACAACCCATATAGAATTATTTCCTCTAGATGTCTTTGTATGTCTGGTTACAAAGGCCATGGTTATTTTACCCCTTTCCATGTTACTATGGGTAGTGGTTTCATCATACCCCTATAATTTTTCCTTTTCACCATTTACATGCAGGCATAATAGGCACTTCGATTTATATTATGAGATATCCTTATACAAATAGTCCCACCAAAAGTTTTCTCAAAGATCTCAATATATCATTATGCTCGTTGGGTTAATAGAGAAGGTTGACCTATGTGCATCATTAAGAATATAATTATTTATCTTTGGAATAGACGATACACATTATCTTGACCCAAATCTCATGAATCATTCCTCAAACATTTGGAACATTGAGGATTTCCCATTTCTGATAGATTCCATCCTTTTCTAAATTTCCACATAATTTGTTAGAGTATCGTTTAGTTTATCCATAATGGATGGTTGAGAAATCATTTGATAAAGGATTTATAATGTTCCTTTCTTAATGATTCGAATGTATATCCTTTTAAAATATAAGAATATTGGATCTTTTTCAATTCACATCAATAGTAATGATGCAAGATACATCGTACATAGATAATTCTCAACTTTATTTTCCTTACTAGGATGGTAGTCGATACAGATTTTTTAATCCTTGATGACCTCTAACCATATAATCTGGTTCATATTATTCACCTTTGTTCTGTATAAATATTTTTTCCCTTATGATTAATATATATCACAAAATTCTCCTCATAGAGACAATGCCTCTAAATTTTCAATGCAAATATCCCAACTACCAAATCCAGATCATGCTTGGTATCGTTTTTCTCAAGATTTTTCAACTACCTTGAGGAATAGGCTATGTATTTTTTATTTTTCAATAGTACACTACCTAATACCTTATTTGAAGCATCATTGTACACCACAAAGAGTTACCCACTAGTTGGTAGTGTGAGAATTGGTGCATTGATATACCTCTTTTCAACTATTTAAACTAGTCTTCACATTCACTGGTCTAAAAAAACTTTTTCCCCCTTCCTAGTCAACTTTGTTAATGGGTTTGAAAATCACTAGAATTTCCTCACAAATCATTGGTAATACCCTTATAAAAAAAGAATTAATGAATCTCTATTACACATGTTGGCCTCAGACACTCTTCGATTACATTTATCTTTTACAGGTGCCTAGATATCTCTTTACTAGTGATTATATTCCCCGAGAATGAAATTTCATCTATCCCAAAGTCTCATTTATAGTACTTTGAAGAACTTTTCTCCATTCTCAATGTCTCCAACACATTATTCAAATGCTCATCTTGTTACTACTAGCACATAGATTATATCATAAAATCATCTATAAATAATACCACAAATTTTTTGTGGTAATCTATAAATACACTATTTATCAAATCCCTTGATATTTATAGGGGATCAGTGAGTTCTAATGGAATCACTAGGAACCCATAAGGTATATTACTCATTTGAATGTTATTATTTTAAACTTCATCCTTCTTCACATTTAATTGGTCATATCCCAACCAAAGTTTCTCTATAGGGAAATACATGTTACTATGTATTTGACTGAACATGTTATCTATCTATGGAAGTTTATACTTGTTATTTATCATGATTCTATTGAGGTTAAGATGTCTATTAAATAGGTGAATTAATCCATTCTTCTTCTTGACTAAGAGGACTAGCGACCCCCTTGGTGGAGCATTCAAGCGTATAAAACCCATGTCTATATTCTCTTGTAACTACTTCTTTATTTATTCCTTCTCAATTGTGCCCATTTTATAAGATTTATTTTATATTGGTATAGATCTTGGAATATCTTAAATTGAAAACTCATCCTCTTGGTCAGTAGGAAGACTAGATAATTAATTGGGGGATAGATTAGTGTAATATGTCACAACGGCCATATCCTCGAGCATGATTATATCAACATTATAACTCATTTGATCTAGATATGATAGATTATAACATAAAAATATCCATAATTTAGATTATTATTCTGATGGAGATTTATCCTCCTCCTTACACATGTTTCGAAATTGAGGTTGCATTAGGATGTAAAGAGTGATCTCAGTTTCTTGATGGTTGATTTTGGATTTGTATAAATATATTAAAACCATGTCCAATATAGCATCAAACTCCACCAAAGGAAGTAATAAAATAATTTCCTAAAGGTTAATTCCGCAATCATTAACCAGTGATGAGTTATATTGTTTTGATGTAATAGTTTCCCATTTTTTATTCTAATAGATAAAATAACCTCCATATTTTGAGGTGGTGATTGAATAGGTCTACCAAACTTCCATGATATGAAATAATTCATTGAACCAGACTCAAATCATAGATTAACCATTCTTGAATGAATAACCACTATACGTATCACCAAATAATTATTAGGAACCTCTTTATTAGTAGTGATATATTATTCCCTTCCTTTCTTCTTTAAAGATTGTTATTATTGATCGCCTCCAACAAACCTTGGCTTAGGGAAATGGTTCTCATAATGACCACGTTCTTAGAAAATTAAACATTTCTCTATAAGATGAGTGATGATATTAACCTTACATTATTATTCCACATTTATGGGATTCTTCATATCCCTTCAGTAGTTATTAGCTATATGCCCCATTATTCCATATTTGAACCATTTCCTAGTTCCCTTTATATATTTCCTTTGATGATTCTTCCAAAAAAAGTTGACTCATGATATATTGGGTTTTCTTTTCATGATTGTATTTATATGTTGATCCACCCATATTAAAATATATTTCCACTTTTTATCTATAGGACCATGAGACCATTGAGAGTCACCAATCAAAATTTCTACACTAAGGTCACAAAAGACACTCTATTCATAATTATAGATGTCTATAATAACCAAAAAGTTTCATAGACTCAACATTACTCATTTAAAGACGTTATACACCATGTTTTTTATGTTCATGATAGAGATAAAAGTGTATCTTTCAGTCCTTGTAATTTTTTCATTATTTTCCCTAATAGAATCAACTTCTGTTTGCTTCCGTCCAAGGAATTCCCTTTCCATATTAAGACGATGTGTTTGAGGAAAATATTTTTTTTAAAAATATTTTATAAGAATCATCCCATTCCGTGGAATTAATTTCATCAATAGAAATTATATTCTTGATCATTTTACACTACTGATTAGCTTCCCTATCAAAATGATAGACCATTATCAAAACATTAACTTCTTCTGAGCACTAGAGGGCAAACAATATCTTATCAATTGAGTTAATCCATTGTTACATGATGATAGGAATCGAAGATCCACTAAAATTGGACGTAATTTTCACATTATAGATTTGACCACAACATTCTCTTACTTAGTAGAAGGAGGGAGTTACACATAGATCATGTTATTATTAATAACATGATCCAGTTGTGAAAGTATTTTCATGAAGTTTTGAGTACACATTCCCCCCATATTTGGAATATCATTAGGCCAATCATCTCATTTACCATCGCATATATTATTTAAATGAGTTCTTATAATTCCATACATTAACTATGAAAAGAATTTACAATTTGGGGGGATTGAATACTTTTATAATAAGAGTATAAAAAAGAAAACATTAAACATATATGGATAATATTATAAAAGAATAATATTTCATAACTTGTGATACCCTAAGTTTCAATCTAGGATATCCATGGTGATAGAATTATCCCTATTTCCCTTGCTAAAATGCTCTTGTACTAATCTCTAAAAATCACTAGACCATTATATGGTTCCAAATATAACAACCCTATCATTTTTCACAATATTATAACACAACTTTAAGCATAATTATACATTAAAATACAAACCAAGGATTGTAAAGTATAGTGTCTTCAGATGACTAGGTACATAAAATAGACATCATGATACCAAAAAAATATATATATATTTAATAATCATCCTGATATCCGAACACCCTTTGAGCCCCTACATCTGCATAGGATAACCTCGGGAATACATGCATAAAGGGTTGATCTCAAAATCCTAGTAAGGGAATAAATATAAGAAGAAAGCATAGCACATGGGTTAGAACACACAACACGATGACATAAAAAGTAATAAACATATGGAAGAATTACATAAAAATCATGGGATCATGTAATCATATAATTATAGTAATATGAAAGAAACATAAAAAATGACATGAGAATAATTCAAAGATCATTTCACATACAGATGAATGAGTCAAGGCTTACCACCAAGATTGTTGCACATGGAGAATGATTCAAGGTTAACAACCAAGACTGATGCACATGACATCACATCAGACAATACATTAACCAGTGTATTATAGTTCTATCTGGGCATGTCATGAGCCAGTCCTGGATTCCATCTAACCCAGCATCCAACATGGTTTGAGACATAACCCGAAATGTGTTCCTAGTACCCATGTGTTGGAAACATGTGTCAGGTATCAATGATAATATAGAGGGATTGACTTAGCCCAATAAATTTGGATCGAATGGAAAAAATTAATCAAACAGATCAAACAACAATAACCAGAAATTTATCATAAATAAATTTGTAAACCGATTCATATACAAATATAACTAAATAATGAACTAAAAAATTAACTAAACTATAGAATAAATATTTGAACTATTTGTCACCTCTTACTATAAGATCAAACTGATCCAACAACGAGCACATGAACAAGAAAAAAACCCTTCAAGACATCTCAACACTACAAACATCTAATGACACAAGTAGGGTATGATCTTGATTTCTCATTCGGGAACCACCAATGAATCTATACAATTGCATTCTAAGAATTATCTATAAATACTAGTTTGAAATATGTATATGAAAATAGGTTTTCAATATTTAATAAAATTACAACCACAAATTTGCCTTTTCCAAATAAAACACTCCACATTGCCATGTTCAAAATAGTCTATCCATTTTAGAAACCAAATCCCTAAACTAAAATCCAAAAAGGTGATACCATTAAAAATGGAAGTAAATAGGTAAAAAGTACAAGAAACATTGTTCAATGGATAGTAAAAAAGAAAATCCAGATGGTAACAATGGGAATTTCCTAAGCATCCTTACAGTGATCTATAGATGTACATAATTTGAAACTACTTGTTGCTGTTTAGTGAAACATCATAGTCTATAACCAATTGACCATCCAAAACTAGCCAATCTAGTGGAACTAGCCACCTAGAACTTAAATCCATCCATGGGGTTCCAACCCATCTCATCAAGGTTGATAAGAAACTATAACTCAACCCAATAAATATTCTCATGAAACCCATGTTATTAGTATACAATGTATGTAGGAGGACCTCGCACATGTGACTCACCTTATCTATCAACACTGCATAACCCTATCAAAAACACTAATACACCATATATGCTAACCCATATTGCGAAATCACTCTATAGGGGTTCCTTTTATACAACAATTCATTCATAGGTTCCAACTGGGTTGTCACATCTTATTAGGTTTAAAAACATTTCTCAAGACATTCTAATATTTCAACTGGGAAAATGAATTTCCAAAACCTCCCTCAATTCCATGATAATATAAAGTTAAAATAGGGCCTTAAAGTATATCAATTCCAACCACATTTATGAAACCATTTATAAACTAGGGGAAAATATGTCTCATTAAAACAAATTCTAAATGGTCTTTTAACATTCTTGTTCAAGATCATTTCTCATTTTGTTAAAACCTGAGATAAAAACCCATAAGATGATTAAAGGTTCCAAACAGAATCTTACCCCATTTTGAAAAAAACCATGCTCTGAAATACCAGAAAAATAATTTTTAAATAATATATTCAAGACCAATTTCAAGCAGTGTTACATACCGATATATCATTTATAAATCAAGGGATAATTTAAGTAAACATGGTCCATAAATAACACTATTTTAAAGTGTCATTATATTTGAGTGACCATCCTTGTGTGCACATTGTATAGACACAGATGTGCCAACATCCAATGTAACTCCCTAGCAATCCATGAAATCACCCAAAACATTTTTTAAGTAAGAACCACATATTTTTAAACCAATGTAACAAACCAGATATATGAGTCATTCCAAAAAAATCATCAATTCAACCACACAATGTAAAATTTATATAACAAATATTGTTATTATTATATAATGATAGTTTATCAGCACTCAAAATTCACAATTTTAATTTAAAATAACAATTAACAGTTTATAAAATACCTTCTATGTATAAATACACAAAATAATTGAAGAAACCCCTTTAAAACTATTTTTCACTAAATTTTTCCAAACCAAAAACATAACACTGAAATATGAAATAAGTAACAAATTTATGATTAATTTTTAATATATGTAATCGTAAAATGGAATAATTCATATTAAAAATGAATGTAAACACCTTCCTTAATGTAGTTTTGATGTGGTGAATCTTCCATGTAAGGAAGAATAGGTCCCCGAAATCATATAAATGCCATAATCCAAGGAAACGCCAACAAAAAATCAACTATTTATTCTAGGGTTAATCAAAGAGATAAAATCCCATCAAGAGATGCCAAGGTCTCAAGGGGAAGATGATAGAAGTATTATAAGAGGGAAAAATTCGAAAAAAAAACAAAAACATATACCTTACAAATATGAGGATGCAACCATGGAAGGGGAGGATCCAAGAGAATAGGGGTTTGTGAACCCTCTTATGAACCAAAAATGAACCAAGGGGAGGAATCCCTGATTTGAGATAAAAATAGGGGAGAGAGAAATAATGATTTTGATATTTCAAATATCTAGGCAGCTCAAGGGTTTGTCTTCACGGTTTAACAAATGGTGTGCCAACCGTTTGATATCAACTATCGAAGAAAATATTGACTGCATGACGAACCCACAAGGTTTGACATTCCATTGTAAAACTGTGTGGTATCTTTATCCGTCTATAGAACCTATCACACAACTACCTAATATGGGTCTCATGATTTTTACTGACTTTGTGCTGGCGTTGCATTGGCCAAAATTCACACAAAACTCAAAAACACAAAATTTTAAGCAAGGAAATCAACCTGAACCTCAACCCTAGGATCAGAGATCATAGTAAGATTAAAAATAAAGATGTATAGAAGGTTGGGGAGTGAAAATTCACCCCCACCACAGAAACAGTTTCCCTCATAATGTACCCCAGTCGAATGTTAACCAAAACATGAATCCATGCTGCATCAAAACTGAAAGAATTAAAAAATATCAGGGTGACCTTTTTACTCCACTACTCACACCTGACCAACACTAGTGGAAACCAAAACACATGAATGATAGGAGGACACAAGGGGGTTTTTTCCACCATAATAGATCATCGAGTATGGAAGCATTAAAACCCAAAAAACACTACCAAAACTTAAATAGGGAACCCACTATAATGAATAATGTAAATAGGAACTCCCAACCAAACTAAATTCAACAACTTTTGCAGAATTAAGGTAAAACCACCCCAATAACTAAAAATTAAACCAACATTCCAGACCCCAACACTTGGAAGAAGCCAAAAGAAGAAACCAAAACCAAACAATAATACAAAACTACAACCCATAAATTTCACCAAACTCAAGATCTTTAAAATGATCACAACTAAAACCGATACCATCCCATATAAGGAATAAAAACACCCAACAATGAAGAAATGATTCAAAGAGACACATTCAAATAAACATAACCAAAAAATTTATTAGAAAAAAAAAGATGTAACACACCATAGAAATAAGAATTACAATAGAAACATCAAACATATCCACCTCGACACTAGAGATAAAAATAGGACCATAGTATCCCACACCCTTGGCGATCTCCTGACTATGCGCAAGATTCATTCCAAGTCTTCTGGATGGAGCCCTAGTGATGAAAGCATATCCCTTCATGTAGATAGGAATTTTCATCCTCCAATCAGGGTTTCTTATTTGCAAAGAACTTCCTAAACACTTTTCTAGGTGACCCAAACATTCAAGTAATGAAAATACTTCGAAGGATTATGAAATGATGGTTTTGAATGCCTGAACTATTCTTACTAGAAACATCTGAGTGAGTGTTCTAAAAAACAAGATGGTAGAGTCAGCAAGAGAGACTTATCGGGAACAGGTTCCACCAGCACACCCTTACCGTATGGGGAACCGTCACGAGCAGAAGAGACACTAGGTTTCCAACCGCTTTCATTCCTGAAACTAACTCAATTAAAAATGCTTCATCCACTAAATTCTAAAAATAATTATATGTAGAAGAGTGGAATCACTCCTTTACATTTGGATAAAGAACCCCCATGATAAGAGAGGCCTTCATCAGATCATGTGACACCACCCCTGATGAAAACAAGACAATCTCCTTGAAGTGGTCAATATAGGCCTTCACCATTCCCTAGCCTTGCTGAATATTCATGATCTATTCCCTATTCTTCTTCTTCACCTTCTCAAGTATACAACACCAAATGAATACTGAAATAAACACTTTAAATTTCTTCAAAACATGCATCATAGGTGGGGAAAACAAATCCCATTCTTCCATGGAAGGAACTTTATTCAAAACCAGAACATCTTGAACTCTAACAACATGAAGAGTTCCCAACAATATGAAGACACTCACGGCCTCTTCAATCCACTCCCCCACCTCAAACGAAACTGATTCACGAAAAATATAGGAAATATATGAGAATAATTAGAAACTGGTCATGAATAATTCGAAACATTAAGCACCATTCTGGGTGGTATATTCTGAATAGCTTAGGAAATTAGAAACCAAAACCAATATCAATCCAAAGAACAAAGGAAAACAACTCGTCGATCCAAAACAGAAAAATCGCATGCCAAAAATATATAAGCACTATCAAGATTCCTCTATTCAAAAAAATCCAATTTTCATTTTAATTTTAATAAATTCTATATTTGAAGGCCACATTTGGAACAAAAAAGATACTCTCAACAAAATAACCCACATTCAAAAACTAAAACCAAATTGTTGAATCATTTTCCTCCTTCAAATTAACATAGGAAACACAAGAAAACCCATTGATTTCAATCATCCACCCTTGAAATTCATTGAACAATAACAAATGTTTCCACCCATTTCCATTCACATGTGTTCACACACACTTTCCATGCAT
Source organism: Viscum album (assembly GCA_963277665.1). Lineage (NCBI taxonomy): Eukaryota > Viridiplantae > Streptophyta > Magnoliopsida > Santalales > Viscaceae > Viscum > Viscum album. The sequence continues at coordinate 534,422,142 of OY728138.1, read as the reverse complement.
AACTGCACATATGAGAATGTCCATATATAACACCAAGGGTCGCACCCATTATACTTCCTTATCAATTCCAAAAATGTACAAAACTTTGAAACTAAAAAAAAATCTCCTTTAATCCCAATGTTTCCTACTGAAATACATTTGAAAGAAATAATTTTCATTTCAAAAGTCACCTTCATTTCAATGTCTTACTCACATCAACCAAGACTGAAATGAAGCATTAATCACACAGAATAACTGGAATGAGGAACTATTTTCCTTTCCTAACATGGAGACATGATAGTGGGGCATGCCCCATGTAATAGAAAATAACAAAGAGGATATTGAAGATTGTACTCAGACTCAACATGGGTCACTAATCCATGGGAGGTCATGAAATATCACTGGCCTGACTCTATTTTCATACCTCAATACAAAACAAACCAAAATATGACGACAACAAAATTCACAACCCCCCTGGAAACTCATGTCACATTATGAGTGGTGGTGAACATGCACAAACATTTATCCTACCTCATGAGCCATGATAATACTAGTCTACAACCTACCTGACACCCAAAATATCGAATAACCTTCTTAGGATACCATCTTTCAATAAACAAGGATATTATTCCATCGAATCGGATATCATACCCGGTTCGAGACATAACCCGAAGGGCATTCTTGATCCCCAAAAGATGGAAGCTAGTGTCAGGAATCAAAGATAATCCAGAGGGAATGAATTAGCCCAACAAAAAAATAAAAAATAAACCATATAATCAATCAAAGTACGCCACAATAATCAAGTTCTAATCATAAATAAATACGTAAACTGATCCAGATAAAAATATAGATGAAGAACGAACTAAAAATTGAACTATAAAATAGAATTTCCATGCGACCTCTTGGTCACCACCAACCACAAGACTAAACTAATTGAAAATTAGAACATGAACTAGAACCCTAAACATGTAAGACAAAATGGGTATACTTAAACCAATTGGTAAAAGTAGGGTGTGAGCTTGATTTCTCATTAGGAGAACACCAATGAATCTATACACTTCCTTTACAAAAACAGTCTATAAATACAAGTTTGAAATACAAATATGAAAATATGATTTCAACATTTAATAAAAATATAACTAAAACGTTCCCTTTTCTAAACAATACATGCTACAGTCAGATTCTCAAAACATGGTCTCCATTTTAGAAACCAAATCCCAAAATAAAAACCCAATAAAGTGATACCAAGAAAAACTGGAAGATAATAGTTAAACACTACCAAAAAACTTGTGTAAATGAAATTAAACAAGAAAATGTAGTTAGTTACCATGGGAATTTCTTAAATATCCCTACATCCATCCTTGGACATACTCGGTCTGGAACCACCTATCAGCTTATAGTGACACTATAAATTCTATAACCAAATGGCCTCCCTAAACTAGACTATCTAGTGGAACTACCCACCTGGAATTTAAATCCATCAATGGGGTTCCAACCTTTCTAATTAGTTTTAATAATAAATCATCACTCAACCCTTCAATAGCACCCCATAAAAACATGGTATTAGTATAATGTGTAAGTTGGAGGTCGTCACATGTGTTGCTCGCCTTACATATAATCATTGCACTTGCCTACCCCAAACAATTTAACAACCTATATGATATCCCATATATGGAAATCCATATATTGGGGTTACCTCCATATAAAAAGACTTTTTATGGTTCTAAGTGGACCATTACATCCAATATTATTTCAAAACATTTTTCAAAAAATTCTTTGATGACAACTGGGAAATCGTATTTCCAACGACTCTTCATTTCCATGAAAATATAATGTTCCAATTTGGTCTTAGTTGTAATTAATTCCAACAACATTTACAAAACCATTTCTAAACTAAAGTAATATATGAAACATTAATAAATGTTCTAAATGGGCCTTTACCCTTCATGTTCAATCTCGTTTCTCAATCCATTAAAACCAATATGAAAATGCATGACATGTTTAAAGGTGAGAAACATGATTTCCCCCCATTTTAGAAACCACCATGTTCCAAAATACCAAATGGAACATGTTTAAAGAGTAAATATGAACCCAATTTCAAGCCTCATAACCTACTAACACATTATTTAGAAATTAGTGTATTACTTAAGGAACTAGGGTTCACGGAAAACACTATTTTTAAGTTCATTCTTCATTTGAAGGCACATCCATGTGGCCACCGTGGGTACCCTTGGATGTTCCAACATCCAATGGAATACCATAACTATACATTGAATAACCCAAAATTATTGTTAGAGAAACACTACATATATTTCAACCAACACAACCAACCACATATATGATTCATGCAATGGAAATCACCAATTCACCCACACAACATCAAATTAATATTCTAAAAACGTTATTATAATATAATTAATGTTTAGAACCACTAAAAATAAATAATTTCATTTTAAAATAAATATATATATATTTTAAAAACTTATACGCATAACTATAAAACATAATTAAAGAAACCCATTGAAAACTACTTTCACTAGTTTTTTCCAATAGAAAAATCATCACACCAAACCATGAAATCATACCCCACACATGAGAAACACAATCATGAGTAATTTAAAAATAATAAATCATGAAATGGAATGAATCAGAATGGAAATAGACATAAACTCCTACCTTAAAGGAGTACAAACACGACTAAACTTTACGGAAGGAGGAATAGTCACAAAGAACAATTTGCACACCCTAGATCCAAGGAAACCACACAAGACATCAAACCTAGCGTCTGGAGTTCTTCCAAGAATGAATATCCCACCAAAAGGGTTTGGGATCTAAAGGGGATGAGAATAGAAGGAGAATAAAGGGATAAAATTGGAAAAACCCTTAAAAACGTACCATAGAACTTAGAGGATGCAACCATGGAGGTGGAGGAGCTATGGGAAGAGTGTTTTGAGAAATCTAATTTACACCAAAAATGAAATAAGGGGAGGAATCACTAATTTAGGATAAAAAGAGGGGAGATATTAACATGTATTTTAATATTTAAAATATCTTGATAGCATTCACGTTTTGGCTACAAAGTTTAAAAAAATATGCACAAATTTTGTGGTAGCTATTGTCAAAGTGGAGATCTACCACATGAACCACCCCCAAAATTTGACTTACTATTCTCATGTAATGTGGTCAATTCTGTCAAACTCTAGTACCCATCACATGGTTACCTAGGATGGGCCACACAATTTCTACATATTATGTACTGCCCACACATAGGACAAAATTAACCCAAAACTCAAAAACTCAAAATTTTAATCTTTGAACATAACATGAACCATAACCCAAGGATCCAAGATCAAGAGAAGATTAAAATAAATAAGTATCCAAGGTCGGGGTGTGATAGGGAACCCCCATCATAACTTGTTCATGAATATTTTTTCCATGTAACTAATCATACATATGGAATCAAACATAAATGTAAGGGTTACCATGTAAAGAATTGGGTATCATAATCATGTTAAATGGATTATTGAAAAGAAATATCATAATGTAATACATAAATGAATGGATTTAAATCATACATGGACATTCATAAGGTAAATTTGACATAAATAATTACAAGTTATTAATCTCATGTGGTTTTTTATTATCGATTAAGGTCTCACTCTCACAATTTACAAGATTATCTACCTCACAAGTTTTTTCATGAATCGTTCAAAATATCTCTTAGATTATTTTAATTTAAAATAAAAATTCATAAATCATAGTATATGAATTAAATTATCTCATTGATTCAAAATTATTATGTTAATATGGTAAGATATAGATTTATTACAAATAATAGTTACTCTACTAGGGGCGGTGCAGTCATTGTAGATACGTTATGCATTTGAAAAATCTCATTGAAAGGGTATAACCCAATAAAGTTTCTAATATTTATTTTCAGAGGAAATAAAATTATTAATAGAAGAATAAAATTTAAAATAATAGAATAAATGGAAGATAAACTAAGAGTTTATTGAAAGAAAAAAAACATTAAAAAGAAAATAAGAAGAAGGCTTCGATAAATGGATATTAGCTTATAGAGCTCTTCCTCTTGAAATTCCTGAATAAATTGAGTAAAAATAATTCTCATCTTCCTCAAATATACCAATTAACGTCCCAAAACCATCCAAATATGAAAAAAAACAAATTTATAGAGTGGAGGGGAGGATAGGTTTTAAGAGGTTTCATATGAGAATGGAGAAATTCATCCAAATAAATTAATCCAACTTGAAAATATTGTTTGACCACAAAAACTAATGAACTAGAAATCCTTTTAAAAAGTGGATTTGTCAGAAAATGGTTCCTCAATGTTATCTATATATTTGGGTTCAATACCATAACTTGTTATGATTTATGACCCAAATACTGAAGTGATGTCCAATCTAGCATGGTCAATCCACCTTTAACTTAACGAACAATTTACTCCATCTAAATGCATGATTTATCTCCCTTTTCTGATTAAAAGTTATAGAAAATTATTTGAGAAATGTTTTTTTAAAAAATTATATATTCAAATGAGTCAAATTAAAATATTTATGTCTAAAATTCTATATTTGAATTTAAAAGAGTAAAACTAGAATTTTCTTCAAATTTTAAAATGAATGATCTAATCCCAAAGATTCAATAAATGAACACATTTACTACAATTTGAGGAAATTATATATTTTATTTTCAATAAAATATTCAATAAGAATTATTATTTATTTCAAACTTATGTGATGACATGTAAAAATATTATTCAAGAAACATTAGAAATAAATCATTTTTGGTGGTTTAATAAATAATTTTCACGAATCATTAAAACAAAAAAGATATAATTATCTGTATAAAACTATAAATGAACAAATATAGTTTTTCATGATAAAATGTTTATTTTATAAAAACAATGGAGGCTTAAAATATTTTATTTAGTGAACTTCAAAATGGGTAAGAAATTGGGAGGTTCTATTTAATTGGGCATGCTGGTTTGGAAGAATTGATAAGGGAACATTTTTAAAACATGTATTTACCCATAAAAGAAGGATGTATTGATATAGGTAAATGGTTTTAGAAAATATAAAATGAATTTATAATAATTATATAAATATAAATAAGTGTTACATTTGGGTAAATAGAAAGAAATCATAACTCAATGAAAAATGGAGGTTCAGAAAGAATCCATTAATTTATACCCGAAAGTGTTCTACATTGGATCATAATATCCTAGGTAATCATATTAAATCCATTAATTAATTAATTAATAACCTTATATACATTTATTTTATTTTTTATTATTTTATTATGTTTATTCATGGCCTATTTAGGAGTTATGAGGCACAATTTTATCATTTAAGAGCATTCATTTCCTCAGTTTTCAGATCAATTTACTTGTATACATGTATGAAAAATAATGTAAAATGATAAAATAATTTCAAAATTTCAGTTATATGTTATTAATAATAATCCATTTTATTAAATGTTTATGTAATTCATTTGGTTATTTTCGGTGAGTATGAATCTTTATATAACACGTTAGTGATAATCATTTAGATTATTTAGGTGGTTTTTTCAATCATCACAATCTAGTTTTTTTATTAATTAAAATTATGTATATATCAAGTTTCAGGAACATTAAATAGGATTAATAGTTATATTATAATATTTTATAACCATAAAAATGGATTTTTGACCAATCTTAAAGGTGGTAAGTGAAACTAAAAACTTTTCATCTTGGAATGCGATAAATCAACACATCCCAAACAATGTTTTCATTTTCATTATAAAATAAGAGGGGAAATGATGATAGATTATTACATAGACATAATACAATTATTATATATGTGATATACTAAAGTTATCATTCCACTTGGATATGGTTTTGTGAGTATTGAATAAGAAAAGAATATAAATTGGAATGACATTAAAAGAATAGGAAATAGGTTTTTACATCTTGAATTTTTTCCCCCTTGGGAACTTCATTGAGCCATTTTATTTTGGAATTTTATTGAGAAAAAGGGTTCATGGATATGGGGGAGAGACTGGGAAAGCCTATTTGTAAGATGTTTTACATAGATCAAATATTGGAAGTTGTTCAAAGAAGGGGTGGTGAGGGATGGTATTTATAGGGTAGGAGAGGGCTGTTTTCTCGCTATTTTATTCATTAGTTTGTTATATTGAGTCAAGCATACGAATATTGCGTCGTCATGTCACTAAATATAGTTAATAATGCATATTAGTTTGACTCAATGGCCACCTACATCATCAATTATTCAAGCATTACTCAAAAATTCATTTATTTACCTAATACTATAAATTATCGTATTTCATTATTCACCAAAAATTCCAATATTTTAAAAAAAACTGATAACATTCACCATAACAAATTATTAATGTGTATAATTCAAAAACGGACTCCATTTTATGAAAATAATTGTATAAATTTTTTTTTTGTTATTTGAAATCATCATTTTCTAAAAAAATACCATTTTTAAAATTATATCGAATTTTATAGCACATTGAATAATTAATTATGTTATCATAAAAATAAATTTTTAAATTAAGATAAAAAATATTAACATAAGAACCTATTTTTGAAAATAAACTTTCTTTTAAATCATTATATTATTTACAAAATAGTAAATAAATACTTATGTTTTTAAAAAATACCAACACATAATTTATCATTTTCAAATCATTTTTTTAAATATAATATGATATAAATATATCATATTGTTATTATAATTTGATTTAATTTTATTCATACATCCATATGTGATGTTACAATTCTATTGGCATATTTTCTTTCCTGAAGGGTCGTGTTACTATTCTGAAGGTCATGTAACTATTCCATTGGTATATGTTCTTTAACATATAGAAATGCACATTGACTCATTATTTATATATTTATAATGATTTTATTATATTTTCTATGTGATTTTATATGATTTATAGTATATGGAATAATTTTAAGAATGGTATTTCCGTTGATAAAATTTTAGGTTGTTATAGCCTATAATATCCCAATTTTTGTTTAATTACCTGGACACTTAGCAAACAAATATTTACATTTGAGTTTTGCAGAAGATATTATTACCATAATTTTTTGTCTAACATTATTAACATGGTATGTTTTTTCATTTCTTACAACTATAGTTTATTTGAATTCATAAAATAAATTTTTAGAGTATTCATGGATTTAAGTAACAATGATTATGCATTTCTTCTCTATTCTTCATTTATTATCAGTTTTTTACCAAGATATATCAATACATATCTTTTTTATAAAATCATCAACTTTAGTTTTTCAAATATATTTAATGTAACTATTTTTATGAGTATCACTTATTTTCCATAATTCCACTTTTCTTTATCTTTATTTAATAACATTAAATCGTTATTGTGTTTGGAATTCCTCTGAAGAAATTCCCAATGTAATTATTTTAACATATATTCTATTCTATAACTCTCAATCCACCATGGAATTATTGGTAGGAAGTATGCTAAGAGTGTCCCCCTATCCCTCCGCCAACAGACCATGGGCTTGTAATGTGCATCTAGCATTGATAATATAGATATGGGAGGCCTTATTCAAAAGAACCTGAACATACAAACACATCTCTATACATCAGAATAATTCATAATTTATATAAATGTAACTTTAAATTCATTCATAACACCTAATCCCGCATTAGAGTATGATAAATAAGTAAAAAATTAAAATCTGGTGGAAAAAAATCCCAAAAATACTATAACATGTCTAGCCTATAAGAAAATAGGGACAACTACCTAAACATAACTCTGAGATCCATATTCCATATTTCTAGCCCAACTATTATTCAGATGCTCCTCATCTACCAAGAAATCCATCAGAAGGCATGCCATCTGCATAAGATATGACACATGTAGGATGATCCCATGCAAGGGTGAGTGTAAAAATACAATGTAGGGAACCCTAAAATCACCAAACCCAAAGGATCAAACAAGGTTTGAGATCTAATTCTGAATACGAAGGAGGATAAACAATATAAACTAAACTTTATCAAGGAAGACTCCAAGTATCAAGGTGAGGTTAATCCTCAGGGATATCATAAGTATCTTCGCATGGCTATAAGGTAACAGTCATCTAGGATAACTCACTCCCTAGGTGTTATTCACATTGATGAAACACATCTAAGAGGCCTTACCCATTGAGACTATCTATTTTTACAATGATCTAAAACTCAAAATCTTTCTACACACAGTTAAAGGATAAATCCAATACTTATGGGGGATATTTGAACCTATATATAATAACCCACATGGAAGGGGGTCACATGCCTTGATGGTCAGGTATGAGATACCCAACCATACCTAAGGAAGAATTGACATATATGATCATGCCTTGAGCCTCATAGAAGGATAACTGACTCTATCTTGGGTTAAACCATAGAGGTGATCACTCCACCTATTTATAGGGTATAATGGGACATTATTCCCTCATATTTTTGTGTAAAGGTAATTTACACATACAATAATATTTATCGGATATAAACTCATGATAATACTATCAAAGGTTTGAGTGATACTTGTTCTCTAATTTTCTATAGAATGACTAAACATAGAGTTCTAGTGGTACACATCATGTATCACCCAATCCTACCCAACCCATGAGCTTTTATGTCACATAAAATTTTATTCACTTGATACATAAATTTATAGGTCAGCTTGGTACACGAGTATACACCACTACCCCATGTATGTGTTCACACAGAAGTGAACATGATGTATCCTCACACACACGACAAGTGGGGTCATATGGATTTTTATGTTTTCACACCATCTACAAAACAAACTATTTAGATAAGGATCACATAATTCGTGGTAACCTATAAATAATGTGTTTTTTAAATTTCTAAATAAACCCTAGAAACCTCAAAAGGATTTTAACATGAAGTGTGTTCTTCCAAACTACACAACATATAGATAACAAATTTCTAGAAAGTACATCCCATTCATGAATCTCCACCCATGTCGTTTTCTCCTATGATTCCATCACCGATATCACATAAAACACCCATAACCATATTTAAAGAGTCTTTTTTCATCTTGTGGTCCGATTCTAGAAAACCCTTTATCGGTGGTTCATGACTCATAGCACCATGTGTTAACCATGAATCAAAGAAAACAAAACCTAAATCACCTGATCACTCATAAGTTTGTAATAATCATCATCGATACTATGTTCTAATGAAATCTATGATTCTAATACAACAATAATGATTGTTAGTACTTCAGAATGACATCATCCAATGAAAAAAGTTCATGAATAAAATGAAATCACCATGAAATCTAAATACAAATGATGACTATTTAGAGAATGGGAAAAGAAAAGCACATTACAAAAATATAAGCACCAAACTAGGACCATGTTTAGTTGAAAATCAAATTCTGAATCCAATTAATTTTAATGATAATGAAATTATTAAAAATAATAATAATATCATATAACAAATTCTACAAAAAATAAAATAATCACTTTGATAATCAATAATGAATGATCCAATAATTGATTTTTTATTATTTTATTTTTTGTTCATAAAAATCAATAACATCTATTAAACAAACAAAAAAATCTATAACACAGATTTTATAGATCATTGATGATGAATTAATCAATTTAATAGATAATGAAATGATATTATGAACTCCTATCATCGATCTAAAATATTCCTATCTTTTTCCAATGTATTAGGAGTCTCCTCTCTTTCTCTAGATATATAGGGTCTGGGAGGATAACCGTAATGATTTAACTATGAGATGTTTTTTTTTGTGATTTTATGAAAAATTTATTATTTAATTTAAAAATATGTAAATTTAATTTATTTAATTTAGCTAACATTCTACTGGTTATATCATTAAAAAACATCACATTTAAATTGATAATGTATTTCCTATTGTAAAAATTCTATACTACAATTAATGGGGGTGTATATTTTCCAATACAATACTCCATATGGGATATATTCAATTATTAGTAAAAATATCTACATGTATGAAATATTTTATTTATTATTTTACCGACATCAATACTGTGGATCCAACAGTCCCAGAATTCCACACAAATTTTACACCTTACTTAGAAATCATTATTTAATATATCTTGAAGTATCATACAATAATAATTTATCCATTATATTCTCTAAACATTTTAGGATTTTGATCCCATATAGAAAAAAATACCCAAATGGATGTGTGTACTATAACAGCCTAGAATTTTCACTTTTGGATATGTTTCTAAAAACATAATCATCACATTTCAGGAATTGATTTTGATAAACGTGACCTAATATTTCTCCAAAAAACATACAAATTTTAAAGTAAATATTGGATCACAGACATACCCAATGACGATTTAGGTATAATGTTTCAGATAATTAGTAAAAATTCTTGAAAACATGGGTTTATAAACAATTGGATTATAAAGATATACATTATCTCCTACTATACACAATTTTCACAACAAGTGATCGACATAATCTATGTGATATCCTTCTATACACAATTCATTTTACATCATTCTTCATAACCGAAGGAAAAGAAAATATAAGAAAAGGGTGAGCTTGGATGCTCTACAAAGGTAAACAAGGATGATATGTAAACATATAATGAGCCTAAACGAATGAAAAAAATGGGTGATACATTTGAAAATCATACCCCTTATATCAATGTTGATAATCTAGAATCGAAAAATTTGTTGTTCAAAAGACATGAATCCTATAATAATCAATGTATGTGATCCATGATAGAATAACAATGGAATAAAACATGTAATTTGTGAAATACACATAAGATTATAATATTTTATATAAATGATAACTACCAGGATATTTATAGTATGTTAATATTGAGATAATCACATATATACCCACATCGGTATTGAGATGAACTCCCACGTACCTTCTAGTTTTGTACTTTGGATGACCTCCCATGTACCCTCTCGTTATGGGATTAAGATGGCCTCTTATATACCCTCTTATTAATGTATTAGGATGACCTTCTGAGTACCCTCTTTTTTTGGGATTTGGATTAGCTCCCATGGACCCTCTTGTGGTAGGTTCTGGATTACCTCCAGTGTACCCGTTCAGCTCATAGATAATTTCCCATTACCCAATGCATTAGAGGGATATACTACTCCCTTCCATTAGTCAATGAAAACCATACATATGTGTGGCAAAAGAACATAAATAATTCATCATAAAAATAAAATAACCATTTAAATAATATTGATAATATCCTTGGATCATATTCTCAATAAAGCATAACTAATATCAAATAATTTTATCTTAAATAGAATTTTTTTTTGAAATATCATTCCAAATATTTTTGAGGAAATTATCCTTTCCACTTTTAAAAAATATTTTTAAATCATAAATCAATTAGAAAATTGTTTATTCCAAAATAACCTCGAAAAATTATAAATTAATTTTTAAAACCAATTTTTAAACTCTTTTGAATCATTTTCGTTGAATGATCGTAAATGTATATTTAAAAACAATTTTGAAAATGTTTCTCGAGAACAAATTTTTTTGAAAAAAAAATTCTCATCAGAGAGAGAATAACATTACATGGAGCATATAATGTAAAGAAAAGATTTATATTTGATTAAAAAAATCAAAGGGAAGTATATACACCTCATAAAATAATATTGGGTTATAACAGAATAGATGTCTCAATGAAAGAAATTTGAGACAAAATTACCTTACCAATTTGGTAACTTATGAAATATAAACCCCATGGAAGATAAGTTATAAAATGGTTATGTACATACCAATAAATTTAATTATATGGATAATTTGTTAAATTCGTGGGATTTATATACACCATAAAAATGAAATGAGTGGTGAATAGAGAAAAGGTCTCACATAAATATAAGTGAAACAAGAATTACCCATAAAAATATCCTATCATTGATGTTAGAATTAATAGAATGAATTTATTATGTTTTATCACTATATATCAACTTAAAATAATCTAAAATAACATAAAATATAATAACAAAATATTTTCACACATAATTTTATAATTTCATAATCAATGAAAAAATAGTTTAACCAAAGGAATGGAAATTGAGTTAATAATTACCTAACCACACTGTAATCAGTCGAGTCATATGCCCCAAAAAAGTAGTAATTATCAAATTAAACATTTAATAACATTAATATAATGATATTTATGATATTATAAATTAATCATTACTATATACACCCCATATAATGATTAATTGGTCAATAATTCACATATCTCATAGAATAAAAATTGAGATGAGAAACCATTACCCCATGATTCTTTTTAGAATTGTGTACTCTAAAATATTTTCTAATTATTAAAATAATGTTATTAATTCATTAAAGAACCATATTTATATTTAGTGTACATTATATTATATTTTTATTACATCTTATCACCCATTCATTAGTAATATTTCATTATTTCCATTTTCTCAGGTTAGTTCGTTTCACGATTTTAATGATCAGTATATTTGTGTATAATAATGGATTTCATATTTAGATGGAAATAAAACCTTATAAATGTAAATAAATGGTATAAATTAACATAAAAAATAAAACATTTCCCTTTTATAATTTTTGTTTCATACATGAGGATGATTCATTTGATAAAATGTTAAGGGTAAATATTTTGTTTAATTTGGAAATTTTCCAACCATAACAAACTAGTTTTGATTTATATTACATTATGTATAAATATTATTTAAAGAACATGAAATAAGATATAATATACTTATTAAGATATTATTTAACCATATTTTTTTATATTTATCCATGATGGTGATAATGGAAACGAACAATGTCACTATTCATAAAGGTGATTAACCAACAAAATTTGTACAATATTATTATTTCATGGAATAAGTGGAGGTAATAAAATGGATAGAAATAATTTATTTCATTATAAACATATAATTATAATATTTTCATGATTATTTAATTATTATTTCATGATTTTATTAGCAGGTAGGATAAAATAGAAGAATAATATAAATTAAGAGAGGTACTTTGAGAAAAATTACCTCTTAAATATCACCTCTGTCTAAGGACCTTGAGGACCATTGATTTCATATTTTTGTGATAATAGTCAAAATATTAGTTGGGAGAGAGTTTAAGAGAGGTTTTTCTAGAAAATTTTAGAGCACGAAGGGTTTTGAGTCCAAATTTTGTGGTATTTATTCTTGAGGACAGGTGATTTTAAGTTATTCAAATAATGATTATTTTATATTTAAAGCTAAACACATTTATGTGGCATAAATTTCCAAGAGTTTTTCAGGAAATTAAAATTTTATCAGCTTTTTAGGGTCTATAAATTCCTTAAAAAACAATTAATTGTAGTAATTTTTATGTATGTTAATCTTTTTCCTTTTAACATTAACCCCCATCACTATTTTAAATATATTGTGGTAAATATTTTTTTTCAATGGTATCATTTTTATAGATAAAAATGAAATTCAAAATAAATCTAAATTCTGACCATTTAATTTAATAAATATAACACATTTTACAAAATTCAATTCACATAATTCGAAAAAGTAGATTTAAAATTAATCCCATAAACACAACGAAAATTTGTGTTTTAAAGGGAAAAGTTCAAATATTTGAAATGTTTTTGTCCAATTTCATGGTGAAATTTATTATAATGACCTAATATTTTTTACTGATGTATAATTTGATTAATTATTAATTAAAAAAATTTAAATATAATATAACTATTTAAATTAAATAAATGATACAATTGATTTTAATTAAAATCACGTATTTTTAACTATTCAGGAAAATGAAATTTATTAGAATAATACAAAAATTATACCATAAAATAATTTCTATATCCCTATATAAAAAATGAACATTATTTTTTCTAATAAAAAAATATAATATTTTCAAAATGTAGTTTAAAAATAGGTGCGTCATTAATCGGAGAAAAAATTACCTCTTTAAAAAATATAGTTTTTTTATGATTAAAGTTGTATTTATTTTTCTCATAATCCTATAAAACATATTGAATGGATTTAAATAAATGAATGAAAATTTTACATATGAATTTCAGTAATATTTGTCACAGATAATTATTAATTTATTAATTATTCTGAAATTCCATTGTGTGTATAAAAATAATTATTTATAAAAACACGTCCTCTATGTTCAATTCGGTTTTTTCATTCATAATTAATTGTAACATTTGAATTCATTTTATAAACTTCTATAAACTTTATTTTCATAGTTTAGTTAATATCATTCACTCCCACTACTCTAATGGAAAGGTGACAATAGTTGTTCTAAAATAACAATCTTTTTGTGTTTGTTTATGCTGGATGTTTTTTTTAAAGTAATGTATCAAAAAAAGATAGATGTGGAATTAAATTGTATGGTGTTACAATATACCCCACTTAAAATGAACTTATCTATATAAATTCATCTATTAGATATAAATAAACGAGGATACCACTTCCTCATCACACCCTTAGTTTTCCCCATCAATTATTTAAATTGGATTTTCACCATAAAACTATAACTAGGTGAGTGATATCGTTTCCTTGTACTTTATACCTCTAATATAGAATCTATATTGATTTTTAATTATATGAAACATATTGGAAAATTGTTATGACCAATGAGTTTAGTACATGTGAAGGATTAGGTATGTACTTTCTCATGAGATATACATATAACACATCATGAAATTGACTGAGATTTGGAGAAAGAGCTAATCGATAGGTAACCATCCTAATATGACCATGAATCCTAAAAAAATTATCCTAAAAAAATTTTAAATTACACTTGAATATCAAATATGGGTGTTTAAAAATTTCCACAATGGGAATCCCAAATCAGAAAAGGGATCAATAAAACTTCCCCTTAATAGAAAGAATTGAATGTATGATTGTCACTTGAGAAAACAGATATTGGATTTAAGTGAAGTAAAACATGAAAATTTATGATATAACTAACTGTACAATAGCAGCAATCTGGTTGGTGAGGACTCAACAAGCACATCCATGAGACCCATGATCAAATCCGAGTAGAGACATATTTTTTTAGTTCACTATAGTAGCTATTGTAGTAGGAATTGTAGTAGTAAATATAATATATTCTGTTCAATATTGTATATCCATAACTATTCATATGTTTGGGCTTTGGAGCCCCCAGTTTGGTCCTCGGGTTCTTCACGGCCTTCGGGGACCCCAAGGCCTTCTATCTAGAAAGTATTTCGGGCCACCTTAAGGTCTTCAGGCTACATGAAATGGCACTTATAATGGACCAAGATAAATCTACGAGGAGTAGGCTCTAGATGTAGATTTAGAGTAGGTGAATTCACTATTGAATATCTAATGGATTTGGTATAAAGAAAGGGCATGTATATTGCCATCGGGTCCAACCTAAACAAGCATGGGAAGCAAAGTCAAACATCCATGTACAGGTGAAGATATGACATCATGACATAGACATTAGAGAGGGGTATTTCCATGTTGTTATATTCTGTATTAATTTCTCTAAGGCCTTCAGGTCATGTAATGTCACGATGCTAACATTCCATGTAAGGGTTCCCCTTCAACCCTTAAAAGGGGGATTATCACAAACAAATAAAAATAGAAGGCCCTAAGGACATTCAGAGAGAAGATAAAACTAACTCTCAATGAGTAATATAGAGTGATAGAGAATATGATAATAGGAAATTTAACAGTCACAAAACAATAAATATGTGACGGGTTAAATGTCCATTGATATCAGTAAACAGATAATGTTTTTGTTTCAAAATAAATTTCATAATATCTAGTAATTAATTTTCCTCAAATACTAAGAACATAAGGAAATATACTTACATGACATATAGAGTTTTATATTAATATTTTTCTAAAAATTATGTGTATTAAAGATATTTTTTTCATAAATCACGCATTAGAATCAAATTCTATAGATTACAATGTCCAAAAAAAATTAATTATCTATTCCTCATTTCATCAATCATTAACCAAAACCAAAATGGTAAGTATGAGATAAAATTATTCAAATAGAATATACCTTTATATGATGATAATGTACTTTAATATACAAAATTCAATAGTAATACTCAATGTTAAACATAGATCATTCTATAAATAACTATACTTATTATTACTCAAAACACTTCTACACTAAGATTGAAACCCTAAAATTAGATGTATTTTATCATATAGTCATCCAAGAAAAGATTCAACATTTATCTCCAAATTAAATCATTCACTCTTAATGTAGAATACCAAAAATGTAATTTCATAAATGAGATAATCTCCAAGATATCTCAACCATTTCCATAAAATAGAAGACTCACCTTAAAGGAACAATAAAATAATTTATGCTTCAAAAATATAAAGCATCATTTATTCCTAAAATAAAATCCCATAGTATTATATTTACCTTAATCATATTGGGTTCCCCAAAATTGTGAACACCTTCCAAAAGAATATTATTAACTTAATAACAAAATAATATAAAATGTCATGGTTTTATATAAAACATATTTTCCAAAAAATAACATAACCATTTCGTATCATATATTTTAAATAAAAGAAAATAATTTTATATTAACCGAGATATCATGTATGATAATGTCAGGTGCTAAACTTGTGTTTCCCTTCATTTGCGGGTTCAATTCCTATGACCTTTCTGGATGTGATGGGTTGTCACCCATCCTATGAGTTTTCTTTTTCCTAAAAATATATTATTATAATCCATATAAAATTCCATAAATTTTACAAAAAACCTCAAAAATTGCCTTAATATGTTCAACCTCAAAAGACATCTTATACCATTCATTTTTCTACCCAATACGTAATAACCAAAAATTACCTCAAAATGAATATATTTAAAAATACCATTACTCAC
This sequence comes from Viscum album, assembly GCA_963277665.1. Classification (NCBI taxonomy): domain Eukaryota; kingdom Viridiplantae; phylum Streptophyta; class Magnoliopsida; order Santalales; family Viscaceae; genus Viscum; species Viscum album. The sequence continues at coordinate 534,405,235 of OY728138.1, read as the reverse complement.
CTTATTTCATAACATAAAGCCTCATTGGGGAATCTAGTACACTGAAATTATGATAAACCTAAAAATTATAATCCCATGATGATATCCATTACTCTTAAAAATACCACCAAAGAAAACATCCTAATCTCTAATGTTTTTCAAACCCTACTCTAATACCAACAATAATAGTATAGAATCTGCACTTATGGATCAGGTGCTGAAAACCAAAACAATACATTTCTAAAATTGAAATTGATAATCATGAATCATTTTTTTTAAACATAAAAAATCTAAAGGAAATATTCAATCACTTACACAACCAATGACCTTTAAGGATTAATTTTTTCGAGAATTAAAAAAACTCTAAACGAATTGGTTAATAAAAAAATGGATTATAACGATTAAATTTATATCCCACTATACCCAAAATTCATAATAGGTCATGAACATAAACCTTGTCAAATCCGTCTTGACATATTTCATTTAACATTATACCTCATTACCTAGGTAAAATAAAATATAAGAGAAGGGTGAGCTCAAATGCTCAGTAACGGTAAACATGGATGATACATAAATATAAAATGAAATAATGGAAATTAAAATTGGAGAATAATATTTGAAAATAATTACAGGTATATAAAATATCATAATATTGAATCAAAATATTGGTAGTTAATAAGGGGTGAATCATAATGTAATTAATGTACTTTAGCTATGAGAGTACAATAATGGCATAAGACATTGAATTCGTGGCATACATATAATCATGGAATACCGTAGGTAAATTATTACTATAAATACATTCATAGTATGTTAGTCATTGTATAATCACTCATATACCTACTTCGGTCTTGAGATGACCTCCCATGTATAATCTAGTTTTGGGCTTTGTATGAACTCCTGTGTACCATCCTATTGTGGGATTAGGATGACCTCCCATGTACCCTCTAGTTGGAGGCTTAAGATGACTTATGTGTATACTCTTATCGTGGGTTTAGGATTAAATCACATGTACCCTATTATTGTGGACTTAGGATGACCTCTCATGTACCCGTTGAGCTCCTAGAACATTTACCATTACCCACTGTATTTTAGAAATATATAGGTCCCACTAGTCAAATAATGAAAACCTTACATATATGTGCCACAAGAACATAAATAATTTAGCATAAACATAAAATAAACATATAAATAATGAGGATAATATCCTGTAATAATAACCCCATTAGCTTTCAATTAACATCAAATAATGTTATCTTAAATGGAAAATGGTTTTGATATACCATTTGAAATAATTCTTGAGAAAAATATCCTTTCATCTTGGAAAAATTATTCTTAAATCATAAAAAATTTAGAAAACATTTTAATTTAAAATAACCTCGTGAAATTATAAATTATACTTTTAAAACACTTCTAATAGTCTTTTATATTTTTTCCATTGAAATTGATAAAATATCATTTAAAATCATTTTTGAAATTATTTTTTGAAAACATAGTTTTTTTAATAAAACAAATTTTTGATAAAAGATAGAATAATATTAATTTAGACATATAATATTAGGAAAAGAATTAGATTCATAATAAAACATTTAAAATTTCATAATATACACCATATGAAATAATATAGTTTCATAACACAATATGTGTCCTAATGATGGAAAATTGAGACTAAATTACCTTTCCAATTTGGTAAACTTATGAAATGCAAACTCTGTGAATGATAGATCATCAAGTGGATATGTAAATACTGAATAATTTAAGTAAAAAAATAATATGTTACATTAATAGTCATTAAATACACAAAACAATTGAAATGAGTGGCGAATATAACAAATGTCTCACAGAAATATACGCGAGAGTAGAAATAACCTTATAAATGTCATATCATTGAAGATATCATTAATAGAATGAATCTATTCAGTTTATTAAATATCAATCTAAATAAAATATTTGGAAATAAAATATAATATAATCAAGATTCATTTAACACATAATCATTTTATTACATAATCAGGGAAATAATAGTTTAACCCAATGAAGGGAAATTACGTTTTGAATTCCATTACAACTTTGCAACCAATAGAATCATATTCCCAATAAAAGTAATAATTATCAAATTAATAAATTAATAATATTAATATAATTATATTTTTGATTTTATATATAAAATTATATTTTCTACAACACACATAATTATTAAGTGGTGAATAAGTTAAGTATCTCACAAAAGAAAATATGAGATGATAACCCCTTACCTCACATTTCTAATTAGTTATTTTGTTTTTGAATATCATGTATAATGGTCTAAAGATGGTAATAAATTCATTAAAGAACCATTTTGGTATTTATAATACCATATATGATATTTTTATAACATCTTACAACCCATTCATTATAAATATTTCCTGAATTCATTATTTTGGGTGAGTTCATTTCATGATATTCATGATCGGTCTATTTGTGTATAATTATTGATTTCTAAGGAGAATGTAAATAAAAATATATATGTGTAATGAAATGGAATTAATTAATTTCCAAAATTTTAAATATTCCCATTTATATTTTTTATTTCATACATGAAGTTGACTCATTGGATAAAATGTTAATTCTAAATGATTAGTTTGATTTGGCGATTTTTCTGACCATAAAAAACTATATTCTATTATTAAAATTTATATCTATAAATTATATCTAGAAAATTAAATGGGTAATAATATACAAATTAAATTCTTATTTAACAATAATTATCTATATAGGTCCATCAATGAAGGTGGTAATCAAAAACAAACAAAATTATTATTCGTGGAGGTAATTAACCGGTAGAATTTGGATAACAATTTTGTCTCCTTTAGTAAGTGAAGGTAATCAAAGGGACTGAAATAAGATATTAAATTATAAATATAGTATTATATAATTTATATTATTCTATAATAACTATAAAAATTTGGATTAATGATGTGGGGATAAAATAGTAGAAGAAAATAAATTAAGCGATGTACTTTGATAATATTATCTCTTGAATATCACTACCTTGAGAGACCGTTGGGGGACTTAGATTTGGTATTTTGGGAAGAATATTAGCACTATGACGTGGGACGAGTTACTAGGAGGGTGTTGGGTATGATTTTAGGAGATTCATGGCTTTTGAGTTGAAATTGGGTGGTGATGGGAGGTATTTATACTTGAGGATAGGTAGGTTTAAGTGTTTAAAATAATGATTAGTTTATTTTTAAGGCCAAAAATATAGAAGAGGAATTAATTTACATTAAATTTGATGAAAATAAATTTTTTATATACTTTTTAGGGTAAGTAAATATGTTATAAACCAGAATATGTTTTATTTTTTACATATGTTAAGGTTTTACCTTTTAAGTTTAACCCTCGCCACTATTTTACTCATACTGAAGTAAATAACGTTTCTTCCATGGTAACTTTTTTATAAAAAATTATTTTGTAATAAAAACCTAATTTATACTCTAGGATTCATAATATGGAATCCATTTTTCCAATCCCAATTCAGAGAATTGGAAAAACTATATTTAAAAGCAATCCTTATGACACAAGGAAAAAAGTGTGTTTCCAATGAGAAAAGTTCAGATGTTTGAAATGTTTTTATATATAATTTCAATATGAAATTGATTTAAATTACTTAAATTATATTTATTGATGTATAATTGTATTAATTAAAATTTAAAACCAATTTAGAATATAATTTAACTATTTAAATAAATATGATCAAAAGGTAGCTTTGAAATAAACTTCATTATTTTTCACTATTCATAAAAAAATAAAAAAATCATTAAAACATAAAAAATTCAACATAAGATAATTTTGATGATTTTATTTAAAATATTAATGTATATTTTCTCAAATAATAAATATAATATTGTCAAAATGTAGCTTTAAAATAGGCACACCGATAAAAGGATAAAACATTATCTTTTATAAAAATACAGCTAATTATGCTTAAAATGGGATTTATTCTTTTCTCAATTATACCAGACATGTTGAATTAATTTAAAAACACTTTAATTATTTTATAATATAAAAATTTGATTATGATATCTCTTTAATAGTGATTAATTTATATTATTAATATAAAATTCTATTTGTAGAAGAAAAATTGTAATGTATAAAAACAGTTCCTCTAGGTTCAATGTGTTTTTATTTAAATTTATAATTACATGGAATAAAATTAATTTATTATAAAAACAACTATAAACTATATTTTCATAATATAGTTAATATCATTAAATCCCATTATTCCAATGCCTTTTTAGTAATGTTTATGTTAAAATAATATTATTTTAGATTTTTTATAAGCTCAGTGTTTTGTGAAAAGTAAGATCTCAAAAAATGAGACATAAAATAAAATTGTGGCCTTTTATGGTTATAGAGATCACTTATAGTTTTTCAAATCCTAGTTTATATCCCTACGAATCATGTGCATCCAATGAACACATACTAAGTGAATCAGCCTTCCATGAAGGACCTCATCCCACCAATCCTCAATGGTCATTATGTACTATGAATTGGTAGTTCAATCCTAAATTTCTATCTCTCATTAGTAAATAACATAGAAATTATCATGTACATATCTCCTCAATTGAGGCTCATAGAAAATTTCATGCACATGATCTAACAGTGGTGGAACGACTATGTGGTGTGCCACCTAACAAACCCTATGAAATATCTAGAATAGGATAATGAGTTTTTGTAATTGATTTCTACATTGTTAAAATATTTATTATCCTCACTATAGTGTGACCTTCAAGAACTCATGTCTTGCCTCGCAAGGCCTCATTTTTTATCTTCATAGGACTTGTAATGTCTCTGGTCAGTCCTTATTCTCCCTTGGATGGTTTTCACCTTCTCAATCATCACATACACACAATCAAGATCCATATGAATATTCTCTATAAGCTATATCACACCTAATTATGACATCTTGGGTCTCCCGTACAAGGTATTAAATAGTTCCTTGGAAATATTGGAATGGTATGTATATTAATATTTAAAATACATCAATGGTGAGTTATCCTACCAACTATGTCCAAAATTCAACAAGTTAGACCAGAAAATTCCCTCAAAACAAAACACACTCTTTCTAGCCATCTTTATAGGTGTGGAACAAGGTTCTCTTCCGCAACCAAAATCTCAAACCCTCATGTAATCCTCTCCACAATCATGTTCTGAAATGAGAATCACTATCTAAGATAATCATTAAGGAAACTCCAGGAAACCATACTATCTCTTATATAAAAAGACATCACAATCTCTCCACTAAACTCTTCTTTCATATTCTAGGATGTGGGTGTACATGGTAATTTGGTCTATGATTACCTAAATAGAATCATGAACTCTAACTGAATATGGGTGTCCCATCAAAAAAATACTTTTATATTCCATTCTAAATCCTATCTACAACCACATAGGGGTTGGAGGATCCCACTATTACCAGACGCATGACTTTCACCATTTCAAAAGTGATGTAGTGGGAGACCAACTCAGCTATAGACCATTTCATCGCTAGCCACCAAAATGGATGTTTTTTGTCCTGATACATCTTCTCCACTCATGTATATACCACTAAGGTGGATATATAAAACTAAGAAACATCATTTTCTTAATGCATGATTGATAGAGTCATCCATTTTTAGAAAAGGAAGATGTATTTCCCTCTATAGAAACCCTATATGAACCATATCCAGTGGATATATTTTCACATAAGGCCTCATAATAGATATCAATAAACTTCACTTCCCTAAAATTCTACAAAATTAGCTGGGTTATAACCATCTAAGGGAGATACAATAATCCACCTTCATTTTTAGGGGTCAACTAAAAAGAGGACAACTTCTATGATTCCTCGATAAAAAACTATAAATGAGACTTCATACTAAGAGAATCATCCTACTTGTTCAATTTCTCAAGAGTGTAGAGTTTATCAAAGTCATTTTCCAATAGTAATTCTATCCAACACCTATACCATAGGTTAATATATATCCATAAAATGATATTTTTAATACTCTTATTGTTAAAATAAATTATTAATCTCTCTACCAAAAGATAGTGTCACAAAAACATTAGGGATATTCTTACAACTATTGTCTCTTAGGCATGGGTTTAATAATTATTTTAATGGGGTATAAGCAATCACGACCCCTAAATAGAAACAACTTAACTATTCATTAGAATGAATCCATGTCTATATGTAGAGGCATCACATTAAGACCACAGAATCAACACCCTCTAATTATAGTCTCTAGAAGAGGGTTATCATCAACCTTTGTCGTGGCTTATGAAAATACCACTAAAACAACTTCATCCATAGAAAATAATTCCCCTTTCATGTCAATCCATTCAGAGGTTCCACGATGCTAGAGAAATGTTTCATGAATCTATGATATTATCCTACTAACTTAATGAATCTTTGAACCTCAGTCAAAGTCTAGGGTGTCAACCAAGTTTGAACTACCTTGATCGTTGCTGGGTCCACATACACTCCATCTTATGGGATGAAATTTTCTTGGTTTTTTCCCTCTAAAAAAAATGGTTGTCTCATATTATTTTTAAAATAATCCTCCTATGTCTTGAATGCTTCTCCTCGGATTTTGAGTACATGATTATTTCTTCTATGAAGACTACCAATAACTAGTCCACAACGAGATAAAATATTCAGTTCAGGAGTACCATGAACACTACTAGGGTTTTTTAAATGTTGAATACATTCACCTTGTACTCATAATAACCATATCCACATCAAAATAATTTCATCGATATATCCTCCACTTGAACTCAAAGATTGTGATAAACTGACATAAGTTCAAACATTGAGAAACAATTTAACCCTTTAAACTAAACAATTAGGTAATAAATTCTATAAATTGGATACATATTATAGAAATTCACCTGATAAAGGAATCATTAAACCATTCATAACATCATACTCTCTTCTACCATCTTGGTAAAACAAATAGGGGTATCCCAGGTGAACACCCTCAGTCTAATGAAACCATTATTTTGTAGATCCACCAACTGCATCATTATCTCTCACAAATCTATGAGGGTAAATTGATATACTGGCACAAATATCATATTAGTCTCTATTTTTAGTTCTATTAGAATTCAATCTTCCAATGTGGAGGAAATCCGTAAATTTCATTAGGGAAGAGGTCCATATATACTTCCACTACATGACGAAAATGGAGGACCATAGCTTCAACAACACTAAGGTTCATATAATCCAACTAATGAAAAATATTATGTATCATCTTGCATACGATTCTATCCTACTATTATTTTTTCTTTCTCACTACGGAATGAAAATATCATCACATTAACCTACACACATCATATCCTCCACCTATTGTAGTTAATAGACACATGGACATACAAGAGATAATACATAACCTAATGTTATGATAATTAATAATCATTGCTATAGAGATATATTATATGAAACTCTATCCTCGGTGTGCTTTGTAATACTATTATAAAAAGTGTGTGGTTATCAAAAATCCCCTAGAAAAAGTCTCTATTCCCCAATGTTGAGCTAATAGATCAAATAGAATCTCAAAGTCTCGAACAAAAGATGTGGCATGGAATGAATGTTTTGTACCTATGTATATCAATAATCCATCTAATTAATAAAATAAAAAAATATAGCTCAGATCATACCTGGATCCTCTGGGTTGTAATCCCCCACTTCCTCTAGCCATCTACACCCTTTACCACCACCTCCTTAAGCCTGTACTGGACAACTCTAGGGTGGTAGAGGTGGAAGAATATCATAATATTAGTCATCTCCTTTATTTCCACCAACTACTTCTTTATGACTTATACATTGAATACCTCCCTGTTGAAGATATTAACTCTTCCTTAGAGTCTCTTCAACCATCTATCCATATCATCCATGTAAAGTTGATAAATTCTTCATGATATAACATCTCTCATCATATTAGAAGAACTTCCACTCCCTTGGGTGAATAGAACTTCCCAAAGATCCTGGATCGTCTAACCCTCTTTCCAAAGACGACCTTTAATTTCTCCTCACATAACTATATCTATAAGACATATGTTGGATACTAGTTGATGAGGTCTCAAATCCAGGGCATCCAATCATCAAACCACTTTTCAATGAATATATTCTAAAAAGATCTCTATAACCAAGGAATATTCTAACACCCCAATGGATGATGGAATGAAAAGATAGACCACTCCAGCTTAGATATCTTATATATGGCCACACTCAAATGACCATTCTCAAATGTATCTTTAATGAATCATATAAAATGAATACCATGAGGGGTTTGTGAACCTAAATATGTACTCTATGAGTGTCTTTATTCTATAAAGATGAATTAGAATCTCTAGGATTTTCATTTACAATATTGTCAATTAACAAACCACCTCGATGAATAGGTTTTTAACTCATTACATGTTAGTGTTTCTTCATTATGAATCTAAATCAATAGTATCAGACTCCACCTTGTTGGTCCTTAGAGATGGTTTGCTTTTGAGACCACCATCTTCATAGGATGTTTCATAACATAGTTGTAAAATGAATAAAATTCTTCAATTCTATACTCTACTGCTTAGGGGTCTGAACCTCTATATAACCTAATTGGTATTTACCTTTATAAATTTTGGAGTGCAATAAGCTTTTGTGTGTCATCTTCTAGTACTATTAAAAAATGCACTACTCAATGGGTGAAATTACTATCAGTAACCCTCCCTAAGGAACCACATCATGTATAGACCATTGGAGTGAGGCCTCATTTAAAAAGGGGTCATCATCAAGTTCCTATAAAGGAATCCTTGTTAGTAGTCATCATTGAGGAATCCTATAAAAGTCAAGACTTACCGTGGTCAAAAGAGAATATATGGGGAGCTAAGTTTATAAGGAAATGGAATCCATAACCCATTCCGATATATTGAATGTAAAAAAAGTCTTGTAACTAGTGGATATATGTAAATAGTAAACCATAAGGTTATTAGGGTACTATATATTAGATATGTTGGTCACTGCACCATCCAAAGTTATCATGGTGTGATATATAATCATGAAATTAAAAAAAAATCATTTTTTCCAAACCAATATACACAATTGGACAATCTAAAAAATTTGATACTAACACAAACGATGCTTTGATAGCACTCTATCATGGGTCTATCCAATGGGACCCACCAAGTTATTAGTATGTTGAGAGTGAAAATCCAATCCTACCTCAAAGAGGTAAGGGGTTGTGACTTGTATTGTAGGATACTAACTAAAGTACCTATACACAAGAAAACATATCCGTAAAACATTTTAATATCCATGGTAAATAATTGATACTTTAGTTTCATTCATAGAATATAATCCCACATCATAGTATGGACAAAGAGTTTGGAAATTCAAAAGGGCGAATTATAAGCCTGTAAATATTTTAAAGTATTTTGATATTCTAACAGAAGGGTAAAACATCCAAAAAATAAACTCTAGGATCTGTCTATAGTCCATCTAGATGAACTAATCTCCACCTACTCATAGTTCATGTTGAACTATATAAAAATCCTTGTCATGGGAATAAGACATGACACATGTGGGAAGATAACATGAAAGGGTGAGTATAAAAAAAACCAATATGACACCCAAAAAATATCTAGACACAAATCATCAAAGTGGGAGTCATCTATAAATCACAAAATAAATGAGGATAAACAAGATAACCTATATATTATTAATGGGGATAGTGAGTCTCAAGATGTTTTCATCCCACACTACCATTCTTGAAAGTCTTCTCGGAGCACCTATGTGACACTCATCAAGGATAACTCACCCACCACATCTCATTAACACAAATTCAAATGATTCTATAGGTATCACTTATATGGCCTTTTAATTTTTTAGTATGAACTATAACTCATAATATATCAATACACAAGTAGGGGAGTACACCCAGGTCTTGAGTGAGACACCCGATCCTATCTTGAATAACACGCTATGAAGGGGATCTCATAAACTTAAATTCATATATGAGATAGATGACCCTTACTTGGGAAGAAATGAGAAAGAAGATAATGCCTTGAGCCTCAGATAGGCATACATGACTAAATAAAAGACTAACCCATAAAGGGGATTACTCATCCTATTCTCAGGATGGGATTCCATAATATACCCTTATGTGGATGGGTCAAAAGGAAGTACACAAACTAAAATTCATTTAGGAAATACCCCACTGCTAAATATTTTATTTCATTAAAGAAAAACAAGGGCTCTAAACTACCCAGAAATGAGAACATCATATGATCCATTGGTACACAAAATGTGTCACCAAATTCGTTCCAACCTATTCCCTGTAATCTCCCATTTTATTTTATACACTAGATACATATTTTTTCTTATCGAAACATGACATATAGGTTTAACATGGTACATCAGAATGTATTTTCTTTCCTTTTCTGTGTACTCTCAAAAGTAAAAGGTGTGTTCCCTAACATATTAATTTTTTGTGTCACATTGTGTTTTTTATATGTAATAACTATAGAGGCTGAGTTAGTTGAATATGCATTACATGGTATGTGGATCCCCGACATAGAAGGGGATATTTAATTCTCAACATAACCCCTACACACCAAATGAAGGAGGACAACACAGTAGGTGTTCTCCTTAACTACATCCGTGTAGATTAGAATTTTCCAAAATTATATATCATTTATGTTTCTCAACTCATGCTACTATCTTCTAAATTATAACCAATATTTTTCCAATAATAATCAAAATAACATTATTTGAATCCATTTTTTTACTCTTGGCTAGATTCTGGCCACTTCTTACAAGGTACGTTTCTTCCCATCACATTGTGTGTCATTTGTGCACTAAATCCCTTTAAATTAGAACCCCTTAGTCCGTCATCATAATACCATCATCATTTTAAATTATCTATCATGACACAATCCCAAGTGTTATACCACACCAATGATCTATAGAACCCTTGAATGAAATAATGCAATGAAATAAATTCTTGGATTTTGTCAACCACCAATGAATCAGAATACCCATGATGACAATTCAATGAATGGAGGGATAAATTCACGAAGAAATTGATCCACATATGATTTCCCTGTTCAGGTGTAGATCATAAATGGAATAAAAATAATTTGATTTATAATAAAATTATTTCAAAAAAGTTATCTTAAATTCTCAATTCAAGGAAATTGAAATAATCAATGATCTAACTAACAAATAATGATCCAAAAATTAATTTGTAATTAAATTAATTAATTTAATCCAAGAAAATAAAGAATTTGGATTAAATAACCACAAAAATACATAACATTGATTTTATTCATATTTCGATAAAATAATCCATATCACTGCCAACAAAATTCTCTGTTTAATTTTGATAAAAAATACATAAATATATAATCATCTACCAAAGCCAATGTACAAGGTCACTCCTCTCGTTTTCCAAATCTCTACGGTTTGAGTGGATAACCCGAATTATTTTCCAAAGAGTGATTTATATAAAAATTAATTAGTAAAAAATATTTAGTAGATAACTAATAAATATATGAATAGAATTTATTTATTTTATGTAATGTTCTGTAGGTGACTACACTAAAAAGAAATAACCAATTTGTAATAAAAATTATTTCATAACTATAGTAAAACCCATTTTTAGGAATTACTTTTAGCATTTTTTCCATATAAAAATTCACTTTGGAGATATTACATAATTTATTAAAAATTTCTTGTATTATATTATATATGTTTCATACATCAATAAGAAGGCTCTCTATGCCTGAGATTTTTTCATTGAATCCACGCGTTACCCAAAAAATATCATTTAAAATATTTCTGAGTATTATATAGAAAATATATAGTCATTACATTTTTTGTGTCTCATAAAAATGTTCAACACAATTTATTTACGTTTATTCATGTTTTTTAGTATGATCCATGATTTTAATAAACTTTTTAGGACCCTGTTCTCTAGAATGACTACTTGAAGTAGAATAGTATTCATATACTTTTCTCAACACACTTCTCCAATTTTGTTTGGAATTTTTTTTCGAAATATAAGTATTTTTTTATCTTTACCTGAACATTTCTCCAATTTCTTTATCTATGTCCTTTCTTCTTACTCATCAACATCATACTCACCATAATGTTTGCATTAAATTTTTTTATTAATTCTCAATTACACTACACATATAAAATTTCAATGGGTTTTATCAATGTACTTAACAGTTATTTCTATAAGTTTAAATAAGATAAGAGTAATAACCCTCTTATAATATTCATTCTTATTGACATTATTTTCCAGTTTTCTTGAATAATAATCTAACTCTTCCCTAATTTTTTTTCTTTTATGTCAAATTAATTGTGATCTACTCCTTTAAAATTTACTTAACTATTGGATATTTTCTTATCTCACAAAAAGAATCATGTTTTGGAATTCAATAAGTGATAAATAATATATTTCTCAAAATGTATAAACTTCTATATCAAATAAATAATTAATTATTTTTATCAATTTCATGAAAATTAAATTATCTTCCATGGAATCTCTAAATCATACGATATTACTGATGATACAGTTCGATATTAAGAAGTATAAGTTAATATTATGTCTATTATCCACAGTCACATCTTCAAACATACTTCACAATATTTGTAAAGTTTTCATTAAATATAAATTTTCATTTAAATATTTAGTCTTTTCCAAAAAAAATATTTAGTTTTTGGGGGTTACACCACCTTAAGATTTAATTTTTTATATAATGATAAAAAAATATCATTCCTTAAAATACCATAAAACTCTATTATTATCACACCATTAAAGGACGCGAAATCATTTTATGAATTAGTGGATATTTAATAAAAACATCATCAGAATCTTCCAGGCCATGTATGTAACACCCCAAGATTTCATAGTACGTTATTTCTTCAAAATAATTCAATAACATGTATTACACACAACACTGAGTTCAAGTGCACCACAACTCACCAAACTAGTCGTTCAAATGTTGTTATGGATAGTATTAACTGAATTTTAAACTATATATAATACTTATAATTTTAGAATCCACATTATGAGTTTCTTAGACATAATTTAAGAACTAATTCATTTTTTCAGATAAAAGAAGTATTTTAAAAAAAATGCGCTTTTACCACCTTTTAATGGTAAACCCTTTTTAAATCCAATATTTCAAATGTTTATATATTAAATTTGAAAATATAAACTTATTTTTTTGAATTAGGACATAGGAGTTTAGTTTAAATAAATATTTTGTGTTTTTCTGAGAACTTTCATATTTGGGTGAATAGTGAAAAATAATATATTTTAACTGAAAACAACTTTTTAAATCAAAATAATTTATACTGTTAAATTATAAATTTTAATGGTTTGGAAGTATTAATAGAAAATAGTTTTAACATTTAATACAATTATGGTCATTTTAAGTAATTTCACATTGAAATTGGACATAAACAAGTGTCAAACGTTTGGTTGTAATTACTTCTTAAAAATACGCCTTTTGGTTTTGACAGCGGGAATTAATTTTAAATTAATAAATGAAACTTCTATGTTTTTAATTTGGTAAAATAGAATTAATTATTGAATTAAGATTATCAAAATTAGCTTAGGTTAAATTTTTGGTATTTTTCTGAAAACTTTTAATTTTTGATAAATAGTGAAAAACACTACGTTATAGTTTAAACCGAATTTTTATTTAAATAATTATTTATTTTATTTAAAATTATTTTATGTCAAAATAGATACATACTACCTATATAAGTTCAATTTAATTCATTGGTGTTAGTTTATAATAATTTTAGATATATGAAAATTTTATTGAACTTTTCACAATCTTTTACCCACCTCCTAGGAGAATTTGAAAATTCACATAAAAAAATTTTTACCGCTTATGTGAGTGGAATTTTGAAACTTTGAGCGAAACCATTAATATAAAGGAGTAAAATGTGGTTCAATAAGATAAAAATAATTTTTGGTGAATAGTAACTTTTGACTTTTATTTACCACAGTTAAAGGTAAATAGGGTAATTCAAGATAAAAAGTATATTATAATAATAAAAAATTACCTTAACACTTGTCCTAACCTTATTGGATAAGTCATTTATGACCATGGGCATCCTTGGGTCGATTTGGGGACCCCTTGGAGCCAGTTGAGAGTGATAATGACTCTTTAGATTAATTAATTTAAAGTAAAGTCAAAAATGACACAAACAAATATCTTTTAGTAAATTAATTTTTACATGGGGTTATATAAGTTATATTTTAGACTATAAATATTAATTGGAAATATAAAGATATTTCCTACTTCATGGTATTTGTTTTATAATTTTTAGACATCAAATAAATTAATTTATTTATAACATAATGATGATGCAATAATTACTTTATTAATGAAATATTAAAATAATTGATAAATAAATTTGGTTCGAATCAATAAAGTTATTAAGAAATTAGAAAAAATAAATTATTAAATAGTTTCAAAATTGACATAAAGGAGTTTTTAAAACAAATATTATATTATTAATTGATATAATATTCCTAAAAATCTATGGTTCAGCCAAAGGACTTATATGATGAAAGGTATGTCATTAATGAACCACTTGGGGTTCTCTTGGTAATTTATAGTAATTTTATTAACCATATAATATAATAATACAAAGAGACATGGTAAATGTCAAACTATTTAACTAAGAGTTAAATCTAAAAGATAAGTGTAAAATAGTGACCCAAACATGTCCAAAACCTATTGGTTGAGTTTTTTTCGACCCATACCCACATTATACTTTAAATAATCTAGTTTGGAGCCACTATAAACCGAATATGAATTTATCATAAAATAATAATTTAAGTTTTTCCTAAAGAACCCCTCCTCTCCTTATAAAAGGACACCATTTCTAACCAATTCCTCACAACTCTCAAGCCTTTTTTCTCATCCAAAATATATCCAATTAATCTCCCTACATCCCTCTCCTCATCCTAGAATCCTTACCTTCGATAGAAGGAACTTCAAGAGAATTTTTTGGTTCAAACCAAAGGGAGTTACCCAAATTAAAGGTAACAATTTCTCTTAGCTTCTTTTATTTTATTTTACTTCTCCAACCCCTAAACTCTTCTTATTATTTACTTTTGTTACAAAACCAGTATCATAAATATACCATGATATTGTTATGAGAAGTATTAAAACTACACTTGCACACACCTCCATCTAATGTGTGAAAAATATAATGTTTCTGTAGATGGAAACCAAACGTCTCACGAAACGATGATTGTTCAATTATATCCTACCACCTCTCATGGTGGCCATTATGATGGAACTATAATTAAATATGATATTAATGATTTTTATTTTATATATAATCTTCTGTAATTCAATTTTATAGCATACCATTATTCTTTTCATGTTGTATATATATAAGATAATTTCATTTGAGGAATTGCAGACTACCGCCCCATCAAAGTGATATGACTCATTATACCATACTTGGAACGTATAAAGGATGGTGTTAATGAACTTCAGTAACACATATAAGATATTATATTATACTGGAATAATAATATACCTTTGTATCATTTGCTTTTGACTCCTTTTAAAATGAAAAATGAAATGGAAGTAGCGTTCGTGTGTACGTACAGACTACCATCTCCACGAACGCGTACGTACGGACTACCGTCTCCATGAATGCGATGAGATTCATTCCCCATCATATCCATTCAAGTCTAATTATCATTTAATGATTAAAAATAATGTTTAAGGACTTTATATCATTTTTTATATGAATAAGATACAACCTATCCATAACAATCATGGATTATGTAACAAAACATATAAAATAAAACGAGTATGTTAACACCCGAAACGATGATAATACTAAGATATTATTAACAAAGCAATGTTAAAAGATCGTATATGATATTATATTAACTTATATGATCATTCTATAATTAAATAACAATTATTTCACTATTATACATAAGTTTAACCATCCAACAACCAAGGAAAGGTACAAGGTAAGGGGTTTTCATCTCACTCCTTATTCCCGTGAGATTCATGCCATGTTTCCACTATTACCTTTTTTGTGGTGTGTGTACTGCCCATAATTGTATTGTTTGTGTAATACACAATAATTTATGTGTATTTACAAATTCATTGTATGATAACTGTTTCCTGGGGTGTATGTTTTGTCCGTTACCTAGTTGGTAAGGGTTAATTTCACAATCTCTTTATTATCCGAGGTTTATTTTTATGCAAGTATCTACTGGGACATATTTATTATCCATGCCCATGTTTCATAAAATAGTTTTCAAAGGGATTATTTTTAAGGGTATTTTGACTGAAACATAATTTTAAATGTCTTAATGATTTATTCTTCTAAACCATTCTCATTAATGTCCATGTTTTCAAAATGGTTTTAAGGATTTTTTTAAATGGAAATGAATGTTTTAAAATGATAATTACTTTGAAAAGTTTCAAAGTGGTATGTGACACTTTGATTCAAAAATGTCTTTAAATGTATTCCTTTCTAAATTATATGTCTTTTAAATGTTTTCATGAAAAAGAGATATTTCTCTCAATGAGTTATACAAATCATTTTCATCTATGTCAAAATCCTTTAATGTATTTTAAACTTATTTTGAAGTTGATTTATTATGATACAAATGATCCATATTTAATTTAAGGTTTTGTGAAATATTTGGCTGTGGATGTGTTACTTTTATACCATTCATGGTTTATGGGTAAATTAATGACATTTCATATGCTAGTTTTAATAAAAATGTTTATGTTATGTTTAATCCTTTTTATATGAGGAATGCATTGGACTTAGTAAGTGATGGGTGAAGCCTTCTATAGCTCCTCGATACAATGGTAGGTCTCATGAGAAAAACTAGTGTCTTGGAAAAAGGCATTGACAAAATCTTATTTGTAGTCTTGGCACACGGCCTTAACTATGTGGATATGATAGTCCAGAATTTTGCATTCCATCATTATGAAAGTGGTTAGTGATATTGCATGCAATTATTTGACTAGTAGAATATCCATGTGAATAAGTAAATGGAATTATTTTATTTTATTTTTTCCATATTATGTATATGTTCAGGTTTAAAAAGCTTTTGTTTTAGTTGTACATTGCCTTAAATGTTTATGATTATTTATTAATGTTTCTGCAATATTGTTATCCTTGCATAGAATTTGAGCTAACCCTTTTCTATGTTTTATTTTTCCCAAGAATCCAAGAAGTGTACTGTGATTGATATGTAGGGTTAAGCCAATGGAATAATGGCATTCATAAAAAAATTATTTATGTTGTTTTGTATGTTATAAAGTGTAATGTAACATTCATGTATGTAATCTATTTTCCAAGACTTCTAAACTGATCGGTCCTTCAGGGCATGATTCCTTGTAATCATGCAAATGTATTAAAATAATGCACCGACTCTGGGTAACTGGGGTCGGGGTGTTACAGTTGGTATCAGAGGAAGTTTAGCAATAACCTTGAAAACTATATTTAGATAAACTACAATTAAAGAACATAGCCCTAGGATAGACTTTGAGGATTAGTATAGAAGAATTTCTTAAAATTTTGGTATTGTAGATATTTTGTGAGTTTTCCAAGAAATACATCCATGTCTAGATACGAGTAGGTAGAGGCGGCTCTAGAATAGATGTACCTAGGGGTAAAACCCGAAACACCTCTTTGATCTGGACTTGAATGGGAACTAGTGCACGACAACGGGCCTTGCTACACTCTTGGTTACGACACTCCTAGGGGATATGATTAGGATAATTCTCATTTTATTTAAAAATCATTATGAAGGGTTTATGAGTATATACTTCCTGAATGAAAAGATCTTAATTATTATGGATTATATCCATAAACTGTTCAATTTACGTTAGGTATTTTACATGTTTGGAATTATTGCAATTCATAAACTGACCTAATTTATGCTATTGTATAGAAATGACGCCCAGTAGAAGGGATGTGAAATCCAGCAATACGTATGATCCAAAGAGTAAGAAAGATCATATCTTTCATGGTATTAATAAAAAATTTAGAAGAGAAATAGTCTCCCATGTATTCTCAACATATGAAGAAATAGTATCACGTGTTAATAAGACAAGAAAAGAATTATCTGAGTCCTATGGCTTTGAAGGGAAGCAAGAGAAGAAAAGGATGGTAGAGAGATACACAGATAAAGGGAAGAAGGTAAAGAATGATTTTCCCATATGTGATATCTGTGGAAAGAATCACCTTGGAGAATTCTTGAAGGGAATGGGAGTATGTTATAAATGTGGAGAAAAAGGACACCACGTTCGTGATTGTGAGGGTAAGAAAAATGATTCAAATGTACAATGCTTCATCTGAATGGAGTGGGGAAACTATGTAAATCAATGTTCGAATCATCAGAGTATTCCCCAAATGATGCTATTGGATAATAATAAAGTTATGATACTACCACAGATGAGGAGGAATTATTAGAGTTCTTATGTTGTTATTAGAGAATTATGTCATTTGAGTGTTGTATCAACAATGTACTGGTTATAATAATTATAGAGTATATAAGGATTGTACTGTAGTACTATTTCATTAAGGACTTGAGATTTTTTGGAACCAAGAAAGTGACTCAATAGCCGGTTAAATTTTAGGGAAATATATGGTTGAGAAAAACATAAACCATAATATGGTTCTGATACCGAGGTAGTGATTTTGGAATAATACATGATTGATTTGGATAAATTATATTGGATATTATTGACTACATTGAAACTGATTAATGATTTTTATATTCCATCATTGTTGGAGTTTTCAACATTTTTTGATAGAAGATGTATATTCAGTATTCTATACGGAATAAGAGATCATGAATATAATCAGTAAGGTTTTATGATAATTCTGTATGTTGTAGTGTTTTAAAAGAATACATAATGAAGATGTTCACTTGTTATTAAGCGGAAAAAAGGATATTACTTGTGTTTACCTTTTGGACTATGAGTTTGGACAGAAGTATTTTGGGTAATTCTAGTTTGAGATTATTTTTGGATTTCCATAATAGGACAACCCGAAGGTCGGGCGGCAACCCGTCACGTCCGGCAAGGCCACGAGACTTGAACTTACAACCGAAGGGCGACAAGGGTGTATCACCTACCACTATCCCATGTGATTTCCTGGATTGAATAATATAGTTTTTAAAAAAAGGGTTTGGTAGATAAATTATAAATTTATTTATTTGAACCCCATACAAATTCGATAAATAGAATATTTATTAATTTCTATTATCTTTTAGAGTGAAAGATGAGTTTGTGGTAGAAATTAGTTAAATAATGGAACTCTACTTGTCAAGTATATATTTTTCTTCTTCTATTATTCTATGAATAAATTAATTCTTATACTGTAGTGAAGGGATCTTAAAACAAAAAATGTTTTATCCTAATACCATATGTTTTTTTGAACCGATGGTATTTTAAATCATCATAGATTGACAATTTTAAGGCCCTCAATTTTACAAATGTTTGTGATTGATGAACTCAATCAATACCAATAAATATTTTAATTTTTCCTCCAATTATGTCTCTAATTTCCACCAATGTTCTCCAAATCTAGATCATAATTTGGTGGTGACCCTTTCATTTCCCTTTTCCTCTTATTAAGACTACATTTTATTAACCAAATTTCTGATGTGGGTTTTCCCACAAAGGTATTTTCTATTTTCAACCTTTTGTTTTCAAAGAACAATTTCAAATTGTGAGGACACAATTTATTGAAGGAGGGAAGAATGTAACACCCCAAGATTTCATAGTATGTTATTTTTTCAAAGTAATTCAATAACTTGTATTACACGTAACACCGAGTTCAAGTGCACCACAACTCACCAAACTCGCCATTAAAAATTGGTTATAAATAGTATTAACTGAATTTTGAACTATATATAAAACATATAATTTTAGAAT
Organism: Viscum album; assembly: GCA_963277665.1. Classification (NCBI taxonomy): domain Eukaryota; kingdom Viridiplantae; phylum Streptophyta; class Magnoliopsida; order Santalales; family Viscaceae; genus Viscum; species Viscum album. The sequence continues at coordinate 534,385,285 of OY728138.1, read as the reverse complement.
CCATATTATGAGTTTCTTAGACATAATTTAAGAACTAATTCATTTTTTCAAATAAAAGAAGTATTTTTTTAAAAATGATCTTTTACCACCTTTTGATGGTAAACCCTTTTTAAATCCAATATTTGAAACTTTTATATATTTAATTTGACAACATAAACTACTTCTTTAGAATCAGGAAATAATAATTTAGTTTCAATAAATTTTTGGTGTTTTTTGATAACTTTCATATTTGAGTGAATAGTGAAAAATACAATATTTTAACTGAGAAAAACTTTTTAAATAAAAATAATTTATTTTGATAAACTATAAATTTTAATGGTTTGGAAGTATCAATATATTATATTTTTACCATTTAATCCAATTATGGTCATTGTAAGTAATTTCACTTTGAAATTGGACATAAACAGGTGTCAATCTTTTGGTTGTTATTATTTATTAAAAATACGCCTTTTGGTTTTGACAGCGGAAATTAATTTTAAATTAATAAATTAAACTTCTATGTTTTGAATTTGGAAAAATATACTTCATTATTGAATTCGAAATATCAAAATTAACTTGGGGAAATGTTTTGGTATTTTTCTGAGAACTTTTAATTTTTGATGAATAGTGAAAAACACTGAGTTATAGTATAAAACCGAATTTTTATTTAAATAATTATTTATTTTATTTAAATTTATTTTATGTCAAAATAGATACATACTACCTATAAAAGTTCAATTTAATTCATTGGAGTCAGTTTATATTAATTTTAGATATATAAAAATTTTATTGAACTTTTTTTACCGTCTTTTACCCACCTCCTAGGAGAATTTTCAAATTCACATAAAACCCAATTTTACCGCTTCTGTGTGTGTAATTTAAAAAATCCTAGTGAAACGATTAATATCAGGGATTAAAATGTGGTTAAATAAGATAAAAATAATTTTTGTGAATAATAACTTTTGACTTTTATTTACCGCGATTAAACATAAATAGGGAGATTCAAGATAAAAAGTATATTATAATAATACAAAATTACCTTAACACTTGTATAAACCTTATTGGATGGGTCATGACCGACCATGGACATCCTTGGGTCTATTTTGGGACCCCATGAATCCACTTGATAGTGATAACGACTCTTTAGATTAATTAATTTAATGTAAAGACAAAAATGACACAAACAAATATATTTTAGTAAATTAAGTTTTACATGGGGTTATATAAGTTATACTTTCGACTATAAATATTAATTGGAAAGATAAATATATTCCCTACATCATGGTATTTTTTTTATAATTTTTAGACATCAAATAAATTATGTTATTTATGACATAATGATAATGCAGTAATTACCTTATTAATGAAATATTAAAATAATTGATATTATAAATACCCAAATAAATATAAATTGAGACTTTTAATGAATCACGCAAATTTTATTGGTTAATATGACATGTTAGGATTTATTAAATAAATTTTTATCGAATTAATAAAGTTATTAATACTTTAGAAAAAATAAATTATTAAATAGTGTCAAAATTGACATAAAAGAGTTTTTAAAACAAATATTATATTATTAATTGATATAACTTTCCTAAAAACTAAGGTTCATCCAAAGGACTTATATGATGATAGGTATGTAATTAATGAACAACTTGGGGATCACTTGGCAGTTTATAGTTAGTTTATTAACCTTATAATATAAAAATACAAAGAGACATGGTAAATGTAAAACTATTTAACTAAGAGTTAAATCTAAATGATAAGGGTAAAATAGTGACCCAAACTTGTATAAAACGTATTTGTTGAGTGGTTTTCGACCCATACCAACCTTAGACTTTAAATAATCCAGTTTGGATCCATTATAAAACAAATATTAATTTATCATAAAATAATACTTTATGTTTTTCCTAAAGAGCCCCTCCGCCCCCTTATAAAAGGACACCACTTCAAACCAATTTCTCACTCCTCTAAATCCTTTTGGCTCATCCAACCTCTTCCCAATTAAGATCCTTACATCCCTATCCTCCTTCTAGATGTCTTACCTTAGGCAGAAGGCACTTCAAGAGTCCTTTTTGGTTCAAACCAAACAGAGTTACCCAAATTAAAGGTAACGATTTCTCTTAGCTTCTTTTCTTTTATTTTACTTCTACAACCCCTAAACTCTTCTTATTATTTTCTTTTGTAAGAAAAACATTATCCTAAATATACTAGGATATTGTTATGATAAGTATTCAAACTACACTTACACACACATCTATCTAATGGGTGAAGAACATAATGTTTTTGTGGATGGAAACCAAACGCCTCACGAAACAATGATTGTTCAATTATCTCCTACCACCTGTCATGGTGGCCATTATGATAGAAATATAATTAAATATTTTATTTATGATATTTATTTTATATATAATCTTATTTAATTCCATTTTATAGAATACCAATATTCGTTTTGTGTTGTATATATATAAGATAATTTTAATTGGAGGAAGTGCAGACTACCACCCCCTCAAAGTGATATGACTCGTTCATTCCATACATGGAACATATAAAGGATGGTGATAATGAACTTAAGTAACACATATAAGATATTATATTATACTGGAATAATAATATTCCTATGTATCATTTAGTTTTTATTCCTTTTAAAATGAAAAATGAGATGGAAGTAGAGTTCGTGCGTACGTACGGACTACCGTCTCCACGAACGCGTACATACGGACTACCGTCTCCATGCACGTGGTGAGATTCATTCCCCATTGTATCCATTAAACTATAATTCTCATTTTATGATTAAAAATAATTTTTAAGGACTTGATATCGTTCTAGATATGAATACGATACAACCTATCCATAACAAACACGTCTTATGTAACAAAAAATATAAAATAAAACGAGTAAGTTAACACCTGAAACGACGATAATACAAAGATATTATTAACAAAGAAATGCTAAAAGATCATATATGATATCATATTAATGTATATGATCCTTTTATTATTTAATAACAATTATTTCACCATCATACAAGAGGTTAACCTAACCTCAACCAAGGAAAGGTACAAGGTAAGGGGTTTTCATCTCACTCTTTATTCTCATGAGATTCATGCCATATTGCCACTATTACCTTCTATATGGTGTATGTACTATCCATAATGGTATTCTTTGTTAAATACACTTTAATTTATGTGTATTTACATATTCATTGTATGATACCTCTTTCATGGGGTGTATGTTTCGTAAGTTACCAAGTTGGTAAGGGTTAATTTCACAATCTCTTTATTATATGAGGTTGTTTTTACAAAAGTATCTACTGGGACATATTTATTATCCTGGTCCATGTTTCATAAAATAGTTTTCAAAGGGATTCCTTTTAAGGGTCTTTTTACTAAAACATAATTTTAAATGTTTTAATGATTTATTCTTCTAAACCATTCTCATTAATGTACATGTTTTCAAAATGGTTTTAAGGATTTATTTAAATGGACATGAATGTTTTAAAATATAAATTACTTTCAAATGATTCCAAGTGGTATGGGACACTTTGATTTAAAAATTTATTTAAATGTCTTCCTTTCTAAATTATGTGACTTTTAAATGTTTTCATGAAAAAGGGATATTTCTCTCAAAGAGTTTTTCAAATCATTTTCATCTATGTAAAAATCCTTTCATGTATTTTAAACTTGTTTTGAAGTTGATTTTTTATGATACAAATATTCCATATTGTATTGAAGGTTTTGTGAAATGTTTGACTGTGCATGTGTTACTTTTATACCATTCATGTTTTATGGGTAAAGTACTGACATTTCATATGCCAGTTTTAATACGAATGTTTATGTTATTTTTAAGACTTTTTATATGAGGAATGCATTGGACTTAGTATGTGATGGGTGGAGCTCCATATAGCTCCTAAATGCATCAGTAGGTCTAATAAGACAAACTAGTGTCTTGGCACAAGGCCTTGGAAAAATCTTTTTTATAGTCTTGGCACGAGGTATTAACTATGTGGTTATGATAGTCTGGCATTATGCATTCCATCATTGTGAAAGTGGTTAGTGATATTGCATGTGATTATTCGACTAGTAGAATATCCATGCGAATAAGTAAATGAAATTATTTTATTTTATTTTTTCCATAATATTTTGATGTTCAAGTTTAAAAGGCTTTTGTTTTAGTTATACATTGCCTTAAATGTTTATGTTTATTTATTAAAGTTTCTACTATATTGTTATCATTACTAAGAATCTGAGCTCACCCCTTTCTATGTTTTATTTTTCCCAGGATTCCAAGAAGTGTATTGTGATTGATATGCAGGGTTAATCCAAGGGAATAATGGCTTTCATAAAGGATTATTTATGTTGTTTTTTATGTTATAAAATGTAATGTATCATTCATGTTTGTATTATATTTTCCAAGACTGCTAAATTGATCAGTCCTTCGGGACTTGATTCCTTGTAATCATGCCAATGTATTAAAATAATTCACCTACTCGGGGTAATTGGGGTCAAGGAGTTACAATGAAAAAGAAGATAATGAACTATTATATTCATTTATATATGACAAAATTTTCCACTAAATGTTGGAATACTTATATTTTTAAAAAACATTAGATCCAACACCATAAATAAATTAAGGATATTTTATATGTATCAAAAAAAATTAACCACTTGGTGCTTTGTAATATAATGATCCATTGATAATTGGGGGTTAAATTTGCGGTATTTTTTAAAAAGTTAATTTCAAATGTAAATAAAAACTATGATTCATTAGAGTTTGGATACACAATTTATTTTTATCTAACTCTTACCACTATAAAATAGAAATAAAAATAAAAATAATGAATATAGTATATTTAGAATGTGTATTCCCAATGTGGGTATATAATTGTTTTTATGTTTGGGTGTAGTTTGATATAGATACTTTCCACTTATATCATAAGTGGTTATAATGGGGTATAAATCATCATAAACATAAATTTTTTTAATTATAATTATGAAATTTGGATAGTCATCCTCCTTTACCTGTGAATTAGTTCACAACTACCATTTCTATGAGAATTTTATTATATTAGTTCCAAATAGTTTAAAAAGTTACTAAATTGAAATAGAAATATCACTTTAACTACATGTTACATATTAAACAAAAACTAATATTCCTAAAAAGTTTTGATTAATTGAATTCATTGGCTTATCATAAACTCAATTTTTAAAAATTTACCATCTAAAACATTAATACACATCAATTAAATGTTTAATCTTTTAACATAGTGGTAATTTGAAATATTTTTTTGTCCTCTAAAAATATTAAATTCATAAAAATCATAGATATAATTATTTAAAATATCATATTTTTAGTACTTATGTAGCCCAATATCACTTAACATCACTTCTCTAATTTTTAATAAGATCCTTTGAAAAAATTTCCACATTTTATAGTTGAACTTACTCATATTAATGTGGTTAACATTGACTCTTTAATTTATAATTCATAATTACATATAGAATTAGTCAAATTCATTCACAGATTCCGAAAAATATATTTTCATTTTTTAATATCCTATAAAATATAATAAAAAAATATATTCAACGATTATATAAGTACTAGAGAATTTTATTTGTCGTATCTCATAATCTTCTAATGTTATTTTTATATTTATCTAACACATCATCAAAACTTTGTAAAAAAACATATCATCTTATTAACTATTAGACATTAGTATATTTTCATTTTGATAATACATCATGAATTTACTCACATTTCTTACATTTTAAATTAAAATTCCATTGGTCTATGTCAATTTATACTGATTGATTCATATTTCAATATTTATCTTTTGAATCCACCATCCATACCTACTCATGAACAGCCTTTCATTAATTATACCTTATGCAATTTAACTCATCATGAATCAAAGATTCATGTAAAAACGTTGTGATAACAGTTATTAAAAATTATTGACATATTATCTTCAAACATTACTATCAATCATTTTAGTTAGATCGAAATTAATACCTCCCCAAAATAACTCATCATCTGAATGTGATCTGGCTCATCATTCATGGATCACCATTTGACTTATGGATAATAAATTCCATATTTGAGAATATATTTTAAATACACAACACTTATGTTAAAATTTTACCCAGATGTATCACATATGGTTTTGTCTTTTCTGCATTTTGTTTTACTAGAGACCCTTATATATTGTTTTAGAATTTTTCAGATTTCAAATTTTCATAGTGGAGATAATATTATGTATTCATGTAATATTTTTTAATTCTTTTGAATGTTATAGTGTGATATAGAAATATATTATGTATGATAAAATATACTACATATCACATATAATTCTTCTCATTGTAATCTTTTTCATACTCCATATAATTTTCTAACCTCTAAATTCATATAACATCTAGGGAACCAAACAATTTAATTAGAAACTCAATATAAAAGTAGAATAAAATTCTATGGGAATCATTTCTTATTCTAGAACATTTTTAACTTCTAGATATAGAACCATGTCACATTAAAACATTCCATACAAATTGATACCTTTAGAAAAAATAGTTCATTATTCAACTATTTCATGAAAATATTATCATGCACAAGATTGGAAAAAAATAAAAAAATTCAACAATTCAACAATTCTATTTGGTTTTTCAGTGGTAAAAAATTAATATCTTAAATGAGAATGTCCTTATTTATTATACACTACTCCCTTTCCCTTAGATAATCTATATAATTTCACTAAATCATTATAAAATATTCTATTACCATTGGATGAGTATTTTAACTTTAATTTTTTATATTCATTTCTATATGATTCAAAGATATGATCAAAGTATGTAATCATAAGTATATACAATCATGTTACATAAAACTAATTATTTCAAAAAATAATGATTTTTGTAATTAAATATTACACTATCTATTACAAAATAATAAATTATTGATAATTATATAAATTATTAGAAATAATTGATGCATACACCTCTCTATAAATAGTGTGAGTCAAGACACCATTTGTGGGGGAATATAGTGCCATTGTACTCACAGCTCTTATGTGCACTCCAATGGACATGTAGTTTCACTTATTATATTTAAACCCATGTTTAGTAAGAGGATTTATTGTTTTGTATCACTTATTTTATTCTGTCTTATCCAGTCTTTTTGGTTATGGATTAAAATAAAATATATTTATTTGTATTTTAATTCTTTCTATGTTGTTTCATCTATATAACCGATAGGTAAGTTTGTATTGAGTACATATAATTTCTTACGGTGAATAGGTTGTATGTCTGTTTTTCAAGAAGTATAATTTTCAAAAGAGCTATATTATATTATATGAATGAACTAGTCAAGTAATATATTTTTTAAATAAAGTTATTATGTTATTCCCAATAATGAACCATAATCTAGGATGTTATACAAAATCCCCTAGGGACAAGGGAACCCCATTTGGGTCATTTATCCTCTGAATTTTGAATGATTCAGAAATCCTAGAAAGATTCATTATAAATCATGTCAGTGTGGGGTATTTTTTTATAGTATTATAAGAACTGATAATGGAATGTTAGCAGTTAAGGGGTACACCATGTGAAATTTTAAACCACATGGTTGTGTAAGAAACCTAATATAACAAGGGTTTCCTGATGTTTTGTTTTATTAGAATAGGCATGACTGAGTTCTTTATATGATTATCTCGACTCTGAATTTCAAAACATGGGATGGGGGTATATAGCTTAACCAAAATCTAGTTTTTGTATTTTACATGAAACAGGTGATCAATAGAACATTATTACATGTGAATTCAATTTACTATGGTTGATATATGCACATGACATTAACTAATTATAATCCACTAATAAATTAATCATTTTTTAATCAATTTTATATTAGGGTTTATGTAGTTAGTTAAATTTGTTCACATGAATAATTTAATGTTATTTTTATTCATTTCATGGGAAAAATTTTATTACTAAATAATATTAATTTCATTATTAGTTGTGTGTGGTTAGAATAGATTTATGATAAAAAAATATTATAGACTGGGATCTTTATCCTCTATTTAGTATTATATTATTTAACATTAATTGTTTTTTACATTCTATATTTATTTGAAATAAGTTTCATTGTACAAGATAATATATGGGAGTACTATTTTTATTTCTAATGGGAATAAAAATATTTTAAATTTATATTTTTGAAACTGAAATTGGTTTTTACATATAGTGTTTATTTATAAATCGTAACATTTTATAATGAAATCTGTAAATAGTTCTTTTAAATTCATTATCTAAATAGAGTATATTATAAAAAATTTAGTTATTGGATATTAATTCCAAATTAAATATTTAAATGGAATTTTATTTTTATAAAAACTATTTTAAAAAATAAATGTATTTGAGGAATTGGAAGCTGATGGTTAGATTGTCCTGTGAAAACCATGAAATTCTTTTAGAGGTTCTAGATGTTGTTGAAGTTGATCAACCCCATGTATAAAAATGATTTTTCATTAGGTTAGATAGATAACTTATAATAACATAATGAATAAACATTATACTTAATGAATATATATGAAACCTAAAAAAAGGAATATCTAAACAATGATATTATTTTTCACCTTATCTTTTTAATTAATTAAAAAATAATAATTTCCCCAATTTTTAGAATCATTCATAAAACAATATATTGATTGTTCAAACCCTATAAATGTAATATCATATTTGTGAAAACAAATCCATTGTAGAATCCTTCTAGAAGTTGTACACATATTCTTCATAATATTGGAGATTCATTAATGGATCTATGGGGTCTATAATAGTGGTAATTATCATCTTGAATCAATCAACATTCACAAAAACATGATCCTTCTGGCTAGAGGATGATCTATGTTTTTCACATTTTCTTTAGATGGAAGGAGGATGTGGATAAATTATATTTTTCACGAGATGAGCCTTAGATATGATCTATTGTGATTGATTTTTTCTAGACAGGGGATGTTTTGTACAACCCAAAAATAATTTCACACAAACAAAGTCATACCAATGAAATCAAACATTTTATTAAATAATATTACTTGGTATATATACTGATAAAGTTTAATATTGGTAATTTCACAAAAGGTTCTTAATCAATTAATTAACCTATTATATTTCCCATTCCAATAATAATAAAAATATGACTATAATTATATATATTAGATAACCCCATGAATCAATATTAAGATATAAAATATCAATTTCAATAATCCAAAAAATTACTTATCAATTTGAATGATATTTAAGATTAAATCATTATAGTTATTGATCCCTTAACTTAGCCCTTTTACCTTCTTCTACATTATCAAACAATGAATAAATATTATATTCTTGGTCATGTAAATAAATACTTATATAATATTAAATCTCAAAAATATGGTGACTAAATATATTTGATCATTAAATCCAAAATTAAAATTATTCCTTGATTTTGAGAAAAAATTTATTCCAAATGAAAAATTCAAATAGAATTTTACATATATCATTGAAACCGCTTTTCCTATGACCCTCTATTCCTTTTTCTTAGAGGAATTAGTCAAGTCTATCTAAATTTAATATCAATATCTAGTAACATATAATATATTCAATAGAGAGAGTTGTTAATTTCAAAATAGAAATAACCTTATATGAAAATCAATTTTTTATATAGTTCTTTTTTTTTATATTTCATCATGTAGGTTATATAAAAGTATCATCAATCTATGAGATATATATTACTTTCTATGAATTCCTTAAATTCTAGAGTTGGTTCCATAGAACTAGATTTTATGTACATTAATTTTAGCTATATTTATTTGATTGAATATTTATAAAAATATTATAACTTCATGATTATTCTTTTAAGTTATGTAGTATGTGATAATGTCATAAGAGTAACTCCCCCACTAAAATTTAATAGAAGGTCCCCTCTATGATAATAAATTTTAGGTTACTTGATAATATTCTTAAATATATGTTCTATAGCTAGGTGATTTCATTTTATGAGGGAAGAATTGTAACATCCTGCCCCATCTAATTGGATTGAGAGGGTGTAGGAATGCTACTTGGCCTTAAAAAACGTTCCTAAGGCAACCAAGGATAAAACTAAATTCTGAGGCCTTCGAGAATAAATTAGGGAACAATTTTACCTTAAGATAAAATCAAAAAACCAAATAGTCCTCTATCAACATACTACGTGATGCATGTTGACAAAACAACCAAACTCATACATTACCAAAAGAAATCCTAGCAGTTCACAGTAAAACCCTACACAAAATTAGTGTACTATGAAAAAGACTAAAAAAATACCCAAAATATACCAAGACACACTCCATAGCTCCACACCAAGATCTATGCTCCAAGAACCACCAAATCTCCCAAGCATCACTACGGACCACTAGCAATGAGATACTTTACCTTTACCGGTGTCCCAGAATACGACATCTGCAAAAGCACTCATGTTCCAATATAAGGGGTGAGTACATTCCAGTTGGATAAAACCATTATAAAATTTATATAAAGTAGTTTATAAAAAATAATCACAAGTGAAACCATTACCATAAGAAAAACTACCCTTACAAAGCCACCTCATCCAAACAAAGAAACCCAAGGGAAATCCAAACAATCATGCCACAATCCATCTCACCATTTAACATTAGCAGAAAAATTTCCATCTTGCAAAACAATTCACAACTAGACAACCAAAACGGTGGGACATCTGCCCATCCTCTTCACCCCATTCTCCTCTAGCGGTACATCCCAACCACTACCCATAACAGTGGTTCTTCCGACCACTATCCATCACATTTTATAGTGATACTTCCAACCCAATTCCCTTATGGTGGTTCTTATGATCACTATCAGTCAACTCTTATAGTGAGACTTCACGCCTACTTCCACACAACTAACACAAGCCATAACACTCAATCAACCTACAATCTCAAAGCATCCAAGGCCGCATAATGAGCACACCACCATTTCTAACACATTCCAATTCACTTTAATAGATCATTTGTTTATTAAAAACAACCATTAATCGTTTTGCATGACAAAAAACACTTCAATAAAAAAAATCTTTGTTGAAAACCACTTTTCATCAACCATGTTCACAAATCAATCTTAGAAACCCATTTTGAAATCTCTATTTTAAAATCCACAACAAGGGCATTTCACCACAACACCCTTTTTTCCAAAAATCTCCATAACATCCCCAAATTGATTTCAAACCTATGTTTTATATAAAAAACACAATTAGTTTTAAGCAAAAAAATTAATTGTAACCAAATTCATGTTCTGGGAATGTGTAGTCAAGATAAAAGCCACATACCTTTAGGGTTCCGATGAAATCGACCCACAAGCAATCGCACCACAAATCAAGCTAACGCACCAACAAAACCACTCTATACACCCTTCCTTAACATCCACAAGACATGAAATCAACACCCAAGGAAACCACAAACCTATATCTACATGAAACAGATGTAGATCAAGAAAACCAAGAATGGGAGAAGAGTATATCTTGAGGAAACCCAAGAGAAACCAAGGGTGGAGACTTACCCAGGAGAAACCACCTTGAAAACCCTTTGAATTGATTCCTAAATAAATGGGAGAGACACTTCAACCATTGAGAAGAGAAAATAATGAGTCAGGATTGGGAGGGAGGAAGCACGGAGACAAAATGAGGAAATCCTGAGTGATCTTGTATTTTAAAACCCTGTTTTTAAGTGGCCTCACGGTTAGCCTGCACGGTTTTGAAAATTGTGCGCTAACCATGCACATGAAACTGTGTTGATCAGAGGGATATGCATGTTTTCCTCGCATGATTTGGAAAACCATTCATAGGCAGTGCGAAGCCTATTGTATCCCCATCACGGTTTCTTAGAGAAGACGCATGGTTTCCCCTAAACATGCTAAAACCGATCACCTTAAGAAAAGCCTCGAAAAATATTCAAAACCATTCCAAACTCTCCCAACCTCTTCCCAACTCATCCCAATAACATAAACACCTGAAAATTCATAAGAAAGGAAACATACCTTAAAATATGGGTGCTACATTCTCCCCACCATTGGAATTTTTTTCCTTAGAAAATAGGGAACCATTTCTTTGCTGGAAGAGCTCTGTCCATTTCCCAGCAATCTCTTTCCCCTACTTCCAAGTCTCCTCTTGAATTTGATCATGATTCCAAAAAACCTGAACTAAACTAATGCTTTTACCACACAATACTTTCTCTTTCCTATCCACAATCCACACTGGCATGTGCACCTAGGAAGCATCCAGTTCTAGCTTAACATGACCCTAATGAATCACATGTTCACGATACGGCTAATATTTTTTCAACTACGACACATGAAACACATTGTGAACCCAACTAAAACATGGTGGAAATTCCAAATGATAAGAAAACTCTTCAATACTCTCATGTATCTCAAAAGGCCGAACATACCTTGTAGATAACTTACCCTACTTCCCAAATTGACGATGTCCCAACCTTGGAGAGATTCTCAAAAGCACATGATCACCCACCTTGAATGACAACAGTTATTGATGATGGTCTACATAATATTTATGACAACTTTGAGTTGTCTCCGTCCATTTCCTAATCGACTTTATTTTATTCATAGTCTCTTGGACAACGCCCTGTCCGATCATCGTAGTCGTGCATTTTTTTCACCCAACATATTGGAGAATGACACAGACGCCTATATAAAGCCTCAAACGGTTCCATATGAATCCAATCCCGATAACTGTTATTATAGGATAACTCCAATAACTGTAAGTTCTCCTCCCATGAACCAACAATGTCCATCAAACAGGACCTTAGCATATCTTCTAATGTTTGTATCGTCCTCTCAGATTTTCCATCCGTCTAAGGAATATATGTCGTGCTCATAGTCAACTGTGTCCCAAGGTCTTGCTGTAAGGATTTCCGAAAATGAGATGTAATCCTCATATCTATATTTGATTCAATGGAAATTGGAACACCATGCCTCTTTATAACCACCAAAATGTAGATTTTGGACAGATCCTCCACCGTATAAGATTCAAAATTCAGGATGAAATGTGCCCACTATGTGATCTGATCCACTATCACCCATATGGAATCATGATTCCTGAACATTCATGGGAGACCTGCCACAAAATCTATTTCTATATGCTCTCATTTCCACACTGGGATAGGTAAAGATTGGAACATTCATGCAGGCAACTGATGCTCTTCCCTGACTTACTGACAAGTCAATCATCTAGAAACTAACTTGACCACATCCCTTTTCATACCTAACCACCAACACTACACCTTCAACGCCTTATACATTTTCTAAATTTCTATGATGGATAGCCAATTAGGATTGATGATAATCCCTTAGAAGTTACTCCCGACAAGCCACTGTTACCACCATTCAACTATGAAAACATAAGACTGAATTCCAATTCAGTTACTATCTCTCATTGGTCTCCCCACCGTTGAGTTTTGACCTCATCGCCATACAATCAGAATCATATGTATGTGCCTCTTTAACCAAACCATCCATGTCAAGAACCAATAAAACTGGAAAGAAGACCGCTCTATCACCCTGGTCCTCACATTCCACCCTCATGACAGCTATGATCGATATCAACTGCCACAGATCTAATACCTACATCACCACATGAGAATAATATTTCCTACATAATCCATCGGCCACCGAATTACCATTATTTTGTGTGTACATTAAATTGAAATCAAACATCTATAGATATTCCATCCATATCCATTGCCTCGGGTTCAAATCTCTTTGTGAAAAGATATGATTTAAGCTCTTGTGATCAATAAACACAGTTCATTTCTCACTGAAGAGATAATGACGTCATATTTTTAAAGCATGAACCACTGCTACTAACTCCAAATCATGTGTCGGTTAGTTCTTCTCTTGAAACCTCAACTTTTGTAAGCCATATAAAACCACATGATCCTTGTGAATGAGTACACACCCCAACCATGATCTTGATGTTCCACAATACACCACATACCCTTTCCATGGATCTAAAAAAAATTTATGCTGATGTAATGTGACACTTTAGCTCTTAAAAACATTTTTGACACTAATAATCCCATTAAAATGGAACACTCTTCCTTGTCGAAGTTGTCATCGGCGAATCCAATCATGATAAATCATGAAAAAAACATCGATAATACTCAGATAGACCATGGAAGCTCCATATCTCGAAAAAAAATTTTGTGGTTTCTAGGATATAATCACCTATATCTTTTACGGATCAACAAAAACACCCCTCTCAGAAATAACATGGCCAAGGAAATGAACCTCTTGTATCCAAAAGTCACAATTTTACAATTTTTCACACACCCAATGATCCCTCAAGATCCCCAATATACACGCCAAGTAAACCTCATGATCTACCCTTGTCCAAGAATACACCAGTATATCATCAACAAATACCATAAAGAAGCATCGAGATATCTCAAAAATATCCAAGTCATCAATTCCACGAACGCCGCTAGTGCATTCATTAGACCAAAGGGCATAACCACATACTCGTAATGGCCTTATCTACATTGGAATGATGTTTTTAGAATATCCTCCCTCCACAACCGCATCTGAAGATACCCTGATCATATGTAAATCTTGGTGAACCACTGATCTCCCCTCAACTGGCCAAAAAAATCATCAATGCGTGGAAGTGGATGTCAGTTATTTATCGTAACCTGATTAAGTCTAAAATAATCAACACATATCTGCGAGGTTCCATCATCATTTTTAAAAAAACATAACAGTTGCTTCCCACAAAGGTGTTCTAGGCCGGATGAACCATTTGTTTTCTAACTCTTCCAACTGCACCTTTTATTCTCGCAATTATGCAGGTTCCATTCGGTAAGATGGAAGTGAGATAAGACCTATCCCCAGAAGAAGATCAAGAGTAAACTCTACTTATCTCATCGGATGAAACCTTGATAATTATTTGGGAAGTACATCCATAAACTGATGAAAAACTAATGGAAGAAAACACTTCTCAAAACCATCCACTACTAGAAAATATGAATTCATTAACAGGTATGATTTTATTCCAACCACTGGTGCTAACATGCCTGTTGCACCCTGCTTCTCATTCTTCTCCCCTCAAAAGAGATGTATCACACCATCCTTCATCACAAAACTAACCATTCATGCATAAAATTCAATGTGGGCCTTAAAATATTTCAACCAATCAATTCCCAGTATAACATCGTACATATCCATCTCAAGCACTGAGATGTCCCATGTCAATTCTATGCCTTCCACATCAAAAACATTGCTTCAAAATAGAAAGGATTAACACTCTCTTTGACCCAAAGGCATTTGTAGTTTCAAAATAGAAGGCATCATTACCACGTGTATACCCAACAAATCTATGATGTAATAAGAAAGAAAATAATTCGAAGAACCCATATCAAATAAATCTTGCATCAATGTGGAATTTTAAAGAACCATATCCCGCACTGTGGATGGTCTCGACTGATCATCCACCATAACCTACTCACCTCTTAAAAACAATGGGATTTCCACACTCTTCTCTTTATTTCCCTATTGAGGAGTCATGGTATTCCGAGAATCGCTATGACCCACTTTACACTACTGTCGTGGGGTATGTTGTTGCCCTTGTCCTGCTGAGACATAAGACCCCTATGGACCCTGAGGAGTGTCACAAACACCCGACCTTGGAGCATCACAATAATAACATTTCATATGCCCAATATGCTTAAAATTATGGCATGATCGAGGTTGGGTCATACAATCCTGCTTGATGTGGCTCGTACAACCACACTGAAAACATCCTGGCTTACTCTGATGCTTCAGAGGAAGATTCAATGATCGTATAGTTGTATTCTGAGTCATACTCCCACCCTAGAAAAAAGTGTACCTATTTTTTTTGAACCCAGAATTCGAGTTCCCACTATTCCCCATGGGTACTAATATACATCCTCCACTCGCAGCCCCAAATAGATCACTTTTGGCCACCGAGGCTCTATTCACCATCTCCGTATAGTCCTCTATACACAACACTACTATCTTGGACCGAATGTCCTACCTCAAACCAGCTTTAATGATACAGGATTTCAATGATGTAATACCTTCCACCTCAGGTGAGAACCTCACTATGTTTATAAACTTAACAGTATACTCTGTTATCGAACAATTCTTATGTTTCCAATAGAATAAATCTGTTGGGTGCTGAATTATAAATGTATTAGGGTATAATTTCTTGTTTAACAATTCCTCAAATTCATCCCATGTCATAACTTGGTCCATTCCAACTTGGACAGCCAACTCTCACCACGGAAGGGAATGATCTTCCAACATATACGTGGACAACTTGTCTTTAAACTCAGTCGGTGTTCCCAAGAATTCGACGAGATTGTTCATTCTATGGAACCTATCTTTTTCCCTCTCTGGATCTGAATCACCCCAAAAGATGGGTGGATTTTTCCTTTGAAACTGAATTGTAGAATCCACAAGCCTTGGTTCATCTACTTTATTCACACTTCCTATAACTTGGAAATCTTTCACTATACTTTTTCACTAGCTACTGGTTCACCTGAGGCTTAGGCGCAACCACATTTTTAGCAGCCTCCTCCGGTTGGTCTCTACGACGCCTACCTAGTGCCATATTTATTCATAAAAAACAACAATGAGTCCTTATATTTTAGCAACAAATTATTCAAAAATTCTTGTTTTGTTACATTACAACTATCACAACTAGCCTTTCCATATGTTCACATTTCCCATATTGCACTATTTTGAACAATCCACCATGTTTTGAAAATCAGTCCAATTTCAAAATACCACCATTTTCCATGTTTCAAATCATTCCATTTGGAAACCCAATACATATTTTCAAAATTAACACATTCATATCCCAACATAATTCATTATACCCCAATGAAATATGCATCATAGTGGGAATTTATTTCTACCATGCATTCCATGCTCATCTTATTGGATACACCCACGCCAATGAGATATCCAATTCCTATAAGTGTCTCCAAACACTTATGTACCCAACTCCCTGGTAACATGAAGTTTAACATAACAAGGTTAACTACATCCTTTTATGTTATACATTCCATGTTCTTACAATCTTACACCTTGCTACCATTCCGACTCAGGGAATTGGGCAACAAAAAATGTCAACACCAAGACCAAAAATCAACCCCAAGTATTGAAGAACTACTCTCACATGAAATCCAAGGATCAAAAAAATTAATACCACTTGTAACATCCCACCAAATCTCATTGGATTTAGAGGGCAGAGGAATGAAACTTGTCCTTAAATAACATTGTCAAGGTGCCAATGGTAGGAAATAAATGTCGTGGGCTTCAAGAATAAACTAGGGAATGATTTTCCCTTAAGATTACACCAACGATCCAGATTGTACACAATCAAAAAACTACATGAGGCATGTTGAAAAAAAAACTAATACATTACCAAAAGACAATAAAGTTTTTCACTATACAACCCAATGACAAATACAACCAAACAAAATATCAGAGTACAATATGGAAGACTAAACAAGAGACCCAAAATATACCAAGGCACACTCCACAGCTCCACACCAAGCTCCAGGCTCCAAGAACCACCACATCCCCCAAATATCACTACAATCCTCTAGAAATGAGATTCTTTACCTTTAACTATGTCTTAGAATACAACATATGAAAAAGCATCCATGTTCCAAATAACTGGTTGAGTAATAATCCTCAGTTGGTCTTCCCTAATGACTACCATACACAAACCACTAGGATAAAACTGTCAAAAAATTTATATAAAGTGGTTTATATAAATTAATCCCAAGTAAAATCATTAGTATAAGCAAAACATACCCTTACCAAGACACCTCACCCAAACCAAGAAACCCAAGGGACATCCAAACAATCATGCCATACTCCATCTTACAATTTAACTTTAGCACAACAATTTCCATCTTACAAAACAGTGTACAAAAAGAAAACCAAAAAAGTGGGACTTCCGCCCATCCCGTTGACCCCATTCTCAACTATTGGTACTTCCTGACCACTTCCCATAATGGTGGTTATTCCAACCACTATCCATCACATTTTATAGTGAAACTTCCTACACACTTCCCTAATGGTGGTTCTTCCGACCACTATCCATCAAATTTTATAGTGAGACTTCATACCGACTTCCACACAACCAACACAAGCCATAACACTCAATTAACCAAAAATCATAAAGCATCCAAGGCCGCATTATAAGCACAACACCATTTCCAACACATTCTAACTCACTTCAATAAATCTTCTATTTTTTGAAAACACCCTTTAATCGTTTTCCATGCCAAACAACATTTGAATAAAACAACTTCTTTATTGAAACCCATTTTTCATCAACTATTTTCACAAATCAATCTCATCAACCCATTTTAAAATCATCCTTTTGAAATACACAACACGAGTATTTCACCACAACTCCCCTTTTTCCTAAAAATCTATAAAACAACAACATAGGGATTTCCATCATATTTTTCACATAAAAAACACAATTAATTTTATGAAATAAAAAATAATTTTAAGCAAGAATCAATTTCTAGAAAGGTGGAGTCGAGAGAGAAGAAACCAACCTTTAGGGTTCTGGTGAAATCGACCCATGAGAAACCACACATCAAATCCGGCGAGCACACCACCAAAACCGCTCAATATCCCAATCCCTAACATCCAAAATCCTAAAAATCAACACCCAAGGAAACCAAAACCCTATATATACATGGAAAATATGTAGATTTATAATCAAAATAATGGGAGAAGAGTCGATCTAGAGGAACCCCAAAAGAAACCAAGAGAAGAGACTTACCAGGGAGAAACCACCTCAAAACCACTTCTAATCACTTCCAAAATGAGTGGGAGATCCCCACCAACCATTGAGAGGAGAAAATCTTGAGTGAGGCTCTTGTGGGAGGAGTCATGGAGAGAAAATGAAGTAAGCCCGAGTGAGACTGGCTTTTAAACCCTTATTTTTATGTGGCCTTTTAGTTTTCTCGCACTTTTTAGAAAACCGTGTGCTAACCGTGTTCATGCCACTGTCTTGAGAGGAGGGTTCTGCACTATTGCCTCACATGGTTTGGAAAAATGGGAAAGGGCTATGTGATGCCTGTTGTCTCCCCTTTTACAGTTTTTTGGAGAACACGAACGGTTTTCCCTTGTTGTTCTCAAACCGTGTGCCCTTTGAATAGCTTACAAACTTATTCAAAACCATTCCAAACCCTGTAACACCCTGACCCCAGTTACCCAGAGTCGGTGCATTATTTTAATACATTAGCATGATTACAAGGAATCAATCCCCAAAGGACCGATTAGCTTAGCAGTCTTGGAAAATAGATTATATACATGAATGTTACATTACACCTCATAACATACAAAACAACATAAATAACCCTTTTTGAATTCCATTATTCCTTTGTCTTAACCCTACATATCAATCGCAATATACTTCTTAGAATCCTGGGAAAAATAAAACATAGAAAAGGGGTGAGCTCAAATGCCTAGTAAAGATAACAATATAGCGGAAACTTTCATAAATAAGAATAAACATTTAAGGTAATGTATAACTAAAACAAAAGCCTTTTAAACTTAAACATCAACATAGTATGGAAAAAATAAAATGAAATAATTCAATTTACATATTCACATGGATATTCTACTAATCGAATAATCACAAGTAATATCAACAACCACTTTCATAATGATGGAATGCATAATTCCAGACTATCATAACCACATAGCCAAGGCCTCGTTCCAAGACTAAAAATAAGATTTTGTCAAGGCCTTGTGCCAAGACACAAGTTTGTCTCATGAGACCTACCGATGCATCGAGGAGCTGTAGCGGGCTCCACCCTTCACTTACTAATTACAATGCATTACCATATGAAAAGGTTTAAACATAACATAAACATTCATATTAAAACTAGCATACAAAATGTCAATACTTTCTCCATAAACCATGAATGGTATAAAATAACACATCCACAGTAAAAAATATCAAAAAACCTTCAATAAAATATAAAAGTTTTGTATCATAATAAATCAACTTCAAATAAGCTTAAAATCTATCAAAGGATGTTGACATAGATGAAATCAAAACTATTTGGGAGAAATATCTCTTTTCTCGAAATCATTGAAAAGTCCCACATTTATAAAGGAAGTAATTTAAAAGAGATTTTTGAATCAAAGTGTCCCATAAAACATTGAAACTTTTGAAAAGAAATATCATTTCAAAACATTCATGTCCTTATAAATAAATCCTTAAAATCATTTTGAAAACATGGACATTAATTAAAAATATTTAGAAAGATAAATCTTTAAAACATTTAAAATTATGATCTTGATAAAGAGTACCTTTCACAAATTCTTAAAATATTCATTTTGAAATCATTTAAAAGTCACATAATTATAAAATAAAACATTTACTTTGAAAATATTCTTATAATATTGTAAGGGAATCTTCAACGATTTTATAACGGCAGAAAATAACAGCACCTGCCGTATAAGTTTAAAAAGACATTCTTACCTTAAATTTGTCGAAAAGGTTAAAAAGTACCTTGTTTGGAAAATGATGGAAAGATTCATTTATAAACCACTTATAAAAGTCAACAAGGGTATAAATGACATTAACCCATATTCTAGTAAATAGTAAAAAATGTTTTGAAATACATTTTTAAGAAACATGGATGTGGATGATAAAGAAATCCCAGTAGATTATTACGTATAAACAACCTCGGATAATGAAGAGATTGTGAAATAACCCTTACCTTGTACTTTTCCTTGTTTGGGGGTAGGTTAACATCCTGTATAAAGGTGAAATAATTTTTATTAAATTATACAATAATCATATACATTAATATGATATCTTATATGATCTTTTAACATTGATTTGATAATGATATCTTAATATTATCGTTGTTTCGGGTGTTAACTTACTCATTTTGATTTATATGTTTTGTTACGTAAGACGTGTTTGTCATGGATAGATTGATTATTAATCATATCCATAATGATATCAAGTCCTTAAACATTATATTTTAATCATCAAATTATAATTATAGTTGAATGGATACGATGGAGAATAAATCTCATCACGTTCCTGGAGACGGTAGTCCGTACGTACGCACGAGCGAAAATATCATTATTTTGGTATTAAAATAATATATAATTGGATGGTATATCATATATAAAGAATAATTATCATGTTATATTTATTATTTACATGAATTACACATCATTATTATACCCATCCAAATAATAATTTATTTAATAACATTACACCACGAGTTGGAGACGGTAAGCCGTACGTACACACATATGGTGACATGTCATTCAAAGGATGGATAGAATACTGAATATGGTTGTACCATATTTATAATAACATCACAGTATATATAAGATACTGGAGTTATTATTTTATAATGGTAATAACAAAGAAAGAAGAAGTTGAAGAAGAAAGGAACTTGAAAGGGGGTGGTGAAAACATTACCTCTTCTTCGGGTTCTTCCTTTTGATTTGATTGAAAGGGCTCCTTAGGATAGATTTATGACTAAAGGAAGGCATCTAGGATGAATTTAGGGAAGTTGAGAGATTATTTTGGCAGGGGTTGGCCGAACTGAAAGTCTTTGAAGGTGTGAATTAATGAGAAGGGGGAGTTCCCTTTTATAAGAGGGTGAGGGGAACCTTTGGAAAAGCTAGAAATATTATTTTATAATAAATTCATATTCGATTTCTAATGGCTCCAAAGTAGATTATTTAAAGTTTTAGGTGAGGATGGGTCGAAAACCACTCAAACAATAGAATTTAGACAGGTTTGGGTCATTATATTAACCTTATCGTTTAGTTTTAACTCTTAGTTAATTAGTTTGAGACTTACCATGTCACTTTGTATTTTTATAATATATAGTTAATAAACTTTCTCAATAACTCCAAGTGACCCCCAAGTGGTACATTAATGCTACATATATCATGATATAAGTCTCTTTGAAGAATATTAGATTTTTAGGAATTTAATATCAATTAATAATATAATATTTGTTTTAAAAACTCTTTTATGTCAATTTTGACACTATTCAATAAATGATTTTTGTAAAAATCATAACAGAATGATTACTTCGAAATAAGTTGATTACATAAATCTTAACATGTTATATTAACCTATAAAATTAATTTAATTAATAAAAAGTCTCAAATATTATTTATTTGGGAATTTATAATATCAATTATTTTAATTTTTCACTATTATGGTAATTACTGCATCATAATTGTGTCTTAAATAAATTAAATTATTTAATGTATAAAAATTATAAATAAAATATCATTATGTATGAAATCTTTTTATCTTTCTAATGAATATTTACAATCGAATTTATATTATGTATAACCCTATATTAAAAATGTTTTAGTAAATAAACTTTGATTTTAACTCTTTTAACTCTTCTTTGAATTAAATAATAAAAAATGTCCTAATCTAATCCACATGGACCTAAATGATAATCTTTTATTACTAAGGCTGTTTTTGGTCGATATACACTTGTCCAATAGAATAAGGACATGTGTTATGGTAATATTAATATTATTTTTACCCTTAATTACCCTATTTACAGTTAACCATGGTAAATAAAAATAAAAAGTTACTATTCACCAAAAAAATTCATCTCATTGAACCACATTTTAATCCTTGATATTAACCGTGTCTCTCGTATTTTCAAAATTCCACTCACAGAAGCGGTAAAATTATGTTTTATGAAAAATTCATTTTTTTAACTACCACTTTGTGGTTTCACTATTCATCAAAAAATAAAAGTGTCTAGAAAAATAACAAAAAATAGGCCTAAGATATATTTGATATTATGAATTCAAAAATGATGTCTATTTTTCCAAATTCAAAACATATCAGTTGCATTTATTAATTGAAAAATTAATTCACGTCATCAAAACAAATAGCGTGTTTTTAAGAGATAATAACTGTCAAAAGATTGACACTTGTTTATGTCTGGTTTAATTGTGAAATTATGTACAATGACCAACATTGTATTAAATGGTAAAAATATATTCTAAATATAATTTAAAACCACTCAAATTCATAATTTATCAATATAAATTATTTTGATTAAAAAAGTTTCTTTTAATTAAAATTTAGTAATTTTCACTATTCATCAAACTATAAATGTTATCCGAAAAGTTCCAAAATTTCACCTTAGGCTAAATTCGATACTCCGAATACAAAAATAAATTCCATTTTGAGAGATAAAATTTATAAAATCTCAAAAAGTAGGTATTTCTATTCATAACGGCTAGTTTGATTGGTTGTGGTGTGTGTTATAAGTCGAAGTTGCGTACAACACACGCTACTGTATTATTCGAAGGAAAGCATACTGTGGAAGCTTGTTATGTTTCATTGTAAATTTTTTATGACCCCATTTAGTCAAATTGAATATATAAATGTTTAAAATATTGGATTTAAAAAGGGTTCAGTATTAAAAGTTGGTAAAAGTGCAATACTGAAAATAAATTTATTCTTACATTATGTCTACAAAACTAATAATAGGGATTCTAAAATTATAAGGATTATATGAAGTTTAAAATTTATTTAATACTATTCATAACCACTTTTTAATGGCTTGTTTGGTAAGCCATGGTGCGCTTGAACTCGGTGTTGCATGTAGTGCAAGTTATAGAATTATTTTGAAGAAATAACACACTATGAAATCTTGGGGTGTTACATTCTCCCCTCCTTCAATAAATTGCATCCTCAAAATTTGAAATTGTTCTTCGAAAATAAAAGGTTGAATATAGAAAATATCTTTGTGGGAAAACCCACATTGGAAATTGGGTTAATAAAATTTAGTCTTAATAAGAGGAAAAGAGAAATGAAAGGTTCACCACCAAATTATGATCTCTATTCGGAGAACATTAGTGGCAATTTGAGACATATAATTGGAGGAAAAATGTAAATATTTATAGGTAGTGATTGAGGTAATCAATCACAAACAAGTGTAAAATTGAGGGCCTTAAATTCATCAATCTATGGTGATTTAAAATACCATCAGTTCAGCAAAACATATGGTATTAGGGTAACACATTTTTTTTTATGATCCCTTCACTAAAGTATAAGAATTAATTTCTTCATTGAATAAGAGAAGAAGAAAAATACATACTTGACAAGTATAGTATCATCCTTTAACTAAGTTCTACCACAAACTCATCTTTCACTCTAAAAGATAATAGAACTTAAAAATAATATTCTATTTATCTTATTCATATAGGGGTAAAAAAATGAATTTATAATTCATCATTAAAAAAATGACATTAATCAATCCAGGACATCACGTGGGTTAGTGGTAGGTGATACACCCATGTCGCCCTTCGGTTGTGGGTTCAAGTCTCACGGCCTTGCCGGACGCGAAGGGTTACCGCCCGACCTCCGGGTTGTCCTTTTATGGAAATCCAAAATAATCCAAACTAGAACTATCCAAAATACTTCAGTCCAAAATTTATAAGGAAGGTAAACACAATGAAGATCCTTTTTTCTGCGTAATAACATGTGAACACCTTCATCATGTATTCTTTTAAAACACTGCAACATCCTGAATTACCATAAAACCTTATTGATTACATTCATGATCCCTTATTCCTTAACGAATAATAGATATAATCCTTCAATCCAAAAAATGTTGTAAACCACATAAATGATGGAATATACAAATCATTAATCAGTTTAAAGGTAGTCATGAATATCCAATATAATTTATCCAAATCAAACATGTATTATTCTAAAATCACTACCTCGGTATCAGAACCATATTATGGTTTATCTTTCTCTCTACCATACACTTTCCAAAAATTTAACCAGCTATTGATTCACTTTTCTTTGTTCCACACAATCTCAAGTCCTTAATGAAATAGTACTGTAGTACAATCCCTATATACTCCATAATAAATTATAACAAGTACATTGCCGATACAACACTCAAATGACATAATGAACATAAGAACTCTAATCATTCCTCTTCATCTGTGGTAGTATTATAACTTGATTATTATTCAATATCATCATTTTCGGCATAGTCTGATGACTGGTACATAGGTTCGCGTAGTGTCCAAACTCCTTGAAAATGAAGCATTGTACATTTGAAACCATTTTCATACCCTTGCAGTCACATACTTTGTGCCCTTTTCCTCCATACTTATAACAAACTCCCATTACTTTTAGGTATGTTCCAGGGTGTTTCTTCCCACAGTTATCACATATGGGGAAATTCTTTTTTCCCTCTTCCATTTATCCATCTTTTTCTCTTTCATCCTTTTCTTATCTTGCTTCCCTTCAAAGCCATATGACTCATTAAACTCTTTAGTTATCTTATACACACATGATATTATTTCTTCTTATGATGATAATACGTGGGAGACTATTTCCCTTCTAAATTATGGCTTAATACCATGAAAGATACGATCCTTCTTACTCTTTGGATCATACGTATTAAAGGAGTTCACATTCCTTCTACTAGGCGCCATTTCTATACAATAGCATAAACTAGGTCAGTTTATGAATTTCAATGAATAATTACAAACTTGTAAAATACCTAACACAAATTGAACAGTTTATAGATATAATCCATAATCATAAAAGTGTTTTTTTGAGTAAGTATATACTCATGATCCCTTCATAATGGTTTGTAAGGAAAATGAGAATTATCCTAAGCATATCCCCCGGGAGTGTCATAACCAAGAGTGCAGCAAGGCCCGTTGTCGTGCACTAGTTCCCATTCGAGTCTAGCTCAAAGCAGTTTTTTCGGGTTTTACACCTAGGTACATCTGTGCCAGAGCCGCCTCTACCTGCTCGTATCCAGACAGGGATGTATTGCTTGGAAAACTCACAAAATCTCTACAATACAAAAATTCTATGAAGTTCTTCTATACTAATCCTCAAAGTCTATCGTAGGGCTATGTGCTCTAATTAGAGTTTATCTAAATCTAGTTTCCAAGGTTATTGCTAAACTTCCTCGGATACCAACTGTAATGCCCTGACCCCAGTTACCCAGAGTCAGTGCATTGTTTTAATACATTGGCATGATTACAAGGAATCAAGTCCCAAAGGGCCGATCAGTTTAGCAGTCTTGGAAAATAGATTACCCACATGAATGTTACATTACACTTCATAACATACAAAACAACATAAATAATCCTTTATGAATTCCATTATTCCCTTGTCCTAACCCTGCATATCAATCAAAATATACTTCTTAGAATCCTGGGAAAATTAAAACACAGAAAAGGGGTGAGCTCAAATGCCCAGTAAGGATAACAATATAGCGGAAACTTTCATAAATAAGAATAAACATTTCAGGCAATGTATAACTAAAATAAAAGCCTTTTAAACTTAAACTTCAACATAGTATGGAAAAAATAAAATGAAATAATTCCATTTACTTATTCACATGGATATTCTACTAATCGAATAATCACATTCAATATCAATAACCACTTTCATAATGATGGAATGCATAATGCCAGACTATCATAACCACATATCCAAGGCCTCGTGCCAAGACTACAAATAAGATTTTGTCAAGGCCTTGTGCCAAGACACTAGTTTGTCTCATGAGACCTACCGATGTATCGAGGAGATATAGCGGGCTCCACCTGTCACTTACTAAGTCCAATTCATTCCCATATGAAAAGGTTTAAACATAACATAAACATTCGTATTAAAACTAGCATACGAAATGTCAAAACTTTCTCCATAAATCATGAATGGTATAAAATAACACATCCATAGTAAAACATTTCACAAAACCGTCAATAAAATAAAAAAGTTTTTTATCATAATAAATCAACTTCAAATAAGCTTAAAATCTATCAAAGGATGTTGACATAGATGAAATCAAAACAATTTGGGAGAAATATCTATTTTCTCGAAATAATTGGAAAGTCACACATTTATAAAGGAAGTAATTTAAAAGAGATTTTTGAATCAAAGTGTCCCATACAACATTGAAACATTTGAAAATAAATATCATTTCAAAACATTCATGTCCATATAAATAAATTCTTAAAATCATTTTGAAAACATGGACATTAATTAAAAAGATTTAGAAAGACAAATCTTTAAAACATTTAAATTACGATCTTGATAAAGAGTACCTTTCACAAATTCTTAAAATATTCATTTTGAAATCATTTAAAAGTCACATAATTATAAAATAAAACATTTACATTGAAAATATTCTTATAATCTTGTAAGGGAAGCTTCAATGATTTTATAACGGCGGAAAATAACCGCACCCGCCATATAAGTTTAAAAAGACATTCTTACCTTAAATTTGTCGAAAATGCTAAAAAGTACCTTGTTTGGAAAATGACAGAAAGATTCCTTTATAAACCACTTATAAAAGTCAACAAGGGTATAAATGACTTTAACACAAATTCTAGTAAATAGTAAAAAAAATTGAAATACATTTTTAAGAAACATGGATGTGGATGATAAAGAAATCCCAGTAGATTATTACGTATAAACAACCTCGGATAATGAAGAGATTGTGAAATAAACCTTACCTTGTACTTTTCCTAGGTTGGGGGTAGGATAACCTCTTGTATAATGGTGAAATAATTGTTATTAAATTATACAAGAATCATATACATTAATATGATATCATATATGATCTTTTAACAAGTCTTTGATAACAATATCTTAATATTATCGTCGTTTCGGGTGTTAACTTACTTGTTTTCAGTGATATGTTTCGTTACGTAAGACATGTTTTTCATGGATAGGTTGTATCTTAATCATATCCATAATGATATCAATTCCTTAAACATTATTTTTAAATCATCAAATGATAATTATACTTGAATGGATACGATGGAGAATGAATCTCATCGCGTTCGTGGAGACGGTAGTCCGTACGTATGCACGAGCAACAATATCATTCTTTTGTTATTAAAATAATATATAATTGGATGTTATATCATATATACAGAATAATTATCATGTTATATTTATTATTTACATTAATTACACATCATTATTATACCCATCCAAATAATAATTTATTGAATAACATTACACCACAACGTGGAGACGGTAAGTCGTACGTACGCACGTATGGTGACATGTCATTCAAAGGATGGATAGAATACTGAATATGGTTGTACCGTATTTATAATAACAACACAGTATATATATGATACTAGAGTTATTATTTTAAAATGGTAATAACCAATAAATAAGAAGTTGAAGAAGAAAGGAACGTGAAAGAGGGTGGTGAAAACATTAACTCTTTCTCGGGTTCATTCTTTTGATTTGATTAAAAGGGCTCCTTAGGTTGGATTTCGGACTAAATTAAGGCCTCTTGGATGAAGTGAGGGAATTTGAGAGAGTATTTGGGCAGGGTTTGGCCGAACTAGAAGGATTTGAAGGTGTGAATTAATGGGATGGGGGAGTGCCCTTTTATAAGAGGGGTGAGGGGCACCTTTGGAAAAGCTAGAAATATTATTTTATAATAAATTCATATTCGGTTTCTAATGGTTCAAAAGTATATTATTTAAAGGTTAAGGTTAGGATGGGTCTAAAACCACTCAACCAATAGAATTTGGACAGGTTTGTGTCATTATGTTAACCTTATCTACTAGTTTTAACTCTTAGTTAATTAGTTTGACACTTACCATGTCACTTTGTATTTTTATAATATATATAGTTAATAAAATTACTCTATACCTCCAAGAGACCCCAAAGTGGTCAATTAATGATACATATATCATGATATAAGTCTCTTGGAAGAACCTTTGACTTTTAGGAATTTAATATCAATTAATAATATAATATTTGTTTTAAAAACTCTTTTATATCAATTTTGACACTATTCAATAATTGATTTTTGTAAAAATCATAACAGAATTATTACTTCGAAAGAAGTTAATTAAATAAATCCTAACATGTTATATTAACATATAAAATTAGTTTAATTCATAAAAAGTCTCAAATTATATTTATTTGGGTATTTATAATATCAATTATTTTAATTTTTCACTATTATGGTAATTACTGCATCATAATTGTTTCTTAAATAAATTAAATTATTTAATGTCTAAAAATTATAAATAAAATATAATTAGGTAGGAAATCGTTTTATTTTTCTAATTAATATTTACAATCTAATTTATATTATGTATAACCCTATATTAAAAATGTTTTAGTAAATACATTTTGATTTTAACTCTTTTAACTCTTTTTTGTATTAAATAATAATAAATGTCTTAATCTAATACACGTGGACCTAAATGATAATATTTTATTCTTAAGGTTTTTTTGGTCTAGATACACTTTTCCAATAGAACTAGGACATGTCTTAGGGTAATATAAATATTATATTTACCCTTAATTACCCTATTTAAAGTTAATCGTGGTAAATAAAAATAAAAAGTTACTATTCAACCAAAATTATTTTCATCTCATTGAACCACATTTTACTCCTTGATATTAACCGTGTCTCTCGTATTTTTTAAATTCCACTCAAAGAAGTGGTAAAATTAAGTTTTATGAAAAATTCAGGTTTTTAACTACCACATAGTGGTTTCACTATTCATCAAAAAATCAAAGTTTCCAGAAAAATACCATAAATTAGGGCTAAGATATATTTGATATTATGAATTAAAAAATTATGTCTATTTTACCAAATTCAAATAATATCATTTTCATTAATTAATTTCAAAATTAATTCACGTCGTCAAAACAAATAGCGTGTTTTTAAGAGATAATAACTATCAAAGGATTGACACTTGTTTATGTCCGGTTTAATTGTGAAATTATGTACAATGACCAACATTGTATTAAATGGTAAAAATATATTCTAAATATACTTTAAAACCACTAAAATTCATAATTTATCAATATAAATTATTTCGATTAAAAAAGTTGTTTTTAATTAAAATTTAGTAATTTTCACTATTCATCAAAATATAAATGTTATCAGAAAAGTTCCAAAATTTCACCTTAGGCTAAATTAGATACTCTGAATACAAAAATGAATTCCATTTTGAGAGATAAAATTTATAAAATTTCAAAAAGTAGGTATTACTATTCGTAACGGCTAGTTTGATTGGTTGTGGTGTATGTTAGAACTCGAAGTTGCGTACAACACACGCTACTGTATTATTCAAAGGAAAGCGTATCATGGAAGCTTGGTATGTTTCATTGTAAATTATTGATGACCCCATTCAGTCAAATTGAATATATAAAAGTTTAAAATATTGTATTTAAAAAGGGTTCACTATTAAAAGTTGGTAAAAGTGCAATACTGAAAATGAATTTGTTCTTACATTATGTCTAAGAAACTCATAATATGGAATCTAAAATTATAAGTATTAATAAAATTTATTTAATACTATTCATAACCACTTATGAATGGCTTTTTTGGTAAGTCATGGTGCGCTTGAACTCGATGTTGCGTGTAGTGCAAGTTATAGAATTATTTTGAAGAAATGACACACTATGAAATCTTCTGTGTTACAAACCCTCTTTACCTTTTCCAAACTCATGACAAGAACTTTAAGCGCATGAAAAGGCATAAAAAGGGATAGATACCTCAAACCGGGGGTGCTACAAAAATGATACATGATATTATTGGTGGAGACTCACATGAAGTTTAGTAAGATTATCATGGTGTACGAACTTTGTAGTTTCCAATGCAAGAGATAATGAGAACATGACCTTCTCAGAGAAAATCAATGTTTTCATGATTCAATAAATGTTATTATATAAATATTTGTTTATTAATCATTAGGTAATATTATTATTATTAAAAAAATTATCAGTCCTTTGTTCTGATATATTTTGGAAAACTATGATGACTGATTTTTGTGGAAAAGTAAGATACATTAGGTGCACCATAAATAATATTTCATTAATGAATAAGCTAAGAAAGGATTTATAACTTATATTAAAAAGAATAATTTTATATATATGGTCCTTTTATGATAACTTAACATTCTAATTAAGACTATGTAAATTCTGATAAAAGGCATGTTCCCTTATAACAATTCAACAAAAGAGACATTGAGTGCATATGATGATGACACCAGCATGAAACCTGATTTATTAGAGATATCATGGTAAAATTATTATTTTACATATTAAACCATAATAAATGTTTTTATGTATTTTTGGAATTTATCTTATTTCTCCATAGGATCCTTAGCATGTTTCAAGATGTTAACCTCAGATTTTATGTAGTTCTTTAAAAATCCACTAAGAAAGAGGACTAGTAGGCTACACACTAAGTGTATCTAAAACCATTGTTCAGAATTTTTTTAGTGGTTGAATATATATTATTTCCATATTGGGTTTAGTAATTATTCTTGTTTTCTTGATCATGTTGATTTTATCACTAGTTTTTTCAGAGAATATTTTTGAGTGAAATATATAACAAATATTTATTTTCTATTTAGATAATATAAAATGTATTTACTTTTTAGAAAATAATGCTATGAATTTTATTTATTAATGAAATTGTCATTATTTATTGATTGTTAAATATTTTAATGGAATGGATGACGTATTTTAAAGGACCAATGATAAATAACACATATTAAGTATTTTATATGATTATATTGTAAACAATATGTTCAAGAATTAATATTAAATTTATTCATTTGTTTTATTCATTTCCAATAATAATAATAATAATAATATTATTATTATTATTATAGACATGGGGCTCCCTGGGAATTATGGAAATAAAAAAGGGAATATGCACAATTATTATTTTATAACCCTATCACTATATAAACCAAATTATGTTTTATCCATATGATGCTTTATAAAGATTGATTTTCCTACACAATGTCATCTAAAGGATCCTATCAATCCCTAGAGAGAAACTATCTAACAATGTTCTGATGAAAATAGAGAAACCCCACTCCACAAACCTCTCGA
This sequence comes from Viscum album, assembly GCA_963277665.1. Classification (NCBI taxonomy): domain Eukaryota; kingdom Viridiplantae; phylum Streptophyta; class Magnoliopsida; order Santalales; family Viscaceae; genus Viscum; species Viscum album. Next base: position 534,353,317 of record OY728138.1, on the reverse strand, counting down.
TTCTTAAGGGAATAAGGAGATTCCTACTTTGATGTGAATCCCATAATGGTTAAATATGAATTATGAAATCATTAGGATCCCCAGTTCTAAAACTCATGGATATATATATATATATATATAGTGAGGCTCAATGGTTTAGGTACATGTATTGATGATTGTGGGTGGGAAACTACACTTCATAACTATTGTTAAACCATTGTATAATGTATATATATTTTCAGATTCATAAATCATGAAATAATTCATTATAGTGTAATTATTTTTGTATTTTAAAATTAGTATAGATCATTGTGTCATGATCCCATATTTTGGTTTTAGAATTATTTCATCAATTAATCCTTGAATTTATTTCATTGATCATGGAATTAAAAGTCATTTAAATATTTGTAAAATAATAAATTATGAAAAAAATATGAGTTTTTCACAGCCAATAAAACAATTCGACTATTTCTATAAAATTATTGTTGAATCATACGAGTGTATAATTAATCATAATTATTTACTAATAATTGTTTGATTTATGAATTTTTCATTGGTTTTCAATTCACATTTAATCATTCTTTGTACCCAAATCATGAAATAACTTCTTCATCCTATTCTTTCTCACAAATAAAATCATAATGCAATCCTTATACAGGAATAACATTATGATAAATTGTGTTGATGTTCCATGGTTTTTGGATGAATATCATAAGAATACACTGAATGTATCTCATACGTACATGTTGTTTTCCCATGTCTAATGCACCTAGATAACTCATGAATTAATTCAAAGGATCATGAATTTCGTTTATGTGTTAGGTAATTTATATACATTTCTTATTGACTGGTCCAACTTGGCACATGGTTAGTTGGACTACATGATATGTAACTAGAATACACATCATATATTCTATAGGAAAATGACACGTTGTTTTCTTATTACATTACACTTTTGATTGAAAACTGTTTAACATAGAGACCAGAAAATGAGTATCCCAAGTACACACCATGTCCTCTATTAATTTATGTGGTAGGAAAACATTCATAGACCCGATGCATGTTCCATATATAGATGGCGAAGAACACTACATGATGTGTATCTAGATGGTATAGGGTATGTATATTACATACTTGAACAAAATTTAAAATTACTTTATTATAACTCTTTAATTATCAATATATGTTACTTATTCCATTTATGTAACTCATACATTCCATTTTATGGGTCATGTGTATATATATATATATAAATTCAAATTAATTACCAAATAATATTTAGAACATCATATAATGTATAAGTTGTTATATAATGATTACTTAGTACATATTAAAATATAACACACTATGTAAATAAAATGTGTCCTTGTGCCAATAATTTGAATGTAAATGCCATGAAATTTTCTAATAATATGTGTGTTATACATTTTACATGAGTAAACATTATATTAATATCACAAATGTCATGTAGTATGTATGGGTACTCACCATGATGCCTCTAAAGGAACATACATTATACTTACTCAATTATAAATAATTTTTTTTGTATTTTTTTAAATTATATATGATAATCTCAATAAATCTTCTATAAGAGTTAATATAAAATAATTGATTAAATAAAAAAGAGAGTTTATTTATTTGAATGTGATTTATCTTAAATAAGAATGATTAGGGTTGAATAATAGTTTACTAAATACATAATTCATTGTATGTATCTGGATGATTGTTATCATAGATCTGAAATTTATTTGTGATTGATTTAATATATATTTATTAATATAAGTAAATTATTTTTATGTTCATTGTTTTAACATTCCACTAATTATGTAGGGTAATATATGTTTATTGTTTCCTTCTTTAAAAACCCTTTAAACTGATCATTTGGTTCCCCTCACCTGGGTATGAGTAAATGTTAGTGCAATGGATGGATTTATAAGGTGACTATAGGAAATTAATTTTTTTAGGAGAGGTGAAACCAATCCTGTACACATGGGAGGATATGTTGAAAAATATAACACAAACCACATTATGGTTTAAGGTGCTTATCCACTAGGTAGAGGGTTAGTTTATAATCATCTAGATGAATTAACCATTATAATGGATATTGATAATAACACATTTAATTATGTTATTTTTTCAATGGTCACATAAATTAATGAATTAACATGAATTAATGATAAAATAAAAATTAATTGGTGGTAGGAGTGAACTTTATCAAAAACATGGTTAATCACTAATGTTAACCCACTTAATATTAAATATTCATATAAAAAATAATAACGATACATTTACATATAATGGTACAAATAAATCAACAAAACATATGAAGTCATTATACTCATACCCTATTTGAGTTAAAATTGAATCGTATTACAAAGTACTTGATCAGACTAAGTTCGGGTGCTCTTAATTCTCAGTGAATTTTAGCTTTTGTTTTAGGTTGAATAAAACATATTTCAAATAAATGGATGACTAAATAATTATAAATTATTGTAACTATAAGGAAGGTATTGTGGAAATAATTTATTAGTTGTTCCAGATTGTGGTGTTTAGTCAATAGATCATGAAGCAATGAGTTAATGCAGTAGACATATTTTTCCAACATAAAAGTATTCAAAAAAAATAAATGTATCTTGTTTTCATTATTATATGTTTAATATTTTTTATTGAGACCAGAATTTCAATGAAATTATATTTTTTACCAACTAATGGAGAGGGATGTTGAGTTTTAATAATCAATTGAGGGATTACTAAATTCAATATTTTTTCTAAAATTTTAAAATAAGATAAAGACCTAAAATTTTGATCTTCTTATTTTTTGAAACAAAAACCCACATCACATAAACCATGTCACAATGATTCAAAAATGGTATGGAAAATCTTATCACTTAAAATAATTTTAACTAATTGAAAAGTTACTTTTATGTTATTTTATTCTACGAATGTAGCCTATTTTTGATAGAAACCCACATTCTTCAATTGCTTGGCTAGGAGGTCAGTGAGAATGAATTATATCTCTACATGAAACAATTGGATTGTTCGATAAATGTCTAATGTTTCATGATATCATCCATTTATAATGAGATTATAATGTATCATGAAGCTATGGATGTGTATAACATATTTTCTCACATTCATGTTTGATATTAAGAGAATATGAGACAAGAGACATATGAGATATCCATTGCATTGTTCATGTCAAATCTTGGAGAGACAATGCCGACTGGGCCTCAATTAGTAATGGATATTTTCAATATATAGAACTTAGAAATCTTTTTTTTTATGATCACTAATTATCTACACAATGATATCAACATTTCCCCACTTCCTATATCCTTATCTTGTTACATAGTTAATTACAACTGAGGAAAAAAGTAGAATACCCTTTCCAAAAATCTTACCTTAAGATTCCAAGTTTGTAATGACATGGTCCATGAAAAACCCACAGTCTATATACCATATAAAAAGTAGAATAATATGTAAAAGATGTCCAAGACTAATTTTACATCTGAGGAACATCCTTCCATGAATAAGAAGATTCATTTTTTGCAAAATGAACCAAATTTAGTATGTTTTTTTACGCTGGATGATAGGTCATTGGAAGAATAACTACTCTAATAAGTAATTTGGAAAATAATGGTGAATTAATTTTAATGAGAAATAATTTTATATATATATGTTGGTTATTATATACATCTTATGGTTCCCACATATATATCCAATTGCATGAAACTAATAGATTTTAAAAACATTCCGTAGGAGAGTTAGATCTCTGAACCACTAATGGAGAAGACTTTTCTATTTGGTGTAAGATACTACCACCTATCATTTCAAAATAATATGATTTTATTTTTAAATAGAAATTATTTCTTTACATGTGTTACTTTAAAAAATATCAAAATTTTTCCATGGAATGGATATATTAATATTCATATTTGGTAGTGAATAACGACCCTTTTAGAAATATTTTTTTTCTAAACAACTAAATTACATTAATTATGTATCAAATTAAGAAAAATAATGTAATGTAAATATATAACAAATCATGTTTTCAACATTGATATAACACCTAAATATTGTATCGCTATCTTCTTCATATAAATGGAATTATTTTAACATATCTTTGTAAATAAGTTTATTTAGTCACTTTTGAAGTAAGATAACTTGAAATATGTCATGATATTTTAGAATAAATACGAATAAGGAACCATTCAATGGATAGGGTAGGATACATAGTTTAATGACCCGTAAAATTCAATGGAAATTTTTTTTTCTTAATTTTTTTTGGAATTTTACAAGTACACAGTTTCTAACGGCACCTGATTCTGATCCCCGGTGTGCCCAGAATATTTTTTCTCAAGTCTTGTTAAGTTTAAATTAACGCGCGTAAGTAGTTTTACTGAAAAAGTGTAATAGCACTTAAACGGTTACTCGGTTTAGAAATCTGAGGGCACCGTTGTGCTTAGGAGGGCGGGTTTACCCTAGGCGTGACTTAAGTTTAGTCATCGAGAGCCTCCTATGAGAAATTCCAAAAATGGCATAACCGTAAATAAAATAATTAAATACATTATTTTATTTTTCAAATGCTTATAACTCACAAATGGTAGATCAAATTAAAAATTTGAAACAACCGCTGAACTCGTGAGGGAATGGTTTATTTAAGTAGATACTAACTTTGTCCGGCGCGGGCCACCAGAAAAAGTTAGTTTTTGGCCGCAAATAAAATATTTAAATGAAAATTATTTTATTGTAAAATTCGTATCTTTTAAACGGTAACTCGGATTGAAAATTCGAGAGTACCATTGAATTCATTAGGGCGTGTTTCACTTAGGCAGAGCCTAACCTTGACCGGAATGGGTCGACAGTGTCTGATAATAATTTTCCGAACTTTTTTTTGGGTACGTTCAGTAAACGTACGTGTGGATTTTCCTATCTTTTGAACCGGTGCTCGGAATTGAAATCTGAGGGCACTGATAAACTCGCAGTGCCGGTATTTTCTTAAGGGGACCTTTACCGTAGTTGCATTTTTTGCGGGATGAAAGTTAAAATTTGGGGATTAGTCAAAAAGTTAAATAAATTGTTAAGAACAGTTTTATACACCATGGTGGTTAAATCCTACATGGGGAAGTTAATGGTGGGGTCCACCCCCACATAACTTCCCATGTGTAGATATTTGTAAGTTGGGGCCCACACGAGCCCCAACCTTTCAACTCCCTTGAAACCCCCATTAAACTCCCTTGCTTTTATTGTGACAACCATTATCTTTATTAAGTTTTTTAAAATCTTCAATTTCCTCCCAAATAAATTTCCAACACATTATAATTAATTAAAGAGTTTATCCAATTAATTAATTATAGTGTTTGATTCTTAAATCAATTGTTGTTAGAATAAAATAATAGGAAGCGCTATTATTTTAGTTGGGCAATTGTGGTGTTGGAGAAAACCTCGGAAAGCTCTAGAGATATAGCTAAAGAAAATTTTCTTCTCTTCGACGAAGAACGCCTCCAACGAAGAACAGCGCCCTCTTCTCCATGACGCCGGTTCCACGAAGAACGCTGATGCGCCTTCCTTTCTCTTCTCCATGACACCGTTCTTTGCAACGCCATCTACCACGGTGTTCATCTTCCACGGATCGACGACGTGCGACGTCTTTGCGAGGTAGGGGAATATTGTATATTTCTCATTTATGTGGTTTATACCCTCGAGATTGAGCGTTTATTTGTAGGATTTATCTTTGTGGATTCCTTACCTCGGTTTAAATTTCTCATGATTAACGCGAATTAAATAAATTAATTCTTGGATCGATAAACAATTGATTGAATTAATTTTCTTATTGTTTATCTTGAATTTGAAATTCTTGAACCATGATAAATATTTAATTTCCAATTCCCCATGTTCTTGATTCTCAAAAACGATGGCCAAACTAACACGGCTATCAATACGCACTTTGAAAGTGATCTTTTCTTATTCATTTTCCATGCATTCTTCGCGTGTTCTTCATCCCCAAATAATAAAGCGCGCTGGAAACTCAATGTTTCCCTGAGCACGACATACGAACGCGAAGATCTCGACCAGAGGATCATGGATATGCGTTCGTATCTTTTTTTCGAGTTAAATCAAAGTCATTATGGAGTGCAGAATGATCTCATGGCACGAGTAGGGCGGTCTGGCGGAGCACAGTTGGCAGGCCAAGGCGGAATCCGTGGGTGCCGCATGTTGGAGGCGCTGTTTTGGGGACGGAGAAATTAGATTGGATTTGAGAGAGAAATTGAAGTGATGAAATAATAAAGTAAATAATAATAAAAACCATAAAGGAAAAGAGGTTTGGGCATGCCGCATGGAGGAGGTGCCAATGTTGGTGCGTGGAATATTTGGATATTATAATTTTGTAAATTAAAATTAAAAATAATAATAATATAATAATGTTATTATTATTTTCATTGGGAAAACCGTATTTTGATGGTATCTTCTTCGTGCGGCCTCGGTTTCAAGAACAGTCTGCGGCAATGCGACCCAGATTCCGAGACAGACATTACGAGTCAAATATTGGATGTTTTTTAGGGTTTTTGGATCGGGTACCCAAAGCGCTCGAAAAATAATAGATTTAATATTATTATTAAATCTTCGACCCACCATAACTCATGCGTGCGACGTCCGATTTCCTTACCGTCAGTGGTGATATAATCCCGTCATTAATACGGTCGATTCAAGTCTAATGTTGGATACTAAATTCTAGTTTGTGGTGCGGGGCCACAAAACACCAAATAATATTATTATTATCATTATTACGGGATTTTGTATCAGACATATCTCTCTCATACGTTGTTGGAATGACGAACCGTCTGTGACATTGCAACCCTGGAATTACGAAGGATGTTTCAAGACTAATTTTGGATATTTAAGTCGAGGTTGAGGTGCGGGCCCAATGAGGCCCGGTTCAAGCATGATGCGATGAAATGCAACTTTTTCACCGGCTATCCGTTTGGGACAAATGGGTAGTCCATCTCGTGTGTTTTTCCGTATGGATCTCAATGGTGTGACCGGTTTGGTTAACCGGTGTCATTTGAAGTATGACTTGGTTGGATCGATCATGAATCCAACCGGGCCCTCGGAGCAGAAACGCTTATAACTTGAGCTTCGGACGTCTGATTGACGTGTCGTCGACTTTGTTGGATTCCTCTTGATGAGATGGAACTTTTGGTATAATTCGCCTAAGGTTTGGATGCTGTTGGAATATGGCGGGGTTGGATTGTACCCAAAATCCAACCGGGCCCCTGGAACGGAAAATCTGATAACTTTTAGACTAGACGTCCGTTTGACGAACCATGAGCGGCGTTTGTGATAACGTTGAGAAAAGGTCCTAATGAGAATACCCTATGAGAGTTTAGGGTACAGTTGAGATACGGTCGGGTTGGTTTGCACACGAAACTAACAAGGACCCTGGGACGAAAATGCTAATAACTCACAGACCAGGTGTCCGATTGATGCGTCGTCTGTTGCGTTGAGACCCCTATGACGAGACGGTCCTTTGAGATACTTCTTCGTGGGACTTTGAGATACTTGGAGTATTGACTTGTAGCTCGTGGAGCGGACCCTCCCGGAGACGAGCGTTTGGAGTACGGAGACCGTGTAGCCAGCTGAGACCTGACGACTGCTTGACTGACTCGACTTGGAGTGAGTCGACTAGCCCAGTGGACGAAGCACTACTTTTTTGGGTGCAGACCCATGGCGGACGGAGCACTACCTGTGTGACAGTGAATACTCGCAGTACTCGTCCAGAGAGTACCTATGCAGGCTATTAGGAGGTGTGCACTACTGTTTTGGGTGGCATACCCCAGCGGGAAGCACTACTGTGTTTGGGTGGCTGGCCCGCGGTACTCGATAGGAGGAGTACCTCAGCAGTCTTAGGTTAGTGAGAAGTACCTCAGAGTCATGACAGGACCACTGTACACTCCAGAGACGGGACTCTTCAGTAGTTACGGTTTCAATAATGAAAATCTTGGTTTCAGCTGAGTCTATGACCATTGTGTTTACCTCATGATTGAGATGGGTCACTTGATAATTTAGGTATATGTATGGGCATATATCTAAGTAGTGGTTATCCGTTGATTTCATAACCTTTGTGTTTCCTCATGATTGAGATGGGTTACTTGATAACATAGGTATAAGTATAGGCTTATACCTAAGTAAGGGTTATCTGTTGAGATCTTCTTTGTGGTTAACCTTGTTGGACTTAGTGAGATCTTGAGGGTCTCGGGGTCCCTACTAAGTATCGTTATACTCACCCCTGCACGGGCTATGCCCGAACCTCGTTGTGTTGGTTGCAGACGACGGGCAACAAGACAGTATCCGTTGGTGGACTTCACGACAAGACGACACTCGGAGGAGGTTGACGGGCGAGAGATTTTTGGAGGCTATCTGTACCTACCCTTCAGGTAGGATCCGTGGTGGACGATCCAAGAGATGTGCTCTCTCTACCTACCCTTCAGGTAGGATCCGTGGTGGACGATCCAGGAGCTCCGCTATCTGTACCTACCCTTCAGGTAGGATCCGAGGAGGATGACCCAGGAGCTGTTTCTATACTTCCAGCTATCAGTCCTTTCTATTGTACTTCTGTTCAGTTGTAGCTGTACTTTTCAGTTGGGTTTGTATTCTGGCTCTTTTCCTTTTCAGCACTTCTTTTTGTACTTAGTGTTTACTTCTGCTTGTACTCTGTGGTGTTTTTTTTACTTTTATAAAGGCAATGCCTTCCCAGTTATCGGGATTTACACCTTTGGTGCTAGTTTCTAGCCCCATGCTTGTGGAAGGTAGGCTTGGGGTAGTCACGGCACGGGCCCCGAGGACGGGTCGTGACAAATTGGTATCACAGGAGTTTGGTTCTACCAAAGAACTAAGGACTCTGATCTTTTTCTATGAGAAGAAATAGTGTTAAGGGTACCGAGTGTGGTCTTCAGTTCAGGGAGTCCTGTGTTGGTGCGACGGCCGATGTATCCGTACACCAGGACCCTGACTACTGATTTCCGACTTTGTACATGAAAACACTGATTGCATGTGTGTTTCCAAAGTATTAAAGTCAGCTCAAACCAGGTCAGCTCCCCAGGTCTAAACGTTGACTGTGTCGCATCTGTTCAGGATGTCTCCCCGCAGACAGTCAGTTGGAGTTCCGAGAGAGTACTCGATGACAGCCCACAAAGCGACGAGGCTCCAGTGCAGGGCCCTTTTTACTATGTTGGCACCCTCAGGTGGTGTACCAGTAGCACCACCACCTATTGGGCAGCAGATGCTACCAGCCGTACTAGTGGACGGTGCACACTGGAAGAGCGCGTTGCATGAGTTACAGCAGTAGAGGCCTCCAAGGTTACGAGGCGACACAGATTCCCAGACAGCAGAGCACTGGCTAGAGGTGATTGCTAGAGTTTTACGCCTATCTGAGACATTAGTAGAGTGGATGGTGGACTTGCCCACTAGTTTTTTCCTGTGAATGACCATGAGGATGGTCCGAATTGTGATGAGGCTTCGGTACGTAAACTGATTCCTGAGATAGTGCCTTCGGGTAGTGTGTCAGCTATACATCACTACCTGTTGGTCAGCAGTTACAACCGCTGGTACCAGTAGATGACACATGTAAGCTTACTCCCTTACACTTGTTCTAACATCAGATACCCTCAAGTTCTGAGGTGAACCTGACTCATAGGCGGATGAGGACTCTCTTGATTAGGTGGATGAGAGTTTTCTAGAGCTTATACAACCTCGGCAGGATGACGTGTCGGTAGCTGAGAATTCATCGAGGCGTACCGAACATTCCGGGTACTCGATGAATACGATTCGAGCCATCACTTTTTCCTCTATGCATTCCTACTCACGTTAGGGTTCTAGATAGAACCTTAAGGTTGAATGTTCTTTGGATGAATGAATACAGCTAGATAATGTTAGAAGTTGGAACACAACGACCTGGTTCCATTCTCAGAGACTTGGGCGTGCGAATGTTTCAATAAGAGGAAATGTTAAGGACAAATAAATCTTTAGAGCATCAGACGTGGAGGTATATCTAGGAGAGCAGCATGAGGTGGTGTACATTTCAACATATTATAACCACCCGCCTTTGTTGTCCCCTCCAGGCTCAGGGAGCTGGAGGGCAGGGGAAAAGAGTTGATGCATGCGGTCAAGGAGTGCGACTGAAATGGCTCTAAGGATGATTCGAAGTGCGGAATTTGTCTTCTACTAGCTTCTGTATCCACTGACATCGATACAAATCATCCCTTCCTTCCATGAATCTAGTCCCAGACCTAGATTTTCTGGTTAAGCCGTTGACTTGACCCTTACATCTAGAGATACCTTTGGGAAAAGACTCGATAGTCACACTTACGCCGACGGTGTGATCTGACCCTTGAGGTGAGAGTCTCGGTTGGGACCTCTTGGTGGCAGCGTCGAGGCCTTACAACGTTAGTTTGAGTATGGATTGGGAAATCACTACTCATACTCAAATTGACGGTATTAGGAAAATGTCAGGATGGGTTTTCCTTGGTCGGCGAAAAGGAAACCCCAGGCAGCACAAGATAAACTCATGCATGGGAGAGTGTAGCTGATCATTCTTGGGTCGGCCAACCTTACCCTCGTGGTAGCAGGAGTTTTGAGTTTCAGTTCTAATCAGAAAAGGGAGACCTCTAGAGTTCGAGGATGGCGATCACATTCTTATACGGGTCTCACCTCGACGAGGTTTACAGAGATGTATCCGAGGCGGCGAGATATCTCCAAGGTTCAACGGACCTTTCTAGGTCCCCAGCAGGGTAGGCGAGGTGGTTTACCGCTTCACCTTTCCACCTCAGTTGCACCGGGTGCATGAAATCTTCCACATACCTCGACTGAGGAGATACGTGCAAGATCCTTTACACATCATCGACCGTAGGGAGTTGGACGTCAATGATAGGGAGACATGCACGGAGGTTCCAGTGGAGATTGATGATCGACAGGTGCAGATCCTATGAGGATGGTCGATTCCATGGGTGTGCTTTCACTGGTGGAACAGGAACCTCTAGGTGAGCACATGGGAGCGGAAGGCTCAGGTGCGTGCTCAGTATCGCTTTTGTATCCCTAGTTTGTGTTAAAGCATTACGAGAACTTAAAGCCCTGAGGTGGGAGTAATGTAAAGACACATAAAATTCAAGGGGAAATTTTTTTTTTCTGTATTTGCTTTGGAATGTTATGAGTACGCAGTTTCTGACGGCACCTGATTCCGAGGCCCGGTGTGCCTGGAATATTTTTTCTGAAGTCTTGTTAAGATTAAATTAACGTGCGTAAGCAGTTTTACTGAAAAAGTGTAATAACTCTTAAATGATTACTCGGATCAGAAATCTGAGGGCACCATTGCTCTCAGGATGGCGGGTTTACCCTAGGTATGACTTAAGTTTAGTCGGCGCGGGCCTCCTGTGAGAAATTTCAAAAATGGCATAACCGTAAATAAAATAATTAAATACATTATTTTATTTTTCAAATGCTTATAAATCACAAACGGTAGCTCGGATTTAAAATCTGAGACAACCGCTGAACTCATGAGGGCATGGTTTATTTAAGTAGATACTATCTTTGGCCAGAGCAGGCCACCAGAAAAAGTTAGTTTTTGGCTGCAAATAAAATAAATAAATGAAAATTATTTCATTGTAAAATTCGTATCTTTTAAACGGTAACTCAGATTGAAAATACGAGAGTACCGTTGGATTTTTTGAGGCGTTTTTCACTTAGGCAGAGCCTGACCTTGACCGACGTTGGTCGACGGTGTCTGATAATAATTTTCCGAACATTTTTTCGGGTACGTTCAGTAAACGTACGTGTGGGTTTTCCTATCTTTTGAACTGGTGCTCGGAATTGAAATATGAGGGCACTGATGAACTCGCAGCACCGGTATTTGTTTAAGGGGAACTTTACCGCAGTTTTGTTTTATGCGGGTTGAAAGTTAAAATTTGGGGATTAGTCTAAAAGTTAAATAAATTGTTTAGAACGATTTTATACACCATGGTCGTTAAATCCTACATGGGGAAGTTAGTGGTGGGTCCCACCCCCACATAACTTCCCATGTGTAGATATTTGTATGTTGGGGCCCACACGATCCCCAACCTTTCAACTCCCTTGAAACCCCCATTAAACTCCCTTGCTTTTATTGTGACAACCATTATCTTTATTACGTTTTTTAAACTCTTCACCTTCCTCCAAAATAAATTGCCAACACATTATAATTAATTAAGGAGATTATCCAATTAAATAATTATAGTGTTCGATTCTTAAATAAATTGTTGTTATAATAAAATAATAGGAAGAGATATTATTTTAGTTGGGCAATTGTGGTGTTGGAGAAAACCTGGGAAAGCTCTGGAGATATAGATAAAGAAAAGGTTCTTCTCTTCGACGAAGAACGCCTCCAATGAAGAACGATGCCCTCTTCTCCACGATGCCGGTTCCATGAAGAATGGTGATGTGCCTTACTTTCTCTTCTCTGCGACGTCGTTCTTCACAACGTCATCTACCACGGTGTTCGTCTTCCATGGATCGACGACGTGCGACGTCGTTGCAAGGTAGGGGAATATTGTATATTTCTCATTTATGTGGTTTATACCCTAGAGCTTGAGCGTTTATTTGTAGGATTTATCTTTATGGATTCCTTACCTCAGTTTAAATTTCTCATGATGAAGGCGAATTAAATAAATTAAATCATGGATCGATAAACAATTGATTGAATTAATTTTCTTATTGTTTATCTTCAATTTGAAATTCTTGAACCATGATAAATATTTAATTTCCAATTCCCCATGTTCTTGATTCTCAAAAACGATGTCCAAACTAACACGGCTATCTATACGCACTTTGACAGTGATATTTTCTTATTCATTGTCCGTGCATTATTCGCGTGTTCTTCATCCCCAAATAATTAAGCGCGCTGGAACCTCAATGTTTCCCTGAGCACGACATACGGACGCGAAGATCTCGACCCGAGGATCATGGATATGCGTTCGTGTCTTTTTTTCGAGTTAAATCAAGGTCAGAATGGAGTGAGGAATGATCTCGTGGCATGAGTAGGGCGGTCTGGGGGAGCACAGTTGGCAGGCCGAGGCGGAATCCGTGGGTGTCGCATGTTGGAGGCACTGTTTTGGGGAAGGAGAATTTAGATTGGATTGGAGAGAGAAATTGAAGTGATGAAATAATAATGTAAATAATAATAAAAACCATAAAGGAAAGTAGGTTTGGGCATGCCGCATGGAGGAGGCACCAATGTTGGTGCGTGGAAGATTTGGAAATTATAATTTTGTAAATTAAAATTAAAAATAATAATATAATAATATTGTTATTATTATTTTCATTGGGAAAACTGTATTTTGACGGTATCTTCTTCGTGCAGCCTCGGTTTCAAGAACCGTCTGCGGCAATTTGACCCAGATTCCAAGACCGACATTACGAGTCCAATATTGGATGATTTTTTGGGTTTTTGGATTGGGTACCCGAAGCGCTCGAAAAATAATAGATTTAATATTATTGTTAAATATTCGACCCACCATAACTCATGCGTGCGACGTCTGATTGCCTTGCCGTCAGTGGTGATATAATCCCGTCATTAATACGGTCGATTCAAGTCTAATGTTGGATACTAAATTCTAGTTCGTGGTGTAGGGCCACGAAACATTGAATAATATTATTATTATTAGTATTACAGAATCTTGTATCAGACATCTATCTCTCATACGGTGTCGGAATGACGAACCATCTTTGACGTTGCGACCCTGGAATTACGACGGATGTTTCAAGACTAATTTTGGATATTTAAGTCGAGGTTGAGGCGCGGGCCCCACGAGGCCCGGTTCAAGCATGATGCGGTGAAATGAAACTTTTTCACCGACTATCCGTTTGGACCAATGGGTAGTCCATCTCGTGTGTTTTTCCATATGGATCGCAATGGTGTGACCAGTTTGGTTAACCAGTGTCATTTGAAGTACGACTTGGTTGGATCGATCGTGAATCCAACCGGGCCCTCGGAGCGGAAACACTTATAACATGAGCTCCGGACGTCCGATTGACGTGCCACCGACTTTGTTGGATTTCTCTTGATGAGACGGAACTTTTGGTATACTTCGCCTGAGGTTTGGACTCTGTTGGAATATGGCGGGGTTGGATTGTACTCGAAATCCAACTGGGCCCCTGGAACGGAAAAGCTGAGAACTTTCAGATTGGACGTCCATTTGACGAACCATCAGCGGCGTTGTTGATCACGTTGAGAAATGGTTCTAATGAGTATACCCTATGAGAGTTCGGGGTACAGTTGAGATACTGCCGGGTTGGTTCGCACACGAAACTAACCGGGCCCCTGGGACGAAAATGCTAATAACTCACAGACCAGGCCTCTGATTGACGCGCCGTCTGTTGCGTTGAGACCCCTATGACGAGACGGTCCTTTGAGATACTTCTTCGTGGGAGTTTGAGATACTTGGAGTATCGACTTGTAGCTCGTGGAGTGGACCCTTTCGGAGACGAGCGCTCGGAGTACGGGGACCGTGTAGCTGGCTGAGACCTGACAACTGCTTGACCGACTCAACTTGGAGTGAGTTGACTAGCCCAGTGGACAGAGCACTAGTTTGTTGGGTGCAGACCCGTGGCAGATGGATCACTACCTGTGTGATAGTGCAGACCTGCGGTACTCGTCCGGAGAGTACCTCTGTAGGCTATTAGGGGGTATGCACTACTATGTTTGGGTGGCATGCCCCAGCGGGAAGCACTACTGTGTTTGGGTGGCTGGCCCGCGGTACTCGACAAGAGGAGTACCTCAGCAGTCTTAGGTTAGTGAGCAATACCTCAGAGTCGTGACAGGACCACTGTACACTCCAGAGACGGGACTCTTCACCAGTTACGGTTTCAATAATGAAAATCCTGGTTTGAGCTGAGTCTAGGATCCGTGGTGGATGATCCAGGAGCTACGCTATCTGTACCTACCCTTCAGGTAGGATCTGTGGTGGACGATCCAGGAGCTATGCTATCTGTAACTACCCTTCAGGTAGGATCCGAGGAGGACGAACCAGGAGTTGTTTCTATACTTCCTGCTGTTAGTCATTTCTGTTGTACTTCCGTTCAGTTGTAGCTATACTTTTCAGTTGGGTTTGTATTTTGGACCTTTTCCTTTTCAGCACTTCTTTTTGTACTTAGTGTTTACTTCTGCTTGTACTCTGTGGTGTTTTGTTTACTTTTATAAAGGCAATGCCTTCCCAGTTATTGGGATTTATGCCTTTGGTGCTAGTCTCCAGCCCCTGGCCTATGGAAGGCGGGCTTGGGGTAGTCATGACATGGGCCCCGAGGACGGGTCGTGACACAGATATTCAAGGATTATTACAGACTATTTTTTTTCAAACGATTCGTTTAGAATCTAGAGGTGGACATTCATACTTCATAACTTTTACTGAAAATTTTGGTTGATATGGGAGTTTGATATTCTATCTCAAATCAATCCACCTTATACACTATAGTAGATTTTTTTACTGAATGGATGAAATATTGCATACTAGAAATGGTGATGTCAATAATGAGTCACACAAATATTCAATTATCAATTTTTTCATATACATTGCCCACTATGGTACATATACCAATCATGTACCAACAATTGAATCAAGTAGAATTATATTCATTTTATAGATTTTAACGAAACATATTTGGTCACGAAATCATGTGTGGGTATGTGAGGAATATATTAAGTCACGCGCATACAAAAAACTAGTAACCTTAGGCATAAATATTATCTTTATAGATCATTAAAATGAAACAAGGGTATACTATATATATAAACCATCATAAAAAAGTTACCATCAAAATATTGGTCATAAATATTTTGATAGATAACATCCTCAATAAGGATAGTGGGGGAAATTTTGATTTTGTTGAACATGATGTACAAGATACGAAAGAGTTGGTAACAGAACAGATTCCATAGGTCTCTATGGATGATGTTGTTCCTAAAGAAAATATATTACGTATGAGAGATATAGATCTTTGAGGATCATAAATATACAGTGTTCTTATCACAATATATGGTGATTAATTATTAATTCCATTGATGGACTTCTATTCAATAATGAGTTAGTATCGAGCTTGTTTTTACAAGATTTTAATAATCCATGAATTCTGATATGGAATCATTATATTTGAACTATATGTTGGTTCTCGTCGATCTATTAGTAGATGTAAATCCCATTGGGTGTTAATAAGTATTTAAAAGAAGTATTAAAATAGAAGGTAAATTAAATATTTAAGAATCATGAATGGTGGAAGAATTATTTAAAAACATCAAGACATCGACTAAGGGAAAAATATTTTCAAGAGTTTCCTTATTTCAATCCATAATTTCAACCTTTAGTAATATGTCTATATTAATCAACATGCATGTTTTTTTACTCTAGGTGATGCCAAAAAGGGTCACAAGTTACTAATATATATTTATGAGTTGAAGAATGCATCAAGGTTATGGAACATTCGGTTTTATGAATCCATGAATGAATTTTGATTCCTTAATAATTAATATCTGGAATGTGTTTAAAAATGTTTCAATGAGAGTTCAGTTATAATCCTAGTAGTGTATATAGATCACATATTACTTTTTGGATATTACATTCTTGTATTATAGTTTGTTATGAATAGTTTAAGAAAGTGTTTATCCACAAGTAAATTTTGGGAATGATCCCACGTTATAGGGTTGAAGATATCTTATTATGGTTCCAATAGGATGCTTGGATTACGTTAGTGTACATACATTGACTAGATACTTGTTATCTTAGAAGGTAACTCCCTTGTGTGACATTTTCTAACCCTCAACAAATGGAAACCCCCTCCCCCACGAAGAGGTCACTACCCTGTGGTTGAGCCCTAGCTGGGGAAGGAGTCGTTTCCAACCGAGATGGCTGAGCATCATAGAGTATAATGGATTGAAAATGATGGTCCATCATATCAATCAACTAGAAAGTGGCTCATGCCTCATTTTTCGCACCCAGCAGAAACTGGGTGACCTGGTAAGGTGGGTGGATCCCAAGGGAGTGGCTTGACCATAAATTTCATTATACGTTCTAGGCTTGCTACTGCCATACACTTATGTAATATTATAAACCAAGTACTTAATTATATTTTCTAGGATTAATGTCGCCTATGCCTTGATAATGTTCAAAAAATATGAAGATGATGGGGTGAAAAACATTGGTATATTGTAACGGTTTTACTTATGTATCAAAGAATAAATATGTTTATTTTATATTTTTATGGTGGAGAAAAAGAGGTAACAATAATGTGTAGTACTTATATTGGGTTTTATACAAACTAAAATGATATAAATATGATTTCATGATATGTATTTAGTCACAATGAAGTATCTTTTAGCTATAATAGTTTAAAAGGGACAGTTAAGATAGATTCTATATTTCTTTTTCTGTATATAATCACTTCTGAACTAGCGAATAAAGCTATTTGGATACACCACTTTTTCCAATATCATAATGTTGGGAATAAAAATAAATACCCTTTCACAATATAATGTGATAATACTATAGCGATGGCTCTTGGAATGGATAAAAGTTCACAACAATGGAAATCCAACACACTCCATAATTATCTCATCTTGAAATATTATTCACGGAGGTGTGATGTTATGTTGAGAAGTGTTTCCACAGAAAATAACATGGTGATCCCATGACTAAACCCTTATCATATCAGAAACATGAATATCCTGTGAGATCTAGAATGCTGATGTTTATTAGTAGTTGGCTATAATGCTACTATGATTCTCTTAGATTTTTTCCCCACAACCATCTTATATGTACAATATGATTACATGTATTGTGTTTTTGGAATATTAATAAAAATATTATTAAATCATGAATATTATTTTTCATGGATTAGTAAATGATAATGTGCTAAGAGTAACTATCACACTACAAAGACATAAGAGTTACATGCTATGTTGAGATCCTTGAAGTGACATGAAACAGTACTAAATTATATGTTCCGTTATCAGATGATATCATATAATGGGAAAAAAATGATACATACTACACGGTGTGTACCCTCAGGAAAATTTTAATGGTATATGATATTCTTAATTTCTAGGGTAAGAGATTTTGAGAACCTGACCAAAAAATAAAAAAGAAACAATTACTAGTTTTATTATAAGTTCCTATCTTCAGAGGTATGTAATGTTCCTTAGACATTAATAATTATATAAGTGAAAATTTTGACTCATTATCTTTGATGTATTAAGGAAAGTCATGAGTACTTATACTCACAGTGACGTCGGATATGTTGGGTGTGCTAAAAATAATATTACATTAATAAAACATGTGGGAAAGGATTTTAAAATTCTATTATAAAATGGAAATTGATTTCCAAATTCTTTTTTTGGTAATTTATTATCCTAATTAAATCTATGGTCTTAGTGAATAAAGTCAAGTTCATTTATTAAAATACCAATAAAGATACATCGATCACATAGGATGATGATGAAAATACGAACCCTATAAGATTTTTGATATCTAGATAAAATAAATATAGTACACAGTAAATGTTCACAGTAGTTTATACATCCTTCTGACATTTAACGTATTTGTGTATGGGATCCTTAGCGTGTTTCGTAATGCTAACCTTAAAAATTAGGTAGTTCTTCCTAATAAACCTATGAAAGGGGGCATGAGGGTCCCACACTATTTCTATCCAAAACATTGGTTATGTATTATTATTTAATAGGTTAATTAAATATTCTCCTTAAAATTGGTATATTAATTATTTATGTTTTCTTTATTAAGTTTATTTTGTCACTCATTATTCAAGAGAATATCTATGAGTTGAATAATAAATAAATATTCATTTTTTCTTTAAAAAACATAATCTTTATTTATTTATTGGTCAATAGTGTATTGATATTATTTATTAAATAAATATTTATTATATATAGTCTGATAAATATTTTGGATGAAAAAAAATTAATTACAATGGATTGGAGATAAATAGCATATATTAAATATTGATTGAATAAATATTAATCAATTGATTCATGAAATAATATTAAATTAAATCAATGTCTTTTTCAAGTTAAGAAATAATAATATCATTATTTTTATTATAGATATGGGGTTCTATGGAGATTATGTAAATAATAATAGTTCATATGAAATTATTAGTTTCTAACCGTAGGACTATTTAAATCCAATTTTATTATTTACAATCTAATCTCTTGAGAGTTTATTTTATTTTGCCCAATAAAATCGAATGAATCCCCTTAATAACTAGATAGATCCCCTCTATAAAATCATTCATGAATATATAATGATCATCCTCATCATCCCACTTGATTTTAGCTATACTAAAGAGGGTCCTTCTTTGAGTTGATTCTCACGGTGGTGAAAGACAAATAATTCAAGCATTAGGATCTCCAACACTAACACTCAATTATTTCTATGGTGATGATCGAATTATTGTGGTTCAAATGCGGATCACCACTTGAGAAAATCTATTCATTATTTATATAACACAACAATGGTAAAATGTATAGATGTTTTCGTATTCACCGGTAAGGAAATAATTCATCACAATTTAATAATTTGACAATATTAATTAATTAAATATCATTATGTGATGATCCTGTATTTCGACTCTGATGTAATTTATATAAATAGTTATTGAATTAATTTGATTAGTCAGGATTTTATATGTTGTGTATATAAATTAATGATTATTGATTATGATGAAAATTCTAGTTGGTCAAGGCCAATCACTTGATTCCTCTGTGCTTGGAACTATCTAAAATGATCCTTTAAATCACAATGTCCATGTAATTTGGTTCAATAGTTAAATTTTGAAATGACCAATGGATCGATTTTATAAACCTGAGGGCAGGGGTGAATCATGAGTTTCTAATTTTTTTCCCCAAATTTCAATTTACCCTTTATACTTTTACCCCCATGCTACATCAACCTCTGTTATAAGTTTTGGTATGGATAAATTTATCTTAGCTTATCTTATCATAAAACAAAAATATTTTCAGAATGTAAATAAATTAAATATGGAGATTGGTATTTTTACATGGTTCAAACACTTCACAAGAAACATACTCGTTCTATTGAGTGATTGTTATCCCCAATTATACTTTCTATACTAAAATAAACATCAAATTAATATATATTATTTCACTAAAAAATACTAATATATTGAAATATTAATAATTTTTTACCAAAATATCAATATAAATATTTATTACATGTTATAAATAAAGCTAACTCCATTGAGAATAAACCTTCAAGATATATATGATATAATATAATTACAAAATATCTTGTATAAGATCATAACTGTAGGAAACAACAATTAAAAGAAAGGCCAAAAAATAGAAGAAAATGAAATAATAGGAGGCTAGGATTTTTGTTCTTCTATTAGTTAAACTATAAGAATGGTTTTTTCACTATCGATTTTCTATGTAAAAAACATAGTAAAAAAATAAAATAAAAATAAAATAGGGTCAATTAAATGATATATGATTTTGGTTCTTGTTATTCTAGTATCTTGTTTTCTAATAATTCTCAATGATGGAAACACATTCCTTCAATATGGAAATAATAAATGACACATCCAACACTAAATGAACTTTACAAATGATTTATAAAGTAAATAAAAATTTAAAATGGGAAATATGCATACACTCTTGAGTTTTTTTTATGGACATATATTTTATAATATAATTTTTCTACAGAAAATACGATTTAAGTTTACCAAACATACCAATGAATATTTTATTAAGAAAAAATTGAAAAACTAGATATAGACATATAATATATCTTTATAGAATCAAATGTCTATAATTAGAATTGATATGTGAATATAAAATGAAAATAATAGGTATATAAAAAGGAAAATAGTAAATGAAGATAAAAACAACAACCTGAAAATAATAGATTGGGTCATCACAACCGATAATGAATTTAACTCATATGAAGATAAGTATTGATAGAATGAGATAGATTTTAAATAATGGAATCATTTTTACAAGTGAGGTGAGAGGAATAGATGTGTATCTATTTGATAGAATAATATACAACTGTTGGATGTTGTGGATAAATTATTAATAAAACAACCATTATGGGGGAATCAAAATTTTATTTTTGAAAATAATGAATAAAATAAAAAACAGATATATTTAATATATTCATATTATAAAATTAATGATTTTATGATTTTTTTTATTTTAGAAATAATTTGTAGATAGATGTTTATTATTTAAAAATTTATATTTAATATGTTTGAAATATAAATTGATACTTTAACTATATTTAATATTATTTCATAATAAAAATATATTGTGTAATTAAATTTTAATTGGTAATATATTAATGAAATTAATTATTATACATTTATAATGATCAAATGATTAATTATTTTAAATGATAAATATAAATTTCAATAGTGATATAATGTTTTGTGAGAAATTTATTATTATATAGAGTATATATATGATTATGATGAGTTTAAATGAATTATATTCATTTGAAAATCATATATTTAATGGTAATTGTTAATTAAAAAGTTATAAAATATTTTTATTATAATTGAAATGAAGAAAATTATAATTAATATATATATATATATAAGAATATTAAATATAAATATTTATCTATGAATATTTAAAATATGTGAGTGAAGAATAATATATTATAATAAATAAAAAATTAGAAATAATATAAATAAGTTAACAAATTATTTGACTGTTTATGATTTTAAATAATTTTTTATATTAAATTAAGAAAATAGAATAGAATATTATCTTATAAAATATAAAATAATATAATTTATTTTTAAATTTTAAAATAAATATTTTTAGATGTAAATTTTTAACTGAGGAATTTATATATACATTGAATATGGGGTATCTAACCTAGTACATTGGGTGATAGAGCCAACCACTTAGTGGAAAGATAATTTTTAGTAATAGCTCTAGGCAGGTGATATAGGTATGTTTGAGTAAGGCCTTTGTGGGTTTGTTCTATGGGAGTATATTAATATAATATTCACACATTTGTATGAAAAAGGATACAAAACAACCTGAGTGGCTATTAGGCATGACATACCGAAAGAGAAAACTATGTCCTATGAATTTCAATATCCTTCCATAGTAAATCATCATATATGAAGGAGAATGAATTCATCTAATAATATTAAAAGGGATTTGGTTAAATGATAATAATTCATATATTAAATAATTCATGTTATTTCAATTAATTGACACCGTAATCTAATGCTTTTCATGAAGAATGTGATATTTTGAATAATGTTCTTGTTATAATTTCTGAATTAATCTTTTAATTGTATTTTCTTAAGTAGATGAAAACTGAATTTGAATGGATCTATATGGTGTAATTTTTATGTGATAACATTGTACATATCATGTAATGGATGAAATAAAACATTAAACTACCATGGATGTCATAATACATCATAATATTCCACTTATAATGTGTTAATTTCTTGATAATTGATGAGTAACATACCAATACATGTTTATATTTATGAGTATGGTAGTATCAGAAGTGATAAATAATTTCTCATGTTATGTCAATTCATTTAAAGGATCTAAAAGATATAGTGGGATTTAAATAGTAATAGGAGAAACTTTTAATGTATGAAGGTTTCTACATGTCCATTTCATAAAAAAAAATTTGTATATAAAAATTAATAAATATTAAATACTAGAATCCCCAAATTGGTGGCTACATTATTATCTTGGAATAATAGTAAAGAAATCACATCCCAAAAGACAAAATATTTTTGAAGTACAAGAAAACATGATAAAATCTAGAATTACACATTACATTTGAAAACATGAAATATAATATACTATATTAATAGAGAAACACAATATTTATTTTAGAAAATCCATGTATATAAATCATAAAAATCATCATGGAATCCTTGGGAATGGAAATATAATAAATGGTAGAGCATTAATTCTTGGTAATGGTATCCATATAAGACAAGATAACAAGGCATGAATAATATGACAATAGTAAATGAAGATCAAGTAATGTCACACAAATAATCACATGATCTAGAATCTCTCTCATAGAATGTAAATAACATAATCATGTAGAAATTATTAAATAAATTCTAAAATATTGAATACATAATTTTAGACATCTAAATAATACTATTGGGGCCTCATCCAAGACATCTGACAAAACAATAAATGACTAGATCCATGACATCTAAATAAATTCATAAGGCATTTTCCAAAATCAAAGCTAGATTGTCTTATAATACCTACTAATGCATCACGTGAGTATAGCCAGCCCCACCTGTAAATTACTAGGTACAATGAATTACTAATAGGAGTAAATAATGAAATTGAATTATTATGGCTTAACAAAATCAATAACTATCTATATTGGAAGAACTAATTATACAAAATATCAATAATTTTTCCAGTTAAACCTGTAATAATGCATCCAAAGAAACACGATGAATGATATCATTAAATTACATCCTCAACATAATATTCAAAAAATGATTTTAACATGGATTAAAATATGTTAAAAATTTAAGTTGAATATTTCATGAGGAAACTACCATTTTTAGTTTGAAAATAAATTTGAAAATATAAAAGTTGTACATACACTACTGGAAAAGGGACATTACCCAACAGATTTATACACACGGTTTAGGTGAACCAAGGATATAGAGTTTCTTGTCCAACCCTATGCCAACAATTTTTTAAGAACTTTTGGTATAGTTTGGTCAATAAAAATGGGTTTTTTAATGTGTTGGTATAAGCTACAAAATATTTGATGCCCGCCTGGTCTCCTCCTCCCCTCCACCTCAGTCGAATCCTACTGTCCTCCTGTGCGTCCCCCCTTCCCTCAAGAAATCTTGGTCAGAATCCTCCCAACCCTCTAGAAATTTCATCCACCACACTACCCTCTTATGATGACTTAAGCCACCCTCTACTGTCCGTAGGTGATTTTGGCCGCCAAAATACCCTCTTCAGGTGATTTCGGCCACCCCACTCTTTGTATGGAAAATTATTTGTAGCGATTTTTGAGATGTAAACTTTTATTCTATACTATTATTTCTTCTCTATAGTTTTTTAATTTTTTTTAATTTTTTTATTAAATTATACAAGGATTAGATGTTTTTTTGTCAATTTTATAATGCATTTATTTATATTGTTTTTTATCATGGGGATAATGGGAGGAATTTCCTGATTGAAATGGTACCTTGATGGGAATTTTTTTTATAAACACCAATTGTTTGAAAAACAATATGGTTTTTTTATAATGAAACACACCGATTTTTAGTATTATTGGAAAACAAGGCTTCCAAAGTGGGTTAATTTTTTGTATTTAAAGAGGGATTTCATATTTTTATGGTATTTTTTAATTCAAAATATGAATGGAGGTATCCCATGAAAAGTTTGGTTATAATTAGTGATGAATATATTTCCTTTTGAAATTGTCTTGGTATGACAAGTAGTTTTTTTAAAAAGATTCCAATTATGTATATTATATGTATAAAAGTTAAGGCCTAGTTGTCACCTTGTTATTATTTGATTGCTGAAGGTGACCTTTTAGGTCCACATTACTTTTTTTGTTGTTTTAGTTATCAATGTGATGGATTCATGGTTACATCATGCATGTGGTTATTATGGGTTGGGGGTCACATTGACGGTAGTGTAGGAGGTGGGAAGGACATGATGATGTTTTTATCCATAGTGGCTTGTTATTGTCTAGTGTTGATGTTATTGTACCTGGTTTACCTAAATTATTATTCAATTAGGAGACTGAAGTTTCTAAATGGGTATTAGTGGGACATTTCAAGGATAGTAATGGTTTTGTATTGGCTATACCTCCCTTAGTTTTATGTAAAACCTATATTATTTTTACTTATGAGACTATATAGAGTAAATCAATGGATAACTGTATGATTATATCCTACTGACAACTAGGTCTATGTTTCCAAGTCTTCTGTGGCCATTTTAGTCATCATGATTTATCCAAGAGGCATAATGACAAAAAGTATAAATGAATGATTCATAACATTAATACATCTGTTGGACTATCTGACTAATGGTCAATCGGAAAATAGGCATAATTGTTGATTTTACATTAGTATTATAGGATGATTTCCCCTTAGTCCCATTAAACAATTGGCCTAATGGGAATTTATGAAGACATTAAATTAGGCCAACTATCCAATTATACATTATGCCTAACGACCAATTTATGAAGTGCATATCTGAAAATTGATTCTCCATTTCATTTAAAGTGAAAATGCAAACCAATTTTTCCACACCTTGTCTTCAAATTTGTTTCTATACTAATATTAATGGAATAGACTCATGGGGGTATCCTAAAAACATTGGATCACACCCAAAAATGTGTTGGGATGTCTTGTATATCGATTGTATCCTGATGTTCTTATTTTATTATCAGGAACCTATGTTCTTATTGTTTACCCTTTTTGTGTGGGTTTACATAGTGGTGCCTAACTATGTTCTTATTATTTGTGTGTGGTTTACATCTATATGTTTTGAATATGGATTTTAAAATGTTTTAAAACAATGATTGAGAATTTGTAATCATATAGTTCTTTTAGACTATTCTTTAAATGACATTGACATAGTGTGTTATTTAAGTGTAAAATTTTGTTTCTAAAATAGTTTTGGAATAAATTTCATAAGAAAGAATATTTTTTAATGAAAATATGTGTGTTTTTTAAAAATAGTTTGTTTTTTAAAAATGTTCCATGTTTTAACTCACTTTTGACGTGTCTTCGTTTAATTTCATAAAAATTTTTGAAAAATGATTTATTTTTTCATTTCAGTCATGTTTTTTCACCTCTTGATCTTCCTAGGGTGATGTTTGGATATTGACCAAGAAAGCGAATTCTAAAATTTTTAGGATTCCCACTTTGGTTTTTTATTTTTATTCATCACTTAAAGCCTATTTTATTTCTATTAATCATTGTTTTTCTAGATAATAGTGTACAATGATGACTTTAATATTAAATTTTTTTGGATGAATTTTTTAAATATGGTTTACATTTTTTTATTTAAGACAACATTATTTTCTTGTAATAGAATGGATTGATGTTGGATGTATCATACAGATCAGATTTAAATGGAGTTTGAAAAGAACTTGGATTTTTTTTTAGAATTTTCTTTTCTCAATGCTTTAGATGGAGGTTGTATATAGTGTCCATGCTATAATTTTTTTTTGGAATAACATGGTTAGGTAAATGATGAATTTAGTTACCATATAATGAAAGTTATATTTCAAAAAAAACTATTCTGTTTGGTATCACCATAGAGAGATGGGAAAATCTTCAACAGTTCATGATAGAAAACAAAGAACTGGTATGAAGAATTTGATATTTGATCAGTTTACATTTGTTCATCATCATGAGAGAGATTTTATTCTAGTGTGATAAGGAAATTAGTTCAATAAAAATGAGGAAAATACTCAAGATTATGATTTTTAGAGATTGAAAATTCTATTGGATAATTCTAGAACTACAGTATATTAAGAATGCACTAAAATTACCAAATTGGAATTTTTAATGCAGTTATATCAGGGAAAGTCCATTTATATAATTTATAATACCTCTATTGATTATATTCTTAAAATTTTTAAGGAAATTATTCCTAGTGGTACACATAGTCACTCAAATCATTTCATAGTATAGAAGTTAATTAATCATTTTTTATTTTCTATTAATAATGTTCATGATTGCTCAAGAGACTACAGTTTATTTTTTGAGGAAACAGTTGAATTTAATGACTAAAAATAATGTGGTACATCTTGGTTGAAGGAATATGCCAATGGAATGCCATATATTGTTCCACATAATGTAATGTGGCAATTTCCATTGATTCCCAGACATCAAAATATATTCATCTCTGCAAAAATATTTGCCAATATGAAATGGAATGATTTTGAAAACATTAATTGTAATGATGAGTTTGTTGATCCTAAATATGAATTAACATTTTGGGAATTTGATGCACAACATCCTGATTTTGAAGCTGAGGTGCATAATGTGTGATTGGGTTTATCCAATGATTGTTTTAATTCATTTGGTTAGATGCTTGTTTCTCACAACATGTGTCCAATTTTTATTAATTTTTATTATTATACTTCGTGCATGTGTATGGGAAAACCTTTCACTTTCATAATTATATTTATATCTAAAACTTTTTATCTAGATAATTATATAGATGTCAACTTTCCGCCATTAATAATAGTTTTTAATATACTTTGGGATTTTGGTGTGCGAACATTCGATACTTCTTCAAAAAATATATTTTAGATGATTGCTACCCAAATATGGAATAAAATAATTTCCCTACATCTGCAATGATGTTTGTTCGAAGTACGAAAGTAAAATTATTATGTCATGTAAGTATGAAGAATACCAGATTGAAAAGGCTTAAATATCATCATAATTTCAGTTTCTTGGGGAATTGACAATTCATTCCAATGGTTCATCAATACAGGAAGAATCAATATAGGTTTGATAATACTATTGAAATTAAACAACCACATCAATGCATGTCAAGTTTTAATGTGCCTACTGAATTGAAATATTTCATTTCTTAATTGGAAATGTTTAGTAGAAATCAAAAAAGAGGAATAATGTGGACACTGAAGCCACATACAATTGGAAAAGGGGAAGAATATTTTTTTGAGCTCCATATTATTTTACAAATTTTTTAAATCACTATATAGACATAATTCACATTGAGTAAAATATATTTTAATTGATACTTGAAATTATTCTAAATATAATGGGGAAGACCAAAGATGACTTCAGATCTGGTCAGGACTAGCTGGATTAGGGTGTTCGACCAGAACAGAACCTTTTGTGTATTCTTGAAATCAAATGAAAGGTTATTGGTTCTGCTTATGTGATGAAACCATGAGAGAAATATAAATTTATGGAACTATTTTAGAATACCTGGGATACTAATAGATATTATATAAACTTATCTAAACAACTTAATAGAAGGGATTTAAAACTAAAAACCCTAAAACCCATGATTATCACATCCTTCTTCATGAATTGATTCC
Source organism: Viscum album (assembly GCA_963277665.1). Classification (NCBI taxonomy): domain Eukaryota; kingdom Viridiplantae; phylum Streptophyta; class Magnoliopsida; order Santalales; family Viscaceae; genus Viscum; species Viscum album. Next base: position 534,325,220 of record OY728138.1, on the reverse strand, counting down.
AATAGATATTCATAATTTTCAATCTAATAATGTAAGGGTGAAATTGATTCATTTTGGATATTTTTTTTGAATACCTAAATTCTAAAAGGTTGTCCAATTCATTGTTGAAAAAATGAAATGGGAGGCACTCTTATTTTTGTTTGAGATGGAAAAACATTCCTCCTTAATATTTCATATGCATGTTGAATTTAATAGTCTATATTCCAAATGAATCAGTTCTTGGGGGACTATATTCTCTTTATTGGATGTATCCTACTGAAATAAATATGTTCACAATAAATTTATATGACCGGAAAAAGAATTATCATGAAGGTTTGATTGTGATAAGTTATCTGGATCAACAATGTATGGATTTTTTATGTATTTTTCTGACATGATCACCAAACATAAACGTCCAATGAGAAATGAAGATGGCCATTATTGGGAAATGGATCCATCACTTACATCTCTTCCTTAAATAGAATGTATTTTTTGGTCTTATGCATTGGCTGCATTGAGCCTCTAAGTGGGAAATATGGCACATCGAACAATCAAATTTAATAATGGTTTGTTCGATGACTATTTCAAATACGTAATTTGAGTATTTACATGTTATCTCATATTATGAAATTTCTCATACAGCTTATACTTTTATTATCATTTAATATATTTAAAATAAGAAAATTATAAGTATAGTTCATAGACCATTTCCTTTAAGAAAGTGAGGGGATTTTAATATCCAAGAGTTTCCTGCTTGGTTGAAATCAAAGGTATAACCATGAAAATAATTAGTTTAAAATAATGATATCCACTTAATTGTATTATTCATAAATATTTTAGGCCTTTTTTTGGCCAATTGAATTCATTTCTCAAGAATTAATATCGTTGGATTTTGGTCCCAATTCTTTGGTTAGTGAATGGGAATACTTTAAAATCAATGGGTATATATTTTTTCTAACTGATCGAGTGCATAAAGTTAGAACACAACACGATGGAGTTATTCTAACTATTACAATAGACATTCATTCTAAGGCATCTGATGATCAGTATTAATATAAATATGTGTACTATAATCAATTTATTGAGAAAATATTTTTATTGTATTACTACTCTTGTGGTCAAGTCGCTATGATGAAATGTAAATGGTTTTATTCGATGATGCGAAATGGTATATTTATTGATGAATGTTGATTAATAGTTATTGACATGAGTCAATTCCTTCATACCGACTAACCATACATTTTGGAATCAAAAAGGAAACAGGTGGCTTATGTGAAAGATCGTCTAAGACTTGGTTATGGTGTCATTAAAGATGTAATCCCATGAAATATTTTCATGATGCTGGGGAAGAAGATTCAACAATTTACACCCCCATTAGTGTTCACCAAAATATTTAATTTTATGGTTCAAAGATTCCCATTATGATAGTTGATGTTGAACTGGAATTAGTGGTTTATAAAATATAGGAGAAACCATATACATTCATTGTTTATTATGTTTACCATGACCTGATTTTCTAAGGTTAGTATTTTTGTAATTTCATCAATTAAGATTTAGTTTGGAATGATATGTTTTTTTTCATATTTTTTGGTGTCATTTCAATAAGATTAATTTATTTCAATTTAGAAAATTTGATTTAAAATGAGATTTAGAAAAAATTATAATTTTTTTAAATTATGGTTACTAAAATATGTTTTGAATTTTCATACTTCTTATATGACTTCAATGTTTTAGGTATGATTTATAAAATCTATTTCTAAAAAATGTACACTTCATTCTTATGTAGATTATTCTAAATACTTCAGAACTTCTAAGGAAGCAAATAATTGATCCTAATCGACATGTTCATGTGTTTTTGTTGCATCCTTTACTTCCCATAGTGATTATGATTTTTGTAATGTTGATTTTATATATTATATGTAAAGACCCGTAAAATTCAAGGGAAATTTTTTCTTAATTTTCTTTAGAATTTTACAAGAGCGCGGTTTCAGACGGCACCTGATTCTGAGGCCCGGAGTGCCCGGAATCATTTTCCGATGTTTGGCTCGGGTACGTTTAGTGAACGAACGAACGGGAATTCCTAACTTTTGATCTGGTACTCGGAATTGAAATCTGCGGGCACCGATGAACTCGTAGCGCCGATTTTCGCTTAAAGATACCTTTTCGGAAGTTGCGTTTGTTGCGGGACGAAAGTTAGTTTTTGGGAGAATTATAAAAAGTTGAATAAAAAAAATGTGGAATTCTTTTTATTTTACTTTTGTAGGATAACTCCTCTCAAAGGGAGTTAGGGGTGGGACCCACACCCACTTAACCTCCCTTGAGAGGATTAAGTGTGGTGGGACACACACGAACCTAAACCTCTCATCTTCTCCCTTAAACTCCCCTTTTAAATTAAGTTGGCAAGTTGGGTTAATTAATGGCTTGAGTTGTCTTAATTCAAACCTTTGAAATTCAAATGGTTTGGTTAAGTTAATAAAATAACACTTAGCTTTTTCTTTTTTTTGGTTAGAATTTTTCAGACAACTTGTGAGGATTTCTGAGAGCTCCTCCTCCTTCTTCTTCAACTCTGACGAAGAACACGAAGAACCTTCGAACTTCGACGAAGAACTCCACGTTCTCGGGAACCGTCTTCCGTGATGACATAACCGCGACATCGACGTTCTTCATCCGTGACACCGACCACCGCGACGCTCGACTTCCGCGAATCGTTATCGATCATCGAACTTCGTTCCAGAACCAAGGTAGGGGTTTGTTCTTTTTAAATTAAGTGTATCATTCCCTCGAACATGAAAGAATAATCCGTTGGGCGTAGTTCCAAATTTTATTTAAAAATTTGTGAAACATTCATCGTTGTGTTATTACGATTGGCCAATTGATATCGTTTTAACGGGAGGAGACCGGACCGCACGAACACGGCCGATTCTCCTCCCCCTTCTAATCTTTCGTGATGTTTTAGCGGAGACAGCGCGGTGTCGTCGCACCGCGCAGGAACAAAAGAATTTAAGGCCGGTTTGGGTCTCGACGAAGAAACGCGGCGCTTTAATGTCGCGCCTTTGAAATCGGATGAGACCGCGGCTGGAGTCGGGCCGCGGCGGAGGGGCGTGACGCCATTATGTCGCGCCAATCGTTCAAGGGTCGAGCAAGAAGGGGCGGCCGGAAAACCGGCCGCCGGCGGAAGAGGAAGAACCGCGGTCGGACGGCCGCGGCGGAGCAGCTAGGGGCGCCGGCCTCGCCGGTGCCGGAGATCAGGAAGGCCGCGGCCCTACGGCCGCGGCAGAGAAGAGGAAGGCGGTCGGCCATGCCGGCCGCCTGTTTGGATAGGAGGCGGGACCCGCAGGTCCCGCATGAGGAAAGAAACGGCCGGCCTTAGGCCGGACGAGATCCAAAAAAGGGGGGGTTACACCCCCCGCGTGCGGCACATGCGCGGCTCCCTGGCCGCGCCGCCGCTGGCCGGACCGCGCCGCCACCGGCCGGGCCGGTTCCAGCGGACCGGGTCGGATCCGGGTCGACCCGGTTCGGGTCAGACCAGGGGGCGTCGGGCCGGGTCGGCCCGGACCCGGACCCCCCGTTTTCGAGACAGTTTCGGTCTTTTGGCCATAACTGGAGCCACGGACCTCGGAATGACGAACCGTCTGCGGCAACGCGATCCTCGGATCAAGACGGTCGTTTCGGTATATCGCACTCAGGGTTTCGGAATACTTTGAGTTCGGCCGGGTTGGTTCGTTCATGAAACCAACCGGGTCCACGGAGCGGAAACGCTCATATATTGAGCTACGGACGTCCGATTGACATGTCGTCAGCTTTGTTGTGTTCCTCTTAGTGAGACGGTTCTTTTGACATACTCCGCCCGAGGTTTGGATGCAGGAAGAGTACGGTCGGGTTGGTTTTGCCTTAAAAACCAACCGGGCCCCGGGGACGAAAATGCCAATAACTCTCAGACCGGGCGTCCGATCGACGCGCCGTCTGTTGCATTGAGTTCCTGTTGACGATACAGAACTTTTGGATACATCAACTCTGGACTTTGTGACAGTTGATGTATCAGCCTCTCGTCTCGTGGAGCGGACCCTCCGAACGAGCTTGCTGTGTGCGGGAACCCTAGTGCTGGCTGCGACTGTTACTGCGACTGTTACTGCGACTGTTACTGCGACTGTTACTACGACTGCTAGTGCTGGCTACGACTGCTTCTCCGACAGCGACGATTGTGCAGAGACCCTCCGTGGACTGCGGCGACGACTGTGCAGAGATCCGCAGTGGACTGCGACGACTACTGCACTCAGCGATCCTACGTGGATCAGTGCTACAGGTCCTGCGTGGGCCCGATCTTGTGTGGGTCTGATCCTGTGTAGGTCACTGCGGGGGTTAGTACCTATCGATCCTTCGTGGGTCTGACGACTTAGATGGTTCAGTGATCATCTTTATCGTCATCCAAAGAAGTATACCTGTGTGAGCTGAATCTTCTGTTTTACTCGATAGAGGTGGTGCGCTTGGTTGTAGCGGCAGACCCGCGATACTGGAGACGAGCGTACGGAGTACGGAGACCGTGTAGCCGGCTGATACCTGAAGACTGCTCGAACGACTCGACTTGGAGTGAGTCGACTAGCCCAGTGGATGGAGCGCCCGGTATTTGGCGGCAGACCCACGGCGGACGGAGCGCCTGGTAGTTGGCAGCAGACCCGCGGTACTCGACTGGAGGAGTACCTTTGTAGGCTATTTGGGTGAGCGCCCAGTATTTGGCAGCAGACCCTCAGCGGACGGAGCGCCCGGTAGTTGGCGGCAGACCCGCGGTACTCGACAGGAGGAGTACCTCACCAGTCTTAGGTTAGTGAGCAGTATCTCAGAGTCGTGACAGGACACCGTACACTTCAGAGATGGGGCTCTTCGGTAGTTACGTTTTGATAATGAAAATCCTGGTTTGAGCTGAGACTTTTGACCTTGTGTTTACCACATGATTGAGATGGGTCACTTGCTAACTTAGTTATATGTATGGGCATATACCCGGGTAGTGGTTATCCGTTGATTTCACAATCCTTGTGTTTCCTCATGATTGAGATGGGTTACTTGATAACTTAGGTATATGTATGGGGATATATCTAAGTGGAGGTTATCTGTTGAGATCTTCTTTGTGGTTATCCTTGTTGGTTTAGTGAGACCTTGAGGGTCTCGGGGTCCCTACTGGGTATCGTTATACTCACCCCTGCACGGGCTATGCCCGCACCTCGTTGTGTTGGTTGCAGACGACGGGCAGTGCTGACAGAAGCCGAGTGTTCGAGGACTGGACAGTACCTGTAGGTGGACTATACGAAGAGATGGTACCCAGAGGAGGACCTCACGACGAGGCGGTACCCAGAGGTGGACGTGACGACGAGGCAGTACCCGGAGGTGGACCACTGGGTGCGACATACTCGGAGCGGACGGTGGGACCTGAGGAGCAGAGGAGCTATCTGTACCCACCCTTCAGGTGGGATTTCCAGTGGACAGCTCGGCGTAGCAGCTTTACTTTTCAGTTGTTGTTTTCCCTTTCGATTTGTACTTTACAGTTGGGCTTGTATTTCCGGCCCCTTTTTACTTTCCGCACTTACTGTTGTACTCAGTTTTTACTTAGTGTTTACTTCTTCCGCTTGTACTCTGTGGTGCTTGTTTTCTTTTATAAAGGCAATGCCTTCCCAGTTATCGGGATTTTATGCCTTTGGTGCTAGTCGCCAGCCCCTGGCCTATGGAAGGCGGGCTTGGGGTAGTCACGACACGGGCCCCGAGGACGGGTCGTGACAAATTGGTATCAAAGGAGTTCGGTTCTACCGCGAACTCTGATCTTTTCTATGTGAAGCAATAATGTTTAGCGTATTGAGTGTGGTTATCAGTCCAAGGAGTCCAGTGTTGGTGCGGCGGCCGACGTATCCGTACACCTGGACCCTGACTTCTGATTTCCGACTTAATGCACGAAAACATTGATTGCGTGTGTGTTTCAAAGTTTTCTTTGTGATTACTTAAATCAGCTCACCAGGTATACTGTTCTGACCGTGGCGCACCTGTTTCCTTTTCAGGATGGCCCCACGACGGCAGCCAGCTAGGGTTCCGAGAGTTGAGCGTGACGACATCCCACCGAGCGACGAGGCCTCGGTGCAGGGCCCTTTGTCAGCAGTGGCACCGGCGGTAGCACTACCCGCTGAGCCCCTGATACTTACATCACCAGCCGCTGACGATGCACGTCGCCTCCGTGCACTGCATGAGTTTCAGCGCCAGCGACCACCCAGGTTTCACGGGGAGACGGATCCCCAGGCAGTAGAGGACTGGCTGGAGGCAGTGGTACGAGTGTTTAGGCTAGTGAGGACACCAACAGACCTCATGGTGATCCTCGCTGCGATCCTACTACACGCAGCAGCAGGACGATGGGGGAGCTTGATGCTCCAGGTGCACGATGAGGCATCTCTACTTTGGACGGACTTTGAGAGCCTTTTTCGCTCGGAGTTCGTCCCAGCCACCCTTCGTGCGGTGCGTATCCAGGAGCTTCTTCAGCTGCGGTAGGGCAGCATGACGGTCGCTCAGTACTCGGCGAGATTTACTGATCTCTCACGTTACTCGACCGACATGGTACGAGACCCATTCTTTCGGGCCCGGACCTTCGAGCAGGGTTTGAGACACGAGATCAGGGCATCGCTGATCTCCCTCAGCATACCGACTCAGACAGGAGTACTGGAGCGAGCCCTCCTGAACGAGAGTTTCCTGGCTGAGTCCACAGCGAGACCTACCGCAGGGCGGCAGATAGCGGAGTCTTCAGCAACAGGTAGCTGACGGATGACTCAGGGTTCCAGGCAGACCAGACCTACCGGTGGCCGACTGCACGACTCAGGCTCAGTTGTACGGGGAAGCCGGGGTGGAGTCAGAGCCAGGCGTGCCGAGAGTGGGCAGTGTTACTCCTGTGGCGGGATTGGTCACATGGCTCGTGACTGTCCGACCCGCCATGCTGATGATCAGCAGTTAAGTGAAGAACCTCCCAGGCAGAGGCAGAGGTTCGACCGTGGCGGTCCGCAGGGAGGAGGCGGACGAGGCAGAGGAGCTGGACAAGCAGCCGGTGGTGGGCGACGCTTTGAGGCTCTTCCACCACCACCACCAGGAGGTCCACCCCGACCACAGGGAGTAGGTGAACATGTGAGAGCTCAACTTCAGGCAGCCGAGGCCTTCGATCATGGAGCTCCGGGAGCCGATGGACAGGAGCAGAACTAGTGGATACATCCTTTGTACTTCTGGTTCCTTGTTGCATTTGTGTAGCGTCTTGTATTATGAGCTGCAATAATAAAAGATGCATACCTTTGTGATATTTTCATTCCTGTCCTCTTTCGTGATGTTACTAAGAGGTTCCAGTTTTGGCTATTGACTTGACCCTCACTTGTGAGACATCTACTGGAGGAGACCCAGTTACCACACACTGATGCCGACAGTGTGACACAACCCTTGGAGGCGAGAGTAACTGTTGAATCTCTTAGCAGTAGCGTCGAGGCCTTACGACGTCATCCGTGGTATGGATTAGTATCATCCATGTTAGTAATGACTGTTTTAGGCAAAGAATGTGGTTCATCCAGGGGATGAGACCAGATTTCTCTTATCGGCAAAGAAGAAATCTTGCAGCTCTTGTGGGACCTGAGATGGTCCAGGTCATCCAGGGGCGGATGAGTACAGCTCAGAGCCGGCAAAAGCCTTACGCTGACAGGAGGCGGAGGCCACTAGAGTTCGAGGATGGCGACCACGTCTTCTTGAGGGTCTCACCTCGACGTGGTATTCAGAGTTTTGGCCGAGGCGGAAAGTTATCTCCGCGCTTCATCGGACCCTTCCAGGTCCTCAGCAGGGTTGGCGAGGTGGCTTATCGCCTGGCTCTGCCACCTCAGTTTCACCGGGTGCACGACGTCTACCACGTATCCCAGCTGAGGAGATAAGTGCACGACCCGACGCACATCATTGACCATGCGGAGATTGACGTTGACGATGGGGCGACTTTTACGGAGGTTCCGGTGGAGATAGAGGATCGACGAGAGCGGCTCCTGCGTGGGCGATCGATTCCTCTTGTGCGCATCAGATGGCAGCACGGGAATCTCCAGGAGAGCACATGGGAGCGGGAGGCTCAGATGCGTGCTCAGTACCCTTATTTGTTTCCCTAGTTTTTGATGTATCTTTACGGGGACGTAAAGCCCTGAGGTGGGAGTAATGTAAAGACCCATAAAATTGAAGGGAAATTTTTTCTAAATTTTCTTTAGAATTTTACAAGAGCGCGGTTTCAGACGGCAGCTGATTCCGAGGCCCGGAGTGCTCAGAATCATTTTCCGAAGTTTGGATCGGGTACGTTCAGTGAACGAACGAGTGGGAATTCCTAACTTTTGATCTGGTGCTCGGAATTGAAATCTGAGGGCACTGATGAACTCGCAGCGCCGATTTTTGCTTAAAGAGACCTTTTCGAAAGTTGCGTTTTTTGCGGGATGAAAGTTAGTTTTTGGGAAAATTATAAAAAGTTGAATAAAAAAATGTGGAATTCTTTTTATTTTACTTTTGTAGGTTAACTCCTCTCAAAGGGAGTTAGGGGTGGGACCCACACCCACTTAACCTCCCTTGAGAGGATTAAGTGTGGTGGGACCCACACGAACCTAAACCTCTCATCTTCTCCCTTAAACTCCCCTTTTAAATTAAGTTGGCAAGTTGGGTTAATTAATGGCTTGAGTTGTCTTAATTCAAACCTTTGAAATTCAAATGGTTTGGTTAAGTTAATAAAATAACCCTTAGATTTTTCTTTTTTTTGGTTAGAATTGTTTAGCCAACTTGTGAGGATTTTTGAGAACTCCTCCTCCTTCTTCTTCAACTCTGACGAAGAACACGAAGAACCTTCGAACTTCGACGAAGAACTCCACGTTCTCGGGAACCGTCTTCCGTGACGACATAACTGCGACATCGACGTTCTTCTTCCGTGACGCCGACCACCGCGACGCTCGACTTCCGCAAATCATTATCGATCATCGAACTTAGTTCTAGAACCAAGGTAGGGGTTTGTTCTTTTTAAATTACGTGTATCATTCCCTCGATCATGAAAGAATAATCCGTTGGGCGTAGTTCCAAATTTTATTTAAAAATTTGTGAAACGTTCATCGTTGTGTTATTACGATTGACAAATTGATATCGTTTTAACGGGAGGAGACCGGACCGCATGAGCACGGACGATTCTCCTCCCCCTTCTAATCTTTCGTGATGTTTTAGCGGAGACAGCACGGTGTCGTCGCACCGCGCAGGAACAAAATAATTTAAGGCCGGTTTGGGTCTCGACGAAGAAACGCGGCGCTTTAATGCCGCACCTTTGAAATCGGATGAGACCGCGGCCGGAGTCGGGCCGCGGCGGAGGGGCGTGATGCCATTATGCCGCGCCAATCGTTCAAGGGCCAAGCAAGAAGGGGCGGCCGGAAAACCGGCCGGCGACGGAAGAGGAAGAACCGCGGCCGGACGGCCGCGGCGGAGCAGCCAGGGGCGGCCGGCCTCACCGGCCGCCGGAGATCGGAGAAGAGCCGCGGCTACGGCCGCGACGAAGAAGAGGAACCGCGGCTACGGACGCGGCGGAGAAGAGGAAGGCGGCCGGCCGCGCCGGCCGCCGGTTTGGATAGGAGGCGGGACCCGCGAGTCCCGCGTGAGGAAAGAAACGGCCGGCCTTAGGCAGGCTGAGATCCGAAAAAAGGGGGGGTTACACCCCCCGCGTGCGGCACATGCGCGGCTCCCTGGCTGCGCCGCCGCTGCCGGACCGCGCCGCAGCTGGCCGGGCCGCGCCGCTGCGCCGCCACCGGCCGGGCCTGTTCCAGCGGACCGGGTCGGTCCGACCCGGTTCGGGTCGGATCCGGTTTAGGTCGACCCGGTTCGGGTCAGACTAGGGGGGGTCGGGCCGGGTCGGCCCGCACCCGGACCCCCCGTTTTCGAGACAGTTTTGGTATTTTGGCCATAACATGAGCCACGGACCTCCAAATGACGAACCGTCTGTGGAAACGCGATCCTCGGATCAAGACGGTCGTTTCGGTATATCGCACTCAGGGTTTCGGAATACTTTGAGTTCGGCCGGGTTGGTTCGTTCACGAAACCAACCGGGTCCTCGGAGCGGAAAAGCTCATATCTTGAGCTACGGACGTCCGATTGACGTACCGTCAGCTTTGTTGTGTTCCTCTTAGTGAGACAGTTCTTTTGGCATACTACGCTCGAGGTTTGGACGTAGGAGGAGTACGGTTGGGTTGGTTTTGCCTTAAAAACCAACCGGACCCCGGGGACGAAAATGCCAATAACTCTCAGACCGGGCGTCCGATCGACGCGCCATCTGTTGCGTTGAGTTCCTGTTCACGATACAGAACTTTTGGATACATCAACTCTGGACTTTGTGACAGTTGATGTATCAGCCTCTCGGCTCGTGGAGCGGACCCACCGAACGAGCTTGCTGTGTGCGGGAACCCTAGTGCTGGCTGCGATTGTTACTGCTACTGTTACTGCGACTGTTACTGCGACTGTTACTGCGACTGTTACTGCGACTGCTAGTGCTGGCTACGACTGCTTCTCCGACAGCGACGATTGTGCAGAGACCCTTCGTGGACTGCGGTGACGACTGCGCAGAGATCCGCAGTGGACTGCGACGACTACTGCACTCAGCGATCCTACGTGGATCAGTGCTACAGGTCCTGCGTGGGCCCGATCCTGTGTGGGTCTGATCCTGTGTAGGTCACTGCGGGGGTTAGTACCTATCGATCCTTCGTGGGTCCGACGACTTAGACGGTTCAGTGATCATCTTTATCGTCATCCGAAGAAGTATACCTGTGTGAGCTGAATCTTCTGTTTTACTCGATAGAGGTGGTGCGCTTGGTTGTAGCGGCAGACCCGCGATACTGGAGACTAGCGTATGGAGTACGGAGACTGTGTAGACGGCTGAGACCTGAAGACTGCTCGACCGACTCGACTTGGAGTGAGTCGACTAGCCCAGTGGACGGAGCGCCCGGTATTTGGCAGCAGACCCACGGCGGACGGAGTGCCTGGTAGTTGGCAGCAGACCCGCGGTACTCAACTGGAGGAGTACCTCTATAGGCTATTTGGGTGAGCGCCCGGTATTTGGCAGCAGACCCTCAGCGGACGGAGCGCCCGGTAGTTGGCGGCAGACCCGCGGTACTCGACAGGAGGAGTACCTCAGCAGTCTTAGGTTAGTGAGCAGTATCTCAGAGTCGTGACAGGACACTGTACACTTCAGAGATGGGGCTCTTCGGTAGTTACGTTTTGATAATGAAAATCCTGGTTTGAGCTGAGACTTTTGACCTTGTGTTTACCACATGATTGAGATGGGTCACTTGCTAACTTAGGTATATGTATGGGCATATACCCGGGTAGTGGTTATCCGTTGATTTCACAATCCTTGTGTTTCCTCATGATTGAGATGGGTTACTTGATAACTTAGGTATATGTATGGGAATATATCTAAGTAGAGGTTATCTGTTGAGATCTTCTTTGTGGTTATCCTTGTTGGTTTAGTGAGACCTTGAGGGTCTCGGGGTCCCTACTGGGTATCGTTATACTCACCCCTGCACGGGCTATGCCCGCACCTCGTTGTGTTGGTTGCAGACGACGGGCAGTGCTGACAGAAGCCGAGTGTTCGAGGACTGGACAGTACCTGGAGGTGGACTATACGAAGAGATGGTACCCAGAGGAGGACCTCACGACGAGGCGGTACCCAGAGGTGGACGTGACGACGAGGCGGTACCCGGAGGTGGACCACTGGGCGCGACATACTCGAAGCGGACGGTGGGACCTGAGGAGCAGAGGAGCTATCTGTACCCACCCTTCAGGTGGGATTTCCAGTGGACAGATCGGCGTAGCAGCTTTACTTTTCAGTTGCTGTTTTCCCTTTCGAGTTGTGCTTTACAGTTGGGCTTGTATTTCCGGCCCCTTTTTACTTTCCTCACTTACTGTTGTACTCAGTTTTTACTTAGTGTTTACTTCTTCCGCTTGTACTCTGTGGTGCTTTTTTTCTTTTATAAAGGAAATGCCTTCCCAATTATCGGGATTTTATGCCTTTTGTTCTAGTCGCCAGCCCCTGGCCTATGGAAGGCGGGCTTGGGGTAGTCACGGCACGGGCCCCGAGGATGGGTCGTGACATTATATATAACACCATGTCAATATTCTTTATGAAATATTTTAAGGGCATACATTTCCACCAGATTTGACTTGTAAGGACCCGCTAATTCTCATTGCATTGAGAATAAAATGAATCATTACTAGGCCTTAGGCGATGTACCAAAGTCTAAAATTTCTTGAGAAAAATGATTAATGGTTTCAATGAAATTGGGGGACAATTTTCTCATTTAATAATAAAACTATTATATATGAAAACTATTAACAAAAAACTCACTCTATGGTTCATGAATAAAACCAATAAATCTCAACTACTTTATCCATATCAAAACCCCTCAAAATAATTAAATAGAGGAAGACTCAATGAATATCAATGAAAATAGAGAAAAGAAAAAAAATCCAATAATAACAAAAGACTCTAGGCTCCAACAGAACTATTCTCCAAGATCACCAAACATCTCATGCATCACAAAGTGGTGCTAAAAACATGTGAAACGTTAACTTTTCCCCTTTCCTGGAAGATAGTGTCTTTAAAACCACCAATGTAAAAAATCCATTGTGAGTATAAAACTCATTACGTTATCCCCAATGACTTTCCAACTCAATCCACTGAGATAAAAGAGTTATAATCATTATTATAAAATAGTTCATACTAAAAAATTTCCAAAACGGTTGATATCTAAATATAAAAAATTTCAAATATGCTTGCAACAAAAGCTTACAATTTTAATTAAAATAAGTTTTCTAGAAACCTAATATTTCATATAAATATTATCAAAGATTCAAAAACATTTTTCAATACCCATTTTTCATACCTGAATCATTCCACACTCCCATGCAACCAGCTATGAATTCTACGTTATAACAGTTCCATTCTCATGAACAATTTCTTATCTATCTACTAAGTCATCACAAGGTAATTGTATCACATTTTCAATTAAACCCTTTTCACTAAGAACAAGTAAATATTTCAACCAAACCCTATATATGAAACACGAACACACACACACACCACATATTCTAAAATATCATTCTGAAACAACCCTTCTAATAAAATCATCTTTTTTAAACTGTTTTTCATAAAAAAAATTAATTTCCAATTAAATTCAATGAAACATATTTTTATTAATCCCAATAATAAATACAAACACTTATAAGTCCCAATAAATAAACCATTTTAAATAACCATTTTGAATTCATAAAACCAAAATTATTTTTACCACAAATTATCAAGATTTCACAAATCTACCAAAAACGATAAATCATCACTAATGAGATTTATTCCATGTATCAAACCAATATATGAAAATAAATATTATCCAATTTACTCAATTTTAAACTAATACAATAAATTATAATAGGAGGATATGATATTGAATCCACCTACATTGTTGGTTTTTAGAATTATCAATAATCTACGAACAACGCATAAGAAGGTGGGTCGATTATCCAAGAACATACTTAGATATATTCTCCTAGAAATGTCATTACTCAATTTTGAATTATTTAGAAAAAATACATATATATTCCCATGATAAGTGTCTATATGAGAAAAAATGGTATTGGAGAATTTGATCTAAGAAGATCAATGAAAACATGACAAAATGGGAAAGAATAGTGACGTACCTCAAGAATCTGATCATGATTCCACAAAACGTCTTAGATCTCCTCTTATATCAAGAAAAAAACTATATATTTATTTATTTAATGTTAAAAATCTTATATCTACATAAATTAGGAGTAGATATTAGAGAAAAAGAAGAGAGAAGAAGGAGATCTAAGAAAACAAGGAAAAACGATGAAGATTAGGCACTTATTGCAAGAATCTGGATTGAAATCACCCTGGGAGAGCTCTTGGATGGATCCAAATCATTTGTGAAAGGTTATACATCCTTAAAGGTAAATAAGACTATAATTATTGGTGTTTTTAATCAAATCCAAACTTATTAGTGAATAAAAAATCTTGTTCCTAGAACATATGATATATTTTTATCCTCTACCCACGGTTTGACCGTATAGTTTTAGCCAATGGTGCACAGACCATGCAACCATCCTTTTGGCCCTAAAACTCCTTCCGATCCCCCCAAAATATCCCGTACTTCACCCTTTCCCTTTTTTGGAAATAATTTTTTTATGGAAACAACCCTTTTTTGAGAAACATCCACTTTTTTGGAAACACCCTCCTTTATGGAAACACCCTATTTTATCGAAACACCCTATTTTATGGAAACATATACATTTATGGAAACACCCAGTTTTATAGAAACACAATATTTTATATAATAACCTTATTTTATTGAAACATCCTCTTTTATTCATCAAACCCATTCAAATCCACAACATTACAATAAAATAAATTTTTTACAAAAAACATGAGGAAATGGTTACTTACCCAAAACTGGGGGTACTAGATTATCCCCACCATTGGTCTACCCATCCTTGGATTATAGAAAACTTTCATTTCCCATAAAGAGTTCCTACCACTACACATTCTTTTCCTTCTCACTTTCCAAATCCTTTTTCCAAATCTGACCATGTATCCATAAAACCCACACTAGGACAATGCTTTTCCGATAAAAGATTTTTTCTTGCCTATCCCCAATCCACACTGGGATATGTACCAATGAAGCATCCAGATCTAGTTCTATGTGATCCCATCTGATCACATGGTCAGGATTAGGTTGATACATCTTCAACCGAGATACGTGGAACACATTTTCCATCAAACTAGACTGTGGTGGGGGTGCCAACTGTTATGCCACCTCTCCAACTCGTTATAGTAAATCAAAGGGGCATATGTATCGAGGATATAACTTTACATGATTCCCAATACAATTATGTCCAAGATTGAGTGAAATCCTTAAGAACACATGACCACCCACTAAAAAGTATAATGACCATCGATGAGGGTCTTCATAAGATAATATACTACTCTGAACCGTCTCGATTCTCTTTCTAAA
Organism: Viscum album; assembly: GCA_963277665.1. NCBI lineage: Eukaryota > Viridiplantae > Streptophyta > Magnoliopsida > Santalales > Viscaceae > Viscum > Viscum album. Next base: position 534,310,161 of record OY728138.1, on the reverse strand, counting down.
AAATGAATCTTATTCATTATTTTTATATAATACTAAAACTTGTTAAAGAAGTTTCACCGATTTCCAAAAAAATAATGTATAATTACCAGAAATATCTTATAACTCTTCGAATAGGTACATATGTATCAATCCTTGATAACATTTATTAGATGAGAACTTCAATAAGAGAATATGCTCCTCTCATGAGCCACTGAAATCCACTGCAAAATCTCACAACATGTCTTCCAACATTTGGATCATCTGCTGAGACTGGACATTTGTCTATGGATGGTATGTAGTACTCATAGTCAACACAATTCCATGGGATGTTTGTAAGTATTTTGAGAAGTGAATGTGAACCTTGGATCTCTCTCTAACACGATTGAAACTGATATTACATTTATCTTTACCACTTCTTGGATATAGATTTGGACAGATCTTCCACTATATGATTTTCACAAATAGTGATGAAATGGGATGACTTGGTTAGCTAATCCACTATAACCCATATTTATTTGTGTTTCGGAGTCATTTTTGGGAGGCCTGTAACTATATCCATAGTTATCTGCTCCCATTTCCACACTGGGAAAGTCAAAGACAATAACATACCTACTGATCTCTGATGCTCTTCCTTAACTTGTTGACAAGTAAAAAACTTTGAAACAAACACATCCACATTTATTTTCAGGCCTCTCCACCAAAATTAGTCCATCAACGCCTTATACATATTCTATGTACCCTGATGTACAACTCATATCCAATGGTGATAATAATAAAGAACCTCTTTTCGACAAGATATCAGTACAACCATCCAATCATTAAACCATAACATTAAATTCCCACCAAGTTTCCAGCCCACAATGGTCTCCCCACAATTGATTTTTGAACTCATATATAAGAGTTTTTCATCGGCCCTTTGTGCTTCTTTAAAGATCATTACTAAATCAGGAACAAGAATAGATAAAAATAAAATTGCAACATCTCCTTTGTATTCACATTCCACATGAATGTCATCTAGGACCGTTATAAACAACCATTCAGCTGAGGCCTCATTTTCCAACAGAGTATATGACTTTATGCTAAATATTTCTGCCACTAAATTCCCATTTCCTGGTGTATACATCAAGTCAAAGTCAAACATCTGGATATAATCCATCCATCTAATTTTCCTTGGATTTAAATATCTATGTGAGAAAATGTGTTTCAAACTTTTATGATTTGCAGACACAATGAATTTCTCACCATTGATATAATTGTTCCCAGTCTTCAGGGCATGGAAAACTACAACTACCTCCTAATGATGTGTTGGAAAATTAATCTCATTCAATATCAACTACCTTGAACCATAAGCCACAAAATGGTCTCCTTGCATGAGAACACAGCCCAACCCCAATCTCAAAGCATCACAGTATACCACATACCTCAATTATAGTTATTGAAAATTAATGATAGGTGTGGATGTTAGTAAAAATATCATCTCCTTGAAAGATTTATTACATTCCTTTTTCCATTGGAATAGAGAATTATTATTTATCAGAGCTATAATTGGAATGGATTGTCAGGATAATTCACACACAAAGCATCAGTAGTAGACAATTAGACCAAGAATTCAATATATCTCAAAGACATTATTCTATTGTTTCCACAAGATAACAGCTTCTATCATTGTAGGGTCCACTGAAACACCTTTCTTAGAAATCGAATGGCCATGAAACCATACGTCATATATCCAAAAATCCAAATTTGATAGTTTGGAATACAAACAATGATCTCTCATGATACCTAGCACTGTTTGCAAGTGGTTTTCATGTTCATACCTTATCATTGAATACTACAAGATGTCATCAACAAAAAAACTACAATAGAGTCTATATATCACTGAAATATCTAACTCATCAACGGCATAAAGACTACTAGTGAAATAATTAGACTGAAAGAAATGACTATATATTCGCAGTGGCCATATCTTCTTCATAAAGCTTTCTTTTGAATATCTTCCTTCCGAACACGCAATTGATGATACCCTGATCGCAACTCAATCTTTGAGAACCAATGAGCTCCCCTCAATTGACCAAATATATCATCAATTGGTGGCAGTTGATACCAATTCTTTATCATAACATAGTTATTCTTATGATAATCAATGCAAAACTGAAGACTTATATCTACTTTCTTCCAAAACCAGACTAGTGTTACCCACAAAGATGTACATGGCCAAATGAAACCTTTCCATTCCATATCCTACAACTACAATTTCAATTCCCTTGAATCTATTTGTTCCAACATATAAGACATAATGGGAAATAGGATTTTTCCCTTTGATGAGATCAATCGTAAACTTCACTTACCTTGTAGATGGTAACCCTGTGATGTTCTCGGGAAACACATCTTGAAATTGATCCAAAACTACTAGAAAATTGAAATCCTCGATCTCTTTCATGGATTACAAACTCAATTCCTCTAACTGGTAATTTATCATTCCCATTGCTGATGCAAAAAATCTTGTTTCACCCTTCTTTATAATGATATCTCCATTTAAGAGATGCTTGATGTCATCCTCTATTTTGAAACTGACCATTCTACTATTACAGTCAACATGAGTCTTAAACATTTTTATCCAATTCATACCTAGGAAAACATCATATACATCTATGTAAAACACCGGGAAGTCCCACTTCAGTTTTTATTTATCAAAGGTTATAGAACTAGATCTTCAAACAATCACCTGACATTTTCTTTCATCGAGAAGAGTTTGGAGTTTTATCACAGAATGCATCATTTCAAGTTTTAAACATTGTAAATAGGTTCCCCACATCCTCTGAATATTATTGCTAGAGTTCTCAAATTCTCTGGTGAAGTCAAACATACTTCCTCCACTTGAATTTTTAGTAGTAAAAGATATCGCAAACTGAGTATCATGTTTAAGTCATAACTTAACAGTTTTAAAATATTGAGTGATGATTTGGACCAACTATTGGTTCACCTATGTCTCGGGTGAAACCAAATTCTCAACATCTTCCTCAGACTAGTTCTTATGTTTCCTTCAATGTTCCATTTTCTAAACCAATAAAAAACTCTATAATTGTTACTCTCTAGAAACTGATGGCTTAGAATTTCAAATTCTATCACATAAAATATCACAATATTGTTTTCAAAAAACAACTTTTCCATGTTCAACCATTTTACGATACATATTTTTACTTTTTAAAGTCTACCTGTTTTCAAAATACATTAATCATTCACTTTTTTAGTGCCTTTCATTTGAAAACAAATTCTAAATTTTTGATTAAAAAATCACATTTTCACAAAACAATACATCATTACTGAAAATGAAATATGAAATCATAGTGGGAATTCATTATTCTATAATGAATATCATTCTTGACTCATTGACTAAATCCATGACAATTAGATTTATAAATCCTATAAGTGTCTCCAAAACACTTATGTACCCAATTCTATAGTAACATGAAGTTCAACATAAAAGGGTTTGCTATGTCCTTTTATGCTATACATTTCAAGTTCCAAAAATTAAACAACATTGTATGATTCCAACCCAAATAATAGACAAGAAGTTATTTCAACTCCAAGACCAAGAACATTTATGACTACTTGTTATCCAAGGACCAAACAAGATGATACCATTTGTAACGACCCACTAATTCACATTGGCTTGAAAATACAATGAATCATTACTTGGCCTTAGGCAATATCCCCAATACACTAAAGACTGGTAATTAATTCCAAAAGGGTTTCAATGAAATTGGGTGGACAATTTACCCTTTAATAATAAAACTATTAACCATGAAAACCATAGCTGAACAACTCATTATATGATACATGAATAAAAGAAACACATCTCAACTACATTATTCATATCAAAACCACTCCAAATTATGCAACATTGAAAGACTCGACAAATAAAAATAAAAATAGGTGAAACCAACGAAAGCCTCCATGAAGACCACCAGAATCCAAGCTCCACATGCCACATTCTCCAAGATCACCAAACAACCCGAGCATCAGGATGTGGTGATAAAAACATGGGAAACGTTACCTTTTCCATTGTCCTAGAAGATAAAATCATAAAAATCGGAAACTTTAAAAAGAAGGGGTGAGTCTAAATCTTAGTAGGACATACCCAATGACTTAAATATTAATTCCACTAGGATATAATAGTTTTCAACATTATTATAAAACAATTCATAAAAAAACCAAAATAGTAGATAATTAAATATACACAAGTTCCAAAACTATTTTCAACAAAATTGTACACATGTAATTAGAACCAATTTTCTAGAAAGATTATATTTAAAAAAATACTAACAAATCTTCCACACGATTTCCCAATATCCTTTTTCACTTACTCTAACAATTCCACACACCAATGCAACCAACCATGCATGCTACGTTTTGATTGTTCCATACACATGAGTGGTTTCTGATCAATATACCAAGTTGTCACAAGGTAATTGTATCCCATGTTCCATTAACCCTTTAGAACCATGAACATGTTCATATTTCCACCAAGACATATATATGTAACCTAAACACAGACACCACATATACTCAATGGCCATAAAAAAACAACACTTTCAATAAATTCACCTTTTTATTGAGAACAATTTTTCATTAAAAGAATTTCAATGAAAACTAATTTTAATAAAACATTTTTTTGTTGAAACCCCCTAAAAAGAAAATAATTTATAAGTCCCAAAAAATCCACCATTTAGAATCTCCATTTTAAATTCAGTAACTAAAATGATTTGCATATTAATTTATCAAGATTCCACAAAACTACCAAAAACGATAAATCATCACTAAAGAAATTTATTCAATGTATCAATCCAAGATATAATGGTAAATATTATCCAATTTACTCAATTTGTAACTAATCCAATCAATTATAGAAATATGTGATGAGAGTGAAGCCATAAACCTCGATAGTTTTGATGAAACTCGACAATGGACAAAGAGTGCACAAGAAATGTAACACCCTGAGATTTTATGAGAAATATTTTGTTTTTATGTATTATGTTATACGCAACACCAAATGAATCTTTCAGTACCCACAAAACTATATTGTCTTGCGTTACATGCAAGAGCAACCTTCCTCGATAGCTTGGGTTGTACGCAATACCGAGTTTCGCAAAACAACGATATGTTATTAATATACTATATAAACTCGCCGTTATGAATTGTAATACCCATTTTTTGAAATTTTATAAATTTTATCTTTCAAAATGGACTTCATTTTTAGATTCGGAATATCGAAATTATCCTACGGTGAATTTTTGGTATTTTCTGAAAAAATTCAATTTTTTGATGAATAGTGAAAACACTAAGTTATTGGTTAAAACTGACTTTTTATTTACATAATAATTTATTTTATTTAAATTTATTTTAGGTAAAAATAGATATATAATACCTATATAAGTTCAATTTAATTTATTGGATTCATTTTATAATAATTTTAGATATATAAAAATTTTATTGAACTTTTGACCGTCTTTTACCGACCTCCTAGGAGAATTTGAAAATTTTTATAAAACATAATTTTACCGATTTTGTGAGTAAAATTTCAAAATTCCAAGTGAAACAGTTGATATCAGTAAGTAAAATTTGGTTCAATAGGATAAAAATAATTTTTTTTGATTAGTAACTTTTTAATTTTATTTTCCACCATTATAAGTAAATAGGGTAATTAAGGGTAAAAATGATATTATTATTACACTAACACATGTCCTAATTCTATTTGATAAGTTTAATTTGACCAAAAACAACCTTAGGAATAAAATATGACCATTTAGGTCCACTTGGATTAGATTAGGACATTTATTATTATTTAATTCAAAGAAGAGTTAAAAGAGTTAAAATCAATGTTTAATAAGTAAACCAATTTTAATATAGGGTTATACAAAAGATAAATTCTACTATAAATATTATTTAGAAAGCTAAAATGATTTCCTACATAATGGTAGTTTATTTATAATTTTTATACATTAAATAATTTAATTTATTTATGAACAAATGATGATGCAGTAATTACCTTATTAATGAGATATTAACATAATTGATGTTATAAATACCCAAATAAATGTAATTTGAGACTTTTTATGAATTACAATAATTTTATTGGTTAATATAACATATTAGGGTTAGTTAGATTAATTTTTTTCTAAGTAATAATGCTTTTATCAATTTAACAAAAACAAAATACCAAATACTGTCAAAATTGACATAAAAGAGTTTTAAAAAATATTATCTTATTAATTGTTATTGTATTTCTAAAAATCTAATGTTAGTTCAAAAGACTTATATAATAATATTTATGGCATTAATGAACCAATTATGGTTTGATTGGATGTTTATAGTTCGTTTATTAACCATATAGTGTAAGAATACCAGAATACACTATAGAAGTTAAATTATTTAACTTAGAGTTAAATCTAGATGATAAGGTTAAAATGGTAACCTAAACATGTCTAAAACCTATTTTTTGAGAGGATTTCGACTCATACCCACCCTAGCCTAAAAAAAGTCACTTTTTCTCCATTATAAACTTAATATTACTTTATTATAAAATAATACTTTAAGTTTTTTTAAGGTGCCCCTCTCCTCCCTTATGAAAGGGAACTTCTTCCCTCTCCTCTTCACACAATTTGGAGCCTTCATGCTCGGATGAACCCTACCAATTTCTCTTATATACATCCCTAGTTATATCATAAAGGTTCTGGTCTTCTCAAAATAGAAACTCTAGTGACCTAAGAGGAAGTATAAAAGAGACACGTCAAGTAAGAGGAGGTTCAGATACGTACGAAACATATCAGACCTAAGGTAAGGGAAAATCTCGCAATCACATTTTTTTATCCGAGATTGTTTATACTTAGGAATTTACTAGGGTATATTTATCATCCACTTCCATGTTTCCTTAGTATTTAATATTATTTCTATCCTCCTAAAATTTTTTAGATCCAATTTTACCTATTGGTGAATTTTTATTAAATGTTATTAAAGGAATATTTTGTCATTTTCAGTACGAGATAATTTTTGAATTTTTCATCCAATGTACGAGAAAAATGTTTATTTTAACTTATAAGGCATGAATGGATTTTTATGATTTCATAGAATATTATTTCCATGAAGTGTCCTTTACATGTTTTGAATTTTATTTTTAATTAACTTATTTTAGTTTAAAATTTTATAACATGTTAAGAAAAGAAAAATGTTTTTGAAGGGGAAAGGATATTTTCCTCAAGAATGGAGTTTACGTGTTTTATCAAAATTATTTTCCATCTAAGATAATATAGGGTTATATTTCTATACCTATTTTTACATTGACTAGATTATGTTATGATTGAATTATTTTTATGAATTTCTTTTATCTTATATCGATTATGTTATGATGGCATAATGTTTAAGAGTCCCATTTTTATTACATGGGTTATACTATGATGTATGATTTATTATTTTGTGGCACACATAATAATGGTATCATTATGATATGGGTGGGACCTATATCTACCACTAATGCATTGGGTAAAGATTTATATCTAATGAGATAGAAATGGCTGGAACAACAAGTTAATCTGGTTCAGTGATACAGGACTGGAATGAGGAGTGAACTCGTTTTTGAAATGGACTTTTTCCACTATGATAGTCTTGGAAATGAGTCTTGACTAATAAGAAATTATTTTCTATGATTATGTGTGTATGAAAAAAAGTTTCATGTTTTTTGTTAGTATTATTGGGATTACATTTCACTACTATGATTTATCCCATGTTATGATATTATGATCTCTTTTGAAGGTTAAGATTTTCAAAATTATATGTTACTATGAATATGATATGATTGATATTTACTTTTTTTACCCTTACTGATCATTTGAGCTCACCCTTTTGTATGTTTTCTTTTCCCCAGGTTAGGAAGAATGGTATTAAGTAGGATATACCAAAAGAGAATATAGATATGATGAAATAAACAAGAGACAATATAGATGCTTTATGAACCAATTGTTTATGTTTCCTAGTTTCTAATGACAATATACCTATACGGTTCTATCATGGTTTTATTATATGTTGTAATAAGTATGCTTCAATTATAAAGTAATAATAATTTATGTAATGTATGGGGTCATTATAGCAGGTATCAGAGGAAAGGTATAGTCAACATTTGGAATCAAGGGTGTGAAAGCCTTAGTAAGAACCCTAAGGATATTTCTAAGCATAGAACACAATATTAGTATTTTAGAAATGGCCATGAATAATTTATGATAGGACCTAATGTGTGAAATTTTATTCTTGATTATGTGGTTTTCCTATTATGATTAGTGTTTCTCACACTATGATTATTGGGTTAGTCAATGGCCGAAACCCGAAGGAACTGTGCTAATGCTGAATGCGATGGGCAATGAAATGATTGTCCCCCTGAGCAACGAAACTTTATTGGAGCTGGAATGAAAAATCTTGTAGCCATACTCACACAAATTTCTCAAGCTATGAATCATTCATGACTTCCAAACGAGCAAAGGAAGGAGAAAAATTCTATTGAATCCTTCATGAGGAAGCTTCCAACTTCATTCAGCGGGTCTTCTGATCCATTAGTGGCTGAATAATGGATTAGTACCACTGAAAAGATATTTCCAGTTCTTCAATGTTCTGAACATGATAAAGTCATCTTAGCAGTATATCATTTGGAAGGTTTAGCTGATCAATGGTGGAATATTATCAAGAATATGAGGAATATAGATGAAATTGAGTCCACAGAATGGGACAAGTTAAGGAACTTATTTTTCAATAAGTACTTCCCTCATATTCTTAGAACAAAGATGGAGAAGGAGTTTCTTGAACTAAAGAAAATGGATGATGAAATTTTCGGTACCTACGAAGAAAATTTTAAAAGTCTTTCAAGGTCTGCTTCCAGAATTATTATCCAACGTTAGAGTTAGATCGATCGATTCTTTAGTGTCTTAAAACCAAGTATTCGAAGGGAATTATCCATAAGGGACATCAATAGCTACGAGGAAATTGTTCGATGTGCTCTCAAGGTAGAGATGGAGATTGGAGTAACCCATCAGTCATATGGGTTTGATAAGATGTGGAAAATGGAATTCAAAGGGAAATCTAAATACCACACTGAAAAGAAGATGAGTTTTCCCTTACCCTCAAAGTGTGGAAAGAAACATGGAGGGAATTGTCTTAAATGGACTAGTAAATGTTTCAATTGTGGAAAAGAAGGTCATCGAGCATTTGAATGCCGCAATGATGGGAAAAATATGTCTAGTGATATGAACAAAGAAAAGGATACACAGAATGCACCTTCTACACTTTAATGTTAGAAGTGTAAGGAAATGGGGCACTATGCTAATCAATTACCTAATCCATGGTTGTTGATGATGATCGATGCCAACAAACTCTTAAGGAAAAATAAAAAGTAAAGTCAGATGCAATTTATATCGGTGATGTGGAGTATAATAACAAAGTGGGGAAAGGTACACTTACCATCCACTCTAAAGTAGAAAATATTTTATTTGATTCTGGATCCACTCACTCTTTTATTTCTGAAGACTTTTTTAAGGGTATCACCGTACTACCTCCACAATTAGCTATTGAGTTTGGTGTGACAACTCATAATGGCACAACCGTTGCATCAAAATTATATAATTCTTCTCCAATTTACATTTTTGGGAAAGTGATTCCTAAAAATCTTATGATAATTCCTATAGCGGAACTTGATGTGATTATTGTCATGGATTGACTTTCCTTATATGGAGCTTATATCGATTTCCAAATAAGGGAAGTCACATTTCATATTCTTGATCAATATATGATCATTTATAGATGCAAGGATGAATATAACCTTCCAATGTAAATTTCTTAAATATTATGGGTCTTGATTCCAATAAATTAAGGTTATTTATCTCAAATGGTTGGAGAGAAACTCACGATTAAGAATACACCCATTGTACGAGAGTTTGATTATGTCTTTCCAAAGGAATTTCCAGGTCTTATTCCAAATCGTGAAGTTGATTTTTCAATAGAACTCATATCGGGTGATATGCCCATTTCAAAGACACCTTATAGAATGTCCCCTATTGAGTTGTAGGAATTGAGGAAGCAACTCCAAGATAATCTTGATAAGGGATTCATATGCCCTAGTGCATCACCTTGTGGAGAACCTGTTCTGTTTGTTAAAAAGAAAGATGGATCAATGAGACTCTGCATTGATTATCTTGAACATAACAAGACCACTATCAAGAACAAATATCCTCTCCCACGCATTGATGACTTATTTGACCAACTATTCATAGCTCAATACTTTTACAAGATTGATCTTCATTTAGGGTATCATCAGTTAAGGGTAAAAAGGGAGGATATACTAAAGATAGATTTCCGTACAAGGTATGGACACTATGAATTTATAGTGAAGCCATTTGGTCTTACTAATTTTCCTTCTATCTTCATGGATATAATGAATTGAGTCTCTAGAGACTATTTTGATCAATTTGTGGTAGTATTTATATAAGATATTCTTGTCTATTCAAAGAGTAAGGAAGAACAATAAGACCACTTGAGAATTTTTTTAAAGACCCTAAGAAAGGAGAAGCTTTATGCCAAATTTACCAAGTGTGAATTTTGTCTTCAAAAAGTTTTGTTTTTGGGTCACATAATCTCAAAAGACGGGATATCCATGGATCCCGCAAAAGAAGAGGTTATGGAAAGATGGTCGAGACTAACAAAAGTAACTGAGATCTGAAGTTTTCTTGGTTTGGATGGATATTATCGACATTTTGTGGAAGGTTTTTCCTGATTATCTTATCCACTAACCAGGTTGACTTGAAAAGTAGTTAAGTTCGTTTGGAAGGAGGAATGTTAAGAGAATTTCAAGGATTTAAAATGAAGGTTATTCAGTGCACCTGTGCTCACACTGCCTTGTAGTGGAGAAATGTTTGTGATCTATATTGATGAATCCAAGAAGGTATTGGGGTGTGTTCTCATGAAAAATGATATGGTGATAGCTTATGCCTCACGATAGTTGAAAATACATGAGCAAAATTACACAACTCATGATTTGGAGTTAGCTGCGATAATCTTTACATTAAATATTTGGAGGCATTATCTTTATGGAGAAAGGTGTGATATTTATACTGATCATAAAAGTTTAAAGTTATTTTCACAGAAAATGAGCTGAATATTAGACAAAGAAGATGGTTTGAGATGATTAAGGATTATGACTACTCAATTCATTACCACTCTAGGAAAGAAAAAAAGGTGGGAAACACATTAATTCGACCAGAACATGATAGATTATCCATGATGAGGATCACAAAATATCCAATATTTATGGATTTACAAAGGATGAAAATTGGAATTATAATTCAAGGGGAAAATCTTATCTTTCTCAAATGAATTTTCAACCATCTATACATGTGATGATTAAATAGGCACAGAAAGAAGATGTATAGTTACAAAAGAAGGTGAGAAATGTTCATTAATTCCACATTGATTGTGGTGAAATAATAAAGTTCAGGAATCAGGTTTGTGTTCCTCCCATATTAGAATTAAAGAAGGAAATCTTGGATGAAGCTCATAGTTCTTCATTCTCTATTCACCCATGGAAGCACAAAGATGTATAGGGACCTAAAGGAGTACTTCTGGTGGGATGCCATGAAAATAGATGTTGCTGAATATGTCACTCGATGCTTGGATTATCAACAAGTTAAATCTAAGAGACAGAAGTCTAAGGGGATGTTACAACCATTACCCATGCCATGAATGTAAATGGGAAAACATCACTATGGACTTTGTCATTGGAATTCCTAGAACATCCAAAGGCAATAATACTATCTAGGTTATAGTTGATCGTCTTACGAAGTTGGGACACTTCATTGTTATTAGAGAAGGTTTCTCTCTTGATCATCTTTCCAGGATATATGTGAAGGAACTGGTAAGATTTCATGAAGTACCAATTTCCATTATATCTGATCGGGATTCAAGGTTTACCTCAATGTTTTGGCAAAGTCTTCAGCATACTCTAGATACCGAGTTGAGTTTCAGCACTACTTATCATCCTCAGATAGATGGTCAGTCTGAGAGGACAATTCAAACTCTAGAAGACATGTTGAGAGCTTGATCTATGGATTTCAAAGGTGGTTGGGATCAACACCTACCTTTGGTGGAATTTTATTATAATAATAGTCTTCAGTACAGTATTAAGATGGCTCCTTTTGAATCCCTCTATGGAAAAAAATGCAGAAATCCAACTTGCTCGGATGAAGTTGGGGAAAGAAAGCTATTAGGACCTGATCTTGTCGATGAGATGGCATAAAAGATAAGATCTATTCAACATGACATAAGATCAGCATAGAGTCGACAAAAAAGTTATGTCGACAACCAAAAAAAGACCTAGATATTGAAGTGGGTGATAAAGTGTTCTTACAAATATCACCTTGGAAGAGAGTAATGAGATTTGGAAAGAAGGGCAAGCTGAGCCTTAGGTATATTGGTCTTTTTGAGATACTAGATTATGTTGGGAAGGTAGATTACCGATTGGCACTTCCACCGAATCACTCTCAAGTTCATGATGTGTTCAATGTATCTCTCCTGAGAAAGTACATACCTAATTCTTCACATGTACTAAGCTCAGAAGTTATACCGCCAGAGCAAGATCTTTCTTATGTAGAATAGCCGATAGAGATTCTGGATCGTAGTGAAAAGTTCTACGAAACAAGAACACTCACTTGGTTAATGTTTTATATAGGAACCACCAATTAGATGGGGCTACATGGGAACTTGAGGATATGATTAGGGATAGGTATCCTCATCTGTTTGTTACGAAGTGATGAATTTCAAGGGAGAAATTCTATTTAAGGGGGGTAGAATATGACACCCTGATATTTTACGAGAAATATTTTGTTATTATGTATTTTTTTATACACAAAACCAAAGGAATTTTTCACTAGACACAACACTGTCTTGGTTTGTGTTACACGGAAGAGAAACCTTCCTCTATAGCTTGCATTGTACGCAATACCGAATTTCACTAAACTACGATATGTTATTAAAATATTATATAAACTAGCCGTTATGAATAGTAAAACCCAATTTTTGAAATTTTATAAATTTTATCTTTCAAAATGGACTTCATTTTTGGATTTGGAATATTGAAATTATCCTATGGTGAATTTTTTGTTTTTTTCTGAAAACTTTCAATTTTTGATGAATAGTGAAAACACTAAGTTATTAGTTAAAACCGACTTTTTATTTAAATAATAATTTATTTTATTTAAATTTATTTTAGGTCAAAATAATTACATAATACCAATATATGTTCAATGTAATTCATTGGTGTCATTTTATAGAAAATTTAGATATATAAAAATTTTATTGAACTATTGACCGTCTTTTACCGACCTCCTAGGAGAATTTTCAAATTTTCATAAAACATAATTTTACCACTTTTTTGTGTGGAATTTTAAAAAACCAAGAAACACAGATGATATCAGTATGTAAAATGTGGTTTAATAAGATAAAAATAATTTTTGGTGATTAGTATCTTATTACTTTTATTTACCACGATAAAAAGTAAATTGGGTAATTACGGGTACAAATGATATTATTATTACCCTAACACATGTCCTAATTCTATTTTATAAGTGTAATTCGACCAAAAAAACCTTAGTAAAAAAATATGACCTTTTTGGTTCAGTTGGATTAGATTAGGACATTTATTATTATTTCATTCAAAGAAGAGTTAAAATATTTAAAATCAATGTTTAATAAGTAAAACATTTTTAGTATAGGGTAATACATACGATAAATTCGACTATGAAGATTTATTAGAAAGATAAAAATATTTCCTACTTGTTGGTATTTTATTTATAATTTTTATACATTAAATAATGTAATTTATTTATGACAAAATGATGATGTGGTAATTACCTTATTAATGAAATATTAACATAATTGATGTTATAAATACCCATATAAATGTAATTTGGGACTTTTTAGGAATTAAAATAATTTTATAGGTTAATATAACATATTAGGGTTAGTTAGATGAATTTTTTTCTAATTAATAATGCTGTTATAAATTTAACAAAAACAAAATACCAAATAGTGTCAAAATTGACATAAAATAGCTTTTAAAACAAATATTATATTATTAATTATTATTCTATTCCTAAAAATATAAGGTTCATCCAAAAGACTTATATAATAATATATATGGAACTAATGAACCAATTTCGTTTCAATTGGATGTTTATAGTAAGTTTATTAACCATATTGTGTAAGAATACAAGAAGACGCGGTAAAAGTTAAATTAGTTAACTTAGAGTTAAATCTAGATAATAAGGCTAATATGGTAACCTAAACTTGTATAAAACCGATTGGTTGAGATTATTTCGACTCATTTTCACTTGATCCTATAAATAAGTTACTTTGGATCCAATATAAACCGAATATGACTTTATTATAAAATAATACTTTATCTTTTTCCTAAGGTTCCCCTCTCCTCCCTTATAAAAGGGAACCTCTTCCCTCTCCCCTTCGCACCATTTTGAGCCTTCAAACTCAGCCAACCATGGACAATTTATCTTCTAAACATCTCTAGTTATATCATAGAGGTTCTTTTCTTCTCAAAATACCAACTCTAGTTTCCTAATAGGAAGTATAAAAGAGACATATCAAGGAAGAGGAGGTTCGAATACATACGAAGCATATCAGACCTAAGGTAAGGGAAAATCTCACAATCTAATTTTTTTTATCCAAGATTGTTTATAGTTAAGAATTTAATGGGGCATATTTATCATCCAATTCCATGTTTCCTCAATATGAAATATTATTTCTATCCTCCTACAATTTTTTAGATCCAATTTTACCTATTGGTGAATTTTTAGTAAAAGTAATTAAAGGAATCTTTTGTCGTTTTCAGTACGAGATACTTTTTGACTTTTTCCACCAAAGTATGAGAAGAATGTTTTTCTAAACATATACGGAATGAATGGATTTTTATGATTTCATATAACATTATTTCCAAGAATCTTCCTTTACAAGTTTTCAAGTTTATTTTTACTTAACTTCTTTTAGTTTAAAATTCTATTACATGTTAAGAAAGGAAAAAATTTGAAGTGGAAAGGATATTTTCCTCAAAAATGGAGTTCAAGTGTTTTATCAAAATTATTTTCCATCTAAGATAATATAGGGTTATGTTTCTATCCCTATTTTTACATTTATTAGATTATGTTATGATGGAATTATTTCTATGGATTCCTTTTATCTTATGTGGATTATGTTATGATGGCATGATGTTTATGAATCCCATTTTTATTACATGAGTTATACTATGATGTATGATTTATGATTGTGTAGTACACATAATAATGGTATCATTATGAGATGGGTGGGACCTATATATCACTCCAATGCACTGTGTAAAGATTTATATCTCAAGAGATAGACTTGGCTGGAATGGCATGTTAATCTGGTTTAGTGATACAGGGCTGGAACAAGGAGTGAACTCATTTCAGAAATTGACTTTGTCCACTATGATAGTCTTGGAAATGAGTCTTGACTAATAATAAATGATTTTCTATGATTATGTGTGTATTCTAAAAATATTCATGTTTTATGTTAGGATTATTGGGATTACATTTCACTACTATGATTTATCCCATGTTATGATATTATGATCTCTTTTGCAGGTTAAGATTTTCAAAATGATATGTTCTTATGAATATGATATGATTGATATTTTCTTCGTTTACCCTTACCGAGAATTTGATCTCACTATTTTGTATGTTTTCTTTTTCCCATGTCAGGAAGAAGGGTATTAAGTAGGATATTCCAAAAGGGAATCTAGATATGATGAAATAAATGGAAGACAATGTATATGCTTTATGAATCAGTTGTTTATGTTTCCCAGTTTCTAAGGACAATATACCTATATGGTTCTATCATGGTTTTTTTATATGTTTTAATAATTATGCTTCAATTATTATGTAATAACAATGTATGTAATGTACGGGTTATTATATGAATCCTTTTATATTCTCCACGAATGTCCTTCGATCTCATCTCCTAGAAAGCTCCCAACTCAATATTTAATTATTTGGAATCGAAAATTTAATATATACTGATGATATGTGTATTCTTGGGAATGAAGGGGTATCATAGATGTAGATCTAAGAATATATATGAAAACGTGACAAAACCAGAAAGAATGATGGCATACCTCAAGAATCAGATCTACATTCCTAGAAATGGATTAGATATCCTCTACTATCATTAACAACACCAGATCATACAATATTTGATTTTAAAAATCATAGATATACCCACATATAGTACAGATCTGAGAGAAAAATGAACTAAAAAAAGGAGATCTCATAAAATAGGACAAAAATGATGAAGCTCAGGCACTTACCACAGGAATTGAGATTGAAATCACCAAGGGAGTGCTCTGGGTTGGGTCCAATTCGTGTGGGGAAGGTTCTATAACCATATAGGTAGGGAAGCATCAAATTTTGGGGTGTTTTGGAGCCAAAAATAAATAATTAGAGAAAAAATGATCAAGTTCGTAGAAAATATGATCTAGTTTTGACCTATGCACATGGTTTGAAAACATGGTTTGTGTCAACTGTGAATAGACTGTGTGACCTTCCTTTTGGTCCCAAAACTCATTCCATGTTCCCCCAAACTCTCCCATCCATAACCCTTACCCTTTTTTTTGGAAACATCTTTTTTATGGAAACGCCCCTTTTTTAGAAATACCAACTCTTATTGAAGCACCCTACTTTATAGAAACACTCTATTTTAAGGAAACACCACATTTTATAGAAACACACACTTTTATTGAAAACCCCACTTTTATGGAAACACCATATTTTACGGAAACAATCCATTTTATGGAATCACCATATTTTATAAAAAGACCATCTTTTATCCATAAAACGAATTCAAAGACACACAATTTCAAAAAAATTACTTTTTTAAACAAAAATATGAGGAAAGGGTTATATACCTAAAACTGGGGGTGCTACATTACTCTACATCCTGTACGCATGGGTCCAAGTGGTGAATCTCTTCAACCTAGATGGAACACCCATCATACACGTTCCCACACTGACCCACCTATAGACACCCCATATACCACACCTTAACATCATTCATTTGAGTCTCTAGGGATGATCTTATCCATGCCTTCATCATCATTTTAGATACCATATTATCAATATACCATGTCTATGCTTCATCCAAGGATGATCCCACTGATGCCTCTATAATATCATTTAGGCTCTTCTTCCCATACCATGTCTACACCACCTTCATAGATGTTCCCACCATTACAATACATATATTTGATGATGTATACCCTATCCTACTATCCATTTATTTCTCTACTACACTTCCTCCAAATCCGACCACCCATCAAATATCTGATTAGTATGTTCCTTTAGCTTCCAGTCAAGTATACGAAGGCCACCTATAACATTCATTGGAACAAACACATCATTCAGAGGATATTGATCCATGATAGCCCACAGAACCATCATAGTATATTGAGTAGCCTCTAGAAGGTTATTTTTATTTTAACCATGTCAAATTATATCAGATTTTTCATGTTGTACCACAAATTAATTCTTTATCTTTTTTACCATATTTTCTTATTTAGTGGAATCTTAAGTCAGGAAATGTGGGCGCATTTGTATGAAAAAACCGAGATTCTCTAGAAACATATAATGGTGGACTATAGTGTGGAAAATCAGTTGGTAGGCTATAATGCCAGTTAGTGTAGAATATTTATGGCCACTTTATCCAAATATCATGATATAATTCTGGTGGAACTGATCTCATTGATAAAAATCAGTAATGACCTCAAAGAAAAAGCATGGGAGAAGATATGGGTAAGAAAAATTTCTAAAACTATATCTATATTATTGTTTTATTTATATGAAATAACCTGTTTCTTGCAAAGTCGATTTACTCTTCTCGATGTACAAGTAGATAAGACTGCATGGTTGATGGTTGTTAGAGAGTTATGGAGATCATGAAAGCATGAATTGTATATTGTATGGAAGAGAAGATTAGGTTATTATTTATAGGGTATACCCACATTCCTTGATTTCCCACTATCTAAATATCCAAAAAATGATTTCAAATTGGAATACTAATGAGTTTGAGTTATTCACCATCTTTAATGGTTTCCATATAAAATATAATTCTCATTACTTTTATTGGAATCTTTTTAGGAAGATTTAAGGGAAAATAAAAAGAAAAAAATGTTCAATGACATATGTACACACATTGGGGCGCACTACAATGCACGAACATGAGAAACACCATCTACATTAATCGAAATTAAAATAATGTTTTATTTTATATTGTTACTTAGTAATCTTTAAATGCTAAATTTTATGTTTTATTATCATTAATACCTTCAATAAAATGATTAAAATACCCCTTTAATATGGAATATTAGACCTATAGGTCTAATAGAAAATTATTATATTAGACTAATGGCCAATTGGTCAATTAGGCCTAAGGGCCAATTTGCCTGTTATGCCTAATGACCAACTGGCTATTTTCCCTAGAGGATAATCAGTCATTAGGACTAAGGGAAAATTGTTCTATAGGCCTAAGGGAAATTTTCATATATGGATAATTGGACTAATGGATCTTTGGAATAATTGAATAATGGCCAATTGGACCATAGCCCAAATGGCCAACTAGCCTATAGGCTTAATGGCCTATAGGCCTATAGGCCAAATGACTAATTAGCCTATTAGACCTAATGGAATAATATACAATTGGGATGTAGGACTATTGGACAACTGGCTTATAGGTTTAATGGGAAATTTCCCTATAGGCATAATGGAAAATTGGCCTTCATGTGTAATGGAAAAGTTTCTTATAGGACTATTGGGGACTTGACACATATGCCAAATGGCATAATTCCTAATTTTTCTATTATGAATAATTCCATAATGTTATACTATCCTAAAGAACTGATGACCAATTGGCCTATAGTCCTAATGAGAAATTGTCCTATATTCCTAAAGGATGATTGGCCTATTATTCCAAATTGTGTAATATCAAATTGGCCTATAGGTCAATTGGGCATTAGTCATATTGAAAAGTTGGCCATTAGGACTAATGGGAAAAAATTCATATAGGCCTAAAGGCCAATTTCTCTATTGGACTAAGGTCCAATTGGCCTATAAGTCTAAGGTCCAATTGGCCTATTAGGCCAATCGAGAAATTGGCCTATTGTCCTAATGAAAAATTGTCCTATTAGGAATGATGGCCAATTAACCCATAGACATAATGGTCAATTGGCCATTCGGCATATTTTCCAAATGGAAATTGGGCCTAATGGTATCAAATTCAATTTCCATATAGGCATAACAACTAATTGGTCAGTAGTCGAATTGGTCATTATGTATAACGGCCAATAGCCGTACAGGGGCAATTAAATGATAGACCTATAGGTTAATTGGACTTCAAGTCTAAAGGCTAATTGAACTATGGTTCTAAGCTACAATTGGCCTATAGGCCTAAGAGAAAATAAGTCTATTAGGCCTAATGGACAATTGGAATATAGGACTATGGTCTAATTGACCATTAGGCCAATAGGACAATTTCCCATCAGGCCTGAAGGCCAATTTCCCTATCGGCCTAAGGGAAATTTGGTTAATAGAACTAAGGGATAATTAGACTATTATGCTTAATAGGAAATTTTCCTATAGGACTAACATCCAATTACATAATTAGTCCTAAAGGATAATTTACCCATAGGAATAATGTCCAATTATCTATTAAGTCTATCATTTAATTGGCCATTAGGCCTAATGGAATAACATCCAATTAGACTCTAGGCCTACCTACATATTGGCCTATAGGGCTAATGACCAACTGGATAATTGTACCTTTTGGCTAATGTCATAATTTACAACTGGCTTATAGGCCTAATGTAATAATTTCCTACTGTCCTATAGGACTAATGGACTATAGGCCTAATGGGAAATTGGCCTATAGGCCATTTGGCATATTGGAAAATCATCATTTTGGCCTAATGGATAATAAGACTATATGCCCAATGGAAGAATTTTTAATTGGATAATACGACCAAAGGAAAATTTCCTAAAGTCCAAGTGGAATATATTTCTATAGGATTACTAGGAAATTGGTCTATAGGTTTAATGGGCAATTGGCATATAGGCATAGCAGTATAATGTACAATTGGACTATGGTTATAATAGAATAACAACGAAATGGAATGTAGGCCTGATGGCCAATTGGCCTATAGGCCTAATGGAAAATTGTGATATAGTCCATTAGGCATAATTTTGTCATTTCCAATTAGACTATGGGCCTAATGGATGATTGGTATATAGGCCAAATTTCCAATTTTCCAAAAATGTTTATCGAATTAATTATGAATTATTAATATATATAAAATTTATTCCACTTTTATTATTATTGAAAATTAAAAAAATTACTTTCTTAATATTTTTATACAAATAAATTTCATTTTCATTAAGCTATGATGGGCATCGATGGTCGTCTACCTTGAGATAATTTATTTTTCTCCAGTAATAAGAAAAAAGATGGAAGCGTATTAAATGCACAATAAAAAAATAGGTTTTATGTTTTTTATTTATATTGCATACATATATATATATATGAATATTCTAATTAAATATCTTGTTTATATTTTCTATGGACTTCCCTAGAGACCCTTGATGATAAATAAAATGAATAATTCCCTCTGTATAATCATTTGAATCAGTTTTTATGTGATTATAACCATGGCAATGTCTGATGCCGTACTGGGGAAAACATCATCCCCTCTAGGTATTGGTCTTAATTAGGCTCCACTCAATACACTCAGACCACCAATACACAAGCACCATTTCATATGAAGATGAAGCAAAAAAAATACTTATAAAGGAGCACCCAAAAAGTAAACCGGAGCATGGAAGATGAAATATGATCACCAAGATGTTCATGCAAACTATGTCGCTTATCAGTCGATAACTTCCATCAGAGGATTAAAGTTCTATTTATTATTATAAAGAATTGATGCATACATTAAATGATTCCCCCAATGATGTCAATGAGATTCCTAGTAGTGATACATCTGAAGGTGGTAGTGATGATTCTTTTGATGATGTTATTGCACCATATGATGTTTTTTTGAAGACTTTGCAGTTGATGATAATGATGTTTCTCATGATGAGGATGAGGATGTTGACAATGGGGAATATATTTATCCCCTTCATTTTTTATTTAGTAAGAAAGATAATTTTTCAGTTTTGTGACAATAAAAATTGATTTGTTTTATGGATGAATATGTGTATTTTGGTATTTTATATGGTTTGAAAATTATTACAACTTGTTGGTTGGTTGATAAATGTAGAAACTATATAATGTATTGAATTCATATTATTTTTTTCTTTGATTTATAGGTTTAGGTTTTTGGGGAATAAGGTGGTGGGGCTGATGCCAAATGAAGGTAGGAACTTATACCCACAGTTTGTATAATTGTGGGTACATGTTCTATGAGGGAATACATATGCCCACGAGTCCTTGAAACCACAGGTATAAGAAAACACATCTCATCTATAAACATAGTTTCAATAGAAACCATGTGTATAGGTCTATTCCAATGAATTAACTATCCATAATTCTCAAAACTATTGCTATAGGGTTTACTCACAGTATTAGAGACTATAATAACGGTGTAAAATCATGGGAATATGTTCCTTTTCTAGTAGTGATGTAATAATGAAATGATTATCTTTGAAAATAAACATGTAAATTTGTAAATTAATATTTAATGAATTATTGTGTAATTATAGAAGAAAAACATTTCATGGATTATATGTTAAAAAATATTCCTTTAACACATTTTTATGAAAATTCAAAAAAATACCTTGTTCCGAAAATGATAGAATGATTCCTCTTAAATGATTTCTAATTACATAAAAAATGGTAAAATGATTTGTAGCCATAAATTTAATATTTAAAAAAAATTGAAAACATTTTTAGTAAACATGGTCATGGAATATAAATATTCTCATTTGAGACTTAAAAATATATAATCCTAAATAATTTGGAGATTGTAAAATAAACCATTACCTAAGGATCAATTTCCTTTAAAAGTGTATGAATATACTATATGATGGATATATATTTATTATTAATCTATTCAAAAACCACAATAACATATATATTACCAAATATTATTTAATTACAAAAAAATTTCACCCATTTTTTATCAATTCATTTTTAAAATCACTGTTTTGGGTTATAAGTACATCATTTTCATTTATATTTTTATTCAGTATTTCTAGTACCTATTGTTTTTTCACAGTTCCATCCTATAAAAAATATTATTTATGGTATAAATATCACATATAATCAAAATATATTTATATTTATATTCATCAATAAATATAGAGACAGAGAAATTAATCACATCGTTAAGGAAGATGGTCGACCGTACGTATGCAAGAATGTGGTTTTCACTTTTTAATGGATGGAATAAAATAAAGATAAATAATAATTAATATTTTTAAAATCATAGTTATATCAAAAATATAATTTATTATTATTATTTATATATATATAACCATCCATGTGTAGTGGTGATGAAAAATGAATTACATTGTTATGTTAATACGATATATCGTATTTATGCATGAGTGATATTTTCTCTTTTCGTAAGATGAAAATGATATGGAATGTGGTGGTACAAAAAAATAGTATATAAGTATATTTATGATACTAGATATATTATTTTACGATGGTTACAACACATTAAGCAGTAGTTGTAGATTAAATAATCTTGAAAAGGTCAGTAAAGATGAATACATATTCTTTAGTGGATTCCTTTAGATTTCTTCTTAAGGGAAATAGAGTTGTTATTTTGGAAAAGTGGGAACATAAGAAAATAGATAAGTATGTTTAGACGATTAAATTGAATTTGTTTACTATATATGACTAAATTTGTTGTAAATAAGTAAGGGAAGAGGTTCTCATTAATAATAGAACTGGGGGACTTTTAGTATTTTATAAAATATTAAATTAATATAAATTAACATTTAATTAAAAATGAATCCAAAATGATTTATTTATAACATTTAAGAGTATCAGATTAAATAATATCATATAATAAAAATTTGAATTGTTTTAACTATTTTTTTCATCATTACCTTTTTTTAACCCTGCATTAATTATTTTTAAACATACCAAGTCAACATGTTTTTTTATTATTTGAGGGTAATTATAATTACTGTAAGTGAATAAAATAAATAAATGGACCATGTTTGATATTATCATACATATCCAAATCACTTGGCCAAATATAGTTTTATATATCATTTAATAAAATATTATTTATTAGAAATTATCAATAATGTAAATTTTAAAACTATTCATTACACTGATTTTAAAAATAACAATAAAACACATAGAATTAGAAAAATTATATTTTATTATTTACATAAAATTTTATCCTAATCAGGAAATTTTTTTGACCAAAATATTTATCTCAAATTATATTACTTTTAATATTTCAAATATCCATTATTTGATTTTCTACTAATTGATTATGTTCTTCATATGCATTGTTTAAGAATTTAAGATAATTAATAAATCAATAAATTTTTAAAAAAAATCCTGATTTAGGTAAACACATTATATTTAATAA
Organism: Viscum album; assembly: GCA_963277665.1. Lineage (NCBI taxonomy): Eukaryota > Viridiplantae > Streptophyta > Magnoliopsida > Santalales > Viscaceae > Viscum > Viscum album. Next base: position 534,286,466 of record OY728138.1, on the reverse strand, counting down.
TACCAATTATATTCTAACATTACCTATATATAAATTATAATTAAAAATATAATATATATTGAAAACATGAGTGTTACATGAATAAATTTTATTGAAATAAAATATTCTGAATGATGTAATCTCATAAAAATGGCAAACAAATGTCATATAAATTAATATTGGTTGACTATGTCAGAAATAAACTCATATAATAATACTAATTCCAGTTTTACGTCATTTTATAGTCGTTACCATTTTCTTTTCAACATTAATTTCCGGATTTATCCTTTATTAAGTAAACAAAAATTTCTAAGGATATTTTCATATTCACAAAAAATAAATGGGACTATTTTAAAGAAAAATAAATACTAAATAATAAAAATATATCCATTTTAAAAAAATTAATACGTATATATTAGGGAATTTAATTTTAAATTAAATTATAAAAAATGCATCATAGAACAGTTTGTGAGAAAACTAATTTATTAATTATAAAAATATAAATATACCAAATTTAAATGAAAAATATATTCCAATGAACATAATTATATTAATATTAATAAAATAAAACTATTCTTAATTTTTAAAAAATTAAAAAAAAATAGAATATTTAAATTATATGAAATTAAAATACAGATTTTAATAAAAAGTAGTATTTTTCACATTTCACTTGAAAATTGGCCTTTTCTGAAAAATCAAAAAAATTAATACTAAGAAAATTAAAATATAATGATTTTAAAAATAGAATACCATTTTAAATTTTAAAATGTTGGAAAAAATATTTATAAAAATTTCTCATATAAAGTAACAAAACCCATTTTTTAAGAGAACGAATAAAATGATCTCACTAAAATTTGTGTTTATTTCATAATAATTTATCAAAATTTATTATGTATTAAGACAATTATATATGTATATTTGATAATACCGTTAATAATATTTACACTTTCCAATTTTAAAATCTAGATTATAATGCTCGTGTTTAATAATAATATTTTTATGATGTATTGTAGTTTGTTTAAGATTGGTGTTCTGTCTTTTATACGTTATAAGAAAAATATTTATTTTAAATTATCAGGGTTGTGTGAACCACAAAATATTGGATAAATTAAATTTATTTTAAATGAAATATATTGAAATATCATTTGGGTATTACATTCTTCTCTCCATCAAAAAAAATCATTCTTGAAATGTCAATAATGTCATTGCATGAATAGGTTTTGGTAGTTTTTATCATTATTTCTTTAGGTTTCGACATCATCTCTTATATAAAAAGATTTATCAAAATTAACTTCAGTAGATATGTCATTCAAATGCTTATAACTTTTTCTACAATGATCAAAATATGGATATTTTCTTCACTGTTAGATAATCGATGTCTTTATTATATTTCATTAGAGGTGAGCACATTAATTGGGTCTCACATGTATTTCCTTAAAAATGATATATGAAAAAAAACATGTACTCTATAAATACTAGGTTTCATTTCCAAAGGGTACTCCATAGTTATAAATATTTTTATAATTTAAAATGTTCCAATGATTAATGGGCTCAGTTTTCATTTCTTTCCAAATAATATAACACCCTTCCATGGAGATACATTCATGAAATCATGATCTCCTACTTGAAATTCCAAATCATTCCTATGGTTATGAGAATTTATCTTCTTACTTATTTGAGCTTCTAAAATATGTGTTTTATTAGTGTTCAATTATTACATTATTTCCACTACATGTTATGGGATTATATATTCCTTTCACCAACTTCATTGCAATAAGTTGGGGTACAAAATATCCTTCCATATAATGTTTTGTACAATTCCATTTGAATACTTGAATAGAAGCTGTTGTTTTAGTTGATTTTTATAAAATTAAAATTCTGATCCCAAATAACTTGAAATTCAAGTCTAAATGACTTCAACATTAATTCAATTGTTTGGATAGTCCTTTAGGATTTCCCATCAGTCTGGGGATGACACGAATTGCTCAGATAAATCTCAAAATCAACAGTATTAGGAAAACTTTTATATAATTTTGATATAAATCATAGATCATGATCAAGGAAAATTGAGATAGGTGCACCATGATTTATTAATACTTCATTAATATAGAGTCATTTATGGGGCTCTGTAAGTAAATATTCTATAATTGTGAGGAAATATATAGATTTGGTAAGTCAATTAATAATAACCCATATCACACCATTCTTTCTAGGATTATTTTGTAATCTTGTGAAAAAATCCATAATAATTTCATCTCTTTTCCATGTTGGAATAGGGAGTAGTTTCATGACTCCTCTATGACGATATCTTTAATCCTTATCCTATTTAAAAACAAAAATTCTTGAAACATAATCATAAATTCCCCTCATCATATTATCCCATAAAATACTTTCATCAAATTTTTGTACTCTTGGTACTACCAAAGAGAATAGGGAAATTCAAGATATGAGAATCATCTAATAATTCCCCTTTTCACATAGTAATATATTGAACACATAGACACATTAAAAATATCAGAACCCCATATTTAAATAAAAATTCTTATAATTTCCCATCAGTTATGGATTTAATTTTCGTTTCAAAATTATCATCATTGGGATGATAACATTTTATCTTATCAAATAAATATATTTCTCAATTTATTTGAAAAAGGAGTTATTTTTACCATTCCTTACTAATTCCTATATACATCACTACTAAATATATGAATATATGATCCTTTTCCATCCTTATTTTGGCTAAAACTCAAGGATCGTTTTTTTAATGCATCTGCTACTTTATTTTCCTTCATTGGGAGTTAGTGTATTGAGTAATCATAATCTCTGAGTATCTCAATCCATATATATTGTCCCATGTTGATTTATTTTTATGAGAATACATGTTTCAAACTCTTATGATCTATGTACATCTCACATCACTCTCTATAGAGATATTGTCTCTATATTTTTAATGTAATTATTATGGTGTCTAAATAAATATCATGAGTTTTATAATTATATTCATGAGTTTTTAAATGCCTTTATTCTAAGGAAATAACTCAATCATTCTCCATAGATAGACAACCAAGTACCTTCTATGATGTATCTATATATTTTATAAATCCACAATTTCGTAATGGTGGGATCTAGATTGGTGCATTCACCAATCTCCTCTTCAATTCATCAAAACACTATACACACTCCTTTGTCCAAATAAACATAGCCCCTTTATGAGTATTCATGGTTAACTGGTTATCAAATTGTGAAATTTTGAAAAAAAAATCCCTAAAATTATATTTTTAAATCAATGATGGTACATACCTTATTTAGGTTCACTATTTTAGGCCATTCCTAGACTGCCATTATCTTCATCGGATCAACTATGATTCAATACATTGATATAATATAACCACAAAAAGAATATTTTTGAATCTCTAATTCACACTTTCTAAATTAATAATATAAAACTTTTATTTTAGGAGTCTCAATAATGCTTTTTAAGTGTTCTTCACGTTCGTAATAGCTCTTATATTACCCATGTATATCAACAATAATTCCACAAAAAAATCATCGAGAAACTCAGAGAATACATTTTCGTTACTTCAATGAAAATATTGGCTGCATTAGTAAATCCAAATGGAATTAAATTAAACACATAATGTACATACCTCATTCTAGATTTTATATTTTCAATATCCTCCTTCTTTACTCTCAATTTTTGATAGCAAAAATAAGGACCAATCTCTGAAAAATCATGAGCTCCATGAAGTTGAAAATTTCAGTCATCAATTAGAGGTATTATATACTTGTTTTTTATTGTAATAGCATTTATTTCCATATAATAAATTCACATACTCATTGATAAATATTAATTATTAATGAAAAGAATAATGGATTCCCATTTTGAAACACTGGGGCGTATTGATACCTTATTAAACTGCTCATATTTTTGTCTCTTTAATTCAACTAATTACATAGTTTTCATTCTATAAAGAGTCTTTGATATAGTTATATCAATAAGGATTAAATAAAATATTAACTTAGTATCATGATTTCATATATATCAATGTAATTTATTATTAAATACATCAATATATTCCATCACAATAGATATATTCTCAATTTTAATATTTCCTTCTCTATATTTAGGTTTTTTCTTCTCATAATCCTCAATAATTTAATTTATAGATACTTCTTGGGGTGGAACTAGACATGAATCAAATGATTATTTTTCCCAAATAATGAAAAGGAATTCCATATATTCATCATGAGTCTAAATATCTTTTTGATTTTAATTAATTTTGGAATTATATTTTTAAAACTAGTATGTACCATGGATTACATAAAATTCTCTAATGGTATGATTATATAGTAAGAAAATAGGTAATTTTTTGTCATAATGGGAACTATTTGACACATTCTTTTTTCAGTGGGACTCCCATTAAGTGTCTCAACTGATATCTCATTTTATAAACTTTTAAGTAAATATATAATTTTCTTGGTTAAATTAGATGATTTAATAGTCTGTGAAGATATAGGATCAAATAAAGAATTAGAAATGTTTTAGGATATGGATAATGTACCTACCACCACATCTATAGTAACTTTAACCACATATATTGTGATAAAAAATTCCTAACTTTTCCCCATTATCCTTTTACAGAGAAAATAACCTTAATGAGTTATAAAATAATTTTCATAGTTCTTCATATCCTTACATTTGAAGAATTGAATAATGGTTGCTTCTTTCCATTCCTTGAAATCATGAGCGTCATAGTCATTCTCTCTACAATTTTAACAAAATCATTTTCCTTTTATGTAAGTATCTAGGTGTTCCTTTACTCATTTATCACATGTTGTAAAATTTATGTTTCTCATCTTCCCGTTATTTAGTTTTTCCTATTCCATCCTATTATTCTCTTTCTTCCCCATAGATTCAATGGAGTTAGATTACTCTTTCAATGTCTTTAAAACACATGAGACTATGTCCTCATATGATGAGAAGGTTAGGAAGAGGAGTTACCTTCAATGTAATATATTTATCCCATCAAATAAATGGTCATTTTCACTCTTTGCGTTACATAAATAGTCCACAAAATTTCATTCTAACCATGTAAATTTTTATTCATACTTTACCACACTTTACTCTTACTTTTGTCTCACACTCTAGAATTATCTATCCATATATACCTGTTTTTTGGGAGGAAAATATTTTACAAAATATTTTTACATAAAATCCTTCCATTCAGAACTTTTTATTTTCCCCTCATCATTAGTGTTTTGAAATAATGTCCACATTTGATGTGAAACCCTAAGAGATAATAAATCTCTTTTAAAACCTAATCCCTTTCCTTAAACCCCAAAGTCAAAAATTTTTTCTCTATGAAACTTCCCCATTGATTGACTAAAAATGGATTTGTTTTATAATTGAATGATTTTTATTACTAATGCATGAAGCGACATAACATTGTTATACCGCATCATAGATTAGAAAGTTGCTCCATACGTGCAAGGTTAATAATCATAACATGAATAAGTTGTCCCAATATAATTATAATGTGATCAAATACACCTATAGATACCACTCTACGTGTATCATAATTATATTTCTTTTGATGGAGATCCATAAATGTATTATGAGTATTGATACAATTTTTATTCCTTCCACTAGGTTCAATTTCTAAAAAATAGAATGTATTAAATTAGTGTAAAACATTATAAATCATGATATATAATTTAAAATTTATTTAAACACATAAAATAAATAAAATATTTATATTTAAATAATTCCAAAATAATAATCATGGTTACTTTGGGAATATTTTTAATGTCTATTATAGGGTTAAGTTTCCAAAATCTATGTTTTCATAAATATAGATTCCAAGTTATATACTAAACATTATCTGATAACAATTATAATGACTTCAATTCGAGTAGCCCAAAATTATTGGTTACATTTTTATCTTTTCATATGATATATGAAATTAGATATCCTTGGATCTAATAGTTTTTTAGTATTTGAAAACTAGATACTAACTCAAATTAAAAACTACATATGAAATCAAAAAATATAACAGAGTATTTTCATTTAGAATACCATTATTATGTATATAATATCCTTACATATCATTTTAAAACACTTCCAAGAATTACCATCTCTATGTAGTAGAATATTTTGTTTTATTTTTTTGGGGTTTCATGAACTGTAATATTTTTAAGAAATTAATAATTTCTAAAAATAATCATAATGTAAAATATTTGGTTGTTATATTATTAATATTTTTTGTAAGTTCTGTAAGTGAGGATAACTATAAAGAAACACCATCCCCTTAGGTTTTCTATCTTCTTGGGGATTCATAGATTCCTGGAAATATATTTATATTAATTAGTTTACGGTACTGAAAGGATAAAAAGAGAGTGATTTCTTAAGATAATTTTATCAATAAAGGGAACTACCGATGATGATTTCCAATTTGTTTGAAAATAATTTTATAGGTTATTTTTATAAAACTAATGTAGATAAAATTTATTTCCCAAAATTATTCATTAAACACTTTATTTGAAATTAAAATTTTTTATGGGTTGGTTTATTTTTATTTATGAATTATAATTTTATATTATATCTTTCTCTATATCCTCTATAATTAACCATGATAATTTTGATAAAATAATTTCTCTAAATTATTTAATTTAATGATTTATTTGAAGGAGGTCCCCATAATTTTTTTGTTTCTTATGATCCAATAATTTATTTAATTCTAAATGAGTAATTATCATAAAATCATCCTATGTTGTGATTTCATCTAATAACTATTAATCTTTATACATTTTCATATTTTGAATTATTTTTTAAAAGCATTGTTGAGAATTTAAAAATAATGTTTTAATAGAAATTAGGTTAAAAAAAATTTATGAAGTCATTTATCAAAATATTTTATTTTTGAATAGTAAATGATTATAATGGATAGACCATAAACAAAAACCAACTAGGTAAATTATCCACTAAGTGATGTGTAGGAACTATATAGCTCATAATATTTTGTTTTTCTTCATAAATGTTTATAATATTGTATATAATTTTATAAAAAAAATTAGATATTATTTTGTAATGAAATATTAAGATTTTTTTAAAAAATATTTTTTATTTTGAAAATATATTATTAATTTTAAAGGATTTAAAGGATTATATTTTTAATGAAATTGGCCTTCAGTATTATATGTCCTCAAAAATAAGGTTTTTTAAATCCAAATTTATTTTATGTAGGGTTATGATTTTTTTTTTAATATCCTTTTTTAATTTAAAAATTAATTTAATTTTTGAATGGAGTTTTTTTATTCTAGAATTATTCTATTTTAATGAAAATATTTTTAAATATTTTTAGAGTATTTCCAAAGAAAAATGGGATTTCGGATTATTTAAATCTCCATAACGAGATTTTGTAATCACACCAAAGTTGTAAATTTTTATTCACATAGATAATTGATGATGAAGAGCTATTATAGAGTAAGGTATCAATCATTATGTTTAGCCTAAGTAAACTAGGAACTATGTAAAAATAATTTCTATTAATAGAAAAAATACACATTTTAATGAAATAGAATGGGGTTTGATATATAATTTATCTATTAAATAAATAATGCTACAAAATTAAATAGATCTTAGGTATATAGTGATTCAATATTTGTGAATGACATTTTAATTAATAAGGTTTATATTATGGTATCTTCTTTGGTATATGTGATAATGTGTAAAAGATATTTTAAATTATCACCAGATCTCGGATATTAGGTTGAGGGAGTCATAGTTTGTTTCACTAAGAACTAAAATCTTGAATGAGTAGATTGATATGTGTAATAATCTATAGCTACTCAATAGGTTTTTAAAATGAGTGATTCCAAAACATGTGTTTGTAAGAAATAAGGAATGTAGATCCAACCTAAGGGTAACACATGTTATATAAGATCAGGGTCCCACTAACAAGCGATGCTACCTATATAAAAATAAATTCATCCAATTATCTCCGTCTCTCAAACTCCCTCTGATTACATTTAGTTTTACCAGACTAGTAGTGAAAAATCATTCATTTATATGTCACCATAACAATCTCCAAAACCAACAGGAACTATCTTTTTTATTGTTTAAAACATTGGAATATTTTTAATATAATTATATCGAAGGTTCGTTGAGCTATTTCAAAGTTGTGCGTGTTACAGAACCAGAATAATAATATATTAGATAAAATATATTTTTCTATCCCATACATGAACATTAAGGGGAATAAATATTTTTCAAAAAAATAGTTCCTCATATGGGAAGCCTAAGACTATAATAGCATCTAGAATGGGGGCCATGTCCTGAGAGGGATGTAAACATTGTTCAAAATATGATCCTTGAGATTAGGTCATCCTTAGTTAAATTAATAGAATTAATTAATTTAATGCATTTATTAATAAATATTTTTGGTGTCCACTCAAGCCTAGAAACCCTAAATCTCATTATTTAAACATCATTAAACCCTCTATCTATGTTAAATCACATAAAACCTAATTTTATAGAGGGAGTGATATGAGGAGATCATTATACATATTTAATTCTAATGATTCTATAAATGAATTTGTTAAGGTAGATTAATAACAAACACATAAATAAATGAGTTATTTCCTAGTTACCAATCAAGATCTGGTGTAGGGATAATTATTTTATTTTATATTAGTTCACTACATCAATGATATTTCAAATTTATGATTCGAAACTAGATTATTTTTTCATTATTATCATTCAATTTATTTTAATTTAGGTTATAATGATTTTTCATCCTTTTTTATTTTTGAAGACCGATTAAGGATATGAATCATTGATGGTGGGAGATCAGATTGGATCCATCCACTGAATCCCTTTCCCAGCACATGTCTCATGACTTCAAGAATGGAATGAAGAAACTCATTATGCACAAAGGTGTTTCATAGGTTACTAGATGCCCAGTCACCTCCCTCTTTCACCTTTGACATCTAATAAATCATGATAGGCATAATAGAGGTAGGGATGTTGGATAAATTTATGGTGGTGATTTTTTAATAACCTAAAATTTTAGGAATTATTTTTTTTTATAAATAATATTTATTTGATGGATTACATTTCACATTACACGAAGTTATGTATTCTTTATATAAAACACCAAGTTATTACTTCACTACAAAACCTAGAATAGTTTTTGGTAAACAAAATAATTTTTGGGGATTATGTTACACAAAATAGTGAGTTACCTTAATATCTTTCATTACACACAAGAATAAGTATCTCTAAAGTAAAATATACTATTAATATTATTATTAAAATATTATTATATTTATCACCTAGCCATTGGAATGGATGTTATGAATTATATTAAATAAAATTTTAAAATATTTATTACGCATGTATATAAAATTAATCTTTGATTATAAATTATTTATAACTCAAATAATTAATTATTTGAATATAATGATATTCAATTTATGAGAAATCTATTTTTCTATGTACAAACACTTTTTATCTATATAAAATAAAAACCCAAATACTTATGAATGATTTCAATAATATATATATATATATATAATAAAATATTTAACAATTATCTTATGTGTTTTCTAGAAAATATATTATAATAAATCAAATTGTACACATTATGAGATATATTTTTCAAAAAAGTAGTTTAAAATATTTTAATGGAGAAAATATTTTAAATATATTTTTGACAATTTTATAAATTATATTTGAAAAATAAACCATATTTTAATAATTTTACTGTAAAAATTATCTTAGGGTTATGTTTTTTATTTTATAAAAAGATTTATTTTTTGATGAACAATGAAAAATATTGAATTTTAATTGAAAACTTCATTTTAAACAAATATATTTAAAAGTAAAGTTATATCATATGTTTTTTTAAAGTATATTAATATCCATTTTACATATATTAGTTCAATTTATTTCATTTTATCTAATGTCACAACTAAATTAGATATTAAAATATTTTAAACAGTGGAACTTTTAATTTTAAAGACCTATTGTAACATCCTACTTGTGTGATTAATTTTAAATTAATTTATGCCACCTATATTTTATGAATTTGTATAATTAGATTCCATATTTATAATAATAATAATTTATAATAACTTTTATGTTAAAATTATATTTTTACCGAAATAATTAGTGATATTAGTTAAAATTAATTTTATTGATTAGGGTAAAAAACGAGTTTACTTAGTGGTTAAACATTATCTTAAGGGGACAAACACTCAAAAAGAATTTCCCAAATAAACTATCTAGAAATATTTATACCTTTTTATCCATTTTCATTAAAATTGAAAATTATTTTAGGCATATTATTTAAGGGAGACCTCTCAATGGGTTTTACCTTTTTATATATACAAGAATGTCACTCCTCCTTCACTATACAAAGGCATCCCACCCCACCCAGCTCACTTATTCACACATATAAATCAATTTGGATCATCAAAAACCTGAAAAAATAATCTCTCAAAATCTTTCTTCTCACCCTATAATCCTCAAATTTTTTATAAAGAAAAACCAATGAGTTCCATTTGTGGAAACTAAAAGGAGTTACCCAAAGAAGAGGTAACATTATTCAATGAGAACTTTTATTTTATTCCTTTCTCCACCCCTTAGATTATTATTATTCCATGATTATATAATAACCACAGTATCCCCAATATGCTATGATTCTCTTATGTTATGGGTAAAACCTACACTTTCACACATTTACATCAAATGGGATACACAATCATTGTTTGTTTGTATGAAGGACTACTGCCTCAAGTACCGATGTTGTTCCTTCTTCAATCACCACCATTCATGGTTCGGAATAATGATGGAATTAAAATTTTAATATCATATATATGATATTTATGATTTATTTATTATTATTTAGCTATTATATAAAACATAACTTCCTTCTTTCTATTATGTGGGAATATGGTAATGTCATTTGTGGATGTGTGGACTGCCACTGCCTCAAAGCGATGTGATTCATTCCACATTACAATTAATGTATTAAGGATCGTTTTAGTAAAATTATATGACATATATGACATGAAATTCATAATTTTATGATAATATATATATATATATATATACATAAACATGTATGTAATTGTTTTCTCTCACAGAAAGAAAATGGAAACAACGTTCTTGTGCACTTATGAACGAACAACACCATGAATGGTGCATTCCATTCCATTTATATATTTTATATATTATTATATATATATATATTTTATATTTTATATTTATATAATCACCTACATTCTTAAATCATTAAATCATGATCTAAATAAGAGTATCCAGAATAAGAAATAAAAACATACGAACAAAACATAGTGGATATTACCTGAAACATAACATTAACATGGAATTATTAATAAATTTTCAATAAAAAGTCATAGTAAATTAATATATTATATAATATATAAGAATATATTTTATTTGTAGGTTATAATAAACTTATCTATATTATACAAGATTTTATAATGTGTACGATTAATGTCACGACTTATGGTAAGGGTTTTCTTATATATCATTTATTTCATGGAAATGCATATTATATTCAACACTTATTCTTATTTTGTGGTGTATATACTTCCAAATTACATGTTATATCATGAATTTAACTTATTATATTAAATTTTTATATTAATTTTATTCATTCATGGGGATCAAGAATCAAAATTTACTCATATAGGAAGCATATTTCTAGTCTCATTTTTATTTCTGTGAGACTTCTGCCATATTCAGCACTAATTTATTTTTTGTGGTTTATATACATAAAAGGAATGTATTTATGATATATATCCTTAAATTTAGGGTATTTAGATATCCATATTATCATTTATCTTTAATGGGGTTCATGGTTCAAAATTTACCAAATCGGTAAAGGAATTTTATCTCAATATGCCTTATTTAAGTCACATGTTATGTTATACACTTATATTATTTAAATAGGTGTATATAATACACCTTTAACATTTTATATAATGAACATACCTATTTGATTGTAATTTTTTTAATCATTTCATGTTATTATTTCATGGATATTATTATTGAAATTTACCAAAGTGGTATGAGTTTATTTCTATAATCTAATCATTTAATGGGATTACTAATGAGTAATCTTCCTTTGATGAATTATTATGACCCATATATCGAAAACTCTCATGAATATCCTTCCACACTAGTCATTATTGATATATTCAGGTAATAGTATCATTTTGTCACTATTTTTTATTTATAGTAATTATGAAAGTGTTTTTAATAAAATATATCATTATTTCTATTTTTTGCATGAAATTTGTTTTCCTTCAAAAAAAATTCTCAAAAATTTTTATAAATGTTATATTATTCTACTATTATTTTTAAGATAAATTTATACACATATTTTACATTTTAAAACATGACTTTAAAAAGAGTTTTCATATAATTTTTTTATCAATGAAATTTTCTAAACATTTTATAGTGAAAAAATTAATGTTCATCAGATATAGATTTAACAACAACAATGGCCATCATTTCATTGATGCTTACTTTTCAATTTTACAAGATTATTTTCAAATCATAAGTTTTACTAATATTCTGGAATTTTTTATTTTTAAAATGGATTTCAAATAAATTGTTTTAAAAAAATATTCAATCATTCATTATAAATTCTCAAAGTATTTTCAAATAAAATGAATTTCAAAATTTATTAACGCATTATTATGTCTACAAATTATTTTAAAAGAAAACAATTTTAAATTTTTTTCAATCTTCCTTTATATTATTTCCAAGTTATTTTAAAATAAATATTTCTTATAATGCCTTATGTTTTAGAAAAAAAATTCAACATGGAAATGATATTTTAAATAAGAAATGTATTGACTGAAATTTCAAATTTTTTATAGAAATAAAATGATTATTTAAAACATTGTATTAGGGAGGGGGGTTAGAGAATGGTTATTTCCAACAAAAAAATCCCGAATTGATGTTTCAAAATAATTATCCATATAATATTAAATACATTGAAATAGATTTTTATTTTCTATGGATATGATTCAAGGACACCATTATTATTATTTCAGGGAATGTTTTGTGTTTAACCTACCAAGTTGAATATTTAACATGTTTCTCTACCATAAGTTATATTCTTTCGAAACCGATTTATATTAATAGGTTCATATTTGATAAAATTATTATCAGACCTATCTATTATCCACATTTTATTATATGATGACATGATTATGATATCCATATCATTTATTAGGTTATGATATCATTCTTATATACACTTATTTTCATGTTATGCATATGTATATTACATGTTTACCCCTACTGGGCATCTGAGATCACCATTAATTATGATTCCTTTCCCTAGGTGATGAAAAAAAGTTTTATGTTGGATTTTTAAATAGAAATATATTGGTGTGAAACATTTAATATCATTCACCATGTTATAATATTGTGTTTCATGTTTCCAAATACACTAAACTATTACATTAATCATCCATGTACAGTGGTAAAATGCTGAATATTAAACTAAAATGATATAATATCCATCTATTTTAATCATGGATCACTGTTGATTTTATGATGGTGAGAATCATAGTAGTAGAGAGTTGACACATATAGTAGAGTTGGGATAGTGTAAGGATGAAAAATAGTGTTTTAAATTAAATATTTTATACTAGAAATGAAGGGGGTGATGATAAAGTTATGGGAATATCAAAATTGTGTGAATTTATAAGTATTGGCTAGTTTGGATTTTATGATGTCTAAAGTTGTAATGGTAGAGGGGGATAAGGTATCATCCTAGAAAATATGGTTGGTTATACTAAGATAGCTAACCACCAGCCACATGGTGGGTAACATGAATCATGTAAGTAGATTAAAATGTCTCCATTTTTGTATGTATGGTGTGAGATAACCAAATGGGTTCACTAGGATCATTACCCAAACTTGCATGGTGTAGCTAACTAGGTGATAAATGTGATAAGGTTAGGTCTACCCAACCCAATTCATGGAATAAGGTGGATTTCTATTGATCATGGTAACCATATTACCACACATTAAGTTATGAATGGGTAAGGAAACACATGTTACAGTTTTTCATTCCCTTACCAACAACACAATAGGGTACACCCAAGAGACAACACATGGCCCACATTTGCCTAAGTTGAGTAATTTGTCAAAAAGTTTTATATTATTTCCTTTTTGTCCAAATGAATATACTTTATTGAGTGTTTATATATATATATATAATATGTTGGAATATTCTTTCTGTACACGGATCCCATTTATCATATAAGATAGGATGATTTAGGATTTATCTATATAGAGAAAATAATGTGGATCAGTTATGGAAAACCCAGAATTTAGAGGTCAAGTGTCTCTCCCCTGTTTACTATGTGCTACTCTCATCTAGACTATTGTACTCTCAAATTTTATGTGATACTATAATCTTTTGTGTTCTATTGGATAATAAAATGTTCCTTTTTTAGATATGTGATATAATTTTCTTGATTTTTTTAATTCAAATTATTTGGAGAGTGTATTGATTTCTCCAATGTTTATGAATTTAAAAACTCCATTTCTTTCCCTTGGGATATATTACTTACGTATTGTATTTAATATTCTAAGATTACATGTTTAATATATTTTGATTATATTATGTAGTATTTACAATCCTTTTATGTGGATTTATATCTGATACACAAAACTGGTTCATTGTTTGATTCTTACTTCAACAATATGATCATTTGAAGGGTAAATTTCACAATATCACTCAAATCAATATTTTTTATTCATGATTTTTAGTTAAAAGAAATCATTTTTCCATTTTATAATAACCTTTTCATTTTCCTCTTTTTCTTTATTCATGTTATATTTTAAGTGATAGTGTCATTTTCCAACACTTTAGGGATTAAAATTATTGTGTAAATGTTATAACAAAATATTAATTTAGTTCTATATTTAGTTATAATTAATTTTCAAATAAAACATTGTTTTTAAAAAAATCAAAAAAAAATTATCAATTTGAAAATGATTTATTAAAAGGCATTTTTACCCATTTTTTATTTTTAAAAAATGGTTTTAATGGACTATTCTTATATTTTTTTCAAACAAATCACATTTCTAACCTTTGTACAATGAAAAAGGAATTTTATTTTTAAAATTTATAGAATTAACCACTGTCATTTTTTTGAATATTCTTATGCATATTTATGAAGGTATTTTCACAGAATTTTGTTAAAGATATTTTTAAAATGAATAGGATATTTAGCTCAATGATTTTTTGGATTTATTTTTATGGTATTTCAATTCATCCAAAACAAAAACCTTTATTATTAATCAAATGGTTATTTTTCATATTAATAACTTCATTTTTCTTCCACGAGATGGCATATGGTTATTTTGACCAACTATGGTATTAATATTAAATTCCATAAATAATTTTTGTAGCAATTAACTTCCTCTTTAGTTATTCACTTTAAGATGACCATTGATAATTAATTTACAACTAAATATACACATTATTTATCATGGAAATTATTATTTACTAACATTTATACCATTTTTACATATGGAGTTTAATTTCAAATATATTTAATTAATTTTGGAAATATTGACAAATTTGTATCTTTTATTAAATACAGATATTTCACAAGGAACATTCTATTTGAATTAAATAAATTATTTGATGTATTAATAATTATTTAGACCTGATGTGATGGGTGAGTCCTAATATAATATATCCCATAGATACATTGGTAAGTTTCATAGGAAAAATTATAAAAGTTGGAATGAAAAAGGTTATTACATGTAGATTAAATCATATTTTGAATAGTTTGTATGGTAGTGGTTTCATGTTCCAAATACATGGTGTTCAATAATAAATTATTAACATCATTCAGAATTTTGTTATTTTTATCTAGTATATTTTCATTATGAATGAATATATAGATGCAGATAATTATCAATTTTTTTATTAAATTTAATTTTTTTAGTTTTTTACCATTCCATATTAATTATTCCATGCCTAGTAATTTAAATGGATTGTTTTTTATGTTATTAACATTTCTTTACTGATTATCCCTTTTTGATTCATGATTGCTTCAATTTTTATTAACCCTTACTGAATATTTGTACAAAAACTTATTATTTTTATTTTCTCTGGATTCCATGAGGTTTATTATGATAAATATGAATGAATACACTACATTGAGTAAATATATTCTCAGAAAAAGAAATTTTTTTTGTAATTTTGTGTATTCAAATGTAATTTGGGAATCGTGTGTGAGTCAAGTTTACCAATACTACTAAACTGATTGGTCTTTCTTGATGATTTTCCTTGAATATTATGCTAATTTAATTGTAGAAGGAACTGACTCTTGGATTTCTTGAGTCTGGTTAGAACATATAATGCATGTAAAATTCTTCATATTTAGTATAGCAGTTTCCTACTTTAGTTACCTATAAAGAAGAATACAAAAAAATATTACTGACTCTAAAAAAACTAGCTATTGTATCCTATGTTTTGATGTTATCAATGAGAAATATTGTTTTTTAATCCTCATTACATGTTTATACCTCTATCCTTATAGCTTCCCTATAACAAAATCCAAGAAGATTCTATTGTTTCTAAAAAAGTAATCAAAAATAAAAGTAAAAAAGTGAAAATTACATTTTATTCAATGTTTGGATAACAATATATTATAGTGTCCAATACTTTCTATATCATTTTTTATAACAGTTATCATATATAAAAAATTATAAAAATAAAATTTTTATTGAAACTAAGTAACTACAATCATATATCATAAGGAAAAAGTATAGAAATTTTGGGTTGAAACCAATAATTATGTTTTGTAAGTAGACTATCCAAAGATAGATATATCGATTGTTTTATCAATAACATGATAGTTGGTTTAGTTTTTAATGTATAAACCACTATATCATTTTTTATGTAGTGATCTATAATACCCATTTCTTCTTATGAAGTTTTGATTTGTCAGAAATTAGTGTTAAAAAATTTTATTTAATGGAAAAAAGTATCTCATTAGGGGTAAAAGAAGGTAAGGGTACTACATTCTAAACTTACCCTTAAATTAATATTATATCATTTGAGTATTGAATTTCTTTATCAATATATGACATTTAATAATTATGGTGAATATAATATATTTCTTTATTTACAAGTTATTTATTTACTAGAATATATCTACCAAAGAGTATCCCCAAATAAAATTCATTTTATGTCTCACTCATTTTAATTTTGGTCACCCCCTCTAGGGTATTTTTTTCTTGGAAAAGAATTATAACATAATTAAATGTTGTAAAATATTTTTTTTTGATAAAATATGGATCAATAATAAATGTTTTGTGAAAAATTTAAATCAAATGAATGAAAAATTATGTTTTCCAACAAAATGATTTCAATTGGAATGTTATTTTATCTTTTCAGTACCATAGGAATGTATGGTGGATTGGGAAGGGGTTTGTCTATATTTTATTTAAAATACCAATTTAATAATAAAACCACTTTTTTGTTCTCACAAACAGGCCAATTTGGTGATAATTATGCAATAATAAAATAAATTGAATCAATTGAAATTCATGTTTAACAAAATAATAATGAAAATATTTTTTAGATTATTTATTCATATCATATTATTCAACTTGTACATCATTTCTAAATATTAATATATTATAGAAGAAATATCTAGGAGGATCATGTTATAGATATTCTAAAGAAAATGACCTAAACAATAGTGTGAAAATTGTATGAGATTCAATAATTACTAAATAAAAACTCAGAGGTGTAACATTTTCTATAAGTGGTACATAAATGGTCTACCATGAAGTCCTAATAACTAAAAGATGTATGAACGACCTCATTTGTTACTTAAATAATTTTTAATGTTTTAGAAGAAGTGTAATTGGTTTCAAGAAGTAGAATATTTGTGAAACTAAAATATCAATGTTAATGAAAATAATTTATTACAAAATTTCTTCATCCATTTATTATATTGAGGATGACATTTATAGGATTGAATTTAATGATGGGTAAAAAAATTAAAAATGTTTTGGAACTCTTTAAAATAAAAATTAAAATGTGGTTTCTATTGACTAATTTTCATTTATAGTTTTCTATTTTCCTAATACTAAATTTACTAGAAATTAATTAATACTAGAGGGTGTATATACAAAATCAATGAATATTTATTTCAAATGGGGATAAAAAATTAAATTTCTATAAAACTACTAAAAATTGTTTTTTATGGTTGGATTTATGTGACAGTTGAAAACAAAATAAATAGGTTAGATTGCTATATACAAATGATATTTTTTAGTGTTTTATTTTATTAAAAGGGATATTTAATGAACCTTAATGGTAGTAATTAATTAAAACTTATTCAAATAGTTATTTGAATGTTTAGACTCATTCTTATCATATGCTGGATATTATATTATTTCCAATAAAATAAGAAGTCATGGATTATAAGATATTCCAGGTGATTAATGGATTAATGACTATTTATTATAGTCATCATTCAAAATATAAATAATCTACGTGCTCATGATATATTATAATGGAATTTGGAGAACATCACATCATTAAAGGAATAAAAAATTCTATTTATGTATTTTATTTTTCTATTTGAATGAGTAGGTGATAAATGAATTATTCATAATATTTTATAGTTCAGGTAACAATACATGATCAAGAAGAATATATGTTTTGAATATAAATTAAAATAAAATGCTTTATTGGTATATATTTTTATGAGAAATATATTAGTGATGACAAAGATATTACCCCAAAAAGATATTTTTTATAATCTTTTTCTTCATGATGATCTAAAATATGTCATGATTTCTCAAAATCGGGATACATTGGTCATATTCATAAAGTCATTATATATTTTCCTAGATTAGTTTTGATGGCATGGTTGTCCCAACTCATATCAAAGGCCCAACTTATCTATGGGAAGCCACATACGGTGGTTCATCCAATTCATTAATCCTCTATCTGTGCAATACCGCTAAAGAAACATCTTATCTATTCATTATTATTGTGACATTATAGAATTGATGGAAATTCATTATCCATAGAAATAGTGGGTGTGAACATTCAATGGAGACCCCATGTCTGGTGCGATAAATATAGAAGTTATAGAAACCCAACTTAGAACATAAAATTTAACAATTCCTTATGAAACCTTCAATCAAACATGTTGTGTATAGTATTGAACCGATCTCTAGATATATATGATTTAGTCTATTTTCCCTATAAAGAAAAGAATTCATGGCCACACTAGAAAGTATTTGAACTTCCTCATCATCTATTTTAGTGAATTAAACTTTAACACCTAGGATACTCTATACTATTGTGAATATGAACCATTCAGGGTTTCCCATAATCTAGAAAAAACTAAGACTAGTCCTTGAGAACCCAACCATCTATGAAATTTTAAGTATAAAATCCCTAAAAGACACTATATCCTTCCCCTCTTAGATATGAATGTATTGTGGAACTGGTCAGCCACCCACCCATTAGTCCATAAAATGGGATTCAAATAGCCCCATAAAAGTGTTTTTCTAGGATAGTGACATATACAAAAATCTACTTATATTAAAAAGAAAAATATTTTTTTTGATAAATTAGTTTTCCATTTAAAAACAATAAATCACTGTAATTCAAATCATCATTAAAAGTAAACAAGCATTTAATGTAAATATATATTCCCCACCAAGTTAATTTTTATTAATTCAATTTTCCTTCTAGATATTTATGTTTAATTTTTAGATATTCAATAAATATATTTTTAAATTATTTACATAAATTTTTATTTTTACAATAAAATATATATATTTCATTCAATATTTCAATAGTTTAACATATTTATTCATACAAATTACAATATCAAAAATATATTTTTAAAATAAATTCCCTGTGAATTTTATATTAAAATACACCATCAAAAATAAAACTTCTAAAATTAATAAACAAATATCTACAAACATATGAAATGAATTTAACATAAAATATTTATAGGTAATGTGGAATATTTTTAATAAATCCAAATAAAAAATTAAGAAACATCTATATTTTTTAATCCAAAAAAAATTTGTACCTCAACAATTTCCTTAAAATAAATGAAATATTATAAAATAAAAAATCATTTTAAAAAATAAATCAATTATTTTTATTTTATAAAATTAATATCTCTTACTATATTTAATCTCTCAATAAGATGTATTAAATCATAATTTTCCATCCAACAATTATTATTTTTGGTTCCCAATAACCAACTACATTTTTCATTTTACTGTATTTATTTTAAAAGAATTAGATATTAATGGAAATATCTTATCACCAATTGGTTGTTCTTCTATATAACATTGATGTGATAAGGTCCTAGTGTAATTTTCCCATTACAATGGATATATAAGTTCCCTACTATGATTAGAAAATTTATTTTCTATGATAATATCTCCTAAAAATAGTTCTAAATTAATATAACAAGCTATGAAAGGGAACATAGTACATTTACATTCATGGGATATTACTCATAGATGGGTTAGTCTTATTATAAGGTAGCTCAAACTTAGTAATCTCTATGATAAAATATTATAATAGTATACCTACCATAAATAATTCCTGATGTTTTGTTGTCATAGGATATTAATATCTAATATGATGTATAATGGGTTAGACACACTATGATTATCATTAATCCACGTCATGAAACAAAAAAAATATAGATTTACAGGAAAAAACTATTTTTTGATCTGTTGGAAGGAAGTTTGGTATGTTGGGTGCATCTCGCATAATAAGTTATTAATGGATAATTCATTGAAGGATTTTTTTTCAACCCTATTTATGGTAGGTGATTTTGTATCCCTATGAATGAAATATAGAAGTCACATTAAATTTCATCCCCATGGTGTAATGACATTTGTCTCAGATAAAATAAGGAATGTGAGTCGAGAATATAGATTGATTACACTAATGTGAAACTAGCTTGATAAGATATTTAGACATAGGGATTATAGTACATAGTGAGTGTTCATATGTGGTTTCCACCATTGAGAAATTAAGTTCATTCTCTTAGGTGACTTGACTCATTATTGGATTTTAATATGAGATTTTATCATCTACTAAAAATGATAAAGAATCCTATAGGGTCACAAACTAAGAGTTTACAAGGATCTTGATTAAAATATATTTGAAATTAATTAATGGAAAAAATAATATTCTCATGATAGAGGAATAATTATATTCAATTTTTATTGATCGCGAATATATGCAATTTAATAAATGATTATTTATCTATTTATAAATAATTTATTTGATTACGTGAATATATAATAAATATTTATTCATTGGGATTTGAATAAAATATTTAGATTATTTTTTGAAAATTTATAAATATTTCTTCCTTTAATTTTCAATAAAATATTTATTTAAGTGAATAAAATATTTATTCATGTATTCAATAAATGACAAAAAGTTTGAGAAGACCATGATCTTTCTTAAAAATTAATATTAATCTACAAGCTGGTAAAATAATATTTTCAGCACAAAAGTTAGCATGTGATCTAAAATAACCACAAAAATATTATTATTACTATATTACATGGGTTGAGTTAAAATATTATAATATTATCTAAGGGATTTTATGAAATTATATCATATTTTAAACTAAACTATTTTTTATAAATAAATGGTTATGTATATTGTGTAGGGTCAATTGATTATTGAGAATCAACATGTACTATAGAATTATCTCTCTCCATTCGTCCTCTTATCTTATTCCCTAGAACAAGAAGTGTGTGTGAGAATGTTTTTAGATATAAGAAACTAATAATGATCATGATGGACAACCAAAAAAATTGATTCATCAGGATAGAACCTGGAAATCAAATGGGGTCTCATGGAGATTAAAGGTGCACACATAGATCACCACTAGATGTATTCTACACATGGATCCTCAAAATGAAACAGAGGTAATCCAATAAGGGAATTTTAAAAGATCCACATCATTATTTTAGAATGTTTTTAAGATGAGGGTAACAATTTCTACCAATCTAAATAAATTATTTATAAATATAACATGAAAAATCCAATCATTGGATTTTGGGAAACACAATGTTAAAATAAATTTTAATATAATGACCACCAAAGGTGCTTCCCCTATACTTAGAACCTAAAAGTGGTATTATAGAGTTCATATTTAAAATTTATTAAAAAAAATTGATTGTTGATCAATATATGCATTAGTTGTCAGATATTTCATTTCTATTTTATTAAATCTTTAATCACAATTTAATTATGTTGTTTTAAATGATTAAATTATCAGCATTAATGATTTTATTTTTATAATGGTATAATAATCTATGAACAAAGATATGAAATTCTATCATGAATTGCTAAGATTTCTTATTGGAATGACTATGTTACACAACTTCCAAACAAATTAAATGACATGTATCCATGTCTACTATATTTTGATGTGTCGTAGAACACATGGAATTCGAATATATAACGACACACAGTTCATTTATTATAAACTGTGTGTAGACTTTAAAAAGATGGTATATTTCATGTTGGATTACACAACGTGTAACTGGCATACATGTCATGTAGTCTACAAGGTTTAGCGATGAATGTTTTGTATCACATGCAGTCACATACTCAGTGAAAACCACATGAGACACATAGCCTAGAGTAAAGATGAAATACATGGGATCTATTTTTCATGTATGCATCATTTGGTTTGGTATTTATCATATCTGAAGTACATATTGAAAAATTTATTGAGTCAAGTTGTCCAATGTAAAACAGAACACGTAGTGTATAGATTGTGCACACGTCATGTCATTCCATATCCAAAGAACATGACAAGTCTTTTGGAGGGTCATGATGACACATGGAAAGATTGAAACATTTCATGAATATATAGTTTACATTCCATGTGTCCCCTCTGATGAATATTTCAAATCCCCATGTGTGTATCCCAAGACATGGAAATCAAGATACATCGCTTGTAGCTCATAAATACACGTCGTGTAATTTCCTAAATAAGGACATAATTAAATTACATTAAATTGATAGTTTTGGCATTACAACATTTTTATATTTATTGGAACCTATTGTGTCTGATTATTAAATAATTCTATTAAATAATTATTCAATTCTCTGTTATTTTATTGTAAGTGGTTGTATGTACTGGTCATACAATTTATTTTCCTTGAATGACTTAATGATGGGTACCTTCAAATGAATTTAGTTGGTTATTAATATAATTGGGTATTAATTAGTTAATTCTAGGGTGTTTATTATAATAATAATGAAGGTATATGAAATAAATGTTAACTAGTTTAACTTTTACATATTTTTTGCATGTGTCTGATCATTAATGAGAAAGACCAAGACCTGTGTATGTGTTTTCTTTCTTTAATATAAATTACTTCATGGGTTTTTTCATTTATTAATTATTAAATTAAATATTATTACAAATTATTTATCCATACAACAATTATTATTTAAGGATTTCAGGTCTATTAATTTTTATGTAATTCCCCTTAAAAAAATCATTTGGTTCTCATCGCCAATATGTGAGTTATATATAAAAATAATAAATGGAGTATCCCAAGGAATGTGGATGTAGTTTAAGATGGAACCGAGACATTACTAACCTAGTAGTTACATTGATGGACATGTGGAATACTGAAACTCATTCCATGAATGACTTATCAAGTTACTTCCACTGGGCTCTCAATCCATTGGATTTTATGGAATTGTAACTATGGTTATAGAGTCTTGTAATGGGGTTTCCCTTACCCTATTTAAAAGGGGTTCTTGTTTTCCATCTAAATTTTTTTTGTAATAAAGGGGTTGTACCCAAACATTTTGATCCATAGTACTAAGTTTCGGACTAACCCTTATTGGAATATAGACTTTTATCAAGGAGTTATTATGAAGGTTATGGGATAACATAACCATCATACATCAAAATAAATGTCCCATTTTAGACTTAGTGTAACAGGGAGGAATGCATTGAGAAAATAAAAATCAGGATATCATGATTGGGGAATCCACTAAACAGATTACGGATCTTTAATCTTGTAGTTGGAAAATACGCTCCATCCTAGATTCATTTAAATTGGTTTACAAACCCTTTTGGGGGTTATATGAAGGGGTATATAGATCATTTCCACTGGAATGTCCTACAAACTAGATATTCAATGATAAATTGTTGGGGCTATTGGGATTTGATAAAATAATGGGATACTTAACAAAATTAATTATAATTATTTCATATATAATTTTTAATCATGTAAAGTACTAATATTCAATTCTAATTATTGTAGAAAATATGATAAAAACCATAAAAAAAATTAATCCAAAAATTTAGGGCATGTCCTTACATATGTCAATTTTTAGGCTTCTTATAATTTTTCATGAAATTAATAATTCTTATAGAGTTTTTATTAATTTTTGGAATCCCATATTCATGTTATGCCAACCTAATAGGCGAGTGAATGTGAATTGCATGCCTTCCAATGATATGATGAGGATGGTTGTAGTGTCTTTGTATTATATTATTAACTACGTTTGGGGAGTTTATGATAAAATATAAAGACATGGATGTTTAAGCCATAATATTACATCTCCATTATCATGAGAAATATATAGAAATTCTATAAATAAATTAGATTGTTAATACCCTATATTTGTTTAAACTGAAAGAACGAAATCAAGAAACATTTCATGATTTAAATAATCATGGGTGAATTTATTAGTTTCTAAAATTAGGATTCCACATAGGCAATAAATTACCTATTAATCTTGTATTATTATACTTACCATTAATATAAACCATATTTTTCAAATCCTAAATAAATTAAATGTATAATTCACTTAGGAATCCTTTTCACATACTTCACCAAGATGATAAGTATTTTTTAAAATCTATTTTACATATCATATGGATAAAAACCATGATATACTAGGATGAAGATCCCATGGATAATAAAAATTAAAATTTTACTTTATAGAATCCATCAAAGGGAAAAAATATTCAAAGATGGTGAATGAATAGGAAGCTAGTAAAATCCTATATGAAAAGGATGGACTCTAGGAAATAAATTTCAATATATTTAAGAAGGAAGCATTTTCATACACTTGTTTAATATTCATGTTGTTTATATTTATAACATGTTTATTAAATACAATAGTCTTATATCATAAATGTAATTATATATATGAATTTTTAAAGAATAGAACATTTATTAAGAAAAGTCAAATTGATATGAGAATGGGTGATTCCTATGTTATCCAATGGGAGAACACTATTTATCATTTTCAAAGGGAATGATTTGAGTTTTAAATAACTATTACTAAAAAATTCAGACAAGTTTCTGCTTAGAAACAATAAGACATTATTTTATTTTTGGAATAAATGGTGTTTTGGTACTTTAATATTAAACTAAAAATTCAGCAACCCATGAATGGTAAGTATCCATTGCAATGAATTACGAATTTAAAATAAAAAAATTTAACAACTATATCAAAGATAATTATTTTAATATTGAATATGGAATTATTTGACCGACTCATTCCCATAAAAGTGGTTTCGTCTCAATTGAGCTATTATACTAGATTCATAAGAAAAATCATTATCATGTTTTAGAGAAACAAAACACTTGAAATAACTATATGTAAAAAATAATTTTGGATTTGGTTTGACATAGCCACATGAACTATCCTATAGCTAATGGTTATTTTATGAGCTTCATAGCAGTTCTTTATGAAATTCTAAAAAAATTCCCTGATGTAAATTAGTAAAATTTGTTATGGATGAATAATATACAAGATTTATTGTAATATAACATATTATATATGTAATAATAGGTCTTAAATGTGGAGTAAATGTTATCCCTATCTCACATTTCAATATATACAGAAATTTCATGATGGCAGTAAAAGAGTTATCATTGAAATTTTTTTTATTCGAAATTATCATTTTTCTTTCTAAGACATGTTTTTAAAATATGAGTGAAAAACTAACCATATTTTAACTATATTGTCTAATATATTTCATATTAATTGATATATGATACTAATCTATTAACACACTACCACATGTGTTCATGGAAGTCCGTTTGTTAAAATATATCCATATCTATAAACAAGCATAAAATAAATTATAGTGAATATAAGTTATTAATCCTTGAGCCACTAAGGACGTTAATGTATTATCAAGACCAACTATATTTATATAATGACAGCCTATTTATTTATATATAGTTGGAGAAGAAACAAATTCAATGATTTAAGGATCGGATGCATATGGGATGGCATAGGAATACATGACTCTACTGAGCTTAGTGCGAGGTGTAGTTACAGAGAAACATACTATGTAAGAATATATAAAACCAAAGAGGTAGTTTATGTCCATGATGATGGGTGATATATATATAATTATATAAAAATTATTATTCTGACAAAAATAAAGTAAATAGTAATATTCTAAGGTTGAATAGGATATATAAATTCAAGTAATGGACTCTATGAATAAATAATTCGGGATTCAAAATTTTAATGTTTATATGACTTGATACTGAGGGTGATTATTTAAGAAAAACTATACATGGATAATACAGTACATTATAAATTAATAATTATTTATTATTGAATAGTTTACTCTATGATGAAATATATTCATAACACACAATGTGTAAAATCCATTATTAATTCTAATTGATAAAGAATAAGTCTATGATAATCATATTGGGCTATTGATTGTTAAGTTTTCCCCATATAGAGGAATCGTTATAGAATATGTCTACATGGCATGACAAAAAAGGATACCCTAAGGTATATGCCTAAAAATAATATATAAAAAGTTTCAGTGACATCAATAAATTTCAATAAGATATTCATATTAAAATAATTTATTTACAAATAAATCATGAATACTGAGCATATATTATGATTTTTCATACAAATTAGTGACAAGTGTATCTATCTTATCAGTGAGAGCAGAATAATATTTCATGATGATTATGCTGATAACATATGAATAAATATTTTTTGTCTTATTATTTTTTAAGATAAATGAATTATACTTCTCCATGCAAGACATAATGTAATAACTATAATATGGGGAAAAAGATCCACAAAATATATCCATGGGCTATCTAAAAATATTAATAGTACATATATTATCAGTTTTTTGAAAAATATAAGATAAAATAACTCATGAACTAGTTTTTGTTGGCACATAATCCTTCCTATAAAACATTCATGGACTTCAGAAGAAATTATATAGATTAAAATAATTTAAAAATCTTATGTGGTATGAATTCATTTAATTTTTCTTGATATGTATTAAAACATGATATTACTAATGTATAATGAACATTAGGTGAAAATAAAATAGATCCAACCAAATTTTATAGACATACAGTTAAAACTATCAAACTGTACATGGAAAGTAGAAGTAGATGAGTTTATAGTGTCTAGAGAAGTGGGGGTACTAATGAACAATGCAATTAAACACTTATCATCATTTAGTTAAATTTTTTCTAGTACCACTAACATGGGAAAAGATGTTAAATAATAACTTATTACATCCATTGGTTTACATATATTCAATATCAGAGTATGATTTACCTTTGGATGCAACATACGAAATGGTGTGGAATGTCAGGTTACTATTTTTAATTATACCAAAATAAAGAGATTTATCATTTTATGATAAATTGTAACTATTCATTTAGTTTGGACTTCAGTATTCTTATATGGGAACAGGAGGTGGATACTCACTTATATAACTACATGAGAAATTTTCTCATGATTTTAATGTTGCATTAAACAAATTTGCAGCACAAACATGTAACTTCACCAAACCTATCCACTAAAAGGTGTTCAGTTTAGAAACTGTATTCATACATCGCAAAATCATGATTAAAATGTGAGGAAAAACTATTCATTAGCATTTCAATCAACAGAATGTGGGATTTTACTGAAGTTTTTTCCATATAACAAACTACTTCATACATCTAATTACTTTTACATTCAATGAAGTGGATACTAAAATAAATATGTCATCACGTATTGATTATTCGTATGCATAACATTGACATGTTTATTTTGTAGAGTATCTATTAGATTGATTAAATCATAGAATTTACCTTCTATGATGAGGTCCATTAAATGATATTAGGATATCTCTTAAATATAGTCCTACAATCACATAACGTATTGTGATTGGGAACATAGTACATATATTGTTTGTTGTGATTACTCATAAGCCAGTGAGTCTTATTCTCATGTTATTCACATTTAGTTATATTCATGAAGAGATATTATGAGAATATACCCACAAGTAGGAATTCAACATGTTTCAAGGTTGTCGGATATTCTTATCTATGATATTGTGAAATATTCATTAGAATTTAAGATTAAAATTAATGCTTATCATCAATCATGTGCATATATTTACAAAAAAACCATCACACCATATGTTTTTTGGAATTACATTAATTTAGGAGTTTCACAAATGAAAAATTACTAATAGATATTTATAGTAATGATTTGTCCCTTCCATAATAATGGAATTTGATATCTCTGTTCTTTTAATAAAATATATCTATTTCATAAAATTACATGGTCATCGGGTAACAAAAATTATTTTATATAGTCAATGAAGCACATATGAAGTATATAGATTGATGACATGGATGTGTAGCCTGATTGATTCGATATTGAGATAATGAGGTTATATTATATAGAAAGGATTTGTATTTGATTTTCATCATTGCAACATTAAGTTATTTCTCTTGGGTTTCTTAACTCATTTCTAGATATAAATCCTATACATCAGGAAAAACTTCCTAATTCCAATGTGAAATAATCCTACAGGGCCAAAAAATATGTGTTTACATTGTTCTTAATTATATAACATATTAATTAAAATAATGAAATAAATATTATTCTCAAGATCGATGAATTATTTTATTCATGTTTTATTGATCTATAATATTCTCATGGTTATATAAAATTATTTTTATATTAATAAATAATTTATTTGATTAAGCTAATATATCTTCAATATTTATTTTTTGTTTTGTGAATAAAAAATTTCTAAGTGGGAAAATATTTATTCATGTATTTAATAAAAGGTGAGGGGTTCGAGAAGACTAAGATCCCATCCAGTGATGAATGTTAATTGACAAGATTATAAAATAATCTTAGAAAGTTAATATGTCATCGCACACTATAAAATATCAGCATCATCATCATCATTATTATTATTATTATTATATGACATGGAGTTTGTTAAAAAAATTAAAATTCATTTTATAGTTCGGAATGTAATTAAATATTATTTTAACTTAAATTCTATCTCTAAAAACATATAATCATGTCTATTATCTAGGATTAATAAAGAATTTATAATCATTGGAAATTAAATAATTATTTCTCTGTATTCCTCCTATTCTATTTCTCTGAAGAACAAGAAGCATAAGAGAGGATCCTTCAAGATCAAAGAAAATAAATGTTATCAACACAAGAAACACAAAAAAATATTCACCATGCCACCACATAGAAATCAATTAACATTACTCTAAGATCAATGGAATATGTGTTGATCACTGCTTCAGGGGATTCTACACAAGGATACTCTAATGGATGAAGAGTTAATCTGATAAGGATTTTTTGGAAGATCAATATCTTCATCAGGAAGGTTCATAAGATGAGGTAATCATTTCTCCCGATCTAAAAAAATAATTAACATAATACCAAGGATACTCTCATAGAGTTTTTTGTAACTATTTAATAAATGATATTTTTAATGAATCTCACTAGAGGTTTTTCTTCTACACCCAAAACCTAGATTAACTACTTCACAACCTACCTTTCATGGTATTTTTAATTCACATTTCTCTCAGATGTGAAAAAATGTGTAATGTTATAGTCATCTCAATAACATTCCTATCAATATATATTCAGGATAAAATTCTCACACCTTCCTAATAGAAATAAAATAATATCATTACAAATGAAAATTTTCAAGGTTATAATGTTGTATAATTGTTGGTGGGTATAAATTTTTAAAAAAATCCAAGAATTAGTGGATGTGAATCTTAATATAACTTTTAAATAATTCCAAAACACTTAGTGAAAGATAACTTAGTCATTCACCAAAAAATAATTCCCAACACCACCTACTTTTATTTATTATGAATTTGTGCCATCATTCATACAACAAAAAATAATGGACCATATTAATTATATACCTATTGTTTCTAATATTTGTGTACATGCATGTTTATCATATATACTTTTTTTAATTTCATTTTTTATGATAATATGATGACTTGTGTAATATAAATAATAAATGACCCGTGCCTCTAGGTTTTAAACATCCTAAAATTCTATAATACTGATAAATTTCCAAATAATGAAATACATCCAAAGGTGAACACAAGAAGGACCATACACTTATCATATTCCTAAAATAATAACAAAATGTATTTAGAGTAAATGGTTAGGTAAAGAAAAAAATATAATTCAATATATCTTGAAACTAATAGGGTGTTCAGGGAAACTAATGACTTATCAAGGATTGATATATATATGGTCTCAAATTGGTTACATCTGCTAGATAAAAATGAACCTCAATCATTCTAATATGTTCACCTACTCTCAAACAGATTTAATGTATAAAATTATCGACCTATAATTAATGACACATGACACTCTTTAACCTATTAATAGTGGGTAATAAGAATATTGTGTAAAAAATAATTTATAGTACATTATCAGGTAGTGAATATTTTATGGGGTTTTCAAAACTAATCATGGATTTTAATAATTAGTTAAACAAATTTTTATTGTTTGAAAATAAATTTTTTTGGGAAGATATTTTATGTCATTAATAATTTCATCCAATTTTTTCGAAATTATATGATATTCCTATAAAATGATTCAAGTGTTAATATAATTTAGTCTATTTTATTTAATCTCAATATATAAAAAACTAATAAACAAATAAAAACATATCCTTATAGATCCTATGAATCATTTCCCCAAAAAAAATATATGAATTTTTCAATGTGTTTTCACAAATAAAATTCTATATTTTTATACATGCATAACACATATGTTAGTCTTCATTCATCTATAATGAATAATAAAATAATATTAATAACACTAAAAACAAAAAATAATTATAAACCTACTTGTTCGTTATAGAATTATAAATATATGGTTTTAATATCCTATACAATTGTATTTTACTATCCATATTTATTTCCTACTAATAAAACATTAATTTTGGTTGTTTCATAGAAATATATCAAAATAAAAGTAAACTGGTAATGTATTGTTTCCTCCAAGGATGGATCACTACTGGTAATGGTTCCGGAGAGGTGCTAAAATATTTTTTACAATATCTATCATATAAAAATAAAAAAGAAAATTTAATAACACTAAATAACAAGGAATATAAATAAAGTGAAAAAATTCGAAAAATAATTACTTGAAACCCCTAAATAAGTGTTGAATATAGTTTTTCTATATTTAAATTTCTCATGGGTTTCTTCTTTAATATGGTAGTGGGTTTGGTTTTTAAATTAGTAACCACTATATTTTTCAGTTTTGTTCTACTTCCAAACAAATTTCATATTTTAATGATTTTATTTTCCAAGAATTAGTATTTCCACTTCTTGTGTAATTAAAAAAGGGACTCAATTTGGGTGAAAAAGGTAAGGGTCATCGATTTTTTATCTTCCAAATAGATAATTGTTCTATCTTTTGATTATTTAAATATTTTTTTTGTTTATGAAATATAATAATTGTGATAAGTTTTATATTCATAATTTTTATTATTCTATTTTTCCCAAACCTTGTATGTCTTAAAGAGTATAACTAAATTAAATTCATGTTAATAGCAATTATCATAAATTTCATCCACCTAATCTATAGTATTTTCTTCTCTTAAATCCATTAGAATATGATTTAATATTTTTAAATATTCACGATTGATAAAATGAATATCAATAATATTTTCTTATTGACAAAAAAAATTAAAATAAATGAATGAAGATTTTTTTTTGTTTATAATAATTTATGTTGGCATCTTGTGCTCTCTTTATGAATCATATAGAAAAATATTGATATTTGGAAGTAGATCATCATGAATTTCTATAAATAAATTTTTTTTCTAAATATGTCTCTTATTCAACCTCCCAAATAGGCTAATTTCCTATTAATTCAACAATAATAACATAAATGAAATCAATTTTCAATTCGAGTTTCATAAAATTATAAAATAAAAGAGATTTCATAGATTAATTATTCAACTCATATGACTCGACTTATATATTTTTATTATTATCGTAATTTATTTAAAATAAATATAGGAATATTATGTGATGTATAATCTATATAAAATGTCTAAAATAGAAGTGTAAAAGTGGTATGAGGGCCACATGTGTTAATTATGGAATCCAAGGTATAAAGGTTTTTATATGTGGTACATAAATGGTCAACTAAAAAAATACAATAACTAAATTTAGTATTAACTAGGATATTAGTTCCAAAAATATATTTTAATATTTTTAAATTAGTGTAATTAGGTTTAATAAGTAGTAATGGAATGAAAATAAAATATTAATGTTGTTGGAAAAAATCCCTCAAGGTATCATTGTATTATTTTAGGGTTAATTGTGTTTGTTGAAAAAGTTTAATTGCATGGTATTTTTTAGATGTCAAGAGATATTTTTGACTATATATGTTGAAAAATATCCATGACACAAGAATAAATGACATGGAATTGTTGCAGAATATTAAATGCATAAGGTTACATCATTTACCAATGCTTCAAAAAAAATTGGGGGTCTAAAATTTGAAGGTTGTCTAGAATCATGAAAAGTGAATTTCCTAGTTGGACATACAAAAATATTAAAACAGAATTATTATCCAAAATATGGTCTTTGTGATGGGTGTATCAGGAATGATCAAAGATAGTCGATGATGATATATGAGAAAGTGATTAGCATCACGAATGATGAAGGTTGGGGCATCGCAAGAGGAGCGTTGTGGTGGTACGAAGATTTTGATGGTGATATCTGCGATTAAGATGAGCATCACAAATGGGAAATTTATGTAGAGCTTCACAAAAAATCGATCATTGTAGTTGGAAATTGGTAGAATCATGAAATTGTGGTGATATGTCTGGATGGATCTATAATTGGCGGAAATGCCTATAAATAGGCCTTTAACACCTTCAGAAATGTATCAATACGTAACGATATTCTTAAGGCTCTAGATTAATTAAGGTGGTTCTCAAAGGTGGTTTATGAAGTAGTTTTATTCAAAGAATTTTTTGAAGGCTATGATAGATGACTGAATGTATTGAGCATCTCAAAGTAAAGGAATTCACTAAGTCAAGTAAGATTCCGGAAAGGAATGATCTTTATGAAGGCCAACTGGGCATCGTGAAAGTGGTGTGATTCATGAAGGCTATGTTATCATTAAAAAAGGAAGGTGTTATTAATGAAAAATAAGTGATATTTTCAAGCGATACGATCTTCGAGAAATTCTATTTGAGATTTGAAAAATATGACCTTTTTAAGGTAGTGATCATTGTGAAATTTGTTCAGAAGACATTACCCAGTACATCAATGGTAAATTGATTTTCATCTATTCGATGAAAGTGGAACTTCAACATAGCATCCATATAAAACGTATGATGTATTCATTAGAGAAAACGAAGGGACATATAAGTCCATAAACTATGTTTTAATCCCTTACAAGAGTAGTGAGCAAAGAAATAGGAGGACATTGATCCTTTATACTGGTAGTGAGATAGAGAAAGACGCATAGAGAGAAACCCTTGGGAAAGTAGTGAGCTGACCCTAAACATTATAGAGGTGGTGTGTCTGTTTATAGATGATATATATTCCAAACCACTATTATTGGAAGTGAGACTTAGTGGATTTGGTACAATCATTTATTTTTTATTGTATAATCCTCCTATGTATCCCATTAATAAAAAACCATGTAAAAATTGTTATGTATCATGCATGATTTAGTTTCTACACATACAATTCTACCATAAATAGAGAGTAGAGTGTTTTTTACAGTAAAATTGAATCTGAATGGAAAGTAGTATGAATCTATCATACCCTGATCCCCCCTTCTTTGGGTATAAACCGAATTGGGCTAAAAATTTTAATGAATACTATTGATTTCAAAATTACTTCTCTCATTTTCTATATTAAAAATGACTTCTATATACTTGAACATTGTTGTGGATAACATAATTTAATTTTTGATGACAAATATGAAATAACCATTCATAATGTTTTTATATTGATGTATTTCTATTTGAATATTTTTATTAATATATATTTGAAATAATTAACTAGTAATTAACACTAAAGGGTGGGTATAGTTAATCAGATAATTGTCATTTAAAATGGTAATAGAGAAAATAAATTTGTAAAAAACAACTTCAAATCGTGTATGATTATTGGATTTATGATAGAGTTGAAAAGAAAATAAAAATAGGAAATTTTTATAGAAAAGAATATTTATTTTATTTTATTGGTCTTCAACTATTTGAATTCATTAAAATGGATATTTAATTAATCATAGTGACAATACTAAAATAAATTTTCTATCTATGGTTATTTTAATATTTGGATTTATTGTAACCATTTGGTGTATATTATATTTATCCCAAGAAAATAGGGATAAATGGAATATAAGATATTCTATTTTATTAATGTATTAAATCATATTTGTAGTATCCATCACAGAATATATAATTACATTACATGATTGAGATATGTTATGAATGAATCTGGAGAATAATGAATAATAAAAAGTTATATAAAGATATAATAAAAGATTTTATTTTGACTTTGGAATTATGATGTGATGAATGATGTATTCATGTTATCTAGTAGATGAAATTATAATTAACGAGTAAAATAAATATATAACGAGTGTAGATGAATTTGATATATATAATTTTGTTAAATTATTATAAAAGAATATGTAGTGTTTTGTGAAAATATAAAAGATGACCAAACTCGGGAGCCCATATCACAAAGGGATATATTGATCTATTTTAAATTATATCTATTAATGAATAAATGTTTTCACTAGATATTGAAGGTGTTTTGGAGGATGTATAGTCAAATGTATTTTAGATGTATCATAGAAACACTATAAAAAAATTGTATATTGTTCGAAACCATCAAATGGAGTAGGATTTGGATTTTACCTATTATGATGAGATCTTGACACATTAATGCATCTCATAAACACACACACACACACACACATGTATATATATATATATATTATTTTTTCTTATAGGTACAGTCGGAATGATTTCTTAGTGATTAATCATGGATATTGGTATAAAAAATTATAACCTCTAGGATAATAATGAAAGAAGATGTAGCAGGATTTCTGGTATGAGTGAAAGATCTTGAAGAGATCCTATTGCATCTCGATGTACTGTGGATTACATTATAAATTATTATGGATAAAATGAAAATTGGATAATCACACATGAGTAGAAAATAAATTAAGAATGAGGTTCATTATAAAAAATGAATTTGAGCCATTACAAATGCATTATATTAAATTTTAAAATATATTATGGATGCTAGAGAATATTGAAGTATAATTGAATGCATAGACATAATGGGATTTTGTGAAATATTATGATAGAGTAAATCATGGTGAAACATATTTTTTCACATAGATATTTTACACTAAATGAATTGGATTAATAATATTTTTAATATATCATGTCTTCATTTAATTTCTCTCGTTCCTTACTGAAATGAAGAGTGGGAAGAAATTATTATTCAGTAGAAATCACATTGAAGCCCTGGGAGTTTCTAAAAGAATATCAAGATTTATAAAGTTATAAATTTAGTCCCTTGAAACAATAACTGAATGATATTTTTCAATGCATGGTTATTCGTGAGATCTAAAGAAAATCACACCATAAGAAGTGACCCACGATGAAATATTTTATCTATATATCAAGGTGTTGTTTCTTGAAGATTTAATATGAGTAAATCATAGATGGAAGACCCCATAATTATATAGTGTATAGGTCTATGTCATTATATTTCCATCACATTTATTGGTAGACATTAAGACCACTTCTCACACCATAATGGTGATTATTTTTCTGGATCTCGATAGTGTTTTTGATGAGAAATTTGGATGATTTTTCTTCCATGATGAATCATATTACACCAAGAAAATATTTATTTTTCTATCATAATGATTTTCACACAAATATCCCATTAATTCATAAATTTCCATATATCATATATCATCTATATTAATAATGAAACACGATATTTTCTTCAGAAATCGTAGTACTGGACTTGAATAATTTGACACTATAATTATTGGATATAAAGTTAATTTTTTTTGGACTAAAATATTGATTGATATTTTTGTGAAGATATAATGATATGATACATATCTATTAATGGAATATTCATTATCCTATGAAAATAATTCTCACATAGTTTGTTTTCTCATGTGAAAAAATAGAAATTAATAACATCTTATTGAGGAGCATATAAGGAGATATCCCACCAACTTATTCATGATTGATACATGTAGAGTACCCACATTATCTATTAACACTGAGGCACATGATATAGGAAGTGTGAGATTGATTGACATATCAATGATCATTTAGATGATTCTTATACATTTTATTTACGATATATTAACATTATTTTCATATTTATTATTAATAATAAGAAAATAATGTGTGTTTGGGGATCTGAACCGTTCAACACCATGAATTTCTCTAAGTGGGAAAAATATATTTTGAACCTATTATAAATCCTTTTTTAATGTTCTTTACTTTCGAATTTTATCATATCACTCATCATCGTCATAATAAAAATTATTATGTTTACCAGATGAGTGGTCAAGGTGTTTGAAGAACAATAAATGTTAATCTTTATCTTTTACCACTAATTTTCACCAACCCCCTTAGGGATCTAACATCTCTCAATCAGGACCTATACATATTCAACATAGTGATTGACTATGTCAGTTTCCTCCCTATATACCAATTGATTTATTTATATTAAAGTATAATAAATCCTTTACCCATAGGATTCTTTTTTATTTTTATATACATTTTCTTCCAAATTATTTTCATTCATTTATAATTTTTTATATTCAGGTATCTGTAAATATAGTTTATATTTTGTATGATAATAAAATTATCGACTATAAAACTTGCAGTATTCAGAATCCAATATATAATTTAGGGGGGTTCCATAATTCTAGGATGGAATACATGTAATATATTCTTAAAATATAATTTCATCATGTAAATTAATATTATATTCGAAAAACATATGTACTCATAAAAATTTGATTTATTATATATGATGTCATAATCTTTTATTTTCATCTTAATGTCATAATTTATTTTTGAAATTAATTTTCTTAAATGGCACTTATACACTATTTTTACTATATTGATTCAAATTATATAAAATTATTAACTCATTAAAATAATATATATTTTTAATTTTCTTGAAATAAAATACAAAAATATATACTCTATTCAAATAAAATAATGTAATATCCTTCCCTAAAATTGTTCCTAGAGATTTTTAAAAATACTTCATAGATTCCATATTTCTTAATTTATGGAAAATGAATAAAAAATATATGAGTGTATATATCTAATTCTCTATAGAATTCAATAATAAATGATCAAAAATTAAACCAAATGTAGAAAAAATAATATAGTATAAACATATATACATAACATTGAATAAATGTCGACAATGTATTCTGAATCATTTCCCCTTGTCAGATGTGAACTATAATAGGTGAATTATATTGTATGATTCACATACATATCATAATGTATGAAGTGAATATGATGTATAATATTGGAAATCATATTACTATATCTATGAAGGTATAGGATTCTAATGTTGTGTAGTATGTTGTTTGAAACAAATTATGATATGTGATATTAAGTAAATGGGAACCGTTACATATTACAAATGATATATCTTCAGTTGTTAAAGAGGAAAAATATAAAACTACTCATAATGGGTGGTGTTTGAATTAGTTGTGTAACTTAAAAAAATTTCATCTTATGTATATAAACCATAACAACTTTTTATAGTTATGATCAATTAAAATTTTTAACTCATCCTATCGTATAAGTAAAATTATGAAAGATCACATACAAGGAACACAATTAATACATGTTTTTATTCCATTGTGGGTACTTACTCATTACGGTGCTCATAGTGACCCAAGATACATATTTTTCTCTATGATCTATCACATATTCAAATGTTGGTAGAGAAGGAGTCACCCATAACCTAAATAATGGTGGGAAAGAATCACCCATGACTAAATTATGTCATATATCAGTTTATCTAGTTTAAATAATTTTCCCTTACTATTTTATACATGAGAAATATCTCTTGAACCTCTATAATCATTATTTATAATTAATATCTTCCTCTGATCCTTTATATTAGAAATTATTTTTCTTATTCTCTAAACTCAAATATTTATGACATTTCAACAAGATATTCATCTAATGTTATTCTCAGTTTCTCATTATAATCAATGAAAATTAAAAAAATTAAAAATAAGTTGATCACATATTTATATACCCAACCCTCCTTTGATAATCAGGTAGATAGAGTGGATTCCAATTTTGAAAATCTCACTCAATTCTGAATTTGTATGACCACCATTAAAGCCTTTAATTTGTTTAGAATCTATATTCTTCATTCAACATTACAAAAATACAAACATAAATAATCATTCCAAACCATCAACAAATATTTATGAGAATACTGAACATTTATTCATGAATTTTCAGTTATTAAATATTCAATTCAGTATCATTACAATGTTTATAGTGCATAAACATGAAGTTAAATCATTCTGATAAACATTATTTTCTCCATTTGATGATCTTTGTATGAACTCCTCCATCTAGTAACTCTCCATCTTTTGTTCCTTTAATTGGATCCCTAGAGTTTTGTAGCCTTTATCCATTGAACTCATTCTTGGAGATGAAAAATTTGAGGGTCTCTCTATATAATGAAATATTATTTCTCTATCTATTTCTTTATATAGATTCCCTTTATTTGGTAGAATCATAAAATCCCATCAAATAGATTTAGGAATATTCTTCCAGCAAACTTTATATGATTCTTTATCTAGTAAAACATTGTATTATTCTCTATTCAATAAAACTATTTTTCCTTATCTGATGTAACATTTCAATTTTCATTGAATGGTTAAACATTATACTTATCTCTATTCAATAGAAATCTTATTTTATTTCTATATTGATTTCCCAAACATATTCCTAGTTAAACATCCGAAAATTTTCATTTGATAAAAATGGTTTTCCCTATCTAATGGTTCTTTCTAGAGCCTGTCTAATTGAACATAATTTATTGATCCTCAGTTATGGTTATCTAATGGTCTTTATATTTATCTATCAATATTAACATAATATTTTCCCTTATCAAGTACAACATTTTAGATTCCTCCATCATCTATAACTTTGTATATTTAATTTTTTTAGAATCATTATTTTTATTGAATCTTTGTCAAGAAACCTTTCTTAAACCATTAAAATTTATGTAATCATAAAATTTGAAACCTTGAGGATCAATAATTAATCATATAAAGGAATATCCAAACCTTTCAAAAATTGTGGCCCTAAAACCCATTATTTTTATAGTAAATAAAACACTATAAACAAATTCATGGGTTCTTTATTATACCCATTTGTATTTTTTTCAACATTAAAACAGTTCCTTTTCAAACTCTTTATCAAACCATAAACATTCATAGATATAAATTTCTTTACACAACACTATAAATTAAGGTAATTTTTTGGGAATTTAGTCCATCGGTGATGAGTAATTTTATATCCATGATATTTCTATACCCTCTTTATTTTCTCAACTTCCCTAATTGTAACATCCAATGACATTACTATCCATTTATATTATAACACAATATTCTGATTCACAATATCTAAATAATGTGTTGTAATTTCCATCCTCCATTGACAAAAGTATTTGAAGTATTTCTGGGGTTTCACAATTACATTTCATAAGTTTAGAGTAGAGTTTAATTGTGTAGTTTTATACTAATTCCCTCAAACCTTTCCCTTTTTGAATCTTTAGTGAATATATCCATAATTTGTTTTCCTGGAGATATAATATCACATTACTTCACCAATTACAAATATTTATTTCATGATATGATAATTAATATAATTATTCTTGGATCTATAATGTCAAATAATATTTATAGAGAGAGGTCACATTGGTAACCACAAAATGTATTTAACGGGTTCTCAACATTATCCTTAAATCATCAAGTTTTAAATTCATTAACGTCATTTTAGTACACTTATGATTAGCATTAAGAAATTTGAATTCTATTCTACTCATTTGTAATGAACATTCATTCATACAATTCCAAAAAACACAAATCCCTCCAATGATAAATTTTCCTCAAATTTTTTAAT
Source organism: Viscum album (assembly GCA_963277665.1). NCBI lineage: Eukaryota > Viridiplantae > Streptophyta > Magnoliopsida > Santalales > Viscaceae > Viscum > Viscum album. The sequence continues at coordinate 534,245,858 of OY728138.1, read as the reverse complement.
TTTTGATCCCTTGAATCACCATCCCAATCAGTATCTAGGAACTGATGTAAGATCAAATCACTATATATCATGAACATAAAGAAAATATATGAAGTACCAATAAAATTACAAAAAAAATTATGGGAATCTATCAAGTGAGATTTGATAGGTTTTCATTCATAATTATCAAATCATGTTACAACATAAAAAATATCTTGACATGATGTTGGAAGTAGATTAATCTTCTGATCAACATAAAAAAATCCTTCAGATTCACACTTTTTCCGATTAATTTCTACTCATTCCGATAAAAATTGAATTAAATGATTTGTATTCATTCAAATAATCCATTAAAACTTTTTTAATTACACTATGCCATAATTTTCCTATGTATGAAATATATAGATTTCAGTTTTTGTGATTTTTATCCATATAAATACATTCATTCCACTAAGCATGGACTTCTCAAAGCACCTCTTCATATTTTCTAAGAATTATTCACACATATAATATTTATCACCTTTATAGATTACGTCATTAATATAAAATATAAAAATAAATCCTAAATGAACTATTACATTAATATAAATATTTTTCCAACTATTCCTTTATAAATATTCAATGATTGTAATAATTAATCATGATTTGAATACAAATAATTAGGATACTAAATCAAACCATACAAGGATTTCATCATGTTACAATCATTTCTTATATTATTTTAAATTATAATCCATATGGTTGTTCAATATTATTTTATTTATTAACTACTCTATTTAGGAGTTTTTGATTAATATCAATCTGATAGACTTCATATTTTTTTGAGAAATAATCTCCAAGAACATTATGATATTTTCAAGTCTTACAACATGGGTGAATGATTCCTAAAAATAAAAAACATTCAACCATTTTATATCCTTTTTAGGAAAGTTTTTATTTATTTATTGTAACCTCTTACTCTTCATTTATCTCGTTTTGAAACACCTAATGAGTTCATATGATGTTTTTTATCATCTGTTATTAGATAAAGTTCCCAATTATCATTATTCTCAATTTGATCTAAATATACCTTCAAAGCATCAAACTATACTTTATTTCCATTGTAGTTTTTTTGGAGATCATGGATCTATTTGAGATTAGGGTCTTTTAATATTCTCCATTCATAGTTTCCTTTTAGTCTAATATGGATCATTACTTCTTTTGATAATACTAGATATTTAAACCTATTTTGTGTCTTTTGGAATTTAGAATTTTATGATTCCTTGGTTTCTTTCTCCCCAATAGATACATCAACGATATTTTTTGTGTTACAACTTTATACACTCAACATTATTCTCTTTTACACTTTCAGAAGGTTGTAAAATTCATTCCATTACAATATTTAGATCAAACATTTATTTCATCCATTTATTTAATGTTATATTTAATAAAATTAACATCACTCATTCCCAAAAATCTATATGTTCATTTAAATTACAAAAATTATCATCTTCAATTGGTTGTATAACCCAGGAATATTCCATCCTCAAACCATTCTTAATATTTTTTATAATTGTTTTTCTCAATCATTATTATGAATTGACTACCGAATGCCTCAAATTTTTTTAACAGTAGAACTATTTTGGTACTAAATTTCAAAGTAATATTCTAATGGTTCTAATATTATAATACATCTATCTTGAATATAAACTATCATAAAAATTTTTCCCTAATAATTTATTTTCTGTGTTTATACTCCAAAACCATATCTCATCCCGTTTCAACAAGACATTGATTTTTCCCCTCAAGTACTTCACTTTTTATATAGTTTAACAGTCACATTATTGATGAATAATTTCTTAATTTACTAAATAGTATTCATATGAGTTACATATAAAGTCATTTAGACTATTTTTTCATAAATTTATGATATATACACATTATTCCTTCTCGTCCTCCTTCTAAAATATTTTTAACCTTTACAAAAACACATATTTGTGATTTATAAACATTAATAGATTCGTTAATTTAAATTTATAAATTATTTTTTAAGTACTTATCACTTTTTATGGAATTATGTCTCATTGGTCCACAATGATTATAATGAATATTTTCAATAGGAATAGTAGACTGAATATCTACCTTCAGAGGAAATTTTTTAACCATTCATCCTTCTGGAACATGATTGAAAAATAATATATCATTCCTTATTAATTTGAAGAATATATCCCAGATTTTATTTCTTATATTTTCTACATAGATTTCATTTATCAATATGGAAAAGTATCAATTTCTATAATTAATCTTCATTATTATCAAGTATTATGATTTTTTGGATCATTGATTTGTAACAAATTATAAATAATTATATCTAACTTGGTAATAATTTTACATATTTTTACCATTTTATAATCTAATAATCTATTTTGAAAATTTCAGCATTCCCATTATCATATAGTTTACTGAGAAATAGTAAATTTTGTTTATATCCATAAAAAAATAGAACATATGTGGATTTTAACATTCCTGATTCAATTTCATCAATTTGAATCCATTTAGTTCTATGATAATTGTCATTTCCAAATTTCAAAAATATTCTATCATTTTATCTATTGATTTTTAGGATTTTATTATCTCTTAACATATGGGAATAGTATCTACTATCGAGAATCCATGGATTCCCCCTATTTTATGCTTTTAGTGTAACTTCATCTAATAATGTTTTTCTTGAATCCTCCTTAGATGATCCTAAAAATTTCTGTGTTGTATTTATATTAAATGGTAATCAATGGTCGTTAATCTATTATATGGGTCTCACTAATGTCAGTAAGTGATATCATGTGTAGAATTACTTTAGTGGATGTTTGTATGATGTACAAAAACTTTTTATTGATGATAATATGTTGGGAAATAGTGAAGAAGAAATTTCGTGTAGGTTTTTTTTGAATTATCAAATCCTGTAAATAGAGAATATGTAGTTAGGATGTTGAATTGTGATGATGAAGATAAGGCACTAGTTATGAATTATAAATAATCCATTAAATTTTTAATATTGCAACGATGTTCCCATGTAATATTATCTCGGAAGAAGAAAATAGAGTTCTTTAATTTGGATGATTGGACTACTTATGATGATTGTTGAGATTATCTTAATGTCTCCAAAATGATCTTGTATTTTTGTTGAAACACATTTTTTTACAACATAAATAAGTTGTAATAACTACATGATTTTTCTAGATAGAGGTATTTCTGTCTAGTAGATAAAAGTCATTAGATATAGTTTAATGGACTAATGTTAAAAGACAGAGTATAGAGGAAGGATGATATCAAATGGAAGATAGAGGAAGAGTTTATTTGAATTTTTAACAAGTATATTAGACTAAATTTATAGAAGAACTAAATTAATTTTTTCTTTTTTTCTTAAAATTATCAAAAATCATGTTTATTCTAAATACTCAGGATTCTAGATTATGTTTTTTGCAGGAAGAATTTGTTAAATCCTAATGGGAAAAACTTTTGGATAGAGTTTATATATTGATTTTAGTGGGATGAGATGATCGAATGCTGTTGTGTAGAAATGGTAAATGTTGTGTACATCCACTAAATAAAGAATATTTTTAAATTAATTGTATAGAATAATGTATATCAGTCAAATGGATAGAGTTTTGCAGAAATTTTTTATTAGACGTATAATGTCATCAGAGGAATCAAATTGATGTTTTCATGATTATTAATTGGGATTTTTTTAATAAAATTCTTCATACATAGCTATAATAAAAAATTAAATTAATTTTAAAAATAGGTAACACATAAATCTTACAGGATAGTAAAATAACAAGTATTCCCAAAGAAGAGAAATCAATCAAAGAAGAAGTTATAGTGATGTTTTAATGACTGGAACATTACTAGACATTGGATCTTTATAATGTTTTTTAAATTAATACATTTTGAAGAAACAAAGTTGGATGTTCAACAAATCCATAATTTGGAAGGAAATATTGTAAGTCTAGATGAGATTGTCTGAATAATGATGATCATTGATGCTAATATTTGGGGAATATTCCTATGATGTTTTGTTGATTCTAATATACATTGAATTTTATTGAGTTAAAATGAATGGATACTTAAGAGGTTAATTCGGATTTCAAAATGGGAAATTGAAATTTGATTATCTATTTTTCCTTTAGTTTTTAAAGAATGTATATCCATATAAAGGGGGGAAATTGTGATGTAAAGGGGATATTTTTTCACTGTGACAGTTTTTGAAAGGGTGATGTGCTGACATTGAGGATTCTATGAATATTTTAGGTAAATGAGGTGAGGGAAAAATTAGGAATATTCATAAAGGATCTTTAAGTTGAAAAACTGAAGTGTTTACCAAGGACATTGAGATATCTTTTTGTAAGCAGAAAACATTGAGTTAGAAAAAACAATTGACCAGATCAATAGGTTATAGATGGAATAGAAAGGAACTTAATCGATTAATGAGGTATTGGGTGAAGGCGGTATCACACATAGAATTATTAGATGAAAAACTGAAAGATAAACCTATATCATATGTAAACTTATCATATGGATAGATATCATATGAATATGAATTCAATGGATAGATATTATACAGAGTATTGGACCAGAAAATATCTGATGAAGATCATCAGTTGAAAAGGAATTGGATAAAGAGGGACCATACAAAGAAGAAAATAGGAAAAGACAATAATGTTTTTCATTTCTATTTCACGTGAATATTAATAGTAATAAACGATGTGATGTAGATTCCAAATTTCATATATATTAGAGAGGGCTTATAACTTGTAAAGGATAAGAAAAATAAAAGAAGAAGAAGTCTTGCATCTAAGATTGAATAATAGAATTATAGTTTTTTCTATAAAGAGGAAGAAGTTTTTACATACTATTTTTTATATAAGGGAAGAATAACAAGAGATTATTTATGTGTTTGTACAAGTAAGTGAAGAGGAAGAATAAAAAATAAGTACTATATAATTCAACAGGAGTTATACTACTAGCTGAATTTATTATTTTCACAAAGAATCTAAATAATAATGATACTATCTATAAAGGATGTCTAAATATCCATCTAGGAGATACAATTGTACATGGAAATCACTAATCTTAAGAATTAGGATTTTTACCACCTCTAAAATTACAAATAACCACACAATACACACATAATGTTTCTATGAGAAACCACATTATTTGGTATCTCAGTATAGTATAGAATCTATGTACTAGTCAGTAGTATACATTATATAGGCTACCAACTCTTATTGAGCAGTGAACCATATAGAAACATCACATTCTATCATTTTCATTATTTTATATGCGTGAGAAAATTAAAATAGAATAATAAAACCAAAATCCCAATAAGTATAGAAGGTAAATGTTTAAAAATAATTAATTATTTTAAAAAATGACCCCAAATAAATTCACCCCCTCAATGTGGAAAATATCTTCAATCGATCCGAACTATCCACATTAAATAAAGGTTCGACTCTATTGGATTTCATTAATTAAAAATTATTCTCTTTTTAAAATTTATGTTTTTTTCTGATACTTATAGTGAAAACTAGTTTTTGTAAACAATTTAGGTTATCATATTGAAATTCTATTCTTATGAAGACCATTATGAAGATGATAAATAAAGATAAATGAAAGATGAAGAATATTGCCCTATTGATCTAAAAGGGAAAAAGTAAAATAAGTTTATCTATTTCATGATAAAAAATAATATTGATCTATTATAGAGTGAAAAAAATTATGGTTTGAATTACCAATAAGGGGAGGGGAAACAATCTTAAAAAATATGGATCAATATCAAATGATCACGAGGTATATGAAATTTTTTTCACAAACACTACTCAATAAGAATAGAAAAACATAAATGTGTATTATGATATATCTATAATTTATCTATGAATACTAGTTTTTATATTATAATATATTTTTAGTTTTACTCCCAGTGAAATATTCTCTCTTGTTTGTGGTGTTATTTAAATCATATATAGAAAAATAACACATTGGAAGATATATGGAATAACATGGATAATGTTTTTTAAGAAAAGGTTATAAAATATTTATTGCTCAATATGAATTATGGAGCCCTTTAATAAAAAAATATTAATCATTATAAAAGTTACAATAGTTTTAAAAACAAATTTCACAAAGAATATAAAGATTAATAAGGATTCAATAAGACTCTTATAGAAAAGAATCATATATTTCAAGAGAAACTGAAAAAACAGAAATGATGATAAAAATTATAAATTGTGTGTGATTTAAGAAATTATAAATGGAATTGACACATTTATTCAAAAAAAATTAATTCACAAATAATAAAATAAAATAATGAAGAAGGGTTATGGAGAGAATGTTATTTCTATTGATGATCCGAAGAGAGCCCAAAATATGAGGTATCTAGAATTGGAAGTCAAGTTAGTAAATCATGGAAAAGAATAGATTGACACATAAAAAATGAAGGAAAATATTGATGTGGATAAACATTTATCATTACAGTATTTGATGAAAAATTACCTATAAAATATGATAAGAAGATCATGACAACAATTAATAATCTATTTTATGCTATTGTAAACAAAGAGCTACCATCCATATCTTTTTTCTAATGATTTATCTATATCAGTTTTCTTGAATAGTGATGGGTTAAAATAGAATATGTATATGTATGGATAAATAAAACTAGTGAGGGTGATACCACCATTCCTAGGGTTGACAGAAGACTTTTTTTGGAATATGGTTCTTGATAAGTTGTGAAGAAACCCCAAAAAAAAATACACCCTATTCCCTGATAATTCTAAAATTCATGTAGTTGATATAATATGATAAATTTTTATAGTTCAATTACAGTTCTACAATAGGTTTTCTAAATTTTAATTGGATTATTGGTTCTGTTATTAAAATTTTAAAGCCAAAAAATAAGGCTTGTGTGAGGGGGATAAGGGAAAAGATAAAGGTAAACATCATCATATTAGGAAATATATATATATATATATATATATCCACAAAATTTGAAATAATTAAACATATTTTTAATGTATGTAATATGGATTCTCAAAATCTTAGATCATGTACATCTCAAAATTTATCAAATGGTTAGAGTAATATATGACCATAAAAGTTGGTAAAGAAAGATGAATCAGTATTATTAAGTAATTAAAAGAATATAACAAAAAAATTAATCCCCTCAAGAGAAAAATATTTATATGTGACAGATCCTTGGATAGAAAATAAATTAAAATTAGATTTTAGTAAATTAAAATATATATATAACGAGTGAATAATTTAAAATAAATTATTAGAATAAAGAATCTCAGAAGAGTTTATGTGGAAAACCAAAACATTCAACCAATTTACCTAATGATATTTAAGTAATATTTCTAGTTGATTTTGAGAGAGAAACAAAAATGGTAGATACATAAGTACAGGATATTGAAAAGGGAAAATAAAATGTTACAAATGAATAATCTGAATTTCATAATAGGTTTTCAACTAAAGAAAACCCATATGCTGAATAAAGTTTTTTGTTTGTTTTGTAACATCTCGGGACATAATTCAAATTATTTATCAATAATAACTATAGGAAAAAATGGTTATTAAATAATATTTATTTTTATTAGTGTGATAAAAGGTCAATTAAATATCATGAGAGGTTATAATTCACAAAAAAAATTGAAAAATGGATAATATCTATGTTTTCCTAGTCATGATTGAAATTTCAAGGTGAAATCTTGAATAGTATAGTAAAGGGAGATACCTAGTTTAGAAAAACCTCTCAACCTTTTCTTGATCATTTAGAAGAATTTTAGAGAAACCATGTTCACTTAATATTTATTTTTTGAATTTTTACATTCAATATAAGGAATTAATGATGAAGTTTAATATCAGGGGAGTACATGCGATAGTCGATGGGTGATCAACATTGAGCATCATTTTATAAATAATTTACCTTCCTGAAATGATTTCTAAATATTTAAATTGAAAAACTTATATGATAATTGAAGGACCCTGGAACACCCTAGGAGGGGAGGGGTGAATCAGGGTGTGAACATTTTCTTTTAAATTGATGGATCTTGTTCCCACATAGGTAGGGAACTGTTAAAATTGTTTGAAGTAGTAGTATATATAAAACAATCCCATGCAATACAATGACACAACAATTTTACTTATTCCACCACTAATGGCTATGTCCGAGGAGCATACACCAACATTGTGTCGGTCGTACCAAAACCACTAATCTTCACGAGTTGTGTATTTCAATAGTTTAGCACAACCACTTTGTGCCAGGCACACTACTTTTACATGGTTTTAGGGATAGTACATTACGTCCCTTAGTTCAATTCCTCTGACTCCCCTTTTCTAACTAATTTGGAATAATCTTCACTCACTTTATCAAATTGAAGGTCGCTTCAATTGTTTAACATTAGATCATGCATCCTCAACTATAAATGGATGCTCCGTTGATGTCCTATAATCACTCAAAGATGCAATTTATTTACCTGTACACTGATCTATTATGTAAATTAATTTTTCCAACTGATTTGGTCAATTTTCTGGATTCCTTGGGTGTTCTGTGTATGACTTCTATTTTTGTGTACCATTGTTATTTCTACGTACCGCTATCTTTTCTGTGTACTGTCCAGCTCCTCTATGAACTATGCTACTCCGTGTTCTTCTCTACTCCACGTTCTACTCCACACCTCCGTGTACCATCCTTCTTTGCATACTTCCTTACTCTGTTGTGTTCTATGAGAGCATCCTGCACAAAAGACACACTCTTCTGCGGACTATTTTCTCTATGTGGATGATTATCTCTACGTACCACCTTTTTCTCCGCAAACCGCTTCATACTTTAGCATATTTCATCCTGAAATATTACTCTCTAATATCATTACATAAAAAGGGATTGCTTCTCCTTAAATAGGCATATAACTCAACAAATTGCGCCAATATGATTTACTCAAAATTTTAATGTTCGAAAATCTTCATTGTATATTAAACTCCATATAAATAAGATTTCTCTCCACTGAATACCACTCCATTTTAGCGAACCATAGAAATCGTTCTAGCTTTTAGAATTCTGCGTACCGCATGCCTTCACCGTGCACTGTCGCTACTAATCATTTTTCATTTCAACCTGAATCATTCTACATACCACATTCCTTCACTATGTACCATTGCTATAAAGTATTTCTGGTTTTGAGCACCGCTCCGCGTACCATTCCAACTTCCTCAAATGTGGCCCCAAACCGTTCCCCAAATATGATATGTGGTCTATGTTTTGAGGTATGCAGTTCCATTATTTTTCTATTTTTCTTTGTCATTTTACATAATATTTACCCTATGTGAAAAACCGTTATTTTCCAACATAAAAATCCCGATTTTGAGGACCCATAATTTGGAAAAGACTAGGAAAATGTGCCACCTTCAACACTGCTTTCATCATCAATCATTTTACCTCATTCCTTGAAAACACCATATTCATTCTTGTGCAGATTGAAAACAAACACAAACCAAAATCCATTATTTTTAACAAATATCCATGGTTCTATGAATAATAGACCTTGATGATGTTCAATTGGTTGTTTTAGACACATGATATAAATGTAAAGAAGATCTCATCTTCGTTAGATATTATATTATCTATTATAAGGTAATATACTGAAGAAGATCATCCATGGTGATGATATATAAAATTTTAATTAAGTATAAATAAAGAGTAAATATCTATTTTGGTGTATTCTAAAAATTAATATCTCAATGAACAACAACTAAAAAACCATCAAAATAATTTTTTTTAGAAATTTCTACATAAGGGGGTGACAAGTGGAGTATGATTAATGAAACTAAAAGAATTATTGTCTCTTATAAATAGAGTTATTCTAGAATGCACATGAAGGAGTTTCATTGAAATAGTATTTCATTATTAATTTCTAATAAGTGGTAAAAAATAAAAAAAACATAACAAAAAGGGTGATAATTTGAATAAATCTGTGACATAAAAAAATGAATAATGACAGTATAATAATGGTATTTTTCTAGAAAATTAGTACATTAATATTTTTTATCTATTTGTTGAATTATTCATATGAGTTTCTAATTGGAATATTTTATAACATTTTGTATCTAAATTAGTATATATATCCTATAATATATATGGTTTGTTCTTAATTTTAGTTTTATGCTTTCATATAAAACATTTAATGTCTTAGATTTTCCTTGTATTATTATTTTTAAATATTATATGGAAATATTTTGAGACCGGGCTCAAAGACGACACATAATTATGAGGCCCATTGAGAATGAAATGGTGGTTTTAACTTTTTACGTTAAGTGAGTCGGCTCATGTGTGCAGTCATGGTAGTTTCCAAACGGATGCCCAGATTAAAAATATGATGGCACCATTGCGTCTAGGACGACAAAATTACATAAGAACGAGCCTACCTTTGACTGGAACGATTCGAGGGAAAAAGTTTATTTTTGGATGTTTTATGTGAAATAAAATAAAATAAATTCACAAAGTTTATTTTATTTTTTTTGGAAATATCTGCTACTGTGCAGCGACGGGTTAGCTGTTTCAATCATTATGGTCATTTCATAATGACTCAGAAATAGAAATGATAAATTTTTAATGCCACAAAGTTATGGGATGTCAAATACGTTTCCCATTTATTAGGATAATCGATTCTTTCTCACTGGAAAATATTGAGAAAAATATCGGGAGAATCCACAGAGCGTTGGAGCAGACTCTCAGTGACGAACGATGAAATATCAAATTTGATAATTGATGCGCTAACGAAGTTAAAGGATCTCCACGACGATGGCAGTGCGACCCATCATCAAAGATTGATCCATTATTAAAGTTAGGGGGTTGTTATTTAATTCTCTTTTCCCATCATTTGATTTAAACGAAGAATGCAGATCAACCATGAACAAGTTGATCTGCAGATTCATACGTTCTTACGGGAGGGATTTTCTTTGGGTTGAATATGGGGAATTAATACATATTAATTATTGTTTTAGATTTATGCTCTATTTAAACCTACTAATGGGAGCTAATCAATGTTGTGACGAACTATGGTGGGGGATCGTTCCTCAACTTGTTTTACTGGATTCTTTTCTTTCCCCCTTTTCTCCTCGCGTGTTCTTCACATTCATCACGAGGCGGTGAACAATGGATCGTTGCACACACGTCTTGCAACGTAATGATCCCAAACTGGAGATCTGACATCACAACGACCCTATGGAGGTGTGACGACCATGATGGATGACGAATCAGCTCAGATCAGAAGAGGTCATTCCATGATCGTTCTTCACGTGGGAGGATCAAAACATGTTTTTGGAGCCAATCGGAGGTCCAAAAACACCGAAAGAAGCTTCATGGCATCAGGGTGACCAAAACCCGGGTGGTCCATGGTGATCAGAAGACCTGATTGACGAATAGGGCACCAACGGAGGTGCGATGGCGGAGGTTCGCATTTCTAGAAATCTCCAGAATACACTGTGTGTACTATTGAAGAACATGCCTTGTAGTACTGGTGGCGGTGGCTAGGGTTTCGGGGGTCATAGAGTAAGCATAGAGCGTGTGACCCTGGTCACACTGCGTGTTGATCTTTCCCCGAAGCTCGAAATGTATTTTTGGAAGTACATGGACACGTGATGATCTACATGACTTCATAACACGGCATGTACAGCATGAAAGACGAGGTTATGCGAGGCTCGGCGTGTATCCAGGGGGTACACAAACCCGGGATGAAGTACACGACCGTGTACTCTATCACATGGCCAGGTGAGGCTAGTAACGTGTGTCACTTCACATACTTATTACATGGGTTGGAGTACATGGGTTGATGACCATGTATGGGAACATGGCTAGCATACATGGATCCAACCCCAGTCACTCATACATGGCATGTACACCATACTACAAGTTGTGTACTCACTTTTCTACACAACCAGCCTTACGACATGAGCCATTGTACACAGGTTGTACCTGGGGTTAGACAACATGGTGTGTAACTTTTCTACACACCGTGTACTTTTTGAAATATAGCATGGTCCCCTTGTTCACTGTATCTTTGACATATTTCAATTGGGTTAGTGTCACTTCTTCTCTTTCCCCTGAAGGTCAGACATTGTTTCTTCTACAGTAGTATGATCCCTTCAGTGGGACTTTCTATGATACAGTCGGCATCCCTCCGAGAGGCCCAGAGCAAGATCCTCTATCCATTCCTGAACCTAGGTAGAGTCTAGCATCTATGTGACCTACTCTATCAGGCATTGATCCTCTACCTAGCTGGTGAATCACTAAGATGGTGAATCTAGATGATTCACGGTATCCGCCATGGCCCTAGTAGTGATCCTCATCTATGTATCATGATCTTTCCCACTCAAGAGTATGTCTCTCGTAATGAGTACATCTATCTACCGTGATCTTCCCACTCAGTAGTGTGTCTCTAGTAATGAGTGTATCTACCTCTCGTGATGTTTCTCGATGAATAGTACTTTTTGAACGGACGTCATCAGAGCAACCAGACCCATGGAGTGTGTTCTCCTGGAATGAGTACTTCGTGGAAATCTTCGAACTGTATCCCTAGTGGGGTATGCCGTTGAATGACTTGTCTCTAGATTACGGGTCTAGGATTTTAGTATATCTGGATTGTGATCTCCTATTATATGTTCACTAGACATATATTGTGTAGAGATGACTGTGTATTTTCTTTATGTAATTGCTTTGTATTTTTCAACTTCCTCTACTTAGTATAGTTATACTCACCCTTGCATGGGTTTTTCCCGCATGTGTCATGTCTTGTGCAGACGAGCAACCGTTTGACATAGTCCATGGTGGACCAGGACAGGACCGAGCTTTCTGATTTCCCTATAGGTCGAGGCATTCCTTTGTCTATGAGCAGTAGTCCCAGTACCTCGTTGTGTTTACAGGTTGGACATTGCAGTTTTCAGACTCCAGTTTTTGTGGGCTTGTATTCTGGCCCAGTTTACTTTCAGTACATTACTTTTCATTGTACTCTGCTAGTTAGGTTTAGTTGTATGCTTGCATTTTGTTCCTTAGTAATTTTTTTTTACATTTCAGCATTTGTGGGCTTGGAGATGTGTGCGTGTGTACATGATCTTAGGAAATTCCTCCCATGTAGTAATATTCATACTCGATGCTAGTCACCAGCCCATGGCCTATTGGAGGTGAGCTTGGGGAGTCATGACGCAGACCCCACTGGGACGGGTCATGACAGAGTGGTATTAGAGGTGGTCGGTTCAACCTTAGGACCAAGAGTCTGTGAGATTGGTTTAGGGCAACAACGTTAAGTGTTTCGAGCTCAGCTTTCATGCTAGAGATTCTATTATTGGTGTTTTGGCTGACGTATCCATACACAAGGACTCTGATAACCTGCTTTTCAACTCGGTACAAGAAAAAGGTAGTTTCCGGGAAATAAAATAAATGTATATGCATTATATAGGAAAGGATTGTGTTTTCCATGTCCTTTTGTCAGCTATCTCGATATACTCATTGACCATAGTACATCTTGTTTCCTTACAGGATGCCTCTACGACACATACCCGCTAGGATTCACCAGCACAATCACGCGGATGACCCCCTCGGTGATGAGGCTTCGATACAGGGACCAGTTCCCCAGGCGTTGCCACAAGGTGGTGCACCTTCCATACCACCACCAGTGGAGTAGCCCGTGGTAGACGCAGTACCCACCGACGAGGAGTGTAGGCTGAGCATGCTCCATGAGTTTCAGATTTAAAGACCCTTAAGGTTTCGAGGAAAGCTAAACCCTCAGGCAGTTGAGGACTGGCTTGAGGTAGTGACCAGAGTTTTCCATCTAGTGAGGACACCAGCAGACCAGATGGTGATCCTAGGAGCGAGCCTTATTCAGGGTTCAGCAGGACGATGGTGGAGTCTGACCATACAGACTCATGACGAGGAGACTCTTTCATGGACAGAGTTCGAGCGACTCTTAAGAGAGGAGTTCTCTCTGGATACACTGGGATCCGTACACATCCAGGTGCTTCTTTAGATACCATAGGGCAGTTTGACGGTAGCTGACTATTCATCGAGGTTCACCAACCTCACCCGATACTCGATGGATATGGTCTGTGATTAGTACATCAGAGCTCGGACCTTCGATAAAGGTCTGTAAAGAGACATCTTAGCTAGTGGCGTGCCGATATGCATTCTGACTTATGCCAGAGTTCTGGAGTGGGCCTTTGTGATCGAGAGCTTCTCGGCAGAGCAGAGACAGCCGACGACAGTCAGCAATAGGCAGACAGGTGCGGAGACCTCGGCAGCAGGGAGCTAATGTCGGACACAGGGATCAAGATGCGAGAGACTTCCTAGGAGGACCCTGAATAGGGGATCGATGGTCCATGGATCTCAAGCTGGATCCAGTCATCTTAGGGAGAAGCAATGCTATGTGCGCAACGGTAAGGGACATATCGCTAGAGATTGTCTGACCCTTTGAGCTGCTAACAGGGAAGCAGTGGATAAACCACCGAGGTAAAGGAAGAGAGTGGAGCAGACAGACCTGCCTGGCACCGGATGTGGAAAAGGAGTAGGGAGAGATGTGGATGGTGGCAAACACTTTGACTTACTTCCACCACAACCCCCAGGAGGTCTGAACCAGGCTTAGAGAGCTAGGGGATAGGGATGGGGACAGCTGCATGCGGTCGAGGCATATGACCCAGGGACTCCAGGGATGATATCAGGTACGATCTGTGTCTTCTCTACCTTAGTTTCCATACTTATAGACACAAGTGCCAATAAATCCTTCATCTCCACATGTCTTGTGTGAAAACTTGTGATTCCGGTAGAACAGTTGACTCGATCCTTACGCTAGGAGACACCTACAGAAGGATACTTGACGATCACACACCTTTGTAGAAAATGTGATCTTACCCTTGGAGGTGAGAGTTTCAATTGGAACCTCTTGGTGGTAGCATCGAGGCCTTACAAAATCATTCTCGGTATGGATTGGTTATCTTCAGTCCATGCCCATATTGACTATTTTAGGCGAAGAGTGTGGTGTGTCCGCCATGATGGAATGAGGTTTTCATTTATTAGAGAAAAGTAGACCCATGAAACATAGAATGGCCTCATGCATAGGAGGGTGCAGCTGATCAATCATGAGATGGATATCCTTACACTCAAAGAAATAGATATTGTGAGCTCTCAGTTCCCAGCAGTAGTGTAGTATGAGGACGTCTTTCCCAAAGATGTTGTAGGATTACCTCCCCACAGGGAAATCAACTTCTGTATCGACTTACATCCTAGGATGGCACAATTTCTTCATCATCATATCGAATGGGTCCCGCAAAGCTTCGCGAGTAGAGGGTGTAGTTGGAGGATTTTTAGAGAATGGATTTTGTGAGACACTGTGTTTCACCCTAGGAGGCCCCATTATTGTTTGAAAAAAAGGAAGACGGGTGTCTGAGGTTGTGTGTTGATTACCGGCGCCTGAACTAGAAGATGGTGAAGAATAAGTACCCACTTCTGAGAATCGATGAACTCTTATATCAACTGATAGGGGCATGGTGGTTCTCCAAGGTTGACCTTTGATCAAGTTATCACCAGTTACGAGTACAAGATAAGGATATTCCAAAGATGGATTTCAAAAGCCGCTATGGCCACTATGATTACTTGGTGATGCCTTTTAGAAAGATGAACGCCCCCATAGTGTTCATGGGACTGATGAACCGGATCTTCCAGTAGTACTTGGACCGGTTTGTAGTGGTCTTCATCGACGACATCCTTGTGTACTCGGCGTTAGAAGAGGAGCATGTGAGACACCTACAGATGGTTCTATAAGTACTTTGGGAGCACTAGATTTATGGGAAGCTCTCAAAGTGCCAGTTCTGGATTATGGAGGTCCAATTTTTGGGACATGTCATCTCAGCAGATGGATTGGCTGTAGACCCAGCCAAGGTGGAAGTTGTGTTAGCATGTAAGCCACCTCAGAGCATGATGGAGGTTCGGAGCATCCTTGGGTTGGCAGGATATTACTAGAGATTCATTCCTGATTTCTATTGAATATCAGCACCGATAACAGCCTTGACCAGGAAGGAGAAACACTTCATATGGACGGAAAAGTGCCAGTAGGATTTCAAGCAGTTGAGACAGAGTTTGACGAGCTCCCCAGTCTTGATATTTCTAGAGGAGGGTGTCGAGTACATAGATTTTTGCGATGCATTAGTGACTGGGCTTGGATGATTCCTGATGTAGAGGCAGACAGTTATTGCTTATGGTTCACGCTAGCTTAGGCTACATGAGCAGAACTATGAAACCCATGATCTCGTGTTGGCAGTGGTATTCTTTGCATTTAAGATGTGGCGACACTACCTTATGGGAGATCAATTTATCGTCTACTCTGACCACAGGAGCCTCAAGTACATCTTATCACAGAAGGATCTAAATCTGAGGCAGAATCATTGGCTAGAGTTCCTCGAGGACTATGATTTTCAGATCATTTATACTCATGTGAAGGGGAACAAGGTGGAAGATTCTCTTAGCAGAAGGTCGAGCACATAGTTGTTGAGTGAGGTGACAGAGAAGTCAGCTACATTGCAGCTATCCTTTGTGGAAAGAGGGGATATAACTTACCTATGGTCGATGGTTGTTTCCCCTCTACTCTTTCATCTGGTTACGGAGGCACAACTAGTAGATGTCGACTGTGTGGCTTTACATGCTCAGTTATCCATAGGACATGCTCTGGATGGATTTTCGAAAGGTGGGGAGCACGTAATTATTTTTATAGGATGCGCTATTGTACCAGTGGCATTACAGGAGGAGGTCCTGAGGGAGTTTCATACATCCATGTTGGTGGTACATCATGGGGTAGAAAAGATGTACTAGAATCTATGAGGACATTTTTGGTGGTCAGGCATGAAGAAATCAGTAGTAGAGTTTGTTTCCCGATGCCTCACATGCCAGCAGGTGAATGTCGAGCACTAGGTTCCAGTGGGATTAGATCACCCCTGGAATGTATAGAGTGGAAGTTGGACGGAATATTGAAGGACTTCGTGACAGTATTACCATGGATGTCTAAGGGGCATGATTCTATCTAGGTGATCGTTGACCGACTCACCTAGTTGGCCCACTTCCTAGCTATCAGGGAGCAAAGTTCCGTAGAGAGCTTGGGACGCCTCTACATGCATGAGATAGTTTGATTACAGGGCATCCCTTCGATGATAGTCTCGGACCGTGATTCATTCTTTACATTCCAGTTGTGGAAAGGATTCATAGGAGGGCTTTGGGACTTAGCTATGTTTGAGAGCAGTGTTTCATCCACAGATAGATGGTCAAACGGAGAGGAAGATTCAGGTCCTAGAGGATATGTTGTGGGCATATATCATGGACTTTGGTTGCAGTTGGGAGGACCACCTACCACTAGTGGAGTTTGCTTACAACAATAGGTACCACTCTACCATTAGCATGGCACCGTTCAAGGCCTTGTATTAGAGAATTTTCCAGTCACAGCTTTGCTGGACCGACCCCGGAGAGTTAGCACTCATGGGTCCAGAGTTGGTGTGGGGTACCACCAAGAAGTTTCGGATCATCTAGAAGAGGATGAAGACTTCACAGAGCCGGCATAATCCTTATTCTAATAGACGAAAGAGACCTCTGGAGTTCAAAGAGGGATACCTCTTCTTTCTTTGGGTCTCACCTCGATGAGGGTTACAGATATTTGGATGAGGCGGCAAGCTAACTCTGAGGTTCATCAGACCTTTCTAGATAATATGGAGAGTTGGAAAGGTGGCGTACCGCCTAGCCCTACCGCCATAGTTGCATCGGGTACATGATATCTTCCACATGTCACATATGAGGAGGTTTGTTCATGATCCATCACATGTCATCGACTAGGGTGAGCTAGACATCGAGGATGGAGTGACCTTTGCTGAGGACCTGATAAAGATCAAGGATCGGCAGGAGAGGATCAATTTTGGGTGATTGATTCCCTTGGTGTGCGTCCAGTGGTAGCACGAGAAACTTCAGGAGAGTACATGGGAGCGGGAGGCCCAGATCCGTGCCCAGTACCCGCATCTTTTTCAGTGGCCTTTATTTTGGATTTTTGGGGAAGTAAATCCCCAAGGTGGGGAGAATGTAATGTCTCGGATTTTCCATGTATTATTATTTTCTAAATATTACATGGAATCATTTCGAGACTGGACCTAAAAAAACACATCATTCTAAGGCCTAGTGTGCTCAGAATGGTGGTTTGAACTTTTTAAGTTAATTGAGTCGACACTTGTGCGCATCTGAGGTAGTTTCAAAATGGATGCCCGGATTAAAAATATGAGGGCACTTTTGTGTCTAAGATGATGACATTACCTAGGAACGAGTCTAACTTAGATCGGCACAGGTCGAGGGAAAAAAGTTGATTTTCGGACATTTTAAGTAAAATAAAATAAAATAAATTCGTAAAGTTTATTTTTTTTTTGGAAATATCCGCAGCAGCACAGCGATGGGGAGCTATTTCAGTCATTATTTTCATGTCATAATGACTCAGAAACAAAAACATTGACTCATTAATGCTGCATAATTATGGGATTTCAAATACGTTTCCCTTTTATTAGGATAATCGATTCTTTCTCGCTGTCGACGATTGAGAAAAATCTTAGGAGAATCCACAGAGCGTTGGAGCATACTCTCAGCGACAAATTATGATGGATCAATGTTAAGAATCGGTGCACCAACGAAGTTGAAGGATATCGATGACGATGGTAGTGCGACCCTTCATCAACGATCGATCCATTCTTAAAGGTAGGGTTTTTTATTTAATTTTCTTTTCCCCAATTTTGATTTTAATGACCAATGTGGATCAACCAAAAACAAGTTGATCTGCAAATTCGTACATTCTTGTGGGAGGGATTTTTTGGCGATGAATTGTATGAACTAGGGTTTTGATCCTATATGAATTTGAAATTTTCTTGATGTTATTCCAGAACAGGGCGTTCATACAGCGTGTGATTCTGAGCCCCAGTGTGGATGGAATTAAATTTTAAGTGCATTCACACTAGACACACCAAATAAACAGAATAACTCTTAAACAGTTGATCATATTGGATAATAGAGGGAACAGTTGAGTCCAGAGATTTCCGTTTACCATATGAGGGGTGTAACTTTCGTAGGCACGGCCCATCTTTAGGAAAGGACACTAGGGGAAATTTCATAATTTAGCAGCCTCGGGCATAAACATTATAACTTCTGAATGGAGGCTAGGATTAAAATTCTGGGACCACTGTTGCACTTAGAACATGGATTTTACCATAGGAGTGTCTTAACTTCAACCTCGTCGAGGGTTCGGGTACCGGCCAACAGGTGGGTGTTTAAGTGTTACTTAATTTTTTTTATTAAGTTTCATTACATAAACACATCCACCCCCCCCCCATTATTCCCCCTTAGAACTTCTCCCTAGTAGTATCTCTCCCAACAAATGATCCCCTTCCTTTAAACCTCCCTCTCCTCCCCAGTGAGGTGTTTGCGGCTCCGGAGGGTCGTTTGTCAAGCAACGGGCTACGCCCTCTGAGGTAGGTTCATTGCGTTTTGTTTTAAACTTCCGCATCTTCTTCGAACTCAAATTAGAGTATTTAATTTCTGTTTATTTGTCATTTGAAGGACATAGATACTTATTGTTCGATCCAAGATTCCTAACGCTCTTTTAAAATCAGAAATCTGAGTCCTAGGGCGTCCGGGGTGGCCCCGGGAAGTTTTCGGCCAAAAACCCCTAGTTTCCGATGGTTCCAGGGCGGTCAGGTGGCTCCGCGTGGTGGTCCGGGAAGTGAAGGTGGTGGCGTGGAGGGTCCCCCTGGTGGCGGAATGGTTGGCTCCCCCAGTGGTGGTGCAGTGGGCTTCCCAGGTGGCGGCGGTCGGCCCGGACGCACGGGTCAGTCGGCATTGTTGGTCGGCGTGTAGTGGGAGAACGAGGTCGACGCGACCCCGAGGGAGAACCGAGACACGCAAAATGTGGTTCTTGTGGGAAAAAAGTTGAACTAGCTCATGCCGGTCTGGGTAAAGCCACACGAACTGCATTGTAAACCATGGGCTGCAGTGCACCGGGCGGTCTGGGTGGCTGAGCCGCAAACCACCGGTCTAAAGGGGTGCACCGGCCGAACTGGTCCCCCCCGTCTCTGCCAGTCAGCATTAAAACGCCCCTAATTTGCAAACTGAGTGTCATATTTGCATGACATCTACGGATACGTGATCCATGGATCAAGAAACAGATTTTTTGAGGATCTTGAGGATTTCTAATTCCCAAGATGAGAACTCGGTGGTACAACACGCTCGTTAAGTGTTACTTAGCCCCTCACCAGGATTCTTCTTTTTGATGGCACAAGCACATCTGGAGACCATTTTAGGCGCTGTAAGTGGCGTTGTGACCCTTGAGTCATGAAGAAGTAGTCCAGGGTGGTTTCAGGCATTAAATCCCGAGTTGAGACGTGGGCCCCATGGGTCGTCTTTTACGCAGTGTGAAGCATACTGTGACTTTTTCATCAGACGTCCATTTGGGGCGAATGAAAAGTCAATTTGGCCTATGTTTCTAAGATCATAATGATGGAACAATTCACCCGTCCTTTTTTGAGACTGTGTTGTGGGACCCACGAGATGTCGTAGGGTCATAAAGCGGTGTTGAACAACTTTTTCTTTGGGAATCCTTTTCCAGCAAGTAAATATTTAATCTCGCGTGTTTTTCCATGAGTATTACAATGGTGTAATATGTTTGGTCATGGGAAGCCTATTTCAAGGTCTCATTAAATGTGGAAACATGAAAGGGTGTTGGTCGGAGGTTCTTTTGACACACTCTGAACCAACGCACGATAGCGATGTTAGTGACACCCAATAATGGTACGGGCAGTGCAGAGTTATCAGACCAGTTCTTGGTTTACCCTCCAATGGGGCTGGGCAGTGGGTTACCCACCAGCGTATTAGGGTTTACCCTCAAGCAGGGCTGGGCTATGGGTTACCCATTGACCTTAGGGTATACCCTCTAGTGAGGCTGGGCAGTGGGTTACCTACGATCCTTAGGGTTTACCCTCCAGCGGGGTGGGTTGTGGGTTACCCAACAACCTCTTAAGGTTTACCCTCCAGCTGGGCTGGGCAGTGG
Organism: Viscum album; assembly: GCA_963277665.1. NCBI lineage: Eukaryota > Viridiplantae > Streptophyta > Magnoliopsida > Santalales > Viscaceae > Viscum > Viscum album. Next base: position 534,224,748 of record OY728138.1, on the reverse strand, counting down.
GTTACCCGGAGACTTATTTCAGACTCAGACCTTTCTATGAGGCCAGTCAGTGACTTTTCTCTGTGATTAGTAGAGTGTGACCCTTGGTTGTACGACTTAGATATGAGACAACTTTGACATGTGGGACTGTTGGGCATCAGTAATGGATATCCTTAGAACTATTGGCGACTTTTCCTGGGCTGCGCTTTGAGATAGAGATCCCCTTACACACTCGTTCAGGTTTATTGTTGAGAATATATATATATATATATATTCACCCTACTTTTTTCCCACTCCTTGGGTTTAGTTACTCTCCTTCTAGGATGGGAGAAGACATGCGGGGTATGCCACATGCTTTCAGTGTCTAGTTCCTATTGGGTTGGATGAGTCTACTTCCTTCTTTTGTTGGGTTGAGCTACACTATCTCTATTGTAATCTTACACTATTCTTTGTTCTATCTACTGCTCACCATTTTAGTACCCCATTTTTTTCTCCCTCGAGCTTTTGGGGTATCCTACTGAGTATCTTTATACTCACCTCTGCTTGGGCTTTACCCGCACATGGTGTGCCTTTGTAGACAACAAACATGTCGATCGAGACTATAGAGGATCATAGAGGACACAGGTGCTTGGACTGCGTTCAGTGTTCGTAGTAGGACTTTCAGGTGTGAGACTCACCAGTTTATTACTTTTTTTACCTATTTTCTGGTTGTGGCACCTTTCGAGTTGGGCGCGTGTTCTTCCCTCTTTCTGTTTAGTTATCTTGTAAGTACTTTTCAGCACTTTACTTGTTATATTTAAACGTTTATGCATGAATTTGGATGGGTTAGAGTTTTTGTAATTTGGGTTCCTTATTAATCTAAACTTCTACATTGAGTGGGCTATGTGTGTGTGTATAGGTACTTAGGAAAAGGCCTTCCTGAGATTGGTATGCCTTCGGTTCTTGTCACCAGCCCCTGGCCTATGGAGGCGGGCTTGGGGTAGTTGCAGCTCGAGACCGGTAGGGTCGGGTCATGAAAAACTGGTATCAGAGGTGGTTCGTTCCATGGGTCGTTGTTCGGACTTCCCTAATAGGGGCTTAGTTGGGAATTAGGGTAATAGTGTCGATGTGTCCCGAGCACGGCTCTCTAGCCGGGGAGTCCAGTGATGGTATGTGCGGCCAACGTATCCATTCACCAGGACCATGATAACCCGCTTGTCAACTCGACACACTGAGACACTTGTTGTAGGGAATTTGGAACATGCATCCTATTGGATTGAGTCTTTATCCATCATTTTTGAGTTAGATCTCCTTTGTTATTATTGTTATATATATATATATATGTTCATCTGATCACGGTAATCCTTGATAATTTTTAGGATGCCCCCACGATAGCAGCCAGCCTAGTTACCCTCTCCAGTTCATGACGACGACCTGGAGAGCGATAAAGCATCAGTTTAGGGACCCTCACGTGATCCCATACCACCCAATGGTTTAGTGATATCCCCTCCTTATGGAGAGAGGCAGTTAGTACCGGCATCACAGGCCGAGGTTGATCACAGTATGAGTACGCTTCGAGACTTCCAGCGTCAGCGGCTGCAGAAGTTCTATGGAGACCCGGATCCCCAAGCAACGAAAGACTAGTTGAGTCTATGGACCAGATTTTTAGGCTAGTAGGGACACCAGTAGACCAGATAGTTTCCCTAGCTTCCAGACTTTTCCTTGGGACAATCGGGCGTTGGTGGGGGTTGGTTACTCAGACCCACGATGAGTCGTCTCTCATGTGGGATAGCTTCCAGCAATTCTTCCATGAGGAGTACTCCCCCTCTTGTTTACGCTCTGTTAGGATTCAAGAGATTCTGGAGATGAAGCAAGGGGGTTACTATGGCACAGTACTCGGCCTGGTTTACCGATCTGACATGCTACTCATAAGATATGTTCCGCGATAGTTACTTCCGGGCATGGATGTTTGAGCGTGGTCTTCGCAGGGAAATCTGTACTGGTGTAATACCATTGTGCATCCCTACTTATGTTGGGGTGCTAGAGAAGGCTCTCGTGATAGAGATCTTCTTGGATGAGGTATGCTAGCTGGCAGGGACTTGTAGTGGACGCATCCGAGTAGAGTCTTCGGTAGCAAGTAGGCAACAGAGAGCAGTGCATCAGTCGAGGAGACCCTTCCATGAGTAGACTCAGGGGGACGGTCATACACTGATGTGGTGCCATAGATAATTTGGGAAGTCAGGAGATATGCAGTTCTATGCTGGTGATGGAAGAAGTCACCTAGCATTGGACTACATGACCAGGCATACCGATCAGCCGTGGTAGGCAGTGGGTGCACTGCAGCGATAGAGGCGGCCCCATGAACAGGGATTTCCCAGGCGAGTTCAGGGAGGTGACACAGGCAGAGCGGTAGAAACTGGAGGTGGGGAACGGTGTTTCAAGATCCTTCCACTACTACCACCGGTTAGCCCATGCCAGGCTCAGAGATTTGGTGGTAGGGGCCACAGGCAGCTTCATGCTATGGGTGTTCGTGACCCCCCAGCACATGATATGGTCTGAGGTATGCTTTGTGTTCACTCTACGCCTGCTTCAGTACTAGTAGACACAGGTGCCTGCCACTATTTTATATCATTGATTTTGGTATGGGAGTCGGTGCTCCCAGTAGAGGTGCTGACACCTGTGCTTAGCCTTGAGGTTCCTACAGGAAGTGCCTCATTAGTGACCTTTGTTTGCAGACAGTGCGAACTATCATTCAGAGGAGAGAGTTTCACGTGGGACCTACTGGTCATCACGATGGAACCTTGTGACGTCATCCTGGGCATTTATTGGCTTTCTATGGTTCACACCCAGATCGACTGTTGTCGCAGACAATTCAGAGTCATGCATTCTGATGGGACGAGGTCCACTATTCTCGATGAGTGAGACCTCGTCGCAGAGCAGATGGGTACTCTGACCAGGAAACCATGGCCTTTTTCTCACCATTTGGCGAGCATGGCTCTCAGAGCAGCAGACACTACCATCACCTGGATCCCTACCGTTGTAGAGGACTACGTGGACGTCTTTCCTGAGGATGCCTCGGGACTACCTCTGAGGTGAGAGATGGAGTTATTCATTGACTTGCAGTCAAGGACTTCCCCAATATCATGTGTGGCTTATCGGATGGAACCCACAGAGCTCCGGGAGCTACAAATTCTATTGGAGGACCTTCATGATAAGGGATTAATCTGACCCAGTGTGTCCCCCTGGGCAGCTCCAGTTTTGTATGTGAAAAAGGCAGATGGGATTCTTTGGATTTGTGCAGATTATCGTCGCCTGAATCAATCCATGATAAAGAATAGGTACCCTTTTCTGAGGATTGATGACCGCTTCGACCAGTTGAGAGTTGAGAAGTGGTTCTTCAATATTGACCTTTGATCCGGCTACCACCAGTTGCTGGTTCGTGAGGCTAACATCCCGAACCTGGCATTTCGTTTTCATTATGGGAATTACGAGTTTCTGGTGATGCCATTTGGTGTGAAGAATGCCCCCGCAATTTTCATGGCATTGATGAACTAGATCTTCCAACCGTACTTGGACAGATTTTTGGTTGTCTTTATTGAGGACATACTCATCTACTCTACGACAGAGGAGGATCACATGGAGCATTTGAGGACGGTCCTAGACTTACATCGGGAGCACCAGTTATATGGGAAGCTCTCGAAGTGTCAGTTCTGGATTCGTGAGGTTCAATTTCTAGGGCATGTCATTTCAGAACAGGGTTTAGCCTTATATCCCGCAAAGATAGAGGGAGTGCTTGATTGGGATCCACCCAAGAATGCATCTGAGGTACGAAGCTTCCTTGATTTGGCGGGAATCTATAGGAGGTTCATGGAATACTTCCCTACGAATATTTACATAAGGTTGTTCGACATAGTATGGAAAAACAATTCCTAGAATTAAAGAAAAGTGGTAATGATTCAGTGGAATCCCACTAAGAAAACATCACAATATAATAAAAGTATGTTTTGAGTTTTCTTAAAGACATTGACATTATAATTAATTGATATTACTATGGATTGAAACTATATATATGAAGATATTTTTTATCACAAGACATAAATGTTATGAAGAAGTGATTCACTGGGATAAAAATATGTAGATAGAGTTTTATGGAATTTATGTTCCATAGGATGATAAGAGTATGAAATGGTCACGGTGGAAGGAAATATAGAAGAAACCAACTATTAATTCTTCAGTAAATCCAACAAGGTGTTCCATGTGTTGTAAAATAAATTTTTGGGAATATATGTTGGGATCAAGAAAGTGTAATCGGTGAGGTGAATTTTTTTTAAAGGTTCATGATTTCAAAGAAAAGTGTCCTGAATAATCCAACAATGAGGTAAAATATAGCCAGTCAATAGAATGATTTATTAACTACATTGAGTTGGAAAATTTTTCTAATATTTGTCCACATAAATTTTCTCAAGGTGGAAATTGTCATGATAAAAAAACAAAGTGGTGTGGGAAAATCTTTTGGTACTACTATAGTGGATGTTGATACATCTGTTGAAGTGAAGGAAGTACTATAGAGCATACAATTTTTCAAAAGTTAACTATAAGTTCAAGATTTATGGCACTCTTTTGGAGGTTTTATCTGATGTCATCATAAGTTATTATGATCTCTTTGGTAGATTTTTTTAGGGTTATGTCAATGTATGGATTTTATTAATGATAATTATGACTTTACTTTTAGACCTGAGTTTTAAATGTATTGATATCCTTTTGGTTTTATCAGATCTTTGATGATTAATGATTTTTTTGGGATGTACAACATAATTTTGGTAAGGTTATAAAGATGAAATTTTACTTCTAAAATATAAATATATCTGGAAAGATTATATAAATAGGTTCTTAAAAATGTAAAGTAAATCATAATGTATAGGAAACATATTTTTGAATGAAAAATGTTTTTCATTTAATTTTATTACTATGAAATAAATAACCTTTTAACCGATCATAGATTTAATGTTTTGGATGGTTAACATCATAATGAATGTGTTCTATAACATTCTCCATCAAAACATGGTAGTTATTTTTATTCCATATCCATTTTTTCCTACATGTAAACAGAGTACAGGTTATCTTAGGTGACATACTTAATTCTTTTTTTTCTTTTAATATGGATGTTTTACTAATCCTTGTTTTGATATAGGATTTCAATAAATGTACTTGGAATAGTCTAATACATGTTACCAATACTGAGTTTAAATTTTGTAGATTAAAATTTTCAAATGGGGTAGAATGTATCATCCTAATTTTTTTAAAAAGAAACACTATGTTTGAAAGATTACATGATATGAAAAATAAATCTTAAACAATCAACTAAATATTATTATTTAAATGATACAATTATAAACAAGTGTTTATAATGGTGGGTATGAACATGAATAAATAAATTATAAAATATGGTTTTCACGTGTATATATAATTAATTCTTTATTTACCAATTAATAATAAATAAAAATAAAACCCTTTTTAAAAAAGAGGGAAATGTTTTTCTAGAGATCTATCTAAATGTGAAAAAGAATAAATTATATGAATAAATAAAAAAAATAAATCATAACGTTTTATATTAATGAAATTTATATTTAATATATTCAATTTAATTTTAATCATCTATCCTATGTGTTTTCAAGAAATGATGTAATAAAAAATAAGATTTTACCCCTAAAAGATGTATTTTTATAAAAATATAATTTTATCACCTTTTGAGGGAACACTTATCTTAGGTCTCAGTTTGTAATATTTTCTAATTATATATGAAAAAATAAAAACATTATTTTAAATATTAATATAAAAAAACGGATTAAGATTTCAGATTTTTTTGATAAGTTTAATGTTTTGATGAATAGTTAAAAATATTGAATTTCAATTGAAAACATCATTTTCATCAAAATAATTTATAGTTTTAAATTATATTTATGATTGGTTTTAAATTTTATTTAGATAAATATTATATCATTTAACCATATTTATTTCATTGTAATCAATTTAATATTTAATTTGGGTATAAAAACAATTCAATATTTTGAACATTTTAACTTTAGAAACTCATTTTCATATTCCATAAACGAGTTTAATTTAAAATTAGTGTTGATTACTTTTTATAATATGGAATAGGTGATTCTATATATGTAATATGATGGTATAAATTTAGTAAATAGTTCTATTTTATTTTCCGGACAATATGTATAGTAATTTGGGAAATTTTTATTACAATAGTTAACGGTAAATTGGGTAATTAAGGATAAATATAATATTATAAATATTATAAAATTTTCCTTGAACATGTCCCAATTTTAAATTTTGAGTTATTTTAGAACACAATCATCAATTTTCAGATTTTATTTCTTCTTTGAGCAACTTGGATGACTTTAATCTCTTTATAGTATTTTATTTTAAAGGAAAGTCAAAGAAGTCATACTTATGTTTTACAAACTATAACATTTTAAATAGAGGGTTATTTAAAATATAAACTCGAATGTAAATTTTATTCATATTGATAAAATTTTGATTTTCATAATATTTTTTTTTTAATTTTTAGGAATTAAATAATTGATTTAATGACTTGCATAATGATGATGTTGCAATTGCTTAATAAATGAAAATATCAAATAAATGTAATTAAGAATATTAAAATAAATTTGATTTTATATAATTATTGTCATATAAGAATTTTATATATGAATTATGCATGTTATTGATGATTTAAAATAACTTTTATAATTTATAATTTTTTTATGATATTTTTAAAAAGTTGTGTAATGAATAGAGTCAAAATTGAAATTAATTAAATTTTAAAATAAACAATATATTATTAAATGATATAGAATCCATAAATCTATAAAATTTGTATAAATAATATTAATAAAGTTGTAAATTTCATCAATGATTCAACTAGGATTTATTTTCATTTTATAGTAAAAATATTAACTCTTAATCAATAAAATTACATGTTTTCACAGTAAGAGTTAATGAGGTTAAAAAAAGTTTAAAGATAAAAGATAAAAATTAAAAGTAGTTAAAACTTTTCTATTACTCATTTAATATATATATATTTCAACATATTCATCTTATATTATTAATAATTTTTTTCATTTTTAATATAAAATTAATTTATATTCATTTAATATTTTGATAAATTCCAAGAGTGCCACTCACCACTCTTATAAAAGGGAACAACTTATACTCTATTCCTCAAAAATAAAAACCAAAATTTTTATTCCATGTTCCTAAAAAAACCCTTTGTGGAATATCTGACCACATTCGGGGTCTCTTATTTTAGTCAGAAAACCATCCTTAATGGACATAAAGTGTCAAAGAAAAGAGGTGGCTCAAGGAAGAGGTATCGTTTTTAATCAAATATGTATGTTTTATTTCTCCTTAAAATTCCTTAAAATATTATTCAACAATGATAAAATAATAAATAAAATATATTCAATATACTGAGATGTTATTACTTTAATATCATCACCTAAATCCCTCTCCACATCCATCAAATGGGAAAAGAATTTTCATTTCAATGTATGATGAACTATCACCTCACAAACCAATATAATTAGTTTTTCATAAATGGATCTCAATAATTCTTATAATTATGGAATAAATGTTAATATATTTTATTCATAAAATATTAATCACTATATAATAATAATATATCAGTTATGTTATTTTATTTCCTTGTATAAAAAAATAATAACGTCGTTCGTTATGTTATTCATGCATACGTATGGATTATCATCTCCATGATTATAATGCAGTTTATTTTTCTTATATATATTTAATGGATGGATTAAAAAGTATATTTTATTTATAAATGTGATGAATATTTAATTATTATTATTCTTTTGATGATGTACTAATGTCCACTTTTGTATATAGACATCATACCAAAATAATTTTTGACCCCTATAATGATTATCATCAAAACATTCGACTTGAACATAAATAATTAAGAATTTGTTATGAAAATTTAATAAGTTATAAAATAGGAATATCAAAATTGAAAAAGGTTATCATTAAATTTAATAATTATCCTACTTTTATTATTTAGGAATATATGCATTTTATATGATGAGTCTGTCTCAAAGTAAGGGACTTCATCTCAATATTCTTTTATTTAGGAATATTTTTATATAATACACCCACCTTATTTTATGAGGTGGATATACAATCCATTTTATATGTCAAATAATGAATTAAATTATTCTAATGTTTTTTAATGTTCTGTTAAATTTTATTCCTTCAGGGGACTTGTGATTTAAAAATTGAAAAGTGATATAGGACACTATGAATGTCTGTATATTAAATTTGAAAATATTGGCTCCATGAAAATATTATTTATATTTTTATATATATAGATATTATAATAGAAATTTTTTCTATGATTTTATTTCATTAAAAAAATCATAAGGAGTCTTTTAATGAGATTTATATGGAATAGTTTGACAAATATCAAACAGAATGTTCTAGCCTTAACATACATGGTGATAACGACTTTTCTGCCTCTGTGACAACTAATTAACTTCTTTCTTCCTTTGAAATATTACGTGTAATATTAATATAAAAGTATTATTTCCATTTTTGGTTCTTTTTGAATTAAAAATTGGTTTTTAAAAGAAAATAGAATTTTTATATGAATGTGTTTTAAAGGCCTTCATTTTTTATTGATTTTTGATAATCCACCTTTCAAAGGGTGAGGTGGAACCCTTACATGGCTTGTAGGGGTAAGTATTACATGGACCATAATAATTAGAGGAATTCACTTCACATAGGCTTCAAGCATTACATACAATCCAGAATAACTACTTGGATCTGCTCCTCCCCAGCATCTTCATCGTGAAATCAGCTCTCCACCTTCGCATGGCTGTTCGGCTAGCCTTTCCCGTGCATGTACAGGCTTGTTACGATGGCAAGTTCCATACCCTTTTATTCTTTCAATATTTTTAGATTATACTGTGGTGAAATCTCTTTTCTCATCCCCCTTCTGGAGCTTGTTCCGTGTAGTTTGTCTAGTTTGCATCTGCACTTAATGAGGCCCAACGCCCTTGAGGTGGCCCAAAGGCCTTTCGAACCCAAAGGCCTAGGTGTTCCAAACGCCTTAAAAGGACTCAGGGACCAAATCAGTGGCCTGAAGGCCCAAACTGGGAAATATTCCTGACTACTATAGTGGCAAACAATACCTTATACAATGGAAAATAGTACCAACTACAGTTCCTACTGCAGCTCCCACACCAGTTCTGCTGCACTACCTGCTACAGGACCCCCCATAAATTATCCTCTGCTTGAATTTGATCCTAGGTCACCTGGATTCACTTAAGGAGTCCTCACCAACTGGGTTAAGGATCATGTGTTGAATGTGTTTTCATATTGTATTATAATACTTTTTGAATGGTTTTTATGATGAAAGTGTTTTATTCATGAAATGGTGCGTGAATATTATATGAAATGAGTGAGGCCAATATAGATAATATGAAGGTTTGAGACCCGTTATAGCTCACATGTGAGCCCGATACAACTTAAAAAAGGTTTGATCCCCATTAAAACTCACAAGTGAGCTCGATATAGCTTAACAAATAGATTATCCATATTACAGCTCATGGGTTGCCTAATAGAGCATATATGAAGGGAAATCCCCATTATAGATCGTCAATTCTTGTGTAATAAAAATATTTAAAGCTTGTTTGATGGTTCTTCCAATTGAATCATTATTGAATGTTTTTAAGGAATTTTATTCTATAAGTCACCTAAAAGGGTTTTAATTATATGTTAATGGTTTTAGTTATTTTATTTGAGAAACAAATATGCATGTTTCTAATGTGAAAATGTTTTTATACATTCAATCAATGAAAATATAACGGGTTTTCATGGTCATTACTATAATAATTATGTTATTTATTTTTATGCCCCTTACTGAGCTATTTTTTTCTCATACAATGAATTAAAATCCTTTTTTATGGGGTTAAAGGATGAGTAGGGACAAGGATGTGAGTAAGATGAATATTGGCATGTTGTATCATAGAAGGAAACTATGTTTTTTTGAATGTTTTTTTTTTGTGAGATAGACAGATACGTAGTAACAGATTCCACATTTAATGTAGGGGTTTACTTTTTAAGTGTTTTTCTTAATTAAACAAATCTATAAAAATAAAAATACATAGAAGGGAATTCTTGTTCAAAAAGTGTAGATTATGCAATTTTTATGTTTGTGTCCTTACAATTGGTATCAAATTTCAGTTTTGGTGACTTAATGGGTTAGGATATTATTAATTAGAATATCCATAAATTATTTTTACTTTATGGGTAAGTTGAAATGATATAGAATGTGATTATTATCATGTTTCTTTATCTAATATATATTACTTCAGAATGGTTTTCCGTAATGGAAAAATGGTAGCTATGATGGTAAGTCATCGAGAGAAAATTATCTTTCTAAATTAGCATCCTAAGGTGGTAAAAATTGGAACTGAATAGTATTTTTCTACTATGACTAAGTTAAAATTGGATATAAATGGTGGTGGAATCCATGCTTGAGATCATCCGGATAAACCCTAAAGGAATATGTTATTAGTGGAGAATTTCATGAAGAACCATCTCCCATCATTGAATAGATCATCAAACCTAGTGGTTGCTGAAGGATGGATCAATTCCCAAGAGATTATATTTGAAGTCATGGGATATTTGGAACATCTAAAGGTGACAATTTCTATTTATTATTAGGAAGGATAAGATGATATATGGTGTTCATTGGTTAATAATACTTGAGACAAAAGATATTCATTCCATATAATGGGAAACATTTATGTATATCTTTTTTAAGAAATGATTCCCTAAGGAATTTTGACAAAGGATTCAAATTAAATTTATAAATTGAAGCAAAAGGATGGAGATTCAGTGGCCTCTTATGAATCAAACTTCAAAAGACTGGAAATATATGTTCCAAATATTCTTCGAGACATTAATATTAAAATTAATAGATTTTACTCATTATTGAAACCAAGCCTATGAAAAGCTTAATCCTAATAAGAATTTAAATTTTGTGATTATATTTTTCATTGTAATCCAAAATTTTATATGGTTTTTATCGAAACATATATTCCACTAGATGAAAAGAGTAAGAAAAGGTCATGGTGGTAGGAAAAGGAGAAACAACCAACTAATAATTTTGGATGTAAGCTTAAAACTTGTTCCATGTGTTGTAAAATACATTTTTGGAATTGTATGTCTGGATCTGGAAAGTGTTAACAATGTGTTAAGATTGTTCAGAATGTTTGTAACTACAAGAAAAGGTTTCTTGAACAATCCAATAATGGGACAGAATATATATAGTCAATATTAATATTTGTTAGCTAAAAAATTTTGGGAAATTTTCTTATTATATATCTTATGAGATTTATGGTGGGTGGAAATCATCATGAACAAAAAAAGGTGTTTTAAATATTTTTATACTTCTTATGTTGATTTTTATATATCTGGTGAAGTTTTGGATGAACTTGGGAGCCTATTATTTTTCAATGTTTAATCGTATGTTTATGGTTTCAGATGCTCCATATAAGGTTTTAGTGATCTGATGATAAGTGATTAAGGAACTTTTGCGAGATTTTTTTGAGTTTATGTTTACTTGTAACAACCCATGATTTTATAGTATGTCTCTTTATTTATATTTTCATTTTCTTAAATATCTTTTATTATATACAACACCGAGTTCGAGTGCACCACGACCTAACAAACAAGACATTTAAAAAGAGGTTATGAACAGTATTAACAACATTATGAAATTTAAAAAATTATTTTTAAAAATAGACTTCATTTTTTAATTTTGAATATAGAAATTATCTAAGGTGAGCTCTTGGTAATTTTTTTGAAAAGTTTTATTTTTTGATGAATATGGAAAAATATTTCATTGTTGTTAATTGGATGTTTTTACTTAAAATTATTTTTTACATTATATTAATTTTATAGTCACAATATAAAAATAATACATATATTAAACCAATTTATTTTAATGTGGTATTTTTATTTTAAAATTATATTACAAAATTTATTAACCAACTGAACGTCTCTTTTACCTACCTTCTATCCACATTTATAGGATTTTCATTAAACATAAATTTTCAACTTCTGTGAATTTAATTTTGAAAAAAGATATATGCAACTATAATTAGTATGAAAATTTCTATCTAATATGATCATTTTTTTGTGAATAATAACTTTTTTATTTTATTTATGACAGTCAAATGGTAATAGAGGTAGATATGGGTAAAAAAATATTATCATATTATAAAATTACACTAAAACTTTTACTAATTTCATTAGATGAGTTATTCTTGTACAAAATTAACCTTAGGTTAAAATTATAACATTTTTTAGAATCTTGGGTAAGAAAATGAAATTTATTATGTTTTAGTTAAAAATAAGTTAAAAATGTTATACTCGTAATTTTAAATAATAAATATATTTTAATATTGGGGTAAAAGTAAGATATATTGAAATTAAGTTTTCATTAAAAATATAAAATGTTTATATACAATAGGGTTATTTATTTATAATTTTATTAAATATATAAATAAGTTAAATGATGATACAATAATGATGTAGTAATTGATTTATTAAAGGATGAATGAAATAAATGATATTAATAATATTAAAATAAACATCATTTGAAGTATATTATTCCATACATGAATTATTTGTATGAATATGAAATTTTTGGGAGTTTTCTATATATTTTTTAAAATTAATAATGTTTTTATTATTTTTATATAAATCCAAATAATAAATAGTGTCAAAATTGATATAAATGGGATTTTAGAATATATAATTTTCTATTAAATATTATAAAATTAAAAAAACATATAATTTATATAAATAACCCTAATAATGTTATATATATCACACGTAATTCAATTGGGGTTTGTTTTTAATTTTATTGTAACTATATTAACCCTATAGTGTAAAAAAGACTAGTTGTCACGGTAAGAGTTTAATTGTTCAACTATGGGTTAAATCCAAATGATAAGGTTAATTTTGTTACATAAATTTGTATAAAATTAATTGTTTAAGTGTATTTTGACCTATCCTAATATAAACATCTCAATAACTCACTTTTGAGTTATTTGAAATGGAAAATTACTTTAAAATATATTAATAGTTTTGGAGTTTCCTAATTTGAAACACCCTCTTGTAAAAAGGAACCTCTACTTCTCTTTTATTCACACCTATAAAGCCTTTTGAATCATCTAAAACCTTCCTATTTATCCTTACAACTTCCATAAAATTATCCTAGAGGACATAATTTGGTCAAAAGTCCATCTTAAGGAGTCATTTTGTGAAAAACAAAAGGGGACACTCGAAGACGAGGTAATTGTTTTACAAACTCTTTCAAAGTTATTTTCTTCTTATACTTCATTTTCCTAGATTGTCTCCCTAATAAATTAATAAATCCATAATATAATATATTTTAATATGATTTTATTATTATGGTATAATCATATTAATCTTTTTTCCATCTTACAAAAAACAATATCACTATTTGTGCGTTTGTACGACTTATTGTCTCGACAATATGGTGTAAACTATTTTTTATATATACATTATTTCATGGGGTATTATGATGAATATAAAGGATTTAAATAATTATTATTAATTTATAATGATTCATTATAATTAATATTCCATCCAATTCCATGGAATTTTACTATTAAGGTAATGATATCATCCCTTGTGAGTACATACAACTTACCTTCTCCACAACGTGATAAGATTAATTCTCCACTTTAACCATTAAATAGTGATTATAATATATATATATTTATAATAAATAAGCATTAAATATATGAAATAATAATTCTACTATAATTATGTGTGTGTGTGTTTCTGTCTTTGTGTTTTTTACTCATTTACCTACTTCCATTCAATACAATAAGAAATTGGAAATAGTGTTATTGCGTACATATGACCTACCATCTCCATAAATAGTGTATTCAATTTCATTTATATGTATATTAAATATATTTATATAATGAATATATATTATATATAAATCATGTTTTACATTATTGAAATAATTATATCATTATCTAAGTAATAATATTAAGAATAACACGTTAATACAAATCGATCATTACCCAAAATGACGATTTACATGGAATTGCTAAATGAACAGATAATATAAGGTAATAAATGAAGAATTAATTAAATAATAAATATTATTATGATTCTATTAAAAGTTAAATTAATGTTTAAAACCACCACACAAAAGTTTTATACACGTATAAAAGAAATCGGTCCTCTGGTAATGGATAATTTTACAAATTCATTATTTTTTGAGACTCTTTATATGTGATTATTTAATACGGAATGTTTATTATCCATGTCCATTTTTTCCAAATTTTTATTCCAAAATATTCTTTATATTCTTCTAAAATTTAATAAAGTCAATTTTACACATTGGAGAATTTTTATTAAAAGGTATGAAAGGAATCTTTTATCATTTTTGACATGAGGTACTTTTTGACTATTCTAGGAAAATTATGAGAATAATGTTTTTAAAACATATATGACATGAATGGATTTTTTATATTTTCATAATTATTTTTTCCATGAAGCATTATTTACAATATTAAAAGTTTATTTTCAAATAAATTCTTTTCATTTAAAATTTTATAGCATTTTAAAAAAAATTGAAGAAGAAAGTATATTTTCCTTAGTAATTAATTTCATGTAGTTTATCAAAATTATTTTCTATATAAGATAAAATTATTTAATAAGGATATGTTTCAAGTATAGTATACCTATTATTACATTGTTTTTATTATGTTTATTATAGAATTCTATTTATGATATTCATTTGTTTTTCATGCAATATGTTATTACGGAATGATGTTTAAGAAATAGATTTTATTCCTTGGGTTATGATGAGTGATTTTTGTTTTGGGGGAACACGTATGAAGGATTTTAATTTTGAGATGGGTGGGACCTATATCTCTCTTGAATTCATTAAGTAATGTTTTATATTTACGGAGATAGACAATGTTGGAAGGGGAAATGATATTGGATTAGTAATATCAGGATGGTACAGGGAGTGAACATGGTTCAGTAATGGACTATATCCACTATTATGGTATTGGAAATGCTCTTTGACTAATATAGAATGATTTTCTAAGCTTATGTGTATGCCAATAGATTTTATTTTTTATGTTATTACTTTGGAAATATGTTTAATGCTTCTTTGTGAAAATTTATGATTTATCCCATGAAATGATATCATGATCTTTTATATGAATGATAATATTTTAAAATGTTAAGTTCTTATATATTGTGATTCTGATAAGATTAATATTTCCCATTTTACACTTGTTGAGCATCAGACCTCACCATTTTCTTATGTTTCTTTTCCCCATGTCATGAATATGGTATTGAGTAAAATATGTCAAAAAAAGTTCTAGTTGTGATGAAATAAGAGAGTGAAAATATAGTTGTTTTATGAATCAATTGTTCATGATTCCCATTTTCTAAAGACAAAATACTAATATGGTCCAGGCATGGTTTTGTTAGGTTTTTTTATGAATATTCATCAATTTTTAAGTATTATATATGTATGTAAAGTATGGAACTTTATATGTGGCATCATATTGAAGGAATAGATTACTATTAGAAACTAGGATGAAAAAACCTTATTAGGAACCTTATGAATATGATTAAGTAAGTGTTATGATCCTAGTGTTTTAGAAATGATCATGTAGAGACCCGTAACCTAACGTACATTGACATTACATTACTTTTGTGGAATACTTAGTACATAACAAAAACACACACACAAGGATCGTAATAGTTTAGTGTCTTTGGAAACTCGGAATAAAATCTTATATTCGTGGTGAAAGATATTCAACATCTCCCATAAAGATCTTCATTTTTTTACCTAAAACCTTTCTTTATATCCTGGGGAAAAGAAAACATAAAAGGGTGAGCTCAAATGCTCAGTAAGGGTAAACAAAAGAAAAAAATCAATCACATCATATTCATAAGAACATAACTTTTGGAAATCTTAACCTGCAAAAGAGAGCATAATTTCATAACATGGGACAAATAATAGTAGTGAAAAGAAATCCCAATAATCATAACTTAAAACTTGAAACTTTGTGGCATACACACATAATAATAGAGAATCATTTCTTGTTAGTCAAGACTCATTTCCAAGACTATCTTAGTGGACAAAGTCCCTTTCTGAATCGAGTAACCCTCGTTTCAGTCCTGTTTCACTGAACCGGTATAACCTACCATTCCATCCATGTCTATCTAATGAGATATAAAATCTTTACCCAATGCATTGGAGGGAGATATAGGTCCCACCCATCTCATAATGATACCATTCTTATTTGTGCCACAAAATCATAAACCATACATCATTTCATAACCCATGTAATAAAAATGGGATTTTTAAACAACATGACATCATAAAACAATTCATATAAGATAAAGGAATTCATAAAAATATTTCCATCACAACATAATAAAATCCATGTAATAATAGGGATAAATACAGAACCCTTTATTATCTTAGATGGAAAATAAGTTTGACAAAACACTTGAAATGAATTCTTGAGGAAAATATCCTTTCTTCTTCAAAATCAATTTCTTTTCACAAAATGTCATGAAATTTTAAAAGAAATAGATTTTATTGAAAATAGTCATGAAATCTTTTGAAGGAAGCTTCATGAAAATAAGGCTTTATAAAACCGTAAAAATCCGTCCGTGCCGTATAAGTTAAAAAAACATTCTTCTTGTACTTTTGTCGGAAAAGTCAAAAAGTACCTCGTACGAAAAATGGAAAAAGATTCCTTTCATATCTTTTACTAAAAACTCACCGAAGGGTAAAATTGGATTTAAACAATTTTAGGTGGATGGAAATAATATTAAATATTGAGGAAACATGGATGTGGATGATAAAATACACCCCAGTAAATACCAAAGTATAAACAATCTCGGATAAAAATGAGATTCTGATATTTCCCTTACCTTAGGTCCGATTTGCTTCGTATGTATCCGAACCTCCTGTATAATGATTTAAATAATGTCATTGTCTTATTAAAGAATCATATTCACTATTATGATATCATATATGGTTCACTTATGACTTTATATTACCCGTTCTTTTGTAAATTCCACGTTAAAGAAGCGTTTTGGGTAAAATCATTTCATTTTATCGTAGGTGTTTTGACTTGTTGTTCTTGACATTATTATTACTTATATCATGATTTACTTACTTCCAGAATATAAAATATGATTTATATATCATATATATTCAGTATATATATATATATAAGATAGATAAATGAAATGAAAAACACCGTTCATCGAGACGGTAGTCCGTACGTACGCATGAACGCTGTTTTCCTTTCCTTATTGTCTTGAATGGAAGTAAGTAGATGACATACATATACATATATACATAAATCCAGTAGCTTTATAATGTCATATATTTCATTATTATTTCTTATATATACTTTTTAATCATTCTTAAATGGTTAACATGGAGAATGAATCTCATCGCGTCGTGGAGACGGTAGTCCGTACGTACGCACGAGCGATGATATCATTTCCGTAATTATTGAATTGAATTGGAGTGGATTATACAATATATCAGAATCAATATGATGTTATAATAACTATTTATAGTTATTCTTTACACCATAATACCCATCCATGTAAGCTGTTGGTGGAAAAACAGATTACACCACGGCGTGGAGATGGTATTCCGTACGTACGCACGCGCGGTGATTTCATTTTCCGTAGGATGGATAGATGGTGAATTAGGATTGGTTCATAATTATAATAACATATCAGTATATGAGTGATACTTATGTTATTACATAATAATTAAACAACCTAAGAAGAAGAAGTGGAAGAAGAAATAAAGGTGAAATAATTTGTAACGGAAATTACCACTTCTTTGAAGCGCCTCTTTGAGACCTCCTCTTAGGGCACTAGAATTGGTCTTTGAGAAAGACCAGAACCTCTAGGATTATTCTAGGGAAGTGGAGAGGAGAAAATGGCAGGGGTTGGCCGAGCTTGAGTTCTCAAATTGGTGTGAGGAGCTGGGGGAGGAGGTGCCCTTTTATAAGGGAGGAGAGGGGCACCTTAGGAATACCTCAAAATATTATTTTATATTAATGTCACAATCGGTTTATAATGGTTCCAAAGGGTCTTATTTCGAAGCTAAAGTTGGGATGGGTCGAAATCCTATCAACCAATAAGATTTAGACAAGTTTAGGGTATTATTTTAACCTTATCAATTAGATTTAACTCTAAGTTAAATAATTTAACTTTTACCGTGTCTTTTTGTTTTCTTTCACTATATGGTTAATACACTTACTATAACATGCCAAACGAACCCCAAATTGTTTATTATTAATATATATATCCTTATCTAAGTCATTTGCCCGAACCTTATATTTTTAGGAATAAAATAACAATTAATAATATAATATTTGATTTAAAAACTATTTAGTGTCAATTTTGACACTATTTGATATATGATTTTTGTGAAAGTCATAACAGAATTATATGTTCGAAACAAGTTGATTAAATCAACAATAATATATCCTAGTAACCTAGAAAATTTTTGGAATTCATAAAAAGTCTAAAATTACATTTATTTTGGTATTTATAATATCAATTATGTCAATATTTCATTAATAAGATAATTACTGCATCATCTTTGTGTCATAAATAAATTAAATTATTTGATGTCTAAAAATTACAAATAAAAAACCATTATGTAGGAAATCTTTTTATCTTTATAATGAATATTAACAATAGAATATATATTATGTATAACCCTATATTAAAAATGTTTTAGTAAATAAACTTTGATTTAAACTCTTTTAACTCTTCTTTGAATTAAATAATAATAAATGTCCTAATCTAATCCAAGTGGGCCTAAATGATAATATTTTACACTTAAGGTTGTTTTTGGTCGAGATAAACTTGTCCAATAGGATTAGGACATGTGTTAGGGTAATATTAATATCATTTTTACCCTTAATTACCCTATTTACTTTTAACCGTGGTAAATAAAAGTAAAAAGTTACTGTTCACCAAAAATTATTTTCATCTCATTGAACCAAATTTTACTTACTAACATCAACTGTGTCTCTAGGATTTTTGAAATTCCATTCACAGAATCGGTAAAATTAAGTTTTATTGAAAATTCAGTTTTTTAACAACCACTTAGTAGTTTCACTATTCATCAAAAATTGAAGATTTTCAGAAAAATGCCAAAATTTCATCCTAAGATATATTTCATATTCCGAATTAAAAAATGAAGTCTATTTTACCAAATTCATAACATAGAAGTTGCATTAATTAATTTTATAATTAAATCCCGCTGTTAAAACAAATAGCGTGTTTTTAAGAAACAATATCTATCAAAAGATTGACACTTGTTTATGTCTGGTTTAAATGGGCAATTACATTCAATGACCAACATTGTATTAAATTGTAAAAATATATTCTAAATATACTTTAAAACCACTAAAATTAATAATTTATCACTATTAATTATTTCGATTAAAAAAGTTGTTTTTAATTATAATTTAGTAATTTTCACTATTCATCAGAATATGAAAGTTATCCGAAAAGTACCAAAATTTCACCTTAGGCTAAATTCGATACACCGAATCCAAAAATAAAGTCCATTTTGAGAGCTAAATTTTCTAAAATTTAAAAAGTGGTTATTACTATTCATAACGGCTAGTTTTAAAAATATTTTAAAAGCATATCGTTGTTTCGTGAAACTCGGTATTACGTACTACACACGCTATCGAGGAAGGTTGCGATTGCGTGTAATTCAAGGCAAGTCAAGGATGCGTGTTGTGCAAGATCCTTTTTGTGTTGCGTACAACACAAGACATTAATGAAATTAAAAGGAATATTTTTCATAAAATCTCGGGGTGTTGCATTCTACCCCCCTTAAAATGAATTTCGCCCTCGAAATTCGTCGGGGTTATAAATGGTTTACTATTCGAAATTTTCTTTGATAGAAACCCACATCGTAAAAAGGAATACAAAAACATGGCTTAAAAACTAAAGTATGAAATGTAACGATTACCCAAATAAACTAATCACTGGGTTTCCACATAGGTGAAAATATGGATATGGAAGAGAAATCTAACCATCATGTTCTGATGGAGATTGGTATAGAACATGGATATGGAAAAGCTAGAAATCACAAATCCATAAATTTGTGACGATCTAAGGTACCATCTGATTAATCAGATATAAGAGCACTAGGACAACATTTTTGGTTTTCAAGATCGTTTCCCTAAAGTTGAAGAATTTGAATTAGAATAAATACTTACTTTATTTTGGTACAATCTCACTATTGTTCGTGCCTTGAACAATTTCCATTTCATCTCTTAAATAAATGAAGTTGAATTTGTTATTCGTGAAGTGTTAGCAGATCATGTGATAGAATGACGGGTCATTCCATCTATCTCAAACAAAAGGTTTGAAAAGTTATAAGTTCATCTTATGGTCAGATTAATCGTATATGGTTCCAAAAATGAACTTATACTTCATATATCATACCGCTTAATAAAATAAAACTAGTTTCTACTAAATAGGGACTTCCTGTAGGCCAGTGGTAGGTGATAAAGGCCAGTCGCACTTCGGTTGTGAGTTCGATTCCCACAGCCTTGTCCGACGCGATGGGCTGTCGCCCGTCCTGCAGGTTGTCCTTTTTCTAAAACTATATTACTATAACATCCCATCAATAATATCGAAAAAAAAACTTCTATCCTTAAACATAATCCATTCCAATCTTTAGGCTTATCCATAATACTGCAGTCCACTCTCATAACATAGTGAAAACGATTACCAGAGATTTAATACCATCGTTGATCCCCATATATCATAAGATATATCGTGTTGGTCACATTCCAAACATTCAAAGGCCTTAATCTTGTACTCTCTTGAATACCCATTGAACCTTATTGAAAACATGAATTCTATTAAAAGTTAACTCTTTCCACATAATCCTCAAAATTCTATATACTCAAACCATGATATCACTTAGTCCTTATATCAATCATGAGCTCATGAATACTATCAAACATTTAATTTTCTCCTTATCCCTTCATTATGCGCATATCATCTACATTCCAAAAATATCTGAATAACCTTTCATGGATACTGGTAAAATTAATCAGACAACAGTGTAACAATCCTTACATGTCTCTTTATTCTAAAGTACCATAAGATTACTTATACAACATTACACATGATAAACATGTAATCATTCCACTACATTCTTAAACCATTGACCGTGCTTCAACAATTCTTTCATCTCACAAATCATTTGTAGTCTCTTCATCATCATCCACATAAATACTTCCCATACGACTATGCTGATTATCTTCATGAGACTTTCCCTTAGGGTATTGGTTTGCATAATGCCCGCACATTCCACATTTAAAACATTTAACCATTGTTGATGTCGTAGCAATACCATTATCCTCATCCATGTTGTTAACTGAACCTTTTCCTTTGCATTTACTTGCTTTGTGTCCTTCTTTTCCACACCCAAAGCATCTTCCAATTCCTTTGAAACATTCTCCTTGATGCCTCTTCCCACATGATTTACATAGGGGAAATTGAACTTTCTTTCCTCTATGATCATCATGAAACTCCATCTTTCTCTTATTAGCCGAGTCAGGAAACTTACCAAATTTTACTTTATTGATCATATTATGAGATTGCTGATTCGGCATAATAATGATGTTTGGACTTCTAAATCCCATTTCATTATGAATAATATCATTCCATTGTCCATCATATCCTCCATTATCTTGAATCATCTTGTTTCCAGCCATTTTCTAAAACCCAAAAAGAATAGTGTGAGAGGAAAAAATCATGTTAGGGAAAACAACATAATAAAGGGGGAGTACCCTCAATATCTAACATCTTATGTTAAATTCTATGATCGTTACCGTAGTTCTAGGACTGTATCCTATACGTATACTTATCCTTAGGGACATCCCTAGACATACCTTATAAATATCTCTAGGGATCTCACTAAAGTTCTCGCATCCTAGTTTCCAAAGGTTTACTAAACCTTTCCTCTGATACCAACTGTAGAGAACCGAAACCTAACGTACATTGACATTACATTACTTTTGCAGAATACTTAGTACATAACAAAAACACACACACAAGGATCGTAATAGTTTAGTGTCTTTGGAAACTCGGAATAAAATCTTCTAATCATGGTGAAAGATCTTCAACATCTCCCATAAAGATATTCCTTTTTTTTACCTAAAACCTTTCTTTATATCCTGGGGAAAAGAAAACATAAAAGGGTGAGCTCAAATGCTCAGTAAGGGTAAACAAAAGAAAAAAATCAATCACATCATATTCATAAGAACATAACTTTTGGAAATCTTAACCTGCAAAAGAGAGCATAATTTCATAACATGGGATAAATCATAGTAGTGAAAAGAAATCCCAATAATCATAACTTAAAACTTGAAACTTTGTGGCATACACACATAATCATATAGAATCATTTCTTGTTAGTCAAGACTCATTGCCAAGACTATCTTAGTGGACAAAGTCCCTTTCTGAATCGAGTAACCCTCGTTTCAGTCCTGTTTCACTGAACCGGTATGACCTACCATTCCAGCCATGTCTATCTAATGAGATATAAAATCTTTACCCAATGCATTGGAGGGAGATATAGGTCTCACCCATCTCATAATGATACCATTCTTATGTGTGCCACAAAATCATAAACCATACATCATTTCATAACCCATGTAATAAAAATGGGATTTTTAAACAACATGACATCATAAAACAATTCATATAAGATAAAGGAATTCATAAAAATATTTCCATCACAACATAATCAAATCCATTTAATAATAGGGATAAAAACAGAACCCTTTATTATCTTATATGGAAAATAAGTTTGACAAAACACTTGAAATGAATTCTTGAGGAAAATATCCTTTCTTCTTCAAAATCAATTTCTTTTCACAAAACATCATGAAATTTTAAAAGAAATAGATTTTATTGAAAATAGTCATGAAATCTTTTGAAGGAATCTTCATGAAAATAAGGCTTTATAAAACCGTAAAAATCTGTTCGTGCCGTATAAGTTAAAAAAACATTCTTCTTGTACTTTTGTCGGAAAAGTCAAAAAGTACCTTGTACGAAAAACGGAAAAAGATTCCTTTCATATCTTTTACTAAAAACTCACCAAAGGGTAAAATTGGATTTAATAAATTGTAGGTGGATGGAAATAATATTAAATATTGAGGAAACATGGATGTGGATGATAAAATACACCCCAGTAAATACCAAAGTATAAACAATCTCGGATAAAAATGAGATTGTGATATTTCCCTTACCTTAGGTCTGATTTGCTTCGTATGTGTCCGAACCTCCTGTATAATGATTTAAATAATGTCATTGACTTATTAAAGAATCATATTCACTGTTATGATATCATATATGGTTCACTTATGACTTTATATTACCCGTTCTTTTGTAAATTCCACGTTAAAAAAGCGTTTTGGGTAAAATCGTTTCATTTTATCGTAGGTGTTTTGACTTGTTGTTCTTGACATTATTAATACTTATATCATGATTTACTTACTTCAAGAATATAAAATATGATTTATATATCATATATATTCAGTATATATATATATATAAGATAGATAAATGAAATGAAAAACACCGTTCATGGAGACGGTAGTCCGTACGTACGCATGAACGCTGTTTTCCTTTCCTTATTGTCTTGAATGAAAGTAAGTAGATGAAATACATATACATATATACATATATCCAGTAGCTTTATAATGTCATATATTTCATTATTATTTCTTATATATACTTTTTAATCATTCTTAAATGGTTAACATGGAGAATGAATCTCATCGCGTCGTGGAGACGGTAGTCCGTACGTACGCACGAGCGATGATATCATTTCCGTAATTATTGAATTGAATTGGAGTGGATTATACAATATATAAGAATCAATATGATGTTATAATAACTATTTATAGTTATTCTTTACACCATAATACCCATCCATGTAAGGTGCTGGTGGAAAAACAGATTACACCACGGCGTGGAGACGGTATTCCGTACGTACGCACGCGCGGTGATTTCATTTTCCGTAGGATGGATATACGGTGAATTAGGATTGTTTCATAATTATAATAACATATCAGTATATGAGTGATACTTATGTTATTACTTCATAATGAAACAACCTAAGAAGAAGAAGTGGAAGAAGAAATAAAGGTGAAAGAATTTGTAACGGAAATTACCTCTTCTTTGAAGCGCCTCTTTGAGACCTCCTCTTAGGGCACTAAAATTGGTCTTTGAGGAAGACCAGAACGTCTAGGATTATTCTAGGGAAGTGGAGAGGAGAAAATGGCAGGGTTTTGCCGAGCTTGAGTGCTCAAATTGGTGTGAGGAGGAGGGGGAGGAGGTTCCCTTTTATAAGGGAGGAGAGGGTCACCTTAGGAATACCTCAAAATATTATTTTATATTAATGTCAAAATCGGTTTATAATGGTTCCAAAGGGTATTATTTCGAAGCTAAAGTTGGGATGGGTCGAAATACTATAAACCAATAGGATTTAGACAAGTTTAAGGTATTATTTTAACCTTATCAATTAGATTTAACTCTATGTTAAATAATTTAACTTTTACCGTGTCTTTTTGTTTTCTTTCACTATATGGTTAATACACTTACTATAACATGCCAAACGAACCCCAAATTGTTTATTATTAATATATATATCCTTATCTAAGTCATTTGGCCGAACCTTAGATTTTTAGGAATAAAATAACAATTAATAATATAATATTTGATTTAAAAACTATTTAGTGTCAATTTTGACACTATTTGATATATGATTTTTGTGAAAGTCATAACAGAATTATATGTTCGAACCAAGTTGATTAAATCAACACTAATATATCCTAGTAACCTAGAAAATTAGTGGAATTCATAAAAAGTCTAAAATTACATTTATTGTGGTATTTATAATATCAATTATGTCAATATTTTATTAATAAGATAATTACTTCATCATCTTTGTGTCATAAATAAATTAAATTATTTGATGTCTAAAAATTACAAATAATATACCATTATGTAGGAAATATTTTTAGATTTATAATGAACATTTAAAATAGAATTTATCTTATGTATAACCCTATATTAAAAATGTTTTAGTAAATAAACTTTGATTTAAACTCTTTTAACTCTTCTTTGAATTAAATAATAATAAATGTCCTAATCTAATCCAAGTGGGCCTAAATGATAATATTTTACACTTAAGATTGTTTTTGGTCGAGATAAACTTGTCCAATAGGATTAGGACATGTGTTAGGGTAATATTAATATCATTTTTACCCTTAATTACCCTATTTACTTTTAACCGTGGTAAATAAAAGTAAAAAGTTACTATTTACCAAAAATTATTTTCATCTCATTAAACCACATTTTACTTATTAACATCAACCGTGTCTCTCGGATTTTTGAAATTCCGTTCACAGAAGCGGTAAAATTAAGTTTTATTGAAAATTCAGTTTTTTTAACTACCACTTAGTAGTTTCACTATTCATCAAAAATTGAAGATTTTCAGAAAAATGCCAAAATTTCATCCTAAGCTATATTTCATATTCCGAATTCAAAAATGAAGTCTATTTTACCAAATTCATAACATAGAAGTTGCATTAATTAATTTTAAAATTAAATCCCGCTGTTAAAACAAATAGCGTGTTTTTAAGAAACAATATCTATCAAAACATTGACACTTGTTTATGTCTGGTTTAAATGTGCAATTACATCCAATGACCAACATTGTATTAAATTGTAAAAATATATTCTAAATATACTTTAAAACCACTAAAATTAATAATTTATCACTATTAATCATTTCGATTATAAAATTTGTTTTTAATTATAATTTAGTAATTTTCACTATTCATCAGAATATGAAAGTTATCCGAAAAGTACCAAAATTTTACCTTAGGCTAAATTCGATACACCGAATCCAAAAATAAAGTCCATTTTGAGAGCTAAGTTTTCTAAAATTTAAAAAGTGGTTATTACTATTCATAACGGCTAGTTTTAATAATATTTTAATAGCATATCGTTGTTTCGTGAAACTCAGTATTACGTACTACACACGCTATCGAGGAAGGTTGCGATTGCGTGTAATGCAAGGCAAGTCAAGGGTGCGTGTTGTGCAAGATCCTTTTTGTGTTGCGTACAACACAAGACATTAATGAAATTAAAAAGAATATTTTTCATAAAATCTCGGGGTGTTACAGATCATGAAGAAACTATGATAAAACCAGAAGTGCCTTAAATTAAAATTTTATTCTAGATTATGTGGTTTTCCCATAATGATTAGTGGTTCTCACAATAGGATTCTTGGTGTTAATTAATGGTCAGAACCTGAAGGAACCACATTAATGTAGAATGTGAGGGGAAATGCAATGATTTTCCTCCTAATAATCCAAATGTTATTGGATATAGAGTGAAAAAAAATTTGCTATGTTCACACAACTTTCTCAAGAAATTATTCATATATAAATTCCAAAAGAGAAAAAGAGGGAACATCATTATGTTGAGTCCTTCATATCATAGAGTCCACTTTATTTTAGATATTCTTCTAATAAAATAGTGGACGAACAATTGATCAGTAACACTAATAAGATATTTTTAGTTCTGTAATGTGAAAAACATGATAAAATCATCTTAGTTGTCTATCATTGGGAAGGTAAAACTTATCAACAGAGGAAAATTACCAAGAATATGAGTCAATGGGATGAAATTTAATCCATGTAGTGGGATAAGATCACAAACTTATTTTTCAATAAGTACAACTCCTGTATTATTTGAACAAAGATGGAGAAGGAGTTTCTTGATCTTAAGAAAAATAATTATGAATTCATTGGTACATAAGAAGGATATTTTAGAAGACTTTCAAGGTATTATTATGGAATCATTATCTTACCTTAGAGTAAAATTAATCGATTCATTAATGTATTAAAACCTTGTCTTTAAATTGAATTATCCATAATATGCTTCAATGCCTATGAAGAAACCGTTCAATTTTCTCTCAAGGTTGAGATGGATATTGGAGTGACCTGTCAATCCTATGTGTTTGACACAAAAAAATGGAATTTAAGGGAAAATATAAAGGTTGCACTGAAAATAAGATGAGTTTTACCTTGTGATCAATGTTTGGAATGAAACATGTAGGAAATTTTCTTAAAGTGACTAGAAACTGTTTTGAGTGTGGGGTAGAAGTTCATCGGGCATTTGAATAATGAAGTGATGGGAAAAATGTATAGGGATACGGATAGAGAAAAAGTTACACAGAATAAACCTCATACCCTTAAATGCAACATGTGCATAGAAATATGGATTTATGCCAACCAATTCTCTAATCCAAACATTATCAATGATTATTGACATAATCAAACTCTTAAGACCAAAGGAAAAGGCATGTCACATGTGATCACTATCAACGATGTGGAATAAAAAAATGAAGTGGTTAAAGGTATACATACCATCCACTCTAAAGATGAAACTATTTTATTTGATTCTAGATCCACCCACTAGTTTATTTTTGAATAATTTTCAAAAGGCATTTCCCTATTACCTCAAAAAATAAAATTTGAGTTAGCTATGACAACTCTGAATAGAACAATCGTCACATGAAAATTTTATAATTATTCTCTAGTTTAATTTTGTGGGAATGTGATTCCTGAAAATCTTGTGATCCTTAAATTAGTTTAAATTCAGGTGATTCTTGGCATGGATGGGATTTATATATATGGATATAATATCAATTTTCATGGAAGGGAAGTCACATTTCATATTCTAGTTCAATCTATGATCATCTATTGATTCAAGGATGAGTGTTACCTTCCAATGGAAATTTATTCCCTCTCCTCAGTGTCGATTCCTTTGAATTAAGGTTATTTATCTCAAATAAATGAGGAGAAACTCACAAATAAGAATTCACCTATTTTAAAAGAATTGATTGAGGTATTTCTGAAATTATTTCAAGTTCTACCACCAATTATTGATTTTTAGTTTTCAATAGATCACATACAGGGTGTTGTGTCTATTTAAAAGAAACGTTATAAAATGGACCTAATTGAGTTGTGGGAATTGATGATGAAACTCCAAGAGAATATTTGTGAGGGATTAATACACTATATTTCTTCACCTTTTTGTTCACCTATTCTGAATAACATGAATAAGGATGAATCAATTTGAGTCTACATTGATTATAGAGAACTTATCAACATCACTATCAAGAACAAATATCATCTTCCATGCATTGATGACTTATTAATCCAACTATTTGATCTTAATACTTTTACAATATTGACCTTCATTCTGGATTTTATAAATTAAGTTTCAAGTAATAGGATATAACTAAAATGGTATTTTGTACAAGGTATGGACACTATGAATTTACAGTGATGTGATTTGGTGTTACTAATACCCCTCATTTCATCATATATCTAAGGAATAGAGTCTTTAGAGACTATCTTGATCAATTTGTCTAGTATTTATATATGACATTCTTGTATATTTAAAGAATAATGAAGAACGTGAAGATAACATGATACTAGTTTTAAAGACCCTAAGAAAGGAAAATATTTATGCCAAATTTACCAGGTGTGAATTTTGGATTCAGAATGTTTCATTTTTCGGTCACATAATCTCAACATAGGGGATATCTCTCGATCTAGTGAAAATAGAAGTTATTGAAAGATGTTCTAGACCAAAAATGGTAAGAGATATATAATGTTTTGTTGGTTTGGATGGATATTATTAGCATTTTTTTGAATTATTTTTCATGTCTCTCTAATACAATCATCAATTTGACTCAAAAAGGTGTTATTTTTGTGTGGACAGATGAATGTGAAGTGAATTTTGAAGAGATAAATATATTGTTAGCTAGTGAACATATTCTCACACTACCTTGTAGTGGAGAATGGTTTGTCATATATAGTGATTCATCCATGAATGGGATGTCTTTTGTTCTAATTAAAAATGATATTATGACAGATTATGCCTCATGCGAATTATAAATCCATTAGAAAAATACCCAACTCCTGATTTGGAGTTAGCTGTTGTAATCTTTGAATTAATGATAAAGAGGTATTATCTTTACAGTAAAATGTGTTATATTAAAACCGATCATAAATTTTTAATGTATCTTTTCAAAGAAAAGATCTAAATGAGTACTAATTAAGATGGTTGGAGTTGATTTAAGATTACTACCACTCGATACCCAACCACTCTAGAAAAGCGAACATGGCGGTAGATGATTTGAGTCAAAAGAAACATGTTGGCCTATCCATGACGAGGAAAACAAAATATCCAATATTAATGAATTTTCAAAGAATGTATTTTGATATTTTAAATGAAGGGGAGAAATATTATCTTTCTCAAATTAATTTTCAGTAATATATATGAGTAAATATTAGGTAGGCGCAGAAGGAAGATGTACAGCTACAAAATAAGGTGAAATATTTTCTTGAATTCAACCATTATTATGATGGAATAATAAGGGTTAGGAATCACATTTTTATTCCTCCTATATGATAATTAAATAAGGAGTTGATGGATGAAACACATAATACTTCATTATCTATTCATTCTCGAAGAAAAAAGATGTACATTAACATATAAAAGTATTTATGGTGGGATGACATTAAAAGAGATGTTGTTGAATATGTATCTCAGGGCTAGGTTTTTCAGCATGTTATGGCTGAGAGATAGAAGTTTAAGGGTTGTTATAACCATTACACGTACCAATATGAAAATGGGTAAATATCACTATGGAATTTGTCATCATACATCCCAAGAAAACTAAAGGTTATAATGCTATATGGGTTATTGTTGATTGCCTTACTATATTAGAACACTTAATTTCTATTAGAGATTATTTCTGTCTTGATCATATTTTTAGGATATATATATATTGGAAGTGGTAAGATTACATGGAGTACCTATTTATATTATATCTGATCAGTATTTGAGGCTTACCTTGATGTTCTAGAAAAGTATTTAGCAGGCTCTGGAAATTAAGATAATTTTCATCACAACTTATCATCTTTAGACACATGGTCAAACTGATAGGACAATTCATACTATTTCAGACAAGTTGAGATCATACACTATGGATTTCAATGGTGGTTTGGATCAATGCCTAAAATTGGTGGAATTTTTCTTCAATAATAGCTTTCACTCTAGTATTCATATCGATCATTATGAAGCTCTCTATGAAATTAAGTACAGAACTCTGACATGCTGGGATGGATTTTGTGAAATAAATCCATTAATACTTGATCTTGTTGATTTAATGGAATAAAAGGTTATATGTATTCAACAATTCATAAATAATGAAATTGTCGATAGAGAATTTATGCTAACAACTGATGAACTGATATAGAGTTGGAAGTGGGTGACAAGGTGTTTCTATGAATATCTACCTAGGAGATTGTAATGTGATTTGGAGAGAGGGGAATGATGAGCCCTAGGTATTTTGATCCTTTTGAAAATTTTGATCGTGTTAGGAAGGTGGCTTACAGATCGGCACATCCACCAAATCTATCTCAAGTTCATGATGTGTTCCATGTATCTTTCATGAGAAAGTACAGACCTGATCCTTCGCATGTACTAAACTCAGAAGTCATACCACTAGAGTAAGATATTTCTTATAAAAAACAACCGATAGATATTCTATATTGTAGTGAAAAAAGTTCAACAATACAAGAAAACACTTTTGGTTAATGTTTTATGGTGGAACCACCAATTTGGGAAATCTATGTGGGAACTTGAGGATGTGATAGGCGAAGGTATCCTTATCTATTTGTATTCAAATGATGAATTGCGTGGGTTAAATTTTGATTAAGGTGTGATTAGAATATAACACCCTAATATTATAAATTATGTCTCATCTTAAATAAATTCATTTTCCTCAATCTCTGGCATTTTCACGCAACACCAACTTTGAGTACACCATGACCTATCAAACTAGCCGTTTAAAAAAGAGATTGTGAATAGTATTTATTGTATTATGAAGTATATAAATTTCATTTTTAAAAATATACTTCACTTTAAAATTTGGAATGTGAAAATTAGCTTAGGGTAAATTTTTTATTTTTATGAAAAGTTTCAATTTTTGATGATTGGTGAAAAATAAGGCATTTTTGTCAACCGACATATTTAATTTAAATAATTATTTATCATAAAATGGATTTTAAATTCACAATAGAGAAATAATGAATATATCAATCTAATCTAGTTTAATGGGATAATTTTTAGATTGGAATTGGATTAAAAAATTTATTGATCTTTTGAATGCCTCTTTTAACCGCCTTCTAGCCACATTTGTGGGATTAACATTAATCGTAATTTTACCATTTCAATGAATTTTCTTTTGAAAAAATTAATTTCACCACTATAATTAGTATGAAAAATGTGGCCTAATCAGATCCAAATAAGTATTGGTGAATAGTAACATTAGTATTTTATTTACCATGGTTAGAGGATAAATCATGTAAATAAGGGTAAAAATAATATTATAATGTTATAAAAGTACCCTAACACTTGTTCCAATTTCATTTTATTAGTGGTTTTTGGCCAAAACCAAACTTTTGTAGAATTTATATCTTTTTTATGCCACATGGTTAAAAAAATAACATTTATTACGTTTAATTTTATTATAAGATAAAAAGGTCAGACTCATAATTTTAATAAAAAATAATTTTTAATATAACAGTATTAAAAAAATTTGAATATAAATATTATTTAGAAAGATAAAAATTTTATATACATCATGGTAATTTATTTATAATTTTTGAAAATACATAAATAAATTAAATAGTGACACATTGATGATGGAGTAATTGATTTATTAATGGAAGAATTAATTAAATGATATTAATAATATTAAAATAAACATCATTTGAAATATTTGAATCCATAAACGATTTTTTTGGACAAATATTAAGTGATAGTGATGATATAATGTATTTGTTTAAAAAAAATAATGTTTTTATGTTTTTTTATAAAAATTCAAATAATAAATAGTGTCAAAATTGACATAAATGAGATTTTTAAATAAAAAATATTTTATTAAATGATATAAAATTAATAAAAATATATATTTCAAAAAATATACTATGATAATTTTGAATTTATCATAAATGATCTAATGTGGGTTTTTTTATCATTAGATAGTTACTATATAAACTATATAGTGTAAAAAGACAGGTTTTCACGGTAAGAGTTAAATTGTTTAACTAAGGGTTAAAGCCAAAAGATGGGGTTAATTTTGTTACCAAAACATGTATAAAATTTATTGATTTGGGGAATTTAGACCATCCACATATAAAATTATAAAAAACACAATTTGGAGTTATTTTAAATCTAAAATCAATTAATAATAAATTAATTGTTTTGAGTTTCCTAAAGTTCTCATCTCCCCTCTTATAAAACGGATCCTCTACTTCTCTGTTATTCTCACAACTAAAGAATTTTTTCCCTGAAAAAACCCGACCCATTTCTTCACCAAACATCCCTCAGTTATACCTAGAGGTTACACTTTGGGAATAAATACATTCTAAGGAGTCCTTTTTTGAAAATCAAAAGGGGACACTCGAAGATAAGGTACTTTTTTTACCAACTCATATAGAGTTATTTTTTATTCTACATTATTTTAATAAGTTTAATAGATACTAAAGTAAGAAATACATAATATAATATATTTTTTTTATTTTTTTATTTTTATGGGACAACCATATAACTCATTTTACCCTTCTGATGAAAAACAATATCACCACGTGTGTGTACGTACGACTTACCATCTCCTCGTCGTGTTGTAAACATTTTTTCATATATACTTTATTTTGACGGGTATGATGATAAATATAAAGGATTTAAATAATGAATATGAAATTATAATAATTCTTTATAATTAATATACAATGAAATTATAAACCATTTAACCATTAATGAAATTATATCATCGTTTGTGCGTACATACGACTTACCGTCTTCACGAAGCGGTGAGAATCATTATACATGTTAACCATTCAAAATTTATTATAAACTTTATATAATAAATAGGCATGAAATATATGACATAATAATTTTACTAGAATAATATATATACATGTATCTCATTTACTTACTTCCATTCAATATAAAAATAAAAAGGAAACAGGGTTTATGCATAAGTACGACCTAACGTCTCCACGAACAGTATATTCCATTTCATTTATATATCTATTATAAATATTTATATACAAATTCTGTATGTTATAAAAATAATATTTTAAAATCTATAAGTACGTAAAATATGATCTAATTAATAACATCAAGAGTAGCAAGTCAAAACAAATCTATTATTACATGAAACATTGTTTCTACATGAAATTGTTAAATGAATGGGTAATATAAAGTAATAAATGAATCATATAAGATATACTAAATATTAATATGATTAATTTATAAGTTGATAATATGTTTAAAACCAAATAATAGAGTTTTGGGAATGTACAAATGAAATTGGACCTAAGGTAGTGGATAATTTCACAATCTCATTATTTTTCATGATTTTTATATATAAGTATTTACTAGGGTATATTTATCATCCATGACCATGATTCCTAAATATTAATTAAAAAATATTTTTTCTATTATTACAAAATTGTTTAAAATAAATTATACCCATTTAAGAAATTTTTATTAAACAGTTAGAAAGGAATATTGTTTCGTTTTTAATATGAGGTACATTTTGACTTTTCCAAAAAAAGTATGAGAAGTATGTTTTTTAACTTATATATAATTAATGGATTTTTATATTTTCATAAAACCTTATTTACATGAATCTTCCTTTAAATTTTTAAAAAGTTATTTTAAAATAAATTTATTTATTTTAAAATTGTGTTGTATTTTAATAAAAGAAAAAAAATTCAATCGAGAAGGGTATTTTCCAAAAGAATTAATTTCAAGCATTTTATCAAAATTATATTCCATGTAAGAAAATATTATTTAATATGGATTTCTTTCGAGTTTACTAGATCTATTATTCCAATGGTTAGATTAATTTTTTTGATGGAATAATTTTATGAAGCCTATTTTTCTTGGATTATGTAATGAATGAATGATATTTAAGAAACCTATTAGATTCTTTGGGTTATGATGAATCAAATCTCTTTTTTTGGAACATGTAAGAATGATTCAATAGTGAGATTTATGGGACCTATATATCCATCCAATGTATTGTGTTAATATTTATATCTCATGATATTGATAGGGCTGGAATGAAAAAATTTCGTGGTTCTGTAATATAGGACAAGAACGAGGAAATTTGTTCAGTAATGGACTATATCAACTATGATGGACTTGGAAATGATCCTTGACTAATATGAAATGATATTCTATGGTTATGTATATTCCCCAAAATTTCATGTCTTTTGTTATGAATTTATAAATATCTTCATTTATTCTTTATGATCTTTTATGATGTATCCCATGACATGATGTCATGCTCATATATATGCTGCATAAGATTTTCAAAAGTTAAGTTCTTATGTCTTATGATTATGTTTTGATTGATATATCCTTTGTTTACCCTTACTGAGCATCTAATATCACACTTTTCTTATTATTATTTTTCCTAGATAATAAATAATGGAATAATGTATGATATGTCAAAACAAGCTCTAGTTATAAAGAAATAACCATGAGACAATGTTGATGCTTTATGAATCATTTTTTTATGTTTCCTAGTTTTTAAATACACTAAACATATACGGTATTGGAAAGTTTTATTTTTATTTTTCATGAATATTATTCAATTTTTATTTAATATATATGTATGTAATGTACATGATGTTATATTATATATATTTTTTTTATGGATAATTATTCTATTACATTTGGACAAGAGTTTTAAGGTTTTGATAACCATTATTGTTTATATTATATTTGATGATTAATGTTATTTTTAGGGATGTAATTCATAGTTCTAGTAATGTTATGAGGATGAATTTTTTTCTTATAAAATATAAATATATCAAATAATTATATTTCCTTATGTTCTCAGATAGTGAATAAATTCCTTAACACCAAGAAATTTATTTTTGAAGGAAAATGTTATCCACTATGAAATCTATGAGATTTTAACCCATCACATAGTTATAATTCTATGATGGTTAATGTTATAATGAAAATTTTCTCTATCACTCTCAATTGTAACATGATAGTTTCTTATTTATTCCATGTTCCTAATTTCCTACATGGAACCCCAGTTTGTGTTATCTCATGTAACATTCATACTCTTTTTTCTTTTTATTAAAGTGGATGTTTTATTAATCATTTTTCTGACCTAGGATTTCAATAAAGGTATTATGAATAGTCAATCCTTGGTTACTAATATCATGATAAAATTATGATGATGTAGTTAATTAAAATAGGGGAGAATATTACATCCTCATTTTTTAAAATTAAACACTATGTTTGATATCATACATGATATGCAACATCAATCCTAAACATACCAATTAACATTAATATTTAAATGTTACTATTTTAGCATTGATTTTAGAATTGAAGATATGAACATGACTAATTCTATTATAAAAATATAGAATACACATTTATATATAATTAATTATTTCTTGACCAAGTAATTATAAATGAAAACAAAACCCTCTATAAAATTAAAAGATTTGTTTTTTTGTGAAAAAATATTAAAATGTGTACAAATCTTTTTTATAAAAAAAATAAAGGAATAAATATTGGTGTATTATATTAATGAAATATATATATATAATATATTCAATATAATTTACACCATCCATACTATGTGTTTTCTATAAATTATATAAGAAAAAAAATCCAATTTTACGCATAAAAGAAGTATTTTAATAAAAATGATGGTTTCCAACCATTTGATGGTGAATTGGTTTTAAATCTATTTTTTGACAAATTTATAAAATATATTTGAAAAAATAAAGTTCTAATTTTAAATCCTAATATCATGTTTTTTATTTTTTGGTATTTTTCGGAAAATTTTATTGTTTGGATGAATAGTAAAAAATAATGATTTTTAATTGAAAACGAGTTTTTCATATACATAATTTTTCGTGTTAAATAATATTTTTGATTATTTTCAAATAAAAATTAGATAAATTTTATATCATTTAATATAATTTAGTTCATTGGAATGAATTTCACAATTAATTTGGATATAAAAACATTTTAGTCTTTTGAATAGTTTCAGTTTAAAAACTCGTTTTATCATTCCACTGATAAGAATAATTTTAAATTTATTTCAACAACATATTTTTTTAGATTAATAATAATGTATTTTATATTTTTTATAAGAATCCTAAATGTTATTGAATAGTAGAATTTTATTTTTTGATAATTTGAATACTAACATTATTAATTTTTATTACCACAGTTAAAGGTGAATAGAGCAATTAAGGGTAAAAAAAATATTATAAATATTTTAAAATTACCCTAAAACTTGTCCTAATTTTATTGAATGATTTATTTTCTACCGAAGTCATCCTTGGGCCAATTTTATGGCCTCTTGGATCCACATGGATTACTTTAAGACCATTATCGTATTTTATTTTAATGGAAAGTCAAATATGTTATACTTATGTTTTAATTACTATACCATTTTTAATATAGATTAATTTCAATGTTATAATTTATAATAAATTTTCTTTGTAAAAATAAATTTTTTTCATTCATCATAAAAACGTATTTTAAATTTTTAAGAAATTTATAATTAAATTTAATATTTTCTTAATGATGATTCAATAATAGTTTAATTAATGGAAATTAAAAATAAATTTTATTAAAATATCAAAATTAATATAATTTGATATAATTAATGCCATCCAAAAATTTAATAGGTGACTTTGAAAATTCATTGAATAGTTAAATGATTTTTTTCAAATTTATCTTGTTGTTAGGATATTTTTGAAAAGCTATGTAATGAATTGATTGAAAATTGTCATTATTTATATTTTAAAATAATTAATGTTTAATTGAATGATATAAAATTAGTAATAATATTAAATTCTGAAAAAATGATTTGGATAATATTTAAAATGTCATCAATATTCAATTTATGGTTATTCTTCCATTTTATCGTAAAAATATTAAACATTACATAGTAAAAACAGATTTTATCACGGAAAGAGTTAAAAATGGTATTAAGGGTTAATGTTAAATGTTAAGAATTAAAAAATAGTAAAAACATATATAATTTAAATTAGATGAATTTATTTCTACCCATAACCATCCTATATTCTAAATAAATCAATTTTTAACCTTTATATATATAATTAATTTTAATTAAATTAATATTTGGGAAATTTAAAGAGTACACATCTACTCTCTTTTAAAAGAAAACATCTTATTCTATAATCCTTTCACTTTAAAATCTATTTCGTTTTTATAATCTATAACAAATATTTTGGTGGTGGTGGATACTCAAGAGG
This sequence comes from Viscum album, assembly GCA_963277665.1. Lineage (NCBI taxonomy): Eukaryota > Viridiplantae > Streptophyta > Magnoliopsida > Santalales > Viscaceae > Viscum > Viscum album. The sequence goes on along the minus strand of OY728138.1, from coordinate 534,187,159 downwards.
GGGGTGAACTAAGATCCTATTTCAAATTTCTATTAAAAAATTATTATAAAATCCCCTAATTATAAATTGCCCATTTTATTATGGCAGTAGATATGTAAATATTCAATTTCTCAACAAGTCACTCAAAGGTTGATTATTCCTCAGTTGAATCAGTGTAATAACATATCTAATTTTTGAAAAAGGTTTATAGAATTTACCACATATACACACCAATTGAAAAAAAACTATTAAAGTTAATGTACAACAGTTTTATATCTTTGAAATTATAAGAAATTGAAAATAGAAAAAGAGAGTATTACAAAATAATGTACACAACAGAATTAAACAAGAGGTTAAATCTCAATTTGAGACATAATCCTCTTAACTTGGTTATCACGTGCCCCTAAACAGTTTATAATAATAAACATGTTACACATCCTGTATCATGATTTACAATAGTTTTCACAAAATGTACAGATCTCACAACCTCTACCAATGTTATTTGTGGGAAAATCAAAAAATCGGGCTACACACAGCCTCTTCCACATTTATACCTTGGAAACAAAAATTTAAGGAATGTTTTCTGTGAGAATTTTATGTATCCCCTAGTTTAAGCATATGAGATAGTGTGTGTGTAACAGACAAACACACACATCTCAAAAATGTAATATAAAGAAAAAATAGAGCTAATTTTATGAGGATTTAGTTTAGAAGGATCTATGTGTTTTAAGTTCAAATCTAGACTCGTCGGTGTGAAGAAATTGCAGTCTGAGTCCTTCCTCTAGAAGTTACCTCCAAAACAGAGTATTGTAACTTTGGGTTTTGCATTCCAAGTACTGATGTGTTCATATTCATGGTTTGAAAGTGATTCGATAAATCAGAGTATGGAATCCTTGAATTTTTTCCCCCAAATTTTTTTTTGTGAATCTCTTGGGATCACAACGTAAGTGATGGTATTTTATGCTTGATATTCAGGTCTGTCATGTGAAATATCTCTCTCACATCAGCGTCTTTTCTTGCAAAATATTCACTTTTATTCTTGAGATCTAACATTGAGAATGGTGAATCCATGTGTGGTCTTCCGCGTACCACATGCAGTCTTCATATATGTCTATATCCACATTGATTAATATCATAGGAATTAAATTTACTAAATATGACCCTTAGAATAATCATAAGAAAATTGAAAAGGTATAGAGTAGAAGTGTATAAGTATCTGTAGACTGGTAGCGATAGCCTTATCAATGGTATCTTTATAGTGGTATCCCTTCAATAGTTGATTCATAGCGTTATCCTTACAACTATGGAATTATTGTGGTGGCCTTAAAATGGTAGCTTCATAGTGGTAGCCTTGCAATGGTAGATTCATAGAGGTAGCCTTGCAATGGTAGCTTCATAGAGGTAGCCTTGCAATGGTTGACTTGTGAATTACAAAGGTTCTTCCTATTGTAACCTATCATCAGTTGAATTATAGTGGTAACTTCATAGTCAAAATCTTGTATTAGTATGCCTAAAATAGTAACCTTATAACAGTAAACTTTTAGTGGTAACATTAGTAAGATTCCATCAGTAAGCTTCCCATCAGTGACCTTGTTCAAGTGACCTTTCATCGGTAGACTCAGTGGAAAGGTTCTAGCGGTAAGGTTCTAGAGGTAACCTTTCCATCCATAGACTCAATGGTAGATTCCAGAAGTAAGGTTTGAGTAGTATCCTTTCTAGTGGTAGCCTCAAAATGTGACTTAAATAGAAGGCTCTTAATAGAGACCTTCATACTGGTGACCTATTACTTAGAAAACATTACATTGTAAAATTAATCAAGAAAGTAGTGAGATTAAAAATACATATTTTTTTTATGATAAAACTAAAAAAGATAATGAACCATGATTATCATATTAATGAAACATGATTTGGGATCTACAAAATAGGTGAGTCCAACAATCTCCCACTTTTTGATAATCTCAAATTATGTCAGTGAAGTTAAGAAAAATTATTATACTATCAGATTTTAGTACTTTTTATAGTCTCTTTAGTGGTATCAATATACATTATATCAGGGAAAAAACCTAAGAAACTAAAATATCAAAATCCAAATAAATATGTTTTAGATCATAAAATAATAGGAATATCATATATGAAATTTCCCCAAGCTCCAATCTTAAAAACTCCCCCCCCCCTTTTTGATTATCAAAAAAAGGAGACAAAATGAGATCTTTGTATTAATGAAACAATATTACATTATACAATAAAAAAGATCATAATGAACCCTATAAAATAAGAAAGCTGAGAGTCATTACACTTTAGGGATGTCCAAGTGAGCTTTGCCTTTGGCAGGTGATGAGGTGGGTTCGTAAGATGATGGAATAGGCCTAGGTATACCACTGAGAAAGGAAGGATGATCTTCTAAAAAAGCATCAGTAGACCAATAATGAGTATATATCTAAGGAATTGTAGGATTCAAGCTTCTACTGTCTTGTACAGAAGTCCGCAAAGGTGCAACACTGGTAGATCCTGATGCAGTTGAGGAAGAAGGCGTGGATAGAGGGACAATAATTAGAGTAAAATCCACATTGAGAAATAGCAGGAGGAGGTTCCTAAAATCCATAATTAGGCTTCCTCCTATTTCCAATGTTGAGATGATATCATCCTTATTCTCTATGAATTTTCTCAAATCAAGAGTGAACTATCAAAGCTTGCTAACGTGATCCTTAAAGGCCTGAGGGATAGGAGGTATCCTCATGTTCTCAAACAGAAACATGGAATGATTATCAATCTGTTGCTTAGTATAAACCCTTTTATAAAAGAAGTCAATTTTCTCATTGATTACACTATGATCCCTGGTAGGACCCCTTATGTAATCACCTAAAAACTTATGAATTTATCTCGTAGTGGAAATGACCTGAGTCAAAGACTGAGGAACTGAGGTACTTATACTATAGCGATTTTCCATTTATTCTCTGACAATTGATCTGAAGGCTGTCAGATCAACAGGAGGAGATGTAGATGAGGAAGCACATACACACATAGGTTCCATGGTAGAATCCATTGTCTCCTTAAAAGACTTAGTCGATCCATTAATAAACATTTTCACATCATCATCCTGACCATTCACATGTGCTTCCATAGACTTCTTGACATTCTCAGGAACAGTTACCATCTGTTGGACAACACTCTTAATATATCCAATTTCTTTTTCCAATTGAGCTCTTGAATCCATATATGAGTATAAACTCACAACTAACTGTTTCACAATCCCCACACATTCTCCTAAAGTCTTTAACTAATTCTGTCATTCCACCACTTCATGTAGCTGATTTTATTGAAAGCTAGACAACATTCTTTCCAAAACAGATGCTATAAGATCTTGATTCAGAGCCACAGTTATCTCTATTCAAATGGTTCTTTCATCAATGAATCTTTATAGATCTGATTTTAATGACTCAAGGTCATCCATCATTAATTAATATAGAGGAATAAAACCCACTAGTTTCACTATAGTGGTCTCTGAAGCATAATTAATTAGAGGTATTCTTTTAAGATATTCATCTTCAGAGTCTTCATAGTCTATTCCCCAAACCATGAATCCAGGGTCCTCTGACCAACCTTCTATTTTAGGAATAACATAAACATCACTGGTGGAAATTGGTTCCTCACCCTCACTTGGAGCTTCCCTAAGACAACTTCATTCTCCTCTACTATTCTTCCTTGACCAATTGAATCATCGGTAAATTCTACTACTATTTCTTTT